>JAKEPQ010001015.1:0-2500000 GCA_024500445.1 Entomyzon cyanotis | reverse complement strand
CCAGATTGCCTTGGAGCAAAGTTAATACTTTGGTAATCTTCAGTGATTGCCTCTGGACAGCAATATCTGAGTCTAGAATCCCTTTAGCTTTAAGCACTTTTTAAAGTACTTTAGGAATGTGACAGTTTTGGGGAGCTTAAAATGAACATTAATTTTGTATGGTTTTTACCCTGGGAGAGCTCTTTCCTTTGACTATTTTGTATTTTATGACCTCTATGTGCTTCTGGAAAAGAGATCAAACACATGTAAACTGCGTTCAATTGATGAATAATCTGATCTTAAATGCTACTAAGATACGGATTCTGTTCTGGCTTCTGCATGGTGGACAAGGATAGTTGCGGAATTGATGCCACTGACAAATTAATAATGACAGTGAAGCAGAAATACAAATATACGTTTGTATACTGGAACAAAAGCTCTGCTGGCCTGTCTGTCTTGCTTCCTGAACTGGAGCCTCAAAGCTCTAGAGTGAAGGACAACTGCTGGTCACTGTAGTCCCAGCTGTGCCTCCTTACTGCTTCGAACAGCTTCTGTTGTTATTATATAATGTCTGTTTGGGTATTCCAGCTGTTGTACACATGTGGAGCCTTAACAAGAAGCCAACTCCCCCCCATTCCCCCTTATGCTATTCCAATGGCTTATAGTGGCTTTTCACTGCAGAGTACACTTTGCATCCTGAAGTATTTTCCTTCTGTTGCACCCTGGAGGGCTGTATCTATAAACATTTTTTTGTTCTGATGTTCTATTTAGAAATCCAGT
This sequence comes from Entomyzon cyanotis, assembly GCA_024500445.1. Classification (NCBI taxonomy): domain Eukaryota; kingdom Metazoa; phylum Chordata; class Aves; order Passeriformes; family Meliphagidae; genus Entomyzon; species Entomyzon cyanotis. The sequence continues at coordinate 2,499,241 of JAKEPQ010001015.1, read as the reverse complement.
GAATTCCTAAATTAGATTGTCTTTTGATGTACTTCTGGAAGTGATATTAGAAATAAATATAACCCACAGCTGTACATTCAGAACATTTCTTATGGGAATTCAGGTGAAGACTGAAGAGCTTAAGATTGTAAAAGGAAAAAGAGGTGTATAAGTTCAGTGATGTAATTATTTAATTTTTTTTCCCTTTCCCTCCTTCCTTTCGTCCCATCCAGCGCCAATTTCCGCTATAATTGAAAGAGTAGAGGAGAACTGGTAATTCTATGTACTCCTTGTAAAAGAGATAATTTTGGGGTGCCTCCAGAGTAGTCAGTCCTTCCTGTAACAGTCTCCTTGAAGGGATGGCATCGCATACATTTTTCAGGTTCCCATTGGAGAAGGGAGACACACAGTCTTCCTATTGAGCCAAGTGAGAGGAAAGTCCTGGGCTTTCTGTCCCTGAGGTGAATCAGTGTAACTCTTGAATCACCCTGTAGCTTCCATAGTGAGTGCATTAACTTTATCCAAGGGTAAGATGTAGCAAGTCGATGGAAACCCCGAGTTCTGTTAAGTTACACTCAGTCAGGGTTGCTCTGTACAGAGCAGCAGCACTTTGTTGTGTATTGTCAAGTACTGTGATGCTTTTTCTACATGATGCATAGTTCACACCAGGATGAGACTTTATAGCTGCTATCTGCTAAATTGATATTTACTTGTATTGTGTTTATGTTGTTGAAAATGAAGTAAATGCTTACAAAAGTTACCTGGGGGAGCTCTGGTGACAAGTTTCCACTTTGAGGTGTTTGTTATGCTCCTGGAACTCCTCTTCTTTAATTCCCATGTCTTGTAGTGACCGTGTGGCCTGTGTAATCCTTGCACTGTAGTTTCTATGTTGCTGGGGGTTTTTGAAGTGTTTCCCATGGCAGGATTGGAATCCAGGTTGAGATGTCTGAGGCTTATACTCTATTATAAGTAATATTATGAAAAAAGTAAATGTAATATTTACTGTTCTTTTGTATTTTAACACTACCTATTTGTCTTCTTTAAAAGTTTAAAGCAGCTGCTGCTGATTATTGTACTTTTTCCCTAAATGCTTTTAAGTAGCTCTTTCTTAGAATGGCCATTTTAAAGTTATTCATAGTAAACAAGGTTATTCTAAGAAATGATAAGAGCTTACAATTGTTTAAAAAGTAGCTATGGAAACTAGATAATTCTCAATTTAATATGAACATTCATTGCTTTCATTGGCTGTGTTCCCGTCTTGAAAATGATATGCTTCACAGGCACTCTACAACATTTCTAATTAATTTAATTTTCTTTAAATGGGCAAAATATTCATCCTGATTAAGATATGTTAGAGTTTTAAAACATATGACTGCTGTTTGCTTAGCTTTCTGTTTGGTTTTTTTTTTTTGAGTCATAAATAGAATCTTTTTTCTCGGTTCCAAGCTGGAAATACCTGGTCAAAGAAACTTTTCTTCTTGGAACAAGACCAAGAGTGCCAAATTACAGCTTTAAGTAATTTAAGACAAAAGACTTATCTCATGTATGTTACAAAACATGTCCTGGAGGCTACACGAGTTGTGTACCTAGACTTGAAGGTGCAGAGTTTGGTGGGCATAACTTTGGGTTTCTTAGGTTACATTATTTATATTGCTTCTCTAACACGAATGGTTAAACAGTACCATTTTCATTAGATAATGACATTTTAAAAAATACTTGTGTAGCTACTTTCTCATTAAAGACAAAGGGGAGCGGGGAGATTCTGCCACTTTAAAAGAATGAAACCAAAGAGGCAATAAAAGCTGGTGATTGCCACACATTTCTTTCTGTTAAGTCTGTGGCAGCTGCACTGCTCTAATAGAAAATACTGTAGGAAGGCTTGTTAAATGTTTTTATTTCTACGAGTTCACTTCAAAGCTGGAGTTAGTTTTTGATGCTGAGAGGGGTAGGTCGTAAGTTCTGTGCATATTTGTTGTTAGGTTCCTTGACATATTGAATTTAGTGTGTCTCTCCTAAGTTTGTGTCTCTTGATTATCTTTGTGAAGTTCTAAAATACCAGTGACTCATATTGGAAGTAGTTGCTATTCTAATTCAACATCCTCCCGATACACAGAGTATAGTGCAGTTATAGTAATTCAAAACAGTTTTATTAACTTTCCTAGCTGTATAGAAAACAGTATGCACATGTTCTTAAAATCTTCTTAACATAGTAATGCTTGCTACAAAAGACTTATTTGTAGACTTTTAGTATGCTTGACAGAAGCTTCCAGAACTACTATTTCTGCTCTACTCTTAAGCACATGCTAGGAGGAGTCATAGCTGGTTGTTGCTGGGGCTATAAAACTCACTTAAATAGTTTTAGATTCAGTTAAAATATGAATTACAGTGATTGTCTTCTGAAAATATATAATTTTAATTGTCAAAATTGTTACAGAGAATTGAAGAAGTAATATGTGCCTCTATTGTAAAATTCAAATGTCAGCTCTTGGTTTTTTTGATCCTTTCTGCTTTTCTTCCTCCTACCCCTCCTATATTATTTGAGAAAAAAACAAACCAAACCATACAAAAAAACTCCAATATCCTTTTTAGTTTAAATGAGTTGCAATTGTTGTACACTGTATTTGTTGTAATTGTTTTCTAAATTGTTTTAAATTCAATAAAACTAAATTATTGCAGTTTGCATGCAGTACTCTGTGTGTCAGCCTCATACAGAATGTTTTGGCGTTCATAGGAGCTGTAGTGAAGAACTAAAGTTCTTAACTACACTAAGCAGGAAAAGTTGTCATGGCTGGAAGTGCAGCCCAAATTTTAGCCCTTGGTATGTTCTTTTAGAATACTGGGGTTTTTTATCATTGTGTGTTATTTCACAGTTGTTAATAAAGCACTCAGAACTGTGAAACTGCAGAGCCTCATACAGTACAGAACAAGAGCAACTTGTAAGAATTACGGTAACACAGGGTATAAGCTACAGAACAGAGAACGCAAATGAATTTAAGGGTACTTTGAAAGTCAAAATATTCTCAATAGCCAGCTGATTAATTTTAGTAGGAAATTGCTGTGTGTCCTGTAGTTTGAAATCACATATTTTTTCAGGTGCTTGGTGGATTTTATCTTCATTTCTGTTGAGGAAGATAGTTGGGATATTTCTTGGCTAGTGTTTTTAAGTACATTTGTGCTGTATCAAGAGTTAAGTTGAGCTAAAAAAAGCTGCTCTTTAAGAACAAGTATGAACAGGAGATATTTTGGTGTAACTAGATTGCTTTAATTGTGAAAACAAGACTCTACTATAACAGTTTCTGTTTCCATGTATGTAGAACTGTGTATGAGAAAAAACTTCTTATAAGCAAAGAAGCAGCAGGCTGTAAGGATTATAAAAGGTCAGCAAGTCAGCTCTGCTTAAGAACATCCAAAGCAAAATAACATAGGCATACTATGGCTCCTGTGTGGGGCTTTTTGCTTTTTTTCCTCCCTCCCAACCTTGTGTTTCATTTCCAGCTCCCCCAGTCCCAGTTTGTTCTGTTGTGAGGCAATACTGGCAGCAGGGGATCGACATCTGCCTACTAATAGTACCCATAGTTGTCAGTTGTTATCCTGAGCAGGGTAGCTGGGCCAGCCATCTCTGTGTGTAGGATGCTCCTGCTATCTCCCCATTGCTGAAGGGAAGTGGAGTCTTGCACCAGTTCAGTTCTGGGTATCTGCCCTGGAAGGCAGGCTGCAGGTTTAGAAAGTGCCTGAGGTTGAATCAGCCATTTTCCGCCTAAAAACAGGAGCCAATCTCAACATGACAGGAGAGATTGCAGGATTTTGGTCACTTCTAGTCAGCTGGAAGAGCAGAACCAGGACTTTCATCATTCAAACCTCTTGTCTGTGGCTGTGCATAGTCAGCTGAGAGTGTTTGCTCATTTGTCAGTATGTGATCAGCCAAGAGAATGAAGACATTTAAAAAAGCTAAGTCCAAAGCAGAGTTTAAAGTACTGCAGATGAGTAGTAATTTGTCCATCTTTCACTCTTTGTTCAGAAGTAGTGTGTTAAGCCCAGGGATTCCAAACAGCTATGTCTTTTCATCATTAATTTTTCTATAAGTGTAGGTATATGGTATTTATTACCGGAGTTTCTAGAAATAGGACTGAGCAGTAAGTCCTGCCAAAGAACTCAAAAAGTGTTGAGAAATACTAGGCAATTAGAGGAACATTTAAGTGCTGGAAACAGGAAGAATGTGCTCAGCATCATCGTGATTCAAGGTAGTGAAGTGGTCTGGGAATGTGTAATGTCAGTTTCATAGTAGTATCCAGAGTTTTCTGAGATCCTGGTTGCTTTACGAAGGTAGAGGTGAATTTGCCTCATGCAGAGCCAACCGGCCAAGTATGAGCCTCAAAAGGTCTCTTTGGCAGGAATGCCAATTTCCAAAAGTTCAGAGGAACAAGTTCTGCCAGGCCTGCTGAGGTTGTGTAATTCACAAACCAGCTGGCGCCACAGAATATGATGTTTCTAAAATACAGACTGTTATCAGTGGTCCTGGGATGGTACTATTTTGCTTGTATTCCTACCATGACAAATTATCTCAGTAGATTTTATTTGCAAGTTGTCTGTGTTTTAGTACATTCATAAGGTTGTTTGATCAGTTTTATGATTTAACATGTATTAGCCTATGCAAATATTTTGAACAGCAAGTCTTCTGTTTGTTTTGGCAGGAAATTGTCACTGTCAATCATCTTATTTGAAAATACAAATTCTGGTCTGGTTTATAATTAAGATAACTCTTTTAGTAACAGAATAATTTTATCTTTTTCTATAGAGCCAAAAATATGGTCACATTAAGGGTGGTTTTTCAGTTCTGTTGAAATTGTGTTTTAATTTTCAGAATTCTATAATAGAATTATAGAAGATAGTGCTGTCCTTAAATTTTTCAAGTTAATAAAACTAGACATAACACATGCTCTTTCAAATTATACTGTAAACCAACGTGTTTTTAGACTCGAATTGTACATCTGAATTGTCTCTTTGTGGAAGGTGAATAACGGTTGGCTTTTTTCTTGTTTTGTCCCCTAGAAAATAAGAAGCTTAAATAGTATGTCATGAAAACATTTTTAAAAATAATTTTAAATAGTTGCTTTCAGTTTTTAAATTAATTTTTATGTTTGTATATTACCATGATGATTTAGCAGCTTTAATAAATCCAAATTATAGGAAATATATATTGATGGTATTCTTTAATTAGATGTGTTTATTTTGTACTTCATTATGCATGCAGTTCCCTAGCTTAATAGTGTATTATTTCTAGAAGTGCACTCTGCTTTTTCTGGTTTGCTGAGCAGTCACTGGATGTTTTAAGATAATTTAAGTTAGTTTAATATATTTAGGAGTTCAAGCATGTATTTCTTTGAAGTCATTAGTAAAGAAAGAAAAAGAACTCTAGCAGACAATTTCAACAACAAAGCACGCAAATCAAAAGAATGTGAGGAGAAGATTCTAAATTGAGCCCTAAGGATATAATTTCAAACACTTTATAACCTGTCCTTTTTATAGTTTAGACTTGTTGGAATGACAGTATTCAGCTTATGTTTAAAAACCATCCCTTATGCAACAGGGAGAAAAAGAAATAAGTATTGTGAAATGTGGTTTACTGTTATGCCTGTATGTAACATGAGCCTGTAAGTCACAAGCTTCAGCAACTTAACATATATGCCTAGTATATTGTACCAAAACTAAGGACTGGGACAGTATCACGAGAAAAGGAATGTATTGAATTACATTTTCTCAAAATTGACTCTGAAAAACACTTTGTATAACAAAGCTTGTAGTTCTCAGGTGAGCAAAATTTTACATGTAGGGAACAAAGCGAAGTGAATTTTTCAGGAGAAATCGGAGACATCCTTAAAAACCAGAGGAATGCCTCACAGACTTCAAATTTACCAACTGCAAATAGGAAAACAAGCTATTCCTAGACCTCTGGAATGCAGTCTGGGCTTTTGGTCACAGTATTTTTATTTTTTTTTTTAAGTAGGCAAAAAGGTTTGGAATAGGAGATCCAAGTTCCTCCAGACATTGTTGGTTCAGCCGTATGTCAGAAATTCTTCATAACTACTTTCTTGCAAGCTGAATTTGAACTGTAGGAGGACTTATTTTTATAATAATGAATTAGATTCTTTCACATACTTATCATGGGCTGAAGTCAGGGATACAGTGTTCTTAAAATTTGTTTGCATTTCACTGCCTTCCAGGGTAACAAATGTGGGTTTCAGGAACTAGTTAGGAACCACAAGGAATCTCTACTTTGGCATTCCAAGCCAGGGTAAAAGACTGCTGCATGTAGTGACTATGGGTTTAAAGTCCAAGGATGCAAATCTGTGTTTGACAAGTAACAAAGTCCTGGGATGAAATCATGGCCAGCAGTGAAATAAATGAGAGTTCTGCCCTTGATTTCAGTGAAATCAAGATTTTATGCTAGTGTCTGGGAAAACAGCTTGTGTGAAAACCAGTGTAACTGTTTAGTATTCTTTTGCATATGTACCGAGCAGTGTACCAACCTTTGATTGTTAAAAACATTGCACTATCTTATTAGATGATGATGTAGATATTTGTAAATCTTTAGGGAAGTGTAGAAAAAATGTGTGCCTATTCTATGCAAACTTCTCTGTCTCTGGAGCAAAGTGTATGGCTCAGTAGAGCAAGATCAGTAAGAAAATTGAGAATTTCATACAGTTTAGCTTTTGTTCTTGAGCTCAGTGCACTAGAAAATCTTATCTTTTACCTAATAATTTTAGAAATAAAGCTAGGGCAGAATTATGATATTCATTATAATTATATCATCCCTTGGGCTCATTAGCAGAGGAGCGGTGAGACACTAGAGTTGAAATCTACAGTCACTTTTAGCCCTGTAATTTTTGCTGAAAACATGAACATTTCTCAGACGAAAATATTACTGTCTTTATATTATCTAGTTTTGCCTTCTGAAAAATTATTTTAACACCGTTTTCAAGCAACTGGTCTTTTTATAGCAGGATTAAATTAAGCACATAAATGAGGCAAAATGGCCTATTTTTAAATCTAGATTCCTTGTGTGCTGTTTTTAGATTTGCTTGCTGTATGAAATGTTGTAGTGAACTATATATGCCAAGAGTTACTGTTGATGTACTAAACTTATCTTTTCTTTCTTTAATGTCTGAAATTAAAAGGAATATGTTGTATCTCCCCTGATTCTGAGACACTAAGCCAATGTAGAAATACTCCTAAAGTGCTCCTGTTAAGCCTTAAAGCGATTAGTCATGTAGCCAAAATTTACCATATCTAGTCTCCATTATTAAACAAGCTTGATAAGCTGATAAATAGCATTGTGGTGGAGTTTGATTATTTTTTAGGGTATCTCTAATAGAAATATAAATAAAGCATGTTGATTTTTGTTAATCTGTTGTTAAGGTTCTCTGTCAAGGTTCTCTTTGCAGAGGAATTTCTTAGGTCATGACTGTGAATAAGTGCCTTATCAGTTCTGTTAGCTTTAATCTGTTCTTTAGCTCTACTGAAGTGACTCTTTTACATCAGGGATCTTGTACTGACACAAAAAGGATGTAGGCACAAACAGGCTATTTCTCTGGATGTTATTTTCTGAAAATATGTGGCAATGAACACATAGTTATAATGCATCTATCTATGTATTTTTAATGAACAAAGTGTTATATGGCTGAATTTCAACTAACAACTAAAATTCACTAACAATTTTTTGAAATTGCTATACTCTGATCCTGTGTAAGTTTGCTGTCTTAATTAATTAGAAAATATTTTTCTGTGTAGTGTTATTTTCAAACTATTTGTGTCGATACGTCACAAGGTTTTGGAACCTCCTTAGCCCCCAAAGGAGACTACTAGTTAGTGTAACTGCTTACTGCTGTCCCCCCTTTCTCTGGTTCTGCCCACAAATGGAAACATTCCATTTTAGTGATGACTTAATACAAAGGATAGACTTTATTGCTCAATTCTGTGGTATGAAGAAATAGATCATATGAGTTGTTTATCTAGTTCAGCTAAGAAAGTAATTATACATTTAAAAATTTAGACGTTAAAAGTATTCTTGGCCTAATGTAAATATTAGTTCTACATCCAAAGCACTTCACCACTCATCTTTTCACCCTCTGGGGTACAGCACAACATGTGCTAGACTTGCCAGATGTGGCAGGAAGCATGTAGTTGCTTCATCACTTGAATTTAGGTGACTGCTGTGGAGAACTTGGGTAAACTTTGAGGTTTGGGTTTTTCTGACCTTCCATGTTTAGGATTGCTAAATTTTGTGGTGTAACTTAAGAAGAGCAGTCCCTAGGGTGTTTCAGGGAGTGTATCCTGTAGCCAGTCTAGTCTGTCAGAGCTTCTTGCTGCTGATTTCATATACCAGAAAGAGCTTCTGCTGATAAATAGACATACTGAAGATGGAGTCTGGATTTAATCTAGACATTTTCAAGGCTTGGTTATCATAATTGTGCTTCTTGTCAAGTAAGTTTAGAAAGCCTTCAGTAAATGTGGTTAAGATTCTTAATGTGCAGTGACCATTTCCCCAGTCAAACATGAAGACATAATTTGTTCTCATACAGGCACTTTTTGTGTATAGTACTTGGGCAAAGTCAGGATTGTACACATCTGCTAGTAGTTGCTTATGTAAGAAATCAGTATGTATTACAGAGAGATAAAATGCTCCCAACTTGCACACCTGGCACTTCCTTAGCAGGAGAAAAATAAGGTCTGTTTGCATTTTTTGTGATCAGTTAGGAAACGGATATCCTTAAGCATAAGGTTTTCTGACTTTTTTCCATGATCTCATAATCAAATTTGAGGTGTGCTTATCAACCATTTATACTGGCATTCTTGAAAGCAATAATGGTTGATTATATCTTGTCATAGTTCTGATTAAGCAATATGTGGAAAAAGTATTTCTTTTTGTAGTCTAGAACTTATTGCAGTTAATTTTTAATGAAGGGTTGTTTTGTATCTTTGTCATGTATTTCCTAAAGAATTTCTTCTGGAACCAGAGTCTGGCTTTTCCCTGCCTGTGCACTTTCTGGACACTCTTAACTTTGTGAATATCAATGCCTTTAAAAGCCTTCCTTGTTATTTTCCCTCATCTCTTTGCACTCAGTAGTGCTTTGAGTTTTATCTTTTAATCCAATTTTGTACTCTGTAAACTTTCATTGGGCTGATGTGAGAGTATCTTGGTTGGCTGCAGTCAGCATAGACATCAGTTATGTGTGTGTGATGAGTTCTCGTTGCTTCTGATGCACATTGTCATGTTCATCAGTGCTCAATTTCATCTACAGTCCAGGTACTCAGAGTCTTTATCTCTTCCTGTCTAGCCACCTTTAATTGTCTTGGGTTTTTGCATCTTTTCCTACTTTACAGAGGTCTAATTTATAGAAAGGTTATGAACCTATGACATATTCCTTTATATCTGACTCCTTCTGAGAAGCTCTGTTTATACCAGCAAGACCATACTTGTAAAACATTTTCTAGACATAACAAGCAGTAGTGAGAAAACATTTTTTGCTAATCCATCTGCATCTTTGCAAAAAGTTGATGTGGGTAATTAGTTACTCTTTGCATTTATGTTTTTCATAATCATGAATTAACTTGCCAGAATATCAAGGGTAGGCCAAGGTTTTCAGTTCTTTATTAGCATTTTTACTTTTATTTAGGTATTATATTCCTAAATGACAGATTTCTGCTTAATTCAGACAAGTGTGTAACTGTATTCCCAGAGTGAATTTATCTTGTGTGAATAAAAAATTGCTAGTCTGGAAGACAAAATAATAATTGAGGATTTTCTGAACTACTGTAACATGTAACAAAATTGCATATACTTTTAAGTTACTTATTTACCTGAAGTAAGGTATTATCAAACCATGTATATGTTAGTAGACTTCAAAAGAATGTATTATAATTAATATATGTTCAAGAAAATGGATCTTATCTTTCATACATTTGCCCATTTTAAACTTGCAACACCATTTTATAATTTAAGATTTCTTAGTAGTCTCTTGTAATATAAATCTTTATTTCAAAGTTTTTTTCAAATAAATTACATCAAGCTACTGGGTTCTTTGTTTCCTGTTTTGCTTAACATGCTCAAGAATTTGAGTAGATTAGTGATGTGTGGTTTTGCTTCGCAGCAGCTGTGCTCACTTGCCTTTATCATATAATATCCATTGTAGGAGTTTGCTTCTATTTTTGGTTGTAATTTCAGCATGCTTTTCTAATACCAAAGTCTGTATCATGGGTCAACAGATTAGAAATTATCACTAGTTAATATGTCTCCATCTGAGTAACTTTTTTTTACACAATGTCAGTGTAACATGTCACTAGTACCATGGAAACAAAAGCAATTTTTCTGTAGAAAATGTAGTATAAAACAGGGAAGGGAAAAACATACACTAATTTACTGAAGACGATGTATTGAGCTGACACAGTGGTCTGGTTAAGTAAGTCTGCTACTAACTAGTGAATTTCATCTTGACTCAGTGTTGCAACACAGTGAATTCTTGAAGGTCATTCTCAATGCAAGTGTTGGTGACATTCGCAGCCATTCTTTTAAAAGCTGAGTTTGATACTGACAAAATATCTTACCTGACTGTAGTATTAGCAATGCAGCATCCTGGAAAACAACAACAAAGGACTCTAAAACAAACGCTTAACCAATAAAAGCAGAGGAACAAGAACAAGTCAGCAACCCACCTAGGCTTTATATTGAGGAGTTTTTTCTTTTTTTGCCTCCTTGAACTTTACTGGTAAGAGTTGTCGGAAAAGTTGAAGATGTATGTATGGCTGGAAATCTATGTGAAATAATCCAGATGTCAATTAATGTGGATTTGTGAAGAGCTTCACTGGTTAAGTGTTAATGAAAGTATGCATAAGGTAATGAACGATTTTAACTGCTAGTTGTTCATTTGGTGCGTGATGAAAATGGAAGCTTGTGAATTACTGTTACTGTGAGACTTAGACTCATCTGGTTTGTGTTCATTGTTGTCTCAGACTTTTCTAGCCTTCATACATACCATTCCTTTAATGTTGGTTTAATGTTGGATACTTGAAGGATACTCAAGACTTAATACTGTAAGAGGATTTTCAAAAAATTTGCTTCACTTGTGTCTTGATGACATGCTGGGAGTGGGATAGAGCAAATTTTCTGTACTCATTTTAATGAAAAGATGTAGTAAGCAAGCTTTCCTTTTTACTTAAACAACTTTAAATTCATTTTTACTGTTTTTTGTCTTGGTGTAGACTAAATACCTTAATTAAGATTTGTTGTATTACCTTTTTTACCAACAAAATCAACTCGATGATGATCAAATAAGATCTTGTCTATATTGTAAATAACATTCTAACTCTTTAAGGGGGTAAAAACAGTAGGAGTTAATGGCTTGATGGTTATTTGAAAACTAATTTGTCATATCCAAACTACTAGCTTTGCAAAATTTTGGGGAAAAATGTATCACAAAGATAAAAGTCAGGGCAGTTTTATAATGAGGGTATTAATGAAACATTATAGGGTTGTTATTGTAGGACAGGCAGGTCTCAGTCTTGTTTTGCAGTGTTTGCACTGTATTTCAGGGACAGGACTTTTAAATATGCATTAAAAATACATATTTGTACATAGAATCAATTTTGTGCCGAACTTTTGAAATGGTGAAAATAAAGGAAAGCTGAATATTTCTCTCTTTCATCTCTTTGTACTGGTAGGGCCTTGTGAAATAGGCTATCCTTGATTAATGATGGGTATGATAATGTAAAAGGCTTTGAAGAAATCCCATCTGCTCATCATCAACTGGGAAGTTAAACTTTTTCATGTATCTTAAAAGAAATTTAAAAAAAAAAAAAAAAATATATATATATATATAGCTCAAAGAAGCAGTGGAAGGAGGAAACAGCTGGCAAAGGTCAGGCTGAACTAGCAACTGAATTTTAACAATTTACGGGGGGTAAGGGGTTAGTTCTATTTTCATGCCTTTTGAACTGGCCTGCATATTTTCTTTACTGTCTTATCATTTTAGAAAATACTGGTTTTCTTCTCCTTTTGATTTTTCAGAGACTTTGGGAGGAGGTAGTGAAGAAGGAATTAATTTGTACACTTGCATGAAGCACTTGTGTTAACATTTCGTATTTTCTGAACTCTTGCTAGCTAGGAGCCAGGCATAGGAGCATCAGACTTACAGTAAATAAAATAAAGAAAGCAACCTGAGTGCGATTTGTCTTAGTTTATTCTAGACAGTACTTTTCATGCCAAATGTTTTTGATCTCATTTCTGCTTGCTGGAGTTACTCTGATACATCGCATTCTTTCTTTGGTTTGTCAAGCAAGAGAACTTTCTTTTGCATGATAGTTAGCTGAAAATGTTTCTTTTTCCTCTGTAGTACTCTTTTAAATACCTTCTTAGTATTTATCATATTGTTTGTTTGTTGAAGGTACGGTTAGACATTTGTTTGTCTGCCTGGTATACACTTCAGCAGTGGAAAGTTTTTGTGAAGTTTATTAAGTTAATGTCAGTTATACACCAAGATCATCAATACTAAGCATAAGTATGTAAGAAAAAGAGTCTAGACACATCTTAACTTTGGTTTCATGTGATTATTGTAAGCATATACCTTGGGGATTTAGATTAGGTGCTTTAGTCTGCATTGAAACAAAAATTATCAGCTTGCACATCACATGGAGGTGTTTCCTTTTAAAGAACTGGATTGAAGAAGTTTACAGCTTTCCTGTGTACTACTGAATAAGGCACACTTGGAAAACACAGCTGTCTTAGCAGTAATTCATTAACATTAATATTTAATGTAAACTAAATTAAGGAAGAAAGTGACAATACCTGAGAAGGAAGGAAGAAAGAGGCAACTGATGTAAATTCTGCTGGTAAAGCTTTCAGTCTCTAATGTATGACATTCATGTTTTTGGTGTGGCATGGTGTGTTGTTGGGTTTTTTAAATTATTTTTTAAAAATTTATTATAATTTCAAGTTTTAGGATGGATTTTTTGGTAGGCTGACAGCTGGGCTTCAGTGTGGCTGGATGTGTGGCAATATAAAAGGTAATAATAAAAATAAAAGGACCTAATACTATCAAACAAGGAAGGCCTTTTTGAACGTGTGGACGTTGGGGTAGCCTTGGCTACAGTGACCATGAGATTGTGGAGTTCAGTATCTTGCATAGAGGAAGAGGGGCAGCAATTAAGATTGCAACCCCGGACTTCTGGAGAGCTAACTTTAGCCTGTTCAGGGACTTTCTTGGACAAATACCATTGGAATGTGCCTGCAGGAAAGAAGGATCCAAGACAGCTGGTCAATATTCAAGGTCTACATCTTTTCAGGCTCAAAACTGGTGCATCCTGATGAGCAAAAGATTGAGCAAAGTGGGCAAGAGACCTGCATGGATGAACAATGAACTCTTGTCAATACTTAATCACAAGCAAGAGATACATGGGGGAAGGAAGCAGGGACAGAACACTTAAGAGATACATACAGATGTTGTCAGAGTATGCAGAAATGCAACAAGGAAGGCTGAGGCCCACCTGGAATTAAAAATCTGGCCAAGGATATCAACTACAGCCAGCAAATACATCAATAACAAATAGAAAATTAAGGAAAATGTGGGCCTGTTATTCAATGGAGTGGGGACTCTGGTAACAGAGTATACAAAGAAGGTAGAGTTACTGAGTGCCTTCTGTCCATCAGTCTTCACTGACAAGACAAGCCCTTGGGAATGTCTGACCTGGGAAACCAGGGAAAAGGAATGGTGGAAGGAAAACTTTTGTTGAGTCAAGGAGGATTGGCTTAGAGATCACCTTGATGTCTACAAGTCCATGGGCCATGATGGGATATATGCATGAGGGCTGAGAGAGATGGCAGACATTGTAACTAGGCCACTCATGGTCATCTTTGAAAGGTCATGGCAGTCAGGAGAGGTGCTTGGGGACTAAAGGAAAGCACATGTCCCCTCAGTTTTCAAAAAGGGCAAGAAGGAGTACCCAGGCAACTACTGCCTCACCTCAGTTTCTGGAGAGGTTATGGAGTGCCTTGTTCTGGAGGCCATCTCCAAGCATGTGGAAGACCAGAACGTGACCCGGAGTAGTCAGCATGGATTCACTAAGGGTGAATCACGCTCGACCAACCCAATTGTCTTCTGCAGTGACAAAACTGCCTGGATGGATGAGGGGAGAGGAGTGAATATTTTCTGCCTGGACTTCACCAAGCCTTTCAACACTGTCTCTCACAACATCCTCATAGGCAAACTTGGGAGGTACAGACTGGAGGAGCGGTCAGTGAGGTGATTTGAGAACTATCTGAATGGCAGAAAACTTGACCAGCTTGCATATTTTTCACTCATTCATCAGTGGCTTGGGTGAAGGGGCAGATGGCTCTGCAGAGGTTCACTGATGATGCAAAACTGGGAAGAGTGGCTGATATCCCAGAGTGCTGTGCAGAAGGATCCTGACAGGTTGGAGGAAGGGGAGAGAACTACTGGCTGAAGTTCAACAAAGGCAAATGCAGGGTCCCACACCAGTACAGGTTGGGGACCAATCTGCTGGAAAGCAGCTCTGGGAAGAAGGACTTGGGGGTCCTGGTGGAAAACAAGCTGTCCATGAGCCAGCAGTGTCCTCGTGGCCAAGAAGGACAATGGAATCCTGAGCTGCATTAGGAAGAGCATTGCCAGCAGCTCAGGGGAGGTGATCCTGCCACTCTACTTACCTCTGGTGAGGCCACATCTGAAATGCTGTGTCCAGTTCTGGGCTTCTCAGGGCAAGAGAGACATGGAGCCCCTGGAGCAGTTTTGAGCAGAGGGTGATAAAAGTAATTAGGGGACTGCTAATCAGAGATCGTTAGGAAGACCCTGCTTAAGCAGAGAGGCTGGAGCTGTAAACCTCACCAATGGTCCCTTCCAGCCTTAACCACTCTGGGATTCTGTAATGCTTTACAACTTGTTACAACCTTAACAGGAAACACTCAGCCACTTAAATGGCAGCATCTGTATCTGGTTGTGAAATCCTGCTTATACATTCAGCGTAGACACTCTTGTGTCCAAGAACAGAAATGGATGTCCTGCTACATAGACATCAAATGAGGCTCGTTAGAGAAGGCAGGTTGTGCAGGAGTGATTGCAGTGATTCTTCAAAGAAATAAAGTTCATATGTAAACAGTACTGAAGGAAACAACTTCAGCTTTATCTCAGGCTGAGGGTTTCCTGGTGATACTTCTTATCAGACTGTGTCAAATTCCAAGCCTGACCTCCAGTGCCTCTGAAGCCTCTTTTTTGATCATCTGGTAGGAACCCTAAAGACAACATAGAAAATACAGTATTCTCTCTTAGTCTGGCAAAGAGACTTTTACTGAGTGTAATAAGACTGTGTAAGTACTGTATTACAAAAATTGACTTGGAGACAGCCTGAGCAGTTATGTTTCAGTTCTACATAGGAGTTTTAGAATGTCACTATTAATGAATGCTCTTGTTAACTTGGAGCAGTTTGAGAAAAAGAGCATCTGTGTAGAACAAAACCCCATTGTTTGTTCTAACCACAAATCCATTGGCTACAGCAGTTACTAAGCATCTTGAATAACATGACCAAGGAGTTAGGCATTGCTTTGGAGATAGGGGCTGGCTCAGGCTCCACATGTCAGAAAACAATGCAGTAGTCATCTAAGTTCTTAGCTGAAACTCTGCAGTCTCACCACTGTGGGGAAGTGCTGCTCAGCTGTCCTTTGTAATATAGGGTTCATGACTTATTCTCAGAAGATAATTATTTACCCTGCAGAACTGTGGCTCTGAGGGATGACTGTTACAAATCCCATAATTTCCCCATTCTTCCATTTTTTGAAGACTGGACTAGTTACAGACCCTCAGCTGAGAATAAAGCGAGGGAGGCTTGCAGCATCCCACTCTATATGCCTTCATTTGAGCAAAGGACAATGTAGTCCTAATAGCCACTGTTATTAGGTTAGTAACTGATACTACTCTCTGTGGAGTGTGTCTTTACAGTCTGATCTGCACTAGCTACAGCTGCTTGAAGGCATGTTATTGGTAGGTTTGTTACTTGAAAGTGTGCTGTTCCTTGCCAGGAGGTGCAATTCTGCAGCCCAGGGGCCCAAAGCAGCTTCCAGTTTCATTGCATGTGGCTAAGAGGTGCCCAATCTGCTGCCTTATTTATTCCTGGAACAGTGAAGGCCAGTTTGTTAGTGAAGAAATGATTCCTACTGCTGATGGTCGCTAAATAACCATGGGCTTTTTGATAAGGGGAGGAGGGAATTGTTATTGAAACTTGGCAAGGCCTTGTGCAGTGAGAAGCTGAGGTCATAAGGAGAAATCCAACCACATAAGTAAGGATTGGCAGTGAGGGAATCTGTGAGCTTGAAGGAATCTTCTTGTTTAGCAGGAAGGGGAAATGGTTTTGCTGTTAAGGGAGGCCATGTGGTTATGGGACATTTGGCAGAGATGTTCAATAGTGCAGGCAAAGAGAAAGTGAATGGCCAAAGTAATGTGACTCTGAGAAACAAACCTTCTGATGAGGTGGGAAACAGACTGAAAAGGGGGAAGAGGAGCAGTGCTTTGCTCTGTGGCTAGACAGATATGGTGAAGGAGAAAATGGTTTCTGGGAACAGAGTGGAAAAGTCAGCCGGGTTTAGGTTCTACTTAATATACCTGGTATGAAATGACAGTTTTAAGAAATGGAATAAGGTTTGAATGCATCACTGTTTCTCTGACCAATCTGTAAAGCTCTGTGTGTTAACAAATTGGAGCTGCAGCTTATGATTTTGATCAGGGCTTCTCCCTGTTCCTCCCTGTTTTCTGAGCTGTCCATGATATTTCTCTTGCCAAGTCAAAAAGAAAATGATATAACACCTGTAGGCTCTCTTTGTTAGGAGTTTGTTGAGCTGACAAGACAATGAGGGTGCTAAATGCATGGAAAATCAGGTGCTTACTTGTAACATAGTAGGTTTTCCAAACTGTATTTTGAGAATTTGGAGTAAGTTGAACTTGTCTTCAACTTTTTAGAAGTAGTTTCTAAGTCTAATTTATTAATTCTTACATTATTCTGTCTTTCCTATCTCTTTCCAAAACAGGATGATACCCCTTTCATCTCAGACACTGATGATGAATCTTCATCATGGCCAAACACAGGAATATGTGATTAAACCTAAATATTATCCAGTTAAAAAAGTGATTTCAGGAGAGCAATCCACTGAGGGCTCATTGCCACTGAGACTGGGCCAGGATCAACCTGCATCACCTTTGCGATGTGAGTACAATTACAAAAACCATACTCTCTTCTCTGCCCACCACAAAGCCCCCACTCCCCTTTTTTTTAAGATCTTGAAATTTTCTGCAGTAACACTTGAAGACAGAGAAAGGTTAAAATAACTATACATGGAATTCTTAAATTAGCTCCAAAATTTTGCATTTAGTGGAGAAGCAAAACCAGTTTCCTGGATGAAAAAAAATTGAACCTGATTCACTGTTGAAAATTCATCATGCTATTTCTAGATAATAGTTTTTCCTTCAGAAAAAGGTGCTTTGTGAATGCTTGCTAGAATAGGCACAACCGTGAGTATAGTCAGTGTCAGTATGATGGATACCCTTTTTTGAAAGGTGGAGTTCAGGATTGTGGTCTCATTGGTGACTATTTTTTCTATATTTAATTTATTACGTGTTTATGAACTTCTGCACAGTATGGAGGCTGCCTGAGAGTTTCTGCTTCATATTTATCAAAAAAGGGTTGTGTTGGTGCCCAGCTTGTGGCCTTGGCTCATGCCCCATTGTGTGCAGAGCTTGAGGACAAGTTTTGGCTTAGAAGTTGAAGAGCTTGATGAATTATGGGTTAGGTATTACAGAACGTCTGCTGGCTTGATTTGGAGAAAAGCTCCTGCAGTTGAATAATGGACTGATTAACATTGAGACTTTAAGGTACTTACAGTCTCCTGACAGACCTCCTTTGCTGTAGCCCAAAGAATTATGCTCTGCTGAGGCTTTAGGGAAGAAGAGCATTTCCTTCTAAATCTTTAAATGGAATTCCTTTATGTATCGTTGCATTTCTGCACATCTTTATGGTCTGTCCATTTATACTTAAATACAACTCCCTGCTTCCTTTTCCTCAAGTGTAAGTTCATGGATGATAAACGAGAGTATTGGTTCTAATGGGAAGAACAGTGGGCAGCTGGAGGCCTTTCAATTTTACATTTTTAGAGTGGTGAAGTTTACTTCTTGCGAAGCACTATCTCCCTTTCTTAGAAGCTTCAGAAAGTGGTTTTTTTTTTTTTTTAATCACACTGTTAACATCAACCAGTAGTCTCTTTTGTAAATAAGATAATACTGGTTTTTTCCAGTCAGCAGTCATTTTCCTTAAAATAAAATATTAACAGCCACTGGGATTGGATTATGTCCCTCTCTTCTGATTCTTACTAGTCAAAAAGTAGACAAATTCCAGGTTGTATAGTTCTCCACTATTTTGAGTGACTGTTCCAGGTTGGATGCTGGCCAAAAAAATCTTGCCTTATCCTCCCATTTCTCAGGCTGTTTGAGTTAGTCTACCTTAGATACACTCAGTATTACACTTACAAGTATCAAGCTGCAACTAAATGAATGGATTCTGTGAGTTGTTTTTCTTCTATGTAGCATAAGGAGATAACTCTATGAAGCTGTAAAACAAAGGAGCCAGTGCTTCTAGCTTGTTCTAGCTTATTTGAGCCCCACTGTTAATTAAATTCTCTGAGGGGCATGACCAGGAGAAGGAAACCCAGGAGCTGAAGACAAGAGTGTTTTTTATCAAATTCTAATAAGCCCCTTAGTGAGCAGTGCATTAATAAAATATTCTACCCTTACTGAAAAGCTTATGATTCCTAGAACAGCCAGAGGACAGGTAGTAAAAAGAGTTTTTACTACTGTGGCCTGATAAGGTCAGCCATGACTTAAGTGTTGACTCAGAGGTAAAGTGCAGGACTAAGTGTAAGACTATTTGGATGGTGTTGAAATTTCTGATTCTGAGCTCTCTGGCAGCCTAAAAAACAGTCCCATTACCTTTTTCACCTGTCTCCTACATCTGTGAGGTGGGAGTCAGTGATGGCAACTTCTGATGAAGTAGTTTAGATATCTGTTAGTACAGAGTGCAGTTCAAGCTGTACGTTGTTAGAGACCAGGATTATATATTCCTAGCCTGAACAGGAGACCTACAACTTAGCCAGCCATTTCTGTTTAGGATGACTTCTGGTTTCTGGAGGTGCTGGAAGGAACGCAAAGATTAGAAGACTACTTACTTTCATAAAAATTGGGTGCTAAATTTCAACTGTCAGTATTTAAATGTTAGGGATGTTTGAATTAACTACTGTGAGGTAAGATTAGGATGTGAAACTTCATGTCAGGTGCTCTGTGATAATCACAAATATGAAGTTCCTAGTCTTGTCTTGAATAGAGATGGACTCTGTGAATTAGTTCATGGTTATGGTTGATGTTCATTTTCTAGTTAATTTATGAGAGTGGCTGATGATCTTGTGGTATTGTGTTATTGCTCTTAAATGTATAATCTTATTTAATGGTAGAGCCTCTTACTTCGTCAAACAAAGGAATTGGTAATGACAGTGTGAAGATATTTGAAGAGGGGAAAAATGTAATAATTTTATTAAAAAGCAAAAGCCATAAAGTTAGTGCCAAATGCTTTTTTATGTTATCATTTAATAATCTTTTTTCAGAGAAGAACAGTAGCCACATAATACTTGGTAGCATTGCCCAAGAGTCCATAGCTATAAGAGTCCATAGTTGATAGTAATCAATTACTGTCAACTGGAGTGCAAAGCTACTCATTGTGGGGTTTTTAAATGAGCATTTCTATGCATTTTACTTGAAAGTGTTAACGCTGTGTCAGAGATTGGCATCTGTGAAAGATGCACTCCACAGAATATACTTATTTCTCTAGCTGTAGCTGCAATTGGTTTTGATTTTTCTGGACTTCTACAGATTGTTTAAATCTGGTGACATGAAATGGGTAACCTTGAAACTGGAAGAAGTGTCGGTCTTTTGTTACCTTTTGTTACCTGAGACAGGTGTGTCCTGGCAGAGGCAAGTAATACGTGGGGAACTGGTATGGTGGGCAAAAAACTGCCACACCTGACCAGGTGCTTCTGAGCATCTTCTGATTCACAGAACGTCATTCATGTTTAAATGCCCCATTGCAGTGTTGTCAGATGAGCTTTTGGAGATACTGTGGTGAAACAACAGAAAGGTAAGTCCTGTTAAAGATTTTTCAGTTAAAATTAATTCAAGATTCCATCTGGAATTTTTACTCTGTGTTTGTTAGCAGTTTCACTTCTCTGATAATGTTCAGAACATGCAATAATCTTATTAAAGACAGAAAATAGTTTATTCGTTTTTTGCTTTTAAGCTGAATTTTGCTGTGAGGATATATGTCACATCAACAGAGTTTGAAAATTCAGTAAGCCATTGGGGTTGCATTAATAGCATTTAAAGTCACCCTGAGATGTGAAACTGAGTTACCTGCCAGTAGCTATTTCTACTGTCAAGCATTTAGAACTTTTGTCCTGTGAGATACAAGCCATCTCCTAAGACTAACTGAAGGAATCATAAAGCTTGCATGAAAATTTTAATTTCTTAGTGCTAAATTTGTAATTCTCATTTATTGTGCCTAATAGGTGAGGCAGGTAAAATTGTTCAGAGTGATTTTTAAGAAGTCTTGTTTTTTTAAAAAACAAAACAAAAACCCACTCTCTAAATAATGTTCAAGATCTTAAACATTGTTTTGGGTTCACTGACTCATTCAAATTTTCAGAAAGGTCACTGTTTTATGCCATAATTAATTCTATATCCTTATGCCTTGTATTGTAATACAGTTTAGTTTATATTGCTGTATATTGCTTTTTGTCAAAGGACTCATATCACATTTGGTATAGGAGGGAAAAATCAGGACCCATAACTATGGTGGTGTGTGGCTAGCACAGGTCTTTCTCGTGAGAACATTTTGCTACATTTCATAAACAAAGATAAAGTTTGGATGTTTTGCAAACAACGTCTCCAGATTAGGGCAGTTCGGGCTTGGCCAATTAGGCCTAGGGGGAGGTTTCTGGCTGACCAATCTGGGTGACCTCTGAAAACTCTATATATATGGAAATCAAAATAATAAAGACACCTTTTCTCTTTTCTTGTCTGAGAACCTGCGTTTTCTCTCAGCTAGCGGCTCAACAGCGACAGTGGTGTATAACTTGATCGTGCTTGTTTTTGGAGCTATTTTAAGATGAAATGCTATTCTGTTTGCATGCCTCTAAATCATCTGTTAAAGATATTACACTGTAAAGCATCTCTCTGATTCTATTTAATTATTATGCTGTTATATTTAAGCTACTGCAAATTAGTCTTCAACTATCTTTGTGCTGAATTAGAAAATACTTAAGGATAAGGCTTTGTAAATTCAGAGCCTTCTCAAGCAAATGGAAATAGCTCATGTTGGATAGACTGACAGCTGCAGAGAAATTATAAACACAGTTTTGCACCAGAAGGAAGACTGAATATGCAGAGATAAAAATAAGCTTGTAGTGGAATTGATGTGTTCAGCAAATAAAAACTGAAAATAATGACATAATGTGAATCTCAACATTTCTAATGTAAACATTAAAAATACTTTAAGATGTAGGTGAGGGGTGCAAAATGTAAGTCTTATTGATGCCTAAATCAGGCTACCTGAAACAGAGGCCAAGACAAATTAGGAGTATAAAAAGCAGACAAATTTATTCAAGGCCTTCAAGGTACATTCAGGCAAGCAAAGTCCTCCTCGAAGGGAGTACACCCAAAATGGACACTGGGTCATGAGCCCTTCACCTTTTGTAAGTTCTGTCCTCTTAGCATATTGGCCCCTAATTCTGCAATCACACCCTTAGGGGATGATGTTAACCACCCCAGGCTCACTCCCCCCTTTCACCATTGTTCACATATTTTTGGGCTCTAGGGCAACAAACGTGTCCTTGGATTTTCTATTCAGAGGGATTGTTTTGGCTAAAGGTGTTGGGAACAGAGGTTTTTAACGCTTTATAAGAAGCACAGAACTACACCAGGTTACAGATACATGAAGAGTAGAAAACTAGAAATTATTAAGGCATCATTATAAGTCAATATATATCTTATATAAGCTCACCATGAACTCTGAGTTACTTTCAAGGGATGCATTGCTTGCTTAAAAGTACATACTATTACACTTGACCTATAATGTGCCTAAATATTTTGAATTTCAGAGTTAAAAATTCTCTAATAGTAACAATGGCAACAGCACAGAAACTTCAACTGTAAATTCTATTTGCAACCTGGTAGTCCATAAAACAATAGGAAAATTTTGTTAGTAATTGAGGTACATCTACCTCAGACATTACTCTCTGAATGGCACTGTTAAATAGTAACCACTACTCATCTGAGCATGAATCCTCTAAATGTCAGTGCTTATCTCTAGCTTTTTAAAGTCAAAGCTGAACAAAATTAGTTGAAGGAATTCTGTGCTGTTTCTGTTGGTCTAAAATGTATGTGATAATAAGCAAATTCTAAACTGAGCACAGTCTTTCTGGAATTTCTTTCAACACAGTTATTGTTGAGAATATATATTGAGCTAGAACTGCTTATTACAACAGTAAGAGGCTAGGAAGTTCTCAGTTTCACTCTATTCATTTCTGGTGCTATTGGTTTCTTCAGAAAACGCATTTAAATACACACTTCATTTTCCAGCCTGAGATGGTTGTGTGCTAGTGTCAGCAGTATATTGTGCATTTTACCCATTGAGCTGAAAATAGTGACATTTCTGCTTCTGAAATCAGTTGTCTGGGGTTACGTGCATGTGTAGGTCTATTTTGTACACCCTCTCACCAGGTTATAGTTCCCTGTAACTACAATGATGATGCCACCACTTACCTGTTTTAGAGGCATGTTGAGAAAATGTATTAAATAATGCCTGAGGTGACCACAGAACGCACTGAAAGCAGAAGAAAAACTCAAGAGTACTTTACCCACAATGGAATGGTATTATGTGTTGTAAATAAGGCAGGTGTTTGTGTAACAAAGTTATCCCAAGGAAGAAGGGAGGATAAGAAAGAAAATTACATTGATTTCTCTATTCAGGAAGACAATATGACAAATATGTGAATTTTACAACTGAAGTTACATGTTAAGTTGATACAATTAGGTACCATGGAAAACTTCTTTCTTTTAGGTAGACGGGGATTTTTTGGTCTTTACCAAAATTCTTTATAAATTCATTAAGGAGAACTTGTCTCTATTTTAGGTAGCAAATGAAAACATGTCTTGAATTTAAGTAGTATAGGTTACATAAAGTTTAGTCAAAGGGGGCTTGCAGCACACTACTGTGGCTTGGTTTGTGTGTGTTGTGGCTAGAAGTTGGACAAATATGCCTTTATGCATTTTGGACTCTCAGGATCTGCACATGGTTCTGTGGGCAACTCTTAGATTCTGGTGTAAGGATGAAGCTGAAACAATATGAAAGTTGTGTAACTCCTCTAACTGTGGATAAGTTATATTGCATAGTATTTTACATAAGTTTATGCACATGAAATAAGTTTAATGTGGAAGAAAATGTCCCAGCACTTAGAGTTGTAATGTGCAGAATACTCTGTCACAGATTTGGCATAACAATAGCTTTCCTATATTGGCAGCACAATACGCTGGTAACTTATTGAAGCTCTTTTGAAAGCTTGTAAGTAATTACACATTCTGGCTTCGCTGATGACTTCATAGTTTGATTTGAGCAAAAGCAGGTGTCACTTTGAAATCCCAGTTTAAATTATTTTTGTGGAATTGCACCATTCTGACTTCACTATGTGACACTTACTTCATAATAGTACTATTTCCCTAGCAGGAAGTATGGGTAAACAGCTGTAAAAGGCATAAATGTTTTACTGCTTTAAAAAGTGCATAGAGATACAACATGTGTTCCATGTAAATGCATCTGTATGATTTGACATTCTACCCAGGTTCAGACTTGAGAGGAAAATCTCCCTCAGGTCTTTACTGGGTCAGATTCTCTTCCCACCATTCTTGATATTTCTTTGTGGAACTACCCTTCATGAAGAGCAAAATAATCATCTCACTGGCTTGTCTTAACTATATCATTGCATTGTGATCCTTGTAATTTCTGCCTATCAATGTATTTATGGATATTTATTAGAGTTAAAAGTGGTAACTTTCCTAACTAGATGTTTTGGGAAATTTAGAGAGAAGGTAGGATGTTAAGGCTACACTCTGAACAAGGTATAGCCAACAGAATGAGATGGGTGAAAACAGAATGAACGGTTAGAAGACTAAATAAGTGGAAGTTATTATAATTACAGTAAGAAATAACTGAAAAATTGCAACATAGTCTATTTGGAGGGAATGTAGAGTCAAATTCGCTTCAGTCACTCATGGCAACTGACATTCATGTGTTGCTCCTAAAATGATACATAAACAAATGCAAGGGAATGGGGTACGTGTATAAATGTCAGGGACTTTTGTGTTTTGTGTTCTCAAATGCACATTTGTGAATTGTGCAATGTGTTCAAAGCCTTTGCTCCCATTCAAGAGGCAGAAGGGATTTTTCAGGAACATTCTAAAAAGTTTTAAGAAAAAATCTTGGTGCTGTCAGCATCAGGGTCAAATATCATTGGAGCTTTTTTGAAGAACAATTTTAGTGTGAAGCATCCTTTTCCTCTCTCCCATTTAAGAGCATTATTCTTCCTGGTGTTGAACAGCATGGCAATTCATAACAGCCGTTTAAAGTTTATTTTTGATTCCAGTGGGACTTGGAAACAACAAGCTACATTCTAGGTATAAATAAGGTGGGTTAGCTAGATTCACACTAGTGGAGCTAACTCTGTCAAATCAAGCAGCGCATTTACTTTGCTTTCGCTTCAGAAAATAGGGAGACAAATACTGAAAAAATAACTAACAACTGAATGCAGTTTATTTAGCAATTATAAAGTACTATGGAGTTCTTTGAAAACCTTGGAGGCAGAACAGCTCTGTATAAATACAAACTATTTCACTCAACATACTGTTGCTGTAGGCATTCTAACAATACCCTTTCTAAGCTGTCTTCGTGATTGTTTGTGTATCCATAAAGGGCTCACAATTGAGGAGGCCAGAAAATCAGCACCCCCCAAAACATACTGAATTTTTCTCTTTGGACTCTGAAAATATTGTATGGCCCTGAGCTCACCAGTAAAAGAATGTCTGCATGACAGGCAAAGGCTGCTGGTGCTTTTATAGAAGCTGTTTTAAATGTTGCATTCACTCAGAAATGAATTATCATCTCTATGCTTTAAAATATGGACACGGAGACTGATATACAGCAGAATGAGGAAGAATGTTGGAAAAACAGATTGGTGATCTGGCAAACAGAATTAAAATCAGTTCAAAGCATGTAATAGCTGGGGGAAAAAAAGGACTGAGACAAATGCATCTCAGCTTCTGCGATGAAAGAGAATTGGCTCCCAAGCCAAAAATTTCTCAAGAAGAAGAAAAGAAGAGGCTTTCCAGAAAATTCTGTAGGGGAATGTCTCTATGACGTTTGAAAGATGTTGATTTAGGTGGATATAGAGACCTATTGAACCCACACAATTAAACATTAAAAGTCCCTTAGCCAGGCTAACTCCAGAGTTGCTGTAATAGAAGTCTTTGATACCAAGAATTGATTCTGATTGCTGCAAGTAGTTGAATCTGGTTTTCTTCACAGGAGATGTGAAAGTGCTCTTCTCTGTCAATGCCACTGCCTATGCCAGATGAATGAACAAACATTGACAAAAAAATTACTGCAAGAACGTTCATATCCTGTGAAACTGAGATTTCAGAGTCAGTGACAACCTTATTTCTGTTGTCATTTTTTCCCTCTTCAGAAAATTAAGGGGGAAAAAAGAGATCTTGGCTTCATGCAATGCTGAGAAAGAAGATTTTTAATGGTGATTCAGTGTGCAGAGGCGGCTGTATTCATTTATAACTTAATTCCATGATCTCCTGTCCTTTGTTACTGTTTACAGTTTGTTGACTTCCCTAGTGCATTTTGGTTGTTTCCTTTTGGGAAATGGAATGTCAAGTGGATATACTTTAGTAAGGTAATACTAATTTAATTTTTATTCCCTATTCTTCCTAGAAGTGATAAACATTGACTCGTGCAATTTAGACTTTTTTCTCATTTGAAGGAGTTGCATATGTTGGGAGGGGGAAACTCTGTCTCAAGGATTTATTTTCTCAAGATGTAATGCTCTTCCAACTTAAGACTTGTAATACTGTTGTCTAATAGTAGAATTATTATTATTATTGTGAATGAAGCCTAATAATTACCTTAAGCAAAAGGCATAATTTCAGATGAGTACATAATTTCAGGTGGGAATGAGTCTCATTCCCAGTGTATAAAGGCCAAATCCAGAATTTCCTGTGAAAATTCTGTTGATAAAGTGGACAGTGGTGTTGTGTTTAGCTGGCAATACTGAAGCTCCTATATGGCTGTAAGTTTGTGTGTAAAGATGCTGACTGCATTATCAGAGTGCTCTGTACTGTAGCAAGTAGGCTGCTTGCTCCATGCAATTAACTTCTTTCATCCCTTGGAAAAGAGACCTAGAACTGATTAGTGGTATGACTTGAGGTTAAAATTTAGCTTTTTAGCATCATAACCATTTGTGGATCTAGTTTAAATATAATAGCTTTAAACAAAATAAATGCAAGGCAGATGAAAATAATTATCACTCAATAAGTTTATTGAAATGAGTTGAGGCTATTCCATCAGACGTCAAACCCCACTGCAGTCTCTAATTTATTTGGGTTGGTACCTTTTTCTGGATCATTCTTAGCTAAAGGGAAGTGGTAGTTGTGTTTCTCATTACCATGGAGAATGGCTGTAGTTTAAGATAGGATGTTCATTGCCTGAGGATTACATATAAAGACTCTTTGTAGTGGTAAAAAAGACAAGGAAGACAAAAGGTGATTCATAAAACCTGCAGACAGAGATCTCAAATTTCAAATCTACACGTGATTTGTGCATTATGGGTTCCCACAGGACAAAAGTGACTGTAATTTCTGGAAATTTCTTTGATTTGCTCTAAAAAGACTGTGTCAGTGAGTGAGTTTATCAGCAAAGGGTTTGTGGCATGTAAAGAGTTAGTACTTTCTAAACAATCTCAGCACTTGTGCCTGCATATGCTCCTTTGGTACTTTTAAGTGAAGCCATCCATATGAAACATGAGAAACCTGCACTGAAAACAGTAGAGAATTTGTCAAAATTAGCAAAGGAAATCTACTTGAATTAAACAAGTGTTGCTGTAGTAAATGACCTCAAACAGTACACTGTTCACACTCATCTCTATCTTAAACTGAGATTAACAGAATTGGAGAGTGGGTTATTTGCCTCTCCTAGAATATACTACTAAAAATTTCAGTGTGTTTTGGAGGGTGGTGGAGGCAGTGATGAAGAAGACAGTGGAATTTTCTCTGTTCTGTTCTGTGACAGGGAGCAAGGAAGAGATTGTATCCCTCTGATAATCACGAAGGGAAAAGACTTTTTCAGATATCTTTTCAGTTATCGTCTTCCTTAACCTGGAAGCATCAAATTTTCTGGATGATTTTTTTTCCTGTTTGTCAAGCACGCTGAAGAAACAAGCAGGACTTTAAAAGAGAGTGAAAAAACAAGAGCTCAACAGAAGCAGGAAGTCTGAGAGCTCAGTTCTGACTGCAGGGAGAAGATTGTGGTAGGAGCTTCTAAGCAAGACAGAAGGAGGAAATCATGTGAAGATGTAGTGACATGGCTAATCCGAAATAGGTATATAGAGAAATGTGTGTAATAGCAGTAGTGGAAATAAGAATGGCAACAAAACTATCAGTGCATATCCCTGTTCAGTTACTGCCATAATAGGTAGTTGGATCACATTTTCTCTTTTTGAAGCCCTTTTGGTTTGCCTGAAGACAGTAGAATGGAGTACTTGAAAAGTGACAAGAACATCAAAGGTCAAGCTATATTAACTAATGAAATACATGTAAGATCATACAAACGCAACAAAAATATGAGTTACAGAAATAACAAAAGGTAGAAGGAATGCTTAATTAGTTACAGTTCAATAATGTGTTGCTGCAGCTGTCTAGACATGTTAAATCAAGTACAGCTTGCCATTCTGTCATCTTGCTCAGAATGTTTGACTGGGTGAATGTGCACATATACACCTCTCCTCATGCAGAGCTGGGGGACGTACTTTTAAGCATTAGAGAAGGCATTGGATCTCAGATGAAATAAACCTGGATCATTTTATTTTTGATTTCATTAACACGTCTAATTTCTCCCAATGCTTGTGAAAAGAGAACTGGGTGTGAGATGTACTAGGAAACTGAAAGTTTCTGGAAAGAGCAAAGATGTACTGCCTGACCTCAAGGTAGGCATTGTATATTGAAGCCAAAAATCAAATTACCCAATAGCTGTGCCTTGCCTTTTTGAATCCATGTGGTTTTCAGACTTGTTTGTTCTTGTGGCTGTAACAGCAAGAATAAGACTCATATTCTGTATGATTTTCAGATGGGCAAGGTTTGAAGGCAGGATATTTTACTCCTGTGTTCAGAGCAGAGTAAGGGTTGAGTTCAGTCCTGCCAAGGTCATGCAAGCAAGGTTCCATATTTGATTTACTAGGATAATAACTGTATCAACAAACCAGAAAGGGATTTGGGATGTGTGCCCCTGTACCTAGCCTGCAGGTTCATTCTGAGTATGAAGTATCAGTAGTGCACTGTTGGGAGAGGAAAATAAACCCATAGAAGCATTTTATGTAAAGCTATATTAAGTTATTCTACTATTCTCCCCACCATCAGACCTCAGCTGCAGTAGAGTGTGATTTTGGACAGGGCCTTTGAAGAAAGGTGAGGACCAAGTGAGTGGTATCCAAAGCAAAACAAAAAAGATGGAGACCTGCAAAATACATTCTGTTAGACTGAAAAAGTTTAGATGGTTTTGGTCTGGCCAAAATGAGCCTGAGGGAGATTGATGGTAATGGTCTTCAAGTATGTTAGAAATTGATCCACAGAAGAATAATATTTTGTTAGAATTTGCTGTGGATAAAGCAGGGTAATACTTTGCTTGAGTTGCTACAGGGGAAATGTGGATTAGGTATTAGGAATACATTTATAAGAGAGGCTGAAGTGCTGGAATGATTTCTTCAGGGGGGCTGGGAATCTGCATAATTGAAGGGGTTTGAGGATAGTCTGGACAAACCTTTTGTTTAATGTTGCTGTTTTATCCTGGGAAAATTAAGAGAGGGGAGATTAAGTGATCCCTCAGAATCTCTTTCAGCTCTTTCGGTGCCTTGCAAGGCTTGTATTTCTCTCAATGTGTAATCTAAAATTTAGGGAAGATCTGCCGCAGGTCTGTATGTCTTAATCCGGTGTGTCTTTATCTGTCTTTTGTTCTCTTTTTTTCTGGTTTATTTTTCCCCCTTTTTTCTTTAGCTCCTAGCATTACAAATATTCTAGATAATGCTGTTTCTAAGATGTATGACAGCTAAGTTTAACTTGTTCTGATCTTTGGGAACTAGGTTTTTGATTTGTTTGTTTGGGGTTTTTTTTCTTTTGTTTTCCATTGATGACTAAGTGGTGACAAGACAGAACTTCCTCATATATTGTCAAAAGTGTTAAAAGGTCATTTGACAATAGCTCTGAGAGCTTAACTATCTTACTTGCATAGCTGATTTTTATACAATGTCATCTTTCCTTTTAGCTGAACAAGCTTATCTAGTAGTAAGGATTAAACCAGGTGGACTGGTGAAATAACTGGGAGACACCTTTTTTAGGAAATAAGTAATTTTCTTCTGCTTCTTTCCTTTTTTTGTTTTGTGTCAGCATTTAGCTAAGAAAAACTAGGGTGTTGGTCATCTGGTCATCTGAGAATTTCAAGTGTTGAATTGTGTTATCTAATTGGATTTGATTAAAGAAGCTTTAATTTTAAATGCTCTCCTCATACATCACGGTTATAATTTCAAAACGTGAAATAGTCTGAGGTAATCCATCTTCATGGGGAAGAGAATATAATTTTAAAATAGTCTTCAGGTCTGCTGACATTCTCTGTAGATAAACATATGAAAACATACGGGGTTCAGTGCAGAAGTAGATTGTCATGAAAAGAGAGTAGTGGACATCATGATTGGAGGTACTCATGGAACGCCTACAATTCTGTTCGTTCTCAGGAGATTTGCCTCAGGATATTTGTCATAACTGAAGGTATTTAAAAGAACAGAAACAACAAGAACGATGACAACAAAACCCTCAAACTGGCCTCTTAAAATAGTTTCAGAAATTTTTGTACAAGGAATATGGGAGATGTATGCAGAAGGTATACTGTGTACTCAGCTGGGAGAAGCCACAGCTTGTAATTTTTTTTTTAAATTGTGAATCCTTTTGATTAGATCACTGTGAAGCACAAAACCATCACATAATAGGATCAATATTTTTGACACATTAAAATATTTTATTCTCTTTCCCCACTTGACCTATGTAGTCATCTTTTTTTAACTGAATACTAGTCCTGCTTTCACTAGTGTTGCTAGCCCATTGTCTTCCTGCAAAACAGGGACACACCACAAATCATCTGAGCTCCACTGCAGCTATTGAATACTGTCAGAATGTTGGAGCTGGGAGGGCAGCCATAAACCCAAGAAAAAAGATGTTTTTATACAAATTCTTCTAGAAAGAAACAAAGTCTGAATTGCATTACACAGGGACCCAGGAGGCTGAGGAGGAATCCTTCCCCGTACACAATTCTTTCCAGGCACGGCTGTATAAGCCATTGTGACCACCTGGACATAAAACCTGCCCTGTCTTAACTAATTCACCTTTTTTGCTAATGGACAAAAATAATTTTGTCATAGTGGACAGTGGGGGCAGAAAGGGTTCTGTGAAGAAATCCTTTTGCTTATATTTTCCATTTCTCCTGCAGCTGTTGCTAAATCATAAATTTATCACAGCAGGAGCTTGCTGTGTTCATGATATTATATCATAGTGACTTACGGAGATGGAAAGAAAATCACATACATATGGTGCCAACTTTCAACTAAAATCTCATCACTTTACCCAGACATCTTTCTTTTTTTAATCTGGCTCAAGGGTTTTACAGATTTTGGAAATTATGTGTACATTCTTCTACTGATCTCTTTCAACAAATGTATCATGGAGTTCTTAGGTATAAATGAGCCTGGACTATGAGGCAGGATGATGGCGCTGTTGGCTGAATCTCACTGTGAATTTGCTGTCTAGCTCAGGGATGAAGCTTTATCCAGTATTAGTAATATTGATTGTCCTGTCTTTATTAAAACAACCATCTGAGTCTATCTCTAGTTCAGCCATTTTTTTTCAGTAGCTTTGCTATTTATTTGGTGTTTGCATCTTCTACTTTTGTTGTTTTTCATTAGGCACATTTGTTTATCTGGTCTCCTATTGGTATTTCTTCAGTCTGGCATTATACTTAGGAGCATAGTGAGGTGTTTCATTTTCACATGTTTAAAATTGGTCTAGAAGAGTTTGATATATTTCTTTATATATATATATATAAATTATTCCAGGTGTGTTGCTGTAGCACCATCTTTTTTTTCTAGATATGAATTTCAGATAATCTGACTTGCAGATTTTGTCATGCTTATGTCACAGTGGCATCATCAGTAGAGGTTCTGGAGTTTTAAGAAAATAATCTGTATGTGTCCTTAAAAATACACTGTCCTTTAATGTGAGCAAATCCAAAGTCAAGAGGCCAAGGCTATAGCAATACTGTTTGTTTTTTTCCTAGCATGAAATTGTGGGGTTTAGCATTAATACTGCAAAATCAGCTAACAGATATTGAAGAATAGTTTCTCATTTAGAATTAAATTTTCCTCTTTGGAGAAGAGGAGGGGAAAAATAATAAAGAAGAGGAGATTCAAGGAAGTGCCAGAGTACAAACTTGAAGTTTCTGCTAAAAGCTTCCTGTCAGGGGAAGGGCTTGTGGTATTTTTTCAATTTGAATCTGCATGTATTAAGCTCACTGTTAAGGTCCCTGAGCCTCAGAATCTGTGAGGATAGTGCTGCCTACTTCTCTGCATCTACAGACAAGAATGATAGTAACATCTCTGCCTTGAGTCACCCTCAAACACCGACCAGTTTTTAGCTCAGAGGCCATCATTAGCTTTGTATCCTTCCTAAATGTCTCCAGAAGAACTGACGTTAAAAGCTGTCACCTGCTAGGGAAGGAGAACAAAATAAATGTTGTTATAGTTTTCATAAGTAGTTTCATAAACAAGAAAGATGGAGAAAATCTTCTCATGTCTAAAGAATATGAAGCTTTTTTCTGTCTCTTTGCAACTACCAAAACAGGAATATCTGAATATTTGTTTTATAGCAAAAAACTATCATACAGCTAGATAAACACATCATGTGATGGTTGAACAACAGTCTGACAGGTGAAGCACAGAGGGTTGTAGTAAATGGGGTCACATCAGGCTGGCAGCTGGTCACTGGTGGGTGTCTACACGGCTACATTCTAGGGTCAGTGCTCTTCAATGGAATTTTGGGTGCCATAATATAAGAAGCCTATAAAGCTATTGGAGAGTGACCAAAGAAGGGCCAAGAAAACAGTGAAAGAGGACTTGAGGAGAAGCCATGTGAGGAGCGGCTGAGGTCACTTGGTCCGTTCAGCCTGGAGGAGACTGAGGGGAGACCTCACTGCAGTTGACTGCTTCCTCACATTGGGAAGAGGAGGGGCAGACATTGATCTGTTCTCTCTGGGGATCAGTGATAGGACCTGAGGGAAAGACCTGAAGTATCTCAGGGGAGTTTTAGGTTGGATATTAGGAAAAAGTTCTACCCCCCAAGGGTGGTTTGGCTCTACAACAGGGTCCCCAGGAAGTGGTCACAGCACCAAGCCTGACAGATTTCAAGCAGTGTTTGGTCAAGGCTCTCAGGGCTCATGGTGTAGCTCTTGGGTTGGTGCTGTGCAGGACCAGGGGTTGAACTCTGTCTTTGTGTGAGTGCTTTCTAACTCAGGGTGTTCTATGAAAAACATTGCTGAATAATGATTTGAATATTTGTAGGGGCTAGGGCTTGCATCATGTTGTTTTTAGGACTTCTTCCATGAAAAGCTCTCTTTAAATGCTCTTTCAGGGATACTCTTCAGCTCTTTAGATATTGATCTGTGTTTTTGAAAGTAGTGTTCAACTGCTATTACTCCCAAACATAGATACCAATACTTTCTCATCCGAAAGCGTTGAAAGGCAAATTTTACAATTTCTGTTGAGTTTTACACTAAGGCATCTCTTTTACTAAAATAATTGTGCTACAGGTTTTTCTAGTAAAATCTAAACTATGTGATAAGAATTATTTTTAAATTTTTGTTGTTGCGAACTATACACCCAAGATTTACTAAAGCTCAGCACTCAACAACATAGTACAGAATACTGTGAAGGAGGATTAAATGATGATTTAGTTTCATTTTTACTGAGTATTTCAAAAACTTAACTATGGGCCTGACGCCAGGTGTGCAAATAGTCTACTGCACTCTAAGTTGGGTCACATTCAAAACAGACACTTGGGTTCATGAGTAGCATGACTTGTTGGATGCAACACTTACCGATGCTTCTTCTGGACTGCTGGTGCCAAATGCATGAACTGCAGAGTAGCTGTATGTAGCGCTAATAACACTATTGCATTCATGAGCTTCATATCCCAGGACAACTCTCAGCAGAGCTGAGGACACAAGACTTGCTTAAAGGTGACTTTTGGGGGGGGGTAAGGACAACAAACCTGGTGATCTGTCCCCGTACCATTTAATGTCAAATTCTTATCTCCTGGTTAGATAGAAAATGGGGGTAGTTTTTATAACTTATTAACTACTATTGTGCCAGGTGCTGTGGTGGGACTATGGCCAAACTTTCTGTTCTTTGTGGACACGTTGTACAGAATACTTCTTGGTAGGAAGTGTGCTTGGTTTGTATGAAACATCTCTGGCTGATGTGGCCTCCACTTTCGTCCATGTTCCTTCCTGATGCAGTGGCAACGCAAATCATGACCACCACCCAGTTTCAATATTTGCACTGTGAGCTCCATCACATGTTGAGCTCTGCATTTTCTTCATTTCCAACACTGAAAACCCCTTTTTTTTTTTTTTTTTTAAGCTAAGCCAGAAGACTTGTCTGGGTCCCCCAATACTGGTTTCTACAGTGTGTGCAGGACTGACTTTTGTGACTCAACTAACCATGTTTTTTTAATTAGATCACATCCTAAAGGAAAAATATTACTAAGGCATCTGAAAATATAAAATGGACTCTTTTCTAGGAATATATGTATAAAACTATGCAAGTAAAATAAAAAGATGGCAGTACTGCTTGTGAGGCTATGCTTAGCAAAAGCAAAGCTTAGGAAGTTCTACCCTCAGCAGTTCACAGGTCACTTATATCTGTTTATTGGTTTAGGTGTATTCATTTTTGCAAGAAATGCTTGGCATTCAAGAACCCAAAATGTCATTTAAATCTCCTAAAATCACAATATTAGCCTTTGATTGAAATATTTTATTCTTGTATCTGTCTGGGCTCTGCCTTTTCTAACCTTTGTTTAGGGAGAATAAGGTGGGAGCATCTGTACTACAGCTGCTGTTCAAATACAGCAATGCCTTCACTGTAGACAAAACAGTCAGCACAATTACTTTAATTTATTTATGGAGAGCCAGAAATAGGACGGCTTTATATTCTTTTGAAATTGGAAGATTTTTAAAATTTTCTTGATGTTTAAAAAAAAAAAATTGTCTGGAGGGTATTTCATGAACTAGGTTAGGCAACTATCCAGTAACTTTATTTCTATGACATGAGGAAGAAGGAGATTCTTCTCTTTCTGTGTGTCATTTCTTGGCATTGTGAGGTTTGATAAGACAGTATTTATTAATAGTTTCCACAAAGATGCTATGATATATTTGCAAGAACTTGCTGAATTTATTAGTAGTATGCAGAGGACAAACTGTTTTCTTTTTAAATAATTGCAAATGGGATGTGGTCTTTTCCCTGTTTTCCCTAATAAGTAATTTTAATATAGTTTTTGTTTTCAGCTGTTAGATGTAGAATCAAATACATCTGGTTTTAAATATAACTCTGTAACAAGAAATTCTTATAACTAGGTTAATTTCAAATTAGTGCTTGTGCAGTTGTTATTACATGCAAAATTTTTTAAATGACTACAGGGAAGTATATAAAAAAGAGAATCTAGCCATTTTTTATCTTTGATCTCAGTGTTTTAAAGCACTGATACTTCCTCCCCCTTTTCTCTGAGCTGTTTATTACTAAAACAAAGACTGACAGCAGAGCTCAGTCTATAATATGTAAATTCTTGTGGAAAAATAGTGCCAAAAAACTGTGAAGAAAAAATGGGTCCAGGCAGCTGCGTCACAAGGTTTGACCACTTCAGGCTGGGGTGCCAGGAGATTTGAGACAGATGTTTTCAGACATGCCGCATGCCTAAAACATTTCCAGGGGTCGAGCTACAAATAGTGACTTAATAAGTGCAGAAACAGGAAAAGTATGTAGGAGTACACAAGAGTTTATTCACCTCTAGGTGCACAGCCAGCCTCTTTACATTACATCTGCCTGTCAGGGTTGGCTATTTAAGCTGTCATGCCCTTGGTATTGCTCTTTGTCTGCCTGTGAATAAAGTGCAGCATTGTGATTACTAATCCCACTCCAGTGACTTGACTTTAAATGTGGTTTTGGAGCGGATCCCGGAGTTCTGTTTGCTAAGCTTCCTACTCCTGTTTCAGAGACACCACTG
The DNA here is from genome assembly GCA_024500445.1 of Entomyzon cyanotis. Lineage (NCBI taxonomy): Eukaryota > Metazoa > Chordata > Aves > Passeriformes > Meliphagidae > Entomyzon > Entomyzon cyanotis. The sequence continues at coordinate 2,463,470 of JAKEPQ010001015.1, read as the reverse complement.
GAGATCTATGAGAGAGGGCACTGCAGACTGCCCTCCTCCTGTAGACCTGTGTCGCCTTCCCCCCCCCGCACCCTTTTTTTTTTCCCAAAAACTTTTTGAAGGAAATCAATGGATACCAAAGTGATCTGTTTATTTTTCTTTTTTTCTTTGCCTCCGCTGACAGTGGGAAATCACACTGGTCGCATCAAGGTGGTCTTTACACCCAGCATCTGTAAAGTGACTTGTACCAAAGGCAACTGTCAGAACAACTGTGAGAAGGGAAATACAACCACCCTCATCAGTGAAAACGGCCATGCTGCTGACACTCTGACAGCCACTAACTTCCGAGTAGGTAAGTACCCTCAAACTGTATTTGTCCTTAGCTGTCCTCTCTTGACTAACACAGGGAGAAGACGTTTTGTTATTAACACCAGTTGTGCATCTGTTGCTCTTTGTTTGGAGGGCTGTGCTGAGTAGGAACCATTGTATGTTAGACAAGCTTTCTGGTATCCTTCGGAAATGTTCCCAAAAGTTTCTTTTGTGTCAGATTAAAAAAGCTCCCATATTTTTATCTGAATTTTCAGCTGCAAGGATGCAACATGCTAAGCTGAAGCTTTTGGTAAAATTCCTCCCTCGGAGTTTCTGTTGGTAAAATAGGGAAAATGACAGATTACACAAAAAGTTGTGTTTCCTCCTTTTTACTTATTTAATATGTATCAAATGCACATAAAATCCAGCGAACAGCTAACAGTGACTCTGTCTTCAAAAATTTTTTCAGCAGCTCCTTAAAACTACAATCCTTTTTAAATATGCCTCAGCTTAAAACTTTTCTTACTGCTGAAAGGAAAGCAGATGTCATATTTTGCATTTTTAGAAACTGAAATAATGTTAAGTATAATTAAAGTTACTGAAGCCAGTAGTTTCTTTGCTAATGTTTATTCTTTCTGCTTGCTCAGTAAGAGTATCAACTGTATGCCAGACTAAACCCCACAAATGTTTGACTGTGTTGAAACAAATCCTGAAAGCTACGTAGGATAATGATTAGCATATTTTAACTGTATACTATATAGGAACTTGTGTGCAAGTATTACCCTTGTAAGTTAAGATATACAGATATATGGGTACATACCTAGTTTCACATTATCATACCCTGAACTACTCTTGGAAAGTAATTTTGTAGTTATTCTGAAAAGAATAAAAGTTTTTCAGAAAACAATATCAGTATTGTTTTCTGAAAAAAAACTTAATTATTTTACACATTTCTAGTCAAAGAATGCCAAATATGAACACTGTAATTTTAGTCTCTGTCTAGGATAAACATAGAGTTCAGGCAGTGCTGAGGCTGGCCAATATTGCTGTTTTTCAAGTGCATTGTACTTCATGCTCTGAGGGTGGGGGGGGGGGAAAGCCATTCCAAATTATTATTCTTTTCTTCTGGGTAGATGTTACAAAGAGCAATTCCCTCTTTTAACACTCCTACTAGGCTGTCAGACTGTGGGTGAAAGCCCTTGAAGTTACTAACTCATTCCTTCATAGTATGCATGTTTGTAAAAATGTATTTGTTTTGGACTAATAGTAAAACCAGTGTTTTAAGACAAGAATAGAGCAAATTTTGGGGTTTGTTTGTGGTTGTTTGGCGGCACAAAAAAAGGAAAGTATTTTGTAAAGGAATGGTAAATCTAATACTTTAAATTTGTGTTTACTGACAATCCAAACTTTTGCCAATGTTTTGGCAAGAACCCCAGCAAAATTTTTTTGTTTAATTTTCTGACTACCATGATAGGATAGGGTTATTCTTCCCCGTTTTCATTTGACCTAATTTTTCTATTGAAATTATGAAATGCTGAGAACAGGCAGTCATGTAATTTGTCTGCTATGTAAATCTGTGCTGTAACATGACCTTCTCTCAAATACTTGAAAACTTGGAGAGTGGAAATTGACCTGTGAAGACGTGTTCCACACCTTCCTTCCTGGCCTCAGGCCACGCAGCTCTGATGCACTGGGTACACTGAGCTGCTAGAAACATTCAACAAAAGCAGCCTATAATAGTATTTGATGAAAAGATAAGGGAGTGTTATGTTTAAAAATGTATAAAAGCAAGTTGCTACACATGGATAAGGATATTTAATCTGCCTGTAGCTATCTTCCCTACTACCTTTAAAAGACAAAAAGTATTTACCACTCTCTAGTGTTGTCATTTTCATAGAAGAATAAGAAGGTCTGGACTAGCACTTAAAGGCTCTCCAAATAAAACCAAAAATGCGGTGTAAACTTCTTAATAACTGGAGAAGAGGGATCTGACACCTGTAGATTGAATTTTTCACAGACTGTAGATTTTCAGGAGCTTTTTAATCAGAGTTTAAAATATATTCTACTGAAATATGATTTTTTATATACGTTCTCTAACTGGTGCCTCTCATTAGCTTAGGCTTGTCCTGATTAACGTGTCTTCTGATACGTAAAGCAGAAGTAATTTGTGTCATCCAAGATCATTAGCTTCTGTTATATTTTGAACTGAATTATGTTAAACTTGTGCTTTTTGCTTTTAAGTCCCTGTTCTAAACTAATTTACTTACTGTTCATCCAAAATGTGTGCAAATTCTTATTTAGATGATTTGATATTTAGAAGTGCAGCCATAAACCAGTATGTCATGTCAGAAAATACATATTTAAAGCAATGACAAGCACTTTTCCAGTATGTTTTTTAAAAAATATTTGTTCTTCCTAAAACCAGAGGAGATAGTCACATCCCTATTTGGAAAAGTTTAAAATGCATTTCTGTAGTAGAGCAACATTCTAGTACACAAGACAGAATATAGGTTCTTTGATGATAGAGTAGTTAGACATCACTTTACTTTGTTCTTAATAATAAATTATTTGTAATTATGAGCCAGAGTAAAATTTCTTGTTTCTTTTCAACTTTGTGCTGAACTTTGTAACACTGTATTTTCAGAGAAAATAAGTTGCAATACCTGAACTACAGCTACTCAAGGTTTGTCATGGATTATTTCACATTCTTAAAATGTGCTCAGTTTGTCAATTCAGCTGAAGCTTGGTAGCAGTGAGCCCAGGCAAGGAATAAATCCTGTTTCCTGAAAATTTAATACAGTATGGATAAGCCATTAAAAGCAAAAACCCACAACAAGGGACAGATTGGGGAAAATGCTGCTTTAGAGGTAGCTGAGATTTTTGGCTGTGGTGAGGAGCAGCTCCTAGCATTGCAGTTGGAGGTGATGAAAGCTTGGTATTTAAAAAGAAGGACCTCTTTGATTGCCAGGCTGCTTCTGTGAAACTTTGGGGTTTTTTGCAGTTTCATTTTGTGAATGGGATATGTTGCAGTTAAACTAACCAACCTCCAATATTTCGTTGGCTTCAAGAATGAAAGCATTTAATCTGAGTGGAAACTTCTGCTGAATAGATGATTCTCATTATTCTATTGGATTAATGCATGTGCAGTTTGTATGGTATTTCAGTCCTGGTATATCTACAGAGGCTTGTAAAACAGAGTCAATATGTGTGCAAAGGAAAGGATGGGAACAGAGTAACACATGAGGTTTCCGTCTCTTTCACTGTTGAAGTTACTCAGTGAGGTGTCCTGTTTCTACTCAAAATCATTCCACATTCCAATTTTGAAATTAATTTTCTTCCCGTAAGGAGTGGGAGGACAGTGACTAATTTGTAACTGTAAAATGAAGCAATAAGGAATTAGTAAATCCCCAAAAGAATGTTTTCATGCTTTTCTACTTTTTTTCACTATTGTGTATATATATGTAATTTTATATTTACATTATATTTTTCCCATGGGATCTGTGCTTCATTCATTGAACAGGAATGACAGGACTTAGTAAAGGAAACAGTCAGCTAATACTTAGGTTCATATTCACTGTTCATTTGCAGCCCTGCATCTCATTTAAAGCAGTTCATTCAAACTGTTATAAATGAGAAGTCAAAGTTGCATGCTAGTCAGTGAAAGTGCATATCTTTCTGTAGGAATTTTGTGTCTGAACAATTGGCAATATCTGTGTCAAAAAAAGGAAACAGAATCATTGAGTCATAGAATGGTTTGGGTTGGAAAGGACCTTTAAGATCATAGAGTTCCAACCTCCCTGCCATGGGCAGGGACACCTTCCACTATCCCAGGTGACTCAAAGCCCCATTCAACCCAGCTTTGAACACTTCCAGGCATGTGGCACCCACAGCTTCTCTGGGCAACCTGTTGCAGAGCCTCACCATCCTCCCTAAAAAGGATTTCTTCCAATATCTAACCTAAACCTACCTCTTTCAGTTTAAAGCCACTCCCCCTTGTCCTGTCACCACCTGCCTATGTAAAAAGTCCCTCTCCAGCACTCTTGTAGGCCTCCTTTAGATGTTGGAAGGCCACCTTGAAGCCTTCTCTTCTCCAGGTGAGCTTGGTGTCTTAAGTAAAAACACATGTGGTCCTTCATATTTAATCATAAATTTTGAACTTTCAGCTTGGATCACAGCGATTTGGATATTCTGCACCCTGTTGCAAAAATGCTCAAATTATATTGCCTCTTGAATTTTGGCACTTTTCCTATTGGAATTTTCTATCAAAAAGTTTTCCAGCTTTCCTGTGTTGACTCTGTGTAAATGTTTTTAGATAATTGAGGTTGTCCAGAAGTTTCCAATTACATATAGACAGAAACTTCCAAGAAGCAGCAGAAGCATTTTCCTCAAATTTTATTTGGTCTTCTGTTGAAAGACATGAAGGAAAATTTGACCAATGTATTTTAAAACAATAGATTATTCAGAGGAAATTTAGTAAGAAGACTCACTCTGTAATTATTATTTTAACAGAATTTCCTATCAAGGAAAGAGTCCAGATAGCATAATTATTTAGAATTGTGAAAATTTAAAGCAGTTATTTTACAAAATGTTGATAGAATTCCTGAATTTTATTCAGACATATGTGATGATGAATGAAATTGCTGTTCGTGTTGTAGGAGATAACATTGCTTTTTATTCAAGCGCTTCAGGTCTTATCAAAGAATAGTTTGGTTAAAAATGGTAATTACCTGTAAGCAAGCTAGCTAACTGCCTTTATCCATAACTTACATATGACAGAAAGTCCAAGAGAAATGATTGGTGTTTTCTTTCTGTGGTTTGGTGTGCATTAAGGTTGTCATTTCTTTGCTCTATATGGCACATACTGCACATGTCCGACTATATTGAAGAGGAGCTGTAAGACTATGGTATTTGAGGAGGGTTTTTTAGTATCTTTTTGATGAAAAGGCGTTTTGTAAATAGTACTGGAAGGCTAATTTGATGATATGTAAAGGCATATAAAAGACCAACATCTTGTGAAAGTGTTTGTGTGGAATTTACAGTCACAGTCTCTTCTGGCAGCTTGTGAGGTACCCACTGCTCAGTTTTCTACCTATTATATTTTGCTCTTTTGTTTTACTAGGTTTAGTAAGAGTTGCTAGAAAGATAACATATTAGAAGAGATGCTTTCTTCTCTATTTTTGTGTTTCCTACTTGGTGAATGGTGTCAGCCTGTGTGAGTAACCCGGCATGTATGACCTATGTAACTCTGCCCCAGCAAAACACTGTTGCTGTGGCTCCATCTGACATTTAGCAGATGACATGTGGAGGATTTAAAATAATTAGTTACACATGTCATGCAGAGAATTTTTAAAATTCCTTTTGGTAACACAAGTGAGAAGTGATTTTTTTTTTTTTTTTAAATGCATTAATTTTCAAATTTTTATATTCCATTAGACAAATAATTGAAGAGAAACTTATTTCTGGAATAACTACTCAGCTCAAGAACAGAGTATGATAATTTGTAGTTTGGTTTTAGTGTTGTATTCTCTGTGAGTAAGAGTGAAATATTACTTTGAAATATCCTTGAGTTTTGCACTTGAGCTTGCAAATATGAAGAAGTTATGATGCAAGAACGTCGATATTCCTTTAGTATTATCACTTTTGTCCTTTTACTGTCTCTGGTAGCTACCTTGTAGCCTTATTTGGTAAAAGCTTTGTTTCTACTGTTCTTGCAGTAATTATAATTTGTGCCTTGTCAGGCTTTGTTGGTTTATGCTTTTTTTTGCTGCCAGATGAAAAATTATTTCCTTTAACAGACATGTGAAAATTTGAGAATTCTTGGGCAACTTGCCTAAAAGAATAACTTTTTAAAGTTCCTGCAACAGTAGTCAAGGAAGTTGGTCAGTCTGTCAGTGTGTGTGTGTGTCAGGAAAAAAAAATTAAGAAAAGGATGTTAGGATTTATCCACTGCTTTATCTGGTAATCTGAAATTTACTCTTTACAAATGATGACTATGCTAGATATATTCATGCAGCAACATTGTAACAGCTGTAGCAAAATGAAGGCCAAGTATTTTTCATCAGATAGTGAACTGAGTAGCTAAAATAATAAGGACAAATAATGGTGGGACTATTATTAGGAATTATTCTTTGCCTTATGGAAGTTACTAGAAAAAAGGTATTTCCTACCCTGAAGAGCCAATGCAAAATGATTTGGGAGGAACCACTTATGACCATCAATTCAAAAGATATTAATTTTTTCCAGTCTCCCTTTGTTCTATAAATAATTTGAGCTGACAGCAGAATGAATTAATTTACTTACAGTCCAGGTGGTATAGTATAGGCTTTTCTAATCTGAACTACTAGTGGACTACAATTCTATCCTGCAATGTGAGTGTACCATTCTATAGATTGAGCAAAGCTTACGGGTTTAATGCATTTTCAATTATTGGCCTCCAGTGCTCAAATTACAAAGAAAAACTGTATTTTAAAGATTTTGTTGGTTTTGATATCCACATCTATTTAAAAGGAATGATTTCTTTCTCCCATGTATTTATCAGAACTTGTCATCAACAAATAGTTCTGGTTTCTACCATGGAACTACAGCATCTGCGAGCTCTTTCTCCATAATCCTAAAATAATTATTCAAAATGCACATCTTTACCTCAAGTTCCAATGGAGGCCAGATGGTAATTTAAAGAAAAGAGATTGTTCAGTCAGATGATTTTAATGAGGTTGAACTCCTACAAGTCTGTTAGCAGCTCATTTCCACTCCCTTGCTCACCTTAAAGACTTCACACTGTCACCATGAAGCAAAAGTCCATTTGCTCTCAAAGTACTCCCCAAACTGTCTATTGCAGAGAACACAGGTTTTGGATGGGCAGTGAGAGGAAAAAACACAAATGGAAATGGTACAAAATCCACACCTGCAGCCATTCAAAAACACATGGATTATGTTTGCCTCAAAGTTAAAGCAAAACAGAACACAAAGTTAAAATGCATAATGTTTTATTTTACTGTATATGGTTTTAATTTAAAGGGAATAGTTTATGTACATCTGGCTCAAAGTACTGTAAAAAGAGAACCAAGTGTGAATTTATTTGAATTATTACATTCTTGCATATTTAAATAAACACACTACCTTGTACACCTATAATTTTGTTGTTGCTGAACTAAATGTCTTTGTACATACCTCACTGAAGATCAATTATCTGCCAACTTTGTCTTAAAAAAGAAATTGCCTCTAGATCATGCAAGTACAGAAGAAAGAGTCTGAAAATTTTCTCTATGAGTTAAAATATGGTATTTATCATTAATGCTTTCTTAGCAAATGAGTTTGTATTTAGTCTGTCTTTCTGGACTTAGCACAGTCAGATGAAAGCAAGCAGCTATTGCTGCTCTACTGATTGCAGTCTTTCTCCATTCAGCCTTCTTACTGCTTGTTCTGTTTTTTTATTCTGCTCCAGATAACTCTCATCTCTGTGTTATGTAGTCTATATAGCATTCACCTATCCATTCTGCTTGTAATTAGCTCTTAGATTTGAGTATCACTGTAATTGAGCGTCCTGTTTTATAGTGTAGAGGCCCTGGGATTCCTGGATTTTTCTTTTGGAACATGAACTTTATCTTCATTTAAATTCAGTGAGTTTTCTATGTGTCCATAAAAACATGTTAAGAGGGGGAGTTTTGAACTTTCATTTAGGGATTTACAAATGTGAATCAAGTTGAAGTCTATGGGAGCTGTAAACCCTTTTTTTATTTTGTGAATCTCTTGCAAAGACTTGAGGGATGCTAGTCAATGAATAAAAGGAAAACTGGATATTTGCTTATTGCACGGGAAGAGGATTGAGTTTTAAGAACCCACTCAGAGTATTTCTTATCTCTATTATATTCACCCAAATAATTTGTTGATTTGTCATGGTGGTTTTATTTTCAGTTCAATTTAAAGATGATAAGATGAGCTCTTAAATCAAATTTTTATGTTTGATGTTACTCAGATATTTCAAGTTTAAGGGAACTTTTAGCAACTTTTTATCTCATAATTTAGGAACGAGTTTTTTGACTTCTCCCTGAGAGGGACTGCCTCTGTCCATAGGTTATATAGGGCAGTGGTCTCCAAACGTTTCTGATTGCACATTCCTGTCAGTAAAATATTTTTGAGCACTCTCCCCAGTATTTGTGTATTTATAAAATACATACACGTACTACTGTATATATCATCTATTTGTACGTTATAAACCATAGACAAAATAGAAAGTAAGAATGCATGAGAAAAACACTACATGAACTCTTTTGAAAATTCATTTTATTTTTTAATGGTACAAAACATATCCTGCATCCCAGTACATTTTCTGTCACACTGTGTGGGATGAACACACCCTGCTTTGGAAACTGCTGGTATTGGTAATCAGAAGAGACCAACTTCCTAACGTAAGCTGTAATACTACCTTTCTGCAGTTAATATGTGTCCATCACATCTCTCCTATTTATTGTTTGAATACATTAAATTCAGCCTGTTATGTTAGATGCTATATATGTAGGTGCTAGAACACCTTCCTCTGTCTAATCAGAATTACATAGAAAGCCTGTTGTGACAAGGGAAAGAAGGGATTCTTTCGTACTTGGACATATTTCAGTGCACAAGGTTGGGTACAACATTGTGGTGTGAAGCTTCTTAATAAGGTTCTACACAGCTCAGGACAATTTGGTGCATGGTTAAGTTGCTTGGAACTGGATATGACCAGGCAGAGCATTGCTTGTGTTCTAGGTTTAGTTTACACAGCTTGTGCAACAATTTATACAGCTGTTACGGTTATAAGAACCACAATGAGTGGTGAAGTTGTATTTTTTTAAATGAATTTCCAACTGTACATGCTCCGTGGAATAACCTTTGTCTGCTACTCACTAGCAATGACTCTACTCCTTTCCTCCTTCAGAACTCCAGGATTTAAGTCTCTTGCTTTTCACTGGTCTCCTATGACCTAATTTATTACTCAAACTCTGAACAATATCCATCCTATTCTCATATTGTGTCACCTCCTCAAGGTCAACTCCCTAGAAAACTTTCCAATTACTTGTGATGTAATCAGTGCCAGAAAATCATAGCCTATATTTTGCCTGTTATTTAACTATTCAGTGAAGGTCTGGATTATGATCTTGAAAGAATCCATCCCTCCTTTATTCTTGTAGACTCTTTTACACCAAAATAAGCACTGTGGTAATGTTACAGTAATCAGAGAGCAGTCTCCTGGTGTTTGGAAATTTTTGTAATGACTACGGTTTCTGTGGCTTTTCTCTTTCTATTTTAAACATATTTTTGTTATTGGAGGATGTCTTGTGGTATGGTGGGATGCAGTAGATCAGTGTTTATAGACCATTGGGATCTAAGTTCTGGGGTTCATCTCACTCACCAGATCACACTTCAGTCAAGAGCCAGTGGTGAGTGGTGATGAGATGCACCCAGATGGCAAGTTGGCCTGTGGATGTCCTTCCTGGCCTGCCTGGTGACTCTCTCTTCATGGGCAGACTGTAAAACCTCAGGTAATAGCACTCCTAACTTATGTGGCTCAAGAAGGCACAAAAGGTTAAATGGGAATGAATCTCAACTGTTGTGGTTTAACCTCAGCCAGCAACCAATTACCACAACCACTCACTTCCTCATTAGCAGGACTAGGGAGAGAATTGGGAGGGTAAAAGCTGGAAAACTGATGGATTGAGGTAAAGACAATTTAAGAGAGAAAGCAAAAAGTCATGCATGCAAGCGAAGTAAAACAAGGAATTAATTCACTGCTCCCTGTGGGCAGGCAGGTGTTCAGCTGTCCTCAGGAAAGCAGGGCCCCATCACATGGATCAGTAACTTGGGATGACAAACATCATCACTCCAGATATCCCTCCCTTCCTCCTTCTTCCCTCCAGCTTTATATACTGAGCATGATGGCATATGGTCTGGAGTATCCCTTTGGTCAGTTTGGGTCACCTGTCCTGGCTGTGTCTCCTCTCAATTTCCCATGCATTCCCAGCCTCTTTGCAAGGGTGGAAGTGCACAAAGCAGAAAAGGCCTTGGCTCTGTGTAAGCCCTGCTCAGCAATAACAAAAACATTTCTACGTTATCAACACTGTGTTCAGTACAAACCCAAAACACAGCCCCATGTCAGCTACTCTGAAGAAAAATAGCTCTACCCCAGCTGAAGCCAGCACATCAGTCAAATATCTATTATTCAATTGCCAGAAATGATAAGGATGGTGATGTCCCTGGCCAGTGCCAGCTTTGCTACTTCTGTGGTCATCAGAGCATAACAGAGGCATGCCCAGTATTTCTCAGGATATTTTGCTGTTTTATCTGATGGTAACAAAGTAGTTAGATCCCTAGGAGCAGCTCCTTTCTCTGCCTTGTGCTCCTGGGTGTTACTCCATGCGAGAGTCCAGTAGGTTTTTTGGAAATAGCCTAATAGAAAAGGTGTCAGAGCAGAGAATCAGTTCACTGACTTCCTCAGATTGTAACAGTGCATGAGCAATGACTGCCTAGTGTCATTATGGTCAAATTACCCATTAATCCTGTTGTCCCTAAAGTTGGGTAGGGCTGCTCAGCTGGTGCCTGAAGGGAATAGTCTGAAAGGATCCTGTAGCAATAAAGGTGCTTGCTGTTCATTGTTACATGTCCTTCCACTGAATTCTTGTTCTATTAAAAACAACATTAATACATGTTAGTGTTATACATGCTCAGGCACATGAAACTCTGTATAGAGGGGTAAGTCCTAAAAACCCTGGGAACATAGGAAGGGTAATTTTCATCTTACACTATGCACCTTGACTTCAGCATTCCAGCTTTGAAGATAGCAATTAAGAAGTTATTCAAGACTGCTTAAATTGATACCTGTGGAGTTTTTATGCTGCAGCATGCTTGTTTTAAACAAGGGTGTTAATTGGCTACACTTCCAAAGCCAGTTTTTCATAGTTATTTCATTTCTGAAGAAAATTACTATCAATACACTAGAAATCCAAAGAACTGTCTGGAATCTAGCTTTTTTGTGTATGTTAGCATCATTATCAAAGGTCTCACACTGACCCTTTGTAATGCATTCATTCCTGATAAATAGTAAACCTGGTGGGTTTTTGTTTCTCTTAGTATACAGATTCTAAGCCTGACTGTTGTGTTATACTCAGTATATGAGGGTGATGTTTAATAAAATCAAATTTTGCCACCTATGATTAGGGTAGGAGTGAGTCAGATCACTCCTTAGCACTCTGTCTCATTGCCTCCAAAAATAGTGTCTGAATCATCTCAGATATTGAGACTATTAGAAGCAGAGTTAGCAAAGATCGACTAAACATCATGCGTGTTAGTGAGTAAGGATCCTCCTGTCAATCATTTTGCAGCTACCATAATTTTTGCTATACCCTTTCTGTATTGAGTAACCACAGCTTTAGGCCATTTTCCATGTCACAGCATGCATTTTATTTTTCTGATAGCATTTGAATACTCTAAGGCTGTTTTTCATCCATCCTGTTCTTGCCAAATTGCAACACTGGGAGTTTTATTGGTAGCTGTTGGTCAGATGGTGTTCGTTTCAGTCACCTACATACAGGCTTATGGTTGCATTTGATATGTCACTTATCACAAGAGTTTGGAAGGATGTGATACAGGGCTGATGAGACTCCCATCCCCTCGGGACCCACAATGCGAGATGAATGAAACCCCTGAGGATGTCTCTTGGTTGACTTTGTGTACACATCTTCAAGTTGTCAACATCCAGCTTTTTTTCCTGAGGTGTTTTAAAGTACCGTGTTTAAAACTGAGGAAAACAGATGAGTAGTACAGTAAAATTATCTAGTGCATGTTCATTCTGGATTTTTTGCTGATCATGATGTTCACACAACAAATGTATATTTCTCTGAAACATATTGTAGCCTTGTCCTTTGTGATCTGAATATGCTCCCCTAATTTCAGTATCAGGATGTTCCATAGCTGACAGTGTAGCTTCCATTAGCCCCAGAAAACATGCATGATCCAGACTGGAATAACACCACAACGCTTGCTTATTTTGGCAGTAATTTGGTTTGCTTATCTGATTAAATAGCAGTATTTATGCTCCCATTCCCAAGTGGGGATGCATTACTTTTTTTAAAGATCCTTGGGTAATAATAGTTTAAAAATATAAGGCAAATTCTAATGATGTCACTAACCATATTGATTTACAATAGCTGAGAGCCCAGTTTAGTAGCTGCACTTTTTTTTTGTCATACCATTAGGTTTGAGCTAGGTTCCTGTTTGAAATTCTTCTCTGCAGTGTTGCAGATTTTACCTCTTTCCAGAGGAAACATCTCAAGTGCCTTCAGTTTCATGTTCATGTAACTAGGCCAGTCAGGAGCAGGGCATCACTTCACTGTTTTCAGTGGTGAGTAGAAAAGATCATTCTTATATCTGGTGTTGGAACTCTTGCTATCAGATCTACTTTTTTTAAATTGTGTTTTGTTGTTGCAATGGAATGTTTATATTAAAAGTTGTCAAAATACAAGCATTAGGATAAATTCAGAGGTAAATGTAGGGGTATTATACTATTAAGGCCACTTACAGATTTTCTTTTCTCCCTTTGCTTTTAAAAGCACAAGTTTGCAATATCAAGATTTTCTGAATGATACTAAAATAGCCAAATAATTAACTTATTTTTTAACTTGCAACTTCTTTACCTAACCCCTGTGAATTACAACCACGAGTGGGAAGAGAAAAGAGTTTAGGATGAATTAGTTAGAAAGTTGAGGTACAACAAGTCAGATGTGGGGGAAAAAACTGGCGAAGAATCGAAACCAAAGGATAGCATTGTGCCTTTTGTGAGTTACTGTCAGAGTTTCTGTAATTAGAAAGTAGAAGTAAGTTTAGAGCAATTGTGCGGATCTGTATGTAGGACCTCTGGGTTTCAACCTCCGCCCAAAGTGTTTCAGAGCACTATTTTATAAGAATGTTGAATGTGGCAGTGCTTCCCCTCAGTGAAAGCCATCCCTTCTTTCCTGGGACAATTTGTGTTTGGCAGAATTGTGTACTGATCCCTGTGCTTTCTGTATGCTTAGTAACAGGGTGGATGAAAGATGCCCAAACAGCTGGGGGGCATGGAGTAATGCTGGATAACTACAGTACTCTGAGACAAAATTAATCTGATCTTTGTGATGCATCCAGTGGTAATGCTGTAATCTAAATGAGCAGTTCAAGGTTTTCCTTGGCAAGCCTTTTGATGTAATTGAAGAGTGCTTACACTTGAATTGTTGATAGTATGTTAAGTAGAAAAGGCAAAGAGTGGTGATGGGAAGCTCGTATGTTCCCTGAGGTGTAAAAGAAAAGGAATTTGGAAAGTCAGATGAGGAACATTTCAAAACCCATCTTCATTTTCTCTAACACTGGTTACAGGAAGGGAGTTTCCATCCATCCTAAGGGCTTGTTTGGGTAAGCATGGGCTATTTTTTAAGGATTAGGAGGATTTAGGTGCTTGGAATTTGTTTTGTTACACATTGTTTTGATTAAATGAAAACATTTGGACTTGATTAAATTAGTTTATCTGGAGCTGTTTAAGGTTGTTTGAGTATTGAAAACAAATTAGATTATGTAATTACATGAACAAACTGTATTTATCAGTGGTTTCCTAGCTGCTTTGTTGATAATTTCATGCCCTGTGCTAGTGTTTCCAACCCATAGCTGTGGCAGCTTTATTGGAACTCATCTTGCAGATGTTCATTTTCTATGCATTGAGCCTCTCAAGGACGCCCTGTAGGGGAATCTTGATGCACCTTCTCTGCTTGGCTCTTCTTGAGCTGTGCCAGACTGGGAACAGTTAAGGCTTTTGGATGCCAGAGGAATCAAAGCTTGCTATTACCAATTAAATGCCCAAGAATGGGAAGAATACTTAAAATGTTTGTACTTTCTGAAACCTGTCTCCACATTTCTAAAGGATGTGTGTTCATTTATAGTAAAAAATAATCATGCATGTTGAATCATATGTTGACTGTTCCTTAAGAGACCATTGAAAGATTTAGCTTACTGTAGACCCAAGTGAGGAATTTGTTGTCTTTCTTAGATCCATTAATACTTTCTTTGCTTTGTTTGTAAGATACCCACATGTGAACTGAAATTTCTTCTCATCGTATGCAGATCTATCTTCTTTATCAAGGTCTGAGCTAGAGGGTTTCATTCCATAATGGGTATTTTTATTTCCTCTTATTTTTTCTTTCCAGAGGAAATGGTAACAGCCCAGTGAGAATCAGGCTCCAGTGCACCCTTCGTCTGAATGCCAATTGAGAACTTATTTGCAAACCCAGCATCTTCAAATGGTCTCTCCCAAAAAACATGGGTCTGTTTTTGTCGGGAATGTCCCCTATGCCTCTGGCAGTATTCTGCCATTCTGTTTAAGTTTTTTTGCCTCAATGACAAGACAAAACAAAGCAAATAACTTGCATGAGAGGTAGAGCTGTTCAAGCATACCCTGGCTTTATATCCTGTTGCTATCTGAAGTGGCCCTTTCCCCAGAGCTCTTTGGTCTTTGTTAAACTGAGATTCCCAGAGCTGTGTCAACGAAAAGCAGTGTTTCCTTCCTCTGCCTTTTTGAAGGCTTACACTCCTCCAGCTCAAATGGGCTGTGTGTAATTCCAGTTCTGGTGAAGCTGTGTGCCTGTGATTTCCAGCACCAGTGTCATAATCAAATGCAGCCCCTTCTGGCCATAAACGCCTGAGGAAATAATGCAACAAGAGTGTGCACTGCTTACACCTATTTAAAATAATCAGAAATTTTATTTCAATGTGGTGTGGATTTTTTTTCTTTATTTTTGATTTGGTGTTTTGTTTTGAGGGGATTTTTTAAAGATCTCATAATATTTGCTATTTGAAATTGTCAAGTTTTCAGTTTAGCCTGAAGATTACATCCAATTTGTTTTTGCATGGCTGAGTTTAACTTACAATTGTATATTTCAGAATTTAAAATTTTTATTACAGAATTTTATATTCTCAGAATAGATTTCGTGTATTCTCACTTAAACTTCATTCCTCTTACATTAGGCCAGAGATGTAAATCAGTATGAGTTAACTGTGTGATTTGTACCACATGGTAATGTGGAAAGCTTGAAATTTTTATTTCCTGGTCTGTTTAAATACCAAGGCATTAAAAATTCCTAGTTATTTACCTCATACTAGACATTTCAGTGTCGTTTGTTTGCACTTATTTGCACGAATTATTTGTGTGGATATCCAAAGCAAACAGTTATGAGAAGAGTTATGAACCAACTCTTTTCTGTTGGCATCTTTGCTCCCAGTATTTTTAGCACAAATGTTTTGCTCAAAAACAAAGCTTTTCGTGTGCCCATTCATTCATTACCCAGATTCCTGCAGGAGAGGAATGTGAAGAGTGCTTGGTGGTGCAAAGATACCCAAGCAGCTTGGCCTTCTAGATGCCAACTGCTTTATAGGAACAGTATCACAAAAGAAATAAATTTATTTTGGTGGAAATACTGAGTATATTTATGTTGTTTAAAAGGTGGATTTTGCATGTGACCTTGTTGCCTCAACCCTGGAGAGGCGGGGAAGAAAAACCATAGGATAGACCTCTTGCACTCAAGAAATTCCACAGTGAAACTATTTTTGTTTGCCTTTGTTTTACTGTACTTCTTTCAAACACCAAACTGCTCTTCCCCCTTAATGCTATTTTACACTGTTTCATTGTGTGATGTTACTTTGCAGGAAAACCACCTTATTGTTATCTAGTTTGTAATTTTTATTGTAATTCATTAAAGGCTAAGCAATAACAATCTAGAAAAATGCCATTATTAATGTAAAGATTTTTCTTTTTAAAAGTCAGAATTTTGTCTTAAATCTGACAAATGGATACTGAACACTTTCTGAAATACTCTTTGACTTCTGAAAAAAATTACCTTTCTTTGTCTTGAACAAAAACTTACGGTATTTTCCCTGTTGTTTTCACATCATTTAGGTCTTGAAAATTCTGATAGCTTGTTTACATTGTGATTGATTATAAAGTCCCACATTATATTTTTAGAAAGTACTGAACCATGCCTATTACTGCATGTATCTCTGGGTTGAGAAATACTTTTCATGTGTCATCTGATAATTTATATTCCTGTAACTGTGCAAGTGCTAGCTGCCACAGAAATAATTACCCTTGTCTTTATATTGGAGTTACAGGATTTTAATACTTTGGAGTTTGTCTATGAAATAATTTCCAGTATAATCTCTTGATATTTTTATGATCTTCATGGGTGGATAAATATTAGCTTCTTTTATCTGAGAAATAAATGTTAAGCAAAAATCTAGATACTCTGTGAACAGATAGTTTTCTAGAGAACAACCAAGGCTTAAAGGGAAAATGGAAAACTTGTCTGTCCCAGTACTTTCTAGTCTCTGTCGAGTTTTTTTCCAGACTTCCAGGGAAGTGTAGGTGGTCCAGGGTTTTTGGAAACATGAGGCTGACAAATAAGAGCATCTGTACTGAAGTGTGAATAAGAGGTGCAGCTAGGCACCATTTCAAGTTAGTATTTTACTTAATAGCATAATTAAATGGAATAGGTGGGATATCTAAGGGAAGAATGTGCTTTCTGTGTTTGTCATGAAGATGTGAATGAGGCAGAGGTCAGAGGTCACAAGGAGGGGAAGGGGTTTGACCACAAAGCAATTAAAAGTGCATGTCAGATGGATAGTCATTCCTCAGATGTCAGAAAGAAAAACGAAGCGCTCCAGCCCCATTTCTTTCCTCTTCAACTTGTGTATGATATGCAGCCAGGTAATACTTAAGCTAAAGTCATTAACACAGTTTTTACTTCTGTTTTCATTTCAGTTATTTGCCACCTTCCATGCATGAATGGAGGCCAGTGTAGTTCTAGAGATAAATGCCAGTGCCCTCCTAATTACACTGGTAAACTTTGTCAGATTCCTGTGCAGACTGCCAATTCTCCAAAACTCTACCATCACCAGCAACAGGGGAACAAGGCTGTAGGATCACAAGTTATCCACTCTACTCATACTTTACCACTGACAATGTCTGGACAGCAAGGTGTAAAAGGTAACTTCTTTCTTGGTATTTTTAACTTGTTGATTTTAACAAATTATTTTGGGTATTCCACCAGTAACCATAGTGCTACATCTACATATATCCAGTATTGACACCACAACTTGAATCATGAACTCATCGGAATGTCTGGAACATATATTGCTCAATGACCGAAATAATAAGAAATAACAGTGTTATTGAAAATAATTTATTTACTGTGCTTTATGATGGAATTTAATGTAGATTGCAGAGTAAAGGGATAATGCAGGAAGTTTCTTCCAGAAGTGTAGACTTAAAAAAAAAAAAAAAAAGTGTAGACTTGTTCAAAAAGATAATGATTGTTGTTTAACAGAGTCCATAAATTGCAGTATGCCTAGACAGAGAGTTGCAAGTGATTCCATGGTTTCTAGTGGAGGGAAGAGACAATGCTTTGCAACATAAAAAAATTTAAAAGGTAATTTTAAACTAAAAATACAAGCCATTTTTATGTTACATGACTTGGTAGAGTCTTATAAGTTAACTTTGTGGTGAACTTTTAGTGTAGATAGGCCATTATATGATTCAGTTAAATAGAACATTCCTTCTACGCCAACAATATCAAATAAAACAATTTCAAAAAAGGTAGGGTTTTCCTGCTGCTAATGCTGTGAAGAAGACGACAGAGGATAAGAAAAGATTTTGCCTAGTCAAATAAAGTTCATTCAGATTTTTTTTCCGCTAATACTTTTGTTGTGAGGTGAAAACTTCTGATGACTTTGAAGAGAAGTGTTGATTTTATTTCTTATATGTTGTTTGACTCTAGATAGGATTTTAGCTGGGTGAGATCTTGTCCATATGGAGTGACACCTGCAACTCAGAGTCACAACATAGTACTTAATGTGAATTTTGTTTGCTTGTTGGGATTGTCAGATTGATTTTTGGTCAAGGGTCATTTTACAATTATCTCTCCAAAGTTGGTATCTCTGAATAAAAAGAACATAAATAGGGAAAGATGTGCGGAGACTCAGTTGCTGGCAACTAGTTTCTGAATAACTTTGCTAAAACGGGCAAACTACTTCTATATTTGTGATAAATATATTCTAAGGTAGTAATTCTGTATTCAGAAAGGGACACAGCTGTGAAGGAGCTGTTGACAGTATCCTAGAAATGCAATATTTTATAAATACTTTTGAGTATCTCCTCAGTCCAAAGAAGAGATTATAATTTATTATATAAATATAATATAATTGCTAAACATTTAGTAGAGTAGCAATTTCTTTCTATGTCTATGTAATCCCTGATGAAATAATTTAAACAATATGGTGGACCACAACCCCAAATTTTTAAGACATAGTTATTCTTCAGATTTAGAGTTCCTCTCCTAAAATGCACAATAGGTTTCTCATAGCTAAAGAGTCTGACTTCTTGAATATTTTTTCCTGACCTTTAAATCCTCATAGGAATCATTAGCAGTCACAATGCCTTTTCTTCTCTTTCCGTGTCCAAATGAGGATGTTAGATTGTTGAGAGACAAATATTTCATTTCTTTAAGGGGAAGAATAAAGCAATTCATCCTGAAATGGCTGGCAGAAATAAAAATGAGCACATCTAAGCAACAATCCAAGACCTGGAGAGGATTGTGATAATAATACTGCCTGGGAGAACGCAGCCTAAATTTGATGTTTTCAGCATCTGAATGTCTTTGGATGGATTGAGACACTAAAACAGAGCAATTCAGTGATTTCTTTTGAGGACTAATATATTTTTTAGATTTAGCAGCTAGAGAAACTAGATTAAGGGGTCCCTCTTCATACATAAAAATGTTGGGGTGAGTTTTGTTCTTTTTACAGACAGACTATGCTGTCTTGTCTTGCCCTGCAAACCCAGTTTAACAGCCTGAGAAGGACCTTAGTGCTTCTGCTTGTAACACTGAATCTTTCCCCTGTGGGTTTACCTCTAACAGACCTCATGTAGGATACATTTTGGTTGTAGGTTGTTTTCAGCTGCAGGCAAGATCTTGGCCTTGCAGCCATGTTTTGCTGACTTTCTCCCATCTTATTCCTGATGTTTCTGTCTGAGTGTGTTGACAATTTTCATAAATGAAACAATGCAGTTAGAGTAAAAATACATCTCTTTAAGAATTCCTATGTGAGACCAATTAATACTGATGATGTGCCCAGAGAAATGAAAATAATGTCAAAAACCAAAAGCACTCCCTCCAACATAGTATAATTTTACAGTAGCTCAAATAAATGAAATATGCTTCCTAGGGAGTGAAGCTGAAAATGCCTAGTCAAGTTCCAAAGAACAGTTCAAACTCCAGAAGACAGGGAGACAGTCCAGAATACCAAACAATACAGTGTGCATTATAGAGAGAGCTGTGTCAAATGATACTTGTTGATTTTTGATGTTTGGAGGGGATGTTACCTCTGATGGATTGTCTGGCCTCAAGTAGATTGTGCAGTAGTCAATGACGAGAGAGGCCCAGCCAGACACAGGAAATACTCACTTTGTTATGCAGCTTACAAACTAATTAGCTTGTTATACACCTCTCCTCCCTGCCCACCCCAATAAAGATTTGAGTTATGTCTTTAAAGGGCATTTTGTGTTCCATTGAAAAGAGGTTAAGAGTCACAAGCAGTTCTGTGCAGATTGCATTGACTGGAGGGTCTCAGTCTACATACCCAGACTTAAAACTACAACCATATTTAAAAACGGAAGTGTCTGAAAATAATTTCCTCCCTCTTTATCTGCCAAACCCTGAATTCAAAGTTCAACAAAGGGAGTGGTGATTTTAGATGGTTGAGATGCTGGCAATTCTTGCAGGGGCAAACTTGGGACTTGGCAGGTATATAAAGGTGCAGGGATGAAATCTGAAGCTTTTTCTGTGTTCCAGAGAAAGATGATGGATCTGAAAAAGAAAATAAAGCTTACTATATATCCAAAAATAACCCAGTAGAGTTTGAATTCTGGAACTTTGAATGGGATTCTTGTTACAGAGTATGACCACAAATATTAATGTCATACCAGCCAATTTGGACATCCATGTTTATGTAGCAGTCTTTACAATCCTATAATGTTGTTCTTTCCTACATGAAGGTTTTTCATTTTCTTGCTTTGTTAATGAGACTCTGTGTTCTTTAAGCCTTCCCTCTAACCCCCAGATCTGGGCTTCATTTATATTTCAGTCACTTTAAGTCACTTTGTAAAAATTCTGATGTACGAAAAGAAATGTCGTAGAGGTGCCTAAGGTATTTTTTTCACATATTTTATTACCAATTTTTCTTATGTGTTTTTCCTCCGATTATTTTAGTGAAGTTCCCTCCTAACATAGTGAATATCCATGTGAAACATCCCCCTGAAGCCTCAGTTCAGATCCATCAAGTGTCAAGAATTGACAGCACATCAACAGGACAAAAAGCGAAAGTACCTCAGCCAGCACATCCACAGGTCTCTTACCAAGGTCTTCCGTATCAGAAGACCCAGAAAGGACATACAACTTACACAAATCAACAACCCGTTCCTCATATGTTTCCTGTTTCAGTTAAAACTCAGCTTGGGCGCTGCTTTCAGGAGACTGTTGGGACACAGGTAAGAAATGTTTGCTAAGGCTTGTGAGACAGGTAGCTTTAAAACTATATTATAAAAGAAAGAAAAAAAAAATCCTGCAATTGGCAGGAAAGGACACAGTTGACACTCTTTTCTCCAAGAAAATTATTATGAGAATGTAAAATTTTTACAAAATAACATTTTTCTGAACCTCTTTCTCCTTCAAGCTAATGTCTTTACTTCCTATGGACTTGGGTCCCTGACATTTTGATTTCAATTATTTTAGCCATAACTTTTTCTTTTTCTCATGGAAATTCCTACTCAACAACTTTATGTGTTTTATAGTATTGTAGGCTAATGTTTTGAATCTGTTGAAGTGTGAATGTTGAATGGGGTAAAAAAACCATGAAAGCTGAGTGTTTGCTGCAACATTAAAACCTTAATTCAGTTAAAAATAGTATATTCACCTCACGTTTTACATATGACTTTTCAAAATTATGTATCTTCTTTCAATCCTGAAAGCATTTTAATAGCGACACATGTTTTTATATTTGCATAATATTTGACAATACCAAGACATGAAAACTATATGTAAAGAGATTGTTAAAAAGTCAGTAAAATCCTGTTATTTATTGCTTATTACCTTTCTGAAATTTAACTTTTCAGAGCAAATGTCTTTAAGATGAATTCAGACTGAGATATTGTGTGAGGTATTGGGAAAAATCACTGGTTTTGGGGGGTAATGTCAGAGATTGAGTGCATTGTGTTTCAGGCTAAAAGTTACTTTATGACTCTATCATTTAAGAGTTGAATTTTAAATTTATCACATAGGCCACTCTGCTTTTGGTCCTTCCAGTAAAATGCACCCAAAGTTAGCCAATTTTCAAGCATCTAAAATTTTATCTATTTTCAGTAGATTTCACAAATGTTTGTTAGATGTTGGCAGCAAAATTATCCAAAGATTTCACCAGTACAGAGCATGATCTGCCTTACCCTTAAAGGGACATCACTCATTGGTCCTGAGATGCATGACTGGAGCAGTGAAAACTGAATTTTTTTTAAAGGCTCTTAAGCAGTGTGCAACCTCTGCCTTCCTAGAAAAAGAAAAAGGGAAGAGACCTCACTCCCTCACTCGCAGATGGGCAAGCATCTTTGGTAAGGATCCGTAAAGGGAAACAGACAGGAACAGAAGCAGGATGCAGTCAGAACAGAACAGAAGCAGGGTGAAGGTGATGTAGTTGTCAGATCCAAAGGTACTGAGCTCCCCCTGTCTTGGGCAGAACGTTGAACTTGAAATCAAAGTTCCTTAGTCATCTGCCATCTCCAAAGAAGTGACTTTTTCTTGTAAGATATTTTTCTCTTTTCCTTTCAGTTGCTGACTTCTCCTCAGTATTGTTGCATTCCTACTAGTGATATAACTAGTTTCAGGAGTCATTACTGTGGAAGTAAAAATCCCAAAATGTGCTCATGCTAGGTCATCACATGAGGGTGCTTAAAAGTAAGTCATTCTTAAAAAATGCAATGGAAGAAGTTAATTTAAATGTCATCACACACCAAAAATTTTTTCAGGAGACCAGAGTTAAGTTTTCATATTGTATGCTAAAGGCTAGGGTTCACTAATTGTCAAATTACTGATTCAGGATCTAGAGTGTTAACTTACACTGATGAGCTCTTTATGGCTGTCTGTTTCAAAAACAGTAAAACCTTCAATTTTTTCTTCAACAAGTGTTGAAGCACATGTTCAAATGAAAGTTCATGGATTTTACATGAATAGATGAAGCAGAGCCTGTGTCAAACAACTGTTTCTTTTTATTTCCTAAAAATAAGCAATCTAAGAAGCATGGCACCATAATATGCAATCATAAAACTCTGGAAATAAGTGTGATAATTAATCATGGTTTATTGGTTTTTTGCATTTCTATTTGTACTCACATACAAAGGAATGCAAAATTAATTCCTTGGTCTCAGACTTGGCAGTGGGTGCTCTTTTATCTCCTACCTTTTATGCTTAATCAGTTTCCTGTGTGTTCTTTCTGCCCCACGCACGAGTGAGGTATTTTGAATGACATGCTGACACTTTGTATCCCATGCATGCCCCTCACATTACAATGGTTTTACAACTAAAGGTTACTTGTTGCTCCCTGGAAGGCAGCAATGTGCTCCTTTTAAAGAGGGAGAAAAGGGAAAATAAGCTTGCATTGCATTCATGTCTGACTTGGAGTCATATTAAGTTCTTAGTTACCAATTTTTGTAACTTTTTTTTCAGTGTTCCCTTGGAGAAATTTCTTTGCAGTGCTCTCAAGAAAGGGTAGTGCCTCCTAGTTTAGAATAGTGCATATTCTCAGATTTTACAGATTTCATTGATCAGTGTCAGTCTTGAAAAGGGGCATAGCAGGGATTTTAGAGGCCTTCTGTTATATTGATGATTCAATTTAGAATTGGAGTTGTAGAATGGCATTTTATAGAGCACTCATTTAAGACCTTGCCATAAATATAGATCTAAGGGACTCATTCATCTTTCAAATTTGAATCTGAAATTTTATTTTTTTTCCTGAAGTAAGAAAATGGATATTATTTATTTTTATGTTAAATATGCCTTGAATTGGGAAAGACATTTTTTTTAATGCTTAATAGATTTATTCTAAAAGAAATAGTTTTTTTAGAAATATGTTTCTTTCATATTTGTTTTGCTATATCTTGGGGTTCTCTTTATTTGTTCAGGTGAGATACTAAAATAAGCTTTCCCTGTTAGCAATATGTTGCAACTCCTTTCTGGAGTTGATACTGTATAATTTTGATATCCATACTTTGTTCAACAATCATCAGTGTTTATACATTTTTTTGCAGGGTGGATTGTTTGCTTGGCTTCAGAAATGTTTTATTAGATCTCCTGGGATCCTGAGATGACTTTACTGTCTATAGAGCAGATTGGTGGAAGGATTTGTGTGTGGCCTCTTGTAGATAAGTCAACTATCTTAATAAGGGCTTTGCTGAAGTTACTTTTGGCCCAGGCTAAAAGCACAGGATTAAAACAGTATCAGGATCTCCTTTGTGGTTTTGTGTGCATGTGTAACTTCTACCATTCTGTGTTTCTCTCCATCCCTTGTTCTCCCCTACTTCTTCCTTGAATTTCAGCTGCTCTTCAAATACAGGTCCTTTGAATTTAGTGCTCTGAGGTTTTTTTTCCTAATCGTCTGTGGAATATTTTTAATCTCCCAGCACATTCTTCCTTGCCCCACCTTAGCTAAATTCCCTTAATATAACTCATTCAAAACCAGTTGGATACTCAAATTCCATGATAGACAGAGTGCATTTTCTGCAGTGAATTTCCAAGTGAGTGCATGCTGTTAAGGTTAGCTACTGGAGCTACCTTGAGCTGAAGCTCAGAGGACCTTATGGCACAGATAGTTGAAGAATCTGGTCATATTGTCAGGCCTACAATCCCTTTTCATTAATGACATAGTAATTCTTCCAGACTTTCTAGTCCCTTAGCTGTCTGTAGTACCATAAGTGACTGTAACCAGAGGCAGTGACCGTGACAACAGGCTAGTAAAAGGTGTAAGGAAAGACATCAGTCTACCAGCTCAGAAGGAGAGAGAGGGGCTAGAGGAATGAAATTTCCTTGTTTAATAAGAATAGATAAATAAAGACATATGTTTTCATAAATACATATACACATGTATGTATGTGTTGTTTAATGGTGACTATTTTCTGAGGTGTCCTCAGCATTGTGAAGTAAAAAGGAAAGATATGTACCAAAGTGCTATTACTATTTGAATTTTTAAAAAGTATTGTAGGAAGCAAATAGTCTTTTGGATGATTCTCTTTTGTTCTCAAGTCAATTCACTTTTCCTGGCTGCCTCTCTTTTCTCTGAGTGGAACACTTAGCAATTATTTCTCCTCTGGGAGATGTTAATGGTGGTTGCTCCAGGATAGCTGACCATGTTACATGATAGCTCACTATGACATGCCCCACACAAAAGTTGTGGTTCATCAAACTCTTTCCTAGTACCGCAACGATTTTTGCAGAGTATATCATAAACCAAACAGTTAAGCTGCAGGCCAGAAACTCACTGTTGAAATAAAGATGTAGGAAACAAACCTTTACCTAAACTTGCCCTTTGTTATATAGAAAATTATTTCAAGAAATAGAGACCTGAAGTTGGGAAGCAGACATATTGGAAGCACTAGGACAAAAATCCCAATTAAGATGGAGAACAGTAAATTTCTGGAGAGCATTCTATTTTATGGTGCCTTCAAAAGCTGGAGATTGGATGTAGTGTCCTGCAAAATATTCTACAGCCATGTAGAGCTTTATTTCTGAAATACAAGGAGTTGGTCATCTTAGACCAGTGATTCACTAAGTCCTATTTAAAAAGCAAGCAAATAAGGAAGATTTTGTTTCTCTTCTTTAATTGCTCCTCTTCAGATCATTTTCATTTTAATTCTAATAAAAATATCTTTATTATGGCACAGAATATCTTGTTATTTCCCAAAACACTTCTACAGCATCAGTGGTGTACCTAGTAAAGATTGTGTTGGTATTCTTGAGTCCTGTTGATTTTGCACATCATTTCTTTGCATTTCAATCAAGAAAAGAATGCACATGCCTACTGACTGTCAAATTTCATATAAAGATAATTAAGCACCACTTTTTTCACCCCTTAAGATCACTTTGAAGTGTTTACTAAGTATATTCATGTGTTTTCCTATGGTCACTGCATTGCAATATGATCAGTAACAAAGGTGGGGTGTTTTTTTTCTCAAAATTGTTTGGGTCTCTTCTTTGCTTCAGTGTAAAATCAGAGGTATGTTTTGCAAAACAGCAAGAAATTGGAGGAACTGGTATTTCAAATAGTTCATCTAAATCAGACCCTTTCTGTCTGGATTCACAAGTAAAACTGTTCTCTTCAGCAGATACTTTTGAGTATTAGGTTTACCAAAGGAGGCTGCTGGTGTTCTCAGCATCTGTAGTTTAAAAACAAAATTTTAAAAAAAGCTTTCTTTTTAAATTCTATAGAGAGACAGACACTGACTTTGCTTACCTTGATGAAGGGAACACATGCCAAAATGTCCAGAAGAGAAGCTGGCTGTGAAGTCATGTCTGCTTATGCTTGTTCATTCCTCCTCATGTAACTGCTGAGAGGAGCTGGACTGCTCTCTGAAACAATCACTGCAAGAATTTCAGAAATACTGTCTTCTGATCCCCCTTTTTGTTGTGGTATTTGAAATTCGAGTCAGTTACAGGTTGCTGTGTTGGGGTAACAGCATATGTTCCATTCGTCACTTGTCAGTGGTTTGCTGCATGATGCTTTGTGCTCCCTCTGCAAAGTACTTTAAAAGGTGTTGCAGAAAAGATCCATACTTGTTATAGCTCTGTTCAAAAGGATGCCTGAATTTGAGTTGTTTTGGTATTATGAAGTGAAATTTGGTGGATTATAATGATATTTTAGAAAATCATATTAAAGAAAGTCACAATATGACATCTATAGCAGACAATAGAAGCATATTTTGATAGATAAATGGTTTTAATTAAGCTAAATAACATTAATGGTGAACATTAGGAAAGACTTCTGAAAATTTTAAGGGTTGTCCATTTTTCAGTGCAATCAAAACTCTCACATTTGTGTTCAGGTGTGTTTCAAATGCTGCTTCGTATGTCTGATCAACAGATATAAGTTAATCAACATCTTAAGTGGGATAAATTTCTATGGAAATAGTTTATTTAATGCTTTGTTTCAGTAATGTCTTTTATGGGAAACATTTGTTTTGGTTTGAACAACACACTTCTGTCTGCCATCAGACTTAATAGAACAAAAATAAAGCCAAGTGATAGGTGGCAGCTGGAAAAGGTCACAATTATCAACATCGTATCATAGTCATAATTCTGACTGCAAATCATTAAGCATTTATTTAACTTGATTCAGACAAAGGTGTACAGTAGTACTGATTGAGTACTTTACTTTGAGGTGATACACAAAGATTTAAGGAACTGGGATTAGATGATTGATGAGTTTTCCAGGGTGGGAAATATTAAACAAATGCATTGAAGTTTTTGAGTTAGAATTCAGAACAGCAAAACATGTTGAAGGCCCTTAGTGCCTAACCTAACATATTGATACTGCTGTATGCAATATGATCATAGTGAATATAGTGTGGACATGATAACAGTAGTAACATGCCCACTGAAGTTATTCATTCAACTGTATAAGCATCCCTGTCGAACTTCAGATTTGAGAAAACATTTCCTATGGTGGTAAAATTCAGGTATTTTCTTTTTTGAAAGCTGTATGAAATGAACTTTCCTATTTATCATCTTTAGGCAGGAGAACTGATACAATTTTGTGCTTCATACTGGTACTTTTTCTCTTAGAGCACTTTTAAAACCTCTTTTCTTTAGAATAGTCTTAAAAATACCATCTCATAAAATAAAATAACTGTCTGGAATTCCTTGAAGCTCATGGTTTGGCTTCTGAAGTTCTTAAACAAATAGACTGTCAGAAATTGGTGTGGATTCATTTCCAGGATTAATGCTTCATTCGCAGTAGTTTCTTTGCAAGATCAATACTCTGAAATATCAGAAGATTAAAGATGTATCAGATACCAAAACCACCAAACTTTGTTTTAATTACTCAAATAGAAGAAAGCTGGATAATTTTTACTTGCTTATGAAGAATGTTCTACTTAAGCCAAAACAAATTCTTTACCAGTTCTTCTAGAAAGTCTGGAAGTATTTAAGTTTCTCTCCTCTGCATATGAGACAATGCCTGTTAGTGAGCCAGTGCTACATGGGATAACTCTTCATTTGTAACAACCTGTCATTCAGCTGGTCAGTAAGCTAATTAAGTATGTCTGTTAATTGTTTCAGTAATATGGTTTATTAAGTTTGTAGTTTCTTACTCTGTTTGTCGTGCCTATAGGAAAAAAAAAGGAAGCAACAATCCAAGGTCTGTGCCTGTTGAATAGTTTACAGAAAGTTAAACAGTGTATCCATTCACTTCTGCTATTGTGGTATGTGAAATGCAGTCTTTTGAGCTGAATCCCAGAGTCATTAGCTATTAGCTCAGGCAAAGCACCTATCAATTTCAATCATAGTTAATCATGTGACACTCTTTTATTTATGCCTGTATTGTGGTTTTAACTAACAGCTTGTGACAGGGATTTGTAGATGGGTCACGCAGGAGTGGGAGTCCCAGGAAACCTTGTGGACCCTTGGCCAGAATCCTCTGTGGTTGCCCTGAGAGTAATTGCCAGACTGCACTCCCTACTGCACTTTACAGGGAGCTGAATAAATTTCCTGTACTGCCTTAGCAGAGGAATTTCAAGGATATAATCCTTCCTTTTCCCTGGCATTGGAAAGCACATGAAGCACTGGTGTTAGTACACAACTTGGTACTCGAAGACTGTGGAGATGGGGCAGAGGCTGGAGTCTGGACAGACTAGCGAAGAGGTGATGTGGCTTGGGGTGGCTTTTGTGTACCAGTGCAGGGTCAGCCAGAATTTCAGTCTTCCAGTGGGAATATTCAGTACTTCCTTCAGTTATATAAAATATTGGCATAGGAGCCCAGGCACGCATGGGGAAAAGTATGTGGATTCGAAACAATACTTTCAGTGTCTCTGAGCACTTTACCCAGGAAGAACTTTGTTTTATAGCAGTACCATGTGTGCATCATACTGCTGCTACTGCTGAGCCTCTTTCAGCACAGTTGAGCTCTTTTATACCAATCTTTCATGACTTCTTTGCCTTCTGAACCAGTAAGAGTTATTTCCAAATCATAAGCTTATGACAGAGATATCATTCATAAAAATCTGGACTCTTTTGCTGGAGCCCTCAGGCATACAGAATAGATTAGTTTAAAATATGTGTAGATTATGGATAGAAAAGTGTAAACCTAAGTTTAGGGAATGGCATTGTCTTCATGCATAGTCAAGCATGCTTGTGCTTCGCTTTCCTGCTTATTTTAGGCTCATACATTTGTGTTGGAGTTGTGTTGAATGGTGAAACAAACTAAAAAATAGCTATGAATTCCTCCAAGTGACTTTTCCAGTCACTTGTGGCTCAGAGACTGAAAAAAAAAACTCTCTGAAGAACTAGTGACTTCTTCTTGGTAGTAGGAAGTGTGCAAGACTTTTGAAGTGGAGAGAAATTACCTATAAAAGTTTTTGATACATGTAGAAATAGATCTTCAGTTCACAGATGCTTAAGGTTGCTGAAAAGGGGGAGCATTTTAAGAAAATGTAGCTGGCTAGGGAACAGTTTGTGCAGTGCCATGGGTGTTAAGAATATCTGAAGCACTACTAGATGTACCAGAGAAATCAGAGTTTACTAGCCATAGAAGAACTCTTTTTCTGCTTGGATTAGAACTTTGCAGAGCAGTCATGTTTTGTGATGCATAGCTCCAAAATTACACAAATCTTAAGTCAATAGGAGCCCCATGTGGCAGTTGCTTTTCCTTCTTGCCCAGTTTCTACAATGATCTGGAAGTTAACCAAATTATCATTGATTCTTCGAGCTTTAATTTACCATAGAGGCAGTGGGAGCAGCAGCTTTAATCATTGCCAGTTTTTACTGACAGGACTGCAAACCACAGTTGCCAGATGACTCAGACTTTGGCATCCTTATTTTTGCTCATGATTTTTATATGGAAATTTGAAAAAGTTATGACCACAGAGATCATGATTTTCAGTAGAGTGTAAATGCTGTAGCACCACACCTAAACTATAAGCAGCCTTTAGTCCATCTTCCTCCTCCTCTCCTCCTTTCTTTTTTTCCTTCTTTTTAAGCTTATTACTATTAAATGACACTTTTTCTATTTCGGGGAAGAAGGGGAAATAAAAGGGGGCCAGTTCATGATGGCATGTTGGCTATCATGTTAGTGGAATCTTGCCCTGACACAAGCAAGCTCCTGGGATGTGTCCTTGAGGTTTTGACCTTGAAGAGAAGCACTGGGTGTTAGGTAATGGGCCTCACTGCTCAAATGCTCCATATGTGAGATCATAAGGGGAGGTGCAACACCAGCCTTGATTCCTCCCATTTCTTGTCAGAGAGAGAGGAGAGATGTAAAATCGAGGTACAGTAGGGGGAAAAGTGCTGAGTGAAAATGCTTTAGATGACTCTTGGTAACAGCCACAGTGTAGGACCTTAGTAAGTGGCTTCTCTGTCTTTGAAAAAGCTCTAGGAAAGGGGTTGAGCATCTGTAACTACAAAGCAAACTTGGTAGCTGTGGTTCTAAAGTAAAATGGTCCTTCCTGGAGCGTGCCTGCCTGGATGCAGGTTGAGAAAACCAGCATTGCATAAAGATGTAACATGAACTCTCTAAAGTTTTAGGGTAGCCACTTGGATGAGGCATTGTGAGTACTCTCCAGTTGAAAGATTTTTTTTTTTTTAGCTTCTGGGAACTGCAGCACAACCTGTGTATCATCTAGCTAGGAGCAGTTGAAAGATAATTTCAATTTTGAAAACAACCAAGCTGCTGTGGCAGAGGAAGTTGTGCATTTTCCCATTTATATATCTTGATGGTATTTCTGAAGCTGGTATTTCTGGCTGGGAGTTGATTATGGAAGCAGAACTCAGCAGACTCTCAGAGATCAGGAATGGTCAGCCTTGTACTAATCCTACCAGTGCCTAAGCCAGAGGAGTGCAAGACAGCTGAAAGGGATGCATTCACCTGGTGTAAGCCTGGGCCTGCATCCAAAAGGTGGGACTTGCTGAGATACTTCACTGTTTTAACACAGCCAAACACCATCCAGGCAAGGACTGTTTCTCATCCCTTGCAACATAGGAAAATTTGTCACCGGGCCCACTCCAGACAGTACTGTGAAACTAGACTCCTGAAGTTGCACAATAACTGAGTAGTCTGTTTGAACCTGTTTGGCCACTCTGTTCATTTTGCTCTTCATTTTGTGTCATGCTGAAAGGAGGCTCGAAGCACAGGTGGTGCTAACCTGTATATGGGTGGCATGCAGAGGCTCAGCATAGCTATGCCAAGTTGCCCTTGTGCTAAAAATTTGGATGCGTGTAGCTGGCTGTCACCAAGATGGAGAACACCTCAGACTTCTCACACATCCTTTGACGCAGGTCTAAGCGTCCTGTGTTGCAAGTGCTGAGCTGCTGCAGGTTGCACATTGCAGTCTGTTGTTTAAATAGCGAGCTGGTGCTGCTTTTAATTTGTTGAGATACTTCAGGAAGTGTCTGGGGAGTATCTGTGAAAAAGGGACTGAGAAAATGGCTGGGATGATGCCTTGCTGGCCCTCCCGATGCAGAGGGGACCCTCTGATGAGTCAGAAACCTTTTGGGGTAGCTTGCTATCCTATTAGTAGTCATTCTGCAGAGCTATACAGGGTAACTCTGCTTTAGAAGTGTCATTGGCTCATGTGTGACAGTATGATTAAGAGAATATTGGAAAAATTTAGGGAAAGTTGGAGGAAGCTGTCTGCCTGTGCATTCATCATGCATCTGCACTGCAGAGTGACTGGGTAACCAGCTAAGTGAAAGCAACCACAACACCACAGCCTGTGGCATAGGATGAGCCACCTACCTTGAGCTGAAAGCTATGTGGCAATGAACATTTGGGTCAGAGGTTT
The DNA here is from genome assembly GCA_024500445.1 of Entomyzon cyanotis. Taxonomy (NCBI): domain Eukaryota; kingdom Metazoa; phylum Chordata; class Aves; order Passeriformes; family Meliphagidae; genus Entomyzon; species Entomyzon cyanotis. The sequence continues at coordinate 2,432,053 of JAKEPQ010001015.1, read as the reverse complement.
ATATGCTGTCAGAAAGCAGAGCTAGATTAGGGAAAGTCTATTCACACCATACTGAAAATTCACACTTCAGCACATTTGAATTGTTTGCTTCAGTGCTTATTTATATCAGCTTTTGCTTTGAAAGTGTTACTAAGCACAGCTGTTGTGAACTTATCCTGTGGTTTGTGTGTTCCATTTTATGCCTAATTGTCAGGTTTAGATATTTGGACACTTTTTTAAATGTCTGCATCTCAAATACACACAAGATTTCTATACCATGACAAATGGAAGAAAATTGCAAAAGTCAAGAACATAACTAGTATGTTGTGAGCTTCCAAATAATATTATTATAAAACATAATAAGTATGTTATTGATTGAGGGGAAATGAAAATTGACCTCAGAAATTATAATGTGTTTGAGATAATTTATATAGTTTTTAAACAAGTGGACAAGCATGTTTTTATGACAGAAAAGATATCTGCCAATGGTGAGTTACTATGTTAGAGATATACTCATTCCTATGACACGCTGTTTTCTTCTGGTTCTTTCTCTTTTTCAAATTGACATGGGGGAAGATAATAATGTCACTTAATTTACTCATGCCTGTCTTGAGAGCCTTTGCAATGTGTGGGCACCATTTAAGTTCAGTTAAGAGCTCCATTGAATCTTCAGTCTCTCAGCAAGAAGTTGATGCAAAATGACTGAAAAAGAACATTGTACTGGAAGTGAGTGTTGTACAGTATCACTAACCAGAGTATTCTTTACCTGACTATTTCAGTGTGGCAAAGCACTTCCTGGCCTTTCCAAGCAAGAAGACTGCTGTGGAACCGTGGGTACCTCCTGGGGTTTTAACAAATGCCAGAAATGTCCCAAGAAGCCGTGTAAGTGCTATTTTATTGTTATTCTCATGGCTTTCCCCCCTCAAGTAGTATTTTCCCTTTTTTCAGAGAGGAAAAAGAAAAAACCAAACCAAAGGAACCTAGTAGAAAAAATGTGCTATGATTTGATTAGCAACAGGTTGTAGAAACTGGAATTCCCCAGCATGCCAGCAAAGTTACAACATGTGGGCACTTGGTGCAGCCAGCAAAGTTGATGTCATTGGGTTTTTTCCCCTGCTTCTTCCTCCTTTGAGTCAGTGATGGACTGTTGCATTTACGCAGTGCAGGAAGAGTAATCACATTGAATCATCTTGCCTTTTCCAGCTGGACTTACTTTTTTTTTTAAGTTTGCACAGAAATCTTAAATTATAGAGGCGCCAGTTTCTGCTTGGAGAGAATGCAGTGACCTCTCGGGACTGCAGATGAAATTTCAAGTTTGGAGCCAAGGTCTTCCAGGCTCTAAATTGTCAGTTGCTTTTTTTCCCTCTGCTTTTGAAATATCTTCCCCAACAATTAGACAATGACAAAGACTTTCTTCACCATTTTATTATGACTTGACATCATATTATAATGAGAAAGGAATTTCGAATTATTTGCATGATCGGTGAAGATAATCTCTTAAACTTTTTGTGAATTACATTATTGTTGCACGGGAATAGTAATACTTCTGTGTCATGTCGTATTTTGGGCATTAAATGAAAGATGGGAAAAGATAATGTAATCTCTGTTTTGCAGATAGAGTGGACCTACCTCTACTGGGCCAAAAATAGGTCATTAAATTGCCATCATTCTTACCTAGTTCTTCTAGGACCCTGTTATTCAGATAGCAATGCTGGAAACATGTTCAGTGTTTGATTTTTTTGGAAGCATGTGTTTCTCTGCTGGTCTTAATGTGGATGTAAATACAATTCCAGCAGAAAATCTGCTATTTTTCTGAGTCCTCCTTCCATAGGAGACTCTGATATAAATTTATGCTGACTCAGTCTGATTTGCTAGTTTCTGAAACGTTTTGTGCATTAGAGTATGTTTATCTTCTGATGTGCTTTAGAAAGAGAGCCTCCTTGAGTGTTTGAAGCTCACAGTTAATAAGACTCAGGTATCTATTTTATTCCTGTAGCATGTAAATAGAGTTTGTAAAAGGAGCATGCATGCCAACCGTATGAAATTTAACAAAGATAAGTGCCAGATTCTGCACCTGGACCTGGACAATTGTGGATGTACACACAGACTGGGGAGTGAGAGGCTGGAGAGCAGTGCCAGTGGGAAAGCTGAACATGAGTCAGCAGTGCCCTGGCAGCCAGGAGGGCCAACCTTGTCCCGGTGTCATCAGGCACAGCTCAGCCAGCCGGGCAAGGGAGGGCAAGATTGTCCTGCTCTGCTCTGCTCTGCACTGCACTGGGGCAGCCTCACCTCAGGTGCTGGGGGCAGTTTTGGGTGCCAGGAGGTAAGAGAGCAGCTGAGGTCACTTGGTCTGTTCAGCCTGGAGATGAGGAGACTGAGGGGAGACCTCATTGTAGTTAAAACTTCCTCTTGAGAGAAAGAGGAGGGGCAGGCACTAATCTCTTCTCTGTGGTGACCAGAGACAGAACCCAAGGGAATGACCTGAAGCTGTGCCAAAGTTTGGATATTAAGAAAAGGTTTTTCCCCCCAGAACAGGCTCCTCAGGGAAGTGGTCACAGCACCAAGCCTGACAGAGTTCAAGAAGCATTTGGACAGTGCAATTGAGCTACAACTGAAATTCTAGTTCATCAGAGGCATGTTGACATGTGAAATGTTGCTTATTTGATGTAGCTGTACTATGACAAAAATCACAAAAGCCTGAAATGTTCTTCAACCAGAAATTGGGTGGAACTACTAATACAAATTTTTGGGGTGTGGTTTGAAGGGAAACACACATGTGTTAGTTCTTCATCTTTCAGGTAAGATAGTGGTTGTCTCAGCCTGGAATCCACAGTGGATATGTAGATCAGGCGGCTGATTAATAGCACAGTGCTCAGCACAGTGTTAAAAGCAAGCAAACAGGGAAACTGTGACAAACCGTGTCTGAAGTTCTGATCCACAGATGCTTCCTAAGCAAATACAGGGAAGTGCTTGAGCTCAACCTAAAAACCTCTCCTGAAGGGAAGTCCACCACCCATTTTTCAAAGCACTGAATAATTTCTTTAAATGATAATGAGATGAGCAATGTCCTTTTGTTATAAAAGCTTAATGACTAGCACACTTGCTCAAGATGGGATACTTCTGAGTTCCTTTATCTGCCAGAATGATTTCTAATCTGCATTTTATACCTATGAGGAGATGCCCTAACCCATAAAATGTAGAAACAATTCTTGGAACAGTTCTAGGAACCCAGTCTCTTTCCCAGAGTCCTTAATTACTTACAGTATGAGTCATGCTCACTCCTGCTTTCTGGCTCAATTTGGAATTGTTTTTTTGAATGTAATTGTATGATTTCAAGGAGAAACAGAGAATGGTGCCACTTGGAATAATCCTCTCCTTCTGATTAAGGCATTCCTGGAAAGTAAAGATTTGTGTCTCCTAGACGTAATAGGAGACATTTCTCATCTTTCTAGGTGGCAGCTCTGACTGTACATTAGTGTTTTTTAAAGGGTGGAAGAGGAGAAGGGGACACTCTCTGTTTTATCCAGATTAAAATACAGTGTCATTATAAAAAGAGTATGATTTGGTATGTGTATGCTTCAAAAATATTCACTGAATCTGTCAAGAAGCTTTAATAGCGGTATATGTGTTTTCTCTAGGCTACATTTGATTTAGGAATGATTCTAAGCATGATGCTATTTAATCATACCATGTCTTATGGCAATTCTGCATGGATGCAAATGATACATTTTTAGATTTTTAAGACTTGAAGGTGATGCATTTGGAGTGTTGCAAGCGTTTAAGTGATCTTACAGCATCTTAAAATTTTATAGGTGTTCAGTTTGAACTTAGGCACAAAACCTGAACCCCCAAAAACTGTTCTGGATCTGGAATAAAGTGTCTTTTGGGCATAGGTGTCAAACTAAGCTTCATGTCAGTATCGAAGTGTTATGGTTCTGTAGAGTAAACAATTTCCAAAAATAAATGTAAATTTATTAGAAGATTTAATGAAAGTCTGGAGTGAATGCTGAAGAATTTATATTCACCAAGTATTTTTATTTTTACAACTATGAGAATGCAACAGTGGTAAAAAGACTATGCATATATATTTATAGATATAAATTTATATGATATTGAATGGAAAAACTTGGGACTCGAGTAAATAATTAGTAAGTCATCTGTTAAGTGATATATATGTTTATGTCTCAACAAGTGAAGTTAGTCCCACATTCTATCCAAATAATTTTGATCTGTTCTGGTATTTCACTAAATTGGTATTACCCTTTTTATTGTAGACGTTTTGGAAGCAGACTTCCTTTGCTTTTATGGTTTTATGCCTCATAAACTTTGTTTAAAGGGGACCTCTTTTCATAGTAATATGTAACCAGGTTGTGATCTTCTGCGTAACCCACTTCAGCAAAATATTTAAGCATGTACTTCAATGTCACTAGCAGGCACTTCTCTCTTCAATCAACTACTTAAGGGCCTGAGTAGGTTTGCTATGTCTTGTTCCCATGGTCTCAAAGAGGGCTCAGTCATCTTTGTAAAGACTTGAGTATTATGGGTAACAGCCACTGCTCAGTCAGGCCTTCTGTCCTGTTGCAAATTTAAGTGCCTTGGCCTGAGATGGTGCCCATGTCTGTAAATTTATGAGTTACTCAGTATTACTGAAAACCAAAAGAAGTTTTGGAACAGATTTCCATTTTTGAGGGCTTCTATCAGAAGACGACTTTTAAGAAGTGCCTTTTTTGTTACATGGGGAGTGTTATGATTGGTCAGGCTTCTTGCTAACTTAATAATTACGAACAGATTGTTTAAGTGAGTAAAGGGTAAATAATGTAGGGCTCCATCCAGCTCCCACATGGATCCCTAGCCATCACTGAACAAGCTTCTTCTCTACTGTGACCTGCTTTTATTTCTGCTCTTTGTAAAAGGAAGAAAACAGCTGCTAGTAAGCTGCTGTTTCCTGTTCATTGTGAGAGCAGGAGGATGAGGAAGGAGGGAGAGGTTAAAATCTCTGACCTCAGCCCACCACTGCACTTTCTAGAGTAGCTGAGTCACTCTGGGAGGGAAAATGTGTTGCAGCACTGGAAAAGACCTGGTGTAGATTACGGGCTGGTCTCCATCTACAACTGGAAGTTGTTTTCGTTTAGCAGACTGCACTGCAGGGTACCATTCCTGCCCACAGAAAGTTACAGAGACTCTCCTGGTTCTAGTGTGAATTGAATCAGGTCTGTAATGGCAAACACAGATCAGTTAGGGCATAATGAGTGCAGTTACGAGTTTGAATCTGCCAAATGAGTACTAGGAGTTTCACTGACGCTTTTGGGGACCAGAAGTGGACTAATGTATTGCATATTTGAAAATCTTAAATTTCTGATGGTTTTAGTATTAATGTTGTGAAAAGATTGAAAAATTTGCATTGGAAAATAAATACATAACTGCCACTTTAGTAGAGAGACAAATTTTTCAAGTTGCAATTTGTGTTAAAATGATCGTGGTCAAATGTAAAGATGGAAAAGTATGTGTTCAGGACTGTAATAACATTGCTGCTATTTTTTTACTATGTGTTTAACAATTTTGCACTTTATGTAGTATCTAAGGAGAATCTTAATACTTTATTTAAGCAATTATTTTAAATAATTCACTGGAATTTGAAATAAAGCTATCTCACTCTAAAGCCTGCTACTCAAGATTATCACTTGAATTTTTCCAAATAATAGACAAAGCTTTAGAATTTATTAAAATTATTGTCTTTTCTTTTCCTCCCCACCCCCAAACAGTCAACCAGGGGCCAGTTTTAAAGTAAGCTGCAGGGATAAATGTGTGATTCAGGTATTATGTGAAGTGAAGCCTATCAACAGAATTATGTTATGTAGTTGTTCTGTATTATTTGACAGTTTATATACAGTAAAGATGGAAGCTAATGAATCTGGTGGGGTTTGGGCTTTTTTTTTGTCTGTTGAACATATGGGACACTATTAAAAGGAAATAAAAGATCTGACAAAATGTAAGGTATCTCTGTTCTAACATTCAAGTAACAAAAATCTCTCTTGACTCTTATTAAAAGCACTTATGTGATCATAGTGCCTGAACTTTAGTCCTATATGCTTAACAAAGTACCAGGCTTTGCCAAGAAGCCAGCTTTTAGTGTGTAACCATACAAAGAAGTTACTGCTCTCATTTATGATGTTTAAGAATCAATAAACAATTTTCTGTAGTCTCAAAAGCAACCTTAAGTGGAGGAAAGAAATAATAAATAGAAATAGAAAGCTAGTTAACTGAACACTTTCTAGTTTGGCAAAATTGAATTGAGTCTTTATTTTGCAGTGTTGTATATCTGTGACTGTTTATACTGATCAGCCAGTAAGTGAAGGGAAGTTCAATATTCTAAAATTCAACAGCTCTTTTAGGTAAACCACAAATGTTTCCATCATGAATCTTCAACTTTATCTTTTCCAGACATGATATCTCTAGCTGGTTTGCAAAAGTAATTATTTGAATGTTTCAGAACAAATAGGATGAAAGATGTCCTGATTTCAAAGATTTGTTTTGTTTTGTTTATTAACACAAGCTTCACTGGATAACTGAAGACTTAAGTGCTACATGCATTAAAAGAGATGGAATTAAGGTTACCTCTGCAGTCTTTAGTTTCTTTGCTTATTTTGCTTAACCATTCATCACAAAAGCTTTTTTTTTTAATGTAATTAAATAATAATTTGGCCATCAAACTCTGTAAGCATATAATTTAGCAACATTTAACTGATTTAATTTTTTTCTTCAGCTTACCATGGATACGGTCCTATGATGGAATGCCCACAAGGCTACAAGAGGATCAATGCTACATTTTGTCAAGGTATGATAGTGCCCACAATTGTGTTTATTTTGAGTATTGCTTTTCTGTGACAGCTTCTTTGATACTAATGATTTAAATGAATGAATCCAGTCCACTGATGTATATTTGGGGAAAAATGTTGAGGCTACTTTTGACTCTTTCCAAATAACGGCAACTTTATAGAGTGGGCTTTTTCCTCCAGGGAAAATAACTTCTGAAACTTTTATGTATACTCTCATTCTTTGGATTATGTATAAAGATGACTTCCTAAGGATTCTTTTACTTTGTTTTTCAGTAGAAATACATTGTTCTGTCAGGTTTTTTGCTGAACAGTGAATCTGCAGCCATACTCAGTTAAGTTAGATGAAACTAGCAATACAGAACAATTTTTGAATCATGGAAGCGTGGAATAATCAGTAATTCTTTTTGACTCAAGAGGTTAGGCACAGCAGTACTGAGAAAAGCCAGATAATGTCCCTGGCAAGCTGAGAGGAAAAGCATGAGTACTTGGCTGCCATGTGAAGGAGTGACCCACCTACTTCCAGAGTGTGCAGTGTGTGGATGAGGATATATGGAGTTAGACATGGCCTAGTTGTGTTACTCTGAGATTATTATCACCTGGCAGTAAATAGACAAGTTATCAAAACAGAGGGTTGTGTGGTCTGCATGATCATGCAGCTTCAAAGCAAAGCTTGGGACATTTGGATTCTCCTGGTCTATAGCATCTCTGACAAAGCTGAAGAGATGACCGCAGACAAATGTTCATTCTTTCTGCATATCTTGGAGCACTGCACAGAGGTGCTAGATGAGGATGTAGGGAAAAGCTTAATTGCTTGTCTGACTTGTTTGGCACAGCACAAGTAAACAAGAAAAAGGAGCTCTGAGAAGATGTAAGCAATCTTGCAGTAGTGTTCTGGAGAGAGATTTGGGAAGGAAGGGAAAAACAAGTTCAAGTGAAGCTGATACTGCTGTGGCCAGGTTTCTTAATCACTGTTGATACTGCAAGGGTACAAGAGGTCCCAAGAGATAGTAGTAGTGGTGGTAGAGGACTGGATAAAATGAAGGAATAATTGATCTTAAAGGATGTTTGTAGGCATTTTGGACATAAATTTAATCTTATTTAACTGGAATTTTTCACTTTGCATGTTAATGAGGGAATATGCAATAGCCAATTGCATAAAGAAATTATCTACCAACCAAAATAATAAAGTTTGTAGAGCACTAAACACAAACATCATGTTGTTTCACTGCTGAGGGAGACGTGAGCTGCTATCTGCAGGTAAAGCCACCTGAGGCCATCTGCTGTTCAGGTCTCTACCCAGTGGTTTACCAGCTTGCAGGGCAGAGACATTTGGAGGACTGGATGGGTCAAAAGGGTAAAAAAGTAAATGGAGAAGAGCTGCCAATTGGATCTCAAGAGCTTCTTCCGTGCTTTGCAGTGAAAGACTGTAGAGTCCTCTTAATAAATAAAAGGGATGGAGACATGTTAATGGCAATTTACTAAAGAGGACTGCAAAGTGAAAAGGTGAAGGAGGTGAGTGCTAGATGTAAATGGACCACCTTTTTATGGCTCAAATTAAACACACAGGTGGTGTATGTATTTCGGCAAGACAGTTCCAGCTATTTTGGAAGAGATTATCTTGTTCCACACATCATCCATGAGGTTTTTCAGAGTCTGCAAAAGAGAGATTTTCTAACTTTGAGCCCAGAAAGTGTCCAGAAGATGCCATCATGCATTAGTGCCATCATGCATCCCTCTGAGCATGATTCAGGAGAGACAGGAGCTTTTGATATCTTCAGTAGTTGTGTGCATACCCCACAGAATACACAATGGTTTCAAACAGCAGCAACCCAGCAGGCATTTAAAGTGAATAGGAAATTCAGTTTATTTCAAGAGGTTGAACCTAGGTGTTGGCAAACCTTATTTCATGGAAACTAAGATCCTTAATCAGGAGTTATAGACAGTTAAAAATGGTCTGGTGCTTGTGAAGGTTGCCAGGAGTAGGCCAGGAAGTTGTTTCACTGAGCAGTGACAGGCTGATAGAGAGAGAGAACATATGTCTCTGGGTAGGAACATAAGAGGGAGCTAAGTGCTACCATGGTAGTGTACAGAAATAGATCTGTAGCTGGTAGGCTAATCATTGGGTTTTGCACTGGATTTTGATAATTCTCCCGCTGACACATTTTTGTACTTCATAACCAAAACTGCAAGAAATATGAGGCTTTAAATAATTTGTTTTATAATGCTGTCACTATCCCAGAAGAGAGTGAGCTGTAGACTCTAAATATAACTTGTAGTTGATACATGGAAATTTGTAATGTAGTGTTTAATCATAAAATGATAGTAGAATTATCTTACCAGGAAGTAGACTGTTGATGAATTGGGGATGGGGACAATCTCCTAACTTTCTGGAGAGGGATGAAGTAGTGGATGTTGGAGGTTCCCCTTATTGCTTTACTGAGGGTTGAATGGCTTCTCTGTAATTTGCTCACTACCACACTCCAATAAGGAGGTAAATATGGGAAAAGGAATACCCATGAAACAAAGCCACGATGGAATTTAGTCCTATTGAAATAAGTAACAAGATTACCATTTTCTTTCAGAGGGTCAGGATTTTGACCTCTGTTTGAACGTTCTTCAGGACGGCTAGCTTCATATGTGAAAGCTACCGGCAGGGTGCATTTCAGCCCTGAAATGGTTATTAGCATGTGCTTCTCAGTGGGTCAGCCAAAAGTGTCCTGTTTGTTTATCTGAAGCAGACATGCTTTTCTATAAGAGAAGAGGACAGGACTAATGAAGAAAGAGCTATCCATATCACTAACACAGACAGCAGTAGATGTCAAGAGAAAACTGTTTAGGCTGCTGGCGTGGGAGTATTCATATTCTTTTAATAATCCTTACAATTAAATTGGAAGGGAGTGGAACAGCATGTCCATATGTAAGTGTACATTTTAATTAGATTATTCTTTGCTAAAAGCGTATGCATGCTGTGTCCTTGCTTAGAAAGGGCCAGGGTTGCCAGACCAAATAGTAATGGGGATGTATTTCTGAATCTCTGCCTGCAGCTAAAAGACTTTTTTTTTTCACCTAGAGGTTGTCCAGCTTTCACTGCCTTTGAAAACTCAGGCCTAAGAGTCTAATTAACCTCTTGTTCTGCTTTGGTTTTACAGTCAAAAGTCTACATAGGCTTCATAAACTAAGGAGTGTTAGTGTGATTAATAACCAGATCATTATTATTTTCCTTTCAAGTGAGTGAACTAATGTAATGAAGCATTCTTCTCTCTAATGTGTAAGTGGGACCACAAAGAACCATCTGTGGGTATGTTAATTCAAACAGTTTAGTGTAATTACTATCAAGAAAGCTCTTCCCCCCCCCCCCCAGTAATTATCTTTTCAATGGGGTGATTTATTACATGTACACACATGGATGCCCTGAGGCTGTCACTAGAGCCAAAATACAGCTTATCAGTGTTGCAACTTCTTTGTCAGAATCCACATGCAATGCTAATTTCTGGTTCCCTGTTTAGAATTGTACTTACTGTTTCCTTAGTCTGCTAATGGTTTTCTTGGAAAACTGAAATAGAATGGAAAAAGCAGCTGAAGAGGTTGGATTAGTTTTTCAGGAAACAAGCATATTGCCAACAGAGCACTTTAGAAATCTTATCTTGAAAAACTGGAAAAATACCTGAACACTTGTTGTTTTGCACTGAAGTAAAAAGTGCATGGAAGTTCTTTGAAAGTCCCTATATTCTTAAAATTAAATGTTTATGAGCTTGCAGAAGCTAACACTTGTACGTTGATAGATCAAATTCTATAATCGTGCTCTGGGGACTTGAAGCACTTTTCCCTTGGCTTCATCGTGATTTAAGATAAATTTTGAAGGTATATTCTACCCTCCTACCTTTGTCCCTAAAATACAGTAATAAATTTGTTTTCCGTGCACCTCATATATTTATTTCACTACTTTTAAGCAATAAAAGAGCTTTGTTAATACGAAATGCTATTTAATGTTACTTAGCTACTAAGTCAACAACCATCTTTCAAAGAAGTTCTTTTCTGATGATCATAGTGAAAAATAAATATATCTCCAGAAACTGGGCTGGGTTGCTGTTTGGACACTGATTATGTGTTTGAGAAGTGTGGCTCTGCAAACTTGCTTTCCAGTAAATTCCATGCAAAAGCACAAAATGAGTTGGACAGATTTCTTCTGCTGCTATTCTGTTAGCTTGCTGAAATCAGTGGGTCATTTCTTAGAATATGCAACTGTTTTTTCTGTAATTTTAAAACGCATAGCAACAGTTTAATTAACAACGAAAACTTTTTTTTTGTTTCTTTTACCCCTCATTCTCACTACTCAAGTTATTATTGAAACAATTTACTATAATGGAGGCAGTAAAATGTGGATATCGTATTTTTCTTAGAGGATATTAATAGTGGTTAATATAGCTATAGCAGAAACAGTTGGAACAATATTTTCTGTAGTGTTAATAGGTAATTGATTGTGATTGATATTCATAAAAAGAATAAAAACTGATGCCTGCATATTGAGTCAATTTGGAAATCATTCAGTCAGATGGCACTCTCAGTGACGCCTAGCATATAACTACCAGAATGTGTCAAATTTTCACAATTAACATAAATTATATATTCCAGTCTAAATTTGCAGCATAATTTATTGTGCCTATTAAAGCACTTGCTTAATGAAAGCATCTATCAAGGGAGATATTACTAAATAACATTTAATGACTGACCACTAGGTCATTTTTAATTAAGAAGTTGCCTAAATACTTTGGTAAATTCTAGTTAATATGTAATTGATCTAGAAGGCTTTCTTTGCTTAAATGCTGCAAAGTGTTTAAAGATTGTGTGGGTCTTATTGAAAGGCATGTTGCTCTCTTTGCATCAGAAGGGAACAATCGTTTCCATTTGGTTTTATTACTCAGTAATTTAAACAAAGTCAGTTTTTGATAAGCATAGAGATTGGATTTCAGAGCTCACTGTAGAAGTCCCCCTTCAGAAAGTTATCTTTTTGTTTGGAAGTGCTTAGGCCTGTAATCAGCTATTGAGATTCCCTGCATCCTCCAGCACCAGACACTTGGGATAGAGGGGGTGAGATGGGCAGCACTACTTTTCTAGCCACAAGTTTATTCTGAATATTTTGGTGAAGTTACCAGGGCTGTGATAGTCTGACTAGAAGTCCCTGCTTCTACAAGTTCCTATTCTTCGTCAAAATTTTATAAGAACCTTCTGAATATCATGACTGTCCTAGCTGAAAGCAGTTGCATATTTAGTTTTTATACCTTATGTGTTGTCTTTAAAATTGTGAAATTATATGTTGTTTTCTTCTAGTGCATGTAATGTGACTTAAAAATCTGAATTGTTCTTTGTTTTTTGAGTCATATTAATTCATGTAATCAAAAATCACCTACCAAATTTGTTATGTAGCAAACTCAATGATACAAGTAAGATCTATTGTTTCAAAAGAGGAATTATTTTTAAATTAATATGAAATCACTTCTCATTCTTCAGTCTTCTTTATGAAAATTTTAAGTGCCTTTTAGTTACTTCAACATAAAATAGTAATAAAATCAAATCCCAATCCTTCAAAACTATCTGTGCTCCTGGAAAGAAATTTGGCTGTGTTATTTGCATCAATAGTAGCCACAGTTTCTGTCAAAAAACGAATTAAATTCTGGTTTTTTTGTATTTGCATTGTTCAAAGTTCTTGCAGCAACCCCTGACCTTTTTTAACTCACAGACTGCTTTTCTTGAGTAAAAATGTTTTCTTTAAAATGAATAGATAGATTTAAATAATATAATATTGGAAGACTGCAGAACACATTAACAAACATGTACACTCGGTTGTAGAATTTTAAGATAATACTAAAATATGGTTAAATGTTCTAAGCTGTGATGATTTTGATGAGCATAAATTCAATGTGCTAAGCCTGGAAATAAAAGAAAGAATTTAATTTTATAGGAATGTTTCAAATTCCTGTGTGTCTGTGACCAAATATGGGCATCACTCGCTATCCGAAAAGAGTAGGGAGTGTTGATGTGTCTGAATGACTTACTAGGCAGAGAAGACAGCTTTACACCACCTCAGTGTTTCTGCATTAGGCCAGCTGGGCCTGGGTGGTCTGAGGAGCTGTTGTAATGGCTAACACAGCCAAAACACAGTGAACTTCTCTTCCTAAAGAGTCTTAGAGCTGGAAGCTGCCAAAGGGAAGCACTACAGAGCTGATACTCCAACATCAGCTTTGGTGGGGTGCTCTGGAGCAGCCAGCAGTTCTCCGCTGGTCAGTAGCCCTTCTGCACCGCCTTGCTTGGCTGCAGCAGCCATCACCTTCGGGTTGTGTTGGCCTGTTAATGTGTAGAACAGAAGCAGGCTGTGAAGCATTTCCATATTTGCTTCCTGAAGCATCTAGTAAGGTATTTCAGTGAAAGAGCAAATTAAAGGAGCTTTATGATGTAGTAATAACTTGGCATGTTTTACAGTAACCAAGCAAAGCATATTCTTTCAACAGTAAGTGACAGGTACAGATCTCGTTTTAAGCAGGCACAGGAATTTTTCCTAGGATTGGATGTTTACACTTAGCATGGTTTGTTATTCTTGGATAAAGGATACTCAGGCTGCGTTACAGTGTCATTAATCCTGGAATAAAGCTGAAATGATTCACTTCCTGGATGTGATTGAATCAGGTATACCATTGCTCCAGGAAATGTGAAAGAAATTGCTTGTAGGTTTCCAGTAAAGAACCAAAGTAGTGCTGAACAGCAGCTAATGCAGCCCCAAACACCGTTTTAGTCTAATTTAAAAGCTAGTGTAGAATTGGAGAATGCAAGTAAAATATTGGAAGTTAATACCTCCAGCAGCGTGTCCTCCCCTCCATCACAGTTCTGTGCACTGTCATTTGGGTAACAAAGAGATTTCTGTACATAAATACCTCTACATCGGTGAGAGGGAAACCTTCCATTAGGTGTGAAAGTGCTTTGTCATTGAAACTTCTGTTTAAGTACCTTAGAACAGAATTTGAAGTTCATAGTCACGCATTTCTTTTTCAGTTATCAGAATTTCCCAATGCTCAGTGCATGTAAGAGAGCTGAACATGTAAATCTGTACTTGAGGAAATATAGATGGAGATGTTGAAAAATCACTGGGGTTTTTGATCTTTAGGCAAGCAGGAGCTGTTTAGAGAAGAGTAACAGATAATGGTCAGGTTGTTTTTCAGAAGCTTCCTGCGTTTTTTTTGTTTATTCAGGAGTATTCAGTCCTTCTCTAAATCGCAGTAATTAAAAGAAAATAGGTGATAACTGTTGCCTGCACTTAGACTGAAATTTAATTTAGTATTGTGATACTCAGCCCATGCAAATGTCTATGTGTGGTCATGAGTAAAAACAGTTCTTCATTTGATTGTGTTGAGTATATGTAGACCAAGATTCTGGTAAAGTCCTTTGGGGTATTTCTAATGTGAAACCTTGATGATTGCCTCACACTGGACAAAAATCCAAATAAAATTTCTTTGTGAACATTCATAGAAAGCAAGCAGAAGAAAAAATGAACAAAGTAAATTTTTTTTTTGTTATCTGAGTTATCCATTCATTTCCATCTTTTATCTGCTAATAATGGATGTAAAGTTCTTCGAAGGTGAATCTGGGTTTGGACTTAGTAAAGCTATATTATTCTCATGGTTTATAACAAATTCAGTGTTGGTGTGTGCTTACTGGTTTAAAGGAACACCATCTTACATTGTTCCTACCTTCCTTCTTTGCTTCTGTTTGGTTTTGACAGTTGTTTTGGGGTTTTTTTGTTTTTGTTTTTTATATTTTTTTAAGCCATGAAGATAGTACTGTGTTTTTAGTCACACTCTCCACATGAGTAGATAGGCATTCAGTTAGAAAATGGTTGTTTTAGCTTGCTTTTTTTCACCAGGAAGCTCAGTGGCAGTGAGTCATTAGCACATTACATTTTCTGAGAGCAGGCTGACCTGACACCCAGAAGACCTACAAAAATGCATGGGAAGATATTAAACACTAACTATTGTTTTTAAAAGCACCCATTTTAAGCACTCTGTAGTGGGGAGGATTGTGAGATAGATTAGGAGCAGTTTGGTTACAGCACCTGGGTTATTTGAAGCTTGGAGCACAGTGGTGGCTGACCTCGCCATGTATCAAGCTCTGTGCTGACTAAAGAATGTAGGAGGAGCCTACAGACACAGCAGACTCATCTGCACTGCACTGTAGCATCACTGTTGAGACCCTGGTAATGGCAAAGCTTCTGTGAATTTGGATGAACTTGTGAGAGCAGAGTCACCAACAGGGCCACTGGGATGGCATGTGGCTTCCACTGCCATCTCAACAGATTGTAAGAATGAGTCCAACTTTCATGGAGATGGACTACCAAATCTAGGGGTACAGTGTGCCAAGGACCAGTTCCACCTATTTGGCATGTATATATTATAGATACATGTATATACATAAATATATATATGTATATAAAGAGTAACAGCAAAGGGTCAGGCTGTCAGTCAGTGCAGAATTGAGGATGCTTCTTTCATGCCAGTGGGGTTACATCCATTTATTACCATTGAGAAAGGTTCAAGTCCTTGACATTATCAAATGCTTATTCTCAATTATTAAAAAAAGCAATGCTTTATTTACCAGTTCTGTATAAATTATAAATAACAGTGCTTACTCTGAGAGTTCTTTATGGAGCCATGCAAGGTGCTGTGTGGAATATTTCCTTGTTTAAGCTTTTTTTTTCCCCCCATATCACTAGTGCAGAGACTTTTTACCAGTGGAACTTCATTACTCTGCTTTTCTCAAAAACTGAAAGTCTGTGTTGAGTTGGTCTTTTGAAAGCTTTATTTGCATATATGTGATTTTATAGTACTGCTATACATTTGTATGTGTGCATGTGTTTGCATCTGTGTGGTTTTATAGTACTGCTACCTAGCCCCTTGGTATTTCCTTTGTGTAGATGAAAGCATTTTATAAACTACTCCTCAGGCATGCCATCAGTTCGTACTTCTGCGCAAGACATTATTCAGACATTTTTCTCTAAATTTTACAATGGAGCAAATGAATTCCTATTCCTATAGTAATGTAAAACTGAAATATTTTTCATGTCCATATACAAGAAATGGAGGGCTAAAAAGAAAAAAACCCTGCTAATCTTGAATCAAATTTCCTTTCCAGCTGCCTGAACAAGTTGGTTCCAGTGCAATTTGCACAGCTGGGCAGGCTGGCAGGTGGTAGGAAACATTTTGGATAGGTGGCCTTTTACCACAGTCTGAAATGAAGTAGGTAATAAATCTGGAAGGATTTTTTTTTTCTGCTCAGGTTGTTAAATAAGCACTATTCTCACATGTACGTATGTTTCTTTTGAAAATTTGAAGTGTATACTTTTTTATCAGCTTCTGGCTTGTTTCTGTGGAGTCCCTAGATAGGCTTGTGTAATTCAGCATAGAGAATCAGCTCAGTAATTCTATGAGCTCATTGAGTAGACATGACCAGGAAAAAAAGGCATTTAATTAAGTCATGCTGAGGCATTGGAACATGCACAATAAAGTTAACTTTAAAAATTGGACAAATTTAGCTAGAGGAACATCCATATCAGAAACTCTAGAAGGAATGCTTAGCTGGTATTTACATTTACATAAACTGGTACTTAAATGTAGTAGTGCCCACATTAAATAGCAATAGAAGAGCTCATGTCAATGGGAAATTATGTTTTCAAGTACCAGAAATACAAGAACAGTTCATCTGTAAAGAGATTGAAAACAGAGGCAATAATGACAGCATTTGTGCAAGTTTCCTGCAGAATAGTTGAATCATTTGGAAAGAAGGATGACTGCGTATTCATGTAAATAGGAAGATCCCACGTATCCACAAATCAGCCACTCTACTAAATAATGCCATGAAACATTCCTACTTTCAATACTCAAATAATAAAGTGTATCCATAGAGATTTTTAACATTCCTTAAAATGAAGGTGGATGCAAATGAGTAAAGTTATCTAATAAATGAACCATCTAATAAATGAAGCATCATTAATAATTTTTGATGTTGAAAATACAAATTCACTTGTGTTAAGCTATGTAATAATTTACTTTGCTTAAATACATGTAGAAGGGTAGAATTATTCTCCTAGATAGAAAGAAAAAGTGCCATCCATTTCATGCTGACATGTAAGTAAACAGCAATGTATTTTAATGCTTAACAAACAAGAGACTTAGTCTTTCCTTGAAAATAAGAATTATAAAATCCAAGTCAAATTGTCATTATTTAAAATAAGCTGTCTTCTTTGCTGATGTAAAACTTAAATGTTTTCACTAGACAAAGCATTTCTGCTAATTCTAATTCTAGAAAAAGTCACCAAAAAGTGATGTGATATGTATGTTACTTGGCAGATATATTCCATTTTTCCCCCAGTGGTATTGGTTAATTTTCCTGTAAAGAAAAATGTATACTTAGAATTTGGAAGGGGAGAAAGTTGTTTAAAAATTATTACAATGTAGGAAGCAGAGAAGTTATTGTAATTATGTGTATCAATTTCTTCTGTGTTTTTCCTCTTCCTCCAAAACCTGTATGTGCTTTTTGCCCATAAGTGTGTAATTTGTGTATTTGTCTTGAGGATTTTCATTTTGAAATGAACCCAGATATCGCCATTTTTGCTGTACTCAGAGTAAAGGATACTATCTCTTCCTCTGACTTATTTCTGACAACAGTGACAGTGCTTTATCAATGCAAGAAGAATAGTTTCATGGTTTAGCACATGAAGACTTATCTGACAACCCAAATTGCCAACAGAGGGAAACGTCAAAAGAGGATTCTTGAGTGTTCCAGTATTTTCTTTGTATTAGCTTCTAGATATCTCAGAGTCTTCCAACAGGTCCTTGTTGAGCCTATTTTAAGAAAAGGGAGGGTTGGTTAATATGTCCTTTCCTCCCAACAACTTTACAACAGCATTACTATGTTTCTATTTAAGAATGTTTCAATAATGTCTTTAGTTTGCTAACTATTAAGATTTAAGTTAATTTCATGTAATACTCACAAATTATAATGGTGTTGAAACTGATAATCTTCCTTTTAGGATAAGCTGGAACTGTGTGAATGCCTTTGATCATATTTTGAGATTTCAGGGCAAAGGAAAGAACCTAGTCTGATGAAGAAACTTAAGAAACTGATAAAATTCAAGTGCATCCAAAAAAGTCTAGCTTAATAAATATTCTGTTTTAATGCAATCCTTAAATCAGGTACTCCTGTTCTTATATGGGATAACATCCTGCTTAGACATTGCATGGGACGAAAACTAGACTGCTGTAGAAGAATATTTCAGCTGGTTTTTGTGCTCTTTTCTTATACCATTCTCCTTTTTAAATAGTCCACTCCCTCTGAGGTCAGAAAGTCATGTAGTCTGGGAATTTCACTTGAAAATTCCTTTGAGGCAGAGCTGATCCTTTGTAATTCGCGTGGTTTCCATCACATTTCATCCAAAGTTCTAGGATATAAATTATTACTCTTTGTCACACGTAGTAAGTACATAGAAGTGAAGTTTATCCAGGTGGTGTCAAGATACTATATTAGGTATAGCGCTGGAAGAGCTGAGGGATAAGCTCAGCACTGAGTATTTGGAAAAAAACGCAGCTGATATGGCAACTGCCAGAGTCTGCTATGCTGTGCATTCTTGTGTCATGGGACAGGTAGCCAAACTTAGGGAGAAAAACGAAGAAAGAATCTGTCTATAGGTTTCCAAATACAAACTTCAGCACATCTGTTACATTTTGTATATTCAGCCTCTTACCCTCAGTGATGGTGTTGAATTAAGAAACAACATACAATGAGGTCAAATAAAATTCTGTTGGTTTTATAAGAGCTAAAAAGAAAGATAATAAATATTACTTTAGATAAATGATCACTAATACCTGATTTTCAATGAGCTTGCTGGAATATCTAACTTCCACGTGAAGTTTGTTTACCCAGCAAGGTAGGTGTTTTTCCCTAGCCTTAAGGATAGGGAGGGAAATTCTTAAGGAAAAATAATACATCAAAATATTTTAAAGTAGGTCTGTTTCAATGTACTCTCTCAATTTTTGTGAAACTTTGCGATTTATGACATGGATAATTATGGATTAGAGGGGTTTTTAATTTTATTTTTGTTACTATTTTAGGGTTTGGATTATCATTGTAAACTGTGTTGTTACTATCCCCTGAAATAAAAAGCTAGTTTGGCTGTCTTAGTTACAGATGGTATCCAGATGATTGTTAGACAGGTCCTGTTTTAAGAGTAAGTGAACTCCAGATGCAACCCCAAGTGTGATACAGACCTGAAGCCCAATGCTTGGGGCATGGGAATATGATTCAGTGAGACCCTGAAAGGGACACTTGCACAGGTGGCCTAGTAATAACAAACTTCATCAAAGCAGTTCACAGAATTACAGAAAATGCTGAGTTGGAAGGGACCTACAAGGACAGTTGAGTCCAACTCCTGGCCCCACATGAGACCATCCCCAAGAGTCACACCATGTGCCCAAGGGTATTGTCCAAAGACTTCCTGAACTCTGCCAGGCTTGCTGCTGTGACCACTTCCCTGGGGAGCTGTTCCAGTGCCCACCCACCCTCTGGGGGAAGAACCTTTTCCTAATATCCAACCTAAACCTCCCCTGACACAACTTCAGGCCATTCCCTCAGGTCCTGTCACTGGGCACCACAGAGAAGAGATCAGTGCCTGCCCCTCCTCTTCCCCTCAGGAGGAAGTTGTCGACTGCAATGAGGTCTCCCCTCAGTCTCCTCCAGGCTGAGCAGACCAAGTGACCTCAGTCGCTCCTCATTCGGCTTCTCCTCAAGGCTCTTCACCATCCTCATGGCCATCCTCTGAACACTCCCCAATAGCTTAATGCCTTTTTTACATTGTCTCACCCAAAACTGCCCCCAGGACCTGAGGTGAGGCTTCCCCAGCACAGTGCAGGGCAGGACAATCTTCTCCCTTGCCTGGCTGGCTGAGCTGTGCCTGATGCCCCCCAGGACAGGGTTGGCCTTCCTGGCTGCCAGGGCACTGCTGGCTCATATTCAACATACTTGTTATGAAGTTGTGTTTTTCACAACTGCACACAGCTGCAATTATTTTCATATCAGGTGTGTTCTTTTCTCCCTGAAGCATATTCTTGCCATCAGGTTCTTTGGGCTACAGATATTTTTGCATTGTGCTTCTTTCAGCATAATGAACCATTGAGCGCTATCAAATACAAATACTAATAAAAATTGTATTAAATGTGGCAAGGAGTGTTCCACCCTGTATAAAATATACTACATCAGTTAAAACTTGTCTCTGTGAATGTTCTCGTGAGCTGTGTTTAGCTGCACAAGCAATCATCTAGTCAGGAAAAAAAGGGTTGATAAGCCATTCAAAGTGTATTTGTTTTTCTAATTCAGAGTACTTAGGAATGATGTATAAATGTAATTGTGTTTCTGTTTTGTCTTCAGCAGTGTTTTAAAAGGTTATAAATCAAATGTCAGTATGGGAGAAAGTGTTGATTAGAGTGTTAACTTGTAACAGTTCTCCTGCACATATTAAAAAAAAAAAAAAGAGAGAGAACTTCTGAAGAAAGAGAAATATTAATACATGTTTGAGCATCTGATTATTTTCAATTTTCCCACAGATATCAATGAGTGTCAGTTACAGGGTGTATGCCCTAATGGTGAGTGCTTGAATACCATGGGCAGCTACAGATGTACCTGCAAAATGGGATTTGTGCCAGATCCTACCCTTTCAAGATGCATACGTAAGTAACAGTGCTAATCAAGTACCAAATTAGGTACTTAGTTGCATTTCAGATGAAAATTTATTTGGCTGGTTCAAAGTATTCTAATCTGTCACCTTTTTTTGCTGACCCCAACTCATATTCTCAGTTTATTCACTTTGTTTAGTCAGTCTCAGTGTTTATGCCTCTTTCCTTTTTCTTTGTCCTGGAAACCTTGGTCTCCACCAGTGGCTGCCCAGGATCCTTGCCATATTTTCCTGATTTTCTTGTCACCAAAACCTCAAGGCCATATCCGGCCTTTGCATACATTCAGTCTTTCTTAGTAGCCTGGAGTTTCCACTTTTTTTTTTCCTTTTTACTCCCCTCTCTGCTAGTTTCCCAACCAAAATCATCTTTATGTCCTGCGCTCCACTTTTCCACCTCTGCAGCTTTGATCCGCTTAGTTTCCATTACTAAAAATTTAGCCCAGGATGATCTTTGCCACCTTTTCCTTCTAATTAAGAATTAAAAATTAAGGAAAAATTAGTAGAATGAAAAAGCTGTGAACAACATGAATGAAAATATTTCCCTCTATTAGTTAGCTTTTACTTCGTTTGCTATCAACTACTTCTGCAAGAAGAGAAGACCGTAGAGAGCAACTAAAATTTTCACTTTATGGGTTTTTTTGAAAAGAATATGAGCAAGTAAGAAATAGCTACAGTCCCAAGTTCTTTCTCTGAGCTATCTTTACATTTATAAAATATAGTCTCAATTCACCGGTGAGTTCTTTTTTTTTTCCCCAGCATAACTATCTTATGCTACCAGTTAATGACATTCAATTACTGGGAAAGTTTCTCAGCAGTCTGAAGAACTTCTTACTGCTTTTCAGTTGAACACCAGAAGAAAGGATTTGGTTGTTGGGTTTTGGTTTGCTTTTACATGTCATGTTGAAAATCAGGTAGTCTTTGTGTTTTTTGAGTTCTGTGAACGTGTTACCCGGAACTGTTAACTGTTAACTGTTAATGTGGATGTATAAATTAGAAAGCTGGATGGGTCTTCGCTTTCTGTTTCATCATACTAATCGTATCCTGTGGCCTTTGGCTCTTCCACATTAAAACTAAGAATAACAAAATGTAAATATGTGATAGTCTCTTTTACGAAAAAACGTGGCATCTATGATACTTAATGCTTTTGCAGTCTTGTTGACATAGCCTGCTTATAGATGAATGTTCCATTGGCTTTGTAGTTTGACACAACCTGTGTAGTGCCAATGACTGATCTTCAGCAGCTGTGTACAAGTGAGAGATGATTCTCACTCTTTATTGTGGCAGCATGGCAACTGCTGGGTTTTAATTTACTTTTTTTTTGTTCTTTTTCTTTGAAATACTTCTTATGCTTGGTCTAGGGTAAGTTGGAATTCAGGAGTGTTTGATGCAAAATAAGATATTTTTTTATGTTGTGATTCTCATCTGAGAGAGGTGTTTGAAATAAAACTTCTGCAGACAGAATATTAATCCATTTAATTGGGTTGGAAATCTAGTGGTGTTTCTCTGGTTTGCTTTTCATGGGAACAGTATCATCCTCTTTTCCACTTTCATTGCAGCTGATAACCCTGTAGTTGCTGAAGAGAAAGGACCCTGCTACCGGTTTGTTAGTGCAGGAAAGCAATGCATGCATCCTCTCTCTGTTCAGCTCAGCAAGCAGCTTTGCTGTTGCAGTGTTGGCAAAGCCTGGGGCCCACACTGTGAGAAGTGTCCAGTCCCAGGAACAGGTAAGAACTTCCCACTAAAAGTACAAGCTCTTGCCCCGCCCCCCACTACATTTGTTACACATGATTTTAAAAAAACCAACAAAACCAACCACCACAGTATATACTATAGATACAAGAAAAGTAACCCAAAACATAGTTAATACTCTTCAGTTGTTAAAGACTCTGGTGAAAATACGGCAGCTTTTGAGATTCAGTTACAGAACAACATGGGATATAGTTTGAATCGCTGTTAGTAGGATATGCATGGTAATTAATATCTCTGCTTTCTCACTTTCCTTCATATCATTACCATCCATGTTGAGGAATGTGCTAGGGATAGTACTGCCTTCTTAACAACAAATTAGTAGTTAAACTTCTCGTGCCACTTTTCAGTTAAAAAATGCCTTACTTGATACGTAAAGCTCTCTTGTGTTATCAGTGTTCCCTTAGAGTTCTGCTGTTATTTAAATATATAAGGACTTCAAAAATATCAGCTTGTTTGGTCACGACTCTCGCTTGGGCTGATTATAGGTTAAGATACCACATACTGTAGATACTGATCACTGTTTTCAAGTAGTTTTTATTCCCTGGTGTCACTTAAAGCTTAAATGCCCATGGAGGCTTTCATCAAAATCAGTTTAATATTACATTTCTTTCCAAATGTATGGTCAAGTTAATCTGTTTTAGAAGTATCATTGCTTGTTGTAATATGCATGATGTCCAGCCTCTTCAGTATTTTAGCCCAGGTATTTGTAGTGAAAATCCACTGGGCTTACTTGAAGCTGCTACTGCAGATGTCACTATCATGATGCAGGTCATGTATTTCTCTGAAATATTTTATAAAGATTTACATTTTCAAACCAGCTAGCTGCTTTGGGAAATCCACAGCTAGTATCAGAGACATGATGAGAGCAGCAGATTCCTTACTTTCTTAAGCTGAACTCACAGAAATGAAAGTGACCAACAGTTTTGAGCATTTCAATTGATTTTTAAAGCCACTGTTTCCTGCATGACTATTGGGTCACTAGGTCATTGATCAGGGTTTTAAAACTCCAGTTCACTTTGGGATAAATAATATTTTTATGGTTTTTTAATGGAGAAAAACTATATTCTCATGAGGTGACTTGCAATTTAAATGCAGGTGTTTTACATCTGTTAGAATGTTGCTTGAGGCTTTATGCCCAATACTATGTATACTGGTGCACAGAATACATCCTTATGTTGACTGCTATCTGGTCACAAAAAATATATGAAGTATCATATGGAATTGGTTATTTTAGTGATTTTTTTCTTAATGAAAAGACGTTAGAGAGAAAATCTTTGAGCAGAAAATTCTGTTGAGCTTTTCCCATTTAATGACTACTTGCATGATTTAAAAACATGTTCCTTTCCATGACAGGTTAAATTCATAATGTTTCAGAGTTTTCTATGAAAAATGTGTGAAAGTGGGATACTCCAGAATGGGGTAATGTATTTACTGCAGCATCCCATGTTAGTATAAAAGTCACTGAAATAAAAAGCTTCTAAAATATTTTTGCAAAGTAAACCATCTCCTAAAGAGATGCTGTGAGACCAGTTTTGTATGCCCAGGTGTTGAAAGCTCTTATCAGAGCTGTGGTAGAAAAAGGCTCACATTTCTGTTTTTCATTTGAGAGAATATGACCTGAAGCAAGATTTCCTATGTGCTAAGTATGCATCTGAAGGGACAGACATCAAATTTTCGGTTGTCCTCCTTTGACCAGAATTCCCACCCTCAGCTGGGTGTTTTTATGGCAAATTTTGATATTAGATGTCCCAGCCAGAAGTTTTTCATTATTCTGAATCCACTCAATTTAATTAGTTTGACCCTTCATATTTTCTATTACTAAGATACCACCAGAACACCTTATGCAGATAATGCATACTGTGATTTAATGTATAGTTTAACTCATCTGTGGAGTGCTTTTAGCTAGTACTTGGTGCTTCTATTTTAGATGCTAATTCACTTTAAAACCCTGATCTGTTCAAAGCAGAATTTGTGAACTTACCAATGCCCCACTTGGCACATCCCTGAGACAGCTGTAAGAATTCCCACACAGGATACTAAATCTTTTGTGTTTTGTCCCAGCATGGCTTTACCTAGAGCAATAAAAACAGTGAAGAACTGCCCCCTCAAGACTCCTGAAGGTCTCCCTGACCATGACAGGAGCATAATTATTCTCTTGGATAGGGAAGAAGACTGACTTGTATTTCTTTCTCATTTTACTCTTCCAATAGCACTGCAAAACATGGTGCTTATAATATAGAGTACCTGTAGAGATCGGAGCAAATGCTGTTGCCTGACTTTCGTTAACTTTTGCTGTAGCAGCTTTATAAATTAGATTATTTCCCCCTTCTTCCAGCAGTGATTTGGCTTTTTATGATCCCCATCTTGGTTTTAGCCAGCCTTTTTCAATTCAGTGGAGTTTGGATCTGCGCTGGTATGAAGCCTCTAATGTAGTCAGGTGGGATCCTATGTATTAGTGTTGTTAGTGGTTGATAGTGTTCTGCTCCTCTAGTACAGGGCTGGTGAGCTTTTTTCCTTTGATTTCTATGAAAAAGAGAATGATAACAATAGTCGTCTTCATTCATTATGCAGTATAGGTGATAAAGACAATTTGCATATTTAAATTAATATTTAGAAAGGATATACTGTTTGGATGGGATTCATTAAAAAAAAATCTTGATAAAATGACAGATAAGCATAACTGAAGAAAAATGGTAAACTGGAGTGGACACCTTCTGGGAAAAACAGCCAAAACATGCTTTTGGAAGAATGCTCAGTCATAGTAGCATGCAATGCATAGCTTCTCTTTTAGAAGTTTTTTGTAAAAATGTATATACAATATGAGATTAAATTTCTTAGTGGTAGTCATTATATTTTCCACTATGTCAACATATTGCACTTTTAGACTCCTAAAAGGAATATTTTCCCATCCCAAATCTAGCTGCTTTTAAGGAAATCTGCCCTGGTGGAATGGGTTATACGGTTTCTGGCCCTCACAGAAACAAGCTATATCATCACCCTGCAGTTAGAGTACAGCCACCTGCCATTGGCAAGACCCCGATTACTCAACCTGTTGCTAAAGGTACTTCTCCTCCACCTCTCCCAGCAAAGGAAGAGCCAGTGGAGGCACTGACCTTCTCACAGAAAAGTGAGACTGAGATGGCTGTACAAGAAGGTGAGAGTGGGAAAATTTAGTCTTTCTCTGTTACTGTGCATGTGTCTTCCATGGTTTGTTTCTTTGCGTGGCAGCTGCAGGCAGTGCAGGGCCGAGAGGCATCACTCCCCACAGCAGAGCAATTCCATGTCACGGAGTGTACTGCATCACATGGTTTCCTTCTCACATGTTGTGTCTAGGTCCTACCAGATGCTGAGACCATACAGAGAGAACAAGACTGCTTTATTCTCAATAATTTTTATCATAAGAAATAGTACGTTTGTTGTAAGACTTTAAAAAAGTTATAAATAATATATATATTTATGAATTCTGAAAAGGAAAGCTGCAATGGAAAATAAGAACTTATATGAAATTCCTACTGCTCCTTCACAGAAAAAGGTCACATTTGTGGAGGAAAAAAACCCCAAACCATTCTTGCGTGCCTAAAGAACATACAAATTTTAAAACTTGATTTTTAAATTTTTTTACAATAGATTCTTGCAAATTTGTTAGTAGTAAGTTATGTATCATTATGATATTAATTTAAAATATTTACAGATGGTGATATTCCTTGGAATGTGATGAAATATACAATAAAATATTTTGTGAAAACTGATTAATTCTCTTTTTTTTTTCTGGTTTTAGTGGCAACTGCAGCTCCTGATCAGGTAAAACATGATGTAATTTATCTAGGAATTAGAATGCATACCATGTGTATGAGATGTGATACGAATAACTGAAAGGATTTAGGATTTATGATGAACAAACAAGTCACTGTGGACTTACTGTTCAAACCACAAGGCAAAAAGAGCTCATGTTGTTATTGTATAGAACAACAGGCGGGTAGTGAGGTACAGGAAAGAGATTACTTTAACTTCTCATAGAGGCATTTGGTGGAGGGTCTGGTATATATTGCTCTATCCCGTTCTGGAGACTGTATTTTAAAGAGAATATTGAAAAAGGCGGACAATATGAAAAAGAGACACAGACTTTTCTATGATACTAAGATGATGGGTGCAATGGCTAAGAGGGAACCTTTCATAGTGGTCAGAGACTTAGATGTCATTGTACACTTCTATGTGATGCTGAACTGCATAAATGCTATTTGTAAGCAATTAAAGACCAGAGAATTGGAGAATTATGGAGGGACAAAGCCAAAGATACAATTAGAAACCCCAACAAATGGCTGCTTCAAGTAAAATCAATGTTAAATTATATGCCATTCTATAAACATAGTATTCCATGTTCATTCGGGTTTAAATTGGTGGTCAGTAATGATCTGCAGTCGAAAGTCCCTCACATTAGAATGTTAGCAGTTTCTCAAGCCAGGAGTTTGTGGGTTGCTATGATAGCTGAATTAAGGGAATGTTTTCAGAATGTTTTTTTTTTTTAATCATTCTTCTAGGAATTAGCTTCCATTGATCAAGAAAAGCAGCCTTATCTAGAGCCTGGGCAGCCTCAGCTTTCTCCTGGGATTTCAACAATTAACCTGCATCCACAGTTTCCAGGTAACTTATTTTGGCTTTTTTTTCAATGTGAGACTGTGCTTACAATTCATCAAAGAACGGGAAAGTAGAAATTCTAACAGAGGTTAATGAAAAAATTATTGGAACTTCAGAAGCAATTTCTCCATGATCAAGAATATAATCATGGAAAAGCAGAAGTGAGAGGAATTGAGAGGTTGGCATTGGCTTGATGACTTCTTTAGGAGACAGCATATTTTAAGAAAAAGTGATATCCTGGATTATGTGCATGAGAATTTTAATGTCAGCAGAGGTGAAGCCTTATTCTCCTTTCAAGAGGAAACTGCTTAGGTGCCTCCTTGTAGATTTATGTGTAACTTTTGCTCCAAAGGTTTTACAACTGTGTTTGCTTTCTTTAGCACCTCAGGTTTTTTTTCACAAGCAGTAGAATGATGAAAACCCCAATTATACTGGTTTTTCTACTCTAGATCAAAGCAGAATAAACAAATTAAAATCTCCATAGTGCATGACTTATTCAGTATCATGTGTGAATTCTTTAAGGGTTGGGGTTTTTTGAATGCTTTGAGGTGGTTATTTTGGATGTGATTGATTTCCATTCCATGTCACACAGTAGTGATTGAGAAAACATCCCCTCCTTTGCCTGTTGAAGTTGCTCCTGAAGCCTCTACTTCGAGTGCAAGTCAAGTTATTGCACCTACTCAAGTTACAGGTATTGTACTTCTTTTTTAAAACTAAAATAAATTAAGAAATGGCTGAGTCCGTGAGACTATTGCTCTCTCCTGTTGCTGAATTACCGTAGTGAAGAGAATGTGGTTGTAGAACAGAAAGGAATACTCTGGAGAGAAAAAGTACAAAAAAGCACAACAATTAGGGTACTGTCAAGAGAGCCTGGACCAGGATGTACCTGCCATTTTTGGGCCCACAAATAAATGGTAGAAGATAAAATTAATTCCACCTCAGATTCAGGTCTGGACTTTCTTTGCAGATGTGTATAAAAAGTCCAGACCTGAATCTGAGATGGATTGGAAGATCTGCAAAGGAAAGTCCAGAACAGAATACTTCTTGAATACAAGTCAGGTTGTTAGTCTACATGTCTATTCATGAAGTATACATGATCATGTTCATTGAAGGATGTAGACTTCGTGGGACGTAGATCAGAATGTTCTACAAAAAGCAGATGAGGAGTTACTGTAAGATCTGTTTTGAAATGTTCTTTTGCTGTTTGTGCTCCTTCCTTTTTTGATGTGTTAAAGTTGCCTTGTCTAAATCTAAGTATCAAGAAGTGAAAATAACAGAAATGCAAGTAATGCACCTGTCATAGCTGAAATTTGTCTAAATGACAGTTGTGTCCAAAAGACATGAAAATTTCTTTTGGTGTACATTTAGAGACAAAAAGTGTACTGCATTTGTATACAGGAGACCATTACAGTGTCACATTGGTTAGAATGAACCAGAATGAACATAGGCTTTGAAGTGATTGCAATATCCCAGTAAATACTGTAAGATGCATTCTTGTATATGGTAGAGATATTTAGGCCTACAAAGAGGTTTCCTGGTTTCCATTCGCAGGGAGAAATTTCACATACTTTAATAAAAACTGAATTCTTCAAAATGCCTTTCCTTCATGCAGGGATGGATTTCTGAGTTGATGCAATGTGCACAGGGTCTAAATCACCAAATTGTTTGTACAGCTCTGTCTGCAGTTAAATCCTCCTGAATGTCTTGTAAAAGTAGAGAAAGTATTCTGTCCCTCTGTAAGCATTCAGCTGCTTCCTTCAGTTTGCCATTATAGCAGTTCATCCATCCCATATGGAGGTTCAGCTAGTGGTGATTGTCAACCTGGAATTTGGAAGTCAGCTCTTCTGTGACTGTGCCCCTTCTGCTAGCCAGCTCCCAGCTTCCTTACAGGGAGAGAAAGTTGCCCAGCTGGGAACTCACATCAGTTAGTCAAAAGAAAGTGATAGTTTTCCATGTTCTGTTTTTTATTTCCTCAGGAATATTAGTAGAACTAGAAATTGCTGTGTGCTATAAATCAATATGTTGTTCAGATATATAAGAGAGTGCCTTATTTATGTACTTTAAGATTTAGTTAAATTTAAATGTGACATGTTTCTAAATAGTCTAGATAAAGAATTCTTATTTACAGGTAATTGCTTCTTTTTCGGGAATTACAATTCCATATTGCAGTAAAACCTTAGTTTGTTGCAAATTAACACAGTTTTTAGTATTTTCTGCAGTAACTCATATACTTTGAGAATTTCTAAAACTACTGTAGGGATTTAGTATCCAATGCTGCCCATATCTCAATCTCCTTATCTTATAGAATACATCCAAGCTGTTAACAGATGAGTATTCTGTAAATCAGAATCCCCACTGTAATGAGAAACTCACTACAGTTATTTTCTCCATGTGCAATGCAAAGGTTGAGCCATATATATTTTTATTTTATATTATCTTCATTTTTCTTTAAATTTTATGTACTGATTTATAGCTCTTGGATAGGACATAAGATTATGTCACTAGGAAAAGCCTGGATGGTTTCTAGAATCTTCCAGATAAGATATCCATTACAGAAACTCAGGAGTTTCAAATTTGATTTACAGTTTTTTTCAGGCTTGAGCTTTCTACTTGGATTACAGCATATTGTGCACTTACTGAACTATGTGAGAGAGTTTAACATTAAATTTCTCTTTTTTTGCTTAGAAATCAATGAATGTACAGTTAATCCTGATATCTGTGGAGCAGGACACTGTGTTAATTTGCCTGTGGGATACACTTGCATCTGCTACGAGGGATACAAACTTAATGATCAGCAGACAAAGTGCTCTGGTATGAAATGATGATTTCAAAAATCTGAAATAAACATGCTGTGAAATGCTTGAAATGCAGAATCTGGTTAGGTGAAATACCTACAGAGCAGTCAGGAGTTCCTTCCTCTATTGAAAGATTCCAAATTACAAGGTAGTTTTTTTTAACGCCAAATAGAATTTGCAAGGTAGTCTCTAATATAGTCTTTCAGCTGCTCTGAAATGAGTGTGAGTTAAATTAAATGGAATGAAAACCTTTCCCATTGTGGTGTGACAGCAAAAGTGATTAGACAGACCATCTACTTTCTGCTGTATATCAGGTACCTAAAAAGTCAGACTGCTAGGGAAGAAATTCACTTCTGTTTGGAAAAAGAATGACTGAATTGGTGCCTGTTTCTCACAATGATTTACCCAGCTACCAGCTCTGCAGCCAGACTGAGCCCAGGCATTTTGTTTCGTCATTCCCTTCAGCCTGCTACTGAAAAGAGAAAGTATATCATAAACAACCCAGAAGCACAGTAAGAGATCTGCAAAGTGTGGTCTTCATCTCCTTCAAAGCTAGTAAATTCTAGAACAGACACCTCTGATAAACAAAAGGCAGAGCACATGAGCCATTGCAGATTTGGAAGCAGCTGAATTGGTATATTTTCTTCATTCAGAGTGTACTGGTTCCTCTGTAACTTGGATCAGAAAGGGTGTATTGTATCGACCGGTTATATGCTATAGAATGTCCATGCCACCAAAGCTCAGTAGCTTCACACTGTACATGCTGTCAGGTGCAACTACAGTATTAAAAAATAAATCATACAACGCAGCCAAATGGCAACTTACAAACCCGTTATTTCATCCAAATTTTATTAATGTTCCATGCTTACAGCTTGTGCTCTTGTTGCACATAATGTAGTGATTTGAACTGTAATCATGTCACGTTCTTCAGACCAATGCAATATTCTTACAGTCTAAGCCAATAAGAGCATTTTTCTGCAACCAAAACTATTTCATGGATCTTTTTTGCCTGTCTGAGAGATAACATATATACCTTTTCAAATAGTTAAAATAGTCACAAGATCAGTCTTTTCAAATGCATGGCACAGAATGCACAGAAAGAATCACAACTAAATATGTTATTCTATGGTCTTACGTTTTCATTTCTTTTATAGATATTAATGAGTGTAGTCAGGCACCACATCTCTGTTCCCTTGGACGCTGTGAAAATACAGAAGGAAGTTTCCTATGTATTTGCCAAGCTGGATTCATGGCCAGTGAAGATGGAACTGACTGCGTTGGTAATAACTAGTCTCCTTTATAGAAAATAAAAAAATATGAAAATTAATCAAGAAGCTTATCTAAACCACCCTAAAGTCCCCTTCTCAGCTTTTTTTCCTCGATGTCAGTTGTACTGGACTGGTGTGTGGAAGTGTATTTAACTGTCTCTCACCAGCGTCTGTGGTGAGGAAAGCACCTGAGTAGCTGATGTTACTTTTCAAAATGTTTGTTTGTTGAAAAACAAAAATTTCTTTTGTACCATCCTTGTTTAGGAAAAACTGCTATTTAGTAAAAGCACTGGTTGTGTAAAATACAAATATTCAGCACTCTGTTGTATAAAATACAAATATTCAGCACTCCTTGTTTCAAGGAGTAGAAGCTGGAACAAACCATATATTTAAATATAGCTGAAAACAGGCATGGACTTCACAAAGCAACACAAACAGCCTGAAGGGGCTGTGGTCTGCCTTAGGTTAGTGCTGGCTTGGGTGCAGCATATATGCAGTAACACCTGTTGTGTTTGCAGCCACAGGGGTGCTCACAGGACTCCTTCCTATACCCTGATTGTTTCTCACAATCATTCTCTCTGTGATTACAAGCAGTGAGGTGGTTTGCAAACAGCTTCAAGAATGCAAACTTAGTGTTTAGCTAAAGCAGAGTTTAGCGGAGATGCAAGCACTCAATACTTTCATGGTGAAGCAGCTTCTCTTTGTCATCTGCAGATTTTGATGAATGTTCAAGACCTCATACTTGCGGAGAAGGCTTTTGTATAAACACTCTTGGCTCATACAGATGTGAATATTGTGATAGTGGATACCAAATGAACAGGAGAGGGGAATGTGAAGGTAGGTTTGGACTCTTCACTAGTGGTAATGATGAAGTGAATTTACCATTTATTGATAGCTCAAAAGCAATGCCAAACTACTGCTGTTTGGAATGATTAACATTCCCTGCTATTCAAGGGAGGGTTAGCACTTCAGCTTGAGCTTCAAAGGGACAAATCTCAGAGGGTGCAATCTTAAACAAGAAGCCTTTGTGAGTACTCTTCAATCTTTGTCATTATTTGGTGTCTGGAACTGTAGTTCAATTCCTACTATTTAGATTTAAGATGCTGCAAAGGTGTTCCTTCGCTATGTACAGAACCATCTTGGGACAGCTATTTTAATGGCTCTTGCCATGGAATCACTTAACTTCATTGTTAGTCCTTACTTGCTTACCAAGTTTCTGCAAAAAAAAGTTGCAATTTTTCCTATATCATAGCAGGTAGCAAATGATTAGTTGACTTTTTAATATTTATATCTAGAAGATATTTCATGTTGCAGGAGATCCTAGGACATCTGACCTTCAAAGCTTCGCATTATATTTAGTGTGATATTTTTGTCATTTTCCTGATACATTTTTTCTTTTGCATTTAACTTGAATTGTGAACTAAAACCCACAAGTAATCATTTAATTTTAAGTATGATTTTGTTCATGCTTTAGTCTAAATTACACAAGACAGGATAAAAATGCTGATATGCCCAGCAAATAAGCAACTTAAAGCTGTCATGGATATATTTGCGGCTCTGAGCTTTGCTAAAAATTCCTCTTCCAATTTTTTTGTTGTTTTAAATGTTTCACACACTCCACTCTTACAACTAATCTTTGCAAATCTTCTCTGTGACTAGGGAGTCTGTGATTCAGTTAGGCTAGAAATCAGACTATTACAGTACATCAAATTTGTTAATCACTTGTATTTTAAATAGTGTGGTGACAGTCCTCTATAATTTAACTTAACAATTTCTAATTTCTGAAACCAGATTCTCTGTTGAAAGTTATTTGAAGTTGCTGAAGGGAATAAGCCTCCTACACTAAATATATCAAACCAGTCATTCATGTTGTATGTTTTGAGGGCAGACACAGTTCAGACAGTTCAGAAAAGAGGTTAAAGCAGAGGTCGATTTTTTTGTTAATTAAATAAAAAAAATCTCACAGCAGTTTCACAGAGAAACTTTTGCAGGTCTGCATTGTCGTGGCTGTAGAGGCCCGTGGCTGTTTTTATGAGAAAGTATTCTAAGCTGGATAAATGTGATGCTATGAAAAATTCTGATTTGCCCACATCCAGTGAGTTGTTTGGAGCTGGGATGTCCAATTCTGTCATGTTTGGAGCATTGTCCAGTTAAATTACAAGTGTTTGGGGCTGCTTGACTTCTGTGTTCTCAAAACTAGGAGGGAATTCCCTCTGTAGGATCTGTTCTCGAATAGCTTGGATAGTCCTTAATTGCAGAAGACAACTCCTAGGCCTGGGGCAGGAAAAGGATGGGACCTTAGGAAGCTGAGTTTAGAGGTGACTTTGACAATTTAATTAGTTCTGTGCACTGCATGAAGCAAGTATTTCATGGGAAAGATTATAATTATTGTGTAATTAAAGATCGTATTATGAAATTATCTCACACATGGGAGCAGACTGCAAGGAGGCTGCCTACACAGGTTTAATTCTAGCATCTTCTGGTCATTGGTCAATTGACAGCAACTTGTCTTTGAATGTAGTTTTTTGTGTGCAGTCTCCTCTAGATTGCGTATGTTGCATATGAAGAATGTCAGGCACTTCAGTGTGGTAAAGGAGTGACATAAGCAAAGTTATTCTTACCTGTGGTATCCAGAAATCTGATATGCTGTGTGTCCTGGAAGACCTACCAAAGATTTGTAGTGTAACAGAGAATTCAGATTCAGTTGCATGTATTATGATCTACTATATTTCTCAGAGGTTCTCCTTTGCTGGTACAAATCTGTGTGAACTTGTACTTTCCTTTATCTCTAACATATAAAGTATGCAATTTTTTAAATCCTTTAGTATAAAAAGGAGGAGGGTCAGAGTAACCAGGTTATTGTTGTGTTCTGTTGTGGCTTTGACCACTATTTCCTTTTACCTTCTCTTTTGAAGACATCGATGAATGCCTGACTCCAACTACTTGTCCAGATGCACAGTGCCTTAATGCTCCTGGCTCTTACCAGTGCATTCCTTGCAGAGTGGGGTTCAGAGGCTGGAATGGACAGTGCCATGGTATGTTTAGTACTCTTTATCTCTCTGGTTATATATAACTACAAAATAGAATCCTTGAAATAGAAAATATGGAACAGAAGGGGGATGTATTGTCAGTGAAATGCTAGCAGGTTGGTTTTGGTAAATGGAAAGACAAGTGATTGTTAATACATCAGTGTGACTCGTAGGTTTTTCTGTAGGATGTGGGACTTTGCTCATGAAGCATATTAATAAAACTGTTTAATTATCTGTACTTCTAGCAAAACATTAGCATATCTTAAAGCCCCTTGTCTCACTTCAGGTTAGGGGTTTAGGACAGATTTCTCACATTTTACTTTTGTTGATTTCTTTTAAAAGTTAGTGGTTTTGGGTTGTTTTTTTTCAAAAGCAATGTTGGCTATTTGAGATATAGGTAAGAAAGAGCAAATTAATCCATTGTGCAGGAAGAAATAATCTTTTGCAGTTTCGAGTGCCACATACTTTTAGGGACACTACCAGAAACTTAAATTTAATATCAATTGTGAAGGATGTTGTGAATATTCCTGCCCACTCCATGTAACACATGCCTTATAATTTGTGGTTGTTGGAATAACCGTGTTACCTAAACAGGTGTACAATAACCTACAGAGAGGGGATGTTTGCATTACTGTCGTAGGGCAGATTATCAGAGCACTTCCATAGCTGATTTTGTAATGGCTCCCAGTTGCTGTGATTTGGTTCAGTTCACAAACAAAGAGCAGTGTTTGGTTGAAACAGCTCTGGAGGCTGAGATCTGCTGCACTCCAGCTGCAAATGTGCTGCTGATCTCTGGATCAGGATGAGTCAAGCTACAGAGAATCAATGGTGTGGCTGTCAGAACCTCACCACCAGTTTTGCTGTGCAGATTACACCGTTTTCAACTACCCCATTTTCTGAAGAAGTCATACTGTCTGAACAGATCTGCCATGTCATAGCTGCATATTTGGTCTTGTCATTTGACTAACTGTGGAGGAATGTATTTCTCAGGTAATTTCATGGATTTTAATGGAGTTGTAGCAAGCTAAAAAATGTTTACAACAAATATATGGGTTTTGCTTTGCACAAATTATTCCATTTATCTTTGTTTCATTCCTTCCCACCTGCCTGGATTCATGGTGGCTTTGCAAAGAATGGGACATATGTACTCTGTTAGAACTCTCTTACTTAAGTCTTTTTTTTTTTTTTTTTTAGAATGTTGGTTTAATTTTGCCTTCTTTGCCAATATTAAGTTTTATTTCTGTACCTATTTATGAAAATAGCCTGGTTGAAAATTCCCTGGCCTAACTTTTAGTTTCATTCTTGCTAAACCGGGTTAGTAGGAGGGAAATGAGAGAAGTCAGTGCTTTGCTCAGAACTAAGTCATGTAAGGAATAAGTCCTCGTTTCAAGTGATAATTTTTTCGTTGTATTACTGCATGTAGTTTCCCTTTTTTTGCTTTGTTTTATGAAATGTTCTAAGCCTAGACATTCTTACTCACTTCATTAGTGATGCGATCAGTCCATTTTTTGTTTATCCTAGGCTTACATCATGTTGGAAATGAGCCATACACATTTTAGAAAATGTAACGGAGACAATTTGTCTTAAATCTCTAGTTCTGCAATATGGCACAGTTTAAATACATTGAAAAGGAAAATATTTCCCATTATCAGTGAAGGCTATTTAAATCCATTGTTCCATAAATTCATTTATTTCTCATGTTAGTTTAGGTCAGTTGCAGCTCTTCTGGTTTTCCACAATGCTGTTTTCAGTATTTTTTTACCTCACTTCATTCTTCTGCCTGCACTTTATGCCATAGAACATCTAGTGTAACAATCCTACAGACAGATCTTTTATACCATTTATATTGTAATCTTCCAGCATTTAAAGCCAGGAACATAGCTACTTTTGTTTCATTAAGGCAAGTCAGTCAGTTCACTTCAAACTTGGGTAGACTATGTCTAATTGGAGTTTAGGTGGGAATGTTCAATGTATATTGGAAGAAATGGAAAAGAACACCTGCACAGCCTGCCTCTTCATTGTCTAGAAATTGCCACTGTCCCAGGTCCTTCAATGTATTTGTGTTGTACAGGGACTATTTCAGATAATTGTTTTTTAAGTTTACTTTCAATCACTGATTTACTTTTATTCCATTTTCTCTTTGCACACTAGCACATTCAAATAAAGTCATCTATAATGATGTATCTAGAGCACACTTCTCTGTATTGATGAACAAATTGTAAAAATATGTTGACAAAACTTTCTAGATCACTTCATCCTCCTGGTTATCACTGTGGTGGGTTTTGAAGCTCCATGGTTAACTACCAATATTTAGCTTGTACAGTTTTAAGGATCCTGTTAGAAGATATCAAAACTAATACAGAGGTCAGCAGAGCTAATCCAAATACCTCTAGCCCACTGTAGGGAGCATCAATAGAATCAGTTATAGCTCTGGATTTCTTCTCAGAAGATTTAAGTGCTGTTCCTAGTTTTTCTGCTGGCTTTATGGGGAAGTCTCTTGATATTCAAGTCCCATCCAAAAATCAGAAATAGTATTCCAGGTTTCTGTGTCAAGAAGCATGGAGATGAAAATGAATCTGTGCAAAGCAGTTTTGTTGTTCTGTTGGAAATTTGTGTGCCTGAATGAGGTTCTCTGTGTTTGAACAGATTCTTGAGTTAGAGCATTGATCATACGCGTTGAGAGCAAAGATTGTGTTTTGTAGAGCAAGCACATTTTGCAACAGTAGTGAGCTGGAAATTAGCCTTGGAAATACGAATAAGTAGGAAAACTTACTGAATGCCATAGCACAGCACCTGTGGATCTGTGCTGTCATCTCTGAGAGGATGTCACTTTGTCTGCTTGGCCAGGCTGCAGCAGGACATCTTATTTACAGAGCTAGAGGCCCAAGTGAGGAACCAAGAGTTGTAGGTCATTTGGAATGTGGATGATAATGGTGATTTCATTTTTGTCTGGGGAAAGATGGGCTTTGTCAAAGACAGATGGTACAGGAGCTTGCGAAGAGCCATGCATGTAAATACATGTGAGGAGAATACTTACTGCACATATTCACAATAGCTAATAACAGTTATGATGATGATTTAAAGATGTCTAATCTTCTTCCAGCTCTTCCTGTGCTACAGCTGCCTAAATAGCTCAAGCGCCTCAAATAATTAGCACCTTCTTATGTTGATGGGTTTTGTTTGCTTTGTGGTGGCAAAAGGCAGAATAATTGGGAGTAATATGATTTCTGGCACATAAAAGCAAACAAAAGGTAGTTCTTTTCCTGCATCAGTGAAGCTAAAAAAAATACAGCTTTTTCCATAAAAAACAGGGACATGTGGTGACTACTGCAGCTTCACAATTAAGAAACAAAATTTGAAAACTAATTTTTCTTTTCAAAAGTGAAAACCACTGCTAGGAGAAAAACAATAATTGTTATTTTAGAATGCAGAATTAATTCTGGTGAGATTTGTAGCAAAATATGTTATTTTAATGCTTGCTTTTTGCTTTGTTGATTTATACGAATTGCATTCAAAAGGAATTCTTGAAAATTAGTCTTAAATAGCAAGATAGCAATTTTCATGTTGGCTAAAGAAAGTGGCCCATCTGGTTAATATCTGTCTTTCAGAGAAAGATGAAAGTAGCTGTCTGTGGGATAGCTTATAGAAAAAAAGCTTCTTTCAAGTCCTTCTAAAGAAAGGATTGCTTGTGACTAGGAAGAGACATTTTGCATAATCCAATGGAGTTCCTTATTGAGTGTGTAAAGTAGCCTTACAAAGGGACTTGCATGAATTGCTGAAATCCCACTGAAATTCCTCAGGAATAATAACCATGCTTATGACGTAATTTGAATATATTTCCAAACTCAACTGAAAGGTGGTTGTACCCCAGTTAAATTTTTGTACTTTCTTTCTATTCACAGATATAAATGAATGTCAGTATGGCAATCTCTGTACAAATGGACATTGTGAAAATACAGAGGGATCCTTCAGGTGTATTTGTGCCCAGGGTTTCAAACTCTCTGCATCAAAGGATCAGTGTGAAGGTAACAAAGAACATGATAAAAATTCATAAGGTTGCACTTACCTTTTAGATAATACAATTCATCATTCCTTTTTTTTTCTTTTTTTTTTTTAAATCTTGCTTTTAATGGAGAAACAACAAATGTACAACACTGATGCTAAAACCCCAAAAATGTAAGAATATGTATTTCCATTTTATGGCTTCTCTGGTCACATTTTAGATTTTGATATGTGTTACAAAGCCAATCAAGAACAATTTATATTGCTAAACAAGAACTATTGCAAAATCCTTGGTATACCTGGCATTTTAAAGGTTTAGGGACAGTGTCTTTTTCTTTTCTTTCTATCTTTTTTTTTTTTTTTTCATGTGGATGAGTGGAATCAAAAAACCTCTGCTGCTCCCCTTTGGAACCCAACATTTCAATTAACACTGAGCAGTTAACACTGCCTGCACTGCCTGCATTTCCAGTAGTACCTTGTGAGAGAGAGAGAGTTTGGTGTCATATTTCTAGGAACAGTACCTGTACCTCCAAAGTGTCAGCTTCCACATTTCTTCCACATTTAAAATTCCCATCAGGACTGCTCCAGTGGAACAAAATTAAGTTTGAAGATAGAGTGAAGTAGTCTGAGGGAGAACCTACAGTGTGTACAGGAGGTATGAATATTCCTCTGCTTAACTAGAAGGTACTTGAAACTTCTCCCTAATGATGAAAATCTGGGATAGTGTCTCCAAGCTGTGGAAGCACACAGAAACCTACACATTTCTTGTCAAATGTTAGGTTTGCTTCTTTTCCCTTTCCCTCAGCCTTCCCTAAGTGTCTCTGTATAGCACCAAACACTTTCAGACTTCTGAGTGCTAAAAATAGTACAGTAAAACTAAATTATCGTTCATATAAATTTGTCAGGAAATTTGAAACAAAACATCAGTGTAAGTTAAGTGTCTTGAGTGAGTTAAATGTGCTGTTCAGGACACACAGCAGACTGATCTTGGGGAAAATATGTAGACAAAATTTGACTGCTTCCTCTGAGCCTTTCATGGAAAAGAGCTCTTGCCAAATTGAGCTGGCATGTGCAGACTGTTCTTCTTAAAGTGCACCCTTCTAAAGTAAGGACCCATACACATGCCCAGCTGCTTCATGCAGTCCCACAGATTTCAGTGATCCATAAATTCTAAACTTCTGTGGTTGCAAGGAACCGTTGCTTAAGAGGTCAGACTGTACAGCCATAACACAGACCTGAAAAACCTCATTGAATAACATTCTCCTGCTTGAATAGAAGTGTATTTCCAGAAAGACATTTAGCCATGCCAAAATGCTAGAAGTGACCAAGAACTCACCATGTCACTTTAATTACTGCTTCTTAATGAATCTTTTGTAAATAACAGAGGGAAAACAGGCTTCCTAGCTCAAACAAGACATGTGCTATGTTCTGAAGTCAAAGTGGCACTCCCCTCCAATACTTTGAGTTTTCCGTAGGAAAATTTAAGTTTGATGTTCAAATCCGTCTGTTAGCTCAGGCTGACCCCAGTTTATGAGAACTGAAACACAGAGGGATTAGCAGTGGTGTGGAAGCAAAGAGACATTTCCCCACAGTTAGATGATTAATACTGTTACAAGGCAATAATTTTAAGGAGCTTTAATGAACAACTGAATAGGAGAACAGCCTGTCAGTGTGGATCTGAAAACCACACCCTGTTAAAAGGTGGTGATCCTGCTGGAAAGTATTTTGTGGCTTTTGCTGACTCACTGGAGTGGCTGACTTGTAGCCTCTGCCAGATATAACAGAAACAAAAGCAGCTCTCAGGCAGCATGCGTGTGTATTTGCAAGTCTGTGTGTACCCAATTGTGCATTGAGGGATAAATTGACATTGCAGGAGAGAATGTTAAACACTGTAATCTCAAGGAAAACAAACAGTCTGCAGTTTCACATAACTTTATGCATTACATTGACTTTCTGTATTTAATAAATGCAAACAAGTTAAGCAGTACTAGATATTGACACTGTGCTTTGCTGT
Organism: Entomyzon cyanotis; assembly: GCA_024500445.1. Taxonomy (NCBI): domain Eukaryota; kingdom Metazoa; phylum Chordata; class Aves; order Passeriformes; family Meliphagidae; genus Entomyzon; species Entomyzon cyanotis. Next base: position 2,391,978 of record JAKEPQ010001015.1, on the reverse strand, counting down.
TTTGTTCAGACTTGGTCTTTGCACCATTTGCTGTGTAATTGGTATTTTCAGATGTGTGTAACATTTTCACTGTCTCTGCTGCTGCAGATATTAACGAATGCCAGCAGCGATCAGTCTGTACAAATGGACACTGCAGGAACACAGAAGGATCTTTCAGATGTATCTGTAGCCAAGGCTATTCGTTATCATCTACTGGAGATCAGTGTGAAGGTAAGCTTGGGGACCTAAGCTACTGATTAATTTTTTTCAATAAGATCTTGAGTATTTCAGCTATAGGCATGAACTCTGTTAAGAATGGAGCAGAAATATATGTTGCCTCTCTTTCTTTCTCTACACTCTCAACCATTCTTTCCCACCAACACAGCCACATATTTAATGGATTCTTAGAAATAGTCCTTGTCATCTTTCCACATACAAAAAATCAGTACATGTGTTTCCAACAGTAAGACTGGAAGACCGGTTGACATTATTACTGAAAACAAGTCAGCCTTTCCAAACCTTGTTGTTTAAGTTCTGACACAGAGGCTCTGTATTACAAAAGCTTCTGCCAACATACACTATTCTCATGGGGGCCTGCTAGTTAAAACTTCTTCTCCAGCTGCCTTTGGGAACCTGCAGCCAGCCACCACAATCACACATGTGCACAGGCACAAGAAAGTATTTAGTAGAAGACAAGTTCCAGAGGGATCTGCTGGAGCTCACAGCTTGCACTGTCTCAAAAGGCAGTCTAGGTACTGAGCTTGTAAAAACAAAAGTAAGAGGTGAAATATATACTCTAAATGTACAGAGAAATGCTGTGTTACAGAAACATTCTCTAGTCTCTCAAGTAGAACAATTTAATTGTCCAGTAATTGGCAAACTGTTTCATTTCTAATGAATCATTTTAAAACTACTCCCTCTTCTCTGTTGGCAATACCATCTGATGTGGTACATCTGCTGCACTCCTCATGGTCACCTTGAGAATGCAAGATTACTTGCTAGTTAGCTCCAGGAAAGATTTTACCACAATTGCTTTCTTATCTCACCCTAGCAGGGAGAAATAGCTCTCAGTTAAGGTCTCACTGTACATGTGGTATTAGCCCATAAAACCTTTTCAGTCTCTGATGCTTTCTGTAACTGCTGATACCATGCAAGATACAGCTTCTTACTGCTGTTCTAACAAACAGTGTTCTGCTGTGATGTTATTCTCCACACAGCACTTGGAAGGCAGTCCTAGCCTTCTCCCTCACAGCAATAGGTCAGGAGTTCTCCTCTTCAAGTGATCCAGGCAGAAGAGCAGCTCCCCCTGGAACAAATGCTGTTTTCTAAAGACAAACTTGTAACAGACTTTATCATCAGTGATTATACTGGATTGTCCACATTCAGTGAGTGACAGCATCTCTTGAAGTTCTCACTGACAAGGAATGAGGATATCTTATAAAATCTCCTCAGCATGCTCATACTGTTTGGTACTGAGCTATTTGGAGAATATGTTCATGGAAGACATGAACGCAATCTCCTCAGAATTCATGCTGAGTACCGGCATCACTTCCATCAGATTCAAGAAATGTGGGCTGATGATGCAATGCACTCAAAATTTGTGGCAAAGAATTTTGCTCTCATCTGGCTTGAAGATCTTCATGAATTGCAACAGATGCAGAGATACTGTGTCAAAAATCAGAGAAAAAAAATCACAGATCCTTCCTGCCTCCCAAAGGCACAACAGACAATATGGTATCATTCCTGACAACAACTCATCTAACTTGCTCTGACTAGGCTTCAGGTGAGATTTCAAACCTCTTCAGACTGCTGTGATGCATTTCATACAGACCAGGAAATCAAGGTAGCTCTTGCAGCTCGCCATCACCTGGCCTGTCAGGATAGGTCCGTGCCTCATCTTCAACTGTATCTTGATCGTGTTCAAAGGCAGTTTTCAAGACAAAATAGTTTCAGATGCTTTCAAGGCAATAGAAGAGGGATTGAATCAAACAAGGAAAAAGGGTGAAACTTCTCCCTCACCCCAGGATCTTTGTCTCGTTTGCAAGTCTGCAACCAAATTTACAGCTTCTCCATCCAGTGAGAGCATGATTAATTTTCTGTAGACACAGTTTGTTCACTGAAGACTTTTGTAAATATTGCAAGTCCTGCACAAAATAATTAATCTCTTGAAATGAAAGAAGTTCTTCCACTTTCATTATATCCCTTCAAAATTTTCTGAAGTACAGGATATTACAGACTGCTTTTTGCACCTTGAAAACTAAAGAGAAAATCACCTTAAGAAGACATCCAGTGTTTCTCCACATAATGGCCTCTGTTTTTTGGATAAACCTGTTTACCTGAATGTTTTCTAACACTTCACAGAGAAAGCAGGAAAGAGATCCCAAAATGGTGGGTATAGCACAGCACAGTTGTCTGGAAAGAGCAAAGTGGTTCAAGTTCTGTCCAGTTTCTTGAAGAGCCAGCTACGGATATTTGACACATCAGAGGATACCCAAAAAATGTATGATGCTGTAAAACCAATGTGATTAGCAAGCCACCTGCAAGAGATGTGTTTAATTAGCATTTCTTCTAGTTCAGAAGTTTTCTTAAAGATGTAGCATGCAACAAGCAGTTTGCTGGTTTGATCATTATTACTTATGCAAACTTCTAGGGGTATTGCAGAATTTGGCAGATTTATACTGTGCTCATTTTCAGCTGTGCTTTTTGCAACTCCCTGGCTGACATTTTTTGTCTGGAAGCCTTTGTGCAATATTTTACTTGTTTAAGAATACAAGTTATTTGCAAGTAACTTGTATACATCAATGTATACAATTATACATGCAGCATGTCTTCAAGATACACACCCACACGCACATTTATCTTTTACTTTAGTCTCTCATTCAACATCTTGTTCTTGAGATGAAGTGACATGGAGACTTTCTGCTCATTCTTGCTCTGAATAAGAGGGAACACCAAGTGTGAGGGCACATTTGAGGCTTTGTCTTAACTGACAGGAAATGGGAATATGCACTAGCGGGATTTACATACAGACTGTACATCTCAAAGAACCTGGGTTACTGGAAAAAAGTCTGAAGCATAAGAGTCTCCAGTGTTCTCCTACAGCTTTCAGAGATTTTGCTAGCCAAAATATTCAAGACGTATATGTGTAAAGGGTGGTTAAAAAGCACTGAAAGTCTCAAGCATGAATTACTGCCTTTGGTTTTTTGGGGATTCTCACACAGCACTCATAGGATCTGTGAAGAGTTGCATCAGAGAAAGGGAAGTTTGCATCCTATATGGAAAATAATGCATTTTGACTGAATTTGGCAGAAGACACCTTCTTATTGTGAGACTTGGCATTAACTTAGCACAAGGGAGTCATTATTTTTTCTCATGCTCCTAGTCAAAATTAATTCCTTTTTAAATAAGCCACCATTTATTTCGCAGTTGAAAATGGTTATAAAACATGTGGTTATCTAAAGGTCATAACTTTGTCAACATTAAGTGCAATTTTATCTTCAATAGCATTCATTTCTGTAAGAAAGCTATCCCTATTTCTTACTTTTATTTAGTAGATTAAATCCCAAGGAGAGTGATATCGTGTGGGCTTTCCAAAGATAAATGTAAAAATGAGGTCATGTCCTCTTTTTAATTACAGTTGTTATTGATTCCTGCAGCACAGGAAAAAGTTACAATTCTAATCAGCTAAAATCCATACTTAAGAAATCAGAAATATCAAAGGTGCTGGGCAAAGTCTTTGATTACTGTTTTTCAAAGGAAACTAACTACATTATCAAAGCAATAGACTTAGTAAATTATTAGGTAGAACACTGTGGAGGGAGAGGCAAGTTACTTATGAGACACTTTTTATTTGACTCTTTTACTTTCTGTTTGCTTTTAAAACTTTGAGGTACAGAAACCAAATACCCTGTGATCTTTAGCTGTAATGAAACCAAAACTGTATAATATCACTGGAATGTAGGTACTTGCTGAGTTAATCCTGTAGTCATAGTAGCTGTACTCTGTTTCCTCCACTGGGCTGCCTTTAAGCCCTTTGAAAGACAGCAGGAAGAAAAGACTTCAGGTGGAGACAATGCCAGTGTCCTGTTCTTGAAATATTTGATTACCTCGTGTCTAGTTTGTATCCTGAAGCTTTCCCTGCTGTGTGTCAGCCGTTTATCCCATGGATATCAAGACACTAGGACAGAGTGTACGGATCTGAGGCTTGACGCTGAAGGTGGTGTATAGGCAGCAGGGAAACAAGAACCTGTGTGCCTGGACTAGAGCTGGATTTATGGCTTGGGTGCAGCAGCCATTCAGTTTCCTGACCCAGCTGCTAAGCCTGTGAAATGACCGTATTGCATCTCATGAAGTGCATGAAAAACCACCCATCAGCACAGCAGTACACCCAGTGAGGTCCCTGTCCTGCAAGCCTCCTGCCCACGTGGCTGTTTTGTGAGTAGTCTCTACAGGCACATCCTGTCTGGTGTGACACACCAGCTATGCCCGGGCTCGCCCTCTCTCAGGGGGATGTCTGAGTCAGGTCACTTCCAGCCCAGGGATCTCTGTGTAGTGGTTTAAACATGTCCAAAGAAGATTATTTTCAATTTGCATTAAGAGGTATCTTTTATGTCTGTCTTCCAAATGGTACAGCTGCTTGGATTTCTTTTCAACTGCATCATGTTGTGATGTGCTTTTGTGAGAGATGCAGATGGCACATGAGTCATATTTACTAGGAATAAATCACATGCAAACTCATATTTCAAAGCCCTCTAGAAATGTGAGAGCTTTGATTACACGATGAAAGGAAAATAACAAAGAATCCTGAAGCATAGTAAATTTGATTTCTGTGCATGCACATAGTTGCTTCAAGTTATGTGAGTATCAAAGTACCACTATTAAAAGTTTCATAGGTTTTGACATCATCTAATAATTCAGTTGCCTTTTTATTTCAGATGTTGATGAATGCCTTCAAGACAGTAATATTTGCCTAAGAGGAAGCTGCATAAATACTGAAGGGTCTTACAAATGCACTTGTCCAGATGGTTTCCAGCAGATAGCAAATAGGGGATGTCAAGGTATGAAAAAAGTGTAAAAAATACCTGGATCATTATTACAAATGTGCAAGTTTGTAAGTGTAACTTGTGATAGTCACAGATCATGCTAAGGAAGAGAAACTCATTTATCATTTGTAGTACTTCTTACTCTTCTTATTTTCTATTCTCATTCATTTTATTCTCTCTGTAAATAAATGCTGAGAAATTATTTCAACCTCAGCCTCCATAACTTGAAAGAGAATCTGTGTTAGAACTAACACAGACACAGCGCTGCTTTTCTCTCAAATCCTGGAAACATTATTTTGACAGAATATTCCATGTGTTCTGAATCAAAGATGTAACAAGAACAGCATTGTTAGCATCAAGTCATGTTAGATATCTCCTCTAAAACACTTGCAGTGCTTTGTGGAGGATGGGTGGGGAAGAGAATATGTTATCTGAGACTGAGTCAGCATTGCCAAACCCAGAAAAACACTTCCCAGGTTTTAGTTGTGAACAATCCCAGCTTCATGTTGGCACAACACACAGGCATGCCTCATCACTTCCTTTTGCCCTCCATTTTTATGAGGCAGAAACCATGGTATTATGTCGCTATTGAGCCACTAGCTGAGAGAAAACCCAGGTTCTCAGACAAGGAAGGAGAAAAGTGCGTTTATTATTTTGATTTCCATATATATAGAGTTTTCAGAGGTCACCCAGATTGGTCAGCCAGAAACCTCCCCCTAGGCCCAATTGGCCAAGCCCGAACTGCCCTAATCTGGAGACGCTGTTTGCAAAACATCCAAACTTTATCTTTGTTTATGAAATATAGCAAAATGTTCTCACGAGAAAGACCTGTGCTAGCCACAGTATTAGAGCTGGAAAGTGATAACATGTTCATGTCCTAAATGGCTGAAGGACCAGAACACTGGACTTTGCTTTGGTTGCTCTCTTATGCATGGTTTAGACTTGAGCTGAGAAATTATTCCAGCTGATCCACGTTGAAGATCTTTTGCAACAAACAGTAATTTCCCTGTACAATTCTGAGTATTCTATGTGACTGCTTTCTAATTCAAAAAATGTTGTATTCAGCATACAGAAGTGCTGTATTAGACCTTGCTTTGGCAGATAAGAGAATTGATCACAAGCTAAAATCAATGTCAGCTTTGACACCCCTCTATTCTTTTCACTTTGCCATCTAAATTAATAGATATATACTTCATATTTTAAATGGAGAAATGCAACAAAACTGAAAGCACTTATGAGCCAGCTAAGGGACAGACAGTACAGAGAGCTATTGAATTAAACTGGCAAATTTATCACAGAATGCAGTGTCTGCAAATTGAATCTGGACTAGACTAGAAGTTAGGAATATGCATTTTGGTAAGGAGCAAAGTTGAAAAGAGTCCAAAAAATGAGAAACTGCAGTTTACTCTTTCAGATGTGTTATACTCTATTTCCCTAACACTGGTAATTTTGTCTTCCTGTCTTTTAATATGTCATTCTACCTTGTGTAATCATCTGGTCTGGTTTCCAGTATTTTTCTGGAAGTTTTAAGACAGCTAAGTCTTGAGTACAGTATGAGAAGGTACAATACTGTCCTTGTCATTGCTGATCTCCCACCATTCCCAACTTCCAGAGGGCTTCAGGAAGTAGTTGATTGTTTGCATTTGCTATGAATTCAGAGAAAACTTTACACATGGTGCTGTTGTGTTAAGCATAGTGCACTGACTTTTCCTTCGGCACCTCGTGGAGATACAACTTCCCCGAGTTGTCTGCCTCTTTTCTTTCCTCCTATGGCCATGGCTTCAGGACACTGGTTGGAAGGTTTACATACAGGCTAGAATCAGTTTGCATCTATAGAAAATTCTATGATGGATGGCATGGTCTTGAGATGATGATATTGAAATCATAATTTCTCTAGTATATCAAAATTGGCATCTACTTGGACACATTCTGGATGGCTGTAAGCAGCAAAAGATACAGTTAAGATTGAGAAATTCTGGTGTTGGGATAATGGATGGATTATGAGTAAGCCTCATGAGCCTCATGAGTAAGTTTTGTTTGTAAATTTGTGTTTGATTTCAGCATGGTACTGAATGCTTCTTAATAGGTTTTTGTAAAGCAAAATACAAAAGTACAATTACAACATGAATGGTAGTTGATATGAAAAGGGTAGTACGTTAAGGAAAGAATGCAGTCTTTAAGTTCAGAGGGCAGATTTGGTTGCTAACATGAGACATCAATCAAAAAGGAATACTTGATTTTCAGATTCACCAGTTTGAAAAATGCTTTCTAAGTTTAGAAAAAAGCCAACAAAACATGACGTCAAGCTCTTATATAGCAACCTTTTGGGATTATTCCCATTCCCCATTAGCAAAAAAGAGCATTTGGCTTTAAATTACATAAAATCAGCCTTCTGGGAAATCTGCAGCTCCAAACCTGCTAGCAGCATGTGGAGTCAGACACACAAGGTGACCAGTGTGCAGCAATCAAAAAGTGAGATAGAGCTGTCTGAGAGTTCCTCTAACACAGAAGAAATCTTGTCTAGGATGGAGTTTATGCTTATATCCCACTCTCTGCTCATCCTCATCACAGAGTGATGTAGCAAGAGTATGATGCAGCAGAACATAATGATGACATGTATACAGAGTTTAGGAATGATCCCAGTAGATTTGGTTACTCTGGAAGGTGAGCCCATTCTCACAGCTATTTACATAGCCAGTGGGAATATCAGCTGGTTTTAAGATTAAGCGGGCTTAGGCTTAATATTAAGGCTGTGATGATTTTCAAAGCTCTAAATGTCTCTGTGCTTTCAGATATCAATGAATGTGAGAGATCTGACCTCTGTTCACCACACGGAGAGTGTCTAAACACAGATGGTTCCTACCAATGCATCTGTGAGCGAGGCTTTTCTGTGTCTGCAGATGGCCGAACGTGCGAAGGTGAGACAAGTTATGATAACCCATTCCCATTGACTTACTCTTATTAGGTGGGTGAGAAAAGTAGTCAGTCACTGCTAACTCCAAAATCTGCCACTTAAGGGCACTTTGTTATTTTTCTCATAAATACACGATGGGCGAAGTGTATGTGGAACTCAGGCTTCTGATAAATTTCTGTGGGTAAGACTTTCCTGCCATGAGTATTTAGGACTATTTAATTTGAAGCTTAAGTGCATTATCAGGAAGCCTAAGCTGCCTGAATGTTCTCATTGCTGTGTGGAAGACAATAGAACCTTGCTCGTCCAAACTTTTTTTAAAATATACAGATTAAGCAACAGAACAGTAACTCCAGTGGGAAGTTATAGTGAAATGCAGTTGTTCTGTTATAGAACTTCAGGCATTTTGAAATGGCAGAAATGGAGTAAATAGCAGTAACTAGATCTTTATAGAAACATCAACCAGGAACCTGGAATTTAGACCAACTAGATTTTTTATGTTGCTATATCATGAGAGTATATGTTGCTAATGGTATACACACATTCGCTAGTGATGCTGCTCTCCTGCACTGAATTTAAAACAGGACACTTGAGCTCAATGATACCGAGAAGGTATGTGGCTTTGTGTAATCAGTGATGCTGATAGAAAATAAACACTCCCCTAACTGGATTAAGCATGGCTGTTCTTATGGATGAGAGGAGTGTTCAAGACAAGAAGGCTTGTGGGAGAAGTTCAGAAGGGGGAAAAAATTATATGGTAGTATTTCAGCAGGAGGCATGCTGAGGAGAAGCACTGAGCAGAAGATAGCTCAGCGTTAGAACCTATGGATAGTGGATCTCAAGCATCCAAGAAGTAAGCAACTGTTCTCTCTCCCAAATTATAAAACAGTAAGTCCATATGTGATTGGTTTTCACAGGCCAACTCTTCTCATAGTTCACTTAGGGATAGTGAAAACATTTGGTGGATGAGATGTAATGAAACTTGTCTCTGACTGTTGCATTTACTCTCCCTGCTTATACTGGAGGAAAACCATCATTGCAGCTTTACTACTCAAACTGGCATATAACCTGCCATATATTTAGTAATGTGAACTCTCATGAAATGAAATACACTGCTGGGAAGAACACTGTTATGCCTAATGTAAGGGAATAAGTGCTGTATATGTAGATATAGCATAACATCAAACACCATTCGTGTTTCAATTATTATTGATAGCTATAAAAAATTCTATAGTATTTTTAGTGCTTTTTTGCTCTCTAAAAATTTACTTTGTTTTGTAATCATGGTGTAAGTTGAAAGAAACATTTTCTTACTGCCAAGACAAAAGCCTGGTGAAGTAGGCTAGAGAGAGCGAATCTGAGTGACTCCAGTGATTGATGGAGGAGGCAGGATTTTATGATTTGAAGTAATGAGGATAATTACAAAGCATGTTCATGGACTCTTTCATCAGCATGTATACATCTCACCCAGTGTTCAGAAGGATATGGCCGCATATCTTCAATTTCTTTGCAAGAAAAGTAATAGCAGGTGTTTTGCCTCACTGTTGAGCATAGCTATAAAAAAAAAACAAAAAGAGGCCAGAGAAGAATGCAGTCTTCTCTTTGTAGAAACCAAATGCTTTATTTCAAATCAAAGCTAGAAAAACACTTACTAAACTCTGTGGCTAGCACAGGTCTTTCCCGTGAGAACATTTTGCTACATTTCATAAACAAAGATAAAGTTTGGATGTTTTGCAAACAACGTCTCCGGATTAGGTCAGTTTGGGCTTGGCCAATTAGGCCTAGGGGGGGGTTTCTGGCTGACCAATCTGGGTGACCTCTGAAAACTCTATATATATGGAAATCAAAATAATAAAGACACCTTTTCTCCTTCCTTGTCTGAGAACCTGGGTCATTCCTCAGCTAGCGGCTCAACAGCGACAAAACTCGTGAAATCAAACTCCCAGAAATTAAAAAAAGCAGAACTGAAAAGGAACAGAACATTAAAAAAAAAAAATCCCAAAGTCATTGGCATCTAATGTTAGGAGATGTACCAGAAACAATGAGCTCCTCTGCACCTCTGAAATTTAATAAAGTAGCAGAGTTTCCAGGGAAAGGTTGCTATCATATATGATGAAGTAATACAGAGTTAATCTCCATTAGAACAAAAAAGCCAGACTTTTACTAAATAGAAAAAGATGAAGTCACAAGATCTTATTTCCAGGATTGTGACTAGTTTTGGAACTTTTTAATGAAGACTAAAACAAGTAAAAAACCAGTTGAGCATGCTCCACAAGTAATTGGTGTTGTGTATGGAATACAGATCAGACTTTGTATTCAGCACTTGGAAAAGTATTTTAATAACTTGGCGAAGCAAGGGTACTTCTAGTCTCTGAAGCAGCAGCACTCCTTTTCCACCACAATTAGTTTCTCCATTCTGTCATTTTAATAAAAACAACTCCAGAGTTTTGAAAAAACTCATTTTAAGGGAGCACTGATGGCATCAGTGTTAATATTTGTAGTGGTGTCAGCTTCATGCTAAAAGGCAAGACAAAATAAAAGGAATGTGTGACATTCCAGGTACTGAGAAAGGATGTGACTTCCAGAGGCAGGAGCTACTGTTCTTTACAGTAAGTGCCTCTGTGAATTTACTTCTAGTTAAGTGAGTGAGAATAACTGTTTATACCATCAGAGGAAGAACCTGAGAAAATTTTCCTGGATTCACACACCTCTCTGTACCTGGGGAGCAGATTTTCCGTATCTCCAGACTTTTTTTTTGTGTGACTTTTTTTTAAAGTTTGAAACAGCAACAGCCTAAAACATTTAAGAATGTTGTTCTGTGGTTCAGTTCTCATGTGGTTCAGTTCTGGTATGGAGTTTTTGTGACCATTGGTCAAAGTAAACTGAACAGCTGTGGAGACTGTGTCTTCTTTCAATGTGTAGACAAACTTTTGTTGCAGGAGTGGCATTCCACTGCAGCCTGGCCCCAACCTCAGCAATTTGACTGCACCAGGCTCCCTGAACTGGAGGCTCTCAGGCTGCTCTTTAGTTCCTTGTTGAGCTTTCTGGGGTTCATGTGAAGATGGTGTTTTACCCAGTTGGCTGCTATGCTGGCAAAACCTCAAGTTAGAGGTTCTCTGATGCTTAAGTCAATACCCTGCCTCAAGCACCTCTTCTGTCTCCATGCCCCATTCCCATGTGTCTCTCAGTGGCTTCTCACTGCTGCAACAGGCAGTCCAAAAAACTTACACATCCCACCAGAGCTCTCTGGCCCCTGCTTCTTCCTTTTTATGTATGCATATTATGGGTAGCCATGGAAGTTTCAGAATCAAAGCTCTGCTTCCCTAATCACTGTACAGACCTGTCCTAGGAACCAGTTCCTCTTCCAGACGTTTTGCCATGTAAGTAGATTTCAGTGAGGTTTTCGTATCGTGCTTGAGGCTCAGATTGCCTTCATCTTGTTCAGGTTGTCAGAAAACAGGAACACAGTATTGAGCTGCACAGGAGTGTGCTTGAGTACACACGTTTTGCTCTTTGATAAAAGCATGCAGCACTGATTCATGGATTCTAAACCAGGTTGTAGTTACAGAGAACTGCTTTAGTCACTCTATAGACATAGGATGATGTCGCTGTTGAGCCGCTAGCTGAGAAATGACCCAGGTTCTCAGACAAGGAAAGAGAGAAAGAGAGTTTATTATTTTGATTTCCATATATATAGAGTCTTCAGAGGTCACCCAGATTGGTCAGCCCGAGACCTCCCCCTAGGCCCAATTGGCCAAGCCCGAACTGACCTAATCCGGAGACGTTGTTTGCAAAACATCCAAACTTTATCTTTGTTTATGAAATGTAGCAAAATGTTCTCACAGGAAGGACCTGTGCTAGCCACAGGATATATTAGTTTCATATTTAGTTTTCTCTCCTTATTTTGTTTCCATGTAGCAAGAGAATTGCCGATTACAAGCCTCACTCTTTATGGGGTGATTAAAGAAACAAATGTCCTTTCCGGCTGTAAAAAAGAGTCCTTTGAGTGAACTGTCTAGACAAGGAAAAATATTTGGTGCTTGGACCTTCTCTGTAATATCCCATGCACTGAAAGGTGTTCAGACTGTACTTTTTAAAACAAAACTGTCTTCTGTGGCTGTATTATATACTGAATTAGGACACTGCTACAATCACAAGTTTTGTTTCTGCAGCTTTTTAGTCAATGACCTTGTTTTACCTATGAAGAACCAGCTGCATGAACCATTCCCCTGTTTCCTTTAACATTTAGGTTCTGTGTAAGACAAGTTCTGTAATTTGGGTAATTCTAAAATCTCCAGTTGTAGTTTCTTCTGCATAGGTTTTTAACAGAGTAACTGTCCCATGGCTCAGGAGCTTTTTGTCATTTAACTATAGTTGTTCACTGAAAACACAAACACTGTGTTATTGCCTGTTGTCTGAAATTCCTGGCTGTCAATCCACCATTGTTTACTCATTTTGAATTTTTTTCTTAACAGAGTTTTTTGATTAAGAGACAGAGTATTCAGTTGTTTTTACTAGCTATGTGAAACTCTGCTGATCATATGAGACTATTAAAATCAGATGTCATACAGGGACACTGCACAGCAGCAAGAATGAGGAGCCAGAAAAACACAACTGTAAAGAATTTTTATTGTCTTCCTCCCAGTAACTCCATAAGCATATTTTTATAATTCTGTCACGGTGGGGACCTGAACATGAAAAGGTGTATAAAAGGTAGTTCTTGTACTTTCACCTCTGACAACCTTCAATACAGATAAGTTGCTTATTTGCATTGCTGAATTAATTCTACTAGGAAGGGTTTGTGGTAGGTTTCCATAAGTTCAATAACCAGAAACCATCCAAATTTTAATATTCAATTCCTTGAGAATAAGCATACTGGCTATTGCATTCTTTGCCCTTTCTAACATAAATTCTTTGAATATTTTTCCTTTGTTTAATAAATCAAGATATAAAGACCATTAAAATCTGTACTACAACTCTTACAAACCAAATAAATTTTCCTGCCAGTTCCATCTGCAAGTACTTTTTTTATAATCACCGATTATCCTCATATGTGTCTCCTAGATTATGGTGTATGTAATACACACAGTTTTTGCATGCATTTCATATGTTGGCTGAAGTTTGTTAACCAGTGGATTAGTTCAGTAGGAGAAGTGAGTTTTCCATCATCCTAAAGTGAAATTACATGCCTTTGTGAGAAAAATGTTAAAATTTCACAATTTGTTCCACTGGTACAGAAATTGCCAGAGATAGGATTTTTTAACCTTTTTAAGAGGTTCTGGATAGACAATTCTGGCCTCAAAAGTCTGAATGATATTCCAAATCTCTTCAGACCCCACCACAACATACAGGGAAACTGGTTTTCAAGATCCTAAAAATGCCTCTCCCTGAGGCATGCAAAGCTTGTGTGGATGAATTTGAATGCTTGGGGAGCACCAGGTAACAGGTATGCACAGGCTGCTCAGATTTTGAGTGCTTGGGGGGCTGTGACCACATGGTTCAAAGACCAAGAGTTCCCTTTCAGCTGAGCATAAAACACAATTTAAAAGTAAAAAAAGTCCTTGCTTGTTGAGCACTGTCAGGATAAGAATGCAGTGCATCTTTGCTGACTTCTCTAGGTTCTTGTTTGACACAGCTGTGTACTTACAGAAAGACACCAAACAGCAGTGCTGCTCACCTCTTCACAAAAACCTCCTTTCTGTGGCACTGCAGGATTCAGTCCCAGCAGTTCTTTAGCTCAGGGAGTGCCAAAGACCTTCATGGGAGGTAGAAGGATGGTAGGCTCCATCACATGAAGGGCTACCAAAATGTGCAGAATTAATGATAGTAACAAGTACTCATATAAATCAAGAGTAAATCACTTTATTCCCCACTTAAAGTGTAATTACCTCTTGAGGAAGTGTGCAAAAGGAAAGCAGACAGAAGCCTTACTTAACATCATAATGTTTTTTAGGAAAGAAATACAGCAATAATTTCTCTGCTTCAGACTGCAGAGGAATTTAGAAGACAGAAGGTACTAATCCTAGTATCCTGGCTCCTGGCAGGTTCACAGTTTCAGCTAATGTTCTTCTGCCTGAAAAGCACCCCATGACATCTTTAATGACCACATATGGCTGGGGGTTTGGGTTTAGGTCTTACTGCGAGTGGAAATAAAAATAATGCATTCCTAGCACTTGTAATACACTTACAAAAATAAACCTCAATCTGCCACAAGCAGCTCTGCTTCATTATAATTTGATGGGCAGCTGGGTCAAAGAACAGACTTACTCATGCAAGTGACTTACTTTTAAGGCTGACAAACCAAAACTCGAGCTACAAATGAAAAGGCCAGTACAGAAAACATTCCGGCATTGGAATTACTTTGTGTACCTGAGCGAGATGATTTGTATGTGTAGACTTACAGGATTAAAGACAGAAGGCTCAGTCCACAGATATTTACCACTTACACCGTGAAATTGTGATCTGAGCTGAGAGCCAGAATGAGATCTGTGCAGCACTTCTGCACAGGGGATGTAGCCATTCCCTAAATTCTTTTTGTGGACAGAATGGGTTCAGTTTTGCTCGTGTTACTGACTGTATAATACTACACTGGTAGAATCTATAAATCAGAGAAATAATTTAAACTATGCCTTACCCTGTGGTATGCCATGGTTGGCAAGTTTGGTGAAACAGATGGGTGGAGGTAGCTGAGCATTGTCTGACATATTTACTGCAAAGCTAACACTGAAAACATTTCTTAAATTGTTCGTGTGCTTACATTGATTTTTGTGCCTTGTCCTTGTGTTCCTTCCCAATGTGTTGAGAAGCATAGCTGCATCTGTTTGCAAAATGGCCCATCTGTGTTTTCTGCACTCTTCATGAATGTCTGTCACACAGCCTGTCTGATGTTAAAATCCTTCCTTGCAGATGTGGATGAATGCACGAATGGCACAGTATGTGGCAGTCATGGGTTCTGTGAAAATATGGATGGCTCCTACCGCTGCCTCTGTTACCAAGGGTATCAGGACACGCAGGATGGGCAAGGGTGCACAGGTGAGCTCATAGCTGCAAAGTTCAAGTGAGCTGCAAAGTTCAGGTGAGCAAAACCAGCATTCCAACAAAATGCATTTCACAAGAGCATTTTTGTTTTCTGTCATTTTTTGTTAAAGTTATACCACTTACTAGTGAAATAGGGTTGAGCTCTTCTTTACTCGCTGAACTTTGTGCCGGATGGAAACTTTACTGTGTATCTATTTAATGAAAACCTGTTATTAGGGCAAGTGGAAGCCAACAGCAAATAAGCCGAGCCATTAATTTCATTTCTTTTATAAACCCAAGAAACCTCCCTGTTTCTGCATGTCAGGACCATTCACAAATATAAATCATAATAGATTGAATTGAATACTTTAGCCTGTTTAAGTGCTACATCTGTTTAGTCTCTTAGCTGAGTAACCAGGACCCTGCACTACCCCCTGCAGGAAATAACATCTGGCACGTAGTAGAGCCGGGCTGAATTAGATGGCACCTCCTAGGCAGATTGTGTTTGAACAGATTTTAACATTAGCTTCCAGCTCCAGGAAAGACACCTATCACTATGAAATGATGTGAGATTTTTGTAGATGTGTAAATACTGCACATTTATTTTGTGACTAATAGGTTTCCAGATCTGTTGTTAATAGTGACGGCTGGACCTGAGAACCATCTGAGGCAGCAAAAGTTTGTAATATAAAATTATTACCAGATCAAGGAAAGGTATTCATTAAGCAATTTCTTCAAGCCAGACTCAGGATGAAACACATTTACCAGGAACAGAGGTCTAAATGGAATACCAAACAAAGAGGAGGAATTAGAAGTTTTACAGAGTGTTTGTATGCATTTTCTAATATATTAAATAGTTCTGTTACAAAATTCTTTACGCCATTTGGCACTTACTTTACAGCATACCAAGGTATATTTTGTCGTACAGTGACTTTTCATGGATGAAAACAAATGAAGCAAATAAAGTTAACCAAAAAAAAGGGGGAAAGGAAGAGATGGTGTGGAAACTAAGTTTAATTTTGAATTCACAGTGAAGTAATTCTGAACCATAAAATAATGCATTTTTTTTCTTGTATAACAATATATAGTGTAAAATACTCTTATAAATTTTGAAGCCAGTTATTAACCAAAACAATTTTAGGAAAAAGTAAGTCTGTAGTTCCTGACTAGGCAATGCTTCCCAAAGCAGATTTATTCCTTATGACAGGAACCCAGTAAAAAGATAAAGAAAAATCTAAATACATTTAAATGCTAAGCAAACTCCAAGTTAAAATCCATATTTATATAAAAATATTCAAAAATCAACATTTATTCAGATAACTAGATTTTTATAGGCAAGAGGTAAAAAACATGCAATATTGCTTCATAAGTTATATGTTAGACCACCCTCAATTATAGGAATTTCTGAATTGTGATACAGAATTTACCATTTCTGATACTTATCATCATAATTTCTGTCTACTAATGAGATGCTCCCATTAGTAGACCAAGTATATTTTCAAATGTCAACTTTAGCAACTAAAAAGGAAGTAAAGTTAAGTGATCCTGCTATTATTTGGTAATCCTTGTGTAAATAACAGACAATTCTTCTATCAGTCAAGAAAGCATTTCAGGGTAGGCTAGTTAGCAGGTGTATGGAATCCAAGCTAAAAATACATGATTTTTTGGAGAGAGGAATTTTGTATTGATCAGCAGGGGTCCCTGGGTGACCTGGTCATAACTTTTGTGGGTCCCAGAGCAGCCTGTGAGTCCATGCATATGATAGGCATATGGTAGCAGTGGGGCTGGAGAATTCACTGTTCAGTGGCTGTTTACAAGGAAAATGTGACTTTGGGGAGGAAAATGAATTCTCTTTTTTGTGGTGCAGCCTGAATCACACCAAAATCTGTTTATTTTGGTCTCTGAGTTTAGTGAAAATTTAATAATAAAATTAGGAAAACCAATGAAATTACTCTGAATCTTAAATCCCAAGAAGAGAATACACAGAAAAGCAAGTATTTAACAGTGAGAAATACAAAAACCCCCTGTGTTCTGGTCTACAAGCAGCACCTAATCAGCACTAATAGTTTATAAACTGTACTGCGACTTTCAGGGGCCTTTATTTCAAAGGACTGGCTACTTGTTTATGAATCCACTTAGGTATTAGTGAGTTTTTAATTCTCCCCCAGAGATCACATCTGTAATCTGGCAAACAATATTGGCACAGATACAGCAGATAAAAGAACAGTCAGTAATGGGTCTCAATTGATTTATGTTTTGGATTTTTCCCCAGATGTGAATGAATGTGAAATGTTGAGTGGAGTATGTGGTGAAGCCCTCTGTGAAAATGTTGATGGCTCTTTCCTGTGTCTGTGCTCTGATGAAAACCAGGAGTATGATCCAATGACCGGACAGTGTCGCTTCCGTACCTCACCAGGTAAAACGCCAGCAGATTTTTGCATCCTTGGCATGATTTCAACTGCACATGTAACTATTGGAAAGGCAAAGTTGGTTGAAGTATTGGTGTTGCTTTAACTACAGCATCAAAATTTAAAACTTTGTCGTCATCTTGAAAGTGTGTGCATGAGAGGAGGTTGTTCTAGGATGGAATATGTTATCAGTGAACCTTTAGCAGTGAAAATATAGCAGAAACACCTTCTAAATGTTATACATCAACAGACTTGGCAGTAATATTGAGCCATTACAGCACTTAAGAGTAAACAGTCTCTTGTTTGCTGTACTGTAACAAGGAAACGTGATATGGAATCAAGTCTATGACCTGAGCACTTTTGGGTTTTGTTCAAACTTTTACAAACACCCCTTAGTATGCTTGGACAATTTAAGGGAGCATGTTATTAAAACCAGAAGTTGTATTTAGTTGTTGTGGTTTCACCCCAGATGGCAACTAAGCCCCACGTGGCCACTCACTCACTCCCCCACCAGCAGGACTGGGGAGAGAAGTGAAAGAGTGAAAGCTATAAAGCTCATGGGTTGAGACAAAGACAGATTAATAGGGAAAACAAAAGCCACACACACAAGTAAAGCAAAACAAGGAATTAATTCACTGCTTCCCATGGGCAGGCAGATGTTCAGCCACCTCCAAGACAGCAGGGTCCCATCACATGTAACAGTGACTTGGGAAGACAAAAGCCATCACTCCAAACATTCCTCCCCCCCCTTCTCCTTCCCCTCACTTTATATACTGAGCATGATGCCATGTGGTCTGAAATATCCCTCTGGTCAGTTTGGGTCACCTGTCCTGGCTGTGTCTCCTCCCAGCCTCCCATAAACCTCCAACTTCCTCACCAGTGCGGCAGAACAAAAAGCAGAAAAGGCCTTAGCTCTGTGTAAGCCCTGCTCAGCAATAACAAAAACTTCTCTTTATTATCACTACTGTGTTCAGCACAAATCCAAAACACAGCCCCATACCAGCCACTGTGAAGAACTCTATACCAGCCAAAATCAGCACAATAGGGATATCTTGTTGGCATTATCTAGAATTAATGTAAATCCTAAGAGAAGGTAGTTGGGAAAGCAAAAACCCAAACCACTCAGTTGTTGTCAATCTACCTCTGTTGTCAGTCACTCTTGAAGTGTCCTTGCCTGGTTTACTCCTGGTTTTCCTGCTAGTCCATTGTACTGGATTTGTGAGTTTTACTTCTAAGGTGTTTTGGGTGTTGAAAACACTGCTGGAAATACACTAATTAAAAATTAGTTTAGAACTCTTAAAGCTGCCTCCACATTTCTACACTGATCCAGTCTGGAGAAAGGAACAAGTCCACAATAAGGAGGGACAGAGTACCAGAAATGAAAGGATTTACTTGCACAGGGCTTTTTCCCCTCCAGAATGCAAATCTTGGTTATTTATTTTGTTGTTTCTTTTTCTTGTTTTGTTCTTACACTACAAGCTGATCTAGCTTCCAGAAAGCCTTAGAGGAACTGGCTTTAGTGCCAGGATGCTGACTTTACAGCTTCTAGGCTATGCCTGTTTTCTCCTATCACTCGTGGTCTTTCAGACTTGTAAAGAGGGTTGAAATATCCATGACCTAATTGTCACAAATATTTAGATCACTGATTGTAGCACTCAGCAGCACTCAAGAAGTTGCCTGTGAAATATCATTAACAGCTGATCGACAAACATTTTGGACATGTGAGGAGGTTGTACTCAGGAGAGTTCAGCTAGCTGATGAAACCAAACCAGAACTAAAAAATTAGCAGAGGACCTGAGCCATGTAAAAAGAACTCACGTCCAAGGGACATTTGAGGACATACCCTAATGTTACTGTGGGGAGGAAGGGGATGAAAAATGCAGTGTGACCAATTGTACTGTGAACAGATGGATACTCTACTGTTGCTACAAACTCCATTATGTTGTCAGCATGAGCATAGCTTTGCTGTGATCAGTCTGGAAAATAACTATTCTTCCTTCCCCTCCAGGCTTCATTAGGCCCTAAAAAAACACATGCTTTGCCTGTGTCTCTTCTCTGATAAGGTCATCTAGATCTTTTATAGGAGACCAGAAAGACCTAGACAGAAGTACTTTACACCATATGGCCTTTAACTAGAACAAGGCAAAATGGCAGTACTTGGAACAGAGATCTTACTGTTCTCTTTTCTTCTGAAGTGAAAGGAGAAAAGACTGTTGTTAGTTCTTCTTAAAAACTACTCTTGCTGCAAAGAGTGCTGGAATAGCCGCACATTCTCTCTGGCTTTGACAATCCACATACTCAAGTCAGGCGTGGTGCTTCGAGAGCTCCCATAGTGCATATGGACAGCATCTGTCAGCTTGAGTTTGCACCATGCCTATTTTCAGAAAGGAAGAGCTTCATCTGCATTATCCTGTTGCCAATACCTATAGGTCAGCATGGTTTACCCAGCTCTTGTTTCTCATTCTGTATTTTTGTGCATAAAGAAGTGTTTGTCTATCTTGTAGGAAGTGCAAATAGGTGCAGTTTGTTCAAATGTTACTTTAATTTGGGGCCTTCCTTCCATATAGTTAAAGGCTGTTAGATTTGTGGAGTGCTTTGTGTTCACACTTTTCTTTACTTGCCCTTAGGGCTCTCGAGACTTCTTTTTCTTTAGATTTCACTTGCTGGAAATTTGTCTATTGTTAGCTGTGTCTTGAAACAAACCTCCCAGTGTAGGTGTCAGGAATTCAAGCCCATATTGTCACTTTCCAGTCAAAAAACAAAAAAACCTGCAAAAAATTGTGCAAGGTTTGATTGTCTCATTCCCCTTCTCTCTGCCCTGCCATTCATAAAATATAGGAAATGTTTCAGAAAGAAGAAAAGATAGAGGAGGAAAGAACTTTATTCTGTAGGAGGTAAAAATCACTGTGGGACCTGTCACTAGTGGGGTTCCACAGGGCTCCACCTGAGGCCCTGTGCTCTTCAACATCTTTATAAATGGCTTGGACACAGAACTGGAAGGGACACAGAGCAAGCTTGCAGAGATACAAAACTGGGAGGAGCTGTTGACTCCCTTGAAGGCAGGGAGAACCTGCAGAGACCTCAACAAATGAGAGGGCTGAGCAATCACCAATCACATGAAGTTCAGCATGGGAAAGTGCTGGGTTCTGCACCTGGGATGGGACAGCCCTGGATGTATGGACAGGCTGGGGAGTGAGATGCTGGAAAGCAGCACCATGGATCCTGGTCACTGGCAGGTTGAACTTCAGCCAGCAGTGCCCTGGCAGCCAGGAGGGAAAATCCTGTCCTGGGGGCATCAGGCACAGCATCACCATGGAGATCTCCACTAAGGTACCTGGGCCCACTGAGGTATCTACAGCTAATTAGGATGTTGCTTTCTCCTGGCTACAAGAAATATGACCAATAATATATCTAACAGTGTTTAATAGGATTTCTAAGTCAAAATCATGGTTTTGGTGTCCAAAACCATGAGTCCCTTCTAGAATGATTATTATTAAAACAAAATCGATGCCATGTGCACCCAACCAACCACCAGCACAAAACATTTGAGGCTGCCAATTAACAGTTTGTAAATTTGATCCAAAAGGCTCCTTAAGGCTAGAAATTTGGTGCATGAGTACAAATTCTAAATTTCCTAAACCTTAAGGGCTTTCTAACTTTTAAGACTTCTAAGATTTCTAATAATTATTCAGAGTCCAATCTAGCAGCAACTATACAGAATTCCTCTCATAGGCTGTTAATAGAACAGTCATGTCAAAAATGTGGTAAAATTATTTTCCTTTACCAGCATGCCTTAGGTAGAGAGATATTACACATTTTCTAACAAAAAAATAGAAATAATGATACAAAAAATAAGTATTCATTTTCTATCATATTTTATCAACATACCTAGTGAAATCACTTTCAAAAACAGCCTGTTTACTAAATAGTTAATAATCTATGAGACAGAAATTATGAGCTTGTAGACATAGACTGGTCTTGTTTTAAAAAAAAAAAAAAGGTTTGTGTCTCATTTGCTTTCCAAACATTCGTGATGCCTTCTTGACTAACCCTCAGTTACAGCTGTGTAAACAACAACCATTTAAACTGCTGAACAGATAATGGGAGGAGAAACCAGCACATCATATGTAAAATGTGAATAAATAAGAACATGATGAGACTGTCTCCCCTTCCTCCCAGGGCAGCTTCTGGTAAACAGTATGAAAACTGCCATGCTTTCTCTTCTGATGAAGATTTGGCTTTGATTCAGTTAGACAGATGGCAAATGGCCAAGGAAATGTATAAATTGGTGACTGAAGTGCTGCTCTCTCACCTTGGAATGACAGATTTAGTTCAGCTGTGTTTCTGTGACATGATAGTCTTAATATAATTCCTATTGGATAGCAACTGATACCACAAACCACCTCAATTGATGAAATTCAACACATTATGGAAAATTGTAATTATCAGATGAGGGTTGACCACAGGCTGAACTAACAAAGCTGAAATAAGCACCCAGCTGGGTGTATCCTTTAATGTACAGTTTAGTTATATTGGCAAAACTGCAAAGCCTTGTAGGTGGCAACATTATACTAAACTTGAATGGAGGTGTCTGCCAGCCCCTCAACCTCCCTGTGGTGGTTTTGATTGGCCCAAAACATCAGTGAAGTGTTTTTAACATCTAGGAGAAATTTGGACCCCTCAGAAGCTGTTGTAGTAGGCCTGGGAGGTGTCTGAGGGTGGGGTGTGCACAAAGATGGCTCCTGTGTGTCCTGAGTGCAAGTTCTGGAAGTTTTTACATCAGTCCAGCAGAGCCAATCTCTGATGGCTCTGAAGGTGATGGACATGCTGCCGGCCAAGTTTGGGCCAATTGGAGGTGCTAGTTACGCCTCTGTGAAAACATATTTAAGAAAAATTCAAAACAAAGCAGGCACGCACTTCTTTCACTTCTTTGTAGTTGGAGGAGGAGGAGGTGGTGGTGAAAATATGTAGAGGGAGAACAGCATGGAGACGCCAAGGTCAGTGAAGAAGGTGGGGGAGGAGGGGCTCCCAGTGCTGGAGCTGAAAACCCTCTGCTAGCCACAGTGAAGGCCATGGGGGGCAGGAGGTCCCCTGCAGCCCATGGAGTCCACAGGAGTGCAGAAAATCACCCACAGCCCACGCCAGAAGAGCAGGTGGATGCCTGGAAAAGACTGTGAACCAGTGGGAGTCTCATCTAAGAGTTAAAACTGCAAAGGCCTTGCAAAGGAGAGAAAGGCCTTGCTCCTGGCATGGAAGCAGCCTGGCCCCAGCTCAGGAGGTCTGCACAGCACCCTATGGACAAAAAGACTCATGTTGCAGCAGAATTTCGGCGGGATGTTGTCGTGAGATTGGACCCACGCCAAAGAAGTTCTCAAAGGACTGTCTCTCGTGGGAAGGACCCCTGGCTAAGTAGAGAACCTCTTTTCCTGATTGGACTGACCGGGACCCTCAGCCTGCCCCCTGTCTGTGTTGCTGGTTTGGAAAGAGGGAAAAGGGGGGGGTGAGTGCAGAGACTGCTTCGTAAGAGGGTGGGGGTGAGAGCAGAAAGGAAAACTGTCTGGAGAGAGAGAGAAATAAGTAGAGATAAAGAGTATTTGTAGTAGAAGAATTGTGGTGATGAGTAAATTTGAGAATCTGCTCTGTGGACTGAAAAGAGACCCCACACCCTGCCCCCCCACCACCCGGCTTGTTGCTGTAAAGGAGGAAAGGGGGTGAATACTACAGGTTCGTAAGAGGGAGGGGGAGTGAACCAAAACTGTATGAAAAGTTTATTTTTGCCTGCATTTATCCTCCAACTCTGTTAGGTAATTAAACACTTTTTGCAACTTTAAGCTTGGGCTGGTTGCCCTCTTTTCGTGCTCCTCTGGCAATGTCCTGTCGAAAAAACCATGACATTTTTTGGTGGGTACGGGGAAAGAGTCATGAGTGTTTTGAGATAAGGACACTGACCAGGAGAAGTATGGGCAAACAAGAATTAATTTCTGTTTTAAAGTAGAATTGTAGTAAAAGTCCTAGGGGTGGATTTATTCTATATAGCATGTTGATTTTGATGATTCTTAAAATGTGTTTGAGGCGAGGGTGGAGTGGTGGTTTTGATTGGCAAAACATCAGTGAAGTGTTTTTAACATCTAGGAGAAATTTGGACCCCTCGAAGCGTTGTAGTAGGCTGGGGGGGTGAGGGGTGGGGGTGGACAAGATGGCTCCTGTGTGTCCTGGTGCAGTTCTGGAAGTTTTTACATCAGTCAGCGAGCAATCTCTGATGGCTCTGAAGGGATGGAGCTGCGCGTTTGGGCAATGGAGGGCTAGTTACGCCTCTGTGAAAACATATTTAAGAAAATTCAAAACAAAGCGCACTTCTTTCACTTCTTTGTAGTTGGAGGAGGAGAGGGGGGGAAAATATGTGAGGGAGAATGGAGACAGGTCAGTGAAGAAGGTGGGGAGGGGGGCAGTGCTGGAGCTGAAAACCCTCTGCTAGCCAGGAAGGCGGGGGGCGGGGTCCCTGCGCCCATGGAGTCCACGGGTGCAGAAAATCACCCACAGCCCCGCCAGAAGAGCGGTGGATGCTGGAAAAGACTGTGAACAGTGGGGTCATCTAGAGTTAAAACTGCAAAGGCTTGCAAAGGAGAGAAGCTTGCTCCTGGCATGGAAGCTGGCCCCCTCAGGGTTCACCACCCTATGGACAAAAGACTCATGTTGCCGAATTTCGGGGTTGTGTGAGTTGGACCCAAGAGTTCTCAAAGGAGTCTCTCGTGGGAAGGACCCCGGTAGAGGAACCCTTTTCCTGATTGGACTGACCAGGGACCCCTCGCCTGCCCCCTGTCTGGTTGCTGGTTTGGAAAGAGAAGGGGGGGGGGGTTAGAGGGTGGGGGGGGGAAAGGAAAATGTCTGGAGGGGAAAAAGTAGAGATAAAGAGATTTGTAGTAGAAGAATTGTGGTGAGGAATTTGGAACTGCTCTGTGGACGAAAGGACCCACCCCTGCCCCCCCACCACCCGGCTTGTTGACTGTAAAGGAGGAAAGGGGGGAAACAGGTCGTAAGAGGGAGGGGGGGAACAAAATGTAGAAAAGTTTATTTTTCTGTTATCCTCCAACTCTGTTGGTAATTAAACACTTTTTCAACTTTTGGCGGTGCTTTTCGGCGCGTCGAAAACCCAAAACTGAAGTCACTTTTCTGACGAAAATAGAAATAAATCCAATTGTCTGTGTCTAATTAGAAGCCAAAAGAACTGTTACACATATTCATACTATTGAAGTGCAATAATAGGCAATCCAAACTGGCATTTTTAAATCTGCTTTTCTTCAAACAGATCTAGTATTTGCATGCCCAGTAAAGTTGCCTTGCTCCATCTGCTTGGGGGAATGTGGGTGGGCAGTGATAATAGGATTGAAGTAGCAAGAGCTGGCGTTCATTTAATTCCTTCAGCATTTGTTGGACATCACTATCTTCAAGCTCCTACCTCACAAACACTTACTTATTAAGAGGATCCCACCCAGCTCCCTAGACTTGTGTCTACATGGCACAGCAGGTCATTAACCATTTCCACCTGGATAATGGGGGCTCCACCTTGCTCCCCACCTCTGTCTTCCGGTTCAGGTGGCTGGGTACCCTGAGGACAACTGGTCTCACTAATAAAGACTGAGGCCAAAAAGGCATTAAGTACCTCAGTCTTTTCCTTATTCTTTATCGCTATGTTTTTTCCCTGCATCCAGTAAAGGATGGAGATTCGCCTCAGCCCTCCTTTTCTTGCTGATATATTTGTAAAAACAGCAGCAAATGGATCTTGAAATGTGCTGTCACTCTATAAAACAGAGCTTCCAATTCCTGCCTCGATAGCTGTGTTTCTTGAGAAATGTCTCATGCTTGGTTTATTGTGCAAGGGCCTGGATAGAAATTAATGAAATCTCAAAGAATGAAAAATCAGCCAACATGCAAAAATTTTATAGGTTTTTTTGTGAGTTAAACATTCTTAAGTGCTAAGCATAGAGAATTTCCCTAAATAAAAAGCACATTAGCTAGTCTCCTCTAAATTTATCTATCTCAAGTTCCCGAATAAAGTTTTGGGTTTGATTAATAAATGTGAGTATATGTCATTTTAGAACTTGGTTACTTTACAGATGGCCTGTGAAAAGTTCTTCATGTCAATCAAGTGTGAATAACAATTTTGCATGGTAGTTCCCACTTCTGAGCCCTTGATGATAATTTTTGTGAAGTGAAATGTTAGGTAGAGAGAGTTCTGCAAGCACAGAAGCTTTAAATAGGGATTTCTTTTCAAAATCACTTCTTGGTGTACTTTAGGGAGCACCTTGCTTTAGAAAGATCTTTATTCTAGACTATTAATAGGGTCTTTTATTGGATCTATGGGACAGACTATTTTGCCTCCAGTCCATATAAATATTGTGAGAGGAGCCACTCAATGTGTGTCAGAGGTTGGGGGCATTGGAATTTTTTCTCCATCCCTGTCACTAAGCAACAATATCTGGGTGCTTAGAGCCATCAATTCTTTTGTAAGAGACAAAAGGGTGTTCTAGGTGGGGCAAGGGGACGAGGCAGCTGGCTGTTGGGACTGGCACTTGTCCGTCTGACACCGGGAGGAAAGCAGGCTGCTTTTGCTTCTGGCTGCGACTGCGGGAGATCCAACTGTGCTCTGCCTTCTCCTTCTGGCTGGGTGAGCTTTTGGCTGGGGAAAGGTGTGGGATCCAACCCCTTTCCCCACTGGGAGTGCACGCTCTCCCGGCTGCGTTTTGCAGCAGCTGCTGGGGAGTCCGGCTGTCCCTGCCGCCCGCCCCCACTTTCGCCACACGAGACCACAGCGTCTACCATGACTGCACAGTCCCTTCCACCTTGCTGGCTGGCCGGGGAGAGAGCCAGCCCCTGTCCCTGCTGCCCCGCTTGCCGCCCCCAAGCTGCTTGCTGCCCTGCCTGCTTCTCAGCCTGCCCGCCATCACCAGCTGCCTGAGGCTGACCTGACCCTGTGCCACAGCGCCACCTGCCCTGCCCGGCCGGGAGCTCAACAGCGCCCCTGCTGCTTGCAACTGTAATTACACCACACGGGAAAGTGCTCAGCAGCTCAAAGGACATCTGTTACTGGTTTCTGGTTTTGTTTGTTGTTGTTATTCTTGTTATTGCTTGTTTGCTCTGCTATAGATACTAGTAAAGAACTGTTATTCCTTTTCCCATACCTTTGCCTGAAAGCCCTTGATTTCAAAATTAAAATAATTCGGAGGGAAGGGAGATCACATTCTCTGTCCTAAGGGAGGGTTCCACCTCCCTTAGCAGGCACCTGTCTTTCAAACCAAGACAATGCGTAAGACAATAAATCTGCAATAAATCTTGATTTTAAAGTAAAACACAGAGTCAGTTAGCTTGATATCTGCATTATATTCCTCTGCTTACCATGGAGTTGGTAAGTTACTTTTGCAAAATCATAAATGACCTTGTATTCAAATGTGGAACATGATTTTTTCCCAGTGAAATTAAAAGGGGCTGTAAATGTTCATTGTTTGGAAAACTGGGTCTTTTCAGTTCATACCTTAGCTCCTTTATCTGAAAAAAAATGAGGCTGTAATGTTTGCTTACCTCTGTGAAGATCTTTTTGATTCATATGTGGAGAGCATTATGTCAGTAGTTGGTCATGGCCATTAGATAGTGGCACATGAGAGCAGGTACTTCGTGCGTTGCTTGAAAATGATAGAGGTGCAAATGTGGAGGAATCCTTTAATGGTCAGGTTGGAGAACAGGTCTGAAAAAGCCAAAGGAAAGTTACCAACTTCCACCATTCTTTCTAAGGACAAAAAGTTAAGTCAAAATTTGTACTTAACCATTGATTTTAAGCTCTTCTGACCTGCTGTGAAAGTGACTAATTTCATGTGTCATCTTGTGAGGTTTATGTTTTCTTTTCTGCCTCAGAATTGCCAATAGAGGCTGATCAACAGGAAGATGGGAAGAAGGAGTGCTACTACAATCTGAACGATGCTAATTTCTGTGACAACGTGCTTACATCCAATGTAACCAAACAAGAATGCTGCTGTACCTTGGGTGCTGGTTGGGGTGATAACTGTGAAATCTTCCCATGCCCTGTCATTGGAACTGGTAAGAGGAGGCCTGGCCTTCTGTCCCTTTGCAAGCTCTTGAAGCACTGTGTTCATATTAACAGAGTGTGCTTTGCCTTTAGAGAAGGCTTGTCCATTAAATCCCATATTCTGCAGTATTCAGTCATGACTTACCCATAGGAATCCTCCACAGAGGAAATGGTCATCAGAATAATTTGTACCTAGTGTAAATCCATTGGCTTCTCTGCAGTTGCCCTAGGGATAAAAAGAGCCTCTTACTGAACGGCGTTAACTGCAATTGATTTTAAGCGAATATGGAGTCTCACAAAAGCTTTTTCCAGATACTATGGTAACATGTTACATTTTTTTTTGACAAGCTGGAAAACAAAGATAAGCTTTACAACATTTTTGAGTCTGCAGCTATTCTTTGTAATTCTGTGTGTTTCTACAGCACTACGAATTACTGACATATATTATGGCATTAGTTTTACCTTTTGCAACTTACTGAACAATTCAGTTAATAATATTGTCTGTAGACCATTGTTTTTAACCTCTAAATATTAAATTAGACAAACATACCCATGTGATATTTGTCACAAATTTTGAAAACCGTGTTTGAAACATAAACAGTAATGGCTAAAATTCAGAATCCAGCTTGAAAAAAATCACATGAGAGAGAACATGTGTAAACCTTTTGAGATTAAATGCTAAAGATTACTTTTCACACAAACATATTGTCATGTTTAATTCCTGTTTCAACTATACCTTAGAATCGGTGAAACTGAAATGAAATGCGTAACAAAAAAGGGGCCTCTCTGCTTGGATAGGTTTATTTGATTCTGTATAGTCTCCAAGACACTTGAAATAATTTCCCTCTGTAATGCACACCATGTTCTCCTGTTGCAGTCAATTAGTGTTTTTCCTGTATGAGGACTAAAGAATGTGGACAGGGGTTTGTATCTCAGTTGGGGTATGTCTAGATTACAGCTTGCAGCGTAGCTCAGAGAGGCCCATGCTAGCTTTAATTAAGTTAATTTGGCTACTGGTATTGTAATAACTGTGGTGCACTATGAAACCTAGTAAGGACTACATTCTCCTGCCAAAGAGCAAGAGAAATGAGTTTGCCTGGAGCTCTGTGATGCTGTGGGCACCCTAGCTAGGTTTGTGAAAGCTAGCTCTGCAAACTGAGAGCAGGGGAAAGTCAGGCTGTGGCATTTATCATCCCCCATTTAGCTAAAGGTGTCTATGATTGCCTGATAGATGCAAATAAGGCCCATATTTCAAAATATGTAACACATGTAACACTATATATGTGAATACCTTTTTCTTAACAACATAATTTTTTGTTTTCTCGCTCTCCCAGCTGAATTTACTGATTTGTGTCCTGAAGGAAAAGGTTTCATTCCCTCTGGAGAATCATCTTACGGGCTTCTTGCTCAGAATTACAAAGGTCAGTACTGACTTGTATTAAGTTTAATTGTTTCAGAAGTTCTGGTAGTTGATTGACTACAAATGTGAACCAGGAATGTAAACATAGTAATTAAAATTTTATTAGGTGATAAAAACAGTTTTTAGTATGAAACATTTCTGAAAATCATCATTTTGCAGACTGTTAAGAATTTTAATTACACAGTCTCTGTAATACTCTGGTTTAATTTCTACTAAGTGCTATATATTGTGAGAATAGGTGCTGAGACCACAAACCACAAATACTCATTTGCATGTGGAATACAGTGCCAGTTTAATTCTGTAAATATATGTATGGGGAGTTGGAAGAGAGAAGAAGAGTTCTGTTAAACATTTGGCCTGCAAGGGAGAATGAAGAAAATTAATAAAATTAATTAATAAAAACTGAAGTTCAGCAATGATATTTGCATTACAGAACTTCATGGAATAATTACTGGTGGTAGTCCAATGGTAGTAGAGAAATCAGAGTGATAGAAGTTGGTGGATGTGGGTGGGAGGGAGTTGGCATCACCAAGAAGGAAAAGTGAGATCAGCAAAATTCATTTTCAGGTTTGAGAAGTAGCCATCAATATTAATAACTTGTAAGGCTGTCACAGAGTTCATCCTGAAGTCTCTGAGAGTGCTTTTGTTCAGGGATTGTTTAAGGGTGTTCTTTATCTTTGCAGATCTAAGCATGTCCAAATGCGTCTTAGATAAAATCTGCATTGTTTTTGTGCTACCTCAGGGTTGAGAATATCTCTAGCTGCTATAAGTACTGAAATGTAGAAATAGTTAATCTGGAGGTATCTTCCACAAATCCCTGCCATAATAAGGCTTTTTCTGGTTTTAGTAAATTTAAGTTGTAAAACCTTAGGAATAGCCCAAAAGACAAATACTTAATAGATAAATAACTTTTACTAATGTGCTCTTTTCGTAATGTGATCTTTCTCTGTTACACTAACTTACATGTTACTGTTGCTTTTGTCCACAAGCTTCTGCTAGTAGGAGCAATTATTTTTTTTTTTTTTTAAATTGGAATTATCCATCAGAAGTGAATAGCCTGCTAGCCTTCCTTGGCCTTGCTTCCAGGCTTTCCCATTTTTCTCTAGATACAAATCGATGTTCCACAGGAAGAAGACAGATGTGTACATGAAATTTCCTATTAATCTTTGCGTTGTTATTGCTGCTAAACAAAATATTTAATGTTTGCAGCTACTTAGTGGCTGGAAGAGTGGCTGTAAAAATAAGTTGTTTTCTAGATCTTTCAGTTCTTCTGGGAAAAGTAAGCATTTGAATGGTTCGCCTTTAAAACTACTGTACAGCTGGCAATGGCAGCTTTGAGCTAAAATTTGTGTTGCCCCAGAATAAATGGGAGTAAATATATAGAAGACAGTGGATTAAAACAGTTGGTATTGAGAGAAGAATGACCTACTTTATGCTGTGCTTTTTATTGCCATTTTTACTACCAACCTAGCTTTAACAGACTATTCTAAGTAGGTCTAGCAAATGAAAAGTAGGCTGGTAAAAAGGAAGTGAGTGGAATTCCAAAAGTGACAAATACATAAACACAAGACTGGGAAAACATGTGTACAACTGTGAAAAGCTATATATGATCTGGCCTATATTTTCCATGAAACCTCCCTGAAATCATTTAGCCTCATTTGAAAGTGTGGTAGATTCTCTTTGTCAACTGTCACTAGTTCTATAGTGTTTGCCACCCTATGTTTAGCAACAGACATCATTGGTCCTGTGTGGAGCAAGGCTGTACTGAAGTTGGGCTTTGAAAAACCAAGCAGTTTAAACTGAATTTTGCTTGAACAGAGAAGTGTATACGATTCATTCCATCTTGCTTCTCTACGTGGCATCATAACAACTATGGTAACACAGCCTTTATTATTTTCTCCCCAGATGCTGATGAATGCCAACTCTTTGGACAAGAGATCTGTAAAAATGGCTTCTGTTTGAATACACAGCCAGGTTATGAGTGCTACTGCAAACAAGGCACATACTATGACCCTGTTAAGCTCCAGTGCTTTGGTAAGTTTATTTAAAGTGGTCTTGTCACTATAATGGTATGCAGATGGGCAAAACAAGCAGACTCGTACAGCAGGATTCCCATCAGAACTGTGGCATTCCCAGTAATGGGAGAAACACTGGGCCTCTGAACTCCTGTTGCAGCTTTGTAAGACACATTGGGTCATTCCCTTCCTTCTGCTTGGCTGAGCAGCAATTCTGGATGACATAGCTGTGGCATGTAGAGCAGGGTTTGCTTTATTTGCTTCCTTTTTCAGCAAATTACTCCCAGGAGTTTGCATCTCCAGAGCAGCCCTTTGTGCTCCTTTGAGTGCATAGTCAAGAGCTGGTGCCAGCCTTAATGCAGGAAGCACAAAGTGATCAGAGGGGGCTCCCTCCTTACAGGCACACTGCTGCTTCACACTGCCAAGGTACAATTTAGCCCTCTGTTCTTTGTATGTGAGCATACAAAGTGAATTAGCAGTGAAAGGGGTGAGCAGTGAAAGCCTGTATGTTGAGGCTCACCTTTCATTTGGTAAGTGTTCCGGGTTTACTATATCAAATTAAATAAACACAGGTTTTTTTTATTATTATTAATTTCAAGGGCAGATATTTTCCACAAGGAGTTAATATGCAATGTGAAATTACAGTTGAGGTCATTGATAAGCCCATTTTAGTCTGCACAACCTTGTACTCCTTTGGTTCTGGTATTCAACTGAAAACTACTCATGACCATGACCCTGGCTTTTGCTTTGTAAGCAGAGAACCATGTATAATGTGCAGAATAGCTTAATGAAAGGAAGTAATTTTTATAACTGCTGTAAGAGATACTTTCACCTTGGGATTCTATGATTGTTCTTTACAAAGGGTGGGATTTTTGCTGATTAAAGGTAATTTATCTGAAGTGGCCTGCTCTTCCCTTTGAGCTAAATTTCAGTTTTTGCTGCCCAAGACAAACTAAGAAATATAAGTACTATGGCTAGGTAAGGTGATCCCTTCTTCTGACAAGCTCATGAAGTATTGATAAGAGTATACCCACCTCTAATGCCTGCTGGTACTGTCCTAAAGGGAGACCAATGTGGGAAGCAGTGGCAGCTATGCTGGATGCAGGGTATTTCTGGCACTCTGACCCCCCCAACAAGCCTCCTCATCCTCCCTAGTACTCCTCCTTGCTAGCTCCCTAGTACTTGAGGATCACAGGTCAGCATCCTTCAGATGTCTGTCCTTCTCCATGGGCGCAGGCAGGATTTTGTTGCCAGCAATTGGTATTTGTGGTAATTACCAGAAGGCATGCAGGGAAGTCTGCTCCTAATATAGGAAAACATAAACATAGATTAACACAATGCAAATACTTTGTGCTGGCTCTCCTTGATACATTTCCTTCCATTTTAAAGACACGGATGAATGTCAGGACCCAAACAGCTGTATTGATGGCCAGTGCATTAACACAGAAGGATCTTACAACTGTTTCTGTACACACCCAATGGTTTTGGACGCAACAGAAAAGAGATGCATCAGACCAGCAGATTCGAGTGGTATGATCCATTATACATATTACTGAAGTGAGTACACCTCTATGAGGTGGTGCTGACATGGCTACAGACCTGAAGTCTAAGCTTAGACTGGGTGATCCCTGGATGAGCCTGCTCTTCTGGAGGATTTTGGAAGGCAATGCTTGGACTGTCGTCTGTTGATCCAGAAGGCATCGTGATGTAGGACTCCACAGTGCTCCACTTTTATACAGACAGGACATTGCTGGAAGTATTGTGAGATTAGGCTCGGGCTGAGGAGTCTTCAGCCAGTTCACCAGCTCTGCGTCTGCCTTTTCAGCCTTGTAGGTAAAGAGGCACAGCCTGCTTGCTGTCTCAGTAAGGCTGGGGTTTGGCTGCAGGCTAAGTCTGGAGATTCAGTTCTATTCAGTAAAATAAAAACAGGAATTACAGGATATAGGAGGAAGTAGCTAAAATTGTATGTGCGCTTTCAATTGATTAACGTTGAAGGTACATTGAGCTCACGGTTTCAAGCAGTGGGCTTCAATGTCACTGTTAAAGTAACATCTTTGTGTGTTCTTTTTATTTCAGTAGACACTGATTTCAGAAAGGAAATGTTAGATATTATGAGATTCTTAGAGACATCTCAAATCCAGAGCATTATGCAATGTGCACAGCTTTGTCTATGCCACCCATGTCTTCGAAAGAATTGCTACAAGGGGTTTGATTTAATACTGGTACTGTATAGCCACAAATCCAGACCTCTGGTTCCTGCAACTTGCTGTGAATTTTCCTGAGATGCTTCTGTGAAAGGAAATAGGAATACAGACTGAATGCCTGCTTTAGTCACTCCAGATTATAAGGCTGATACTTTTGAGGAGTAATGTGGTTACCCTGTTGCCTGGAACAGTGAAAGAACCACAGCATTTCTACTGCGCAATCTTCAGTTAAACAAACCAAGAGCAGGACTGTCCTTTGGGTTCAACTAGGATGTGAAGAGAATGCAAGGGCCCAGAGGGTCTTTTGTCATGAGACATTTGGGCTGACATGGCAATGATCATCTCAGCTAGCACAAAGCACTCAAGCCTTCTGTTGCTGCTGGCAGTGTCCTCCCTCTCACAGAATGGGAGGGAGCAGGCTGGCTCCTTTACTGCCAGCAGAATTTGGAGTTGGTTGCAGAGACCCACTCCTGCTTTTCACTGCATGTTCTGGCAAGCTCTTAGTAGAATAGGTATCTAAGTGGTGATCACCTTCATGCTTTCAGAACTCAGTTTTACTCTTGAGCGAGGTTTCAGTTCTGTACTCACCCAAGCATAATGTAAAAATTCAGAAAATAGATATGCACAGACAAAACAGAACCTTGGTTTGTGACAATGCTTATTTTTCACTCTGTGTTGGAACAAAATCAAAACTTTGCAGATGTCTTCACAAAACAATTGTGCTGAGGTTTTTACATTCCAAGTGGAAGATTAAGTTTACAGTTCCTCTCCTTCTGATCAGCAGTGATCAGAACTTGCTGGGACTGGGAATGGTTTCTTCTGAGATCTGTGTCAAAACTATTGTGCCTCTAAAATATTCCAGCCTCGACAAAAATACGGATTTTTGTTAATGTTCATAAGAATGTGACAGTAGTTCACAGCAGTATTCTGTCTCTAACAATAGCTGTAAGTGGATGATTAGAGACCAGGAGGGCAGATAAACAATACTTCTCTTCACCCTCCCCAGCACTCTCTCAGCCTCCAGCTATTTTCAGCTCAGGGGATTTCCTGAGACTGATGTAGTTTGTCTGTTTAGTTAATGGGACTCTCTCATCCAAGTATTTGTTCAGTCTCCCAGGGAGCCCATCTAAAATTTTTGTTCAGCTCTGCCCTAGTTGTAAAAGTTCTTTCGGATGCCACTGATGGCAATATTAGAAAAGCAAAATAACAACTTTTAAAGATCCATTATGTGGATAGAGTTCCCCACATTCACCTCTGTCCCAATGCTGTTTTTTGTCAAGTCTGTTACCTTCCATGGGAGCCAAGCTGAATCAGTGTTAAGTGTTCAGCAATGACTGTGATTTAGGAAGATTTTTTCCTTGGGTGTCCAACTCAATGTGCTTTTAAATTGGCCTAATGTGACAACTCAGAACCTTTTAAGATTTTTGCAAAGCTGAACATTCAACGGATGAGCCACCTCAGGCACTTAAAAAAGGTCATGACTTCTAAGCTTAAATTTGTATTCAACGAAGTCTATAAAGCGAAGTTATTTTTCTAATCTAAATTCATAAAATTTTTCATTATGCCAGTGTCTTATTTAAATAACAGTGCTGTGATGATGACCTAATCCTTTCTTCTCCATCAGAACAAACTGAAGAAGCTGAGGTCTACCAGGACCTTTGCTGGCAGCACCTAAGTGACGATTTTGTTTGTAGTCGACCACTGGTTGGAAAGCAGACTACATACACGGAGTGCTGCTGCCTGTACGGCGAAGCCTGGGGCATGCAGTGCGCCCTGTGTCCCATGAAGGAGTCAGGTAAGGAAATGCACATGTCACTTCTTGGAATGAAATCTGAAATGTTAATCACTTTAATCCCTTCTATTTGTACCTGCGCCAGTAATATAAGAAAGAATAAAAAACCCCTAGCCCCTCAAGTTAAGGGAAATGGGTTACCAGTCAGGACTGAAGAATTCCCAGGGAATATAATTTAGTGTTTGAAAAAAAGCTGACAGTCATATTTTTAAAAGATTATATTTTGTTTACGCATTTGGGAATCAGATATTGTTCCATGATATTTCAAGTAGAAGGTGTTGCTTGGGGTGGCTACAAAAGCTAAATGGATACAGAGAGAAATGTCATTGACACACAGATTTATTTCTGAAGACTGGAGAAGGGGCCAGTGGAAGCAGCATAGATATATGTGTCATGCTGTGCCTGAGATATGTCAGCCCTGGTATACACAGTCTGGTACTAACTTCTCCCCCCATAGAAACTATTCCAAGGTCTAGTTTGGATGCAGCTTTCTTACTATAAATATCTCTTTCAGTAACATATCCTTCCATGTAGGAATACCATCTTGCACTGGTGAAGCATTTTATTGTGAACATACCTGGATTTTGACTTGGGCCTGTGTTACTCTAATGATAATGTTGTGGCTAAAGCAATACATGTTTTACTTGTAGAAAAAACTCAGGAATTAAAAAACTACATGGAGAAGCTCAGTGAAGGATTAATGTGGTTGTTTCTGTCTGCTTGGGTTTTATGCTTTTATAATTTACTTGCAAGGTCCTTGGACCTGTTCTTAGATATCTTTACTTGTTTGAGTTTGCTTTGGAAATGCAGCAACTGAAAAAAAAGCACCTGATTTTGATGATGTTGGCTGGAGTAACTGCTGGCTGATGCTTACCCCAGAAAGAGACTGAAAAGAAAAACAGGGCATGACAGAAGCTTGATTTATAAGATATGGAAATCTCTGAAATGTCTTGGTCAGAAGAAATCTTATAGGAAGACATCAAATTACTATACCTACTAGAATAACAAATGTGATTGAAAGAAATGTAATAGTAACAAAAACACAGGGCACTAGCTAATAGCAGGAATCATTGCTATGACCTGGAACTCCTCAGATGGAAAGACTGAGCAGATTAAAGGAGTTTTTCTTTGTACAAAGTTCATCACATGATGAGAGTGACCCATCTGTGGCATGCAAGCATGCTTCTCAATCCTGAGAGAGGGAAGAAAACTGCTCCTGTTAGAGAGAGTTCAGGTAGGTACAAGATTTACGTCCAGAGATTTCTAGCTAGCTACGTTGAAAGCAGGATAAATCTGAAAAGGAAGAGAGAAGGACTACCAACATGGTCAGGGAAAGAGAACCTATCTCACAAGAGAAGATGAAAAATTCCAAACACAGATGCAGAGCAAAGGTTGCAAATTTTGAGGCTCTCCACTACAACACAATCATTGGAGGATTCTTAAAAGTTTTTTAATTAAACAAAAGTGCTGTTACGAGGAAAAAATTACAACAATTTCAGTCTGAAAATATTAGATGTATTTGGATCATTAGGAACGCAAGACCCTGGAGCCTCAATCCTGTGCCAAAAGGGGAGTGCAGATCCCCACTAGCTCTATGAAGAAAATTGAGAAATTAATTTTAAAAATTACATGAATATCCCAAAGGATAACATCCTAAACATCAGCTGGATGATCCTTAGTCAAAGCTGAAGAGCATTATGTTGGATAATAAAATCTTTCTCCCGCCAGACATAAGATAACTTTTATGTGATGTTTCATTTGCATTGAGAAGTATCTGCTTTAACTGGAACTATGAGTCATGCTTTGATCCCTAATACTTTAAATTATCCTTATGGATTGGAACATAGTTAAAAATAAAAGCATATTGAATCTTCATTATGTCAGAACAAACATGCAAGCTTACATTTCTTAGTGGAAGTGGCATGAGCTCATTTGTCCTCACACACATGTGCACTCATCCACACAGAAACCTGGAAGCCTTTTTCTGTGTTCAGGAACATTTACCAAGAAAAATTTAAAGCTGACTGAACTGAATAAATTATTCATTTGACATGTCTTCAGTCTGTAGCACTTAAAGTGATATCGTTGGCTCCAGAGAGTGCTTTCACACCTCCAGGCCACTAGGTCACAGGTTCAAGTCCTGGCTGAGGAACCTGGAATTTCTCCATTTTTAAATACTTAGGTATTGTGTTGGCCGAGTTTACTACTGGAGGTGTTTGCTTATTTCCCCAGTTAGGGGCTTTCTGAAGATTTGTAACACATGTTAAAGAAGACCTGGTGATGTGAAAAGCATTATCACCATGAAACTTTCACCATGAAATGGGTTGGATCCTAGTCCAGATCTGTGGTTTCTTTTTACCTTGTTTATACTCCCATTCTGTTTGAAGATCTAGTCACCACCGTTAGAAAGAAGGAAATACAGACCTACTGCCATAAGTGATACTTTTGCGAGTCCCTTCTAAAGATATTAATCCTTTAGTAAAAATAACCTCTAGCTTTTGTAACCCAGCTTGTTTTTAAAGTGCTTCCATTTTTCATGACATGATTTAAATATCCTGTCGAGGTAGGATCCAGCATAAAACCGGTGGGAAGATAGAGCACTTATGTAAGAATTTATCCCTATTAAGCAAAAAAAAATATAATCTTAAATCAGCATGAAAACAGAACTTACATCGTTGCTACAATTTCTACTACTAATCAGTGCTTAATTAAACAAACGCCACTGAAATCACTCCAAACATTCAGAGACTGAAACAAAAATAAGCACCTGTTGATATTGCAACTCAACAGCAACTTCTTAACAACAGTAAGACTGATAAGTATTTTGATGACAGCATTGAGGAACTCAAAATATTAGTTCAAAGTCCCCATAAAAATACTGCAAACATGAACTGTAGTGCTCTGGTTGAGTATGTGTTACTGGTGCAGCAAACAAGGGATGTAAAGGCAGATCGTTTTCAATAACATCAGTTCTAACATTATAATCTTATGATATTATCATATCACATATAAAGACTTTCACAGATTGCATCCAATACCAAAATGTCAACTACTGAGGTGTATTCTCTCTGGTGTCATTAGTCTGTACTTGCCCAAAGAATGTTTAGTAATTATTCTTAAAAAACTTCTGTATTACTTGAGGTTTGCCAATGGCAATCTATAGATGTCGCTGTTGAGTGGCTAGCTGAGGAATGACCCAAGGTCTCAGACAAGGAAAGAGAGGAGAAGAGAGCTTTATTGTTTTGAATTCCATATATATAGAGTTTACAGAGGTGCCCCAGATTGGTCAGCCCAAGACCTCCCCCTAGGCCCAATTGGCCAAGCCCGAACTGACCCAATCCGGAGAAGTTGTTTGCAAAACATCCAAACTTTATCTTGTTTATGAAATGTAGCAAAATGTTCCCACGGGAAGGACCTGTGCTAGCCACATATAGTAATT
Source organism: Entomyzon cyanotis (assembly GCA_024500445.1). NCBI lineage: Eukaryota > Metazoa > Chordata > Aves > Passeriformes > Meliphagidae > Entomyzon > Entomyzon cyanotis. The sequence continues at coordinate 2,353,673 of JAKEPQ010001015.1, read as the reverse complement.
GATCAATTGAGGAAAATTAGACAACTGGATACTTTTGGTTTAGATAATAATACCAAAACATCCTTTCTTCATTGCACCCACACAAAAAGATACATCTTGGATGACCTGTCTTCGCAAGTTCTGCTTCCTTGGTCAATTTACTGTTAGTGCCTAACAGCCCAACTCTTTCCATCCAGAGTTCACGGTCTAGAAACTGGTAGCAAGACAGCACCAACAGGCTTAGGAGCTGGGTCAAAGCCTCCATGCCAGAAAACAGAGCAATTGGCCCAGACTGAAAAAGTCTGAAATCTAAAATAAAGCCATGTATACCTCAAGTTAAATTGAACATGTAGGACCTGAACTATAAACCTTCTGAGATTTCAGAAGTTCCTGGGAGGCCCTTAGGGGACCGGAGTGGATTTTAGACAAACTGTATGGTTACAGGAGACTTGAAGGGAGAAGATAAAACTAACAGCTAGAAAATACTGAGTAAGGTGGTGTGCCAGGGTCACTGTTTCATTTACAGAAACTGCCTATTTTCATATTCATAAAATGAACTTTTTGAGGTTATTGCAGTGCAGTACCACCTTTGCTTCGCCTTAAGTAGCACCTTAAGACGCTAGTAAGGTGGTATTAGGAGCCCCTGAACCAAAGAGATGTCAGTCAGTTCAGGAGGGCACTTTCTCTTCTGTAGCTGTCTGCCTGGGGAAGCTTTCGTATAGAAAAACAGGGTGAAGTAGGTCAGGGACTCTGCAGCTTTAGCAGATGTTTTAATAACTATTGAGAATGTGGGTACATTACTACATTTATAACTTAGACCTTTTTGTTGGTGTGAGTTCTAAGATCATGTCATGAGCACATTCTCATGCAGCTGTAAAAGGCACCAGCATTCAGTTTATCAGCATTCTTATTTGTGTATCTTCATAAATACTTTTTCTACTCTGTTTTAAATTCTATTATTTTGTGGGGTTTTATGGAACCACTTTATGTTTAGAAGATCTGCAGAAAAGACAATGTAGCAGTCAGTAGATGTTTCAGATATTCTGTGGGATTAGAAGTCACATAAAGAACTTCGGTTCATGTGGTATTTGAAGTTTCTCTTTATCTCCACCTTTGCAAAGCCCATGCCAGGAGAACACTGAGAGTAGAGTGAATCCCCTGGGGTGTTCTATAATGGAGGATTTCTCCTGGACAATTTCATATTGTGTTTTTTATATAGAAACCCACATCAGTGCTGGTCTTGCCAGTTTCTCCTTCCATCAGGAAAGATAAATCAGCACTCTGAGAAATATATTCCCCTGACCTGCCCTAGACACGGGCTTTACAATGAGATGCTGTCCTAGAAATGGTTATGTCTTTTCATGGACTAAAAATGGACAATGAATAATTCAGATGCAGACCCTCAGAGATGCCTACATGGAGTTGAATTCTGCCCGTTTCTGGCAGAACAGATTGTTTGGATTGCATTTTTGTTGCAAAGGAACTCTGTGTATCCTTTGTAAACATTTTGAGTTAGTTCTGGGCTGAGCTTCCATATTATGAGAACATAGTGTTCCCTTTAAGTTCTGGCTAATTTCACTCGTGAGTTCTGGAAGTACAGGAAAAACCAATGTGTGTAAAGGATGAGTTTTCATCTGTCCTCTTTTGAGATGGTAAAGATCAGCAGGGAGGTACTGGATTCATTTCTGGAGATTGTTGCTCATCTTTCCATTTAGGATGGCATTGTGCCTCCTTCCTTTGTGGTAAGGACTCGGGTCAAATGAATTTTATCCTTGGGGCTTAAAATATTGCAGTGATTGGGCCCTGAATATTCAAATTCTTGTGTTCAGTTGTGCAGACTTTTGGCTGATTTAATTTTTGTTGATGTAGATTTTCAGTGCTTTTTCTGAAGGGTAGGAGAGATGTGCAGAATAGCTTTGGCTAAAGGCTTTTTCTCATGGAACCTCACATTCCAAGTGTACCTGGAAATCAGCAAGAAGTCAGAAAGCCACGTGCAAAATTGTGGCAGAAACAACTTGACTTTTACTACAACTTTTAGCTATCTACTTGGAGCAAAAGGAGGGGGAAGATCACTTTTAGGAAACTTGAGCAGCATTAGTAGAGGAAAAAAGGTCACTACCAAGAGGTTTTGAGGTAATCCGTTTGGTAATTATTTCAGTTTAGCAAGAGCTTTACATCCAGTGTGAATATTTTTCAGGGGTTTCATTCAGAGTATGTGAAGACATTAACATCCTTCTTGACTAATGAAAAATAACCTTTAAGACCAATGCCCTTACCTTTTTCTTAAGTCGTAGAATAGACGTGAATGCTGTTCACTGCAAACCTTAGCATGTGTCCATGGGCAATGTCAATGAAATTATCTAAATTGTCAAATAGCACAATCTAAAGATAGAGCAGAAATACCTTTAGCTTTGGTTCGCAGATGATGCAACCTACTGAGACAGCATAAACTTAACCAGTTTAGACTGATGTTCAGAACCTCTGGTGAAACTGTTGTATTCTTAAATAATTTGACGGATCGTGCTTGGTGATAGTTTTGGCTTCTTTTGTGTGTGTGAGAGTGTGTGTGTGTGTGTGAGATGGTGACAATTCTGAGGAACTGGAACAGAATAAAGCTTTCTTTATGGGCAGCAGCTGGACTGGCTGTGGTGTAGTTGTTCCATGGTTGTCAGGAAAATCTTTTTAATATAATATTTTGCTTTAAATATATGAAATATGGAATAATGTTTCTGACTGGAGAATTTAGGATACTTAGGCCTCTGGGTACAAGTAAGGCCCACACAGGCTTGCTCAATTACAGCTATATATGCAGATTAGATGCACATTTGCACAGCTGCATTTTTGCTAAAAAGCACCTAAAAGCCAGTCAGTCCATCCAATTTATGCTGTGTTGTCTCTGTCAGCTGAGCTTTCATCACCAATTACAGCTAACATCTGTGCCAGTACACATGTGTGTCTAGATGTAATCCCCTAACACTTGTTTAATATGCCATACATCTGACTTTAGAAATGTCATTTACATTTTTGGATGCATACATCAGCTTCCTTTTATAACAGCCACCCTAAGTTACACAACAAGCTGTCTCTATGCTTCATCTGCAAGTTATGAGAAAAACTTAGAAACACATGGACCAATGTAGACTAAACTATATTAAAAACAAAGTCTTTTTTTTTTTTTTTTCTCTTGAACTGTAGTTGTATTGTCTCTAATCACAGCCAGGAGATCAGTGAGCAGAAAAAAATAAACCCATGTAGAAAAAGGGTTCTTCATTCATTGTGAATTATAGAATGTTTTCTTTCAACTTGACTTGAAAGATTTTTTCCAAAGTGATCATTAATTTCAGTGACAACTAAAATGGTTTTTGGAATTCAGGGGTAGTTACACGTTCTCTGTTGTTCTCTGCCCCCTTACTGCCTTCTTGATCTCAGTCTCCTGTTGTCATCTCCCTAGGGCAATGTCATGCTGTTCTCCCATTTGTATACTTGCCTGTAAGTTTCTGTGCACCAGTCATGCTTTCACCCACAAATCTTACAGCACTCTGCTAATTTAGTTCCCTAGCCTGGAAAACTGTGACCAGCACACAGTACAGTGACCCGAAATACATTATTTTTAATTTGAACTGTAGGAACATAGCATAGCAAGGGGAAAAGTTTAAAACAACAGAAAGTGTCATTGCTGTAACTTGTTCTATCCTCCACAGGGGCATTCTGATGGGTTCATTTCTGTCAGGCATCCAAGTCTCAAGTCTACCTTATTTCAAAACACCAGCTCTCATGATCTTTCCAGAATGTGGCCCCCTATATATCTTTCAGTGTTTGTACTCTGCTCTCTGCCTACCCTCTTCTTCCCTGGGGGAAAAATAAAAAAAAAAAAAAAAAAGGAAAAGAAAAAGACAAGCTGAGGAAGGTAGAATAGATAACTTACTGGAATAGATAACTTACCATTGTTATTGGTCCTGAAGTTCTACTGTTAGTTTCTCAGGTGAGTTGCTGTTGCTCCCCTTGGATTTATTGTCTGAACACCTAGTGACTGAATCAACACATTATGAAAGACAAGAGATTTAGTCTACACTACTTGGACAGCTAAATAGAACATACAGTATTAAGAGAGTACTATGGGTAATTATAGGTGAGACCTAAAAATGCAGACATTCAGAGTTTGATTTTTAAGGGACCAGTGGGGCAGGAAACAAGTTTTTAATGTCAACATTTCTTTATTCTTCTTTAGATAATAAACAACTTTGCATTGGCAAACATGCAGTATGAAATAATCTTGCACAGTCTTCAAACTACCCATCTCTCCTGTATATGAGAGCTCTAGATCTCCAGATTTTCAAATGCTCCAACTGCCTCCTGCAGAATTAAAACATGGTTTATTCTGCTAATATCACTAATGACAAAATTAGCACTGAGTAATCTGGGGAGCCAGCATCCAGGTTCTGTTCAGTCCTTCCCATCAGATCACATTCATGTGGAAGAAGCAGTGATCCCTAAGACCTGCTTGTCTTGTCCCTTTGCCTTTCACTGACTGTTTTTACGTGATGGTTTCCTCCACACAAGCCAGATGAATTAATATTTTGTGGTAGAACACAGATTTCCTTTGCCAAGAACATTTGTGGGCATCTGTGAGAAAGTGCTTTTTCTATTCTGCACAGCTTTTCTGTGTGCACATATGAACGAAGGAGTTGCTCTGAGATTATAACCTGGCTATCTCCATGCATGGATGTTAATCTGGGGTTAGATGTGGGCAAGAAAGAATGGGGTGTTTCTGGTCCTATGACAGCCCTAAAAACTATGCTCATGGCCACAGTATCTCAGTGGGAAGCTGCACAGTCAGGGATGTAAGTAAGATTTGCTATATGCCGTGTATTTTCCTGTGCTGCCTTTGTTTCCTGTGCCCTGACATGCTGCTCTGGGGTAATGCACTTTGTCCTCTGGGAGAGGAGGGTCTTGTTTGAATATTATTACTGTATTTAAATATATTCTGGAGGACATACTTCAAAGGAAGCCACCTTGCTCTTGAAGCAGAAGGTGGTGGGATTTACAATGATTTGTAATTTTTCTGGGGACTTCATGCTGCAGACTTGGACTGGCAGCCATGGCAGCTCTGGATGTGCTTTGCCTGTACTGCACCATCTTGTGCTCTCCAAGGGCCAAGCTGTTGACCACAGAACTCAAACAGACTTTTTGAACACTGGTTTTTTGAGTACAGAATAAAATTGTTCCAGGGGGAGGAGATACTACCTGTAAAAATAAAATTACAGTGCTGGACAGCAAGTGGGGCTGTGCTCTGCACTGTCTAGAGGCAGTCTGGATTTATCCAACTATTTGCTGTCTGGGACAGCTCTACACAGCGTGAGGTTTCTGGCTCTCTAACCATCTGCAATTCTTGGATTTTGTATCTGCTTAGGGCTTTTTTTCCTCCCTCTCTTCTGGTGGTTTTTCTTTCCCGTCCTTTCTCTGCCTGATTCTCAGAACACCAGGCAATCTTCACAGAACCAGATGCTAAATAGACTGTAGCAACAATAAAGGAGCACCTGGGTTGCTGTATTGTAACAATATTTCTATTTTAAAATAAATTGTATTGTATGTGTTTTAGTAAAGGGTAATGGAAACAGAGTTGACACAATTTTTATTTGATTTATAAAAGAATCAAACTCTGCATAAGCATTTCAAACAGGGACTCTGACACCTAAAATGGAGAATTGCTTTGGTCTGCTTCAACTTGGGTAGTCTAGCTATTAGAGAGAGGCACAAAATCAGTGTAACTGTTTCTCCTGTGCATTTCCCCATGGCCTTTGAGGTTCACAGCTAAGGAGAATTTGAACAGCATTCATACTTTTAAGCCTGTGGGTTGAAGATATGGTTTGTAGATAAGTGTGGGCTATTTTAGAAGTATTTTTCAGTCTGATTTCTGCAGGTTGGCTGACAGTGCCAGAAATATTGGCTGTACCTGCCCCAATTTACTTCTTTTGGGGAGGCTTCTGCTAGCAGCCGTGATGGTCTGGGATGTTCCACAGAATGAGGAGTGTAAACAGAGATAGCCCTGGAGAGAAGTGCATTAGCAGTGGGATACACAGCATCCCTCTGCTCTTGCTTCCCATGCAGACCAGAAGAACCTGACCTATAACTTTTTGTACAATTATTGACTCAAATCTATCCCTGGTGTTACCCCTATTATGACTTAATAGTATATATTTGGCTCATTAACATTTTAATGACATTCTTCTTGAAGAGAGAATGCTTTCTGGAAATTTTCTTTTCTGCAGATTTATGGTTTTTCTAGGAAGATAAGTTTATTTCCAGCAAATATGAACTACATCTCACTGGGACTAATGTAATGCAGCCTGTGTTACAAGTGTGTTTACTTTTATATCCCATTTTCTTTCCCCCCTCAGAGGATTACGCCCAGCTGTGCAACATTCCTGTTCCAGGATCTCGACGGCCATATGGACAGGATGCTTTAGTCGACTTTGAGGAGCACTACACTCCAGAAACTAATCCATACTTCGTCGATGACCGTAAGCAATATTCTCTCTTATGTAAAAGACTTGAAATGAGGTTGTAACTTCAGTTGTTTCCCTGTAGCCTGTTTCATTCTTCTCTGCTCCTGGGTGATGTGGCCTATTTATGTTTTAGTTATTCCTGTGGCACTAAGCTTTCAGTCAGGTGTTCCAATTCAAGAGCCAGGTTTGTATGAGTCCAGTTGGGCTCAGAGTACAATTAATTTTTAATCTAGTGAAACAGTTTGTGCCAAGTGTACTAAATTTGTGTTTACCAACAGTTTTACAGCTCAAGGTCAAAAGGATTGCCAATTTTCTTTCTCACAAATCAATTTTCCTTTGGAGCATGGGACAGATTTCTCCAGAGTGTGTTTAATATAAAAGAAAAAAAAAAAAAACCCTTCATCTTTCCATTATTTCCCAGCAGAGTTTGTATGGGTGAAAGGAGAGCATGCAAGTCATTCTTGCTCAGCAGAGAAAATGTACAGCACAGTGTGATCAGAGAATACACATATGTGTAGCCTGCCAAGCAGGGTGTGAGGGACTGTACACAGCATCTTGCTTGTACTTGGGGAATAGCAGGGCTCTTTGTGTTGGGTCTGGCCCAGCTCATGGTTGAGACTAGTAGAAAAGGAATGCTTACAGATTTCAGCATCTTTCTCAAAATCAGGCATCCTGTACAGGTCCAGAATATTTTATCACAGTTTTGGAGAAGTGGAAGTATCAGAAGGAGGTCGTAATTTCTCATGCTTTACATATGTATGGCCTGCATGTTGCCACTATGCTCTTCCCCAGTCAGCATTACTTCAGTGTTGATGTTTAATTGAAATATCACACAGCTGAAAACTACTGATTACAGTAGTTTTGAAAATTAAAAACCCAGAATTATGATGGGTAAGCAAAGTTAATGTACTGTTAATCTGAAAAGAAGCATTTCACAAGGTATAAGCAGTGGTAAATTAATATGATAAAGTGTGCAAAGTTTTGAATCCACAGCTGATACAACTTCATAGAGTGGCTTCAATGGAAAGGGAGCTTAAAGGTCATCTAGTTCCAACCTCTTAGGGACAGAGGCTTAAGGGCTCATAGCTCTTGCTCCCATCCTATCACTGAATCAGATGGGGCATCCTGTTTAGGGCATCAGAGACTTCAAGATCCCAATCCTGCTGCAGGTTGCGAGAGGAATAAAATACCTCCCATCCCATGGCAGGGCCATGTACTTCAGTGCAATATTTGATGTTGTGCAGTCAATTTCTACAGAAGCAAATACATACCTTAGAATTACAATACAGGTCACATCCAGCTGTTCTGAAGTATATTTTGTGAAATATAACTTGTTGTAAGTGATAAATATTATAGTTTTAGCTAGTTAAAATTACAACATACTGTATTTATGAGGGAGAGAGGGAGAGAAAAAATATGTTGTACATATGTTTATGTACAACAATACAAAAAATATTGTGTACATATGTTTATGCACATGCATATATACCTACATATAGACTCTATGTCTAATAAATGTCTTGCTCTATGTCTTTTCTTTATTTAAAAAGTATCTGCATATTTGGGGGGACATCTTTCCCTTTCCTGGTAATATTTTCTAAATTAGAAAAGGTCTTTACTCTAAAGGTCTCTCCTGAGCCCTCTGCAAACTCTGTCAGAGGACTCCAGCAAGTAATGAAACTTGGTTACTTATATCATGATGGTGCTCAATATCCTCAATACTATTGCACTGAGAAGTGATTTACAAGGCTCATGAACAAAACTGCAATGTTTCCCACTTAATGTATACTTGTATACATCCTGTGGGTAATATATGTTCTTGAGGTGTGACATATGCCAGCAAGTACTTACGTCACGTTCTCTGTTCAGCATCTCCAAAATCTACTCAGTGTATATGATCCTTACTAAGAAGCCCACCATGCTAGAAATACAGGATACGAAGAATATTTATAGTCAAAGCGAGGGGGAGTAGAAATGGCAGTATGGATCTTAAATGGAGGATGATATGGAAAGAGCAGCGTAGGAAAGGCAAAAGCAGGTCAATAGAAAAGAGGGCCTCAAGGACCAAAACAGGGTGGAGTAAATAAGAAAAGACAACAGGAAAAAAACATAAGGAAGGGAGAAATTCATATTCCTAGGTAGCTTAGCAAATATACATATCACAGCTGTTGTAATATAAATCAGTTAACAGTTTCTCAATAAATTGATGGCTTGTTGATGGAGCCACTGCATGTTGTGGGACAGATGGGGAGATATATCCTACTCTATGCCACTCTAGCTCCAATTTCCCCTCTATATATTCACTATACTGTTAAGCTTATGACTCAAAATGTTCTCAGCTTTTTCCACAGAAGTCTTTTTGATGTGATGGGCTGCCATCTGCAGTCCTGTTACATCACTACTCCATGAGCAGAAACATAGTGAAAAAAAACTTAGGACTTCCAGGAGCAGTTCAGTCCTAGAGACAATCTCTGAACATGTAAACATGTAAAATAATTTTGTAAGTATAAATCCTTCCTTAAACATAAAAGCATAAGTGTCACAAAAGCCCTAAGGCAGGGAATACAAAAAGCATTGTACAAACCACTGAATACAAAGACAACTCTTTGTATAAGAGGTGGGAAAAAAAGCTCAAGTCTTTGAGCTTTGACTGCTCACCATCTAGAATTATGACAAGGAGCAACTGGTAGATTATAGGTATTTGTACTGGCACCAGTCACTGAAGCACAAGCCAAAAGGTTGTTAACCAAAACCACAACAGGAAAGCAGTCTCTGATTTCTTCTTATTTTCCTTATGGCAGCTGGGATTGATTTTTTTAATATGTTTTCTTCTAGGTAAATTATAATGCATCTCTTACCCCTCTACACACACAGACACACACAGCCCCCCTTATTTTTCTAGAATACTGTATTAAGAAACCTTTATCCCAAATTGCACTACCAGTTGTTTCCTTAAAGGCTGATCCACATAACAATTGAAATAAAAGGTGCTATTTAGAAAACACTGCTTTATCCTTTATAAAATATGCAATGAAATTATGAAGTTTCCATTACTACCAAAAAAATCACAGGTTTTTAACACAAAATAAAACTTGAGTTAACCAAGTTATTTAGTTTCCATCTTGAAACATATCACAGCACTTTTCTGGTGCATTTAAAACTCCAGATGGTGCAGCTCTGCTAAAGCTGACCTATTTTCTGCAAAGTCAAGTCACATTCCAGTAAACTTCTGAGAGAATTTCAGACTCTTACTATGTACTTGGGTATACTGATTCAATAGCTTTGTAACTTACTTCTTTGCAATTCTTTCTCCACCCAGGTTTCCTGAACAGCTTTGAGGAGCTACAAGCAGAGGAATGTGGTATTCTGAACGGGTGTGAAAATGGCCGATGTGTAAGAGTCCAGGAAGGCTACACCTGTGACTGCTTTGATGGTTATCACCTGGACATGGCCAAAATGACTTGTGTTGGTGAGGATAGCACATCACCTGTTAAATCACCTGTTATCTCCTGTTAGTCTGTCAGTTTACTCAGTCACTTGACCTAAGGAGCCTGCAACAAAGGGATTGGAGATGATATCTGAATTGTATTAAAGATGCCAGCTTGGTTTTATTTACTACAAAGGCCAGTAATTATTGTCACAAAAATGTCTTGGATTCCCTCAGTTCATCTTGGTCATTGCAGCTGTGCTCTGTTAAGAGAGTAGAAGTGAGCAGACACACACTTGTGGAATGAAGCTTAAACTTATATCAAGAATTTAACTCTAACATACAGACCGAATGTTCTTCAATAGTAAGAGAGATTTTAGGACTGGATTTTTAGAATGGATTTTTAGAGTGGATTGAGAGTGATTGCCTAAATATGCAGGTAACCACCTGGTGAAGTTTGGCCCCTGATTCTCACCGATTTCAGCAGTCAAGAGATTCAACAATTCCTCTCACTCTCAAACTAGTAAACCTGCAAGTTTGCTAAACAAGACATCTATATCTTCAATTGAAACAACTAAACATGGGAACAGCAAATGTCAGTGAGAAGAAGCAAAACAACTACCCTTCAGTGTAAAAGCCCAGTAGAAATAGTGTGACTATTTCAGTTTAAGGTCTGCAGTAACCTTGTTTAGCATTATGCTTCATGACACACAGCAGAGGTCTCCCAGCTCTATGATGAGAAACTGCCTAAGTGCCTTGTAATCTGGAGGATTTTATGGCAAGCTGGCCTCCTTAGCAAGAAAAGGTGTGGCTGCTGTGTATGTCAGGCCAGTGCTGCTTGATGTTGAGTGCAGCTAGTTTGCTCCTCACAACTATTCATTTGACAACACCAAAAGTTCCTAAACTATTCAATTGTTTGAAGTGCAGATGTTATGCTAAGAACTTTGAGTTTTCTTAAATGTCACTTTTCAGTCATCAAAAAACCCCACCTGTAGGTAGTGATTTAATTTTGTTGTGCAGCTAGGCTAAATTTGGACATGGTAATCTAACAGTTTAAGGCCCTTTATGATAACTTTCACCTCTTCCCAATTAATCTTTTAGAGCTTTTGGCCCAGCCTGATTCCACCCAGTCGGAACTGAAAAAAAAAGTTCTCAGGGCATTCATGCAGATTGTGGAATGCTGACATTGCTGGAAATAAATGAGTATTACCTACACACCAGACTTAAGTATATGTCTTTTGATGTCTCCTTTTTGCAGATGTGAATGAGTGCAACGAGCTGAACAACAGGATGTCCCTCTGCAAGAATGCCAAATGCATTAACACAGAAGGGTCGTACAAATGTTTGTGTCTCCCTGGGTATGTGCCTTCAGACAAACCAAACTACTGCACACCACTGAACTCAGAACCAGAGAGTGAACTGGAGTAGAGGAAAATCTCCATATCCTAAGCCCATATACTCTGCACTGTATAAAGAAAAGGAAGAAAAGTATTTAACTCAAGAAGAGAAGGCACCAGAGTAGCAAACAAAAGGGGAGAAAAGCGTTAAAATGTGTCAAAGGTGAGACATGATGGGTTGGTTGTTTATCAGCTTCACTGAAGTGACAGACCAAATGGACACATTGCTCTGTATGAAAGGAACAACCAAGTATATAGTGTGTTCATAAAAAAAAAATCTTTGAAAATAATCAAAAACAGTGCTGTTATTTTAAACAGAAGAGCTTTGTTTTTTTGGTTGTTTTGTTTTGGATTATTTTTTACTATTGCTTGATGAATTTGGCATTTAAATAGTGATGGAAATATTTTATGTTACTATGTCATTTTTTTGATTGTTCATTTCCTTGCCTACTGTTACTTTTCAGACCTTATTTTCTGATCAGTACAAATTCTATGATACAGATATTCTTAGTCCATTTTATAAGAACCATTACACAGGGTGATGCTCCTCCTTCTCTGGAACATTGGTCAGTGACTTTTTTTTTTAATTTGCTAACTGTCTGCCCTGTGGAGCAGGCACCATTTGTTTTCAAATGTTTATATACCTTGGCGAAAAGTCCTTATATTCATTTTGTATCCTGTATGGTTGTTACTGCACTTAAAGTCTTTAGAACCTTTCTTGCCAAGTTCAAAGCTGCTAGTGGACAACATTGGATTCCTTTTGTACATTAAACCAAAAGATTTTAGCTCACATCTCTATTGTAATGTGTAAATTGAACACAAGAGAGATCTTGTATGATTACCCTAACATATTAAAGCTGTATATTAAAACTCAATAAAATCACCTTTTTTTAGAAAAGAAACACTATTTACTAATTGTGGCTTCTTCCCCCCCCCCTTTATTTTTTGTGTTTGTTTTACCAGAATCAACCCTCAGGTGTTTACAGTACTAGATTTAATTTACATTACAATAGTCTTAGGGAGTTGTCTGGCTGGTTTTTCCTTCTCATGCTGCTTTAATAAGACCAGAATCTGAATTAGTTAATGCCTGAAGTTAGGCTTCCAGGGGGAAGATTTCAAACACAGACCTACAGAAACTGTTTGACTTGGAAGCTGATTCCCATGGAATTTTTCTTCTTTCCTGGTTTAGGCATGTTTCCCACTAAATCTTCAAATAAGATTCTACAGTATGATGGCCTGGTTTTTAGAAATACTGAAGAGAAGGGAGAATTTCCTTTTCTTGATGAACTGTATCTTCCCATCAGCTCGTATTTTTCAGTGGAAAGAGAGAAAGAGATTAGGAGACTGACAGATGTTTCACTTTGACCCTCGCCAGAGTGAAAGCGTTTCAGAAATCCTGAAACAAGTCCTTTTGATACTTTTCAAATAAAACATTTTGGTGTGTCTTTTAGACATGCCTTGCATTAAAAGGAGGATAACATGAGATTTTAAAAAATGAGTCAAATTCAGTCAAATTGTCCAAAAATTAGTTTTTTATTTTTCATTTCACCCCAAAAAAAAAGAAATATTTGTTTTGATACTGAATAAAATTTATTTTCCAGTATTCAAGTCAGCCACTGAACCAAAAATATCACAAGTTGTATCCCTTTCAGTTCTGCACACTAGAGTAGATCTTACTAAAGTCCATATGACTGTCAATGTGCAGAAGCTTGTGTCCTTCCCAGGACCCTTCTCTCTGTCTGCTGGAACCTGGCTCTAGGACTAGTGGAGATACTGTATGTTTAAGGTCTGATTCTGTGTTAAAATACATAAAACATTGTCAATAAAGCTTTGGGAAGAGGGATCTTTAGGGATAAGTTTCTTTGCAAAGTGCCCAACTCTCTTGACTTTTCTAGAATTAGGCAGGAGAGGGTGGAGGGCCAGTCATTCTTCCAGTCAGAAAGAGGTAGATTACAAACACTGGAGCTAGTCTGTAATTACACACACAAAAAAAATAATTCTTGCTTGCCTGCTGTGATTAAGGAAGAAGGAAGGAAGATCTAGTCTTATTAGTGAATGCTGTAACTAAAGAGCCCTTAGCTGTCCTGCTTAAGGTTAATCCTTTGATCTTAATAAAGAGCAAGGTCACAGTTACAACCTTTCACTGGGTTCAGGATGAGCCCTGGGCTGCTCTCAGCCACCATGAAAATTCATAGATAAGACAGAGCTCTGCTGATTCCCACCTCCTCCTGCTTCAGAAGCCAGCTGTGTTCATCTCTGTAAGACATCCTAGGCCCCAAGCTGCCATTGCAGGTGGCACCCCAACCTCAGATTTTCAGCATCCCAATACTCCATCAATCCATACACAGATAGCACCAGTTTGCAGGTGTGGGTGCCAGGACAGGCTGACAGTTGCCTCTCCCCTGCCTAATTCAAGAGGGCAGCAGTTGACCCAAGCCCTGAATGGAGCTTGAAATATTCTGCTGGTTCAGTAGCCATGTCCTCATCACAGCCACACTTCTATCAGTCACAGACACTGTATAAGCAGGCAGCAGACTGTGCTGCTTGTGCCTTTCCCTTCTACCTCTTTGTACCTCTAATATGCCTTAAAACACACACAGGGAGCCAAAAGCAGACCAAGCAGCCTAAATCCCTCTTACATCCCAGTGCTTAGTATTCCACATTGCCTGGCTCCAGGCCTTCTGAATTGCTTTGACAAAGGAACCACAATTGAAGGAATTAAGTGAAATTCAGCCTCTGGAGCCCACCTACTTTGCCCCAGTGTAGCAAGGCTGGTTCTGTCATTTCACCTGGAAAGCTGCAGAGCTTAGGAATACAATTTTGATTCATAGTTAAACAAACATTTTCTTAACATGATTGAGACAAGGGATTGGACACCATGGGTGTACCCATTTTAGTTGTTACAAGAGCTGTGGTTTAGGTGAGAGCCCTCAAAATGCAGAAACCACCACGTACAATTCCATGATTCAAGTTTCTGAGTACAGCAGAATCTGGAACTGATTACAATTTATACCAAATGGCACCAATATTTTATACATCCATATGAATCCTCTAAAAAAAAAAAAAAATCAGTCTTTTTTCAGGCAGACATTTCCTTGCTACAAAAAATAAAATTGCTGACATGGTAGAACTGAACTCTGCTAGTTCCCTTTTAATGCTACTGTGTTAATGAGAATGAAGTTACTGCAGAACTGGAGTTACGTGTGTTTCAGCCAGAAAGATATTTGATATGAACAGATACTTCCATGTTGGGATGCTATTCAGTGAAAAAATTAGCCAGTGTTAAAACTATCAAAGTGAACATTAACATTCCTTGGGAAAAGACTCTCACAGCTGGACTGATCATTTGGATCCAAGAGACAGAACTTGCAGTCATGACAAATATTCAGCTAGTCAGTGGCAACTGACACACTCAAGTGAATTTCTGAGTAAGAGAAGTCATAAAATGCTGAAGGCACCAAAGGAGTTGTCATGACCTATTAGCTCAGATTGATCCTTACCCTCATGGTAGTTGAATCTGAGTTTGGCAGGATAGGGGCTCCTGGCTTTGGCACTTTGTTAATTCCTCAAAAAGAAAGGTGACAGACCCAATTAGAGCATGTCACAGGCCTGATCTGAGCAGCAATTAAACCACAGTGCATTCCTTCAGAGTGCACAGCAAAATTAGAAACCCCGCTGCTGCCTCTAGAAGACACTACAGTATTGTTCTTTTAACAATGCCACCCACTTTGAAGGGCAATTTGTGCTTGCTGGGGCCTCTTTTAACACCAGGCAGGCCAAGGGAGTTATTACGGAGACATTCAAGCAAAGAAGGGGTGAATTGCTGTGTGTAACAGAGACTACTGTGCACTTCTGAGATCATGACTGGTGGAGTCACTGTCCCTGGAGGTGTTTAAGGAAAGACTGGATGTGGCACTCAGTGCCATGGTACAGTTCACATGGGGTGTTTGATCATAGGTTGGAGTCAATGATCTCAGAGGTCTTTTTCAACCTGGTTGATTCTGTGATTCTGTGGTTATTTGGTATTTGTATAGCTTTTTCAATCAGAAGATCTGAAATTTACCTAGGGAAGAATGAGATGTGTCCAAAAGAGAAGCAGAATAACTGAGTGAATGAGGAGAATCAGCCATTTGCTGAAGGCTTCTCAATGAGTGATGATTTCACCTTGTAAGAGCAGCTGCTACAGGACTGGGCTACAGTCACTGCTGTAGCTGCAGGAATAACCTCACACTGAAGGACTGAAAAATTTGGACCCATCTGGGGCACCACCTCCACAGCTGTGCAAGATTTTGAACCCAAACACCACCCCACCGCTCACCAGCCTTTACCATGTCAGTGCCTATGTGCCAACAAGAGAACATGTAATGAAACAGAATTATCCTGTGACAGCCTACATTAATAAGTGATTTTACTACCTGGTGGGGAAAGAATGATATAAACCAAAGAAACGCAGGATGTCAACTATGTCAGGTTTCCTTCAAGACCATTGGATCACCAGATAGATATTTTGACAGTCTTCAGGCTGCATGTTTTGTCCCAGATGTGTCTGAGGCCTGTGATCATTTTTTTCTTTTCTCTCTAGATCAGAGACTGTACTGCTTGTGCCTTAGCAGCTGAGTAACCTTACTGAACTCTGAAGTTTGCCCTGTCCAAGGCAGGAGATTGCATTAGGGGCCTCCAGAGGTCTCTTCCAAGCTCCATTTTTCCATGAGACTAGCCTGTGAGCTGGCACAGCAGCCTCTGTTACCTATCCTTACGTGAGATAGGGAACAGGACAGAGGGAACATGACCTCCTCCCCTTCTTCTCCCACACCTGAGCATGTACCAGATGCACTTTGGAGGAAATAAAGCACCAACCTGTTCAGCCCATGTCAGGAGAATCCCATCCAGAAGGAGCATTATGCACAAGGTGTGCTGTTGCTTGCAATTAACCCCTATGTTCTTGAAGAGTTAAGTGGCAACCTCGGGGAGAAGGGAAGTTCCGCAATTTTTGTCCTGACAGAAGACACAGAGGAGGGAGAAAATTAGGATATTCTTATTTTGCTCAACACTGACTTTCGCTTCCCCTCAAGTCATGCTTTGCCACACACTGCTTTCCATTAGCTCTGAACCAAGGAGGATGGAGAGTATAAAGCTAGCCAGCATGGAAAATTTCTACGTGACAATTTCAGCATCACCTCCAATCCCTATCTACTCACGCTGCCAGGATCCATTCTGAGCTGCATTTTTCCAAAGCACTCCATATTGATTTAGCTCTCCTCCCACTGAAACCTGTGGCACCTACATGGATTCCAGTGGGAGCAGGGAAAAGCCTGTGCCAAGCTCTTTTGAAAAAAATCCCACCATGTGTGTTTAATGAGGAATGTCTCTGGCAGAAAATTTTTGAGTGCAGCTAAGCAGATTTTTATTTCTTTCACATGAAAAGTTCAATTTCTGCCACTTCTCATGCAGGCAGTAGCTGCTTGGAAGAGTGGGTAAGACCTGTTCCAAAATCCCCAGCAGGATATTGTCTGCTTTCACTAAAACTGAATGCAACTTTACTGTCATCTAGATAGTCCCTGTGATTTTGAGAGTGGGTGCCATTCTCAGGATCCACACCTGTCCTCCTTGCTGCAGGCAGCCATCCAGCTCAGCCCTGGCCACAGGGGCATTCCCCACTTTCTGTTCCATTTGATATCCCTTTCCAGGCCCAGTCTGCACGGAAGTTCTACTTTTGCTGTTTTGCCTCCAGTACATCCTGTCATTTGCTCATGATCCACAGCCTCAGCATCCCATGCACCCCATCCTTCCTGTTCATTGGCATTGAAGGCCACAAAATAGTTTTCAGTCTCTAAATAAAGATTTGGCATGTGGTGAAATGGATAGCTACTATCCGTTACTTGGGAAAAGCTTCCGCCAAGGTAAGCTGATCATTTCCCTCACAGTGATCCCTCTCCTCACAGGAATAGAAGCCACCACCACCAAGCCAACAAAACTACCCAGGGAGATGGGACATGGTCTCTGTCCTTTTGCCATAAGCAAGACATTTCAAACATGCCTTTAGCAATGAATGTGTTCTTTGGCCTGCAGCATCACCAAACTGAGCTGAACAGCAAACATGGAATAAGGAAGTTTCAAAAATAAGACAGGAAAGGGAAATCCTTTGCTTTGCACAACAGTGAGCTGAATGAACATGGAACTTCGTTCACATTTGCTCATGATTAGCCTTTTTTTATTTAACAAAAGAGAAATATTCTTTTGAAATTCTGTAAAGCTGCAAAGAAAAAAGAAGGACCTACATTAATTATATTAGTGATTGCGATGTTGGTTCATTGTAGCACACTGAATATAAACCAAAGCAGATGATAGGGAGCTTTTGAGGATTTCACTGTTGACTGAAACAACACGTAGTGCATTCAGACATATATTTAATTTCACATCTGGTAATAGTTCTGGTATTGGGTTATTCCACCAGAAGGCAGCAATAACTATTTTTAGCCAAAATAGCTCTTACCTCATCCAGTAAAATTTGGTTTATGTTTGAGCATTTGCTAAAAACCTCACATCTACCATATATAAGACCTAACAAAACACTTGAAAATGTGTATACCAAGGACAATAATCTAGGAGAATCTAACATTAGGGGTATTTTCCCTGTCTAAACACCTAACTCAAAGCAGGTCCTACATACCCAGGAGCACCCAGGGCTCAAGGGCAAGGACCTTGAGCAAGAGCCTCTTGCACATGATCTGCCAGTCTCCAGGGCAGGCCAAACAAAAGGTCTCTGCATCATCTCTCTCACAGTGCGATTCCTTTGTAACTCTAATGGCTCTGGTTTATTTCCCTCTGATTTCCACAGCCATCTCTTCATTCTTCTGTCCTAGTACAGTTGGCAGTATCTGTTAATATGAATATTGTCCCACATCATTTTGGTGCAACTCAATTTTTGGTGCACTCAACTGACTTCAGTGACTCACACAGAGAGTAACTCTGCTCCCAGTTTATAAACAACAACAGTGATTTTTAACATCTCAAAATTTTAAAAATTTAAGTAATTCTGAACTGTGAGGAATGAAATGTCTAAAACTTTTTGAAAGAGATCTAGCAACCCCAGAGACATTTGCTATTTATGAACTCTAATAATTAATAATTATTAATAATTTCTGTGTTTCAAAACAAGTAGTCTCTCACTGAACCTTTCCAACTCCTCTGTTGGCAACAAGACACATGGACTAAAATGTAATTAAAAGGCAAATTGTAAGAGTCAAAACAAACTTTTTAAACTCTGGGTTTCGAGGGTTGAGTTGTCTTCATATAAATCATTTTATCATAGGATCATAAAAGGAATGGAGTATCATCAGCTTGCAAATTTTATTCATTTTGTAATTAGTAAGTATTCATAAAAGTTAATAGAATTCTGCCATTGCACAACCGGCAGAAGATCTGCATACAACACCAGCAGTTCAACAGCTGGACAGAAATTTAAGCAAATATTTTAAAGGCTTGGATATACAGTAGGAGATATTAAGCCCTTACGATTTGTTTGGGCTGAACACTGCAGGAACAGCGATGCCCCGAGACAAGCTGCTGTTCGCGGGTTTGAACAGCAGAGATACTTTCTGTCCTCCTGATTGTCACTAGAGGTCAGCGCAGCACCTGCAGTGCCGCACTGCTCTCCTTTAAGGAGGGGTAAGAAAAGCCCCAGCTCCTGGAGGCAAACACGGGTCTTAAGAAATAGCTCCGAGAAGATGGAATTTGTGTTTCTGCAACGGGAGAAACGGGAAGCCCCGGAAAAAGAAGACCACAACCGGAACCGAAAAGCCTGAGCCCAAAATCAGCATAAACACAGCTAGAAGTTGAGACTTTCCCACAGAGCAGCTAAGTTAACAATGGCTATTTTTAAAACAGCCATTAGCCTAAGGTAGAAGTTGTCACCTAGCAAGTCCAGCTGACTAACACTCTGAAGGCTCTTCCTGATGCATGAAAAATAAACTGTTTAATGTCCCTGACTAAAAAAATTCCTACCCCAGGCTGAGAACAGCTGGTCTAGCTCATGTAAATCTAGCTCACACATGGCAGGACACAGAGATAGGGAACGCATTAACTGTTCTGGAACAATTCCAAATAAAAAAAAAGAAACAGACACCCATCTTCCCAACATAACAAAACAGACCTCCACTGTGATCCTTGATGTCACTGAATAAAGCTCATGATTCGGGACTCTCTCTGTGTGCCACTAGCCCTGTCCCCGGGGGCTCTCAGGGGTGCGGTGAGGTCAGCCAGGAGCAGCCAGGAGGTGACAGCTATCACTGCACCTGACGGGAATTGTGGTGGAGCAGCTCTTCCTCTTCCTTTGAGGAGACTGCAGCAATCAGCTGCTCTCAAGACAGGTGCAAGCGAGAGAGATTTGGCACGGAAGAAATATCACCTTGTGGCAGGCAAATTAGTCACTTCCCCTCCTCACGCAGGTTCCACTAGGATTTCTGGTGCTCAACCCACCACTCTGGCAGAACAGTACAATGTGTTTGTCAGCATGACTCAACAAAGAACTTTGACTCCAACAAAGAACTGAATAGCAATACCCAAAACCACCATTTAGAATAGGCTGCCCTACTTCAAATTGTGGAAAAGAGGCTTGGGCTACAATCCTTCTGTAAACGCACACAATGACATTTAGCACAACTTAACCTAACCTGTCTCCCCTGTTCTGGCAGATACAGAAAATAAACATCTTGAAATCCAGAAATGTTTGGTTATCATTTGGTTATGCCTCTTAGCATAATGGCGAAGGAACCCACAGGAGAATAAATTCATACTGACATATGGGGGAAGTAGCTCATCTTGGTTAATGAACTATAACAAAGTGAAACTAGTGTAAATAAGAACCTAATTCCTTAAGCCAAACAAAAAGCAGAAAGATTTTAGCCATTTTAAAATATTTTCTTCCCTAATCTATATCTGACTCTGAGAATAAGTAAAATTATGTACACACAGCTACTTGCAACCATGAAAACGTCAGCCGATTCCTGTAGGAAGTATTTTTGCTAGGGATGCATTAGCTGTAAAACACATTATTGCTCTTTCTTTAGTACATTATATACAAAGGAGGGGAAAAAATTATCACTATGTGTTTTCTCACTTTTTTCCTTGGAAACTTCAATTCTAAAAGACATGCATTATAATAAATGCAAGAGTAGAAAAGATAAAACGTCTAAAGGCTGAAGTGCAGGACTATATTGCCTGAGGTCATCTATCCATTACTAATACCTTTGAGTCATAGTGCTTGGGAGTCAAAAATAGGCACCTTGCTGAGCCAAGTGCTGTAAAAAAGGCTTTCTCTCAGCAGAGGAATCAAATGAGAAAATAAGATGGATAGAGGTGGAAAAAATATACAAATAAATGAGATAATGCTAGTAACAGTGAGAGCAGCTGCCCACTCTGTATAAACATGGGATGCCATCAGGAACAGGCATTTCTGGCATGGCATTCTGAGCAGTCATGAGCGCAGAGACACCACCCACAAAGGTGGGCATTAACAGAAAAACCTGTTTGAGATAACTTCTGACAGTCCAAGAACTTGTCAAAATTTTATGTAGCCCCTTTTACCTTCCTGGAACAAAACATCACCTGCTGCTCTGCAGGAACAATGTTGACATTTTTGCAGGTTGGTGGCACACAGAAGAGTTTTGCCAAACTGTGTGGAAATGTGGCAGTTGTTTGTAGCAGCTTCTCACAACAGGGAAAGAAAACACATGGATGCTCACATGACAATTTTACATGTGGAAACATAACATAAAAACGTGAGCTGGCTGCAAGCAAACCAGATTACACACACCCTGAGCAGGACAGAAGTAGCACACAAAGAACCTTGACTATAAAGATGTCACTGAAATGGGAACAGGAGAAACACAAAATACAATTTAAAAAAAAAAAGTAAAAAAGAAATATTAAAAGCAGAAACAACAAACAGCATAAGCTTTCCAAATAAAAGTATAACTTCCTGTGAGACCTTTGGCAAATTACTCTATTTTCTTGTCAATACCATGGAGATAATATTTCCTGCTGTTTCCACACCCCTAAAAGCTTTAAACTCCTAGTTGTTTGTAGAGAAATCAATCACAGAGAAAGGAGACGGGGATGTGCAGATGGTTTGGACTTCAAGAACTTTAATATTTTGTAAAAGAAGTTTTAACTTTAATCTTTGCTATTATGCTGCCATGAGGTTTAAGACATGTTCTTTAAGGTACAAAATAAAAAAGTATTTCTGTTTTGGTAAGCAAGTAGGTGAAGAACAAATCAGACTTCTATTTGTGGTCTCCTCTCATGACCACACAACCAAACAAAAGCACAGAGATATAGGATATAGCATAAGGAATTACAGACCCTGACTGTGCTAAACTCATGAGGCCACAAACACACTGGGCAGACAATCAGTCTTCTACTTGTATGTTGACCCACAGCCTGAGTCTGACCTGTGGTTTTCCCTTCTTTTTTTCTAAGATCACAATGAACAGTTCTTCAGCTTGCCCCATGGCTGTAAGCAGCAGATCTGTTGAGATGTATCTATGTTGTGATGATTTCCTTGAATTGCAGAGAGAAGAAAAGCAATACATCTTCTATAGGGTGTACATAAGCTACACTTAGAAATGTCCTTAAACTCACAGCTCCTCAGCTGCTATAAACTGGCACAGACACATTCAAACAATTGGCAGGATTCCTCAGACAGCTCAAATCAGTGTCGCTCCACTGAAGTTGATGAAGCAACCCCAATTTGTAGAAGCCAGGGATCTGGCCCACAGCCTGCCCTGCAGTCCAGAAAGACCATCTGTGTTTAACAGGATCAGAAATCAAAAGGAAAGTCCTTATAATTTACTCAATATTACTGAGACAAGTGATTTCTATGGTGTTCAGTCAGGTAGACTAAACAAGAGCTACAGAAGATAAAAACTAGTTCTTTGTTTCTTCCTCGGTATAGTTTTTACCAGGAAAAGTTATGTAATTGTTTGCAACATATTCCATGAGGCAATGAAATGTGAAGGCAAAAAGGAGAGAACTGAGGAGTTAAGAGGGACAGGAATAACACAAAAAGAAATTCAAGGTACTTAATGAATTACAGGCAGTAAACTGTGCTGCCCTGCTCATGCTGACTTTATGTCAAACCCATTCCCACTGATGTCAGTGGAAAGAGTGTCATTACACAATGCTGCTCAGTGGCCCAAGGGAGGGGCAGCATAAAACCAGAGGAGAAGGTTCAGGTAGTTCAGCTTTTTATTTTGGAAGCTGTTCTGAAAAACTTCTGTATTCAAATTTCATGGGAATTTGGATACCATTTTTACCCTCCTAATTGTGAAAAGCCAGATGCTGAGCTAGGACTAATGCAGTGATCAGCACTAGAGGGGGAAGCATATCAATGCATCTAAATTAATGTTTTGTGGCTCTGTGGTAGAAATCAATAGTATTTGTGTTAAGCCCCTCTAAGGTGTCCAGCAAATGCAGTGCTTTTGTCATGCTGCCATGTGGTACCTCAGTCTTGAGTTTTCTGTGGTGATAAATCCATGATTCTCTTTACTTTGCAGAAGCTGCCTCTGCACACATGAACTCACTGAAAAGAAAGGGTTTGTTTATGTCTGTAACATATGCCTTCATGCATGTATTTTCAGGGCACAGAGTGTAAATGAACTGTGAAGACAAGATGCTTTGAATTCCAGGGGACCAACCACATCCCCACAAGTTCTGGCCACCACAGTGCCACCCTGTATCTCCTCAAGCAGTCATTGTTTGTCTTAGAGACGAATGCATAAGGAGGAGTAAAAATGAGACTGTCAGATAAAATACATCTCTTCTGCTTTGACATGGGAAAAATTCACTGCACTTTACAAGCATCTGCCCTCAGCAACAATTTCTCACCCTGCTCTGAGCTCTCTTGTGGCTCCACCAGCTACCTGATCAATCCCCAGGGGAAAGCCTGTAGTGAAAACTCTGAAGATCTCTTTCCAGACAGACTGCCCTCAAGACTGAAACGGTAAAGTGGGAGTGAGAAAGTTTGCACACCATGCAAATTCTCACCAGGTGAGAATTTCTTCCAGTGTGCAAAGTCAGAATGACTGAGGAAAGTAATTCTGCTTTAACCCTACATTCTATTTTTAGTGTTTAGAGATTATTTGAATGACACTGAGAAAATATGTATGTGGGTTTGAAAGAAAGGCTATGAGCAAAATCGGTGCAAGCTGGCTGGTGCAATTCAGCTCTACTGGCACAGTGCTGACACAAGGCAAGCAGCTATTCCAGACTAAGCCTCTCCAGGGCTCTGGCAGTGCTTGGTGCTAACAGCACACTGAGAATGTGTGATGCAAATTCAAGTCTGTAACCACTAGTAACTCATTGAGAGGATTTAAGATTTCAACTAAACTACATTTGAATAAAGGTATGTGCAAATGTATTACTGCTAAGCAGCTTTGCATTTCAGAGCTGTTATACTGTGGAGATCAACTTTGCAGAAACGGAGTTAGTAAGGCCTATCCCACAGCAGTTCCATCAAATTTTACACACTGCCAGGTGTGTAAAATTTGGTCTGAGGTCCAAAAGAGCCAGAAACACTGCAGCTTGCCTTCAGTCATCTCCATGACAGAATTTTTTAAGCAAAACCTGGTTCCATGTTTCAGCTGAAGTCAGTATTTGATCCACGGTTCACTACGAAGAATCACCTTCCTCTTTGTCAGATTTGCAGTGCATGATCTGCAAAGATCAGCATTTTCCTAAGGCTTTGTACCTGTCTCCTAAATATGATTATGAACACAAGAAAAAAATACCACAAACACTGTAACTTTCAGGTCCTTCTATAAATTAATTTATTGATTTTGAAAGGAGCTTTTTTTGGAGCATTCCATGTTGGTTTAACTCTATTTTAAAAAGCACTTTCAAGGAAAACCTTTTTCATGAGTTATTATTAATTGTCAAAAAATCAACAACAATGTTTATTCAGACACCACTTGTATGTCTCTTCATTGTTTTCCTGTACAATCAAATTTTTGTCATGGCAGACAGGATCTCTGCAAAGTTCTCAACAAGACAGGCACTTTCCTGGAGATGATTTTTATATAACCTGCTCTGGCATCATGTATGCTACCTAAGGTTAACACAAATTTTCTAATTCATATATAAAACACTATATTGGCTAACAGTAATGATCATTGCCTACATAATATCTGAAACAAAAGGTTTAAAATTCTCCAAATTCCTTAAGTGCCTTAATTATTGCCACTTTCAGCATGAGCCCTCATGTGTATATTTCAGTTATAGATCTTAAACAGAAGAAAAAAAATCTTTTTCATCCACACAGTAACAGCCATCTTTCAAGTCTGTACCTTCCCACTAAAATAATCACCAATTCTAAACCATGCATTAGAGTCTCCAGTAAACACACTGCTATTCTAACATGAAACTACCACTGTAAAAAGCAGCAGAAAGGTTTTTTACAGCAAATTACCTTTTTTTTAACAGACATTTACTTAATTTGTATAAAACGAAGGAAAGACATGTACCCTTGACAACAGAAAATGTAAGGGATAGGGCAAAGAGTTAGAGATAGATAAACGTCATACTATATTCTCATCTTAACTGAGTATAATGTGAAAATCGTTAATTTCTTTTTTCAAGCTTGAGAGAGCCTTGGAAGCTTGATACATATTTTTTCAAACCACTAAGCTGAAAATAATTAAATTGGATGTTCTGATTTAAAAAAAAAAGCACATTGAAATAATTTTTTTTCTCAAATTAATGCCTGGAATATATTTGAGGATTTCAACATAGTTGCCATCCAAGAGCTACAGCTGCACAGCCATCTTCGTTGAATACAGGCACAGCAATTCTGTTTCCCTGTGTGTAAACACACTCAGTTTGCTCAAACACTTCAAGTCTGCAGGATAAGTTCCACAGAGAAAGAAAGTACTCAGACAAAATGAAGATTCATAGACTTTAAATGTCATTCCTAACCATGGAGGATTTGCACTTCCTGTAAGACATATTTTGTCTTCTTAAAGCATGTTAGCCACCTTTGTCGTCTTTCCTAAACAAAAAAAATTCCTTATTTCAACTCTTCAGTCCCAAAGAAATTCAAATGTTTAATCAAAATTAAATAATTAAATGAAGCAGTAACTGCTCAAGAGACTGAGGCCTATTGCTGCTGTGTCTCCTCATGTTTTTGTGGAGTACAAAAGATGACATCCTAGCATGTTTTTGAGCAAGTGTTTTCCTCATGCAAAGAGAACTGTGTCTGCAGAACAATCTCTATCAAATTCTTTTACTTATATTGGCAGGGGAGGGCAAAACCCCCTAAGATCTTTCCTTTGTTTAAATGCATTTCCTGCCTTCCTTACTGCCATAGACCGTGTTGTGACAGGCCTATTTATAGTCCAAAGAAAGGAAAAAGCACCACTGGAGGCAGGAAAACTAAGTTGGGAAAGAATAGAAGGAAGTGTGGCTGCCATTTAGGCAAACAATCTAGAACTAATTGAGCTCAAAGGAGCCCCAGCTGAGCTCAGTGAAGCTGCTGGGACTGACCAGAGCACAATCCTGCTGCTCTCTCCAGGGCTCTCTGGGGCTGCTGAGTGGGAGAGTCATGTGCAGGACACTGCTGGGAGCAAATAACCTCAGCATCTCAACACCCTGAGAACTCTTTCAAAAAAGGATTGTGATGAAAGTCAGATACCTATCAAATTAAGGTAAGTGTCTCCTCCTGGCATTTCTGCTTGCTGCATGCTCCACGTCTTTTCAGGTGTGGCCAGTCTGGTAAAAGAAAAAAGAATAAGCTTTGGAGAAGGAATGGCATGTGACTTTTAGATAAAGGGTTGGCAGGATGTCTGATTTTTAGAAAAAGAAATCTGAATTCACTTATGGATTACTCAGAACTTTTCTTAAGCAAAAGAAGCCTTTGCCATAAATCTGTAACATAACTTTGCTCTTTTCCTGACTTGTGTCATGTTCGTCTTACAAACTGTGATTAAGTACCAGAGAAATGTTATGGTAAATGTGTGCCCCAAAGGAAAACATTATGTCAACTCTGCATTAGGTTAAAAATATAGATTGAGAGACAGACAGAGGGAGGGAGAAACATATGAAATATGTATTTATACAAGATGTGTTAATATGCAATATATAACCATATCAAAATGAATATAATGGGAGTTTTGTGATACTTTAGTCTTATGATGTACATTTGAAGGTAGGAACTTAACATGAATTAAAGCACCTGAAAGTTTCTAGAGTTTTAGAATTTATTATGATAGGTAATTTGTGTGTGTGTGCATGCATATACACAAAAATATACTACATATCAAATCAAGATATATTATTGTTGCTTGCATTGCAATACTACATGTTGCCTTTCTGAGGTCTAATTTAAACTGACAGTAGAATATGAGTGGAAATTTCTAATCTGCTTATTTCCAGATACTATGCACAATATTATACTATCATGACTGCGTGTGTAAAAAGCTCCATTTTAAGATAGATCAGTATACAGACCTTATTAATTCCCTGAGTTACCATCAACAAGACAGACTTTTAAGATGGAAAAACTAAGTTTTTTAAGATTGTGTTTGATTTCTTCAATTCCCAGCATGCCCTTTGCACTTCTAACAAAGGAAATGCTATTGTGGTTTGCAGGCAGCAGAATAAAAGCTGTAGAATAATAGATTCAGATTTTCATCATGCAAATTTTATCTTCTTTGAAAGATCTATGAGAATAACTTTTGTATTAGTCTCATTCATGTTAGCACACTACCTCTAAGCATATGATATTCAGATTATTCATTTGTTATTCAGATGTTGTCTCAGATTAGCAATTTATGGCAAAAAGTAGCTGGTGAGTAAAAAGGAAATGTGATGTGTTGTTATTCTACTGCATCCCCGTAGGATTCTATTATGTTTAGAGTCTGTTATTGTGAAGATAGCAAGGCAGGATGTCATCCATGTAGGTGAAAAGCCATGATAGGGCAATTGTAAACAACAGCAGCCAGCTCAAAATCCGATTCAGAGCGGTGCCAAGCAGCAATTCCAATGAATCAGATGTTAGCCAATGCTCACGGAAAGAATCAGGCCTTTCTTTGTCTGGTTTCAAAGTGCTCAACATTTACAGTAATTCTCAGTTCTAAGAGGTTGTAAGCCTGGTCGTGTGAAGACTAAAATGGCAGTAAAACTTGAACAGATATTTGCAAGAGAAAGCTCTTCAGACGGCAATTTGAGTAACTAGTATACCATGCTCTCATGCAGGTAACATTCTTTTCTTTCAATTTCAGTAACTGATTCCCCTGCACAAAGACTAAGCAGAAACAGAAAAAAAAAAGTGCTTTAATTTAAAAATTTAAGGAGCATTGCAATTTCTGGTGTTGAAGAAATACAATCATTTCCATGAGATTTCAGTGGTACCATGACTGCAATACAATTAAACAGTACTCACTGTATCATTCAGATTTATTCAGGTCAGCAGCACTCATCACATTATTTCAAAGCTTGATACCACTGCATGGATTTAGCAAAACAGAAACCTTTTCTTAGCTATAAGGAGAAGATAATTTACAAATCAGCCAGTTATATTGTAATTATACAGGAAAAGGTGATCAAAACATGTACAGATGCACTTTCACGTTTGCCTTTGGAAAATATACTATAGATGGTACTTAGAAATTGCCTAATTGATACTCTCGATAAAAACACACACATTTAAAGTTTTGTTTCTAAACTGCAAGAGTTCACATGTTCATGAGTTCAAAGTTTGCAAACTGAGCATTTTGTCCTGAAGATACAATCATTAGGAAAAAATCCGTCACAGAAACAGTGGTTCAGCTTTGGAATGGGCTGCCCAGGGAGGTGGTGGAGTCACTGTTCCTGGAGGTGTTTTAAAAAAGGCTTGATGAAGCACTCAGTGCCATGGTTTAGCTGATAATGATAGCTCACAGGTTGGACTGGATGATCTCAAAGGTCTTTTCCAACCTAGTTTATTCTGTGATTCTGTGGTTTCAGAAGGCCTTAGAAAGAAATTTACACCCCTGCACCTTATAAAATCTTACCACCTGCTAGTGTCTAACTACTCTGCAGGAGATTCTTTCTACATAAACACTTTCGAGTGTTCACAAGTACTAGCAGGGCTGCAATTACTAAAGCTCCAAGCTAAAAATTAAATAAGAGAATTTGATATACCAGAAGGAAGTTGAGGTTTACATGTTTCCTACCCTGACGTTATTTTGCCAGGTAATTAAAGAGGTTTAAGGTTGTCAAATAAATACTCCAGTCAGCTGTCCCTACTGTGTGGGCAGTGTGGATTTCTGGTTCCAGGAAAGCTGACTGACTTGAAGAAAAATCACATGACTTAAAAAATAATGCACTTTGGGTGACAAGTCATGCCATGCTTTCCTGCAAAGCTAGCTCAGGTTTAGTAAGATTTATTATTCCTCATGCAATTGCTCCAGTGTAAGTATCTTAATTTCTCCCTAAGCTGTTATTCTACTATACCAGACACTCTTACTAGGAAGCTTTGTGTCCCAAGTCACAGTCCCACTAACATTATAGGGAAAAAAAGAGCAGAAAATTACAAGTGTCTGGAGCAGTCAAAGCAATATTTTTTGAGAACACATGTACAGTCTACTGTAGTCTCACTCAAAAACCAGAACTGGGGAAGAGGAAATACAAAAAGAAACCCAGTTAAAACACATTGAGAAGTCAATGATCAATATTGGACAGCATCAAAATAGTCCTACAAAGAGAAGCAGCTGTTCAACACAACAGACATGTTAGTGTTAAAATATAATTTATTTTGTAATGTCTAAAACATCCAGCTCATAACTATGTGCTGAATAACATCCTGACTCATGCAAATATTTATGCAGGTGCTTAAATTTAAGCATATGAGTAGTCCCATTGATTTCAAGCGAAATTATTTCAATAGGCTGATAAAATTTAAAGCCTGGCAGAGTCATTAGATCATCTAGTCTGACTTCAAACACAGCATGTTAATTTTACCATTTCTCTTACCCAAAACCAAAAGCTTGCCTGCTTACAACAGAACAGTATAGATGTAGTATGTTCAAGATAAAAGTTTAAGGGGAAGGTCATGATGTTCTGCACACATGAGTAGTGACCCACAACAGTAAGAACTGTTCAGGTTGACACAAATCCTTTAGCTCAAATGGGACTTAGATGCCGTGCAGGCTTTGTACCAACTTACTGCACAAGGGTGAAGGTCAGTGTGTGTATGGAAGACAGAGTGTTTCTCCCAGAAGTCTCTGAGCTACCAGAAAAAGCCATTAACTTTACTGTGGTTGCTTTCCTACTGTTCTAGTAGACTAGAAAAGTACAGTTGCATAAGCAAGGATAAATGAAAAAGCTTCTTTCCAATGAATCTTTATGCCAAAGTGCAGCTATACTTTTCACCTTCAGTTCTCTCATTCACCGCAGGCTATGTGCAAATTGTGGTACAAAATAAGGAGCTACTGTTCAGAAGCAGA
This sequence comes from Entomyzon cyanotis, assembly GCA_024500445.1. Lineage (NCBI taxonomy): Eukaryota > Metazoa > Chordata > Aves > Passeriformes > Meliphagidae > Entomyzon > Entomyzon cyanotis. The sequence continues at coordinate 2,323,885 of JAKEPQ010001015.1, read as the reverse complement.
TGAAAAAGATGAATAGATATATTAATCAAATACAGAAATATATCTAGAATGAGTTTGTTAAATCTCTTGGTCACACCTAGGCAGTTCAAAAAGACTTATTATCTCAACAACAGATGAGAAAAAGTGGGAGACTTGGCCTGGGGTCTCCCTTCCAAGGATTACTAACAGTGGATTTCTATTGCATGAGCATACAGCAGCAGAAGAGTGCTATTGAAGGATATGTACAATGTATGCTAATAACAAAAACCAAAGAGGGGGAACAAGAAAGACTGTCTTGGAGTACAAGTCTACCTTGTCAGTAACCATGCAGGTATCTTCTTGTCTTGGATTAGCACAAAAAAAAAAAAGAAAGACATGTTTGCTTTCAGAAGTATTTTTGTCTCTTCTTCCTATTTACACTGAGTTTCAGTGTTGGTAATCTCCTTGTTAGTATAGTGCTTCCTGGGAAGCAGACGGTTACCCTAGGGGAAGGAGAAGCCTGTCCCAGCTTTTGACAACAGGGAGAAATAACAAACACTGCATTATGCAGAGGTAGGTTCAGCCCTCAGCTCTTCTCTAAACTCACTGCAGCAATTTGCTCTCATTTCTGCACTGGATATAATCTCTGAAGTGTCCCTTCCCAACCCCCTGTCTGGTAATGGCTGCAGACCGGTTTGTCATAACTGTCCCCAAGAGGCTCTGTGGGCTCAAGCAACTGCACAGAGTGAAACACAGCCCTGTTGTAACAGTTCTGTAGTGCAGCACCACACACCCCCAGGAAAATGAAAATGCAAAGTGGCCACTCTGTTGCCAATATCGCAATGTAGACTTGCCTTTTGGTCAAGATAGCAGAAAAGTAGTGAACAGCCAGAGCAGTTATGGGGTGACACAAAGTGTTGTGTGCAGTCTGCTCTGCCAACATGGTTTAACCACATACCAAATAACTCTGTTGGTGGGGCCATGGGGAGGAATTTAGAGTCAAGCTAATAGGTCTGGCATTGTCTCAATAATTAATTAATGACAGTTTACATTATGAAGCTGTAGGTCACTTGAGTTAGAAGGAACAAAAATTAATGTGTACCAACGTCTCTGTTTGGACAGCTCAGCATTCCTAGAATCCTTTCTATTCTAACACACCTTATTTTTCCAGCATGGTGTTCCATTGTTATTTGGGATTATTACCATACCACAGTCATGGATAGGTATGGTACCTTGGGAGGCTGGAGAAAAAGATAAATCCTCAAAGATCAGCTCATTACTAGAGGGAAAAGGGAAACCAAAATAGCATTCAATCTCAGTTGAACTACAAAATTTACTTCATAGCTTTCAGAAATGGGAAGAGGCAAGGGAGTGGAGTGGATTAATGCTGAATTCTTCCAAGCTGCTTGACCTTCCTCCTAGTCATAGCTAGCCTCTTCTTTCTCTCTTAAAACAAGCATACTTCATACTGCCTTCATATGGTGCTGTGGTTTTATACTGGTAAATATACACAGCCTATGTGAAATTCTGGACACAGCACATTATTCTAATATAGTTCTATTCATTCACATATAGTCTATTAGAGATGACTGTCTTAAGCAATAATTTCAAGCAGAAAAAAGATAAAAGAGCAGGATAATGTCCTCATACCACTAAGTGAAATGGAACTGGAGCTAACAACAGAGAAAGGCCTAGAGTCAAACAAGTGTGATAAATCCAGCAGTTATACATAAGGACCTTGGCCCCAAGGGGCTCTGTCATACAAAAATTTTAAGTGTTGTGACTATAATAAGCAAATCTCCTCACAACTAATGAGCATGGAAGCAATAGCCTCTCTCTTGTCTTTGCACTGAATACTTCATAGAGTACATAGAAGGCACAGATGGATGCAAATTCACTTAGAGTAAGCTTGGGGGCATGAACCCTGAGATATTTGCAGCAGACCTCAGACAGGCTGCTGGATAACATAGTCTGACTGATAAACATGCTGTGTATTAGACTAAGTGGAGATTGTGCCTGACAGTCCTATCAGGGTGGGCATTTGTGATCCATGCCTCATTTTACAGTGCAAACACAAGCTTAACGTGCTACTGTTTACAAGGGAGCAGCACATTAGTTTTTAATATTTTGACAGAAACTGTTAAAAAAATGTCAGTTTTTTTCCTAGGGAGAGGAAGGAAATATGACTTTTTTGCTCTTTTCTGTGTCTGCTACTAGACATTGTTTCCACTCTTGTAATGTCAATTCAAATGGACTTTGTCAAGCTGCAATGTGAAATGTATTGCTTTCGTACTTAGATACTCAGTACCAGCTTGTGCTGCCTCACTTAGGAGAGACTGACTTACCAAACCAAGGACCACTGTGACATCAGTGGTGACATCATAATCATCAAAATTAATAAAGTGAAAAAATATTTTTCACTATTTATGTGTAATACAAATTTGACCAAGAAGAATAACATTCTCTCTGATGTAACATCTGAGTGAAAAGCATTTTCAGAAATTATTTATACAAGACAAAGTTGAAAGCAGTTGAACTGAAAACAGGAGAGACAAGTAAAATGCAGAAAGCTAGGTAGAGGTGAAACAGAACTAAATGCATTTTAAAACATATATTCACTAAATTGAAAACTTTCTGTGCAACTATAATTTCATTTAAAGTATGAGAGAGGATGTAATGAAGAACTCTGAAAAACCCTGATGTCATACTCTTGGTCACTTGCACTCATTTGCACCAACGAAAAAACATACTTACTGGAGATTTTCAAATGGTAAAGGAACTACTGATTAGCTCAAACTTACCAAATGCAGAAAAGACAACAAAAATTGAGAGTTGCTGTACATTCAATATTAGATTGGTGTCCCATCCTTGTTCAGCACATCACTCACAATGAGGATGGCTGGAGAAACCTAGAGAACAAATCTCTTCCAAATGCTCAAGTCTGTTTAGAAATCTTCAACTTCAATCTACACAGTATTGAAAAAAACACCCTTTATGACAGATGTGCTTTTGTGCTACTGTATCTAAATCTAGAATTACAGAAACACAGTCTTCAAGCTCTGTTTCTGAAATAAGCATATCCACCCTGTGGAATATAACTAGTCAATTTAGCTGGTAATAGAAAATGAAGAGCTTTTGTTGCTTTGATTTTTTGAGGTTTTTTGTAAACAATCATGAGTGTATTGTCAGTGCTACAGAAGATGTCCTTAACACCAGCTATGACTGCAGGGCACAATTTCAACCTTTCTCTTAGCAAAGGAGATGCCACCACCCTTCAGTATTTACAATGCAAAGCAACCTATATTTGTCATTCCACCTCTGTACTTCAAGGTGAAACACAACCAAGTAAAGCAGACTGGAAAAACACACCAGTGTTCTTATTTACTAATTGTAATAATTTAAATTTCTTACACATGTTGATATAAGGAAGAAACTATAAATTTCCAGCTTCTCTGTGAATACTGTGGGCTTTGGGAAGGAGGGAATATGTGTGAGAAGGATTAGTCTTGTGAATGGATTTTTTTTGTTGGAGTAGGTTTGAGGTTTTCATTTATCCCACCAGTCATTGTCATCCCCTTTCTAAATCTGAGAACCAAAGATACCAAAGAAAAATTAAGACCATCCCTGGTTTTCATGCCAAATTTGTAATCCCTACAATTTAGTATCTCCCTATGCTTCTTCAAAGAAAATATTACATAAGTTAAGACACAATTACCATTAATCTGTGAGCGCACAGCATTTGCACAAAGCAGAGCAAAGATTCTGAGCTGAACATCAAGAGGAAAGAAGGAAAAGGAGAGGGGTCCCACTAGTAATGCACATGAGAGAAAAGGCTGCCTTAAGTCATTCTATTCCCACCACTCTGATACAATCCATCTTTATCATTAAGTTTCATCTTTCCATCTCCCATCTCTACCTCCTGGATCCTCTCTCCCTTACTCTCCCATGTCTGTGCTTCACAGTTGGATGATGTCCATCCAACCATATGATCATCAAAGGTCCCTTCAAACTGAAATACTTCTATTCTATTCTATTCTATTCTATTCTATTCTATTCTATTCTATTCTATTCTATTCTATTCTATTCTATTCTATTCTATTCTATTCTATTCTCTCCTATCCCCTCCATTCCAGGCATACTGCTTCTGGGTTTTTCACTAAGCAGACCAAGTGCTTAGGAGAAAGCTAAGAGCCATCCAAAAGCGGTGGGAAGACAGCCAAGAGGACAAGCAAAAGCCCACAGACCACTGGCAGAGTGGCTTAATTCCCAGGGAATTCAGGAGTCATGGCTACATGTGAAAACATTTGTCAGGTTATAGGTGGGCTGAATGTGTACTAGGTCAACAAAAAAATGCCTCCCATGATGCAACTGAGCTGCCAAAAGCAGGTCTGTTCTTCATAGACTAGAGCTCTTACTGTTATTCAACTTGAAAAAAATGTTTAACAGAGCACATTTTTTTCTATCCATCACTTCTGACAATAGAATTATCAGATATTTTAGCTTAATTCACAGTCTCCAAATTTCAGATAGGTGCACAGCATATCAAACTTCCATTTAAATTACTATTTTCTCATATACTTAAATCACTGAAGGGCATTGTTTTCCAATGGAAAGCAACCAGCAGCCTTGACTCTAAGCATTGCTATGGGCTCCCCCTATGACATTTAATTGCTGATATAAAGGAAGGACTGATTTCAAGGGTCATGTCTAGGCATGACCTAATTTCATAATTTATTCTCTCAGCTCTTACTTTCTGAGAGACAGTGTGACTCCTGGGTGCACCCTTGGGCACCAAAGGGGAGGAGCACTGGGCATTTGTAGTACTCCTGTGCCCCCTAGAGCATTACATTGAAGAACCTGGAATTGACTTAGATTGCTAGGGATATAATAGAGCCTATAGATGTTCAAAGCTGATTTAATGTAATGTAAGGTTGAGAGCCTTATATACAGTATTTTCAGCAAAATTTCCTATCAGTTATGCCCCTCATACGTCCTTTAGCTGGCAGCCTTGTGTAAGAGCAGTTGGACTATTTATAGCAGCCCTTTTAATTGCACTTAGGTATTTATAAAACGTCCTGTCTAGTGAGGCCTTCCATGGTCTGCTTTCATTCACTTCAGTTGATAGTGAAAGCTATATAATATCTGGGGCAGTGAGGCAGACCAGCAAACTGGGCAGTTTGTCTGCTAGTTTTGAGTTCCATATATTCTAAAAGACTGAAGCCAAATAGTAGTGCAGCCATTTAGGAAACAAATGTAGCAGCACAGACTTGCAGTTAGTATAACCTGACATTTATGTCCACTGGGAGTCTTACATTCTATTCCATAACCTCCAGAAAAACATGTTAACAGAAAAGAGGCATTTCCAGGCAATCCACAAAACAGACATCCATAAGAGCCATATACAGAAAATAACTCTATAGTTCAAAAATCTGCACAGTATCAAAGCACTGATATTGAGATAAGCTCTCCATCAGTGATCAATTTCGAAACTAAAACACCTACAGTTAATTAAATTATACGTTAGCAAGACATAGCCAAGTACATCTTAAAAAAAAAAAAAAAAGAAGAGAAACAACAGTTAAAAAGAAGCCATGAAATAAAGTCTCTCCTACAGTAAGGAGAGGCTCTGGATCCATTTATCCAGCATCAGTGAAAGTAAAAATCTTCCTGATCTCAACCCAAACCAAAATGGACAACTGTTCCATTCTTTAGTTCCTTGAGGCTATTCTAAAAGCTGTCCATACTATTTGACATTAAAAATTTTACCTTACATGCACACATCCCTATCACAATTCAGTACTAACTGTACTTACATTTTGTTGTTCCTTTTCAGTATTTCTCATGTCTCATTTTGGCATGTCAGAAATCTGTGTTCATCTCTTAGTTTCTATTTGAGGCATTAATCATGGAATCTTTTGAGTTGGAAGGGACTCATAAGGATCATCAAGTCCTACTCTTAAATGAATGTCCATAGAGAAAAAAACATACCCTTTTCAATCCAATCTTCATTTGTTTCCTCAGCAGAAAGAGACGGCAGAATACTGTTGTGTTCCAAACAGCAAGGCTTTTGTCTTGCTTAAGATACTATCTCATAGGTGTAAGAACACAGCACTTAATTTGTTGTATCTGCATTAACTACCTGATCTTCTTCCGTATGTCGGTATTTCTTAAAAAAAAGCAGGAAAAACAGAAAAAATAAAAACCTCCACAGGATTTTTAAGACCTTTATTTTCAGGAATTACTCACGAAGTATTTCTCTGTTCTGTTTCACAATGACTTCAAAATGTCTGTCTAGCATGAGGATAGATAAACTTTTTCCCACATAAACCGCAGTTTATGGCGGTATTTACTGAGCCATAAAAAATAATTTATTTGTCTACTCACTTCAGAAAGTACAAAGGCTCCTTTTCTTTTTAGGTAGTGTATCCCAAGCTGTTTGTGGAATATTGCCATTCAGTCATTATCATCAAATTATGTCCCTGTGTGGGGCATGAGTACCAAATAAAGACAGCTATTCAGTGAGGAGTGATGACACTGTACTTTGTGCTATTTCAAATGGCCCAGGTACTACCAGTATTTAATCACTTATATTAAAAGGTCCTGATAAATGTAAAATAGTGCAGTTGATATTGCATGATCAGAGAAATAGACAAAGTAATAAAAATAGTATATGTCAAGTAGATTATTGCGGAACACATTTCAACCATGTTTTCTTCAGCATCAGCAGGGAGTAATTTTGTAACAAAGTTTGTAAAAAAATTTAGGAGTAGTTTTAAAGCTGCACATGAAGTTCTGTTACCCTTGATCTCAATGCATTTTAGGGGAAATGAGATGGCATTTCTCAAGGATACCTCATTTGGTCAATGGGGTATGCCCTGAAGCACGGTGAGTGTTTTCTCCTTTCTCTGAGCAACCATCCATGGCCAGGGACTGCTGAACTTCCAACTCAGCTCTGCCAGGGCAGCTCTCTCTCCCTTTGAAATTGCCACCTCTCCAGTGGCCTACACTTAAATGAACTCATTCCACATGGGCTTATTTCAATTTTAAATTCACAGTTTTTACAGCCTCCTTAGCAGCCGTGCAACCCCTGGCTCACAGAGCCCCATGCCCTGGGACAGACTCCTGGGAGCCTCCAAGGGCCACACCAGGAGCAGCTTGTTGAGGTGTTGCCAGGCCTGACTGTGCACAGGGATACACCTGCAGCAAAATCCAGCTTTCCCCAGGCCTTCCTCGTCCCTCTGCACCGATCCCTTATTCACACCAAGCACAGGCCAGGCCTCTTGCACAGCTCAGCCCCAACCCTGGGGCTCCTTCCCCCTCAGGCCGTGACCAGAGCCTCCCACAGGCTGAGCCAGCGGAGAGAGCTCATTCAAGAAACTCGGAAAGTTTGTTCTCTGCAAACTTGTTTCCCTGGAGTCCCGGGAAACAGGAGGTGCTCACAAAGGCAGGCATGGGTAATTAGCACAAGGGCTTCTGCCCTGCTCTAGGCTATGCTGGCAGCGCTGGTGGCTGCATGGTTTTGTAACCATGTGCTGGTTTATATAATATGAAGAGCTGGCTGAGGTCAAAGGAAGCATCCCGAGTTACCCTTTGTCACTGCAGACCTCGTCTTCAGAGAATTACTGGCTTTCACTGGATTCTCTCAAATGTGCCAGCTAGACATGCTATTATATTTTAACAATTTCAACAACAGACACCTGGCTCTGAGCAATTCCTTGAATTTGTTCAAATCTCAGTAGCAGCACTTTATATTGTTGCAGTTTGTATTTCAGAAAAATGCCCTGTAATGTCCTTTTAAATCCAGTGAGACTGTGCAGTCTTGCAGGATCTGGATTGCTTACCAATTAAATACCATTACCACATCCTATACTGAGGTATGGCAATTGCCTGTGTCCTGTCAGTGTTCCCAATTTAAGGTACCACAAGACTTTCAGCACAGTGTATCCTATATGTGGGATGGGAATTTAAGAAATTCAGAAAATGCTGCTTTGCACCTCACTCTCAAAATCCCATTGACTGTATGCCTTTGTCTTCAAATACCTAAGTATCTTTAAATGTGTGACCAAGCTAAAGGGAATTAAGTGTAAAGTCTCAGTTGAATTTCAGTAATGTATGACTACACATCACCCTGGAAAATTCCATCAAAACTTGTTCCTTTCTTGACTTCAGTGTTTCTCCTTCATTTGTCCTACATCTGGGAACGTGGGGATAAGAATGTTTTTGCTGCTCTCTCTGTTTAGACTGATAGTCCTCACCTCAAAGGGTCTATCTCACTCTGACTATACAATGTCTGGCAAAATGCAGCCCCCAGAATCCATGATGCCAAATGCCAAAATTAAAATCATCTCCAGTATTAATAAGGTACTCATCACTCTACTGTCTAAACACAAAAGAGAGTGATATTACCCCTTAAGTACAACTGGTTCCCAAAAGTGGGATTGTTCACATACTTTGCATGATGAGTGGAGTGGCCTGGTGTTAAAGATGTTATGAATGCAACCGTGTTCTAGATATTCCTGTTCCTATTTAAATTCCTGTATTAAAACACAGCAAAATGTGAAGTCAGAAAAAAACCTGAAGCAATCAACAGGGGTGTGTTTAGCTTTCCATTTGTGCTGCCCCTACTGTCGATTAAGGCTTATCTACTGTTTGGTGTTAGACATTAAAAAGAAAAACAACAGAAAAACAGAAGTTATGGAGTACATAGTGCCGCCTTCCAGTCAAATGCTTTAGCAAAGGCTGCTGTTATGAAAAGGATTTTCTACTAGGGGGAATAATGATCTTCAGATTCTAACCTCCTGGCACGGCAGTGAGATTTATCAGGAGGGGCATGTGACTAGTTAAGACACACAGCCCCAGCTTGAAGGAAACAGCTGCTCATTTCATGCTTTAGCACTTGGCAGCTGGACAAGGAAGGGTGATGTTTGTGTTGAATACCTCTGCAGAACCAAGTACAGTAAGTGATTTTCCCTGTTTTGATTTTTTTCCTAAACTGTCACTGTCTTTCTATTTTCATCCTAGGCCTTTCGTAAAAACACTTGAAAGAGTGAGGAATATTTTTGAAACTTCATTGATAAGCAGTCATTCACGCTCAGATTGCCTGTGTTTTTCTGACCTGTGATTAACAACAGCATTGTTTTTGCTTTTGCGGGAACAAGGCAGGTATGGTGTTTTCTCCTCATGCCAGCCAGGAAGGGAATATGGTGCTTATTTACTCAGATGATGGAGTGAGGACGCTGTTTATGATGACTGTATTTTCCTTTCTCTGCAGAGCTAGTCGATAGGTAGAGATGCAACTTGAGTATAGAGCAATGTCAGTGTTAGGCTTAAAAGTACCAGTGTAAGGAATTGACAGGAGTACTCCGCAAAACTGTGATCAATCGGAACAAAGTTGCTTGCGACCGGTTACTTTCTGGGCATGAATGCTAGGATTTTTTTGAAAGAAAAAGGCAGAAGCAGAAAAATGCAGGAGGACTGAAGATGTACTGATTAAGATATTATTGAGTCATTCTGGCTAATAATGCATAGTTAGATTGTGAAGATGGAAAAAATCCTCCCTAAAAAACAGGGAATGGGTCTCCTAAATATCTTCAGGTTCTTAATTCAATTTATTTTTGGATACCTGAATGTTTCATGGTTTTGCTTCATGAATGATTGATTTCCCTGTCTGATTATTTTTGACTCTTATGGTCTGAAGTTTTCTTTTAAAACTGGAGTATGGGATACATGAAAAGGAACTTTTGATGAATTATTTACATAGAGATGGATCAGGTTTCTTAGAAGAAAGACTTAGGAGGAATGGGAACAGATGAATGAGTGATGGATCTTGATATGTGATAAGACTAAGGGATGCCAGGTGCTTTGGGGAAGGTTAAAGAGGGGCAGAGGTGGAGAGCAGTGGGGTGCTGTTGAGGAAGGTCCAAAAGATTGCATGCAGGTCCACTGCATGAAGGTCCACTGACAGATTGCATGCAGTCCCTCCTTTAAAGGTGGGGAGAATAAACTTTTCAAAGACTTCTCAGGTAAGAAAGTGAAACCTTATTTCTCCCTGAAGACTTTCACTTTTCTTTTAAACCACAGTTTATGGCTTTGACAGTTAATTGGAAATTTAATGGGAAAATGTCAATCGGATTCAATTGTTCACAAAGCCAGAAGTCTGTGTGGCTTCCTGCCTGTTTGTGTCTCCAAGGGTAGACTGCTTTTGAACCAAGAACTGAAATACTCTCAGCACACTGCAGCCCTCCCACAGAGATACCATGAAACACCATGGATGGAGCAGGCCTATAGCTCCTGAGCTGCCTGGCTTTGTGTCAGGAGCCCCTGGTCCCCTGGGCACCTTGGCTGCAATGGGGCCTCTCCAGCCTGTCCACAGCTCCATTCCATGAGGGGCAGGGAGAATAACTTGTCCCCTGTCACTTTTGATTCTGATCCCAGAATAAGCTTCTTCTGCTTCCGAATTGTAGGAATTCCGCTTTTTGAGTATGACTGTGATGTGGTGTGCTTGTTTCCAGATACTGTGTTTTGTATTTGTAATGAGTGTTCTCTGTTAAGCAAACTGTCTGGGACTATTGAAGGACCATGTTTCAAACCTAAATTAAACCCCAAATCAACCAGAAAATAGATGTGAGCTCAGTCCATTCCTGCCGTAACTTCTTCCTCCCTGCTTCTCCACGACCATGGTGCCAGCATTGGTGCAGAAAGTTTGTGTAAAGCCACATGGCTCTGCACTAGCTGGATTATGAGCCAGCTCTATGTGCCTCTTGTGCAGCTGATTTTATTCTCAGGCTGCCCTGGGAATTAAGTGTAGTATAAAAGCCACAAAATGTTGATTGCAAAGTAAACGTTAGATTAGTGCACTGCTGAGCTCACCTTCAGGTAATAATGTCTGAAAACATGTTATGACAGCTATAACTGAATTGTCTCAAAGAAATGTGGTGGGAGAGCTAACTTTTGTGCCTCTATGCTATTGATTATTAAGTTAATTTCCAGTTAAGGAGAATAACTGATCATTTGGATCTGCAAAGTTTAAGACAAAAGCCCCTGCTTTATTTACAGCTTCCAGGTGTCATTGCTGTATCTGATTCTGAACTAACTTCAAGACTCATGACTATACCTTTAAATCCTCTGTCCACAAAATGAAGAAAACTTGATCAACATCACAAGATTCTCAAGAATGTAATTGTTTCAATCCTTATCACCAACCCATTTTGGTGAGAATACTTACCATTAAACACAGACAGTGTACTTTGAGAAATGTACTCTGTCACTGCAACACCAGTCATGGAGCACCACTGGATTTTGCACTTGAGCAGAAAACACAACCTCTGTACCACCACCCTTTTACATTATTTTATAACATCCTGATCTCATAAAAACCCATGCTCAGCTTTTTGAACAAGGTCTGCATAGGCACAAAGCACATTAATTAAATTACAGCATTCTTTGTTCAGGGAAGTGCTCTGCCCTTGTGCTTCCTATTGATGCATCTTAAGAAAGTCCAATATGTAACTGAGTGTTCATCCTGGATTTTTTTTTTTTTTTTTATTACGTTGTACAGGAGATTGGGTAACAGTGGTGGCATTGCTGTCCCTGTGCAGAAGCTCAGTGCATACCCTTGTCACTCAGAGCATCACAAGGGTCCTGTTAAATCTTATCCCTTTACTCTGAGAAAATGATCAGGGCAGCCTGGCTGTTCACTGAATGAGTATATTTCTGCTCTATATCAAAACATCTAGTTGAGGAGTAACTGCAGTTGTGCTAGTCTCTCTATCTAGTTGAAAATGCCATTGTACCAAGGAGCCACTCCCAGGATGTTCCTGAATAAAGAGAGGAAACTACTTTTAAAAATACTGTAGGGGTGCTTGTGTGGTTTTCTATTTCTCCTAAGCTGTCCCGGCCTGGCTACAATACATTTGTACAGGTACTCTAAACAACTTGTGCTGAATGTTTTCTGTTAACATTTTTATGGTATATTCACTTTTCACTGCGGAATTTGATGGTTTTTTTTTCATGTTGGCCTTTTCTTACAAGTCAAAAATAGCAATGTTTTATACCTGAGAGTTTGAATCAAAAGCCTGAAACAAATTCTCAGGTCTTAATGTTTTTGCTCTTCATTTTTTTTTCTCTGTGATTTTTTCTATTCAATGTGAATAGCCCATGCAGTAGTACTTTTTCATTAATAGGTTTTTTTATTGGTATAACATATCTAAAATCCACCTGACCACCAGAATAGGGGTATTGTAATGGGGGGAGCTTTTCTCTTGTAATGAATGTAAAAGAATATCAGCTACAAGCACCAGCAACAGCAACAAAACAGATTTCTTGAGTCCAGTTCAGTTACAAAATTTAATCCTGCAAACACACAGGTGTTTGCTGAGCTGAATTCATGAGAGATCCCATCAGAAAGCTCAGATAACCTCTAAGTGTGTATGAGGTCAGGATCAACATGTGAGTGTGTGGAAATACCCACAGGACTGATGTTTACAGCTCAGCAGAAAACACAATTACCCCTGAGAACTACTCTGGTTGTTTTGGTGGCCATCTGCTGTCTCACTTCTCCAAATAACTGCTCCCCTTGACCACATTCAAATAAGTGAAATGGTTTGACTCTCTCTACAGAGTACTCTCCCACCTGTGATTTATGCATATGCTCTTTACTAATGATCTGGAGTTTCTCAGGCAAGGGGAGTAGACTTCAGCATCTCAAGAACCTGCCAGGCATGATAATACGTGCAAAATAAGAGACCCCTGAGCTATTCTTGTTCAGATACTTCACATATTTAGCTCCTGCAAAGAGAAAATAACTGTATCATCTGAAATTAACACAAATCTAATATTAGTGATTCAGCAGTATGTCTGCTTTGGACTACCACAAAAGTCATACCAAGCTTAATATACAGTAGCTGAGATACATATATTGATATTACGTGTTATATATATCTATACATTTCCATATGCAATGCCTTCCACTACTGTAAAAACTGCTTCTCTTTTCAATCCCTTCTATGGAAACCTGTTCCACACAGAGCAGTGATGGGCTTGTGTGAGGAGGTCTGGAGTGCAAGTGTGTGTAGGAACAGGACCTCTGAGAGGAGCAAGGATTTTCTGTTATTTTTGAGGCACATTTTGCTCCCCATGCCTGAAACAGGTTGATGCTTTTCAACACAGAAATCAGTCTTAGAGACTAGAATTTAAGTAAGTCATACATGATGTGGTCAAATAGACTGAACATAACTTGTATGGCGTGTATTCACATGCCTGCTAAACATGTTGATAAGGCTGCCTTTGACACATGACGAAAGGTTTCATGTATTCCTTGTCATAATGCTATGTTCTTGTCCATGTTCTTTAAAAAGATGTAGCATTTCACCATCTTAAACTCTGATGTGAACAAATTGAATTTCCTTCATCTGAAGCAGCGTTATAACAACTTCCATTCACAAGCCATGATTCACTTAGGGCCACCCAATCCATAATCCTGGTGCTGGTTCATGTGGCATGTATTGGTAAATTTTTTGTTTTGCAGCAATGCATTGTTTGAGCCTAGAGCTTGTTTGGAAATTTCTGGTGTTGCTAGTGGGAAGTAAAAAAAAACCCAGATTATGCAAATCCACAATTGATTACCAATGGGGAAAATTACATCAGAAAATGTTTGCTGAATTAGGGCTTGAGTCACCTCACTGTCTGGATATATAGTGATTTTTGTTATCTAAATCAGAATAGCCATGACATTCCAGCCTTATCATACTGTTCATGAAATAGCTTCCTTAAAAGACTAATAATAATCTCCTCTGCTAAACATGTCTTGCCTACTTTAGCTTGCTTACTCATGTTCTGCTTTGCTGAATTCATGAACACATACTTCCTGGAACAGCTGCCACCCTTCCTAAAACCCTTGGTTTCCAAGGCCCTGCCCTAATGACTGTCTGTATATTTTTATCTTAAGTAGGAATCGGGGCAGGAACAAGAATTCACTTTTTTGCCCCTCTTCTTGAGTCAGTGCTCTTCCCCTTAAATTATCCAGTCATGCTTTTGCTGGCTTGCTCCCTGCAGACCGAAGAAACTTCATTATTTCACGTAATATGGAATTACACTGAGGTTCTGAGGATGGTAAGTCTCCTCTGTAGTTTCAGCCAAGATAGTGTGAGATCTGCAATCCTTCCATTAACTGGAAGATTTGATTCTGTATCTCTCACAGTTTTAAGGAGTATTCAGAGGTCTTGGAAAAAGAGCTTGGGCATCACAACTGCAGCTATCTAGTATGGGATTGAAATGTTAGGTGTGACTAAAGGATGCTTAACATAGGCAAGGCAGAGGACTTTTGTGTGGACAAATCCCAAAAGGATTTAGGACTGACCTAAGTCGGGAGCTTCTTGATGTTACTGATTCAGACTTTAATACTGAAAGTGCAGAAGGAGGTTACAAGCTCTAGGCAGTTGCCTTCTGGGGTGAGGAGGTGAGAAGTGAGACACCAGGCTGAGAAACATACCCCTGGAGTCAGGCCATAGACGTAAAAGGGAGCCAGGGTTTGGGCTCTTAATCCTTCTTTTGGATCTAGTTCTCAGCTCACATTGCAGAACTAAAATAAGAGATGTGGTTTTCAGACTAATGTATCTTAAGTAAAGGCCCTTTTGCAATTTGTTTCAAAACCTTCTCCTTTTGTATTCTTGAACTGACTTAACAATACTGCATTAGAAATTGGTGTGAAATTTGACTTGAGAATGGTTATCTGTTATACTAGTGCTTATAGAAATCAAATTTGCTCCTTTAAGTAAGCAAGCTTGAACAGGACTGAGCTGTTTTGAAAACACGACACCAACAGCAGCCAGTCTTTCAATGCTAAATAGTGGGGGAAGAAAAACAAGTCCCTAAGCCTCTAAATCAGCTTTTAAATCAAGATCTTCCCAACCCCTTCACCCTTTAATTTCCTCCCCTTACCTGACCACATTTTTCACTTGATATTAGCTTTACTGCATAGCCATGGGACTTTACTTTTTTTACAATTATTGGAGTTTAGCAGATCTCTAAAGAAATTCTGATAAGGTCCTTAAATTTGATAATTATATGCTAAGGAGAAAAGAGTTATGAGTGTCCTCTATAAATGCAAAACAAACAGGTTTGAATGAATTTAGTAAGAGTCTTTCAATTTGCTTGGGGTAGTCTAAACTGGCTACTGAAAAGGTGTTATACTCCCAATTAACTGACAGGGTTTTATCTACAAAGCCAAAAGTTCACTGCAGTGCAGTGTTTGGTTCTCAACTGCTACAGCTACAGCAACTGCTCTTTTTGCTTTTCAAATAATAGTGAATCTTTGGCATGCATGAGCTTTAAAGAATTACAGTGCTGTATATTAAGACATGCATATTGCTAACTTAACCAATGGGTTTTGATAAGGTTTGTTTTTCTGAAGTCCTATGGTGGCAGTGTGTTCTGTGGCTGTGGAAGGGGGATATTTGTGTCGCTGCAATCCTGTGTTAAATATTCCTTCATACAATAAGTGTGTATCTGCCAAAAGAATATTAGCAAAATAAAGATCAAAGTTACTTGTTTTAAGTATTAGTTATTAAAGCAGGAACTGTCAGGTGCTTTTCCTCTTTTTTCTTTGAGAGTTTTTCTTTACACTGCTCCTTTCCCTTTTTCAAGCAGTCTTGCTGTTCTGTGTGTTTTTTAGTATAGTGCCTTTTTACATTACTCTCTTTTTAAAAAAGGGATTTAACTTGTTGGCTGCAAGCTGTCTTATTGTTAGGAAGGTGTGTGGTTATTAATAATACCCACTCTGTTCCAAGAGCTTGGATATAGGAATATAGGGACTGTGGTGACACTGTTCTCATATCCTGTACTCTGTAGACTCTGTAGACTGATTGTAAACAGTTTTAGAGGTTTGCTGTGTGTTCATGTTTGTACTAACCAGTGTATGTTTCTTAGTAGATTGCTTGGTGAGGAAACGAAATTTACTCAGCTCAGCGACAGTTGCTTTGTTACCTCTGAAAAAATCTAGGCAGACACACTAAAACCAGCAAATAATGTCTTTATTGCTCTTCTCTGCTGAAGGCTTAATATTTCAAAAAATTCTGAACTGGCCCAAGAAGCATTGTATGCCTGTGTTTAAAATACTGTCTTTGCATCATTAAGAAATCTGAAGCTGCCATTGTTTCACCCATCTTCCCAAGGGAAACTCATAAATAATAAAGAGAGGTGAGAAACTGCTTATGTATTCTGATGTCCAGCATCTGCTGACAGAATTCCAAAAAAGAAAGATACTGGCTCTCTCCTGACCTCCGGGCTGTGTTTTTACCAGCTTCTTGCACCCCTGCTTGCCTGTGAGTCGTGAGGTGCTGGTGACTTCTGCAGCTGCAAACCCATAGCACCGCCCAAGGCAGGCATCCCTGATCCGTGTGAGTGTGCAGGAACTGCGATTTGCATCAGCTCCGAGGGTCACGCAGCAGCTCTGTCTGCCTCCATGCGTGTCTGCCACTGTTCCCTAGCATACCCTCTGGATTTGCACTCTCTCCTTACACAGCAGCGACTCCCAACTGAATGGGCAGCTGCCGCCAGGGAGTGAGAAGGGTTGTTGGCCATTAGCAACTGGGCCAGCCTCCCTCCTTGTCTGGGATCTATTAGCAGGTCTGTGGGGAAACAGCAGTTACATGTGAAGCGTTTTCTACATTCATCAAAGGGAAAACAAAGGATTATCTGATTACAACTGCACCATAACAGCCAAATGAGAGAAAGGAGCCAAAGCTCTGTCCTGCCCTTTGTCCTTTTAACTTTGTCTTGCTCCATCTCAGACGTTCAGTTTCCCATTACTTAAGTCTCTGAAAGCCTCTTCCTGCCTTTATTGTTTTGCCAGTTGCTGCCTTCAATTTACTGCACTGATAAGTACTTCCCAGGCTGTAAATGTGTGGTCGAGATATTTCTGAAGCCAACCTAGATTTTGATTGTAGTCACAGGAGGGAAGGTCAGCAGCAAAACTGCTCTCACTACACAGGGAGGCCATTCCTCACACTAGGGTAGGTATAGATTGCAAATTCATGGGGAGAGATGTGAGGGAATATAGGGATAACACGATTGAAGAAGGGAAAAATTGATTTGGAATATATGGGTTTATTAAACAAAAACTTGATAAAAGACTTACTGAATTTTAATACAAGTTACGTGTTCTTATGATTCCTCTTTGCATTAAAATTGATTGAAAAGTTGGGTGAAACTGAAAGCAGTGCTGACTTCTAAAACTGTCATAACTCATGGAATATTTAACAGCTTGAAAAAAGTCACTACCCAGGGACTATGCTGCTATTGAAAAATTTTGGCTTAGTTAAAAATGAAATACAACAAGCTTTGTGGGAGATCTTCAAGCTGAACATATGATAAAGTATAGGCAGATGTGGCCTAGGATTTCTTAGTAATCTAATTAATAAATAAGTGTGATTTTTCTAGCTTGTCTTTAAGAGAATATAGCTGGATAAGGCAAACAATAATAAAATATTAAAATATTTTGTAACAGATATATGGTAATAAATATTCTGGGTGTTTGTCTTCCAGAATTGAAGGGTTGATAACTTCCCCAGATGCTTTTAAAAATAACTTTAAAAGTTGTTTTTCACTTGGGCTGGACCAGCCTCATTATAGGCATGTAGCAGTGTGACCAGTTGTGAATATATACTGAAAAGATGTATTTTAACCCTGACTGGACTAGGCTAACAAAGCAGACTTACTCTTCAAAAATGCACTATGCAAGTTCTGTGAGTAGCAGAGGTAATAGCCAAGAGTTTCTCGGAAGGCTTACAGGCAGTAGTATAATTTGTAGGAGGTACTGATGGTGTCTTGCTTGACTTCTGAAAAAAGATCAAGCTAGAGTATGTGAAACTCTTACTGCTGTTGCTGTCCTCTCCCTCAGTGCTGGAGATCTCTGATGTGTCTGAAGCACAAAGATTCTCAGAAGAGCTGCATGCCCAGGTATCACACGTTAATCAAATGTCTGATATTGGTAATTTGATTTTACTTTACTGGGAATAGCAAAATAATCTTTGTGACAAATCTACTGAGAAATACGGCTGGGAGTTTTCCTTCTTTTGAAAACAAAATGAAGTCTTTCTTAGCTCTCCCTTTTAACCTGATGCACTCTGGACAACCTTAACTCATGGAAAGTGGATTACATCATTAGCATGATATACGGAACAAATCAAGGAGGTGTGTTCAGATTTTACTGCCATTTATTAGCTGGAGTTAAAATTACAGAGGTGAATACCAACAAAGTTAATACAGGAAACAAATATAGAAGTGGATGGGACAAACTTGAAGTACGGTAGGTAACCAGTTCCATAAAATGCTGGTATGGTGATTGGGAATGAAACCTTTGTTGTTTTTACAAATCCAGTTATCAAGCTATCCATTATTTTATGTGGATTATAAGGGAGAAAACCTAGGGGGATGGTGGAGGAGTTGTTCTGTTGTCTCTGAAATCATCTTGGTTATGTTTCACAGAAAGAATGCTAAACAAAATGCTATCTAAGCAGCTCAAGCCTTAATCAAGTGACTTTCTGAGTACTGAAGGTATTTGGTCATGTGACTGTCCATTGGCATTCCTCATGATTTCTGTAAGCTTCTCTTTTATGTTAGGTCAGTATGTATTGTACTCCATATGCTAATTTATGAACTGGTACAAGACACCATGTGGCTCTGCACTAACAGTTTGGTAGTCCCTGTGAGTGGATCCATGTATCCCCTTGGTCTCTTACCTATGGCCCTATTAATTTAACCTCTGTTCCCATAGAAGAGTAGAGATCTAGGGATTGAAAGGGTTTATAATACCCTTCTGTGTTAATTGGGTGACTTGTGAAAGTAAATATTAAGCTCAGTGGAGCCTTTTCTTAAAATTAAGTATAATAAAATATATTTTGAGAATTTGTAACTTGAATATTTTTGTGGTAAGGCACAAATGGTCATCCCTTAGAGGCTATAGTGGATGTAAATAGCAAGGTTTTGGCAGCAGGGAGCCTGCAGGCATGGTCTCTGTGGGAGGAGGCCAGGGGTTGCCCTGTGTCAGACACAGCAACATCCAGCTGTCTTTGCAAGGGACCCCACACAGCTAAGCCCTTCAGCCAAGTTGGTGACACCTCTGTAAACACATATTTAAGAAAAAGCAGAAGATTCTGAGTGAGAGGAAACACAGAGAGAAGAAGGGAATGGATAGGAGGAGGGAAAAACAGAGGGAATAATAAGGACAAGGAGGTGCTCTGTGGCAGAGCAGGTGCTTCCCTGAAGAGCCTCTGGTTTATTGATAAGTTCATGCCAGAGCAAGTGCACGTCTGAAGGGACTGTGGCCCACAGGGAAGCCATGCTGGAGCTTAGGACAAGAGTGTGAAAGGAGCAGCAGTGGAGAGAAACTGCTGAGTACTGACCCTGACCTCGTGCACTGCTGGTTGTCTCACCAAAGGATTGGCTTTAGCTATCCAGCGGCTGTGTAAGCTTATCAATCCCCCTGTCCTATCCTCTTTTCAAACACAGACATCCCACTCTGTTGTTTAGTATCTTTTGACGTTCCCCTTTGACCCAAAACAAGAGTGAATCAAAGCAATAGGGTGCAGAAAATTGCTGTGGTTTATTGTGCATCTACTGTCTGAAGGTGTGCAGCAAAGGTGAATGAGTTCTGGGAAGTGACAGCAGGTGGGCCCAAGACTCCCATCTTTCATTTTCATTCCTCTTCTGCCCACAGCAAGACTTGTATCTTGCATTCATGGAGCAGTGCCACAACCTCTCCCTTGTTCTGTGTCCTTGCTCCACACAACAAACACCATTGGTAAGCCAGATGTGCCATCCTGCAGCCAGCTGCATGTGATGGCTGAGGTCATGGGCTGGGCAGAAGCAGTGGCATTAGGCTGCCTGACAGCCCAGCATCTCTGCCCTGTCCTGCCTAGCACAGCTCCTGCCTGTGTCAGACCCCCTCTGTCACTTGTTTAGAGCTCTCTAGAAACAGACTCATGTGTACTGTAATAAATAAACTGGTACTGACCAGCTACAAGAAATGCCTAACTGCTGGGAGAGAGTAAACTCCAGGAACCATACAGTAGACTGCCTAAGATCTGTACTGATTTGAGCCCAAACAGGTGTCTTGATTGCACCTGTGCAGGCAAAGATGCAGTTCCAGCTGGGATTACTATTGTGGTAATAGCACTAATGTATGTGGAGACTAACAACAAGAAAGGGTCTTACTGTGAGAGCCTCCACTACATCTACAGGGTAGCAGATGAGCTCTGTCCTGAAGAGCTCACCCTGGATATGATTAAGACAGAATAATGGAAAAAAGTGTAGCAAGGCAAGTTACCTTTTAAGCTTTCTCATGAGACTTATGATTTCTTCTCTGCTTCTTTTCTGCATACTGCTGGTGATTGGATTTCCCTGTTGAGCTGCTCACACTTAGCACTCCTCCAGCAGCCAGGTGGAAGCTGTTTATGCAAGCATTCACTGATGTGTTGTGTAGGCATGGAGGAGGGAGGATGAGGGGAGGTTTGGCTTACTTAAAGCCCCAAGAATGCCCTAATCTTGTAAAGAATATAAGTCTTCTGTGTGCAGGCCTCTGGAAAGTTTATGGATAAACTGAGACCCATAGAGGTGCCTCTGTATTAAGGTGGGACTGTTTGCATGTGCCTCTATTTATTGTCTAAAAGTAGAAGGAAAATAGTTCACTTTTAATAAATGGGGAAAATGCTAAAAGTACATTTACTTTGGCCTGGCTAAAAAGCTGCTTAAATTTAACTTAGCTGAATAAATATTACCCTGTATGTAAAATTTAAGTCTATTTAAAACTGACTTATTGATTTAGCTTGCACGTGTAATCGATATAACTTGCTTGAAATCCATGTCAGAGTGCCCACACACGGATTTGTACAGGCTTGACATTTTAATATTATTTAAACTGCTGTAGGCTGTACATGTGGACCTCCCCTTAGTAGCCTCCAGCAGTAGAAGTGATGTCTTTTGGTTTTGCTAATGACAGCAGCCAGCATTTAAACCTTGGCTTCATGCTGCCCACCCTGTTCACACCATTATGTGTTTCTTCATAAGACCACAGGTTTGCTGGCAGGGTATCCTGTTTCTTCTAAACGCTAACGTATTACACCTGACCACATGTGTCTCAAGAGCTCACAGCCTACATACTTGTTTTAAGTAATCTATTAAGGCAGTCCAAAATAGCACCATCTCAAGACTTCCAAAATGTTGAACAAAAACTGCAATTACACTACACAAAATTGCTAAGGAAAGCCATCTGCTCAAATTAACTGTGTGCATGTGGCAGTCAGGGTGATGGCAGGACTTGGAAGGAACTCTATGTTTTGTAGTTCAGTCCATGACGAACTTCTAACCTCTGAGCACATCACTACAGATGTTTCTGCTTTCCCCCCAAGGAGGAAGTGTACATCACATAATGGAAATATTTCATAAAATAAACCATTACATGCCTGATACCATGACTTGGCTCATAGGGATATTATGGTTCTTTTTATTGCCTAAATGAAGGAGGTCCCTTAGACAAAGCTGTTGGCTTTGAGTGAGTGCTAAAGTCTATGTTGATGGTATTTCTGCTGTTGCAGTCTTCACCCATTCCTGATTATCCCCTGAAACCACTTCCCACCATGTTGTGGGTTACCAGCAAGACTCACAGGGGAGACTAATTCCAAGTGGCCTGATAAAGAAATGAGACTGTGTGGCAGTGGAGAATTGTGTGCCTCCTGTGTCCTTAATAACCTATATTAATCACAGTAAATCCTATAGGATTTATAATTTCATTATAAGGCAAAAATTTATTTATTAGTTTCCTTGTAGTGGGCAATCATTCCCTGAAACAGCTGGATGGCAATAAGACGTTCCAGCGTTACACTGGAAAGCAGCTGGGGGCAGAGATTCTCAAGATTATCTTTATTTGGAAGTCCAACTGAACTTTTAGCAATCAATTTTTTAATAATAGCCACATATTTCAAATGTTTTTAATTATTTATATATAGAAAAACTCTACTACAATTTTATTTTTATTTTTGTGCCTTTCGTGCACTGAACCACTGACAGAATACAGTTTATTTAATTTATGTAGAGGAAATTTAGAGGTGTATTCTAGTCATCCATCTCTACAAGTGCTGGTGTGGTTGGATACCATTGTGGCACAATACAGACAAGTCCTTTATTGTTTTAGTAGAACAGCAGTGCTTAATCACACAAATAATGATGTAATGATTGTGGGGTTTGGAGTCTGCAGTCAAGAGATGTGGTATTAGGTTTTGGTTCAGACTCAGTTAGCCAGTTTTTCACTTGGTGGAAATGTTTTATTCTTCTTTTGGAATCATTATTATAATAATGATCTGACCCTTAGAGGTCAGATAGGTTGTTCGGGAGGTCAGCATTGTTATGTCAGCATCTAGGTGTCTGCTATTTAAGCAGTTGTTGTATAATTGAAGAAAAACCCCAAACCTTCCATTTTACCCAGGGCATTATTTGTTAATTACCATATGGTTGCCATTATACTCTTGTCAGTGGAAGACAAAGATGATACTCTACTATATTATGGAGGATGGGAATACCAACAAAACTGAAAAGTCAGATCAAATCTCTTCCACTCCTACATTTCATGCTCAGCAATTTTCAAGCATTAGACAGAAAATGCAATACCTTTGGCATTCTTTTTCCAGAGGAGTTTCTGGATGTACTTGTTTGTCACATTTCAAACACTTGGTGTAGTAGTCATAGTAGGGCTTAATCACAGACAAATAATAAAATACTGATCTCTTCTTTAAATATAACCTGTAAAATTACTTCTGAAAACTTGTAACAGAGTATTCTGTGCATCTTCAGGTAAATGGATGTTTGGTGTTTAAATGCACAGTAGATGTATAATAAAATTTAGAAATTTCTGTATGTGTTCATCTTTCTGTGACTGCCCAGCTACTGTGGGAAGATTTATTTTATTTTTAAAAATGCTGGGACTGATCTTAAGGTCCTTTGAAAAATTGCCTTCTAGTTTAATGTTTGCTACGACCTTCATTAAACACTTTATGTGGTCTGTGCCAATGAAGACCATTAGCATTATCATGAACCAGTAACCTCAGGGTAAAAAAATGGTTATGCTTAAAAACATAAGAGCAGGGTTATTAAAAAAAAGTGACTTATCAAGTGTAAATAGAATGACTTGAACAAAATGTGCGTCATTGTACATGCAGGCCCTCATTTACCATCTGGTTTCTGTTTTATGACCCTAGCTATGGATTTATTTTGTGCTAGTGGACAAACAATTGGACAATGCTTAGAAACACAAGCTGGAATGTAGGGAAAGCTTATGGCAATCTTTCACATGCTCTGTATCATGTGGGGGAAAAGCATTTTATAGAAAAGATTAATTGAACTGTAAACATTGCATCCTGATAACTCTTCCATATAGTCACATAATTATGATTTCTTTTACTTTCTTCAGATTTTCATTGAAGTCCAGCTAAGAGTGCAACCAACCAAATAAAGTGAAAAAGCTGGGCATCTGAAGAAGCATCCTTCTACTTGGTGAAAATGTCTCTTATTTTTTGACAACGATTAAAAGACAATGGGGTCAAACACTCTTGGAAAGGCTGCAACATTAGATGAGCTTTTGAACACTTGTATTGAAATGTTTGGTATGCTCTTTCAATATTTTATTTTGTTGTTATTGAAATTAATCTTTTAATATACGTCCTGCTGTTCTCTGGTTTAGCCAATCTTTCTCTTGGCTAAGAACATTTGTGTTCTGTAAAATTTTC
Source organism: Entomyzon cyanotis (assembly GCA_024500445.1). Taxonomy (NCBI): domain Eukaryota; kingdom Metazoa; phylum Chordata; class Aves; order Passeriformes; family Meliphagidae; genus Entomyzon; species Entomyzon cyanotis. The sequence goes on along the minus strand of JAKEPQ010001015.1, from coordinate 2,300,153 downwards.
CATGTTTCAATTTGGCCCAGAATCATGCAAGCCAGAATTTTAATCACATTCATACTGTACTAAATTTTCTTAATACAGATAATGCAAAATTGTGGGTATGGCAATTTTTAAAATGCTGGCCTTTACCAAGAGAAATGTTTAGATGAATTATTCAAGGAGTTATTTCTGGCATTGATTTTTGTCTTGAGTTGTTACCCAGCTGTGGTTTTGACCAGTCATTTTTCTAAAGGTTTTCCAAGTTATCATGCAATAATTGGCAAGAGTATGACCTAAGGCTCATGTAATCTTTTTACTGTTATTAAAATGTGATGTACCAGGTCTGAGGGAAAGAAGTGATGAAAAAGACGTTGATCCATAACACCATTAATCATGACATATATCACATTGTGGTCAAATGAGTTCATGGGTGGGTTTAAATGTTTTCAAATGGAGCTTTGATTCCCAAAGCAGCATTTAGATTCTCTTGAGATGCAGGACAGCTTTTGATTGGAATGAAGTCCTAATATTTTTTTTTCCATGTGGAGAGAAACAAGTATCTAAAGGTGAGAGAGACTGAACAATTGACGGATAGACATATCTTGCAAACAGCTGTAGCAAATCCCCAAACACCATCAAACTTGTTGTACTAGAACTTAATCAAAGTATTAGCAGAGCCCATGCACTTGTCTGTTGGAAATTGTGTCTCTCCTTGTATACATACTCTCTTGACAAGCACAGTCCATGTATGGCTCCTGTTTCACACATCACATCATCTACTGTCTTCCCAAAAAGCGACAGACAGAGAATAATCTCCCATTGCAGATATTGGGGGAGGCTGATGGTCAGCCAGCCTGGCAGGGAATAACTGTTTGTGTAGTTTCAGTGGCTACACTGCAAAGACACAAGGGTCTCCATGAGGCAGATGGAGATGGGACCTCGGGCACAGATGTGAGGTGCAGCTTTGTCGTTGAATTCCTTGAAGCAGATATATTTTAAAATAATTTAACTGCTAATTTAAAGGTATAGAGCTGCAATAAAAGAAATATTGGAAGTTGTTGTATATAAATCATCTCCCCACCCTCTTGATGGACTAATTTTGGATTTGTTCCTTAGATTACTGGCACTGTCTTTATTTAAAGTTCAGCACAGTGCTGTCCATGCCCTATTTTTTTAGCTATGGCCTGTTATCTACATTGGTTTGGGGTTTTTCCTCTGTTTAACCAACTGTCACTGCATTCTAGCAGTAGTTACTTTTCAAGGAGCATTTTTGTGCTCTGGTTTCCTTTCCTACCTCTTTGGTAGATAATGAGCCAACATTTCCTCTTTTGATCCTTTCTGTCTGACTCTGCTTGAAGAATAAAAGCTCACCTCTGTTATAATGGGGCTAATTCATTGTTTCTTTTTTGCAGATGACAAAGGAAACCAGTGTTCCAGCCATTTGCCAAGAACCTTTCTTTTAATGCATCGGTGGTATCTGCCTTCGACAGAGCTGGCTGGCAAGCTTCTGTCCACATATCCTTTCACAGAGTGCTGCGAGTTGGCATTACAGGGACAAAAGCAGATTGTTTTTCTGACTGCTTGTAAAAATGTGCCAATTAATTAGTGATAAACAAGGTTTAGAGATGAATTTTTCTTCAGCCTAAGAGATGGAAATTTGTGAGTTTCTTTATATTCACACAAAGACTGTGGGCTTTTTTCACATGTACGAGAATACTGATTTTGCATGAACTTTGAGTAACTGCAAATAGGAGGCCAAGGCAACTTTTCAAGTTATCACAGTAGGTTGGCCTTTGAATACTATGAATTTTCAGTCATATCAAAGCACCTACATGTCATTTATACCTTTTATTTCAGTAATCATAACTATTATCATATTTGGTTAGCCAGACCTGGCAAGAAACCTTTCAGGAGAATATTCAGAATAGCAGAATAGAGACATTTTTGATAAGGGGCAGCCAGGAAATAGTGTCTGTCCCCTGCAATGCTGTGAAAGTGAATGAAATGTCAGAGGCATAATGTGGTTATCTCTAGAAGAAAAGTTTGATACTTTTTTAAATTCAGCTGGTCTGGTATCAGTCTCCAGTGAATAAAAACAACATTGCTGAATCAAACCACACAATGCTTTCTTTAGCTGACGTACATATAGAGATGCCGATGGGGAGAACTGTAATGAATTCAGATTGAAAATCTGCTACTTCATGAGGTAAACACACTTCTGGTCCTCTAGCATTTTGGTTTTATGGTTCTGTTTATACTTTCAATGTAATTTTGTTTGTTTGGGTGTTTTTACTTGGTCTCCTTTCTACAGTGAAGTGTGTTGAAAACAATTAAGCTGAGACATCCAGTTTTTAAGACACTTAACTGCATTAGCTAAAAAGCTGACTGAAAACTTGTGCTGTTTTATCTGGCTCATGAATGTGATGCCTCTCAGAGGGGGACTAGTTCAGTGCCACACAGAGGAGAGACACATTTGGCTTCCAGGTGTAACTTAGTGTGGGAGAGGGAGATTTTCTCTGGGCTGTAGACTTCAGCTCATGCAATCCCTACATAATTTATGATGACAGAAGTGTGTTAGTGATGCCAATGTTGTTACAGGTTGGGTGTGTTCCAAACCTTGCACCTACTGCACTGACCTTGTTTCCATGGGAAAGCTTTCATGTGTTGGCCTGTTCTTATGTAGGAACACTTCCCTATAAAAGAGAACGGATGAATTTTTAAGTAAACGTAATACAACCTGCTTCACTCAAATGTTTTTCCTCCTTCCTCTGGATAAAGTTATATCAGTGAGAAGAAAGGCGGGGGGAGTACTGAAGGCAGGACTGATTAAGCCTTTTCCACCCCCCATACATAGAGGAGGAGGTTTACATGACTTACATCTGCTTTGCACAGTTATTGTGGTATGATTGCCACTCAAATTCACATTCTCATTGACAAGTCTTTTCTGAGCAAAGTTGTCTCCCTTGGACAAGGACCAAGTGCAAGTGTAATTTGGGTGTCCTGGCAGCCTGTCTCAGGACACTGTGTGCATGCTTTTTGTGCCTGTCACCTGAGACATCACTTTGATTTTGCATTTCAATAGAATGTTGCTTTGTTGTGCTGTTGTGAGTTAAGCAAAGAAAATTAAAAGATGAAGTGGGTTTTGCCACTTCACTGTCACAGATAAGTCCAGAAGCTGAGGTAGTTCACTCTCTCTGTCTAAAGAACAGTGGATCTGAAATATGTTCTATTAAAAAAATGTATATAAAACATATGCAGCCACTGAATATTATACCTGAGTTTCTGGGCAACTTTTAACTGCTGTCTGTGGATTTCAGATACTGGATTTTGGAATTTCCTGCAGAGTTTAACTTGGATCTTGGGCTGATTCGTTTGACTGAAGAGTTTCAAGAAGTAGCTAGCCAGCTTGGATATGAGGATCACATCCATCTTATTGATATCTCCAGCATGTAAGGATGTCATGAGCTGCAATATCTTTGTGTCTGGAACAGCAGAATTCTAGTTCAGTGCAAAATATAAAAATATTAAGGGCCATCTTGATCTTGAGAGAGCAAGAAAAGCACTTACAAAATTGTTTTTAAATTTGAAGCTACTAAAAATTTGAAGTTATAGTTACACTGTAAAGAGAAGATTCCTATCTGTAAGTTTTTCATATAAACAGGAAATAAGTTATTTTTCTGACAAAGCAAGTGCCAATTAAGTGATTAGTATTACTTTTTTCTGTAAGTTTTCATACAGAACTTACAGAATCAATGTAGTAACTAACATGCTGTGTAAATCTTAGACCTTCTTGGGAAGCTTTCTTGTCCTCTCATCAGTAATCCACTAGTTTTTTGTAATGTTTTCTATTATTTAACTGGAGAATTTTTAGCATTCACATTTTTAGTTGCATTGCGTCAAAATGATTACAACTTCTATTTCCTTGACATGCTGATCACCAGACATGCTTTTGCATCCCATCTGATATAGTAGATTTTCTTTTAAAATATGGCATGTGCATACTATTTGTTTCTGCTGTTCCATTACTTCAGGGACCTGTGGAATTACAGAGAAAAAAAATTAATCCTTGGTGTTGTTCAAGTATATTTTTATTCTGTATCGGAATTTGTTGTGAGCTGTTCTTCTATTTCCAAAGCATCTTCAGTTATGGTTTCCTGTATCATGGGGAAGAAGATGTCATCCTTTTGTTGTGATAGAAACCTGCTGTTATTTATCACTTGCAGTAGTGCATCCAAAACTCCTATCTTCTGTTACGCTCCTCAAAAGGTCTTAATCTAAGTGTTTGTTATGTATTGGATGTCACAGACCAGAAGGCTCGTGGTCCTTCTGTGGTCAATTTTACATTATATGTTCCAACTGTGTGCTACGCTGGCATGTACCCAAACAGAATCGAGACTTATACCTATTCTATTGCAGTCCTTCCTATGACTGGATGAGAAGAGTTACACAGAGGAAGAAGATTTCCAAGAAAGGAAAAGCCTGCCTGCTGTTTGACCATTTGGAACCAATTGAGCTAGCTGAACATCTCACTTTTCTGGAGCATAAATCTTTTAGGAGAATTTCTGTAAGAAGCCCACAACTTTGTCACTTGCAATTGGGAGTCTATCTTTAGAGAGCGCTCACATGGTTTTGCATTTATGACTTTTTTCTCAACATCTCAGTGTAGTAAATCTTTATACTCTCTCATATGATATACATAGCCGTGCACTTCCTTGATCTTTGTCATGACTGATGATTTTTGGCCCTGAGGGAAATTCAGGCACAGTTGCTTCTTTTCACAGAGGATTGTACAAGAACAAGAGGCAAAAGTGAATGAAAACTGAAGTTGAAGCTAAAACAAAACAAATGAGTAAGACAGATGCCAAAAGAAATGCTGATTTCTGCTGGCAAATATCAATATGAAAATCTCACATTGTTACTGTATCAGGTGGCAAACGGAAGCAGTAAGTTCTCAAGATGACAAATGAGATTTCTTTTTAAACTGTTTAGGAACATAAGAGAAATCAAACTCCCAAACTAAGAAAAATATATGAGTTTTTTGTTTGTTTCAAGAGAGGAAGGAAAAAGAGATCAATGAGGTGCTGAGACCAGTCTAAATAGAATCACTTTTGATGTTGCTTAATAATGTTCAAAGGTTAATTACTCTAGACTTCAAATCAAGGGAACACACCCTACTGTGTTCTGTGCAATGCTAACCTTAAAGAAGGAGGGAAGGACAAGAAAAAAGGCATGGATTTCTTATTAGACTTAAGATGTATTTTAATTCCTTTGGGGATTCCAGGAAGAAAACTCAAACCTGCAAAGAATTTTCCTTCTTTTTCCTGTTTCTAGCTTGTCTGTTAATTCTTCAGCTTGAATTTAGCTATCAGAGATAATTCTCTGCAACCAATCAGAGTTAATTAATCTTGTACTACTTGTTCTCTCAAAGATATGTAATTGTAGAATATGATAAGCCTGAATTCTGTCTTTGGTTTTACCTGTTTAAAAAAAATGGGGAAGAAGGAAGGGCAACATTAATTATAACAAAAAAAAATTTAATTATCTGATCACTGAAATACTGTTTACCTGCATCTAGGAGATAAGCATCTGCTGTGTTAGAGTAAATACCCTCATATGTTTTTCTAGCAGGTTGGTTTTGGTCAGCTAAGATCAAGAAACCTGTCTTGGCTGGCATTGCTAGCAACTCCCTACACAAGCTAAAGTTATGTCACAAGCTACTGAAAACCTCCCTTTAAGGGACAGCTGAAAATGGTTTTCAAACATTTAGGGAAATGTAATTTTTGGGATCCTGTAGAGTACCATGCCTTGAGGGTGCCAAATAAAACTACACAGAATAAAATGTGTTAAGTAAATTATGGGAAAGACGGAAGTAGCAAATCATGCTCATCATGCAGCCCTCTGTAATTCCTGACACACAAACAAGTTGTAAATTGACATTTAAGGAAAAACCAAACCAAAACAACAGCAAAAAGCTTTTAAGGAAGAGCTGTTGTGCAGCAGGGTCTGCTGACCCTGAGTCATGGTCACTTTCTAAACAAGAAGAGCTTTAAAAAGAAAAAAAAGTATCAGAGCTTCAATTTGATTCTTCAGTTGTCCACCGTGGTACTGAAAATGCCTTTTCTGTGTCAGTTCACAGACTACCAAAGCTATGTGATCCATGGCTGCTTGGACAATAATCCTACTTTGGAGAGATCTATTGCCTTATTTAATGGTATCTCTAAATGGGTCCAGCTCATGGTTCTCAGCAAACCAACACCCCAGCAAAGAGCAGAAGTAATCACAAAGTTTATCAATGTTGCGCAGGTAAGTCTTGCAGATGAGTCTTTTTCCTCCAGTAATATCAACTGAGATTGCAGTAAACAAATTAGCTAATGCTCTTTGTTATTTCCTCAGTGAATAGCCTGTTTAATATTACTGGAGGTTATTTGTTCAGGTGTTGTACGCCTGCAATTCTTAACTAGCAGACATAACTATACAATAATTTTTCTTTGTTGTATTCCAGCTGGCAGCTGTCACTATTGTGCATTTCTTCTGGAGCTTAGCTAATTAAAATATGAAATGCTGAACCATTCTGTTATTAACAGAATGTTAACCATTCTGTTAATCTGGTTTCATGATTTCTGCTTTAGCCTTGATGGGTTGTCTCCTTTAACTTGTTTTGTGTGACACTGACTATCTGCTACTTTTATTTCATTAATTTTTAATAATGCATGATTAACCTCTCCTGCAGAAACTCCTTCACCTCCAGAACTTCAACACGCTGATGGCAGTTGTGGGAGGTCTAAGCCACAGCTCCATCTCTCGCCTGAAAGAGACTCATTCCCATCTTTCTTCGGAAGTCACAAAGGTATGGTGGACTCCAGAATACAGACATATTGAGCTGAACATCACCTCTTTGAGGTCTGATGGGTTCTGCAGTGCAGGTGTCTCACCAGCACAATACTTGGATCATGGCAGGGCATGCTGAAAGGCACTTGGTTGCATTCCTCTCAGTGGAGCAGGATAAGCTCACAGAGATCCTCTGCTTGATTGCCTGTGCCAGAGAGGAAATTAACACAGTCGACACCCTGACAAGAGTTGTGCTCATTTAAAAGTGATTAAGGAAATGCTTAAGGAATGCTTTCACAGAGACTTGCTTCTCTGGCTGTTTGTAGGACTGGAACGAAATGACAGAGCTGGTCTCTTCCAATGGAAACTACTGCAACTACCGCAAGGCTTTTGCTGACTGTGTTGGCTTCAAAATTCCTATTTTAGGAGTCCATTTGAAAGACTTGATTGCTGTCCATGTCATTTTTCCTGATTGGATAGATGAGAACAAAGTTAACATAGTGAAAATGCAGCAGCTTTCCATTACCCTGAGTGAACTGGTTTCCCTGCAAACTGCTTCTCATCATTTAGAGCCTAATTTGGATTTAATTAACCTGCTAACTGTAAGTATTGAGCATGTTTCAATTCACTTCTGTGATTCAAATGTTGAGTGTCAGTATGAATACTCATACCTACAAAGTTAAGTGCATATTGTTATCCCAGTTTTGAAAAAGAAAAGGGAAAGAATAAACGACAGAAACAAGTTCACCTGAGGTGTTAAGAAAGTCAGATGGAGTTTTACTACTGTAGTATGTGGTGGCTGGAAGCAGCAACAGGATTGTTATAAATTGCCTATTTTAACAATGACAGATGGAGGGCTGTATTTATGTCAGGAGAAGTAAAAACTCAGTTCTGACTACTTAGAATGGAGGCTTATGTCTCCTGTGGAAGGATTGGGTGACATGCTGACATGGACACACGAGAGATTCCAGCTGGAGCATCACTCCATTCTTGCTCCCCTGTGCTTTGCATGTGACACAGTACCCTTCCTATCCAGTAAATGAAAATGTGATGGATTTGTACTAGGACTGATCAGGTACAGAGCTTTACACTAAGGAAGCTGACAAATATGAGCCTGATCTTGGAGCTACCAAGCTGGTGTGGATGTACCTATGGCTTCACTGGAATGAGGACTGGGAAAGGTTGGGGGAATAAGAAAACCTTCTTCAGTTGTGCCTTGTATGGAACAACCTGGGAACAAGGCTTAATACTGGTTAGTGGGACAGGCAAGAGAAGGCACCAGATGTTGACTGCTGCAACACTTCTTTAAGTCAAATTTTGAGCTATAAAGGCAGATATTTATTATTTTCTTTTGTTTTCATTGGGACTGAGAGTTTCTTTCTCATGACAGTCTTTCCCTTCCTGGTCATTTCTTACAAGCTTGGCTTTGAATAGGGGGAAGTGGAACCTCAGGCTTTAGGGAACTGAGCAATAAAACAGTGAGTCCAAAAGGGTGGAAATTAGACAATGTGAAGTGAGATATGGAAGCTGAACTACTGCTACCACTTTCATTAGCTGTTCTTTCTTCTTGGCGACAGCCTGTTTTCCAAAAGAAGCAGAAAGCTAAAGATTTTTCTAAGACCTTGCAGGTCTTCATATATTCATCATTATATCACCCTGAGCTCATATAATGTATCTGTTTACCTCTTTTAAAAAATATTTTTCCTTTTCTTTTCCTGTTTTCAGTAAAATGACGGGGATTTTATTTGTATTTTCATACTTATTTCAGTGTATTTCATTTACCAGGAGAAGTAAATGAGTACATGATGAGTGCTTTCTCACTTGTGATACACTGATGCATTCATTCATAATATAACTCTGCTGACTTTGTTACAGTTGAGCCAATCTGATTGTAAAAAATGAAGTTGCATTTTGCAATGTTGATTCTAGGCCTGATCAAGGGTTAAAAATAACTTCTGGGGTTTTTTACCTGTTAGTATAATTCTACGGTAGTAACTTATTGTAATGATGGGGACTGCCCATCTAGGGCTGGGTATCTAGGTAGACAGGTCTAGGTATCCTAAAACCTTTCCAGGGTAATTCTGTCTTCATATTAGTCACTGGAAGTGTAGTTGTGGATCAAGTACATTTGATAGTGTGGGAGATTTCATTTTAAATGGTGACTTATGGAAAGGGTAAAACCAACAAATTTCTACAAAAAGTTCCAGGACCAGAATTTTGGTACATACCATAGTATGAATATTCTCATTTTTCTTCCAGTATGTAGATTTTGTCCTTATCTGTGTATACAATACTTTTATTTCAACACTAGTCTCTTAAACAGGAATAACAGACTTATATTGTAGATAAAATGTTTCTATCTTTTTTTAATAAGAAAGTTTTAAATTATTGGCTGGGTTCAGAGAAAGAGGAGAAGAAAAGGCTTGCAACCCAAAGCTGACAAGAGCTGACAACTAAAAATAGGTGACCTTGCTATGTGCAAATGGTCTTTTAGCAGATTTAGCCTCCCCTGCTGCCTAAGTCATCTTCAGTTTTGAGAGCGTGAGGAATTAACCATTCCTTTTATTGCTAGGTCTTATCTCTCGAATGTCAACTGTAAAATTTTTCCCATTTTTATTTAGAAAAGCTCCCTTTCAAATCTAGCAAATGTATATAAATGTGTGGAATGCTTTTCAGTTGTGTGTGAATTGGCTGACCCAATCCATTTATTCACTTCTGCTGTTTTTCCCATTGAGCAGCTTCTGTCTGGGCAAGCTTTTAGTAGGTGTCTTGTCCTGATAAGCAATGTGTAAATCTCTTGCCTGGCCTCCCTCCCTTGCAGTGCTGCCTTTTGCACCACACTCAGCAAGTGCTAACAGCCTGGCCTGTGCTTGCTTAACAAGGAAATCACTGGGTGCTGGTTTGCTAGTCCAACAACTTGCACAAAAAGATAAAATGGGCATTTCATGGGCATGTGGGAATATGGCCTGGCTTTTCTCTTCCTCAGTGGTAGAGTCCCATTTGCTCCAAGGGAGCTGATACCTTTCAAGTGGCTTGGAAATAGTGATGTTTGGGGAGGCTTTGATAACAGCTGTGAAGTGAGAGCTTGACTTAATAGCCTGGGTGAGAGGTGGGTAGTAAACTTCAGGCTGTCTGCTCAAGGTGCTTACATGCATTTTCAAGATGCTATTGTGAGTATAGACCAAAAGGGCTCATGGGGAACAAGAGGTCTGTGTTTTCTGCTGAATGATCAACAGTTGGGAAAGTTGGTCTTCTCTTCCCTTAAATGTCAGCTCACAAACTTAGAAGTCTGTACCACTCCCTGGAATCCAAACCATGGAGCTCAGAAGGAGTAAAAGACGACCTAAGCACGAGCTTGACAGTGCAAAAGAGAAGAACAACAGCTCTAAAGACATTTTTGCCATTAGAAAACTTACATTTGCTAAGGATGCTTAAGGAATTTTCTTACCTGCTGTGCAGTATTTCCACACTCTTTTTTTTTTTTCCACAATGTGAATAAAAAGCCTGTGGGTGTTTCATCACTTTCTGTGGATTGCAACTGGACCTCAGTTTCTCTACTAGACCACAGTGTATTTGTATGAGCTGTGTTAGAACCTATTTGATGCTGCCATTTTCCCCCCACTATTTTTAGTTCTCAGTATCTATTTACTGAGAACATCTAACCTGTTCTGAGACTATATGCAAACAACTGGAAAGTCCCAGTCATTTGTATAGTCTAGCGAAGAGAATGAGAACTACCTAAACAATCAAATTGAAAGTCACTCCCCCTAAATTATGTTCAGTAAGTTCCACTTAGAAAAAAAAAGTAAGTCATGCATTTCTGATCACCCCCCCTCCCCACCCTTCTCAATCCCCCTCCAAATTGCTTAGAAAAAAGCATAGGACAGCAATGACAGTCAAATTAGAATAGAAATGGCCACTCACTGTAAAGATTATTCTAGGAAAACTCTTATTGCACTTTATTCGTCAGAGCAAAACTGTAAATAAAATACAAAAGGAATGCTTATATAACTGCATGGTCATCATGCTTGTAATATTTATGCTCGTGTATGAAACTTCTGAACTAGACAATACCTTGTCTACTGCGTGCTTACACATTGTGCTTAATGAACTTTAACCACTGCTTAAGATAAGGTCACATAATTCAGGGAGGGAAAGATACAAGCTTGCTTAATAAATGCTAATACATCTCCACTCCCAAATCCACACCCTGTTCATCTAGCCTGCTGAGAAAACTGTGCTCTTTCACAGGAACCAGGCAACACCTTTTGAACTACCAGTTCTGCTCTCTCTCCCAGTCTGACCTGATAATATTATGAACTCCAACTGAATGCTGCTTATTTTATGCCACCAAGGAACCTCAAAATACAGTCACTGAATATCTCACCACATGAACTATATTTATTTCAGCACTTACTGGTTCTATGTTGTCTCCAGGACAGGCCCTTACCTAACCCTATGACAGCAGCATGCAAGCTGGGTAAAGGAACCTGCAGGATGCACAGCCTTTCACTGTGCCCATAACCAAATTGCTAAGTGCAAAAATCAGCAGTGTTTCAGCTAGACAAAATGAATAATGTAATTTCAGACTTCTCTAAAGCCATGTTTTTGCTTTGGGAACCTATCTTGGAAGAGGGCACAACTTCTGTCTTACTCATTGCACAAAATTCTGCCTAAAAGAGGGTGATTCTGCAGTAGTTGTCACTGGTCCTGCTTGTTACTTACTTGGCGCTTCAGATTCTCTAAAAATAACCTTCTGTCACAGTCATTTAGTCAGTAGTAATTCTATCTGTCTGTTCGGGAGCATCCTTTTAACTCAATCTTCGCTTAGCTGGGGATTTGCAAGGTAGATGATAACTTCAAATCATGTTAATTCTCCAAAGCAGATTAATGTAGGAACATGATCACAGGCAACATGTAATGTTTGTTTCCTCTCATGGCAAAAGATTAGCTACAGCATTGATTACTTTTCTCCTTCATCACTCCAAAAGAGGAGGAATTTACTGCAGACATGCCTCAGTGCAAGACCCCAGCTGCCAAAGTAAAAACAAACAGATTCACTCTACTTTAAGCATATCTATGTATTGTCTTTTTTCTCAATAAATCCTCTAGGGAAAAGAATGAGAACATAAAAGAAAAGTCTTGCATTTATCTAGAAATAGTGGAAAAGTAATTTGCCTTACTTATTGAGAGGTGATCAAGAGCAGGCCAAGCTGGGCTAGATGGGGATTGCTCTCAATGGAGCATCAACTTTGCTGCATCAACCATAGTGGCAAACCCAGCTTGCCTCTCCCAGGCCTCTGTCTGCCCAGGGCTGTCCAGAGAGGTGTTTGCTGCTCAGGCTGATGTCTGTGGAAGAGCTGCAGTACTATGGCACTTCTTGAGGAACAAAATTTGACCAGAATACAATCCAAAGTCCTTCCAGCCTAGCCCCTCAACGACATCTTTCCTGAAGTTTTTGTATTCACCAGGTTGTTTCTCTGTGATCTCTCATGAGCATTGAGAAGCCAGAAGAAAGTGTTTTGCACAAGGGTGGTCTCTGGGGCCAGTGTCCCTCTTTGCATGACATCAGCATGCAGCCCCTCTCTCCCATGGGGTCGGGATGAGGGTTGTGCCAGCCTTGGAGTACAGTGCCTGACGAGAGCAGCAGCATGTCTCACCAGCCTGGGTTATGTTTGCTCTGCGGAAATCTGCTTTTCCAGCAGCTGCACACAGCTTTGGAGCATCTCCTGAACTCAGAGTAGCAAAATGTTGTGTTTACCTTCAGTGGGAGGTATATCTTTGCTTACAAGCCTGTCATATCCGACCCAGTTTAATAAATATTACTGTTTCTCCCTCTTTCTTACATGTAGCTGTCCCTGGACCTCTACCACACTGAGGATGATATCTACAAGCTCTCACTGGTGCTGGAACCAAGGAACTCCAAATCTGTACGTCATCTTTTACTACATTTGGATATATTGCTTATTTTGTCTGCATGCAGTTGATTAAATTTTTAAATTACAGTTACTGTGTTTCTTCATTCATATAGACATAAAGCTTTTTAGTGTTATACTTGTGTGGAAAGCACAGTCGCTATTTACAGGTGTTAGTACATATTGGGAGACATTAATAGTGCCAAACTTTACTGTTAATTATTTTTCAACAAAACCTCTTCAAGTCCTGGAAAACAAGGTTCTGCTCTAGATATAGATATCCTTTGTAAGTTTATATTCATTATTTATTGCGTGACCCTTAGTTGATTTTCTGGATACTGGTGCAGTTATGTAAAACAACACTGATTTAAAAGATTTGTTTAAGGTAAGGCAAATAATTACTGTAGTATTTTAAAACTGTTTGCTTAGGTATAATTGTCTCTATCTTGGGCTCTCAAGCAATGTTTAAACAGATGAGAATAGATATTACTCTTTATTTGGTTATGTGCAACTAAAGACAATGCTACATTCATGCATTTTTCTTTATTTTTTGGAAGTCAGAGGATAAGGATAAATCTCATAATTAATAATTGACTTTCACTTAAGTTGTTACTCTTTCTTCTGTGGCCGAAGGCTGGGGACTCTGCTTTCCTCTGAGCATTTCTTCAGTGCATTAACATTTTTATTATATTTCATATCCAGCCTGTGATGCTCTCAGGCTGAGCCCTCTCAAGTCTGCCACCAGCAGAAACTGAGGGTGGCTGGAAATGCTTCGCAGGGTGTGAGAGCATAATCCAGGAGTCTGAGGTGATGCATTCCACCGCTTTTTAAAGTTTTGAAGCATTCTTAAGAGCAAGCAAGGAAGCAGAACCCTTTAATTTCCAAGTATTTCCAAGGCTTCTCTGGGGTTTAAAATAGTTAATTGCTCTTGGAGACCTGTTTGAGTACTATCTTTGTGTGTTCCCAGTGGTGTATTATGAGCAATGATAAGGAAACTAATGAATATTTCCATAGCCAACACTAGCTCAGCTGGAACACATCAAATTTCATTACTGAGTCTCCAGTCCTTGTTGGATATGATTTGACTACAACAGTTGCTGTTTATTTCAGTCGTTCTGGGTCCCTCATGCTCTCATTACCACCAACAAAGTTGAAATGTTACAGCCCTATGCTGTGGAAGGACTAATGGGCCACTACTGTAAATGAAGAAAATTGTCACATCGCTGCTTTGATCTCCAGCCCGAGCTTTAAGCAGGACAAAAGCAATATAAACAGTGCTGTGAACTTTAACAGGACCCAGCAACTGTGGGAGACTTCTGCGTAAGGATCAATGAATAACCAGTGACATTGAGCTGCTGCAGCACCCTGATGGGTAAAAAGCTGCAGCTGAATCGACAGAAGCCAGACTGTTTGAAGCTCACTTCTCTTTGATGGAGTGCCAAAGCACACAGGCTCTATTAGAGGGGAAAGAATCTGTAGAGCTTTCGTACGTGGAAAAATTTGTCAAAGGCAATGTGACAGCACAGTTATATCATTCCAACAGCTCCTCGATGTATTGTTATATGGGTTCCACTCCCATGCAGGTGCACTACGCAGGAAAGCCTCATGCTGCTGCAATCATTTTCGAGGCAGAAGTGGAGCTGATCTGTTAGCATGTGAGTCTGCTGTCAACAGGGACCTGAGCAAGACTTTCCTTATGCTAAAACTGGGAGGAGACTCTTCAGAAGGCATAGCAGCCTAAAAAAACACTGAAGAATGACCACCAGCTGTAGTATAGCACCTCCTTGTCACTGTGTCCTGTTTTTCCACACCCATTAGTGATCTTCTTGTTGGGAGTTTTTACTAATCCAGCTATTGTCTAGAAGACAACTCTGCCTGGTGCAATTATGCCACTGATGATGCACTTAGATTTTTTTTTTTTTTTTTGCTTTTCAGTAGAACTCCTTTCAATGCCAAAATACAGAGATGTTTGCAAACATCTGAAAATGCTTTTTCAGTCTACAATACCATTGTCCCTGTACTGGGGAAATAGATGGGAGATGCAGTCTGAGTCACAAACTGCATGACCAGATACAGTGTATCAGAACTTCTAATAAATTCAGCTTGGTAGTCTCTGGACAACTGGTTAGCACCTGTCTTCATGGGATGTATTTCAAATACATAAATAAAATCATGGTTGTTCATTTGAGCTTATGAGTGAAATAGAAGGAACCAATATTTCCCTTTGGCTAGCAGGCAGTAACATGACGTTTTCATTGCAACTTGTCAAAAAAAACTTAAAAACTGAATGAGGCTTCAAAAAAAATAGCCCAGAAAAAGGAGAAAGGCTCCAGTGGATTTAGTCTCCTTCTGCCACTGTGCACTCAGACCAGCAGGTGTTAAAAGCTCTCTGTGAGGTTTGGGTAGTCTAGCACCAACACTGACACTTCTAATATGCATGTTTTGGTCAGTGCTTTGGGCAGCTAGAGCTGGATGACCAGGTTCACTGTATTTCTTACTGAAATTGAATTCTGTTGATATAGGGATGTTTTCCTCCCAAACTTACTTGTGCACATTTGTATGGGGCAAAATCTACT
Organism: Entomyzon cyanotis; assembly: GCA_024500445.1. Classification (NCBI taxonomy): domain Eukaryota; kingdom Metazoa; phylum Chordata; class Aves; order Passeriformes; family Meliphagidae; genus Entomyzon; species Entomyzon cyanotis. Next base: position 2,284,858 of record JAKEPQ010001015.1, on the reverse strand, counting down.
GAGGCACTGCTAAAAGCTGCTCTAACAATTGAAAAAAGCTGAATTAGTAAAGCAGCCCACTAACAAATTCTTTTCTTCTTTTCCAAGCAAACACAGTAAAATGTGAACCTATGACCATTTCTCATCTTGATGTCAAAGTCTACAATACCATTGTTATATACAATGATAAGTGTGACATCTTTACATGTTTGAATCATCTCCCTTTCAATTCACACCAGTTTAGACCGAGACAGATGAGACCCAGATTTTTCGCTCATCAGCTACCACAGGGCCCTTCTGAGTCTGTGAACCATCTTCCTTCTGATCCAAAGCATGCTGATTTTTTTCTGCTTGACACTGCTTCACCTCTTAGATGTCCAGTGGCAGATACAGGGAAAGGCCAGTATGCCTTGCAGCATTTCTCATGCTAACTGCCTATTTTTTAATCTTTACCTGAAACTGTGCTCAGGTATTTCCTATATTTTCTACTTAAAGAATCTGAGCTGCATTCCAGAGCTGCTCCCAAAGCACTGTAGTGGTGTGGAGGGAGTCAGCCTGTGAGATCTGTGCATCCAGTGAGCTGTCAGCTACTGTTTTGTCAAGACCAAGATGATTCTAAAATAAAACAGTCTGGCTGGTGTTATCTGCAGAACAAGCCGAAGGTCAGCCCTTTTCTACTCAAGCTGTCCATTGTGGCACATCTCAGCTGGAAACCAGTGGGATTGCTGAGAGCAATTCTGCTGCTGCTTCTGCATCCTCTGTCTTGCTGGTGCCACACAGAGCAGGAGCATTAACTTCTTCAGGTTGTGGCAGGTTTCTGGTCTTACCTATTTCTGACACTCACTGTGTTCACAGACCCTCCTTCCTTCCCTCTTCCTTCAAGTCTCACTGCAGTTGAACCCCCTGGAGATGTCAGTGAGGAAAGACTGCTTGGGTTTGCTTCTGAGCTCCCTGGGTGCTAGCAGTGTAGCTGGGAGGTGCCACAGAGAGCCCAGCTGAAGCTGTTAGTGAAGACAAGCAGCTCTTTAGAATTTTGCCTGATGTTTTGCTAAGCACATTTTTACAGCATGGGTACTCCAGTAGTTTGTGGGTTTAGCTCTGACATTTCGAGCTGCTTTTAACAGGAAACTTCAGATTTGAAAATCCTTGTGTTCTGATCCATCTCTCAGCAGCCTACCTCCCCGACCACCCCCAACAAGCCAGTAGTGCCACTGGAGTGGGCATCTGGAGTGGTACCAAAACCTGACCCTACAGTCATTAACAAGCACATACGAAAACTGGTGGATGTAAGTATTTGGAATGTTATACTGCTGTAAGAAAATGATTGTAATGATTGTCATTATAATTAATTTCAAGCTTATCATGACATTGTTATGGTTGGGGTGAATTTCAGACATACAGTAACAAATTTGAGCCATTACTGATACGTTCAGAAATATTTATTTTATTCCTGTAATCAGAAATGGGAATAGTAAGTAGGTTTCTTGGTGCAAAGGTGCAGACTTTCAGGAGCATCTAAAAACTGGCTGCTGTTTAATAGGTTTGTCTAGCAAGTATATATTCAGAGGGCAAAGTTTAGTTTGCAGCTCTAGCCACATAGTTCATGTCTGGTAACAGAGAGCTGAAAAGAAATCTACTCAGAAGCAAGGTCTCACACATAAATAGGTCTAATGAACTTTTCTGGAAACTTTCTGTTTTTCAACTTGCTGCTATTTTACTACCCAGAGCATGTTACATATGGTAAAGATAGCTTTGTCTTGGTGTCACTTTAAAAATGTGGACATGAAGTCATGCAGAATTATAGCTGGGATCTTCTAACTTCAGTTTGGAAGGTGATGTGTTGTGCTAGGTAATGTAAACAAAATTAAACACCTCCAGACTCCTTTGGAGAGACTGAACATTTCCTTCTGCATTCTACAAATTAGTAAGTAAGTCTGGAAGGAACTATTAAATTCTGACCTTGTCTGTGCTACAGATCATCAATTTGGGTTATGTTAAGATAATCTAAACAAAGTCTTCAGTTCTCTCAGTCAGACTTCGAATACATCTTGTGATTTACCTTTTGTACATGACCCTCTTTAAAAAGAGCTTCAATTTCCTTTTAATGTGGGATGCCAGAAGTGTCCATGATGTTCCTGAATTGCTTTTGTCAGCACCATATGTGTTGATATAAATGACTCCATATCCAAACCTCTCTTTGATAACTTGTTTAAATAGGAAGTCTGTCACAATTCCTTAATCTTTCCAGAATGTGCTGGGTGGGGGGTTATGTTTGTTCCTGTGGTTGAGGGAGTTGCAGTCCCCCATCCCACAATTTTGACTGTGTTCAGGACATATGATGTAGAGTGTGACAGGATTAAAACATGGTTTGAGTCTTTTATGGATACAGCTTACTAAAAGGCTCACACCACTCTGTACAGCTGTTTTCACTTTGCCAAGATTTGTTATTTGCTAGCTGCTTTGAGTTGTGCTTTTAGGATTTGTTTTATTTACAAAAAGTGTTGAACACTACTTGGGTTTGCGTTTTGGGTCCTTTATGATGTCATTTTGAGGTCTGCCCATCATCAGTTACAGATATTTGATACAAATGGGTTTCATCATGTTAATACAAGACAATACAGATACCTTTCAGAGGTCTCAGTATATTAGTTAAGTCTTTATCAACAAAATTTTAATCTACTGAAGGAGTATGTACTTCACTATGTGCCTCTCAGACAGTCACATTGACTTTGACTCCTGTGTTTTTCCCATCAGTATCACATGTAACTTTAACACCACCTGTGCATCTCTGCAAAGAGGAAGACAGAATGTAGTAGCTCTTTAGCAGCTGAGGAGGGCACCTATCACTATTGGACCTTTTAAATTTGATCCCATGTCTGTTTTTACTTAGTGGTGGATTGGGGTGTGTTGATGGAAGGGAATGGTTGTTAGACACAAAGTGCTTGTGATCAGGGTGTCAAAATATTAGTAAACGAAATAGATTGAAACAGTACTGTGGCAGAGTAGAGGTGACCAGCTAAAAGAGAAGAAAAGCAAAAAGCATCTGAAATACTCATAGGAAAGTTGCTATTGTTTTTGTTTGGGTTTTTTTTTTCCCCATGATTAGAAGTATATTTAATGAAACAAAGGGAATATGTCATCACATGGGGCAGAATTGTGTGTGTGGAGGATCATCACTAGATAAATGCTGATGTCAACTTTTCTTTAAAAATTAGCCATTTTCAATAATATGCATATTGAAATACCAATTAAAAATAAAAGGAATAAAACAGATGCAGCAGAGCATCTGAATAGAACATTAAGTTACATGTAATTTTAATGTTGAAGAGGCTGGTACAGATTCAGAATAGACTAGATAACAGTACAATAATATCTTTTTCCCCCCAGTCTGTCTTTAGGAACTACGATCATGACCATGATGGTTATATTTCTCAGGAAGACTTTGAAAGTATAGCTGCCAACTTCCCCTTTTTGGACTCTTTCTGTGTCCTGGACAAAGACCAGTAAGCTTGGAGATTTCTTGTGGTGTTTTTTTCTTTTCCTTAATTTAAAAACGTGGAAAATACAAATATTGAAGAAACGGCATCTCCCAAGTTTCTTTTGTCTGACAAGATTACCAAAGGCTGAATTCTGTTATAATTTAAATTCTTATACTGTAGTCAGTTCTTTAAGTCCACCCAGTTTGGAGTCCTGTTTTACCTGGTACTTTAAAAATCATTTATGAACAACTTAATGAGGAATTCCTGCTGGGACTGAGTCAAAACCCTAGAGTACTGTGAAATTACAGTGAAGGTGCTCTATCCAGACCAGGCATCAGACTGATGAACCAAATCAGTTGTGTACAGCGCAGGGAAAATGGATGTATGTTGCAGAAAGGCAGTAACAAATATTCTAGAAGGTATATGTAACATTGATTTCCTAGCCAGCTGGGCTTGATGGTTCCTGTAGTCTGGAATTTCTTTGGCTGTGAAGGCTGATGGTCAGCCTGAGACATAACCACTTGTTTTGTGTGAGCAGTTAAGTCAAGTTCCTTCCTGTAATGGCCTGGTCTGTGCTCTTGTGCCATTAGCAGGTGAGGTAACAAGGTTCGTGCTGTCAGTTCAGTGTTACTCTTTAAAGGAAGATAAGAACCACAAAGGCTCTAAGGGTTTTTTCCTTCCAGGACTGTTGCAGTTCTGTCAAAGGATGTGCTTTGTGTGCTGCATGCTTCCTGCAATAAGAAAACTCTGAATTTTTCAGTGCCATGAGCAGTGACAAATCTACTTTTTATGTCCCTAACAGAGATGGTCTTATAAGCAAAGAAGAAATGATGGCTTACTTTCTGAGAGCTAAATCCCAGTTTCAGTGTAAAATGGGACCAGGGTTTATCCATAACTTTCAGGAAATGACCTATCTTAAACCAACTTTCTGCGAGCACTGTGCTGGATTTGTAAGTATGATTTTAACAATAGCCTATCTTAGAAACAAGTTTTACCCTTTAAAGTACACGGGGTGAAACTGGCTCCATACATTGCTAAAGTCTCTTGGCCAAATAATATGGCATTCAGAAGCACAAAACATTTGCTCATGTTAGCTGTGCTATCCAGTTTTGATTTAGTAGTTTCCAAAAACTGATATTTGTAAGAATTTTGGGGTGGGGGGTGGGGAGAGGAATAAAATTACATTAGCTAAAGGATAATGGAGAGTATATGAGTGGTTTTGCTTGGTTTATCTTAAATTCTTTAATTTGGCTTGATTTCCCATGTAAACAAGCTAGAGAGAAAATAGATGTCTGGAACAGAGGATGTAGATGAAGCAAAAGCCATTCTTTCTCAGGAAGTTGCACATGGCAACACAGATATATTCATAATTCTCTGAATGGCTGTAACAGCCCTAATTTTTTCTCTATTGAATTAACAGATCTTCTAATTTGGTAAAGAAATCAAAAGTGCTTCCAGCAGTTCTGTACAATGAGAACTCTTAGAATTTATTAGTTGGGGGGGTTTAATTGGTTTTTCTCTTAGCCATAACTTACCAGATGTCACTTATTAGAGTGTTCTCTACATATCTGGGAAAGGATTGGTTTTGTGGACATTTGTGCTGCTTGTAAACCTTCTCTCTAAGTTTCCCATTTCACCCCAAATATAGTAAAGAACAAAGCATTACTATGATATCAAAGTTACTTTAATGGATGCACTCAGCTGAAATCAAGTGTCCACATTTGGACAGCTAAAGCAGTTAGGGCAGGGGCTGTGTCCTCTGTCTGCATGTGGCTCACATGACAGGCTGTAAACTCAGACCCTGTCCCTGCTCTCCAGAACAGATCTGCCTCTGCACTCAGGGTAACTTTATTCCATGATCTTTTCCTGTAAGTAATATTTCTTCATGGTTGAAAGCAACAATAACAGCACTGCTAAGCACAAAAACATGCCCCCTTTCAGACTAGCTCTAGTGTTCCTGCTCTAGCCCAGGCTCCCATCTTCCACTCACTTCTTTCAGAACATGTCAGTTCTGTTCAGATGTTTGAAGTCCCTATCGCAGCTTCTGCCGCTGATTAATGCCATGGGGAAGAAGGAATTCCACCTATTTCCGCTGGAGCTGCAAAAGCTGTGGAGGTGCCATGGTCAGTGCTGACGCAAGAGCGTGCTGAGGGGCTCTCCAGCTGACAGCTCCAGCACTTCCAGGGGCAGGGACAGCCACCAGCCACAGCCTATTGTTCCAGGCTGCCTTGGGAAGATATCATCGTGTTCGTGACACTCAGTGCATGTTTGGAAGGTGTCCACAGCAAAGCAAGGCCTGAGGACTGCCCTGAAACATCCTCTGCAGCAGATATTTTTCTCCTGCATCAATTTTCTAATTGGCCATTGTTGGATTTTTCACGTCTCCCTGATAATATCCAATGCAAGGATACAAATGAGTAAGGGGTTGTACAGGAAATGGAAAGAAAGTCATTTTTCCTGTCAGCTTACTGAAGTTACTGGCATTGTTCTGTGGATGAGTTGGACTGGTAGGACAGGAACCAACTGCAGAATCTGCTGCTTATTTGTTCTGCATTTCAGTGCTACTCATCCACGGGTGGAAACCTAATTTCAAACTGATGCACTGATTCACAGTCAAAATAATGTGCACTGACCATGCAGCAGGATGAATTGACATGACAGTACAATGCACACAGTTATTAAAACGATACAAACTTTGAAGGTCAAGCTCAAACCTAATGCTATTAAGCAGCACAAAGTTGATATGCCCATGACCAGTCACAGTTCTGTCCCACAGCTTGAGTTGCACCACATGGCAGGGTAGGTGACCAGCCATCCTGCTGAGCTTTATAATCTGAATTTGCACAGATCCTCTTACCTTGGAGCTGGCTCAAGCCAGCTTTGCAGCAAAGCTGTGTCAGACACGTTCAAAGCTTTAGGTCAGAATTCATGACATGACACTTCAGCTAAGCTTTCATTGCGGTGTGTAACCACAAGAATGGTGCCAAATTTAAGGGGGAGGAAGGTACAGAGATAAGAAGGTGAGGAGTGAGGAGAAAGGTCCTCAGTGGGAACAGAATAGAGCTTAAATGAAGTAAGTAACAATCCATGTCTCTTACAGTGATCCTGTAAAAGAGATCTGGGAAAATAGGTCATTGCTGCTCTTTCAAGGGGGACTGGGTGCTCTACTGTTGCTGCCTGGGCACAGCAACTGCATTCACTGTGCACATACACAGCTTTAGCAAGAAAAAATAAGCAGCAGGACATCTATGGACACAGCTTCCACTGTTGTCCTTGTGTTTGCTGTTCTTCTACCCTGTCTAACCTATTTTTGCTCTCTCCAGACCCCCATTTTTCCTTGTCATTTCTTTTGTGCGGTGTATGGGATGTTTTTTTTCACCCAGAATCTTTCCATTCTGTTTATTTTACATTTTCCTTTGTAATCTGAATGTTCTCAATCTCTTCCTTATGAACCTTTCTTTAATGACCCCCTGCTCTCTGTTCGTGGATACTTACAAATCTGGTGAGGAGCCACATGCAGTTTCAACTGCCTGGATGTGCTGACCCTCCTTGGTGAATGAGTTCAGGGTAAATAAACACCAGAGTCCCCAATTCTTTTCCTTTTATGCTAGAGTTAGAAAAATTGCCCCTTCCTCTCACTGCCTCTCAGAGTGGAAATGCTTGTTTTTATAAAGCCGTGGTGGTAGATACAGTGCTTCTGAGTGCATAGAAAACAATTTGTTAGGGAGTTTCCCTGTTTCCAAGCAATCCTGCTCGTGTGGCAGTGAAAGCTTCCAAAAGTGGGACCACCCACACTGGCCCTTGGAAGTTTAGCTTTTGGTAGTTACAAGTGCACTTCAACAAGAACAGCTTTTGAGGGAAGGCAAAGATGTAATTTAGTGACTTTTCTGCCTGTTTCACTCTTTGACTGTTTTGGGGGTTTTTTAAATGGGAAAAGGCAGGTGCGCAAATCAGATTGCTATGGCTAGGTGTGCTGGGAACCAGCATGGGATCCAAGAACCTAGTTTTTATCCCCAGTGGTGTTTTCTTCTGCTGTGTTTGAATGATTTATGGGTCATTGATGTATCTGGAGAACAGAGGTACACTGGAAATTCTCCTGCAGATAACATTAAGGGAGCCTAGAAGCAGAATCTGCTCAGCTGTTTTCACTAAGCTGGGTATGGTGGCAATTTTTCATCCATTCCTTGAAGCAAATGTCGTCTGTGTCTCTCCTTCTCTACTAATGATAGTTCCATCACTACGAATAAGTAGCAGAAGTAAGGGAGAAGCCACACAACTCTTACCACAATTAGAGGGGGAGGTCTGCCTGACAGGAAGGGTGTTAAGAGCAGTTGTATCCTGTTTGTGCTTTTGTAGCCATTGGTACTTCCTCATTGTGACCTTGTTTTCCTTCCAGATTTCTTTTCTGATTCCTTGACGTTCTTTTGTCTTTCTTTGCAGCTCTGGGGTATAATCAAACAAGGCTACAAATGCAAAGGTAAATAAATATTGCATGGATTTTTTTTCAAGCTATGGGTGGTGGGTTTTAATACAAGTCAGTCAACCATACCTTTAACTAAAATGTCCTATGTTCAAACACATCTTGCATCTACATTTGGTACTCTCTGTGAGCAGTGACTGCTGGTACACTATGAAGTCTCACTGCATTAGAGAAAATACCACCCCGGAGGAACACACAGATTCTGTGAGATAAATGTCCAAAGCAGCCACTGACTCCATGAGCTGTCACTTTCTAGCAATAAAGACCTTGCATCTTGGAAAACCAAGAGTTCTCATTCTAACACTGAGACATCCTGAAATATATCCCCTGAGACTCAGGTCAGGAAAAAATCTGCTGGCGACACTGTTTGTCATGTACATCCATGTGCCTGTAGTGAAGCACACTAACCTTGCAATTTAATAGTGACTGAGGTAGAAATAAAGAAATATTTAATTCCTAGACTGCCCAGCAAATCCAATTGCAAGATATTCTCTAGATATTCAACTTATAAAAAATCCTAGAGCTCTTACATCCCTCTCCTTTGCCTTCATAAAATATTTAATTTCTTATGCAGTACTTGCACTGTATTAAGCAGGTCAGACCAAAAGGGATACTGTAGTGGTGCTCATTGGTTTTAAAATCCTGGACCTATTGATTTCTCAAGCAGCCCAGCTCTGGCTGAAGGGCATTGTTGATTTTCACAGCTGTAGCTACATCTCAGTTATTCACAGGGGAACATTCACATATGTACTTTTTTCCCATAGTCTTACTCTGACTCAAAGGAGAAGGATGAAAACACAGTATTGTTTTTTAAAATACACCATATTCCTGTCCCTCTCCACCCACAAACCTCTCTTCCTCACAGAGGGATGGGGGAAATGTCCATGGCTAAATAAAAATATTTAATTCCGATACTGTTGACTACTGTCATCTTAGAAGCTTTGAAAATGCTGGTTGCAGTCTATAGTTTTACTGGCAGGATGAGGGAAGGTAAAGTTTTGTCACACCAACCTATAAACTCAATTTGAGATCTGAAAGTTGAGCTTCTGTCCTGCATCACTGCCTATAGAAGGGGTCCAGTGGAGACTGAGCAAAAGTGGTGCTGTAAAGTCGAAGTTATAGGCAATGAGGCATGAAAGTAAGAGAGCAGAGCTGCTCGCTCAGATCTTACAGTGGCCAACAAGTGTGAGGGTGCCTGCCTTTTGCTGCAGCAGCTAGCAGCTGCTCTGTTCCAGCATCACTGGAGTGTGACACCCATTGGGGATGAATTCTGCCTCTGAGCATGGAGCTGTCATCTTCTGTTTGAACCTCTGACACTGTGCTCTGACACAGCAGGGAGAGGGAATCTCTCCTTTCAGGCCTGCTGCTTACCCGAGCTGCATAGTCTGCAAGTGATAGAAGGAGTCCTCCACTTCAAGAAAGATCTTTATTGTGTCTGAGGGGCAGTGTTACCTTTGAGGCAGAGAAAACCAGAGCTGGGCATGTACTGCTGTATTAGTTATATGAACAGGATGTTGGCAGAAACCAGAACTCTCACTATCATGCCAGAGCTGCTGCCCTGAGCACAGAGGTTCTTACAGCAGAGTTATAAATGCAGCACCTTGGCAATGCTCACCTAGAACAAAATGTTGGGCTATGGAGCAGCAACAGATGGGAGATGGGAATTTTCAAATAATGAAAAAGGACACAGAGGAGGGACAGATTGTGTTTGGGGCACATCCTCCACCCTTCAGCCCTTTCTTGATGATAAAAGCCCTACTACACCCACACTTCAGATAAATGTACCTAGTGATGATGTATCCACAGTGATGCAAATCCCAGCAGAGCCTTGGCAAGGTACTCAGCAAGTTTAATCTGGGTGGATGATACACTTCCAACAGAGCTCATTCATGTGCTAATGTTCCTTACTGAGCTACTTACACTAGTTTTAACCTACAGTAGTCTACTCTGACCTCCAGCAGTCCTTCCAGAGGCTCAGGATATGGATGCTCTGGTGTCTTGTAACCAAACATGTTTACTATAACGAGCCCTAATGAGTCAAATAAAAGCTATCCAAATAAGTAACCCCCCTCTTAGGACTCATGCAGTAGAGCAGAAGTTTTATGCATGGCATACACAAGATCATGTCGGTAATTCCACATCTCTTCCTTGAGACTATTTTATGATTAAAATATCATCTTCCCACTCATCTTCTGCTGCCATTTTTCTATTAATGGCTGCCATGGATATTATCCATTTTTTGTAATGCCCTTCACACCAAATTGTTCATTTCTGTAATTCCCTTCACACCTTCTGTCAAACTTTTAGTTCCTTCAAAGTCCTTCCTTGGTATCTGTCTGCTAATAGCCTGAGGGATTACCAGACAGTTGTGGCTTTCCATTTGGTGACCTGACAATTGCTTTCTTTACAGACTGTGGTGCCAACTGTCACAAGCAATGCAGAGACCTGCTTGTGCTGGCATGCAGGAAATTTTCCAGAGGAACTTCAGTGGGCAGCAACCATGGCTCTCTGCCTAGTAGTCCATCTCTGCCTCCAGGTGAGAGCAGTTTTTCTCCTATTTTAAACCATTCCTATAAATCCTCTCTAATGGCCAGTGTCCTTGCCATTTTTAATTTTTCCTTTGATTCAACACACAGAGCAGTACCTGTACTTTTCACTGCACTACAGCTTGTGTTCAGTCCTCAGATTACAACATCCTTTTCTCCAATGATGGCCTTAGTGTCCTGTCTGAGGCTCCCTATCCTCCTTACTGGCACCCCTATCCCAGCTGAAAAGAAATGAAATTGTACTTCTCCTTTTTTTGTCTCTTAGGAGCAAGGAGACATAGGGCACAACTCTAGCACTGCCTTACCCCTGAGCATGCAGATGGTGAGGGAATAAAATCTGTGCACATGGTGTCAGAAACAGTTTCCAAGCAGCACATGGATATCGATAATTATACTACTGCTTCATATAAAGGGTTACCTCCCCATCCTCCCCCAGGCTTGTTACCTTTTTGTAAAGATCTTGAAGTCAATACTTAAACAAAACAATTCCACCCTCTCTTTCAGTCCAAGATGAAGTGTTTGAATTTCCCAGTGTTGCTGCAGAACACCAAGACCTTGATGGCAGAGCTATCACCCTTGTCACTGGCTCTTCACAAAAAATTTCCGTGCGGCTGCAGCGGGTGACCACCAGCCAAGCAACGCAGACAGAACCACTCTGGCATGAGCCAGGCTGGAATGATTCAGGTTCCCATACTTTCCCCAAAATGAAGTCCAAATTCCATGGAAAAGCTGGGAAGAACAAAGGCTTTGCAAAGTGGGAGAATGAAAAGCCCAGCATGCAGGCTGACACAGAGCTAGAAGCTGAGGCCCCACAAGATGTACAGGATCACAACGGAATAGAAACCCTCCCAGAAAGACAAGAATCTGAGGTGAGCTCCAGAAGAAGCCAAGACAGTTTAAAATCTGCTACTGTGGAAGTCTCATAAGTTTATTTTATGGATTTCAGGATGCTTTTTCATTCAAATTTGTCATTGCTTCTTGCACGAGAGTTACTTTCAGAAGAATGCTAAATCATGCATCGATACCTGTTTTCTACACTGCAGTACACATTTACTGTGACACTGTGCCTGGGAGTTTGGGTTTTGGTGTCAGTAAGTGTTTTTTAGGAGTTGGATTTTGAAAATCACTAAAATAACGTGGTGGATATCTGGCCACGTTCTGTGCTTGTTGTACCCTTGCACTGCACAGTTCAGAGCTCCATGTTAGACTCACAACAATTAGTATTCTGACAAATACAGGAGTCCAGGCCAGGGCAGGATATTGGTCTGATGTGTGTTACTGTCACCCATAAAGTTTATACATCTAAAGGCTCATGCTTTTATTGACCATCTCTGCCAGGATATTAAGTGCCTATTTTCTTCTGCTTACAGGATAGCTGATTGCTCACCCTGACGCACAGAAAACTGAAGATGACAACTACAGCAAGTGTTGATGGACTGTCACAGACCACATCTGGCCATAAGGAGTGTTCCCATACCTCGTCCTTTAAACCCAACCATTGCCCTGTTTTCTTAGCTGAAAGGTGTTACAAGGCACTATTTATTTTCTCACGAGTAAGCCATTTGGATGAACATTGCACAGACACAGTGGAACGGATCTCTGCACTCAGTGTTTTCTTTTGTATGACTTCTGTGGAAACTTCCTCTACATGCCAGGGAGGATATATTTGGCCTTCTTTAAATGCACTGCATCATTTCAGTATGTCTGCCAGCAACAACAATGGTGAGGACAGAAGCCAAGCATCTACGTTTGTTCAATAACAGTCCTTTCCCAAGGCTTGTAATGATCTTTTAAGGAAAGAAGTAGAGGTGTGTGTGTTGATTAAATCTCAAACAAAAATCTCTCACAAAGTCTTCTATACTGAAATTCTTTGCACACCTGGGGTTTTGAATTTTGGCTGTGTTTACATTGCTACAGTGAACATATTGTTGTTCAGCACAGTGATACCAGTTCCCAGACTGGGGATCCTTCAAATAGGCAGCACCTGGCTGAGACTGAAGGAATTCCAAGACACTATGTGTTTGTCTGGTTGCACCACAATGGAGAAGGGTCATCTTTGCCAGCACTGATTATGGTAACATTAGCATGCAATAAACACTTTAGTTTTAAGTGTGTGTGTGAGTGTGTGTCTGTGTATATATGTGGATATGATACTTTTCCCTGGCTAGCAAGCTGTACATATTAAGACTAAATTGTTCTGAAGAGCAATCTCCAAATTAGCAGTTTGCTAATGTAGGATCTAGCACCTGAATCTATAATGGTAAGGTTTGAAGTTGCATTTTGCAGAAGCATTAAATTATTGAAAGAGCACAGCCCTCAGAGAAAAACAAAACAAAACACAAAGTTCCAACCTGAAAGACTGGCACATGTCTTCTTACCCCATCTACCCACAAAATCAGGTGTGTGGGTGTGTGTAGCACACACTCTGACTTGAAGCCACACAATTATAAGATGTTCTACAAAATTCAAGTTATTGTACCCTTCAACATGTTATAAAGCCTTCAAGACAGTAATGGCATAGACTTCCCTAACACAAAACTGACAGCTGCGCTCCTCTGTGGTAATTTGACTGTAAACTGCACTGGGACAACATGATGCCTTCCCAGGTTTGCATTTTGAACCCTGCAGGTTTCCTTTGTTTTCCAACAAAACCAGCAGCAATAGTAAATCTGTGGAGATACAAAAAAATTTTTTTTTAATTCTCTTCATTGTTCAAACCTTAAGAGAAATAAGCACTGCACAAGCATTGGTTTCCAAACTAGGATGAGGGCCAGAAGCACACTTTGCTCTTACTGCAGTGGGCAAAGAAGGAGCATTAGCAACAACCTAGTCTTTATTTCCTGTGGTGGGTCAGGTGACAGGTCACAGCCGGCTGACCACACAGCTACCGTTACAGCGCACGGCTTGCACACAATGAAAATGATGTGGTGGAGAATTTGAATAGAGAAATTTGGTTATGATCCAGGCTGTTGATGGATCTGGTGAGATAAGCTTCTTAGTGCTTTATAAATGAAATGTTCATGAGCAACTTCATTCTTAACATCACTTAGTTTTGACCAGCATTTAGTCTGTAGACCTCAGCTTGTTTCTTGCAGGCTTTTAAAAGTTATTTGTAGCTCTTGATTTACTGATCTCATCAATAAATTTCTTGCAAGCCTGGTAGCTTCAGTTAGTTATACGCTTACCTCAGCAGCAGTTGCAGATCAGGGAGAGTCTGCAGGCTCACACAGCTGATCCTGCTAAGCAAAATACTTCATCCTCCTAGGAGAATCACATAATCATTGGAAAAGACCTCAAAGATCATCAACTTCAACCTTTGACCAATCACCTTGTCAACAAAACCACAGCACTAAATGCCACATCCAGTTGTTTCTTGACCTGTAAGAATGGTGACTCTGCCACATCCCTAGGCAGCCCATTCCAATGCTTAACAACCCTGCCCCTGAAGAAATTATTCCTGAAATTCTTCATGCAATTGAGAAGGAATATGTGAAAATTTCAAGCACCTGCTACAGCTGGAAACCCTTTGCTTCAGGCATTTAAGGAAAGGGAACACAGAGTGTGTTGTTGGCAGTAAGTGTTCATGGCCATTGAAAAACAAGAAAGACACTGGGTAGAAATGCAGCCTTTTTTCTCACACACACCCCTCACTGCCCAAAAAGGCATCAATTTATTATTGACAATGTAATAATTTATAAAAAAAGCATTTGCTAGCTATTTACAGAATGTGGATCTCCTAGTTCCGCAACAATAATCTGAGTAGGGAGAGCTGACAGGACTTGAGCAAACATTTAAAGTTGATATAAGATGAGCTCTTTTTACCTGTGGGGAGGCCTGAATATATGAAATTTTAAAAATCTTTTGCTCTTCTTATTTCAAGTGGACATCTTTTTCTAAACAGGAGAAAGACTTTTCTTCACAAAAACAACTGTATTTCCCCAATCTAGGCAAAGGAACAAAGAGTTTCTTGTTCGCCCTCTCTAACTTAACAAAATGCAGAACGCATCAGCCATCAGAGTTCTTGCCTATGTGTCTTTGCTGGTCTTGGTGAAATCCTGAGTGCTAGAAGTACAGCAATTCCAGGAGAGTGTCCAGGAGAAAGTGCGTCATAATGACAAGAATGCTGGATTAATGAAGTAGCTGAAGTCAGATACAATCCCAAATGATGCTGGATATTTCCACCCCATCCATTCTCTCCTGTCTCAGGATCTTTTAGAAAACATGGGGGGAGACTGAGGGATTGTTTAAAAAACAAACTCCCCAAAACACCACACAGTGGAAAGAAGTAAGATTATGTCAAACCTTATTTACAGCTTGGTCTGCAAATGCCAAAGAACACAAGCAATAAGAGTAGGTGAAAAATGCAAGTGCTTGGATAGACACTGTAAGAATATTTGGCTGTTTGAGCCAAACCCACTAGGACTTTCTGTGCTTGTGTAAAACCTCTGCAAAGCCTCATGTTGCACATAAGGGAGCATCAGCTTTGCTTCCAACTTTATGGAGTAGCACTGAGTGCTTCTCAAGGAGTCAGGGGGACATCTGGCTCCCTCAGAGTGAAATGCAAAGTCAGGTTTGAACCACAGCTCTCTCCTCTGCTCTGAATGTGCTCAGAGTCTCACCCTCCTCTGTCCCCCACCCCCAGTCTTACCAAGCTTTCAGGCTCTAAAAGAATAAAACATCTTCCTAGATAGAAGCTATCTTCTCACAGGCACCTTCCTCAGGCAGGTGAAGTCAGGGGCAGGGAGAATATGCTTGCTGACCAGAACTAGTCTGAAGCATGGATTTTCCCCAGCTGGGGAAGGTGAGCCATTTTCCTTCAGTACAGCAGATGAGCTGAGCAGCAGAGCAAGTTTAGGGGCAGTCACCTATAGGGACTGTTGCTCAAGGACTCCTCTAGGGAAGTCAAAGTGAAAGCATGCCCTATACAGCCCCCCCAAGATCTTCCTCATGGGAAGCCCGGAATTCTTTGGCTGTGATAGCCTGAGCAGCCACAAGAGGATCCTTGCAGCCTTGGACACCAGATCTAGGAGCTTTACGTAGCTGTATGGGAAATAGCTGCATGTGAAGGATCCTGGACACAGGCTGGAAAAAAAACAACATAACAAAACAAAAAAACCCACAAAAACAACCAACCCCCAAAAAAACAAACCAAAACAAACCCCACCAAAACTAGAGAACAAATAACAAGACAAAGAGTAAATGCAGGAAGAAGCACACTAAGCACACTCTTTATGGGACACTAAGAATGGAAGGGGATCCCAATGGAGACAAAAGGGGGGAGGGACGGGGGTAGGGAAGGAAGGAAGGATTGAATGCAAATTTTGTGGAGACAAGAGGCAGGAAAACAAGGGTTTGTTTTTGTCATGATTGTTATAGCTCAAAAAAAAAAATCTAATCAGTATTTGCTTCATTCAGCATCAGCCTGCCAACTGATGGACCTCCATACAGCACAAAAAATAGCTTCAAGTACTTCTCAAGAGAGCCTTGACAAAAGAGCTGGCTCACCCAGGGTCCTTGCAGAAATAGATAAAACTTTGGAAGAGTTTTCAAGTTATCTGCACTGATCTGAACTGGATTTTCAAAATGAGAATTGCAGCCAGCAGGCTAAACTCATTGGAAAATCTGTGTGCTGAACTTTAAAAGTGCTGCTTACAGCTGCTGACAATCTGGTCCTAGGAGACAGAAAAGCCATCAGCAAAAGGCTACCACTGGGGCAGTATGAAATTTAGCCAAAACCTCTGCTTTTTCCATGATTTGAGCTAATGCTGAAAAGTTTAAAGACTCCTTATCACCTTCATCGCTGCTTCATTTGTGAAAACGAGTTATGACCTTCCACCTGCCCACAACATAGGCAGACTCCCTCTTTCTTTGCTTTTACAATAGTGTTTTCCTACTTTTTGTAGTTGTTTTTCTCTCCTCTGTTGTGGGAAAGACCCACGTGGACAAGAGGGGAAATTACTGGACAATAAAGGGGAAACAATGACACTGACAGCAGTCAGAGCTGTAAAAAGCACAAAGTAAACACAAAGAAAAAAATTTTTTCCCTTCCACCCTTGTTTGTTAAGCCATTAGAGGTGTGACTTATTTTCAGCCAAAGAGGGGAGAAGGCAATGTTTACAGCTGGTAATAGCACTTGCCTTTTCAGTTTGTGTCCCTTTGAAAAGTCAAAACTGAAACAAGCAAGGACATGAGTATGTTGAGAGCCTACATAGGGGAAACACCTCAGTGTATTGCTCTCCAATCACAACACTGCCATGACTCTAACCTAAGGGTTTGCTAGGGGGCTGATACAGCAAACTGGGAGTTCAGCATGAGCCAGCTTGTTTGGGACTGCTAAATCACGCTCAACACCTTAAAAATGCATTGATACATCTGTAGCATTCCTGTCATCTAGGGGAATCAGAAGTTGAGACAGCAGATTCACAAGCCTGACAGTCAATACCACCTGTACTCTCTATTGCAGTCTAAATATGGCAGAACTAAGGAATAAATTATGTGCAATAAACAGGAATTTGAGGGCTTTTGTTCACAGGTCTTTATTAACCTAACAGGGAGCTGAATTAACTTCTAGTACCATAAGAATTGACACAAGCCTTTTTTGGACACCCGAAAGTCATCAGATCCTAGTGAGAATCCTTATTCCCCACTGCATTCTTCCCACTTCAGCAGTCTAATTTTAGTTTTCTAGCTGCATAACCTGTTACAGGGAATACTCCTACACCACAGGACTTTACAAGCTCCAACCACTTCTCATAACTATCTACTGTCATGAATCTTGCTTCCCCTTCTCCCCAGTCCTATCTCAGGTATTTGACTGGTAAGCCTCTAGGTTCTAATTGAGCCTGAGGCTGGTTGAGGCACTTGCCACTTTATCAATTCAGATGCAAGTAACAGTTTCATGGAGACACACAGTCAACGCCTTAAGGCAGGTTACCCACATGCTCTGGCTGAGAAACCTAATCCATAGCTTGAGGAGCCCCTCTGGGGCCACCAGCCATTATGGGACACCACCATGGAGCTGCACACTTCAGGATTTTGGCTGTTGAAGTGGAGGAATCTCATCAAGCAAGAGATTACGAGCCAACTACAGAGAAAGCTACTCAGGCAACAGCCACAAACCAAAAGGCTTTCTGGGGTGAGGGACGCATGGTGCAAGCTCAGCTTGATCCACTTTCCCTTGCTGTGGTACTGCTTTTCATACAGTGAGAAACAAATTTTTATCTCTTCCTTAGACCTGCAAGGAAAACCCAGCTGTGACTACAGCGCGTATGGATCATGGTATTCCAAGTCACGAAGTAATGCACCTGATGTGGGAAGCAAGTGTGCTCCCCACTCCCCATGGTTATGTTACTGCACAGTGACAATGCTCGAGAGACAGTGATCCCAACAGAGGGAATGGAAGGGCAATGCAAGTGAAGCCTTTAGGAAACAAAACTTGCTAGAGAAAAAAAAAGGCAGATGGAAAAAACAGAACAAGATGCCTACAGCCTGTGGGAGAAGAGTGGCAAGAACAGGAAGGGCAAGAGGAAAACACTGTTCCCCTTGCTTGCTTACTTAATTGCCTTCTTAATCTGCTGGAGTTCTGCTTTTGATCATGATGCACAATGAAATCAAGCACGTGTATCAAATCCACCACAGTCTAATAATATCCACAACCCATCTCTCCTCTCCCAGCGTCTATTTAAGAGATTCCTCCCAGTGCAGCAGTGCAGGAATCATGTTTGGAAAACAGTAAATATCAGAGCATCATACAGAGAATAACAAAGCACTGGCTGTTTGCTTTCATTAATCAAAGCTGCTCTCTCCACATATACAAAGCTTGTTTTCTCTGGGGAACAAAGAAGTCACAGCACACTAGGAGGAAACAATAGAGTAAGGAAAAACAACAACAGCTGGCAGAAGCAAAGTGTTTTCTTTCCTGTTGAAAGAGTAAAGCCTCCTGGTTTTCCCTTCTGATTTTTTTTTTAACTTTTCCCCTCAAACAGCAATAAATTGGGACTTGGCTTACTCCAAGTCCTGGAAGAGGGAGGAGGCGAAGCACATATATTGATGAGAAAAAGCTATCAGGGAGGAGGAAGGGGAAGCTCCTACCCCACCCCAGCATCATTTCACCATGTCACAGTGTACAAAGGTGAGACTATCCACTGCAGCAACAGCTACAGCCTTGCAAAGGAACTGGCAGCTCTGGCACAGAAAGCAATCTCTGAAGGCACTGATATAACTCAACTTGGGGGCTCTCTGAAGAGCCTCCTGAGTTCCCTCTTGCTGGAAACAAGTTTATGGCACTCTGATGCACTGAAAACACCAGCCTCTTTGCAGTGAGAAAAGCAGAAGCTGTCAGCTTGAAGATATTACATTCCCAGCAAAAGGCTCTTTAAATTTGCCAATCTCTTTACATTTACTACTCCAGGACTGACCCCACTGTAGGAACCTTAATTCTTAAAAAAAAAAACCCCACTAATTATTTTTGCATAAATGCAGCTAATGCTTACAACCAGGTATTACTCTCCCACAAGGGAGATACCTTCTCTGGAGCATGTTGAAATCATGGTAAGAAACCATCAGTCCACTTTTGTGAGGCAGCAAGGTTCAGTTTTAGATGTTCATAATGTGAATGGTATTAGGCAGAGATAGATCTGTATCAGTGATCTTCAAAGACCAGGATTCAATACAGAAAGTTTTTCCCATCAGGCTTGTTAAATTTGTTTGAAACACTAAAGGAGAAAAGCCATTAAGTCAGATTCCAAAGTGCCTTTCACAGGGACCTTTGCTTCCAAACCCGTGAATCACTAGCAGCATCTAGTGGCCGCGATAAATCAAGCAAATTTTCAGGCTGACCGTGTAATGAAATACAGGCAAATCAGTTCTAAACGATGTTTATCAGCTTATTTACATTATTATCTTGAATTACAGCAACACCAGCGTTACAGAGATTCTCTCAGATACTCTTGCTATTAGTGTAACCCAAGGAACTCCTTCTGCCTGCATCAATCTGGACTTAGCCCCAAGGACAAATAGGTAGACTCTGCCACCAGCACAGCCTCTGGTGGAGTGATCCAAGCACAGTAGCAGGAGTCTACATTTCCACAAGGCTGGAGAGCATCAGGTAAGTTCCCAGAAGCAGCATACCAAGTTTACATGGCATGCAGGAACAAAACCTGGGAGACAGGTGCTCACACAGCCTAAGAATAACTTTACACAGCAAGCGAGAGTTCTACGTGCTGCTACACCAGGTCAGAGGGCGGAACAGAACAGAGCTTAGGGCAACTGAAGATCAGTTCCTCCCACCTGCTCCTGTTCTGACAGCTCCTCAAAGGACAGAACACATGGTATAATCAGGACAACTACAAAATCTAAAATACATTAAAATATAAAATAGATGAAGGAGACAGAAATCCCCATTAATTCCCAACTACTATAGCAACCACTTTCTACCGTCAAGGAAAAGAAACTAAAGCAAATGGAACATACAGATACTTTTATTGCTCACCTTTTATACAACAGCACACCTTCAGCCATTTTCTTTCACAGCTTGACAATGTTTATGTACACAAAAAACCCAGCAAGAAGCATTATGTGGCTTTCAGTAAAGAAAAAAACCCAAACATTAGAACACCAAACTCAGCCAGGTTTTGTTTTCTGCAGCAATAATAAAAGGGCTTCCTCCAGGCAGGAACTAATCTTCCCAGGCCGTAGTGCATTTCTTTAAAAAGACAAACCCAAAACAAATTGCCCTAGATTTGCTGAGCCAGTGGTATTAACTTGCAAATAAAATAAACTTCAGTTTGTAATTTCTTCTAGCTGATTTCAAGTAAAAATTAGGTTTGGAGGAGGAGCAACTTGTTTTGGATGGAGGCAGGTCAGTTTGAATTGCTACACCTAACTACAGGCCTACACATACTATCAGTTCACAATTTAGCTTTGTTTGAAATTATCTTTGCAGATTTTGGCGGCAGTCAGTCTTCAGAGTTGAGCGGGTGGGAAAACGTTGTTCAGCAGGAGATAAGGCTACTGAACATGGCATCCACAGTAGAGCTCAGATAACACAAACCCCTGCTTGTCAGAGGGAGTTCCCTGCGCGTGCACACACACGCCTCTAAACGTCATCGTGACTGAAACAAGAGGTCAGCAAGCCAAAAAGCAATACTCCAAACTGGTTTTAGAACATGTAACTCAACAACGATTTGGGGGACAAATGCAGGAGTTTTATTGTG
Organism: Entomyzon cyanotis; assembly: GCA_024500445.1. NCBI lineage: Eukaryota > Metazoa > Chordata > Aves > Passeriformes > Meliphagidae > Entomyzon > Entomyzon cyanotis. The sequence continues at coordinate 2,264,160 of JAKEPQ010001015.1, read as the reverse complement.
TATTATAACAAACAAGTTTGACAGGTCTTGGTATTTCTCTGAATCAAAACAGAAGGCAAACACAGCAGGCAGATTCAGAAAAAAAGTGTTTTGAGCAGAGGGAACTAGTCCAACATCCAAAAAGCATGGCTATTAGTTGATGTTTAGGGTGCAGGGGGGTAATGACAATGCCTTTCATTCAGACAGGTCGGAATTGGTGGGGAGGTCTATACAAGGTAGTGCTTTGCTCAATGCAAAACATCCCACCCAAAGAGATTCCACCTGCTGTGTGCAAACCTGTACTAATTCAAGCAGCATTTAAGTCAGGCCTCTGAAACCAGGTTTCTATCATGTGAGCTCTGCTTAAGTGTAAGTTTTTAGCAGCCTCAGCTGGTGAAGTGTCTTCCTTGTCCAAAGCCAGACTGATTATACTGATAACCTCCATGCTGGAAGTGCTGCTCAAACTGCCCTCCTTGATTAAAGTTCTGTCCACCTCTGCCCCCCCAGCCACCTCCTTGACCTCCACGGCCACCACGACCACCACGGCCACCCCTCCCTCCTCCACGCCCACCCCCTCGGTCACTGTGGGACCCACCATCTTGATATCTGTTGTCTTGCTGGTAGCCACCACCACCACCCCCTTGGTAGCCACTTCCAGAATAAGAAGACGACTGGTAGCCACCATAGCCTCCTCCTTGGTAGCCACCACCACCACCACCATGGTAGCCACCTGTTTGAAAACCTGCATCTCTGTAGTTGCTCTCCCTGTAGCCGCCATCCTGGTAGCCACCACTTCCGCCATCTGTCCAGCCTCCTTGAAGCTTGTTTCCTCTTCCGCCTCCTCTGCCACCATGGTCATAACCACCACGTCCTCCTCGTCCCCCTCGATCATGGCTTCCCTGTTCATGACCTCCTCGCCCTCCGTATGGTGAGTCGTAGCCTCCTCTTCCTCCTCGGTCGTGACCCCCATGGTCATAACCTCCTCGCCCTCCATAGGAAGAGTCGTAGCCACCTCTTCCTCCTCTCCCACCGCCTTGTTGCGAGCCACCCTCTGGTCTTTTCTGCCACGGTGGCATCTCAGGAGGTGGAGGTTCAATTTCATTGGGCCTTCCTCCTCTGTCAGGCACTCTGCCCATTAGCACCTGCAAAGGGAAAGGAAAAGCTGCCATAGGAGTTGTGACACCTCACAGGAAAGTCACATTTACTGAGACACACCACAAGCAGCAACCACTCCAAGGTTTTTACATCCAGAGGCAAACTTTCGTCTGTTTGGATGTGACAGACCTCTGTCTCCAGTTAATAAAAATTTAACAGGGTTTATCTAGTACTTGAAGCACTGCTGATAAGACAAGTCAGGAGGCCTGTGCTTTTTGTTCATACAGCAGGCATACCAGCAGGGGCAGCACCAATACAGTCCTTCACTAAACTCTTCATTAGTGCAGAGTGCTAAACTCAAATAAGCACAAGTACAGTGCAACACAGTCTCTCTCCTAACTAGTGCTCTGAATTGTTTAGAAGCCATTGACTTGGTAAATAAAGGGAAAAAAATCTATTTTACAGTAAGGATATGCAGAAACTTAACAACAGATAGGTGTGAGACAGCACTGATCAGAGTGGAGCAAGACTCTAAAGCTGTCTAAGGATGGCATGATGTTAAAAATTTAGCAAGACAAAATGGGACAGGACATTTATACTGCTTTAAGTTTTAAAACAATACAACAAAGGAACTTCAATGGAAGCAGGCTACTTTGCTATTTCATGTTACTGTCTTGGAAAACACTTGACAACGGAGATAACAGAATATGCATTAGCAGCAGGGCAGTACTGCTTCCTAGTAAAACATACATGTAGTCTGATGACATAGTCAGCCTGTCTTACCACGTAATTTCTTGCACTCCAACAACACTAAAAAGGTGCAGAAATTATTTGGGGTGGATGGGCTGTGTCAAATCAGCAGACCACTATTTTCTTCTAAACTAATTAGAACGTATCTCCACAATTTTAATGCACCAAGTATGCTGCTGTTCATAGCTACTGAGCTGCAAGTTCAGCACATATACTCTTGTGAGACTATTACTATTGTAACATCTTAATTTTTGAAAAAAGGCAAATTGTTTAGTCTAAGTCATGTTTCTACTATGTCATTATTAGAACTACACACTTGACTATAACCTATGTACCCAGGGCAATCTAATTTATGGGATCTTTGCCTTGAGATCTTAGTACATTCTATTTACATAGACCAGAAATACAGTTACTATGCAGGTGTTATTTTTGACATGGTGACAGAATTAGGTAGCAGTAGTGTAATGACCTCAGTAATTCTGATAAGACAGAGCAGACATACTACCACTGAAAATAATCCAAGGTATTTCAGCAATGTTTTACTGCCCCAAGGGAAGGGACACTGTGAACCTCAACAGCTGAAACTGCACTATCCATAATGCACTGATGCATAATCCAGAACATTTCTTACCAAGTTTCTTACCCTTTATTTCCAAATTCCATTTACAACCCTGAAAATAGGTAGGATTTATTACTACATTCAAATTACTTAAATATTCCTAAAAGAACAAGCCATATGTCACCCAGGGTACCTTATTAATGGCACATGCAGTCTTCTCTCGGATGGACCCACTGCTAGTTCTCATAATCTTTGACAGATCTTGCCGAGCCGCCAAGAGATTTGCAATTGATATAGTGCACTTAGTAGATAAGAGGGCACGTTTTGGCTGGTAGACTTTAGCCAGTTTTTCTGTTTGGCTCTGTTGGAGCAAAGAAAAACAAAACCCAGTCAGATTAAGCAATGGGACATCTCATCAAAAGAATCAAATCAGCACTGAAGAAAAAGCCACTACTGCAAATAGAACAAAAAGTTATTAAAAAGCAGTGAGAACCACTTTATAACTAAAGAATACTTCAACAAAGCTAGCATTTGTCACATTAATTTCTTAAGTAAATAGGAAACACAATTCTGACTGAACTGCCAAGACACCGATGAGCTGACAGTTTTAACAATATACACATGCACACTGTATCACTTCCAGGCAGTCAAACACAGAATAGAAGTGTGTCATATAGTTATATGAACTACTGCTATTGTCCAGAAGATAATGAAAGCAAAACACATCTGTGTTTAGTCTCCAGACCTCCTCCTGTGGTGCACCCTGACCTGCACCCATTCCAGTCAGGTCAGCATCACCCCATCTCCAACACTTATGAGCAGAAAAAGGTCCTGTTGTTTTAGGTGAAAGTTGAAATTTTTACTTAAAAAAACCCTAATAATAAACTGTAAGGGTGGGTTTGTTTGTTTTTTTTCTGGTGTTTCCACTATCTGGAGAAGTGGCTGTTTAGTCATACTATTTTATTCAAATACTTTTTAAATAAAAAAACTACCATCATGTTAAAAGTTACTGTTAAAACAAACTGTACTGTGTGTCTGGAATACTACAGCAACATTCTCCAATTTTGTATTGTTAGGCTTCTAAAAAAAACTTAAGATTTGAATTTCAATAGATATAAATGCATATACACAATTTGAGGGATTTATAAAAATATTATGTAGTTAGTCAAGTTAAAAATATCTGAGAATTCCTATAAAAAAATCAAAAAACACATGGGTAAAGATGACAAAGATGTAATCCCTGTTTTTTAAACATAATTCACACTTTTGAGAATTTTTCTTCTCTATTAAAATATCCAAACAATCAACTAGTTCTTCAATCATTTACTAAGAAGCCTGAAGAATACAAGGTTTAAGAGATAGTATACCAGTAGAAGTCCTTCTCAGGTGATGAAACAGAAAATGGGGCAGGTCACAGTTTAATAATAAAGTACAGTTGCTTTTTGAAAAAACATTTATCAAGAAAAAACACTTGTTGATTCCATGTGTCACAGTTTAGCACTAATAACTCAGTCTCAAACACTGTCAGCAGCATACTTAACAGAATGTTAGCAAATCTGGTTTAGTCCTAGGAAATAAATTATATGCACTATTTTTTTAATCTTGTAATTTGTTTCTGAGACATATGAAATAGGGAAACCATGTAACTATTTTTAAAGCCACAATATGTATCACATACTCAAGAGAGAACAGATCTCATGTCACAGCCGCTTGCACGGTTCAAAAACAAAAGAAGCACATAAAACATTACCCTGTCTATGAGGTAAGAACAAGTAGTGCCTTAGCAGCTTTTCTCATGTGCATCTGCAGAGTTGCTCTTGCAGACACACTTTGAGTTAAGGAAATCTGATCGCTGTGGACTGCACAAAGTAAGATAACGGATGGTCAACAGGAAGATGCTTTTCTACCATCACACAAGACACAGCACTAATGGTTCACATTATGGCACTCTGAACAAAATTGGATCGGTGATCTCTATCTTTTCCAGTGGCTTTGCTGTGTAGTTACACATGGTCTGTCTTCTCATTTTACAAACTGATTTAAAATCCAACAAATCAGTTTTAAGTAAAATTTTTAAAATCACCTTATGTTGTTATAAACTTGTTAAGAAACTCAAAATAAAACCAAACAAGTCCTGTAATTACTTTTGACTCATGAAGGACAAAACAAGATGCAGTTTTCCAGAGATACTTATTATAAAAGGTTACCCTCAACCAGGACTTCACAGCAAGTTGTTTGTACCTTAGCTCTATCTGACCAGCCAAAGGATTGCACAGTAACATCCAAACGTTTGACTAACAGTTTTCTTCGGACTTCATATTCATTGGCTATGGCTTGATTAATTGCTTCAATTTTTTCCTGAAAAAAAGATTTGCAAACAATCCATAGATTATAGATAAAATGTTTCTACTTCAAAAACTACATGGATGGAAGACAGTATGACAGAGAGATACCATGCAGGGTTTCAGACTGCAATTACCTACCTTGTCAAATGGACTCACAGCCAAGCTATGCCTGCTAATGCTATTTTCCTGAAGTTTCAAAGGCTCAAGTTCACCCTTCTACCATTTCTAACAGCACAAAAAATGCACACACCACTGAGGCATTTCTCAACATCCACCAGGACAGAGAAGCAAAGGTGAGAAAATATTACAGGAAACAAGCTGAAGCAAAGGCATATGTAAGTCCTAGTAAATATGACACCCTTGCCTTCTTAAAAATTAGTAAACTTAAGGACAAAGATAGAGTGAAGATAAAGTCCAAAAAGTAAGTACAGTACTGTAAGAGGATCTTCATTTAAGCACAATCTGCATACAGGCAAAAAAGTCATCATGAGAAACACCTGGTAGCAAACAGTGGTTTAGTCAGAGCAGCAGGTGAGATTGCACCATGAGGGAAATAATTTAGGAATTGACAGAGGCCTGGCTGGAGGGGGGCAGTGGGGCCCACTTTCAGTCTCAACAATACAACCACTGAAGGAAGCAGACTGCTGGGAGCAGATGTGCTGCAGCTTTAAGCGAGACAAGAGAGACTTGCAGTCTTACAGCAGTAGCAACAGCACTGGGCTTGGTGCAGCAGCGGTGATTAATCCAGACACCACCCTCCTAGAACAGCACGTGACAAATCCCACACAGAGAAAAATCACAGCTCCACAGCCTGGGTGTACAGTGTCTTTCCCAGCTCCTACCTGCACACTCACTGCCTCTTGAAGAGGCTACAAAGGAAGCAGACTACTCCAAATGACAGAAAGAGGAGGACATTAGGAAAAGACCCATAGTTTAGCTAAAAAGAAGCCCCAGGAGCAGACAAAACAGCATCCCACCAGGGCTAGGTCACACAGACAGTGCTGGCAAAGGGCAGGAGAGCACAGTTTGAGCTACTGCACAAGCATGGTGGTCAGCACCACCACTGCAGATCTCTTCTTTTGGAGAAGTTCAGCCTGCACCTGGACATAGAGCTTCATGAGCCTAAGATCTTATCAGCTGCTGTACGTTTATTGTACCAACATATACATTATACTGCAAAAAATTATCTTCCTGTCTTCAGAAAGAGAAAAATCATTTTGCAACACACAGAATCAAGATCAATACTCTGTATACTGGAAAAAGGGAAACAGGCTCTAGTACCTGCAACTACTCACCCAGTGAGCTGGTCCCAGTTGTTTCTTCAACAGAGGTTTTCCAACATGATTAGGTGGAACCTTTGCTAGAGTTTCCTTTAGCTGTTAGGATACATATAAAAATATAAGCTTTGGCTAAAAAAAATTAGCTTTTCAAGATTCAAATTAAAGGACAAGACTGTTTGACAGTCAAAGGTATGACAAAGCAACCTCCAATAGCAAGTTATTTTCTCTGGAACAGAGAACCAAGCACACTTTTTTTGGAAAGCAGCGATTTTTATATTTCTGATCGTCTCAACTATAATTATTTAAAAATTAAGAGAAGGGACTACAGAGTAGATATACAGTTAAAACAAAGATACCATGAGGTATAGCTCCTCTTGAAGACAGAGCGATTATTCTACACATCATCTCTTTAATTCAGAAAACACTCCACATTTGCATCAAAATGGTTGTATTAAGACTGTGTGAAATACAACACGACCTAAACAAGGATCCCTCTTTACAATCAAAAGGAGAAAAATCTTTAATATGAAATTTTAAATCTAACTTGCATTTTATGAGTGCAGGCACAACTGGTATTTTTTAGCCCATCTCAAAAAAATTCTGAGGGCTTCAAGGGTGAAAAAATGGAGTAGCAGTGACAAAAACTTGGACAAAGGTAGTTTGGAAAAAAAATGCCAACCTGTTCATTCCAGCCTGTGATCTAACACATTCAGTGACCTGGTTTTCCAGCAGTGCTGAGCCAAATTTATTTAAGATTTTAAACCTAAATGCTTTCAGATAGCACAGGTAGTTCATTCAAGTATCAGCAGATCCTTTTTTAAATGTGGTGGATCATAAACAAAGAGTCAACTATACAAATATCCTACTCCAAACTGTACTACATATGTGTGAAGAAAAAGTTAGCTTGATTTTCACATATTAAATCAGACTACTGCCATTCAAAGACTCCCTTTTTAAAAACAACACTCAAGAGAGACCTCTTATTATAACCATCATTTTAGAGTCAAGACTTAAATTTTCACTCTGACATTTAAGTTTTCACATTTTGTTTTTCACATTTTGTTTGATTTTCATTTGCAAAGTTAAATAAATTTTTCAGTTATTAGTCAGCTTTACTTTCTCAAATACGGCCAACATCAGAAGTGTTCAGACTGTAAACACTACAGTTATATACAGTTTCTGCAAAAACTGTAGGTTAGAAATTCCTGATTGTTTTTCAATACGTTATAAGGAACATTAAGGGCGGGGGGAAGGTTAATGTAAGCCATCATGATTATATTCATTTAACAGTGAACAGACAATGTGAAAAACATATATTAGTAAAACAACAGAATTTCCAGATTAAAAGGACATTTAAAAGGATATTAAAAGGATACTTTGCACAGAAACTGAACACTATTTTCAGTTGCTTGGTTTTGCTTAAGTAAAACGCAACTAAAAGGTCAGTCAAACTCTGAATGTGTTTTGGGGAGCTTTGTAATCACAGAATATTCTGCATTGGAAGAGACCCATATCTGTTCTTTAAAGTTAACAAGGCTTGTCCTTCTGCTGTTCTGTTCTCCCCTATCCTGGAAATTAAGTCACTAAATGTGACTTAAAAGCTTTCTGTCACCAACCTTCAGTTTGTGCATTGGACAGTCCATTCCATTTAATTTCTCCAGTTTATAGAAGTTACTCATACAAAAGTATTTTTTTTTTTTTAATCACAACAGCCTGGAGAACACACATGTGAGGAACAAAATAAATGGAATCACAAGAATTGACAAAGTCTTAGGGAAAAGATGTTAAGTTTTACTTTAGTTATATCACCTGTTAACCAAAACACTTCTAAAACATTAGGCTCCCATACCAATTTGTTTAGGTGTATTTCCTGGAAAACATTTCTCTTTAACATTCTTCCTGAGGCCTAAGCTCAGCATTTTCTGTCTTCTGTAACAAGTGGTGGCATTAAAACCTAGAGCAGTCACCCCGGAAGGCGATGACAGCAGTAGTCCCTGACCTCATGTCTTGGCATGGAAAAAGCCTTTTAAATAATTTTCAAAATTCTGACTCTGCATACACAGTAAAATACATTAACTCTCCTGCACAATCTAAACACTGGAGTTTCACATGAGGCAAATCACACCCAGGTAGCAGAACTCTTTTTCATCAAAACAGTAACACTATAAATATTCCAGTTTTTCTTCCTTTGGATCTTACTTTTTTTCAATTCCGCTGAAGAACTGGAACATCGTTATGTTGGCAGGAGGCTTGGACATGCCTAAAGCAATACATATGCCTTTTAGCTCCTGAAAGACTTCACTGCCACCTCCTTCCTGGGCTTTTTAGGAGGGGCATTCACACACAGCATTCTGGCAGCTTCCAGTTCTGAGATGAGGTATGCTGGGGTAAGAAAAATTAGATTTGACCATCAGATATAGCAGAGTTAAGTCATTTTAGAACCAGTGAAAACTCAAGTGCTTACAACCAACAAACGTGCAAATAGGCTGTTTTAGACAGAGTGAGGGATAGAAACTTTGTATCCACAAAACACTCATATTTATCATAATTACCTAGTTCAGTGCTATAAACAAAACAGAGGACAGGTTTAGTACAACCAATTAAAGCCTGGAAAAAAATCCCTATGATTCCAGCAGGTATTAATCCCAGAGTTCAACAGAGCACAGCTCTTTTCCTTCAGGTTTTGCCCAGCAAAGACAGGAAACTAGGAACATGGAAACAAGCAGGATGAAGGACAGGGATGTGCATTGTATGGTAAAACAAGCAAGCACTTCTCGAGGCTCTAGGAAACAAGCGTGGAAACGAGTAGAGAGAAGTGAAATGTTGGATGAACCTCATCTACTTCCCCACACAAAATGCAGAGTGGAAAAATAATCCCATTTAGAAGTACTATTGAGAATTCACGTTTACAGTAACTTTGGAAAGGAAGGCTGTAACTGATGAAACACAAGCTAGAATGGCTGCAGTTCTCTTCAGTAACAGAACTGTAAGAGCCTACCATCACATTGTAACTCCTTTATCAAAAAGAAAGAGAAAAATGAAAATCACAGTTTCTGAACACGGTATATGCCCAGAATTTCAGCACCAGGTGTCATTTACAGTGATATAAATTTTCAGTGTAATAAACAGCCTTTGTTTGCAGGTGTCACAACTTCAAGGTTTGAATTTTTAAAAATGCACAGGTTTAACAATAATTTTATCATTAATCATACTGAGTGACCATAGCAATAATGGACAAAAACATTTCCAAAAATAAAGAAAACTGATACTGCAGACACACTTGTGAGCAGGGAAGTAAACCCATGGCTGTACAAAGGAAGCTTATTATTTATAAAATTGGGACAGTTAAAAAGATTAAAATGCTGTGTTCTTTTCTTACTGATCTCTAAAATTTCTTTTAGATGTCTAGAATGTCTTCTGCTAAAGATAGAGAATGCCTTACAAATAAAAAAAAATTCTTAGAATATGTAAAGCAGTGAAGCATCCTTTGTAAGTTCTTTCAGCAATACTTTACACAGATTTTTCTTACACTGAAGTTTCAATTAATTACACTCTTTTCAGGCCTACTGACTGAAAAAGAAACTAGCAGGAGAATTTTGTTTCAAAACTTTAGAGATCACATTTAAGCTATGTTCAACCTCCTCTGACAATGACAGAAGTTTTTAAGTCTACCACTGTAAGACAGATGTTCCTCAGATACTGGTTCTTTTTTGCAGACCTCGTCTGAACCAACCTGAAACTCTTGTAACTTTTTGTTTTTGCAGATGCCAATACTTAACATTGCATTCTAGTGATGCTGCACACTAAGACAATCAATCCTAACTACTTAGGTTTATTTGATGCTTTCCTCTCCCAGCTACACTGCTACATCTTTCAAGTGACATAAACTGCGCTGCATTTCGTTAAAATGTAAAATACCCTAGCATTTCATTACAGAGGGTTATTAAGTTTCCTCTGAAAAAAATAGTTTTATGGCTCACATTCAACAGGATACCTAATATGTTCACTTAAGCTATGCAACTATCATGGTACACAAAAAAGGAGTTTGGCACTATTGCAATTTCACATTTGACAGTAAACACAGTATTCCTGCCAGATGGGATACCAGAGTTCAGCTCCTGAACACAGCCTTATATTACCAAAACGTACATCCCAAAGGACCTCTGGGATAAACCGTGTGTCACAGAAAAGCCAAATTTATTGAATGTCTTGGCTTACAGAAAATAAGCTCAAGGGCAGATTGCTTATCTACAAAGTATTTTAAATGCAACAACTACCTCACCTCATCTGACATTTTTGAACATACTATCAAAAATATTCAGATTAAGTCTACTCATCTTTTTTCTACTATTGAAATACATGAACCTACTCTGCAATTAATTTCTTGTATCTCAGATGAAGGCAGAACTGAATTTCTGTTCTCAAAAGTTAAAGAATCAGCAGCAACTGGGGAAGCAGATATTAACTCGTTGAATTTAAGATTAGATTAAAATTAGCACTAAAATTTCTAACTGAGACTTGGTTTTTGGTTTTTTTTTAATGTGAATCAATATCACATACTTTTTAAAAATTCAAGTACTATTTCTTCTCCTCTAACATTTCATAAGCAGAAATAAAACCAGTTTAGCTACTGAGATCTGATGGGTGGAAAAGGGAAGACATCACCACTAATGTTAATTTCCTTTACATCAGCAGATAGCAACAGTGAAGCTATTTACTAAGGATGATGATCAAAAGAACTGGGAGCTGGGATAAAACATTCTCTCTTTCATAACAATTCCAACTGTTGTCAGTGTAGGAAAATACAAGTTTTGTTGCATCTTGCAAGTCATCGTGCTGGGGGCTCCAAAATTATGATGCATCTGATGTTAGTGGTCATTTTTACAACTACGCTAAATAAATTCAGTGGCTAAATTCTGGCAGAAGTCTTCAAATAATTCCCTCTTTGTTGTGCCTTTTGAGAAGCAGGAAGACAAAACTTTTGCTCATGAATGCAAAAAACGTTAATACTCAGTATTTTCCATCATATACTGGCTACATATTGACTGGTAAACCCAGAAGTATAATACTCTGATGGTGTAAATTACAGAAAAAATAATGCATATTTTTAGGTAACTACATTGTGGTAAACAAACCAGTATCTCATTAAGTGTAAGAAACAACACTATGAATCTTGCAGAAAACCAGATTTGCTTGCAAGCACCCTTTTAACTTACTAAGCAGCAAGAGACAGTTCTTTTGATTAAGAAGGCGTTTTGTCACATCTCCTGATGTTAATGATGCATATGGACAGTTCATTTCAGACAGCAACCCACTCACTTCAAGCTGAAATTCTTCTGCTTCATTTGGACCTTAGAGAGAAAAGAACAATAACTCATTTATTGCTAATATATGTGAATGAATATTAGAATGAATTAGCTATTTAAAAAAAATGTATGTTTTGCTTGAGTTGCTATTTAATATTAAGACCTGTTTTTAATGGAAGACAAATGCATTCTTTGGGTTCCTCAAAGAGACAGCACAAACTTCATTAATATAAAACATTTCACTGACAGCTTTTCCAAGCTACAACAGACAGGCACTGGCAATTTCTACAATTAAAGGGGGCATTAAAAACATCACAAATTTTACAGGAATATTTTAAATACCAATTAACTCTCCCAACTATATCAGATAGTTCTGACAAAGTCAGAATTTGTTAGGTAAAAAAAATTGTGATGAGAGGTAACATTTTTTATCTTTCAAAAAGAGACTTCAACCCCAAATGTCTGTTATTCCCAAACTCAAGACATACAAAATTAAGGTAGGACTTGATACTCCACTAACATGTTTCTATCACTATGTTTAAAGAATTTGAAGTAGGTGTTGGAAGATTTCTGGATTGTATTTTTACACAAAATGTACAGTAGGAACCTTATACTACTAGAAGGGGTGAGATGCTGTATTGTTACAGAGAAACACATGAAATACACTCAAAGTAGAAAGAGTGAACATGTCAAAAACAGAGAGAAAGGAAAGTAACAGATGCTGAGGTAAAAGGCAGCAACCTTTGGCCACTGAGTAAATACAAAGCTAAGCTCATAAAGGCATTATGAGTTAATATATTAGATATTCAGGAATGTGAGTTATCATACCAATTCAACAATTTAATCTGTACAATGTCATGACTAGCAAACCAAAAATAACTTTTTTTGAAAGCTAAGGTTTGCTTCCTCTACCAAAATGAAAAACAAACAATCACTTTCAGGCTCCTTTTCAGAGCATTTCATGAAGAGGGAAAAATTAATTGCAAGCACAGAGTTAAGGTAACCAACAGTAAAAAGAAAATATGGTTACTGTAGTCATAAGAATGTTACCTTGAACAGTAGTATTACTGACACGAAAATTACAAACAGAAGCATTGAATTAAAGTATTCTCATGATCTAATAAAAACCCAACTAGGATTAATGTTTCCCTAAATCCATCTAAGAACTTTAAAAAGCAATGTGGTTGAAAAATTAAAAGAAAAAGCTAATTTTGGAAGAAATACTGTTTGATACCCACTATTATTTCAACCTCTACTGGCTGTTCATTAGGCAAGTTTAAGGTAGAAAATATTCAAAATCTGGCAGTGTGCAGACAACACTCCCTGGGGTACAAGAGATATTGTCTGCCCTAATCTCTGTGGCATGCAAGAACACACATTCGGCGCATGTTTGTGTTAGAGTTATGACTACTTACTGTTGGTTGCCTGAACGTTTTCCTCTAGTTTACAGAAGAGCCGTAACTCAGACACCAACCAAGCACAGAGTTTGGTGAATTCAGGGGAACTGGCTCCATGAGAGACGGCCTGAGCCAGCGCTCCTTCGTCTAACAATGGACCTTTGTAACTGACAAGTAAAACAAAAGCACAGTTTATTAATGTTTGCTGTGACCAATGTCCTTCGATAGATTTATTTTGTGCTGTACACATATTGAGAGCTACACCCACAACACATCTGCAGGGCTGAACTCCTGACGTGGTGATTCCGGGGCTAAAGTGTAACAAAAAGAACACTGAAAATATCTGAGAAAACTCAGAATTTCTGTGCACATTAACTTACCACCAAAGACACTGTGTCACAAAATATCATCATCAAAGGTTTCCTCCTTGAGAATGTCACTGTGTACAATAGCAACATCTCTGCCTCCATCTCTTGAAGATGTTACTGACAATAAATCTATCCAGGGCAACTGCAGTTTCAAAGAATCCTTCTTGAGCTCTATCTACCTAGTGCTTTACAGTACATTGAATAATTACTGCTGAACAAATGCATCTTTTTTGTCATTTCCTATCACATATGAAAGGGTTGACATACAAAACAAAGCCTTTGATACAAGTATTACAAAAGTGATCTGCATGACAATATCCTCTCTTAAAAAACCAACCTCCCTAAACGGGCACAAGAAAAACCAATGGAATTAGTCCTTTTCATAAGCCAAGTAAGTCAAAAGTCAGACCTACTGTAAGAAGGCATGAGTTAACAGATCAGATCTTTGAAAACATAGCTTTCAGGACATCTGTGTACTGATAATTTCTCAGGGGGAGGATGAAGAGTAGGGAGAAGGCTGCCTTATTAACAGATAAAAGCACAAGTTAGAGTTTACCAGAGTATTTTAGAAAAAAAATGTACAAAATTATTTTGATATACTGCCCCCAAAAGAGAAAGACATCCAAGAGCACACATAACCAACCAAAACCTCTCTTGGAAACTTCCGCATAAAGCCACCCACTACGTCACAGCAATCCAATGAGTCCAGACAACTCTTGGCAAACCTCAGGAATAAAAAAAAAAATCTCAAATTGAAATGTAATTTTCCTCACTCTGCTCCTGTGCTTAATACCACATACAAAGGATTTGGCCTTCACTGTATGGCCTGCTACTTCAGCCAAGTAAAACGAAGGAGGCACACTCAAAAATAACTTTTACCTCACAGAGCAGCTTGATTTGTAACGGAGTTAATCTACTGGCAGCTGGTGGGAAGCTGTAATCTCATGTATTACAACCCTACTCCATGACACATTAGGCTAGACACTTCCAAGAGGCTAACTAGAGCAAGTCTAAGTCCCATCCCACAGACATTTCAGACCTTCGTTAGTATGGGAACATCTGGGACTCAGAACAGAAGCATCCAGTTAGAAATCAAAGTAGAAATGAAGCAATGGCAAGCCTTTTGCTTTGGCAGGATCGGGATTTAAGTCACTGGTCACATCAGAGACACCTTTACTAGAATTTTTCTTTAACAGAGGTAACATCTTGAGTGTGTTCTTTCTGCTAATTGTGACTTCAGCTACACATCTATGTGGCCAATAATCTAACTTGCAGATTCTTAACTGCAAGCAGCTTTTTTTCCTTCTGTTTCTGCCAATGGCACATGTTCTAGAGGTCCCCTCCCTTTTAGTAATATTGTGCTATCCCATCTGTTCGCTTTTCCAACAGTTCAACTAACTGATTTACAAGAGAAGAGACCGCTATCTGAACACTTGAGCAAATCACAAAAAGAAACAGCTCTTTAACATGCAATGCTATAAAAAAAAAATCAAGTAGTGTATTAGAAATGTCTTCAGTTTCTAATGAGAAAATGTAAGCTGAACCATGAAGTCCATAAAGCTTCTGCCAAAGCATAAAACCACAAACACCCCCGTCTTTTCAGACACCAGGAAACAGAAGTCCTTTAGACACATGCAGTAGTTTTCCCAAGTTGTTACCAATACCGCTGAGGTCTCATGACTTTCATCCTCCAAATTTTCTTTTCAATTGTAATAGTCAATATTGCTTCATATTACTTATTTGTTCATCTACTTTCACTGTATGTCAAAAACCAACAACACTTTCTGTCTATAATTGCATTAATCAGGAGCACAAATCACAACTCTCTCAAGCCACTAGTATCCTTTTAAACACGTGACAGAGAAAAGAAGCCAATCACAGTATTTTCATCATGGCAGAGAGGCCTTTTCACATATCAGTCAGAGAAATACCTCCCAGAACAGAAGCCTATTTGTCAAGCTTTGCAACTATCATCACCAACCTAGCCCGGAAATATAATCTTTGTTGGAGTATAATGACTCTAGCCACAAAGTGATTTATGGGAACGGGGCCAATGTGAGTAAATACGGCTGTTTGCATAAAACCAGCAGCAGTGAAATTATAGCTGCCTATCCTCTGAACTCTCAACAGTTTACAGACATGGGAGCTTAGAGCAGGATATGTTCTCTGTGCTCTTGCTTTCATGTTTATGTAAACTTTACTGACTCTGATAAAATAAAAGGTTGATACAGCAAAAGTTTCTTGAGCTATATTACACTAGAAAATGTGTAAACAGGAAAAACACTCACTTATTTACGATTCTTTTTACTTTGTTTTTCCCAGTAAATATGAAGCTTCAAAGTTTTCTCCTTGTCTGACTTATCTTAAAAGGTCTCTCTATTCTTTCCCACCCTCAGGTAGGACCGCTGCGTAGAGCAGAAGGGTAACCAACCGGATAGCATCCAAGAATCAAGATCAGCTCGCAGGGAGAAGTGACACACTTTCCAAGGCCGTGCAGCTAAAAACCTGCCCGTTTGGCTTGGGGCAGCATCACCAGCCCCGCTCTGGGGGCGGCTCTGACGGAAACTGACCGTTCCAGGCGCTGCCCTGCGCCGCGGCCCTGCAGCGCGCCAGCGGCCCGGCCAGTGCGGGACGGACAGCGGCACCGTGTCCATGCCGGGCCGCCCTCTGCCCCCGGCCCGCAGCGGGAGCGCCCCGCGCCCCCACCCCGGATACGTACCCCAGGTCCTCCAGCGACTCCAGCACGTCGTTCTCCAGGAGCTCGAACTCCATCCTGCGGCGGGACACGTGGGGCGGACCTGCGCGACAGCGGGACTCAGCGCCGCCAGCTCCCGCGCTCCCACCGCCCGCCATTCCTCCCTTCTCCAGCCCACCCCGGCCCCGTGCGGGAGGCTCAACCCTCACACCCCGCCCTGCGGTGAGGGAGAGCCCCTGGCGCCGCAGCCCCTCTCCCCACGCGGCGCCTGCCCGCCCTGCTCCCCGAGCCCCGCGGCCCCACGCACAGCGCTCGCAGCTGCTGCGCCGCCGACTGCCGGGTTGGCATCTCAGGGCGGGGAGCGCGGCGCCGCAGGCCCCCGGCCTCGCTCTCCACCCGGCTTCTCTAGGGCCGCCCGCCCCCGTGCCTGACCTGCGCCGCCTCCCTCCGCGGCTGTCTCCGCCTATCCGCCGAGCGAGGCAGCACTGCTAAACCGGGACGCGGGTGCGAGGCCGGGCAGATAGTTGTTTTGTGGGACGGGAGCCCGGGAGGAGCCGAGAAACTCACTTTTCTGTTCAGGCGCCGGCAAGGGCAGACCCGGAAAAAGAACTCTCCCCTCCCCGCCGTGGAGCCCGCGCAGGAATGTGCTGCCGCGTGCGGCGTCACGGCAACGGGTGGGGAGGGGCGGACGGGGCGGCGGAAGGGTCAAACCGCGCCAGGGAGCGAGAGCGCGTCCCCGCCCTGCGGGACCACAAACCCCGGCATGCCTTGCGCGCGGCAAGGCCGCTCGCGGCGGGCGCTCGGCGGCGAATGGAACTGATAAAATTAATAAACCGAAAGCGTTTCAGTTCAGTTTCTAAACGGACCCCCCGGTGCTCCGTGCCCCGGCGGCGCGGGCTGCAGCGTGTCCCGGCGGGGGTGCTGAAGGCAGCGCAGGGCGCAGCAGAGCCTGCCTGATTGTGCTGCCGTGAAACAACTCGAGGCAACGCTCCGGCAGCTTTTTAAAAATTATTTTATATTGGGACAGGGCAGGGGAAGGTGTAACAGCGTTTACTTCTTCCAGTTGCTCAGTTGCCAACACCCATGGGACGGCCGTGCAGGTGGATTCAGATCCATCACGAGTAACAAAGCTCATTCACGGGGCTGAAGGGGTAATTCTGCTCGCTCCCTGCAGCGCTGCTAGGCAGCACTGCCTAGGGACACAGCGTGTCACAGGGACACAGCACTCCCACAGAAAGCACTGAAAGGAGGCACGGATGAGAGCATATGTTGGGATAACTGTGCCATGCTAGGGAAAGCCAAAACCACTTGTGCCAAAAATCATCCCAGCAGTGAGCTGATGCTGCGGGAGGGGAGTCCTGTACTTCATGAAATTGCCCTTGGCAGGCACAAAGAAGAAAAGCTGCTGTCAAGATATGAAGGATCTTGTAGCCTCAAGATAGATAGGAGGATAAAGAAACAGGACCTTGAAGGGCTAGAAAGAAGAAATACGTCACTAGCAGACAGCTCAGTCACCAATTCTGCTACTGAAGATAAGACAATCTACACATTTAGGGGAAGATTACATCCTAAAGACTAAAATCTTGATGTCAAAGGAATAATACAGGCATTCTACTTTGTGTATTTGCTTTTAGTTGTATAGTGGTTAGTATAGAGTAGCCGTAACCCACTTAAATTTTTTTAAAGAGAAAAGAGATAAAAGCTTCTGGCAAGATGCCTTATCACTGCTGGGCTGTGAGAATTACCTGATTTTCCTTTAGTCCATTCATTTTTGATTCAAAGCATCTCAGGTGTTCTGCTTGGGAGCCTTCCCCAGGTGGATAGTCTAAACTGGAGATCTGGGGGATTAGTCTTTTCCTCACAAATTCAACACTGCTGCTGAAAGCTTGTGACCTTTTGCTTGTTTGGTTGACTTGGGGGGGTTTGTTTGGTTTTTGTTTTGGTTTGTTTGCTTTTGTTATAATGTAATGGTTGGGTTTGCCTTGCTTGCACAACTGGAACTGTACAAAGCTGGGCAGTATGTCCACAGTCTGACCCTGCTCAATTACTGCTGCTTGTGGTCATGATAATGTTTAGCCCTTATTTCTGAACCTTCTTTTTTTCTTGCCCTAAATACAGGGCTTAAAAGCATTCATTGGAGCAAGCAGTGCATTAAACAGGTCATTTTGTCACATGGGCACTGTTCCTGGGTCCTGAATCAGCACATGTTGAGAAGCAAGGATTTTGTGCTAATTTCATGGGGACATTTGCTGTCATCTACATTTACTGCTCAGATAAGCATCGGCACAGAAGGGCTGTATTCATCATAGTGCTCAGCTGATGACATCTGCCTTCTGAAACAAATAAATGTATTTCTCTCTTGAGTTCAGTCACGCCAATACTGCAGGGTAGGGATAATTTGGAATGATTCTTCTCCAGTCTGTATCACCCAGTTCCACAACTGCTTATTGTCTTTTCTGTGCTGTGGGAACCAGCAGTTTCTTGAAAAACATTTGGATCTTGTGGCTGGGGAGAAGAACAGTTCGAGGTGTGATGCTAACCTGGAGCAGGCAGCTACAATTTTCTCCTGGGGACAGGAATGAGAGCTTTGCTTTGTCGTTGTGTCTTATCAGTTGTGATTTTTTCTTTTCCTACCTATGTAGGGTTTTTCACCATGCAAGTTTTGGAGGCATGGGAGGTGTAAATGGCCACTGTGCAGCATCCTGGCCTCTCTGGAAGGAATTAGTTTTGACACTGGACAGTTTTCCATATAGGTGCTTTTCGAGCAAAATAATACTGAGCAGTTTGCTGTTGCATCATGAGATCCAGAGCACTGCAGATGGGTTACTTCTGGGAGCAGCAGCCACTTGTGCTTTTGGCTCGTGGAAGGGCTGTAACTGGGGTAGATTTCCCTAGGCAACACAAGGCTCTGCAGTTTTGAACCCGCAGAACTGAGCTCAGCTCTCCTCCTGTTTGTTCTCTCCCTAGGGTAGGGTAGGTTTGTTATGGCTTTTTCCCTCCCTGCCCTCACTCACATTGGACTGGGAGTCAGTCAGCTTGACTTAGCCAGCAGCATCCTGGCTGGAGTTGTACATGACTTCCTACATGGTGCCACCATTGGAAAAGCCATGTAAAACTGATTTCTCCTATGGGAAGAAGCAAACCAGCCCAGGCTGTTGCTGTCCTCTCCATGGGACCCCTGTACACCCTTCCTGGCCCCCTTAGCCCCGGAGAGATGGGGACGTGCGTGGTGGCTATGGGTCAGGTGCTCCCAGGCTGTTACATACAGGTTAAGGAAGTTGGCAGCCCATGCACGGCCTGAGGCTCTGCAGCCCAAAAATATTTCCAGAGAGGTATGAGGTGCTCCACTGCATGGATGCCAGTTGTCATTAAACAAAGACAATTGGTGTCCAGTGTACTTGCCTTTCGTGATTGATTGGTTTTGGTGTCTGGGATGCTGTGAGCTCCAATTGATGATAAAGGACTTCCTCCTGAGCAGATTCTCTCACAGCTAATAAAGTAAGGCTATAGCCCATCCTCCAGCTTTGCACCAAAAGAACATGTCACCAGTGTGGAGGAGGCTTGTTGAGCTTGTCCAGGTCATTGAAGACACACCCTGGTTGTTTAAACCCCACTTCTGTAGGAAAGCTAGCCAAAGACAACAACCTTAAGGCAAGCTTTATTTCATTACAGACAAATTATTTTCACAGTGTTTACACCACCACACCTCAGGTCACCTGTGGGCTCTGTGGTTGTCAAAAATGCCCATGACAGAAGCATGAAATCTGAAATCTGCACTTGTGGAACAGCAACAAACACACTTGAGTGTTACCAGGTGCAGAGTGTTAATCGGCTGCTAATAACTTCTGTATAAGAATCAAAATTTTACTAATTTCTCTGAGGATGCTGCAGCTTCTTCAGTGTCTGGATGCCACAGAATTAATGTGTGGCAGCTAAAAGCCCACTCTTTGCCAGACATACAGGTGGATTTGCCAGGTATCTAGGAATGTCAGTTCTGGCTCAGAGCATACTCTGATTAGCCAAATAGCCTCTTGGTAGTACTAAATGAAACCAGATACCACAAAAGATAAAGAGCAGGACAATGACATATGACACTTCCCCTAATACTTACCCAGCTTCTACTTTCAGCTCTCTGTACTTTCTTCAGTCCTTACTGCTGTGCCATGAGGATTAGAGATGAGAGGGTACCAGGGCCAGCTGACAGGGTGGACTGCCCAAGGCCAGTTATTGAGGAGATCCATAGTCTGTGTGTGCCTGTTTGTGGGTGTCAAGAAAACTTGAGTGGGATAGTGAACCTTGAGGTCTTGCCATGATCAGGTATCTGCAGCTGGAGGAAACAAGGATCCAGGGCTGGCTATTGGATAAATAAGCATCTGTCCTGTCACTGAGGAGGCCCATGCTGTATGTCTCTCTGTATGTTCCAGTACAGACATTCATTCCAGAGAAGGGAAAAGGATCATGCTGTTGGTCCTGTTTCCATTCGCAGAAGTGCTGTTTTCTGGGTTTTTATGTGTTTATCTGTGTGGCTGGCCACATGCACACACATAGATGTGTTTGTGTGTGTGTGCTTACCAGGAGTACACACTCAGCCTTGATGCTGCCTGGACCTGGTGAGACAAAGATGCAGGCAGCTTCACTTCTGTGGGGTTGCCAGGTTTATCAACTCAAACCAACACTTCTACTGCAGGCAGGAGGTAATTTCTGCTAAAGAACACAGTTTAAATGCAGCCTTTGTGTAGCAGTTAATTTTTTTCACTAGCTGTACAGACCATGTTCCTGAATATTTTCTGGAGTAGCTAGATCTCTGCTGCTGTGATGCCTTGATTACAATTAAAGTACAGGCTATTCCTTCTAGGCAGGCTGTTTGAATCCATCCCTGGATTACACCTCTATTAGCCAAAGGATGTCAGTGCTGTGGTAATTAGTTTACCAGTCAGCCTCTGCAATGGCAATTAAGGAAGCAGAAAGGGAAAGTGGATCTGTAACACAACACCACCCTGGGAGCTGACAATTCAATACTTAAGATTATACTGATGGGTATGACTTACTGTGTGCAGTTTGTGTGGGGAAAATAGAAATTTCTACAATGTTCTTCCCTAAGCAGCAGCAACAAACCAGTTTGTGGGGTTGTATCATATATAAAGCAGGATGAGCCTATCTACACACTGTAAAGTGATCTCTCACACATTTTCGAGAATAATCAACAGCTATGACAAATCTTTAAAAAAAATACATGCAGGCTGTCTTTATTCTTTTACATGCTTGGCAGCTGCTGTCAGGACATTTTTGTTGGTGAAACACAGCACCACCTCCCTTGAGATGAAATATTTGCGAAGAGTTAACAAGGCACTTCTGTGAACACATGACAAAGAAATTAGCATGAATAATTTAACAGGGTAGCTGAGTTTAAAAATAGCTGCAAGATTCCAAATTAAGTATAGAGACAGGAGCTTTAAAAGGCCTTTTTCTCTAATTTAAGCAGCTCTTCTGAGGGATACAGAAAGGTCCATCAAGGCCCAATGAATCAAGAAGCCTCAGAACTCAGTGCCCTCTCTTGCCACTATTAATCCCTCACAGTAGCCTGCACTTTTTTAATCCTCTTTAGAGTATAATTTTAAACAAACAGCACTCAGGAATCAGTATAATTTCATAAAAGTTTAATGTTTGTTTATAAAATAACACTATTTAATCGAGAGAAAGGAATCCACACATACAGAGTCTTCTTGGATGCTGGCAAAAGAGCTTAGAGACATACCCATGACCAGCAGGTTTAATCGGAAAGAATATAGAAAAAGCCTCACTGATTAATCACATTAATAATGACAATGAAAAGAATGTGCCCTCATACCAAAGAGAGGAGCAAAAGATACCATTCCAGTCATGCAAATCTGCACTCACCTCAGAACAGGTTTCCAGAAATCTGGCAATTGCAGTAACATTTTTTTTTTTAGCACCTGTGGAAAGTAATCAAGAGCCAGCAAATACAAAGACCTGTAACAGCAAACTATATTAATCCTAAAATCCCACTTACTGGGGCATCTGGTGGGTTTGTTACAATCCCAAATCTTAGGCCCTTTTAATTGTTTTGCTCTCCTCTGCATCAAAACCTTTCAATCTCTGAACAGCTACTCTGAAGGAATTTGTCAAGCTGTTACACTGGAATGTTAATGGATAATGACTCAAACAATCGGCCACTTGCAAAAGCAGAGGGTGCTTTGCTTTTAAAAGCAGGGTCACGGCCCAGGTGCAGAGGGGGTGCACACCCAGCACCAGGGGCTACAGCTGGGGTTTGAGCCAGGTAAGGGAGAAGGCCAATGAAAGGACCCTTTGGAAGTGGGATGGGCGGGGAGTCATCAGGGCATTCACATGTAGGCCTGAAGGTGTTCATCCCTTCCAATAGGGCGTAACTGGCTAAACTAAGTTGTTATGAGAGGTAGCTGTCATGACTTAGAAGGTGTCATAAACCACAAAGACCCCCCCCCAAGTGCCCCCAAACTAATTTCTGAGGCCTTCTGCCTATCCTTTCTCTCTCTTTTCTTTATACTTCTTTTAAGTGTTATTTTTATGTTTCTGTATTGCTATATTTCTACAGATAATAACCAAAATGGGTACATACCTCCTTTCCTTTGCAACCAAATTGTTCTGAAATAAACCTGCCACATATATGTGTGTATATATATTATTTATGTTTATAAACACTGGTCATTTAGTGTTGTTTCACTCTACTCCATCCCAAGGGATCTGTTATTAATAAGAACCTCAATTACCCCACCTTCAGGGTGCATTGTAACACAAGTGTAATACAAATAAAAACAATGGTCAATGAACATACTGTGAATGTAGACAGGTCACTAGGAGAAGGGATTTGTAAGAAGTAGGATAACTAAAAGCCATGTATTTCATGCTTTTGTCTAGTATACTAACAATATAAAGCATAAGGTTTCATCTTACAAACCTGTGATAAATCTTCAGTCTGTAAGCCTTTCTTGCATTCTGATACACAAATTCAACTCTTGGAGAAATAGTCGTTTACTATCTTGGATGATCTCTCTTCTGTAGACATTGCAGGCAGCTTGAGGCAGGTTGTCCATGCCTGTATCTTGTATCAAATGCCAGACAGATCAAATGTAAATTATGAAGGACTATGGCAAATGCAAATACGGTATTTTTTTTTCACCCAGCCAAATTGAATCCATTGCACAATTTCATTGCACTGAAAACATAAAATACAAGTGTGAATTACTTTTGTAACCCTAGCTTGGGCACAACAGATACACTGATTCTGAACCATTCTCTCAACTTGGTAAAGCAATATAATGTGTCAAACTAACTGGCAGAGGACATGAAATTTAAACAGTACCTGGAAAGAACCATATTAAATGGGCTTAATTGCATTAACCCTACATTCTTAAAGAGAAAATGCAGTGACTGATATTCCTTTGCTAATTGATTTTTTTTCCCTCTAATCAAGCATGTCTAAATATCCATCTTGCAGGTGCCTAGCTACAAGAGTCCTCTCATCTAATTATTTGGTATTTACATTTAATTTCTGTTTTTTTCATCTCTGACAGGGTATGAATACAGCCTAATGTGAGAACTGATATGAAGACCATCCCTATAATTTCTTTACCAGATAGCTGTTACAGGGCTTTTCATTCATTACAGCTACCGCGGCTCCCAAAGTGTTATTTTGTTTCTACATTCATCTAAAGTTTGTAAGCAAATAAAACAGGGTGGTAACACAAATGGCTTGTAGTATTTCAGTGTTGCTTAGATTCTGGCTCAAACTCCCCTACAAAAGCAACTTCTTGAAGAAAAATTGTATTTGATTAACAATTGAACACATTACCTTGTGTGTGTGCTCTACTGCCTGTAAAATGAAGATTCTTCAGTCAGGCTGCTGGAAAAAGGAACACTGTTTGCCTTGAAGCAGCTCTGATGCAGGTTTTATTTCCTGCAGGTGTTCAACTGTTCTCCACCACCTGCCCAAACAATTCTAATGGCTCTGCTCTCTGCATCCCCAGTTGATGGACAGCTTCATGGGAATTGTAACAGCAGCTTGACTCATTTTACCAGAGCCTAGAGCTGCTAACATATGGCAATAAGCCTCCTCATTGCAAGCAAGACGACAGCCCAAGAAGAGGTGGAGGTGGGATCTGAAAACAAAACCCAGAAACTAATTCTAAATATGGAGCCTTGGATTTCTGCTGTAAGGCAGAATGTAACAGTCTGCAGCTGTGTTATTCTGCTCAAGTTGGTTGCAAACATGAATACATCCATATTGTCTGAGAACAGCTGACAGAAAGGATAGTCTAGCAACCGTAACTTGCATCTCTCTCTTCTTCTTCATGCCAGACAGAAGCAGAGGAGTCAAGTAAAATAAATTTTATGGCTGCTTTATACTCCCACACTACTGGCATGTAGGCTGTTTGCACATAACCGTGCAGCAGGCAGAGAAGGACTGAGTTCTGTCTCGGAGAATGCTGTTGCTCCCTTTAACCTTTTGTAATGTCCTGAGAATAATAAACCAACACAGTATTACATCAAGTGCCACATGAAAACTGGTCTCAGGTGATTTCTCTTGCCCTCTGCACAAAGAAATATCAGTTTTGTCATGCTTTGGGATGCACTGGTTTGGTGGATGGTTGTGGGTTTCTTTTTAAAAAAATCCTTCTGCTATCATCACTGACTTTCAGTAGCGGTTTCTGAAAACTGGGGTTTACCAGGATAAAAAAATAATTGGCCCTTGCCCACTTTTCCTACTGTTTCCATAAGAAAATTTAAGTTCTTTGTGAAGCTTCTCTTAAATAAGAACTGGGCATTTATTTCCACCATTGGCAAGAATTAAGGAATCATAAAATCACTAAGATTGGAAAGGACTTCTAAGATCATTGAGTTCAACCATTACCCCCGTTAACCCAGCACCATTGTGTTCACCACTAACCCATGTCCTCAAATGCCACATCCACACATCTTTTGAACACTTCCAATGGGCAGAAATCTTATATCTTAACATACTATTTAGGGCACAAACACATTTGGTAAAAACTTACCAACAGAATGATGGTTGCTACCTTTCTTCCCTGCTCACATGCCATTTAAAATTCTAAAACTAACAATCAATCCCCCCAAAAGCCTATCTGGCGCTTAGTTAAAACTTAGTCAAAGACAAGATTCCAGCAAGCTAGAAGTAAAATCTACCTACCCAACAGATTACCACAGGAAAAATTACTGTGTTTTGCCTAAAACATTACTTTTGTAAACATTTGCAGGCTTCTTCTCCTTTCCAAATGTACATTCAAAGAGACTGGAAGAAGCATTAAAAACCCACCTGGCCTTAAAACAGATTGACAGGATGACAGCACCTTTTCCATGTCTCTTCTCCCACTGCTTCTTAATCAAGCTTGGTTTTGCAACAAACTTCATCCAGGAGAAAGGCCTTTGTGCCAGCCTTCATCATGACAAACAAAAGGCTACAGCATCAAATGAAGACTTAGAGTTAATCCATTGTTCTTTGAATTTACTAGCTTTTTGTGCCTGGTTTGAAGTAGTGTAAAGATAGAAACATTCAAATTATGTTAGTTTCTTTCCTATCAGAAGCTTTCTGAAAACCAGGAAAAATTCTTATGCTTTATGCAGTTTTTAGAGAACTACGTCAGAAAGGAGAGGCAATGTTGTATTGCACCATTCAAACAGACAAGTAAATCCCCATTAACTCACCCCTCCTCCTGAGGATCTGGAAGAGTCCAAGGCCAGCCTAGAAATTAGGCTTCCCAGTCAGTGCACTATGCTACAGCTCTGCCAGCACAGGGAACGAGTACAGTGGCTAAATCATCATAAGCCTCTGGAAACCACAGGAAAGAAAGAAAAAAAAGAAAAAAAGAAAAAAAAAGAAAAAATACATAAATAAAAATATATGCCATTTTATGAAATTACAGTGTTAATGCCTCTTGTCTGCCAAGCTGCCTAGATGTCATCACCTACACCACCCATTGTGTTCTTGTCCATTACAAAGGTTCAAGGAGTATCTTTCACTCCTTCCCCAAAAAAAGACCAAGTTAACCTTCCTTCCAGGAATAAAAAGACCTACCTCCTTCAAGGATAGAATAAAGGGCATGAAGAGCAGAAGTATTTAATATATACCATTGGAAAGTTCAGATTCTGACAAGTTTTAGACAAATATGGGGTAACAACTCCCAATTTCTCCTTTGCTAAGCTCTTCTTTGCCCTTGGCGCTAGCTCCTCTCCACTCATGGCCAGCCAGGTTCAGCACTGACCATGACTACTATTTGTAGTAGCAACTGTAGCAGAGCACAGAACAAGGATAATGGCATTATATTGTCCTTTCCCAAAAATAAGATTATTTAAGTCCCACACAGATCACAGAGCATTGAATAAGATTGTCTGAAGATTGTCCAGATAACTCCGTTTGCCACCGCATGCACTGAGATCTTCATGAAAACCAATGTGCAAAAGGAAACTAACCAGAAACCATGTGTGTATTCCAAAACAGCATCAGCTAAAATGCACAACTCTAGAAAAATTCAGCCTTCCCTTTAATACTTCCCTCCCCTGCACTTGTATCTCTCAATACAAGGCAGGTAAGAAAATCAATTCTCCTCTTCCTCTGTGGATTTACAAGAGACCAGGCACTTCACTGAAAAGAACTGGAAAGAAAATGGGGGTGGAATTTATCTGTCAAATGTAAACAAATAAACTCAGGTATATAATAAAAAAATACAGAAGAAAATCAAGAAGAAACTACAAAGGACTTTATAAACCATGATTTAAACAATCTCTACTCATTGCCCAAATTCACTTTAAAACTATCAAAAGCATGTCAAACCTTGCATTCTTTGGTTTTGACAGCAAATCAGCTATGTGATGAAAGTAGGGCAATGATACTAATAAAGATTTCCTATATTCAATGCAGTAACTGCTTAACATCATAAAACCAGCTCAAAAAGCCCTTCTCCACTCTTCACTTCATAATTACCTTTTTACTGTTCACTTGACCACTTATACTACATTTCCAAATTCAGCTTAGACAGTTCTTACATTTCTAGTACAAAAACCACCAAAATGACTCTGAGAAACATTTCATACCTTCTTCACACAGTCATGGAAAATGAAGACAAATGGTGATTTTGCCCTCTCCAGAGGTCCATGTACAGGTAGTGATTACAGAAATTCAAGCTCTGCTGGGGTCCCCCCCTGACACCCCACCTCTGGTTTTACACAGGGTTCAGGACTTCAAACAAACTTCCACTGATGATGTTGACAGTAGTTCTTCCATTGATTTCAGTTGGAAATGAATTGGTTTTTACTGAGCAGGCTAACTGTTGAGTATCTTCATCCTCTACAGTTCCTCAATTTAATCAACTACTACAGGAGTTAGGAACTAATTTAAATAAAATACTTTCACTGAGTTAAGGAAAAAAAAAAAACAAGAAGAAAGCCTTGTTGACCTCCATATGTTTATTTTTTTAAACAATTTACAAATAGAAATGTTGTATTTATCCAAGCAAACACATTTAATACTGTAGTCTTTAACAAGCTATACAAATGAGAACCATCACACTAGAGCTTTTGATAGCTCAAGGACCATTCAGGGTAGGCATGCATGTGTCTGTATCACATGAGGCGAGTCCAATTCCTGCCACCAGGCTTCTGATCTTCTACTTCTTCAGAGCTGGTCAGCTGCTAAATGATTTAACACAAATAGTTACTGGATCACAATAAAATGAAAGAAAGCCCATTTCAAATCACCTAAGTGACCTCAATATGTCTGGTCCAGGTGTCAGGCCACAGAGCCTTACCGATTAGTTTTCTTCTCCAAAAGCCAGTCGGACAGATTTTCTCCCCTTGCTTAGTGATGTGGCATCCATACATGTGCTTATACAATACAGTGAAACACCTTAAGTACAGATGTAATACAACAGTAATTACAAATCACAGAGACAGATAAACAAAATCAACTCTAAACACATTCTTGCATTTCAAACAACAGAAGTAAACAAACCCATGCATTACAGTTCAAAGAAATTTTCAGTTTTAGTTCTTCTGCAAGTCTCCTTTTCCTCAAGTTCTAAATTGCTGTTCTTGAGCTTGTCTCAGCAGCTGGGCTACTCATGGTGCTACTGACACAAACTGGGTGAGCTGGAAATCACCCAGGCATGGTCAAAGAATAAAAGCCCCCAAAATAAAGAAGACGCACGCATTATAAACAAGATTCCATTTTAATAGCAGAGTGTAAAAAAGAAATTGGCAAAAAAATTCACATGAAAAAACATTTTACACAATTAATTATGTACAGAATAAAGTATGAGACTGCCTTCTGATGATTTATGTTTCACTTTACTCAAGTCCTACCACAGAATGCAAAATACACCCAAAACTCTCAGCTGGAACAAGAAGAAAAACAAACAAATAACATATACATAATCCCAGCTCTGGCTCCTCAAATATTGGGACTGGCTGGGTTTACTTCAACCCACTGGGCTTTCTGCTATGCTTTCAGCAATTCCTGAATTTGTTGCAGATACCAAACTACTGTCAGCAGCTTCTGTTTGCTCAGTCTTCTTGCTCTGGATGGTGCACACTCCCTTGCCTCCTGAGCCACCCACCTTCCCATGTGTTTCTTTGAGCCCAGGAATTAAAGTTTCCATGCACCCAGAAGCCTGACTTTCTGTGCTGCCCCCGTCACAACTCAGTGACGGCATTTCAACAGTGCTGCCTTTGCTCTCCTCCACTTGCAGAAGTATCTCAGACGTGGGAGAAATGCCCTGCATTTCTAGAACTGGCATGACCACTTCTGTAGTGTCATTATTTGAGTTCTGTGATCCAGGCTGCAGCATAGATTTTTGAGAAGTCCGTGTGCAAATTTTATCTTCACAACTACCAGAAGTCAATGTAGCAAAATCAGTAATCTCTGTTTCATTCACTGTTTTTTCAATGCCCAGTTTCTTAAGTTTACTGGACTCCAGCCAATTGGATGCAACAGTTTCTAGCTTTGTGATTTCTTTATTCTCATTTAAAAGTCCTGTGGAAAGGGTGCTAAAACAGTCATGTTTTACCTTATTGTCTCCCAAACTGAAATCAGTGCTTTTCAACTCAAGCTCTGCTTTCTGGGAGGGAGTCTTCATGTTTTTCACATCTTCTGATGGTCTCCTGATATGAAAATTATCTAATCTTGCATCAGATCCAGTGTGTCCTAATGATTTTTTTTTCTTTTCAGCTACTAACTCTAGACTGGATCTGAGTGCAACAGTGTTCGAGCAGGTATTGACTAACGGTTCAACTCCCTGCCTCTGGGTTTGGTTATCTAATACTGTATGGCCTGAAGGTTTAGGCTGAACTTTTCCTTGAGCTTCTAATAGTGTGCTTCTAGTTTCTGTCTGCCCTTCTGTCAACTCTGAAGCATTAACCTCATTAGAACAAGATTTTATTTCTGTGTTTGGAGTATTTGATAGATCCCAACCACTTTCAGAATGAGTTGTGACTATCTGTTCTTTTCCATTGCTAGTTCTGGAAGTACCCCAGAGCAAGTCCGGACTACCAGTTTCTGAGTGAGTTCTACAGTCATCATTTAACTTTTCCTCTACTAAATGGGAATTTCCCAAACTTTGAATTTCATTTTGTGTTTCAGGTAACAAAGTCTTTGGGTGTAAGCTATGCTTAGGCTTTACTGCTTTTATATCCCAGTCTTTTGTCTTTGTGTCTTTCTCCAAGGTACCAGGAACATTTGTGTTTGTAACTGGAGTTTTACTTCCATCTTCCTGTCCAGCCTTCTCTTGGACCTCAGTTTTCTGTTGATCACAGAATTCCAGATTGCATTCCTGCTCTCTACGTCCTGTATCAACAAGTCCAATTTCTGCAGGCATCTGGATACCAGAAACAGAGTTTTTTTCTGGTAATTCCATGACTGACATTTCTGAGAGGTGAGGCTGAAGTGATTTCTTGTTCATTTCAGCCTTACTTTCACCAGGAACCAAACTCCGTGTTACTTGATTATTACACTGTGAGAAATCCACATTCTCAGAATCCTCTTTCAGCAAGGATGAGCTACTATTTATTCTGTGGTTTGCAGATAAGTCTGCAGGTTTTGTTGGGTTAGAGTTTTCTCCATTTGGAAGCACAGAACTTGCAAGCTTGCTGTCAGCTGAACCCTTTCCACCACTACTGTAGAAAATATCATAGAGATCTTTAGCATTGGCTGTGGCCAAGCAAGAATTTCGTTTCTCAATTTTTTTTGCTTGTTCACTGAAAGCAGTTGAAGGTGGTGGTGGTCTCACTGGCATTGCCAACATAGTCTGTTCACTTTCCGACACACCCGGAGCTACTTCATCTGCAGGGATAAGAGCTGCTGGCTGCACTGCTGGTGGAGGATGGGGTGGAGGTAGTCTATCTGAAGTCTGAGAAGACTCATTTTTTTCTGCTTTCAAATCCTCCTCTACCCCTTTTAAAATTACTTCTTCTCCTCCAAAAGCTTTTGAGATGATCTCTGGAGGCAATAGAAGATCTGCATTTGTTTCTTTTACCACTGGCAGGGGTTTGGTGGTAGCTCCAGAGGATTTTATGGATAAAAAAGTGTTCAAAGGTGGTGGTTTACTAACTGTTGCAGTATTAGTCTTCCTGAAAATCATGGTGGGGACTGGTAGATTGGGGAGAATTTTTGCTGGTGTCGGTGTGGAAACAACTGGTATCCATGGGCTAGTGTGTGGAATAACAGTTTTCCCAGACAGTTTGATTTCAATGGGCTTAATATGGGATTTCACAGACTGACACTTGTTTTCCTCTTTGTTTCCTTCGGTATTCTCTTCCTTTGGAATTGCTCCTGGGGTTTTATCCTCTTTCTCAGTCTTTTTCCAGCTGAATTTCCCAAAGGAGGTCTGGCTTGGTGATTCCTTTTTAGATTCCTCTTTCTTTTCTTCTTTCTTCTCCTCTGTCTTCTCTTCCTTCTTCAGCTTTACCATGATACCCATTTTTCGTCCAGAAGAATCTATTTTGCCTTGAGTTTCATTACTCCCTTCTCCAGACTCTGGGATGCTCTTTACTTCCTCCTTCTTTATGATTTTTGGGGCTTTCTCATCCTTCTCTTCTTTCTGCTTCTCAACCAGTTTCCGTTTCAGCTCGTTTTGTCTCCTGCGCTCTGTTTCCAGAACTACAGC
Source organism: Entomyzon cyanotis (assembly GCA_024500445.1). Taxonomy (NCBI): domain Eukaryota; kingdom Metazoa; phylum Chordata; class Aves; order Passeriformes; family Meliphagidae; genus Entomyzon; species Entomyzon cyanotis. Next base: position 2,233,216 of record JAKEPQ010001015.1, on the reverse strand, counting down.
CAATCCAGCTTGACGGTCTAGATTTCTCCTCTCTTCATAGAGTGGGTTTTCATCTATGTATTTCTGTGGAAATAAACAGCAACATTTTAGCCACTGTTTCTGTGAAAAATAAATAAATAAATGCAGCTCTCTGACAGTTTTGACTTGCTCAGTAAGTGCCATCTCAACACTAAGAGAAAAGAGAACTTTTTTCTACCAAGAAACTGAAGTACTACAAACTGCTTGAAGCAGTGCTGTCACTTTACAGTAGAGACTGTTTCAGCCTCATGCAGATAAAATATCAGTCTCTACGTACTGATGCAGTGGGAAGCTCTGCTTATTTAGTTCAGTCGAATGTAGTGAAGATAACCAAATACATATACTCCAAGGAGTTAAATGTCATTCTTCAGGAAAGGAAGACAGAACAAGTGGAAGCTAACATTGGGAATGTCTCTTTCCTAGTACACCAGTTACCAACCTTGTATTTCTCATTGTGGGGATGACTTTTCACATGCTGCTCTGCTGAGATTTGATCTCCAAAAAATTCATGACAGAGCTGGCAATAATATCCAGTGATGGGAATCAGAAACTCAGAGCCTGAAAAGGCCAAAGAAAATTATCAGAGAAACAAAACTTAATAAATGCCAAGCTCTTAACAAACTTGGTCAAAGAACAACAGCAAAACCTCCCGTAATGTTCTTTTTGGAACAGCTAATGCTGTTCTCCATACAGTTACAGTATAGGAATCACCACTACCAGGAACAAATATGTAAAGTGAAGAAGTTTGATTACTATGGTTCAATAAATTATTTAAGTGCTCTCTATTGTATTAAGGTAATCCAGTATTCAAGTAGGTTAACATTTCCTACAGTCTTGATCTATTTTCCATCTTTCTGGTATAGTCTGCTCAAATACTAAACTTCTGGTTTATAAACAGAGCACAAATATCTGCTCAAATACTGAACTCCTGGTTTATAAACAGAGCACAAATATTTTCTTTTAAGTTCAGCAAGACTGCATCCTTTTGCCTACAGAACCAGCTACAGTTATCTAAGACACTGCAGATTCTTTAGTGGGCACTACTAGAATTACGTAACAGATTAATAAAATGAGTTGATCACTGGCAGGCCTATTTAAACATTCAGATTTTAAATCCTATATTGATTTTCAAACCACTTACAGCTTCTTCCATATGTCTGTCTCAGATTCTCTATATCCGCAAAAGTACTCATTGGTCATTTTTCAGGGAGACCTCTGCTAAAAATGTACTGAATGGAAAGGTCTACTACAAGACAATGTGGAATACTGTGCAAGATTTAGCCAAACACTGCCAACTCTTGTGATCATGCTCTGAATTCTAATATGTTGGCAAAATTACTTCAGAATTACACTGAAGTAAAGAAAGAAAAAGTCACCTGGTATTCAAAACAAAAAATTAATCTCTAAATAGAAGAAGCCACACCCTTTTCCTACACTCTTGCTCCATGACCTTTTCCACAAGAAAAACCAAGACGTTAAATAATTTACCTTTTACCTAATAATACAGTATCTATATGTGCTCCTATACAAAGGTAAAGTTTTGAAAATTCCTATCTCTGAGCAAATAGAACCTGCTGGAGGGCAAAGAGGGATGATACCAAAATTAATAAAAATTAACATACCTTTGGCAGGAACCGTTATCTTATCAATGCGTTTTATGGAGTCTTGTTTGGTCTCACTCTGGGTCTTCGAAGCCCAAGGTCTGTTGTAAGGATCCAGGGTCTATTTGCACAGTGACAGAGGTATATAGGCTCATATATTACACTAGCAAGGCAAGTACACTTTTCTTTTTCCTTTTTAATATCCTTTTAGAACACTGAACATTAAAATCAACGTGCAAATATTTACAAGAACTAATTTGCCTCTTTCCCCTCCCATTTTGCAATTTACAATGACAAAATAACCTGTGAAAAGTGTAACATGTAAATGATTGCAAATAACAGGTAAACATATGAAAAACAAGTGGCAAACCTGAGCAAACTGAACAGAGGCCCCATTTACACTATTTGGAACACACTGGTAGCTGTACAACTGCTCAAGCCCAATATTAGGGGAAAAGAATTTGATAAGCTACTTATTGGGTTCATTATTACTTCAGGTTCACTTGTAAAATGTAGTTCTGTGATGTATGTTTTAGTGTTAATATTCACAGCAATATGAAATGCACTTAGTGAAGGAAGCCTGCAACATACCTGTCTGTGTTTCTTATTATGCATGTGTGTGAAAAAGTCAAACATGGTCCCGCAGATGGTATTGCAGTCTTTGCACCAGTGGTTCCCTGCATCATAATATTCATAAATATTGGCCAACTGGAAAGGATGTTTGGAGGACTGTGAAGAGGATTCTGCTGGCTTCGGGCTTCTACCTCTCGATTTTTCATTAGTAGTTTTTGATTCCTAAATTGAACAAAAGGAAACACTTCTCTAAGACAAGGCAGGACAGACATAATGCTCTAGAACTCAGAACCTGCCTCCAGCAGAAGCCATACACACCAAAAAAAAAAAAAATATATCACCTGCTTTTCAGCGCCCAGGTTAATTCCACTGTTTCAGAGAGCTGGTATTGCCGACTAAGATGCTGCGTGGCTGCAGTGAAGTTTCCAATAAGGCTCCCAGATGTAATGGCTGGATGGTTGTAGGTAACCAAGGAACCAAATGAAAAAATTCCCTGTGGCATGCACCCTTCCCACTTTATTGGTTTCAATATAACAATCTGAACAGTTCCAATTTACCATACTAGCTAAACAGTGCCCGGAAGACCTAAAATGGTTCCCCTAGAGGCATACAGAAGTTACTGTAAAAGTAGCTTGGATGAAAGCAGAATGGAAAAAGAAGTAAAAAACAGTTGACTAGAAGTATTTAACTCAATCAGTTTTATCATGTTATTTGAGTGTTCCTGAATTCTCCAGAAAACTTATTGCTTAATAATAATAGAAAGATGGTGTTTTGTTAATTACCTAAGCATATAAAGTGAAGGATCTTGTGATTTAAACATGTGATGTTTGCACTTACATTGATCTGTACAGAAAGACGCCATATAGTGATATACAGACATTTCAGGACTTTATCCAAAATTAATACTAAACTAACATTTGTAGCAAAACAAATATTATCTGAAATATATAATGAATGAGCCCTGGTAATTTAGATTATGATAGTACACCATGTATTTTGAGTTTTGAATTACATTTTCAATGGCTTGAAGTCCCTCATGTTATTATTTTAGATGGCTGTCTGGAAAGAACAGCATGTTAACTTAACAGACTCGATTTGGTTGCATGATTTCAAAGTTATTCACTACCTGCACTGAACAAACTTACTTAAGCAGATTCAAAACTGTTAAATAACATCTGCTTTACCCTAGATTCCTTAACACCACCCCAAACCAGATGCATTGTCAATCAAAGAATAAAGAGACAGCCAGGCCACAATGCACCCCATAGATACCCATATCCCAGTGCTATCTAGTTCTTGGTAGCAGAATAAGAGACCCAGTGAATACTTGCATGTATTCTGTCTGCAAGAACATAGCAAAGCTGACATTTTCTTAAAGAATGAGATCAACTTATGATTTGCAGGAAGTGCATGGAAGGATGTTCACAGTGTCAAAGAAGCATCAATGTTTATGTTATTTATAGACATACACCTATAAAAATACTATCTCAATCAGAACTTTAAAAAGACGATGCTTCTCAGATAGACAGGTGACAGCCCACTCTTAATTCCAGTTTGTGCTTTACCCAAGCTGAAGATGCCTTTATAATTTGCTACTATTTAGAGCCCAGACAGGGTGAGCTGTCTGTTCAGCACAGTAACGCTGTCTTCACCTCTGCACTGACTGTGCAACTACAACACACAGACACAGGTTCAGCAGCAAGGGACCACAAGGTACCTTGCAAATAAGCAGAAAGACACAGGCTTTTGCCCTCAGGTAGCCAGAGTCAACCAATCTCAATGTTGAAAGGCCTGCACCATCTTTCTTTTAATGAAAAAAAAGTAAAAAATCAGAATTCCAAAGTGAATCTTAGAAGCTGAAGGTTGTGTCTTATGTGCCTACATATATGAAAATACTAAATATTCCTGTCCAGAACTCACAATTTTCCATGCTAAAATAAGGAACTATGAAAAGGAGATCAAGTCATTATGCATTTAGATGATACAGACAATGCAAATTAAAATAATGAAAAGTATATTCACACATCCATATCTCAAGAAAAGAAAGCAATATAACTTAATACAATGTGGGACTTAACAAACATTGTTGCCTAATTTACTTTTAGGAAGTGGTGACTGCAGCAAATGATTTGCAAAAGTAAGTGAACAGTAAACTTCAGAAATGTTTCAAGAAACAACAAAAAAACCCCAAAACCAAAAGCAAGCCTTTAAATTAAAGATATCTAATGAATTCTCTGACCACGATACGGCGTAAGGAAAAGTTTACAGAATATACAGATTTGAGTGACCTTGTAGGAAATACAGAATCACAAAATGGGTAAGGTTGGAAGAGACCACAGTGAGTTATCTGGTCCAACCTCCCTGCTCAAGCAGGGTCATCCCAGAGCACATGGCACAGGATTGTGTCCAGATGGTTCTGGAATATCTCCAGTGAGGAAGACTCCACAACCTCTCTGGGAAATCTGTTCCACTGCTCAGTCACCCACACAGTAAAGTTGCTCCTCATATTCAGGTGGAACTTCCCATGCATCAATTTCTGCTCATTGCCTCCTGTCCTATTGCTCAGCACAACCAAGAAGAATCTGGCTCCATCCTCTTGACACCCTCCCTTCAGATACACTGATGAGGTGCATTTTCAGTTGTCCCCATATCTCTTACCCTACCAATATTTTCCTCTCTGCAAAAGATATATATGGTAAGATCTACACAAAATTCATCTACAATTTCCCATTAGCTATCTCTGTTACGTATTTGAATAAACATCTGAAAGGCAGGATAGCTGATTTCCTGAATACATGCATAACCTTTCAGATGGTAATATCCACACTACTTTCAAAGTAAAAACTATCTTCTGGAACACAGTAAGCCTGTTTTGGTACATCCAGCACAGAGTAGTACAGACCATGTCAGAGAGACCATACTGATGCATACTGACATTTCTTAAGAGAGAACTCGTAGCATGTACATAAAAATCATGTTACGCTGACAATCCTATGCAAGTCTTGTGATTTGTTACTATCATTACCCAGTGAGAAGACCAACATGCTCCCAACTTGCAGGGAGCTTTGCTGCTACAAACACTCCTCCCTGAAAGGCCATGCCAGAAATTTTGTAGAGAAAAGGTCTGTCCTCCTGGTATGGTATTGAGACCAAACAGCTACAAACACTCATTATACCGCTCAACCAACACCTCAGCAAAACCAAGATAAAAAACAGTACGTGGTGCTGAACTGCACAAAACCTGCGGGACATTATAGACACTGATACATCAACTCTCACCTACATGCACCATCAAAGCCAGCGTATGAGATGTGGTAACATATGACATCAAATGATCCTTTAGTAAATGTTTGGGATCAGCTGTCTCCCCAGTGCCCTCTTCTCTTAGTGGGAAAATCATCACCACACAAACCATAAGACTTTACCTTGTTGGAGGAAGATGTTTTCTCTACACATTTTGCATTTTCTGACTTGCTGGTTTTTTCCGAGGAATCTTTAGTTTCCACAGATGGTTTCCGGGGTTTTTCAAATATGTTAATCCCCAGGATTTGTGCTACTTTGTCAAGCTCAGACTGCTTCTTGTCAGCCGCATCAGATTCTTTATGCAGCTCTGCAATCTCCTTCATAATATTCTCTTGCAGTCTGTTCACCTCAACCAACAAGGGGTCTTTGTGTCCATCCTTCTCACGACGTTTTTTCCTCAACATCTCTCCTGAGCCAATCAAGGAAGCAGAAGAGTCAGAAAGGCAATAGGGAAATTTACTTTCGATCTGTACAATAATTCCAGCAACAAGTAAAATACTAATATAAAGTACTAAGGCTAAATCTTGACTATAAAGTTGTAAAGATGAAACTGACTCTCAGGTACAGCTGAACCTGCATGATGTGCCTCTATAAGGCCTGCTATAATACACACCCTAAGAGAGGCACCATAATCCTCCAGAGTATCAATTTAATAATCACTAGTTCCCTGTGTGACCAAACAAGGGCAAGTTAAATTGCATATTCTAACCTGAAAGTATCATTTTCCAAAGGAGAGGGAATTAAGTATTTACTTGGACCAAACAAGTTTTAAAGACACAAAAAATTAGCTCTCTTGAGAGAGGACTTTTCCATCTCCAGATAAGATTCATGAAATATTGAAAGGACAATAACATCTTCAGTTACTATTTCTCGCTTCTTCTAAAGAAGCACTAAAATGCATAAAGTGCAATTCCTTTACCTTATCAGGCCGCCAAAGAAGATGCAAGTGCAACTGGTTTGCTTCAGTGTAACAGCCAAATTTTGATGTAATTGATCTTAATATAGTAACTAGGTCACTGCTTTCTCAAGAGTTTTGCATTGCCAAGAGTATGAAAACACTGTTGTGAATTATTATTATTTCAGGCCTCCCTTCTCCGCTTAGGTACCAAGACTTGTGACACATCCCAATGGGGGAAAGAAAATAAGCAGGGGCTGAGGGGAGCAAGGAGGTATAATGCACTTTACCTTGCTGTTTACGAAGCCTGTCCAATTCAGTCTTGAGATAGTAAAGCTTCTTCTGTCGTGCTTCTCGATCACTCTTCAGTTTTTCTCTCTCTTCTATCACCTAAATAAATTGGAAGTTGTCTGGATTTTCTTATCTTCCCAACACAAGTTAAACAGTCTTGCAAGAATAACAGGAAGACCTCAGCTTGCCAGACACAGAACACTGCTCACTATTCCCAAAATGTTCTTGAGTATTTTCACACAATAAATACACCTCTTCCTTTGCATCTGAAGGTAACTATTGTGTGGTCATGCTCCAACCCTGCATGTAGGCAATTTTTTTTTTCTTTTGGGCAGTGTATTCCTCTAAACTGCTGTGTTTGTTGCACCAGTTCCCAAGGCACTTTAGGCTCAGCTGACTTTCTTCTACAGGGCTAATCAAGATCGATGCTAAATGACTATTCAAAACTCATGTAGTATCCCTACAGCTAGTTTGTTTCATCAGCCTTCACACCTTGCCTCCTGCTTTGTCTCTGGCCCGTTTTTGCTATTGGTTAAGTTTCTGCTTCAATCTGAAATGAAACATCAGGATGAAATTTGGTTCTTGTTCAATAATGTAAACTGTGGCATGAGGAGCTCACAAATCTGCTTTTCACTGATATTCATTGATTCTCATAGAAGGAAACAAAGCAATATGCTAAAACAAAACCTGAAAAGTTCTTTCAATTTCATTTCCAGCTTCATTTTTCAAGAGACAAATCCCAATTTTATTTTTTTTTTACCTTCACAGGGCTCTTAAAACTTACTACGGACTCCTCCCTTAGTAAACAACAAGTGACCTTGACTTCTCTAGACAATCACTTCTACTATGGCAATGTAAATGTTTCCATGATCCCTGAATCTTTCCTGAAGTAAGCCCTGGAAGTAGCTCTACCAACACAGTTAAGCCACATCTTGTAACACCATAAGAGTTTTTTTAATTATTATTTTGGTTTTGTGTGCTATTTTTTTGATCATCAAAGCACTGTTTTCTCCTTTTGCATTTTCGGCAGCATGGGGGCATCAACTGGAGCATGCAAGTTTTTACACTCCAAGCCATCCCAGAAAAAAGCCCAGCAGATTAAGCCCAAGTCAAAGATGACGGTAGTGCAAACAAATCCTTAGAAGTTCTACCAAGATGCACAGATGAGCTACCAAGGTATGTAAGGGCAGGAGAAAACCATGCACCTTAGCCAAGAGAGCTCCTCCAAAATTACTAAATTTCATTAAGAACAAAATTTCAGCGGTGTTAGCTGAAGAAATCATTATTCCTACAAGCAGTGAAAGTTCATTTATTTGCTGATGTAGTACTTAATGCAAGTGAGGGAAAGGCTCTGAGAAGATCTTATTGCACTGTCAATGCTTAAAGGGGGTTTGGAAGAAAGATGAGGACATATATTTTACCAAGGTCTGTAGTGACAGAAAAACAAGCAACAGTTTCAAACTAAAAGATGGTAGCTTTAAACTAGATATAAGAAAGATTTTTTTTACAATGAGGATGGTGAAGCATCGGAACAGGCTGCCCATAGAGATTGTGGACTCTCCAACCCTGGAACTGTTCAAGGCCAGGCTGGATGGGGCTTTGAGCAACCTCATCTAGTGGAAGGTGTCCCTGTCCATGGCAGTGGCGTTGAAACTAGATGATCTTTAATTGTCCCCTCCAACCCATATAATTCCATGCCCTAATTTTAATTATAAAGACCAAGTGGACACCAGTTTGAAAACTCAAACAACTTTTGGGAATCTTCCAGTTCTTTGCCAGTTGTGTAACTACAGTGTCCTATTTTAAAATACATTCTTCCCCACTACTCTCTAATTATTGTACATAAATATTGTATCTGAACTGGTGTCAGAGCCTCCAAGTAGAATTTACCTTAAATTCTTCTCATTTTGTGATTTTTTTAAGAGATAATTAATATAAATGTAGAGGGAAAATTGTATGCAATAGTGAATGATGATATCCTTTAGTATGTATTTAAGAATGTCTAATACAGGTATAACCATGGTATTATTTTACATGAACAATTAGTATGTTCAGATGGAGCCTCCTGTGTTCCAGTTTGTGCCTATTGTCTCTTGTTCTGCCACTGGACATCAGTGAAAAAAGACATTTCCTTTACACTGTCCCTTTGGGTATTTACGTATCTCCAGATATCTTCAGGTATTTCAATAACTAAAGCTCAGAGGAATAAAGCCAAGCTGCGGCTACCATGTGTTTTCTCTGTAAGATTTTGGCTGGTCCAAAGAACTTCGGTTTTTATTTCACCTGTTCTGCCATAGCCTATAGCGTACAACTTTGGGGCATTTAAAATGCATTTTTTAAAAGTGTCACCAATTAATATAGATAAATGCTTAGAAATCTTTAACAAAAGTAAATTATGTTACATTATTTTTAAACTGGAGCAGCTCAGAAAAAAAAAAAAAGGTGCACCTGAAGAGAAAAAGGTTCCACCCCACCAAGCATGCAATCCAACACATTTTGAAGTATCAGAATAACTAACATACCTTCTGCTTTTGAGCTGCCCGATTTTTTTCATCTGACATCCTTTCTGTAGTATTTTTGAGAGGGTGTGAAGACAGACAAAGGGGTGCTTTGGAATGAGAAGGAGTGGTTGGGACTTGAACAAGCACAGAACCATCTCTTTTTATGTCAGGCACATCCTTTCCCAGAGAGACTGTCTCAATCACCCGGAGATTGGGACGTGTGGGGTTTGCTGACATAGCCATAGTAAGAAGACCATGAGCTTCTGGTAGCGTAGGATTAGGCTGCTGGGCAGTGGCATACATGGGCCAGCCAGGAGCTGCATATGCCATATAGTGCCCATATGCATCGTATCCTGGAGGAGCCATTGCAGGAGGTGGATAGTTTTGAGGCATTTGAGTGGGAGTGTAGTGGGAATAGCTGGGAATCTGGTATTGGGAAACAGAAGTAGGTGTAGGTGGCAAACTAGGAGGAGTTGGTGGAATTGAGGGAATGAGAGAGACAGAAGGAAGAGGCTGTTCTGGTGCATGTGGAGGTATCTCCTGTCCCACTGGCTTGTTCTTAGTATATTCTGATTTCTGAAGAGAGGACACATCTTTAGACTGCTGGAAAGAGCTTGGAGGTGATGTTGAACGCTGCTGGCCTGACTCAGGAGAACGAGTGTCACTCCGGCTGCGGCGCAGGTCCCAAGCGTCCAGTCTGCGAGTGTCCGAAGAGCGACGATCCGGAGAACGAGATGCCAGCTTTTTGCCATGAAGGCGTTCCTGGGTACGGACAGCCAATTTTCCAATTTCAGCAACACCAATGTCAAGTCCAATGGTTTTGAGTAAGTCGTGGATCTTTGCATACTCTGCATTTGGCTCTTCTAAAGGATCCATCTTGACAGCTGGAGCAGGAGAAGGAGGTGGGCTCATTTTCTGGATTATTATCTCACTGCCACAACTCACTGGGGGCTTCTCTACGGGGAGAGATTCAATTTTGGTCTCTTCATCCTCATCACCATAAAGAAATTTCTCTTCATCCTCAATGTCAGGAAAGCTACGCCTCCTCTTCTCCTGAGCACTGACAGAATCAGCCATCATGCCCAGAATTCGGGAAAAACCACTGCCATCCTGACTGGCCCGCTCATGAGGCAGCAGGAAGTCAGTGTGGCGATCGGTGGCCTCTGACTTGGGTTCTACCTTTTCTTTGTGACTTAAGAAACTTCCAAACTTCTCTTCAAATGCTAAAGTGTCCTTTGGAGGCCCAGAAAGTGGGCTCCACTCATACAAACCTTCACGCAACTCCTTGTTCGCAGACTCCACAAGAGAGTCTTTATTAAACCGTTTGAGAAAGTTTTCCACTTCAGAGGCAAAAGGAACCATGTTGTTGCTCTGGGGCAAAGACGACTGACTAGAAAGAAGAGGAAGATCCTTGCTGGGGTCTGGACTGCTTGAAAAGCCCTCGGGCTAAAAGACAGAAGATAGTATTTACTACAAGGCCTTCTAAGGCACTATGAAGCTCACAGAACAAACAAAAGAACGTGTTTGTTTCTCCTTGAGTTCACAACTGAAGACAAGAGTTAGAAAAGACAATATACAGTTGAAAGAGAACACAGGAGATTACAAACCAAGTTGCCTGATGATTCTGAAATGCCATGTCCAACAATGAATGCTTACCTCAGAGATACACAAAATTAAAATTATATTTCACAAATCTTTTGCAAGCATAAAACCTGAAATTTTTAATTTAGAACCCTGTTACATAATTTTGGATATGCTTTGAGTTTCATCATAGTCAAACAGGATTTCAACACCTTAATTCAGGTAAAAACTACTACACTGGGGTTATTCTCAGTCACTTTGTTCAGATATTCATAATTAATGCCATATTAAATATCATTTCCAGTAACAGGTATGGAATGGGATCCTCAGTATTGGAGCACTCTTGAGATAAACATGTCACTGTCAAACCAACACTGATCAATACAGCAGTCAAGCAAAGGTGATGTGTTAAAACACAAAAAGTCAATTTATCACGGTGGTCACAACCACTTATCTGCCCATTGCACTCAGTTTGAGACTCAATCAGTATAGGTTTGATACAAATTAAGTAGGGCTGATCCCAGCCTACAGTCCAAAGGGAAAAAGTAAGGAAATCTAAAAGATGTTTTCAGACAGAGTTACTGGGGGTGCATTAGGCAGTTCTCTAAGTTTATAAAGAAACAAGAAAGAGACACTGTGACAGGGAAAGAGCTTCAATCAATACCCTGACTGCCTGTGGTACTATGAGAATCAGCTTTTCTATAAAAGCTGGCCCAGATCTCTGCATCCTGGGATGAATTTCCACAAAGACATTTTATTCTGTCTCAGATTTTATAGATATGATTCCTGATTAAATGCTATAACCATTTAAAGTTTCTAATGCAACTCTAACTTGTGCAGGCCTGCAAAAAAATACCTGTCCTCTTACAGACAGGAAAACAAAAATTTGGCTTTTTTATTTTGGAAATCAAACTAACATTCTGGACATGAAGTAACTGTTTTGGAAAGTAGAAGCACACAGACAGACACACACAGACCTAACCTGAACAGGAGATTCTAATTCCATCTCCACTCGCTTCTTCAAAATAGATTTCTTGGGCATGGGTGGGATTTCTTCAGGTCTGTATGTATACCGAGGCTCAGAGGTCTGTAGTGTGTTAGTCAAGCCAGGGATCACGTAGCCACTGCCTGAAACATCATGATTCAAGTTTCTACTTCGCTCTTCTTCTTCTCTTTTCCTCCTTGCACGGTCAAGCTCTCGGAATTCTTCATTCAGGTATGATGGGCTGAGGCTTCTACTACGGCTGCGGCTTCGTCTGCGATAGTTTCGTGTTCCTGATGAGAAACCCTGATGCTCTCCACTCACACCATGCACCTTCTCATCCTTCTCATAGCGTGGACGCTTTATTTCTCGTCCCCTCTCCTCTGCCCTCAGTGGGTAAGGGGATCTCCTCAGTTTGTCACCATCTCTGTCAGATCCACGAGGAAGCTCCTCCCGACGGCCATAATGTGGACTGTAATCTGAACGGTGCAGGAAAACATCTCGGTTGCGGTAGTCTTCATCATGCCTCGGAATGAAGGGACTCGAAGACTGATCTTCATGTGCTGGGTATCTCTCAAGACCTCGAGGACATGTGAGGCCTCTAGTGAATATTGGACCATCAGCCATATCATCCCTGTGTAAGAGAAACACAGAATAAATAAAATTACTTGGATGAGAGATCAAGTCTTCTCCTCAATGGTAAGAAATTCCCAAATTAGTTTCAAAATAACATCTCCCTCACTAAACAGAACCAACATGTTATGTACTTAAAAGGCAGGTTAGAGAGGGACACTTATTTTTTATGGTACTGTACAGCCTCCTCCTAAGAAGTTACCTGCAAACACAGTGACATGAACAATTCAACTCATACTGAAGAATAAGAGCCTTGAAAAATTGATAGGATGGATTAATTTCTGTGAATGCGAGGGACTACACGTTTTAAAAAAACCCTTACTATCATATTTCAGACTACAATCCCTTTCCTCACCTCTCCCAGCAAGATGCCAAGGTCAGATTTCGTATGAATTATTCAAGGTATAATTCAGTTTCACACTGGCAAATGCAACCAGATCCTCTTTTTATCTTGAGTTGTGGACAAGGACCACAAATTCTAACAACATTTTCTTTTGCAACAGATATGTAGACAGCACTGTCACTTAATCACATTAACCCTATACCCAAAAAGAAGCACAGTTTCTGATACCTATAAACCAGGGAGAATAAATCTAATGGTATAGTTCTTCTGTACCAGCCCCTGCATTATTACATGCAGTGGATGTAAAACTGTCACATCAGAAAAACCACCTTCTTCTCTTGCAGTATCTTCTTTTGCACCAATTCCTACATACACCTCCAACTAGGAGTACTGTTTTAACTAAAGCCTTTTTCTCTATGCCTAAAAACTTTCCTGGGACTTTTTTTTTTTTTAGATAAGGCAGAAACAAACCAAACCACTTTAAAAGTTACCAGCTGCTAGTTTTACTCGTTGATATTTCAAAATCTAGCAAGATCATTCAAAAAAGAAAATGTGCTCCTTAAGTGACATCAATGAGACAGAAAACTCTTTCCTGAGTGAATCAATTTGAGATAAATTATGTATAATGGCTGAATCCTAAAAAATCACCTCCTCCTACTCAAAAAGGTCCCTCTGTAGATTTGAGAAGGGACAAATCAAGTAATGCAAATAAATTACAGCCCCAGTTTTTCACATCACATTAAAGAATAACAGAGATGCACAGACAAGGTCTTTTTCTTGAGTATTTTCATAGTTTACACATGCATATTTACAAAAAACACCAACACAAAACTTCACTTTACCTTGCATCATTACAAAGCATTTATTAGGTACTTTATCAGTCCAACATATCTTAAAAAACTGCTATGCACCTGTACCCATTGTATTGCATGGCATCTTTCCAGTTTTCAGCAAACTACACACATCCACCTCCTCTAAAAGCACAAAAGTATCTAAAAATAGCTACATTAAATTTCATAAATAAATGTTGTTGTCACAGCCCACATCAAGGTATGTCTATTCCCAGTGTCACGTTTTTTGAGAGCCTGCTAAACTTGCACAAGCTGCATGAACACACCTGATGGAGTAACAGATGTGTTTCACCATACACCTTCAGCTGATTTTTGTGCATATAAAATTATTTAGATGCATGTCTGGCAGCTGTCACCTACCATTCAAACACTCTGACTGCAGTGACAAAGCAGAGGAATTTTTAATCATACTTCAGAAAGAAAGGAACAGCAAACCTACTATATTTACAACTACCAAGACATTCCAAACACACTCTGAACTGCTAAGATGCTAATTTAAAACCCGAAAATTAAATACAGGTGTGAGAAAAATGATGACTTGCCTTACAGGATTCTTTGAAGCATGTGTTCTGTGCATACAGTCTAATAGCAATGTGTGCCTCGTAATTGGTTTGGATGCTTTCAGTCAGTAATGTCCACTACTGGCTACTGCATCCCTGAGAGAGGATACAAGGTGGTACCACTGTGACCATCCCAATTCCTTCACCAACAGAGAATCCATGAATCACTGTAATTTGCAGTCTCAGAGATGGAAAACAGACCATGGGCTACACACACGATGCCTCAGAGACCTACAACTAGTGTTAGGTAATTTACTTTATGGCATATTTATTCACATACACAGAAACAGAAATAAATAGTGGTATTCTGCTGTCAGCAACCAACAGGACTCTACTTTAACACAGTCTTTGAACAGGAAGTCAGATGAGCTGCTCATATTCAAGCCAACTGTTACTCTTGATATTATGCCAAAACCACTATTTCAGAACACAGCTTTATACAGACCATGTCTCTGCAATGATATGGTCTATCTTCTGCATTAACCTCAGATGAAAGAATTGGTGGGATGCTCTGCATAGCTTATGCCAGCTCAGATAGTAATAGAATGTCTTAAAAATACTGAAAGTTGGAGAGATGGAAGACAGGGAGAGGGAAAAGATTTACTTTTCACTTTGACAGAATGAGATTCTGGAAGACAAAAAAGTACTTGTCAGTCAGAGTAGGAGACTGAAGCCGCTTAGGTGACCTTGAAGACACAGACCAGCAGCATTCAGTATGCCTGCTTAGACACGTGCAGGAGACCAGCTACCCTAGAAACCTGGGGCAACCTCTTACAGATGTTTTAGGATGGACCTGCATGTGAACACACACCCTGAGAAAGTCTCCTTGGGCATCCCAAAAATCCACTGCAGGAAACTCTAAAAGCCTCCCTGATTTCCATCCTTTGGTATTTTGTTGCCTTTATAGGCTAATGAACCTCTCTATCATCCCAAGGCCTTACAAATAACAAAGAATAATGTGTCAAAGTGATTGCTGGAAATCTGTGAGTAGTTAGTAAAAATAGCTGAGAATAACTGAATTCAGAATTGTTTGATCCAATTACTTCAAAATTTGAAGAGACATTTTCAGAAAACACTCTTTTTTCTTTAGCCTTTTTTTTTTTAATTAGAATGAGAATGTACCATATGCTAAATAAGAATGTGATATGACCAGTATTAAATCCAATGATGATTTACAATAACAACAATTTTACAGCCCAGTGATGGATATCAAGTCAGTATCTTGGTACCAGGGCAGCCTTTCAGAGGCAGGAAAAAATACACGATGAAAAATACTTGATAAACAATGCCCTTAACCAAATACCAAGTGTCTTTTGAAAACAACCAAAATGGCTAGCAGTGAAGAAATTTAGAATTCAGAAGCAGTACCTAGATGATTTAGGAAAAGCCCATGGGTGACTTGATTGTCACATACTTTAAGCTTCTGGAAAATAGGCATCACTCAGAAAAGTACAGCCAGCACAGACAGATTAGACAAAAAAAAAAAAAGTAAATGTAACAACATGACGTTCTTGCATACTTACACTACAAATCCATAGAAAGTCACTTAAAGATTAAACTCTACATGGTCTCACTTTACTTTCTTCTCATTCTAACTCATCTGTCATTTTTACACCTTCTCTGGAGTCTATTCTTACCATTCTTTTTCACATCTTTGGTTTCTGCAACAGTGAAGTCAACTTTCGTAACTTCTCCCTCTTACGTTAAATAAACTTCACTATACCTGATGTTACTTCTAACCATGCACCAGCACCACAGAACAGGTTAAATCTAAAATCTCACCTGAGAAAATGAAGCAATGGGACAAACACCACCACCCCCTGCCCCCACATGTTCCTAATCTGCCAGAGAAGTGCCAATTCTCCTACATGCCACTTCCTTCTCCTTCCAACCAGTGTACCGTCCCTGAGCACATGCACTCATTTCATTCAGAAGATTGTAGACTGCATGGGGGATTTACAAATCAAACACTGGTGCCAGGAGAACTGAGGTAAAAGCATAAAAGTGACAGTACTGAAAACCAAACTCTCATTTGGTTTTCTACACCTGCTGAAACTTAACTTTACACCTGAGAAAGATAGGAAATTCATTTATTCTGCTCACTTCCCTCTCTCTCATCTCTTTTTTTTTTTTTTAACAGTTGCTGATATTTGCATCAAAAATGGAAGTGGTAGTGGTGGGGTTTTTTTGTGCTGGATGCTTATCCCTGACTTGAAAATGCAACCATATGCTCCAGGGCACAAGCTATGCCATCTTTAACTTTGCAATTCAAAACAAAGAAAACTATTTGCGGTTTTCTGATTTTCTTTCTTTTGCCAGATTATACCTGTTCTCCTACTGAAGGCAAAGATTTCCAAATTGTATCTACTAACATTTGTACTTCACTGTTCACAGCAGTATTTTTTACACAAAAGAATTATCTCCATTAACTGTTTCTCTCCAATTTCAATCAAGGGATCCTTAGAATTTTAACATCTCTTTTATTATGTATGAGACTGTCTGACTATGTTCTCTTCTGCAGGGTTTTTAAAGTCAAAATAATCTTTGCCAAGCTGCTCTAGAGCTTTCTTCTAGACTAGTCTCAAAAATCAGGAAAGTAGATGATTCCTCCCAATAAATGAGAAAGTTGAAGCTTTACACTATCATTATATTAAACAACATTCCTTTCAGTAAGGACTACGTAGGTTCATAAGAAACAGAAAGTGTCTGCAGTAGTGAAATGTCAAATGAAGTATCTCCATGTGACATCCTACCCTCAAGGGGAAGGAAGCACTGGAGAGCTTGACATCACACTCCCTCCTGCAATATATGCTGTGCATGCTCAGTTTATACGGGGTTCAGAAGCAGCTGACAAAAATTAGAGAAGAAGTACCTGGTTAGAGTTACACAGGCAGAGACTTTTGTTCAGGAATTTCCCGCACCACAACTTGTGAGAGGCTGGGGGAACATTCTCGGGAAGCATCAGGACATGCTTACCCTCTATTCCCTAGGCATCCCTGCACTAATGAGATGTTTGGTCTCATCCACTAGAGCCATTCCCACACTGTTTCACCCACATGAACCTGTGGAGGACCATACCTGTCACTCAGGTTATCAATTGGTGAGCCCAGTCTATCAGGCAGCCTCCTTCGCTCTGGTGTGCCAATGCAATACCGGTCATTACCAACAGTAATCCTCAAACTGTGTTCCAGTGAAGACTCAGAGCGGAGACTCGGTGAACGCCTCTGTAAATTGAAGAGAGAGTGCAAGCCCATCAATCAGGGGATTTTAATCTCAGCTACAGAAAGTGATTCTGCTCTGCTTAATAAATGTGATTTGTGGTGGATGGATCAATTAAAAAATCAAACCAGAAGAACAACTGCTCCAAAAACTTCAATTCTGTTTAATTACTAATGAAAGGGGATGGTATTGACTGCATTTAACTTCTCATCCCAACTGCTAATAACATGCTCTATATTTAAATTATCTAGAAGAGAAGTTTTCAACTCAAAAAATACATTTCATAAAGCACCACTTTGGAAGCTGTAAAACCAAAGAGAAAGTCACAAAGTCCCAGATTTGCTGCTGTCCTCCTTTCTTTGTAGAGAAGAAGCAGCTAAATAAACATTGCATAAAAAACAATGCCAGAAATTTCTTAATAAAGTTTCTGGATTTCTGGCCCTTTCCAACTTTAGTAACAACACGAACCAAAGTACAAACAGTACAAACAGTTTACAGTGTAAATAAAGATTTTCCTAGCGGTGATGTTTTTAACAGTTTTCCTCACCTCATGCTGCTTTCAGCAGATAAGCACAACATAATACTAAAACCACCAATGACACTGGAAACACCTTCTATAATAGAATTCTCATTACCATTATTTATTATTGGTAGAGATAAACCAGAGTAAACTAAATAAAGTTGCCCCTGAAAAATCTACAGCAGAGAAGACCTGAGCTCACTGCCTCTGCATAGACCTTCCTTTGTACACATACACATAAAATATCATGTACATAAAACATAATTACTGGTAAGTTATGGTTAACTAGTTACATCTCACATTATTCTAAAATATAGGACTAGAACACAGGAATGATCAAAGTAAGGGGAGTTCCACAAAAAACAGATGAGACTGCCTAAAGACACAGATACTTGATTTGCTTTTTTAAACCAAAATAATTTAGATTCTGCTTAACAGGAAGCAGTGGACCAGCTTCAGTTCTGCCAAACCAGTCATGCACTGCACACCACTTCTACTGCTGAAAACTGCAGTAGCAAGCAGCAGGTGCACTGTGTTGTCTGCATCCACCCTGAGAACATGCAGCAGATTCAGCTCAATCCTCAAAGAGACCAAAAGAAAAGTACATAATCTCCAACAAAAAAGCAAAAGAATTCCCTCACAAGTTTACCTAACAAAATTCACTAGCAGTACAAATCTGTACTAGAAGCCACTGTGTATATAACTTTATTCTAAGGTAACGTATTTGTGATTTGTTTTGTTCCATCAGGCTGAATCCCAGCATTTATCAGAACACATTTTAATTACTTTTTAAGACCAACTGTCTTGTACAACACAATATGATCCTGCAACAGCCTGGCTGAGATACATATTCAAGGTGCATGTGTCTCATACAAACACCTTCTGAAGGCTCACTTGTGCCCAGCCTAACACTGAATTTTGAGGGCTGCCTCAAGAAATTACTACCTTCAAGGCCCTCTTCTAGTCATCAAGACTATGGGCATACAGATGACAGTCACCTCCACTGAAGACAGAGAAGTGATGATTACATCTCAGAACAAACTCTGAGCAAAGGAAAGAAATAGTTTACATTAAGAAAGTTTGGGATGTTTGGATGGCCTATGACTGACCTACACAGATTGCCCAGAGACAGCAGTTAGGGCAGTAAATATTTGAGGGGTTTTTTTTTGGAGTGTTTTGTTGGGGTTTTTTTGGGGTTTTTTGTTTGTTTGTTTGTTTGATAAATTCCAGATTCAAAAGGTTTTTGTATTTGGAGCACTGAACACCACCACTAGTTATTCCTACGTGTGCACTGCACTGCATTTTTCTCCCTTCCTGTTCTGTCACCTAAACCACAGTTACCACTGCCATATTACTGAACAGGTTGCATACCTGCTTGTCATTTCTCCATTCTCTGTTGACCCCACATGCTCCAGTCCTCTAATCTCAGCCAATTTTCTTAAAAGAAAGCAAAGAAGCTAAAACAAAACCTTTAAAAAGAACAAGCACGCAGGTCAGCAGGGATAAATAAAAGCAGCATGTGTCAGCCTTGCAAGAACAAATAAAAGTCTCCTAAAATCTCTCACTGTAAAGCCCTGACCTTCCTCTCCTCCATTACATTTCTCAGTACTTGCCCCAAACCTTTGCTGTTCTTGCAATCACCACAAAGTCTTCCTCAGCTATTAAGAAACTAACACCATCCCTACTTACAACATCCAATACACAGCATCCCAGTTATGCAAAACAAAATGTGCAACAATGCTGTAACCTGGAAAGGAATGTACTCCATCTCACAAAAAATAAATAAATAAATAAATAAATACCAACAACAGCAACAAAAAATCCAAACCAAAACAACTCCCAGAATCATGAAAATGTAATAACAACTCTCTAAGGCTGTACCTTTCATATTCCAATTCATATGAAGGACAGGGACAATAAACCGGAGCTTGTATTCAAATATTTTCTCCATTTCAAGCCCATGCCCTTATCCCATCAGTGTCTTCATTCCACATACCACATCTTCCACTCTTATACATATATTCCCCTCCTCAAAGTCCTCTTTTCTTGGTGCAACTCAAACTCCTCTTCCTCAGGCTTCTGTCTGAATTCATGTCCTTTCAGTGACAGCTCCAAAATCCCACTTGCTAACATATTAGTGTAATTCTCCACATTTGCACATTTTGTATCCTCCAACTCC
Source organism: Entomyzon cyanotis (assembly GCA_024500445.1). Taxonomy (NCBI): domain Eukaryota; kingdom Metazoa; phylum Chordata; class Aves; order Passeriformes; family Meliphagidae; genus Entomyzon; species Entomyzon cyanotis. The sequence continues at coordinate 2,213,166 of JAKEPQ010001015.1, read as the reverse complement.
TGAAGAGAGAGGGTCTTAAGCCATAAAACCCTAGAAATTTCATTAAAACTTTACCCAGTCATGATAACCCGAAATATCTGCTGTCTGCTTTGTTTCCATCACATTTAGTTCCACTCTTTGGAAAATACCAGCATAATTCCATCTTTTATCTTTCTCTAATTAATGCTATTTTTGTAAACAGTATTTCCAAAAAGTAAAATAAACCTATATATGTCTTTTATGCTTTGTAACATCACTTTTGAAGAAGCAATGTCAGTCAAACACCTGTTGGGGGACAAAAGCTTCCATGGAAAAAATGTGGATGTTACACTCTAAGAATTACTTTCACTGGTCTTTAGTGAATGCAAGAGTCAGCACAATATAGGTTGAAGAGCTCTATTTAATTGTCTCAAGAGCTCTCTTATAGTGACAACTACTTCCTACAGAAGGGCTTTCCTTAAATGCAGTAATCCTGTAAATAAACAAAAAATCTATTTGGCTCATCAATTCAGCATTAGCTAACCTGCTAATGCCTAATTTCTAGGATTAATAGTTTTTCAATCCTTCTCTGCAGTTAGAATAGGCACGAAAAACATAATTAATCTGCAACGATTTGCTGAGATGACTGATTTAACTTGAGCCAGGAGGGTGCAAAATAACACTAGAAGAATAGTGTTTGTCAAAAATAAGGTTTGTGTAAAGTAGACATTTTTGGTGGCTTCCCACCCCCTCAACAAGGGGGGAGTGCAAGGCTTCTAGTCAAAACTGCTAGATCAAATTTCTCCAAGTCTGAACTACCAATACAGCCAGCATTGAAAGTTTTGTTACAGCCAGCCCAGGTTCTCAGCCTATCATGGATACAGTGAAGTAGGAGACTGATGAAGTCAGTTTAAGAAAGTTCTGTCTTGTATCCCAGTTTGCCACCCATCAATTGTGAACATGCAACTCTCCATCAAGCCACAACACAAACTGACATGAATCAGACAGAAAAATATTCCCTTTTAAAAGACTACTTATTTTCAACATAGCTCTTACTAGTAAGTCAATTTGCAGGGGTACCATACAGGAAACTTAAGAGGATGGAGATAACGGTGAAATACCACGTAAAAACAAATGGCCAGAGGCATGTTTCTTAGCCTGGCTTGGTTTAACTGTCAAAGACATTATCTTCCAGCATCTCCAGGACAGCTCACTTTTCAATAAGAACTAACACCAATACCTGAATTTGAATGTCACTACTATCACCTGTGACTTCTCCTATGCCTGCAGCTCAAAAGAAATCCTGTAAGAACCGGTATCACCATGAGAAAGGGCAACTCCCATTCTCTCTTGGGGGTCCCATTGATGCCTTCACCATCAGGCCATGAATCAGTAGACAACACACTTATGTTGGACTGATTCTCAGCTACATTGTTTCCTTACATCAGCCCACCCTGCAACTCACAAATCCAAGCCTGAGCACACAGGAGAGGGCAGAATATACTGCAAAGCAAGAGGAAAAGGCGAGTATAACCGCTCTTTCCAACCGTAGGTGTGCTGGATTGCGTGCCCGTGCAACCGCTGCCTAGAATACCCCAGCAGGAAAATCTCTTTTTTCAGGGTGATACAGACGCACAATGAACTTACTACATATCACAGCTCAAACACGTAACCAGACTAAACAATCACTGCACCGAGGAGCAACAAGAGTAAATCTAAGTGAGCGAATGCCACTCACGCAAAAAAAGAAGTCTTTACACGTTGATTTAGTATGAAGGTGTCTGCATCCAATATGCCATCCACTTCAGATGCCAAAACAGCTTCACATGCCCAAATCAGACTTTGCCAAAACTGAGTAAGACTAGAACAACCCTGTGCACAGCCCCAACTACAAAGCAGTGCCTATCAAAGAATACCTCTCAGAGATATAAATCAGTAACAGTCGTCTTTGTATGCCCGCCCGTGACAGCAGGAAGAATTCAGACAAACTACTCATTCAACATCCTATCTAAAAAGTTATTCCCGTAAGTTAAACGGTATTTATGCACTAACGCAACCCAGTGTGTTAAATGGACGAAAACGCCTAGTTACATCCTCTGCCTTAGCAAAAGACAGCATCATCTTTGAACCTTCTCTGAAATGGCTCTAGCCGGTAAGACAGAAACAAAAATGCAATGGAAACTAGTGGGAAAACATTACTTAAAATGGAGATCAATTTCCCCCCCCATTTGTCTCTCTAAGGAATAGGGGGTAAATCGCCGCTCTCCCTCCGCGCAGGGAGAGCCCGGGGCCGCTGTAATTTCGCAAGGACCTCGCCGCGCGGAGCTGGGGGCTCTGACAGCCCCCGGGAGAGGGGCAGGACCCGCACCGAGACCCCTCGGCGCACGGCAGTATTTACCCGGCTGCTGCCGCCGTCTCCGTGCTCGCTGCCCCGCCGGCCCCGGGGCCCGCCGAGCCCCGCTCCTCCCGGCGGCGATGACAACCTCCGGCTGCGGTGCGGCGACGGGGACCGGCGGCAGGGCCCGCGGTGGCCCGACGGGGAGCGGTGGCGGCGAAGCGGCGGCGGACGGGGAGAAGCGGAGCGCGGCGGCGAGGCGGAGGCGCAAGCGGCGGCGGGCATCGGCGGGGGAGGCCGGCCGTGGCCTGGCCCCGGCCCCGATGTGCTGAAACGGGAGGCGCGGGACGCCGACGAGCCGCCCTCCTTCGGTCGGTGGGAGGAGGACGAGGACGAGGACGAGGGGCCGGAGCGGCCGCTGCTGGAGCGGTACATGATGGCGCCGGCGTTGCGGGGGTCCGCAGCTCCTCCGGACCGGCCCCCCACCGGCGTGCGCGCTCCCGGGCGCCCTGCGCGCTCCCGAGCCGGGCGGGGGAGGCGGGAGCCCGGCAGGAGGGGGGCGGTGCCTGGGGACGCCCGCACAAAATGGCGGCCGCCGGCCCGCCTCTCACGTGTGGCGGGGCGGGCGCCGGGAGCTGCTGCTGCTGCACTCTGCCGTGCGGCGGCTCTGTGCCTCCTTCCGCGCTTCGCGACCGGGCGCGCTCGGCTTTGGTGGTTTTTGGTGTTGTTTGGGATCTTTTTTATGCTGTTGTGTGTTTGTTTGCTTTTGTTGTTAAGTGTTTTGTCGTATTGTTACCCCCCCTTCCCCCCATCCGCACTGTGCGGTGCAGCTGGTCGGTACGGGAGTTGTGCTCGGGCAGAAGTGTGCTCGAAAGCGATCCTTGCGTCATCGATGGGGCGGTGCTGAGGCTGAGCCTCCAGCTCAGAAACTTCCTGAGCCGATTTGCGTGCTTTCGGCTGCCGGGAGCAGGGATGACAGCATAGGAAATGGCTTCCCGCCTGCTCCCTCTCCTCACCTGAGCCCCTGCTCCCGGGACAGCTGCGGTTGTCGTGCCGCGGCTGGGACATCGCGCTGGCTGCGTGCTGGGGACTGGCTCCGCTGAGAAAGAGGGCTTGCCATTAACTAAGGGCCAGCGCGCAAAGGGGGTGAAAGCAGATAAACGAAGGTTCTTGTAAAACTATTCAGCTTCATTTCTAAAATCCCCAAGCTTTTTTATCTTGATTTGTAATTTATTCTTAGCTGGATGGCGTGTGAGGGTTGGTTTTTGAGGACCCAGTCAATTTTTGCATGAAATTTTCATGTGGTTTTGGGAATGTGTTTACTCAAATATACACACCGTTTTGAAGCATAGTATTTATAAATAGTGGAAACAAAGAACAGCAGGATGGTGGTCTGTCTGATGATAAGATATTTCTGCTGGGAGTGGTTTAATATAGTTGTATTAAAATGGACCCACTCCGAGATTTTCTGAGTGAGTGCATCACTACCCAGCCTCAGGAAATGTAGTAAATCATGACAATAACCATGAGCTATATAAAGACTTGTTTTCTGTTACCCTTGTCCTCACTTTTCCATTCTAAGGCTTGCAGTGTTTATCAGTGACCATAATTCAATTGTAAGTATTCCTGGGATAAGAATTTAATCTTTGAGGATGCCCAGCAGAGTGCAGATCTGCTTCTGGTGGGAGCAATGGATGCTCAACCTGTTGCAACTAAGCAGTGGGCTCAGAGAAGCAGAACCCTTTGAGATTACTACAAAAGTGATATGTATGTAGGAGTTTCCCCTCTAGTTTTTTGCTGTAGATCACGTGCAAGTAGTTTATCACTATGAGGAATATACTATTATTCCAAATGTGTTCTGTTTCTTTAATAAAGGGAAGAACACATTTTTGTGCATAAGTGTCAGGTGTCTGCATCAAGCACTCTTTTACCAACAGAAGTAAATAAAAATAGCTTAGAGTGAGAAAAATGAGTTGTTTGGTTTTGGACATCTCTTCCATGCCGTTGCTTTCTTGACATTAGTTTTAAACCATAGTTATTACAAAGCAGGCAAGTAAAAAGCCACAAACCCAAGACATACAGCAAATAATTTTAAAATCAGATTTCTATAATAGTTATGCATCTAATATCTAAAAACTTTGCAAGATGCCAGAATTTTTTTTTTCTAACTTCTTTTTGCCTTCTATCCAAAGGATTCCAACAGGATCCATTCTGGTGATTTCTGACCATAGATTTTAGTGGCGTTTGGAAGGTGAAAGAATCCAGATACTAAAAACTGAGCAGAAAATTCCTTAAAATGTCTTAGCTACAGTAAGAAACTGCAGGAGTAAGAAAACTGCTCAAGGAAGAAATAGTAAAAAGAAAGCAAACACCCTACATGTTGTGATGTTAAAAGCCTTCATAAGAGAAAAATTCCATTTGTTGGAGACTGACTAGTGCTCATTACCATTTTGTAGCACCCTGTCATCTTACTGAGGATTGCTTTGCAATTGCAATTTATAAACTAATTTTCAACTAGATGTCATCTTTTAACCACATGCCTTACTAGTTAAGCTTTTAAAGGGACTGGGCATCCATAGTGGGTTCCAGTTGAATTATTCCTAAAATCAGTACTGTAATCTGGGCCCAATGATGCATAGCAAATTGAGAGTTTTCACTTCTTGGGAAGAGGAAGCATTACAGTTTGTCTCAGGGATGGAAAAGGTCAGGCAAGGTCCTTACCTACTTTGCAGAGGTTTTTGTAACGCCCCTGCAACTGGTGCTCTAGACTCTCACTGGACAAAAGAGGTGCCAGTCAGTCTGTTCTGCTAGAAGTTCAGCTCCTAAACTCCTCTTTGGAATTCCAAAGCTCATAGTCGAAGTTGCAATTAGCTGCTGCTTGGAGAGATTTTAGCTAATTGGATGCTGAGGGTAATGTTGGGGTAATAAGATATCTTTGAATTCTCATTAGGCCTCAAATAAGAAAGGGGAGCAAATGACATTCAGAAAGAACAGAATGAGAAAAGTTAGCAGTAGCTCAGTATAAATGAGTAAACAGAAATCAGAATTGAAGTTAATTCAGGTTGGACCATTAGGTTAAGAAGCAGAACAGTAACAGGGAAAAAAGTAATACCTTAATTATCATTTTTTACCTTCTTGTCTGAGTCAAGACTACATCCAGGAGCATGAGACAACCATCTAATGTTAAATGGCTAGGCTATGAGTAACAACAAAGACAGTTTCTGTGTTTTTATGGCAGAATTGATGTTCTCATGAGGAGATGCAGTAGAAGATACTCCTCTGTCTTCTGAACTTAGCATTAATTCTTTTTCCCCTGGTAAACAAGGCACAATATATATCTTGTGTCTTCAGGTCCAGACAAAGCAGCCTGTTCATGAAAAATTTTGGACTGAGCCAAGTAATCAAACCTTCCTTGGCTGTGTCGTCATGGAATTTGAGGATGGTTCAGCTGATAGCAGAGGCCTGGCTGGGAGCACAGAAAATGCATCCAAACAGACAATTGCTTTCAGAGATTTTACATCTATAATTACAAGGTTGATAATTCTTAATTTAAGGCTTGTCTAGGCTGGCTTCTGTTTCAGCTCAATATTTACTTTTAGCTGGAAAGTGAAATGGGCAAGCAGCCTACACTGATTCCCTGGGTTCTGGGATTGGTATTAAGTAATCTGTTACAAAACAAACTCATCAGAGAAGGGGGGCAAGTCTCCCTTTGCCAGATAGCGCTTCCTCACTGGGGATTTATCAATCTACAGCATTCACAAACTCTGGATAATAGTGAATAAAATCTGGCCTGTGGGGATGGATTAAATTAAACCTAATGTTGTTGGGGGGTTTTTTTGGTTTTTTTTGAATGTTCTGATTTTTTTATAATTGTTAGGTGCATGACTATTTGTAGTGTGCAAGGTACTTTGTAAGCAATATAGACACAAGCCTGTGATCCACGTGCTGCACATCTTAAATCAGTCAAATGGATAGCAGTAAATGGCACAGGCAGCAATATTCAGGAGCAGGGGAAATAGCCAAAAGGAAGCAGGCAAAGGAGGAATGTCTACTTAATCTCTTGCTGTGATGCTATTTAAATGCACTTATGCAAAAAAGGGAGTGATTTCAGATCAGTTAGGGTGAATTGGTATTTTCCTGGAGTTCCTTTTTTAATACCCTTTGTGTTTGTTTTCCCATATGAGTGTTGGCAATGCTGTCTGGACCAAAAACAAATCCGTGGCATCTGAAAGTTGTTCATCTTTCAGCTGAAGTGAAAAAGTTCATGGTTTTGAACCTGAAGAGGGTAGGAGAGATGAGCAAGCAGGATACACCATGAGAAAAGAGAGGATGCTAAAACACAGTGTGGCTGAATGGAAAAGCTTTGAGAGTGATTAGTTTAAGCGAGAAAGGATGTCCTTTGTTGATATCCAAGAACAACTCTGGTATCTCGTTAAGACACAGAAAGCAGTTGTTTGGTTGGGGTTGTGGGATTTTTGGGTAGGTATTTTTTGGTGGGGGCTTTGGTATTTTTTTTAGTTGTTTGGTTTTGTTTGTTTTCTTTTGGAAATAAATAAAACATCAGAACCATGAAACCTGAAATCAGCTTCATTTGTGTGCTTCTCAGTGCTTCAACCTCAAAGCAAACCTTTGAGAGTTTGCTGCTTTCACAGCATTTTCTTCTAAGGGAAGCTTCCCTGAGGAGAGAGGGCATAAAAATTACTCTCAAGGCCTCTTCAGGAAAGTTTAGTCTAGAAACCTTTGGATGACCCGTGGGGGAAAAGAGCGCACTGGACAAATACAGCGTACAGTATGAGTAACTTGGTCGTGAAAAGGCAGCCTCAAAACTCTGACACACAGGCAGAGATTGCTTTCAGGCATGTGAGAAAATATTATTAAACAATGAGAGACGGGAAGAGAGAGACTTGCAGAAAATGCGTTCTCCCTCTCCTACTCCTTGCAAGGAAACTATGATTAGAGAGTAGTGTGGCCAGTAAGCTCTTGCTCTTATCTCTGCTGCTGCACACTCCTTCAGCCAGATTGCTCTGTTTTCTCAGGAATGTCACTGGTATTTTCCTTCCTCAGCACCCCACTGATAACACTTCTAAGCTCAGAGAATGCTTTATTGTATTTCTGGTGAGCTTCATGTTGAAAGTAAAGTTTTCTACTGTGATGAGTTATTTACAGGGATATGCTGATTTTCCTTAGCAAGAGAGTACTGAAGGGAGGGTTTGGGACACTTGAAGCATTCAGAACATCTGCTATAAAAATCACCAGAAGCAGATAAAATTGCAAGGTAGTGTGGTGACGTTTACAGCGCTCTTTTGTTACTGTACTATAGTACATGGAGCTGGATGTCCTCTCCAGTTTGTTTTCTCTCATCTGGAACGTCGTGCATTTATTCCCCCACCCCAATGCAACATACTCTTATAGTTGCTGAAGGATGGGGGGATTTTCTCGATTTCGTTTACTAGGAACTAATTACCAGGTACTCAAGGACCATTAACTCTTTTGTAAGAGACAAAGGATGTGGCCGGGTGTGGTGAGGGGAGGAGGCATCTGACCCTTGGGATTTCACTTGCCTTCCTCTTCGCTGCGACCGTAGAAAGTCGGGCTCTGCACTGCCTTCTCTTCCTGGCTGGGTGAGCTCTCGCCTGGGAAGGGCCCGGGATTCCAACCCTTTTCCCCACCCGGAGAGCGCGCCTCCCCGGCTGCGCTTGCGGCTGCTGTGAAGGAGCTCGGCTGTCGCTGCCCCTGCCTGTCAGAACGCACTGCGGCTTCTTCCGTAACTGCGGAGTTTCTGCCACCTTGCTGGCTAGCCCGCGTGACCCATTCGTGCCGCTGCAGCTCGCCGCTCCGAGCTCTCTGCTGAGCACCGTCCTGCCGTTCAGCCTTCCCGCCCTCACCCACTGAGGCAGGAGCTGACCTTGCGCCACAGCGCCCCCTGCAGGCGCGGCAGTCATCGCACTGCCCTACCCGGCTGGGCGCTCAACAGCGCTCCTGCTGGCTGTGTCCGGAACTGCACCAAACGGGAGGGTGTCTGGCAGCCCAGAGACATCTGCCTCCGGCTTTCTGGTTTTGTTTGTTATTGCTGCTGTTGTTGCTTGTTTACTTCATTATAGATACTAGTAAAGAACTGTTACTCTTTTTCACATATCTTTGCCTGAAAGCCCTTGATTCCAAAGTTATAATAATTCAGAGGGAAGGGGGGTCACATTCTCTATTCTAAGGGAGGTTTCCACCTTTCTTAGCAGACACCTGTCTTTCAAACCAAGACAGTAGTAAAGAACGATTGTCACATTTGGGGGTGCTGCTTGCGTGTGTGTCTTCATGCTTCAGACAAACATAGTCACTGAACACAATACAGGTGAAACAGAGGGGATTTGTTTACCCTGTGTTATTGAGATGATTGTGTAAGGTTAACATCATGATCTCTCACTGCCCCAGGAGAGCTGTCACTGTGACTAGACTGATGTGTTATTGGCAAGGTGCTCTTAATAGTAATGTCATTTTGTGAAAAATGAGGTCCACTCTCTTGTTAAAATTTAAAAGTTTAATAAAGGACAATAGGGGACAAAGACAATAAAGCAAGGAAACAGTGCTGGGTGCTTGGCCCTTAGCCAAAGAGCACACCTGCTATTGATGGAGACACCTCATAAATACTTTTCGTATTGCATCAGCCTAATGCCTATTCCTAGGAAATTATGCATATTCAAACCTTCTGCCAAACTAGTTTGCATGTTCCATGAACTGTTTAGCATGGCTCCTCCTTGGATCCGCCTTTTTGGAGCTTGTGCATTCCTTAGCTGTCGTTTTGTCAGGTTTTGTTATCATCTCAAGCTTGGGCCTTTTTCTGTGGTTTCTGCAGATGGCAGTTTTTGATAGCTGACATATCAGTAGCAGGGGTCTTCATCACACCATTCTTTGGATGTTATCCAATCAAGCAGGCAGTTTGGTTATTGTAAGTAAAACCATATGTTTTCTAAAATAAATATATTAGCTACTTTACTACTATATCTAAATTTAGTTAGTAGCAGAAATAAAGGCATTATTGTTACACAACTATATCTTTATAACAAGGCTACTTTTGTAAGAATTAAAACCGTACACACAACATCCATTTTAATATTTGTGAAAGGCCAACATTAATATGTATTTATCACAATCCCCCTCTTCTTTTTCATAAATCATTTGGCTTGAGTGATAATTCTTGCTTTCTAACCTCCATTACCTGGTTTTTTTTTCACAGATCAATTTTGCTTCTTCAAAGGGGTCTTCCATATTGTTTTGTTTCTTTAATGCCATTATCTTTTGTGCTGTTTTAGATGTAGCCAATTTTGGGTCCATAGGTATTAGTACCACTTACATACCTTGGACTACGCTGGTGATTAACTGAATAAAATAGGGAATCAAGCAAGGAAGAAATAACAAACCAGCTGTTGCACATAAAAGGAAGAAGCCTAGCTTTTTCCACCATTCTAATCCCAATACATTATCCCACCAGTTAGCTTGAGCATTGATTCCCATCTTTGGATCAGTACATGGGCTATTTTTCTGATATCTTTGGCTATATCTAGGACAACATCCCCATTGTAATCTATTTTTAAACAACAATCCTATGTATTAAATTTTCCACAGACACCCCCTTCTTCAGCTAATAAATAATCTAAAGCCAACCTATTCTGATACACTGCAGCTCTTGTTTGCCTTTGTTGACTTGATATTAATTCCAATGCTCGAGCAGTTTTGTTTGTTATTATCTTTACAACAGCTTGGAGTCTTATAATACAATTCAGCATATAAACTTGGGTTCGATATCCCCAACTCCCATGTTGTGCTCAGGTGGCTGGCATATATGTTTCCAGTATGCATTTGGGGGCCATTCCTCCTCTCCCTGTTTTTGAAAACCCCCAGTCAATTCTCTTTTATTTCTTTTTAGGCTCTCATAAACTGGTACTCCTAATTGATCTCCACCTAGTCGTGGTAAAAGGAAAAATCCTGGCTGTATGATCCTCAGCGTACAACTCCCTTCCCACCGGGGAGGGAGTTTTGGGTATGCTCTTTTCCCACATATCCAAAATAAGCCATCTGGTGCTTTCCAAAAATTATTATTCTGTTGATATATATTCTCCCAACATTTGGATATTTCTGGGATTCCAAAATAGGGATTCTTGCCTGTATCATTACATGGAAAAAGTTTGATCTTGTTATTATACTTACAATTTTTTTCTTTTGTTTTTTCTCTGGGCCCAATACAGAGTTGTTTTTTCTGGGACCCACCATATAGAAGTTCTATTACTAACTTTATATGTCTTACAGGGAGTATTTGCTACCTCACTAAGAAAATTTTTCTCAGTGCACTCGGCACTCTTCTCTTATCACTGTTGAACTTAAAATCCACCCTTCTGGCCGATTCTCCCCTCTAATATTTGTTCAGTTCCACTTAGTTCAAGAGGGCCTAGGCTACTGCCTTTCCATGGCCAGTCCTCTGTCATTAAGGCCCCCCCACAGACCTGACAGTTGGTTATGATTAGTTCTTTACTTATTCTTTCCCCTAAGTCTACAAACAGTTTTTTTCCTAACCCTGAAATTTCTATTTCCTTTTCTAATTGCTGTTTGAGATTTGTATACAAGTCTTGATGTGGGGTTGATACAGGGTTAGATTGCTTTGTTGGTTAGATTGCCTTTTTTTTTACTATTTGTTCTTTTACCAAATCATGGACCCTATCCCTAAGGGCAAATGTGAAACAAACCCATCTTTCCCCCTTTGGACACTCCCTTCCCAACTTCCTGCCACTTGTTCCTAAATTTTCCCCAATCCAGTATTTTTTAGCGTTTTGTGTACAGGCACCTAATTTGGATGGGTCACAGCAGTGACTGCTGATGTGGGTGTGGCTAATAAACCAGGAACCTCGGGTTCTTTCCCTATAAAATGTTCAGTAGCATTTGCAACATGATTTTGCTTGCATCCCATAAGGGAAAAGACAAAAAAAGAGTGACAAAAGCAGGAATAATAGAGGTCTGGTATGGCTTATACCCCCTCCTCCCATGCCTGTGGGGTTGCTACCCATACCAGGTGTATATGGTTTTCTTGGTGGTGAGTATAGTGGCCAATGTTGGTCTCTATTTCCTCATCACTTCCTCTTTGCTATTTTCCAGGCAAATCACTTTTGACACTTCTTAACTGTAGTTTCCCACCCACCATTCTTCAGGTACCTCCCACTCAACAGGCACTAGTAATTCCCATCCACAGAGTAAAGTTATTATCTTAGTTATTCCTAGGTCTGTCTGGATAGGGAATAAATTTGGCACTCGCTATTTCATGCAACATGAGCGCCAATTGTGTGAACTGCAATACCAATTTTTCTCACAACTTATACATTTATATTTAACCCAGCTAGCATGTCTGGTATCGGGGTGAATCAGACAGGATACATTGTATGGCACTGATGGAGGCTGTAATATCTCCTCGAGGTTAAGATACAGTCTATTCTGTTCTTTATACAAGTCACAGACTAAGGCCAAAACATGAGGACTCTCTGACCAAAACGGTCCTGATCCTCCAGTTTGGGGCGGAAGTATTTCTCCCGAAGGGGTGTCGGAGGTTCTTCAAAACTTGTCCAGACAGCACTTGAAACCACTTGATATAAGCTTGGCCTTATTTCCTAATTTTTTTGGTTCTTGGTACATTCCTTTGGTCATTTGGGTCTTCCCAGTTCATTACCACCAGTCCCCGCTTAAGAGTCAACTTGGTATCACCCAGCTTAGATGCTATAGTCCATTCCTTAGGTTCTTCTACAGGTCCTTTGACTCTGTTGGCATGGATCCACCCTCTTTCCATGGTCCAGATTGCTGCCTCAGATGTCAATAAAATCTGAAAAGGACCTTCCCATTGTGGAGTTAAAGATTGGGGTTTTTTCTATGTTTTCACTAGTACCCATTCCCCTGGATGGATATTATGGATTTTAAATTCTAAGGGTGTGGTTTGAGGGATTATCCCCTTCAACCACAAATTTTCAAGTGTTGTTGCAATTGTATTGACATATTTTCTAAGACAGCTTTCCTTCTTCTTTGTAAGTAGCGGTTTCATGTTGGGTGGTCAGAAAGGGTAACCCAAACATCATTTCATAGGGTGACACTCCCAGGCCTGACCTGGACTGTGTTTGGACTCTCAATAATGCCAAGGTAAATGTTTAACTCATTACATTTGTGTTTCAATCATCAGTTTTGTTAGAGTTCTTTTTTTAAGGTTTGGTTTATTTTCTCTATCCTGTCTGAACTCAGTGGATGCCATGGGGTATGTAATTTCTATTTTATTCCCAAGGCTTGAGTTATGTGTTGTAAGACCCTTGACATAAAATGTGTTCCTCTATCTGAGTCTATTCTATTAACAATTTTATACGTAGGAATAATTTGTTTTAAAAGGGTTTTACATACCACATTAGTTGTGGCATGGGAAATTAGAGGACTTAAATTAAGGAAGTTGATGTCTCAATAAGGCAGATTTTTTTTTTTTTTTTTGCAAGACTATGGGAAAAGTCAAGGCAATACTTTGCTCTGCCCATACCTCTATCAATATTTAGTTCTCTCTCTCTGGAGGGATAGCAGAGGAGGTCACAGTGGTGCAGTACAGAGCATCAAATCTTTCTTTTTACTACATTTCCAATACACTTTGCATTCTCTGTCTGATCATCATCCATTTTAATATTTGCGAAAAGCCAACACTGTAACATGTATTTATCACAATTTGCATCTTGTAGTAATATCTATGAGCAAAGTATGCTGTACCTGTAAAAGTACACTTATACCTGTAAAAGCACTGCCTGGGCTATACCTGCTGGTGCTACGTTTGGATAGCACAGTGATCCATAAATATTCCTGTGCTGGTCAACACGGTGACACTGCAAGTCTGTAATGTCCATCTGCTGTCTGTCAGTATTCAAACCTTCCTAGAGTGCCAGATGCTGTGAGACAAATAGGGTAGGAGAAGGAGGGGAGGGATACGATCGTCAGGAAGTAGAGGAATTTTGGGTTAAATCACGCTGGTTCGTGGCTGAGGACTGCTTTTTAGTGTGGGTAATTGACATTTTTAAGCCAGAGGGCAGCAGTCTGAGCGCGCTGTGCGAGCCGCATTGGCTTTTTGGCTTTCTCTCGCCCTCGGCTCGGCCTCTCGCTCCGGCCCGATCGCCCCGCCCCTCCCCGCCGGGGCTGCGGCGCGTCCTCCCGGGCGCCAGGGGGCGCGCGGGGCGGCGCGGGGCGGCGGGGGAGGCAGGCCGAGGGGCAGGCCGGGGGGCAGGCCGGGGGCCCGCCTGTCACCGGCTACGTGGCGGCCGCAGCGCCCGCCCCCGGCACGGCTGGGAGATCCCCGGGCTGGCCGCGGCCCAGGCGTGTGCCGAGGTGCGAGCTGCGATGCTGCAGTGCCCCCGCCTGCGTGCCGAGCTCGGTGCGGCGCCTACCCTGGGGCGCTCAGCCGGCCCCGGGCTGGAGATGGGACGGGCTGGGGCGGGCAGAAATCATTGTGTAGCCGAGGCCTTCTCAGGTGTGCTTCTGTCCCCGGGGCGCCACACGGAGGGGGCTGGTTCGCCAGTCGTGTGTAGCTTAGAGGTACCGCCTGCTTTTCAGGATGGGCGCCAGAATCCTCCCCTGCCATCTGGGGGATGTTTCATGTTACGCGCGGTCTTAAGGAGTACCGTGGTGGGAAGTGTTGCGAACGTGGAGATACAATGAATAGGTTCTTGTTTAAGCAGCTCAAAATATTTTTCATACCGATCTATAGGAGGGGAAATACTTCCCTTGTACCACTTAGAGAGGATAAACTCGCCATGGGAAAAAAAATCAGCCTGGACATAAGAAAGCTTCAAATTCACAGGGCGCTTCCATCCCGGGGTGACTTAAGGTAATAAACAACATCATTTATTTTAAGCTGGAGCTTGATCATTCTACGAAGTAGATTAAATGATAGCGAGTGCACAATAGCCGGGCTTGGACTATGACCCAGGAAGTTGCTTCTAGCTCTTTGTTAATTTCTTACTACTCTCCATCGTGGACTGGGGTTGTAGTTCTTATGTTTTTACCTCCTGCTGCTTTTTCTTTGCCGTAGGACATCCTGTCTCTCACACTGAATTACCAGCAAAGGATGGAGAACATCCTGGCTGGTTTGTGTGGGACCAGCCCAGAAGATCCACTCCCTGTGTGGGTTCATGGCAGCGTTGGTCATTGCTTTAACCAGCTGACATTAAATGTGATTCCTCATGTGATCCTTGCAGTGGTCAGTGCCTGCTTCCTTGGCACTCCGAGGTATGACAGCCAACTTGTCTGGCTCTTGATTATTATGCAGGACTGGAGGTGGGGTGGAAAGGCTGGAAATTGTATCTTCCTATAATGTGCTGAGTATGTAATTAGGGAAGGACACAATATTATAATGCTATTATATTTGTCAGCATCCGTCTTAATTCAGAGTACAGTGTACAGAAAGGAATCCAGAAAGAATAGAGGGGATTGTGGGCATAAAATCACAGAAAGTAATTAAAAACTATTTCAGTGAATGAAGATTGGGGAAACTGGAAGTATTCTGGGAGGGGATATAAATCCAAGGTGGCATAGAAGATGTATATAAGGCAATAAGGAGTTCAGAGAAATCCGAAATGTTTTTTCTGTTTACCCTCTTCTGAAATCCATAAACATGTCAACATTCACTGATACTGAAAGGCCACAAAGAATCACGTGATAATGAAGAATTTGATCGGCAAGGGATTATAGACTTTACAAGCACAGCATCACTGAAACTAATAGTGGTAAAAATAATGTTTCTAGAATATCCCACAGACAGAGAAATCAAGGATCAGAGATGTGACACAGAGAATTTCATAATCCAAATTTTGTGTTGGAGGGATTAAATACACTTTTTTTTTGCTGTTAGTCCTCAAGGATTGGAGTCTAATTTGACCACAAAATACAGCTTGAAGACAAATTTCTGTAAAGAAATGCTATTCTTTGGTAGCATCTAAATCTCTGGTATTGACCAAAGAGTGGGCCGTATTGACCTGATATAGTTTAGCAACGCCTACAGTCAGAAAAAGTTACAAATCTAGGAAAATGTATCTAGAAGGTTAAATAAGAGTGGATGTATAAACAAGGGAAAGAGAAGAGGAAGAAAGGATAGTACTAACTGAGAGGTAGTGGAATTTCAGCCATAATTTATTTCACTGCTCTTTCTTCCTCAAGGTCGGGCTCCGGTGTGCCGTGCAGGCCAAGCTGGGGATGGAGAATCACTACCTCCTTCATACTTGCTGGCCTATTCCTTGCTGATACCATCCCAGCCACCATTTCCCAGCAGGAGCTGGGCCCTGTGTACCTGGAAGTGCTGGCCAATGGCACTGCTGCCCTGGCATGGCTGGTGCATGGCTCCTCTCTTCTCATGCTCTGCAGGTCCATTCATGGCTTTACCAGGGGCCCTGCAGCCCTGGCTCTCCTCACTCTCTTACTCCTACCTTCCTTCATCATCACACTGGTGTGGTACTGCCAGAGTGGGAGAGCTTGGTCCGCTGCCCACCCTGGTGCCTCCTCCAGGTTCGCCATTCTCTGTGTGCAGCTGGCCTCTCTGCTTGCCTATGTGGTCAGCTACCTCTTCCCCACTGTTGGCAGGCAAGACTTCTTCTCCATCAATAGCTCCTGGCAACAAGACCAACCCATCTCAGAGCCAGGGATCCCAGTGCCTGAGCAGCAGAGAGTGGCAGAAGATGGTGAGAGCTGGCTGTCGCGCTTCTTTTACATCTGGATGAACCCCCTTATGCAGCGTGGCTACCAGCAGAAGCTGAACCAGCCACAGGATGTTTACATGCTTCCTCGCCAGCTGCAGGCTGCCAGGGTCTGTGAGCGGTTCTACTCTTGCTGGCAGAAGAAGGCAGCTCTTCACCAAGCAGAGGAGGAGACAGTGTCTCTTACCACCCCAATCATTGCTGAAGGTGATGGGAGTGGTGATGCTTCAGACAGCCCACACAATACCCAGAGAGCTGTGCGCCTCTTGTCAGTCCTTCATGCAGCCTTTGGGCTTCGTTTCTACACCCTTGGACTTCTCAAGCTGGCTGGCAGTCTGTTGGATTTTACAGGTCCTCTGCTTCTGAACTTGCTGGTGACTTTCATGGAGTCACGGCAGGAGCCCCTGAGCCACGGGGTGCTGTATGCCCTTGGGCTCTTTGCTGGCTCCTTCCTGGGTGCTCTCTTGCGGAACCAGTTCAGCTACGAGATGAACAAGGTGACCCTGATGGTGCGGGCTGCCGTCATCTCTGCCATCTACCGCAAGGCTCTGCATGTCAGCAGCGCCAGCCTTGCCCGCTTCACTGTGGGGGAAATTGTCAACTTCATGAGCACGGACACCGGTAGGTTGGTCAACTTCTGCCACAGCTTCCACGAGTTGTGGAGCCTGCCTGTGCAGCTTGCCATTACCCTCTACCTCCTCTACCAGCAAGTGGGGGTAGCCTTTCTGGGAGGTGTGGCCCTGGCACTGCTGCTTGTGCCCATCAACAAGATCATAGCTAACCGCATCGTGATGAACAGTGAGAAGATGCTGAAACACAAGGACACACGAGTCAAGGTGAGGGGCAGTGGTATCTCTCTGAGTTTGTATTTTTTCCCTGTTTGTCCCAGAACATTGGCTTCTTGGGCACTTGTCATGATCCAAGGCAGATTAATTGAATCATAGCTGTTGAGAAAAATGCTAGAAGGTGCACAAACACACACGCTTGGGTCAAAAGTGTTTCAGGGTGATGCAGTTTCACCCTGATCGTGAACCCATAAGTTCATGAACCTTTAATGCTTGTCTTGTTGCCTGGGCTAATTTAGGTTCCCTTGCAAGTTTCTTTTCTGTGTGTAGTAGTTAAGGTAAGACTCCCGATGCCTTCCTCTAGGTGTGCATCCATCCTGTTGCTCCAGTGATGCCATCAGTGGTAAAGTGGCTTGCAGTCTGGACAAAAGCAATGGATGTAATCATGGGTGTAATTTTTATGGCTTCAGGCTTGGCACTCTCAGTCATCTTTTCCACTGTTTTTTGCATATTTGCAGTGCCATCTCACTCCTCACCCCATGTCAGACATTTGATTCCCATCTTTTAGCATTTTATCTCTAATTTGAGGGGACTGCAGTTTCACTCATGCTTTGGAAACATGAAACATAAGTCAACTCCTTGTCAGAACTGCTGGCAGCTTTATAAATACTTATTTTCCCAACAGAAGGTGCATCTAGTTGTATCTGATTGTGCTGAACTTTCTCCAGCTGTTGTAAGACTGGTTTGCTGAATGAAGTCTCTCTTGTTAGTTTTCTTTAATGTTGGGCAGAGACACAGCTTGCTCTGCGTATGCTGACCTGAGAGCAAAAATGAAAGGACTGCATCCTGCAGGGACACCAGAGTTCTGGAATGAGCCAGCCAGGCACTGGATACAGACTAGCTGTGCCAGGGCAGGACCACTCCTGAGAGTCCGGTGTTATCTCAAGGCACTATCAGGTCAACACAAGTAAATGGTATCCAAGCTGAAGCTAGCAATTCCACACATCCCTTCACCTATGTTGCTCATCTTTCCCTTGGAAAGTAGTGTAATATTTTGCCTTTTCCTTAGTTGTACACAGCACTGGTGGCTGAAGAAGCTGGTGGGATGGATGAGCACAAAGCTTCCAGTAGCTGTCATTTATGTCTGTTAGCAATAAGTGGTTCCTGGCATCTCTAGCCTGACCCTTAGCAGGAGACAGCTGCACACTCAGCCACAGTCCAGGCTGCCTGGGCAGTGTTTGCTTGATGTTCTTTTCCTCATTGCCTGCAGCTAATGACAGAGTTCCTATCTGGCATTCGTGTGATCAAGTTTTATACCTGGGAGAAGCACTTCAGCACCAAGATAAATGCCTGCCGGGCTAAAGAGCTGGAGAAGTCACGGGCCGTCAGTTACCTGGATGCTCTGTGTGTGTACATGTGGGCAGCACTGCCTGTTGTTGTCTCCATTGCCATCTTTGTCACCTACGTTCTGTTGGGTCACCAGCTCACTGCCGCAAAGGTGAGTAGGTAGTAGGGAGAGCTCCAAACTTGTCTTGTGCAGAAGACAGCCTACAGTGGGACTGCAGTCCTGAGGCATCTTCTCTGGGAAATAAACCCAGCCCGTGTCTCTGCACAGCTCTTCAGGCTTTCACTGGTGAAGCTGTTTGGAGGATGCAAGGGAGGTACTGGCTCCAACTCATGGCTCTTTGCTTACCCATGCAGGTGTTCACAGCACTGGCCCTTGTTGAGATGCTTATTCTACCCCTCAACAGCTTCCCATGGGTGTTGAATGCAATCTTGGAGGCCAAGGTTTCCCTGGATCGAATCCAGCAATTCCTTGAACTCATGGACCAGGACCTGGAAGCTTACTATGCACTAGGTAATGGTCCAGGAAGCTGCCAGGCTTGAGACTCTGGTCAGCAGACATTCAGGGCAGAGAGCTGAGGTGTGAATGCCAGGGGCAGTACTGGAGAGCAGCTGGCTGTCACCCTGTGATTCAGGATGTTCAGTTGGGTGCAGGCAGAGTGGATAGACTTAATTTCTTTTAATTTCTGTGGAAAGCAGGAGACAAGGCTATAACATTCCACTTTACCAACCAAAAGCCACTCCTTATCCCCACAGAGCCATTAGTGTCCCAGTAGAACAAGCAGCTCTGTCCTCTGACCAAAGCTCTTCTGACACTGAAGCCATCAACAAACTTGGTTTTGCCTGGCAGAAAGTCTTGAGTGGCTGCCTCTCTCCTGAGAGCCATAGTAGCTCCCTTCTTTCGTTGCCTTTTGCCAGAGCCCTGCCATTTTTTTACCTTCAGCAATAATAAAATCAGGTTATATATTTACAGTGTCTCCCTGACAGCCCTGTGTGTCTGGTGTGACCTGAAAGCAGGAGGGTTGGAAGAAGGGATGTATAAGTTTAAGGGCAAGTCAATAGGCAAGAGTCTGATTATGTAGTTGGGTCAGGGGCATCATGCAGTGCCTCATCCATGGTCTCATGCATCTGGGAACAAAGCTGATGGTATTTGTGATGCCAGATGCCTTTAATTTTCTGGTCTTCTGATAGCAGTGCTTTGCTGTTCTGCTTTTCACTTGTAGATAGCCCATCAGATGCTGCTACTGCCATGGAGATGCGATGTGCAGACTTCTCATGGGTGCCACTTGAGGAAAGCAGCAGGCAGCCCTCATCCACAGGCACTCTGCAACTGCACATTGAGAACCTGTCAGTGAGAAAGGTGAGCAAGGACACAGGATGTAACACAGAAGAGTGGCACTAGAGAAGAAATACTGGAAACTAGAAATAATGGAGCAGAGATGGCATGTTTTCCTGAGTTTAGGAGCTGTGCTCCTAAATCTTCTCTTGGTCAAAAGGCACAGGACACATACTACATCTCAGAGCTGAAAGGTGCTAGAGATCATCCATGGCTTACAGACAGGAGATGAGCGAGTTGCCTCTGCTTTCTGCTATTGCTGCAGGAGACAACTGGGCAGGGAACAGAGCAGGGCCCTAGAGTTAACACTCCTTTCAAATCTGTGTCCTGTCATATCAGTAGTCTGGTATACCTGACAACTGTACCTAGCTGTGCTGCTGAACGTGTGACATACTCCTAGCAGGCAGCTTCCTTACAGGCTACGTGTGGCTCAGGAAATCTGGACAAGCTACCCTGCATTAGCACATCAGGTTGCTTCTCTAATTTTCCTTTGCAGGGAATGCTCCTTGGGGTTGTTGGGAAGGTCGGCTCTGGCAAAAGCTCTCTGCTGGCAGCCATCACTGGAGAACTCATTAAGTAAGTAGCCTAAACACTTTTCCCTGCCTGGTCCCTCCATGCCATGGCAGGTAGGGACTGTCCAGTGCTATCCCAACTTGTAGGCCATTTTGATCTGCCAACAGTTTTCCTTTGTTGCCTTTTACACCCACTTCTGGTGTGCTTGCAGACAAGGTGGACGGGTGTATGTTTGCGACCTGGAGCAAGGCTTTGGTCTGGCCACACAGGAGCCTTGGATACAGTTTACCACTGTCCGTGAAAACATCCTTTTTGGCCGGGAATATGATGCCAGGCTGTATGCGGAGGTGCTGGAGGCCTGTGCCCTCTCCGAGGACCTAAATGTAAGTGCCTAGACTGTAAACCTGCCTGGGCCTTCTTACAAGCTTTTGCATCCATCCTGAGTCTCACTGGGATCAGTCTTTATTCTTTCAGGGCATAGACTGCTTTTCCAGAGTCCCAGTCAATGTGGGCTCTGATTACCAAGCCCACATCATTCCTGGCATCCCCATACTTCTTTAAGGTGTGAAGTTCACTCTTGTAGCACTTTAGATGGTTTCTTCTGCTGCTGAGCCAAAAGCTCTTCATCCTGGGGAAAGGAGTTGTTCTTGCAGAGCTCATGGCCATTGGGTTTTTCAGGCAGAACCTATCAGCAGCTGATGCTTTTTCCTGGGGGATCAGCAGCAACTTCTTTGGGACCTGGAAGGGCTAAGTCAGTGCTCCTGTCAGTAATACACATATTCTAAATTTGAGGTTTATGACTGTATTAGCCAGTAAATGTGGCTGTATATATGGTAGGAAGCTAGCCTTCTCCCAGTTTATAAGCTGATGCCTGATTTTCTGAAGTGCCAAGCTCTAGCAGCTCCTGTTTGTTTTGGCTGGAGCTATAAATACTGTGTAAAGGCAAGATTTTTATATGAGATTTAGTAGAATATGCCTATGCTACCAAACTGAGAGGAGACTTGTTTCCAGGTACTGAAACTTGGTAGTTTTTACTGCTAAACTGTTTGGAAGGACCCTGACATAATTTTGATGCAGGCACAGCTCTTGTTCTTACAGAACATTATGATGTGCCATTATCTTGGACCAGAAGTTGCTCTCAATGGGTAGTTCAGATGTGACCACCCTATTCTGGAGTGTAAGAGATTTTCATTGGGTTAAAAAAAGCCAGCCAGTTGTCTGTAGAACCAGTGTATAGACTGTTGCATTGTTTAACTGTTGGTGAGGTGTCAGCCTTAGAAATTACTGCCAGAGACTGAAGAGGGACCTGTCCTGGTTTTGGGTCCCCAGCAGTTTCCTGTCCCTTTCTAAATGATTTTCTTGAATATTTCAGATTTTACAAGCAGGTGACCAGACAGAGGTGGGTGAAAATGGTGTGACACTCAGTGGGGGACAGAAGGCTCGAATAGCCCTTGCCAGAGCCGTTTACCAGGTAAATAATAAAGGAGTTACAGTGTGGCAGGTCATGCCCAGTGCCAAGTGAAATATAAAGAGGCTGGAAGCACTCAGCTGGACAGTGAGCTTTGGCAGCATGTCTTTAAAGCACATCGTGCTAGCCTAAGGGTGCTGCCACACGGAGGCACTTGGACTTTTATCTGTAGCACTGCCTGCTCCAGCAGCTGTATCCTTTTTTCTTTTGTCCCCCTCCCAGGAGAAAGAACTTTACCTCCTTGATGATCCCGTGGCTGCTGTTGATGCAGACGTAGCCAACCATATAATGCGGAAATGCATTCTTGGAGTTCTCAAAGATAAGACCAGGGTTCTTTGCACCCACAGGACAGAGCTTTTGGAGAAGGCTGATGCCTTGTTGTTGATGGACAATGGCAGGATAGTTAAGACAGGTACACTGTCTGTCTTCTCAGGCATTCACTTGTGCCTGTGTCTTGGAATGGCTTGAGGGGATTAGGCTTAACTAGTGGGGAACCAACTGACAAAAGAGGACACTGAGGACACTGCATGTGGGCAAAGATGGGGTGGAAGAGAATGTGCAGATGTACAGATAAAACAGGACAGCCCTAGATGTGGGGAGCTGATGAGGTAGAAGGACATAGCAGTTGAATGGAGCAGAGCCTTCAAGGGTGCAGTTGCTGCATAATGTAGGGAATGTTATGATAGAACAAAACTGGGTCGTTTCAGGGCAAGAGGCAGTGAGTTGTCACCTTTTCCTCACAGATGCTGAAGGATTTGCACATCTCTCTTTGCAGGCACACCAGCTGATATCCTGCCACTTGTTGAAGCCTTCCCCAAGTTCAAGGATATGGACAAGAGGCATAAGGACAAAGGTCTGTTCCTGATGAGCTTGAGGGTGGCAGCTGGGCCAGCACAGCTCAGCTGACCATCCAGACAGAACCTGTACCTGACGGCTGCTGGCCTTAGAGCAGAACTCCCACCATGTTGCTCTGCTGTGGCAGTGCTGATATGTGGGTGGTGTATACACAGAGGGACAGGAGGCCCGCATATCATTGAGTATTGGTCTGGAGCAGTATTTGAACCAGTTGTTACAGTTGTAGTCCAGTTTTGGATGAAGAATAGCCAGGGTTGGTGCACCTGTCTTGAAAGAGGAGAGAGGAGGGAAAAAAAAGTCTCCCTCATAGTTTAGATTTGCTCTGTTCACAGTGAGGAGCAGCTGCAGGAAGAATTTAACACTGCACTGACCTTTGCTTCTGCATCCATTCCTACAGCCCCTAATGAACAGGGACAGGAAGAGGCCTTAGATACAGAGGCAGAAGAATCAACCCAAACCAAGAATCTCATCCAGAAGGAGGAAGAGAAGAAAGAAGGGGCAGTGGCTTTTCAGGTGTACAAGGCCTATTGGCTGGCAATGGGCAGCTGCTTGGCAGTATCAATCCTCTTCTCACTGTTCCTGATGCAAGGTGAGGCAGTGACCCAGTAGCACATCTCTCCTCTCCTCGCCTCGCCTCGCCTCGCCTCGCCTCGCCTCGCCTCCCTCCCCTCGCCTCCCCTCCCCTCCCCCCCCTCCCCTCCCCTCCCCTCCCCTCCCCTCCCCTCCCCTCCCCTCCCCTCCCCTCCCCTCCCCTCCCCTCCCCTCCCCTCCCTCCCCTCCCCTCCCCTCCCCTCCCTCCCCTCCTTCCCTCGTTGCCTGGAGTCCACAAGGAAAGACGCCAGGGATTTAAACACTCTCCCCGCAGCAGGAAGACCCCTTTTCTCTTTCCCAAATTAAAGTAGCTCAAGGAGCTATTTAGTAGGCAGGAGGTACATGTGGAAACTGCCTGGCATTTGGCTGCTGCAGTTGCATTACTGTATCTCTAGCAGTGCTCTATAGCTGCTGCAGCTCAAAGCTGTTCCCTTGCTCCTACTCTACTACTAACAGGGGGAAGACTAGACTGGGCATTGAGACTTTGCAAAAGTTGTCCAGTAGCTTCCCCTCCACCTTGTCTGCTTCATATTTGTTGATTCAAAAGCTGAATTCCTCTTTACATAGTCTGTCTTTCTCTGTAGCATCCAGAAATATCTCGGATTGGTGGTTGTCATACTGGATCTCCAGCATGTCCCAGACAACAAACACCTCTGGAATGGCCCGCTCAGCTTCCCTGCCTTCCCCAGAGCTGCTTCTCTTCTCCACTGCTGGGCTTGTGTAAGTGAATCTAGTCTGGAGGTGCCAAAGGAAGCTGGAAATGCCCTTAAGTGCATTTTCTGTGAAGATCCTTGAGAGCAGAGATAGATAAACTGACCACCTCACTTCAGGGGATGTGTGTGGCTGCTTTGACAAACAGAATCAAAATCTCTGATCTGATGATTTCCCCAAAAGACTTCTGCCTGAGGCTGATGGCAGACCCTTAGCTGCGTAGTAATCAGAGTATTTGTCCCAACATGCCAAAGGGGTATAACAGGAGTATCAGGCTAAAGTATTCTGATTTCCCCTTGAGTATGCTCTTGGGTTCTCATGCCCTGTCTGTGAGTTTACTGTCAGGAGGACATTGGCAGATTCCTAATCTTCCTCATTGTTTTTTCTAGTTCCCCCATTCAAGATCTGGACAACACCCCAGCCCCTTCCAATGGCTCAGTGGATGTGAAATTCTTCCTGATAGTTTATGGGAGCATTGCAGGGGCCAACTCCCTCTTCACCATTATTCGGGCATTCCTCTTTGCTTATGGCACTCTCTGTGCTGCTGCTGTCATTCATGACCGACTGCTCCAAAGGGTTCTAAAGGTAATGGGCACAAAGTCCAGAGCAGGCTGAGGCTTCTGCAAGCTGACATGCTTCTCATAGCTGGGAGTAAGGGTGTGGAAGATAGATTAAGGTTTGTTGGTATTGGCTGGTAGGACTGTATTCAAAAAGGGCTTCACCACAGCCAGCACAAGGGCCCAATGAGCTGGGGATCAAAATGGGTCCTGTTCATTCCATGGGAGGGTGTTTTATGGCTCCCACCTTCATCTGTTCACTCATTAGGCTTAGGTGTATAGCCAAAGTAAGGGCCAGTCAAGTCAAAGTAGCTTTTGCAGGATCATAAGTTCAGGTTCAGATAAGATTGGAAGGAGTCATTAAGAAAGATCTAGGGCTGATGCTGGCATGTGCCAGTTAACTTTCTTTATGTTTTGGGCTTCTTGGGTCCTCAGGCTAGAGTCAGGATTAGGGGATTGGAAGTTTGGATTAGAGGTTAGATTTGCCTTGCTACTGTTGGACCAGTATGGCATCTGAATGACTGCTCTCTCGGTATCTGTCTGGTGTTTGCTATTGAAGGAATGCTTCCTTTTACCATGCAAACAGTGTGAGTTGTTTGGCTGCTAGTGAATGCTGTGGAGGCTGTGGTTTCTTCCCCAGATGAGGAAAGGAAGTGGGTTGTGGTGGCCACCACGTTGTGGCCTTATCTGTCCTCCTTGGTGGTGCTCTCCTGCGCACTATTCTGTGGTTGGGTCTCACTGCAGCTGACTGGCTCTTACTTTCTGGTTCCCTTATTGCCAGGCCACAGTCACCTTCTTTGACACCACACCAACAGGCCGGATCCTGAACCGCTTCTCCTCAGACCTGTACTGCGTGGATGACAGCCTGCCATTTATCCTCAACATCTTCCTGGCCAACATCTACGGGCTCTTGGGCATGCTGGTGATAATCACCTATGGCCTCCCTTGGATTGGTCTGGTCTTACTCCCTCTGACCGTAGTCTACTTCTTCATTCAGCGCTATTACCGATTCACATCCCGGGAGCTCAAGCGCCTTTACAGTGTCACCCTGTCTCCCATTTACACCCACTTCTCAGAGACCCTCTCAGGGCTAAGCAGCATCAGAGCCATGCGGGCAACAAAGAGGTGAGCAGAAAGCCTGAGCATACAGAGAGAGCTCTGGTTGTATAGGCCAAGGCTCTCCTGATGTGGCAGTGGTTATGGGGTGGCTGGAATGCCCTTGTTCTGGGGCAGCAGGAGCAGAATTTGAGTGGTGCAAACCTCTGTTGTGTACCTGACAGGTTTGAGTTGGAGAATCAGCTGCGTCTGGAGCAGAACCAGCGCTGCCTCTTTGCCAGCAACACAGTGATGGAGTGGCTGGATATCCGCTTGCAGATGATTGGGGTTGCTGTGGTCACTGCTATTGCAGGAATTGCCATCATCCAGCACCAGAAGCAGCTGGGAAATCCAGGTAGACTGCCAGGGCTTGATCTATGTCCACTCCTAGGCTGTGGTCAAGGGTTCTCTCCCAGCCCACAGCTACACATTTTCCAGACTGGGGTAAGATCCAGAGCTCCTGCTCTCTGTCCCTATGCAAGTCACCCTCAGTGTAGTGCTTCAGCTCCTGTCTCTGTGATGCCTGGTGGGCTTTTTTGCCCTTTTCATTATACTTTTATACTCTTTTTATATCCTTTTTACCCTTCCCCATTCCTGTACTTTTTTACTCTCTGTATCTTAACCCTACATGTTTATAACCCTTGTACCCTTGCCTTGCTCAGAATTCTTTGGAGAAGACAAAACAATCTCCACAATCTCAAGAGCATGAGGCACCAACCTTAAAAAGAGCCCCATCACTGGGACATGTTTTTGTAAACTAAGTTGTAACCTTTTGGGGGGAGGTAATTTTAATAAGGGGGCAATTACTTCATTTGTTAGACTTCTTATTGGGGAGTTTTAGATAGGTATGCTGATCTAGGGAGTCCATAAATTGTATACGGGAGTTATCGTAGGGCTCTGGGTCGTCAGTGTGCATCTGGGATCCTATTAAACCAAGGTAATACCCTTTTCCTATACTGCGTGTCTGCGTCTCAAATTTTTTACCAGTGATTTAGGCATCATCTCCTCCTTTGTGTCCCCAACCTCAAGTGTGACCCCAGACTCCAGAGTCCTGACTTTTCCTTTGTCTTTTTTCTCTGCCCACCAGGATGCCAGCTTCTTCCCTGTCAGTGACATTCTTGCTTATGCTTTTGTCCTCACAGGACTTGTGGGCCTGGCACTCTCCTATGCCCTGTCTGTCACAAACCTGCTCTCAGGCCTCATTTCCAGTTTCACTCACACAGAGATCATGATGGTGAGTGTGGAGCGGACAGAGGAGTATACCACAGACATCCCCATGGAGCCCCAGGATAGATTGGTCCAGGTAAAAGCTCAAATACGTTCTCAAGTACTGGCCCATCTTCTGGCTCTGTGCCCTGCACTTGCCCCCAGGGGAGATCACAGTGTTCCAGTGAGTGGGTAGAGGACCCTCACCACAGAAACCACCTTGATCACTCATCTTTTACCAGTATATTTCCTGGGGAGGATGAATCTCTGGCAGGAATTGGTGAAGGCTGGAGTGATGGGAAGGAGTAGGGAAGCAGAATGGGTGCTAGATACAAGCTGAGACAGAAAAACAAGCCTAGGAGTGGGCTGGAGGTGGGACTGGGCTGTGTGTTAGTTCTGCTCAGAAGCCAAGCAACCATCTAAAGGGAGGGATGGGGCTTGGATTGTGGGGAGGTGATGCTGAAGATGACAATCAGTCATTATCGTATGCTTTCTCACCTGGGTATCGCTCTTAGGTTCCTGCTGACTGGCCAAGCCAGGGGCTTGTGGAGTTCCAGCAAGTGGTCATGGCATACAGAGCAGGCTTGCCTAATGCACTTGACGGTGTGAGCTTCACTGTTTACCCTGGAGAGAAGCTGGGGATTGTGGGTCGCACAGGATCTGGGAAATCCACCCTTTTCTTGGCCCTTTTCCGTATGGTGGAGCTGAAATCAGGCCAGATTCTCCTGGATGGTATTGACAGCCAGCTGGTGGGCTTGGAGGAGCTGAGGTATGGCTGAGCAGAGTGAAGGGTTGCTGACGGGGGCTGGTGGCTGAGACTTGTCAGTGGCTGGATGCCAAAGTAAAGAGTGAGGGGACTCCCTGTTGTGGCACCCTCTTTTCTGATTGTGGCAGCTTTTTATGAGTTTCTCTGTTGTTTCTCAACAGTTGTGCTAAGGAAACCAGGCTGAATATGTGACCCATGTCTCTGTGCCTCTAAGATTTGTAGCAAGCTAAGACACCCCATGAAAAAAGAAATAGCAGACCTTTGCTTTTCTGCAGAACCCATCCCATGAGCCCTCAGTTCTCGTTTGCTTGCAGATCTAGGCTGGCCATCATCCCACAGGATCCGTTTTTGTTCAGTGGCTCCATCAGAGAAAACTTGGACCCCCAGGGAAAACGCACAGATGCTGAACTCCATGAGGTGCTAGAGCAGTGCCACTTGTGGAATGCTGTTACTCAGATGGGTGAGTTGGACACCAGTGAGAAGCAGCTGATGAGTGCTGGTTCTAGGACAGGAGAAAAGGCCTTAGCTCAGGCAAGGACCTGAGGAAAAGAGACTAGGTGGATGCAGTAGGGAACGGGTTAGGCAAGGTCGTGCTAGGACCCAGTGGCATTCCCTGACATTTAGAGGCAAATGGACTGGCAGGTGATGGATTGGGTGTCAGAATCTTGCTGGTGAGAGGAGGCTTCAGTGGGTGTTAGAGAAGTTCCTGAGCAATAAGCCAGGCCTTAGTTCCAAGGGAACTGTGCCAGATGTTGCTTGTGTCTAAGTGTAAAGGCTCCAGTTCCTAAGGCCTGGGCCTGAGCAGAATTGGGATTTTGTGTGCTACTGGGAAAACCTTGGACTGGTGGAGCTGTTTGGGGCTCTGTGCCTATGGTGCAGGTGACTGCTGATGTTGATCCCTGCAGGTGGACTGGAGAGTGAGCTGGGAGAGAGGGGGAAAGAATCTGTCTGTGGGACAGAGGCAGCTGATGTGTCTAGCCAGAGCCCTCCTGACGCAGGCCAAGGTGAGTGCACTGCCTCCATCAGAGCAGGGAGGAGGGTGAGCTGCTGGTGGCTGTCTGGGGACAGCAGAGGACAGCGCTGCAGAGTTGGAGGTGTAATGGGAATAGACATCCTGTGCTAACTTCTCAGGCTGTCTCTAGGCAGGGATTGGGGTCTCTGCTGTGGTGCTTGGGAGCTCCCTTCACTCTCTGTCCCCGGCAGGTGCTGTGCATCGATGAGGCCACAGCCAGTGTGGATGAGAAGACAGACCAGCTGCTGCAGCAGACCATCCGCCAGCGCTTCGCTGACAAAACTGTTTTGACGATTGCTCACAGGTATGGAGGAAGCAGCACTCTGTGCCTGAAGTCATCCTACCACTCACAGGGAGAGGTGGCTGCACATGCCATGCCTGGGCCTCAAGCTGAGCAGGGAGGTCTCTGTGGAAAGGTTTTTCAAGTGCCAAAGCTGGACCTTGCCTTTTGCCTTTTCTGCTGGGTCCTGGGAACAACTGGGTGTGAAAAGGGGAAAATGTACCCAGAAGCTGGTGTCAGCAAAGGGCAAAATGCCACATCATATCACAGATTTCTCTTCCTGGGCACTGCCTGCTGGGATCGGTGGGGCGGATGAATTGCGCCTTGTGGTTCTGCCAAATTAGGGCGAGGAGTATGGGGAACTATCCCATAGAAAGGGGTAATGTGGAGACCGGGGAGGAGCAGGCTCGGTAGAGGGCAGTGCAGGACAGATGGCAGCGAAGGGCTGCAGCCAGCTCTGGATAGTTCTGTTTTCCAAAATCCTGAGTTTTAGCCCCAGCCTGCACCTGATACCAGGAAGATAGACATTGCCTAGGCAGGACAGGACAACAGTGATTGCCCCACATCTGAGAGATTTAGTGTAAGGGTAGAGTCAGTGGATGGTTGCAGCCAGAGGATCAGAGGGCAAAACATGATTACCGCAGAGAAGGGATGGATCAGCATTAGGCAGTGTTCTTTGCTCTTACTCTTGCCAAGTGGAGGAGAATTTGGAGGAGAGTTATGCAATTGTATGGAGGGTGTTTTCAAAGCACAGAGGTTACCACAAAAATAAAAATCAAATGAACAGGTGGCAGGGGCTGGTGTCCTGCTGCACAGAAGTGGGAGTGATGGATGACAGTCAGGGTGGGCTAGGCCTAGCAAGTGAATCAAGTGGGTCTTGTTAAATACATTATGTAGGAGGGAGGCAGGAGGGGTGTGAAGGGAATGTGGTTCCTACGCTAGGGTTGTTAGGCATAAATAGAGTAGAAGTGCAAGGGCACTGTGGGCTGAGATATGTGTTTGGGTTGGGTGTGGGGAGGCCACCTTTGATGGGGGAGTAATTAAAGAGGAGAACCAGCAGAGGAAGGAGTGGCAGAAGGCAAGGCAGCAAGACTGAGCTGAAGATGGCCCCAGCCCCTCTTCCTTTGATGTGAAGAGCAATAGGGGAGAGCAGAAAGGAGAGAGAGGTGATGATGAGGTGTGTTTGTATCTATGGTTCTTCCATGCCATTCGGCTTTGGGTGAACCATTAATTGGATGGATGAAATCTAGGATGGGAGATTACTCTGTACTTGTCTCTTGCCCCTCCAAGTAATTTCCAGAGCCTGCACTCTCTTGGAGATGAATGTGTAACCAGAATTATAAACTCCATAATGCCTTTTACCTGCTCAAGTCCTGTGCAGTGTCTTCCTTGTGACTTGCACCTTTGTAAGGCTGTAGTTTCACACCGTACAGTGCATGAGTGTGCAAAGACATTCCTGCTGTCCTATCTTCCCTACCCAGGGCCAGAGGTTGCTGCTCTGCTGGCAGTCTGGGCAACCTGGGCACATATGTCTGCAGTGGGTCCTGTTGGCTGGCTGGCAACAACTCCACTAGTGGTTGTGGCATAAGCAAAGATGCCAGACTGCAGGGGAATAAAAGCTGATGCACAAGTCCATTTCTGCTGCCCCTGGGAGATGGCAGTTGAGGAAATGTTGGGGCAAATGGAAGCCACTCACTAACCCCTGAGGGGATGGAGACATTTTGTGCAACCCCAGAATCAGGCATGCTCTGAGCTTACCCCCCCCAGAACTTCCCTCTGTGCTCCTGGTGCCCTACCGTGTCCCACAACTGGAAGGCATCCCCATGCCCTCCTAAGAGGTGGTGCATTTCAGCAGTGAGCAGAGGCTCAGGGAGCTGCACTGCATTGTGACCTTGAGTGCAGAGGGAGATCCTCCACAGCTCCTAATGCTGGGCATGTCTTGGGCCACCCTTAACAGCAGGGGAAACAGTATCCAGGGCTTCTCCTTAGATCCACCAACATGTGTCCTCGCATTTGTCCACAGGCTGAACACCATCCTGGACTCAGACCGTGTGCTGGTGATGCAAGCTGGGAGAGTGGCAGAGCTGGATTCACCTGCCCACCTAAGCCAGAAAGATGGCTCCTTGTTCCAGCACCTCCTGCACAGCAGGCAGCAATGACCTCCCTCCTGGGTTGAGCCCAGGCAGCCCTTCCAGCTCCATGCCTGGCTTTCCTCTCGCCTCCTCCCAGCAGGGCCACGAGCTGCTGAGGTGAGAGAAGGACTTCTTCCTGCCTGCAGGCAGTAATTGTGTTCCCTCAGGGATGGGAGCATGGCACTGTGGCCTTCCCTTTAATAGGGAAGATGTGACCTGCTGTTTAGAGTAATGAAACCCTGGTTGGTGGGATACTGCTCCACTCCAGAGCTTCCCTTTGAGATTACAGAGGGATTTTCTACTCACTGAAGAATCAGTAACTCCTAGATTGAGACTTAGTCTCGCATATGCAATGTAAAATAAAGTGGAAATATCCTTGTGAAGCTGTTATTCAGGTTCTTGGCCCCTTTCCTCCCCAGACACGTATTTCCTCATGAGATACAAGAATGGTGCCCTCTCTTCACAAAGACAACCTACCTCCTCTCTACTACTTCTTTTCAAGCTCGGAAGGTTGCACCTAGTAACCTTGCTGCTTTTCCTCTTGCTTTCAGTGGAGAAGGCCTTCTCCTGAAGGGGCCAGAATGCAATTGCATTAAAGGCCTCTAAGGCTAGTTTATTTCAAGACCACTCCTTCGAGGGAAATTCTTTATCCCTCCTGCCGTGCTCCCAGCTGCACAAACCCACAGCTGCTTTCAGTTTTAAGATCTTGCTCTTGCAGTGGGCACTTTGGACTCAGTCTTGGGTTTTCCCCTTCTTCCCAACACTCTTAAGGCAATGCCTAGCCCACACCTTTGCTATGCTGTCCTGAGGTAGGTGCCATTCCTTTCCGTGAGGCTGTAGGTGCCATCCCCATCCCTGCAGATGGAGAATAAAGCAGGACAACTCCAGTACCACAGTCTGGGTTTGCATTCTTGAGAAAAGCGATTGAGATACTCATCAAGAACAAGTTGCTCAGCAACCTGATCTACTTGGACCTTCTGAGAGCAGGAGGTTGATGTTTAGAGGTCCACTTGCAACCTAAATTGTTTTATGATTCTCTGATACATTGTTTCTGGGCTTGTACTTGTTTTATTTGATAAAGGTACATCATCCATGTATTAAAAAAATAATCTTTCTGATGAAGCTCCAGTCCCCTCTCCCAGGTCTCCCTCCTGCCTGAGTGATCACTTCTTGGCTCACTTCACACCACCTTGAACCCAGCTCTGCAACCCTACAGGCCAGTAGTAGGGTTTGGGTTGTGGGGGGTTTTGCCCCATTGCTTAGCCCTCTATGTCCATGAGGAGGTACAGAAATGCCTGGCCCTGGGATTCAGGGCCTTCGAAGGCTAAGTGACCTGACCATTTACTGCCTCTTAGCTGTGCTTTAGCAATGGTGAAGGCAGTTTTGTGTCTGCTTCCTATGTTCATCCCAGGCTCAGTAGCTTGTCCTCACATCCACTGTGGGGAGTTTAGCCTTTGTTGTATCGAGAAACATTGCAATGACTGATTTGAGGTTAGAGCCAGCTGCCTGCCTCAGAGTGAATGGGAGAGGAAAGGAGGACCTGGATCCTGTATTGCTCCTGAATCAGCCGCAGCAGAGCCTCGTCCATCTCCAGCTTCACCTATGACGACATATGAGAAGGACCAGCCCAGGCCCAGAGGACCCCAGAGGAGAGCTAACAGTGAAGCGGAAGTGCACACTGCAGAGGCAAAGGAGCTTGGTCGTTTGTGGCCAGACCAGAAAGGACAGCTTGCTAAGTGGGTCAAAAAGACCCCTGGATCATCAGGAGGAAAGTACAGAACATGTTTGTAACCCCAAGTCTGACAGCAAGAGGAGGGGGCATCAGCCAGGACAGAGGAGGGGCATGAGGAGAGACCTCTAATGATTTTCAAAGTCTCTTTGAACTGGCTCACAGAACCACAAGGCCAAGGAGCAAGGGTGTTTGCTCACTCCCTAGGGACATGGCATCTGAAATGACAGCCTCCAGAAACAGCCAGGAACTACCTCATACAGTACTGTGGCAGGGAGACCCATGCAGCCACAACTGTCCCAAAGGCCCCAGAAGAAACATCCCAATACCAGCAGAAATGAGGATAAAGCCCCTTCCAGTAGTCACAGAGAGGAGTTACAAAGGGCCTGGCAGTATTTGGGCTTGCAAGAGGGCTGTGCCCTCCTTAGCACTACCTGTCCTGTTTCTGAGTGCTCGTGTCGGATGATACCGGTGCTTGCATGGCACAGGCTGCTGCAAGCAGCACACCATCGCTCCCCTGCAGGGCTGGCCCAACATTGCCTTGCTTTCAGATGCCCATGAGTGCCAGCTGAGCCAGCCAGACAGGAGACAGCTCAGACCCAGGCAGGGCCATCACACCAGTGCTCAACACCCAGGGTTTCATTGGTGTGTTTGCTGCCCTGGGAGCCCTTCCCCGCTGCCCAGTCAGTGCTGGTGTAGCTCCACAGAGTGCAGTTCGTGGGGTTTGCCCTTATGACGACCTGCCAGGGCCTGGTTCAGAGTCCTCACAGCTCACAGCTCTGTGGTCTTCCTTGGCTCAATTAAGATGGTGTTGAGCATGCCCACCTGACACTCCTGGTCTTGGAGCTTTCTGGCAGCCTGCGAAGGGCTTTGGCACCAGTTCGACCTCTGACGGCCTCTCTGCCAGTTCCTCAGCATTAGCAGGACAGTGATGAGGACCAGCACTGCTGTCAGCACCCCGAACACCAGCACTGTCACCAGCTGGGCTTCACTCAGCCCTGAGTCCCTTTGGGTCACCACCTCCTTCACAGAGATTTTCAACAACCCTCCCCCCGGCTCTTTCTCACTGTGGTTGGCCACGCGCCGCCCCGTGACCACAGTCCTGACAGGCTCTGGCTGCGTCACCCCCGGCATCTCACTAGTGGTGCTTTTCACAGCCCCACCATTCTCACGATTTGCAGGGTGGTAGGGAGGAGACCAGGTGGGCTCAGGGACGGAGATCTCGCAGGTTTTGCCAGTGAAACGGTCAGGACACAAGCAGTCATAGTCATTGATGCGGTCATAGCACTTTGCCCCATTTTTGCACGGCTGGCTGGCACAATCATTGATGTTGATGGTGCAGAACCGCCCTTCAAAGCCCACCTGGCACTGGCAGGAGAAGCGGTTGACGCCGTCGTGGCAGGTGGCCCCGTTGGCACAGGGTTGCATCAGGCAGTCGTCCACGTCGTGCTCACAGAGAGCCCCCACAAAGCCGGCCAGACACCGGCAGGTAAAGTTGCTTGCAAAGCCATTTTCATCTTGACATTGCCCACCGTTCTTGCATGGAGACCTGTGGGAAGAGAGCAAGGATAGGTCATGGCCCTGGAGACCAAGCAGCTTCCCCTGCCCCAGGAAGGTAAACACACAGAGCTGCTTGCATGGTAAGTGTGTCCAGCTCATTCCATGGGGACAGCTATCTCAAGGAGAAGACTGGGTGAGAGTTTCTGTCTCCTTGAGTGAGAGGCCATGGGATCTCCTCAAAGGCTATGGCTGTGCACGAGACCACCACCCACCAGGGAAGGTCTTCAGCCAAATGATCTGAAGAGGAAACATGCCCTCCTGATGCTCCCCAAAGGCATTATGGATGTCAGCTCATCACACCTACAGCAGTGAGGGACAGGAATCTGTTCAGATTGCAACAAAGCCCTTGCCCCAGTGGGACCATCCACTGAACACTGCTAAACCAAAGCCAAAGATAATTTTGGCTTAACTCCATTAGTGCATGGAAATTCACAGATAACAGCCAAGCTGGGCCTCCACTTGGCAGTGTGTGACCCAAAGTTAATGCTGTCTGTTAATCTCACTGCAGTGCCTCACCCGGCCTTCTCACATGGCCCTGTCTTCATCTCACAATCCTTCCCGTGGAAACCTTCTGGACACAAGCAGGAATACTCCCCATCTCGATCGTAGATGCACTGTGCCCCATTCTGGCATGGGGACTGGTGTTCGCAGATGTGTATGTCTGAGGGGGAAAAAGTGGTGTAAATCAGGGAGAAAAGAGTGTTGATGTGGCCAACTCAGTGCAAACACAACCCACCAAACCCCCTGGGGATGGAGAAATGGCAGGAGCTTCTCCCTTGTCTCGTCCAATGGGCACCAGCAGCAACAGAAGTGGTTGTGAAAATGCTGTGCATGCTAACTGTCCAACCAGTGGAGACCCCGTGGTACAGACGAGTCTCTGGAGCTGGAGAAGGGGAGTCCACCAGCCACCTGCTGAAGGCAGAAAGCCTTGGGGAAAGCAGGGGATGCTGCTTGGAGTCCTGACTCAGCATGGAAAATGTAGTGAGTTCATCTGCTCCATTTCCTGAGGCTGGTCAGTGTCACGCCAGCTCTTGCCATGCAGCCAGGAAGCAAGTGCCAGCAGCCTGACCTCTTTTGCAGGAAGGGAATGGTCCCAGCTGTGGCAGCCAGGCAACATCCTCTCTCCCAAAACAGCACCACCCAGGTGGCTTCTGGCTGCATTGGCTATGCTGGCTCACACATCCATGCAGCATGTGCTGGGCTTCTGCCCTCAGCACCAAAGGCTGGAATGTCCAGCTCACGACTCACCTTTGTCACAGAACTTGCCAGCCCAGCCAGTATGACAGATGCACTGCCAAGGCTGGTGGCATGTCCCATGAAGACACCCAGGCATACGCACACACTCCTCGCAGTACTCGCCCTCCCAGCCTGGATCGCACCTGCAGGAGGACAGGGCACAATCAAATCCAAGCAGGGACTGCAGAAAAGCTGGCTGCATGCTGGGCAGAGTTCCCACAGATACAGCAGCACTCAGAAAGCCTCCCAAAGGCCCCATGGACCTGTTGGCTCCCTCCTCCAGAGGACGTAAGTACTGGCAACTCATCTGTCCAAGCAGACCGAGTATGATCTGCAGCCAGGGAGGGTGAGGTGAGTGGCCAGCAACAGAGCTCAGCAGTTTCACTTTCACTGCCCATGTCCCTCCACTCTCCTCCAGCCAGTTGCTTTGTATTGCCACTGCATTAGGTCAGCTATTCCTGTTCCTCCCGCAGCACACAGCCACTCTGACAGGCAGAGAAAAGCCCACCCCTAACCCTGAACTTCCTGAGGGAAAGGGACAAGAGGCCGCTGAGGTTCATGTGTTTCACTGCTCCCCTCTGCATTACAATGTGTGTCATTTTTTGTCTGGAGTGCACTGTAATCCAGCTGTGAAACCTTGCTTGCTATGGCTGGTGCACAGAATAGACTTATCAGCCAGCTCACAAGGGCAGTACAACGGGAAAACCTGAGCACACAATGAGCCTTCTGGCCCTAGAAGAGCAGGGCAGTGGTAATGACTAAGTTAAGCCAAGCTGCATTGCTCCAGGCATCCCTCAGACCTGCCAGCTCCAAGGGGGAAAGCAAGTGATAACAAGATGAGAAATGAGAGGAGGTGGCACCAAGCCACAATAAAAGCTATACTCAAACCAGCATGAAATTAAACCTAACAAAAACAACACAGCTTCTAGAATAAGGAACGGAGTTCATTTTCATGGCTGGGGCTCATTTCAGCACAATGTGTGGTGACTGCAGCTATTTTGGGCTTGCCCAAGGCTGCACTTTCCAACCTGGGCTGGCTGTTGTCACTGTGTTTTGTTGCAAAGAGCTGAGGAATGAGGAAAATTGTTAAATACATACATATACATATGTTGATTGAAAGCATTTTGATGGCAATAGAGGTGATATCATGTGCCTGATAGAGTCTGGAGAAATACTTTCATACCTAGACAGCCCTGAGCAGAGAGATGTGGACATCCCTACCCCCCAGTACCTGTAGGGAGCAGGTGCCATCAACTCTTCCCCTTCTCCAACCTAAAAATTGCCAGGGAGGGGCCCAGCTAAGCAGCCCAGTCTCCCTGAGTTTGAGGTGATTTTGAGGTACTGCCAAGCTGCAAGGTTCAGCAAATGCTCTGGAGGCCTGAAATCTGCAGCAGCAACTCTTGTGCAGAAAGATCTGCAGCTGGGACACCCGCCACATGGTGACGTGTGGCCTCTCGCACCAGGGCTTTGCAACACCATGCTGCCCCAACCAGCCACAGCTGCCAAAAGGGCTCAGGGAGGAGCTCTATGCAGATGCAAATGGGAGCCCAGCAAAACCAGAGCTGGACAGTGCCTGATGTGGCAGTCAGCAAGGACAAGTGGCCCAGGTGAGGTGTGACTTGGGGCTATCCTGTGAAAGGGGGCTGACCATGCTGTGGCAAGAACAGAGTGGCATTGGGCAGTCTGTCCCCTTGCAGCTACATGTGTCCCAGCCAGCCCAAAGCAGCCTTTGCCTCCTGCTGCCGCCTTGTAGGATGGGGGCTCCAGATGGTCCTACAAGGGGACAATAGGCAGTGGGACTGTGGCAGCCCAGAGCAGTTATATGGGTGCTTCCCAGGCTGAAGTGCAGGGTCAGGCTCTGAGCTTTGACCCTGTGGGATTTGGGCACCAGCTGGAGCTGGGATGCCAAGTACCACATATGCACTTTTGCTGCAGTAGCTCACAGCTTGCTGATAAATCCTTTATGAAAACATCCAGAGATCTCCACAGCTCAGGCTTCTGAGAGTGGATCCCTGAAGCCCTCAGTTACATGCATGCTGGCAGCTCTTCTCTTCCATGCCTCCAGGGAGAGCACCTCCACCCCAATCAGCGAGGAGGCCAAGCAAGCTGGCCACCCCCCATGCTTGCCCTGCTGCCTGATGACTTTCCCCGTCATATCTGAGCCTGAAGGCTGCTTCCCATCACCCAGGCACAGCTGGGCTGTCCTAGGCTTCCCGCTAGACAAAAAGGGGCTCAGCAGAATAACACTGGTCAGCGTGTGAAGGTGGGGACCCTGGAAGCACTGGAGCAAAGGCTAGAGGGAACCAGCAAGAGGCTGAGGTATCAAAACCTCCTGCTCCTGAGGGTGTCAGGAAAGAAGAGAACAGAATCTTTGATTCCAGGTGTGGGTCAGTGGAGGAGAAGGTGCTTCAGCAGGGGTGTAGGCACCAGGGACACAGCATCAAGGGAGGGAGAG
The DNA here is from genome assembly GCA_024500445.1 of Entomyzon cyanotis. Lineage (NCBI taxonomy): Eukaryota > Metazoa > Chordata > Aves > Passeriformes > Meliphagidae > Entomyzon > Entomyzon cyanotis. Next base: position 2,175,506 of record JAKEPQ010001015.1, on the reverse strand, counting down.
CAGTTACAGTCAGGAGCAGCAGAGAGCCAACGACAAGCCATACCTGCACTTCCCATCCTGGTCACAGCTGCCATGGGCAAGATTACAGCGCTCACTGCAATTATCCCCTACAAGGCAAGAGATGTGGAGTTGGGTTAAGCAGAGACTACAGATGGTTCCAGATCTGCCCATGGCCCTGGGTTTTTCCTTAAGTGCTCAGCCTACCCTTCCCCAGAACTGTAAAGGTGGAGGACCTTCCTTTCACTGGCTGGATGCCACACAAGAAATGAGGATTTCACCGTAATCCAAGAAACAAGAGCACTGTCTTTATTGAGAAATGGGGCTCTGCTTCAAAACTACCCAGTCTCTGGCCATCTTCCCCACCTTCTCTCTTCTGCCTCCGTTAGGTTTTGTGCCCTTCTGGGCGAGAGCTGGGGTTGCCCATGCATTAAGACAACCTGTGTAATAGGGACTGACCCACCTGGGACCACAGCAAGTATGGTGGGAAAGCTCAGGGCCAGGTACTGCAAGGGGCACAAAGGATGGAAATTGATGGAAATTGAAAGAATGGTTCTTCTTTATCTCCCAGGATGCCGCCATCCCCAAGGACAGCTATTGGCACAGAGTGGTCTGATTGGGGCTCCTGCCCTCTTCCAGGACCCAGCTGCCAGCACCCCCCTTCCAGCACAGGGAAGCAGGACTTGGCATCACATGGGGCCAGGTATCCAGTTCTGTTTATTTATTTAAAAGCCACAGAAGCTGTAACTGAGCCATGGCCTCTCTGTGCCACTTCTCATCCTCTCCTTCATTCCAGGTGTTCCCTTTCATCTCCACCTTCTCCTATCCCCCACCACTTGCTTGCATCTTTGCGCAGGGAGCTGGTTCACTTTGGCTCCATGAGCAGAAGAACTAGAGCAAATGTCAAGAAGCAGGGGGGTTCTCCAGAAGCCTTGTGCAATCCCAGGCCAGGACCAGGAGGTAAATGTCCTTACCTGACTGAGTCCTCCCATCCTGGACCAAAACAGGTGAAAGCCCTCATGCCAAGAGATGCGCTCAGGCTTTGGCAAGCAGCATTTTGTGCTGCTTAGGAAAGCAGGCAGGGGAAGAAATCCCCTGTGCATGCAATTTTGCTGCAGTGAGGCAGCAGGTCCCACTATTTAGGGTAAGAGCATGCCAAAACAAGTCACTGTGGAGCTGGAGCAGCATCCTGGGACTGCTCAGCCCCAAGCCTGGGTATTGTCACCCTTCCTATTTGTAACCATCTCTCCTGGCACATGGCTTTTGGAATTCTTTGCTTATCCAGAGCAGGGATAGAGTAAACTAATCTTTGGAAAGGATTTTGCCTCATTGGATCCAGGATTAGCTGCTCATTCTTGGGACCTTCTTCCCCCTGAACAGGCTCATTGGTTCAGGAACCCATTCACCCTACCTGAGAGAGACAGAGCATCAGGGACATCAGGGCCATCAGGGACATCCTGATGCCTGCCCAGGCACTGCCACCCCTGTGGGCAAGGGTTTTTAAGGTGCCTTCAGTCACACCCCAGATGATTAATGACTGAGCAGCATTTTCTGCTCTTCCAGGTCAGACCATCTCTATTTTGCATGGAAAACTGAGGAGACTTCAGCAATGCCAAGTATAGGCTTGGAAAGATGGATATGAAAGAGAAGGACCCATGTCTACAGAGACTCACCTTGCACAAGCTGGTGATGGGCCAAGAGGATCCAAATCAAGGACATGAGCTGGAGACAGAAGCTCCTGAGCATGGTCAGTGTGGCCCCACCGAGATGAACACCTACAGAGTGAAAAACAGCAAGCTCAGCAAAATCCCGTGGCTGACACCACAGATTTACTTCACACGTCCCTTCCTCTCCGCTACCTGGGAGTTTTGAGTTTAAACATCCAGTTTTATACAGACTTGTCACCACACTCCCCTCTGTCCTTCCAGACTCCTTCCTCTAAGTCAGCATTGGGGCACTAAGAATTAAAAAGCTTTTGAAAATGTGTGTACAGGAGAACCGAGTGTGCACACTCAATCCTGAGTGTGTAATAGCTCAGGCTGTTACACTGCATCTTGGAGCACTTGCCCCTGGTAGCTGCTGTCAAGAGAGCAGAAACCTCCAGAAATACCAACCCAGCTGTGGGGACCTTCATCTTCCCTCCCTAGATCTAAGAGGTTTCAGCTTTGTGTTAAATAAGATCTCTTCTGTGCACATTGGAATGAATAGATGGGCTGAGTGTTTTTTACAGTGCCCAGGCTGCTTTTCAAGCCCTGCAGGACAGCAGGGAGTCAAGCAGATCTAGCAGAGGATGAGGCAGTAAACAGCAGCCTTCTTTCATTGTCCAAGCAAGAGAGTGAAGCAACAGGCACTAGAGCTGGGCTGCAGCCCCGGGCAGGAAAGGCAAACATACACCTCTCACTAGGTGCAGTCCTTTTCCTCAGCTGTCCTGCAGAGAGCCCCGTGTGCCCAAGGTTCCTGTACCTGTCTATTTTCCGACTGCCTCCTGCCCTCTTGAAGTAGCATTAAATACTTTCCAAAAATGCTTCATTCCCTCCCAGCCTTCTGGGGTTGTTAAGGGCAGGAAATTCGAGGGTGATATCATAAATATATTACTGTAATGAGATGGGAGGGGTTAAACAGTTCTTTTAGGAGAATGGTGAAGGTATGGCGCATACTCTATCCAGCTGCGTGGGTGTGATGAACAGGGGCCATTCTGCTTTCAGCTTGACTCTTTAGCTCTGGAAGGTTGTGTTTGGTCCATAGCTGTGTGAGAGACTTCTAAGATGGGGACATAAGTCCTCCCACCCACCTACACATACACATGCATTGCAGGAAGAGGTTTCAGAGTCCCTGCTAAGAGCTCCAGCTGCCTGGACCAGGCAAAATAGCTCATGAAAGCAATCATGTTGCTTGAAGCATCTGTCCAGCAAACAAACCATCACCAATGAAGGATGCAGCATTTTCAAAGGGGCTACAGGATGTTATATGTCACCGCCCCAGCCAAATCCCACCATGGATTGCAGTATCCTTCCTCCCCACAGTCCCCTTGACACCCTGCTTGCAGGACCTTCCTTTGCCTCCTGCCCTAAACACAGGGCAGTGGCAAACAGCTGCTGCATTTCAGGGGAGGGTGAAGCAATTGCTATGAAACTCATAAAATAATTTAGGGCTGGAGAGTGAGTACCATGTTCCTTCAGGGCTGTGAGAAGCATAACCTCCAACCACATGTCATTGCAAAGGCTGGTTTTCCCCCACAGCTACCCACTCGAGGCACAACCTCTCAGACCTCCTGACGCAGCCACCCCAAGGGTGCTACTCCCAGCAGAACGCCCGGGGTCGCCCTGGACCCTGGCATCCTGGGTGGCAGCTGGTGCCCAGGAGAGGTGTGAGCAGCTCCCACCTGGGCAGGCCTGGCTTTGGATCACCAGGACACGGGCGAGGTAGCTCCCTCCGCCCCACTCCTCCGCCTCTGCCTGGCCGGGCTGGAGGCTACTAGACCTCCAGGTGCTGCGAGGACGCCCCCGGAGTCTATTAACCCTCTCGTGGGTATTAGGGACCTCTGTGCGGCTGGGGACTACCAGGGACATCCCCAGGACGTGGAGTATCAGGCACTGCCCCTAGTCTGAAGGCTATCGGGATCCCTCCGGACTGGGTCCGGGGGCAGGGGTGGGAACCCGGGGGATGCCGCGCCGCTGCGGCTCGCCGCGCCTGTCCCCCACCCCCGCCCCCCGGCGGTTTGGGACCACCCCGAGCCCCAGTGCTCCCCGGGCGGGCACGGCCACGGCCACGGGGCGCTCGCCTTCCCCCCACCCCACCTCCCGGCCGGCCCCGGAGGGGACGCTCCGCGGAGCCCCGCCGGTCCCCCTGCGGCCGGGTCGGCGGCGGGGAAAGGGGCCGGCCGGGCTGGGGGGCTGCGTGTCCCCGCCCGCGCTGTCCCCTGCCCCCTGCTCACCTCGGCGACGCGGCGGCTCGTGGGGCTATCGCGGGGCGCGGCGGCGGGGGGCGGCCATGCCCGGTGCGGCGGCGGCGGCGGGGCTGGGGAGGCGCGGGGCTGCGGAGGGAGCTGCCGCCGCGTGTGCCGCGCCGCGCCGCTCCGCCCGCCGCCGCCGCCGCCGTGCAGCCCCGGCCGCCTGCCAGCGGCTGCGTGTGCCTGCACATCCCCGCTCCCTCCCCGGGACATCCCGCCTCCCGCCGCCCCAAACCGCAGGCAGCCCCCGACCCGGCCCGCCCTGCCCGCTCACCCCTGCCCTGCTCCCGCCGCCGGGGCCGGGGAGAACCCCGCTCGGGCCCACCCGCCCCACACCGCCCCGAGGGGGCTCAGCGGCCCCGGCCCCCAGCACCGACTGGTAGAGCATGGAAGGAAGGGTGTCCCGGGCTGGCGGCCCCTCGCAGGGGCGCGGTCTTGCTGGGGAGACCCCCGCCCGGGGCTCGGGAAGGGCTGCAGCGCTCGCCCCTGTCGCTTGGGCAGGGCTCGGTACCGCGGGACACTGAGATGCCCAGCCTGGCGCCCCTCTCAGACACCCGTGGGTGATGATCTGAGCTTTCATTTTGCTGAGATTATCTGAAATAATACTAATAAGAGGAAACGCCTCCTGCAGTCTCTCTGTGATGTCCCCGGGGTCCACTAACACACCTCTTCTATAAACTGGGTTAGAACCCCCATCCTTAAAATAAAGGTTCAACGTGGAGTGGTCACCCCACAAAACAGAAGCCATCTGGAGAAGCTGTGGTCTCCAGCATTTCTCTCGCTGCCACTCACAAACCATGGACACCACCAGCACTTCAGTGGACAATAAGGAACAATAAGGCAACTGTGGGAGAGGGTCAGGGCTGTCACATCTTCAGAAGGAACAGCTGCCCACTCTTCTCCTCACCTTGCATGGCCTTTCTGCTACTTGACAAGATCATATCTGTCACCTTCAAAGGTCCTAGCCATCCTTAATTAGATGACAAGTTTACATCAGCCATTTTCTACCCCTGTATCCCAGAAGGTTTGCTGGTTTTCACTAGGAAGGAAGAAGAGCCATGTCCTACAATCACTCAGTGGATGCTTTCACACGCCATCTCATTTCACTAGACAAAGCTCAACCCATCCCTGCTCTCACCTTCTCCAGTACCCCTGGCCCTCTGCAATTCCTGACAGCCCTGTCAGCACCCTGTGGCAGCCGTGAGTGGCTCTGCAGGCCTCAGGACCCCGTGACAGCCCAAAAGGCAGCAATCCCATCAAAGCCAAGGTTTCTGCCAGCTCTGAGCATGGACCTCTGCTTGCTCATCCGTGGCAGGCCTGGACAGCACATGACTGAGTGAGCTACCTCCTTCCTGCCTCTTTCCTGCTCTCCTGTCAGCCAGTTGCTTTCCCTGCCTTCTACCTCCTGTCTCCATCACTCCATGTAACTATTCCCCTGAGGGACAGAGAAGTCCAAACCTCCTGCTTGGTTGCTCCATCAGCTCTTCAGGTGTTTATGAGACAGGTGTGTACCAGCTCTATTCTGAGATGCTGCCTGTGATTCTGCATCCATTCTCATCCCCTGATCTGTCACAACCAGCTCAGCCTGCTTTCGAGCCATGATTCCTACCATGTCTGGAGTTTACAGCAGAAAAGAGAGGGGGAGGCTGAGGGTGAAGCACAGCTTCTGGTACTTGGTTTAAAACCAGACAGCCTCTCCTTCTGCCGCTGCAGCTCTAGGAGCTGGAAGAATCCACCTTTCTCCTCTGACACTCACAGCATCCTGCCTGGCACTCTTTGCCAGTCACAGCTGGAAGCCAAGGGTTTATTGGCAACACCTCCAACACTGAGTGTAGGCTGACCCTCAGCCTCATTCTCACTTTCTCCTTGAAATCCTACCACCTTCACTAGACCATCTGCCCTGGTTCTAACCATGCTGCACAGCCACATCATTGCACAGCCATGCCCAAGTGCTCTTAAACGTCACTTGGTTAAACGTGCTAAGCAAACCCTCTGGATGCCGTGTGTTCATTTGAATGGGCAGATAGAAGGGGGCCTGCAGAGGGACCCCTATATATGCTGATATCCATGAGTATCTGCATCCACAGCAGGAGCACTGAGAGAGAGGGAGATGGGCTTAGGTTACAGACAGCAGAACGGGACACGTGGCTCTCCCCATGCTGCTTCTATTGGAAGTGAGAGCTGTGCTGCCAAGTAATGGTTGTTCAGGCTGAGGAGGTAAAGTTGGTTGCTGAGGATCTGAGCTCCGAGGAAGGGAGCTGAAGAACAAAATCCAGGGTGGACTTTCAGAAGGTGGGATATCTGAGGAAATGTGTTTTGGCGTTTGAGGTTTGGCTTTGCATGTAAGTATCACAGACAGAAGCAGGCTGGGATGGATGGGAGTAAAACAGGGGAATACAGAGGAGGAAGAGGGGACCCAAGCAATGTGAACTTTGAGTACACTCCTTCCTCCACACTGAACAGCTCCTGTCCCATCCCCAGGCACAATCCTGAGTCTCAGGCTTGCTGTCAGTCCCTGGACTGCCCAGTATGGTTTAATCAGAGCAGCTCTATTTGCAGACCCAAGAAATGGGCATTGAGGGGATTCCCGTGCTTGGCTTAGACCCTGATCTACTAGACTCTGATCCCTGCAAGGCCATCCCTAGAGGCGTCTCGGATGGAACAGCTGCTGGGTCAGAATTAGGAAGGATTTTTTCCTACCCATAAGAGTCCCTCCAGAGCTTTTCCCTCCAGTGAAGGAAATCCTACAAAGCAGGGACCTGGAGTGGGAACTGGAGCAACCTCTTGCCATGGTCTCCCCTCAAATGCATGCCAGAAAAAGACTCCCTCCCCTGCTGTCATCCCAACACACCATGACTGCTCACAGACAGAGGGAGGAATTACCTGTCAAAACCAGCTGAAGCTGCTTCCCTTTCTTCCGGAGTCTGGAACCTGCACCTTGGAGGCAGCCAGACATCAGGGACAAGAAGTGGATGCTGGGCTGAGAAAACAGGTAATGTTGCCTCTTCTCCTCCTCCAAGAAGCCTTCTCCAGAGCAGAAACTCTTCCCTGTGCAAAAGCCTAGATAAATTCACCCCTGCTGCTCATTCCAATTCCTTGAGAAAGGCAGAAAAGCAGCACAAACAAGCTGGAGAAAGACTGCAAACACTCTTAGCTGCCAATTCATCCTCTTCAGCTCTTGCTCCGAGTCACCCTCTCTGCCTTACACACAGTACCAGCCCGGGGTCTCTAGGTTAAAACAAATGTTCTCCCCCATCCCACCCCCCTTGCTTTTCCAATTCCACCCCAGCCCACAACAAACAGCAGCTCACTGGCCCTACAGCCATGTAACCCAACCCCAGCCATTGTTCCCCTTCCACAAGGTCTATATTTGACTTTGCAGCAGCACCGTGGCTCTGTGTGTGTGTGTGTGTGTGTGTGTGCATGTGTGTGCACTCTCTGCACACACACGCTCCGATATTTGTTCAGAGCCTCATTCCCCAGATGCCCGGGATTGCTTAGAAATAGCTTCCATGGGCAGTAGGTGTTTGTGCCTTCAGCAGGGAAGTGGATGGGGCAGGCAAAAGTGAAGCAGAGAGGGGGTGAAAGTCGAAGGTAGAAAACCTCCTGGCTCTTTTCTCTCAATTTGCACCATCTTGATGCTCTGCCACACTGTGGAGCATGGCCAGGCTGGCAGACAACAATGCATGCCCTCAACAGCAGGGCAGGTGGCTTATCTGGGGAGTGATGGAGAAAAGGACAAGCTGTGGTCTTGGTGAATCTATCCTGTGTTACCCTGCCTCAAGTTTTGCTCTCTGGGGCAAAAGTGCAGTTCAGCCTCCAAAAACCCTTCGAATCTTTCTAGGTCTTGTGGCTGAGACCACCAGAAATGCCACTAGGGAGGGAAGTACCCAATTCCCTTAGCCTGCTGGCTCTGCAAGGGGTGCCTCAGTCAAAGAGAGCTGCCCTCGGATTCACCTTCCTATTTTCCAGTACTGCACTAAGAGTAGCCACCCTGGGCTACCCCAAGATGTATTTTGTGTTTTCCCAAAGCCTCCAGGAATGCTGCCTGAGTCCAATGTCACAGTCCCTGTGACACCAGAGTCTCTGGGAACACTGCCTAGGCTTGGCATGATCTTCTTTTATTTGCTTCTTTTGTGACCTGCCAGGCCATATGGCAAAATGACAAAAAAGTGCAATCAAAATGAATGACAGGGAGAATTACTTTTATCCTAAACACTGATGATCCAGAGAACTCATTGCCACTGGGTAACAAGAAAAGGCATTCATTAAAAAAAAACCTGACTAGATGTTTATATAGACAATGAGAATAAATAGGAAGGAACTCCAAAGAGCTTTATAAACCCTCTTCTCCAGGGCCTTGAAGATGAGTTCCAGGCCATGGAATAAGGAGCAGCTTTCTACAAGGGCAGATTCTTCAGTAATTTTGTGCAGGGCAATGTTTGTACCTTTCCCTGAGCCATGCAGACCCAGTCCTGGGAGAAGAAGGATGCTGGGCTTGGGAAGGCACCATTTGTACTTACCCACTGGACAGAGGGGTGGCACGGCATACACTTACCATCACCGAGGCCAAGGTGGGATGAACTGCGTGGATGCTCTGGTGCTGGAGCGAGATGTCCTGGACAGGTGATTCCTGGGTGTTCAAAGCCAAGTGTCAGCCTCCGTCCAAGCCTCTGATCATCAGCTTGCTTCTCCTCCCCTCAGAGCCAGCTTCAGTGAGCTCCTCACCATCAGGGCTGCTGCTTCCTGAGGGGTGGTCTGCACTCAGCACTGGCCTCCAGGCAGCTGCTCTGCTGGAACTAACCAAAATCTGACTGTCTGCTGGACTGCTCCACTAAAACAGATCCTCTGCGTGTGGGAGAATGCATGTGTCACTGTAATGGACTTGAGTTCAGTACCTGACAGCCTTCAAACCTGCTGTGAGTAGCAGCAAAAATAAGCTTAAGTCACACGTTATTTTGAGATACAGATTCCTCAAATCCACCCTCAGCACTTCAATCCAAGACAAGACAAAGCTACCAGGGGGAAAAAAATTGAAAAGAGAGATTAAATACTGGAGGAAGAAGACTTAGACTTGAAGAGGAGGGAAGAGAGATTGAGGTATATATGGAGGGCAGTTAGAGAAAAGAGGTATTACCTGTGCCCCCCCAACTCAAAAGGCTGAGTAAACCTCCTTCAAAGAACCCCCATGAGTTCATGAGCAGATGTAGGATCTGGTTTTGCCCTGTGATTTCTGGCTTCCCTGTGTGTGCATATACAACAGCTAATGGCAGGGCTCTCCCAAGGGCACTGATCTCAGGGGGTGTACCCATTGCCCCCACCTGCCTCCTGCTGCTGGGAGGAGGTCTGGAAGGACTGGAGTGGGAAGGAGATGCCTGCCAGGTTTTCCCTTTGCTGGCATACACTCGTGGGTGCCTCGAAGCCCATCTCCAGCTATGCGGTCTCCCTTCACCTTTCCAACTGGCAGCTCTGGCAATGAAACCTCTTAATCTCACCAGCAGCACGCAAGCATTTAGTGGGAGACTCTTGAAGAAAATCTTTTGTGCTTTCTCGGTGATTGCCTCTGAGCTTGCTCCTGGGTGTTTACAGAGGATGGCATATCTCGGTGTTTGCAGTGAAACCTGGCAGGAGAACCTGTTGCAGAGAATTTCAAGGTCACTTTATGAAACTATGGCCTGTGCTTAGAAAGACTTGAACCCTGGCTGCAGAGGAGTCCATAATTAGCAGCCCCAGGGGATGTGGACGAGTGTTGGGAGGGAGGCTAATTGTAGACTGACTGTCTCCTTGGCCTTCAGCAGCTCCCATGAAGCAGAGAAGCGGTGTGCTCAGCCAAGCACCAAGCGTGTCCTAGGGAAAGGTAATTCCTCCCCGGCCTGCCTGGACCCGTCCCTATAAACAACAAGAGCTGCACAGGGAGAGCAGTGCTGCAGATTTCACAAAAGAAAAGTCTCTGTGAGTTGGAGGCGCGTGCTAGGCGCACAGAAGGGCGCTTCAGGAGACAACACACAGCCAAGTGTCTCTTTGTGAAGGAGTTCCTGAGTGCCTGCTCTGCCTGAGTGGGTATGGGGGATCAGCTGCCTCCCTCCCCATTTGTGCACCATGGTGAAATGCCAACCCCCACATCCCAGTGTGTGGTGTCCTCCCCTTAGCACACGGGTGAGCAAGGGGATGGATGAAGCCCTGTCTGCCTGCACACGCCAAAGAGAACTGGTGTCACACCTAATCCTCTGCCACCTCCCTGTGTGCTCCAGTGAGACATCCTCCCCCTTCCTCTCCACATACTTTTAACTCAGTTCATTTCAAATGCTTTATTAGCATGACAAGCTAAACAAGTTTTGGCAAAGGGGAAGGGAGGCAGAGCCCCTTGAGTCTTGGTCTGAGGCTGACACCATGATTCCAGCCTTTGATTCTCATGTGGTTTTGCCTTGCATTGGAGCAGCCATCCTGCCTGTCAGGCACAGTCTTTCCACTCCTTCACCAAGGCAAATCACTGGCACAGGAGGGTCCTTCAGTCTCGGCTGCACAGGAGCGCTCATACTGGATTTTGCACCCTTTGGGGTGAAGACTTTAGAGAGAGCGTTGGTGGGGCTCAGGTGAGGCTGCTGAGAGAAGAAACTGTGCAGTGCTGGGCCAGCTCCTTCTGTAGGGAGCTGACCTCGAGGAGCAGTGGGACCTGTGGTGTGGGAGCTGTGGTGTGGTGTAGATATCTGTGGGCTGGGAACTGAATTTTTCTGGAAAAATTTCCCTGTATAAGGTCACAGCCCAATACCTAGTCCCTTGCAGAGCCCTGGAACTGTGCAGAGTAAGAGTAGAGGCACGTGTACACGGCTCAGTGCAAAAGCTGGGATTGTGGCATGGAGCTGGTGGTGAGCAGAGAAATGAGTGGGATGCCACAAACAAATATTTGAGGTCAGAAAATCCTGATTTCAGCTGCCTGCCCCCAGGAGTGATGCAGCCAGCACGAAGTGAGTGCAAAGAGCACAAATGCACCTCTGCCAGGCTCTGTGCCCTGTGCCACATATTGAAATACCGCACCTGGGCAAGAGGCAAGAGCTCACCGTTGCTGCACAATTTTGTGGCTAGTTAGAAATGGCCAGTAGGGGTCACTGACATATATATTTATTTTATTCTATTTTTCTACGCACACATTTGTAAATATATAGAAGACATGCATAGGCAACAATTGTAATGGGCAAGTATTGATGTGCAGCATATTTTTCAAGCATACAGGCTGGGGGAAAGTGCCCCCATGTATGTCTGAAATACCAGCGTGAGCTGTATGTCACGCTCTGCTCAAACCCCAGGATGGCATGAAATCACTGAGATGTGCCAAGCACTGAGGTGCTTCAAGAGCGGATTTTTGTCATTGTTCCCCACTTCTGCCTTCGTCTTCCATTTCATGTTGCCAGAGGTGCTTTTGAAAGAGATTCAGGAGATTCAGAGATTCAAGCCTTGAGGGCAGGATATTGTGTGTGCTTGTCTTTCTCTGCAGTGCCCAGCACAGCTACATCCCAACCACGATGGAGGCCTTTGGGCAGTCCCATGAGACAAACAACGTTTTGGGTTGGGATGGGTCAGAACTGTTTTATACTTCAGCCACTGATGCGGGGGAATGTGTTTGTTTGTGAAAAGACTTCAGTGGTTTTTTGAGTGTTGAATCTTTATCAAGCTCAAAATTGAGTCCCAGCCCTCACTCTTATGTAGTGGGGTGGACTGAACTGTACATGTGGGTATGTTGTTAGCAACTGGTTTATTGGCGGGTTGGTTGTATTTGTCTGGTAGGTGTATGCTCCAGGCATACTGGCAGAATGCATTTGGCTGTCCAATTCGGCATCCACAGACTTGTTTGACTGTCCCAGGCTGGCAGTGTTTCACTGATCTTATTGTTCCTGAAATGCTGTTAGTTTTGGGTGCTGAGCTCCTCTCGTATTGGCATATCCCAGAGTGAAAACTCTGCTCAAAAGAAATCTCAGGTTTTTTTTATTTCAGTGGGCTCAGCCCATCCATGGAAACCTCTTTTACCTCTGAGGGTTTCCCAGCTGATGTCTGCTGGGGAATCCTCAGTGCAATTGGAGTTAGAGAAGCAGCAGAGCAGGCAAGTGTTTCCTAAGAGTCCCTTCAGCACTGCAGCATCCAAGTTGGAGAAAACATCACTTCATGCAACTCTCCTCTCAGGCGGGTGACAATCTCCAAGTCAGCCACCAAGGGGTCATCCAGCACCCGCCATCTTTCCCGCTTGACCAGGTTTGATGGAAAACTTGAGAGGACCAAGCCTGCACTGCCTTCTTCTGGTGGGGAGACATTATTTCTGGCATCTCCTTTTTCACTACCCAAGAGCATAGGCGCTTCAGAGGGATTTCTCCCTCCACAGGGTGGCACCTGCCCCTCCAGGGGTTCCTTTTATTCAGTTACAAGTGTCTATATAAAGTGCTGCCAGCTGGAAAGTATTTTGAAGAGATTCCTCCCTGCTCTTCACTAAGGGTCATAAATTCAGCTGGTATTTGAGAGAATCTCAAATGTACTTCCAGGACTGTTTGCTGAGGGCTTTACATCCGCCAGAGGCCCCTTAAAATAAAAGGATTATTGGCAGTCAAGTGTTAGATTACCTGGTGCTTGTTAATTGAACTTCAGAGGCTTTAGCAAGCAACTGGCTCTAGCAGGGAGCAACACTTTGGTATTAATGGTGTTATATAAATGAATATAATGTAACCTAACGTCATGCTTCCGCATCATGTCACAGCTCTGGGCTCAGGGCAATGGTGAGTCCAGCTCACACACATACAGGATATGGGGAAAGGCAGGGTGGATGTATGTAGAGAGGAAGAAGGATTGGGAATCAAGGCCTTTGGGATCTGAGGAAAGAGAGTCTTATTGGCGCTCAGAGCAGGTGACCAGTGCTCAGCCAGCCCAAGTCAAGTTCCTGTCTCCCTTTGGCAGTCTGACCTTGGGATGTGAGTTTGAGAAGAGCTGAGTTTAATGGAAGCAGTAAATGACGAGGCCCCCTGAAAATCAGGCTCTCTCCTTCCTGCAGGGCTTATTTCACCTAGACTTGCAAAAAGCTTGAAGATCCTACTCTGACAAGTCACTAAAAGAAAGAAAAGTAGTCTAATCATTGCTGCCATCAGTGCTCACCCACAGAAACCTGAACAGACCACAACTGTGAAGGCTCCAAGGCAGCAAGGCCTGGTGGAAATGAGAAACCTCATCAGCTATGAAAATTTCATCAGCTGGCGCTGTGGAAGCAAGAATCTGGAAGTGCCGAGCAGATGGGCAGCCTGGATTCTTGGAGCCATTGTCCTTCTGCTTGTTATCTGACTCCGGCACACGGAGGATTTGGAGAATTTATGGGGGCACAAGTACTGAAGGCTTTCTTGAAATATCCCTAGCTGACGAGCGGTGTGGTGCAGACAGCACTTGCTGGGCACACAGCAGACGTTTTTGCACAATATTCCCAAGGTCATGGAAGCGAGGTCCTGCTGAGCACCTGTCCTTTATTGTGTAAGACAGGGGATCATTTGGGCAGAGTCTGCAGCACTTTGAGCCTGCTACTACCTGAAGGTAAATCTAAAGGCTTTGGAAATGTAGTACATTGAAGAACAACATGTAAATTCTGTCAGGGCTTTTCTGAACTGGGCAAATTTCCCCTGAACTAGGCTCCATTATTTACTGTGTAAATCATCAATTCATGAGAAGTTTGTGAAAGAAAGGATAACAGGAAATGGAAGCAGAGGGTGAGTAAGTCTATGCACAGGGTATGAGAAGCAATGGCAAAAGTACCCGTCTGAGCTCAGAGTGGAACAAACGGGATGATTTGGTTAGAAATTAAAATGTACGGACTTTTCAAAGACTGAAGACTAGAACAACACAGTGGAAGATTTTGCAAATGAATACCAAAGCACATTGCCAAATTGTGTCAAGAGTTTGACTAGCTTTTGACTGGCACACACTGTCCTCAGCCCCTCTCCTTAAAGCGGCAGACAGTTGTCCTGGAGGGTGTTTGGGTGGATTTCTCCATTTACTACTCTACCCTTCTCCCTCGCTCTCCAGCTGGTCCCGCGGCTGAGTCTGTGTTTCCCTAGCGGCAGGCTGGGCTATGCCGCAGGCTGTGGGGCTGTTTCTCAGGCCAGAGGGCTCGCAGGAAGGGGCAGGAGCTGATCGCGCACACGGCACGCTCCCTCACAGCTCCGGTCCCACCGCCCCTCAGCGCCGCCCCGCCCCTCAGCGCCGCCCCGCCCCGCCCCGCCCCGCCCCTCCGCGCGTGCCGCTCGATGACGCAGCCGCGCCGCGACGTGGGGATTCCGCCGGATTACCCGGCGTGCCCCGCGGCAAAATGGCGGCCTGAGGCGAGAGCGCGGGGCCGGGGCCGGGCGGGCGCAAAGTTTGGGGCGGGCCCGAGGAGGGGGCCGAACCGGGGCCGAACCGTCCGCAAAGTCATTGGGACCCCCGGTGGAGCCGAGCCCGACCGGGTCAGAGCCGGGCTGGGGCTCCGGGGCGGGGAGCGGGGAACGAGACCGGCTGGGGACCAAGCCCCGGGCGGGGCCCCCTATGCCCCCGGGTCTCTCTGGCCTTCCCGGGCGGGCTTCGGGGGTGCCCAGCGAGGGGGGTGGGCCTTTCTGTTCACGTGTGTGGCGAGGAGTTGTGGAGTTCCCCGAGGCCAGCGGGTCCGGGCGGGTCGCACCGTGGGCAGGGGGGGTCAGCCAGGTGGGGCGGGGGCCGCGAGCGGGAGGGCGGTGAGGCCACAGCCCCGGGGAAGGGACGGTCCCCGCTGGGAGGGGCGATGGTGCCACTGCCTCAGCCATCAGGGGATTACGGCGCTCTCCCTCCCGGGGAGAGACCTGTGTCAGGGAGCAGCACAGGCAGGGAATCAGGCAGAAGCTGGTCCATGCAGCGTGTAGCCGTTTCTGAGTAATGGAGAGTTAGGTGGTGTGGGGGATGAGAAAGCAATATCTGTGCAGGGAGGGTTGCTGGAGTAGGAGCTGCAAAGTGGAACAAGCCTGGGCCAGCACGTGTGTTAAAGAACCAGAGTATAACTGGCAGAGGCAGGGTTGGAAGGGAAGAATCAGCATTCCTCTGGTGTCAGACTTGGTAGGGGTTAATGGGAAATTCTCTACCAACCTGGGCATCCTCTCTAGTGTAAGGGATGCTTCCCTCTGTAGAACTAGTGGGCAGCCTCTGGGAACATGGGGAGACTTGAAAACAGGTGAACGGTAAATACTGAACTGTGTCTGGCTCTGAGCTTGAGCACTCTGCATAGAGCAGAGTAAAAGTTTGGGTGCTAATACACAGATTTTTAGAAGCGCTGGAGGTTACATTGGTAGGCGTGAGGGTGTGCAAATGATCCACAAATCTGGCAAGGCTGAGAGTGACCTAGATGTGAGAGATGCCAGGTGGATCTTGTCCACTGAAAAGAATCATCCATCGCATGTAGATCACATGTAGTTCTGTGCCAGTGAAAGCTTTTCAGAGCTATGCATCTCTGTTTTACAGATTCAGAGAAGGAACTGGGATAAAGGGCCTACATGAGATGAAGCAGTGAATCATTACTGAAGCATCAGACAGCAGGTAAGAAAGCCTGGAACGAGCAGATGCTGAGTCAGACTGTGGTCTTTTGGTACCACTACTCAAATTTTTTGAGAAATGTGAACCACATACCTAGAAAATTGTCTCTCTCTGTGGCGTTCCCTGCATCATAGTAGGTCTGAGTTGCCAGAATTGAGAGGCCAGGGGTGTCAGTGAAATGGGAGTGACCCTGAGAAATTCAGCAAGAGCTTCTGGGAAGACAAGTTCCATTAAAGATGTAAGTCCGTGCTGTTGACATGCCATGCCATGTGGAGAAGCAGTCTTAAATGCGCTCAATCAGTGCCAAAGTAGCCATGCTGTCTGTATAATTCATAAGAGGTCTGCCCAGCCATAAGCCAAATGAAATCCTGTCTGATGATTCTGCTCTTGCAATACTTGCAATGTCAAATTAGGTGATTCTAGTGATCCTCTGTTCTATCAGTATATTTGTTCCGCCACATTGTTTTTGTCACATGAATTTGAACTGTTCCCATGGTGGGTGGTGCAGATGTACCTTTCTGTCCTCTCCTGAAGTCATTGTTGAGATCCAGTTTAGAGGAGCAGTTGTTTGGTACCCAGCATCTGGTCTTTTGATTGTACACTGTCAGATCACCTTTAGAACAGCTCCTTTCTCTCATCTTCATTTCTTAGTGAATCACTGCAGAAAGCACCTATATCCCAGCAGTGCTTTCCATACAGTGTGATTTAACTTTTGGGTGTTAAAGCAACATTTAAGGTACCAGGTCTTAGCTGTGCTATCAGGAGGGGTTTTTTATTCCTTCCCAGGCACCCAGTGCTCTTGAAATCCTGTGAATGCATTTCAGCAGGGCCAGTGGAGTTCCAAAGTGCAGCCCATGGCTATCTTCATCTTTAGTATTAACAAGGCTTAGGTCAGGAGGGGATGAGTTACTTGCCAAGACCTGTTGCCTCTTCACTCTCCAAACCAGCTTTCTGAACTAAAGATGACCTTTTGTGCTTTTCCACTCTGTTTCAAGTTGTTTGTTGGCTGCTGGTAAGTCACTTGCTTTGCAGCCAACAAACACTCAACTCTTATCTCCACCATCCACTCTAAATACAGTCGTGGTGTAGCTTGTCAGGGAGATAGACTGAAGCCTTGAAAGAGGTGTAGTCTTTTGCAGGTCTGCCTGCTTTTTGTCCCAGAGCAGAAAAAATCAAGTCAGATGGGATGAATGATTTTTGGCTGGCGTGCTGGTCTGAGTGGTACCGAGTTGGCTTGGAGAAAGGGCTTGTAGCAGCTGGTGTGGCATATGAAGTGTTTTTTAAAAAGGTGAAGAAAGCCATGCTGTTTGAGCAGTAGCGAAATAGACGAGTTTTAGTCAAATGTAACTGTGTTTTTTGGTAGTTGATTTCATGTTTTTGAGTCTTGGAGGCTGATGGTTTTTCTGAAGGTGAGCTCCCTAACCTGTTAGAATGTCTGCTATGTTTTATGGAGAATCCACTGAAAACTGGATTCTGAGATTTCCATGTATCAGCACATCTACAATGTAGACCCAAGAAACAGTTCTGGATGTTAGGTTCTGATGAATTAACTGTGTTGTGTATTTGTTATCCAGGGCCTCACTTCTCCAGCACAGAGTGACAACAGGAAAGTAGTGGTGGCTGGTAACTCTGCCTTTTGGGTTGCTGGGAGAAGTACAACATGTAGAGGTCTTAAATGAACCTCCATGTGATACAGATTGACGGTGGGATTCCTCTGCTAATAAATGAGGACCTGGCTTGACACCTTTGTGATTCATTGCTGCTCTTTTGACTGGGGTTGTCAGGATCTGGAATTGTCATAGTAGAGCAGATTTTCTTGACTGTTTGACTTGATTAATACTTTGAGAGTAAATTTAAGGTCCTGAAATTGAGTATATTTATCTCCTTGCTTGAAGGCTTTGCTTGGGAAGATATCTGCTTTCTGTGTGACACCCTGAGCTTCAGAGAGAGTGCGTGCTTGTTGGCATTCATGCCAGCTGTGTGTATTTCAAATCACTAGTGACTAGGTAAATATGATCCTCTCTGAAATTCATTTTACGCGGGACTGCAAAGGAGCTATGTGTGTAACCTATGCGAACAGGTCTAATGCCTTAGGGCATGAAATCATCCATCCTGTTTCCCTGCCAGTTCCCCTACCTGAGGGCTTTTCCTTAGATCTAGATTGGCTGGGTCTGTAACTGTAGTAGGAAGAATGTTACTTTTTAAAGTTGAAATACCTTTACAGCTGGTTAGAGGGGAAGGATGACACTGTGGTCGGAGATACCTAACTTCTGCCACAGATTTATTGTCAGATCATTACTGTTTCTCACTCTTCATTCTTTGGTTGGAAAATATGATTAACACTAGTCTTACTGGGGATTTGAGGATGAACCCATACGTGTCTATATGCTTGGATACTGTGGTGTGAAATGCTTTAGTAAAGCTTGGTGGAGAAGAGATGAAAATTATATTTCCAGCTATGATTTCAAAATGAAGCAGACCCCTGTGTGATCCATTGTCCTGTGTATTCTCTAGCATGGTGAAATTGCTGTGAAGTGCAAGTCGGGCTCTGCCTTGTTCGAGGCAAGTGGGCACTCTGAGACCTTACCATTTTTGCCTTCCCAGGAGCTATTTGCTTGTTTTGCTCACATGTCTAACCTTGCCTGAATCTTTTTGACCTCCAGGAAAATTTTATGGTTTTTGCTGTTTTGTTTGCTCCATATTTGGAAACCATTCTTTTCACTGTCAGGATGTTCGTGTATGATTTTATTCCAAATATGCTCAGACAATGAGGGCCAAAAGCAGCAGCTTGCAGGATATTTCATAGTTGGAATGACATGAGCCACCCTCTCCGGAGTGTCCTCCTGGGAGCTGCACTTTGAAAGGAAATGGCGTGGAAGACCGTGTAGGAGTGTGAAAATAGCTTTGCAATGGTTGGAATGCAGTATAAGCATCACTTGGGTGGGCTCAGTTTTCCTCTGCTTTTCAACAATGCTGAGTGCCAAGCCTGAGGAAGACTGCTGTGCAGGGGTGAAGGAGCTGGAATGTATTCTTCAGTTGAGGTGAATGCAATTCAGTGAAACTGATAGGCATCAAACTGAATAATGATTTTAAAGTATTTTCACATGATGTCTAATCTGTGGAAATTCACTACCACATAATAGCACTGAGGCTAAGAGCTGAGCGGGATTCAGAAAAGATCAAGCACTTAGGAATGGAAATGTTCAGACTTGCTTTAGCTAAAGAACTTGTTCTAGAAGGTGTATTTTTCAGACATAATCCAATCTCTTAACCAGTAAAGGTTTGAAGAAAGGGCAGTGTGTTCCATAATTGTCCACTGAGGCTTTTTGCTCTGTCTACTAAACCACCTGAATGTATTGGCCTGTGTCAGGGGCAATCACTTATGTGCTATGTTAGGTTGCTCACTGACCTTGCTTTTTGTGGTAACTGCATTAGGGAAAAAAACCCCAACAAACAAATCACTAACCAAAGAACAAATCCACAAAGTACTGCAGCAGCTCTGATTAGTCCTGGTAGTTGAGGATTTTAAGCTGGTGAAGAGCAGGACCTAGGGAAAGATAGTGTGCTTCATAGAGGAGGACTGTCTTACTGACGAATGTGGAGACGTGTAGCTATTACCTTTTCGTGCTGAGTGATCAGGCAAAGCATTTGGTGTTTCTTTTCTTTGCTTGTAAGAGGGAAAAGAATGTGTGGAGTTTGGCCTCTCCACATTGCAGTCTTGCTGTGGACTTTAGTCTGTAAGGTGTCTGAAAGGCAGGGCTTTAAGGCTGAGTTCAAGTGAGTTCTTGACTGTATGTTGTAGCATGAGCCTCAGTGTACTAATGTCTGTGAAGACGCAGTCTGTGTCCTGTGCTCATGTCCAATCTGTTGAGGATCAGGAGAATCATCAGTGCTGCAAGTAGGTATAAATTCCATTTGATGCATAGGCTACTAAAGGTAAGTAGCAGTGGCATGAAGATGTTTGTAAAAAGCTGTGTGTTCATAATGTTTGCCTAAACACAAGGGGAACTGAAGGAAAGAGTGTGTGTGTGTGTGTGTGTGTGTGTGTTTTCGGAGCCAGAAGCAGGATACGTGAACCTCAGGATCCCTGTATGGGCCCTATGGGCTTTTCTGGGAACAGCGTGTGCTTTAGGGCCCAACTTAACCCTTTTGTGGCAGGACTAACAGCTGTGAATAAAGCTGTTACTGAGTTTCGGAGAAGTTTTGTGTTGCTGATAAAGTGAAATGGGTCCGGATTGCAAAGTAAGTTTTCCTGCAAGGGTTAGACTGTCTTTTAGGCAGAGAGTATCAGGCTGCTGGTAACAAGAGAGAACTGGTTTAAATTTTTGATTTCTTAAGGGTCAGCAAATTCAGAACTGGAAGCCCCACTGTGACTTCTGTGTCTTTGGTTGAGTTCTGTATTTGTGTTTTACCTCTTCAATAAAGCTGGCCTTGGCAACATTGTAGGAGTCATAACTGGATTTTCTTACTCTTGTATTTAAAGTCTCAGCTGTCCAGCTGCATCAGTGTAACAGTCATGCACAAATGGTTCTGAAATCAAAAGGAATAGAGATAGTCTCTGTAACTATTGAGAAGTTACACATAGGCTCATAAAAAAGCCTTAGGCGAGTTTTACTTTATAGCATTTGTTGCAAAAGAATATAAGTTATTTTCCCAAGACAATAATTAGATAATTGTTGTGGCTGTAAGGTTTTTGACCATTATTTTGGCATGTGCTACTCAGAGTAACTGGTTTTAGACCTGCATATGTCTTGCTACACAAGCTCTCTGCAATTTCCAAAGATGCCTTGCTGCTCTGTCTCCTAAATCAGATTTCTTCCTGCAGCTTTAGTGTTCATTAGTGACAACTCTGCTGCTGCCCAACGGGAAGGTTAAAAATATTCTGGGGAGATGAGTTGAAATCTGGTGTCTCTCACATAACTGAATAGTGATTGCAGTTAATTCTACCGTTCTGGAGATTTTTCCTGGAGTATTTTTATTTATAATTTTTTCATTATTGAGAACTCTTCTCCCTTCTCCTTCATCTATGGGAGAATCCATACCCAGTGTATTGTACGAAAAGCATTTCAAATGGGGAAAAAGAAAATGATGGAAAATGATTTTTGTGCTTAAAATTGGAGTTGTCTTAAGTAACTTTTCTTGAGAATGGACTTCAAGCTTACGTCCTACCTTTAAGTGCATTTATTTTTCTAAGCAGAAAATGTCTCATGCACTAAAGTGGGAAAAATATCTTTATTTCTCTCCTAGAATTTAATTCCTAAGCATTGCTTACACTACATTTGTGCGAATACTGGGAAATGAAAACTTTGCTTAGAAGGGTATTCTCTGGTAACTGTATTTTGCTAGAGATACACTCTGTTATTAGATGTCTGTGTAGGCACTCAATCCAATTTCTTCTAGGACTAATATGGAGCGTCATTTTTGGCAAACATCTCGTATCAGTTTGGTTTGATTCCTGAAAGCAAATCACCCTTGCTGGGCTACAGAATTTTGGTAGATTGTACTTTTAAGTGTATCCATTTTTCCATGATTAGGTGATGCCTTTGCAAACAGGTCCCCAAGAGTATGTGAAATGGCTATAGCAGAATTCAGTGTCATCAAGGCCCCAGCTGGATGGGGCTTTATTCCTGTGCAGCTCCAGAGATGATTTACTGCCTGACTGACAACTTGCAATATAAACATTAGTCCAAGCATGATCTTGTCCCAAAACCCCGCCTACGCAGGGAGCCAGGAGTCTTCCTGCCACGCGCCATAAATCGTTTACGGTTTGCTCATGCCCATACATTTGAAAAGCAGCTGTGTAGTGGGGATTAGCAGTTTGCAGAAGGCCTGTGCGGGGCTAAATTAGGGTCTCTTGCTCTGGTGGTGAATACCGGTATCAGAATAGCAGGAGTGCTTCTTGGCGGTGGAAGGCAATTTACTCTGGGAATGGGGGGTGGGTGCAGGGTATCTGTGAGGGTACAGCAGCCAGGAGAGAGCGTTGGATGGCAATTCTCCAGTTTGAGCTCTGATGCCTGATTGATAGCTGCCCAGCGCTGTGTGGGATTGAACAAGTCATTGTTAGTTCTGTGGGTTTAAAATTTTATTTATATATTTATTACTTCTTTGTGTTTTACACATATATATATATAGACATGAAATGTAAGCCTACCTCTTCTGTCTCCTAGGAGCTGAAGGATGATAGAGATTTGGGTCTTTTTTTACAATGTGAAGAGTGGTTTCCCTTTTGCTAGCCCACGGTAGCAGAATCAAATTATATGCAAGGCCATTTGGGGCTTCACAACTAATTTTAAGCTTTTATAAGAAGTTTTACTGTGTCACTTGGATTTATTACAGTTTTGCAACTTCAACTCCCAAAGCAGAACTATTTTTGTGCTGGCAGAGATAATTTAAATTACCTCCTGGAGCTTCTAATGACTAACCTGTGTTTATGGTGAAAGCTCCCATTTATCCAAACCCTGAAAGCACAATCTGTTTGGTAATGTAACTCTAAATGTATTGGTGCTTTACATCAATGGCGAGTACATCGGAGCCTAAAGTCAATTGATGCCTTCAAGTCCTTCTGTAATAAAGAGAATATGCAGATTCTGCTGTAGAGATGGGACTAGACAGAACAGTTCAGAGATCTCTGCTGTGCTGGCTGAAGGAGCAGCTGCTGAGTAAAGCAGATACAAGTAGATCATTTTCAGCTGAGTTGGTTTCTCATTTACGAATCCTTTCTTGGATGGGTTGGGTATGAATCCATGTGGAATGTATCAGTGAGGTATCCATCCCCTCTAGATGCTCAGCTGAGCATGAGTGCTTCCAGACTGTACCATGAGCATCCATGGGACCATGGGCAAAGCCAGTGGGCTCTGGGTAAAACAGGTGATTTGTTTCCAAAATAGCACAGTTAGGACACTTCTTACTATTTTGTTGAAGCTGCCGCATGGGCTTCTCTCTCAAGTAAGACTATTTTCCTGGAGCTTTCCACTCTGCACTCTTCTGTTGTAGATTTGGGGACAGTAGCTGGAAGGGTTCATCCTGGGCTTATTTTAGTCCAGAAATTGCCTCCATTTTTCTTACAGCTTTTGGTGAAAGGATGTACAGTCTGTTTGATTCTTTCTGCTCTGCTGAGATGGAGGCCAGATAGCACCGAATATATTTGTGGCTGTTTGTGTGGGCATTTTGAGATTTGGAAGGCACTTTGCTAATGAGCTGTAGGTCATTTAATGTCAGATTGGCTGAGTTTCCATTGAGCTGGTTCTTTGTTGTGGCAAGGTATATGGGCTGTGTGTATTTGGGGATCCCTATTACCTATCTCAGATGGAAAGGGCTTTCCTCCTGTTTGCTACCTCCTCTCTCCCGACAAGAAAAAAATCATCACCTGGAGAGCTGTTAACCTCCAGATTGAATTAGATGTTTTCCTGTTACTTAGGACTTTTTGGATGTATACAGAAGTTAGGGGCGTGGATATGTGATCATATTTCAAGCTTTCCCTCCTTCTCCTTGTTTTTAATACTGAAGTTGGAATTCACCCTTCCCTTTTCCTTGGAACTGGTGTGAAGGAATAGCTGTCACCCAGAGCAAAGCTCAATCCACTTGCCTCGAGGCCCTGCCTCTCTAGGTTAGGATTTTGCCTGACTTCCACAGGCAGCAGTTTGTTTGTGAGCTTATGTTACCTGAATCGGGGTAGGTCTGAGGGGTACTACTGTTCAGGGCAGTAGAAGTCTGAACTCAGCCAGGAGGGGAGGGAAGGAATACAGTTAGCAGTACAGTTAACTCTTCCCCCCACACACCCTCCTTTCTTCCCTGTTTCCTCACCTGCCCAGCTGTGTAGTAGGTTAGCAGTACGTGTCTGTTCTTATTCTTATGAAAGTAGACTTTGTTCTCTGAAGACTGCTAATCATGCCCCATGGGGGTGTAATCAGTTATAAGGTATTTAATGCAGTGCAGGCGGGAACAAGCTGCCTGGCCGGGCTGGCAGATTGCAACACTACAATTATGAAGGGCCCCTTTCCCCCACTCACCCGCCCACAGGTGGCAGGATGAGGGTACCTTGAAACAGTATTAAGTCTATGAAAAGTGAAGATGTGGTGGGGGAAGGGAGAGGAGAGGCTGAAGAGACAGCTCCTATTCTGGGAAACAGGCAGACCTACATTCTGTGAGAGCTGCAGCCATTGCAGGTTGCACTGTTGAGACTTGTGGAGTTTGGGTGCCGTCACCATCGAAGTGTATTGCACAGGGATGGCCCTTGGCAATGTGTGGAACAGCGGGGGCTTGTGTCCTGTCTGAAATGGGTTTTCTTGTGGTGGCTGGGGTTGGAGAGGTATGGAGTGGTTAGCAGGGGAGAAGCCCATTTTCCTGTATGCAGTGATTTAGACACCTAATCTGTTTGGGTGCTTTTGTAAATCCTGACAGGCTTCTATTTATATCTTTGGATATAAATCTATTGGTAAATTTGGCCTTTCATGCCTCATTCTTTCAAGTACTGGAGCTACTGCAGGTTACTGAAGGGAGCGGGGTAGCCAGAGGCTTTGAATTTCAACGGGCATGAGAAAGTCTACTGGACCTCATTTGGTCTGTTCTTGTTACTTAATATCAGATCATTTCCCTCTGTGAGGGCCTTGAAATGCACATGTGGGGTGGGGAGCAGCTGTGCCGCAAGCCTTATAAATCATCCCTGCTCCGGCAGCTTGCTAGATGAATCGGTATGTTTCTGGAGCTTATGGCTACATTGACCTTTCCCCTTTCAGCTTCCCCGGAGGTTACAGTGTTTCAGCCCTTAATTGGTTCTTTCTGCATTTTCTGACACTGTTTTGTGTCTGTTACATTCAAGTGAGATATATTCTTGCTGCAGTGCCCTTGAGAGCGTTGGTTTTCCTGTTTGGTGCTCAGAGAGTACTGGCTATTAAGTCTCAGAGTTGGCCCTTACGACTGGGCCAAGAATTTTTAAGGGTTTTAGGAGTGGGCTGTTGGTTAGTTATGTTCCACAGAGTAAGTGCAGATTCACAGTGTGGGGAGCTCACAATATAGACTTGAGAATTCTGCTGACAGTTTCACATCTGAGGCATCCTCATCCTTTTCCATTCAGAGTAACTTCATATTTGAGAATGTGAGTTCTTTGGAAAGCTTTGGGATTTGTAGGAGTGCTGTATGATGGAGGAATAATGTTTCTTCTGACTAGAGCATAGAGTCTGTTTGCAACTCTAAAATGATGAGATTCTGAGACAAGAGGTTACCTGATGTCTTGAGTATTTGTATATTAAGTTTTTCTTCTCTTGATCTCCAAAATGACCTGGTGTCAGTGCTGTAGGGGAAGAATGATGTACAGTGAAGGTCAGATCTGTGTGTGTGGGCAGTGGAGACAAGCATTTACATAAGGATTTTGGGTTAATGAGGAAGTACCTGCATCCCAGAGAAGCTACTTGACTTAAGGTAGAATGGTTTCCTGGGGATAGAAGAAGACCTGGATCCTTCCAAGCACCTCTGTTGCCCAAAGTCAGGTCCTTATTCAGCTCTGCCCCCTCAGCTCAACAAGTTTGTGTTATATTTCCCCCTTGTCTTATAGGAAAAGCCAGGGAAATTCCCTTCCCGGGCTACTGCACAGAACCATTCCTGCCTTGGACAGTGGCTGCTTCCCAGCCTGGATGGCAGCTCTTCTCCCTGTGGCTTGCGTGCCCAATTAAGAACTCTCCTGCCTTGCTCTGTTTCTCTTGTCCCAATGGGCTCAAGAAGTTGCCTGGAGAACTTGACTCTCACGCAAATGAATTTGGGGCTGAAGCATTAGTTGGGGTCCTGACAGTGGCCATGCGGGCATGTGTGGGGAGGGAGTGTGGCGTGTGTCAGCAGGGAGGGTGTGTGGGCTTGCTACTTGTTTTCCTTCTCTGCCTGGTGAGGAATGCAATGTGTTTGCCTTTCCTTGGCCTGTGGTTGCAGCCGCATTCCTGCAGTGGGAGTCAGCACGGCGGCGGGCGGCGTGCTGTTCGTGCCCTGTGGCTACATGCTTTCAGCTCCACATCAAAGGTGTATTTAGTGTGTAGCTTGTGCCATTCCTGGCCACACCTGGTGGCCTGCAGGCATGCAGGAGGTGGAGTCTGGCTGTGTTTGCAGATGGCATTCAGGGTTCAGACTTCTTGCTTGTGGAAAGGCTGGAGCTGAGTCCATGCTAAACAACCCCAGGAATGCACCGGGAGAGCGGAGCGGCACAGTCACTCCAGGGGCATGTCCTAGCAGCAATGTTTCCTTTATAGCTGCAGCAAAATAACTCATGCCTGCTCCTCCAAAGGAACTGACTGTTTGCTTGGGTGTGTTGTATGGTTTAATTTACACCGATAAGGCCAATTAAGGTTGGCTCGTCCCCCCTGCAGCCTGTGTGCTCTTGGCAATCAGTAGTTGATTGAGTGGTTCACGCTATCCAGCTCTGCTCAGTACAAACTGTGCAGGGGATATCTGCCTGGAGATAGAATGGCTCTGGGATTTAACCAGGGGTGCTTCCTCCCCTCCCTGAGTGCAGTCGGTGGGTAAATGTTCCGTTCCAACTTCTGGAAAATCTTTCTTTTTCTAGCTGGTACCCCAATAGCTGAGGACAGAAAGCTTGCTGAAGGATGGCAGATCAGGATGTAGCTATGTTATTTTGGGATCCTTGACATTATATCCGTAAGAAACAGTCACTAGTTTTCCATGCCCCCACCATGCAATCCATCCTTGTCCTCTTTATACAAGTCTTTCTTTTGCCTGGCACAAGTGTGATCCCATTTGGTAGCATCAGTATGGGCAGCCCATAGGCAAAGCGTGTGGAAGTAACAGCAGGCCATCTTCTGTGTTCTGGGTAAGCTGTTCATTACCCAGTTTGCTTGGATCTTTTGCAGTTTCCCTTTCGGTGATTTCCAGTAGCCTGAAATTCTGTGGTCTGCCAGTAATTTCCAGATTAGTCTTCTGCAGAAGACCTTCCTAGTGCCATCCTTAGTAGTGGGAATGAAAGAGTTGGCACTCAGAAGTTCTCTGGCTTTACTGCACAGTTTTTGCTTTTTAGCTGTAGCCACACTCTCCATGTGAGTCACTATAGAGTTCATGTTACCACAGACAGGTCCATGCCACATCCTCTCCAGAAGGTTGTATTACTTTTCAAAGCAGGATCCCAGTGATAGGTGATTAAGGGAATGTTACTTGTTCCAAGACTCCTAACACTGTTGAAACAGTTGGAAATTATTCACGTTTGGGCTCTCTTCTGTTATGATTTCATGTAAGCGGTGCATTTTATTTCAAACTAGTTTGTTTCAAACTGACTCCATACCTGACTTTTAGGGCTTGGATGCTGAGAAAGTGTGTTGCCTGAATCTTCATTTTCCTTTCCCTGTTCTGCAGTGGCAGACTGGACAATATGCCCTGCAGCAACAGGAGGTATAGCAAAATATAAGTAAGTCTAGAATTGGATTGTGTGGCAGGTTACTGATAGAACATTTAAGTGTGTATAATCATTGTCATCACTGGGTGTTACAGCTTTGTCATGCGATATAGGCTACGGCTTCAAAGATGGAGATCTTGTTTAGGATTACATACTGCTTCTGCTGATACTTTCCAATTGCCAGGAAAGGAGTGAGGGAATAAGAATGAAATGCATGTGATGTTGGCCAAGGAGGAAGTAGGGCTGATTCTTGGCCTTTTTCTATCTTGTCAGTGAGTTTTAGTATTTCGTGGAGAGAAAGTCACTAACTCCTTGTTTTGACTTCCCTGCTGGCCTTCAAGGCTCAAGAATCCAAACCTCTCTGTCCTGTATCCAGTCCCAACCACCTCCGCCCGGGCTATGTATTTCTCTGTCTAGAGCTGTAACCCTCCCAAGTAGCTAGATCTCCCCCTGGTGGAACGGAGAACAGAAGGCACGGCTACGGCTGAACGATAAAATTGGGAATTGGTCTGATCCTGGGGCACCTTGTGGCAGCAGCAGGTGTGGTGTTTGTCCGGTTGAGACATTCCTTAGTCCAGAGTCACAGACTCAGTAGAGCCAAGCTCATGCAGCTGCATGAAACTGAAGGTGTGAGTGAACAGCCTGCTGTTGGTACTGAGCAAGCGCCTTATCTTTGCAACATCTGCCTGGCTATGTGCTGGCATTCCTCCGTGGTCTTTGCCCTTAGATGAGCAGTGAACTACCAGCTCTTTGGGTTCTTGTATGACACTTGACCAAAAAAAAAAAAAAAAAAAAAAAGCTACCTGGACTGTAGTGGCTTGCTTTCTTTAAGGCATCTCTCTGAGGTTGATTAGCCCTCAGTTAGAGCCTTTTGAGGATAGGTGACTTCATTTGTAACTCAACTACCTCTCATTCCCTGCTTGCTCTCTGAAGAGCTGCATAGAGTTAACTTACAGGGAGATCTACAAGAAGGAGCCCTGTGTAGGGGAAGAGCTTGTCTGTGTAGCATTAATAAAAAGGAGTGTTTTTCCTTAACCTTAGAATAATTAATTACGCTATCCCAAAGGACAACAGTGGTAAAGGCATTTCAGTTTTACAAGAGAAATGCCAGGCAGGGGATGTAAAATAGTCTGGAGAAGCTGCCCTTGTTGTAAAGCTGAAAAGCTGGGCCTTTGCTGCAATTGCCCCTAGAGACAATTGATGTTCATAATTAGCTGCAGCTGAAGAACAGCACTGGTGCTAGCAGTGATGACAGATGTGGAAGAGGAGCTCTGACCTCTCTGCCATGAGGAGAGGTTGTGTCTGAAGGAAGAGCTGAAGCAATCCAACTTGGTCGCAAGTGGGGCATCTGTGGTTATCCCCCTCCAAGGGAGGAAGGTGAACCTAGGGGGTACAATACAGCATGTACAGAAGGACAAGCAGTACAGCCCCTGATTGCTGGTGACAGGCAGCCTCCTTGTGCAGGGCAGGGGGTGGAGGTGTGGGTCACCTCTGCTGGTGCTGGGATCCTGCTGTTGAAAGGACTGACTGGAGCCCAGGGGAACCGGGAGAGAGGAGCCATAGTCAGTTGCGTGCTTTACACAGGTCATCAGTGAAAGATGGATGGGTGGATCTGTTTGTTTTTGCTAAGCTGGATTAAGCCATGTTATATTTCTGTGACTGAGCTCTCAGAATAAAATCTCTCCGTAGTTCAGTGGTGCTGAAGACTGAGAGAATCATTAAAAAAAAACCAAACAAGAAAAAATCCCAAACCAAACAAATGAGGCAAACCGAGGCAGATTAACTACAGGGCCACGTCACAAAAAAAGAGAGAAGATGCTCCAGGGTTACGTGCTGCTTTAGGAACCAAGCTGCCCTATTGTTTACAGAGTTGAGACAAGTTTTGTGCCTGTTTCTGCCCCTGGCTTGGGCTCTGAATCTGCTAGGCCAAAAGCGTGTTTTTGAAAGCCGTCTCCTTGTCTGCCTTTGTGGCCTGTTGAGATGACGACTGCTGACTGCCGGTGTGTACAGGAGTGAATGCTCTAACACTCTGCATTGTGCCTGGGTGCAGAGGCTGAGTGGAAGTCAATGAGGAATATGCGATGTAGTCTCTAAAGTAGGCAATGGCTGTGGCATGGGCTAAGTGGGAGATGTCTGTGCCTGGTAGGAATCCTGCTTTGCAAAGGAGTTGGTAGCAATAGCACTTGTAACCTCTGGGAAGGGAAAGGGGCAGGATATAATCAGCTTTGGGAAAAGGCTGGGATGACCTCCTTTGTCTTTCATCCTTTTGGCTGGGTAGTTTCATTCCTCAAACTCCACTTTGCTTCTCAGTGCTGCACTGCTTTTCCCTGCCAGTTTTACAGCAAGTTATTGCTCATTGTAGGTGATGCAAGGTTCAGGCAGCTTGGTTGAAGAATGCCTTACTGCTGTCCTCACACAACACTAGTGTCTCTAATTTTACTTCATTATGCTGACTGCTGTGTGTATTCACTGCTGTAGAGATCATAAAATATTTCTGTGCTAGATCTTCTCTGATGAATAGCATAGAGGATGTCTCAAGTTTCCATGGCAATGCTTCTGAATGTGCTTCTGTCACCAAAGAAAGAGGGACTTCCAGTTGATTAAGATTTGAGGGTTTTGTCAGAGAAAGGGGATGGTGGTGAAACTGCGTGTTAGTTATTTGCCTGCCTTTGAATGTACCTTTGACTGATATATAATCTGGAAAAAGAGGAAGCTGACATTTGGCTAATGGCAGAGATGGCCTGTGTCGAGCAAACTACAGCTGGAGCCCTCGACATCCTTAACTGTTCAGCTACAGATGCAGCTGCACAATCACCCAACAGTTAAGCCTGTACCATTCTCTGCCTCTCATAACTGACCATCTGCTAGGGAAAAGCTAATTAAACCAAAACGATTCTTGCTGGGATTAAACCCCAGCAGCAGAAAAAATTGAGTATAGTACAAATATTGTTCTTCTACTACTGGATCAGGGTTGCTGCTTTATTTGTTCTTACAAAGAATTGCAGGCTATTTAACTCAATTACTGGCAGGTAGGTGTTTAGCTTGTGCATACTTTCCTTTCTCCTTTCTATCCCAGATCACTCTTGTTTTAGGTGCAAGAAATAAGACTGTCTTGCTAAATTTTTGTGCAGTTCCTTTCTTATGACAGCTGAGTCTGTTTTTCTTTAATATGCAATTTAATGCAAAAGCAGTGCACAAAGCTGTTTTTCTCTTAGTGCCTCTCTACTTATGGAATGGAAATTGTTCCTACCTTCTTCTTTGCATGTATTTATGGTGAGAATGATTCCTAGAGTTGATGTGGGGCCACATAACTTTATGGTTGCACCAGTCTGAATCTGAGACTTAAGATCAAACAGCTTATTGCAAAAATATGCCAGCAGCCCTTTGAGAGTTGAAGTTTAAATCTTATAAAATGGAAAATGTGGAAGTGTGGTTCCCTTAGCAACCAAAGTCTTGTGTACCTACAATCTTTGATGCCATGTGATCTGGGCTTCAAAACAGCTCTTTCAAAGAAAACCCAAAAAGCCAAAACCAGAACTTACAACTCAGATTGATTTCAGGGCTGCTATGGGTACTCGAGTGACATCTCAACACTTTTTTCAGAGTTGTGACACAATTTAGTTTTGGAAGTCCAGTGAGGGATCTAGTTGTCTGCAAGGGGCTCTGAGAGGATTCTGATATTACCTTTATGTGCTGAACTTGAAGAACTTGTGCTGAAGAGGAAGTTAGTTCTGCTTGTGGTAGCTCAGAGGCAGCAGTAGAGGGTGGCCCTGAGGACAGAGAAATGGTTGCATTGCTGGTATGGATGTGAGTAAGACTGGTAAGCTTGAAGAGACCCGATTGAAAAAGAGGGTAGAGATGAAAGAGTGCCAAGAGAATGAAGATAAATTTAATCTTAATATTCAGGTGGAAGAGTTTGCATAGTTTTGAATGAGGAATGGATAGAACACCACTAACTTTAGAGTTGTTGAAATATAATTTTGACAAATATGTTTCCTGCGGTAATGCTGTGGGAACTGAGGAGATGAGAGATGATTTTAGAGTGTGAATTTGTAGCATGTTAGGTCAGTGTCCTAGGACTTGGTTTGTGTATGTGCTTACCCACACAGTTAACAGGAGAACATATTTTGGTAGACGAGGGTCACTAGTAAGAAGGTGCCTGCGGGCAGTTAGATAACGTGCTCTAACTCCACACTCCAGTTAGCTCAGATAAACTGTTGGTGAGCCATACCCTTAGGAATGAGCAAGTGGGGAACATTGTCTTCCCGGAACTGCTCCAGGTATGTTGGACATCAGCAAGAAAAAGCTGTGTGGGTGTATGGAAAACAGTGTACAGTGCAAGTATTTGTGATCACCCTTTCCATCTTGCTTGGGAAAGTAAAGAAAATATTAAGCTGTGCTGGTCTGAGCATTGTTAGGATGTTTATTTGGCATAGGATTAATAGAACTTTCAAGACATATGAATGTCAATACCTTTAGTAACTTAATATACCTTGTGTAGTGTAGTTAGCTTATTTTGATTCTGAGGGAGGCCACACTGTTGTGGGTTTGTTTTCTTTGGAAGAAAAAAACCCAAACCAAACATGAAACCCAGCAAAACCTTCTTTGTAAGTAGAAAAGTGCAAAAAAGGGTTAACTTCAATATCGGTAAGGATTTTGCCATTGCAGGGAAGTTGTACTGATTTAACTTAATCAGATTAGAGACAGCTGTGATTATATTAGTGCAGCATTCCTGTATAGGCATCCTTAATTTAGTTTGTGTCTTGTATCTATCTATTTAACTTAAGTTGTTTCAATGTAAAGTGCTCTTAAACTGAATTAAGAACATTTGCCCAGGAGCGTTATACTGCTTTATATTATTTTCTAAGTCAATTTAATTTAGTACAGTATATATGTAGACAAGACCTTGGGGAAAAAGCTGATCCTTTTTATTACTTGCTGAACAGTCTGTCATGTTTGGCTGCAGCCATGTGATCTTGGAATGAAAGAGCCTGTTGTGGTGCATGTTGGTGGAGGATGGGTGAACTGATCATTGTGAGCCTTTGTACAACTTGGTCATTCTTAGCCATAGTATTCGATTAAAGTATGTTGATCCTCCTTGTAAATGAGGCTTTTTCCTTTCTAGAACAGATATTAGACTCCTGTAATGTTATTTTAAATTTTCTGCTCAGCCTACCAATAAAAGTGCCTGCAGACATGGTCAGTGTCCTGTTTAGGCAGCAAAAGCAACATCTTAAAACTTGGCACAAATGTTTAATGTTTAAAAAAAGTCAGATGGCTGAGCAGGTTTGAGCTGGATTTTGCTACTTTTCTACATCATAGCTTGAAATAAATGTCACCCAAATTTGATGCTGTTTCCTTCCTGGTCTATGTCTCCCCACAGTATGTGCCACCTGCTATATATGGTGACATATACACATACAAAACTTACGGCGAAGGAATAAGTAAGTACTGCAGATGTCAGTTCTCTTTCTGGTTGAAAAGGATAAATCCAGTCAATCTATTTTGTTTTCTGCTTGCTGGTAAAGGCTCTATGGGAGCAAAACTGGCACGTGAATGACTGCAAGCGTGGTTGTAGTGATAGCATTTCTGAATAAAGCTGACTGCTGTAAACAGCTGTTCTATTTTTTGAAATTTGTTTCTGTCAGCACCTGCAAGCATTAGGGCTGGACTTAGCGCCTCCTCAACATTGCAGATGCTCTGTAGGCAGGTCACTGTAGCAACTTGTCCATCTGCCCTCTGTAAATAATGCAAATAATGTGTTTTGTTCCATTGTCCCACAGTGTAGATACTGCGTAGTGTGTTAGCCATCTGTGCATCACTGAGACTTTCAGACAGAGGGGATGTTTTGGACAGTGGATTGTGGCAAGTATATAGTTGAATGCTGCAGCAATGAAGCACTTTCTAGCATTACTGTATTTCTGCTAGAGGGACAACTCAGTGACAGTCAGTCCCTGCCACTGATGAGCTGGAGACTGCAGTTTACCCAGAACTTCTGAACCAAAGCTCGAAACAAGAGGACTGCTGATACTAATTGCTGGGGATTGTGTGAGACTTAGGGAATACTTACAGGGGCTGGTTGAAAAATTTAAGCTGTTTCTACTTTGTCCTAATTAAATGCCTTTTGATTTTATGCTCTGGGAAGGTAATGTATGATTCTTCCCCTCTTCTACCCCTCCTACACAGGACAGGATATAACAGAGGTCTGGGAAGGGAATTCCTACATGTTGATTTTCTACAGAAATCTCCCTCTTCCACTTCTCTTCAAATGTTTGCTTGTTGTAGCCATTCCCTTGCTTGTATTTGAGAAAGTTTAAGGCCATGACTCCCAAATTTCCCTCCTATGACCTATCAGCTTCAGCCAGATACATCTTGTTAGAGTATCAAGATTTTCTTTTTCTAGCTGGATCCAGACACTTTTAGAAACTTTTTAGACTTCTCCTAATCTCCATGAGTTTTTATGTAATGTTCTGGTATTTCTTTCAATTACTGAGCTCCAGAAGTCTTCCCATGTGACATCTTAAAAGAATAGGTAAGAAGACAGAGTAAGGAAGGACATGGAACCCAGGACACAAAGATGGAGAGACTCTGAAAGTTTGTAGTCTAAACTACCTTGTGAGAGTTGGAAGAATCACTGAACAAACGAAAGAGATCAAGCTAGCAGGATCATTGAACAAACTGGTGTGTCAGCAGTTCTGCATGAGAAGCTGTCATTAGCCCTTGATGTAGCTGTCTATGCTAAAGGTAACTTGGTAAATGACCTTTTGCTGAGCTGGTTCTTTGCTGAGTTGATTTCAGGTGTAGCCATTAAAGATGGTTCTATGCTTTATATGCATTTAAAAGCTGGTGTTCATTTCCTGGTCAAAATCTCCCCTGGGTATTTTTATTCTCCATTAACATTCCTTCTGGGGATTGAATTCTGGTCCTTTGCTTCCTGTCCTGTTCCTGTTCAGGTGTTAATCAGCTGTTGCATTCTGTTCCAGTTACATGTTAGTGATTGGTCAATGTTGACCAGCCCTGGCTTTTATAAAAGAATTAGGGAAGCTAAGCTACTCTTAACACAGCAGAGAGTAGATAAGAAAGTGCATACTTACGGGTGTGGAGTGCAACTGAATTAGGGGGACTGAGATCTTTGTATTGTGGAAGGAGAGGAGTGTAAGAAAAGTGTGATTCTGATAATTTTTAAGAGAATTCTGCACGGTGCAGTGGGTATGACTGATACATGAGATGTCCGGTGGTATTTCTGTTCAACAAGAACTGTGTATGACTGGAGCCCAGGGATTTAATTTTCTTTGGAAATGTGCTAGGTGTTAAGTAGAGCTTGTTACATGGACTGTTGTTCAACAGCTAGCCTGATCCCTTTTTCTTGATAGCTCTTGGAATTGTTCCCATGCAGAGAACAGAGATTTCTGCCTAACAGTCAAGGTTAATTGGTATGAAAAAGCTGGAATGAGCAATAATCCTCCTGAAACTCAATTTTAATCCAAGACTCACTATAATGCTATTAGTCAGATCTGAACTGTGAGCATTAACGTACAAGCAGAACTGAGATGTGAGTCTGTGCTTGGAGCTGTCATCCTTTTATTTTAAAATTAGCTTCAATGTAGCCAGCATCAGAATGAATCTCAACATTCCTTTGAGATACCTTCTCTGAATGAAAAGATCTCTCTCATTAAATGTTAAAGGACCCTTTAATAACGTTGCAGTTCTTTTAAATTGTGCTTGTCACCAGCAGTCTATAGGTGCTGCTTTTAATTTCACACAGCTTGTTTTTCTGTCCCAGCTAGACATTGCTTGGTGCAGTTATTGCATCATCCATCTCACTGATTAGTTGTCTTGGTCAGGCTTACTGCAGCAGCTTCTCAGGTAGTCTGGCTTGAGACTTTTGAAAGCGAAGGTTTCCTCTGTTCATAAACACAGAAAGGCAACTGGACAAGACTCTCTTGTGTTTGCTTTTCATGAAGCTAGTGAGGAGATACCAATGTCCTATATTGAATATGCATGCAGAATATAGGTTGGCCCACAGAGAGAGAAAATTTCAGCTTAACTGTGGTGATCACTTTTGTGTCACAGGATATTTGGTTTTCTTACTTGTGGGTATTGTACTTGCAAGTTTTTGGTGTGTGCTGACTCTGATAGCCACAAAAAAAAAATCTTTCTGTAGTACTGCATTAGAAACAAATGTGACTGTGATTGTGTTATGGAGTGTATTTTTTCAGTAATGCAAGTTTATCTTTCTGAATAAAAAGCAATGTTAAATGCTGCTTTTAAGAGTAAAAAGCTGGAATGGGGATGCAGTACCTGAAATAAGAAACTTTATCTGCATCATAATCACTGCATTTCTCTTGAGGAAGGGAAACTGCTGACCCTAAGCAGACTGTTTTATATGGTCAGAAAAGGCAACACAAGAGAAGGTGATGATGAGGAAAACCCTGCAAGTCCTCTGCCTCTTTGCAGGCAATGTTCAGCTGCTGCAACCACAAGCAGGCAGAAGTTGTGTGCATCCTAGAGCCAAAGTTAAATGTTGGCTACCTCAGGCCTCAAGGGACTTGCTAAATAGCAGGAAGACACTAGGTGCCTACCTATGTTGCTCCCTTTTTTTTTTTTTTTCCTCTTGTTCTTTCCCTTTTTGTCCAAAGCATTCCTTTTTGAACCTTCTTTTCTCTGCTGGGGACCTCTTTCTTGTTACTGGAGATAAAGCAATGCTCATGGGTGGTGATGTGGTTTTGTATGCACGCCAAGTGGCTGGTCATTCTTTTCAAGGCCCACAGAACTGTCTTAAGCAATTCTGTGCTAAATGACATCTGTTTCTGGTGTGTGGTGAAGGTTTTGCCTTTCTCAGGTCACAGGGAGAACAAAGCTACCCTGCAGTGGATTTTAACTGAGGGATACTCTCTGGTAAAACCAACTAGAGTCAAGTTTGTGTGCTGCTTGTGCAGCTGCACTCTGTTACTGTGTCGTGGTTAATCCCAGCTGGCAGCCAAGTACCATGCAGCCGCTTGATCACTCTCCCCTCTGCTCCCAGTGGGATGGGGAGGAGAGCTGGAAAAAAGCAAAACTTGTAGTATGAGGTTAGAGCAGTTTAATGACTGAAGTAAAGTAAAATGTAATAATAATTGTAATGGAGAGAAGGAGAGAGGAATAAAACCCAAGAAAAACAAGTGATGCACAATGCAATTGGTCACCACCTGCTGCCCGATGCCCAGCCTGTCCCTGAGCAGCAATCGGCCCTTCCTAGCAACTCCGCTCAGGTTTATGTACTGAACATGATGCCATTAAGTATGGAATATTCCTTTGGTTGGTTTGGGTCAGCTGTCCTGATTATGCTCCCTCTGAGCTTTGTCAGCTGTTCAACTGTACTGCTTCCCAGCTTCTTGTGCTCCTCATCACTGGCATGAGAAACTGAAAAGTCCTTGAGTTAGAGTAAGCACTGCATAGTAACAACTAAACCAT
Source organism: Entomyzon cyanotis (assembly GCA_024500445.1). Classification (NCBI taxonomy): domain Eukaryota; kingdom Metazoa; phylum Chordata; class Aves; order Passeriformes; family Meliphagidae; genus Entomyzon; species Entomyzon cyanotis. Next base: position 2,139,162 of record JAKEPQ010001015.1, on the reverse strand, counting down.
CAGTGTGTTACCAACATAATTTTCATCCCAAATCCAAACCACAGCACTGTACCAGCTACCAGAAAGAAAATTAACACTGTCCCAGCTGTAACCAGGACATGCTGTCTCTGTGAAGAAAGAGTTTATGTGTGTTTTGTCTTTGTGACAAGGGTGGAGGGACTCCCCAGCTTTTTGCATGAACAAAGCAAATTGTTTGGTTTGCACTGCAGTCTTCTGACCCCTTGTGTGTTTGTGTGTGTTTGCCTGGAAGACACATGTGACTATTGCTTATGCTGATCAGTGTGAGCCTTGTGGCCCTCAATAAGCCATTCCAGTGAAGCTGTAATTGTCAGTGAGCTTAGAAATCAGACTGGAACAACAGTGGGTAATAGCTAGAAGACAATAGAATTGGACCTACTGCAGGTGATAGACTGCTAGGAAGAGGACTGTAAATGTTAAGGAACATTACTGGTGGAAGGTGGAAAGGATGGATAAAAGGAACTAGGAGGTTAAGTTTCCTCTTGTATTACAGTGCTAATTAGGATAGGCTGAAGAGCTGCCTCTTGCTGTAGCTCCAGGCTAAAATTGAGCTTCTGCAGGGTAGTCTTAATGTGGACTTGACAGCAAGCTCTTTCAGAGAGAAGCTTGTGAATAGTGTGATGAGCAGAATTAGTGCCTTCTTCTATTTCTGGATATTACCTATATCCATTTCTGCTTTGGAGCACAGGGTCCATCTGTTCTGCAGAGAGTATCTGCTCCTCTCTGAACAGAGGTATGGTGAACTGAACCACCTTGGGATTCTCACACTGTGGTAGCAAGAGATGCTCAGGTATTGTAGATGAGGAGGCCTTGCTGTGCTATTCAGTGCAGGGATGTCTGCAAAACAAAATTAGGTTGGTGTGGCAGAGTGGTTGGAGCAGAAAGATGGAGACTGGATTCATGATATTGGACAGGAATGCAGGTGGGGAAGCAGGGACCCCTGGAGCCATGTGGAAAAAACGGCCACCTTTCCGAGGTCAGTTACTGGTCTGTGCAGGCATCCTGCTTGGTGGAGAGATGGTTAAAAGGCCTTTCCTTTTTGGGATACAGTGAAGACATGGAGCTTTTACGGTGGAGGAACCTACCATTAGATAATAGTCTGATGGTACAGCAGTTTGCTGTTGACTTGTGCCCTGGCACCTGGCTGTGGGTTGCTCTGAGCATGCCTGGTTGTTTCCATGTTTTGTGCTGGTAGGTGACTGACACCAAGTTTCCTTTCTCATGTTTCAGGAGCTGTTAGGCAGATGCTGCTGAATGCTGACAGGGGAAAGCTGATTCGGAGACAAACGACCAGAAATGTTTGGACACGTCGCCACTTTGGATCTGTAAGTCCTTGTTTGAGGGAAAGTTGCCTGGCGGCCCTATGAGTTTTTGAGTATCTATGGAAATTCTCAGATCATGAGGGTAGATTTCAAATTCTGGTATCTTTTCCATGTAAGTGGGGTTGAAATGGCAGGTAGCATAGTTGCTGCCTCTAGGGTAGGAAGCAGGAGAGTTCTGTTTGAGCCTGAGGAACTGTGTGCTGAGAGACAGGGAAGCCTTTGGCATGTTCGTTCTGAGCACAGCTGCAATGGAAACATGTGTGCACCCATGGGTGCAGCTGTTCGTGGAAGCTTCTGTCTGTCTGCCATGTGGCTGGTGGTTATGCCTTGATGCTGAACCAGCTCCTGCTGGAAGTTGATGGAAAAAACAGATTCAAACTGTGCTGGCCTAGTAGTTTCTGGAGGTGCATGTTCTCCCTCTTTCTACCCTCATACTTTATAGTTTGCCCCACAGAGCAGTTACACTGTTGTAGAGCTGTTTTTCCTGGTGCTAGTTGAGACCCGACTATAGCATTATAGCAAGGAAAGGGGCCAGACAGCTTGTTGGGGCAGGGCCAGCACTGGGACACCTCTTCAATTTGTTTTGGCAAAGCTTGATTGTGCGTGGTCCTGGTTGCCTTCTTGTTCCATTCACCTTCAAACTAACTCTCCCTGTGTGTGTATAACTGCTCCACACCCTGCACTCCTGTCCCGCCTCCCAGGGCTTCATGCCATTGACAAGGGAAAAGTAGCACAGCAGCAGCAGTAGTGCGTCAGGGAAAGGAAGGCTTTTCTGAAGTCTTTCTTGCCAGTGGCAGAGTGATGGCCATAAAGCTACCCTCTTACAGCGTAAGGGGTAACCCAGGTTAACCCAATTCTCTTCTTGTTGTGATGGGTGCCTGTTGTTTGATTTCAGCTGGCAACTAAGCACCACGCAGCTGTTGGCTCACTTCTCACCCACCAGTGGAATGGGGAGAGATTTGGGAAAAAAAGTAAAATTCTGTTGATTGAGATACAGACAGTTTAATGGGACAGAAAAGGCAGGGATAATAATAAAAGAATTACATGTACAAAGCAAGGGATGCACAGTGCAATTGCTCACCACCTGCTGACCAGTGCCCAACCAATTCCTGAGCAGTGGCCACTGGCCAGCTCTCCCCCTAGTTTATATACTGACCATGATGCCATATGCTGTGGAATATCCCTTTGGACAGTGGGGGTCAGCTGTCCTGGCTGTGTCCCCTCTCAGCTTCTTGTGCCCCCAGCCTACTCACTGGTAGGGTGACAAGCTGAAAAACCATTGCCTTAGTGTAAACACTGCTTAGCAACATCTAAAACATCACTCTGTTACCAACATTATTCTCATCCTAAATCCAAAGCACAGCACTTACTAGCTACTAGGACGAAAATTAACTCTATCCCAGACAAAAGCAGTACAATACCCCAGGCTTTGACCAGAGGGGAAGGTTGTTCCTGAACCTGTTTTGCATCCCTGGTTGACTGAATATTTTACAGAAGCCTGGTAGCAGCAAAGTAGGGTATGATATGTCGCTTGATGGAAGTCAGAGAGTAGCTTGCCTTCCTCCCTTGTGGAGGTGTGGGTTATCACAGCTTTAGGCACAAATGTTTTGGCTCCAACAAGAGCCTGATAATTGCCAGCTCATTTTGGGGGTGAAAAGCACTGATTTGAATGGATGAATGAGGTAATTGTTAGCATCACCAAACTTCTGTACTGAAGGCTTCACAGTTGGCATCCCTCTGCAGTGGCAGGGAAGATTAGCTGGGAGGGTCCCATTCTAAAGGAGGTTTGTTTAGTCCTTCCTGGAATCAATGTTCCTTTGAAGCCATTGCTGCATGAATTTTGAGTTTGTGTGGTTCCAGTTGCCTAAGTGCCTTGAACATGTCCTTGCCACGTGCCTTTCTGGGTCTTGCTGGGCTATGTGGCCAACTATTCTAAGTTCGTTTTCTTTATTTTCAGAAGATCTGATGTTGGTTGAGGCAAGCACCTGGAATGAGGTGGCCATCCCAGTTGTCCTTGGTTATAAATATTCCCGATGCATTACATGTTTATGGGATGTTTCAAGCTGGCTGTTTTGGTGGATGCTAAGCTGTTTGTTTCTCCAGGTCATCTGAGTGAGTGTCCCGGCTTCATGAGGCTTCAAATTTGAGCCCAGGCTGGTAAGTGTTCAGGTCCTTATGAAATAGAGAAATTATTGTGATTTCAGCTGGGGATATCTTCATGCACATCTCCTGTCCTTAGCCTGGCAGAAATTGACTGAGAGAGTCCTCTACACCACCTGTTTGATAGTGGGCCATTTACAAACCTGTTTCTGGTCAGGTTTTCAGCATTTCTCTTTGAAAAAGGGGGATGCCTTCCCAGCAAATCAGACCTATTTGTTTTGCTTAGGGATGCAGTGAAATGTGTATTTAGTATTATGGATGTATTTTTTATAAAGTATGAGAGATTTCTTTGCCTACTTGAGTCTTTTTAGAAGGGACCTTGCAGGAATAACTGCAGCAAGGGGAAGTTCCAACATTCTGATGGGGGAGATTTACAGGTTAGTCCTAGGAAGTTGTTCATGTTTGTGGAAAGGTGCAAGAAATTTTTGTGAGCTTGTGTTTATAGCAGACTGAAGGACAGTTTGCAAATGTACCTGGGAAGTGTAAAGCCTGTTATGTCTTGAGGCCACTGTATGCTTTTTGCAGACACCTCCCACTTGCCAATTCTCTCAAGGGACTCAGTCTAGGTGTCAAGAAGAGGCAGTTAGATGAGAGTGGATAAGAATTTGAGAGAATTCCTGGGGCTCCATTTAGACTCTTACCATGTAAAACGCCATTGTCCAACATACAAAGCAAGTGAAGTCTGCTGGGTCATGGGCCCAGTGGTAGCTGTTGACAGCAGGTGTGTAAATGGGAGTTATGTGGCCCTGCTTGTAGAAGTGGGGAGAGAGCATGATCTGAGTGGACACAGGTCCTGTACTTTGAAGTGCTGCAGGTCAGGGGCTGAGCATTGCAGAGATGCTAGGCTTGATCAGTGTAAGGGCCCTGCAAGAGCAAGGGGAATGAGAATTGGGCACTTACTCCAAATATAGGACAACTGTGAATGATGCATATGTTGTCACTGAGAAAAGTCCAGTATGGGCTCTGCAGTGCCTGCTTGATATCTCCGGGACTTCTCGTCTTGTGTGCAGCAGTGGTTGACATTCTGGCTGCTTGCACATAAGTCTTCCTGCCCTCCACTGAAGACCTAAAGATGGAAAGGAAGGTGTTTCTTCCATGTGTACAAGATAGCTGCTTTCTTCTACCATATTTTTTGCTCTTGTACTGCTCCTGCAGCAGGAAGAATCCCAGTATGGCTAGGGTGAAGGAACTAATCTTTCCACCAGTGGTACTGCTGCATTCCACCAGTGCTTTCCCCCAGTGGTACTGTCTGTTGTGCACTTATTCACTCTAAGGCAGGTGAGGCACTGGAACAGGTTACCCAGAGAGGCTGTGGACTCCTCATCTCTGGAGGGGAGGTTCAAGGCCAGGCTGGATGGGGCTCTGAGCAACCTGGTCTAGTGGAAGGTGTCCCTGCCCATGGCAGAGGGGTTGGTGCGGCAGACTTGGGGAAAAGGAAGCCCGAACATGTCCAATATGAATGTACAACAAGCTTCGGTTTATTGAGTTTCAGCATACATACTTATAGTGTGGTTAATTAGATAATGCATGTTCTGTAACTGCATATTATTATTGGCTATTTGCTTCAACGTCCTAAATCTGGCTATATGCCTTATGTATGGATACATACTAACTTTGTCTGGTTTTCTATGATCTTATTGGTTCTTGCACATCTCTATCGGTACCGTTATCCTAATGTTGCAGCAGGGTCACTGTGCCCTAATTTCTGATTGGACACAGGGTTGGCACTTAGCTAAATAAGACTATTGTTCCAGAAACAGCTTGTCCAAGTCTGTATGTCCCTTCTCTATTAACCATTCTTCAACAGGTTGGAATGAGATGATTTTTAAGGTCCCTTCCAACCCAAACCATTCTATGATTCTGTGTTGCCAAATCTGGCCTAGGGTACCAACATAAGTGACATTGCTCCCTAATTTGATGCCATCTGGGACTTGGGCTTTGTCTTTTCTGCCAGAGTAATGAGTTCTCCTTCTGAGAAGTCTCCCATGGTCTGCTGCACTGGTGTCCCAGTGTAAGCCAAAAAGTTCTGGGCTCTTTAATGGCTGAAGTCTCCTCCCACGTAGTCTCTGCTGACAGTGACGGGACATGATCAATAACTTCTGCTCCAGCTGTCACTGCTGCCCATAAGGCTTGCAGTTTCCATATTGAAAAAGGCCTTTCCTAAAGAGCCTAATCAATATGCTGCTGTGAGGTCTGTTCTCATTTGCTATATATAATCTGGACACACACAACTACGTGAGTGAGTGCGTGTAGAGGGGGGAGAGGATGTGCCAGCCCTCTGCTCTCACTGGCTGGGAGAAGGACACAGCTCCCTCTCCTGCAGCTGCTGCTCAAGGCTTGTGTCTACATCCTTTCCTTGCTCTATTAGCACTCTGCATGGGGACCTGCTCTGGGACTCCAGGGGAGCCAGATTCCTGCTGGGTCACGTCTAGGGTTCGATGGAGCAGCCGTGACTCTCTCTTCTGTGCACTTTCTGCTGTTGGTAGGTAACCCGCTTTCGGAGGCACGCAGGTGGGAGGATGTCGAGCACAGCTCCGTCAAAGAAGCCTTACCGCAAGGCACCCCCGCAGCATCGTGAAATCCGACATGAGGTACCCATCATTCGTGATGACCAGGATGGAGTGATCTTGGCTGAGCAGAGTCAGGTAACAACTTGCCGGGTGACAAAGGGCTTAACACCATTGCGCCAGCAAACAGGGTTTAGTTACACCGAGGCAGGCCAGCTCAAGCAGGCAGAGGGGTTTGAGGTTTGCAACTTGAACTTCTCCTCATCGTGGTCCCTGGAGTCCAGCAGTGAGAAGGAAGTAGCAGGGTGCAGAGCAGAGTTGAACATCAAGAGCCAGACTGTCTCGTCAGCACTTCCACGTGGGAAGATGGGGCAGCGAAGTGGGAAGCAGTGCCCAAACCGCAGTCGTGGGCACCGCCGCAAATTTGTGAGCCGTAGCATGGAGACAGTTCTGGTGTCTGGAGATGAAAGACAGCATCCCACTTACTCTTTAAAGAGCAGAAGCCTGGAACGTTCACTTATATTTAAAGAACCGCCTGAAGTCCTGACACCGAGGAAGTTTCGTGTCTCCTCTACACACCTGCCTCTCAAAGGGATCCTGAAGCAGACCAACATGACAGGCTCATGCCCTGAGAGCTTATGCAAGTCCCGCTCAGTAGAGACACTTTGCCATGGCCACGGCTCACGCAAATACAGTGATCCTCAGCTCTGCCTCAGCCCTAGGGAGAAACGCTCCCTGGAGCACAGCAGCAGCAGGGCCGCTGACTCTGTCAAGCGCAGGGAGAAGATAACACAGGAAAAACTGCAGTTCTCCAAATTCCTGGATGAGATTACCCAGCGGGTGCTGAGTCCCAACCGCTTGTGCTCACTGGGAGAGACCAGGAGAGCAGAACAGGACAAGAACTCTCCCCTTTTTCCCAGAAGCTCTGTGCCAGAAGGCCAAGGGGAAGGTCGCCTGAAAGGGGTCAAAACCAAGCATGCAACTGAAAGATCTCCCTGCCCAAGCAGAAGAAAAGCAGAAAAGAAAAGTGAGGGGCTGGGAATGGCTTCAGGCCAGAGAAAGTATGCTGAGGAAACTGAGAGAGTTTCCAGACTAAGAAAGAAACCTGTCCTTGGGAGGAAGGACAGTAAGGGAAAAGTCCGTTCCTTGGAGAGAAGGGTAGTAGATCTGTGTCAGTATGAGCTGCAGCAGCTGGCAGACCTGGGGCTGGCAGGGACATCCTCTGGGCAGCAGGATTCACTGTCTTCATGGAAAAACAGTGCAGAGGGCAGAAGGGATGAAAGCAGTCCCTGTTCACAGCTATTACAGCCACACCATCAGTGTGCTAAGCTTGAGCAGAAGCGTGCAGTGGAGCCGAACTACCCAGAGAAAGGATCCTGCTCCACTCCAACATGCTGGAGTCGGGAGGAGGGGCCTACCCCCTCTAGATCCTCCCCTTCCTTCAACCTGGCACTAAACAAGGTAGGTGCCAGGGTCACTGGTTTGCAGGCAGGGCTCTCACAAAAGCCAAACCCTACCTGGATCTCATCTAGTCTGTAACGCCGGGGTGGAGAGTGAGAGCAGACCCCCAGACCTTATGTTGTGGGTGCTTAATCACCAGAGTCTGCTCTCCTGTGGGTGCCACTCTTGGCTGTGCTACAGGTTGGGTATATCTTCCTGGGAGTAACCAGCTTTCTTTTGGCCCCAGGAGTTAAGGAAGGTGGAAACTGGTGCTGTTCTCCCCACTGCAGACTTCGCAGGTGTTTGCTAGTTGGAGGCCCTTCAGGCTGCGGGGCAGTAGATGTGTGCAGGAGGCAGGCAGCTCTGTTGTCAGGAGGTTCTGGGATGTTCTGGTGCTTTGTGTGTGCCCTCTGCCTGGCTATCTCAGGATACTGGATCTTTGTATCATGGCTGTTTCAAGCCCTTGAAGCTTTCTCCTCTTTTCTCTTGCCTGCTTTGGAGGCAATCCCATTACCTTGTATTAATAAGAATCACATTATCCCCTTTGCCTGCTCACTATCATCTGCTGTTTGTGGAGTTGTGGGGGCAGGGGAGGCAGTTGCTAGATAATTCTGTGTGAATTAACTGATTGCCATGTGGAGTCAGGAGGTAAGAAAAGAATGGATTGATGCTCTGCCTTTAGGAAAAGGAGGGTGTATGCAGATGGTAAAGGCCATTCTTTTAAGCTGTGAATTAATGAAGGAAGCAGCCCCATGATGTGTTAAGGCCAGAACTGGGATGGTGTACCTTCTGAAATTGTTAGCAGCTCAGCAGCCTCATCCTTGGCTGTCTGACATGGTCTCTCACCCCAAAGCTGACTGTGACACTTAAGGGACTATCTGAAGTTTGGCAGCACTTGAGTTTGTGAATTGCTGTTGGTATCAGGCACCAAAAATAATCCATGGGCAATTTGGACATGGTGGGAATGGTCAGTCTTGTGCTTTCACAGAAAATATGGTTGCTTCGAGTGCTAATTAAATATCTCCCAGCCATCCTGGCAGGCAGCAGCCATCTCATGGGTTAGCACAGAGAGTGCAAAGGAAGTGAAAATAGCTGAGCTCTGTGCTCTTGTCACTGCTCTGTGTCTCCTTGTTCTGCAGGGCCCTGCTCCAGCCATCTCTGGGGATCTTGCCCATAATATTTTCTTTTACAGGCTTTTCAGACCTTTGGTGTTTCTTCTGCTATCCTAGAATAGTTATAGTGGCTGGTTTCAGGTCTGCAGAAGTATACCTTTTCCACAGCACAATCTGAGTGGTGTAATTGGTAGTCACATTTTTCATCTCCCAAATGATTCTCTCTCATGCCCTTTGTTGGGCTTCAGGGGCCCCACAATTGATTGCTGTGGTGACATTGAATCCTCCGTATGCTGACCTGTGAGATTCTTGCTGCCCACCAGTTAGGGTTGTGAAGGAAGCTGAAACACCAGCTAAGGTGATGATGTTACAAGAGATGCTGAGATTGCACCATGGGAGGGTAAAGTTATCTGACTTGTGTGGTGGTTTCTAGTCCAGCCCTTCTACCCTGAACCAGAACACACACTCTGTTTTGGTATCAGACAGCTGAGCAGTGTGTACAGATCCTTGTAGTTCTAAGCTTGCCTAGTATGACCTGTCAGAGCAGGGGAGGAAGAGTCACAGCTAGGGTCTAGCAACCAAGACTGCCTTTTAGGACAGTGTGAGAGACTAACTCCTCCTCTAAAAGAATCTCACAGCTGTTTTCTTCCCTGTGCAGGAACCCTTGACGGATGCAGAAAGGATGAAGTAAGTGTCCTGCTCCCCCTTTATGCCTGTCATACTGCAACTGCGTGGGTGCTGATTTGTCACATCCTGCCTGTGCCACCTGCACAGCAAAGCTGACTGGCCCTGCAGGCTCCTCTCAGATCTTCAGTCTTCTTGGGGCCGTGTGGGCAGAGCTTTGGTCTCTGCCTTTCCAACCTCTGCCTTGCATGTCCCTCTTGCTGGAGGAGGAGGGAACATATACCCCCAGTGCAGGTGCAGGCAGAAGAGTTGGTGGATGTGAAAGAAAGTGGATGAAGTCTTTAATGGAAGTGGAGAGAGGATTTTTCCCTTCAATTCTTCTAACCTGGACTGGGATAAATTATTGATTGGGTTTCATTCATCAGTGAGGGACACTGGAGCTGTGCAGCTCATCTGTCTTTATGCAAGCACTGTAACCTGAGAGGGAGCTGGGAGCCATGGCTGGCCAGCTGGCAGATGCTTCTTTGCCCCTGCTGCAAGAGTGTTTGTATGGCTGTCCTGACAGAGGTGTACCTCTTGCTGCATGTGTTGGAGTCTCCTGACGGTTCAGTTTCTGACTTCCTGGGGCCCCTGTGAGGGCTCTTGGCCCTAGTGCAGGGCAGAGGGGTGGGGGTGCTGGTGTGGAATAGTCCTTGTGCACCCAGTGGTACCTTGTTCCTGTTCCTGCCCCAGGCTACTGCAGCACGAGAATGAGGAGCTTCGTCGACGGCTGACATACGTGACTAACAAAATGGAGGCGATGGAGAGGGAACTGGAATCAGGTCAGGACTACCTGGAGATGGAACTGGGCCAGAACCGCGAGGAGTTGGAGAAGTTCAAGGACAAATTCCGTAGGTATGAAAAAGGAAATGAGCAGGGTAGAGTTCGAGAGATCCCTCACACCAAGGACTCCCTCAGCTGGCATGAGCAGCCTGTGCCCCGTTGTGCAAATCAAAGGCATGCTGCATCCTTGAAAAGGTGCACCTCCAGACTCCAGGGGAGATAGATTTCAGGTCTAAGGCTCTGCAGCCATTGCTTCCTCCTGGATACGGTGTGGGAGTGCTGCCAGCATGAAAGGCTGGTGACAGGGAATTCTTCATCTGTTGGATGTAAGTGTGTGTGCAAAAACAGCCACTGGTGGCTGCAAGAAAATACATCATTGCTTTACCTGAAAAGTACCTCAGTTAAAAATCAGTGCCAATCACTTGTCATGTGCTTAGACATGACATACCTCAGAGGAGTCCTCCAAAGTCATCTACATCCCCTCCTTCAGGATCTTTTCACACAGCCAGCCTCATCTTGCCTCCAGTAACTTGGGGTCTGAAAGCCATTATGTGTTATGGGTGAGGCATAGTTAATATGCCTGGTTGTCTTAGTAGCAGTCTTTCTGGAATTCTGGAGTTGGTGGTTTTCTTGGCACCTAAGAAGGCGACTTGAGTAGGTGCCTGAGATCCATCCCCAAGCATACAATCTTGTTTCTGTAGGTTGCAGAACAGCTACACTGCTTCCCAGAGAACCAACCAAGACCTGGAGGAGAAGCTGCATGCCCTGGTGAGTGCCCTATTAAGTCACTACAGAGATGAGGTGGAAGAGACCAGTGTGTGTTAGGAGCAGATGGGGGAAGGGGCCCTGTCTTTACCCAGCAGATGTGGCAGTGGGTGAGGGGTGAGATTCTGGTCATGACCATCTACTTCCCATTCTGGCTGGTGTCATGAATGGTTTTCTTGATTTATTGAGCCCCTACTTGGTCGTGCATGAGAGCTTTGATTCCTCACAACATAATTGCATGATATCCGTCATGTTGCTTCAGTCCCTCCCAAAATGCCAGGGATGTGTCAGCCAGTCGTGGGGTGGTCATCCTGGGAGGACAGGGGCAGTCAGAGCAGAGCCAATGTGCGTGTATGTCTGTTGTGTGCATTCATAACACTCATGGCTGTTTCTTTTCTCTCCCTCCCCCTCTCTTTCTCTTTCTCCTCCCCACGCTACCGCTGGCACACTCTGGGCGCACTCACCTCTCAGGCCTCTCTCAGCCAAAGCTGGATTTTTGCAGTTGCGTCTTTTCGTTTGTGTGTTTTTCCTTTTTCCTCTTTACGTGTCTCAGCCTGTTGGTTTCATTGTCAGTCCCACATACACCATCCCAGATGGAGGGGCCCCAGCCCTCGTCCAGCCAGGGCTGACTTGGTATCCAGCAGCTGCCCGCAGATGCAGCAGGTCCTAGCTTGCAGGGCTCCATCTTAGGAGTGTTTGCCTCTGAGCCAGCTGGAGCATGGCATGTTGGGAAGTGGTGCCCATAAGCTGCGGCACTGCACAAGATGTGGATGGCTGTGAGCCTTGTTTGCTCCCTTTCCTTCCCCTTCTGGGCTGTGAGCAGGCAAGTCAAATAGGTGCTGATTGCCTCTGTGTAGCCCAGGATGAGTTTTCTTTGGTTCTAGATCTTGAATTTCTTAATATTCATTACCAATTATTCATTGTGCTGGTGCCTGAAGAGACTGCATATCGGGGAAGTACTGCCTCCCCTATCCCTTTGCCTGTCACTGTGCTGTGCCCATGATGCACAGCTGGCCCTGGTGGTCACAGCCTCACAGGACTCTTGGGCAGTTTGGCAGAACTTCTTGAGACAGTGATATCTTGGTGGTTCTGAGCTGTTGTCCCTTTATGCTGTTACATCTGGGTCTCTATCAGCCCTGTGTCTGAACTGTTAGGGAGTCTAAAGAGGAAAGGTTGCCTGCTTTAGGGAGGACATTAGCTGAACTTCAGATGAAGCTACAGGTCTTTTTACTTACTAGAGTAAGGCTTAACCTCTTTCAAGATGTTGCCTTCCTCCTTTTGTCCATTCAGCATTGACTGCTGGATCTTTTCAGACAGTATTTTTGTTCTGTTTCCCCAGGAAAGAGGGCTGGGAATCACAAGTTCAGAGATCTTTGTTACCAGTGGCAGGTTGGGATTGATTACTCAAAACCACTAGCTTTTTACCAGGCACCATGGGAAGCAGGGGCAGAGAGGAAACATGCTGGTGCTGCAAGAAGAGATACTGCATTAAGGAGGTTCAAAGTCATCCTGTTGTCTCTGTAGCTAGCAGAGTTGCTGGTTCCATTTCACCTTTGGAATCACCTTCCTTTGAAGAGGGTTGTCTCCCTTGTCTGTCTGTCTGTCTGGAAGTTTTTTGTATCCCGGCTGAACATGTCATTGTGCTATGCTTGGGCTAAGGTGGGTGGTAAGCCAAGTTCTTTTGTGCTAGGGAGTTTTAAAGCTGGTGTTCTTGCATCCCAGATTAAAAAGGCAGAATTGGACCGCAAGACGCTGGACTGGGAGATTGTAGAGCTCACTAATAAATTGCTTGATGCCAAAACCACCATCAATAAGCTGGAGGAACTCAATGTAAGTGTCGGTCTGCAAATGGCTGTGAAAGTGTACAAGGTGTGGGCTTTTCCTTTTGTTCAAGGTCATTCATGTAAAGAAGCACATGGATGACTTCAGTGTGTATGGAAGTGTGGGAGCTGTACATGATAGTAAGGACAGACAAATGGAAGAAGGTCTGAGGCTTTGAACAGATCTCCAAGTATGATGTATTTGCTCTTTTGAGTTTAGGGTTTTTTGAGTCTGGGCTGTACCTATGGGAGGGGTCATTCATTCCAAAGCTGGGAGGAGCTGATGCCTTTTTTTACACCATTAATATAGAAGTTCCTGGATCCGGTGCTTGACTCTATTAACTGCTCTCAACTCCCTCCAGTCTGTCTGCATCATCAGATGTGGCTGAGAGCTGTGGGATGGGAGAGAAAATCTGGTGGGATTTTTGGGGTTCCAAAGAGAGAGGTGACAGGGAGAGGCGGTTGATACACTGACAGAGGATATGCCGGCAACAAGGACGAGTTGAAAGGGACACCTTGGCTGAGTTGTAAGGAAATGCACAAAAGTGTGGGGAGGAGGAAATGGCAGTGTTCTCGTGAGCAATTCATCAGATGCCTCCTCTGGCTTCTGTTCAAGCAGCATCTGGTCAGGTAGTGCCTTTTTGGGCAAGAGTTTGGGCAAGTCTGGCAGTGTTACACACACATGTGTCCTCTCTTGCAGGAACGCTATCGACAGGACTGTAACCTTGCAGTACAGCTGCTCAAGTGTAACAAGTCTCACTTCAGGAACCACAAGTTTGCTGATGTGAGTAGTAATCCTGCTGAGGTGGGCAAGAAGGGCTCATGGGCTTTGACTGCATTTTACTTTCTCCAGCTTTCTCTGCAGGGCTGCTGGCCTCATCCTTCAGCCTCAGAGGTGGGGGGAGGCTCCTGTTCCCACTCCCACTGAGAAGGCAGCACAGAGCTTCTGCCAGCTCCTCTTTCATGACAGCTCCATTTCACAGTTCAGCCAGGAGCTGTTATAAAAAGCACAATAACCTTGAACGTGATAGTCTGCTGGGTGCGTGCTGGTAGCTGGCAGGAGGACAAACTTCTCTCTTACTCTGCTCCATCCTTTTCCCTTCCTCACCTGGCCACATGGAAGGGCCATACTGCCTCATAAGAAGTCAAGCAGCAGTAGTCTGACCCAACATCACTTAATACTCTGAGAAAAGTGTGAGGCAGCATTCAGGGTGTTTTCTAGGCCTTCTGAGCCAGGAGAAGCTGGTACCAACTCACTCCCCCTTGTGGGGAAGAATGAGGATAGGGGCAGTTCAGCTCATCCTGCTCTCAGGTTGAGCAAAGATGAGGTTTAGGTCTTTCACATTAGTAGCATCAGTTCTGTGGTTGAAAGCATCATCCAGGCCATTACCCCAGCTCTCTCTTTGCCATATCTCTAGTCTCTGTCCCTTCTTGTGTTCCTCTCAGCAAAACAACATGCTTGTCTTTTTTAACTGAGCAGGTGACCACTTTGTCACCCTCCCCCATTGTCTCAAATTAGCACTCTTGAGGTCAGTGTATCAGTTACTGCTGGGGTAACCTTGACCTCTCTCCCAGCTGTCCCCCCTCTGTGGAGCTTTGAATTCTGCCCCCCAGAGCACCATGTTCCACATGGCTGCCACCAGTGGGGGGTTGATGCCGAGCAGCTGTGCACAGCCTGCCTCACAGCCAGCTGTTGTTATGCAGTGCACCCTGCATGCCCAGATGTGGGTGCAGTTTCCTTTTGGCTGTGATGGGACAGACCTTGCTGTGCCACTGAGTGGCTCGGGGACCTCTGCTGTCCGCTGCATGCTGCACATGCCTGTGGTGACCAAGGGGAGGGCAGCTTGGCAGGGTAATGGGGAGAGCAGTAGTGCCCATTTGCAGGACAAGGGGTAGTGCTTACCTGCTGGTGAGACCCCAGTCTGACAACTTTGGTAGTAAGCCCCACATTTGTCTCTCTGAAATGGAGTGAGGAAGCAGGGTGATGTGATGGAGCTGGTAGGAACACAGGAAGGCATCGATCCTGGTCTGCGGGCAGGCTGCCAAGGCAGCATGGCTGCAATTACGCATTCAGGGAGCACTGTGGATCTCAGCACTGGGGGCTGTAGAGTCACTTCAGTGCAACCACCAGCTGATTTTCCACAGATCAATAGACCCCTTCCCAGTATGCACTGGCTGGGCCTTTTCTCTCACTGAGCCCATGTCTTCTTCACCAGCTCACTTTGCCAAATGGGGCCTGTGAACTATGGCCTTGAAGTATGACTCTGTGACAGCTAGAGAGCCTTGTTAGTTCCTCATGGGGCAGGTTTCCTTTGAAAAAGATACTTTTCTGAAGGCAAGGTAGGTGAATGTTAGGGTGAAGATAATGAGTACAAAATACACATATGGTATTGCTTGGAAATTGCAGACTATGTGGAACTAAATGGCTTGCATGACATCTCCCTTCTCATGTCTGTTTCCTTCTCCCTAGCTTCCCTATGAGCTGCAGGACATGGTCAATAAGCATCTGCACAGCTCCCAGGAGTCTGCAGGCCCTGGCCAAGAGGCAGCCCACACCTTGGCTCCATCTGATGTTGTGCCCACTTCAGTCATCGCCAGAGTCTTGGAGAAACCAGAATCTCTGGTTCTGAATTCAGCTAAGTCTAGCAGCGGCAGCTGTCCCATGGCTGAAGATGTCTTTGTGCATGTGGACATGAGTGGAGCCCTTCCTGAGGCCTGCAACAGCGCAGGGCAGATGGGGAAGGAGGGTGGAGATGGGGGGAAACAGCAGAATGGTGGCTGCAAGCCACAGAGTAGTGTGGAAAGTGTGCCTGAGGAGGTGCCTGCCTTTGAGAAGCTAAGCCCCTACCCTACTCCCTCACCTCCCCATCCTATGTACCCAGGACGCAAAGTGATTGAGTTCTCTGAGGACAAGGTAAGGATCCCAAAGAACAGTCCCCTGCCCAACTGTACGTATGCTACACGCCAGGCCATCTCCCTCAGCCTGGTGCAGAGCGAAGATGAGAGCTGCGATAGGCACCGGACACTCCCCAGCAGCCCTGCTTCAGAAGGGCGCCGTTCAGCCTCCAGCTGTTCCTGGCAGCAGTCCCCCAAAGCAGCCAGGGCTCATGGCTCTTCCCAGAGCAGCCCATTCAGCAGCCCTCCCCAAATCCCGAGCGCCTTTGCCAGCTCTGCCAGCTCTGAGGAGGACCTGCTGGCTAACTGGCAGCGCATGTTTGTGGATAAGGCACCCCCCACCTCAGAGCGAGTGCTGATGAACCGCACAGCTTTCAGCCGTGACACAGCCCCCGAGCTCCAGAAGAGGTTCAGCCGCTCCATGCAGGAGCTGGGTAGGGCAGCATCGGCTTACTCAGATGGTGAGGAGTCTGCACAGAGCTGCAGTTGGACCGTGAGCCGGGACTCAAGCGTAGACACAGACAGCACTGAGTCCAGAGCCCGTAGGAGCCATTTCTCCTCAGACTATGGTACAGATTTCTCCCAAGATGAAGCCCAGAAGTTACTGCATGAAAGCGGTGGAGGCACTGCTGAGCCTGAAAGCCCCTCACCAGAGAAGCACAAGGACTATGTGGACCTTGGCTTGCCTGAGAGCCCAGCTGAGGAGAGAGAAGTGCTGCTCCAGGGAAACAAGGAGAGCAGCCAAGGAGGTGCCCAAGAGGAAAGCGGAGAAGGCAGAGTCAAGCCTCCTTTCAGTCGGCCGCACCGCAGCCCCAAGAGGATGGGGGTGCACCACTTGCATCGCAAGGACAGTCTGACACAAGCCCAGGAGCAGGGCAACCTTCTCAGCTGAGGCAGTGCAAGAAGCAGCCACACACTGAGGAGCTCTGGGATGCCTCCATCAGTCCACCTGAGGGAGAAGCCTCCATTAGTACCCTCCTCCCAGGGGGGCTCTGCTCTGAGATTTTGTATTTATTCTCTTCTTTTGCTACCTGGAAGAGCTGGGGTCTCCTTTCCCCGGCACCTCAGACCCACAGTACTAGCACACACAGTGTGAACAAGCACACCCACTGCCCCAACACACTCGCAGCTCTCTTTGCAGCCTCACACTGGTGCCTGTACCAGAGATAGTTCTTGGTACCCCTCCTCCTGGTGCCTGTGCCTCTTTTTGCTCTCATCTCCCTTCCCTCTCAGGTACCTGAGGCCCTGGGTGCTCTCGTGCTGTTTGCCCACAGCTGCTCTGCTCTCTTTTAACTTGTGCCAACAGGGCAGAGTGCCTGTGTGGTGGTGTCTGATTCCCTGGGAGCCCCAAGGGCTGTGAGTGGGGCACAAGGACTCTCCCAGCAGATGGCTGTGTGCCGTGGGGATGTGCTGGGATTGCTGGTGTCTCATTTTCCTGCTGGGTTTTGTTTTCCTCAGCCACCCACTGGGTGGTTTTCCAGAATCTGCCTCTGCAGGTCGCTGTCGCATGTCTCCAGCATTGGGCTCAGCACCTGGTCCCCACAGAGGCAATGCACAGGTGCTGGTGCTGTGGTGAAGGGCATGGGCGCTGCCTGCTGAGGTGGTTCAGGGAGGCAGTGCCTGCTGGGCACTGGGGTTTGTGTTTATGTGTCTCCTCCCTCACACCTCTTCCCCCGCTATCTGTGCTGTTGTTTTGTTTGAACGGTGCTGATGCTTTGCTCTTGGGTGGGCTTCTTTCTTCTTTCCAAGCCTTTGGTTTTGGGGTGTATTGTTTTTTCTTTCCCCCACCCTGCATAAACAGACACAGCCGTTGGCAGCCAGTCTGATGCCTGCACTGAGAGTGTGTTGAGAAGTCTCAGCTATCAGAGGTGTGCTTCCCTCTGATCCTGGCCTCCAGCCTGCAGAAACCCCTCCAGAGTCAAGAACAAGGTCTTGCTCTGGGCAAGCAAGGCGTGAAGGATGCTACTGGGCTTTTCTGGGCAGGGCTTGGTGCAGGGCCAGCAGGGATGCGAGGGCAGCATGCTGAGGAGCTGCTCCCTGCAGATGCACTACCTCATAGCTCAGCAGCAGCCCTTCACCAGGGTCTCCTTGCACACCCCCTTCTTGGGGGAGCTCCAGGCTCTGGTGCCTCTCTGGGGCCTCCCTTTCTGGGTAGGGC
Organism: Entomyzon cyanotis; assembly: GCA_024500445.1. NCBI lineage: Eukaryota > Metazoa > Chordata > Aves > Passeriformes > Meliphagidae > Entomyzon > Entomyzon cyanotis. The sequence continues at coordinate 2,121,519 of JAKEPQ010001015.1, read as the reverse complement.
TCTCTGTGTGTTTTTCCTAGTGTAGCGTGATATTGTGTGACTTTTCTTCTCAGTCTTGTGTGTTCAGTGTCTTGTTGGGGGGGGGGAGGGAAGGGGAAAGGTCTGTAGATGTAGGTATTTTTTTGAGGGCTTACAAAGCCCAGGCCTCCTGTTTTAATTTTGTCCTGTGCCCTCATCTGTCTGGTGTTTCTTGGCTCCCATGGGGGTGTGGGACAGAGAGCAGCCTACTTCCCTTCACCATACCCCCTTCAAACCCTGCCCTCAGCCCACTGTCTGGTTTTTCAGTTGGGTTTGTGTTGTCCTCACACCCTAGACCATGAGGGCTCTTCATTGGGCTGGAGAAGAGCACCCCTCTCTCCAGGAGGGAGCATCTGTTCATATGCTTACATCAACCCCTGCTCCCGTCCCCAAAACCCTGTCTCTGCAAAGAGCTTGCAGCTTGCAGCTGAGGCTAGCCAGGGCTTCAGCTTGAGCCTGGAGGCTCCAGGGCCAGTGAAAGGGAGCTGCAGGCCTCCCTGGCAGCTGTGTAGGTTGCTTTATGTAGCCTGGTCAGAGCTGCTGCCTACACACTCACCTTGTTTCCCACTTGGAACAGTTGTGGAGGTGGATGCCACCCTCTGGTGGGGAGGTGGGACTCAGTATTTCACTGCAGTGTTTCGCTGTGCAGACAAACTGGTGCTGAGAGCGGGAGCATCCTCTGAGCCTGCAGAGTGTTTATATCCCCTGTCCCAGTCGTGTGGGAGGGGGTCCTTGTGTTTCCTGCCATCAGCCACTCCACTGCTGCATTTCTTTTGTTTTTCTGCAGCACTGCTGAAGGTTTGCATCTGCAGCAGCTGCCAGATCCTGCCTCATGGATTTCACCTGGGGTTGGGTGCCCACTGAGTGAGCTGCTCTGGCTCTGAGGCTGCTGGTGTCCTGCAGTGGGGGGAGGCATTGCTCCTCAGGGCTTAGCCCCATCTCCCCTGAATCCTGGCATGCTGGTCAGTGGACAAAACTCTGTTTTGCTGAGGCAGCTGGTGCTGATGGTGCTGAACAGAGCCAGCCTCCCACTGCCTTTGGTCAAGGTAGACTGAAAAGCAAAGCAGTGAAGAAGTGGAGGGGTGGTAAAGAGATGCTGAGCACCTCACCAGACACTTGTGCTTTGCAGCATTAGGCCTCTGGCAGGTTGAGGGGGAGCGGTGGCCTCAAGCAGCAGAGCCCTCTCTTTCCCTGTGGGCATGGTGTCCTCTGCACTCCTGCCCACCTCCAGCAGTATTGGCTCTGGGGTCTTGAGCACATCCCACTTCCAGTGTCCCAACTCCAGACTGTTAATCTGTAACTAATGTGTTTTTTTCTGAGATTTTCAAACTGATGTATATTTTAAAACCAGAAATAAACTATTTTAAAAGTAGATGGCAGTGGCTATAGTGTATTTGATGCTAGTAAAGACCTGGACCAGAACAATCCTCGGGATGTGAGGGAGCAGAGCTACTCATGGTACAGTGTCCCAAGTTTGTTGAACTGTGTGTGCCACCCATTGTCTCTTCCAGGGAGAGCAATGGCCTGTAAGCACCCTCAGTGTTACTTGTAAGATTCTGCCTACCCCATTTCACATCTTTTGCTGGCTGTCCTGGCTGATCTGTCTTGGCAGATCCTCCATATACTGATCTAGCATAGGAAGAGTTATAGCTAACCCTTTTAATAGTTGGTTTTCTTGGAGTCATCTGAGAGTATCAGTTCACCACTTCAGAAACTGAGTGACCTGGGACTGTGTAATATACCCACTTGCTGGGGCTCCTCAGAGGTCTGTAATTCTAGAGTCAGCATTTTGTGTGAGGAGGGAGGATTTGGATTGATTGGACAGACCCCAGACAGGAAGCCCTCCAAACATGAGACAAAGGATTCCTGCAGGATGCTGATACATACAGTTGGAAGTGGTTTCTTTTCACGTTAATAGTGCTGCGATGAATTTTCCCATCTCCCAAGTTACGCTGCTGTGCCTTTCTGACTGAGCTGTCTGCAAAGCCAAACACTGAAAAGAGTGTCTTGTTTCTTTTGTCCCCGTAATTAATGATTTTAGTCCTTGTTCCCTTGAGTAGCAGCTGCTGCTACAATTTAATCTTCTAGCCTAATTTGAGCCTTGAAACACGATCTTCCTTGTCAGCAAGGGACGCTTGGGCAGCAGCGCAACCCTCGGTGCTGGTGCGGGCTGAAGCCTTCACCAGAGCGTGCACGGCTGGTCCCAAGTTCCCTGCAGAGCCAGATTAGCCTAGCCCGCTTCCTCCTGGCCCGAGGGAGGGCTTGGCGACAGAAAATTGGGCTGTTACCTACCTGTCCCCAGGACCGGGCCCGCGTCCTGAAGCCTCGGCAGGCGCGGGAGAGATCGTGAGGCGGCGGGCGGCTGGCGCCCCCTGCCGGCGCTCTGGGTCCGCGGCTCCGGCCCTGGCCTGGACGGGCCCTGAGCCGCTGCCCGCCCCTGGCACCTGCCCCTCCCTGGCCTGGACGGGCCCTGAGCCGCTGCCCGCCCCTGGCACCTGCCCCTCCCTGGCCTGGACGGGCCCTGAGCCGGTGCCCGCCCCTGGCACCTGCCCCTCCCTGGCCTGGACGGGCCCTGAGCCGCTGCCCGCCCCTGGCACCTGCCCCTCCCTGGCCTGGACGGGCCCTGAGCCGCTGCCCGCCCCTGGCACCTGCCCCTCCCTGGCCTGGACGGGCCCTGAGCCGCTGCCCGCCCCGGCACCTGCCCCTCCCTGGCCTGGACGGGCCCTGAGCCGCTGCCCGCCCCTGGCACCTGCCCCTCCCTGGCCTGGACGGGCCCTGAGCCGCTGCCCGCCCCTGGCACCTGCCCCTCCCTGGCCTGGACGGGCCCTGAGCCGCTGCCCGCCCCTGGCACCTGCCCGCCCTGGCACCTGCCCGTCCCTGGCCTGGACGGGCCCTGAGCTGCTGCCCGCCCCTGGCACCTGCCCCTCCCTGCCGGTCCCTGCCCGTATCTGTCAGTCCCTGCCCGTACCTGGCGATACCTGCCGGGGTCGCGCAATGGCGGAGGCGGACGCTCCCGAATGGTGCCACACATCCGTGACCTTTATAAAAGTCTCATCGCGACAGCAGTACAAGCGATAGAAAGGACATCTCTTATACACATCTGAATAAATACAGCCTGCGCCCTGCGGGCGCAGCCGGGCGTGGGGGGTGGCAGGGCGGCGTGAGCTACACATGCGGCGACGGGGACAATCACAAGCAGCCGACGAGGCGTGTGACGATACAGAGACGTGTGTAGAGATTCGCTCGGACCGGGCTCCTGCGCTCAGAGAGCCCAGGGAGGCATCAACAAGAGGTGAAATGTGTGAGAAGAGGGCTGGGGAGCCCACCGGAGGCTGGGGCTGGCAGGTGCACGCTGGCCTGGGGAGCGGTGCTCTTCTCGGCAGAAGCAGGCAAGGTAGCCCAGCTACATTTCTGTTTCTGCTAGGAGGCTGTCACCGAGACCTGACGTCATCAGGACCATCTGGGAGCTGGAATCTGTGTCGAGAGAGGGAGAAAACCGTGAGCCGTTCGGGCTGCCAGAGAGTGTGAGGCTGTACTGCAGATCCAGAGGTGACGGTGAAGAATTAAAGCACCACAGGGTGGGAAGAGAGCTGCTAAGAGAAGTGTGAGATTAAGTGGGGACTAGGCCTATTCTGGCCATGCAGCAGGACAGAATTGATGTTCGGGGAGGGGCAGAAAGCAGAGATGGCAGCAAGAAGCCAGAGGAACATCAGATGTGAGTGTCCCCCACATGCAGGTGATACTGGTTGTGCTGGCCCAGCTGTGCCTGTTCCCAGCCCTGCACAAACCCTTAAATCTGCACTCACCAAGTGTTCTTCAGCTAGAGAGACAGTGTCCAGGTGGGAAAGGCTTAAGGCTGCAAGCCAACCAACACCATGTAGGATGGTGGTGGTGCCTTCCCAAGAGCAGGGAATGCCATGGGCAATCAGCCATTTCATGGCAGCAGAGGCCTGGAAATACTGACTTTCAACACTTCATGAATGGAGTGTTTGTGCAGCCCTCCCTTGCCTGCCTCGGGGAGGTGAGGACAGCTTGCTGGCTCTGCCATGGCTCAGAGCACCAGCCAGGAACACTGTGACTCTCCCCACAGCAAGTGAATCAACTGCAAGGAGCATGGGCCCACATAGCAAGTGAGAAACTCAGCAGGGTACCAGTTTCCCATCCAGAAGCCTTTCTAAACAGAAAAAAATCTGTTTTTTCCTGGATGGGAGGCAGGAGATCTCTAGTGGCAGTCCTACACATTCAAAACTACTGCAAGGGATCTCTATTTTAGGAATCAGTTTCTGGAAACTAGATCCAAAACTTGGCCAGACTGTCATTGAATGACTTTTATTGGTTTAATGTAAGAGGATCCAGATGTTTTGAGGCTCAAGGATTGGTTGTGCTTGTCTGCTGGTAGTCTGATATGAGAATTGTGATGGGTGAAGGACAAATAATGGTAAAAAAGAAAACCCTCAAACCAGTTGGATCACAAGGTAGGTATGACAATATACAATATCATATATGCAAACTACTCAGAACAGGCTACTGCTGTCTCCATAATACACCTTTTTTCCATTACAAGCAACAGACAGACCATGGCACCTGGCTAACCCTTCACATGTTTGGGACGTAGAGATAGGAATAGCTGATGCTGTGTGGATTGCAGGGAGGTTCTGGAAACAGTGAGGAATGACGCAAGTTTTGGCTAGGATATCTGGCAAAGGCTCCCAAGATCTTTAATATTCCTGCCCTTGAGTTTTAAGACTTTCAGGTTTCATTCCTGCAGCATCAGGAAAAATGCCTCAGAGGTACTGTTTCCACTCTTTGCAACAGCTGCATTGTCCTTGGAGGCTGCCTTTCCAAGAGTGGCTCAGCCCAGCCCTGTTTAACGTGAAGGTCATGCCTGGAGGTGTACGTATTTCATGGAGGTTGTATGTATTCCAGTTCATGGGGAGAAGGGACAGAACCCATTCACCAACCTCACCACAAGAGCCCAGTGGCACTGGAAACACCCCAGACACCCCAGTTCCTGCCTGTCAGGTCCTGCCCCCCAACCCAGCTCCCAGAGCTCTTACTGTTCTGGCAGATCCAGGGGTTCTTCTCCCTGGCTGTGACTTCGTGAGCCTCTGCCTCCTCCTCTTCCTCGCCCTCTGAGAGAAGATCAGAGATCTGCTGCTGCAGCTCAGGACTAATGTTGTTCTCTGCCAGGATGAGTGTCCGTAGGGCTGTGGGGTAATTCTCTACCATGTCCAGCAAGGTCTGGGGGGAGAGTGAGATAAACAGGCTGACAAGCAGAGCAGAAAGAGTGTCAGTGCTTTGTCTCCCTGCAAACTCCAGCTCTCTTCTCCTTACTTCTGCCTTCCCTTGGCCTTGACCCAGGCTTTATGAGAGACTGAGGACTTCCCCTCTTTCTGTGGGAAGAGCTGAGCTTGGATTTCCTGTCTCTATCTAAAGAAAAGGGACTACTCTACACCCTGTTGCTGTCACATATTCAGGCTCATTCCCTCTTACCACTAGAAGGTGGAGCTCTGAGGAGAGCCTTGGCCTGTATTTGTCCACAGAGCTTTAGTTCTGATTCTCAGCCAAAAATCCAACCTCTTACTTCTTCCAAGAAAACAGCTGGGGAAAAGCAAGAACTCCCTGAGTGCACGGAAGGAAGGAACTCCAACTTGTGGTTGGAGGCAAGTGTGGGTCCAGACATCCCAGACCTGTGCCTTTGAGATGTCAGGGATGCTGTAGAGTAACTGTGGGCTCTCATACCTGAGCTGACTGGTTGGTAAGTCCTGTTCCCTCCAAGTCCAGCACTTCGAGGGTTCGACTGGAGGCCACAGCGACAGCAAGCATCCCAGCTACCTGGTCACCTGTGGGAGGAGCAAACAGGGCTGTCAGCAGTGCCTGCCTTCCCTCATGTAATGCCACATGCCCTCATGCGCCTGGGCCTGTCATGGGAATGTCCTCTGAATATTTTTGCCACCAGACAGCCTTCCAAATCTGTTACCTCGTGGAAAAAAAGCTGTTAACTGAAAAAGAGACGAGGAAAGGTGCACCATTTTGTGGTTATGGGAGCAGTCACTGATTATCAGTGGGAAAACGAAGGAATACAGTGAAATTGGTTTTATTGCCCAAGGACCCATATCTTCACAAATCTCCTTCCTACTCAAGGAGACAAGGGCCTTTAACAGGGCCCTGTAAAGGCCCCAGACACAGAATAGGAGCTGAATACTTCAGTCTAGGGAAAGGCTGGAGTCTGACAGAGAATGCTGCATCAGCTGACGGACTGCCTCCCTGGAAAGGGGGTAGACTTTGAGAGGGGATGCAGCAGGACAAGGAGCATTAAAGATTGATGTTGGTGAAGAGACAAGACTCCAGCATATTCTGACATTCTCTGTCGAGTGCCAAGATGCCATACAACTGTGACACTTTCTCTTGGAACAAAACACAGACTGCTGTCAAGTAACACCCTGGGGCTCTTCCTGTCCAAGAGGAGGTACCTGGTCAGACAGAGGGCCAGGGGGAGGTTCTGCATGCAGACAGGTTGAGGAGGGGAGTGTCATCCTGATGCTGAGGGAGGCATGGCCCGATCTCCTCCTCACCACCTTGCAGCAGAGCGGGAGAGTTTGTTTCTATGGCAACGAGTGCCAGGCTCTCTTCCTCCTCCTCCCTGCTCCTCCAGGAAGATGAAGGGGGGAGTGCGGGGACATACTGCATCTGCCAAGTCAGCTCCAGCACCCAGGGTTTCAGGAACAAGGCAGACATGGAGGGTCAAACGTGACGACAAAGGTGGTGGAGTGGGCAAGGCACAGCCTCCTTTCTGCACCACCCACACAAGCAGAGCAGTAAGGGTGGCTTCCCCTAGAGTTGAAGGTGCCTGGCAGGGTGAACTTGCTGCTGGGGATCAGAGGGCACTGATGCTTGCATGGAACTGCCCCATCCTACTGTTGATGCTCTACCACCTTTCCAGAGCTTGGTCCCTGGTCCCTGGTCACCCACTGGTGCCAATCACACAAACACTGAGAGACAGGAGTGCAGCACCCCCTGCTCCTCCTCCCTGGCCCCCAGCTTACCTAGGGGATTGTAGTCCAGGTTCAGCACGCGGAGCTGTGAGCTGTGAGCCACTGCAATGGCTAGGCGTCCCCAGCCTTTGCTCGTGATGCCTGGGTTGGCGCTCAGTGTTAGCTCTTTAAGGCCTGGAGAAGAGAGAAGCCAAACCAGAGCCTTAGGGTCCCCAAAGCAGTCACAGGAGAACTAGTTCAGCTCACTAGAACAGCTTTGGGTTGTGTCCCCTGTACTCTGTTGGGCTTAAGGACTTGGTTTGCTCTGACAACTGTCATCACATATTTCAGTGATCAGTGAATCAGTGATCACTGCCTTCAGCTGTGGCCCTTCATTTATCCGTGCTACAACTGCCCCAGTTATCTGCTCTCCCAACCTGTGTCCTGCTTACTCTAAATAGCAAACACAATGGAAACAACTAATGGGTGTTCTAGACAACTGACTGGGTGAAGAAAGTGGCATGAGGTGACAGGCTGGAGAAAGGATAACAGGGACAGCAGGCTCTGAAGCCTGCACCTGAGAGGGGTGCCCAGCAGAGATAACAGCATCAGTGGCATTGTGAGCACACAGAGGAGGAAGTGCTGGGAAAAGGTGGAAGGCACTTTGAGAGTCAGAAGAAAGGAGCGGTATTACCTCAGTGCATGCCAGCTCTCAGCTTGACTGGGTCACTGGCCCCACACCACCACAGATCATTCCCCAAAAGACTTCGAGTCTTGGCACTAAGGCTTTGACTGTGCAACTACACACTCATGGAGTGCACCTGCAAGCACAGACAACTCCCAGGCACTGATAATAAAGCCAAGTGCTGAGGTAGGGGTACACAATATATTTATCTAAGGTCATTATCAACACACAAATGTAAAATAATAAATTCAAAGTCCAAGCTGTCCCCTCCTCCACTTTCTAGTGCTTCTGACTTGAACCAGAAGCAACCTGTTAGTCCCTGAGCTCCAAACTGTCAGCAGGACAGATCAGTAGCAGAAAGCCCAAACTTGCCCAGGGGAACCACTCCTCTATTTCTTGGCTCTTCTGCTTTTCTTAAGTGGGGGGAAGAAATTCCTCAGCCGTGGCAAACCATAGAGCCTGCCTCCTCCAGGGCTGAGGATTTACTGCTGCATGCATATGCTCTATGTGAAAGCTCCACCGGTCACTGAGCAGCCCATAGCCCCTGGTGCTTACCAGACTTGGCCCCATCAGGCGGCAGGAGCCCACAGATAAGGTTGATGCCTTCATCACCCAGCATGCAGTCTCCTAGATCCAGAGCCACCAGCGAGGGGTGGATGGAGAGAGCAGGATTGAGGAGGGCCAAGCCTGCATCTGTCAGGGGACTCCCATGGAGGCTGTGCAGGTAAAAGGGAAAATTACTACGGAGCCTTCTTCCTGGGGGCTAAGTAACCTGACGGGGAGGAAGAAGCAGATGAAATGAGGTGGATGACAAATACTTACCCCAAGTGGGCAAAAAGGTCTGGGAAGCCTCTGTTGCAAGGACCATTTGGCCGCTACAGTGGCACTCCTCTCCCGGCCGGGACCAGGGATGCAGGGCATGCCAGCGTGGAGGGGCAGCCCCACCACCGGGGCAGCCAGGCTGGAGGGCCGGGACTGAGAGGCAGGGCCGTGCCCAGCCGGTGGGGGCAGAGGTGGCTCCCGCCCAGCCGGTGGGGGGCAGCGGTGGCTCCCTCCCAGCCAGGTGACGGGCAGGGGCTTATCCTCCGCAGCGTCAAGGGCATTTTCCCTTCGACAAGACTCAAATTCAGGGGCTGGCCCGGAGCTGCAAGTCTCCCCGAAAGAGCCGTCCCTCCCGGGAGGTGGCCGGGACCCCCTGGCAGCCCCCGCCCCGCTGTACTCACAAGAGGGACTGGACGGAGCGGTTCGTCTTCAGGGCCTCGGCCAGCTGCTTGACGCGATTGATGTTGGAGACGATGCCCAGGTTGAGGTTGAGCTGGGCGAGGGAGCGGGACTCGGCCACCCCGCGGCAGACGTGCCCGAAGTCCCGCTCGGAGAGCTGGCAGCCCCGCAGCGACAGCAGCCGCACCGAGTTCTCCCGCAGGCTCTCGCAGATGTCCCGGATCTCCGCCCCCGACAGCGTCTCCCCGGAGATCTGGATGGACCCCGGCAGCATCTTCTCCCGGCTGGGAGCGCCGCCGATCCCGGGGCCGCGCCGCCCGGGCGCCGGGGGAAGCCGCGCTGCGCGCTGCGGGCCGGGGCGGGCGCCGCCGCCGCTGCTGCCGCCGCTGCTGCCGGGCAGTCCCGGCCCGGCCCACCGCGGCCCCGGGGGCGGCACCGCGCTGCCTCACCGGCGGCCGCCGGGCCGCCCCGCTCCGCCCGGCGGGGCGGCGAGACTCAGGGCAGCCATCGGTGGGGGCTGATACGCACCGGGGCGCGGGGTCGCGCCTCCCCGCAGCAGCGGGCGGGGGCCGGACAGCCCCGCGGGTCCCCGCCCCGCTCCGCCCGCACCTGCCGGGCCGCCCCGCCTTCCCTCGGCAGCCGCTCCGGGCCCTCCTCGCCGCCCGGCCAGCGCCTCCCCGCGGAACGGAGCAGGAGGGGAGGGGGCTCGGCATCCCTCATCCCATCCCGGCATCCCGCCCGGCATCTTGGGTCCCGACGCCACTCAAAGCCTGCGAGGGGCGACGGCAGCGCCCGCTGGCACCTGCCCGCTGCCCTGAGGAGATGGCCAGGGCCGGCGGGGCTGAGTCCCCGGCACTGGGGTTGCAGAGGGGGAAGGAGGGTGGGAGAAGCACCTGGCAGGGGCTCTCCATGCCAGCCCTGCTCCCACCCGGGGAAGGGGCCAAAGCCATTGGGCCTTGGCTCACTCTGAGTGCTTGGTCTGAGGAACCGCGGTGTTCCATGGCTTCGGTGGCGTTTAATGCTTAAACCTGCTAAACCTGAAACCTGGACCCATGACTTAATGGCAAGATCGGTCTGAGCTGCTCCTCATGGCCCAGAGCTTGCAAGAGCCAGCTCTTGGAGGCAGCTGGTGAAAGTTTGGAGGGCTGGGGAAGGGCCACAGGCTTCCTTATCCCTGAGCACACAGCCTGTGCCCTCAGCCTGACCTGAGGTATGCGGAGTACACCCCACCTCCTGCTAATTCACAGGTATGGATCAGAGGGAGTTGTTCTCTCTCTCCCTGTTGAGTAATCCTGTACTTGGAGAGAAATAGGAAGCAGGGCCCCTGCGTTTTCAACTTCACTGAGCTGAAAAAGGAAGCCAGTGATGTGGAAATTAGGTTAAACCGCCTAAGTAGGCAGCTTTCTGCACGTAACTAATCTGGCTGCTGCATATAGCAGTGCTCAAGTGAATTCCAGCCCAGTGAGTAACACTGGGACAAAACCAGGCTCCTCTGCTTGGTTTGCAGGCCAGTGCTGGGGAGAAGGGATGCAAAGTGAAGAGAAAAATAGGGTGTGGAGGGGAATATGAAGCAGTTCTCCTCCATTGAAATGGAAAAGCAGATCACCTTAGCTGAGGATGCATGTTAGGTCCTGAATGACAAGAGAAGCAGCAGCTTTTAGACTTTGGCTGCAGCATCTAACTTCCAGTGTGGGTATCACCATGTCTTTTGAGTAATCCATTGCTGTTCTCTAGACTATCTACACACGTTTCTTTCCCTGTTGCACAGGGATGCATGACCTTGATACTGTTCCTGCAGGATACACTGAGAACAGATGACTGGCCTGGCAACTCGTCTGGGCTGGGATATGAGCAGCAGCTGCAAGCATCCAGCTGTGGTACAGCTGTGGTACAGCTGTGGTACTGTGGCTTACAGAAAAGGAGCAGCTCATCTCTAAGGTCACATTAAAAGACTCAGGTGAGAATGGGATCCTATGTATTGTAGGGTGGTGAGGGACAAAGGCTGGATTTACAAGTGGTGGACAGGGGTGACCAAGAAAATCCTGCTACTGCATGCAGGTCAACTAGAAGGCTGAGACTCACCTCCTAATTACCTCCAGGCACTAGTCAACCCATGCTTTTTTAAACAGACTATTATTAGAGAGGTGCTTGGAAGAGAACCCTGGGGACATGTCCCAGTTTCATCGATAGCAGCAGTCCCGAAACATTGATGAACATGCCCTAGTGCATCTTCACTGCCTGTTGTCAGGAGCAAGAGCACATTGAGGAGACAAGTGTCCCACCTACTTAATGCTCAATTAATTGAAAAAAGTGGCACAGGAGCTAATGGTCCAAAGCTTTGGCTCAGCAAACCTAATGCAGGGCTATGCAGAGGGGGCTTTCGCAATGCTCTGTTGGGTAGAACTAGGTATTTTTTCCTTGTCATGTGCAGCCATCCAGCAGGTATGAGGAAGGTAATTTATTGTTTACCTTCTGGGGGCAGAAAGAGTGATGCCATTAAGAGTTAACACATAAACAGAAAAAAACGGCGGATGAATAGCAACTAGAATGAGAGTAGACACAGGAAGGAAAACAAATGGGAGAAGAAACAGCCTACCTGTAACCCAAAATCACAGCTGAGGTGACCATTAGTACAAGGATGGACTGTAACAAGAGTTGGACTGCCAGGTACCACATAGAAGAGGAGGAGGTCATAGATGCTTTAATATATGTTTTTAGCTTTAATATACAGCTTCCTCTTTCTAATCTGACAGATTTTTATGTTTATTCCATATTTAATAAAGAGGGGCTTACACAGAGCTACCTTTACTCAAAAGGGGAAAGTGATGAGGGGGTTATTTCAGATATGCTGCAAGGGAGGAGAGAGAAAATTATTTGAGATTTGCTGCAGGAACTATGTCAGGAAACAAAGGCAGAGATAGGCACAATAGGGTTGTGAGGCTTGTTCTGATAGCTAGAGGACTTGAATAAGCATTGAGATGCCCTCCCACAAGGACTTTATTAAGCCTGCGTACTCAGCATGCTCCCTGGAACTGCAGCATGCATGCATTTCCCTGAAAAAACGTGTCCTTCTCTGTCAGTGAAAGGCAATGCTGAAGCTCTCAGCTGAGTACTGAATTTCTGGCAGTACAGAGCAGTTCAGCTTCCAGCTGCTGCTGCACAGAAAATTAATCAGGGCTGAAGAACTGGAGCAGAGCAAGCCCCACAGGTTCCAAGAGGGTGGCTGGTTGTCACCCTGATCATGTCCCCAGCTGACAACACACAAGCTGCTCAGGGGAAGCATGAGGAATTTGCTCACTGCTCTCCTCTGTTCTTGGAGTGAAAACACAGGGCACAGCTTCACCCCTCTGGTTCAGCTGAGCAGCTCAGCGCAGGAGGGAGCACAGCTCTTCTCCAACTGTGTCTGTAGATCAGCACTGATATAATTTTGGTGCAGAATAATTTTTTCTTAGCTGAACTTACTCCAGTAACAATTGTCTCTCTTCCTTCCCCCCTGCCTGTACTTCCAGAGTTTGCACCAAGAGAAATGCATCATTCTAGGCTGCCAGGGCAAGAACTGTGAATCAGAAACCAACCTCCTATGGAGATACAAAGAGGGAAATACCAGAAGCAGCCTTACAAACTAACATTTCCATTTTGTCAAATTTCAAAGCAATAGAAATTCTAGGAGCTTAAAGTGGTTCAATTGGTCCAAAAAAACCCGTGGAGACTACTAGCCCAAATAACTAACAATTCCCACAAGTAACTTGTTCTGAGTGCTGTTCTTCAGCCAAAATGTTTGCCAAGGAAAGGGGTCAGGAGGGGAGGACAGAGTGACAGAACCTGTGTGGTCTGCATGTTATTGTTACCAGACAAGCTCTTTGCTCTTGGAAGGGGAACAAATTATGAATAAGGGAATAAGCAAATAGTGGAAAGTAGGTTTGTCACTGAAAATGCTCAAGTCCTGTCCAGTGACATTTTTTTTATCTGAAGCAGATGACCAGCCCGATTACAGCAGCTGGCACTATCTTCCTCTCTTTCACTGCACCTTGGCACTAGTCTGAATACCACTACAGCTTCATCCTCTCCCATTAATAAAGCAAGGGACCAAAGAGTGCAGTTCTGACATACTGTCTGCCTTGTGCACTTGTGGGTACACCAAGAAAGGCCAACATCCTGGGTTTTTTTCTGCCTGAATTTAAGGATGAACTTCTCTGAGGGGTGGCTCCTCTCCCCCAGACATCCAGAACTACAGGGAGAGAAAAGATGAAAGCCAGTTACCAGCAGCTTCCTCTCACAGACCAATAAAAGAGCAGTGAGGGAAGGCTGAACTACCCAGTTATGAGTTACTGCAGTGCAGGTAAGCCTAGACTAGGCTGTTCTGCTTGCCCATCCTTACTGGAGCTTTTCTGCATCAGTACACTGGAAATTATTGTGCCAACTCTATTTCCACTGCACACTCATCTATTTCTCCCTTTGTTAAATGGAAACACCAGAGAAAAGTTTGCCAGAGGTCCTCAAGGCCCTAGGAGTCTTTTAAAAAAAAAAGGCCTAGACTCAGCTTGAACAGCCAGGCAGTACACTGCAGAGTGGGGAATGGGTGGCTGGGGAACAGGATGCCACCACTGCTGCCCAGAGGTGACAGTCCCATGGCTGGGAGACATGAGGGCAAGCAGCACAAGGGTGGGCTGAACTGGCCTCCTAATAGAAATATCCACTGGAGACCATGCACAAACACATTGCCCTTGCATGTCCTGCAGAGCAACATGGGCAGAAGGGTGGCAGGAACAAAAGGTACTGTGAAAGCATGGGAACAGATACATTTCTGACATGCACAGGAGAAGGGATAGTCAGGTGAGATAGCAGCTTGGACCAAGTGAAGAGAGAGGGATCAATCTGGAACATGACTAGAAAGAGCATGTGGTTAAACATGGTGCTGTTCCTGAAAATTGCCAGAGAAAGTGGAGTTCCTGTACCTTTTCAACTACTGTGCCTTTGAAAAAGGTGCCCAAAACAGGCCATGTATCACAGAACATTTGAAGAAGGATAGCAGAAAATTGCAAAGAATCTTGCTTTGTGTCGAGGGCAGGACAGATAAAGGTGCAGAGACCCAACACCATGCTCCCATTAGACAAGCAGGCTCAAGCATAAGACATCACTCAGCACCAACATCAATTTAATTCTTCCCTCTTCAGGACAGGAACAGGGCAGATACTCCTGGAGTTACATCAGCAAGCGGAAAGAGGGCTAAGGGACAAACTGCGCTGGGAAATCCCAGCTAAACATGCAGGCAACAGACCCACTCTACTCAAGACAGCCCAGACCTGGATGGGGGAAGAGTGTAGTTCTTCTGAGTCACTGAGGTGCAACTCACCTCAGCTGAGTCCACTCAGCTGTCCAAAACTGTAACCCAGAGGACAGGTCCAGGAAAACAAGACCCAAGTTGTCTTCTTGCTGTTCTGTCCTGTTCCTAAGAGGCAGCAGGTTACTGTGGCCCTATGCAGCCCCAAAAGTAGTGAAGGAAGCAAGTCCAAGTCTGTAAAACTACAGGGTCAATGCAATGGCTTTGGCTGTTGTGTTCAATACAGCATTGGAAACAACTGGAATGTCTCGGGCAACTCTCTGAAAGGGCGGCATGTTGGGTCCTTCCAATGTGTCCAGGATACCTGCAGGAACAGAAAAAAGGGGAGAGAGGCAAGAGTCAGCTCAGATGATAGCAGATGGCACATTTCTTCTTGCTTTTCTTTCTGTGTAGGTAGTGGTTGATGCTGGCAGGGCCCAGGAAAGGCAAAGCACTTGAAGGCAGTGGGAGGAGACATCTAGCCCCAAAGACCGAACAGGAGTAAGCACTTCCATCCAGAGACCACAGGGTACACATCAGAGCTTGTGCTTGGGGCAGGAAAACTGTATGTTCCCAAGAGGAACACAGATCCTTTTGCTTTGAGGATGTCAGATCCATTCCCCTGCCATTTGATGTGAAAGCAGGTACTGCCAGGGATGTTGCACTGCTGAGAAAAATTGATAAAATCCTGTTCCTTCTTCATCCCAGCACAGACCTTGCTCTCAGACCAAGACTGTCTGCTTTTATCCTGAGATACACTTGCAGACACACATCAGGAGCTGCAGCTAGGCTGCAATGTGGAATTTTTATCACTGCAATATAAATGGGCCACGCTTGGCAGGAAATACACAGACCAATGCAAATGTCCTCAAGTCCCTGTCAATTACCCTCTTAAGATTGATAATCAGTTTTGGAGTGCCTTGAAGAAAATTGCTTCAAGTATATTTTATTCTATTTCATCTGCAAAAAAGCTGCAGAGCAGAACCTTTGTTGTAAGAACAGATTCAGGAAAGAACAAGATTTGTATCTAAAAGGACTTGTAATGCTATGTATAACCCCTAATTATGCAGATTTATCAGAAATATCATGAACAGGTCTGGCTGCCTAAACTCATAAACAGAGTTGCAGAATTGCGTATTTAGGGATCTGGAAACTCTCTAGAGGTGGGGTGGGAGAAGAATTTTGGTTTTGTTTTTTTTAAGGAGGTTAAGACTTTGTTAGGAGAAAACATGAAGAGACACGGAAGGAGGACCTGAACATGTATGGCGTGGTTAACAGTACCAACTGAGGAAGATACAGTTTCTGCTACCTGCGCTGTACAACACAAGATAAAAAGAGGTGTTGAACAAAGAAGGAAAAACACTTATGACACTCTTCCTGATCAGAGAAAAGCAGCCTGACTTCAACAATATTCAGGAAGGGGCTGGACATCTGCATGCAAGAACAATCAGTACTGTTACACTTCATTTGTGGGAAAATAATAAAGGTCCTGCCTCACAAATTGGGTCTTAAGTGCTAAAACTCAGTGCACAGTAGCTACCCCAATGTTTACCTGCTGTCCCACTTGAACAGCTTCTTCTAAAAAAAGCTAGCGGTGGTCACTCCAGAGTTGGAAACTGGCACAGATGCCAGATTCAAACTGTCTGTCCTTTCTCTTGGAGAGAAAAAAAACAACTTCTCTTCCCCCAGATCTAACAGGATGTCTTTATATCTCCCTTGCTTACCTTCTACCACCTTGTGATAAGCAAAGTGCAGATAGAGGAGAAAAAGCATATGCAGAGCAGCAAGAGTCCCACACAGGATGAGCCGCTGGGTATGTCCCACGGTGCGTGACACCAACACAGCAACCTACGAGAGATAAGGTGATCAGAGACAAGGCAGCTGCTACCTGAGCCTCTGGCCCTGCAGTCAGGAACACACAGACAAATGGGCCAAGCAGTGAGGATCTGCAGAAACGCTGCACTGAGTATTTTTTGCAGTTTTCACCAACAAATTTAGAGTAATTTGACACTGTTTTGTGTAGGTGAATGTTGCCCAGTCTTGCCAGGAGTGCAGGATGCTCAGCCATGGCTGTCCACAGCAGCAAGGGCTGTAAGGGAGTAAATAAGCCTCCTACAGCTGTTAGAATGGGTGAGGATATTAATCCAAGCAGCACCTCCATACACCAGTGGCCAAGTCATTCAGGAGCATCAGGCTGTCCTCCACAGCATCTCGAATGGCTGTGAAATGAACCACCAGGCCAAGGAACAGAAAGCAAACAACACTTCCCTCCTTTTTTGTTTTTGTCCCAGGAAGAGGAGGACCCCAGGCTGCCTGTCCCTTACCATTCGTAGTGTAGAGAGTCCACCAACAACCAACCAGAAGATATAGAAGAGGGAGTGGAAGTGGATATTATAGGTGACAAAGAGAGTGATGCAGTGTCCAAAAAGACCGTAGCCCTGACAAAACAAAAACGTCCATGTTACAAGCAGCAGTCCCACACAAAGGGCCATTGATCAAGAGCACGAACAGCCTATTCCTGCAACACTCCACCATGGCAAAGCCTCACAAACCACTCATTCAATGCCGAACAATCAACCAGAACAACAACTTTAACGGCAGCTCACACACAGATAATCTGTCCAAAGGATTCACAGGCATGTCAGAGATTGCGACAACTTGGGAAACAGATCAAAGATTCTCCAATTCCAGAGAAATTGGAGTATCCTGTTTTTTTACCACCAGGCTCTCAAAGCAGGAAGTGCAAAGCAGGAGACCTGCATGAAGGAACTGCCTCTTTGTACTATTGCTGTGCGTGGGATGGGGCAGGTCAGAAGAGCATCCCTGAACTCCAGGTTGTCCCAGTGCAGTTACCTGAGGCCAGCAATTTACAAAGACTTTTTCTGTTCTTTGGGAAAAGCTTGTTCTGGAACACCATGCAGCCAATGTACATCACAGGGCAGCTCCATGAGTACATACCAACAGCGACAGCATCTGCACCATCGTGATTTGGGCATTGCACAGATATGCCAGGAAATACATGAATGATGAGACGCCCAGCCAGTAACCGAAGCAGGTGCCAATGGCTGTGCCCATCAGTGTGCCTTCCCTCTGTGGAGACAGTGTCAGGATGAGGAGAACTCAAAGAAGTGACCTGCCAGCACCCAAATTTCAACCGAGAGTCCCAGACCTTTTGTAGGCATTATCAAATAGCTGGCTAGCAGCATTCAGGGGGCCACAGGACCTACACTCCAAGCTCTCCCAGCAGCAGTGTCAAGACTTTCTGGTGCTTCCCTCTTCCCACCCCCAAACCAACATGTTTTTTCTCAAATCAATCTCCCTTTCAGCAAGATGCTTATTCAGTTATAAAAGAGCTTTCCTCTCCTTTTCTAGTATCACTGCAGCAATGCAGAGCCCAGTCAAACCCCCACTTATCACTGAGACTTGACGTACAATGATGGTGTCTGAGGTCTTCATTCCATGCAAAAGAATGGCCACCAGTGTGAAAACCAGCATGAGGGGTCCATACAGTTCGCCTGCAATCTTCTACAGGAGGAGACATGTGAGGGAAAGTTTGGTTAGTGCCCCTGAATAACACAGTCCCCACCACATGCAATTGAGAAGTGCATTGGAGGCAGTTTATCACCCAGGTTATCACCTGAAGTTAGGTGAAAGCACACTAAGCTTTGGTACAACCATGGAAAGGAGTCAACAACATTTTCAGGGAGATGGACACCTAACAAACTCAGTCCTTAATAACATGGACTATTTCAGTTTTAAAAGGTGTCTGTGGGACAGTCACTTGGCCATGGAGTCTGATGCAGCAAAAGGGAACTCACCTGTGGGAAATTAATCATCTTCACAGGAATCATGGACTCCAGCAGTCTGCATCACAGGAGAACAAGGAATGACAACAGGAGCAGGAAGGACAATAGGATGGTTAACAAAATGTTTCATAAGTAAAAAGATCCCACGCACCCATTACCAATGTTTGCTGTTGTGTTCACAGGCCTTGGGGGACAGAGATTCTTTCTAAAGGGTGACTCAAGGTCATTAAAGAAGAAAAACCTCAGTGTCAGCAGGTTAACTTTGCTGGGGAGGGGCAGATTCAACAAAAATGTTTAGGGATCCACTCACAGATGAGAGCTCATTGACAGAACAGCAGGAAGGAAAGGTAACTTTCCTTGTGAAGACTCACAAAACTTTGCCTTGTTGGACACAGCTGTGTTGCAAACCCAACAGAAGCCACATAAGGCAGCCAAGTATGAAAAGAGCCTCTCCTCCTGCCCTGAGCAGCAATGCTGGGTTACAGGGCCGCCAGCCCAACCACGGGACCTCACTAAGGAGAGTGGGACAAACGCACAGTGTGTTTCCCCATGCATGAGTCTTCCTGCAGGCCTGACAGCGCTGTCCTGCTGGCTCGCTCGGAGCTGACAGCCAGCCGCCGGCAGGCACGGAGCCGCTGGATCCCCGCGCCGGGGGCTGCCCACCTGGCTCGCACTTGGACGGGCTCCACATCGAAGTAGGGCCGGAGGATGTCGATGTTGGCGTAGAGGCTGAAGGCCCTGGAGGCTTGTCTCTTTCCCACCTGCCACATCTGCGGAGAGAAGGGAGCGGGCAGCGGCCGGCTGGGCAGGCAGGGACCCCCGGGGCCGGGAATGGCCGGGGCACAGAGCTCACCTGGTCAGCGACCTGCCGGCCCAGCTGCCCCCGCAGCCCCTTCATGCCCAGGAACTCCCCGTCCTCCTCCTCGCCCGCGCCCGCCTCGCCCTCCGCCTCCTCCTCCTCCTCCTCCTCCTTCATGCGCTGGTGCATCTCTCCCATGTCCTCGAAGCTGGAGCCCGACGTGTCGTCCATGTTCTCCATGTCGATGACGGCGGAGCCGCCACCCTGCGCCGGGGCAGACAGGCATCAACACCCGCTCGGCCCGGCCCCGCCGCCCCCGGCCCGGCCCGGCCCCACCTGCATGTTGTCCTCGAAGCCGCCCCATTCGGCGGCGGGGGCACCGCTCCTGCCGCCGCCCGCCGCCCCCGGCGCGGCCATGGTGCTCGTCCCGGCCCCGCCGCGCTGGCCCGGATGGGCGGGAGCCGGATGTGACGGCGGCCGTGCAGCGACACTCAGTGCCGGGGAGCGCCGCCCATCGCCCCCATGGCGGCCCGGCGGAGTACGGACGAGATGCGGGACCGCGTGGTGCTGGGCGAGTTCGGCGTTCGCAACGTGAGCGAGCCCGGCGGGGCGGGACGGGGAGCGCCCGGCGCCCGCAGCCCCTCACGGCCCCGCCTGTGCCCTCTGCTCGCAGGTCCACACCACCGACTTCCCCGGCAACTACCCCGGCTACGATGACGCCTGGGACCAGCGGCGCTTCGAGGAGGTGGGTGAGCGGCGCCGGCGGCCGGGGCTGTGGGTGTGCTGGGAATGCGGGCCCCGCGGCCGGGGCTGTGGGTGTCCCGGGGTCTGGCCCTGCGGCCGGGGCTGTGGGTGTCCCGGGGTCTGGCCCTGCAGCCGGGGCTGTGGGTGTCCCGGGGTCTGGCCCCTCGGCCGGCGTGACTCGCCGTGCGCGGCTCCCGCAGGCGTTTCGCGTGGACGTGATCCGTGAGGAAGAGGACTCCCTGGAGTTCGACATGGTGGGCATCGACGCAGCCATCGCCAATGCCTTCCGCCGCATCCTGCTCGCCGAGGTACCGCTGCTCTGCGGGTGCTCAGCCGGGGTGCCGGCCTAAGACTGGCGTGACGGGGAGCGGGGAAGGTGCAGCCTGTGTCAGCCCTTGCGGACCGCTGCAGGGGGTGTGTGAGAAGCACCACGTTCGTTCCGCACGTGTGTCGTGAGCCCACTGAGAATTACGGCCTTAGTGGCATGGGCGATGCCGCTTGCTGCTCTTAGGGGTGCTGTTGTACTGTCTGCGGGTCAGCCTTTTCGACACAGCTGTGTTGCCAGCCCAACAGAAGCCACATAAGGCTGCTAAGTACTAAAAGGCTGAGGATGCCCCAAAGCCCTTTCCCCTGCCCTTCACCTCTTGCGATCGATTGTTTAACAAAAATGGAGATGGGAGTAGATGGCATGTAAGGGCATATTGCATGGCATGGTTCGGCAGAAATACCACTGAAAATCGTCTTCGTGGCAGGTACTTGTGGGGGAGGAGAGACACTCCAGCTGGATAATCTCTTGGCATGTAGTTCAACTGTTGTCTTAGGCTGACTTGATCTCTTGTCTCCCTGAGGTGCCAACAATGGCTGTAGAGAAGGTCTTTGTGTACAACAACACATCCATTGTGCAGGATGAAATTCTGGCTCATCGGTTGGGCCTCATCCCTATCCGAGCTGACCCTCGGCTCTTTGAGTACAGAAACCAAGGTGAGAGTCTTGGATAGAATAGAAATATGGAAGGGTTCCCTCAAAGTAGGAAATCAGGGTCATGTAAACTGAGCAGAAGTGTGATTTTATGTGCTTCTACCTAGGAGATCAGGAAGGCACCGAAATTGATACTCTGCAGTTTCAGCTGAAAATCAAATGCAAACGAAATCCTCAGGCTGCCAAGGAATCATCTGATCCTGATGAACTATATTTCAATCACAAAGGTGAGATCTCTCTTAAAAATAGGTGCTGTTTTTTTCTTTTTGGTCTTGGAAGACAGGATTTGGACTGTTTTCTAAGCCCAGTGTGCTCACAGGGAGACATTTGATTCCATTCTGCTAAACTTACTTTTTGCTCTCCCCAGTCCTGTACAGGTGAGTGACCTGCTTTGAGGCAGCAGCTGGCTGATGCTTGTGGCTTCTCTTTGCAGTGTACAGTAAACACATGACATGGGTGCCCTTGGGGAATCAGACAGACCTTTTTCCAGATGCCAACTTCCGACCTGTTCACGATGACATCCTCATTGCTCTGTTGCGACCCGGACAGGAAATAGATGTGCTTATGCACTGTGTCAAGGGTATAGGTGAGTTGTGGCTCCTGGCGCAGCGGGACAAGGAATGTGAGTGCTTCAACTAGGGCACTGCTGTGTGATGGGGAAGGGTGGAGAACTGACTTTTCCCCTGGGACTTTAGGCCCCAGCATCCTTGCTCCCTGAGGCCTACTCTCATCCTTGACTCTTAACTCTTCATACAGGTAAGGATCATGCCAAGTTTTCTCCTGTGGCCACAGCCAGTTATCGACTGCTTCCTGACATTACTCTCCTGCAGCCTGTTGAGGATGAGGCAGCTGAGACATTGCAGAAGTGCTTTTCCCCTGGGGTCATTGAGATCCAGAATATCAATGGTACTGTTTTCCTGTGCTAAGTGTCTTGTTCCTTGCAAGCTTTAGTAGAGACTGATTTGAGATTAGAGCCAAACTTTGTAGACACAAAACCACATTGTGATGTTGCCTTGCTGATCAATGGTTCATGCTCTTCTGAGCCTGGTTTTATGGATGAGTGGCTGCCATCTGCAGATGTGTTGGGTGATGAACTGAGATGTCCCTGAAATGCTAAGGCATTGGATATCTGTCCGCAGAGCTCTGCAGCTGCTGACTGCAGCTTCCAGTGCCGTTCAGTTTTAACAATGGGTAGTGATCTTGCTCTTTCCAGCAGTTGAGTGTGGAGGAGACTTCTTGTGTCGTGCCCAGGGGTGCATGCAGGCTTCATGATTGGGTTTTTCTGCCAGGCTGGAGTTTCATGTTGGGTATATGCTAATGCTTTATATATGGCTTCCCTGCCTTTGGTGGTGGGGGAGTGCCTGTTTGAGGGGTAAGCACTTGCTGTGACCACCGGGCACCCACCTGTTGCAATTCACCCACCTTGTTCCATCTTTTTCCCTTTAGGAAAAAAGGTGGCAAGAGTAGCCAACGCACGGTTGGACACATTCAGCAGAGAAGTTTTCCGACATGAGGGTCTGAAAAACCTTGTGCGTCTGGCAAGAGTACGGAACCATTACATCTGTAAGTGCCCCATTTTCCACAGAGTTCCACTGCTGTGGTTTGTGTGGAGAAGCAGAGAATGCCCAGCATGTGTGACTGGCTCTGTGCCTCTCCCCCCCCTCAGCATCCTTACATTCAGAATCCAGTGGGTAACTACTTGCTTTGGGATTGAATTTGTTGGTGCTTCCTGCTGGCAAATGTAGCCTCTTCTCTGGCTGTGAAGATGTGGCTTGTTGGAGTGAGGTGTAAGGAAAGGCGAGGGCCAGAAGCATGGAGCCAAGTGTAGGCTGAGGTTGCCTCGAGGCTGTGCTGACTTGTGTTTCTGTGCAGTTTCAGTGGAGTCGACGGGTATCTTGCCTCCAGATGTGCTGGTGAGCGAAGCCATCAAGATCCTGATGGGAAAGTGTCAGCGCTTCCTCAGTGAGCTGGACTCTGTGCCTATGGAGTGACCAGGCTGTAGCTGGGAAAGCAGATACCTGCACTGCTGTTCTGGGCTTCCTGCACCTGCCTGTAGGGGGGATTCCTCTTCCATAGGCAGGACGCTTGGCAGGGACTTGCCAAGAGTCCAAGGACCATCTCTTTGGATTTTTCTGTTGGTAATGAGCCTCAGTGAGGAGATGCACTAAAATAAAGGCTTTTTTTTTAAAGCTGTCTCCTTCTGTGCCATCCACAACTGTGAAACCATAATACATGGAATAGAAAGTGGCAGCATGTCCAAAGATGAGTAACAGCATTTATTTTAGATGGTATGCAGTGAGTGAAGAGGACTGATAGGGCAGTGTAATAAAGCACTTCACAGCAGGTCTGTGAGATTTGACGAGTTGGTATCAGAGCAGGGCTGTTTTGCAGGTGTCGCACACCAGCTCTGGGATAGTTAATATGGTAGAGAAAAGGCTGTACTGTCAGAGGGCTTGAACACCTCTTTGATGAAGAAATTGAAAGAGCTGGGATTGTTGAGCCTGGAGAATGAGAAAGCTCCAGGGACACCTTATTCTGGCCTTTCAGTATTTAAAGGGGGCATGGAGAAAGACTACCAGGGTAGTGACAGGCTAAGGGGCAACAGTTTTGAGCTGCAAGGAGGTAGACTTATATTGAACATTAGACATTTTTCACAATGAGGGTGGAGGTAAGTTGTCACAGGTTGCCCGGAGTAGTGAATTCCCCATCCCTGGAAGTGTTCAAGGCCAGGCTGGATGGGGCATTCAGTGTGGTTGAGTGTTAAAAGTGAAAATGTCTGAGAGTATTGGTGTGTTCCAATTGCTTTAGTCAATCCACAGTATAATGCTTGACTTTAGTGCTTAAGTAAGAGACAAAGTACCATTTCATGGGGGTGTGATTACTTAAGAGTGTAAATATCCTTTGTTGGGGTGAATATGCTGCTGGGAGAAGGTACACTTGGAAGACCCCCAACCTGTCCTGTATTATGTTGCAGACCTATACATATGCTGCATGTGTATATGACAAGTTATCACTATATATAGATAGACAAACATATGATACTCTCTGGAATGGTTCATCCCCTCCCTGACAGTGTATTGACCACCAGCAAAGGTGCCCCCTTTCTGGTAGGTGGAATAAGGAATGCTGAGAAATCTCCAGGCAGGTAGTCTGGCCAGACCAGAGACCTCAGATCTAACTGAAACAGAGAAAAGGACAAAAATGAAACATGACACCAGGTGTATGAAACTGGAATAGCTTTACTGACATTCAGGTGTAACACAACCAGTTCAGAGACAGCTTTGGATTTAAACATTCCTACAAAAAGGTTTAAAATCCATTTTACAAAAACCCCTTGTGTCTAGCATGAAGTCACAGAATGTTAAAAATATCACAACACAATAAATACACCCAGCCTTTGCTAGAGCCAGGAGCCATGTTAGCTCAGAGGTTAAAAAAATTTGAGGCTGGGAAGAAAGTGGAGGGTGCTGGTGGAACAGTAGGGGCAGGAGGGTGAGTGGATGCTCAAGGCCTGCTCTTCCTATCTGCACTCCCACGCCTCCCAACCCCAGCCTTTTTATCCAGTCTGTCCATGTAGAGACACCACTTCTCCACCTACCACGGTTTATTACTTGTTCTGTCTCCTGGATGGCAAAACTGCCAGCTAGCTCTGGACAGACCCTCCCAGCTCCTGTGCTAACACTAGGATAGATTGTGTGAACTATTTGTCATGTAAGAACCAGCTTTGCAGACTGGAGTGGCTTTGTAAGAGTCCCACCTCATCTAAAACCCAGTTTCTGACCTGGCTCCCCACTGTAAACTGCAGTATAAAGCCCATCCCTCCTGCCCCACCATACAATTCTCGGAGAAGTAGCAGACTGGGTAAAAACAGGGGCTACTGTCACCTCCACTGCAACAGGGCAAGGAGATCCCTTTTGGTTTGCAGGTGCTTCACATATTGGTCCAGATTTTATTTACCCTGTGCTGGCCAAGTTCTAGTCTACAGGGCATGGTAAAATGAAAAAAAAAAAATTTAAAAAAAAATCTGTCCTGCTCCCCCTGAGAGATGTCCAAGAAAGGCTGGCACAAAGTAAAAGCCTTCCATTTGGCTCTGGGTAGAACAAGCTGTATGATCATATCTATACATATGTATGTATATATATGACAATGTCTGCCTCTTTCTAGAGAGCAGTTGCACCTTAGAAAGGCTGATCTCACAGGAGATCCTAGAGCACTGCTAGGCTTCCTGGCACGCAGCCCTCAGCCCAAGGCTCAGCATCCTGGAGGGAAACGGATTCAGCAGAATACCAGTCCACTAGGAACAAGTGCTGATAAACATGACAGGAGTGTCCGATGTGTTCCCTGCAAAGCCTGGCTACTAGCACCCAGAGGATTATTAGGGTAGCCCCTTTTCACATGGCACACTACTCTGCCTTTTGCATTAATCCTAAACCCCAAGGGATGAAGAGCTGGAGCAAGAGTGACCCAAGGCTACAAGATGATCAGGCTTTACCCTAATGAGGTCTATGGACTCAGCTCCCACCTTGCAGAGAAGCAGAGGTCTAAAGATGCTCATCCAATGGAGGGGAAGGAGTCAGGGGAAAAGCTTAATATTGACTGGTTCAAATGCCACCGCAGGCCCCATCCCAGTGTATGGAAGAGAAGGGGACAGGACCCATAAGGGGCTTTATTCAGATGAATGCTCGTGGAGGCCGTGACAAGGAGAATCTAATGTGCTTACTAAGAGGAGAGACAAAATATAAGGTAGGGGAGGAGATGGTTGCAGCATCCCAGGCTCAGGGTTCAAAGAGTACATTGAAGCCCTCTCCATCCTCATTTTCTAGCACATCTGTCTCCAATGATGGCTTCACCTTTTTGAAGAGAGATGGAAGGTTCCGGATATGAACCTCCTTGCGGAACTGCTCCCCAATGGGTTTCTGCAGAGGACAGACAGGCAGGCATCAGTCATTACTGTCTTCATACCCCCAGTCAGCTCAGGGGCAGCTTGCTTGCACATCAGAGGCAGACCCCAGGTTCTGAGCAATCCCTAGGCCCAGACCCTGTGCTTGGATTTTGAGGAATTTCAGGCCTGGCCTTTCCCAAGTGTCAAGTAAGGTAACCAGAATACCAGCTCCCCAGCTTCTAATTCAATGTCAAAGGCTCCACCACCACCATCCTCACAGAGGTCCAATGCCCACCCAGCAGCTTCAATCAAAGATTTTAACGCACTGTTCTTCCCCAGGCAAGGTACCCACTGCCTCTCGGTGAGAGGCCATTCCTGGAGGGGCTGCTCAGGCTGTGCTGCCAGCCCTGCTGGACCTCCAGGGTGAAGAGAGGCAGAACGAACACTAAGAACACGCTGCAACAGCCTCCTGGCTGGAAAGGAGGGTGGTTGGCAAGAGGCAAGCAGGCCTGCCACCCATCACTTCTGCAGCATACAGGTGTGAAATGTTCCTCCTGGATATGACCTACCCCAATGCAACCTGAGATGAGGCGCTTGAAGTGATCCTTCCGGCGCTTGTCTGCCACTTTCTGCAGTGTTGGGTTGAGAAGCTTTGAATCAAACTGCTCCAAAGAGTCCAGCTGGATGTCTGGGATCTGCTCCATCACTGCCTTCAGCTCAGCGTAGCGAGGGCGCTGCACGGAGAAGTACGATTAACACAGCTCTGCCAGAAGGACAGCCTTGAGGCCCTCCTTGGGGGCCATTAGCTCCTCTGCCCCTACCCGCTGGCCATGGGACTAGTCTTCCACCATTCCCCTCATATTCCCTAACCTCACATTTGGATGAAGAACAGAATTTCTCACCAAGGCCTCGTAGATCTGGAAAGCCAGGTGGACAAGAGCTGCCATGCAGCCATCGTGCTGCCCATGTACCTGTAAGCCCTTCAGCACACTTGTGAAAAACCAGGACACAGCATCGGGAAGGAGGTTTCCTGGAAGAACCTGGGGAAAAGGCACTGTCAGCACTGAAGCAAGATACTGATACATAGCCACCTTTCTGCAACAGCTTGCTCTTCCTGAGAGAGAAGGTGCCCAGGGATGAAGTAGTCACGCTTCTCTCAACATTCAGAGCTTCCTCTCCCAACCCTGCCAGAACTATTCCCTTCTTCCTGCGAGAGGTACCTGTTTTAGCAGTGGCCAGCAAAGCTGTGTTGTGGTTCTTTGGCAGGACAAGGTGTCCTTCCAGGAGAGGGATGTGTAGGCAGTGATCAGCACTGCAGTGCAAACTTCCTGAAAATGAGTCAGAAAGGGAAACCAGTCACAAGAGCTATTTTCTACTTCCAGCATTCAAACCTGATGGGAGCCAAGAAGCAATCCAAAGAATCTCCAGGAGCTTCTGAGAATCCTGCATCTTACTGTTGCTCCAGTGGAAGGTGCTCAAAGGCACCCAGTGTGCACCACCACAACCATAAGGGACCAGTGTTAAGGACACCTGCTCCCTTCATCTCCCTGGGAAAGGCCCCAGAGCACTCATGGACTCCCCTCAGCTGCTACTCTCAAGTCACTGGAAAAGCTTCTAAAAGAGCTTATGAGGCATCCACAGCAGAGAGTACAGAAATATCAGGATAAAGGTACTCAGCACAGTGGGTGGTATTAGCACTGTGGCTCTTGTACCAGCTCAGACAAACTTTACAGAAAAAAAGCTGCATTAAGTTCTTCCACATGAAGATTGGAGCCCAGGATGAAGGCAGAGCCAGGGAGCACCCTGGGGGCTGAATGCCCAGGGCCTCTTCCCTAGAAAGGCTGAAGCTCTCTACCTGTGTGTTATACTGGATCCCAACCCCCATTTGCTCTGTGGCTTCTGCAGGGCCCTTAAAAGCCATGCATGTTCCCAAGATGTGATTCTCACATGGGAAATGCTCCAGCAGCCTAAATCTCTGCAGCAGTAGGTGGCTGCACAGCAGACAAGCGTGACAAAGAGAAAGGCTGGTGGCAGTCAGAGCACATGTTCTTACCTCTTGCTTCATCAGACACCTGCCGAGCTCGGTGAGCTCTGCGTTGGCAGGGGGAGTCACCTCCGTGGCCATCGCTTCATCATCTGCAGAGCAAAGGCAGCACTGTGAATGTGGCCCCCCAAGGACTGAGGGGGACACAGGGAAGCTGCAAGAACTAATCTGGGGGCCAGGAAACAGCATGCAGAATCAGTGTGCTGGCACAGCTTACCTGCAACATCTCTTTTCAAGCAAAAAGCACCCACCCTTTGTGGGGGAGGAAGGGCACCCAACTGGCTACCTTCAGCTCTTGGGAAACTCTGCACATCCCCCTTTTCATCAGCCCACTTCTCAGAACCTTAAGAACCAGCTGTTCCAACCTGCAAGGTGTGAACCCTGCAGCACATTAGTTTCCAGGCTAGACTCAGTTTTTCTGAGTGGCCCCCAGACACACTGGCCAGGACAGAGCTGAAGGCTTCTTGCCAAACCTGTATCCCTCACACAGAACTTCCTGTATCAGCCCAGCCTCGCCTCAAAAACAGGAAAAGTGCTTGTGTATACACCAAGGGCAGGAAAGGCAAAGGTAGCCATTTACTCACCATCTCCATCTACAGCAGCAGTAGTGTTCTGTTCAACACCTTTCTTAGAAACACAGCAAACAGCTGCAAAAACAGTTGCAGGTCAGAGGAGCAGAAAAGGGAAGATGCTATTGCAGAACATGCAGAGATTGTCCTACAGACTCTGATGGGCTCACAGCTGCTTCAAGCTCCCCCAGTTCTTACTGAGAATCTGAAGAATCAGAAAGCCCAGTATAAAAGACCAGTACTGCACTACCTGGAAGGCTGGAACACCCCACCCACAGCACCTTCCCAGAGTGGAACCTTAAAACTACTGAACCAGGAATGTGCAAAACCATCTGAAGCTCATAGCCCAAGAAGAACACCAATTTAAGGCAAAAAGGCCAATAAAGAAAGGAGACAGAAGGTTGAGGATCTGTAATCTCTATGTGGAATCAACTTTCCCAGCCTCTCTGCTCAAGGCCATGCTGGTAAAAAAAAATGTTGGAGAAGGGGAACACAAAGAAGGGAGACTGCTTTGGGGGAGGGACTTTTCCCTTATGTCTGTCTAGAGACATGACAATTGCTGGCAACAAAACTGCTCTACGCTTGGGGTGTCCACACATCCATGTCCCATTCTGGGTTCCAAAGCACAGAAAGGGAGAACCCAATTGCCTGTAGGACTGGATTCCTACAGGAATGGTGCCAAAACCATGGAACCCTAAAAGCTAACAAAACAAAAGGAAGAAACTCTCATCTGAAGGTTTTAAATGATCTCTTACTAGGTTTTAGCTAAGATTTTGGCAGGGCTATTTCACGCCTGCCTTCTCAGGGTTATGTTAAATACTACTGACCATTGTAATTAAGTTTTACTGCACATTGGGAATTCCTATTGTCCTCTCCAGGGAAAACTTCCCAAGTATCTCAGGAGACCTAGCCTAATTTCACTTACTGGCAAGATCCATGACTTCTCGAGTCAGCAGCCTGACCAGCTGTTCCTCAAGCATCTCCTGTGACTCGGGGTTGTCATCTGCAGCATCATCCTCACTGAGGAGAACAGGTTTTAGTTTGAAGGGAGCCAATGTCTTCAAATACCTCCTCCGCCCAAACACAGGGAATGAGTCACCACTGTGTTTTCCAGCCCTTGCTGGCAGGGCTGTTCCTGGGCAAAGGGCCATGTACAAGACCAAACCTCCATCCTGTTCCCCATTTTCCCCTTTGTACCAAGGGGTGGAAACTTACCAGAGCATGCTTCGCTGGTTGATCACCTGCCATTTCTGGGACAACCTCTGTTCAAGACAAAAGGAAAGATTCAATCCCTTCCTAAGGAGCCATGCTGGACACAATGCAAGGAGACCCAAGTAACAGCTGCTGGCAAAAGCCCAAGAGCTTTAAACAGCTCTCATGCCAAGACCTATTTTGAAAGGCAGGAGAACTGCTACCAAGTGTGGTGGAATGTGAATGAGCTGTAATGAAAATGAGAGGACACAGGCAAAAAAACCCCAAAACAAACCCAAAAATTCTCAGGGCTGCAGGTTGAGGAGTTCATGTCCACAGGTTTGAATTCACAGAAAAGGGTGCTGTAAAACAGCCAGGGCTCAAAGCACATCAAAAGCCCCCCCCTAAACATCATCAAAATCATTAAGCATCAGGGCTCTGCCCTTGTGTCTGCTGGCTCTGTAGAGACAGACATTCCCACATGTTTCTGCCAGCTGCTACAGGGAGTCAGGGCTGTCAAGGAACAGGTATTGAACAAGTTGTTGTCTTACCATCTGCAGATAGGTAAAGAGTGGTCCCAGCATGGGGCAGACAAGAGTTTCGTAGTATTCTGAGGGGCAGGAAAGTACCAAGGGCTTCACAAACACACCTGCACAGACCAGTTAAGGAAGAGATCCAACATATAGGGCCAGCTGCTAGAGAAACTGCAGCACAGTGCCCAAGCCAGCCATTCCACTGGGAGGCCAATGGACAGACACCTGGAAGCCCACCTTCTCTCAGCCCTGAATTAACAAGTAGCATCTCTATACAGCAAGAACATGAATTATTCAGTTCCTTCCCCTGACAGTTCAGCTGAGAAAGCTAAGGGTGCTTAGCACCCATTTCCTAGTTGTAAGACTGAATGTTCAACCCTGGAAAGTAGGTTGGGAAACCCACATGATCTCCCAGAGAAGCACATCCTACTGTCAAGCTCCTCACTATCCAAGCCCCCTTGTTCCTCAGAAGGCATCACACACCTCTCACGGTACCTCCAGAACCACACAAATCCCTTGCATTCATTCTCTCTGAGCCCATGCACTGCTGTTTCTGCTCGTGCCCTCCTAGGTTCACACCTCATCCACACCAGTGTATCCCTGTTTGTTTACCTCCTCAATCACCCTTCTCTGTCTTGGCTATACTGAAAACAACGCAGGGTTTCAATTTATGTGTTCAGAGCCTCCCAAGTTGGCTTGAGGCAGTGACGGAAGGATACGGAGCATGGGACGCAGTCTGTAATCGGGGATGTTGTTGAGGTTGTTGAAAGCAGAGCTGAGGAGCTGGGTGGCGAGACCCTCAACGGTGTAGAAATCCTGTTGCATGGAGGGGCCTGCATTTCCCAGGATGTGAAAACTTCAACAAAAACCAAGTTAGTTACAAGTCTGCTAGATAACAGGTACCACATCTCTGGTCTGCAAAGGCTACAAGTACCATTATCTTGAGATTACATAGCTGTCACATTCCTAAACAAATACTATAGAGGAATTTTAGCACAGTATCTCTTTTTTTTCTGTGATACTTGTAGAGGGACAATAAATTAAGCATTTAAGCACTACAAGGTACTTTCAAATGCTGATATATCCTGACACATAATTAAGAGTGACAAAAGAGACAAACTAGATCAGGATATCCGGTAAGCGCTCCAATCTGAGCCCCTAACTGCAGAAGAGGTAAAAGCAGATTCCCATTTTGAGGTACTTTTCTCAGACTGTTCCATGTCTGTGTGGTAGGTTACAACCACCGAATGTAGGCCACCACTGCAGCTTGTACTTGGATGTTAGAGGATACAGCTTGTATCAAAAGTCTAACTCTAAAAGAAGTCAGGACCCGGCAATAACCCACTGCTCCAGCTGTGCAGTGCTGGATTGTGATGAGAGATCTGGTGCCCTTACCAGTTGTCGTAGAGGGTACAAAAGAAGCCCTGCATCCTTTCTAAGACTGTTTTGTAAACAGGAGAGTCATAAAGCTCCAACAAAGGCTGAGGAAGACCTGAGGGAAGAAATAAGCTTCAGTTACATTAATGAGAGAGCAAGGTGCACCTTCAGAGCATGCCGGGCAGGCCCCAGACAGCTTGGCGGCAGCAAGGGAAGCTCTTGGCAAGAGCCAAACGGGCAGAGGTGCAGCAACGCTGGGGCAGAACCCCCCCTCAGAGATCAGCCAAGTTCAGGTTGGTTGCACCCAGAGCAGAGATGTTTCTGCTGAGGTTGTTGTAGTCACCTTATTTCTCCAAAGTAAAACTTACTTGAGCTATCAGAACCCAGATGGCAGCAAAGCTGACAGTTTTTGCTCCTCTAAGACCTCATCCCTTCAGGTTTGTATTCTCTGCCAGGACACAAGCTACTGTTGAACCATGATATTAAAAAATTTAGACCAGAGATCAAGGCCCTGCTGCTTTATGTGCAGGGGTTCACAGACAGTTAAAAGTCACAGAAAACAGGTAAAGGAAGCATGTCCTCATTTTATAGATAGGAAATGGAGAAACAAAGACAAAGCAACTTCACCAAAATATTTCACTGTCTGTCAGAACCTGAAATTAAACCCCGATTTCCAGTCATGATTCACACTTTATCCACAAGGCCACCCACTTCTGCTTGGCTGGAAAGGCTTCTGTGTTCACAATCTCAAACGTGTTTTAAGAAGATTCCAAAGGCCTCATTCTAATACTCTGTCCAGAAACAAATGCCAGGGCCACACTGCATGACTTGGCTCTTGCCCTCCAGGACAGGTCTCTGCACCAGCACTCAGGGCTCCCTCTGAGCACTAATTCTGCTCCAAGCCAGACAATTAAAGCACCCCCAGCCTCTGCAGCCGGAAATGCCATGTTGTAGAGACCACCACCCAGATGGGATAAGCAATTTGGTAGGGTATCCTTCAATTCATGCAGAAGAAACCAATTTGTCTGAGACCAATAACTTACTTAACGTCTCAGTTTCAGCAGGTTCAAATCACAGCTAAGCTGCAAATAGTATGGAGAAGCTGGCTCTCCAGTCCTGTTTCATCTCCACTGTTATGGACAGATCACTAACTCAAATACCTCCAAGAATCTGCCCACACATTCCTCCCCAAGAGAAGTCTCTTACCTAGAATGGCATTCTTCTCCACGTCCAGCATGTCCAAGGCCTTTGCAAATGAATCCCCCAGCCTAGCCACCATCTCTGGCATGTAGAGGTTGTTGTGAGTCCTGAAACAGAAGAGCACTTAGTTTATACTCATGTAAGTCAACCCCTTTTTGCTCTTGACAGTGGGATCCTCTCCTTCAGCTTGTGGACAGCTCTTCTGAGGCAGATGATGAGGAAGGTGAGACCAAGCACGTGTGCATGGGATCCCCCTTCCCCACCTGCAAAAATACTGGGGAACCCGACAGAGACATGGAGTGACTCCACCTCCTGTCCTCAATCTCCTGGCTGCCCCTTCCACTTATTTCAGTTCATCCCACCCCTTGCAAGCACTGGCAGTAAAAACTCCCAGCAATTCTCCAGATGATGCTGGGAACAGCTTATTAGCTTAGCCAAAAAGGGATCAGAGAATGTATTTTTTAAAACTGACAAGACGTGGATTCTGTAATCTCAAAAGATCTGCACCTCAGGCCCCTGCAGAGGGAGGGGCTGTTTCAGCTCCAAAATACACACACTGTCTGTCAGGGATGGGTCCCAGTCCCCAGAATGGCAGGTGGCACTGGAGTGACTCTAGTGAGAACATCTGTCCGATCAGATGTTACTCATGGCAGGCACACGTGGCCCTGGACAACACATCCAGCTGGGAATTCTGCATCATTGGAGGTGGCCACAGTCAGCTCTCCACAAGGGACACCAATTCAGCCATGGGTGGCTGGCTCTTGCCATCCAGGCCAAAATGGGTCCCCTCTCTTAGCCAGGGCACTGACACTCAGAGCTGGACTCGGCAGGGGTGTCTCTCTCACCTACCTCTCTCCTTTGAGACCTCAGACCTCCACTCTGGGTGTCGCCAGCTGCACACAGCACAAATCCTGCAGCCTCCTCCAAAACTGCAATGCCACTGTACCTGCTGCTAGAGGTGATCAAGGGCAACTCAGTATCTCCCCCTCGAGCAGCGTTTCCCAAAGCAGGGGGTACATGGGAATGGCTGGGGGAAGGGAGTGCAGACAGACCACAGGATGTTCTCCAGAGTCTCATGTATTAATGATTCACTCAGGTATTAATGATTCATTTTTTGGGGTTTTTTTAAGGTCTATGTTCATAATTCTGGCAACCCTGATGCAGTGATGTTTGCCTGTGTTTGCAAAAAGCTCCAAAACAGCAACTATCCAGTTTCTCTCTGCAAGTGTTAAATACTTCCCTGCTCACTGCATGTGAGGAAGGCAAGTATGTTAACTTCATAAGAAAGAGCTACACAAATGACTTCTTAATGACTCATACTCTCATTCTGGGCTGGATCTAACACCATGCAACAGGCCTCAAAGGGGCACAAGCTGATCCTGCTTTGCCAAGAAGGGCCAGGGAACAGCCCAGCTTCCACATTGGTTTATGCTGCCCCACTGACTCCAAACGCTGTACATTTCTGCTTGAGGCTATCCTGAAACCTAGTTACTAAAACAATGCCTTGTATGCCTCCTGCCCACTCCATGTCAGTGTTGGCATTGCCTCACTCTGGGCAGAAGGCCAGTGGGGCAAACGCAGGGACTGTGGAATTGCAAAGGTGACCCCTGAAATCCCATTGCACTAACTCCAGCAGGATGGACCAGACAGTCATATCCTCAAGGTGTGGTCACAGTCCTTAGCTGTTTCAGAGTCCTTGAAGCATTTTCTTAAGTCTGAGAGTTGGGGGGCAGATGTTCACTCACAGGCTGATCTCTCTTAATACTTGAGCAAGTTCCCAGTGGGGATGGAGATAAAATGGCCATGGGAGTTACAAAGGCATCCAACAGCCCTCATATATGATGATGTAGCCCCCTAGGCATGTTCCTGCTGAGACTATCAGCACTCCTGGGCACCCCATATACAGGAAAACATGATGAAACTAATTTCAAGAGACATTTATGCTTTAGAAAAGACAAACAAAGGATATGGCAGGACTTGGGGGATTTTCAGTGATGGTCACAGCTCTGCTAGAAAGAGTATCTGGTGCCTAGAGAGAAGGGCTTGTAAACCAGAAGATGAATCCTTTAGGACAGTACATGATTGAACAATGTTTTCCAAAGCTGGAGTTGTCTACAATGAAAATGCCTACAGCATCCATGTCTACCCAAGAATTCTTTCACCAGCATTAATGCTTTGGCAATGTCAGCATCTCATCATCAGGAGTTCCAAAAAAGCCTTTGTTTAAGCAAAGCATTTGCTGAGCCTGAGCATTTGATTCGGAACAAAACACGAGCAAATCCCAGCACAATAAAGGCTCTGCACCAATCAGGTCATGCAGCTACTGACTGCAAAAATGCACCAAGGAGGCTGAAAATCATGATTTGGGTTTAAATTCAGGAGTGAACATTTTAAGCCCGAATCTAGAAAACACCTAAATGAAATGAGATACCACAGGTACAGGAGAATCATTACTCTAAAAACTGCAAGCAGTGATTAATAAAGCAACCTCAAAATAGTTAATTAAATACAGCTACCAACACAGAGACAAATACAGGTAAGCACAGTAAGATGCCATGCAAAACTCCCTTATTTTTCCATTACCTGGACTACCTCATTCTTCTCAGTTCTTTGATTGCACCCATGACCTACCTCCAAGCTACTCACCACCCTGGCAAAGGCCCAATGGCTTAACAGCTCTCACTGCTTCTGTCTGCAAACACAGCAGCAGAATGCCACACACTATCCAGAGAGCAGTGGACCCACCTGCTCAGCATGCAGACCTCCCTTTTTCTGCACACTGGTGCCTGACTTGGTGCTCAGTGCAGCTGCTCAGCAGGATCCATGCTGCTGTTGCTGCCTCTTGCAGATCTGCTCACACAGAAACCAACACAGCCTGTAGGGACTTCCACATCTCTGTCCTACATAAGCACATGGGCAATGCTGGATATTGCTTATCCCCACAGAGAGCTGCCTAATGGCACAGAGCTAAGAGAAGCATCCATCCCCAGGCAGTAATGCAACTATGTCCCTGAAGGCATCCTAAATACAGGCAGCTTTCCTGCCAGCCAGCCTTCCTCATATCCCTGTACTTCCTACATGCTGACAGGCTGCTACAGATTCCATATTCTCCTGTGTGATCCATATTAAAGAGGGTTTGAGGAAGACATACATGGAAGAGGCATCTGAAGTCAGCAAAGAACACAACAGGAGCTCCATAGCACAAGATCCAGCTTTGGCAAAAAGATGTAAACATCATCAACACTCGCACTGAACAACTATGAGCTTGCAGTTGTCATACAAAGAGGCTTATACACCCAGCAGCAGCAATGGAAAAATATGAAGTATGAAGATCTGCCATTCTGAATACATCATTCCTTAGTTCTTGTTGGAGCATCCAGCCTTAAGAAAAGCCCAGATACTGCTGAGTTTCTCCATGTACGTTACTACCATGTACTCAGAAAATATTGTGGTCTGCAGGTGAGATACTTGAACAACACAGATGCATTATATCAAAAAAAGCCCAAATTGGCCATAGAACCTCTTTCTTTACATATTGAATATAGAATATATTCTATAGGTGGTAAATAGCCAGGCACAGAGTTTCTGCTTCTTCCACAGAAGTGGCGATAGAAGTTGGATGATGGTTTCCTAAGCTTGTTGAAACAGAGATCCCAAGTGATTTTACTAAGGCACAAATGCTGGCAGGAACAGCGACTGCATGAGGAAAGTGTCTGTTCAGACCTAGGGCGCTGCTTTAGTTGGTCTCACACAACATGACACGTGGCAGGCACTGGAAGAAACAGCATGAGGCTACGTCTACTCAAGGCAACTCTACTTAACCTCTTCCAAAAGCTCACCAATAGTATCTTATCCAGAATAAAAGGCAAAAGCGCTTCAAGCACAGCTCTGCAGCTCTACTTGGTCACTGGCCCAAGTACCACACACTGTATTACACAGAGCTTAATGATGAGAAACTCCACAAGCACAGGCCAAGACAGCATGTGCTTGTCCCAACAGTTCAGCATGTTGCTTCTCTCTGGAAGCAGCACATTCCTGAGCTCAGTGACTACCAAACATACCTGACTAGACAGAGCTCAGGTAATAGGGCTCCTTCCCTTACAAACCTGGGAGCTGAAAAATCTAAGTAGATCTGAAAATGCTCTCTCTCAACAGGCCTCTGCCAAGGACAGAGCATCAGGTTTTCAAGTACATAACGTGTAGAGCTATCACACAAAATTGTTCCGTAAGTCTGGCAAAATCCCAGCGTCAGGAGTTGCCCTGAGAGAGACTTCTCCTTTATAATTCTGAGAACTGTGTTATTCAGGATTTCCCTTTTCTGCCTTCTCTTGCTCCCTCCCCCGTGTAGACCTCAGATCTACACAACACCAGTGACACGCAGAGAGGCACGGCATGGCAGCAACAGCCTGAGAGTATGCATCCAGTGATTTCAATAGCAGACATGCTTCAGGAGGCTGCCGCTCATGTTCAGCAAAGCCAGCTTAATTTAACACTGAAGAGAGAACAACGCAACCAGGATGCGATTAGAGCTGGGACTGCCCTGGTGGTGACGGGAGAGGTTGCCTTGTAGGGGCTGAGGGCAGAGCAGAGATGTTAGTTAAGAAATCATTAACTGGGTGGCAGAACTATAGCAGTGGAGGTGGGGGAGGCAACCCCAACACAAGCTCCCATTAGCTTTGATGGCCTCTTGTAGGCCAGGCCAATGAACATTCAGAAGGCTCCAGTTTCCCCAGTGCCATTCCCCACTGTGAACAGTCAGGAACAGTACTTGGGTGCCTGCACCAGCCTGTGTTCCCACTGGCTTCACTGGGCAAACATGCTCTGAGCATTCCATGTATTTATCACAGTTTGGCTTTCAGAGATTTTTAAGTCAACATAAATGACTTCAAGTCAACTTGACCCACCTTATGAGAGCAAGTAAATTGTCAAAAAGCTTCAGGACCTGCTCAGTGCAGGGATTACGGTACATTGGAGTTCCACTGGGCAGGTATCCCAAAAAGAATCCTCCAGCTTTTGCCTCTTCAG
This sequence comes from Entomyzon cyanotis, assembly GCA_024500445.1. NCBI lineage: Eukaryota > Metazoa > Chordata > Aves > Passeriformes > Meliphagidae > Entomyzon > Entomyzon cyanotis. The sequence continues at coordinate 2,084,153 of JAKEPQ010001015.1, read as the reverse complement.
TAGCAGCAGGCCAGCGAGCTCGTTTCACAACTCCCAGAATAGTGTACACACAAAAGCTTATCTGCAGCAAGAGATGTGGAGAAAGCATTTTTTAGCCAGATCACAGTCTGAATAAACAGGTTTTCATCATCCCATCTCAAAAGGAATGTTCTACAGTGAGCCTAACCTCGTGATAGGAACAACACTGGTGAGTTTGCTGCCAGGCAAATGCAGCAAATGATCATGCTATATTCCATCACGTTCAGAAAACCCTGGCCATGGCAGGATGGCCTAGGAATTCACTATCAGACAAACCATGTATATGGTCTCAGGAGTATGCAAGCAGCCAACTAGGCTGCTAAAAGTAAGGGTCTAGACCATCCGTTTCTTGTGTCCTTCAAGTGCTGGAGCAGATGCAGAGATCCAAGATGACACAGTGGTCAAACTGCATTAGCCTCAAATCATAAGCACATCTCTGTGTACTGCAGTTCAGTGTGTACTACAGATCTAAGGACAGCAACTCCATTGGCAGTCTGTCCAAATGAAGACTTTACACTAACAAACAACAAAAATCTCCTCAGAGGAATTTTAATTATATTCTATGCTGCAGTCTGAGCATGATGTTTTCCATACTGCCTTGTTTAAAAAGCATGATTCACTGTGCTGAATTTCCAAAAATAATGTAAACCAATTGCTTCTCCAAAACCCGACTCTGTTACATAAAGAGTAGGGAACAGCGTGCTTCACTGAGAAATAATGAGGTTTTGCATGGCCCACATGCTCTTTACTGTAGTTTAAAATGCAAAGGCCAGCCTGTTATTCTGCAATCTGAAAAACCTATTCATCTGCACTCTAAAGAAGTATATGATCAGGAGACCTTGTGTGCAATCACAAGAGATACGGTGGATGGAAGGTGGCAGGTCACTAACCATTACACCTCTCCTGGTAATGATACTCACTCTAGACCGGTTCAGGCCACTAGGATCTTCCAAGACTGGATCAGCCATTTTGTTGTCTGCTCCCACATAGGATATAAAGGCTTCAGGATCTGAAAGGACTCTGGCAGCAGCAAAAGACAGCAATGGGATTATTGTTTGTACCAGGGAATTTGAGCAGAGCTTTGCAGTGGCAATAAACATCTAATAAATGCAGAGCAGGTAAGAGAGGCCAGGTAGTGGTCTGTCCTGTATGCAGGAACATGATTAAGAAGCACCAGAGATGTGTACACTCTCCAAACATCTCTTGGGCTGTGGGGATCTAAAAGATTCAAATCTCTTATGAAGATAGCCCTGCTGGGAAAACTCTTGTGCATGCCCAGCTACCCAGAGCTGCAGGGCACCTCAGCTTTACTAAGGATAACTCAGCTTCCTACCTTCTCCTGGGAATGAGCAAAGACATTTTTTATTTCTCATTTCCTGCAAATGCTGTGAGCATGTTGGGGAATGTTCCTCCATTACCTTAAACACCTCTTGAACCAGCAATTTTCAGCCAACAGCATTTAGACTGTTGGCAGTTTCTGAACTGTAGGAGAGCCATTATTGCAATGACTGCCCAGAGCACTGGAGGTCAAGAGGCAGCCCACTACCCTCATATAGCTTGTGTGTTCCCTTACTGGGCATGGCATTACCTCCTCAACACCTCCACTCAAAGCTGGAGAAGAAATGGCCCATAAAAAGAAAAATGACCCATACCTCTGCATCTCTGGGGAGAGCCATAAGCCAGCCACAGGAGCCATGAGCTCCTCCAGGAAAGCTTTCTGTCGCTCATAGTCCTTAAACTGGTTGCTGATGAGTACAAGGGCTTCCATAAGAGCACACTTCTCCATCTGTGTCAGAAGTAGCTCATTGGAGAGCAGCTGTTTCACGTGGTTGTACAACATCTCAAAGTTTGGCTAGAAAACACATCCAAGTAGAAAAGCATCATGCATTTGGTATGGAGGCGCGCCACTGGGGGAGGTAGAGGAGAGGTGTATTTTACAGCTGGAGGAGCATGTCTGTTACCTTTCCTCAACATAACCACCTCCTCCTCACACTCAAGCCTCTCTGAATGTTCAGGCTAAAAGAACTTCTATTCTTCCCTATCCCTCTATCATTATCTTGCATCCATTTTACTTTAACTCTCCAGAATGACTGAAACAAGAAGAGGAAATCTCTCCCTAGGCAGTCATATCCCTTAAAGCAGTACCACACCTCAAAATAGCTCTGGTGCTTTTATTTGTTCACAGAAAGCACCTTGCTTCTTTAGCCAGACTTATAATTCTTCCATCTTTTTGCTTGTCACAAATGACAATTCATACCGTTACTAAGATTGCCACACGAATTCTTGCATTTCTTCCCTTCCTTCTCTAGTTGTCACCACATCTACCTATAACTTTGTACAAGCATTGGCAATCATCCCCTTCAGCAAAGTTCTCTGAACATCTTTTGGGGAAACTCTGGGTCCTTGGCTCTTCTAGTGAGGATGTCTGGCTGGCCATGAGAAATAGACAGCTATAGCTCAAGGACCAATAAAGTGGAACAAGAACCAACCCACTAGCTCTTAGCATCAATTGCAGAATGCAGACTAGAACCTCTGAATTACCTTAATTAGCATCCTTTAAAAACGCCTTTGTTTAAACTAGCAATGTGCTATGGTCCTCCCATAGTCCTAGATCCCACTCCACACAAACACCTCTAAAGAAAGGATTTCAGAGCTATATATGTTGCATGCAGACTGTTTACTTCAGCAAAATGACCAAAACACAGCTCATGGAATTTAAATGTATTTTAAATAAATAAGAAAACAAAAATTAAGATTGCCTTCTAATCTCCTCAAGCTTATCCAGAAAACAAACACTCTCCTTTTCCTCCTACATTCTGTTAAGTAACAGAAGAAAATCTAGTCATCAGCCATGCTAATGTGTTAAGCCAAGGAATCAGCTGAGACCACCATGGGTGATAACAAAGAAATTCAGCAAACATTCTAATAAAACCAATGCAATGTTGCTTGTATCCTCCTCCTCATTCCTTTTACATTTAACTTATCAATTTATAATTCAGCTCCTCAGGGCAGAAAATTTTTCAGCGGGGGAGAGAGGTACAGGGAGTGAACCACTTTGCCATTTGTGCAGCAGGAATATTTCTTGCAAGAAAAGCAGAAACTGTAGCCAAGAAGCTGAAGATCCCACAAAATCCAACTAAAACTGAGGCAAGACTCTTCAGAACAGAGTTACGTTTACATACCAGGACAAGCTGAGGGTAATCCCGGCACATTTTTATGATTGAGGAGCATGCATGCCTTCTCACATTCTTCACTGCTCGAGTTCTAGGTGCCTGGACAGATACAACAAACTTGAGTGCAACAGAACAAAAGTTCAGCCAAATGCAAGGTGTCTTCAAGAGACAAACTCATGATATATAGTCTTCTGCACTGTTGAGCACAGATTAAAAAAACATTTCCATGCCTCCTTTGCTCCCTCCAAACAATCATGCAGCAAGCAAATTTCCTCTGAAGAAGTAGTCAACTCAAGAAGTCCATATTCAAACAAGCTGTACTTCAGGAGTGAAGATGCCATGGCTCTTACTCACTATTTCAAGACTCCAAGCACTCCTTAGCTATCTGGCAGGTTTACAGCCATCCTTCAGAGCCATGTATACCAAGTACTGAATGAATACCCACAGCTAATGAGGAGATTTCATTCTCAGGAAGGCCAGCACTGACTGGAGAACTAAGTGTACTGGCATTAGAGCACTCCTGTGGCCTTCTAAGCTTGTGAGCCAATGCTTAGTAGGCTGTGCCAACCACACAGATCAGCAATATCTAGACTCCCCAGCTTTTTCAGAAGCCTACTACAACAGAATCTTCAGACTCAGGACACTCTCTCCACTAGAATATGATTTGATCCAACTGTTACAGCTCATTAGTAGATAGTATTTCAGACGTACCTTACTTTCTTCTACAACTTCAAAGGTAACTGAAGCAAACAGCTGTGAGAAAAGGGAGAAAAAAAAATTCATATTAATTGTTAGTATTTAGAACTGATGTCTCTTTGAGCTCAAGGAATAGGTAATAAAGATTTTAGTGCAATTTCACTGAAATCAGTGAAGAAGCCCTGAGTAAGCTGAAAGATGAGGCCTAAAACATGGCGTTTTACTGGCCAGAAAATGCACTTAATATTAAGATTTAAGGCAAAGAACCGCAAAATTTGGGTTAATTGACATTGCTGTTCTTGCGACAAGCCTCAGTCTTGGTCTCTCCCATCTTTAACATGAAGGATAGTCCTTCCCTTACAGCAACACCAAGAGGATTGACTCCTGCAGTTTAGTACAAGAGCCCTGCACCACAAAAAGCCAATGTGATTTTTGCAGGGTCTGCACGTGCCTACCTTGGAAAGTACTTGTGGGAGGTATTCTGGTCGGTAAGTGACAAATGGAAAGAGAGCAGAGACATTGGTGAGCACGCAGGACAGGATGAGAGGATCTTTTGTTTCAAAATTAAGGACAAGCTGCAGAAGATCTATGCCATCATTCACTGGGATTTCCTACAAAGGTAGCAAAAAAAGAAAAAAAGGAAAGAAAAAGGGAGGCAACACTTAATACTTCAACCTGTAGTATACTTCCTACAAAACCTAGGAAAAAGGCTGAGAGAGAAAGGACAGCAGCATTGCCACTGTTGATAGGGCAGTCTTGAGACATCAGTCTCTAGTCCCCATACTACTGCTTGCACTTCTGGGAAAGGCAAATTTTGTCTCTCAGTCTGTCTCCCAATTTTCCTCTTGACTTTGTCCAACAGATTCCATGCTTAACCAACTGTATCGACCCATATAATTATTCTACTGTGATTAGACCGATGAGTGCATGAGCAGCTTAATCTAATAAAATAATCAAGTCAGCCTACAGCAAACTGATCCTTTTGATCGGCCTGCTGTTGAACAAAAGACAGTGAGAAAATGCTTCTGATTTCCTACTCTCTGGGCATAAGTTCCTCTCATTTAGTTAGAAGTTAAAAAAAAATTTTATCAGAAGATAGTTAAAAAAACTCACGAAATTTTTCCTTAAGCAATCTCTTCTCTAACAAGGCACTATGTCAAAGCATGTCACCTGAGCATTCTCTGGTGACTTCTCATCCCACAGTGTTCAGAACTAAGACATGCCAGTATGAGCTTGGTATCATCTAAAGAAGAGTCATTATTGCTCATGAGAATGGCTCACCAAACAATCTGGGTTTTGCATGGAGGTAACCAGTGACTACAAACTGCTCAAGGATAACAAAACTGAAAAACCTCACTGGCGTTGACCCAGAAGAAGCCAGGAGAGAAGGCAAGAGCATGGGATACACATACATCTTTATCCATGGTTCGAAACATCTGGCTGACGACGCTCTCCGAGAAGAAGGTCATGGCATCCCACTGCACAAAGGATGGAGAGAAGATGGAGCAGAGACCTTCGCCTGTCTTAGCTGAAAGGAAAAGAACACCATGCTCAACCATCCTCAACAGCAGCCTGGTTAGTTCCTCTGCTGCAACATCTTAGCACTCACAAGTATTTTGGCCACCCAGTAATTGCCTTTCAGAGATGCACTGGGACTAATTAAGGTAATCCTGTGTTATTTGCTTCATTCAAGTGAAGGCTTTTGATACATAAGTCTTTGAGGTACAATGCAGAGCAATATTAACAAATGACAGAAGGGAAAAGGGAGACCACATGCCCAGACTCAGCACAGCAGGCAAGACTGCCCTCAGTGGGACTTTGCAGAGCAGCCTTCCTTCACAGCAGGAAACCAAGGTAAATGACAAGGGATTTGCCAGACAGGCATAACTTCTCTTAACAAAAATAACTAATATATTACAGAGATAAAATGGCCCAAATAATGATAAAATTGTATTAGAGGGACAGTTGTACCTGCTCCGCAGAGAGATTTGGGGGAAGGAAAGCAAAGGCCAGGGGCTTTACATTAGTTATTCCATATGTAGACTCTAAAGGGATAAATGAGGGAAGGGGTGGCTTTGACTTGGTTTTGCTTTTAACTTGCAAAAACCTTAAATGCCTGAAAATCTAGCATGAAGTCTTGGGTACCACTTAAAAAACTCCAACAACTTCAACAAAAAAAAGGCCAAGAAATTTCTTCATGGCTTTAATTAAAAAACAAATTCCATATCCCTATTTTTTTCTTCAGGTAACCTACAGTTCATGGGTCCAGTATCAACAGGAGCTGTGAGTTGGTACTTCAGCCATTCACCAGCCATTTGGAAGCCAGTTAGAGGGTCCAGACGACAAGCCATCCTCATCACCTCTCCTTGCTGGGCACGGAAAGCTGCAGGGAAAAATCAGACACCAAGAAACCAGCTGATGCTGCAAATTTTGCAAATCCATGAACATTATGGACTTCTGCTTTGGCAATAGCTGTGTAGTGGGCAAACAGACACACAAACAGTAAACCAGGTACAACAGGATGGGCAATTTTGGAAATTATTTAAGTGAACTAAAAATGATGGACTAACATTAAAAAAAGTACAATTAAAATGCAGTATTAATTATAAAAACCTATGCTAAACCAGATTTACTACAATTAAGCCTCTATTCTTTATTTAAAATACTCTTCAAACTATAAATGTTTGCTGCTTACAAAACATCTTGGGATACTGAGATAAAAAAACAGCATTAGATTACCACTTCCTTCAGCTAAACACACTTTTCCTAGATTATTCACCTGACAAACAGATGTGAACTCAAAAACCCAGCTGCTTTGCATTCAACTTTAAAGATACTAAAAGCAAAATTAATTTGTTCCAATTCCAGTGCATGACCACACAAAAGAATCAGTTCTGCTGACTACAAATGCAACTTGCATTGTTTAATAAAGTTGTATTGCCAAGTAATTTTGTGTTTCAAATTAGTTATATTTTCTTTTATATGTAATGTCTGCAATATAACTTTGTGCATTTAGTTACTGTATGGTTCCTACCCAAACAGATATATTATGGTAAGCAAAAAATAAACTATCTAATAGGCAATAAAAAATGCAACACTTAAAATTTTCAGACACACATGTAGAAAGTAAACATTTACGTAATTTATTCAATGTATCCTCCCACCCACCAAGTTAGTACCAAAATACACCAGGCAGTGAAAGCCAACTTCAGTTTTGGGAAGAAAAATACAAAATGAAAGAAAAAGTAAAATCATTAATATCCAGTGCTAGTTTAATATCACAAGTAAATTTGGCTATTTTAATTGCCCAGCTCTAGCTACTGGTACTAAACCAGAAGCTTCTTACCAAGGCCAAGACAGGTTTTCTTTCTGGAATGACATCTAAAGTCTTTTGCCAGCTGCCTTCCTCTCCTAACCTCAGCATGACTTGAGGCTGCTTGATTTCCCCCTTTAGGTGACCAAAAGACACATTTTCTTTGACACCAGAATGCTATTAGGCCATCTACATGACCAGCAAGCAAGACAACAGCAAAAAGTAAAACCAAACACGTGAGCTGCCACAGGAAAATCCTAACTTAATTTACCCCAAGATCCAGGCTGAAAAAGTTGCATTACAAACGGAAGCTACCAAGCCAATATGGTAGACTCCAGGCTGGGCCAGCAACTGGAAGTAGGAGGAAAGGCACAGACAACAGAATGCACAAAGGGTCATGGCAACTTACAGTTGAAGAAGGCATTGAAGTCCTCATCACTGTCAAAATCAAAGCGGGAATATTCACAACTAGGGCTGTCAGCTTTAGAAGGAAAGCCCACCTGGAGACAAAGTGGAAAAGGTTAGGAAGGAAGAGAAGTCACCCATCACAGCTAACACCAGCCTCAAGGAGATGAAGGCTGGAGGCAAGGAGCAGACATTACAACTGAGATACAACTGTGTGCTCAGCAGTCTGGAGATCATGTCTGCCCATGAGACAACAAAAAGGAAGTCTCTCCCCCATGACCCACAGGCCACGATCACCCAGGCAACTTCTCACACCCAACCAGTTGTGATTCCCACATACCTTCACTAGGTTGGTCATTGATGCACGGAGATACTTGGGAATGACAGCCAGCAACAGAGGGTCACGAGACAGAACCTCATGCCGGAAAAGGGCTCCCCATGTTATCTGGGTGGAAGAGCGCAGAAACTGGGAGGAGAAGAGAGAAAAGAGCAGAGGAGAGGATTTCAGTGCTGGAATTTCCACTGCTAACATTAAGTGTTGCTATCAGAAAGCAATAGCAAATTATACTGACTATTAAGTTGAGGCCAAGGCACCGTGAAGGCACAACCCAAATTTCCAGAAGGCCAAAAATCTCTAATACTAGTGCTGACTGCAAATTCTGCATTTTCTACTCAACATCTGTGTCAGGCACTGCTCCTGATGGGGTGTTAAAGGAGCAGAAAACACTCTGCCCACCAGGCCTTCAGCTGAAGTGAAGAGCCTAGAGAGCAGTATTTAGCAGCTGAAGTTCTGCAGTCTTCCACAGGCTAGCTCAATTATGCATTCACACACACAGACACACATAAGACTTTCTGCCCTTTACATACCTGGCTGGGATGAGTTGTGAAGGCTAAAAATGACTCAAGGTATTTTCCAAAGTTGGCTGGTGTTTCCATATCACAATCTGAGCCCTATGAAGAACATGAAGTATTTCAGACAAAATACTAACTTTATGGCAGGCTGGGCTCACAAATGGTATGTTTCAGGGTAAAGCAGGAGCACTACTTCCAAGGCCACAGACTGTAAAGGAGCAGAGACAGAAACACTGAACAACTGATTTTTTTCTGAAACCAGTATAGCCCAAGGAGCATCAAGCTCTGCTGACCAGCCTAGAGGTGCTGGAGACATCACCACCCTCATTCAAGAGTAAAGGGTGACTTCACAGATTGTGTTGGAGTTCCATTAAAACCAAATTCACAACCATTGCTGCTGCTACTGCTGCTGCTGCCGTAAGTCACAATTTTACTCCTATAGGGTCAAATCCACCCAGCAGTACCAAAACAGTGCAATTCAAACTGAAGAATTTCACAAGAAAATATACCCAAATAATTTCACTGTCATTTCCCAAAATGGTTAATATATTTAACATATGGGTATCCACGACCAGTAACTTTCTTGGTAGCTTGTCACGAAAGTAAGTTTTGCCTGAAGCCATAAATTCAAGGTTTTGCTGCTTCACAAATTATAACATGATCTGGTGCCCTCAAGACGCCTGGAACTGTACAGCTTGGTGCTGCCTCTCCCAAATGATTCTGAATTAGTGAGCTCCATCTCATTACTTCATTGTGGATTAACAGCTCCTACTGCCTAACAGCAAGTGGAGTCACTGCAAATAGTAATGCACCCTGTTTGCTATCCATTCCTTTTACAGATAAATTCTCAAAGGTTGGTTTTGGTTGTTTTGTTTTCATTTTTTTTTTCTTTTTCTTTCCCTCCCTCTGAAACTTTATCACTTTTACAGGCTGGTTGTTTCAATCTCCCCACAAACAGCATCTCTCAACAAGCCCACCCTCCTTACTGTAGAAGTAATGAGCTGAATGGAGAAAGTGAGAATTCAGCAACCAGCACGGCATGAACAGTATGAATTTGCATCTTCATCTCAACACTGACAAAAAGCATTACAAAGATGAACAGTAGGAACAAAACCCATTTCTTCCTCAGCTTGAGAATCTTGGTAGGAGAACTGACAGATATATTCTTTGAGTTATTTTTATTGGGAAATTTAAAAGGCTTCCAATAAAAGAGTAATTTCCTGGACTAGATTTTCTGTAGCAGTAGTCAGCTAAAAACCTGAACAATTTTCAGCAAAGCTCAGCATTTTACAGAGGTTATAGGAAATGGTTCTTGATGACAGCAAAGCCCTGGCATCAGTCAGGGTCCCTCCAGTCTACAGTTCCTATGACTTGGCAGGATACAGTTATCCCACTTAAAAGCAGAGCCATTTCTGCCTTTTCGAAATGCATGGAGAGAACCCTACACTGACAAATGTGCAGAGAGAACCCTGGTCCTACCTTAGATCAGGGTTGCCTCAAGCCCCAGCCCTAAAAACTAGCTTTGCCAGGGTTGCTGTTGGTATTAGTAAGACTTACTAGCAACGCACATAGCTGGCTGCCCAACGCGCACAAAACTTGGCAAAGTCTCTTCAAGAAAACATAGTGCTTCTCCACCAGGCCTTCTCCATCTGCTGTCCTGGGAATGAGGGAAGGGGGAAAAACAGGATCACAGTTACTCATGCTGCAGGTGACAGGCACACTGCTGCCTATCTTGCAAATAAAAAGAGGACTAGAGCAATTTGATTTTATCGCAGTGGGATTTTCTTTGCTATTATCAAGAAGTACTGCTTTATGGGCATCTAAAACCTCTGAAATTGCCTCTCTGAAAGAGTCCCTCCTCCTGATCAGTTTCAGGCTAAAACAGAAAGCCAGGGAAGCTGCAATATTTACACCTGTTTGTCCTTCAATTATAGGTTTTGGAACAAAAAAATGGTTTTCTCAGGTTTTGCAAAAGAAATGGTGGTTTAGTTGTCTCATATCCAGTTCCCGCTTCCTTCGGTTAAGCAGCAGTATCTTCTGCACGTACGAAGCCATTTGTGTGCAGTTTTGTGTGAAATCACAGCAGCACCATGGTACTTACTGGGCAGCAGAGAGGATGCAGTGCATGGCAACGTCTCCAAACAAGACCATCAGAGGTTTCCGGTCCTCCAGCTTACCCTACACACAAAACACATCACATGCCTCAATTAGAACATAACTATTCCCATCTACATAAGCATTTATTTGTAGCTGCAAGCAAAATTAGGAGACTCACAGCTTTCTTTTCATCTGGGGAGGGGCTTACAGTCCCCATACGATTTAAGTAAAAACTTGCCACAATTCCAAGGTATCTGATCTAAAAAAAATTTCTCCAAGCAATCCCACTACAGTAACTTTAAACTGCAAAACCGACCCTGAGACATTATCTCTTTTTCACAGAAGACTGCCTAGTTTCTTACAGGCAGCTGATAAACACTAAGATGCTTGTGAATGAATGGATAAAATCACTTGTTTAGATCCTGCTGTCTTTTCTCTGAGCTGCCAGATGACAGAGCTGATGACACAATTTTCCACTTCACAGTTATAGGAAGTGGGGGGAAAAAGTCAGCAGGGGCCTCCAAGTTCAAACTGCAAGTGAGCACAGAATTTGGAGAGGGTTCCAACACTTGCTCTATGTATCACACTAGCCTGACACTCACACCAAATGCCATTAACAGAACCAGCTAAATTTGAATTTTGATTCTTAGATAAAAGGGCAAAGATAGCATTGCTCAATCTGAAAAATTATATAGGAGAATAGGAGAAAAATAAAGGGGAGCCAGAAGAGTTGGGGAGGAAGAACTCACTTTCCTGCTGACAGCAATCAGGAGACACTCTGCTGCTCCAACTTGGAGTTCAGGCTCATTTAGGAGCAGACACAACATCTCCAAGAGCTTGCAGTTGTCTGCTGTGATATGGCTTAGGGCTACCCAGTCAATGTAGCCAGCCAAAGTGTTGAGTGCTGCTATCCCCACACGACAGTTTGCCTGGGCCTGTGAAAGAGAGGAGGCATGAGGTCAGAGCCAGAGAAAAACCAACAATTCCCATCTAAAGCCACCCACTCCCTGGAATAACACTACCAAGAACCCCCCTGACAAAGTGAGAGACTTGGACCCTTCTGCTGCCACTCCTCACTTCTCTCAAGGGTTGTATTATGACTGAACAAAACCATCTACATGAAACTGCAGGCAATAAACTCAAAAGTCTGGGAAAGGCCTAGCTCTAAGTAACCTTAATCTTAGGAATTACTTATGAGCTAACTCCCATACAGCTCCACTCACCTTTGGCTCCTGAGCCAAATCAGTCTTCTGAAAAAGAGAACAAGAGAGGGTAAGTGAACAGCTACAGCACACACTTCCACCTAACCACTGCTGGACAGGCTTATCCTTAAGGACACAGACAAAAAAGAGGCTGCATCACAGTCTCCCACTCAGGACGTTGCTGCAGCTAACAAAGCCACCTCTGCAGCCCCCAGCCAGGTAAGGCAACAGGACTCTGAATTGCAAGTTAAGCCACAATTCCCTTCTCACGCAAAAGATAACAGTCCAGTCTCACCAGGGAGACACAGGGGACAAGAAGTAAAGACATTCTGGTACTTCTTGGAGGCTTCCAGGGAAGAAACTTTTCATCTTTTAAAAACACCTTGCACCCAAAAGCCAGACTCTGAAAAGATGCTGGTGGCTTTTAAGATTCAGGTCTGAAAGGGTGATTTGTCCTTGGTCAGAAAGGCAGCTGGAGAGGGCTGGAGCAACAACTTACAGCCTGACCCCCAGGCCTAGGACATTTAACAGCAACAGCGCACTGCCTGTACCATCTTTTTGCCTAATGCAAACCAGTCCCTCAGACACTCAGGTTTGATTTGTTTTTCAGATGACAAGACACCACAAGCATTTCTCTCCACTGCAAAGTTTTGGTTTGGATATTCATTGCAGTGATTTTAAGTTAACTGGCTTGTGTCCCAAACATTTCATATATGACTCACCTTATAAATGTGTTTACCTATTAATCCATCATACTTTTAAGCACTGTACATTATTATGGTCTTGGGGACCTGTCCATCATCTCCCCCAGTCTGTGTGCAGGCAGGGGAACACCCATCCCTTAGAATTGACCCTGTGCACAAATAGCCCGAAGATCTGCTAACCTGTGGAGTGGTGAGGACTTCTTGTTCCTGGGGTGCTCCAACCTGGCCAATCAGAAAGATTCCACTGTTAGCAGAAGCAGCCACACTTCAGAGCCTCAAGCATTGCAATGCAAACCCTACCTGGAAATGCATTTCAGCCAGACTACAAAACACACCAGGGTCACCCTCCCACCATCATGAACTGCACAGAAAACTGGCTGCTCTGTGTGGAGGTAGGGGGATTGCTCAGCCTGACAGTGCATCAGGAAAGCATAGAGAAGTCAGCTAGGAAAAAGTTTTTCATTGCTTCCCAGTTTCACATTTAGTACAACTCTGGCTTTTAATTAATGGAAAAAAGAGTAAGAGATATAACTAAGCAAATTGTTTCTAGTTTGATTTCTCTCACACATCCACTTCCTTTTCACAGGAACAGACTGGGGTAGAGAAACCTATTCATTGTGACCAACCTGTACATCTCTGATTCCAGGTAAGAATTCAGTAAAGTCTGATTATACAAAAAAAGAAGAGTATTTTTCACTACAACTTGTCACAAAAAGGGCTTCCTGACTTGAGCTCTTGAAGAAAAGGACCAGAGGCCCAGATGCACGTTGAGACATCACAAACTCATGCATTTTGGTGCATCACCTCAAATGTAGCACTACAGCATGAGAGAGCAGACAGGAGTCCTGGATGGCATCTCTTAACCACTGCGTGTTACATAAACCACCCCAAATTACCTGTTTCTGCCACAACCACATCTTCATTTTGCCAAGCCATACACCCTTGGTGCCAGTAGGCATTCCAACAGTATGGATGAAGCATACACCCACTCAAGCCATTTACACTACCAAAATCAAAGTACCAACACTAACACTGTGAACTTGTGTGTTAAGTCTCTCTCATCAGCACCCGCTTCCCAGGCCACAGCAGATCCCTACCTTAGAGCAGCAGCAACAGATTTCAGTTTTTGCACTTGCTTCCCCAACACTTTCCCCAACACTGGAGGCATTTAGGAATTGGGATGCACTTGAGCTGCATCCCAATTCCCAAATGCCTCCAGCACAGACTAACCCCAAGAGAATGAGACTCTCACCATGCGTCTGTACTTGCTGACGTTCTGCTGCAGGGCATTTAGTAGGAAGCTGAAGATCTTTTCCATGTTCTGGGTGAGGGTTTGCTGGATATCTCGTCGTCGCTGGGTTGGCAGAGTTTGAAAAGTCACCACATCCTCTGCCAAACGTAGGAGGATGAACATCACCAGTTCTGTTTGAGTTTCCTGATGTCCCGAAGTAAAACACACTCCATCAGCATAGTCCAAACATTAAAATCTCTACAGACTAGCTCAAAGATGTGGAGAGAAAGCAAGCATGCATGAAGGCACAGGTCAAACATTGGGAAAACAAGTCAGGATGATGGCCCTCTTTCTGCTGAAGTTCTCTCAGGATAGCTTAATCTTACAGGGATTTTTGAGTCCATCACCAGCCTGTCTCACTTGACCATCAGTGAGTTAGATTTTCCTCTGGATGATGGAAGACTGAACCCTATACTAAGAGCAAGCAAAAGAGAACAGACAGTTGTGCTTCATACCCCTTGTTTGGAGAGGGTATCCAGCTCCTTTAGCATGTCAGGCCAGTGCTGAGGCCATTCACGCTTGATCATCTCCACCACAATGCGAGACAGCACATCCTTAATGTGACTTTCCTCCTCCAGGATACTTTGAGTTCCCTGTGATAGAAGGGGGCAGAGTTACACAAAACAGCAAGCACTAGGCATTTATAACTCTGACCTGGGAAACACAGTGTTTGCAAACATTCTAAACCACAGAAACTAAAAACAACAAAACAAAACACAGCATTGGGCAGCTCTTCATTGCAGCTACCTTAGATGGCAGTCCTACACTCCCAAGCAGCCATAGCTAATGAACTCCGGGAACCAGAAGGATTGTCCTCAAAAGAAGGTCACTTGGTCACGAGAGCAATCACAACAGAGAAAGCACGACTAAGATAATAACTTTAGTATTTTTGCAAAGGATAAGAACATCCATAGTGACTGAATTTCCTTCTAAGAAAAGAGAAAGTACCTTATATATGTTATACAAGCCTCACAACTTCCTGCCATGTGAGGTAACATGGCTATTCACCTGACAAGACAGAGAAAAGCACTGAAACAACCAGAGAGGCAAAGCGAAAAAGTAAAGAAATGCAAAACTGAATTCTGATCCTCTGTGCTAATTAACTGGAGTATTTGCTCCTTTTGCTCTCACATTTCAGAGAACAGCCTGGGGTAGCAGGTACTTACACTGGATATGAGGCCCATAACGTTGTTCTTTAGATAAACTTTTTCTAGGCGAGGCATATTGTTCCAGCGGTATCTGTTAAAAATAAACAAACAACCAGGACACCAAGTCAAAACATTTGTAAAGATCTCTAACTTGGTTCTCAATGAACCATTGCTTCTTTACCTAAACTACAAACAAACACTCCACCTCCCTGCCTCTGCCAGCACCCAATCCCTTAATGAAAAGGCTTAATTAAAACTGCTGCTGGCAAATGGGCGTGCCCCACTGAGGTCAACAGACACCAGAAGCAGCAGCAAAAGCACAAAGCATCAGGTCTGTAGAGGCGGCAGAAAAAGGAATCTCAGAACTGAACTAATACAAAGCCTCTTTGTTAGCAGGAGGCCAACGACAGAACACTGCAAAGATCTACTGGTAACCCAGTGTGCTTATTTTCATCTTGTGATGTCAACGTGTCTTACAGCTCAGTGAATTCACCTTCCCAACCTGCCTGAAAGCCATTCTCTAATGTCCTTTTACTGAGCAGGGAAAAAAATCCACCGCAGGACTTGAACTGTCCTCTGCTGCAGAACAAACTCCCTTGCGTCCTGAAAGTGCCTCCCTGGGGTGGGAGGCGCCGGAATGGGCGCAGATCCCACACCGGTGCTGGGCGGCGGCAGGCCGGGACCCTCCCCCGGCTCGGCGGCGTGGGACGAGCTGCCTTACTTGACCACATGCTCCAGGATCTGCAGGCCGAAGTGCCGGACGATGGCCGTCTGCGTCTTCTCCGCCAGCTTCAGCCCGCAGGGCACGCAGATGGGGCACTTCTCCTTGAACTCCTCGCAGAACTAGGGGAGGGAGGGCCGGGACACGCACACGCAGTTACACACCGAGGCAGGAGGTGGCAGCCCCCTCCCTGGCGGAGCACGCCGGGGGACACGCGGCCGCCTACCGACGGCTCCCAGCACCTCAGCGGGCACCCGGGACCGGCCCGCCCCGCTCTCCCCCGCCACGGGGCCGTGCGGACGGGGGGGCCGTGCGGACGGGGCGCCCGCGTGGCCGAAGCCCGGCACCCTCCCTCCCTCCGTCCCTCTCTCTCTCTCTCCCCGGCCGGGCGGTACCTTGAGGGCCTCCAGGCGGTACCGCTGTGTGGACGCCGGGTCCATGATGACGGTCACCGCCTTCACCAGCTGCTCGCAGAGGCCGCTCACCTGCTCGGCGGACATGGCGGCGGCGGCGGCGGGCGCGCGCCACCGGCCACCCACGGGCGGGACGAGCGGGGCGGCCGGGATACAGCTCGGCGCATGCGCCTGGGGAGGGACGGGGACACGGGGGGAACGCGGGCGCCGCGCACCGTCGCGGCGGGGACACGCGCACGCCCCACCGCACCCCAGAGAACTACAACTCCCGGCGTGCCCCACGCGGAAAGTACGGGTGCCGCAAGGCGGTGGCGCAAGGCGGGGCTCTCCGCCCCACCGAGCGGGCGGTTATTCAATCGTTCACTCAGTCGGGCGGGAGCCGGTGGCGGCGGCGGCGGAATGGCGCGGGGCCGGGAGCGCGTGGTGGCCCTGGTAGACATGGACTGCTTCTTCATGCAGGTGGAGCAGCGCCTCGACCCGCAGCTGCGCGGCCGCCCCTGCGCCGTGGTGCAGTACACCGAGTGGCAGGGCGGCGGGTAGGTAGGCGAGCCGGCTCGGCGATCCCGGCTCCTCGTCCCACCCCGCTCCCCGCGGGGTCGGGCCCGCCCCGCACTTCACCTCCGTATCTTGGCAGGATCATCGCTGTGAGCTACGAGGCGCGCGCCTTCGGCGTGTCCCGCGGGATGTGGGCGTCGGAGGCGCGGGCGCTGTGCCCCGAGCTGGCGCTGGCCCGGGTGCCGCAGGCGCGGGGCAAGGCGGACCTCACACGGTGAGAACGAGGGCCGGGGGTGGCGGCGGCGGCGCGGGCCCCCCTCCCGTCGCGGGGCGGCAGCTGAGCCCGTGCCCGCCGCCCGGCAGGTACCGGGAGGCCAGCGCGGAGGTGATGCAGGTGCTGTCGCGCTTCGCCGCCATCGAGCGCGCGAGCATCGACGAGGCGTACCTGGACCTGACGGGCAGCGCGCGCCACCGGCTGCGCGAGCTGTGCGGGCGCCCCCTGGCGGCCGCGCTGCTGCCCAGCACCTTCGTGCAGGGACTGCCCGCGGAGCCCGGGCCTGAGCCCGGCGGGAAGGCCGCGCACCGAGCCCAGCCCGGCGGGAAGGGTACGCACCGACCCCCGCCCCCGGGAAGGGTCCGCTCCGCCTGCTTTGTCTCCCGCGAAGCAAGAGCGTGCTAAATGGGGTCTGTGTGTTCCGCAGTGAGTGGCTTTTGAGGTGCCTGCTTCTCTTCCCTGTGGTTGGAATGCGCTTACAGGAGCCTGTGGCTCCTGGCTGGGACTGGCTGATGCTGCGGGTTCCTTTGCTGGGCTCAGCACGGAGTGCCCCCATCATGTCCCCTTGTGATCCCCTCTGTGTCCCTTTTCTAGAGGAGCTGCGGCAACGTGGCTTGCACGAGTGGCTGGCTTCGCTGTCTTTCAATAACCCTGATTGTCCTGACCTGCTGCTGACCATGGGCGCCATAATTGTGGAAGAAATTAGGGTGGCTGTGGAAGAAGCTACTGGATTCAGGTGTTCAGCTGGCATCTCGCACAACAAGGTACGTGCATAACACACCAGCCTGATTTCTTCTGAGTAGTGGAGTCAGAATGTGCTGTAGATCCTCTCCTATGCATACTTACAAGTCTCCTGTAGAAGACTAGGCAAATGGGGAATGCAACCATGTATGATCACACTTGCAGAGAAATTATAAGACATCTGGAAATGGGAAAAGTTGTTTTCCCAGAGATGTGATCTGGGCAGTCAGAAATCCATACATTTACTGCCTGGATTCCTGGTGTACCCTAATGAGTGAGCTCACTTGGAACAAAAGGGGTTTCAGTCCCCTGGAAGTGTTTTCTGTAGAAAAAACATGAGCATAAAGCAGGTAATCTTCACCTTGAGTTTCAGGCCGCAGTGACTCGGAGGCAGAAGGACACCAGTTTGGGGCACTGAGGTGAGCTGGGTTGCTTTTCCTATTTCTGGTGAGTCAGTATTTACTCCGCTGGCCACGGGGATTTGGGTGATGCTCAGTCAGCTGCCAAGAGCAGCCACAGGAGCACTTGGTGCATGACAGCAGCTGCAGAAACAAACGGACTTTGGTACTGCAGCTATGGAGGATTTCCTGCTGGATGAAAGGCAGGTTGGTTTACTGAGAGCACCCCTTTCGTTCTGCAGAAGAGGAGCTTATTTATACAGGTATGACTTCATATAGGCAGGCTCTGGCTAAAAAAAAAAAAAAGACTAGGTGGATGCTTTGGAGTTCACGGAAGATAAATTTCATCTTAGACTGCTGCAGAAACTATTGCTAGCTGTACACAGGGACTGGAGCTAGTTCTGCATTGGCTCAGTTTGAAACTAGAGCAGACTGTGAGGCTGAAATGAGCTAGCTGAGGAAGATGACTGGTGTAGAAATTTCCAGTGGAAGGGGTGTTCAGTTTGCCTTTTTGCTTTCTTTAATCAAGAATAACAGAGAGCCTCCTTGATATTCATAGCAGGTTTTTCCAGCTTCCATTTTCTATGCCAGCTTTTATTTTTCTGAGGGAGTAAGGACATTATGATGTACTGTGCTACCCCTGAATAACTGTGTATGTGTAGCAGCAAGCACAGTGCAGAGGTCACCACAGCCTACTTGTGGCTGTGCAGAACACTACTGTGCTTCCACAGCCAGCTCATCTCTGCGGGTACAAACCTTTTTTGCAGAACAAAAGGGGTGTTCTCAGTAAACTACCCTGCCTTTCGCCCGGCAACCCTCTGTAGCTGCAGCATCAAAGTCACCAAAGTCTGTTTGTTTCTGCAGCTGCTGTCATGCACCAAGTGCTCCTGTGGCTGCTCTTGGCAGCTGGCTGAGCATCACCCAAAGTGCAGCTGGTAGGCTAAACACTGACTCACCAGAAATAGGAAAAGCAGCCCAGCTCACCTCAGTGCCCCAAACTGGTGTTCTTCTGCCTCCAAGTCACTGGGAATTAGTGTCAGTAAAAACCTTTCTCTGGCTACAGCTACTGTTGCCTGAAACTCAAGGTGGAGATAACCTGCTTTATGCTTGCGGTTTTTCTACAGAAAACTCTCCCAAGGGACATTTCTTCCGAATGAAGTGAGTACCTTTTTAGAGTACACCAAGAACCCAGATGATGAATGAGACCAAGCAATTTGGAAGGACCTGGAGGATAACAGCATGGTTTTCTCAAGAACCACTCATGCCAAATTGATTCATGTGCTCTCTTTGACAGCAAAAGTGGCCAAATGTGCAGGGAAGACTACACTGTGATGTGTCAACATTAAGGTTTCTAACACACTTCATCCTGACCTGAATAACCTGATGATGACACTGTAGCAGCTGCATGACAACATGACTGAGGTTGTCTGAAGGGCGTGCATCTAGCTGAAGAAAATACTATTGTTTCCCATAATTATTTTGTTCAGTGAGTTGCACTCAAATTGGGATGTTCAGAGTGGGATCCTGGGGGGATCTGTTTGAGTCTGCTAAGAGCCAGTATTTTCACTGAAGCCTACAGAGAGGGAACAGCTGTATGAATTCAGGTGTTGCACTGATGGGGCTCAGAGCCTGGGCTGTGAAAGTTCTGAGACACGAAATTAGAGTTGGAAATTGTGAGCTTGAAAAAGCCTAGAATTAGTCTGAAATCACTAAACAGTGCATCTTATGCTCCTCACTGACTGTTTTTGTGGTTTATAGAAAGAAAGCAACCAACAGGATTTTGGCTAAGTCACAGTAAGTCAGGAAGTAGCCTGGAGTTGTGGACAAGCAGCAGGATGAGTCAGTAATACGAGTGCTCCTGTAGAAATGCCAAATCCTGTTTCAGCATGTGCAGTTTACAGAAGGTGTCAGAAAAAGTAAATTATTTCTCCCCATGAAGTCTCAGTGATTGGTTTGGCTTGCAGCATGTCACTTTATGAGGTGGGTAAACTTGGAAGTCTCCAGTCAAACAAGAAAAACCGTAATTGGACATCTGAAAAAGGATGTACTTTGTCTAGAAAACGGTTTGAATGTATGTAAGCCTGTAAAAAGGGCTGTCAATAAAGGTCATAGCTCAATAGGCAGGCAAGACATTTTGCTTAGTTACAGGATGCGTGGCAAAGCAGTGAAAGAGGAAGTTATTAGACTTGTTCAGAAAAACCTCAAACATCCAGCTAAACATATTTCAAACTGGCCTGTGTATTCCTGACCCTGTGGTAGCTTAGCGTGGGAAGGGAAGCTGTATAGCAGGTGGGTTGGAGAACATGCCTTCCAGGCTAGCAATTCTGCATTTTGCAGGTTTCCTTTTGCAACACTGTGCTGCTGCAGATGTTGCAGAGAGAAGATTAAAATAGTGACATAAAGAAAAAGCAAGGCAAACACAGAAAATAATGAAAGAAAAAGACATAGTGAGAGACATAGCCTGGGGATGGTTATGGGGATGCTGTGGAAGCTCTAGCATGCTTGGCCTGATGGAGAACTATACCAACCACAACAGATGATAGACCGAGATCCTCTAAACTGCCTGGAGCAGAAGTCCAGCCCTTTGCAGAATTAGAAGTCCGGAAGCAGCTTTGCTTTCAGAGTACCCAGCCAGTGCATGTCAAGTCCTGATGTGGATACTGCCTAGGAGCAAGCAGTGGTGCACTCTGCACAACTGCCTAGCAGCTGCTCCAAAGGCAGCTCTTAGAGGTGGTGCAGCACAAGCTGTTAGGTAGAGTCATATTAGGCCAGTGCATGGTGTGTAATAACAGCGTTTCCACCCTCTTCTGTGTTACAGACACTGGCAAAACTGGCCTGTGGGCTGAACAAGCCCAACCGCCAGACTCTGATGTCTGCACGATTTGTGCCACAGCTCTTCAGCCAACTGCCCGTCAGCAGCATGTAAGTACCAGGGAGCTGCTGCTTTGGTGCAGCCTGGGGCTGTTCCTGGCCACCTCAACACAGCTGTTTGATGCTCACTGATAGCAGCCAGCAGAGGCTCTCAGCTCCACAGTAACTGGTCCCCAATGCTCCTAACAAATAGGGGGAATCCTGACAGTGGTCATTGCAGCTGTGAGCAACAGTTCAGAGGGAGTGTGCTTGGGAGTTGCAGCCCTGCTGGTGAAGGGACCACAATCCAAAAGCCCACTAGAAGCCTGTGGGCACCCTTTCCCTGAGTAAGGCTGTCTCAGGATGACTGCTGGGGTGCACAGGTGTAAGCCAGGAGCAACTGTGGGCAAGAAGACCATAGCTGTTCCCCAGTATGAGTGACAGTTGTGCTCACAGAGAGCAGATGTGGTTTGGTTTTGTGCATCCATGCTGTGCTCAAGTACGTTTCCTGGTGTGTAGAGAGGTGTTACCAGCACTGCTGCTCCAGAGGAATGGATCCCTAACCCTGCTCTCCAGTCCTGCACTGCTGTACTCTGCCTTCAGTGTCTTGCAAGGAATGGAGAGGATGTGTGTGGGAAAGGGTCCTGTCTGTGTAGCTGGAAGAAAGGTGTATGTGATGCATTTTTCAGAACGTGGTTTGGGATCAGATGGAGCTGAGGGGGAAGCACTAAAATGTGTCCACACTCCTATGTGTCCTTTTACTACGAGCAGAAGAGCTGTTACTTGCCAAGTATTCCTTTTGTCCTGCTAGTTCCTAGCTGCTTCTAGCTGTTCTCATCTAGGAACAGCTGCTGCAACTAGACTTGTCATAGTCTCCACATGATTGCTTCATTTGTGTTTTTTCTTTTTCTTTGTTTCTCTGCTGTAGCCGTAACCTGGGAGGCAAGCTTGGCACTGCTATCACAGATGTCCTGGGAATAGAGTACATTGGGGAGCTGACACAGTTCAGTGAGACTGAGCTCCAGACTCACTTCGGGGACAAAACCGGGTAATGATAAACTACGCACCGCAACTTGGCTCTTGGCAGGAACTGAGACTTCCTTTCAGTCACAGAACCTTTTGGGTTATTTTGCTGTGATTAGGAAGGTTGGAAGGTAAAATTTCAGTGATGTCTTTGGAAAGCATTTATCTATCAGGCCCACAACAGGTTTCCAGCCTTGCCCGCTCCCAGGCACCCTGCACAGGATAGTATTTGGCTTGTCAGCCAGTGCCTCAGCCTTCCTCTCCAGCATCCAAGGATGGGGCCAAGCTGTGGAAGGGCTGGTTCCCTGCAGGCTGGGAAGAGGGCAGTCTTGACAGTCTCATCACAGAGGAAATTAGAAGGCTGGACTGGAGCCTGATACACAGCTTCTGGGCCCACAGCAGCAGTTGGAGTGCCCTGCAGATTGGTGAATTGTTGCTACTTCAGGAGAAGAGGCGGAGGAGTTGTGCTGACAGGCACTTGTGGACTGGAGGAATCTTGCCTGTTCAAATGTGGCTGCAACTGCAGAGCTGGGGATGAGAGGCAGTCCCAGCTCGCACTGAGCTGAAAGCTTGGCTCAGCAGGAGACTGACATGCTGCCCAGTGATGCCTGCCTGTCAGTAGCTGCATTAACCTCATGCTTTCCCTGTGACTTTCAGGTCTTGGCTCTATGACTTGTGCAGAGGAATTGAAGAGGAACCTGTCAAAAACCGGTACCTGCCCCAGTCTATTGGCTGCAGTAAGAACTTCCCTGGGAAGTCAGCCCTGGCCACACAGAAGGCGGTAGGAGAAGCCTACAACTAGCACAAGGCTTGGCTGTCATACTGGAGAAGAATGCTAAAAACAGACTAGCTTGCAAAACTGCTGCTTTTCTGCACAATTATGCCCTGAAACTCAGATTAGGGGCTCAGTGGGAGGAGGTGGTTTGAGCCCTAGAAATCCCTGTTTGACAGAAATGCATTGACAAACTCCTGCACAAAAAGGTCCAACCCTGTTGTAATTTCCATGAGCAAAACTGTGGGCCTGTGCTGTTTGAAAGTTACTCACAGTGCCAGGCTTCAACGGCATGGTTGCTAGAAAGAAGGTAACTAGCCCAGAGAAAGAGGGAGGATGTGCTTTAGCATTTAGCTGGGGTGAGGCTCCTGCTGAGCTGTAGGAAGATGGAAAGAGAAGTCCAAGACGGAACCTAGACTACTT
Source organism: Entomyzon cyanotis (assembly GCA_024500445.1). Classification (NCBI taxonomy): domain Eukaryota; kingdom Metazoa; phylum Chordata; class Aves; order Passeriformes; family Meliphagidae; genus Entomyzon; species Entomyzon cyanotis. Next base: position 2,061,144 of record JAKEPQ010001015.1, on the reverse strand, counting down.
GGCAAAGTCTAGTAGTAATGCTGCAGGGCTTGTATGATATCTACACTGTCCTTGCCTGCAGTGTTGAATCCTCAGCTGGACTGATTTCTCCAAGACTACTACAGATATGGGGCCGTAAAATAGTCTGTCCATTTCAGTCTGATCCCCCACCAGCATTCCCCAGCATGCAGAGCATTGCTTTTGTGTTGTACTGTTGCAAGCAGACGTTCAACCTGACTGTTAACCCCTGCTTTGTCCAGGTGCAACACTGGCTCCTGCAGCTGGCCTTGGAGCTGGAATCCAGACTGAACAAGGACAGGAGCCAGGTAAGAAGGGGAGGCATGGGGACACAAGGAGGCATGTAGTGCATTTGTACCATGAGTGGTTTGCAGAAGGCTGAGGGTGGTGTGTAGCAGGGGAGGAAATCTGCTTACCCACAGATGTGTGCCTGTGTGCTGAGGTGTCCCAGGCTGAGACATGTGCAGGAGCATGGCCAGGAAAGAGTTTTGCCCCAGAACACTGCAGGGTTAATAATGATCCTTGTCCCATGCTTTAGGGTGCAGGGGCCTGAAAGCCACTGCACCTCCCTTGCAGGCCCTTTGCTGACACAGCTGTGCCTATGGGCTGTGACAGGAAGTGCTGCGCTCCAGTCTGGATGGTAGGCTGCAGGCTGGGGTGGGAGCAATCTGCCAGCTTTGGTACTGCAGCGGGGCCAGGAAAAGATGTGGGGCTGCCTTTGAGGGAAAGCAAGGACTAACTGCTTCCCATCCTGTGTGGCACAGCTGTGCAAGCACTTGTTATGTGTCCCATCCCTTGGCAATCAGGCCAGGCAGGACATGTTCCACCCCACCATCGGGAGATGGCAGGGGGGTGGGGAACTGGGGAGGGCTCCAAGCAGGAGCAGCCCCCTCGGCTGTTCCTGCCCCTTCCTGCAGGAGTCGCTGGAAGCACAGCTCTACTCTCCCGGCAGAACCACCGTGTGGCCCGGCAGCTGATGGTGGTGATCCGCCAGCAAGGGGACACCCGTGTGTCACGTCTGTGCGCCCTGTCCCGCTACGATGCACAGAAAATGTGCAATGACGCCTTCACCCTCATCCAAAACTGCAATGTGGCTGGGGCTCACCAGGCGGCATGGTGAGTGTGAGACAAAGTGGGTCACCTCTGTCAGGACTGGTTCTGATGTGGGAGGTACTGGATGAGCCAGAGACTTGTTGGAAAGGAACTGGAGTTAATGCTGAGTGGCAGGAAAAGTGATTCTCAGCACTCTTAGAGTGCAGCGACCTTCTAGCCTAGCCTCTTCCGAGCCCCACATCTGGTGAGATACTTCTATACTTGGAGCTGAGGATTGCTACTGGCTGGGGCATGTCCAGCTGGAGTGAGGCTGTCTTGGCCCTGCTGGGCTGGAGATGCTAGCTAAGCCTTGTCCAACCCTAAGGACAAAGCTTTTTGGGGGAAGCCATTGAGGCAGGAAGAAAAACAAAAGTGCACAACTCCCGCCTTCAGCATTTCCTTCCTTCTGCTCTGCAGTGAAGGCAAGAAGGTCCTTTCTGTTAAACTCTGACAAGACTGCTGCTGCCTTAGGGCTCTCCCATCTCACAGCAGCTTCAGCCTGTAGTAGACTGAAAGTCCAGGCTGGCAGTTGGCTGCTCCTGGTCCAGTGCTCTTTCCTTTGAGAATTGCTGCTTTGGAAAGAGGGGTTCTGCTTTGACCAACGCAGCCTGCTATGTCTGTTCTGGAGGTGGCAACACTAACTGTCAGAGCAAACATCTTTCCCAACCCTTGCCAGGTACTACAGTTCACCTGTCTGTGAATGTTTTGTGTTATTTAAAGTCTTACCTCAAAAGATTTCTTGCTTTCCAGGCTGGTGTCTGAGCTGATGTTGGTCTGTCCTTTGCAGGTCTCCACCGCTGATTTCAGTGCAACTCTCGGCAGGCAAGTTCTCGGAGCCTGCCACCGTCTCTGCAGGCATTGCCACTTTCCTGACAGGTGATATCCAGCCTGATGGCACTGCCACCACCAGCCAAAATGCCACGTCTTGTGGGAGGGCCAGGGTCAAGTTCTTTAGGAGCCCAAGCAAAGAGCTTCGGCAGAAGCCAGCTAATGCTATTGAGTCATTCTTCCAGAAGGCAGCAGAACGGCAGCCATCAAAGGCAGCAGCAGCAACCAGCTTGTCCACTGCTGCCACTGCAGAGTCACCTGTGCCCAGCTCCCCAGAGCACCAGGAGAGAGCTGGCATTGGACTTGGCGCTGTGCAGTGTGACCTGGAGTCCCCTGTGAAGCAGAGTCCTAGCGATGCCAGCCCCACTCCTCCTTACAAGATGCTGCCCTGGGAGAAGTTGCCACCAGATGCTACACAAACACTCTCAACTCCACCCAGCTCCAGGACCCTCCTGAAATCACAAGCTATGGAGGGAAATGAGCAGAATTTGCCACCCTCTTCTGAAATCACCTTGCTGCCTCCTGCCTCTCCAGGGGACCAGCAGCGCTGTGAGAAGTGCGGCCAGCTCGTGCTGGTGTGGGAGTTCCCAGAGCACATGGACTACCACTTTGCTCTGGAGCTGCAGAGCTCTTTCCTGGAGCCCAGCGCTCCCATGGCTCCACAAGCAGATCCCAACACAAAGACTGTGACTTCCAGGTCTCCTGCCAAGGCAAAGAACAAGCCCAAGACTACAGCAGGATCTGGTGCAAAACGACCCAGAGAAGGTGTGACAAGAACTTTAGATTTTTTCTTTAAGCCCTTACCTCCTTAACTCCCAGCCACCCTGGGTGTTTTTAAAGAATCAGTGTTTTTAAATATGGTTAAAAGGTTTTATACTACCTGATAGGTTTTAATACCAAAAAGTCTAATAAATTATCTCTACCCCAAGTCTAAGAGGAACTGGAACTCATGAATTGTGTAGATACAGCCAGTTTAGCTGGTGGCAGCTAAGCCTGTCTCTGCCTGCTTGGTGCTACTAGAAGCTGCATGGTACTCTCACCTACACCTCTTCCCATAGCTATTTCCATGATATCACTGCGCAGTAACACTGTTCCTCCTATAAAAGCAGCCACTTTAAGTGCAGGAGCTTATCCCAGGGAAACTCCAGCTAAGCCTTGGCTTGAACCCCTGTCAATCACTCAGTTTGAAACCTTCAAGTCATGGTTCTACTCTGGCTGCATTGTAGGCCTTGCCCTTGCTGTGTAATTTATATGTGGTAGCTCAGCCCTGTTCCTTCTCCATTCTCCACGTGAAGACACTGATTTTTATTCCCTCCCTCCTGCCCCCCAGGATTTTTGTTATAGATGATTTGGCAATTCCCTCTGTGTAGCAGTCCACTGCATGGTGCTTATCAGCAGCTCAGGAGCACACAAGAAAGACTGCTCCTGTCATATGCCATTTGAGGAAGCAGTAGCTGCACAGGCATACTTTTTGGTGGGCTTTTTGAAATCTTGGCATTAATTCGTAACAATTGCTATTGATACATAAACAGTCTACTGCTAGAGCCCTCATGGAAGGGATAGAAAATATGCCAAGAGTCACAAAGCCCACTGTGAAAGCTTCTGCTCGTTGTAGAGTGCACATTTTTCACTCCTTCCCAGACTCTGAGTGATATGAGATACAACTTGCTGACAGGTACCTGTTTTTACTGTGTTCTGCCAAATGACTTGTTCAGCTCTTTGGGCCACAGATCACATTACATTGGCCACTCCAGAGCTCCACAGATTACAACAGCCATCAAAGCGGAATATCGTGGAGGGGACAAGCAGGCACTGAGAGAGGGTGAGACTGGCTCCAGGGCACGAGAAGTGCTTGCCCTCGGTTGTCTGGCAGGGCTCAGCTCTGCTACACTGCGAGCTGCCCGGAGCCTGCCACAAACAGCGCTGCCAATAATTTGAACTTGGCTCTCAGGGCAGGGGGAAGGAATGTGCCACGTCAAGGCAGCACTGGGTGGGGTTAGGAAACAAGTTGCAGGGAGTTTCATCAGCTGCAGGCTTCCTTTCCTTGGGCAGGGGGGGAGAGAGCCTTTCAGGCAGCAGATAGGGATGCAAACTGCAGCTCTATTTATGTTTGCTATTTTCTGAACTTCACCATCCTAATTGCAGCTGTTGAGCTGCTCTCTCCTTCCAGCAGAGAACCTGTGCTGGGAAGCTGCTACATTACTGTTAGTGGAGTCTAATACTTAAAAACACAGTCAAGAGATTTCAAGAAGCATAAGCGGCTCATTCTGGTGCGTGCAGCTCTGGTAATCAGCAGAGGAAGGAATTATGGAGTCACTCCCACTAATGACAGTCCTAACATTGCAAAGTGACAAGTTTCCCAAAGTCCTCACATAAAGAAACACCAACCAGTCTGGCAGGATTACATCATTTCCTGTGACAGTGGCACGTCTCATTTCCTAAGTGTCTAGCAGGACTGGACTCTGCAGATGCCACTATCTGACACAAAAACAAGTTTAGAAGAGGTAAATCCTTTTGGTTACAAGTCGTTTCCACAGGGAAACCTTTCTGCCTCTACTTATTCCAAGGGAACAACCTGTTCTCTTGGAGACAAGGCAATCACAAACCCTTGATAAGGTCAAAGCTATTTTAAAAACAAAGCACTGGTTAGATGTGTGCCCTAGAAAGCGTCTCTTTAATTAGGCTCTGGGGGAATTTGTGACTGTGAGGAAGCTCTAGCCGCAGCCTGCTCCGCCCACAACAGCCCGAAGTGCTGTGCTCATGGTGACGTGGCTGCCTGTCACCCCGGGCTGCACACCCAGGCTTACTCAGATAAGCTGGGAGCACAAGGTTGTAAACAGCAGCGCGTGCATTCTTTCCACACCACGGAGTGGTATTTATAGGGCTGAATGCAGGAAACTTAGGAATGGGTGAAGGGTAGCCATCTCCAACCGTGACCCAGCCCCAAGGGCAGCAGGGTAAGAGCCCAGCTCCACCCTCACTCATTGTACAACTCAGCCAGCAAGCTCAATAAAACATCTTTATTCTGTACATTTATATATAGTTGCTTGGGAACAGGGACAATCCCCAGCCTTAGAAAAATTCAAGACAACAAAACAGCAATTATGAAGAGCATGGCACAAAGAACAGTCATGCCACAGATGGCAGGGATGAGGTGAGACCAGCCATCAGCTGTTTCAGAAAAGGTCACAGCACCCCCCTTTGGGGCAGAAAACACCAGTGCTGCTGCAAAGAGCTGGAGTACCCCACCCCCAGGCAGCTTTCTTTGTGACCCACTAGCACCAAAGGGAAGAGCCTGCTGGCAGCTGGGGCCTGTCCTTCTTGCAGGCATTGGTGAAAAGACTGTCATTGGAATACCAGCCCACTGCCAGAATGGGAAAAAACGGGATCCTGCTTGAGCAGTGACACTGATCCAACAACTTCTTCCTCACTGCTGGGCTGATGGGGATGCAGCAGTTTTCAGCTAGATCAGTGCTCCCTTCAAGACACAGGTCACTCCTGCTACAATTGAGCTGCCTTCCCTTCATTTATGCCATCACTTCACAGGCTTCCCCCTGCCTCAGCACCCTCTTGGCAGGGTGCAGCCCCCACCTTCCCACCCTGCGAGGGCCCAGCCCATCACAGAGACCCACAGCCCTGCAGCACCGCCTGTGCCAGCAGCCCATCAGCAGAACCTGCTCTCAGGATGGCAGAAGGGCCACTTGGGTGTGCAAGTGCTATTATAGGCCCTTGCCTTTCTCTTCAGTCAGGGCTAGCAGGCCACCATGCCACATGGCAGGGCTTGCTGAAGGCCTTTTGCTCACAGCAGACACATTTGGTGTAACAGTCAACAATAAAACCAAAGCCTATGTACAGCTTTACAGACCCTGCTGCACCCTTCAGGGTTCACAGCAGAGCTGCATGACAGAGAGTGGGAGACCTGTGCTCCACTCTATGTACAGAGTCCTTGCTGGCAACACCAGCTTTCCTCTGACAACAAACCCCAGTGGCAATGGAAAGAAAGGAAATCTTCCACCAAGAGAAACAAAATCATGCCACTGTCAAAACAGAAGTTACCTGGTTTTGTGCAGGTAACGCAGCCTGTCCTCCTCACACATTAAGGCAAGCGTGTGAGGAACAAGGTGGGCTGGGAACAATCACACCACGGAGCCACTGCAAACCGCTGCTACCAATGTGCAGATGGCACCATCAGGTGAACATCCACAGAAACAACCTGCTCACACCAGCACAGGCCCGGGCCCTGGTCTGTGCCACGGAATGGCCTCCTGCCCAGCTGTTGCAAGGAACAGATGCAAGTACAAACTCTTTCTTCGTGATGTCATGTCAGAAGGCTGTGCCACTCAAAGCAGCCACAGCTTCCTGGGAGTCAGAAAGGGGGATGCTGAAGAAATGTGTACATGTGAGTGGAGAACAGGACATTTGTCCAACAGTAAGACAATCAGATTGGAGTAACGCAAAACCAATGCACAAATGGACACACAGCAGATTAAAGCCACCCAAGATTCAAACGGTTAAAAAGTGTCCTGAATGCATTCTGAGAGGCTCAGCCAAGCCGGTGCTGTGGGTAGCATGGCCTCTTCCATCCCCTGCCCAGAAGGATGTGCTGCAAGATGACTTGAGAGAGCATTGTCATCAACCCAGTGCTCAGAGAGCAGAAATGGGAGCAGATCTTCTGTCAGAGATGGAAAAACATCCCTTCACTGCTTGTCTTCAAGGGCTCTGTATCTCCCAACCAGCAATTTTCAAACAGTAAACAAAGCCACAACTTGCCTGCCCAGGTCTGCAGGTACCGCTGATCTATTCTGAAGGAGGGCAGGGTAATGAAAGCCGCAGGCGATGTTGAGAACATGCTTAACTTGTCCCACGTACGGCACTGAATGCGAGAAACTCTCCCAGGCTCCATCTCACAGTGCAGAAGAGGGACATCCACACTAGAACAGGACAGCAGCAGCTCCAGACATTGCTCAGAAAGCCACAGGAGCTTCCATCCTCTCCCCAGCTGCTGGTGAGTGGAGATTTCTCTGACCTGCTGGAAGTCAGAAGCTCAGCTGTCCAGGTCCCAGGGACTCCTCCAGGCCGTTTTCTTTGGTGGTGATGGCTTGGAGGTCAGTGACATGCCCAATGCCTTTGGTGACACCTTCACGGAAAAGCAGTTTTGCTCCGATCTTCAAGTATTCAGGATGCTTGATGAACCTGAAACAGACAACTGCCTTCTCTCCTGTCCGCAGCTTGTCCTGAAAAGAAAAATGGGAGAGCTTAGATCCATCTCCCAAACTGATGCATGCAGGAAAGGTGCATGCAGATGGTGAGGAGGGAAATGAGCAGGCTGCCTCCTTTAGACTGCAAGGCTTGAGCCCTTCCCGTTATTGTAGGCATAAGAAAAGACAGGAAGACACAAGCTTTGAAGAATGGAGAGTTCACCTCTCTTCTTTAACATGTTTGGAGGAAAAGTGACCAAATGGGCAGGATGAAGGTATAGAGTCTGCTCCTAGGAAGGGACACAGCTACTCAAAATACCAGCAACCCTCAGCTTTACAAGGGGACATGGTGGAATCCCAGCAAACCCCACAGCAAGGTCCATCTTCCTCCCCTTTCTTTCCATGGCTTACCTTTCCATGGATCTTCTCTACGATAGCTGTCTGCCGCACATTCCCCACATGCACCGTCACCTGAAAGCCCTTCCGGAAAGTTGTGGCGTGGAATAACAGCACAATCTCGGCTTCAAACACTGAGCAGATGGTGGGGTTCATTTCTGGGCTTACCATTACCATGCCCTGCAGAACAATCCAAGGCTCAGACCAATTAGGGCCAGTCCCCTTGCTTCTGAACAACCCCCAAAATCACAAATACATCTCCACTCTGTGACTTGGGCTTGCATCCCATTCTCAGCCTCGTACTCATTGTACTTTGTAACCTGGCCATTTCCTCCCATTCCAGTAAGTTCCCTGCAAACATCTCTACTTCATTCCCACCCTACTGATGGGGGATGCCCAGGGAAGCCTCTCCCTGCTCACTGGACCAGTGAACAAGCTGGCAACAGTGGGATTCACCTTGCGCAGCAGGGAGCGGTCGAAGGGTCCGAGGGCCAGGGTGGCTGCCTGCCCAGCCCGCAGCACGCGGCAGGCAGAGCGGTTCCGTTGGATGCTGCACACTTTCAGCCGGAGGAACTTCCCATCGTCGGTGGGACCAACCACCAAGTTCTCCCCTTCTCGGCAGATCCCACTGCCCAGGGTAGAAGAGCAGAACACAGTTCATCAGGAGACAAAGACATTTCATCTTCCAAGATTAATCCACACAAATCCCCAAGGACCAAGCCTTTGGACTCTTACCCTGGACCAACTAACAGGGACACAAAGCTGCTGAGAACTGGGATTTCTTACAGCAGGCGTGAAAGCCACACTATCACTCTTAAGAATCCCAGGTACAGTCAGGGGCCATTCCACCCCCAGTGCTCTGCCACACTGTGTTGTTTCTGGTGGAGACCTCAAATGATGCTTGTTCAGCATCAATGTGCTGGTGGAAAAACCGCTCTGATCACTCCCAAACACATGGACAGCTGCCTTTTCATGAGGTAGCATGCAGTTAACCCCTGCTGGAATCAGAGGATTTATGTTTTACATTTCCTCCCCCTACTTGAGCAAGGAAGAAAGTGACCCCTCAGGATCATGCCTAACCTCTGCCAGCTCTAGATTCCAGCATGCCTTCTTTCAGCGTGTTACAGGACACATTCCTAATCCAGCAACTTTAGAGCAGACTGCTTGCCAACACATGACCAATGGTCTGCTCATGGCACCTCCCAACATCCTGTAGGGCTCTACTCTCACTTGGCTCAGTCATCTGGCAGCAGTTAGGACTGAGCCTCATACAGATTCCACCTCTGCAGCAGGTGACTCTAACCTTGTGGGGACTCCAGCAACCATTCATATCCACACTTATCTACCTGGCCTCACTTACCTCGACAGAGTTCCTCCCACAACAGTCCCTACTTCTGGCACCGTGTAAATTTCATCAACCTGCAGAAAGGCAACCAGAATAAGCTGCTCAGACAAACAGCTGTGAAACAGCACTCCAGAATGAGGACAAAGAGCCCACCCCTCGTGTGGAAGGGGGTGAGCTCTCTGCTGGTCATCAGACACCATCTCAGAGCTTCACCAGCTCCCACTACCTTCCCATTAGAGGAAAGAACCTCTGCCTTTTAAATAGCAACCAGAGAAATGATCTTATCCCTGAGACAGACATCTCATGATTAGGACAGATCCAGCCTATCAGGTTGGATCCTTTGGACCAAGTCCTTTTTTTTTATATCTCTCAATAGTTCAGGAGTTCACAATGTCTCTACCCGTGGTGTCCAAATTCCCCAAATGTCTCTCCCATGGCACAGCAATGAGTCCAGTATCAACTGGAAACAAACTGTCCTTACGCACCTGAAATTCTGTAAGTTGCTGCATTAATTCTTCCTGCTCTTTACTGTTGGTCAGTGGAGGGAGAATGTTGAGGAAGACTTTCAAGAGATCCAGGTTCTCCCCAGAAACACTGGACAGTGTGAAGATTGGAGTGATGCTGTCAGACACAAACAGACAATAATAAGCAGAAGGCTGGAGTGCAGCTACAGAAGGTTTCTGGGATTCTGAATCTACCAAAACCTGCAGGAGGATAGATACTACACCAGTAAGTGGCTAGAGCAAGGCTAAGTACAGCTCCACAGTAACCCCTGCCTCAAAGTTTGGTCGAGGCACCAGCCCCTTGTCAACAATACATTTTTCTCATGGAGAAGTAACTCTAATGCAGCCCTTTACTCCTAGAGCCTGGAAGAATGTCTGGAAAGGGAAAATGCCTTCTTGAAGAATGCAAAGGTAGGAAACTTGATGAGGAACAGAGATGTTCCAGATGTGGTCACCTCCCCTCTGGTCACCCTTCCCCAGCTCTGCATTGCAGCCCAGTCTGAACTGCCTGCTCCCAGCAGAAGAAAGGAATGGTCCCTTACTTGGGAGATTGTGCAAACTGTTGTGCTGCTGTAACAGCATCATCATCTGAGTTCACAAGCAGGGGGAGCTTGTTGCAGCCTGGCTGCTTCAGGATTCGCTCCAGCTGCTTCACTGTCCGTTCCACGGTGGCTTTTGAACACAAGTCGACTTTGCTGATGACAATGAAGAAAGGGACCTTGAGGGCCATGGCCAAGCCCAAGTGCTCTCGCGTTGTGCCCGCTGCAGGAGACAAGTGACAGTGTAGGTGCAGCAGAAGTCACCACTCTAGCTTGCTTATGCTCACAGCTGTGTCTCCTGGCTATCCCACAGGCCCACTCTAGAGATTTCACTGTAACTGCTTAGTCCATCAGGCAATGAAAAAGCACAGTTATTCTTTTAAACAAAACCAAACATCAGTCCAGAAAAATTCAAATTACCAAGAATCTTTGTGACTGATCTGTCTGCTTCAGAAAGATAGTTTCAGTAGTTTTCATTCTTTGGCTAGAGCTTGCCAGAAAACAGCCACAAAAATGTCAAAGATAGATGTGGGAGAACTCCAGCTGCCTTTTTACAAGGCTTCGGGATCCAGCACTCCTAAGAATATGTCAAAGTTGTTTTCTTCTCTGACACACACAGTCCCAAATTCCAAACAAAGCCTCTCTGTCCAGGGTACAGTTTAATGCGGTCTATAGCTGGTAAGAGGATCCCAGCTCTACTCCCCTCCCAGGCATTCATAGGCACTGGCTTACAAGAAATCAGTAGAAGCTTACAGATTAATAAACTTTTCTGACAACCATTCACAGCTGACAAGGACCCATTCCCCCCATTCTCCATTTCTCTTTGCAAATTGCAGTCAATCCATGCAGGCAGGGCAACACTCACCAATGCCAGTGTTGGCACTAACCACCAGCATGGCAAAGTCTGGGCAGTAGCTGGTGAGGCCAAAGATGGTTGTTTTCAGATACTTGTGGTGACCCGCCAGGTCAATGAAAGTGATCATTTTGGAAGAACTCTCACAGATCTCTTCTGCTGTCCGGGAGTCACTGTAATTTACCACCTGAGGAACATAAGAAGTTTGTGAGAGAGGAAGCCCCAACAGGCAAGTAAAGAAAACCCAGCTCTTATCTATCCACTCCGATCTCAGAATTAGTAAGGAGAGATCATGCACTGTGGGTGCAAGAAACAGTGTCTGTTGAAAACAGGCAAGTAGCACTCAGGTTCAGCTAAAGGGACACAGAACTGTGCCATCTCTCCTTCCTCATGTCCCATCCACAGTTCTAACAGGAGGGCAGTCCTATTCTCCTCCAGCTTGCTGAGTTGAGCAACCCACTCTTACCTCTCCTTTGCTGTTGAAGCCGAGGATCTCAAAGCTGATGCTTGATGTTCTTCCTGACTGGATTTCATGGAGATGCCGAAAGAGGTTGAGGCGTGCTCTGCCCCGCCCGTTGTCCAGCTCTCCTTGTGTTAGGACACCCAACAGTGTTGACTTCCCTGAGTCCACATTCCCTAGGACAGCTACTCGAAGGTCTAAGAACTACAGGAAAAAGAACAAAGAAATCATGAAACTTGACCACTGCTGTGCTGAATGCATGAGCACTACATGGCAGTGGAGATGCACCTCACAGAGCTTCCCTACAGGAGGGACACTGCACAGTTTCTTCTTGCTCACATCCTGCTCCTGCTCCAAGCAAATACTGCCCAGCAGTCATGATACACTCTCGGGAGCAGAGATGTGACATATCAGGCTTTGATACCTGTCGCTGTTGAGCGGCTAGCTGAGGAATGACCCAAGTTCTCAGACAAGGAAAGAGAGGAGAAGAGAGCTTTATTGTTTTGAATTCCATATATATAGAGTTTACAGAGGTGCCCCAGATTGGTCAGCCCGAGACCTCCCCCTAGGCCCAATTGGCCAAGCCCGAACTGACCCAATCCGGAGAAGTTGTTTGCAAAACATCCAAACTTTATCTTGTTTATGAAATATAGCAAAATGTTCCCACGGGAAGAACCTGTGCTAGCCACAGATACCACAAAAAAGGCCATTTGCTGCAGCAGACCTCTAAATCCTTCCTTGTTTGCACACTGGCCTGCATCAGAACCACTGCCATAGAAGTGAAATAATTTTTCACCTCTGATCCAGACAATCTCCCGCACTGACATTTGCCTCAATCACAATCATGGAGATAAGAAGCACTATCATCAAGCCTCCCTCTGGCAGCCCTTTAAAGCATCTGCTATGGGCCAATCTATGACAAAGTGCCTCTAGGGCTTGGGCTCCCATCCCAAAAGGAAGGTGCTCGTACGAAGCCTCTGAGTCTCCAGCAGGAGAGGACAGCCAAATCACAGGTCCTTACCTGCTGGTTGTCAGGCACCTTTCGGACAAGCACCTCCGTTATCTTCCTTGGAACGTCGCTGTCGTAATCGACCTCCCTTTCCCGCAGCACTGTAATGTCAGCCCCAACCCTGCCACAAAGACAAAAGGAAGGAGTGAGACACACTTGTACTTGACAGCTCTTGCACCTCTATGATAACAGCAAAGTGAACGGGATGAAAGCTGGGGATAGCAGGGAAGGAGCCTTGAGCTTCCAGACAAAAGGCCGATAACTTCCCTCGTTTCCAGAGCCTCAGGATTGAAGGAATGTCAGTCATACAGAAGCTTTGTAGGATGGAGCCACTGCCTGCTCAGGGGACTCCAGGGAGGGAACCTCTCTACCAGAGGCTGTTCATGCTCGTGGGCCCTGCAGATGAAAGGGAGCACGTACTTCTCTGCCATACGGCGCAGTGTCTTGAGCGAGGCTCGCATCTCCTCCTCTGAGAGGCCCACCAGCAGCCCATTGTCCTCCACGCCGATCTGATAGACAGCCTCACCTCGGCCCTCCTGTAGCCGCCACTTCATCTGTGTCACCAGGTGCTCGAAGCGATATTGCGAGGGGTTCACTAGCTTTAGCTGTTGAACAGAGGGGTAGCTCTAGTCACAGCCTGGATGCAAAGGCAATCCCATAGCCCAAGCCAGCAACTCCCAACTCTGTGAAGCAATGCTCCCAACTCTGACCCACTTCTACAAAGCACAGCCTGTTTTAGTGTCTGAACAGAAGCCATGGGACAGGTGAGAAAGAGTGTCACAAAGGTAAAAACATATGGTAGAAGAACTTTCCCGCCTTGTGGCAAAGGGATCTGTACCCTGGCTGCTCCAGGGTTAAAGACAGCACTCTGAGACCCATCTGTGATCCAGGAGCCAGTAAGTGCAAATGGCAGAGCAGCCACAAGAAAGTGGCAAGTCATTTTCAGGGATATCTGCATCTTTCTCTCAAGAAAAACAGTGGGCATCATATACTAAAAGAGATTCCTAAAAATGAGGACTGAGATCCAACTTTTCCAGCTCAGCATACTGGGTAATGCTTGGCACAGAGACACAGAATATGAATGGTAGTTCCTTAGTACAGTGTCCACTTTTCTGTCCTTTCCTTGGCCATATTACCCATAGCCTGCCTTTGGTGAAGTTACTCACTGCAAAATAACCCTCTGAGAGGAAGACTTCCTTCTGCAACCTCAAAAGACTCACCTTGTACTCGATGTTCCCATCTTCTGCCTGGTCAGAGAATGAAACAAGATAGAAGAGTTAGATGCTGTGCCCACAGGGATGTCCACAGGCACCAGCTGCCCAGAAATTCTGAAAGTGGTGCTGAGGATTTCAGAGAGAGGGAAAGTGGCAGAAAGAGTCTGTGTTAGGTCCCAGCCTTCCGCCATTCTTTTCTACACTCAACTAGAACTTTCCTTACAGTTAGTTTGTACTGTTTGCATCCCACATCATGAACACCACAGGACAAAATTAGAGTGGGACACAGGGGGTAATACTGTTCGGGGTGGGGGGGTGGGGGCGGGATTTTTTCTGGACAGTAAAGAATAGGGCCAGGCTAACAGTCACAGAGAGAGTTCCAGTTTCAAAAAGGCCCAGGCCAGCATATGATTTAAAGTCTCCTCCCTCACCCATCCATGACCCACAAAACACCACCCACAGCATCCCACTCCCACCCTATCCAGCAGCTTCCATGCATCCAATGTGTACAGAAACAGGGCCCTGGGAACAAAAGTTTCTGCCTCCTCTTCTGCTCAGTGATACTCTCTCTCCCTCGATTAGTTTTTCACTGACTCCTTTCTATATCCTTATGTATCTTCTCTCTACAAGGCCTACAGACATAAGGAAGAAAGGTAATGACTCCTTTGCCAGCTAGTCACTGCCTGGACAGTTCTGGAGAACCAGACCTGATTGGGGCTCTCTGTACATAATTTGCTCAGGTGATCTTTCTATGAATGGCTGAAGGCAGGGGGAGGTTGTAACAGAAAGGCACAGATACTCATCAAGCTCACTTCAATCACAACAGGCTCCAGCTTTCCAAAGTGAGTGTCTAGACAATATTGAAGTAATTTACCCATTGATTCAGTATAAGGACCACTGAGAAAGAGCTGCAGCCCGCAGGAAGCCACACACTTTGTCAGACTAAATGGGGCTAGCAACAGTAAGCACTTCCTTTTCCTCTGGACACCTATTTGCATGTCAAGAGAGGCAACAGCCCTCTCCTTGCCTTCCAGCTCAGCTCTTAACCACAGCGGTGCTTATGGTGGCAAAAGGCCAACAGAAGTTCTCAATTGTCAGCTCAGCTCTCTGGCAGTAGAGCTATGCCAGAGGAAAGGGTATTTATTAGGTTTTCCTCTCTTGCCATCTACTAGCTTTCCAGTTCTAAGAAAAACCCATTCACCTACTGCACCAGCTAAATAAGGAGGAGGGTCTCCTTCAAGGCACTTGAGACTAGAAAAACAACAAGCCTGGACTTGCCGAGACACACACTATGCAGGGTAGCCAAGGACAGGAAGCTGTATTGAAACCACAGGGGGTTGTCCAGCCTCCAGCTGAAAGGAACAAGAACTAAACTGCAGCTTCAGGGCACAGTCCTGCCCCTGAAGAAGATCTAAGAGTAGCAAAACGCTGTTTTCCCATCTTGCCAAGAGTCACAGCCCTGCCTTGAGGAGGAACTGCGCCCTTACAGCACAGGCTATTATATATTTTACCGAAAGCTCACTGACTGAGGCCAAGCAATCGAGTCTGGGCCAGCGTAACTCTCCCCATAGTGACAGTTCTATGAGAGCGGTGACAACTCCCCAGCTGACCTGCTGCAAGAGGCAAGTGCCTCACACTCTGTCCATACCATCTGCAGCCCCATGTAAGAAAACAGTTGTCGAGTTAGCTGGGAAGGGAGTCACTGCTGAAAAGGAACTCAGACCGACCAGATCGCCTCTCAGGGGGAGAGAGAGATGCGAACGGGATGTTTGGGACTAGGAGTCGAGCAAAGCTTTATTTCCGAAGCTATTTCTTTCGCAGGCAGTAAAGCGCCCACAGACAGACGCCAGGCAGTGCGATAGTACTCACGGCCAGGGTCCGGTGGACCCCGCGGGGAACTCGCTGGCACCGGGGGCATGAGCACGGCCCGGAGGAGAGTCCGGGGCAGGCGGGCACACGGCACCCGCGGCCGGGGCAGCGGCACCGCTTCCACGGCTGCTGTCAGCCCGACCTCGGCACGGCCCCGCACCAACACCGCCGACACCTCCAGCCGGACCCACCACTCAGCCAGCGGGGTCCGGGCGTGACACCGACCCGCTCGGGGGGCACCGGCCCTCCGGCCCCTCCCGCCCCTCAGCGGCAGCGCCCCCCGCCCCGGGGCCTGGCCCCTCTCCTGACGGGACTGACGGGACGCGGCGGCCGCCGGAGCTCACCTCGGGCGGCAGGTACGGGGGGTTGTTGGCCTTCCCTCCGCGGCTACGCCCGTTCTTCTTCTTCGCCTTCGAGCCGCCGCCGCCGCCGGGCGCGGCACCCCCGCGCCCGCGCAGCGCTGCGCCAGCCCCGCCGCCCGCCGGCCGACAGCAGCCCCCGAACAGCTCCGACACCCGCGAGTCCATGGTGGACAGCGCGGCCCCGCCGCACCGCTGCAGCGCCCGCTCCGCTCCCCTCCCCTGTCCGGCCCCGCCGGCCCGGCCCGGCCCGGCTCTGGCCCCGGCGTCACCGACCGCCGCACGGCGCCCCGGGAAAGCGAGTCCCGCCCGCCTACAACGCCGAGAACGCACTGCGCGCCTCCCACTCGAAACTACACTTCCCGGCGTGCCCCGCGGCGCAACCCGCTCGCTCCCGTACGGGCTCCATGGACGGGGGCGGATGGGAGTTGGAGTCCGAGGGAGGGGGCGCCGCCTGTCGGCCGCGGCGAGTGACGCGCGGGATGCCGCCGCTCCCCGGGCCCTGTTCGCCGGTATCTGCGGGTTTCCCCTTTGGCAGTTCGCTGCCCCGGGTTCCCTGGTTATTGCTATCGAGCGAGCAGTCCGACGGGCTTCGGGAAACTGGGGCACTTTCGAGGCATCGGAGGTATCTCATGACTACGTAGAGGCAGGAGCTCGGTACAGAGCGATTCCAAAGGATGCATTAAGCTCCCACTGGGAGGTGGCGGGAACAGCAAAAAATCCTCCAGCTGTGCACCGCATCCCTTCACTAAGTGCCTCCCCAGTCTCCGCCGCATCCCCTGCTTAGGGCGATGCTGGATCACTGTTTGTGTACAACTGACACCCTCTGTGGCGTTGTGCACAGGTGGCCGCAGTTCCCATAAAGCAGGTTGAGCTGCTCGTCTCGCCGTCCCGCCCTCCCCTCGCCGTGTGCTGGAGGCGGCACCCAATGGGGCGGCGGGCGCAATGTTTCCAAACAATGGCGCTCTCCGCCTCCCCGCGGCGGTGCGAAGGCAGTTGCTCCGCAAGACACCGTAGCCGGCAGGGCTGCCGGGTGCGGGGCGGAGGCCAGCGGAGCCGCTTCCTGCGGCCCGCCCCGGGTAGCACTGCAAAAAGCGGCGGTACCTCCCGCCATCGCCTCAGCCGGGCGGCCACGGGACCGGGGGGGCGGAGCCAGCCCGCTTGACCACGCCTCCGAAGGCGAGGGCTGCACAGAGTCCCCGCCTCCTCCACGCCCACCAATCGCGGCGCTTTCTCCTCCTCCTCCGCAGCCGGAGGGCGCGCGGCGCGTCCCGTGCGCCACTCCCGTGAGGCTCCGCGGCGGCGGCGGCATTTAAACGCAGGGCGGCCGTTGGGGGTGCGTCACTAGCCCCTCGTTCTCCGGCGCTGGCGGGCCTCGATCGTGGTGGCGGCGGGATGAGGCCCCAGGGGAGTAGGTCGGTGCCGGGCAGCCCCGCGGTGGCCGTGGCGTTCCCGGGGACCGTGTGCCGGGGCAGCGGCTACCGCTTCGCCTGCGAGCTCCTGAAGCACGTCCTGCACCAGCGGAACCAGCTTCCGCTACCCTACGAGCAGCTCAGCTACTTCTGCCGGCGGGCGGCCCAGGTGAGGGATGAGGGCTCAGGGGGGCCGCTGTGGCGTTTGAGTTTTGCTTGTGAACTCGTGTTCTCGCGCGGTGACTCGCGTAGTAGTGTGTTGCTGCTTTTAAAGTAAAGAGCTTGTTGTAGCTGCATCCCTAAATGTTACCTCCTTCTTTAAAAACGAGGGAAGGGCATCGTTAAGTTTAGGCTGCTGAAGGTGTCGACAAACTGCTCTTAATTGATTGTTTCTTACTCTTTGCTCAAAGCGTATCACAGCTTTGTTACTTGAAAACTTCTAAGCATAAAAAAATACTATTAAATGACTTAGAGTGATGGCTGATCTTTGAAAGATGGACTTCTAATTCCTATTGGAATTAATTAGTAGAGTGATTCAGATTCAAACTGAGTAGCTATGGATTGTGCTGTTTTGCTCCTCTCACATCTATTGTGGAGAGAAGATGAGTATTTTCTTGATGTGGGTACCTATCACTCTCGAAAGGAACACAAACCTCTTGTTTCTTGACTCTCTGAAATGGGCCATGCTTTCTACAGGGCATATTAGAACTAATAAGTCTTCGTAACTAAATGTACTAATCTGAATTTTTGTTTTCCAGGATGGAGATGGAACTGAGAAGCCGCTCTCTCTGGGCCTGGCAAGCAGAAAGTGCCAGCAGGTGCTGACAGAGCTGGAGGGATTGTTCAAGCACCTGGAAGTCATGTTTAGTTTGACACTGGTTCCTCGGGTTCTTTTCCTACTTGGAGGCAACGTCATGAACCCCAAGGAGCTCTATGAGCTGAACTTGGAAGGGTTCTGTGAGGGCACTGCTGAAGAGAGCCTCCAGACTGCGCCCTGTGTTCGCCAGCTCTTTCACCGCCTGTTTGTTGCAGATGTCTTCAGTGAACTTAAGGCTCTCCCTGTCACTGGCACTCTTGTCCTGGTCCAGGGACACCGTGACTGTGGTGTTGAGTGGTTCCGGCCCAAGCTCAACTACAAAGTGCCGACCCGAGGGAGAAAGCTGACTGTTACGTTGTCCTGTGATGGAGATCTCCACCTTAGTGCCTCACCTCCTCAGCACACAGCACCTGCCTGGGAGGATTATGTCTGGTTTCAAGCACCAGTGACCCTCAAAGGCTTTAGTGAATGAATGGTTTCCATGGAAGTTTAACTGGAATATTGATTACCTTTTCTTTCCTCTTTAAGTATTAATAATTTTAGCAAATGTAACCATGTATTTTTGAACCACTCTGTCTGAATTTTTTTCTCCGTGGTGTCTACTGCCTTCCTGTAGCTTGGCTGCACTCATCTGTTGTCTTTATTTCCTAAGTTGTTGTCAAAGGCAAATCCACTTTAAGACACACTTGCACACAGGTCCAGTGATTCTTTAGGGACCTGATCTGTGACGTGGGATGAATTAATGTGTTGGTAGTAAAACTCCCCTGCTGTGTGCTTGGTGAACTGGCAAATGCATGATACATATAATCTTCTCCTGAGTTGTAAAATGGCCATTTTCTGACCCTGCCTTTGCCATGTTACCCACAGACTATCTTAAGTGAAGTTGCTGCAAAATAACTCTCTCTGGGGAAGACGTTCTGCAGTCCTTAAAAGGCTCCCCGTAGCAAGAAAACCAGAGAGCAAAACTGGAGCGGGACACAGAGGTAATATTGTTGCGGAAGGTGGATATATTTCTGGCCATTAAAGAATGGGGCGGGACGAAGGCAGTTCCTCTACAAATAGCTGGAGCCGCCAGGGCTGCTGGGGAGCTGGGTGGAGACCAGCGGAGCCGCTTTTGGGGACCCTCGGGCAGCTCTACAAGCAGCAGCTGGAGCTCCTGGCACTTCCTTAACTGCCGCGGTGCGTGCCCCTCTTGAGTACTGAAGTGCTTGCTCACCTAGTTGATAAAATTACACTTCCCCATAACTCACTTTCTGTTCCTTAACATTCCAAAGTAAGACTTCTCAGCAATTGGAATATCTAGTACCTAGAACTGTCCTGCAGATTGAAAGAGACCAGTTCTGTGGAGGCAGGGTAGCAATAAACAATTTTTAAAATTTTTACTTATCTTTAAATTAACAGCCCTGACAATCGGTTAGCTATAGAGATAAGATTAAAAGTAAGCAGTTCCTTCTCTAACCCTCCAGAGAAAGTCAGGAGTGCTGCCCCAATATTCTTACTTAAAGAAGAAACTTAGTCTTTGACTTAAAAGTTTCTGAAATGCATAGAAGTGAGGGGCATGTGATCAAGTTCAGCACTACTTTTAGCTGCCGAATTCCAGCTCTTAGTCACATTCTATCACTTAGAATCAGGACTTGAGCCTGTTCTTCTGGACTGGTGTCTACTGCAGAGTAGGATAGGGAGAGAAGTCCTGAGAATACAATGTTAGAACTGCTGGAGTTGTTTTCAGTAAGCTTGGTAGTTATCTGTGCTGTATTAAGCTTTTAATAGCCTCAAATAACTCCATGCCATTTGAAGAGAAATTTGAGCTTACTGGTAGTAAGGGTACTTGCTGTTACTAGTCAAAACTGCACAATAGGATGTTGAAAATGCTTTGTTAAGAGGGTAAAGGTTGAAGTGACCCTCTACACTTGGTGTATTTTTTAACTTTGACCTTTTGGAATGGAATAAGGTGAAAGGAGATCTTCATTTGATATTTTTGAGCTTAGAGAATACTGCTGTTTTATCCATTAATAACTGTTTACAACGTGCAGTAGTTGCTTCTTAAGCTCGTTCTACGGGAAAAACTGTTGGAGTGAAGAGAGCTGCCTGATGTGCAGCTGCCCACATGAATATGAAATTCCAGGTTTGTTGAATGAAATATAACTTGAATATAGGAGTGTTTGTGCTCAGCAGATGAAAACCCTTTACTCTTCCACCAAAGCTGCTTGTAACACATATTTAAGAATGTTAGTGCCCATGTGTTTGAAGAAGCTTTTGAACAGAAGCCTTAGCCAGTTCCTTTCACCTCTCTTCCTCAGATGAGTGCAATGTTACTGCAATAAACTGTTTACATATTCTATTATACTTGAACTATGAATACAACAATGATATGGTGCTTGGAATGAAAAAACACAAAATACTTTTGGGAGTTTTTGTTTTGTTGGTTTTTTTTTCTTATGAAAACATGTACGGCTTGATTAAATCAGTACTGTAATTATTATCAAAACAGTATTCTGGTTTCTATATGTGATTACTTTGAGGGATTAAACAAGTCCAATGTAAAGGTTCTGCCACTGGTAGCACAACTTGCTTCCATTCTATGCATGTATTTCATTTGCAGGCTTGCAGTTGTTCCACTTTTTGGACAAACTGCATGATATCTTGTGCCAAAAGCTTTGGTTCCTCAAAGGCAGCAAAATGCCCTCCATGTGGCATGTAAGAGTAAGTGATGATATTCCTGTAGACATCATTTGCCCAGACACGAGGTGTATGTACAAGCTCCTGAGGAAAGGCTGCAATCCCTGTGGGTACGGATACGCGAACCCTAGAAGATATAAGTTAATTGCATATTTGAAACAAGTCCTGGGGGAAGTCCATAAAAAACTCTGGTACCTGTCATCTCTAACCCTGGTAACACATTCAGCTGGAGAAGTTTTACCCACTTTGTGCAGTGCCTTTTGTGATCTGCACTCTGCCAGAAGAGCTTCACTTCTATTTGGGTATCCTTGAGTTTAAGAAGGTTATAGCTGAAGAGGTGTAAAGTAAAGCCTAATTTGCACACAGGTTGATCGTGAAGTATTTGCCATCTTTGAGCTTACCTTTTGTAAGCTTTGCAGTTTTGTGCTACATGACAAGGTGCCACACCTCTTCGAGAAACAAGCCAGCTCCTGTTTGCTTTAGTATTTATGGTAGCAAATGCATAACAAATGACTCTCTGGAGAGGAAAGCTGGGCAGGTTCAGTCCACAAAGACAACGACTCCCCCATTTGTTTATATGGCGAATTGCTTGGAGAAGTCTGCTCAGAACATTTTGTGGTCATCCTCTCTTAGAATCATCTTAATGTGCCAGGTGTCAGGAGATGGTGGGTTTCAAGTACTGCTCTCCAAATTGCTACTGCAGGTTTGTGCTTAACTGTTGTAGTTCTTAGCTTATCCTCTAGCAACCCATAGCCTTCCTAATTCCATTTCAACTTCTCTCTTAGATGTGCCAGTGATTTTCTGTTTTGTTTTTACTGAACCGAGCTACAAGTCACATTTATTTGGTGAATAAGTATATAGACTTATATTTTGAACACAAGACTGTGCTTGGTGCTTTGATAAGTCTTTTGCCTTTTCTTGGCTCCAAGCTATCTTGTGTGTATTACAGGTTCAAAAGCAGAGTGACCCTTAACTATATTAAAACCAGAAAGTAATCTGGGTTTTTATTTTTGTTAGGACTAATTAAATTTGGTGTTGTAAGCAATCTAAATGTTTATATAGCCAAATGGTCCAATCTCATTTGCAAATCTGCCTTGCAACTTGCCACATAATTACCTGCTGTGAGCAGTTAGATCAGGGTCATTGGAAAAGTTTTCCTTGTAGTATCGCATCGAAGACACAATGGAAGACGTCACCCAATAAATCATTACATTGGTCAAAAGCTCATCAAGAGAATATTTGCTGTTGAGAGGGAGAGAGAGGAAGAAATTTAACTGGAAGCTGCTTCTCAGTGCTCTGCACTGGGCTCATGCCCTGAAGAACTGCTGTACCTCTTAATCTCTTCTTGTTTTCAAGCAGCAGTTTAATTGGACCTGTGTGCCCAGAGCAAAACTGCCCGGTGCTGAAGCAGTAGTGTGCAGGCAGTCTGCTGTAAGTTTAAAGTACTGCTTGTCATGTGCAACCTTTCATCCTTAAATTTCAGCTTTGACTGGCCAGTGTGCTCCCTGTATCCTCATATTAGTTCCCACCAGTCTTTCTTTTAATGAAACTTCCCATGGACCACCATCTGTTTCCTTACCTTTCCAAGCCTCCATCATCTTGATCTAGAAATGATTTGTCCGTCCAGGTAGAGAATTTCTCCAAGATATATGCAGCAAGTCCCACTGGGGAGTCATTCAGTCCACAACCTAATTCAGGAGAAGAGCTGTTGCAGTTGCCTGGCATTGCCATACTTCAGGGCAAGTTAAACTGGACTTTCATGAAGTGCTCAGAGTTTTCTAGGAGAATTCAGGAGAGAGTCTGTCTCTGATTTATCTATCTCTGACAGTACTTCATTTGTGACAAATTCCCTCCAAAGGAATTCTGGCTGTAACTGAGGGCACTACAAACTCAGGTAGTTCCTGCACAAAAAGAAGCTGAGAGCTAGGCAAGTATCATTGGCTTCTTGGTAATGTGTGGCAGAAGGAGCAACTTCAGGTGTAAAGAGATGACACTCCAAAAAGAAATTTCAGATAAAATATTTGGGAGCACTGTCCTGCTTTGGGTGGGTACCAAGACTTGGAGTGCTGTTCATCACTATTTATCTAATTTAAGCAGTGGAGTGCTGTGGGTTTGTTACCTGTTCCTGCCTTGGTGAAACAGTGGCAACCATTAGAGCTATAGCAGGTACTCACCATGTTCTGTGTTTTTACCAGTAAAACAGGGAGAGGGATTACTTCAGTCATCATAGAGGTTTACCTTGGCAAAATTTCTATACCATTCCCTAGCCTGTAGTTTTACAGCATATTCAGTATTGCCTCCTCAATTGTATTTTCATGTGACTTTGTAGAAGGTGATGCACAGCATGGTCTCAGTTTAGTAGTGGACATGGCTAACACAAAGAAGTTTGTGCACAGGCACAGCAATTTGCCTCAAGCCCATTGGGATTTTTTTTCTTAATGTAAACTGCTTTGGACTTTGTTGATATCAGTTTTTATTGGCTGGTTTTATCAACCAGTCACTTATAAACCAAGGTTTGGATAGCTGCCAATTTTACACATAATCATTAACTTCTATTCGTAGAAATGTTAGGATTTTGTTGGAGTGTATAGGTATCAGCACAGATTTTTGTTATATTCTCCCTCTTCTGGAATTTGCTTATTCATTCCTCTGTTTCAATTCTCATGTTAACTAGTTTTAATCCTTAGTCTTAAAGCAGGCCAATTTCTTAGGAACGCCCAAGCTCTGATTTTTGAAGTATGATTTCCTGTGATATTATCACCTGGAAAATCAAATCTCCTTGTCAAAACAATTCTGTCAGATTTCTGATCAGAGACTAGACTTAGTAATCTTCATTTTTCTGGGACTAGCTTCAACTTTTGGCCCTTAAAAAAACCCCAAACAACCAGAAACACTACCACCCCCACAGCTCCCTCCCATCTCGTATATTGTTTCTCTCATTTTTTTATCTTCGTTATTGTGATCACTTCAAGCAACAGGCTAGGCATTAGTTGACATTCCAGTTTGAGCTGCTTGTTCATCAGTGAATTGTCAGAATTGGGGCCTGTTTGTTCTCTGGTCTCCACATCTGACACCAGCTTGAGACAGCTCTGGTATCTTTCTGATGAGGGATTATTTCAATAAAGCAATACCACAGGATCCTCTCCAGTGGGGACTGATGAAAAGAATTCCTACAAGCGTTATGAAATGGCCATATCTTTCTTCACAGTCCTTATCCACTGTCCCCAGCATGTCAGCATTCTGGCTTTTCAGGTGTTTGAGCTGTATCTACCTTTCCACAACTTTCACACTGCACATACTTGCTTGTGGTATTTTTCTTGTTTTTAATCACCTTTACCTCTCAAAGCTTCAATTTCAGGACTCTGTGTTTTACGTTGAGAGACTTCTGGGAAAGCAGTTCTTGCCCAAGAGAAGTGGCATGCTATATATAAGACCTTGAAAGCTGATAATTGAAATATCCTGTTTTTTTAAGTGGCTCATTATAACTTCCTTTTACATAGTTCTTGTTGCCATGGCCTCATTGCCTACGTGGGTCTTGCACTCAGTCACCAGAACTCAGTGCTTCTCAGACCTAGCTGGCCTTTGTTTTCATGTACCATGGGTGATTAGTGTACCATATTCACAAGGATACAGAGAAAGCACATTACCTGCAGTGTCTGGTTTGGTGGCTTGGATGTGTAAGTATCCAGACTCTCGCAGGACATCATACACGTTCTTCTGCATGAAAGGGTAGAGACGTCGAGCATCTTCCCTACTGAGACCTACAAGCCACGGTACATAAGCACCAAGCATTATACGAATCATCCTTCCCAAACCTTGTTTGCCAAGGAAAACCAGATTCAGATGAAGCCCTTTCACAGTTCTAAAAGTAAATAAAGGAATAGAAGGTTAAACCAAGCAATTTTCTGTCTCCAAGTTTTCTAGAAATCAAGTCTGACAGCAGCGGTGAAAGAAGCACTAGAGTGAGCCAAATACACAAAGCCATTCCGGTTCATCATTATATATATATTAAAAAAAAGAGAATTCAATACAAAGGATATGAATGCAGATGAATACGCAGGGTGGCGCTGTCACTGAAGGAAACAAAGCAGAAGGGGATGAGAGGCAGGGCAAACAGAAGGCAGGACAATGGAGCCAGAAGGTAGGGTAGGAACTGGAGACAGCTTTTCTGCACTGATTTCCTTGGCTACTTACTGTGGCAGCATCTGAGCCATGTTTGTGGTAATACGAGATCCCCAGTCTCCTCCCTGTACATAGAATTCCCTGAAGCCCAATCTGGTCATCAGCTTATGAAATATCCGAGCAGTTGCAATGGAGTCAAAGCCTACAGGTAAAGAGAAACAAAGGAGACCTGTCTGTCCTAGTGTTCATGCCCTGGCCAAAGACTTTGACCAGACAGAGCCACATGAGTGTGGGCCTGCAGGAAGGCACGGTGTACAATGCTGCTCTGCCTCACTCCTTGGGAAGAAAGTGAACACAAGATGAAAGAAATTCAGTGGAAAGTGAAAGCAGACCTGACTTCCAGTTACCATTGCCTTCCAAATCTTTAGAGCCAGCCCCAGAGCCTCAGCCACATGGGCCTGAGTGAAGAGCCAGGCATCTGCATTCACAAACTGCACTGAAACCCAGGGAAGCCAGGGATGGTTGAGGTGTTACTCCAAAAACTGTAGTTCCAACAGAGCCTTTTCATTGCTTACCTTTCCGGTGAGGGGCCTCTGAGAAACCATAGCCTGGGATGGATGGGCAGATGACCTCAAACACCACATCACCCTCATTCAGGCCGTGCCTGGCTGGCTCCGTGAGCAGAGGGATGATCTTGTAGAACTCATAGAAGGAGCCGGGCCAGCCATGGACCATCAGTAGAGGTAGAACAGTTTGACCGTGAGGAACATTGGATGGCTTCACATGGATAAAATGGATTTTAATCCCTGCCACACATCCAAGACAGATAAATTAAAGGTTTGGTACCATCAGAGTTTCTGCTCTTGACTCTGAAGAAGGAGGGTGGCAAAATTGTAATTAGCATCTAGAGTAGAAGTTCCACAATTGCCCCACTGCAAGAAGATGCCTGGCTGAGAGGGGATGCCTGGTACTGTATCTGTGTCTCATCCTTTACATAAAGACATTGAGCCCAGTCCCAGATATTGGGGTCACTGAAGATTAACATCCATCTTCTGAGAAACTGGTCTCACAGTTACTCCACTCTATACATAGAGCTGCACTTGAATGAGTAGCATAATGTGGGTAAGACACATGCAAAAACATTACAGTGATTAAAAGAGAAATCTAAAAAAATAAGTGCATGATTGAAGCCTAATCTGGAGATCACTTATGTAAAGCCTGGCTGACCTCACCAGGCTAAACTACTGGGTGGTGGTGGTGGGGAATATTTCAGCCCCAGAGTGGGTAAATTTCACAATTTTCAAGGGTGACTTCAACGCAATTGCTGAAAAGCCCCTCATTGTTAGTTAGCACGGGTTCAGAGCTAGATGAAGCCCACCTTAAAGCAGACATAATCTTATTGCCACTGTATAATGGCCTTAATCTCTATAAGGTTATTAATAATAGAGCCTCCACTAGTGATATTTCACTCGTATCACTATGCTGTTATGCATAGGTTACCTCAAACATTGTCACTTCTTACATCTCCCCCTTCTCGCTGTGCATTTCTGAGTGAGACCTGCTCAAGCCACAGAGGCCCCCTCACCTTCAATGGTGGTGTGGAAGTGGGGGTATTTGTTCAGCACTTCCACTTGCTTGTGCCAGTCAAACTGATTCCTCCAGTAGGCCACCACCTTCCGCAGGTAGTTGGAGTTGAAGCCGTAGTTGAAGGCAGCCCCTTCCAGAGGCGGTGTGAAGCGGAAGTGATCTAGGCGCCGGTGTAGATCCTGTGGGAGGGAGCCCTTCTTGCCAGGTGTCCTATGCCAGAGCAGGCACAGACACGCTCTCCTGGCTCTGCTGGCTTTTGTATTACTTTCTGGGACACCACAAGCCCTCCTGAAGAAGTGCCATACTCTGCATGACCTCCTGAATTGTTTATATGGGGAATACATTTTTCTACAGGTTACAAGTCCCACATGGACACCAGGAAGTACTGGGTCCTATTCTTGGCTTGCTGCTAACTCAATTCAGGGTTTTTGGCACAAGGAGCTTAGGAGCAGAGCTGGCTGGGAGAATAAGAATCTCAGCTTGAGCTGCTGGCTGCTACTTGGCCAGATAATCAGGGACAGGCATGCAGAGAGACAGAGCAGCTACAACTCAGTCAAGACCCCAGCCTTCTGCAGCCTTCCAGCCCTTCTGCCTGTGGAATTCCCTTAGTCCTACCCTACTGGTGTCACTGCTGTCCCAATGCCCTTCTGCCCTGCTCCACCACCCACAGTCTCACTGTCAAAGCCTGCTGCTCAAAGCGTGGCCTTTCTGCAGGAGAAGCCCCAGGCTGCACAGAAGGTCTGTTTTCTCAGAAACTCTTTAGGGGACATTGCAATTGATGGGAGTTTAAACCCCCTTCATAAAGGATGGTGAGCCAGAGCATCATCTAATGGAGCTGGGTAGCTGCCCTAGTACATGGAAGTGCCCTGTGTCACCCCCAAGACATCACCGCAGAGCACCGAGATGGGTGATGGATGGACTGCCACCACCTTGCAGCTTTCTGTCCCTCCTTACACCCCAGCCAATGGTACCTCGATTTCTTCGTCAGATGTTTCAATCTTGAAGGGATGGATGCTTTTATCTTCTATCTCTATGAAGGTGGTTCTTTCACCGGAGCCCCACCACCCATTACCCATGTCAAGAGTCTTGATCCTGTGTCCAGATCTGAACCAGTAAACCAGCATCCCTCCAACCCCCAAGGCGGCTGCAGGGACCAGGACTGCATTCCTCTGAGAAGTATCAAAAGACCTGGGGAGGCATGAAATTGTTTGTGTTCAACAACAGCAGTGTCAAAGGCAAAGGGACTATGCTGAGGCTTGTATTCACATGCATTGGGACTGAGCAGCAACAAATACCTACAAATCCCAGGCAGTCACCAGGCACTGGGCAGTTCTGCTGCTTTTGAAGATCACAGGTAAGATTTGGGGCAGGGTTCTATCTACCAAGGCTTCTTACGGGTCTCAAGTCCTTGCTGATTAGGACTTGCTGATCACAAGGCTTCCTTGTCCCTTTCCTCGTGAACAAGGATGCCCAGGGGGACAAGGTTCAATAGCATGTGGGCCAATCTATTTTGAGGCAGGTCCTGCAGTGAATGAGACAGTAGCAGCTGGATTTGTCCAGGAATAAAAACTGTATGGGCAGAGTCGGCTGAGAAGCAGGAGGAGAGAAAAAAGTCTGCAGCTGCTGAAGAGAGCTGGATGTGTTGGACTCTTGCCAGTGCTTTACAGACAGGTGCCCTACAGATTCAATCACCTCTTAGGGCAAGATTGGCCCTTCCCCATAGGTTTCCAGTAAGGAGTGTCTGCTGGTGCCCCTGTTTCTGTTCTAAACAGCAAGGTCCCAGACTCGAGGTGTGGGAACAAAGTTACCAGAGCTGTAACTGACAGACATGCAGTCCTAAATTTAGTGTACCTTCCCGTCCCTCTGACCTGTGCATCAAGCTCTCCACCTTCCCTTGGGGATTAGTAGAGGTGTCTGGGGTTTCTGCTGGGGGCTGCAAGGGGGCTGTGAATGAAGATTTTGTTGATGTTGTCATCCAGAGTATGGAAGGGACAATGCTGATGCTGTGCCCCACCCAGGAGATAAGCACAAGAGGAGGCCTCAGCACAGAACAGCTCTTTTACTCACCTGATCCGGGACAAGACGCTCTGCCTACAAAAGGGGAAAAACCAGAAAGATCCTTACAGTCTGATAGTGTTGTCCCATGCCAACCCTTTGTGGATGGTGCAAAGAATATCCCCTGCCTGCACCACTTAATGCCCAAGCATGTGATCACAAGCTGTTTAGCCACCTGGCAACATCTGCCATCATTTCTCCTACTCCTGGGATAGGTTGGACAGAGAGTGGCTCACGAAGCACTGCTCTATGCAGAGACAGTGTTTCTGGGCTGTGTTTTAGCCAGATAACTTGTTGCCATCATATTCCCTCCTTCAGCACAATTTGGTAAAAGGCAGTAAACAACTGGGTAGGTGTCCTTGCAGTATTTCATCCCATGAGCAGCTGTGTAGGTTCAGCCAAGAAAATCATTGAGTTTGACTGCTGTGCAGCAATAGGTGCACAGCCTTTGCAGGGCACTTCCCAGCTCCAGGGTTACTCTGCTGGATGAGCACCAACCATGTGGTGCTCATTGTGCTGCAGGGCTGGCACCAGCAGAAGCTTGTGGGACCTTTCCCTGTTCAAAGTCTAATGAGTTGCTGTACCTTTGCCACTTCTAGCTACTCCTGATTAGATATTCAGCCTTTAGGTCTCCCATGCTAGTTAGGAAAAGAAAGTTTTCTCCTTGGTTCCCCTTAAGACTAGTAGATTCTGGTACAAAAGCACAATCTAAAGGCCAGCAACAGTAGGAGCAACAAGAGAAATTCTTGTTACTCTGCATGGTGGAAGGTAGCTACATTGGAGAGTTCTTTGGTGTCATAATTATAGTACTTTGCGAATGCAATCCTAAATAAATGCCAAAAAAGAAGAAGACCTGATAATCCATGAAAAACCAAGTCCATTGGATATTTGTTTTGACCTAGAATTGCTTCCCTCTGAAATGCAGAACCTGGTGCCTGTACTGGATGTCCCAGTGCCCCCAAGAGAATTTGGTAGCAATTGCTAAGACAGCCTATGTGTGGTTTTTTTCCTGAAATTGCTTCCAGACAGAGAACACGGCTCGTAAGAATAAATAGCTTATGCAACAGGTAGGAATATCTACCCTGCACTTACATCCCGGAGCCCCGGGAGCAGAGGTGTGAAACCAGTTATGAAGGCAATAGCACAAACTCTGCACTGCTAGCAAAGCAAGGCTGTCACAGAAGCAGCTCTCTGAGTGACACAAAACAAGGCTCAGTGGATCAACACCTCCTCCACACTCTTGATCAGGAGAACTCAGCTGCCTGCTCCCCCTCTCCGATTGCCTGGTGACCCTCCTGGGGCTTTCTCCCACCCCCAGCCCCAGGGAGCCCAGTTTGGAGTCCCTCCTCCCAGTGCCGAGGAGTTCTCACCATGCGTTTGGAAGGGTCTCCCGCCACATGTCTGCTTGTCCTTGCCTGGCTCTGCTCTCAGCAACGCCGCAATCTCAGGTTCTCCTCCGATACCTTCTCTTCCGCTGCGATGTTTTATTGGGGCACAACGCAAACTACCTCGCCCATCAGTGCCACCTATTGCCTGAGTGTGCAGCTGCAAATGGAGTTCCACCGAGGCAAAGTCCTGCGTGCGGCAGGAATAGCCCTGTGCAGACTGGATGCCAAAGGCACAGAGACCAGCCCTGCGGAGGTTGCCCTGAGGTCCTCGGCTCAGGCTGCGACAACACCGTGTCCTTACAGCAAAGGCCAGATGGGTTATACAGCCCACACAGGGCCATATAGCAGGAATTTCAGCCAGCAGCCCGAGGGAAGGGATTCTTCACTCTCTTCAGCATTTTGTGAGACCACATGTGGAGCACCACAGCCTCTTGTGGCCTTGCTGGCAGAAGACAGACTGGCGTGGGCCCAGCCTTGGAGCTGCAGGGCCACCAAGCTGCTGCGGGGCTGGGGCATGAGGCTATGAGGAAGGAGAAGAGGCTTGCTCATCCTGGAGTGGGAAGGGTAAAGGGTGGGATCTTACTGCTCTCTACAGCTAACCGCTGAAAAGCAGAGGAAAAATGGACACAGAATCATCCTGGAGGAGCAGCAGTTGAAGGACAAAAGGTCAAGACATAAATTGCAAGCGGAGAAGTTGAGTTTAGATATGAGGAGAAATTACTCCTCCGTGGAGGTATTCAGACTCTGGGACAGGGCTCCAGAGAGGGTATGGGATTTCCATGCTTGGGGGCATTGCAGATTTAACAGGAGCAAGGCACTGAGCAATCTGACATACCTGAACCTGCTCTGAGCAGGTGTTGGGATGGGCTAACCCCAGGTGTCCCTTCCAACCTGTATATCACTTGTTTGTATTCCAGGTGCACCCATAATTTGCCAAAACATAAGGAAAAGGTTCAGTTTTTAAATTTTCTACTGAAATCAATGCTATGTTTTAGTTTAGGGGCTTAGATTTCATTTTCCTCGTGTTTGGTAAAATCTTCCTGGATAAAGACTTCTCCTTCAGAGGAAATTGACAGCTTGGGAAAATGAGAGTTCAAAGCCTACGGAGCATTGGGTGAGGGGAAAGTGCGCAGAATACAGTTTTCCTGTATTTGCAATTAAACTTGCATAATGCTCTCGCACTGCCTCCTTCTGGTGGCAGTGAATATTATGCCTTACCTGCCACCAGGGGCTAGGGGTGGAACTGCTGCCGCAGGAAAAATGCTTTTATAATTTTGCAAGTTTGTTGTTTTAGTATATCCTCTTCAGCCAAAAGACTGGGTGTTCATCTGGATGTGAAGAAAGTCAGCTGTAAGCAAAGATGAACACGGGGGAACCACATTGGAACCTGCAAAAAAATACAAAACCATGAGCTATTTAATGTATTTTATTGTAAAGTTTTGCATTTCCTGAACAGTGTTCCCAGTATACCAACACTGTTGTTTGTTCCTGGGTTAGTCAGCTATCCCAGAAAGACCTTGTATGAATTCTAATAGCAAGTATGGCTTCATATGCCAAAAGAATAAGTAAGTAAGTCAGTAAAAAAGAGGAGGGGGGGAGCTTTTTCACTGAGGACCACTCTAACATCACACTGATAACTGGTTATTTAACACATAAAATTGAAAAGGTCTCAAAGGGTGCCTGGCTACTCCAACTTGTTTTGCCTACATAATACTGAGAATACTCATCAGTATTATTAAAAACTAGGTAAAATAAATTTCATTAATAATTATCACAATTTTGACTGTTATTACTATGTTTATATTAATATATGCTTATATAAGTTTATACAATATTTGTTTGGGTTGTGGCGATACCTGGACCTGTAAGATTATGGACTGCAAAAGGCAAGGTGGCCTAAATTGAATTCACCAAGCTGTTTTGGAGCTCAGCTTACAAGTCCAACAAGTATCAAAAATAGTTGTGTAAATTATCTGATATTGGAGAATGTTAAATTTCATAGAAGGAGGGTGCCACCTCCAAGAACACTGGAAATCATGGATGATCTGCTGGACTCTTTGGGTGCTGAAAGGCTGCTGCATGAACTCTCCCCTGCAGAACCTGATTGTCCTGCAATTTTTGGACTTACAAGGTGCTGGGAGGAATGCTCTGCATAAATGGATATTAACTAGATTTATGGATAGCAGCTGCCCATTATAGGGGTTTCAGTGTGCTTTCCTCTTCTTTGCCTTCTGGTCTGTTTGCTAGATTGGAGCAGGAGAGGAAAGGTCCCAGTGCGCTGGTTCCGCTCGATTGTCTTGAGATATGGGGTGGTTGTCAGAGACTGGATAAGCTGAGTGTTTCAAACCAGTGCTGGTGTGTGTGGCTGGGGGTGGGTCAGGCCTTGCTTCTGGTGAGACAGTGTGCTGCCCAGAGACCTCCAGCCTGGCTGCACTGTCAATCAATCAATCAATCAATCACACACTGACAGCAGTGCTAACCCAGCTCCTGGTTGGCCAAGTGATCAACAGTCCCACCTAAGGGGAGAGCCCACAAAGGACTAAGGGTTTAAAAGGAGCTGTCCAGAGGTGGCCAGTGTCTGGACCCTGCCCTCTCTTGGGCTCTGTGTGAGGACCCAGGAGGTAGAACTACATGTGTTTTTTCTGTATCTCTTCTGTCTTTGTCTTTCTCTTTCTTTCTTCTTCTTGTAATTCTCTTTCATGGAATGTTTTTGGCTAACAACACATCTTACAGTTTAAAGGTTTCTAGGTTGAACAGGCTAAATGTATGCTACGTTAATACTAAATTAATGATACATTTGTCCTAAGGCATTAGCGCTTCATGTTGAATTTGGTGTTGTGTTTAATACTTTGCCAAAGCTTCTTAATTTTCTGTTTTCACCAGTAAACTTTTGTGTATTTGTGACCTCTTGAGAAAATCTGGTTGGAATATGTCTTTGCACCAACAAGAGGAACAGAACCTCGGTTTAACTCATATATGTCAGTGTACATGGTGTAACACAAGACCAGATGAAAAGAGCCTGGAATGAACAATCTCGGTACCCTGCTGTGATGCCATTGCAATGCCTTTCCTAGCCCCAGTGTTCCTGGAGCTGGAGGCTCTTTTACTCACTCAACCCTCACCCTCACCCTAATGCAAACCTTAATTGCAGCTTGGCACTCAGGCTGAGGTCCCCGTCA
The DNA here is from genome assembly GCA_024500445.1 of Entomyzon cyanotis. Taxonomy (NCBI): domain Eukaryota; kingdom Metazoa; phylum Chordata; class Aves; order Passeriformes; family Meliphagidae; genus Entomyzon; species Entomyzon cyanotis. The sequence goes on along the minus strand of JAKEPQ010001015.1, from coordinate 2,028,243 downwards.
CCATGGGTGGTCCAGATCAGAAGATGTAAGAGCAGCAATGTTGGGGCACTGCTGGGATCCCCTTGGCAAGCCTTTTCTAGCCTCACTGTCCCTTGAGCTGTAGGCTCTTTTACTCTCTCAACCCTAAGCTTAACCCCAACCCTAATGTCATCTGGGCACTGTAGCAAAAGTCGTCATCACCATGGGAGGCACAACTTAGTAAGTGTGGATCTGGCAATGGATTTCTCTTTGCACCAACTAGAGTAAAGGAGCCTTCAGTTTAACTCCTGTATTTAAGTGTCTGGGGTGTAACAGGGGTGGAGTAAGAGCCTTTTAGGTGCTGCTGCATGCAACATGGTTGACTGACACAGGTACAACACAGATACTCTGACAGAAAGTAGCAATTGGTCAGCTTGGCTATTGCTTTGCAATAGCTAGTCATGCTCAGCCAGTAGTGGTATTTATTTAAGATTCATATGAATTATTACATAATTTTTAAAACCAGTTGTAAAACCATAGTTGGAATGTTTCTGATGCAGGGACTGCTTTCCAGAAAAGTTAGCTTGCGTCCAAATTCAGTAGGAAACCATTGCATTCTTGATCCAAGAAACAAAACAGAGGAATTCAGACAAAACCAGGCTTTGATGGTTGGGTACAGTCCAGCCCCGAGGAGGTGACCCCACATTGAACAAATTTGTCCTTCTCTTGGCAGACCAGAGGTCCTCCAACTTCAGTCTGGGGAGGAAAAGAGAGTATAAAGTGACTTCTCTAGCAATGGAGACACTAGGCACACAAACAGTGAAAAACTGGCAGGAATAATACTGTAATTCCAAAGGCCTCAAAATGTGAGTGACACAAGGACTCTGGAGAGAGAAAGTATTTTATTAGACCTGATGGAGTAAAAGAATTGGGAGGAAGAAGTTGTTTCTAAGCATCCAGGCCATGCTCTTGGTCTGAAGATCCACCAGTCATGGATGTGAGTACATGCCTAGATCACTGTGTAGTCAATTACACACACAGAAACGGAAGTTTCCTAATTTTCCACATCCCTGATCTACTTGATCTGGACAAAATTACTTTAACTGTTTTACTGCTGTTCCTTAAAATCCAGGCATAGCAAGATATGAATACCTATGTCCAGTGATTTTTGACTCTATCAATGAACGCACTGCCCACAGTCTCTAACTCCAGGCAGTATATTCCAGGCTTTCCTTCAGGTGAGTGATTCACAACACTGGGCTAATATCAGTGAGATATTACCCTACACAATTTTCCTGCTCTTCTGGTTGGCTGTGTGAGTTAAGAAAAAAATAGTGTGTACACCTCAGTTCTTAGGCTTCACGCAGAAATGTTGAGCTTCTGAAGCTATTTCTGAGCCTTGAAAGTCCAAATTATATGCATTGACCTGCTTATACTGAGAGGTGAAAGGAAGGCCAGTGATAACCCTCTATGCCAGAGAAAAGTGTATCTCAATAATGTTGACAGATACACTAACATTAGAGTGATTATTCTTATACTTATTTTCATAACATCAATTTTGTAGCTAAATGACACAAGAAGAGGAAGAAAGAACTGCAACTTGTGTGGAAGCTTCATGGCTATACTCAGAGACAGGAACATGTTTTGTTCTTTTTTTATAGCCAGCTGTTACCTGATGTGGGTGTAGTCAGGCCAGTGTTTTGTTCCATCGGTGCAGGGGAGTTGTTTGGTGCAGATTCTTGGGTGTGATCATCACACCTCTTGAGATTGCAGTACTCCCATATCGTGTTGGGGTCAGTGGTGAAACACCATGGGCTGCTGTCACCATCTGGGTTTCTACAATAGTTGTCCCTCAAATCCCTGCACATATAAAGTCAATAGTCATGCTGCATCAGGCTGAAGGTAGGCATAGGAATATCTTGACTAAAAGATGTACTAGATACATCTGCTGTGTTCAAATAAATACATTTATTATTGATTTTACTTGTGGCCAGATATCCTATTGCTAGCAAACACATTCGTGGCTGTGATGCTAGTGAGGAGTTATATTTCACATTTACATTGGAGTCTTGAATATATTCATGCAAAAGGAAACATAATTCAACTACTGGCTTCTACTCTGGCTGTAATATTTCGATGTATTGAGTACCTAAATAATTGCCCCATATGGCAATTATTATATACATACATAATTTCCAAGTATGTATGTATAAGCATACACAATTGTGAGAATGTGTGAATTAGTAATAAATATGCAGGAAGATTCATACTATTGGTGGGCACTTAGGCTTTTCCAAATTTTTTTTAAATGTCAAAGGGTTCTTTCTCATATTCAGAAGAATCACAAATAAATGCTTATGCAATTGATACTCACACTCCAAAACCCTTATTTCTACTGACTTCAGTGACACCACTCCCATGTCTGTGCTTGCTGGGGCACAGAGGAGTAGAATTTCTCTCTTCAATAATTTGAAGAATTGCAGTATTTCCCCATCCTGAATCACAGAACGGTCTCAGAATAAAAAAAAAAAGAAATATTTTTTCTCTGAATATGACAGAACACATGAATTCCACATTTTCATGGCTTGATTTTAATTTTTTAAAAATTTTTTGAAAGATATCACCCCCTCTGAGGATGTTCTAGTTTTTTGATGCCAAAATAGAACTGAAAATTTCAAATTATTTAGGGTGACAGCATAAAAATGGCAAAAAGTTAGAAAAGTATCAACCTTCCTGCTTATACTCATAATCCGCCAAGCGTGATGGATTTCCTCACAATTGTAATCCTGTTGCTTTCCTACCCTTAGTAAAAACTGTCACATTAGTTATTTTTATTAGCTTATCACTGGTTCAGTCATTGCTGGTCCAGTTTTGTTAGTCTGAAGAAGACAAATCAAGAGGAAGTTCCAATGTATGAAATTCTGGGTATCCAATTCCAACTGGAAAGAACTCTTAGCTGGTATTTCTAAGCATGGTATATCTGACTTTGTGTTTTGCATCATAAATGCTGTGTCCTCCCCAGATTAAATAATTAGAAAGGCCACAATAAAATCTCAAATTCATAAACAAAACACGTATTTCAGCAGATGCCCAGTCTCTGGATACAAGTCTCCTGGTGTTGGTTACAGAAGATTGGATTTAAGAGTAAGGGACACAGCTGTATTTTACTCAGAGTTTGGATAACAAGAAAACACAGTTCTTATGAAGGAGACTAAAAGAAAACATTTCTGCATCTTAGAAAAGCTCTCTTTTATAGATATATTCCCTAGCAGTGCTTTAAAGCATAGATGTGCAAAGATAATACAACCAGCAACATTTATTGCCAGAGAAAGCGACAAAAGGTGAGGTAAACATACGCGTCTGGGAATTTGTCCGGAGTTTTTATATGCCTGTGTGGGACCATGGAGCTCCAGGCCTGGCACGTCTTTCCCGATGCAGTGACGGAAACTGTGCCACGATAACTCTGGCCTTTGTCTCGGTAGCACTCCTCTGTCAGGGGGACTTGTACAGGCACGTCTGTGGTGAACAACAGAAACTGGTCTTTGGCATCATAATTTTATGTTCTTACTGAGAAGGCACAAGAAAGCCTCAAACACACAGGATGACAAAAATTAATGACTTGTTTATAAAGAGAGCATCCAGTGAAATCATCACACCAGCAGCAGAAGGGCATTTCCAAACACTGAGAAAATGTTCAGTTTAAACAGCTTTTGTTAGATGTTGTTCAGTGAAAGGGTTCATCAGTCAGTTTCATTTTGGCATATGTGAACATGTTAGAATTAGAGATAAGAAAGTTCTCATGAAAAATCCTCAAAGATTAGATACTGGTAATTTTTCTCATGATAAATTTATCAAATGAACATTATGTTAAACTACAAGCTCTCTATTACCCTTTTGATTGTGCTAAGAATTTCTTGTTATTTTTGTGCTTAAAGGAATGAATATTTCACTGTGATTTTCATTACTTTGTAAGTTCCTGTCCTCTCTTTTGTTGCTAATTTCCAAAAATGGAAGTTAATTTTATTTAGCAATTTTTCATCTCTTTAAACCTGCTTTTCATTTTTCAATGAACTTGCTATAATTGGCCTACCTTTGAGAAAAAAGGAATATTAAAAAAAAATATCTTTCATCCTGTAATTCTTCTGTTGAGTCAGCTAGTGATTTGCCTCCTTCACTGTATTTCTTTAACCACTGAAAGTTCAATATTTGGCAGATTTTGCAACATGCCAGGCAGACAAACATTAACAGTGACAAAGTGACTGAAAATAAGATTTAATAAATCCACAATATGAAGCAATAAATCTTTCACTGTTATAAAGTCCTCATCTCAAGTACACTCCACTATTCGTACCAGCAATCGCTTGTTCTGTCCTGTCACAGGGAGGAATTGTGCAATATTCCCATCTAACGCTGCTGGTGGTGGTGTAGCACCAAGGCTTCTTCTCTCCATCAGGGTTTCTACAGTAGTTTTCCTCTAAGCCCCTTAAAACAGGAAACAGGAACACTGGCTTTAAACTACTCATAGAAATCCAGAAGAGTTGTGTGCATGACTATTAACAACTAATGCAGAATTCAACTCAGTGTTTATATATTATTCTTTTTGGAGATTGATTAGCTCATGACTCACTGCTGTGGGACTAATCAATAGTCTTGGACTTTACAGTCTAAATGCTGAAGATGTAGGAAGAACTTTTCCAATGCTTAGACTTTCTGCTCTTGTTGAGGCCAAGATACAGCAGTAAGAGCAGATTTCAAAACAGAAGCCACTGATGAACCTGAGATTACAATATGAAGCAGGCAAGGCTGGGTGTTACAGCCTGGAAGTGTGTGCACAGGAGCACTGGTGCATGCTGCTTTCTGCCCTGGGATAGTGGACAGGGTTTCACATGCCGAGGAAAACTTTCAGGATCAAACAGTAGAGAGAGCTATAAACCAGGCCAGTCCCAACTATTCCTGCACACTGGTAATGCTGTGCAAACCCAGCTCCTCTGACCTTGAAGCACAAGGAGCATGTCGTCCTTGGAGCATCACTCTTCAGAAGAGTTATGCATTGAAAATGTTACAAAACACGGCCAAGGGATTTTTAACATAAACGTAGTAAACTACTTATAGTTCTGCAGTGGGATGTGGAGGAGACACGTGAGAAAAATACATGAGGAAAAAAAAAAGGAGTCAGAAAAAATTGAAGAGCAAGACCTGAAGTAATGGACACTGACAAACAGTGAGAATACAACTTAACATAAATAAAACTCTTGCGCTCCTCTGCATCTGCATCGATAGGGAATAACTATGTTCTTTGGTATTTGTTACAATGATGAGGCTGGGCATACTTGCAGGGATATCTGTCAGGAATCCAGCCATGTTTGTGAGGAAACTGTGTGTCCCAGCGTTGGCAGGTATTTCCAGATTCGGTGATGGCTATCCTTCCTCGATAATCTTCCCCTTTCCCTGAAAGACACTGGGAGCCTAGGCCAGACACTGGGGTGTGTGTAGCTGTAACAGGAAAAGAAAAAGAAGAAAAGGAGATGAGAGGGGAGGGGAGAGGAGAGGAGGAAAGGAGAGGAGAAGGGAGGAGAGGAGAGAAAAATTCTGGTAACTAGTGCTTTAAAAATATGTATAAACCCCTTTGTCTCTGTAATGTTGAAGATGCTTTTTTTTTTTGCTTTTAGCGGCGTTTACATTGGTTAAAAGGCATGTCAAAATCAAAGAGTACATTTTTATGTACATACTGCCAGATGGATGTCCTGTGTCTGCCCTTTTACAGCAGCCAGTAAATAACTTTGCTGGGTTGAGCCAGACCCTGTGCCTGCAGTCCCCTGAGAGCAGAAGAGGAAAGGCAGTAAGAAGTCCTGTACAGTCTGGTAAACCCAAGTGAAATGAAGGGAGTACAGTAATATAACACTCAGAGGTAGCATGGAAGGGCAGCAAGGGCCAAGAGGAAATTGTGAGACAAAGCAAAGCAGTCTTCAGAGCGGAGCCTCTGGAGTCAGTGTACTGGGAAAGAAGGGCAGAAGGGATAGTGAAGAAAAGAAAGAAAATGAAATGGTCTGCCATGTGGGGAACAGCAAGAAAATAAGAGTAATGATCAGAGGCAGAGAACCTGCAGAGGGCAAATGGAAAATGAATTTACAGCACATACCTATAATATACAGAATTTCCCAAGGACATGAGTATGACCATAAAAGGTTGGTATAGTCTGTAAACTTTCAGTTTTAAGCAAGGGATGGAAATGATATGGTAACTGTCATAATTTATCATACAGAAGCCTATAAATAGTTATTCTGCCATTTGTAATTAAACATGCTGAAGAGAACTACATCTAGCAAACACACATCACTGCCTAGACTACTGGCTAGTGCAGATGCATAAGAAGGCAAACTCTGAAGAGAAAAAACACACTTTAAATTTTTTCTTGAAGTGCGATCCACTTGTAAAATTGGCAATGTTATCTCTTAGTTAAGTGCCTTGGAAATATCCAGATTTAGTGTGCTCAGCTTAGCAGGTTAAGCTAGCTCACTGATAAATCAGGGTTCTCTCGTGAAGCCTGAACCTGTTTCTCAGGATTCATCCCTTGCTCTGAAAAATGGCAGTGCTGTCTGTGCTGACCAGACCCAGGTAAAATATCACAGTATGGCCCCATGGCAATTTAGATGATTTCTGCGAGTCAGAAGATCAGCAGGAAACTACCAGCTGATTTATCCTGAATGTCCTGCCTCTCAGATAAGTTGAAACGTGAAGTGGTTAAAGGCAAATTATGGTTTCACATAACATCTTTGGCCTTATTGCAGTTTGTGACATCTGCATCCTCGCTGACCATGCATGATTTTAGATAACAAAAATTTTATGAGTGATTCTGCTTGTTAATGTGAACTTTCCCTACTTCACAGAGGTAACTTTAGGTTTCTCAGAACTATGTTTTCTTGTCTTTCCCCTTCCTGCATAATTTTAATGAGAGCTACCCTCTGGAGTGATGTCAGGAAATCATACTCACAGCAATGAGGAATGTTGCAATATTCCCAGCGTTTTTTTGGGCTGGTAGTGAAACACCAGGGTCGAAGTTCACCATCAGGATTGCGGCAATAATTCATCTTCAGATCCTTCCCTGGATAGCTGTACATTGAAAATGAAACTCATGAGTCAGCTATGGCCAGATGTAGCAAGGAGGCTATCTGCAGGCAGGTTCTCCCAGGCTCTATGGAAATTAATTTGGCGCTGAGCGTCACTCACTGTCTCTGGGTAAATCCATGCATGTGAGGCTCTTGGGCATCCCAGCGCTGGCACTCAAGTCCAGACTCTGTTCTTGAGACTTCTCCATGGTAATCCTCACCGTTACACTGCATGCACTCCCCTGTAGGTCCTAGGCAGAATTAAAACCTAGCAAGGAATGCACCAGCCTATTTGTGGAAGATTACACTGAAAGGAAAAGTGGGGTTTGCTCCAGCTAACAATGACAGGAATTCAGAAGACCATGCATTACAGCCGGGCCAAATTAATGATGCTTTAGGAATATGTTTCATTTGGAGGGAAGAATTTGCCTTGTATCTGTATGTACTTTTAGCAATGGGAGTTCAGTGTGTAACACAGCACTTGGGTCAATCTTTACTCTTGTTAATTGTAGGTAAATTACTATGGTAAGAGCAATATATTCCTTATCCAGATCATTGTAGTTCTCTGCCAGTAGAGTCAAAAGTGACAAGACATATAAAGATAAAGCAAACAATATCAGCAAATGATTAAAAAATTTTAGTTCTTCCATATTTACAAAACAACTTTGATAACTCAAGCCAATTAGGAAAACAACCTCTGTGTTGAGAACTTCTTAAGTTCAGCTTGATTTAAATTCTAATTTGAAAACAATCTGTAAAAATAAAGCACCAAAAAGCAGCAGGAATAATATTACCTACTTGAACAGCCCTTCTCTGAAAAGTAAATATACCTTCTTCACTGTGTGTGACCTGGTCCTCACACTTTGGGATGTTACAGTAATCAAATCTCATAGCAGGATCTGTTGTGTAACACCAGGGTCCATTTTCATCCCCATCAGGATTTCTGCAGTAGTTTTCCTCCAACCCTGCATTGGGGTATTTTTCAGGTGTATAACTGTAATGGTATTAAAATTCTATTTTAATTCCCGTATTTTAGTGGAGCAGAAGGGAAATGTCTAACTTGCTCAGCTAGCTGTAAATTTTATTCATTCACAGTAAAAACGAGAGAAACAGATTCCCCATTGTAAGCCATAAATGAAAACGGAAAAAACATTCAATAATACCATTATTAGTAGCTTTCTCCCTAGGTTCCAGCTGCCAATAAGGAGTGAGTTTAGAGCCTGTCAGGACAATGACAGTCTCAAAGGAAAATTGTTGCTTTTAATACATGCATCTAGCTGATCTAATCAGCTCACTACAACCTGTGGCTCCATCATGTGTTTGTCTTAATGGAGATACTTTAAAAGTTGTGTATTTCTAGAGACTGTTTAGCAAACACGACTAGGTGACACAGAGAACTGAAGCAAGTGATGCTAGGCTTCGTCCTGCAATAATCTTCCCAGAGACTAAACTACTAAAAGACTAAATTACTTTTAAACTATATGAGCAAGTGTGTCCAAGTTTCATTAGAATAAAACCAAATTTTTTTTAAATGAAACTCCAACATAGATCAGAGGAAACAGGACCTCTGCTTCTCCACTTGCTTCAGTGAGCCCAGTGGTAGCCAGCCCTGAGAAAACTCTACCTGGCCATGTCCATTTGGCCCTTGGATACTTTTCTTTTTTTTTCTTTTTTTTTTTTTTCTTTTTTTTTTTTTTTTTTTTGACTGTCTTTGTGGCAGGCAGGGGGACCATAGAGCTGGACCTTATACAAAGCAGAGCAGTTATAACCCCTCTGTCATCAACAGCAAAATCTTCATCATATTGAGAGAAGGAGCATTTCATCTGCTTCAGGCATCTCACATTTAGACACAACTTCTCTAGCTGACAATGCATCCTTTCCTTATCCAGATCATTGCAGTTCCCTGGCAGTAGAATCAAAAATAACAAGACAGATGAAGATAAAGATTTCTTAAAAAGTCACCTGACAATAGATTTGGATAACTTGCACTATAAATCTGTTTATATATAAAAAGATGAGGAAGCTTGGAAGAGGTTCAGAGCAACATAAAGAAATGTAAATAAGGACATACTTTGGTTTGTGGGGTATTTTTTCTGCCCACTTTTGGCATGGAATACCCTTCCAAGTCTTGGCTTCTGTTCCTCTGTAGTCTGTCCCAATCCCTCTTTTACACTGTAGAAGGTAAACTGAAATGGAATCAAATTTGTTAATTCAATGGTGTTACAATATTCAATTTCTTGGAACTGAAAATCTGCATATAACTGAAGCTCATCTGTACATGATGGAACATGTTTTACTCATGTTTTGAGCTTCCTGTGCATGCAAATATATGATTATATAATGAATATATAATTTTAAAAGAAATTAGTTACAACTTCTAGGCATCTAAAGAGAAAAATCTCTGAAGCATTGTTATAAAGCTAATAAAATCAAGGGAACAGCTATATCAAGTTATAATTGTTTATGACATATAAAAAATTGCAAGCTTATATTATCACAATACCAGGATGAATAGGAATGTCTTTCACCAGCAGCTGGAGATTGTTTGAAAGACTTTGTTCATAAGCACATTTTCAGTGTGGATGAAAAAATACACATGTCCAATCAGTGGCTCCCAAACCTTTGATTCATCTTAGCCTCAGACTCTCACAGGTATTTTTCTAGTGGGATTGCAAGCCAGACAGAATGCAAATCATGTCGATGGTTCTTTTTTTGGCAACAGACACTGAAAAATCTCCAGTTATTGAGGACAGCGATCTTGATTTCCCCTTCCTTTCCCCCTTTCTTGCTTGCACAAGAAGAATCTCCCCAAACCTCAAAATATAAAATGGAAATGTTAGAGCAAGGACAGGAGACCAATTGGATAGGGAAAGCTGAGCCTTGGTGGAGCACCTTGCACTAGCTGCTGCCATCACTGCCTGTGGCTGGGACTAAAAATGTCTGTGCTGCGTGTCTGGCTAAAAGGAAGCTGCCGCCTTGTTTGTCAAGGTGCTTCTGGAGGGACCACAAGTTTAGTCACTGCTGCCTCAATACTGAGACCCAGTTCCCAGCATGTCCATCTCTGGTCAATAGCCATGGACTTTCTGATGTTGCCAGGTTCCTCCTAAATTATTTTAGCCTGTCTAAATAGTAAAGCTGGACACATCTGACACCAGGGGAGAGGAGGTGAAGACTGTGTAACTGAGTCTGGAAGGAAGACAAATAACTTCCCACTTCAAATGGCACATGGAGACCACCATGGATCTAGGCCTTGGTATTTGATCCTTCTTGAACAGCATTTTTAGTAACGTGGCTTCTTCCTGTTTGGCCCCCAATTCTCTATTAGTTTTCTGCCTATACAAGAATTTGCTCCAGCACTGCAGCAGAGAACAGAAGGATGCCATTAAAGTAGGCTTTATGAGTAAATATGTAGCATCTTACTGTACACTTACTTCTCTTCTCATAAAGAACTGCATCCGTGCTGGTGAACATCACCGTCATTTTGGCATTTTCAGCCAGTGTTAAACACTGTAGCTTTTTCCTGGTGAATAGGAAAGCCCTGTTGAAATTGAGAAGGAAGCAATATTGACATAGGAAGCAATATTTTAAATTCAATTCAAATTATTCAGCTCATAATTATTTTTCTATAAATTATTAATTCAGAAGCACTGCCTGGTATTTATTTTTATCTTTCACATACTGCACGTAATATTTTAGACACTGAGTAAAAGGTTAACGTTATCTACCACTCTCAAGTGGCTCACTTATTCAGGATATATGACTCTGTGAATAAGTTATTGTGTGGGGAACTGAGGCTGCATTGGCAAAGCATTATCAGCAGCATCCTAGCTGCTCAGGTTAGTGTCTGTCCCTACAATGGATTAGAAACCTTGCACTCTCCTTCTGTGAAACAAGGCAGCATCCAGCTAAAGGGGCTCAAGTGATTCTCTGTGTAACGTTGGATGAGAATGGAAACTTGAACATTTACTATAAAATGAGTAGTACATTGTAAATCCACTCTTTACTTGACCTTGTGGTAATTTATGGGTGGAGATAAGTCACAAGCTAAAGGCACAGACATGGGAGACACTGCTGTAGGCAGAGCTGCAGCAGAATGGGGATGTTGGCTCTGAATAACAGTAGGAACAAATCATTGATTTGCAGACACCCACAATGGCACAGTTTTAAAACTCTACAGAAATTACCTGCAGGTAAAATTTCTTTCATCTTCACATTTCTCGGCACATTCTTTTGCATTATTTGTTTTGTAAAACTGTTTATTTTGGGTAAGAAGCCAAACACCATCTGTTCTTAAATAGTCATCCAGTATGTCTCCTTTCACTAGAAGGGAAGGAAAAGAACCAGACATTACAAATGAGATCTGTGGATTTCAGTCCCACTTTCCATGTAGCTTGGACAGGTGAAGACACAATTTATTTTGTGTAATTCTGGGTAGAAGATGATAAACTCTGAGGTAATTTCTGTTTCATGGCACTATCACAGCTGAATGACTGCAATATGTCATGGGAAAAAAAGCAGCAGAAGAAAGATGTAGAGGCAGTTCTGACTAGAGTTATGCATGAGTTTGAAGCTGAAAGCAAGAAATATGAAACAAGAACGGGGGGGAGCAGAGAGAGGAACTAAGTGGTATCAACACCAATCAGAGAAAGATGAAGGGAAGTGATACCTATATCAAAGTTTCAAAGAAACATGAATTATTAGGTGGATGTGAGATTATGGCCTGTCATGTGGATTGTGCATCCCCTACAGTTTTATTGACAGCCTAGTTGTTTGTCACAAGATGTCTTGCCCTAGAGCAAGAAACCTCAGCCATAAAGTTACTATATAGCCTTTTACAATGGCCACCATTGTTTTACTGTAATGAGTTGAGCAGACTTAGTAATGAAGTTGTCACGTTACATCTCTGTTGCAACAAATTAACCCGAGATTTTAAATTAGTTAATCAATTTGTATTGTTATATCTGAAAGCTACATATGCGTAAGATTTATATAATGTACCTGCTGGTATATTTAACACACCTCTAAAATACTCTTGCCTACAATGGAGTTTGCCATCTAATTGATTTTTTTCTTTTTATGTCTACAAAGATTCTATGTTTCTATTCTGAATTTCTACAAGAGTTTATTTTCTTCTCCAGCATCAGATTACAAGGTTGCACAAGTGATATGGTTTAATTATTTCATTTTTTCAGTCTAGATTATTATTGACAGGTGCAGGAAGTTCGTAACTTTATACCGCATTCTAACAGGTAATGCTGTGAATCTCTCATTTATGCACTCATATGAGGCTGAATTCACTGCAACATCACTCCAGTGTTATTAATTGCCATGACACATGGGTCATTCATCGCCTACCTCCATATGACACATATTCATACAAAAGAAGAGGTATTTGGGCCACTAACAAAAGTAAGATGATTAATTGCCTGAGGGCATTTTCTGTGTCTCTTTGCAAAGTTGGCTCAGTGCTGTAAACCCTGTGTGTCTTAAGAAATCCCTGACACTGAGGCTTCCCATATCTCATCCTACTGTTGTGGCAGTACAATGTAGAGCACCATTAGCTTAGCCTACTAATTTCTCCCGATGGAGTCAGTAAACAAGTGCTTCCTCTCCTGAGTTTTTTCCTAAGTTAACTGGGGCCCCTGTTCCAGGGGACTAGAACAGGAAAATACTCCTTTCCAAACTTTATTGACTCATCTTAAAAGTCTGTATTTCTTCCAAGAGCTCTACTCAGGATACTATTCCTTTGCAGTGACTGTAAGAAAAAAATGAAAAAGATATTTATTACAGTTTGTTTAGGAATGAGTACATGGGATTTTGGATGACATATATTAACTAAAAGGCAACACAGATTGGCAGAATAATAGAAAAGAAAAGATGATGCTGGTTGCATGAAAAACGCTGCAAAGTGTAAACTTAAGAAAAGAATGTATTTAAAACGCATCAAGAAATGTATTATTCTGACTAAAATCTTTATAAACCCAGAAATTGCACATGATAATTGAACAGAATATTCAAATATAAGTGAACAAACTAATTTCTTCTTTTACATATGCATCTTTCTAGATTTGACCAGTACTAATCCCAGAGAAATAAAACTTGGTTTTTAGGCAGTTTTGGACCATCACTTTTGAGCAAGTCAGCTAGAGCTGATTACAATGAACGAATAAAACCCTCACTTTATCAGTTGTCTTTTATAACCTGGCACAATTATACAGTGATATGTCCTTGTTAGTTTGACCTTTAGTGTCTGAACTATTAAAAACCCATAAAAACCATACTGATGTGTATATAACAGTTCTTTAAAAAAGTCATTTAAGTGCCATGCAATTATATATAATTTCCAAGTACAAGAGAGTATGGTATCTGATTGAAATCTGATTGAAATGTATACTGCACATGGAATATTTATTTACAGAATTTTTAGATAAGCTTGAAATTAATATATTACCATTAGTGGAACACCTCTCTTCTCTTAGAGCTGTAAAAAAGAATTCTGGACATATTCCTGGAAAGGGTGATCTAAGTTACTGAAGAGTAAATTTCTATCTACTGCTCTCAGGAAAACAAGGGAGAACATTTTAGTGTGTTTGACAACAGGGAATGTGAAATTGCTGGAATATAAAAGAATTTGTTAATTTTTTATTTTGTTGTAAATATTTAATTTCAAAACTTTGAAACTCCTGTCATAAAGGATGAAAATCAGTATCACTGTGCTTAACAATGCGTGGCAGTAAACACAGCTTTACCTTTAGCGTTTATTGCAAAGCCTAGCTCTAATTTTAGAGATAACTTCTCACTGACTGCTATGGGTTTTGTACAAGCCCTTGGCAGGCTGCTTCCCAAGGGTGCCCCCGTATCTGGACATGGGAAATGTTCGCTGGGAGTCATTAGCTGCCCATGCAGACACCAAGGCTCCTGCTCTGCTGGTGTCACCAATGAACACAACCCTGAAGCAACCACAGCTCTTGCTGTATTCAACAGCAGTTCCTTCTGACCAGCGAGGCCCAAGTCCATCATTGTCCAGGAAATGGATGACACATTGATCTGGGGATTCACCTAGATCACCTACCTTCACCACGTGGAGCTTGCAAGTGTTTGGCCCTAGTCTCACCTAGGCAAGCAAAAGGCAAAGGACTCTTACCTGAGCTGAGCAAGAGCAGAAAGAGAAAGGCAGCTTTGTTACTCCCCATTTTGGCCCAGCTGGTGTGTGTTGGAAGTTGTGTGTGTTGGTGCACAAAGTTTTATTGACTTGCACTGGAGTGAGGCAGCATCAAACAAATAAGGCAGCAGGATTAAGTTAATCATTCTCCCATGCTGTGCCCCCCTTGTTGTGATGTGGCTGTTAAAACAACCTTGAATTGGATGGATTACCAAATCAGGCTCAATAATTTCTGCTGGATACTGGGAAATGTGAAGGCACTTTCTTCTTTTGTGGGACATGTTTTTGGTTTGGTGTTTTGTTTTTTCCTCCTTCAGATTACTTGGCATCACTTTGCTAAGGAAAGATGAGGATCATAGTGGTGGAAGGTATGGCAACAAGACATAGTCCACATATCTAATTCTGTGTAGTCCTGTAGGCTATTCAGCTTTAGGTCCCAATAGTATTTTCAGTCACAGAATTGTACTGCGTTAGGTTGGAACTGCTTCTGATTTATGCTTATGTGTAAGTCAGTCCCCCAAAACAGACCTGATAATGCTTAATTTGTATCAGACTTGTTTTTAACAACCTCCGATGCCCTTTCTGGAGGAAAGAAAATTACTTCCCTCAGCTTTTTTCCATTTCTGGTTTAGTTTTATTTTTCATGACTTGGAAGGCAGCATTCCCTTTGGTTCCGTGCATGATGTGCTTTTGACGTCCAAGCAAAGCCACTGATATCTAAAGTCTGCCCAGACCTCAGGGTATATACATGGTGCCCAATGCATTTCAGCAATGTCTGTCACATCTATCAACCCCATGGGCTAAGGCAAGCCAGGCATTCCCAGCCTTCAGGAGTTTCAACTGGTTTGCCTGGCCAGTCAGTGTAGCCTTTAGCTGGGATTGGGAGGGCAGATGAGAATGACAGTGAGGAGGAAGGTGGGAATCTTGCATATTGCCCTCTGTGCTGGATGAATGGTGGTCTGGAAAGGCCATGTGAAACACCCACATCCCTTTGAGCATTGATGAGCAGAGTGGGAAATGCACCCTGGGCTGCTGAGGAGGCAGAGGGGAAGTGGCCTTTTGGCCCCAGCTCTGAGACACTGCAGAAGACTCTCAGTGGGTAGCCAGTGGGTAACCTGTAGTTAGAATAGGCAGGAGTGACACCAGTAGGAAAACAGCTGGTTGGTCTTGGTAACTGTTTTGTGTTGAGTTTTGTCTGTGTGCCAACATATTCACAGCTCATCTGCCTCCCAACCTCCACCTGTTTGAGCACATCATTCAACCTCTACCGTATCTGGCAGAGGGATATTCCTACAAGGCTCCAGAAAATCAGTGGCTGGACACAGAAAAGAACCCAAAATTTGCTTTCCACAAAGACACTCATGGTGGAAGCAAACACCACTCATTTCTGCTTGGCTCCTCAGCAGGTCTGTACCCTCCAACCAGCATGTCAGCACATGCATGGATGAATGCTGGGGACACATGGCTGTGGAAGAGACAAGCTGTCCTCTTGGAAGCCAGGAGTAACTCACAGAGACGTTATGGGAGCATGAATGGGAAGAAGGAGAACTGGAGGACCATTTGGGAGAGGCTGGTAGAAGGGCAGGCAGCACCTGAAGATCTCCTGGTTCAATGCAGCAGAGAGGTGGGGTCACCAAGAGACGCAGCAGGACATGATGAGCAGGGATATGAACTGTGCGGAGCCAAGCCTCGCTTTTCCCATCACTGACGGCATTACCTGCTCTGTCCTCAGATAGCAAATGCCACAGACTGCAGACGCAGAATTCTGAAACCACTCTAGATCTGCTAGCAAATAGCATGGAAACGTTTTCTGTCTGGGATTTAATTTAAATCTTAGAAAAATGAAAAGCAGAGATATTTTTTATGCCCATGTTATACTAGGAACAAATAAAATCACATCTTTGCTGATGAAAACTATGCTGTAATCCCACTTTACGTTGTGGGATTTTCTGGAGAACGAGCTGTGCTGACAATGTCCAGAAGGGTGCAGCAGACGATAGGTTTTGGAAAAAGTGGGCGATATTAAATCCCCAGCATGAACAAAGTTGACAGTCCTCACTCAGGATACATTGTCAGGAGATGTTTACCCACAATCTTCCTCATATCGCCACACTAGTTTATAAGAAAATTTGTTGCAAATATTCCTTTCTTTCTCAGTTTCTCCTTTTCTTTCCTACCTCAATACAGCAGGTTTCAAGTTGATTGGTTTGAACTTATGTAAGTATGTTCAAAAGCTATATTTTCTCAGTTCAGGAAAGACAGCAGGCAACTGTGAAATACAGATTAAAAACAGAATGAGAAAGAGTGAGGGGGAAAAAGCCAAATGCAATATTATTACTGTAAGGTACTGAAAAATGTAAAATGGTTATGACACAGTGAAAAATAGAGACACCTCTTTGGAGCAAAAAACACCCACAATTTTGTGAGAAAATAGCACAGATTTAATCAAAATTAGGAAAATTAGAAGGACAAGAAATGACTCTATTGAAAAGAAAAATAAATATGGATAAGTAAGTGAGAATAAGTTCAAAATAATGTTCTTAAATTATTTGGAAAAACACAGATAAAGAGCTGCACAGTAATGAAAACAAACAAAAAATATTTGAATGTCCAGTATCAAATGATAAAATACTTTCATTAGGCTTTCAGCTTGGAGAAAGAGAGATTTGTACATGCTTGCTCATTCTATACTTTTGCTAGAGAACACCATGCAGCTCTGCTGCACTGGCTTGGAGTGTGTATTTCTCTAAGAGTTGAACAGAAGACTTGTGAGTTAATCACAGAGCTACTTCCAGCCACTGATTCACTAAATTCTGTCAGTGGAATCAGGGGGCTTTTAGACAGGCCTTGTACAAGTTTTAATGACCCTGTACTTGGCACTGGTGAGGTCACACCCTGAGAGTTGTGTCCAGCTCTGGGCCCCTCACTACAAGAAGGACATTGAGGCACTGGAAGAAGTCCAGAGAAGGGCAGTGGAGCTGGTGAAGGGTTTGGGACACAAGTCCTATGAGGAGCTGCTGAGGGAGCTGGGGGTGTTTAATTGGGAGAAAAGGAGGCTCGGGGAGGACCTGAAATTTTGCCTGAGGAGGTTGGTGGATCTTCATGTCTGGAAGATTCAGAAACAGGTTCGATAAACATCTGACAAACATTTTAGATCTGTACATGTTCTTACACCACAATGGTTGAACTCAAGAATCTTTTTTGTTGCCTTTTTCTTTGCATTCTGTGCATGAGATTTGTGACACCTAAACAATTCCTCAACACAGCTACAGTGCAACTCTCCATAAGCCATTAGTAATAATCTTTCTTTCTCTGTAGAATGGCTTTTGCACCTTCTGGCTTCCTTCTCTTCTGATATACTCTCACAGCTCATAGACATGAAAAGAGGGAATGCATTTCCAGGACCTCCAGACCCATGCCCTTAAGAGCTGGGCTCTTAAGATGATCCTTGTGGGTCCCTTCCAACTCAGAATATGCTGTGATTCTTGAAATACTCACGTTCCCGCAGCACTGTGCCCATTACCCACCTCGCTGATATCTCCATGCCCTGCTCAGCTGGCAGGCTGCAGTTCAGTGCTGTGGGTCATCTCTCAGAGCACTTCAGTTTCCTTTGGGAAAAGTACAGCACACTGAATCCTTGTCCCAGGAAGACTGACTGATCAGAATAACTCTCTTCAAAGAAAGAAGCAAAATCTCTTCCATATCACTCTGGGAACACACAGAATTCTCCTTTCTCAAGACATCTTCAGTATGAGCCTAGAAGCAACATTATTTCATTCAAGTGACAGCTTCCCCTGCCCAGGGGCACACCGAGCACAGTTGGTTTGCCCCTGCTTTTCACAACATAATTGCAGCTTCTGGAGTTGCCTCCCCTTGACAGCTCTGCTGTTTTCAGCTGGAGTGCCCTCAGCTATGATGAGAAATGCAAGTCAGACTTGTTTAGGCCTGATCTCTGCCCTCTGCCAGTTGTGCAGCTGAGGGAGAGTTTGTGTCCTGCTGGCATCCACCACACTGGGCTCTGGCTCCCACGCAGCAGCTGCTTTCCTGCCTCAGGCTCTCATACATTCAGCTGCTCAGCACCAGCACCACAGGCACTACCAGCATACTCCCAGCACTGCTGAAACAGTCCAGCTTGGAACAGCCGGATAACGAATTATCAGATAATAAAATGCTTCAGGTAATCATCTTGACTTAAATGACTTTGCTAAATGAGAGACTGATACTCACTTTATTCTATAATACCCTAACATATTGGTATATGAATGAGACCCCCCCAAAGGACTGAGTGTTCTCATGGGGTGTACTCAGAGGAATGATGTCCATAGTCATCAACAACTGGTTGTCCAGGCCTAACTCCTTCCAAAACGGATGATCTCTATAGCTTTCCACCTTTGAGGAAGGTTTGAGGCACAGGCCTAGAGCTCATTTCCTTCTGCAACTGTTTGTTCCCATATTTTCTTCCCCTGCATGTGGATGCCAACAACTCAATCTTGAATTTGAAATGCAGTGCATACACCTGAGTTTGTGCCCTTTCCTATACCAACCAAAGTGGGAATGAGTCCCCAGAAGCCTCCTAATCAGTCTCCCTGCCCTCAAACAGAATCAACTCTACCACATCCTTCTTGACTGCTTCCTGAACAGCCGCAGATTTAAAACCTCCCAGGACACCCTTCTCAGGAGAGCAGCTAACAGCTATGCTTACTGTTCAGGCTTTCCTATGTCTAACCTAAGAGGTTTTGCCCTAGGTATTATTCTTTCACATCTCACAGTATGTGTGAAATTCGAAAGGCACCAAATAGCAGAATTCCAAAAAACAACGTGGAATACTACAAGCCTCATGGTTCCTACTAGTTCCACTGCATGGATGGGTTGGGTTTACATAATATAGCAAATATAATGGCTGTCTTTTTTGCATTCAGACAACTGGATGCCATACTGAGTTTGAACTAGATTCAGAACATCTCAAGTAAAACATGCATAAATAATACACATTAATTCATATTAATAGAATGATACATATTAATTTCATATTTATGATAAATATCAGCATTGCTAAAGAAAGCAGGCGTATGATGGTGGTGCCTCAAAAACCTGTTTGAGAACAAATATCTGAGCTGACATTAATGTGATGCCTGCTGTGTCTCATAGCCCTCTACAGAGCCACAGCCTTGTGGCTACTCCTGTGACATGTGGCCCCAGACTCTACTCCTTCACTTGTGCTCTGGTTGCACCAGCCATGCTGCTCCTTTTCCCAGCAAAGCTGGAGACCAACCCTACTGCAGCACTGTGTGCCAGCCAGGGGCTGACATGGTGTCCTGGGCAGGGACAGCTAGGGCTCATGGTGCCTGACAGCTACAGGAACAGGGAGCTGGGAAAACAGGAGCTTATTTCCCTCCATCTTGCACCCATGCCGTTACTCAGTCATTCCTCTTCTCTGCACCTCTCCCTAGACCAAGCTGTCATCCAGCTCGCAGGGAAGAGTCCAAGGTCAGAGGCATTTCCGTAGAGAAAAATCTGCAAATGCAGTTTCATTCAGTGGAGAAACTGAAAGTTCAGGACACTTGACTGCCTCTTATCTTTACTCCCACAGATGCACAAATGCATCACCAATCTTTTTTCCTGATTTTCTCCATGCTTACGTCTACTGTGACTTTTCCTGCATAGTGCCAGGCAGGGAGCTGGACTGGCACAGGGGAAAGTGGTGCAATTGCCTCTTACAGCCCTCGGGAAAAACTTACTCATTTTGTGGAGACATTTCACTGAGCAAAGAGATAATAATCTGCTATGACATCTATTAGTATGTGTTTTATTTGGTTTCAAGTAAATGTCAAAACTGACCATAAGAACAAAACAAGCTACAATGCTGGACAATATTTTACATGCACAACAGATAGACTACATAGCTCTACATTCACCTGCTTTTGTCCATATTTCTCAGGTATTATGTGGCAATTAATTTTTCTGTCCTAAACTAAGCTTCCCTGCAAGGGAATTCTTGTTCCTTCTCAACTGAGAAGAACACTTTTCACCCAAAACTCTCTCCCTGAGAGATGTGGTAGTTATCAGCTGCATATGCTGTCTGCTGTCACAGGTCACTTGTCAGTGACTGAGATTCACTAGCATAAAATAAATACCAAACAAGTGTGATGGCAACATACATTTAATTTAAATGAACTGTCAGCAGTCAGCTAAGTGCAGAGGTAGGAGCTAATGCTGTCTGGCAAAATGAAGACAATATGCTGTTTGTCCAGTTGTAACTAAGAGTGAAGGGATTTCTGACTTCTTCAGTTTCTGCTCTCCAGCAAATCTGAAACTTAGCTTGTGTTGTTGGCGGCTGGACCTACTAGCAAAAAAAAAACCATTAAAAAATGTAGTACTCTCTTTCCTGTAAAGGATGAGTTTTTAGGAAATCACAAGAGCTGAAATAATTTCACCTTTAAAACCAGTCATGCTTGCGTAGAGTCCCTTTCAAGAGCAGTCTTACTTTCCTTGGAAACAACTTTATTTGACGTTACATTCCTACAGCAGAAGCTACTGCCCTTTATATTAGGACATGCTAGCCAATCCATGGTGTAATGAACTATTTTTACACTCTTCCCTTTTCTGACGTAAGGTCATGCCACGTTCTTCCCTGATGACTTAGCAAACAGCTTGTAAGCACCATGATCCTCTGTCCTCTGTGCAGCTGTTGCACAGGTTGTCCTCTGGCTCCTCCTCTGCTTCTGGAGTTTCAAACTCTCAGATTATGCAGATTTATTTCTTGAGACACTATGCTTTTTTCACAGAAAGACTGAAATAATGAAATCTTTAGCTCTGTTGGTTCTTGGCTAGAGACACTGTGAGGAGGTATTTGTGTAAAAAAGGGGTCTAAATTGGCTGCCTGTTGTGAGAGGGAAGAGAGGTAGGACAGGTCCAGAACATGTCCCTTTGGACAGTTACAGAACATGTTTTCCTTTCCTCTTCCCCTGCAATGAAACCTCCATGGGTGGGAACACATCCAGGGACGGAGTGCTCAGGAAATGATAAAGAAAGCAATGCAGCCCCTCAACCATCTGCAAAACCTGCAGATCTAGGGACTTACAAATGCCTTTTTAAGATTTAGCCCGACATTTGCAAATCCAATGCATACTTAGGTACCCTGGGGAAGAGGCCTTGATGTTCAGAGACATTGTGCAAATGTGATTTCTATTCTGCAGCCAGGCTTCACATTAACAATGCAAAACAAGCCAACTTGATCTGGTGAACTAGAAATGAATTTAGCTGTCCATCTTGGGAATCCTTCCAGAAAACATATTCGTTTTAATCACCGTTTTTGCAGAGAGATAAACTGTTGCTTATGTTTGAAAAGTATCTTTTCTTTGAACGACCTTACCTACTGCTAAAAGAAGGGAGAAAAGAGGGTTGCTACTAAAGCAGCATCTTGGCTTTTGTTCACTGTCAAGAGTATTTGGTATTGCTATGATAATATGTCTGGCAAATAGAGTGTGCAGCTGGATCAGAACACTATTTAAAATTCAACAGCTCAGCTGTGTGGCTTGTTCGACAAATTGTTCCTCACACTGAGCAAAAACTGGGCTTTTTCATCCACTTTTATGGTACATGCTTTCAGTGGTCAGATTAGCAATTTATCTATGTACATCTTAAGCAAAAAGTCATAGGTAAGCTATGGCCAGATTTTCTTTAGAAAGCTTGGATACCCAACAGCAGTGAAAACATTCATAAAAACAGGGCTTTGGGAATAAAGAATGTACATAGCAGTGCAGCTTGTGCCGGGCAGGGCACAACCAGTGTCTACATTACTATGAACTCGTCCATAACTACATCTGCTTTTGGGTATTGTGGTCACCTTAACTTCATGAGAACAATTCAGGTGGAAAAGTCTATCCGTTCACTTATCTTCTGAAGATGTGGGAATCATTTTGAGGAATGAGAATCCTTTGATTCTCAGGGTTCCACCCCTTGCAAATAAAGGTGGAAAAGGGTTTTTATTTGCTTGTTCATGCTGTAATGGTGGTCTAACAACATGGGCAAGACAAGATTTATACGTGAAGTTAATATTTTTCTCTGAGATCGACTATTCTAGTTGAAAAAATGAGACAAGTTTTGAGCACACAAACCCTTCTTTGGACCTTAAAGCTCATACAATTTTTACAGCCACGCCAGCTGTAAAAATAGGTTGGGCCAATAAATGTAGTAGCAGGAGAATCAAGAGATACACAGGGGTGAGAAAAAGCAGGTTGTTTCACACACACTGCAAGAGCTTATTATTTACTTTGAAGAAAGTCTTTTTGTACAGGCTTAATCAGAATACTATAATCTGACCTAGCTAACCAGTTCCCTTTTAATAATAAATATGCAGAGACCAACACTTTTGATATGATCCTGGAATTACACCTCATCTAGAAGTATTTCATTATTGTTTTAATTTTTTTTCATTAATCTTCTAAAAAAGGAGGACTTGTAACAGATTCTTATTTTCTCCCTAATGCAAGTGATCTCACACCCAGAACATCAAACTACTGACTGGTTTTAATGCAAACTTTTTTAAACAAGAACATTTGGTTGCAAGAGGCTGATCCCACAAAATTTCTGCTTAAGAGCAAACCAGTATTTTGAACAACTTTTTTACTTTTGTACAATAGCTGGTATAAAGAAATCAGTTCTTTTTTTAAAAATTTTTTTGTAAGTTTCATTATATTAGAAGCCACCAGAAACTTTTGAAAATAATTATTAAAAATATCTGTGTGTTCGACATTTTAAACCATGATAAACTGGAAAACTTAAATCACAGGCAAGGGTGAGATTGACAATGTGGCAAATTAGTTTAATAATTAATAAAATTAGTTACTGATAGAATCCTTACCCTTACCATGGAGAAAGGTTTTATGGGGAAGGTATTAATTTCTTAAAATAATACCTGATATGACAGATATTTCTGACTATAGATCAAATCTATAAAGTTATGCAACCTATGCCTTCTAAACCATTATATAAGAGAAGTATGTAAGCTGTTATAACATAGTGCACTGTCCATGAATACAAAATTGAGTGAAAAAAACCCCCAGAAACCCAAATCAGATTAGTAATCTTAAACTAATCTAGTTCTCTACTGAATTGTGAATAATGATAATAAAAATTGCCTGGGTAAGTAAATCATCCTTTGTCAGATTCTTCCAGTTTTCAAAATGCTTTTTGTTTATTTGAGTTGTTTGGGGTTTTTACCCTCTCTCTCTAGCTCCATATTTTGTAGGATTTTATATGAGAAGTAAAAAGGAATATCTATATACTGTTAGTCTTTGTTATTTAGAGTAAGTCTTTTAGCAAAAAAGGCAGGGAAAATCAACATGGAAACAAGGCAAGCTTTTGAAAGACCTAATAAAATGTTTTATCAGTTTCCATTACATACATCTAAAATTATTAGTACAGTATGAGGGAAACCATAGACACTAAGTGCATAGAGATTAAGAGGAAAGAATGGTGGTATTTTTAGGGCCATGATAGAGATATATAAATTTCTAATGCCTTAGTGCCTTGAGTTTGAAAGCTTTGTTAGTCAAGCAATACGAGAACTTTTAGTCTTGCATCTTTTTGAGGTAATGAAGTCAAGAAATTTGCAAAATTCATTTTGAACTACTGTTACTCTTCTAATAATAGGAGTGCTGAAAGTACAGTATCAACCAATCAAATAAGATAATGAAAGTCTCCCGAGTATATCTTCTAATGCATACTGCATGGGTAAAGTGGATACTTCAGTGATAAAACCTGCAAGTTTGGTTTTCATTTATAAAGTGAACTGTTGCACTAATGTTCTCTCTGATACATAACATCTGCTTAGCTCTTGCCAAGATGGTAACAACTGTTGGGGTTTTATTTTCTTTGAAAATGTACTAGATATTAATACCTGTCCTATGTCATTATTCTCTTTCTACTGTACCAATGTGCATTTATTATAATAAATCTTGTTTCCCCTACACATATGTTTAGGGAATAGCTATTCAATTGCTCTTTTTCATCTGTACAGAATATGCTATGTGGGAAATAACAAGGCATTTGCTCAAAAGCTTTTTTAGCTCTATTGAATTGAAGCAGAAGTAGTAAGTGAGTCATTGGATTAAAGACAGCAACCTTTTAACTGATAATATTATACACCCAACCTGGCTTTAGGACTGCGATGAAACAGTGTGCTTGTCATTGTAAGCAATAAAAATTTGGCCATTGGAATTTACAAAACAGATGCTGAAGAATTAAAATAAGAGTCAGGCTAGCTTTTTAAAAAAAGTAACTGAATGTGACCAAATCAGAGATGGCAAAATTCACCACTCAAACAGTGAGAAGTTTTAAAAAAATATTTCTAACTATCCTGTGCTCTCCAAGGAGAAGATCAGGAGGATGAAAATATTGTGCAATGGATATTTGGATCTTGTCTAGAGTACTAGTTACTTAAACACAGGGTGAAAATTATTCCCGGGGCTATGAATGAAGATGTTTTTTTTTGACATATTGACATTTCTAGAGGGTGTATTGACATTTCTAGACAGCTTTTCAGTCTTCTTCTTAAAGATGATGCTTCATTATGTTCTCAGAAAGAAAAGCAATGCTATTTTTGATGCATTCTGGGAGTGGTATTGTTTGTATACAGGGACAACTGTGATTGGAACGAGCTACTGAAGAATGAAGGTGCCAGTGCAAAGCAAAATATTAAAATAACTATACTGAGATCTGATGGTTCTTTAGTATTATAAGGCATAGCAAAGGCTCAAATACATTATAGCCTTCTTTGTTTTCTTTTCCTACATTGCATGTCTTAAATTATGGAGAAGTAAAACCTATTTATGTATCTTAACAGATAATGGGACAACCTTTCCCAGCCTCACTGTGATATAAATGATTTCCAGTTAGGGCAGAAGATTTATAGCTGGGCTGTGACTTGTTTAAGCAAAGTATCTAATGCTGTTTTAGACTCTCTGGGGAATTCTGAGGGGGCTCCAGCTGCCACTTGAGAAAGAACAAGGTCTCCTTCATATCCTGTAACTTTTCTGCCAGCAAGAACCTGGAGATTTCTAAATTAACATAATAATCTATTTCTGGGTAGTTAAACCCTACCTCTGATGTTTACACACTGGTACAAGGTGGGTACTAAGGATCTGACACCATTTTTGCTTTGCACTGTAATTGCTTGTCAACAACAGTGCTGAAGACTTGCCTCCACCTGCCTGATGGAGAAATCTTTGAGCTGGACACCTCATACGTCACTGGATCATGTGTCCTCCGGTGCTGACACTCAGGAACAGTTCTGAATTTGCCATACATGAAACTGAAGAAAAAGTCCCTTCCACTTCCACCAAATCAGACCCTGACAAAATTATGCCTAACGCTGATTGCTAACTATAAGAAACTTCTAAAACAGAAGGGTTCTTTGCTGACTATTTTGTTTTCCCTGCATAACATATGGAGGGGAAAATAATTGTCATGCTTGGCAATTGCCATGATGGCTGTTAGGAAATTTCTGGAGGATGGAGACTATCAGAGTCGCATACTGCTGTCTAAATGGCATTCACAGCCCAAAGCCTGCCAATGGAGAATCTCTCTTTCCCATAATTTAGCTTGATGTCTTCACAACCTATAGGAGTCCCCGAGAGAAAACTGGAAGTATGGCCACTAATAATACAGGAGGTCAGTGAAAATGTTGAGAGAACAAAGGACCCAGAACAAGTACAGCCTTTATGAGAGCTAGAAATAGGTGTGAGATTCAGCTGCACAGAGAAGGGTATGTTTTGAATGGGTGCTTCATTTATTTTTTAGAGTAGAATGCATTGAAATACAGAGCAAAATGAAAGGAGGGAAGAAACTATCACTTTGGTTAATTATTAAACTGATAGCTTAATTCAAAATGGATGATTTTTTCCCTTAAACTTTAGTATAATTTCTTTGTAGCAATTGAAATCTCTTATTTCGAATATGCACACTGCTTTCCAGGAGAGGGCAGTCCATTCCCAGGATCGGTTGGCTTCCACACATTCTTAATCCAAGAAGTGTGCAAAGAAAGAAAGATTTTTTGGCAGGGCACAACCAAAACCCCAATATGTGGGTCCATTTTATACAAAGCTGTCTTGAACAAGAAAAACTAAAGGTTTTCCACTGTCTCCCTGACGAAGAAAGAAGATAAATGTGTTAGTGGAAGTACATCAGTAACCAGTATGTGTGAAAAGGAAGCATAGAAGTGGAATGAATGTATAACCACAGCTGTACAAGGGCTAATGAATAGCATATCCAGAACTTTGGCCAGGCAAGAGTTCTCTCTATCACACAATTATTGTAGGTTTTACAAGGGCGAGTACCAGGTTCTGCATGTGCAACAGGGCAACCCAGGTTGTGTGTCTAGAGTGGGGAATGAGATGCTGGAGAGCAGTGCCACATAAAGGGACCTATGGGTCCTGGTGGATGGCAAGTTGAATATGAGCCAGCAGTGCCCTGGCAGCCAGGAGGGAAAACCCTGTCCTGGGGGCATCAGGCACAGCATTGTCAGTTGGGCAAGGGAGGGGATTGTCCTGCTCTGCTCTGTGCTGGGGCAGCCTCACCTGAGGTGCTAGGGGCAGTTTTGGGTGCCACAATATGAAAATGACGTTAAGCTCTTAGAGAGTGTCCAAAGGAGGGCCGTGAGGATGGTGAAGGGCCTTGAGGAGAAGACGTGTGAAGGGCAGCTGTGGTCACTTGGTCTGTTCAGCCTGGAGAAGAGGAGACTTAGGGGAGACCTCATTGTGTTCTTGAACAGACTCCCCAGGGAAGTGGTCACAACCCCAAGCTCGACGGAGTCCAAGAAGTGTTTGGCTCTCAGGCCCATGGTGTGACTCTTGGGATGTCTTGCACTGAGCCAGGAGTTTGACTCTGTGGTCCTGCTGGGCCTCTTCCAACTCAGCATATTCTATGATTCTCTAAGGGCATAAAAGCTCTAGACACAGACAGGAGCTAAGACAGGACTTTTATTTAACATAATTTCATTCTTCAATTAATTTAATTACTTTTCATATTTTTATAGAACAATGTTCGGGGTTATTTCTGAAAACACGGTGTAATGAGTCAGACTGCATTTCTTCACTTACAATCATGCCTGTGCTCCTTCTACTTGTCTCTGCCAGGTATGTGATTCACCCAAGAGAGCTTTGAAGTCTGCTCTGGAGTAAAAAGCAGGGTAGCCACATCAACAAGATACAGCAGCTGAAGTAATTAGCCTAAACAGTGTCTGGAAGAGACATTCCCGAGCCTGTCTGAGATAGTGTGTTCATGTACTGTATTTCATGGTTACTGAAATCCACAGAAGACACTGACTTTGGAGCTGGTGTGACAGCACTACCGAGGTGCTCAGCAGGAGCTAATGAGTGATCTTGTGACACTGCATTGTAACCTGCACTGCAGGAGACCAATGTAATAAAACTCAAGGAAGGAGAAGGCGATTTCTTTCACAAAATGTCAAAGGAGTTGATTTTACCCATTCAAACTCATTCTCTCATGAACTTCATTTGCTCACACTCTACACACACAGGCTCTTAAAGCACCTCTTAGCCTGGACCTCTGTGCATCCAAGTGGTCTGCCCACTGGTGGGGCACAAGAGATTCTGTCTTCTGGGTCCTCATCGTGACTCTAGGGTTATTTTTGGTTGCCAATGGCTTATTAATTATTGGACAGATCTTTTACATCATTTAGGAATCAGGGCTGCAGTGGGGCACTCCTTTTCTACAGCCTGTCTTCCTGATCGGTAACAGAAAAAGGAACATCACAATAGGGTGTGCAGTGATGTAGTTTGAGTGCTAAAAAAGGAAGGACAAGGCATGCTACATACCTTTCATCTCTTACATTTTAATTGGAGGCTAAAGCATATATCACCTGATTCATAATCTAAGAACTGAACTACAAAGACTAACAGAATATTGTGATTTACTTGGAGAATCAAACAGAAACTTGAAATACAGTCATAAACAATAGTAGAGTGAATCAGTAAGTATATTGACAGGACCAAATAATTAGAAAAATAAACTTCTAAGAGCAATGTACTTTCTACAGGCTTGCAATAAGGATAGAAAAAGTTAATCATAGTGGGTTAGGATGGAAAACTCCATACTACAGAATTGAAGAACTGAAGAGTTCCTCGCAAGGGAAGCGTACCAACTGTTTTTATTAGGAAGGCACTATTAGGTTGGGAATATGTATGAAATTTTGAATTTAATCTCAGTTCACTACATTATCTGGAAATTGGACCTAAATATTTCCTGAATTATTTTTAGTGCATTTGCTGTCTCACCATCTATCCACGTTAAAGTCAAATCCACTTTCTATGAGTTCCTTCAGAGTCTGAGACGGGTGCTGAAGGCAAACCCATTAGGCAGGAGAATGTATCCTCCAAAGGGCAGAAATGGCTATGGCACAGTCTCTGTTCCCTCCTACTTGTCAGCTGTGCAATGTATTGTCTAGGTGGGAAATTATAGATAATTATGCATGTATATAAGTGTGTATAAAAAAGACTAAGTTTGAGAACTTTTTTCTTTTGCACTACTCAAAGGGAAATTTTTGTTAGCTGAATTGTCCTTTTCCAGAGACTTTTACCTTCGTCTTCCACTTCATTGAGAGTTTTAACCCTGTGAATTTGAGGAAGGGCTAAGGTTTCTGTTTGTCTCTGAATTTACTTTCATTAACTGTGAGCGTTGTGCCTTGTGACATCTCCCTTGCCCTAGCCCACTCCCAATCCTAAACCATCTGCCACTCTTGCCAGACCTCAGATATAACCTGCCACTGTGCCAGGATCATACTTTCCCTTGTTGATTTGGAAAATTGCACAAATGATCATCTTCTCCTCAGTGACAGCATCTACAACCCATCTCAGAGGGTGACCTCTGTCCCTGCCCAGAACTGGGTGTCCTACTAACTCCCTAGATAAATATATATAGTCTTTTCCTTGTACTTCACTCATGCCAGTGCTGGAGTGTTCATGCAATGATCCTAGTCCTCCCAGCCCAACTGGTAATGATTTCAGTATCAGGATGTCCTCTGTTGAAGAGAGGACAAAGACTACGTCTATCCTAGTGAATGAAATGTGACCAGAGCTGGACTTGCACGCTATCCCGTGATGGTGCAAGCTGTTCAAATGTTAGCACATTCCCTGGCACAGCTCTGGCCCATGCTGGCTAGCATGGTCTCACACAGTGCCAAAACACAGCTTGGGGGCTGACAGAGTTTGGGGGCTTTTTCAGTGAGCAGGGCAACTCTCCATTTCTTTCTTGATAAAATCCAGCAGTGTTTGTAGAGTCTTAACTGCAGGCTGTACAAATTTTCTGATTGGATAAGCAATGCCCCATGATGTAGCACTCCTGCTTACTGACATTCATTATAACATATATGCAACTGTAGAAACAAGGAATTTTTAAAAATTTCCCATTTAAATGGAACCATTTCTTTCATAAGTAGGATTTTACCATAAAAGTAAAAAGTTTCTCTTTTTCATTATCAGAAATTGAAAAAACAAAATGTAAGTTCTGTATAATTTTAGGTTGAAGGACCCATGAACACATATGCATGTGAATTTGGGTAAGGACTACCATCCAGCAATAGTTACAGTGAATTCAGTGAGCATTTCCCCACACAAGAGCTTGCACTGTGACGACTGGATAGGACAGTGATTACTGGATGGGACAGTGAGGGGAATGATCTTTCTCTCCCCAAGAATTTAAAAGAGCTCAGTTAATTTTTCCATCCTGAATCAGAACAGTGACAAGATCTCCAACAGTTTCCCAGATTGAAATGTTTCACACACACAAAAAATTGTTGATCAGAAAAGTGTGGTTTAGAATGGAACATAAAATAAGAGATGAGTTGTTGGCAGGTTTGAACAGAGATTTATGTGGGAAGAAGTAACAATACACTGGGAGGATTTGGGGAAAAATGACTGATGAGAAAGCTGAGAAACAGTCAGTTAAATAAACTGTATTTGTCTTATCGTTGCCATTACAGTTTACAGCTAATGCTAGCCTTGCTAGCAATTGTGATTACTTTGCCATAAAAAACACAGTCCAGGCCACTGATGAATGACAAGCTGTTCAATTTTTCTGTCTATTGCTCTCTAAAGCACTTTAAAAGCTATTGCAGTTCTCGCGAATATTTATAAAGAGATGGTTTTGGAAAGCAGACAGCTATTTTGCCATATGTCTGAATTGCTGTTCTTCAATATGTTCTTGAAGAGTAATGACAACTCTTAAAATTTCAAAGGCAATTTAAAGTGATCCTCTTCATTTGCATTTAGTCCACAATTTGAGTTTTGTGAAAAAATGGTTGAAGGGTTATTTTTAATATTTGGAAACATGATTTTTTGTTTTGTTAAATCCAGCACATTCTCTTTTACTTTTAAGGACTGTAAGGCAATTGTGTGGAAAGTAAGAGCAACAGGCTAACATAACATGAAAAATGCAAACCAAACATACATTTGGGAAACCCCTTACTGTTCTGTTGTGACAGTGTGGCACCACCAAGCTCCAGGCTTGCCACTTCTTTCCTGTGAAAGAAACTAATCCATGGTAATTCAAATTTTTACATTGAGATATCAGCATCTGCAATGAACAGCAGAAATCAGTGCCTTAATTTAATTTATTGTTTAAATTAAAAAAAAAACCCACACACCCCGTCTCCCATTTAGGAAATATGTAAAAGTGAGTTAGAAAAATCAGACAGATTAATAAATAGTCACAGGAATGCTTGAGAATAGAGACCAGAAGGCATTTTTAAAGGTGTCTGGAATGACTTTGTGCAACAGATGGTACTTGGTAGGAGCACTTGCATTTCAATTTCACTTTGGCATGCTGCATTTTTTTTGTGTGCAAAACCTTCACATACTGCTCAAATATTTCTTGAAATCTAATTTTTCATGAGTAAGATTTAGGAGATTAATGTCCAGGATTAAAAATAAACCACGTTGCTATCCTTTTTTTTTCCCCTCCTCATTTTCACTTGCCCCCCACCCACATGAAAAAAGAGATGTGGAGTCCAGCAGTTTAATCTATCTTTACTTGTGTTTGCTTCTGTATTTGCTTGTAAATCTTGTATTTTCTTACAGATAAAAGGAAGAATAGAACTGTCTAATTTGTCAATCAGCAGACTTAAAATCTTCAGTGTCAGAGCCCCCAGTGATCAAAAGTCTCTACTTTCTACCCCTGGGTGAGAAAGCTTTGCAGCATGCACACAAGATCAATAAACAATCAATGGTACTGAGCAGGGTGTAGTAGAGCCTTTTACGTGATCCCACTCCACCAGGCTCAAGAGTGTAGCACTGGGTAGGTTGGATGAGAGGCTGAAAAGAAAATGTGAAAAGTCAGCTGGAAAAGCAAAACTGGAGAGAGTGGGAGAAAGTGAAAGTAAGAGAGATGAAAAACGTTTGACAAGAAGCACTACAGGCTGCAGAGCAGCAGAAGTACACTGCCCTTTGGAGAAGCCAAACCAAAGTCCTTCTATGCACAGTAACTGGACTTTGTCAAACCACATTTTAGTGATTCCTATGAATAAAACCAGCCTTAACAATAGAAATGCTATAAATTCACACATAAAGCAAATCCCTGAGTCAAAATAAACACAGAAGGAGCTGAATATTGTCTCCTATTTAAATATATCTTACTCCCATGGTTTACACTCCAGGATGCCACAGTAATTCAACGTGATGTCAGAGTCAATTGTGAAACACCATTGTCTATTTTCATTCCCATCAGATTTCCTGCAGTAGTTTTTTTCAAACCCCACATGAGTAAAAATTTAATCTCTAAAATTGTAATAGAAAGGAAAATACCATTACAGAATAAGTGAAGGGGTTTTTTTTGCTTTGTTTTTATTTTTTCCAAATGCTTGTGGCTCCATTCATGCAACCTGAAAGCCAAGAAAATGGATAGTCCCCTTGTGGATCTGATGTGTTTGCCTGAATATTTTCCATACGATAAGCTGTTATAAAAAGCCTCTCCATTGCCATTGGAATGCCCCTGGAAGAAACACCTGACACATATCCACAGTTTACAGGGAATTCAACAGTCTCAAAGGGCAACAGTTCTCCTCTGTATTTTCATCCAGCTGATCTATTTGACTTTTATTGTCATACCTATTGTTCTAATTTATAAGTTTTAAAAGAGGGTCACATAACGAACTGTTGACTTTTTTTTTGAAGATATAGAGAGAGGACACTCACTAAACAACAGAAATTTTCCAGTAACAACAGAAATTTTCCAGTAACACACCTGTTAACAAATCATACCTGTTTGAATATATCTGAAGAGCAAATAGACCTTCTTGCATGCTTCTCATATGGTAATATCAACATACTAACAGAAAAGGTGCATCAATGTAATGATACTATTTCAGTTTCATTTCTCACATACGATCTCTTGCCTAGCCAAAAAAATCCTGTCTCCATTTAAGGATGTGTAAGTGGGTGGTATTTTTTCCAAGTGAGTGTTTTGCTTGAACAAGAACCACAAAACTGGAAGCATATGATACCATTTTAATCAAAATCGAACGAATTACACAGTGTCTTAAAAGCATATCTGTCTTGCTTAATTTGTGGTAATAGATTAAAGTGATACTGAGACATATGTGGAGGAAATTATTCACTATAAATTAACCTCAGTAAAAAGCAACTATCTTTGATAATCTATGGTATAATATTGCTTAAAGTACACTATTAATGGATATTTCAGAAATGATCACTCATAATATTTAGACGAATATGACAAGATCAAACTTTGATGGGTAGAGAGTACTACCCACCCAGTTCTGTCATAGCACCCTCTTCAGATTTCTGTCTTTTATTCCTCTATAATAGCCTTCCTTTTTTTTCTCTTTTTTTTTTTTTTCACTCTACAAGATGAACTGAAACAAAATACACCACTGATGAATCAATATCACTTTATATACATCTTACCTAACTGACATTCTGTACTTGTTATAACATATTTAGCACATTTCAAACCCTGGTCCTACAAAAGCTGCATGTTATTCCACCACCATCAATAAAATAAAATTAGAGATATTAACAGGGTCCTTATAAAAGGACACTCATTAAAGTTGTTCTGTTTTCAACATTAATGCCCTGTTGAAACTGAGAAGGGACAACATATGAAGATCAACAGGGTGTTGTTTTGTTCAAGCTGTTCTGCTGCACTTTCAGACAGCGTGGGACTTTATCTCCAGCTTCCCGTGCAGCATTTGCGTTAAAATGCTATTTCTTTCATTTGCATTAATGTTGACAAACGGAATGAAGCTCATTCTCCTGGGAGTGGTACAGGGTAATGTTGCTGGAATAGGTTGTGAGGAGCACAGGAGAAGGCAGGGCAAAGGCAGAACCTTTAGCAGTACAGAGTGTTGCTTCTGAAGATGAATATTAACTTAGTGCATAGCAGAGGGTTCTTCCCAATCAATGCCTTGAGACTTTGAGCTATTTCATCTTAGATCCCACTTCTGGTTACCTTGCATGTTAGCTTCTTATTTTGCAAATACCTTGTTCACAGCAGAGCCATGAGGATAAATGTATGCAAAGTTATGAATTAATCAAATGTGATATCAAGAAAGGCCTTGGAAGTATGTAGACAGTGAGGCAGAGCACTTCTCTGACACCCCCTTACAGGATTGTAAAGCAATGAATTTGTGAGCCATCCACGACTCTCTGAATCTCTAATCTCAAATTCCTTGTGTGCTTCAAAATAGCTCCAGTTCAGCTACTCATTCATCTTTTTTCTGGTAAAGGAATGAGCATTCCAGCTGGTTCAAGCTGCAACAGAGGAGAATTTGGGTGGGATGCATACTCAAATGGAAGTGAGAATTAACTGAATCTCTAAGCAGCAGCAAGAAAAGGAAAATATAGCTTAAACTGTCTGACAGGGACTTAAAAATAAAAATGTAAAAACTGATTTCAAAACATAAGCAATATTCATCATCAGGGTTTGAATCCCATTTTATTATAAGCACAGGAATAGCACAGGAAAATTGATTAGAAAAATAAATTGATATATTTGCTTTGCAGACACTTCTCTTAGAAATGAAATTGGATGAATCAAAAATATTTAAGTGGCACAATACTGCAATAACTGGAAGTCATAAGGATGATCAGATTAAATAACAGTTTCTTAATAGCCCAAAGTACACAGAGCACATCCTTGCTTTATTTTTTAATTTTTCTATGTATTTGTCACATGGTGTTTCTGAATTATTACAGATTTGTAGAAAATGTATTTACATGCTTGTTGCTATATTTTAAAAATGCAGTTACAACAGCAAAATAGGCTTTTTATGTTTAAATGAAGACACGCTTACGTTTTTGATGCTACACAAAAGCTGATTGTGTACTATGTTCACTGAACTATTTACCCCAAATGTCCAAAACTTTTACAGATAAACTAAAAGGCAATATAAATACTTTAAAAAGTTTGACAGATTGCTTAGCATTTTGTAAATGTAATTACATTTCCTTAGAAAACAAATCCTGCAAGATCTAGGCAACTGAAAATTCTATTTAAATCTCCTGAAGTCTATGTTGGTCCTATTCTTATATGCAATAAGAAAGTTCCATCAACATGTAGTCATAGAAAGGAGCAAATGTTTTGTGCCTTTGCTCATAGTGTTTTTTATAAGTTTGGATTTCAGAAAAGGAGGATTAAAATTAGGATTGCTAAATTGTGAAATATTTCTTAGCAACAGACAAGCAGACACAGGACCAGTTCCACATTTCAATGGTGTTTAATAGATGTCATTTTAACTAAGATGAAGTAGAACTTTGTTTTAGACATTTTAAAATTCTCATTCTAAGAACATCAGGAAGACATCCTCATCTAGAATATATCCTTTCCCCAAAAGCAATTATAAATGGATAACCAGGGAAGTGACCCTGGATAACAGGGTATCCAAATATAGCAGTTTCTCTAGCACTACCTCAGCCAGACATTTTCATACCAGCATGATTACATCTTAATTTCTCAAGCCTGATACTACTTCAGTGGCTTGGGTCCTTCATACTGCTTGGGTCCTATATCTTAATCCCCTCCTTAAATCACAGAGAATTTTGCAGCAGCTTGTTAGGAGCATGGCACTCATTTTCATGCCTGTGCCAGCATGTCCGAAAGATATTTCTCAAAGAAAATCATTATACCTACCGATTCTGTTTATGTTATACAAGTCTTTAATGTGGAACAAAATTAATAACATTTGTGCATTAAATTGACACTCTCAGAAAAGAGTTGAACAATTTAATAAAGACTCTTGATTTTTGCAGTTCTCAGTTATCATATGTCTGATGCTGTTGCAGTGACCGGAGTTGGTCAGTAAATCTGAAAATCACAATGTGACTTCATAAACTTGACACTGAATATATCTGTCTTTAACTTTACAAATTCAAATATAAGGGCAAATAAATATTTCCCAAGCATAGAAATGCAAGATAAAGACAGCTTTCTTAATCCCTATTTTGGTCCAGCTGGCTAGGCTTGAAGCTGTGTGTGTGAGTGCATAAACTTTTATTGATTTCCACCAGAGTTACGCATCAGCAAACAAATGTAGTAAATGAAGTTAATAATTTCCTCCATTTCAATCTCCATTTTTTAATCTCTGAACATGACCTGGAATGTAAGATGTTACAAAATAATATTTAAATGTTTATATTGGGTGCTGGGAAACTTTGTCTTCATAAATACGCTTATTTCTCTTAACTAAAATATAGATAATATTGCTGAAAATCATGGACAATATCTCTGAGCAAAATCCTGGTCTCTGCATGTTCAAGGCCAATTGTCTGT
Organism: Entomyzon cyanotis; assembly: GCA_024500445.1. Classification (NCBI taxonomy): domain Eukaryota; kingdom Metazoa; phylum Chordata; class Aves; order Passeriformes; family Meliphagidae; genus Entomyzon; species Entomyzon cyanotis. Next base: position 1,992,213 of record JAKEPQ010001015.1, on the reverse strand, counting down.
GCTATAAAAGGGTTACTTACATGATAAGGAGTACAGGACTGAAAAGGACCTTCAATCTAATTCCTTGCAATTGGAGAGTTGTATCATGCCATCATTCATAAAAAATTATCAAAGTTCATTGTAAAATTGTGAATGTTGAAATCTTATCTCCTACTTACTACTCCAAGCAGGAAGGCTGCTTTTAACTCTTACGTATCTGGTAAAAACATAAAAGCAAGGACTGAGGTAAACTGGGAAGCAATTTCTAACTCAAACTTCTTTAATAGGAACTCCTGACAGTAGTCTGTGTGCTGAAAACTGTTTGAAAGTGCCTGCAAAGCCTAGTATTGCATGATGTCCAGAGAGACAGGCTCTCCCTGGGCTCCCAGTGGCTTATTTAAAATGAATTTCACTTGCGGAAGTTCCCAGCTCCATGAACTGAGGAAAGATGCTTTAGTCTAGGGAGGTAGGTGCCACCTGGAAACCAAGCTCATGGAAGAGGGGAAAAACCAGTTAAAGAGAGGGAAAAAAAGCTGTGCATAAGGTTCAGTTCTCCTTTGGCTCGTCAATGTAGAGTTGCTATGCAAGTGTAGTTTTCTAGAAAGAAGGACTGAAAACATTGCAAAATGCACAATAGTCCTGTCATTTTGACCTCTTAGGTCAATTTCTTTACCAGCCAAACTCTCAAACACTGAGGGTCTCCATGGATCAGCTTGACCAAGTTCAGGTACACTTGAGGACAAGAGTAGCACCTTAATAAGTAGCACCAAGATAAGTAGCACCTTATCTTGACAAACTGGAGGAGCAGTCAGGGGAAAAAAGGGCCATGCAAGACCTTAATTTTATCCAGCTAAAACACTTATGGAAAATGTAGTGGAAAATAACTAGATGTATAGCAAGTGTATGAAAAGGAGGCTGATAATTCTCATTGTTCATGAGCCGAGGAAGGGCTTAGTACCACAATCATCCAGTTTTCACACAGCATTTCCAATGGCACTTTGATATAGTACACTAAGAATCATCAATTATCTTGAAATATTATGTGTGAAGAAAGTCTGCAAGATAGGTCAAAAGGTTTTTTGTCATCAAGAGAAAATGAGCAGTTCTGTGGCAGCGGGTAGGTAGACATTCAGACGTTCAAGAGGCTCTGTACTCATGGTGAATAATCTTAAATTTAAATTTGGAAGACTCAGAGCAGATACAAAGCATCACCAGCTGGTCAAGGGAGGTGATTGCTCCACTTTGCTCTGCGTTGGTGTGACCTCACCTTGAATATTGTGTGCAGTTTTGGATGCCACTATATAAGAAGGATATAAAGCTCTTAGAGAGTGTCCAAAGGAAGGCCATGAGGATGGTGAAGAGCCTTGAGGGAAAGCCGTAGGAGAACAGCTGAGGTCACTTGGTCTGTTTAGCCTGAAGAAGAGGCTGAGGAGAGACCTCACTGCAGTTACAACTTCCTTGTGAGGGGGAGAGGAGCAGCCAATACTGATCTCTTCTCTGTGGTGCTCCATGACAGAACCTGAGGGAATGGCCTGAAGCTGTGTCAGGGGAGGTTTAGGGTGGATATTAGGAAAAGGTTCTTCACCCAGAGGGCTGTTGGGCACTGGGACAGCTCCCCAGGGAAGTGGTCACAGCACCAGCCTGGCAGAGTTCAAGAAGTGTTTTGACATTGCTCTTGGGCACGTTATATGTCTCTTGGGGATGATGCTGTGCAGGGCCAGAGTTGGACTCAATGATCCTTGTGGGTCTCTTTCAACTCTGCATATTCTGTAATTCTGTGATCTGTCATGGCACAAGAAGAAAGCTCTGAATTAGATCAGCTGAAAAGATATCTTAAAGGGCAGGATACAAACCTATTATAGGACTGATGTACAAAAAGTTGCACTGTTGTAGGAGAGAAGGATAGAACAGGTGGATTTAATCTTTGGAATAGACAACCAAAATAAGATTTTAAAAATTATACTTACCAAGTTAAAATAGTGAAACCTGGAAATACTAGAGGGGAAAAATGACTCAAAATGAGGAGGATGGAGGGACTGTCCAAAAGACAGATTAAAAGAAGGATTTTCTGAAACTCAGTACCTCTCCCCTGAGCCCCAGCATATAGTCAGATAAAATGGCAGCACCTGGGGAATACACAGTGAAATCTTATAAGCATCCAGCTTATACTTGAAGAGAAATGTAGAGCAGAGTTCAACTCACCTAACTTCACATAAAGTTATTAGGTAAATATTGATTTCTAACTAGTCTGCAACTAATTAGTCACCATTCAGACTCCCTTTCAAACCAACTGAGGAATAGGTATTTAGAAACAGTTTCTCTGACTAAACATATATGTCTACTTTGGGATGAGCCACATTCTGGGAATTTTCATTTCTCTCATTGAATACAAACGGAATTTAGTATGATGAACTTGTCAGGAGACATCTACACTGTAGATCTCTGCATTTGATCAGATAAATCCACCTACAGTGTACCTAGTTGCATTGAAAGAGAGCTTGCTCCATTTCCATCTGTTCCCAAGAATATGCTAAGCAAGTTCTCTTTCTACTTTGACATTCACATCATCTCACCATGAATGGGGTGGGAAAAGCAGAGAACCTTTGGGCATTTTAATTAACCTTTCCTTCTTTCTTTCTTTTTTTTTTTTTTAATTGGGTAATGAGAGACTAGATGAGAGAAAGAACTGATTTCTCATCAAATCAGCTGGGGCTGACTACACGTCCTTTCTTTGAACTAGGCAGTCAAGCAGTCTCTTCTACATAATGCAAGATTTAATATATTACTGCAGACTCTTCTGTGTGCTACCTTTCTATTTTTATTGATGTTTCTTCTTCCTTATACCTAGGTAGCCTAGTGTTTCAGCCATTTCATTAAGTCTTGAGAGAACAAATACTGGCAATCATGTGGCAAAAAGTAGCTACGAAAACAAAAAGAGGAAGTACTTTCCCTTGCCTGGAAAAGGAAGAGACTCTGAGGAAGAGATATGAACAGGAGTGAAAGAGACTTTACATTATAGGCAGGAGTCACTTGGCTGGCTTTGAAGATCCTCAGAAGCTGCTGAAGTTTCAGCATTTTGACATTTTCTTGAAACAGGACAGTACATGCCTGTGATGTTTTTTGTGATGACCTGTGAGGTACTGTGGTGCAGACTATTACTTATGATTATAGCAATATCTAAGCAGCTTTGCCACTAACAGTCTTTTATCAGGATGTGCAATTGATAGAACATTCATTTGTGCAGTTTTCCATAATAGTAGCCCTCACACACATCTTGACAAAGTTTCCTTATTTTCCATATTACAGATATGTTCACACTACCAAGTCAGGTTTTTGTTATTTCCATGTGTTAAGTTGCTCAGTAATCACTTTATTCTTGTGATTATTTAGCTTTTATTGTAACATCATTAACTAGTAAGAAATTCTTTCCTCTGGACAAACCAAAATAAAAATGCTAAACAGGCAAAAGAAAGAACTACTGGTATATTTCATTCAATGTGTACATGAAAATGAGATCATCAAAGTGCTGCTGCAATCACAGGGAGTTGTCACAGGCTTCAATGGAGTCAAAATATAATAATTGTGACCACACTTTAAAATGTAAATGTTTAAAGAAGAGAAACTGAATAAAAGCTGGTCTATTTGCAGTATTATATCTATACTCTCAGTTCAAAGTAACATAACTTTTTTTGGGTGCTTCTACTAAAGCATTGTTATGAGTTTAACAAAATAATTTTCTCAAGAACATACCTGCTTCTCAAGGAATAGCATCCAAGTCTAAACTCATGCACAGTTGTAAAACTCAAGTTAGTTCACTGATATATCTTGGAAGTTATCATCTATCACTTATTTCCTTAGAATAACAGCATACACTGCTACTGTTGAGAATATATATGCTGATATTGAAACAGCTAACATATTATTAATATTTCTGTTTGTGGACAAATACAGTTTGTCTGTGTTTCAAGATATCTTGAGTCAAACTTCAAAAATAAATATCCTTTCTTCTACATATGTGCTACTGTATTGAGAAATGACATACATGTTTCTGAAATTCTCATAATTCCTCATCCAGTAATCATGTCTGAGGACAAAGAATAAAATAAGAAAGTAAATTTTTTTTTGTTGGAAGTACACACACACACACACACACACACAGGTCTTTTCTGTAGCAGGCAGTATGTGAAATCTCTAAGGAAGAAGAGCCTCTTCTTTCAAGGAATTAGGAGAACTCTCAATTTAATGCTGCACAAGTATGATAGTAACACAGACATGCTACCTTCCACTGATACTCTTTCATTTCAATAGTTGTGCCCTTTTCTAAAACTACATCACTTTGCCATGCTCACTGTATTTGTTTATTCCTGAAGACAGTGAAGATTGAAAATCACCACTTAAGAATGTGTAACACCAATGAAAACATCTCCCTTCTCCACAAATTGTTTTCATTTCTTGAGAGAAAAAGCAAAATTAGAAATAAAATGCTTAGACCTTCCATATACCTTCTAATTGTTCTACCTCTAATTTATGAAGTATTTTACTGTGGTTGCAATTAATGAGCCTTCAATAAGAAATGTGGGAGGCAGTTTTTGTCCTTAGGCAGCAAAAAGACATACAGTATAAGTATAGACATGTGATCTGAAATCATACTTCAATTTGGCAAAGGATAGGACTGAATTTTTTTGCTACTCAATCTGTCTTGCTCTTTGGATCAGCCAGAAGGATGGAAGTTAAAGTAGGCTTTGCTTTTATAAGCACTGAAATTGAATTTTTGCTGATCCAATCCACCCCTTGATCTTACTACCTATTTCCATAAATTTTCTTTTAAAAGGTTGTTCTGTGGATGCATGGAATAGTGCTGCTTATGACTTTTTATTTGGAAAAAAGTAATTAACAGGACAAGTTCCAAAATTACAAAGATCCTAGTAACCACAATGTTGCGTGTAGGCAGGAGGTGTTTGGTTTCTAACTGAGTTAATTTCCAAGTCCTTTGCTATTTCCTTGCCCATTCCACTGTGCTAAATTTATACGGAAACTTGACTCTAGTCCCTTCTCTTTTCCCTCTGCTTCTTTCTCCCTTGTTGAAATGATTAAAAGGACCAGAAAGGAAAAAGAGAAGTGACTCAAGATTGAAATGTCAGTGCTGATGGAGAGGAGAGCTGTGCAATGGAGAATTTAAACATGATATCCAGAGATAGATTTTCACCTGTTTTCTTTTGCTAAGTCACAGAAACATTGCAGAGCACTGTAGCTGGTATTTCCAGAGCTGGATTGCTCCCGTGATACAAGTGGTGCCTTGCTAATTTAAACTGGCCTGCAATGATAAACTGAGTAACAACAAGGAAGGTATGAGTAAAGGTAAGAAAATTCAAGGCCTTTTTCTTATCTTGTGATTTGTGAGACAGCTAATGGAATAACTGGCACTTTCCTTCTCTTCCTAGGAAAGTAACTGGTTATTGAAATAAGAACTGCTCACAATAGCTTTGCCTTGAATTCTTCCTACTCTTGAAGGTGCAAAGGTTTGACCCTGGTAAGTGTATTGAAGGATTCCTGAGTCATTAAAACCAGATGAGAAAAGAGGGGAAGACATGAAATAAAAAGCAGAAGTAGACTAAGCAATTAAGAAAGTAGAGAGGCATTGGTAATAAAAGGACAATAAGAGACAAAGCTATGAAAATGCTGTGAAAGTCATTAAATAGCAGGACAAAAAAAAAAGTTTTCACATCCATTTGATCTAGAAGACCTCAGTATCCAGTAATTATAAAAGCCTTAACATTTTATTTAATATGAAAACATTTGAGAGAAAGAAAACCAGTACCACAGCATACACACCATGTATAGAGACTGACATGTGCAGTCACACACCATGTACACACACTGCTCTCTCTGTCTGCCAGTATGACCTGTGGTCTCACTCCAGTTGCTGCACTTAAACCTCCATACACACATGCACACAGAATAGAATGTCACCCAGAGAAGCAGAAGTGGAGTTCAGTGAGGTGGAGGATAGAGTCAGAAGGGTGAAAGTGAGAAAACTCGTGGGCTGGGATAAAGACAGTTTAACAGGTAAAGTTACACATGCAAGCAAAGCAAAACAAGGAATTAATTCACCACTCCCTATGAGAAGGCAGGTGTGCAACCATCCTGAGGAAAGCAGAGCTCTGTCACATGTAACAGTCACTTGGGAAGACAAACACTATCACTCTGAATGTCACCTCTTGCTCCTTCTTTCCCCATCTTGAGATGCTGAGCATGACACCATGTGATATGGGATGTCCCTGTGGTCAGTTGGGGTCAGCTCTTCCAGCTGTGTCCCTTCCCAACTCCTTGTGCACCCCCAGCCCACTCACTGCTGGGGTGGGGTGAGGCACACAAAAGGCCTCGGCTCTGTGTAAGCTCTGCCCAGCAATAACCAAAACATCCCTGTGTTATCAGCGCTGTTTCCAGCACAAATCCAAACCACAGCCCTTTACCATCTACTGTGAAGAAAATCAGCTCTGTCCCAGTCAAAACCAGCACGGGAGGAAAACAAGTGTAGGGAACATAAAAGGAAACAATAGTTTTCATTTGACAAGTAAATGGAAAATTAGACACACAGCTTCCATTGCAAATGCATTTTATTGGGGTAGGAAAAATCATCCCAATACCCAGCTCCTCATGCATTCTCAGACTGACGTTACATGGAGCCAGCATCAAGTCATGGTCTCCATGAAGTGCAGGTACCTGCGCAGCTTCCTTCCACCATGCACACGTAGGCAAAGCTATTTCCTTTGCTACTCTGCATTTTTTCCTCTGGTATCTGGTGTTTCACAGCTCTCCACTGAAAATATATTGCAATGACAGTGAAAAAGGAGTAGGATAGCAGTCATGGGGAGTGGTGTAACAGACAGTAGGCACAGTGTTGTTCACAGTATCGCAGTGTTCACTTGTTTTCCAAAGTGAATGAGCTTGGTGACCTTTAAATCTGTTTCTGCTGCTTCTGCAGTTTGCTTTTTACCCACTGACACTCCACCCAAGGCACTGGATCCTGGTATATGTTCGGCACATCACAAATCTGGAACAGGACATTATATATGCAGTAAGTAGAAAAGTTTTTTTTTTTAACTTTTGTGGTTTGCTTTCTTTAGGTTCCAGTCTTGCCTGGGATTTTTGATTGCTTTAGTAGCTCTTTTTTTCTTTTGTTCTACAAGACGTCACATCCAAAAGAACTGCTTATTATTAATCATGACTATCATCCTGATTAGTATTGCTATGAGTTCTCCTGCCAGTAACTGGGACCCAGGGCTTGGTGCCATAGAGCTCAGCAGGGCAGGATAAAGGGCCTTGGAGATTAAATGGAGTGAAAAGAATACAAAAAATCTTGACCAAGTTTAGGGAACAAGAGAGTGGCAAGGCTAAACTCCTTGGTCACTTGCACTCTTTGCAGAGCTCAGTCCATCTTCCTTACATAACACCTGTCACAATGCCATACCACCTCCCTTTCCACCTCTGGGGGAAGTGTGCAGAGCAGGAGCAGGGGGGCTGCCATACTCTGCACGTGCCCCTTGTCTGGGCACCCCTGTGGGTTGGCACCCCAACTCCTGCACGCTTAACCCCAGCACCAGATGACCCACTTTGCATAAAGCAGATTTTCTTGCACTCCCTGTGAGCAAAACAAGGGTGTCAACAAGTGCTTATCTGCTTCCTTGATTTGTGATTAGTGAGGTTTTGCATGTTAACAGCTTTAAAAATGAAAAGCATTGTCTATCTGCTGAGAGTTATGGTTACATGAGCTACTGGTGAGACTCAAGGCATGTTCCTACTGAGTATGTGGGGCAGCTGGTATTTTAAGTATCTAGCCTGTGTGATTGTGTCCAGATCACTGCAGAACTGACTTAACTTAAAAATGAGAGAACTTTTGTATTTTCATTAGAAAGTGAGCTCTCCTTTTCTGGTCATGAAATGGTATTTTGTACTTGTTCATGCTCTCCTGATCTGTGAAGCCCAAAGGTGCTGTGTATCACCAGAGGTGCTTTAGGCCAGTCTGGGAGCTACTTCTTCAGGGAAGTTAAAAAATAAATTTTTTTCTCTCTTCTTTTTTTTTTTCTCATGTATTTGTTATCCTATGGATGAGAACAAGCAATTATACTGGGTCATTTGAAGATGTCAGTGTCCTCTGCATCCTAGAAAAATTGGCTGAAGTGCCTACATATTATTCTTCTACAGTATTACAGCTGCTTATATCAAGCTTATCTCAGTGTAATAAGCACTTAAATAATTTCTGTATTTAGACAGGATTTTGCTAGCAAATAAAATCAAGATGATGGTCGATGCAGTTTTTCTTATACATCCAATGTATGCAAATTCAAAATTATTGGGGCCACTTGAGGGCAAACGTAAAACCCCCATTCAATATCCACAAAATAATAAAAAAATATTCTGATTTTTTTAAAACTACTTTGATTAATTATGAAAATATTCCTTTTACAAGTACATGGGAAATCCAGATAATCTAAAATTTAACGTGCCAAAAGGGATGTCTTAACCTTCACAATACAAACAGCTTTGGTGTTTTAAGATACTATTGCCGGCATTGGACCATTTGATTTCAGCTGTCTGCTCTGAGGGGTCATCCTCCTAAAAGAACACATCATCTGAGCCCTACATGCCAGGCTCTGGGTGAAGTTGGCTGATTTTAAAAGCCCCCGTGTGCTGTGGCTCAGCCCGAGCTGCCTGCCTTGCACTCAGACAAGCAATCTGCAAGGGAAGCTCAGATAGACTGGCAGCAGTCACCTGCAGCAAACACTGCACTGCAAGGGACAGCTAGGAAAGGGAAACTTTTTAAGCCATTACAGCTGTTTCCAAATAAAACCTGATTTAGATCATAGCCAGATAAAATGTTTCAGCTGCCCCTGAGACCAGATCACACCTCACCACTAACACATCCCTCCACATTCTGCCATTAATGAACTGGTTTGTTTTCTTGTTCATACAATGTCATGGAGCTGAAGAGCTGGGTGGGAAAAGCACTGGAGTGGTGAGGCAGCAGCAAATAGCTGGGATGATAATCTTTTCATCCAGCTCATCATAAGAGTCCACCTGACTCCCCTTTCAGAGCAGATTGATGTGACTAAGGCAGCAGAAGAGACTGAGTGGTGGGACTTGGAGTAGCAGATGTGCCTGCTGTACATCCATGCAGTCAGTGCCTGCAGTACATCCCTGGCTGTGTGAATAACAGGCTGATAGGGATGAGGCCATGCTCTGATGGCCAGAGGTGTGACTGCTTCCCACACGTCTGCTTGCTCTCTCTTGCAGGCTGCTGTGAGCTCCCACACCTCTCACTGCTTATCAGCGCATCAGTGAATGCTCTGCACACACAAAACCTGAGGGTTTGGGCCACAGGTTGGCTTAGCCGGGCAGAGCTGGTGCCAGTGCTGCTCTCTAGCAGACAGCAGCGTGGTGTGTGCCAAGGGGAAAGGGAGGTGAAGTCTCCCTGTCCCCAGAGACAACCCCACAGCTCCCATCAGTACTGAGGAATTCCCCAGAGCAGTTGTTCCTCTCAGCTGATCACCCATAATAACTCTGGTCAGAAGAGCAGATACCGTGAGAGATGAGCTCCATCACAGGTCACCCCTGAGTCACCTCGGTGAGTCACCTCTGTCTGGCCTTGCTGCTGGCTATGGAGCTCCCAGCTGCAGCCCAGCGTGGGAAGGGAAGGCACAGTCTTCTTTCTGTGAATTGTCTTTTCTTCCAGGGTCCTGCTGCTGCTAGTCCCTTGGCTCCTGCTCCAGCATAGCTCTCCCCGGGGGTGTCTGTCTGTCTGGGGTGCCCCTGCTGGCTCCCTCTGCCCATAAAAATGTCAGGCAGCAAATCATTCCTTGCAGAGTGATAAGCAAACATACAGCAAGTCTGACTTTTACTTGGCTTGTGATAGGGTTGAGGAAAATGACTTTGGCTCACCATGTGATGCATTGAGATGGAAATAGAAAAAGGTGCAACTTCTCCTGGCTTGAGTGCAGAACTGCAGCTCCTGGAGCCTGACAGGCTGCTCTGACCAGGAAGTTCAGTGAATGAGCTGAACCAATGAGCCCATCCATCCGTTTCACTGATGAGCAAGAAAAGCCTTGCATTCAGCCTGTGCTGCTGGAACAAGTTCTGCCTCAGGATGTTCCTCCGCCAGGGATAAGCAGTAAAGAAAAAAGGGGCAGGGAATCAAGAAGTTCAACACAGATGGTAAAAACAAAAAACTAACAAACAAGTTTGCAAACATTTCACAAATATTGAGAATGGCAGAGAAGGCTTCTATGCCTTCAGCCAGTTTCTCTGGGTCATATGGTGTTAGTGCAGACACAAAAAAAAAAGATGAGTCATACAATTTTGATGAGAGCCTCCTCCTGCCATTCTAATAGCTATTTAGTTTTACATGGAGAGGAGTCTCTAGGACACAGGGCATTACAAACAAGTGAAATCATTTAACAAAAATACAATTATCTCATGCACATGGTGAAATGGAGTAAGAAGTTCTGCCTCTATATATAATGCAAACTTTCTTTTGTTCTAATTGCCTGTCTACCCAGAAGAAGTCCGTCTAGTTTTATGGCCTTTTAAATCCCTTCGTTTTCAAGGAACAAGCTGGCATCCAGTGTCATAGGAAAGAATCCAAGTTCAGAGGCGTCTTTGTAGACAAAAAACTGTGAACTCAGTGTCTCTCAAAGCAGAAATTGAGTGTTCAGGGCACTTAGCTAACTGGCATCCTTGTCCCTACAGATGCACAAATGTAACACCAGCAAGGACACTTTACATATTTTTTTTCTTTGCCTATGTTCACTGTGACTTTTTCTGCTGGGTACAGGGTTGGAAGACAGACGGACAAAAAGACTGTGTTAGTACAATCACATTTTTTAAATCCTCTGGATGAACATGTGGGTTTTGCATTTCACTCTAAAACATTTCATTAGGCAACTGAGTAGCATAATAGACACTGCCATTAATAAAATGTTCTTTGTCTTTATTTAACATGATGTAACTATAGAGTACACAAATATCAAAACCAAGTACAACCAACTATTTTGCACTTTTAATATCTATTTTGCAATTTTTACGTAGCTAAAAATATACATATATATCAACATCAGGCTGAAGGAACTCAGCTGAAAAAATCTTACTTATAGTTTTCCGGTAGTCTTGAAAGGGTGAGACATCACATGTAGTTACCCAGGTACCTGGTGTGAATGTTGACTGAAGGGCAGGATTTCAGTTCTACAGAGACAGAAGCTGTAGAAGGACAGAAAACCCCTTTTACTTCTTGCAGGGCTCAATCCTGTTTGCTTTTCAGTGTCTTGTTGATGGGAGAGCTTGCTGACTGAGAGAAGGGGGAAGGTGGGGAGGAAGTGCAGCTTCTTAGGTCACAGAGGATCTTTGGAGGAACTGATGCAGAAGGACTGCTTTGGCAGCTCACATTGCACAGTCATTGCATAGTTCACTCTGCATAATTTTTCATTTTACACATAATTGTAATTTCTAACACTAACAGAATAAGTCAATGTGTCTCAACCTCTCCCTGGTACACTAATGGTGTAATATGGAGCGATTCTAAGATCATTTCTCCCACATAAACCAGAACAAAAGTAGCTGATTCCTGAAGAACACTAGAGAGATAAAAATCAGGGATGTTTCCATGTCCTTCCTGTGTACATTTAATGAAAAGTTAAGTTAAGCTCTGTTGAATAATGTGTAAGAATCTGCCAAACAGGAGCTAATGAAACATCACTACACAGATACATTTGGCAAATACAGCAATCCAAAACACCTTGGGCATAGTTTTAAACCTGTTCATCTTTAGATTCACTACCAGAGTTTCATATGCCATTGTATTATACAAACACATCCCATTAAAGTATAGGTAACATATTGATATGGGTATGTACTGATAAGAAATGTACAGATAGCAATAAACAGCAAATAACACAACATATGAGTTTTGCACCACAGAAATAGGATGATACAAGTTTTACAAAGGAAGCACACATAGGAATTATAGGCAGAATAAATAAGTTACTTGAAAATCAAAATGAGACATGGAGAAATTTTCATCATAGTATATCTGAGGCAACAGCATGGCCACAAGCTTGTGTACAGGCCAGTGTATTGCAATATTGCCCAGTTTTATCCTGGAGAAAGAGAGTTTCCCACGAGGACTCCCTGCTCTGATTAAAGCACCATTTATCCTCTTTTTCTAGAACTTTTTTGTTTGCGGTGTAGAGGGGTTTTTTTTGCACTGATCAACACAATGAGAGACCTACCTGTGGCCCGTCCTGCTCTCCTGGGCTAGCGCTCAGGGAAGACCTGGTGCCCTGTGGAGGTGCAGCTGGGAGTGGCTGCACAGTGGCAGCACTTGCACAAGGTATAAGTCAGGTAAGAGGGGAACTGTGGGCCAGGTTCTGACTCTGGATGTTAAAGTACACATATTTGGGATTTGTACTGGAGGAGTTTTAAGGAGTTTCAATAGTGCAGAGACTGACAAAACAGAAAAGGAGTGTCACATTTTTAACATTATAGTCTTAATTTACATCTAAAGCACATAAATGTGTCTTAAGGCACATAAGAAAGATAAGAAAACGTACCTCTCTCACCCCAGATGTGAGCTTTAAAACCCTGTATTCTGGAATGAGGGCATCTTCCAGATAGAGGCCTGATCAAATTCAATCCTGGTATTTCATTTGCTTATTATAGCTTTGGGCACAACAGTGAGACTAGGAATTGGCCAAAATTGTTACTTGTTTAACACTTACAGTATAGCAAGTGAAAACTCTAGCTAGATTATCCAGTATTGTTATATTAAAAAAAAAAAAAAAGGAAGAAAGAAAAAAGAAAGAGAAATGATGGTTTCTGTCCCAAAGGATGAACTGTCTAAAAGATAAGACACATGCAATATGTGACTGGATAAAATCAACAAATAGATCAGACCTGGGCGGAAAAGAGCAGAAAATGCAGGTAATTGGTTAAGGCTTGTCCAGTCTGTGCTCAATCAGGAACACTTTCTACAGTTTCCCAAATTCATGGCTTCTGAGATCACAGGTCTTTTCCACTTCAAAACAAAATAAAGTTTTTGCCTGGTGAATCTGCCCTTTTGGAAGTGCAACCAATTTGAATACTGTTGCTTTATGCATCACACTTAAAGGATGAGTGATAGAAGAAAAAGAGGAGTGTCTCAGAGTAGCTCCTGTCAGTCTCCTACACTGCTGAAAGGCAACAGAAGAGAACTTCAAATCCAAGCAGCAACGTTGCATATTGATCTTTGTGGACATGCCCTGCTAACTGCCAAGGTCTGTGTTGCTTTTTTTAGCAGCTTAGATGGCTTTTACCAAGCATAAATATAGACTGCACAAATAGTGAGAAGCTATTTTTGAATATTTTGGTCACTGCTAAATACAGAATTGCTAATCCAGGCATTCAGAAGTCATGATTCAGGTCCTCAGAATGAGAAGGCTGGTCTAAGTGTATGTAAATCCTTTTTTGTTTTCACTCCGTTTTGCTTACTGAAACTTCAGAGTATTTCTTTATCATGTCTTCAAGTACCGTTCTTCAAAACTGAAGACAGTAACTTAATCTGAGTTTGTATTTGCTTCTAACTCACATGGTTCCTGGAGCTGTGACTTAAAAAAAAAAATTATTCCTAATACTCTGAGGCAAGAGAATGTCTTTGCTTATCTGCCTGTCTGTTACAACAGCAGCTGAAATCTCTTTAATCAAAAATGGAAATGTCAGCAGTGAACAGACAGAGCAGCAGAGGACAGAGGCACCATTGGTCTCCCACCTTCCTTTGTTTTTGCAGATTTGATATAAGGCGAGCACAGAGCCTCCCCTGTGCAGGGCTGACAGGCAACCCTCGGCAGAACAGCAACAACCTTTTGAGCGAGGCACTTGCTCATAGAGCACAAATACATCATGAATGCCACACAGCACGCAAACATCGTGGCACAAATGTCAAATACTCTGAGGAATTCTTACAACAGGCATTAGCATGAACTTGTTTGATGAACGTTTTGTACAAGCAATTCTAATTTGTGACGCATTTGGGAGGGTTTTTTTTCTGTTTTGCAATTTTAAAAGCAGCTCATAGGCAGAACGTGGGTCTAACTTTGTCCAGCAAAATGAAAAGAATATATTGCTTGTTCAGTTGTAACCTTAAGGCCAATATGTTTTAGTACATCTGCAACTTCTACTCCCCAGCAAATTTTAGACTTGGCCAATGCTGCTACTGCCTGAGACTCCCTACAAGAATGGTTTATTGTCTCCCTTCCCTTGAAATTATCCATTTTTAAGCAATCAGTGTCACAAGAGCTGGTGACTCTCTGATGTCTAAGAGCCCTTGAAAATATCTTTTTGTGGATAAAGCACCCTTTATTCACTATTGTATTTTTCCTGGAAACACCTCGAAACCAAATTCAAACATGGGGAATATATTGGCCATTTCAACAGTGCAGATTAGTAAATTTCTCTTCTGTAAAATACTTCCAGCATCCTTTCTACTGCAAACTGGTCTTTGCTGAAAATTAATAAATTTGTCCTAGTATCTATTGTTGGTTCAGTATCAATAGATACCATAGTATCTATTGTTGGTTCAGTGGCCATTCGCTGAATACCTGTTCTATCTTCTGCTTCCTCTTGGGAAATCCATGTTTTGCTTTACAGGGTCATCCTTTTGCCTAAATAAATTGTCTAAATGCATATCTGTAAAAACTAACGTCAGGTTATTTTTGCCTGCATCTCCCGATGGTTGCGTGTCTCTTTAACCCTCCCTCCTGCTTAAAGGCTTCAGAGTTTGCTTGATACCTTTGAGGAAACAAATAGTCTGACAGGGAAGGGCAAGGGCAGGGCTTGCATCACCCTGACCCGTTCCTGCTTGTTGAGCCAGCTCGACAGCCCAAGTCAGAGGTTACACCTTCCCCAAACAGGTGGAACTTGAATACTCCTCCAAGTGTGCTAGAGAGATGCGACGTAACAACCAGAGTCCCTCAACTGCTCCTTCTGGGCTTTCTCCTTGTGGCTGAGTGCTGATGTCCAAGCAGAGGCAGAGCCCTTCCCTGTCACCCTGTGTGTGCCCTACCCTTGCAGATGCCACCCAGCTTGGAGCGTGGGTGTGACACACACAGCAGTCAGGTCGCTGTGGCCATGCACTGTGCCACAAGCCGGGAGGGCAGGGATGGAGCACTTGTGCAAAGGAGAGATGAGCAGAAGCTCTGCAGCGTAATTCCCCTCCGGGCTCCTGGCAGGTCAGCACTCCACAGACCAGGAGCAAACATGAGCTGGCCCAGGACAAGCCTGGCCTTCTGCTGCGAATTCACCTCCTGCAAAACCATGGGGATTTCTCACCCAGTCACTGCTGAATTTGCAGCTCTTCGATTTTACCGATGTTTTGTTTAAGCTTTAGTCCTACCAAATGCAGATTAGATACCTACCTACCCTTGCAAAGGTGTTCATGGGTACTAAACATTGCATTTCCCTCTGTGCCTTTCCATTTTACACAGCCCAGCTTGGTTTAAAGACCTTGAATTAGATTGAAATTGCTAGCATTAATTTTCTTACACGGATGGAGGCTAGGGGGTTGACAAAATTTGTAATCTAGCACTTTAAGGAAATATGAACCTTGAACATCAAGGGTTGCTAGTGGCACTAAAAAGTACATGCATGCTTTTGTTTATAGCCAAAGAATCTGGGTACTGCTCTGATAATATATTTGGCTGATGGGAAGCATGCAGCTGAATAAGCATTCAGCAGCTAAACTGTGCAGCCTGTTCCTCAGAAAGTCCCTTGCCCTTGGCAAAGAAAAAAAGATGCATCTTTCTGGCCCTGAAACTGGCACTTTGTTTATTGACAAGAATACACTTTTTTCCTACTTGTAAGCACAATAAATAAAACTTTGCCAGTAAGCTAATAATGGGTGTCTATAATGTGCGGCAGTAGCAACTCTATTATTGATGTAGTTATACTGGTGAAAAATGCACACATTATTAGTTTTATGTTTCAATGGGAAGAGATTCAATTGTGCTCATAAGCACTGCTGGAGTTGTATTCATAGCTCTGCCAGTTTCCCCCACGATAAATACACCACGAAAACCTTTTTCAGCTTGTCAGATTGCACAGAAATAA
This sequence comes from Entomyzon cyanotis, assembly GCA_024500445.1. Lineage (NCBI taxonomy): Eukaryota > Metazoa > Chordata > Aves > Passeriformes > Meliphagidae > Entomyzon > Entomyzon cyanotis. The sequence continues at coordinate 1,976,103 of JAKEPQ010001015.1, read as the reverse complement.
AGATCACTCTCAAGGAGAATGCTTTGGAACAAAGTGCCACGTAAACCAAGCATGTGGAAGCTCAAAAAAATCCAGCAATATGCAGAGGCAAGAAGTGTGGTTCATAAAGGCATCATAATAAATTACAAAATGAAAACATCAATTAGTTACTTTTAAGTTAGACATCTTACTTTGAAAAAAAAATCAGTTAAATTCAGTGCAAGCAACCATTGTTAAATGAATATTTAATCCAGGTTAATATGAGGCTCAAACTACACCAGAATGGCAGTACCTACAACATCGTCTTGTTTCTGCTGTTCCATCCTTTCTGTATCTGCTGGATATAACTATGTTTACTAGCAGAACTTACCACTAAATATCACACCTAGATGTGCCCTGTCATGGATGTAATTATATTTATCTAAGCATATTCCTTAAACATGGCCCCATATTCTACAACAGAAATATTACATTTCTAAATTAAAATAAAACTTACAAATGGATGAAATACGTTACAACAAGGCTGTTAGAAAACCTAGCAGACTTGCTTTGTAACATCTTTTAGGTAAGATGGCTGATTCTTTATGGCTCTGAGTACACACACTATACATTTGAATGGTGACTTTCAGACTATTTTTATATGCCAACAGCCACATTTTCATAATCAGCTTGTAGAACTCTGATGGCCAATATGAGCACAGGCCTTTTATACTGAACTTTCATATTTATGCACAAATACAAGGCTCTGTGAATGTCAAGCTGGCAGTCAGATTCACTTCTGTTTTGTGCTAAAAGTTGCAAATTGTATAATGTGAAAAAGACTTGTCAGTTCACCTTAGTTACCAAAATGCTGATGATCAAGTAGGAAAGACATTCAATGGCATATTTAATAGGCTGTATGCTTGTTACTGCTTTCTCTGTAAAATGTATTTTAAATTCAAGGAAAGCTCATTTGACAGTTCACAGGAAACAAGACTCTGTGATGATGTGACACCTACAGCTTGCGACTTTCTAGGGCACTCATACTTACTGCATTACATCACAGTAATTCTGATAGCTTTGCCCTTATCCTTTTTAGACAAGTGATGAGGCAGGCGAAACGTCACTTTCTGCAGTCTATCTGATCTAGTTACTTCAGGAAGAGAGCTCCATTCACAGCTAAATCCTCTTACTCAACACCCTGGTTGGCAGGCTGTTGTGGACACAACCAGGAGATTTGAAGTAGCTGTAATAAACATATCATGAGACGTAACTCAGAAAAATAATAGTAATATAAATAGATTTTATGTACTTGCCACACTAAAAATGCTTACAGATTGTTTTCAAATACAGGTAGTGTGATAATTAAAATATATCGGAGACATCAGCTGAGGTACAGTGCCATGAACAGGGAAGAGCACAGGTCCATTCATCTTTTGGTTGGGCAAAACTCACCTGTGGAGAAAACTGCTGAAATCAGAGGGGTCTAAGATTTTCAGAATCTGGCTTGCACAAATGGTTATGGGTGTCACATTCACTTTTTGCACAGCAGTAAAGCTGACCACATCCAAATAATGACAGGCTTGGTTTATTTGACATGTAAAATGCAATTGTATATGATTTATACAATTTGAATATCAGGATTTTGTATCACTTAAAGTACAAAAGCAAAAGTCATGGTTAATATTAATTGTTTTATAGAGGTTTCTTAAAGCAATCCATACAGTTCAAGTACGAAATAAAATTTTTAAAAAGGCGGTATCATTGGTCTTGCTGTAAAACTTAATTAGTTGGAAACGGCACAGCTTTGGAAAGGAAGATGCTCACAAAGCCGTGATTATACCCACATATTTGGTATTGCACATCTTCTTCTGACAGAGAGTTACAATTTAGTAGGCAGAAGTTGCTACTTAACAGCATTGTGAATATTTTAGAGTAACTTAATTCTTACCTGCAATTGTTCTTTATAAAAATTCATTCATTTTAAACCACCACAATTAAAAAAATATATAAATAATACCAGAAATTTTTGGTGTTGTGTGCTTTTAAATAGTTGTATTTCCTGGTGAATTTTCTGTTTAAGAGGTTGCTTGTAATTCAAAAGTAGTTATGAGTTCAGCCACAGAATGGCTAAGGTGGACATGTTCCTCTGGAGATCACCTCATCTCAACCCTCTGCTTAAAGCAGGGTAAGCAGGAACAGGTTCCTCAGGGCCACAGCCAGTCAGGTTTTGAATATCTCCAAGGATGGTGGTTCCACAACCTCCCTGAGCAACCCATGCCATGGTTTGACCACTCTCATGCTAAGGAAAGTTTTTCTCAAGTTTAAACAGCATCTTTCATGGCTTATCCATTGCTCCTTGTCCTTTCACAGGACACAGCTGGGAAGAGCCTGGCTCCATATTCTTTGCTCCACCCCATCAAGTATTTATACACATTGGTAAGATCCTTCCTGAGCCTTCTCATCCCCAGGGTGAATATTTCCAGCTCCTCTCCTCAGATCTCAGATGCTCCACACCCTTTGCTACCTTTATGGTCCTTTGCTGGACTCATTCCAGCATGTCCCAATCTCTTTCGTGATGGTGAGCCCAGAACTAAGCTGTTTTTTGGGGGTGTTTTATAAATGTACAAATATATATTTTAATGCAAAAGTTTTAACTGAAGTCTTATTCTTGAAATTTGAAATCCAGATAAGAATAGCCATCCTATTCTTCTATTAACCTTAACTGTACATTTAGAAATATAGTAGATATTAGAGTCAGCTTCCATAGCTTATGGAATACATAACTTCTCATTCTGTGAGTAGTCATCTATGCCTAATAAAGACCATGACCACCTCAGATAGATGGACTATAGCCCAAATGTCCATCTAAAGAGTTAGTTAGAAGATAAATACTTCTATGATCTCATCTCAGGCAGGTTACAGTTATGCAACACATGATAAAGTTTTGCAACTGATCCATACCAAATGCTTCCGACAGGTGAACAAGCATGCTCTTGTCAGGAGTCCTTCTCCAATACTACTGAACAAATAATGTGTGCTCACCCTGTTGAAAACTGGATGCTGAATCTGTAGATCAGCATTTTTCTCCTAGCTCAGTGTGCCACAACATCCATGCATTATTGGAAAGCTGGAGGCTTTTAACCAAGTTTAGTTTGGTCTATGTTAGAGCCTCAATGCCTAGGCCAAGTAGTAGGGCTAATTGACTGCTATCTTTGCTGAGATCAAAGGTGAAAGAAATTTCTCTCCTGAAATTTCAGATTATCTGTAGATAAATAGCAGAATTAGGGCTCAAATATGCCATAGCATTCAGCCAGCAAGAGAGGAAGAACCAAGCAATTACAGGTCCTCAGCTTCAACAAGATCATTCTTGGATCTCAACCAACACATTATCTCATTCTATTTTCTGTGGACAGGAACAAAAACTAAGAAAATTTTGAGGCCTTTGTATTTCTGATTATCACCACAGCTGAAGAGCAACTGCAGTGGAATTGATAGGCTGCAGACTGAAATTCTGAATTAAAATAGCTACTCCTAAAATTTAACAATGACCATTGTATCCTGACAGTCATAGTGAAATCCACCCAAAGATGTTGATAGAAACCATATTTTAAACAAACAGCTCAGCAGAAAATGTCACATGGATCTCAGCTCCCTAATACAAAGGTCATAATCTGGATTCCACAGCTGGCTGTAGCTGGAAAGACTCCTGTGCCAGGACAGCATATTAGCTCACATCATTCCACAGTTATTTCAAGTGCTGTGTGCTATGTCTCCTAGCATGGATGTGCCTTAAAATAAGCATCAATACCTGTGAAGAAGAGGAAATGCAAATCAATTATAGAAATAAAGACAGGGTCCAATAAGATTCAAAAGAGAATAAAAACCAGAATGCATTGAAATAATGCCAGACGGCAGGCAATTACTTCTTTATAGTGTTTTATACTGTAAGAACTGTGTGTATTTAGAAGGATGAAGATAGTTATGCTAACAATGAGGTAACAGGGTTTTTAAAGCAATGAAATGGACAGAAATGAAAAAATAAAACGAGGCACTGCGGAACGGGACACAACTGGGAGTCATAGAATAAGATACTACTTTACTACGCTCTACTCAGAAGGGCTTTGCAACAAACAGAGAATATCTTAATTCCTATTGATGTTCACCAGAACTGAGCCATCATTATGCCACAAAACTCACCTACTGCAGTTGTGGGTACAAAATTATTCCAGATGATTCAGAGCAAAAGGAGGAAATGAATCCTATAAACATTTAAATGTATGAGTAACTGTTCTCCCAGGGTTGTCCCACTGATTTCAGTATGCCTATTATATAAGTGAACTGATGTGAATATAAATGTTTGCAGGGATTAACATTTAATGAAGATTAAAAGTTTCTCATGGCTGCTTATAACTCCATCCAGCTGATACAACTGCCAGGAACAGTTGGGGTAAAAGAACATGCCAGGTACACAGTTTTTCTGGGATTACTCTCACTTTATAAAAAGAGCTGTTGGAAGGAGGAGCCATGGACAGCTCCTGTCTTCCTAGGCAGGGAAGTTTGATACAAATCTCACAGCTGTTTTCTGCTGGGATGATGCAGCTGCTGTAAGGCAGACATAGAAAGAATCTCAGCTGCACAGCCAGATATTTTAAAATATATAGTCTGGAACTTTTTTTTGTGCTTTCTGGGATGATGGAAATAAGCAGCATCACTTTATAAATTTTAGTATGAACAACTAGTCAAACTTGCAGGATGCTTGAAAACATGTAGAGTTGCGTGCAACAATGCACTAAATCGCACTGTCAGGCACACACAGAAATGCACAGATGGATACGCTCTGGGCCTACAAATATGGTTTCAAAGAATTTGCCCCAGTTCTTCAGTGGAGCTTCTTTGAACATGAAATTAATGTAGTGAACACAAATACAGACAAGCATTTGGTTTTGTTTATAAATGTCCCACAGCTGCTCACTATGTATGTCTATTACACAGCTGGGGAAAGAATTAGAGCATGATTTAACGGAAGCCAAGCTAGCTTTAAGCAAGCTTTCTCTGCTGTTGATAGTCAAGTTCAAGAAGCACTGAATTCAGTGCAGCTTATTTGCACAGGTCCTAAGTCAGTTCTTCGGAAGACATAAACTACTGTAGCCAGACTGCTATATGTGTGTCAATATTTCCAGTTTCTTTTTATCTAAAGATGGTAATTTCTATGTCCAGTGCCTTGGTATCTTTGAATAGCAGCCTGTGGGTTTAGCTATGCCCAGCTTTACAGACACTGAGCCCAAAGACCAGTTTTACTCAGTAAAAGTGTACAGCTTTAAGCACAACTGAAGTTTGTACTTCTCTCATATGGGTCATGCCATTTTAATAACAGCAGAGGCAGTGTTACATAGAGTTGCTTTTTAGGACAGGAAGTATCTAAAAAAATAATGCCCAGCTGAAGTGATAAAACAATGATCCCAGGAATGTCTCTGACCTCATGCTACCCTTACTAACAAATTCTCCTTTAATAGTGGTGAATTAATGATACCGAGCCCGGTGCAATCCGACATGCAGCCTGTGACATGACAGCATTCAGACAGAAATATTCCACCTCCGTCAAGTTAGCTGGCTCCTATTATAGCATGGGTGTTAAACCATGCTGCTGAACAAGCTTTGGCAGCTAGCATGCGAGCTTCCCAAGTGAATGAATCACAGCGTTAACGGGTGATTGAACAGGGGTATATACAGTGCGACTCCTTAATTTCTTTCAGCTTCACACTTCAAATCTTTTGCAGCAAAGCTCAAATTATATGACACTGAGAACTGAGTTCTGTTTCTTTCAATGCCACTCCCAACCTGATCTTCTGTGAGAACAACAAAACTGCAGATGGAGGAACCTGCACGTGTCCAGGTAGAAATACATCTTGGTATTTTATTTGGACTCTGGAGTCGCTAGTTACAATACTGTATTGTTCATGTTTTACTCTTCATTGCATTGCAGAAGAGCATTTCTAATCTATGACCATTAAAAAAATGAATATTCTATTTTCAGCGCATTTTACTAGATCTAGACTAACCATACATAGCCGGCTACTTTCCAATATCTAACTAAGTTTGCTTTTACTTTTAAATAGCTTTTAGTGGAATTAAAATAAATAACTTATTGGAAGGAAAAACTAAATGTACAAAGCTGGTTTTGTCAAGAATTTGATTTTTTGCATACAATTCATGCAGTGCAGAACAATCTGATTACTACATTTCATTAATTGACTTTAAAAAACCCCAACAAGTTGTGCCTTATTCTGTGCAACATTCATAACTTGTAAAAAAAGTTTAGAAGTTTGGCCTTGTGACAGGTACCAGGAGAAAAATTTTCAAATATATTCTTATATTTAATTACCAACATGAACCAAATCTTTCTTTTCCTTCCTTAGGATTTTTTGTATATAGAAAATAACTGTAGAAATGGCAAATGGCAAAAGCACGGCTACATGTACAATCCTGTCTGATACCTGTGATGAAATGAGGAGGAAGAATATATGCCTCAGGAATAGATAGAATTGTCAAGGGTAGTTGCAGTAGAAATTTTAAAATTCTATTTGAAAGACCTATTTTTGTGATTAGGATGCTATTGCCATCTCAATTTTCTATTGCAAGTTCTATTTTAGTACACTGCTAGTGTAATAAAAGGCACGGTCTTAGAATAAAAAGCAATTCCTAAGCAACTGCAGCATCCGCTAAATTAAAAAGCCAGATGTTTTCTGAAAAAAAAAGAAGAAAATTAATTTTAAAACTTCAGAAAACATAAGCTAAACTGAAATAAGTTTGTCTATTTTTACAGTTACCTGTTTCCTGGTTTGTTTTTTTAACCTAGAATTTTGGGGTCATGATTTTGCCACATCAGACAATAAAATCCATTCTCAATATTGCAACTCAGTTTTCTTACAGATAGACATTACCTATTGCGATGTGTATTTTAATCTTGTGCCTTATTTTTTCCAGTAGTGGAACCAGAGTGAACAATTTCATTTATCAATTTCCATGCACCTATGAAATACTGATACATTTAGACTCAGAAACCAGCTGTAAGGAAGTCTTTGAAATACATGATATTCCTTAAAAGAAGCCAAAAAGAATTAATTTTTTTTTTTGCATATTGATTTTTTAAGATCTCTGTAATGCCTTGAAATTTTTTCTGTGTTAAATATTATCTCTATATGGGCTCTGAGACTCTTATGTCATCTGCTGTTTCCTGTGTGATCATCTACAAATATTTCTGCATCTCTTGATTTCTTCCCAAGTTGTCTGTAGAGCCATCCATAAACCTCTCCTCTTACAATCTTCTCCTTGATGCCAGGATCTATGTTGCTCACTATGGTCTATTGCAGATAAAGGAGCATCACTGTATCAAACTTACAGCCCTGCTTTGCATGGCCAATATCAGTAGTTTTAGGATATTGTCTGTGATACACCACAAGAATGTGATGCAAACCAGAATGCTGGGTTGCCCTAAAGGGAAAGGGGAAAATGCATGCAGGGAAGACTTTTCTGGACCTCCATGTTTGAGAGGCTGCCATGACCCCCAATTTACTTCCGTAAACTATCTTAATATTTACAGAAAGCAGTGACATTGGTCAGTCCCTGTTTCTCCCTTTGCCAAGGGCCCTCGGGATGTCTCCACTTCCACACCATCATGCCATCACATCTGTGGCAAAATGCAGTATCAGATTTTTTTCATAGTTAATGAGAACTCTGTGCTTCTAACATACCACTGCACTGATTGTTTTGATAGAAGAAGCAAAGAAGTTGAAATATTTTGCCATGATTGCTAAATGTCTCTGCCCTGCAAACAGCTGCAGAGATGGTGTCAGACAATGATCCCTAATTGAAAAGAATGTTCAAATTTAATCAGTAACATTGAGGCTTTGTTGTTTGCAATCATACTAAAAACACATGCATACTGTGAAATAAGCAGCTTTATCTTAGAGAATGTATGTTTTTTATGGAGGTGACTAGTAGTTTACTAGGTTAGCACTGCAGAATTTCTGAATTTGACTTTCCTCAGCTATGGTTTCTAAGTTTTGCTCACCATGACAGATTAGTGGGAATGTATTGTGTGTATCTGCCGTTGGAACTGCTTTATGGTTTTGGCCTCAAGTACTTGAGCAAAAGTCTTTAACCTGCTAAATACTGCATTTTTCCATTACATGAGGTATCTTATGTAATAATTCTCGACATAAATGCTGAACATCTTGATGTTTCGATTCCATGATCACCAGGGTCATGGAGAGCCAGACACTTTCCTTGACCTATAGAAAACACTCTAAGTGGCTTCCTGCTTCATGTTATTTATCTGGTCCTGCATTTTAAAACATGCATTTATTAAGATGAGAAATGGTTGATGTTATTAAGATGATATAGCAGAAATACATTCTGAATTTCAGGTTGGGTTTTTTTTTAAAATCTTTTATTTCAAAGGGACCGTTCAACTTGTTTCCTGAACTTCAACAGAGACGGACAACTTTATTTCATGAACAGTGACTTTACTATTCTAAACTGAACTTTAGTTTCAGACTAGAAAGGTGCAAATTTCTTGTACAGCTGATGACAGAACTGTGCATAAATGCAGAATCTAGAACTGATTCCAGTCCGAGCTCAAGCATCACTCCTCAGCAGTAATACATGTGCTTTGCACACACACTGCTGGTGCTCAGCAGGGTTTGCTGCTGGGCTCCCAGTCCCGTAACTCACAACGTGAGGCTCCCTCTCACTGACCTGAACAGTCAAACAACCCGCGGCACTTGTCTGCCTTTGACGAGTGCTAACATCGATACTGGTATTTCCTCCCCGTATCTCCACATGGATATTGCGGTTCCGGTTCTCCGTCCAAGGCTGATAACCAGTGCTGCTGTGGGGTTTAAAAGGTCCAGGTTCACAAACCGAAACAAGTTACTCTGTCAGCAGCACAAAAAGATGAAAGATCACTCTTCCATGCACGCCCCCAAAGGGCACCCCGTGGCTCTGTCACGCCTTCCAGCTCCTTGTGTCCTGCCGGGATCGCTCTAGCCTCCGCCGGACATCGGGCCAGCACGGCTGCAGGGAGCTGGCCCTGCTGAGGGACAGCATCTTCCTCTCAGCACTTAGGGTTTTCTTCTCTCCGTGTGTGCCAGCGGTGCGGGAACGAGCGGCTGCACAGACCGCGGCTCCCGCAGCGAGCGGCCGCAGGTAGCGACTGACAGCTCCGCCGCGGGGGCAGCGAGGGGCCGGCAGCGCCCGCCGCGCCCCCATCACCGCCCCGCCTCGGGATAAGCGCGGCCCCTCGCGGGGAACTGTGGAGCCTTAGCTTCCACGGTGCCGGAGGGAAGCGCCGCGGTCCCACAGCGCGTCCCGACCCCGCGGGAGAGAAGGGGGAAGCCGCGCCGGGAGCCGCCCCGCGCCCAGCCGCGGCGGAGCGAGCGCCTCTGGCGCGGCCGGTCCCTCCTGGCGCGCCGTAGCGATGCTGCCGGCGCCGCTGCCCTCGGAGGCTGTTCCCAAGATGGCGGCCGCGCGGGCGGCTCTGCGCGGCCGCGCTCCTGCAGCCGGCTAGGGACTCGCTGCCGTGCTGCCGTCGCTCCTGCTCCTCGCTGCGCCCCCGCGCCGCGCACCGGGGCCCGCCGCCATGCCGGGCCCGGTGCATGCATGAGAGACGCCGCCGCGCCGCTCTGTGCCGCCGCCGCCGCCATGGAGGAGCCGCCGCCGCCGGCGGGGAGGTCAGTAGGCAGCGCTGCCGCACGGGCAGCTCCGTGCAGGGAGCGGTGCCGGGCGGGGGCTGCGAGCCCCGGGGCTGCACGCTCTGCCTGCTGCCCCTCCGCGCTGCACAGCCTCCGGCTGCTGCTGCTGCTTCAGCGCTTCTGCAGAGCGCCCACGGAGCGAGAAAGTGCTCCGATAAGAAATCTCTAGTGGCCGCGGTGGGTAAGGCAGTGTTTTGTGGGCGCTTTGCAATTAAAAGCAAATAGTTTCCTTCGCCCCCAGCCTCGCAGCGGTGCGGGCGGGAGTGCCGGGGCACTGCCAGCCCTGCGCTCGGGGTCGGGCGGAGCTCCGGGGGCTGCCGAGAGGAGGGGAGCAGCAGCTGGAGCCCCCGGCAGTTTGCCGGAGCGTGACTTGTGCTCCTTGACTTGTGAACTGCAGCGATAAAAGCGCTGCCCTCTGCAAGGCTGGCTCCTGTTTATAGCAGCCGTGATTAAAGTCGGGCTCTCTTTGGCGTTCCGGTAAAACAGCAGGGTCACGGAGTATCGCTGCAGGCAACATTGCGATCGATATTTGTAAGAAGATCGAGTTTAAAAAAAAAAAACAAAAGCTTTCACAAAGAGGCGTTGTGGTGCCTCAGAGCTTTCTGCAACTGCTGTCACCTCCTGAATGTGCTGACCTGCAGATCGGCTTTTTGCAAGTCTCCATCTGTGCCCTGCTGAGAGATGGGGATGCAAATTACTTTATGGTTTAGTGTTTCCAGCTGGCTGTAGAAGTATTGCATAAGTCCAACTTATTAATTCTGTGGCAATTATTTCTCATTTTAAAATAACATCCTGTTGATGCACTTCACTTCTCACTAGGAGGCATTCAGGAAACGTTTTTAAAACGCTTGTGTGATCAATTAGTACTGTAAGGCAGTAGTCAGTGCACTGTGTTCCAGGTGTGCTGTGCAAAAGAACTGCTGTCATGTTGCTGAGATCGTTCTTGAATATTGCAAGCTGCTGTTTTGTACTGATGGCGTGAAAGGGAAATGGTGATGTGCTCCTGCTTGGGTCAGGGCTATGGAGTTGAACAATGCCCCTGAGTTTTCATTAATGTGAATTAATGATTTGTTTTTCTGTCATGAGAATGCCACAATCTGAAGGTATATGAAATTAATTAGGTTTAACATAAATATTATGAAATACAAATGCTAGTAGGGTAACTGAATTAGTAAGCTTCCAAGTTCCTTTTCAAAGAACTCTTCAAAGACTGATATTGCAGGTTAAGCAGAAAATGATTTAAAACAAAGTTTGTACAACAACATGACCCTAGACCTGGGCTGTCTTCGTGTAGGAGAGTAATCTGCAGAGCCTGAGTGGAAAACACCCAGGCATTTCCTGTGCAGGGCCATTTCTGACCTCTGCTGGATTCTGCTTATTACAGGACAGTTTATATGAGTCGGATGTGGGTGTGGATAATGTGGTGACAACTTTACCCAGCAAATGAAAATTGAATTAGTTACTTCAGAGTGAGCTGGTGGGTGGGAAGGGGATGTCTGAAAACAATTAGGTAGCTGTAATTTGTGTAGGGTAATGCATGTACTCCATCCACTGTGATTCACTTCGATGTGTACTTTTGTGTACCGAACTTAACACCTGCTTTAGAACAGAACTGCTTCTCTGCCTTTATGCTGCACTTGCTTTTATTTAAATGTAATGGAAGTGAAGAAGCTGAAGCTTTTTCAGACATGATTACTGTTGATTTGAATTTTGGAGTCCTCATTAGGTGTTTATTCTTGGGGCTGTGAGGTCAGAATCTTGTTGAAATCAGTTTACTTTGTACAGGCTTGGGTGTTTGAGATCCGTTTGTTGGCAGATAGCTTTTAATCCTGTTTGTAGAGTATGAATATGTTCTTATGATAAAGTTCTGGTAGTGCAGAAGTGGATTGCTGTAATGCATTCTCTTTAAGTTAACTTTAGTGTTGGTGGAGAAATATTCAGTCATTCTCATTTGCAATGCACCTACATTTGTTTAATAAACAAAGCTCATTTGTTGTTTTGATACTGCCCCGTGTGAGAAATCTGCTTGTTTTTGTGTGAGGATTCTGTGTCTTGTTAGAATATAAACACAATGGTACACTTTCTACTTTTAAGGCAAGCATAAAATATATTCATGGCTTTTTTTGAATTACACAGTCCTTAGTCCAAAGCATATGATTGAGAATACCTCTCCAAAAGCACACTCTTTTTCCCAGGTCTTCCTTTCTTTCTTGAAACACACTTTGGGTTGGGGAGAGAGGGGAGGCAGCTCTAAACTGAAAAATGCTCAGGGAACCTACAAGGAGATGTTGATTTTAAGATAGGATTGCACTTGGACATTGGATAGCATCCAGTGGTTGTGGATAAATGAAAAGATACTACTGAAAAGTTTTGTGAATAATTCACACTTAAGTATCAATTCTTGTAACAAAGCAAGCAGAAAGTTTTCCAGATAAGATGTTTCCACTTAGAAAATTTAGAACGTTAATTAAAACAGACGTGTTTGGTACTTTTTGATTATTGCCCATAGGCTTTACATTTCCCAAGCCTAACTTTAGGGTTTCCCAAGAATTTTCTGGCACAGAATCCACTGTAGAGAAAAATGAGGCATTAAACATGTCCTTTGTTGAAACTTTGTCCTTTGTTTGGGGGCACTGCAAAGACGAAGAGCCATAGGGCTACCCTAACTTGTGCCTTGATTGCTTGTAGCCCTCTTTTCTCCTGGCATACAGCTCAATGGGTGTAGGAAGGACCAAGGCTGAAAATAAAGTGGGACAGAATTGTGAATTATGTGGAGGCTTCCTCTTTCCTGGGGAAATTTTCAGTAGTCTGTCAGATTTGTTGTCTCTGCGATGATAATTAATTGGGCTGTCAGTCTGCAGCATCTGCGGTTTGGGGGAAACCTGAGGTCATGTCATGAATTGTGCTCAACATATTTTCCTGCTAGCCAAACTATCTGTATGGTGGATAGTATTTGAGCAGTGAAAGAGTTTAAAATTATTTTATTAATTTCAGATCATAGCTTCAGCGGGAAAAATGATTTAAGTATATAGAGCTTTACCATACTTTTTTTTCCCTCATGCATTTAAATAAGGTAAGATGTAATCTCTATTCTACATGTATTGCATTTTCTTGTTTACATGTGCAAGATTGGGATGAATGACTGATTGCTCCACCTACGCACAAACACACATGAAGTGCTAGTTGAGATGTCTTTGGCATTTGTAGCAGTAAGGATTAGTCTGTGTTGTGTGGCTGCCTGGGTTGTTTTTATGTCTGTTAATTAGTGCTGTCTCTGTCAAGGTTGGTTTTACTATTATGTAAGCTTGTGATATTGACCTTTGTGGAATGCAAATCGTGCTGTGATGAAAACAAATCTACTGAATTTAAAGGAAAGGATAAGGGATATGCAGTAATTCTTTTTTCAGGGAACTAATTGGTATTTTTAGAGGCTTATAAAGATTTGGCTTCCATGACAACCACATTTTTTAAATTATATACAAACCATTCTCTTAAACTGCATCTAAAATACATTTAGGAGACAATTTTTCGTAATACCAACTGCTAGTCAATAGTGTGTTGACCTCTGGCAGCACAGGAATCTCAGCTCGTTTCTTCAGTCACATGGTTGGATTTGGTGTTGTCTACAACATTTATGTTTGCAGGACTGTTACTTCAGTTTTATTCTTCTATCAGATGTTTACTGCATTGAGGCTACGTTTAGTTTGTAATTTATTAACTAAATAATTTTTGAATTTTTAGAAATAACTTAAAAGCTTACATATTTAAAGAGTTGGTAGTGGTCCCATGCTCAGTCTTGTCTTACTGTGAACGTAAAGCCAAATGAGAATGTTTGTTCTGTGTTTATCATCTGAATTTGAGTGTTACTGAGTTGTCAGATGTTCACTCGTGTCCAGTCCAAGAACCTGTGTGTGAAGTCACATCAGTTTGCCCAGTAAGGTTTATTCTGGAGCCAGACAAGATGGGATACGACTTTATTGTCCTGTTGAATGTCTCCTGCTGTCTTAGGGTAGAAGGAGGAAATTAGTTCTGTTCCTTCTGTGTCCTCCTGATATTCAATAGTATTGAATATAATGTGTTGCTTTTTAATGTATGGTTTATTCTGCCCTCAGCTTACATGTGCTGCAGGTTTGCTTGCTGTTGCTTTCCCTAGAGCAGTATTTGTAAAGGTTTTTACTATTTTGGCTGTAGAACATCCATTGAGTAAGTGATAACAAGGCTGCAGTTACTCACGCCTTCATTACTTCTTGGCCACACTGTAGAACTCTCCATGGGCATGACCACTGAACTTTAGGGATGCACCAAATAGTGTAGAGTACTGAAATCTCATTGCATTGCATGGATTTTCCAAAGGTCACAGACAAGCAGTCCAGCATGCAGTGCTTAGACACCAGCTTCCACTGAAAACCTATTTAACTTTTAATACTTCACCTTCAGGGTTCTTGTAGACTTTGACTTTATCTAAATGATGAACTGAAACTTTGGGATCATGACCAGTTGTTAGCTTTTTCTTATCTGGGAATGGAACTTTCTGCCAGAAGAATAAAGTGTGTGGGGGAGAGTCAGGGAAGAATGGCTGTTACAGATCTTTTTATCTTTTTTCACAGGTCTGTGCATTTCCCAGTAATCACTTTTATATATGATATATTTATAGTTGAACCTAGCAGCCTAATACTCTTTTATAATACCTCTTTTCCCAGTAGTGTTTAACTTTTCTTGATGGAGCTTAAATTTTCCAGAAACTCTGTGCAGATGCATTAGTACGGATTTTTCACAGATAGTTCTTAATTATATATACTTTGCTCTTTTGGTGTGTGGCTTGAGACCTTGGGATCTGATCTGTGCAGGTGCCAAGAACTTAATTGCAGCACTTACCCTTTGGATTGATATTGTGCTATGTAGTGCTCAAATATCTTCAGTGAGGAAAACATATTTCAGAGATTCTTATTAAAGTAAAAAAATCAGTGTAAATTCCCAAATATGAGTTAGGATATAGCTGAGGTTTAAAAAATAGCATTAACGGAGAAGCATGGTGACAGGAATCAACAAATAACTTTAATGTCAGTTGTTCAGTGAAGAGAGCTGCATACTAGCTGGGCTGGGTGAAGCTCTCTTAGCTCCTGTTTCTACAGTTCTAACCTTTGATCCATTTGCAGCCTCACTTGGCAGGCTTAAACATGGATGTGGAAACCTAACAAACCCATCAACATTTTCACACTTTATTACACATTATAGAGCAAGGGTAGAATTAAATAGGTTTTTTTTCCTTTTGAAATAAAATGTGGCATAGTCTTTATCAAATAGTCTATTGGGGGAAACTCAGAGATGAATCTACTGTAAATGCTGTTACATCATGGTTTATATTTCTATGAAAACTTATAATAATCCAAGATGGAAAAATTAGTTACGCTTTCTCTGTTTTCAGATTTGTGAGTAAGAAAGAACAGAAAGTTCTGAGTATTATTTTTTTCTGAGATGAGAACATGAAGAACTGCCAAAACTTTTATAATAGCTCTATTTTATTTATTTTTTATACTTATTTCTAGTTGGTATAACTTGCGTAAGAAAAATTACTTCCTTAGATCATTTAAATGTCTCAATAGTTCTTATCACTACTTGCAACAAAAAGATATGATAAATACTACTTTGCATTCTGCTTAATTTATTCTTAAATCATTGTTTGGCAGTTTCTTCTTTTTGAGGTTTACCATGTTGTAATGAGTGAAAAGGTGCTTCAATACCTCACCACCATTTCAATAACTTTTGTTAGATTTTTCTGTGACTTTGCCTTTTTGTTGTAAATATAATAAGCACGTAGGAGCTTCTGCCCAAGAATATATGAGAATTTTGGAAAAAGTGTCAAAGTAGTAGTGGTTTGCAGAACTGACTCTGGTAGCTTCCAGATCTTGAGAAGCAGAAAAAGTTTGTTCAAATTTTTCTTTTAAACTAAAATTTGCTACTAAGTACATTATTGTTGTAAGGAAGTTTGTTGTGGGGGACATTGCCCATTCAGACACGTGCTTGAGGTCTACTGTAGAAATGAAGGGTGTTCACACTTGCTGGGTCCTTCTGTTCTAACTTGAGAATTACCAAGGAGTAAAAGTCATCAATAGGAATCAATTAAAGTTTAACTATGTAGGTCAAAGCTGTACATTAGTCTTTTCCCCAGTAATGACTTTTATTTTTTTCCTTGGTGCTTTCTGGAGAAATAGTGGTGGTTTTGTCACAATGAAGTCTTGCTCCAAATCTGTGTTTGTGTTGCAGCAGAAATACTTGCTTTATATTGCTCCCAGGCCTCAGCTGATGTGGAATTTATTGTACTTGCTTTTTAACTGTTAGCAGGGCTGTTGTAGAGTAAACCTGTAGTTTGCAAGTGGGTGCTCAGGGTTTCATAGCAGCCTTGAGTGTTGGAGTTTGTGCAGCCCTGCTAAAGGTTAGTGTTCCAAGATAAATAAGATGTAAATGGTGAGCAAAGCAGGGCTTTTAAAGGGCTACTGGCAATTCACTAATGAAGTTTTAGTGTTTCTGTAATTATTTCTGTGTTCATGAGCTCTTGTTCATGGGCTAATTTATAAATAAGCTACTGCAATTATCTAATCAATCAGTTCTTGGTGGTGATACAGGTAGTACCTTAAGCATCTTCCTGCCCAAGTATTTTGTTTTTATTGTTGCTGCAAGTAAAAATTTGCATTAGTTTTGCAACTGACTCAGATTAAAAATTACTGTTCTCATCTCCTAACATCTGTCTCTTGCCCTCCCTCAACTAGGAATGTTTGCCATATGAAACTTGCTAGTGTGACATTAAGTACATTTGGCTGCCTAATCAAAATTAAAGTGGTTGAAGTTGGAAAAATGCTGCTAACAAAGGCATTCCAGCTAAGCTGGATTGTTTTGGCAGCACCAATGAAGAGCCAGGGTTGATACTTTCAGTTATACCTGTGCCTCTTGGGTGCTGGTGACTTTTGGCAAAATGTCAATGGAAAGCAGAAGGGACAGACAGTTATGTAAAATGACTTCATCTGCAGTCAGGAGAGAGTGACTGAGAGCACAATTTCACTTAACACTCATCAGGTTACCTTCTTTCCCTGGTCTCTCTACAAGAGAAAGCCAAGCTCCTCCACTACATTCTTTCTGAATCTGGCAGTCATGTGGCTATGGGGCTTTTGCTTCTGTGTATTGATCTGACAGGTAAATGGTGCACCAAAAAGTTAATGGGTTTTTTTACTATCATTTTGGTGATTTGGGCCACATGACTGTTGATTTCTGTGCAGAAGGGATGGCAGAAGAGACAGGGATGTTCAACTTGGGAACCAAAAAGTGCACTGGGACAGGTTCCTCTTCTTGTGTCATCTTACTGTGACTGTAGCGTTGGTAATTTCTGAGGGTCTTTACTGTAAAAAGTTGTCTGAATAACATATTTCATAATTGATTTAAAAAGGTTGTTTTTAATATTGTTTCATTTTTTGGTGCTCTTACAAGTGTCTCTGATGTAAGCTGTTTTAATGGAAACTTAGATTCTGTAAGATTTGCATATACAGACTTACTAGATGAAAGATGCAAGTGCTTTTTTGCATTTTGTGTCAGTAGTAAATGGTAAAATTACTATCTAAGTAAATACTTTCTTCCCTCCTATCCAAGTGTCAACTTTTTTCCCCCACTATGCTGGTTGTTCATTCCTAGACTGCAGAGACAAATGATCACATATCCTGCCTTCCCCTCATTCCTCTGGGACAAAAAAAATGTACCTATGTACAGCTGAATTTGAATTTGAATGTTTCTTAAAACTGAAATGGTTATGCTGGTACTGCATTGTCTTCAAAATGTAATTTGAAATACTTAGTAAATAAAGAAAGGCCCCAGATCTCTGCCTTAAAATGTTGTTTTAAGATGACAAATGACAAAATACTTTGTTGATTACTTTTGTTTTCTCCAGGCATTATTTTTAAGATCTGTCTCCTTCAAGCTTTCTTTTAATTTTAAGATAAGTTTTAAGTTTGGGGTTTTTTGCCCCTTCATTTTAGCCTTGACATTGGTCTGCCTTACATATTATCTACTTATATCATTAGAGAAATCAATGAAAGGTTGAATGTGACTCTCATACATATTTGCATCTTAGCTTTCAGAAGAGCTGGGAAATGGATGGATCTAACTAGACAGAATTAGTCACCTGCTGTAGAAAGGAAGAATAGTGCAGAATAAGGGTGATGATAGGAATACACAAACTGAGTTAAGAGAAGCCTGCATGAAAAGCAGAAATTAAAGAAGTTAGCAGTCTTGCTTTTTACTTGTCATCTGAAGGAAGAGTTGCAAAGGCAACAAGATCTTTACAGAAGAATGTTTTTATTTTGTGCTTCCTCCCTGCTATTTCAGAAAAAAAATTTTATACCGGAGGAAATGGTACTCTGAAGTTCCTCTTTTCCAGAATAAGGGTACTGTTAGATGATTTTTCTGCCAGGCTTTACTGTCAAGTTATCCAGATGCCTCATTTTCAGAGGAAAGTAATGTTTACAAGATCCTTGTGAGCTAGAAACTTGGAACTCCAAAGCTTTTGTTACTGCTCTCCCTTCCAGTTTAAAGTTGCATTCAGATCTTTTTGTTATACTGGTGGGATGTGGCGTATGTTCTCTTTAAAATCTGGAAAAGCTACAGGTAACATATATTCCTTCCAGTTCCTTATCCAAAACCTTGAATATTCATTTGCCAAGCAGATATTTTCCAAAAGTAGGGAAGTTTTTCTCTCAGGAGGAAGCTGATCCAGGCTTTAATAGAGATGTGGTACTTTCTGCAAGTCTTAATTGCATTTGCGCTACGTAATTCAAAGATTTTTCCATTTGTTTAAAATTTTTACACTAGAACTTTAAGGAGGATTGTGTGTGCAGTTTATCTTGGTGGCAGTGATTCTTGCTCAAAAAAAACCTCCTGTAGTTGGTAATTTTCTGTAGCTTACCCAAATTATACTTAGGATAACTAATTACAAAGCCAGATGTATCCTTAGTTTCAAGTTGAATTTAATTGAACTGTTAAAAATCTTACCAAGTATTTTGCCAAGTTTGTGACAGGAAGAACTATTCTTATGTTGGTAGCAATGACATGTTATTGATGACTAAGAATTAACATTGCTCAGAAATGCTGAGCTCAGGCATCTGAGATTCAAATGTGAAAAAAAGTCATCTTCATTACTGTATGTCAGTATTAGGTTTTAATGTGAACACTATGTTTGTCTGCAGTCTCTGTGGGAGGAATATGTGACATTTACACTATTTGAATTACTGTGCTCATCATAGAATTTTCTTATCCTGCTAACCAAGCTATTTTTTCCGACCTGGAAGTGCTGTGCTAGAGTTGCATAGGATGCATTTAGCAAAAAAATACTGCTTATTTTGGACAAACTGTGTGCAAATTCCTGCTGTGCTGTAATAAACAAACATAGTAAGAAAACCCCCAACAAGATCTTTTCCTTGCCTTCTACTGAAAACTTCCTTTTGCTGCACTTAGAGCAGTTCGTAGTAAATGCAGTAACATCAAACACTTCATGTTTGTATTCTTGTGTGTAGCTGATCTTTGAAAATACCTTATCCAAAGCTGGATTTTTAGTTGTTTCTGCTTTCAAGAACTATGTGCATTTATTTAAGCTTACAGCTTCCCTCAGAACAGAATTTTTAAAAGATGATTAAAATACAGGGGTGTGTGATGCTTTCCTAATATTGGAACATAACACTGTGTGTTTACACTAGGTAGCAGGCCTGTACTGTAGCAGAATGTCAGTTTTTTTCATTTTGTTTTCCTGATTAGGTTGTCTAATCCTCACTCTTAGTCACCCAAGGTGCTACTGATGATTTAGTGAAGTTCCTTCCTTGTCCTGTTGGTCCAGGAGTACCATTAGATTCTCTTTTGCTGTCAAATGAAACTCAGTACTGCCCCACAGAAATTGAAGCTTCTGATTCCAGAGTTTTGCTGTGTGTGGTGTTTAGCAGCTCCAGCTGGATACCTTATTGTTTTTCAGTTTTAACAGGTGCAGAGGTGGGTATCTAAAAATTCTGTTTGCTTTTTGCATTACCAGCATCTGTTGGGTGATGACAACTCTTGTCAGAATATTGTTTGAAATAGACTGGTTGTGACTACCTTTAGGGAGAGCTCCCTGAAGTTTAAAAAGATGTGCTTGGCAGTATGTAGTGCCTGTGTTTTCTGCTACTTTAGATAACTGGGAATATACATTACTAAGAACAGACTAATGTAGCTTTGTCTTCCCTGCATTAGCTTCAGCATCAGCTGAATCTGAATTAAGGAGTATATATTTGAAAAGCAGGCACTTTGCTTTTAAAACAAAGCCACTGAATGTCAGGAGGTGGTACTTGGTAATTTGGCACTGGACCTTGTACAGATATTGCAGTTCTCTGTATGAAAATGGCAAGGTGTTGAGAATAAGAAGTGTTGAGAAAGAGCTTTACTGATTCCTGCGTGGTGTGATGTGTTTGAAACTGCAGGAAGCTGTTTACAGCAGCAGACTCTGAAGTGCGCAGCTTCCAGGCTGTTGTGGTGGGTGATTATCCTGGCTACTGTGTGGTGACTGCCTGACTCAAATTTATTGCTCTGTGCTTGTAGTCGAGTCAGTTGACCTCTACTGCTCTCATCCCCAAAAGCTTTTAAGCTGCATGTGGGATGATAAGCAGTGGCTGAACCTGAGTTAATTACCTAAGTGTCTAATGTATTTGAACTCCTGCTTATGAGGAGGGTAGCTGATACAAAGGGAAGAGTAAAAAGATGTTTCCCCTGTATATGCGTCACAGTTTTTAGGATGACCTCTAATTAATGGTTGTTACAAACTTAGCAAGTTTGAATAATGCTTCTGGAAAGTACAAAAGTTTGTACTGGATTAAAATTGTATTCTTCAGGGTAACTTTAGCCTCGTTAATGGTAACATGTTCCCGTGTGATCCTCAGTGGTCTTTTCATTTGCTAATTTACTTTTAGTGGTAAGTGAATGTATTTTTCCAAAGGCTATGGCTTTTATCAGTAGTGGTGTTTACCAGACTTTTTGCTCCCTGTCCTGCTGCTTCAAATTTGATACCTCCATTTCTGCCCACCCCTTCCTATTTTTGTTTGCAGGCTTCTGAAAATCTAGAATTATTATCTTTGTTTTCATGACTGAGCTGGAATTGTAGATACTTGCCATCAGTTTTACTTAGTTAAAATATAAAAAACTCCATTGTCATGTAGAAATGCAAATTAAAGAAATTTGTGATTTATGCATCCTGGCTACAATCTTTCTCATATTCCCAGAAGAAACTTTTTCTCATTAAAATAGAAGTTGGGAACCTGTAAATAGACTGAAAATTATGTACTTCTAGTTTTCCTTGTAGGGATTGTATTTAGGCTGTTATTGGCAAATAGTAACTGCAGTTGTCACATTTCTAGCTTTCACTTTTTGGGTGTAAGCCTAATTAAGATTTGGATGGTTCCCGCTGGCTGTGGGGGAGAAAACCTGCATATCTTTGTTGCTACGAAGAAATTAGCTTTGATTAATGTTTCTCAGCTCTGGTTGCAACAGTATTTAGGAACTAACAATTCTGGCTAATAACCAACACTATAATCTGATTCAGGCTTGCCAGCACTGCATTTTATAGGTTGGCAGATTTAATTAGCCTATGGTTAGTTCATGACAGTAAATAACACACAAACATTGCAAATGCTGTGTCAGTAATCCATAAAAATCATAACTAATTTTAATACCAGAGTGTTCCTGCTGAAGATCATATATGTTTGGTGTTGTCTGGCTGAGAAAAATTGATCCTAGCATGTTGAAGCTGATACAGCTGCTTTAGTTCACATCCTGTATATTTAGTGCATTGTTGTACCATAAGGCTTGCACTGGTGAAACTGAATCTTTGTGTTAATTGGCATTGATTTGAGTTCTGAGTTGAGGTGTAGTCTTTGCACACAAACCCTAAACTGAGTATGCTGAATTTTTAAACTTGCTTTGCAACCTGTGCCTTCCTCTCTCTAAGCAGACCAGCCGGCTTTGGTTAGATCATCTCACCAGCTGCTAGCAAGAGTTGTTCTGTAGAGCATGATTGCTTGTTCTGTGATATGATATCAAGTGCTGCATGTTTTGTGGTGTTTGCTATGCTTTTTATCAAAGTAAAGAACAGCTTACTAAATTACCCAGAAAAAACAGCTGAATGTTAAGTAAGACACGCAGGATGCCACTGTATAGGTATGTATGTAATTCAGGTGTGAGGTTGGAGGGTAATTTGAATACTTCTGGCATTCATGCCATCTCATCAGACATAGGAAGAAACAAACAAGGTAGAATTATAGAATCAGTTGGGTTGGAAAAGACCTCTAAGATTGACTTCGACTGTAAAGTAACACATTCAAGTCCACCAATAAACCATGTCCTGTAAGGGCCACATCTGCAGGTCTTTTAAATGCCTCCAGTGATGGTGACTGAAATAACCACCTTATGTTCTTGAAAGATCACTTAGTTCAGCCTGGTGGAGAGGTTTGATCGTTGATGGATCAAAGAGGTTGCTTACTTACATGCAGAAGAAAAACAGTGTTTTCACTGGTCTTTCATAATGAGGTAACTTGTCCTAGTTTAAAAGTGCCTTGCAGAGCTAATGTGAGTGCTTGCAGGATCAGTTCTGCCAGGCTCCTCAAAGAGCATCAGCACCCCACCCTGTGCCTTGCCAGCCCAGTGAGATCACTGAAAAAATAAATGGCTCCATAAGCACTGGAACTAATGACTTCTGTTTTATGTGGTTTTGTCTTTTGTGGTTGATTTGTCTTTGGCAAGATCAGAGGGGTGTTCTCTGCCTGAAGTGGTTTTTTTTTGCAGTAGGGCTGTTTGCAGACTTTCTCAAAAATAAAGCTCTTCTGGTGTTCAAAAAGATATAAGCTTGAGTTTCACTTTCCCAGCTCAGCACTTACAAAATCCATTTCTCTTATTCATCCACCTATTTTCACAAAATCTGTAGGAGTAAATGTGAGACTCTTTGTTATATTTGGATGGTGGGGGTTGGTTAAATCAGATTGCTTAGACACAGTAACAGCATTAGGTCCGAAGGCAAGGAAACCAGACTAAAAGTATTGGTGATTCCTTGTGGTTGTTATTATAACCAAATTGTTGGGCTCTCCTTAGACTCCAGGTGGTGCTACGGTACCACCTGGATCATTTTTCTTGGGTAACCAGTAAGGTTTATCTGCAGAAGTTGGTGAACTTGCCTGCTGCCTTCTCAAAGCTGAAGTAGTAGAGGAGTAAACTGAGAAGAGTATTTCATGCACTAAATGTTTTTGTGGCTTTGTAGAGAGCATAACTGTTCTGCATGCTAAGATATTTATTTCTGTTCATAGCTAAAGGCCAAGAACAAGTACTGTTATCTGCGTTTTGTTTGTTTTTGTTTTGTTTGCCTTACTGCTGTTCTAGCTGGCAATATTGTGTCATATTTCTTGCTGCAGTAACTCAGACTCAGTAACTCATTCCACCAGAGCATGAGTAACATTGCTTGTCTGCCTCACAAAAAATAGTAGCAAGTAAAATATAATTTGTGGTTGGAGTGAAATTGAAGTTATTGGATAACGATGCTATCTTGCACTATCTGGCTGTTTCTTTGCCTCAGTGCCTTTTACTAGAGTCAAGAGTTACTGAGAGTTATGTAGAGTCAAGTTATTTGCACACCTGTTTCAGAAATAAGTGAGGGGATAGAGGCTAACTGTTTCTTTTCTTTGAAAATGGTGTGTGTTCTTCTCCCTGGTATGTGTTAAAGCAAGAGAATTTCAGGTGTGGCACCAGTGGGGAGTGATAGTATTTATATAAGATATTAATGGTATTAATGGTCTTAATATACTTGATGTTAAAATCTGTGAAAAATACTTTCAGGTTTCATATGCTAGATAAAAGGTTTGTGAAGGGTTGGAGAGTAATTTTAGAAATTGCTTTTGTGGAATGCAGTTTGGGGCGGGGGGGATGGAAGGAATGACCTCTGCTCTTGTCTGTGCTGCTGATTAGATTGAAAGTCTTGCATTATGTTTTTATATTTGAACCTTTTTTATTTCATGCACCTCTTAGTTTAGGCTTGCCACAAGTTTTTTTTCAGAAAGAGATGTATTGCATATAAGTGTATGTTTATATTGTGTTCTTCTGGTGACACTCTGCCTATACCATCCTCTTTGTATGTTGCCTATTATTTGTTTGATTGGAAACTTGTCCTTAGGGATATGAAAAATCTGGGGTCAATATACATGGATGTGGCAGTAAAATATGGAAGGTTGACTGTGGTTGGGATTTATGGATGAATTAGCTTTCTAAACAGATATTGCAAGTAAAAATTCTTTATCTTGAAAGCAATGATTTATCTTGTTCTCTGCAGGAAAGAATGCAAATCAGATGCTACTTCCAAGATCTCTGAATCCGACCCTGAGGAATTATCAGATGAAGCGAGTGCTGACACTTTCTATGGCGCTTCTCCCCCTAGTACACCCCGCCAGATGAAGCGTATGTCAACAAAGCATCAGAAAAATAACGTTGGCAGACCCGCTAGCCGCTCCACTTTGAAAGGTAGTTGTGGTGTCTTGGTTTTTTTCCTAAAGGGATCATAGTCATAGCAGTAGCCTGTTGTTAGCTGATGGAGGGATTATACAGAAGATGGAGCCAGATACTCAGGTGCAGTGAGAGAACAGGAGGCAGCTGTTGTAAGTTGCAACGAGGCAAAACTCTTGGGTATTATAAGAAGACTTTTGCTGTGAGAGTGCTCAAATAATGAACACTTTGCCAGAGTAGCTGTTGGATTGTGGAATCTCCATCTTTGGAGATTTCTAAAACAGAACTGGTTAAGATCCTGAGCAGGCTAAACTAGTTGAGAAATGAACCCATCTTTGAGCAGAAAGTTGGAAAAAATTACATTTAGAAGAATTTTTCAATCATTTTTTTTCTGTGATTCTGTGGTCTCTGGTAATGGTGTAGTTGCTTTTCTGCCCAAATTTCATGTTCTGAAGCACTTTGCAGGCTGTTTATTGGAAAATACAGTTTTCAGTGATTATTCTTTACTCTTTAACATCATTGAAGCACTGAAAGTGTAGTTACTTCTGCTTGCTTCTGACACTTCAGAATAAAGAGGTAATGGGGGAAAACCCAAAAGATGCTTGATATGCATTTTTTCCTAATGTTACTAAGTAATGGTATCTAATAATAAAACCTTTTATATTAAAGTGTTTTTTTTTTTTTTTGGTTGAGATTGCATGGGTGCAAAAAAGCCATTTAAGATTGCATGCTCAGAGTTTTCGTACAGAATACAGCTAGGTTTTTGTGGGGGGTTTTTTGTTGTTTGTTTGTTTAATATATTTTTAAACAAGTAGCAAGCTATGTCAGATGATTATTTGCCAGAGTTATGGCATCTTGACTATTGCCAGTTAATGTTTTTGAAGCAATTTTTAAAACTGCTTCACATGAAACAAGGAAATGCTGCAGTGCATAGTAAGGATTACATTTTTGAGGTAAAATGTAGGGAGGAAAAAGGTAAATTGTTTGGCACGAATAAGGAAGTATAGTCAATTCTTTGGTTGTATTGAGCTGTGGAAAGCAAGTTCATAATGAAAGAAGGGCCAATACAAACATTTTCCAAAGCTTCTGTTTCCCTTTCACTTTATACAACCTCCAAATAACGTCACCGAAGAGAACATTCACCAAAATACCTCTTCCTTGTATGAAATTACAAAGAAATCTTGTTACTCTTGCCAGTTAACTGTAGGCATTGGAATTATTAAGCCTCTTTAACTTTGCTAAAAGGCACATTTAAAAGCCAGTAAAATTCTTCTGTCATAACATTAACCCTATTTATTTTAACCTTGTATATAGTGGTTGTGTAAACTTTTGTTGCTTTTGGTGATTTTTTTGTTGTTGTTTTATTCTGTGCTTTAAGAAAGAGTTAATTTCTAAACAGAGACATTGTAATACTAAAGAAATATATGTATTATGTTTCATTGTTAGCCTTTGCTTCTGAGCGCATATTAAAGATTGATACCTTTCTGAGAAATAATGAACTGTTGTTTATCCCTGCTTTTAGATTTTGAGTTTTTGGAGCAAGGTCTTTCTGTTTGTGGGGGAATGGTTCTTACTTCTGTCATGATAGTGTCCTGTTCTTGGTTGCCATGAGTATATCTTAAAATATGTTAATGGTTTGTTTCAGATTAATTGGATAGTGTTGTGCAAAGTGTCTTTTTCTGGAAAGTCCATAGTTTGGTTTGGTTTTTTTTCCTAACTTTGCGTATGTGTACAATCTTAGAACAGTTATTCTGTATTATGAAGAGAAAATAAAAAAGCCAACCCAAAATCTTGTGGAGTATTTGGTTGACCTTGAATGTGTATCCATGTACTATTACTGAGCTTGAATGGCTGTACTTCAGTAAGAGAATTCATTCAAGGGTTAATTTGATGTAACTAACCACTTAAAAAAGTAAATTTGAAATAACTTTTCAGATGTTTACAAATAACATTTAAGGCATCTTTATTTAGACAGCTGAAAGAATTTTGGGAATTAGGGGCTTGCTTACTTGCTCTTCTGATACTTATTTGTTTAATTTGTTTAGTTTCTGTCACATAAAGTTTCATGTAACTTGCATTAAGCATCCAAACATAAATTGATGCAATAATCTGTTTAGTTTCTGAATTGTTTCTCCTGGTGCCCAAGACTTTTGGAATTCGCATTTTTCTAAGCTAAATCCAGTTCAGAGGTGCTTGTAAGATCTACCTGTGTCTCCTGAACTCCATGAATGCTTGCTTACTTGCTGAAGTGTTAGCTTCTCTTCTTCTTCTTTTACTATGTAAAAGCAGTGCTTATGTCTGCTCTTTAGTACAAAATTTTTGCAGCTTCATACTTGAAAGGGAACCACTGTTCACCCTGCTTTCCTACCCCCATCATGTTCCTCTCGTGCATTTTATTGTATTTTCTTTTAATGACCTGTTTAGGATCTTGGACTCCACCACATGCTCCCTCTCACCAACTGATGGTGGCTTAGTTGTGAAACCCCCTATTCTTTGTAGCATTAAAAGTAATCATAACTCAAAATTTATTAATACAGGTGGACTTTTTTTGCAAATTAATTGAAGTCTATATTACAATATGGCAGTAAAATTAGTAATAGGAACTCATACAGTTATATCATTCATATTCATTGATTGAAGGACTGTCAATGATTCATGTTCATTGATTGAAGGTGTGTTTGAATCATTGGTGGTGTCTATTTGATGAGAGGATTTTGAAACAGTTTGTAGATTATTGTGCCTGGGCTTTGTTAAGAATGATAAACATTCAAGTATTATGGCTTTTTGGATGTCTAATAATTTATGATTTTTAACTTACCTTTCTTTCGATGTGTTTTGGTGGTGTGGGGAATCTTAAGATTAATGATAAGGGAGACTAACATGTTAAAAATACAAACTGAAGGGATCTAGAGGTCCTCCTATCGAGAATGTAAGTTAAGAAAGTGATCTTTAAATGTAATAGCGTTTTAATTTATTTTGCAAGACCACCAAAGTCTTCAACATCAAAGTGCTGTTAGAAGTTGATTTATTTCTAAGTCTGTGTGGAGAGGGTGTATGTTTCATCTCTGTAAGCCTCCATTTTCAGTCCGCTTGCCTGCCGATGCAAAGTGCCCCTTCCTGCTGTTTGCCTGGCCTAGCTCTTTGGGCTGTTGCCTCCTTGCAGTGGCACCAGCTGTGGTCAGTGAAAATAGACAAAGTATTCAGCCATCATTCTGAAAGTCTTTTCTGTTCTTGAGTGAGCAGAGGCCCTGTGACCCTGCAGCTTGTTGTGTTCCAGCTGCCCATCAGTTGGAGCTGCTGGCCTTCAGTAGTCTGCATACAGGTGCTTCTCTTCAGCCTGCTACCACTTCTGAGAGAGAGAGAACCACTCTTTTCATGACAAGTGGTTCCTCCTATTCTGATCTGCAAAGCCTAGACTGAAGTGCTTTTGTTACTACTGCAGAAAAGTGACAAGGTTTGCTACGTCTGAGGAAACAACAGGAAGAGTGGGGGAGATAGCACCTTTCGGCAGGAAAGTGCTGTTGTTTTTAGTAAGGAACAAGTGTGTTTGTGTGTTGCGACAGTGGGGAGGTAGGCTCAAGGTGCGAAGGCAGTGTATTAAGATTACAGAGTGATTCACAAAACTAAGGTCAGCCTCCATAAGAGGCAGGATTGGTGCATTCAAGCTAAATTTCAAAATCTATATATGCTCCACTTTTTATGAAATTGCATGTGCAATGGAGTCTCTTTAATTCTGTTTGACTTTGATACTGTAATAATACTTTGTTGTATTTTGAGTTTTTGTTTGGGAGGTTGTGACAAATGTATGGAAAATGAACTTGGAAACCATTCTTTTCCTTCTGATCATACTCAGTTCTCAGTAGATGGCATACTCAAGGTGAGAATTGACTGAGGTCCTTTCTACAAAAGAGGTAAAGCAAGAGAAGGAAAAAATCCTTTGGTTTAGCATATAGTAGTGCTAACTTATAATAATAATAATACATTTTACTTCTATCCATGCCTGTTTTGTTTTATTGATATTAAACAATGTTTTGCTCAAACTAAGAAATGTGATTGGGAACTGAATTGAAAAATGCTTGTTCTTGTTGCTGCAGTCACATTCTTTGTTTTTTCTTTTCTTACAGAAAAGATGAGTGTGCCAGCTCAGTCTTTGCATAAAGACAATGGGAAGACCATTGAGAATGTGGAGGAGCACAGCTATAAGCAAGGGAAAAAGATCAGAGATGCCCTAAGGACAACAGAACGAGATCACAAGAAAAATGTGCAGTGCTCATTTATGTTAGACTCAGTTGGTGGGTCTCTGCCAAAAAAAACAATTCCAGATGTTGATCTCAATAAGCCTTACCTCAGCCTTGGCTGTAGCCATGCTAAGCTTCCAGTATCTGTGCCCATGCCAATACCCAGAACTACACGCCAGTCTTCTAGGACTGATTGCCCAGCAGACCGGTTAAAATTCTTTGAAACCCTGCGGCTTTTGTTAAAACTTACCTCAGTCTCAAAGAAGAAGGACAGGGAACAACGAGGACAAGAAAACACCTCTTCTGTCTGGTTGAACCGATCCAATGAACTGATCTGGCTGGAGCTGCAAGCTTGGCATGCTGGCCGAAGCATTAATGACCAAGACCTCTATCTCTATGCAGCCCGTCAAGCTATCCCCGATATCATCAATGAAATCCTCACCTTCAAAGTGGACTATGGAAATGCCTCCTCTGTAAAAAATGGAGCCAGTCTCAATGGTACTTCAGGAGAAGGAGTTTGCAAATCAACACATGGAACTAGTGCTTTGGGTTACTCAAACTACCATGAACACCTCCATCGCCAGCGGGTCTCATTTGAGCAGGTAAAGCGAATAATGGAGCTGCTGGAGTACATAGAAGCACTTTATCCATCTCTGCAGGCTCTTCAAAAGGACTATGAAAAGTATGCTGCAAAGGACTTCCAAGACAGGGTGCAGGCACTCTGTCTATGGTTAAATATTACAAAAGACTTAAATCAGAAACTAAGGATTATGGGAACTGTATTGGGCATAAAAAATCTTTCAGACATTGGCTGGCCAGTGTTTGAAATTCCTTCTCCTCGACTGTCTAAGGACAATGATCCAGATGATGAAGACATTGATAGGGAAACAGAAGTAAAGGAATCCTCAGGAACATGCACAGAGGAGAGTGATGGTGAAGAACAAATCTCTGAGGAGAATGTTGAGGAGCTTAGACAAGCCATCAAGAACAATTTTACTAATAAGCCAAATTTTGACTTTGAGGACCATTTTTCAAGGAGGCTTGATAGGCTTGAATCTGAGGATGACTCTACTTCTTGGGTTGTTCCAGAATGCAGTGCTGAGGGAAGCTGCAGCCAACACTGTTTGACCTCTATTTACAGGCCGTTTGTTGATAAAGCACTGAAGCAAATGGGGTTGAGGAAACTAATTTTAAGACTGCACAAGCTAATGCATGGTTCATTGCAAAGGGCCCGTATGGCGTTGGTAAGGAGTGACCACCAGCTGGAGGTAGGTTACTAGTGTAAATGGATAACAGGAGTACCTCCTTGCTGTATTGTTCCTAAGTGAAAGTGTAGGAACTGGGGTCTTATGAAAGTTTTGGTTGCTTAGTTGGTTTTTGAAAGACAGTGTGTATTATGATTGGGAGCCCACTTCTCCTTCCACGGAAATGAATGTGTCATTTGACGGAATTTGTGTGAAGCCCGAGCTAGTTGTCTGTTCTTGTTTGTAATAGAAATGACATTTTTATGATAACATCTTTGTTCATTACATTTTGTAATGTCTAAATCAACAAGTCAGAAAAATCACTGTATAAAACTGGGTGCAGCAGTTCAATTGGGAGAAAAATCAGATATGGAGGTGGTAATTTTTGTCGTTTTCAAGACTGGATGTTTTTTGCAAGATGTTCTTTATAAAAGTGTCACTATAGTTTTGTGGTTTTTCTCATCTACGTAAATGAAGTACTATGGTGGCATATTATGCTTGAGGAGAGACGGGATAAATGAATGGACTCTCTGAACCTTGAATTCTATGAAAAGTTATGGTAGTGTGTTGCATTCTTTATCTGGCTTTTAGTTTATTCTTTTTCTTTGGGTAATTTTATATTCTTAATTAAGAATGACTATGAGTTAATAAAACCAATTTCGGAATTAAGTAGTTAATGAAGGACAGTAGTTTCGCATTGTGGGATGCAGTAAACTAATTCTTTCAAGGCAAAGAGTATTGATTTTTAATTTGTAGACATTTTTGTGCTAGGAAAAATTGGTGATAAGGATTACTTGCTGTCTTTGTTAAAGTGGCACTCTGAATTCTGGACGAAGGTATCTCTTAGCCAAATGCCCATTCTGATATGGATACCATATGGGGTCTTTGATACATTGCAGATCTCTTAATGTTAAACGTCATGTTTGCAAAAGGAATAAGAATTTTTTTATCTCCTGTGGAGGTTATTTTTTTAGGATTAATAAATTTATGTATATAAAGCTATTTGATTTTGAAAGCTTTTATTTATGCTGTTACTAATGTAGATATTACTGTAGAAAGGAAGCTATTAGTTGAATTTTTATTTATTCTCTAATTGGTTTCAGCTTGTGTTTTAGAAAATTTGCATTAAAAATATGTGAAAATTTTCTTAGAGTCAAGTGCCTAAGGAAAACTTGCAGATACCTTGTTATGATAACGATAAACACCCCCAAACCATGTACACTTAAAAAGTTCAGCTTAATCTATAAGTTGAAATACATTAAAAAAGTAAAAGTAAATAAGACATAGTATGGAGATATTGAAAATGGACTTTGAAAATATTTTTCAAACTGCTAAACACCTCAAAAGTTTTGACCGCTTAAGGGTTTTTAAAACAGGTTAATGAAACATTAAGTAGCTACAGTTTTTGCTGCAGCTTCACAGAATTAAAGTTCCTGATAATGTAGTGTTGGATGACTTGTATAAGATGTAAGGTTAATCTTTTCTCCCTCCTTCTCTACCCTTGTGACTGCTTTGAATGTTCATTTTCAGTAGATACTACATTTTCTTTGGAATATTATTCTCTTTTAAGAAATGATTTTGAGTAAACGTGAATGTTATAAAACTGTAAACTTCTTTCCTGCACCAACATTTAAGGCACATTGTCAGAAAAAAATCCCAAATAAGTCTTTGTCACAAATGTGGTACCTACTGCAGCAAAAGATGACTTTATACTAAAATGGAAGAGATGGGTTTCAATTGCTTGATCTTTGCACCTGACAATTCTTTTAATGTAGTGTCTTTGGTTTTTTTAGTGCAGTCCAGGTTGATACTTGTATGCAGACAGAGTTGTTAGTATTCTGTTAATCTCTATTGCTTCTGTTACTTTTGTAACTTGACTCTGTGTTTATGTGTGTACTTACACTTTTAAATCTCTGGACATACTTTTGTTTCTATTGTTGCTTAACCACTGTCTAAAACACATCTAAAATGTGCTTTCTGGATTCTTCCACTGTATACATTTTAATGCTCATTTCATCCTAAATATGTGTAAATCTTTATATATATATTGCTGTGTCTTAGTGTTTTCTAAAACATATTTGATTCCTCAATAGGCTCTGATACTTTAACGAGGCTCTAGACACTAT
Source organism: Entomyzon cyanotis (assembly GCA_024500445.1). Classification (NCBI taxonomy): domain Eukaryota; kingdom Metazoa; phylum Chordata; class Aves; order Passeriformes; family Meliphagidae; genus Entomyzon; species Entomyzon cyanotis. The sequence goes on along the minus strand of JAKEPQ010001015.1, from coordinate 1,944,244 downwards.
AGAGTCCATTTTATGTAGAAGTTGTACAATTTCATTCTTGATGAAGATGGGTAATATTTCTAACTTTAGCGTACACAATTTGATGTTATTTTAATATAATGTATTTAAGCTTGTGTACCCTGTTTGTTGTTTATTCAACTGGCTGCACTTCTGAGTGTGATTTTTTGTATGATCTCAATAAATGGCTTAGAGTTTTTCTTGGGGTGTTTATAAGAAGCATTTGAAACATTTCATATTGGGCTTGCAGAAGATTAAGATTAGTCAGATTGAACAATAGCAGTTTAGGTGTCTGGTACTAAACCATAATGTAATTTCCTGTTATCCTTGATGTTAGAAAATGATATTACAAATTTATTGATTTTGGCTGTTATTTTTGCTCATAGACTAGTTGTTGTTTAATATTTTTGTAAGAACTGAATTTCCCAAAACTATATTTGCATCACCATGAGGATTGTATTTCTTAAATTTTTTTTTTGTTGTACTGTGGAAGTGTAGTATTTTCATGATCTGTTTGTTAATGAAAACTTCTTGTATGAAAATCTTTAGCTGTGATGCAATTCTGGTGCTATATTTTTTTTTTTTTTAAGAGAGTAAAAAGAAGACATGAATATTCCATCTAAGAATGGAATTTAGATTTAAAACCATCTAAGAAGATATGGTTTTAAATATGTGTTTTAATCTTCTGCGAGATTGTAAAACTTAAAAGGTTTTTTAAACTTTCTAGGCAGTATTTTATCATTGATCTAATTTCTGGTAATGTTTTCCTCCCTTTTGTGGTGATTTATTTAAATTTGGCTGAAGAAAAACGTAGAAAAGGCTAGTTATGTCTACTGGATGAATGAAGGATATTCAGATGTCATAGTTAGCAGCTGAGAAACGAGAATAAGAATAAACCAAACTTAATCTGAAACAAATCTTATCCTTAAATGATGACCAGTGTGTTGCTGTCTTCGAGAGCTACACATTTTCTGCAGTCCAGCTTTCCTTTCTAAATTAAACCCCAGAGTGCCTCCATGTACAGACTTGCTTCGAATGGTATCACAATGTGTATAGTTTAGATTTCTAGGATGTTTATTTCATATAGTCTTAATTATCTTCTCTAATTAGAAAAGCAATTTTATTTAAGTGTAATCTTAATTAAAATGAAAAGTTAGTTTATTGTTAAAAAGATCCCAAAACCCAAAAAAATCACCAAACAACAAACCAGTTTGATCTCTATATTTCATCTTTCTTTTTAAAACAGTTTAAATTTAAGATCTACTAAAATTTGAACGTTACTTTTTGTGTACTTTGGCTTAGTTTAGCTAGTGACACTTTTTCAAATATTGCATTCATTTGCAGTGTGGAGTTTTATGTGAATATATCATTACCTGTTTGAAAAGGAACAAGGTTATGTACCTGGTGTAGCTTAGTGCACACTTGTTCCTCTAGATATTGTCATAACAGAAACACAAAGTAAGTGATTTTGTTCCTTCTCAAGGGTCATTAATTGTTTTTCCTCAGAATGAAGATCCTTAAAAGAAAGGTAGCTTTAAAAAGCCCCCAGTGACATAAACTTGAAACTTCAGTGGTTGACTTGTCAGTTAATAGACTATTATCTTTTAAAAAACGTATTTCTATGCATGCTACTTTAAACAAATCCAAAATCCTAAAGAATTTTAAGGATCCTTTTCATGATACCTATTTTTTGTTACAGTTTTCAGAATTTCCAGATCCCATGTTGTGTTCAGATTATGTGCAGTTACTAAATTTCCCACCTTGTTGCGAGCAAAAATGCAGCGCTGTGTCATGGGAGGAGTTGAAATCCATGGATTTGCCATCTTTTGAACCTGCGTTCTTGGTCCTCTGCCGAGTCCTGCTCAATGTTATCCATGAGTGTCTCAAGCTGAGGTTGGAACAAAGACCTGCTGGGGAACCATCTCTTTTGAGTATTAAACAGGTTTGCTTCAACTGCTTTTTTTAACATATATTTCATGTTTGAAATACTTTGAAATAGTCATTTCATTATGATGTGGTTGTCCATTTAAAGAGGATTAATGTTAGAAATTACAATGTATAATTACGTAATAATTTTTGTAAATAGTCCTGTATTTTATGTGGAGATCTGCTTTTTGCATAATAAATAACTGGTCATACATACTTCTCTGATTTAGGTTTCCAAATAAAACCTGGTGATTAAAAATACTATTAGCCAACAAAAGTAAACACTATTAGTTCCATTTGCATTATAAACTATGTAATCTTCTGTAGCACATTTTCCTTCATTTGGGTTTCTTAGGCAAAATGAGCAGTTTTAAGGGTCTGTATATATCTTTTCAATTTGATAATTTTTCTCTTGCAAATGTAAGACATCTGCTAACATGCAGTAGTCATATAATGAAAATTAGGAAGAAAAACAAAATTAAAAAAAAAAAAGATCTTCCTCAGCATATTGTATTATGTAAGTATATGATATTTTCTATGGGTAGTGACCCAAGATTGTCAATCCTGTCACTGGTTGAGAATATTGTATGAGGATTTATTTTTTGAAGGCTATCAGGTACAATGAAGGATGTTTAGATCAATGCCATTTTTCCAAGTGTGGTCCAGGACATACTAAATTCACCTGATCTCCCTGCACCCTGGTGAGCATAACTCTAAGGGTAACCATCTAAATAAGCTCTTCATGGACTGATAATGATTTCACATTGCAGTTATTTGCTGCTTCCTGTCCCACACAATATTTCTGAAAAGGCAAAGGAGCTGTGGAGGATGTTTCACAAAGAGATCTGTTTGTTTCCTGAAGAATTATAATTCCTAAAATCTGGACTCCTGTTTTGAGCTTGCTCAAGGAGTCTGTAATACACTGTAACTTCTGTCAAGTTCACAGTGTATTACAGAATTACAGAGAAGTCTGTATTAGAGATACTCTGGTCAACCTTCTGGAAGCTGAGTCCTATAATTAAATTGGTCTCCAAAACCAAATTAGATTGTTTTATTATGATATTAGAGCATTGTCAGCAGGTTGAGGGAGGTGATCCTGCCCCTCTACTCAGCCCTAGTGAGATGCATTAGGAATGCTGTGTCCAGTTCTGAGCTCCTCAGTACAAGAGAGACATGGAGCTCCTGGAGCGGCTCCAGTGGAGGACAACAAAGATGATTAGAGGCCTGGAGCATCTCGCCTGTGAGGAAAGGCTGAGGGAGTTTGGCCTGTTCAGTCTTGAGAAGAGACACTAAGAGGGGACCTCATCACAAAGTCCTGCATCACACTCTGCAGCCCTCAGAAGCTGACCATCTGGAATATGATCAAACCAGCTATCTTCAGTCATGCTGCTCTCCTGGCCACTGGGCAGGGATGCAGAACTTGTATGTAACTCAAGACAGCTGGGCCATCTTAACTGCAGACATAAGATTTTCAAATTCTTACAAGGTATTGTTCAGGAAGGAGAGCTGCTGCAATACAGCATTCTGGAAGCAGTACTGTTGCACTTCCTTCTGCAAGATGATCTTCTGGGTAGGCTGCGGTGCATTGGCTTTCTCTGCATTGAGGGCCAGGGCCAGTATTTTATTGTTGTACTTTGGTGAGACTTTACTAGTAGAGGAGTTGTTTATTATTTTTGTGTTGATTTTTGGTACAAGCAAGGCATTCAACTTTGCAGTCCTCAAGGCACCCTCTCCCGCATCTGGAGAGGTGGCAGAGAGACCTGGACAAATTAGACAGACAGTCGCCAACCATATGAAGTTTAAAAAGGACAAGTGCCAGATTCTGCATGTGTGACAGGGCAACCCAGGTTGTGTGTCTAGAGTGGGGAATGAGATGCTGGAGAGCAGTGCCACAGAAAGGGACCTATGGGTCCTGGTGGATGGCAAGTTGAATATGAGCCAGCAGTGCCCTGGCAGCCAGGAGGGAAAATCCTGTCCTGGGGGCATCAGGCACCCCTCAGCCAGCCAGGCAAGGGAGGGGATTGTCCTGCTCTGCTCTGCACTGGGGTGGCCTCACCTAAGGTGCTGGGGGCAATTTTGGATGCGACAGTTGAAAAGGCATTAAGCTGTTGGGGAGGTCCAAAGGAGGGCCATGAGGATGGTGAAGAGCCTTGAGGGGAAGCTGTATAAGGAGCAGCTCTGGTCACTTGGTCTGTTCAGCCTGGAGAAGAGGAAACTGAGGGGAGACCTCACTGCAGTTGACAACTTCCTTGTGGAGAGGCAGACACTGATCTCTGTGACCAGCGACAGGACCCAAGGAATGGCTTGAAGCTGAGTCAGGGGAGGTCTAGATTAGATCAGGAAAAGGTTTTTCACCCAAAGGGTTTAGCACTTGGAGCAGGCTCCCCAGGGAAGTGGTTACAGCACCAAGCCTGACAGAGTCCAGCAAGTGTTTGGACAATGCTCTTGGGGCTCATGGTGTGATTTTTGGGGTGTCCTGCACAGGCCCAGGAGTTTGACTCAGTGATCCTGCTGTGTCCCTTCCAATTCTGCAGGATTCCAACATGATTCTTTCTCTATAAGTATGTGAAAGGAGGGTTCCAAGAGGATGGAGCCAGGCTACTTGGTGGTGCCAAGCAATAGGACAAGAGGCAGTGGGCAGGAAATGATGCACAGGAAGTTCCACCTGAACATGAGGAAGAACTTCTTCACTGTGTGGGTGTCTGAGCACTGGAACAGACTGCCTGGAGAGGTTGAGGAGTTTCCCTCTGTGGTCCCTGCCAAGCTTACCTATTCTGTGATTCAGGTCCTTGTTAGGTCAGATGCTAAACACTTGCAGTGAGAGAGAGATTCCACTACTTTTCCAGCCAATCTGCTCCTGTGTTTCATTTTATTCCTGGTTTTGGTTTTGTGGTTTTGAATTTTTTTTTTTTTTTTGTGCATATGTGTTTTTTTGTGTTTTTTCATTGGTTGTTTTTTTACGCCTTGTATTAGACAGAATTTCTTTTAAGCAGCTTGTTCCTGATGCCTCATGTGGGGTCGCTGTTTATCCTTGTGAAAAGAGTGCCCTCATTTTCTCTGTAACTGCCCTCTAGGCATTGGACATCTGTGATTAAATTCTCCTTCCAGATTCTCTTTTCAAGGCTGAACAAACAGAATTCCTTGAATTGTTCTTTGTATGCAAGTAGTGTAACACAGTCTGTTTTTTGTGGTGATTGACCTAGTGAACCTTATTTGAGGCACTGAGACCTTTGAGTGTCCCTTGCTTTTTGGTACCATTTGAAATATATTGCAGTACTGAGTGAATGTATCAGGCATGCTAGTCCTGTCACTTAATTTCTTCAAGGTGACATTAAATTTTTGTATGACTAGCAAGTCAATTGTATTAAAGAAATAAATTTGATTTTCTGTAAAAAGTATACACACAAAAAGAAAACTAACACAGTGTTAGTATGCCTCTTACATATGCATTTTTTGCTGCCTTCTTCCTTTTTAGCCATCTTGCCCATGTTTCACTTTCAGTAGTAACTTTTGTAATCCTGATGGTCCTGTGTTATTGGAGAGAGCTATTCTCTTTGAATGGCAGTTTAGTACCTGAAGAGTACAAGATGGTTCTCAAATTCAGCATTTGTGCTTAAAGTTGGATGTGCATATGTACTTTCGGGCATGGGTTATTTCTGTTTGGTGTTTAAATTTGGTATTGTTTGTCTTGCCCCACCTGCTTTGAAAAAATAATTTAGTGTACAGACTACCTAAACAAAAGCAACCCATCAAACAAATCAATAATAGTGATAATATTTTCAGTTTTAGCTGTGTATTCTTTCATGTGCTCATTATACACCAAAATTTTGTTTGGCCATTGCCTTGTGAATTTCAGTTTCAAAAGTTGACACTATGATTAACACTATGGGTTTTTTATAAATGCTATGTTCTGTTACTCAGTAGCATATCCCTGTAAAAGAGTATTCTTTAAATTTAAAAACCCCTATTTTTAATTAAGTTCTGCAAGTTTATTTTGGAATGGACATGGATTGAAGGGGAAAAAAGCCCCCCATAAGTTAACACAAAGTACACTGGATGTGAATGAGTGGAGTGAAGAAGCACATTCATTTTAAAATACATGACATGTTAGGGATATAAAAGCATCATTTTGGATTTCCACAATATGAAAAAAACTACGATTTCCCCTCCCTTTTTCACCTAGCTTGGTAAATCTTCAACTGTAGAGTTCAGACTGTTACTCTTGTTTCCTCTGCACATCGGGGACCACAACATGATGTGTTCTGGCCTGTAAAGGATTCCAAGGACTCTTGTCATACTAATAGCATTCTTGTATATTTTTTGATTTCACACCATTATGCTTTCTCATACGTTGAGTCCACTATATCGATACTTTGCCAGGAAAGCCATTATAGAAGATTTTAAAAAGCATATTAACCAACCAACAATGGCATTCCCTATGACCCTTCAAACTTCTAGACTTCCGATTTAATGAAGTTGTTGCTCAGAAAACATCAGGAATTGCCAAACCTGAAGACTGATAATGATTTCAGAAGAAAACACACTTAGCACTGGAAGGGCTTCAAAAGAAAGGCATTTGTTGGTGTAGGTTTGAAAGGAGCCTTTCTCAATGTATACTCCTGTACCTGTGGTTCTGTGTGTCTCTTGAAATAAATAAAGGCTAAGCTTTCAGGGAGAGGTGACAGCTGTGCCAAAGGTGACCCCTTCCGCATTGAAAAGATAATTTTCCTCATGTAAGCTTTGCCCAGGGAAGCAACAAAAACCCACTTACTGTTTTCAGGTCTGGTATGGATTTTGGATTTGAGGGCACCTGCCCATTAGATAGGCAGTGAATTCACTGCAGTAAAACATTTCTCTAAGCACATGTTAAAGACATCACATATTTTTTCTGACTTGCTTCTGTTGAAACTGGTGGTTTGACTGGGCCCTTTTGCCTCTTTCTAAACTAATTACCAGTAAGTTGCTTGCTGTGGCATTGTTTAAGGACTCGGTCTGAAACATCTGCCTTCATCTCCATTTATATTTATGTGGCAAATAATGGGATTGCCATTAAATAATCCTGGAAAATTAACATCATCTTTCCTGCAGATGTGTAGAGCAACTGTATATGTTTCAAACAGCTGTAGAAATATATTTAACATATTTAGACAAACATAATTACATGTTTAGACAAATTGGACTGACAAATCAAACTTGCAATGCCCAGTGTGAATTTAAGAGAAATGTCTTGACTGATGGCAGTTTTTGGGTTTTTCTCTTGTAGCTAGTGAGAGAGTGTAAAGAAGTCTTGAAGGGTGGACTCCTCATGAAGCAATATTACCAGTTCATGTTACGGGAAGTGTTAGATGACTTACAAAAGGTTGATTGCAACATTGATTCTTTTGAAGAGGATCTGCATAAAATGTTAATGGTAAGCTTCAAAAAGGAGAGTTTAAGTAAATGTATTAATCTGAATACTGCTAATGGAAATCTGTTATCTCTTTTAGGGATAGTTACCCTTTCCCCCCCCCCCCCTTTGATACAATTTTATTGTTTTAATGGACTTGTAAAGGTAACACAGAAGCCAGTGCTGTTTTAGCAATGATTTTAGCAATACTGTGTTTTGTTCCACTGTACAATATATTTGTAAATTGCCTGTATTTACAAAAAATGGTTCATATATAGAACTGTCAATTCCTTAAGTTTGACGTAAACTTTTAATAAATTTTTAATATTGAATAAAATATGATTTTTTGGACTAACACTACATCTTACTGTATTGGTATTGCATAAATGCATAATTAATACCTTATTTTTAATGTGTATTCATGATTGCAATTAGTTAAAGAAGTCTTTTTAAGAAAAACACTTGGCCTCTGAAAGATAGAGGTTGGAAATGAATGAGCCTTAAAGTCCCTTTCAACCCAAAACATTCCATGATTCTATGGTCTTGGCATTATTATGGTGTAGTCTGAAAATGCCTGAAACCAGCAGTAAGTGTCTTAACCATTTTTGAGGAGGGATTTTATGGATTATTGAACTGAAACAAATTGCAGGTGATTTTTTGCATTCAGTATGATTCTGAAGGGCAGATGGTTGAAGAAAAATTGTACTTACCTGGATTTTTTATGTTCGTTTAAACAATAGTAATTAAATGAAGGTGAGAGAAAGACTTGATATAAAGGAACACATAGTGTAATGTAGAATCTCAGAAACCTTTTCATGGCACTTATCTGTGTGCAGGAGGATATGTTCAGATAAAACCTTTTGAAGTAATCCAGTTAATAAAAGGTACAGAGACTGTTTTTCAGCAGTTTAGCTTTAAAAACTCAGGCTACTGTGGGTATTCACTAGTACAATGGTAAATAGCAGCACAGCAAGCAAGGTGGTCAATATTTTCAGAAAGGTATTGTGGAGACATAGAACTTAGGACTTCCTGAGCCATAAATTCCACCTTCTGTGTGAAAATGTGGAGCTCGTTTTCAGTCATAGCAAATGAAAATTATTGTAGGAATACCTTCTAAAATTGTATAATATTGAGTTTTTCTGTTGATTTGAGAAGTTCTAGTCCTTAAATTACACCATGTGTTACAATTTCTGTTTAAATGATCTCTTTCCTTGTACAGGTTTACTTTGATTATATGCGAAGCTGGATCCAAATGCTGCAGCAGTTACCTCAAGCATCTCATAGTTTAAAAAATCTGTTGGAGGAAGAATGGAATTTCACCAAAGAAATAACTCCTTATATAAGAGGAGGTGAAGCTCAAGCTGGAAAACTATTTTGGTAGGTTTTATTTAATTACTCTGCTTATGGTGGTGTTTTGTACCAGGTAGTTATTCAAGTCAGCCTTGTTAGAGGTTCCCAGAATGGACTTGTTGAGATATCAGTAAGCAGCTGGTAGTCTTTGTGGGTGTATGGATTATTGCAGTGGCTGTAGCTGTAGGATGCAGTAGGTGCAGGTGGTCCTGGCTCTGGCTGTAACAGACAGGACTTCTGTGGGCCTCAAGATGCTGCTTGTTTCTGTCAGTGGACTTGGCAATAGCTCTCTTGCATTAGGAAGGAAGAAGTTTAAGGTGCCATGCTACCTCAATAAGACTCTGAAGTTCTGCCATTTCTGTTGCTACAGTGATATTGCAGGAATGCTGCTGAAATCTACAGGAATATTTTTGGATTCTGGACTACAAGACAGCTGTGATGAATTTTGGGCCAGTGCCGATGACAGTACTGCATCAGATGAAATCAGGTATTACTCCCTTTGGCTTAATAGTAGCAAAACACTAATGTTTCTGTACCTCTGACAGGTGCATAATGTATTTTATTTCTTAGAATGCAAACTTTGTAAATGCAAGGCTCCATAGACTGTATCACTGTATTTCTGTGTGCACTAGTAATGAACCATCATTTAGTTTTTTTGAAGCCTAGTAACCTTCTCTTTGGTTCAGGCTATGAGAGGTTGTTTATGTAATGATAGTTGAATGAAATTTTTATATTCTTATCAAAAATACAGCTACACAAGTTCAATTTATTTGTCAGCTGCTTGCAAATATTTGTGTTCTTTCTATTAACATATCTGCAAATAATTATTTTCTAGTGACTATGACAATGTAATATGATTTATTAAAACATCGTCACTTCATTTCTGCCAATGTTTCAGGAGGTCTGTTATAGAGACCAGCCGAGCACTGAAAGAGCTGTTCCATGAAGCTAGAGAAAGGGCCTCCAAAGCTCTTGGTTTTGCTAAGATGCTGAGGAAGGTAAGTTAGCAGAGTTTCCTCTTATTTATATACTTTAAAGAAATTTAGTCTGAAAGCATGTTCCTTTGTTTTGTTATTACTTGTAGGACCTTGAAATAGCAGCAGAATTTGCATTGTCAGCCCCTGTGCGAGATCTTCTGAATGCTCTGAAAACAAAAGAGTATGTGAAGGTAAATTCATGTAGGTAATAAGGTTTAGAGGCATGAAAGTGAAGTGAGTATGCTAAGCAAAATGTCAAATGATATTGGCATGCTTTCAATTTTTTAATGGGACATCTATATTTCAACATTTAGAGTGTCATGTATTTAATATTGAACTGTGGTAGTCAGATTATTTTCTGTACTGTGTTTGTGTGAGTGAGAATGCTAGTCTATGTTTTGGAAAATTGGTGTCTTAATTCCCTGTTTTCCCAAAGACTGTCATTGTGACTGAGGAAAAGCCTTTTTGTTTTCAATAGTACTTACTCATTTGTGGGGGAGGAGTAATAACTCTTAGTGAGTGCTATGAAACAAATGCTTCCAATTCTATAAGGTAAATGGATACATGTTTGAGTAGATAATCTCAGACTATAGACCTGTGTTTTGCTTTTACAAAGCAACAGTATTATAGTGGAGGTCTGCTCTAGCAAGCTTACTAGAGAGTAGTAAGGACATGAGAAATGCAGGGACTATGTTCTGTTCCAGAATAACTGGCTAGAAAACAGTAAAAGTAAGTCAAGCTCTTGTTGCTCTATATTTATTGCACTATAAACTCCCACATTTGTGGTTTTGCAAAATTCCTTAAAAATTCCTAGGTCAGCAAGTCTTTTTTGTAGTTTAAGTAAGTAATTGCTTCAGCAGATTAAATGTATTTAATTTATATTCAATTTTGTCCTTCCATACATTTAATATATATAATTCCCAGTTGGGAAATAATGCACTAACTTTTCATTACATAATTCTTAGATTTATATGAATGTTTGCTAAATATAGAAATTTGTCCAAGGGAAGACAAGCAAGCTCATAGGAGAGAAGTTCATAAAGGTTGTTAAGTACATGGATGAAACAACTGGCTCACCAGGGCTCTGGTCTGTGAATTGTTTAAGAGTTGTAAAATGGCCAGGGAAATCAGTGTATGTTTACTTTAAAAAAATATTTTCCCCCAAGTGTCTAGTCTTGGCTGCTTTAAGACACCATATTAATTTTAGTAGACCTTTTAAAGATCGTATCATTGTTCTTATGTGCATTTTTGAAGAAAAAAATGTATCTTGAGTTTGACATCTGTTATACAGGGGTTAAATGACACAATTTTGATGATGAACACTTTATATATTGTCCCTCTAATGTCATGTAGGAAGCTTAAATTTTTAACAGCCTTTTCAGTCAGATGCTCATTAGTTTTGGGAATCTAATTTAGCTTTTAGTAACAACCATCTAGTATTTTGCATTGGCCTATGGATTATAATGGTTTTAATTATAAAATATATCTGCCTAATGGTGGAAGTGTTGAGTGCAGTGTTTTGTCTTAGCTTGATGACATCACACTCTGAAAAGAGAAAATTTCACTCCTGTGTAAGTGAATTACCTCATGTCAAATCAAGATACTGGTTATTTTACTGTTTTCACAGTCTGCTTCCGGTGCCTAATTTGGTAGAAGTATTGCTACCAATGTGACATATAATTGCAAGTAATTTTTAAGTAGTAACACTAGTATTTTATTAAAAGAGAACACTCTTACTGGACTTAATCTAGCTTTTGTGAAAGTAGGAGAGTAACTTCAGGCAGATTTTTTTTTTTTACCCTTTATCTTTTGTAGCCATTGAGAAATGTATGAATTCTGAAGGAATTTTACTTTTAATACTCCAGTCTTTGTTGACTACTTTACTTTTCAAAGTATATGTATATATATTTTATACTTGTGTGTGCATATATATATATGAATAGTATATAGGTGAAACTGGATTTCTTTTGTAACAAGATTCCTTTAGAGAAATATCTAGAATGATTAACTGGACATACATGGAAAGATGTCACTGAAAAATGGTGATCCAGTGGATTCAAAAGAAATAATTTCTTATAATGCATTTTGAGTTCCAGTGCAAAAATAGCTGAATGTATTGTTTTAGTATGTATATTGTACAGCTTTTTAGGATGGAAATTCTTCCTGTTGCTTAAATGATACTACATAACCTAATTAATCTACTTTATTTGTCATAAAAGCCCATGAGATTCACTCATTCAGTGAATTTTTTTTCTACAGGTACTAATTCCTGGACTTGAGAGTTTACAAGTATTTGTACCAGGGAGTATTGCAGGAGAAAAGTCTGTGATTTTGCAGCTCCTCAATGCGGCTGCTGGGAAGGATTGCTCCAAGGATTCAGATGAGCTTACATATGAGGCCTACTTGCTAATGACCAAACACAGTGACAAAGACCATGAATTAGATGACAGCTGGAGTGCATGGGAGGGTCAGCCGGTCAAAGTAGTGCCACAAGTGGAAACTGTTGATACTCTGCGCACCATGCAGGTGGGTTTGGTCCTTTTCCCCCACTGTTTGTCATCTCCACACTTCCATGAGAGCTTATTCTATCAGGTGAACTGGAGTAATTTAAGTGAGGCATGTGTCCTTCTGTAGGTAATAAAACGTTAAATTCAGGAATAGGATTGATTCTTAGTTGTGTTAAATGCAAATATTAAATGGATTGTAGCATTTCCTGGCAGGATTAGTCTCTACAAATGTGCATTTTTTTAGGGTTGTACTTGTATAATACATACTTTTAATATCTAGTTGGGTGTTCAGAAGTGTGGATAAGACTTGAAAACTGTACATTTTATTAAGAAGTCATCAGCCTCCAAGAGCATGTGATGGTTTTGTGCTTTCCACACACTGAGGCGTGAAAGCAGTTACTCTTGATCTTGGACGAAATGTGACATTTAATGTTAAATTTCTGTGGAAGTTACTGGATATTCAACAGTTATGCAGGAAGAAATGTCTCCAGTCATACTTTCCTTCTTCCCAAGCCAAGAGGGGTTCCCTGCCAGCAGTTCTGCTGCACTTTGACAGCTGAGCCAGCTCCCTGCCCCTTGAGTTCTCATATCCTTATGTTAAGCTACATGAATTTTCCTTTAGGTATGTCATGCAGTTCCTTGGATCCCTACCATAAATGGGCTGTACTGTCCACGAAGAGAGTGACTTTCCATGTCGCTGTGCCTGACCTTTAGCATTCAGAAGGTTCTAGCAATTACAGGCAGTTGAAAAAGTCACTCCTCTACATACTGCTGCTTTTAACGTGCCAACATGTTGTTTCTTGTTTGTCTGTTGTTCCAACTGAACAATAAAAAAAACAGCACTTGGTTGAGTGCTTAGAAGCTCACTGAACTTCTATCAAAATTAGTATTTCATTCAGAAAATGAAAACAGCAATAGATGGAATTTGGTTTACAAATGGTTTCTTACATATGTAAGTGTACATAAAACACTGTGTCTGTGTTTATATGTCTGTAACACTAGGTATTTTTAAATCCAGTACTGAAAGGTTAGAAAATAAAAAGTCCTTCAGAAAAACTCTGTCTTAAAAAAATGCATTTTGATTGCAAACTAGAGAAAATGTAAGACATTGTTTTAAAAATACTCATCAAGTGAGAGAATCTCATCAGCACAAAAAATTATGAGCATGGGGAGCATTCTTTGGGGAGGAGGTATTGAAAATCAGGATGAAGTAGGTGTTGCTTTCTGAGTAACTTGTTGCACGTGCATTGTCTGTAGTTTGAAATCATCAGAGCTTTGTGTGGCAGCACCATCTGTGACTGTATGCTTTCATAGACTTGTGCAATGTCAGAGCTCTGGTTTCCAAAACATATTACATACTTGTAACTTTTGAGGAAATACTGTGTGTTAAATCTATGTCTTTTCCTGTTCAGTAGTGGGCTTTTGTCCTGAAGTATGTCACATTTCTTGGATAAAACTCCTTCGCTGATGTGATGGTTGTTACTTCCATCTGCTTTGAGAAAATATAATTATTTTTTGCCTAGCGGTCACTTTTTTTTTGTGTGTGTAACCAATCTGAAGATCATTTAATACAGTGTTCCCCTTCCAGAAGTGAATAGGACTGTATTCCCTGTGAAAACTTGCTGTGGCATTTGCCCTAATGAAACTCTGCTCACAAGATGAGAGTTTGAGTTTAGTTGCCAGCATCAAGCTTTTCTGTGTGAATTTAGATTTTTATGAATAGTGACAAGACATGTCATTCATATCTTAGAATTTAAATAACTGATTGGTGATAGTGGACAAGTTTTTATAGAGAGGATTTTGTTTACAAGGTCTAGTGGTGTCTTGTGTTCCAGGTTGATAACCTCCTCCTTGTAGTCATTCAGTCTGCCCACCTTGTGAGTCAGAGAAAAGCTTTCCAGCAGTCTATAGAAGGGCTGATATCTCTGCACCAGGAGCAGACATCCAGTCAGCCAATCATCGCCAAAGCTCTGCAGCAGCTAAAGGTAAGCAGGTTTGGAGACTATTAGTCGAAATTGATGGTGCTTTGCACATTGATAAGTAAAAAGGTGGAAGATTTGATTGCAAAGCTAATGGCATATTCTGCAATTTTAAGTTATGTGGTAGTCCTCTATGGACTTTACTCTCTGTACAATTTCCACTCTGTCTTTGCAAGTGACTTGTGAGTGCATTTTTGAGCTATATTGGTGTAATCATTTCTGCATTGTGTAATTGGCAATCAAGTCCATAATGTAAATGAAATACCATAGCAACAGAGTGAATAACTCTTTGGGTGAGAGCGATATTGAATTGAAATAAAGTGTATGATTTGCTAAAAACAAATTTGTCAAAATCAATGATCTGCAACAAATGACTTTTTTTCCCGTATTTGAAGATGCAAAAGTGGGTACTCTCTCTGTTTATTTTCCCTTGGATCTGATGTGGGATTTTAATCCTTCTTTGCTTGCATGTGTGATGTGAGTTTTTTTGTTTGCTTTTGTTTTTGTTGGATGACTGTTTTCTTTGATGACTTTGTTTTGTTTGTTTGTTCCTTGGGCTTTTTAAAGTGGCAGTATCAACTCCCTGCATTCAATAGAGGCTGTGTCCATATACCAAGATGAAAATAGAACCAAATGCTCAGTCACACTATAGATAGTAGAACTCATTTTCTCCTTTCTTGTCTGTCTGGTTTTGGTTGGATGTTTTGTTTGTTTTGTGGTTTTTTTGTTGGTTCCTTACTCACCCTTTTGCTGTCTTTGTTTTTAAAGTTAATCACATGCAAGCAAACTTTATTATAATACTTGAGTTAATTACAAGACTTGCTTAGTGTAACTGCTGGAAAGTGTTTGTTTTTGCAAGACTGAATGAATTCTTGTGGCATTATAGTACCTTTTCATTTAACTTAATGTAATTGTTAGAGTCATGTTTGCTTTATATTTTACAGTTGACAAGACTAAATAATGTTTTGATGTCCCCCCATCCCTTTTTGTTGTTACTCAGAATGATGCATTACAGCTATGCAATAAGATTAGCAGTGCCATTGATAGAGTTGATCACATGTTCACATCTGAGTTTGATGCTGAAGTTGATGAATCTGAATCTGCCACTTTGCAGCAATACTACCGGGAAGCCATGATTCAGGGTTATAATTTTGGGTTTGAGGTAAGGAAACAAAAACCAATTGAAATTTCTGTTTTTCTATTGGTGCAAATAAGGTAACTAATAACTGTGGAAATACAAAGAATTTATAGAACCATTGAATTGTTTAGGTTGGAAAAGACCTTTGGGATAATCTGTTCCAGCTGTTACCTCACCACTACCAGGTCCACCACTAAATCATGTCTACATCTACACATCTTTTAAATACTGCCAGGGATGGGGACTGAGCCACTTCCTGTGGTCTGTTCTAATGCCTGACCACTCTTCCAGTCAAGAAATTGTTCCTAATATCCGATCTAAACCTCCCCTGGCTCAATTTGAGGCTGTTTTCTCTTGTCCTAGCACTTTTTACTTGGGAGACTGACACTCACCTCACTATAACTTCCTTTCAGGTAGCTGTAGAAAGCTGTAAGGTTTCACTTGAGCCTCCTTTTCTCCAGGCTATACAACCCCAGTTCCCTCAGCTGCTCCTCACAAAACTTGTGCTCCAGCCTTGTTGTCCTTCTCTGGACTTGCTCCAGCACCTCAATGTCATTCTTGTTGTGAGGGGCCCAAAACTGAGCACAATATTGGAGGTGCAGCCTCACCAGTGCCGAGCACAGAGTACAGTGCCAAGTACAATCACTGCCCCAGTCTTGCTGGCCACGCTCTTTCTGATCCAGGCCAGGATGCCATTGGCCTTCTTGGCCACCTGGATAGACACTGGCTCACATTTAGCCAGCTGTCAACCAGCACCCTCAGGTTCTTTCCCCTCAGGCAGCTTTCCAGCCACTCTTCCCTCAGCTTGCAGTACTGCATGGGATTATTGTAACCCAAGTGCAGGACCTGGCACTTGATGTTGTTGAACCTCATATAGTTGGCCTTTTTCCAACAATCCAGCCTGTCCAACCCCTCTGCAGAGCCTTCCTACCCTCCAGCAGATCAACACTCCCATTCAACTTGATGTTGCCTGTGAACTGACTGAGAGTGCTCTCGCTCCCCTGGTCCAGATCATCGATAAAGACATTAAACAAAACTGGCCCCAAAACTGAGTCCTGGAGAACCCCACTTCTGACTGGCTGCCAAAATGGTGCAACAGCATTCACCACCACTCCCTGGGCCCACCCATCCTGCCAGGTTTTTACGCAGTGAACAGTGAACCCGTCCAGATCATAGGCAGCCAGTTTCTGCAGAAGAATGCTGTGGAAAATGATATCAAAAGCTTTACTAAAATCTAGGTAGATGACATCCACAACCTTTCCCTGATCCGCTAAGTGGCTCACCTTGACATAGAAGGAGATCAGGTCAGTCAAGTAGGACCTGCCTTTCACAAAGCTGTGATGGCTGGGTCTAATCTCCTGGTTGTCATGTACTAGATGATCCATAACCTTCAGACTGACAGCTCTGTTGTTTTCTGGATCCTCCTTGCAGTCCACCAGGTAGATGTGCCTCACATTTGGAAATTTCTAGTGAACTGTGACTTCCCACTTTTAGTAGAACATCATAAAAAACGTGTAGCTTCAGAAATTTTACATGAAAGTAATTGGGAAGCAACAGATGAATCTGATAAATCTGTTAAATTAGCAATGCCTGGAACTCTAAAAAGCTTTCAAGAACTTGATGATTTCAGCTTAGTCTTGTAAGCTCTGCTGCTTGGCAGATGATATCAGAATCATTGAGGTTAGAAAAGACTTCCAGGATCCAGTCCAACCTTCAACTGAGTTCCATCATATTCACTAAACCATATCTTAAAGGGTCATGTTTACTCATTTTTTGAATACTTCCAAGGATGGTAGCTCCACAACCCTGTGGTTTAACTTCTCACAGTTTTTCAGCCTAGAATAGCATAATACTGTAACATGAGACATTCAGAGTTTATGGTGGTTCTTTGATGCAGTGTAAGCTTTTGAGTGCTTGCCTTAGAGTGCAGGCATTCAAAATGTTATGTTCAGATGATTTAACTGTTTTGCTATTTGATTCCTGTGAGCTTTTTAACATTTTTTAAAGATTGTATCATAGCTTAACATACTTCTAGGATAGTCTTATAAGAAACAGCTGGTGTTTGTTTGATTTTTAAGTGCCATAGATAACTTCTTTATCCACTGATGTGTCCTGTAATATAACTAAAAATAAACACTACCTTGCCAGTTCAATCTCTGATTACAGAGCCAAGTGTTTATGCAGGATGTTTCTTCAATGGTGTGTACACTGTTAAACATCAGCATGTGCCTGATACACACAGAAGAATGCAGTGTGGCTCACTACTGCCTCTCACTGTAGCATATTTTGTATCATAATTTTCTTGATTTTTTTTTTATTTTTCTGTATATAGGCAACTGCTTGCCTAAAATAATTTTGTGTAAGAATAGGATGTGACTGTTACCATACTGTAGAGTTCTGCTAGCCTGCAAATACTCCAGTGGATATTGCAAGTGGTACTTTTGTTCTTCTTATTAATATGTGAAAAGTAATCTTTAGTTTCTTGCAGTACCATAAAGAAGTTGTTCGTCTGATGTCTGGAGAATTCAGGCAGAAAATTGGAGATAAATATATCAACTTTGCCAGAAAATGGATGAATTATGTGCTAACAAAATGTGAGAGTGGCCGAGGCACTCGACCCAGGTAACAGCCAATTTGTTACTGCCATGATAGTTTTTGGAAGAGCTGAAGGGTTGGGCTCACAAAGTTGGAGTAAACGGAGTGACATCTGGCTGGCAGTCAGTCACTAGGGTGTTCCTTGGGGCTCGGTTTTAGGGCCAGTTTTGTTCAATGTTTTTATCAATGACCTGGATACAGGAGTTGTGTACATACTAAATAAGTTTGCCAACAATACTAAATTAGGAGGAGACATTGATTCCCTCAAGGGCACAGACCATATAGAGAGAACTTGATAGATTATGAGTGCTGCATAATAACCTACCTTATGAAATTTAACAGGGTCAAATACCAGATTTTGCCCCTGGGGTTCTGTAACTCTGGGTATACATCTAGATCAGAGGCCAAGAGATTGAAGTGCAGCCATTCAGAAAGGGATCTTGGGGTTCTTGTTTGTATGCTTTGAGTCAACAATGTGCCCAGGTGGTGAAAAGGGGCAAAGTCTATCCCGGGATGCCTTCGGCACAATAGATCTGACCAACTGGAAGGAGTGATTGTACCACCATATTTAGCATGGGTGCAGCCTTGCCTCGAGTACTGTGTGCACTTTTGGGCTCCACAGTTGAAAAAGGATGTAAAAATATTACTGTCTAAAGAAGGGCATTGGAGATGGTGAAAGGACTAAAGGACAAGATGTAATGAGTAATTAAGGATACTAGGTTTGCTTAGTTTAGGGAAGAGGAGAATGAGTTGCTATCTGCAACTTCTTCAGGTCTTCTCTGTAGTGGCAGGACAGGAGGAAATGGATTAAAGCTGTGTTAGGGGAGGTTCAGATTGGGTGTTAGGAAAAAGTTCTTCACTAAGAGGTGGTCAAGCACTGGAACAAGCTCTCCAGGGAAATGGTGTTCAAGAACCATTTAAACTGTGCTCTTAACATACGTGTTGCCCTGGGTGGAGTCAGAAGTTCAACGATGATCCGTGTGTGCCTCTTCCAACTCAGGACATCCTATGACTCCATTTGGGTTTTGTAGGTTGCAGCTGCTAGTTACAGTAGGTCAAAGAGGAGGCAGTGGGGGACAGCAAGTGGCTGAAGACTCAACTCACTCCAGCCAAGTTACTGACTTGTTTTACTTTACCAGTCTAGGCCATGAAACCACTGATGCCCAGTCATTACTGATTGGGTAGTCATGAAATCTTCAGTATCCTTTCAATCTTGTTTCAGAAAGGAGCAGGGAACATAGTGGTTTGGCTTGTTGCTCTGAAACATGTTATGGTTGATGACACTGTTTTGAAGATAGCATGTATATGGAATTACATACATACCACGGCCTGCTCACCTTATTTGGCAGTGTCCATGCTAAACTCAGTCTTTATCTGAATATGACTGGGCAAATGTAATAATACAAGGTAAAATTTTTAGGTTTTATATATTAGTCTGTTTTCTTACAAAGATTTTATCGTCTTTTCTAGAGAAAAAAATAACTATTATTTTCTGGTTTTGGATGTGGTTGAAACTCAATGATGGCTTTAGCCAAACAGCACTTCATTTTCTGTCTTTTTCTTTGGCATAGATGGGCAACTCAAGGTTTTGATTTTCTTCAAGCCATTGAGCCAGCATTTATTTCAGCTCTCCCAGAAGATGACTTCTTGGTAAGAACAAGTTATTCTTTTGGTGTTTATTTGTAAATGCTTGTGAAGCTATCAGGATATGTTTTTAGGGATACTTTTTATAAAACAACATCTGAACACAGATGCAGTTCTGAAACAATTGCTGCTGTATATCACTGTTCAGTGATTTTAACTATTAAAATCCCTTTCATGAAAATTTTGATAGCTTCATGGGTAGATAAGGAAAGTGGATTTATTTTAATATGCAGGGCTTCATAGTTTTTGTTTTCAGATTTTCATCTTGTGATTCAGGCCGTCATATTCTCATTCATTTTTTTTTAGGTGTTTCTTCTTGGAATATGGAGGGGGAGGGCAGAGAAGGTTGTTCTAGCTTTTTCCAGGAAGCTTGATTTAAATTTTTTAACAATGGACATTAAGTTCAACTACCTTTATATTTTGAAATGTTCTTTATGATATGTCACTGTTCAGTTCTTAGTTATGTAATTTTGACAAGGACAAAAGGCAAGACAAAACAAAGACTTCCTAGCTTTAAAAAAATAAACTAAAACACTAATGTCAATCCAGAAGTTTAATATATTAGGTAGAATATAGGGGTGTTTATCTGACAGATTACATACTTAAACAATGTAATTTTGTTACTGTGAGCTTTATCATATGAACATCAACCTTCTTGTAACAAAACATCACAACTTTTTTTGTTTGTCTTTTCTAGAGTTTACAAGCTTTGATGAATGAGTGCATTGGCCATGTTATTGGAAAACCTCACAGTCCTGTTACAGGTTTGTACCTTGGTAAGGCAGAAGTTACTGGCACTTGTTCTGGAGCTTTGCTGCTGCTGTTACAGAATTTTGATTGTAAAGTTATTTTAAAATGTGAGAAGTACCAATAAAAGTATTTTCAGTGTTTTTGTGATTGTTGATGTGAAACTATTATTACCTGATAAGGTGTAAATACATGGTGGTTTTAGTCAAGAAATTTCAAAACTTTACAAATGGCTTTCCCTTGATTTTGTCCTTGAATTCCTATGGAGTCTTGCAAGTCTTCCAGGAGAGGGCTGTATTATTTAAACGTTTAGTAAAGAAGCGATTTTAACTTTAAAAAGGCAGTTACAGCTCCCTCTCTCAAACTTTCATTGTGGCACTGCAGTTAATTATATTTTGGCACCACAGATGTTTATGCTTCTAATGGACTTCATACTATCAAGTGCACGAGTTATACATGAGGGCTTGATGATAGAGCAAAATAGTTCTTCAATGTAAAATATGGCATAGTGTAAAATACATAGTTACAGATCTAAATGTTGATATCATTAGAGTGAAATCAACATATTTGATTGTCTATCTTGAGAAAATAATATTTTATCAGCTGTGTGTCCCTTTTGTGCATTTCTTTCTCAGCACTCTTTCTCTCTTCCTCCTCTCAACTCCATTGACTGGTTTACTTTTCAAAATACTTTTTCATCTTTTTTATCTTTCTGTTGGTGTCCACTTCCTGGGCAGGCTTGATGATAGAGGACATGGGAGAAGGGTGATCTGCCTCCAGCAAAGCTTGTTTTGATACCGTTTTGATGAGAAAGTTTTATAGCTGAAAAATCTTTTGCAATGAATGTCAGTGCAATGCTTTGGAAAGAAGCATAGTCTAAAATCAAATTCAGCCAGATTCTGCGCTGTGGTGTAAGACTTGTACATTGACTTTTAGTACTGTTGTTGAGAGGGAGGCCTGTTTTAGGTGAATCACTAGCATGATGATGCCAGAGTATTGAAACTCTTATAAATGGTATTGCAGACACATCACATCACACAAACTAAATTGCCTGACAGCTTTTGTATCAGGGGCATAGGGAGGGGGTGACACAGATGGATGGTGCAGACTTGAACAGCAGTCTGAAACTTTAATAGATGTGAAATTTAGCATTAACTGTATCCTGGCTGCAGATATTGCAGGTACCCATTCCTATCTGCCGATGAGGAGAAAAGTAAGACTTCTAGTTACGTTTGCATACCGTGTTGAAGGACTTAAACCTACTGTGGTCTTTACCCCTTTTCCCAAAGCTGAGGATCCAGTTGTGTTCATGCTGCTGCCTCTAGACACATAGCTGTGGATCTCCTGGTGTTTTATCCTGTCTTTTTGCTTTGTGAAACAGCCTGTGTCCTAACCTGGACGGGTTAGGATCTGCCCTCTGGGTTTCCCACTAGTGTATTTGCCAATTATAACAGGACAACCAACACCTGGCCCTGGCATCTTTTGCTTGCCCTGGTAGTGCAAACAAGGCAGAAACTCAGCTCACTAAGGAGCCTAGCCTGGCAGAAAGTACTGACTCACAGTTTGATGGGCAACCAGCTGTCTTGAGATGTGACTGCCACAATTATTTTCTTACTAATTGGAGGAGTTGAGGGAAGGTGGTGCAGTCTGCTCTTGGAGACACTGAATTCATTAGGCATAAAGACAGTGACTACTCATTTGGGTTTTGCCTTGTCCATTTGTGTCACTTCCTTGGGGCAGACTATCATGGGGAGCATTAGTATGGGTTAAACTATCATATGTGGGTTTTTTTCCACAGCTTAATTTGCTTTCCATTATTGTCTGGGAAAGTTTAATTCTTACGCAAAGGGAACATAATATTGCTGTTTGGTTTGCTAATTATTACTTGGTTTGTTAATATTTATTTTGCAGGAAGATTAATTTGTGAAGTAGAAATAATGAAGTAGTTTTTATGAAGTATGTACACATTTTCAAATTATTAGTTTTTAACTATCTGGAGAATTTCCATTACTTTATGGATGAGTTAAATAATACAATAATATGAAAAGTATTACTACATACAATTGATTTATTTAAAGTTGGAATAATTTGTATTTTTCTTAAAGGATAAGAAAATATGTGCCAGTTCACACTTAACTCTGTAAATAGGAATTTGTTTTAATTTTGTGTCTTGAAATGGCCCTAAAAGAGTTTTTCTGACATCTGAGTAAATGTGATCTGTTTTTCTGTTTGCAGCTGTTCATCGAAACAGTCCCCGTCCTGTAAAAGTGCCTCGGTGCCATAGTGATCCACCCAATCCTCATCTTATCATCCCCACGCCTGAAGGCTTCAGGTATTTAGCATTAGTACAGCATTTTAAACTGTTTTATCGACTCTTGGCTATGCTGAATCTCAGTAAGTGGAACACCTTTTTTTTCCCCTTTGAGGGCAAAGCAGATAGAAAAAATTAGCATGTAAGTGATCCAGGTTTTATTTATGTGCTTTTAAGGACAATACAAGTTTCTTTTTCTAGCTGCTCGCCCACCCTGGTTTCTATTGGTGCATGCATTCTCACTTTGAAGTCATTCTTATCCCTTTTATCTTTCCTGAAACCAGTGTTTCAATGTAAAAAGCTTTAATTCAGTGAAAACTGCTCATCAGTAAGACTTCTATTTCCTTCCCCACTTTGAATGCCTGCCTGAATTCCTGTGGCAGTGCTTTCTGTGGTTTACATCCATGGAACTTAAAAATGTAGCATTCTGAAATATGGTGGCATTTCTGCATCATTACCAACCTGCTGTGAATAAGCTTAAAACAGTGGATCTTTTCTCCTTCCTTTGAAAGAGTTGACATGAGAATTAATGCAAAAATAGTTTAGAAAAATCTCAAAATAAGCATTGTCATGCATAATTTTACATGGAGGTCCCTATTTTTCAAGAATATGACAACAGTGAGAAACTCTACAGTTGGCATTTTTTTCAGAAGTCACTTAGTTGTTGGCAGAAATTAGTACTATTCTAAAGATTTGAAGATTTTTATTTTGAGGATTATTAGTACTGTACACATTGGAAGCCCATGAAGCTTATGAGACCCAGAGTTACTCCAGATAAAACTCTATGTAATTGGAAAACTTTTAAAATCAGGCATCATTTTACACACTTAAATACTTTGTTTCTAAAACAATCTTTCACCTCCGTACATATTTTTTTTAACCGTTTCCTGAAGTTTTTCTTCTTGCCACAGCACGCGGAGTGTCCCTTGCGATGTGCGGAGCCATGGCAGTGTTGCTGTCAGTCGCCCTGCTCCTGTTGGGAGCGACTCAGCCCAACCCAAACCTCTCAGCAGTGCAAATGAGACCAGGTAGCTCCGCTCCGTGACCTAGCAGACTCATCCTGCCTACATCACCCACATAACTGTTTCCACATACATCCTAATATATCGTTTGCACCCTGCTCTTCCCTCCCATCATGTCTCCCACTGGCTCCTTCATTCATGTTTGACTTGAGCAAAATCACGTCTTGGAAATTGATGATGAGATCACTTTCAGATTGAGGATGAGACCACATTTCAAAATGTCTGAACAATATGGTAGTTAAAGCATGCAGTTCTGATGTAGATTTCAGATTTGCTCAGTAAAATGTCCATGAAATGAACATATGCCAGTCAGCTCATTGGTATAACTTCAGTAAATAATTAGTACTGATAACTAACACTTAGAATCATAGAATCACTTTCACTAAGATAACTGTAAGATGCATTAAGCACAAGGATTTTCTTTTTTTTTTCATGTTAGCTACCGGTTTTGGTATTGGTATTGTCCATCGTAAATATTTTGAAATACTACATAGTCGCAAATGCAAAATTAAACACGTGAGATTCCAGGAGGATTTTTTTTTTAAAATTATTTCTTGCTACACCTTTGACTTCTTAGGGTGGTGCAGAATAAACTTAAAATGGGAGACAATTCTTATATCAGGATATGTAATAGAAACCATTCCTGTAGCATCACAAGTCACTTTTTTTTTTTTGACAGAACTATGTTAGTGTCTTTTTTGATTTTTGACCTTCAGTTTGGGTATTATAATATCAGACTGTTGGTATTTCTTCTTTCCATATTACGGTCAGACCACTGACATGTCTCCCAATTTTATTTCACTCTTTTTTTTTCCCTGCACCTCTGACTGTGAAAAGCCTGCTCTTAACACAGTGGTGTTATCTTCAGGTTTAAAAACAGCCTTTTGGATTCTTATTTCTGCTGAAGAGTACTGAAAGTTCTCTGGGGCAGAAATTAATATGAATGAATACACATACCTGACTGCATCACACGGCTGATAGAGAAAAAACTGAAGAGATGGTGAAGGAACAACAGACTGATGGTGACCAACGTGAACTTAGATATGACTTGATTAAGAATTATTTTGTAATAAATAATTTTCAGTTGTGAGCAAACCATTATTTGATTTATTATCAGATGTAAAGCAAGAGCATGCATTAAGCTGTTAAGAGGGAAGTAAATTGTTACTTTTTATATGCCATCTTTTCTGCAAGCTTTTTCAGTTTATTTTTATTACAAGATGTGACTTGCACCTTTTACAGTAGCCTCCAGATGTAGAGCTTGAGTCTAGGCCTTTTTTTTGGTTGAAAATATATCTTGAAATTTTTGTCATTCAAACATAAACATTATCTGTCCTTCATGCCTCTGTTTTAAGCTCCCTCTTGAAAAAGAGAGTGGGCAGTAGTCTGCAGTGTTTGAATAGCCCTTTCAAGTAACATTCTAGAGAATTTTCACTGAGAGGTTCTGGCAGCTTTACAAGCTGACAGTGTGATGGATAATTTGTGTTTTTCAAAGACTTGTATTTTTATTAAAGTTCTCAGCTTTTATTTTTCTGATGGTTGTTCATAAAATATCCCACGATCTTGTTTTGTTTATGCACTGTCTGGATTTTTAAGTAGTGTTTAATACCCTGTATGACCTAGGAATAATTTGAAGAAAAAATTTATGAAAGCGGAGACAGAGTTTTGAAGGCTGCTGGGGCTTTTTAGGGGTTTTGTTTATTGTGGAAGGCAAAATACTACAATGTAACATATTTGTACAATTTTTTTTTGTTTGTTTTAGTATAGTTGAGAGAAAGCTGTAAACTTTTGATGCATTGCAGTCTTAATTATTGATTTCATTTATTTGTGCTCCAAAAGAGAAATTGAATCTTTTGGATCCAGAAAGTGTTTTGTGGTTTGGCAAAATGTGGAGTCCAGTGCTGGAATAGCACAAAGACAGAAACTTTGTACGCTTCCCAGAAACTCTTCAGACATTTAAGACATGATTATAAGCATTAAATATCTATGAAAAGTTGAATGTAGGAACTTTGTAAATCAATTGTGCTAGGCAGTGCATATTGCACAAATGCCACCATAGTTCTAGTGAAGTTCTTCTTAACGACAACAGCCAAAAGAAAAAAATCAATACCATGTAACTAGAAATTAAAATCCAAAGCAGCAATACTTGGTTGTTTACACTGAAGTTTCTGATATTTATAGATTTGCACTAGGTTCATGCTAATAACATTTGTAGATGTTCAACTTCTGAGCTAACTGGGCTTATTATTCATAATTTTATTATTTATCCAGGGCTGGAGCTAAAAATTACCAAGCATTCTTCTCTTTTACTATTATTTTTGCCTAATAATGTGCGTACAGACTTTCTGGATTAATAAAAGGTGTAGATACCTAAGATGGGCCTGAAATGGGGTTTAGGCACCTGAATTCAAAGCTGTGGTTCTTAAGGTCCTCTGTCCAGCTGCTGCCTCATTTCAGAGATGGTTTAGCTTTGCTTCTTTTTAAGCATTTTATGCATCCGGAATTGTTGCTCTGTGTTTTCTGAGAATCACCTTAGCCTTCGTGATTATGAAAACCTCAACTTCCTGAAGAATAATGAGGATTTTCACTAGTTTAGTTTCAGTTCCTGCTCAAACTTATAAAATCTAGGTGGGCAGTAGTAGGAAGTGCAAAGCAAACATCGTATGGAGAACATTTGCATGGGAATAGGTTGTCTTCAGTTTTGGTTTCTGTTTTTAAGATTGTCTATTTGAGGGTTTTTCTGTTTTTTTTTTTTTTTTTTTTTTTACTATTCTTAGGTAATAATCAGATACAATTTGGAAACATCTTTAGGGCTGTAGGGAAGTCCTCTCATAGGTGTGTGTGCACCTTGTGATGCCAGGTATCTTTCATCTTTTTGTAGTTGTTGGTTTTCAGTGAAGGATTTAACAATGTTGCCCACTTTTCAGTAACGTTTAGCTCATACCTCTAAAGCATTATCTTTAAGGAGACATCAGTCACAATTCTTCCCCATCAAACTTTAAAAGTTGAAAGGGAGCTTTATTGTAAAGGGAGTGAATGGTAGAAAGACTTCCACAAGGAATTTATGGCTCTAAAACATGAGTGGACTAATCATTGTCTGGGGCTGGAGTAAGGTGCCTGAAGACCTAAGAATTTAAGTCTTGTTTCTCTTAGTATTGTTTTCCTTTCTGTTCAGCCTTCTTATTCATCTGGCTCTTACTCTGAGGCATCTGATTCTATTCAGTGCTGTGTGGAAGAACTGGGGCCTCCAAGTGATCAGGCTGTTGATTTAACAGTCATTTAACAGTGTTCCTTCTGTCAGCCAGCTTGTCTCTGACTTAATGACTATGGACTATGACTGTATTTGCAGTGCACTAGGCACATATGAATTCAGTTACTACCTTTCATCTGATGATGTGGCTCACATTGTCACCCAGCTGAATCACTTCTGACTGTGTAGCCAAACCTGGCACAAGCTGCATCCTGCAGCAGCTGTCTTAGTAGTAGTTACAAGTCATGAAAATGGATTCTGTTGCTACGGGCACAAAACAGTTTGAAGTAGTTTATGCTTTGGAAGCTTAGGGCTTTTTCGTAGAGCAGCATAACTAAAATCATATAAAATATCTTCAAGTGGGGGAAAAATAGCATAGAGAGGGTTTTCTGTTTACCTTTCAGCATCAGTTTTTCTTTCATGTTGCTTTCATGGTTCATATCCTTGTCTTCAGAGGTTCTGTCTCTTAAAAACTGCAGTTAAATTAGCATTGCACTAAATAAATACTAATGACAAGTTAATTAGTATGATGGCTCTTTTTAACAGGGGTTCCAGTGTCCCTGAAAATGATCGACTTGCTTCAATAGCAGCTGAGTTGCAGTTCAGATCCCTTAGTCGTCACTCCAGTCCCACTGAAGAGCGAGAAGGTGATTGTCACAGTAACAAATTGTGACCTGGATGTGCAGATGCTTTATGTCATTAACAAATTTCTCTCTGTTCCCAATTCTTACCCTTTCAAAAAAATTTTTTCACCTCATCGCATTCAGAAATCTTAGATTTTTAACTTGTAGGCTTATATAATCAGAGTAAGTCCTTCTGTTCTCAGACATACCCACTATTCTCTTGCTGTTCATGTTGTTTCTGAATTGTATCTGAAGGGATTTCCTGGTGTCTTACTAAGTTCCAATGTTCAAAATAAAATTAGTGACATGATTTATGAATTATGTACCCCATTTGATAGTAAATTCCAAAACACTGTTACTGAGGTATGAACTACATCCATCCGGACAGTAAAGTGGTTTTGGTTCAGTTCTTTATCCCTGCAGTACTCATATTACAAATACTTGCTGTTATTTGAATCCTGGAAGAAGGGACAGGATATGTGACTTGATGTCCTGATCAGGGCTCTTCCTTCAGGTTACCCCAGCCCCTCTATATGTGGTATTTATTGCAACAAATACCTTGAAAGATTGATTGTGCAAATTAAAAGGAAGTACAAAATCTGAAGCGAAATGGAGTTGATATTGTGGCCATCCAAACTGGATTTCATAGAAATGCCTTAAAAATTTTTATTAAGAGGTGTGGGAGATTTTTAAAATCTGTCTTATGTTTTTAAGCAAATGTTGAAAATATTGTCTGCTTCATGCTTACTCCTTTTTTTTTTTGTATCTGTATAAAAAGGAAGGTGGCTTAGGTTGGAGTGAATGCAAATCTTATTCTAAGGAACCTTAGCAAATTGTTTTCCTCCAGATATCTTCCACATTTGATTCTGAATACCCTGGCTTGAGGAATGAGATCTCTGTTTCTGTATAAATGAAATTCTATTTTATAATTAGTTTTCTGTACAGGAGTCAATTCTGATTTCAAGAGCATACGTTGCTACACGTGTAGGGTGTATTAGTCCTATCTGTATGATCTTAGCTTCTGCTGAATATAGTGGCATAATCCTTCATACGAGATAAAGCTACTTTTGCTCTCACACTGTTACTTCTCCAGAGCCGTTTTACCCGAAAGGAGATTCAAGTGGTTCATCCCGGCGGAGTTGGGAGCTCAGAACATTAATCAACCAGACCAAAGGTAGGTGTTTAGGAGTTGCTGTAGCATAATGTCTCTTAAACCAGTGCTGTACTGAAAGGTTGGATTTTATTCTGGATTGTGAAGAGGTTTTCACAGCTTTGTGCATAGGAAGGAGAAAAAATAATCCCCCAATTGCAGGTATAGGATATTGCTGACAAAATCACAAGGTGTACTCTTTGATGTAGGAGCAATTAACCTTTATAAAAGTTACTTTTCAGTGTTCTACAAAATTGAGTTAATTTCTTACTATATAGGAATTGCAGAAGTTTGCTGTCCCTATTCAGTGCCCAGTTATGAGTTGCATGAAAGTGGGAAGCACTTCGTCACTTGGCAAGGTCTCTCCCCAGTGTAAAATTTTCTTGTTTTGGATGTCTAATAGCATGTGGTCCCACACTGTTTCCTAAATTTAAAGCTATTGTGGGGCCCCTTCCTTTCTGTCCTACTATGGATTTTCACAAAACTGATAGTAACTTGATTTCTTCAGACACTCTTATACTGTATGGATCGATACATGAAGCTTGCTTGTGGTTTTGTGGCAGGGTAGAACCTCATGAAACATTGGGAAAATATTTCTGTCACATTAGAAACTGGTCTTGTTATGTAGCTTAAACAGAACACAGGAAGAATTATGAATTCTTCTTTAGAAATCTAGAAGTCAGAACACAAATATTGAAGAAATTTGAGTTTATTTAAACTAAAAAGAAGAATGAGGGAAAACTTGAGAATTTCTAGAAGATTGCTGTAATGAGAACTTGTTTTACTGTCCACTGTAAATAAGAGAAAGATTTTGGTTTAAAACTACAGCAAGGCATATTTAGTATAGAGGAAATAGTATTAATTATGGGTAGGGGATTAGAATATATAGTTTGGGAGTATCAGTATCTCCATCCTTTGGAGACTGCCATGAACAGGTTAGGCTACTGGTGTGAGCAGTGACGTGTGTAATTTTTGTGCTTTGCAAGGATGGAGTGAACTAACACTGCCCTGAGATCTCTTCCAGCCTCACTCACTAGGATTCTGTTTCATGATAAGGCTTGAGAGCTGGAGTTTCTAATTCCTCTTAATCTTTGAAATAAAAGATGCCATGAGTCTTTCAAGAAACCACTCATATTTCTGTAGAGCAAAACCTTGCCTGTCCTTCTTTCCTTTGTGCTTTTATGACCCTAACATATTTCCACTATCAGAGGTTATTGACAGGTCAAATGCAAACAAATGTGTTGCATTTCATAAATATGATTTCCTTGAATCAAGTAAGAGATGATTAAGAAAGTATCACTATTCTCATTTTACCTTAGTTTCCTGTGTGATTCATAAGTGGTTGATGGTTTCGTATGTGATTGTTAAAATGTCTTACTTTTTTCCTACATCTTAATTAGACTCACAGAATAGTTTTCTTTTAACTTTGGTCACTTGATGTGATATGAAAAGGTAACAAAGTATAACAGCGGATATTTCTCAGTCAAGGAAATTGTCCATCACTCTTTTTAGACACTGCTTCCAAGCAAGCCCCGATGGAAGCTGTTCAAAAGTCTGTTCAGTTGTTTGAAGAAAGGAGATACAGAGAGATGAGAAGGAAGAACATCATTGGCCAAGTTTGTGACACACCGAAATCATATGATAATGTCATGCACGTAGGTTTGAGAAAAGTGACTTTCAAGTGGCAGAGAGGAAACAAAATCGGTATGTCCATTATACTTTCATTTATCAACCTAAAATACCAAACTTACTATTTTTGAAGGAAATTGAAGACTGTCTTTAAAAATCTTGGGCCTTTGCCTAGGTATTATCAGCTTTACTGAAATCAGAATGTTAAAATACAAAATACTGTTGCAACTAGGATTTTCTTAATGTAGAATGTCACTGAAGTTTTCATTGGTCAAATAACAAGAAACAAAAAAGGAGAAGGACTTGGTTAGGACAATTACTTAGGTGTGAAATTGTGATACCTGCATGTGCTTAACCCCATAAAATGTGTGAGTTTGCACTTGGAAGAACCAGAAATGTGAATGGAAATCAGTTCAAACTCTTGGATTTAATTCACCAATCTTACTGTTTTACCCATATGATCATTTTTTACTCTCAGGTTTGGGGTTTTGAGGGAAAATCTTTGTTCTTGAGAAGTTCTGTTTGAGATCAGCTGGTTAATGTAACATTTTTACTTTTATTCAGCTTGAATTCAGGGCTATGAATGTGGTATTAAGTGTTACAGTTAAAAGCAACTAGAAGTTTTAAATTAAAAGAAAGGTGAAAAACGTTGATAAGATGCTTTGTGATTGCAGTTGATGTACCTGTTGCTTATTGAAGATACTGTACTGCATTTTCCTTACTCTGATTTTGCAGGTGAAGGCCAGTATGGGAAGGTCTATACCTGTATCAGTGTTGACACTGGAGAGCTGATGGCTATGAAGGAAGTGAGTACTGTATCTACAATACTCAATGCTGCCCTTGTTTTTTTTCCTAAACCAAATGTGGGTGACTTAGCAGGCATTGAGGGTTTCTGCACACTGCTGTTAGCTAACGGGGAAAGGATGGGAAGACAGATTGTTTCTTCATGTAGTCACAGCTGCTGTTAGCACTTTTTCCTCCTTAAGTTGCTTTTCACTTTATAACTTTTAATTTAAATGTATGTAAAATGGATAATGTGTCTTTACTAATCTCATAGGGTTGTTGTGAACTCAATGAATGTTTATTTAATATATGTGAACTTCCATTAAGAGATCTTAAATAATTTTAAAAGATTAGTGAAGACTGTACACAAATTTATATTCTTCTTTGCAGTGTTTCCGCTCACATTTTATTGCTTTTTTCTTCATTCCTTAGAGCAAAAGATAGGAAGTTTGACATCAGATGTTTTTCAGCTTCTCCTGTAGTGTGAGCTAGGTTGAGTCACAAAACTGCTGACTAACTTGGTGGGTACAGAAAATCTAGTTTTCAGGATAGAAGTAAGTAAAGCTGTGTAGGCGTAGAGATTTGTTTCCCCTAGAACACCTTGTGGTTGTTTTTCTTTTATGTTATTGTTTAGTTTAAATGCATTTCTGCATCTTTAAACAATGGCAAGCATTAACTGTTCACAGCAGTTACTGTGACAGCCATTGAATGTTGCAGCAGTTACATTTTATGAGTAATTTCTTAGACACACATGATACGTATGAGATATGCACGGTGTGGCAAAGCAAGACTGGGCTTCTACTCTTCCACTGACTAATATCAACACTTGAAATTTTGTTGCTGTTACGTTTTTTTCTCCTCATGAAATCACACTTATTTCCCCCCATCAGCAGCACTTTGCTTCTGTAATTCAAGGTTGCTTTCTAGATGCAGGTGCTGTTTGCAGATAAGCATGTGTGTGCTCTTTAGCAGAAGCTGAAGTAAGTTCATAAATAGATCTTGTTTGACAGATGTTTGTTTTACTAGGCTTGAATGCAACCTGTTTGCAACTTCCAAGTAAAAAGCGTTTCTGGATTTCTTTAAGAATAACCTGGGAGAAGATAGATTCAGTGATTTTTTTTTTTTTTTTAACTGGTTAAGAGCATGGCATTCCTCTGCTCTTGCACCAAGATTTCTTCACACTTTATTATCTCAACCACAGTGTCATTAAAATTACTTCAACTTATAGTGGACAAGCTTTACTACATAGTATTGCAACTATGCATTAGGGATTGTAATCTTCATATATTTAATTTTACCACTGTTTGAGTACAAACTGTATCCTGGAATTGTTGTACAGAACACAACAATCATAACATCCTAGCAAATGAGGGCAAAACATGTGCATTTATTTCTTTAGCAGTTGTCCTGCACTTAATTTATGAAGCTTCTGCTTTCTAACAGTATGGTAAAAGTAATATCTTCATAACTTGCTATTCATCTTGCTTATCTTTGTGTGGTTAGAAGCTTTAAATTAGTTTTTCAGAACACTTGATCATGTTTTTCCTCACTGAACAATCCATCACAGCATACGATAGGAGAAGTAAGGGAAACCTGCTAGTTTCATCAAAACCTTTGATTGTATTTGTTCCATGCCACACCTTTTCCTTGCAGCTGCCTTATTCGCAATGAAGAAACCCTTCAAAGAGATCCCTTAGACTCTGTGGTGATGAAATACCTGGCAAATAGTATTTGTTGAATGATAATTCTCACTGATGTTGCTTTCAGATTGTCTTGTATTGCGTCTGTCTACCACACTTAAGCTAGAAGGCAAGCACAGAAGAGATGTGTATGTGCACACGTGTGTGTCTACACATTGAAGTAATAGCATTTTGCTCTTGTAAAGTTTATAAATCATCATGGTTGTAAGTAATTTTCCAGAAATAGCTTAGTGTACTTCTTTTGTTTCAGTTTGGCGATGGAGAGGGGTATTTCGGGGCTTTTTTTGTGACGATGCTATTCAACAACAGCAACCAAAAAAGCAGTACTTTCGTTTGTGTTTGAGTTTAGGACGGGTTGTTTGCTTTTTTGGTTCCTTATTAATTTGAAATAGCAGCAAAATAATGGCAAATTTTCTTGCAGATAAGATTTCAACCTAATGATCACAAAACCATCAAAGAAACAGCTGATGAACTGAAGATTTTTGAAGGCATCAAACACCCTAATCTAGTTCGTTATTTTGGTGTGGAGCTCCACAGGGTAAGAAAATATAAATTATTGGGGCTTTTTTATAAGGCAAAGAAAAAATTTTAAGAAACTTGGCGTTATTGGAGGTTTTTACATGACAACATTCTAGTTCATCTTGTGTGGTTATCTCTGTGAACAGCCGTGTGTCTTTTTTCCTCTGCATATTGAGGTCTCTGAAGCACAGTTTGGAGAGAATTTTTGGAACTGGTGCATAAACAGAGAAGGCTTAGAATAAGTGAATAGAGTGAGTAATGCTGGAGGTATTCTATGCTGCTACTCTGTTGAACTGGTCTAAAAGCAAGTTATATCATATATGGTATGGTAACTTCTGTATGTAGATAAAGACTAGACAGGCTAAAACCTGTCCCTGTTAGCAGCAAAGGATGTACACATATTGTATCATGTTGATTTCTGGAAAAATTTTGTTCTGGCATTTAAATCTTGAGTCCAGACAGGTACTGGAGTTCAGCTTGCATCTCTTCAGAAGGAAAAAGCAAGTTTTCTTGCTTGAGCAGCAGAACTAATGAAATGTACTTTTCTATGGCTTTGGATTCTAGAATTGTGTGCTGAGATACCCAACTTT
This sequence comes from Entomyzon cyanotis, assembly GCA_024500445.1. Taxonomy (NCBI): domain Eukaryota; kingdom Metazoa; phylum Chordata; class Aves; order Passeriformes; family Meliphagidae; genus Entomyzon; species Entomyzon cyanotis. Next base: position 1,910,421 of record JAKEPQ010001015.1, on the reverse strand, counting down.
TTATTACTCTCTGCTTCCCACATGCTATTCCCACTTTCCTTCAAAGTCTCAAGTCCTGATGTCTTGCTGGAAAGTGCTGTTTGGATTTTACTGATTTGCTCAGTATTAAAGGAGTTGTTTTGGTGACCCATTGCTGGTTTAGAAGGAGACAGGCTGCTTATTTCTCCACTTGGGGACACAAATTTGGGTGTCTGTGCCACTGGGTCATTAGTTTCTCAGACTAGTTTCTAACAGCTTGGTGTCTTTGCCATGTTTTTATATTAATTTAGTCCAGCTGAAACCAGCTGGGCTTGGAGACAGAGTGGGAGCAGCAACCTAATTTTTCCTTGAAGTGAGTTAGAGTTGGCATGCTTGTTCAAGCCACAGCAAAGAACAAAAAATTTCCCATCCCAAGCTACAGGAAATGGGACCGAGAGAGAGGATAAAAAAGAAGCGCAAAACATCAGTTTGTGCATTTTTTTCCCTTCTCTAAGTAACCAAAGAATCTCTTTGAATTTCTGTGTAATATACCTGCAAGATATCCAAAGTGTTTTTTGGTTGATGCCAAAGCACTGTATTTTTATCCCACTGAATGGTATGAGTTATGCACAAATGATGCAGATAGACATGTAGCAGAGTGTCCATAGCTGTGCGGTAGAATATGTTAGGTTGCACCATGCTAGAGGGAATAGTGTTCTGAAGAGATGATTTATTAGTTATTTCATGAAATATAAGAAATTATACTTGCATTAAGACATAACATGATAGTTTCATTACTCTTTTCATGAGCAATGAAGGACATAAGGAAAACTTTATCTTAATTCAGTGTTTGGAATATGAACAATGATACCAATGAAATCTGGTTTGGTTCCCACAACAGGAAGAAATGTACATCTTCATGGAGTACTGTGATGAGGGCACTCTGGAGGAGGTGTCAAAACTGGGACTTCAGGAGCATGTCATTAGGCTCTACTCAAAGCAGATCACGACTGCTATCAATGTGCTACATGAACATGGCATTGTTCATCGAGACATTAAAGGTAATGTTAACCAAAAAGGTAATGTTGTTGTTTCAGTGTGGTAGATGAGAAAAGTGGGAAGAATGGGGGGATGTATTTGCATATTTAGTGTGCATTATCTATGCAGCTATTAATTGTATAAAGCCTTCCACTAACTTTTCAGTTTACAAGTTACTGGCTAGTTTCATGCTTTTTTTTTCTAGTGTGGATCATAAAAAACATTCACAATTGTCATTTCAAACTCATAAATTTTGCCCATGATTTATATAGTTTCTCTAGAGGTTGTTAAGATTACTGGGGATTCATCTGAGCTCAGTTATTAGTCCTTGCATTTTTAGTAATAATGTATTGAGTTATGTAATGCTGTTTTCCTTCTTGTCTGTGCAAATAAATGGTGTTTTCTGTAGCTGACAGGCAGTGTACAGTGCTAGAGTTGTGCATCAGAACTTTTCCTTGTGGTTCCATTTTCCTGAAGAGTTCTAGAATTTCAGATGAATGGCGGATTAAACTTACTAACAAAACTGTTGTTAAAAGAACTTAAATGATTTCATGATATCCCTTTATCTAATGTTTTTTTTTCCATATATTTATCTTCTCGTGCCTGGCTGTCAGCATTTGCTTACATAATTCGCAGACTGAAACTGCAGTAACCAAAGGGGGGTTGGGTTTGGCATTTAAGACACCCAGTGTCAGTCCTCATTTCAGGTTCATTTTTCTTTTTTTGCGCCTTCCAACAACATCCTCCATGTCTGGTTATCTTGGTTTTGTAAGTCTGGCATATTTGGCTCACTGAAGGCAGGAAACTTAGGTGAAGGTAGGGGAAGCAATGCACACAATATGCCCTGCGAATGCTGGTTTTGTGACAAGGCAGTGCAACCCAACGATGCTGGGTTTCTATGTCCCTCTTGCTCACAGGGTTTTGAATCACCGCAGCAGTGTAGGAGGTTCCCAGTTGCTCTTGGTCCTTTGGCCTCGTGCTTCTCATTTGGGAAAAGAACTATCTACGATCCAGAGGCCTTCCACCCAGGTAGGCCACTCTTGAGTCAGTTTTGGCTTTTTTTTTCTAGAAAACACTTTCCCTTACTCCCATTTCCCAGCAATCTTACCTTTTCTGGTTCTCCTTTCTCACCAAAGGTTTCTCTCCAGTTGTGGATTTCCCTTTGTGCTTTTCACAGCTCCCTCCTTGCCCTTTTCTCGATCATTCCTTGTCCAGGTTCTGCTTAGCTGGATTTTGCTCTCCTGGAAGCTCGTTATCAAAATCCAAGGCTGGCTGACAGGGATTTCTTTTGTGCTGTTCAGTGTCATTGTGGATACCTGGATATGTTTCCAAATAGGTCTTCTGCTCTTCAGGGAACTGCATGGAGTGGGAAAAGCTGTTTGACAGAACTGTAATGTTGTGTTATCTGAGAGCATTTCTGTCACAACAGGTTCTTTACATCAAATGTTGTGGTGTTTCTTGAGAGTCAGTGACAGACTGACTTTCTACAGAGGGTCACTGCAGGCACATCTGTGTATAGACCTTCCTGAAACTCCATGGCAGAATATAAAGACAGACCACAGAGCATATTTTTGTAAAGGATACTGGATGCATTGCAAGTCTTTTGCTCGTTGTCTCCTTTTCTATTAACATTGCATCCCCAAGTTTTCAGGCTAACAGCAGTAAAGAACCCTCTAGTTTTAATTTTAGCTCTTGTGTCAGCTGGTACTCTTATTTTTCTGATAGGGAAGGATGATGTGTCGTTCAGACTGTTAAAACTGCTTTCCTATAAAAATCTTGCTGTCATATCACACTAGGTCTCTCATGGCCAGTTTGCTAAACATCACTGTGGATCTATTTCTTTTAGCAGCAGATAAACAATTCTTATAATGATTGTTTATCTGTATCCTGTAAGTCACCTGTACTTGATGTGTGCAAGTACGTTGTGCTCAAAAATAGACTTTTGGTTAGTAGCGTCCCCTTGTGCCACTGTTGTCTTTCAGATGCTTTTATGGCATCCAGCTCTATGAGTGTAAAAGACAAAGGAAGATGCAGCTGCCAAAACTCCTTTTCAGCCTGTGCTGGTGAGGGCAGACTGAGGGTTGTGTTGGCTGGTTGTTACATTTGGTTGCACTGCTTTTGCTTAGTCTGCATCATTGTGAAAAGCAGGTGGTGCTGGTGTGTGTAGCAGGAGATAGTCTCTTGTGATATTCTCTTAATCTCTATTTTTGGTATTGAATTTGAATTCCTGTGGCTAAGGTCAGTTTCCTTGGTTAGAATTATTTCACTTTTTGTAAGGAAGCTGTTCTGGTCAGTGATGGAGAATGATGGAATGTTGAACACTGGAGGAAACATGTGGACATCTGTGAGCCCTCTGTTCTAAACAGGGCCAGCCCCAGTATTGGATCCAATGTCAAATTTGATCAGATTGCTCAGGCCATTGTTGAGGTGAGATCTATCTGTATCTCCAGGCATGGAGAGGCCCTGTTCCGATGACTGACCTGTCCCCACTCTGAAAACCTTTTTCCTGATAGCTCTCTGGAGTTTGCAAAGGTTGCTGTTGGTGTCCATTGCCACATAACCATTTCACAGTGTACCTTTGAGAGAAAAGTCTGTTTCCAGAGTCTTGCTATCCTCCATTACACAGCTGAAAACAGCAGTAAATCTCCTGCACACACACTCCCCCAGGCATCCCTTCTTCAAGCTGAGCAAACCCATCTTGCAGCCTTTCCTTGGATGTTGGGTGCACCAGCCCTCTGACCATCTTGATGCCACTCTCCTGCATTTGCTCCAGTGTGTCATTGTTTCTCTTGTACTGGAGAGCCTAAAAACAAGACACAGAACTCAAGGTGTGGTCTCAGAAGTGCTGAATTGAGAGGAATTAATTAATGAGGCAATGCCTACTGTATTCTCTTCAGGAGAGAAGGGCAGTGCTTAGCTGAATACATAAAAGGAAAGGATTGTGTCTGAAGCTTTAGAAATCAGAAACCTGTGAATGAGATGCTCTATACCAAGAAGTCTTCATCAAACTGCTACTGTATTATTGTCTTCTTTGTGGTTATCTCAAAACTTCTGCTATCCTGTCTTCCTTATGAGCACAAAGGAAGGAAGGTTATTCAGCAAGAGATGGAAAACTGTACGACAGGGGACTATGGGCATGTGTCATGCTCTCTGAGAGACTGAAAAAGAGTATGCAAAAGCTGATTTTCTCATCCAAAAGTAGCATTTGGCCTGCTTGTTTCTTGAATGAATTTGGCTGCTGTACTGCTTAAGCACTGGCTGTGGAATGTCTGAGGTGTCTCTTTTCCTGGAATTACAGCACAGCCTTTAGTGGGGCTTTTGGTACTGCTTCATGGACACACAGGATTTCCAGCAAAACCTTGGGACTATCATGCTGGTGCAGTTTTCACTGTGCTTACTATGGGGCTGATTTGGCAGAGGTAGAGGGAGTGAAACTTGAATTTAAATGCTTTAGGTTTTGGCTGCTCTAGCAGGAGTGTGGCTTTTGACACTTGCTGAGGAGGACCTGTGGTTTAACAGCAGGATGGCTGTGCACACCTGGACAACCTCTTGCTGCTGCCAAGTGCATCCAGAGACAGTGTATGTGTACGGGGAGAGAAGGAACAGATGGGGAGTGTCCCTTTTTGTTGTTTTACTCATGGTCTTTGGTTTTATTTTGCCTATTAACCATGCAGATATGTAGGAATTTCATTACATTCCCAGCAGTGTTAACTGTCAAAGGTAAAAAGCATTAGGCATCTTCAAAGTATTGCCCTCTTGTCTGCTTTTCTCTTACACAGGTCCTGCTGGATTCTGTGCAGGTTTCATTTAACAAGGAGACCCTTACTAAAGACTCCTTCTGCAGGCTGGTTTTGGTTTCTGAACAAGCAGCTTACAAAACAGGCTTCAGCCAACAGCACATCAGTGGAAGCTAACAGAAAGTGTCTGCAAATGAGTCTTCAAGTGCTCTCTGTCTTCTCGGTGAAACTTTGGTTCAGTGCTTTATTCCATTTGACAGTTCCAAGTGCTTTCAGGAAAAGGGCTCACAGAAGCTTTTATGGTAACTCTTAGGCTAAATTACCATTACTTTTTATTAAAAGGGACAAACTCTAGTTTGAAAAGCCTTGGAAGAAGGTTCTGAACTGTATTAAAATAAACTATCCCAGTAGCGTCAGATTTGGTCAGAAGAGATTTTGTTGCACTGCCAGGCTCCACCCACTGTAGTACTTGGAAACCACTTTGTAGCCCTCTGTGAAATTTTCTTCTTGTTTTCTGGAGGAATGGAAACACAGGTTTCCAAAACATCCTTGAAAAAAGTGTTTGCCAGTGATGACTGTTTTTCCCAAGCTCTTTGTGTAGACTAAGTACACCTATTTTCTATCTGACAAGCAACTGCTTGAAAACGATGAGAAAAGCAGTTGACAGTGGTTCAAAGGAAAAAGAAGCTGTTGCTCTCCTAATGCACTGCCCATACTTAGTGTCCCATCAAGCAGCCTTCTTGTACTGCTTTGGTGTCTTTCTGGATCCTCTTTCACTGAAGAAGCTGAGGGATTGTCTACCCAGCTGCATTTCACATGCTTGTGACTGCAGGGTGACTCTGGACGTAGGTCCCACTGATGGCAAACTGCAGAATCCAGGGAAAGCATTCTGGAGTATGTGCAAGCATCTGAATGCTCAAAATGGGAAACCACTGGACACAATGTGCAAAAGAGTTGTATGCCCTGAATTTTAATTCTTTCAGAACTTGTAAAAGCTTACAGTAACTAAAGGTTGGAATTGAATTCTGTTAATGATTTTGCTCACCCATTAATTGCAGTTCTTGGACTAAATAAAGTTACAGACTATTGTCAGAGTAGTCAGAGTCCTTTGAGAAACAGGCAGGGTTTTGGCATCATTGACCTGCATTGCCTTTTTTTAACTTGAGGTTTTTGAGGATTCTTTGTATTCTCTATGAATATCTTGAGGATGCCCAACCAAGCAAATGGGAAAAAGTTATTAACTAAGACAACACAATGGAGGAGCAGCCAAGAATTTCTGCACTGTTCAAGGTGGAAAAAAAGTGAGAAGCTTTGGAAGGAAGGTTCTATTGAGATGAGCCATTTTTGAATGAATCTTTTGTGTGATGTGGGAAGAGGCTGTGAATGAAATCCCCAGCATCTGCCTACTCCTAGAGTAGGTGAGCAGTTTTGTTTTGTGCATACCATCCATCTTTCCTCGAGAGATCCCAGCTGAAGCTCTGTTTCTGGCAGGTGATACTTGCAACCTACTTGTGCTTTCATTTTGGTACTTGCAGAATCCAGAATGTGGCCTGACATAAGGATCTCCTTCTGCTCTACCTGTTTTCTGTTGCTGTCAACATGAATATTTTGGCAGGATGTTGAATGAAAGAAAACCACAGGTTGTCAAAACCACTTGGCTTATTTTGCACTGTTGTGTTGAGCAACTGACTTGAAGTCACTTGCAGATTCCCCTTAGAGATTTTTAACTATGCTAGGGAAGTTTGTTCTAGTGCAAGACAGCAGTATTTTAGTAGCCAGTTATTTCAGTGGCAGTTCTCCAGCAAAACTTACTCTGGAAGTGCAGTAGTAAGTATAAAGGAGTAGTAAATGTAAAGGAGTAGTAAATGTAGTAAATTGCTCTGAGCTCTGTTTTGCAAGTCAGCTGTGACCATAGAGTCATTAAGGTTGGAAAAGACCTCCAAGACTGAGTCCAACCTTTGACTGACTACCACCATGTCAGGCAACTAAATCACTGCACCGGGTGCCATGCCCAATTGTATCTTCAACACTTCCAGGGATGGTGACTCCACCACCTCCCTGGGCAGCTGGTTTCAACACCTGACCATCCTTTCTGTGAAGAAGTTCCTCCTGATGTCTGTCCAACCTGAGTCTCCCCTGGTGCAGCTTGAAGCCATTTCCTCTTGTCCTGTCACTAGTTGCCTGGGGAAAGAGGCTGACCCAACCTGGCTTGCAGCATCCTTTCAGCAGTTGTAGAGAGTGACAAGGTCTCCCCTGAGTCCGCTTTTTTCCAGGCTAAGCACCCCCGGCTCCCTCAGCTGCTCCTCATAGAACTTGTGCTCCAGACCCTTCACCAGCCCCATTGCTCTTATCTGGACTTGCTCCAGCACCTCAGTGTCCTTTTTGTTGTGAGGGGCCCAGAACTGGACACAGAACTTGAGGTGCAGCCTCGTCAGTGCTGAGTACATGGGTATGATCCCTTCCCTCATCCTGCTGGACACACTAATTTATTGACAAGTATGGTACCATCTGTCTTGACTCAGAACTGAAAAATGACTAGTGGGAGGGACACAGCAATGGCCTTTGCTAGGAAGCAGTTTCTTCAGAGTTTAACAGTCATAAGGAGAAGCACCAGAATTCTTTAATTCCTGAAGGAGTAATGTCTTGTAACGAGCTTGTATGGAAAGCTGTTTAATTTGCCTGCCATACTGCTTTTTTTGTTTGTTTTTTTGAATACTTGTCAACTTCCAGTACACTTTATGTTAGCACAAACCCACCAGAACATCTTTAATGTTGTCATATTCCACACTTAGTTCACAGGTAAAGATCTAAGTGGGAATTCAGCTATTATCCACTGTGTGACTTCCAAGGCTATATTGAGAAGCCCTCATTCCTCAATTCAGGTCTGGTTTAAACAAGTGTTACTGTGTTTCCTTGTGTTTCCTAGGAGCCAACATCTTTCTTACCTCATCTGGACTGATTAAACTGGGAGACTTCGGCTGCTCAGTGAAGCTGAAGAACAATACCCAGACAATGCCTGGAGAAGTGAACAGTACCTTGGGGACTGCAGGTAAGGAAGCTTGTGTTAGGCAGGTACTTGTCTAGTTACCATAAAAGAAGTACCTCTGCCAGAAGTCTGGGCTGGAGTAAAAGCATGTGTTTCAGGGAAACTTGATTTTACCTTAGCTAGTTCTGTGCTTTTACATCCAAAAGCAAAAAAAATCAGCGAATGATACAATGTGAGAGATAAAATTGTATTTGTCTGGTAACTATAAAGATGCTGGAGCATGTGTTTTCTGGGGTTGTATTTTTCTCTGCAGCCATACTGAAACATTACTCTTCTCACTGAACAGCTGCTTAATCTATTTTAAAAAAAATGGCAATAACTGGAAGCATGTACTGTAACAGCATTTTCACTATCACTTTTCAAACTGAAAGACGGTTGTGCTGAAAACATGTCAAAGAACAAGAAACCAGTAACTGGCAAAACTTAGCAAGAAAACCTGGGTAGGAAATCATTAGGTATTTTAAAAAGCATTTGGTTTACCCAGTCAGTGACTTGACGTATACTGTTCCTTCTGCTGTATGAACTGATGGCATCATCTATGTTGTTTCAAAGCATACATGGCTCCAGAAGTAATCACTAGAGCTAAAGGAGAAGGGCATGGACGTGCAGCAGACATCTGGAGCCTGGGCTGTGTTGTCATAGAGATGGTCACCGGCAAGGTAGGGATGTTTCATGTACTGATGAAATGCAAAGTGTTCTCAGAATTTTTTCTCCAAATTCTGGTCCCACTCTTGGCAATTTGTCACACTTAAGTCTGCAAGGACTGGGATGGTTTTTCATTTCCTGGAGTACAGAAATACATGCTCTAGTGGGTTGCTCTAGTGGGTTTACTCACTAAAGCTTGCACTTAGCAATCCTGTTACCTGTTGCAGAGGCCTTGGCATGAATATGAGCACAACTTCCAGATCATGTATAAAGTGGGGATGGGTCATAAACCTCCTATTCCTGACAAAGTGAGCCCAGAAGGGAAAGACTTCCTTTGCCACTGCCTGGAAAGTGACCCAAAGATGAGGTGGACGGCCAGCCAGCTTCTTGATCATCCTTTTGTCAAGGTTTGTTTGATGACTTTGGCTATGAAAACTGCAGATAGGAATTAGGAATAGCTGCCAGTTGGCTTGTTTTCAGTGATGCCACAGGGCTTGGTACCATGATGTGGGGCTGGTAGCAAGTTGATGCTGTCCAGGAAACATGGATTGGCAACTTCCCAGAAGCATGTGTTGTTTTTAGCAAGCATTTGACTATAGGACCTGGTGTGCACCATGCAATAAATTTTCACTGCTATTTTGAAATGCATTATCTTTATGCTAAAAAGACACATCAGGCTTCAACTCACTGGTAGCTAACTGGATCTGAAGGGATCTGCACCAAAAACTTTAACAAGTACAAATGCACAGGTTTTTAGAGATAAGGGCCCCCTCCATAAAAAGTGAAATGCTTGAGAACTCTCCCACCCTTCTGTGCAAGGGGCTGCTTTTCTTCTAAGTTCAGACTTAAGTTTAAGGTCATACAGAATGTTTTGTCTGGCAGCTGGTGTAACAGTCTGCAGTTCTTGCATCAATTACGGTGTGATGCTTTCCTTAAGAATAGGCAAATATTCACTCACTGATGCAAATTGAGCTGTATTAGCAACTTCTTTTTGAAGAAGTAGGAACACAGTAGGTTATTGAATTCTGTCCCATTTTCCAGCATAAAATTGAACACTTTGGTGTTCTGGTTCAGTAGCAGTGTGCTTGGAATTATCATACCCATCCCTCATCAGTGCAAGTGTAGCCAGATCCCATCCATCCCTCACAGAGATGGCTGCTGCTTTAGGCACCTAAATGATGCACGGTGACAGTGGGAATGTCAGTACTCCCATACAAACACTTGTAATTCATTACTGTATAACAAGGGAAGGGAAAAAAAAAGCTTCAAAGATGTTTTATGAAAGTGCTAAAGAGATTGATCCCTTGTCATCTTGCTGCAGGAGGGAGATGACTGAAGTAATTGCCTTTTGCTTCTTTCACAGGTTTGCACAGACGAAGAGTGAAGTTACTCAATCTCTGGCCTTTTTTATTCTGACAAGATTTTAATCACTACTGTATGTAATATTTACATAAAGACTGTGCTGAGAAACAGTATAAAAGTTGAACTTAACGAAGACTGCACAAGTGACGGTGTCACGTCCTCTGCTGCTCCTGTACATTTTACTCGGCACATGTTGCTCCCGTGACAGTGTCCACAAGTTGGAAGAAGCTGCATGTTTCAGTGAAAGTGCCATTACTACTGTATATGGACCATACCCTTTTTGTTCCTTCTCCTGTTTCTCATTTGATTGAGAACTTGTAATGTTAATATGTAGTATTTTTGAACTCTCTAGGTTCAGAAAAATGCTGTAGTGTTATCAGGCGTTATGGACCTTGTTTTTTAATCTGAGTGCACTGACTGTGAACTTTTACTGGGGTTTTTGTTTATTTGTTTTTGGCAAGCTTCAGATTTGTTATGCACAAGGCTGATTAATGAAATTTAAAAACAAAAAAAGGTTTTTCTCAATAAATGGTTTATTTTAGGAGATGTTGGTGAAGGGTTTTTCTTCCAAAAATAAGCATGGGGCTTTTTTGCTGAATTTAAGTGAAGACTTTTACTTCTTTGCAGTTCTCTATTTTCAGTTGTATGATAGGAGGGGAAGTCTGTTGTCATCCTCAGCTAAGGACCATGAAAGTAGCTGAGGTAAAAGTGTCCCCCCCCCCTTCCCCCCCCAGCTTGCTGTATGCTTCACTCTGCATCTGAGTGATTTGTGTCCTCACTTGCCTTGTTTCAGGTGCCCTTGAACACAAACAGGAACTGTGGACAGTTTTAGGAGTCAGGATAAAGGTGGGAAACTGTTACTAGGTTGTTCTTACCAACCAAAAGAAAACTCATTCACTGCAGACCAGCTTTTTTTACTTTTATTTTTGTATAAACAAACATTAAGACTAATTTTGTTAAGGCAGTTGTAGAACATACAGTTGCTTGTGGGGATGAGGGGCAAACACTGCTTCCTAATGACCTATGTCATTATTTTAATACAGGGAACTGGACAAGTTTAACTTTGGCAAGGACCATTAAGCTTTCTCTGTTTCAGTGAGTGCTGGAAGGGCCTCAGTGGTGTGCCAGGACTTGTAGAAGTGCTTACGAGGACAGATCCAGGAGTGTTGTGTTTGGCCCTCTGCCTGTTCTAAAGGTTGGTCCCAGGGAAATGGGTATGAAATAATCTATGCACTCTTTCAGAAGTAGTTACTTGTTTGGTACTTTCCTTTGGGAGAAGTGGCACAGCCCACAGTTGGAGGAGACAGGACTATGATTCGTAAGGAATTGCTAGATTTCCTTTCCGCATGTTAAATCAGTGGCTCATTAAGAAGGAAGAACAGCCTTTGTCACTCCAGGAGTATGTATTTGCTGCTCAGAACTACTCACCCACCACCCTGAGAAAAAGGCCACTGGACCTGTTGGGTAATGTTTACAGTAAAATGCTACCCTGGAGAGGTCTTTCGTTTCTCCCCTCCCACCCATTTTCAAACTCTTGTGGACATGTCTTCACGTCTGGCTTGTTAATGTGCCTGATCATTACTAAAGGATGTGATACTCAGTTTTCCACTGTACAGAGTGATACAACAAGTAAGAGTGCAGGGCATGTGCTTTATTAAATAGCATTGTAAATACTGCACTGTTTTCTACTCTTGGGCTCTGTTTCATGTGTTGGAAAAACTACACCAGAGCCCCTGTTTCTGTTCATGACATCATACAACCTTCAGAGCACAGGGAATGCATGTGTACACAAGATGTGTGAGGAAAAAAGCTCCCCAAACCAGTCTCTCACACTTCCCATTGCCTATTCCTTCGCTCATGTTGTAAATTTTACTGCCTCCACTATCCATAAACGTCACTTGTTGCTCCATGCTAAAAGCACTACTTCACCTGCTTTTTAGGTGCTGCATATTAAAAAGGTGAGTTTCTAGATTATCTGATGTACTGAACAGCAAATACATAGTTCATGGAATGCTTCATATTGTTGTATGAACCTGTTTCTTCTGGCCTCTGTTTTATTACATGACAAGAGAAATATTTTTATACCAGATGCTAGAACTAAGACTGCTCACTTTCTTCACTGTAGACTATCCTGTTTAGTCCTATGCGTAGTGAAAATGGACTATCTTTGAAAGTGCCAATCACAACCTCCACTGCTCAGTGTCAGGATCTGTAGACTTTAAAAAAAATTGAGGTTTTTTTCCAATCATAATTGTTGCTAGTTAATGCCCCCTCTTTTCCTTTTTTTCCTGTTTTAAACAAATCCTTTCTAATAACCTGCAGATCCTTAACTCTGGAAATTTAAAAACAGGAGGTGGCTGCCCAGAAATCAGTGCTGGGAATGTCAGCGCAACCCTATTTTCCCCAGAGCTTGATTCTAGTTTTATTTAATTCAGAAAGGTGTCAAATCAAGTTAAGACAGACATTAAAAAAATGAGCCATACCTACTGTCCTAGGTCTCTCTCCTAGTCTCCCTCTCCTCCCCAGAAGAAAATAAGATAATTTACTATTACCTCAGGCTGTTATGAGGCACCAAGTAAACTAATTTATCAGAAAAGACAGACAAGCAGATTAATTAGGATCACAACAGTACAGGTGTGGGGCATACATTTTAATGCATACTTTGCATTATTTCACTACACCATGCCCAGTTATTTTCTTTCCACAATTGTTAGGATGGCCTGGAATTTTAAGTAGCATTTAAAGCCAAAAGGAATTTTACTATCTCAGTTTTTCCAAACTAAAAATGACATTTACTCTGAAGAATTACAGGTTTCAGCTACCCCTCGGATGTATGGCCTGGGGAGGGAGATGGCAGTAACATAGGTCTGCTTGGGCCACAAGGCCAAATTCTGATACAGGTTTTGCTACTGCCAGGCTCTGATGTCTGGATGTCCAGGGTCTGGCTGAAGTTTTGAAGGGCCCATGTAGTGCACACTGTGGGAGTAAGTTCTAGATGTACAAAAACTCTACTGTAGTTCTGCCAGTTCAGCAGAGCTGCTTCAGTCCAATACTGCTATAACCAAGCACAGCATCTTGCTGTACTGTATTTAAACACTGACAGATTATGGTTGTTAAAATGTTAAACTGTGTGATCTACACAACTATCAAGTTTAATCATCTTGTAACAATCATCTGACATTAAAGCCTGCACCTCTGGTTAGTTTCCAGGTAGAGTCTCTTCATATAAGCACGCTGGAATTTTTTTTTTTCTTCGAAACTTAAGACACTTCATAGGAAAACAAACCAACCACACATGTGCAAACCTGTTGTTGAGAGCACACGAAGGAATGCATCTTTCCAGCATGTCATCCAGCTCAAACCCCAGAGTAAAACAACAGGAGCACAAATTCAGATATGCACAGCAATTACTCATCCTCTGATTTCACTTGAAAGGACCATGATATGCACTTAAGAGTTTTCAGCAGTTGCATTTGTTCCCTTTGGATTGAAGCAGTCTCTGAAGATGCTACTTTCGTTTCTGCTTGTTGTCATTGTTGCCATAGGTGGAGCCCTTGTTAATTTCTGTAACCCCGATCATCCATCTGACACCAACAGAAGCTGCAAAACAAACACAGAGCTGCTTGAGGCAAGGCCTGAACATCTGTACTGGGGTAGCATCATGAAACCGACCTTGGATGAAAGGTGCATTTGATGCTCCACACCTCCACATCAACTTATTTGCCTGTGGCATCTCATGAAGGAAGAGCCTCAGGCTGGACACAACAGCAGGGAAGAGGCTTCCAGGGAACCAGGATAGGTGAGAGGCACAAGTGTGCACAGCCCTGCATGTCAGGGGAGGGAATTCTGCTGGCTTTCAACAGCCCCAGCTCTGGAAGAGCACAAGCAAGTGCAAGGGCACTTCAGAGCTTGATAAACACAAAAAATGTAAGTTATGGCATTTGTTAATGGCAGCTCACGAGAAAATCCATTACAAGAAACCAGGTTAATTGCAAAGACTTTTATAGATGATTCAGTGGTAATAATTCATCATATGCAAGGATTATTTTATTTACTTCTTTATCTGTCACACTTAAAGGGACTAACTTAAAATGTGAACCGAAACTCCCTCACAGTTTTGGTTGGGTTTTTTTTTTTTTTTTTGGTAAAGGGGCTCAGCTTCCCAAAATCTATTATTCCTCAAGCTTCTGCTCAGCTACTGTACATTACTCAGAACTGCCACACTTCTTTCAGGCTAAACCTACTAAGAAGTCACAAACATCTTTCCTCTGCTCAGAGTGCTTTCTAGAAAAAAGAACCCAAACCAAACAAACAAAAGCAAGAAAGGCACAAGCTCCTCTAAGCCTCTAAATCCCACTTTCTTTCTTACTGGTGGTGAAAAGGGTCAGTAAGGTGAGGTGCTCTAAACAGCTCGTTCACATTGGTCTTTACTTCTCTGGATGACCCTGGACAAATTCTCACCATCCAAAGGACTCTTAATGGTTAAGTCAGTGCCAGAGATCACCAAGAGAATCCAGAGGCTTCGTCCCACTACCAGACATCCCTTGGCTGATTCAACACTGTGTCCTGGCATTTGCTGCTCTTCAGCACCGGAAGGGGAGGGGGCTGCCAGCTGGCAAACAGTGCTGCCCTGTGCTTTACCAGCTGCTACTTGGCACAACAACATTAGCCACAATGACCCATCGCTACAGACTTGTGTTCTGCAGCCTGACAGTAAGTTGACAATTTTAAGAGTGCAAGTGGTAACTGGGTACCAGAGATGAGTCACATGTGATGTGACAGGATGCTGGACACTGGGAAGCTGGTCTGCCCATGGGGCTGCCCTTAGCTCTTGTGGATGCCAGGAAAGCAGGGCCCTCTCACAGGCAGAGCTGTGCAGTGAGCAGCCCAGCAAGGGAGCTGCCTCCGAGGGCACTCACTGTCACTGACACTCTGCTGTCAGTCCATGAATAGAAACACACTCTACTGAGACGACCAAAGGGCTTCGCTCTCACAAACACACAAGAAAGAAAGAAAACCATCTCTGACATTTAACTGGCCATAAGCTGGGGAACACAAGAGAAAGATCCAACATGTAGCCTGCAGTCTGGGATCATAACATAATAAGCATGAAATCATTAAGATTTAACCACAAGGGATAGAAACAGCATGTGGAGATGGATACAGAGCATAAATAAGAGCAGCTGTTACAACAACCAAACACCATATTGGGGATTTCATCCTGTTCCAAGAATGCCACTGCCTGGACACAAAAACCAACTAGTTCAGCAGTTCACACTTTTCTTCCTCTGCTCCCTGGCAAACATTGCCACTGCCTTCTGTCCCCATTTCACTCTGTAGCTGTCAGCACCCTAAGGAAGGTGGGATGCAAGGAGAAGAGGACTACTCATGTTTGTCAAGCCTGTGGAAGCAAAGTGGGGTAAGACTGGGGTGCCTCACTGGTGTGTCCCTGCACTGCCTCCTCACCACAGCTCTCCTGGAGCCTCAGTGCATGCCCAAGTGATACCATCACATTTAAGGATTTATTCACTTGTTGTTTTACATATGACTGTAGTAAGGGCCACTTAGGGGATTTTACTTCAAGAAAGGGAAGAAAGGGAGATCAAGCAGTAACTAACAAGCAGTGCCTAACTTAATAGCTGTGAGGTTTTAAGTCTGCCCTGAGAAGAGCATGAGAGAAGCTACTGGCTGAAGCCTCTGCTTGCTGGAGTGTTGGGGGCTCAGGGAGGGCTGAGCTGACACGTATCAAGAGAGCCAATAATGTAATCTCTTTCTTGGAACACGTTTAACTCCAAGAAAACCACCACCACCTCCACACACAGTATCTCATCCCTCAGCAAAACCTTAGCTCAGAGCAAAGAATTTCCACCTTTTCTCTTACACCTCAGGATTTTGCCTCATTTGTTACATTGCCTCTATACCACATAGCAAGTGCTATAAGCAGCACAGCGAGCAGAGGCATAAAAACTTCCCATATATGGTCTTCATGTGAGTTATATAGGTTATACACTGAAATTAAGATTTGTACAATTAAAGATTATATGAATGGTAGACAATTCCATTGAGGGCCTATCATACATACTAGGAAGGAGAAGAAACAAGCAACAAACTCACACATGAAGAAAGCAGACAACCCACCCCAAAGCCCCTGGTTTCTAGGAACCAGGCTGAAAGGCCAGATTATCTGGCAGCTCCACCAAAAGGCAGAATCACCACAGGCATGATCCTGCACATGGTTTGTATCCTGCTGTAAAACTTACTACAGCCCTGCTGGCTTGTCCTCTCCTCACCTTCCATTCATCTCAGCCCACAGGCATCACCAGCAGCCTCGCTGCCCAGGTCACATCGTGTTCCAGCCCTTTGGTCCACATTCTGCTGCTGAACACTGGGAAGTGCCCAGGTTTGCAGTATGATCCTACAGCACACACATAGCAGCTCCCAGGGAATCCAAGCTGGCTCATCACTACTTGCACTTGGTTCAGATGAAACACTTACCTCGCCTAGAATGGATACATAGCTGCTGGCCCTGTGCCATCAGCCCAGATGCCACAGTGCTTTTAGCATTAAACATGGAAGAGCTGCTGCTCCCTTTAAATTAAAAACCCAGAGAAACCCTCTCATCCTTTGCATACATTCCCCTTTTAACTGCTGTTGATAGCTTTACAATAAATTACTTCTAGAGCATGAAGGGTGTCCTCCCCAACACAAGTTATCAAAAGATGAAAGGCAACCCAACACTGGGTTCTTTGACGCTGAATGAGACTGGGGAAGCAGGAGGAGAAAAAAAAAGCTGCTGTCAAATACAGATACTGACATTTGACAGACATGCTCACTGCTTCAACACCAAAATATCAGCACCAAGTTTTAAATAGCTGTTGTGAGCTACGTACATAAATCTCTTGCCATGTGTCCTATGAAACTAAAGCTGGTTTTCAAAACACTTTTTTCCCCTCAAACTACTTGAGCATTTATCCTCTGGAGTGGGGACTGCCTTGTGTTGGCTCAAGTAGTATCACAAAGGGCTCCCAGTCCCAGACCAGCAGTAAGGTTTGAGCACAGTGTGAGGATTATTGGGAGTATGAACAGCCAAACTGCTGCACAGCAAAGCACAAGGGGATGGCATTCACAGTATAAAGAGGAGATGTTGTTTATTTAGGGCTGAAAGATCTTGAGCTGAACCAAGCAGAGCTGTACATACTTTGGTTACTCATTCCTTAGAGTTAAGGTCTAAGGGATTACAGTCCTTCCACTCCAGTTGGAGTGGAACATTTTTCTTATGGCTCTTTCCACCTGAACAGCCAGTTACTTACAAGCCAGTGTTTTACTGGAGAGCACAATAAGCAGAAACTATCCAAAAGCCAAATGACAATCTTGAAACAATGCAGAACGTGTCAGGTAGAAGGACCTCCTAGTTACTGTGCTCTTTTCTGTCACAAAAGGTTTATATTGCACTTATCTGCACCTGTATCAGGTACTGAAACCTGCCCTTAAAACCAGCAATCTACTATGATGGGCTATTAGGGACTGCCATAAAGTTCCCGAATCTGGAGTACCAGGTGAGCTGTCAAAATGCCATACAAAAAACCCTTCCCTGTGCTGCTTCAGTTACAAACAGTGAGAAAAGGTCTACTAGGAGCAATGGGAAAAGCTTGTTTTATCGTAAATCCCTCCAGTTTACAGAAAACCCTTCCTTTTACATTGTTAAGCCACCAGGTACCAATTACCACTCACACTGGAAAAGACAGTGACTGTAGGAATCGCCTGTGACAGTCCATGCCCTGTGCTATGTAAGTCAGAGGAGATGGCCACAACAGGCTGTGCTAAATCATGAGTTCATGATTTAGTTCAGTGCATGACACATCAGACTATGATTAGACAAAAGCATTCTCAAAGGAATAAATTATCCTTGTGCCTCTCTTCTAAGTATTTTAAGTACAACCCAGCAACACACAACACAAGAAAAGAAAGCCTTTTGTAGGCAACACACTGAGAAGTCACTGTTTTGAATTCTACAGAAACAGAAAATTTTGTATGCAGCTCTTACGAAAAAAAACCGAAACAAAACCAGAAATAAACAAAAAGAGTATCTTTTTAACCTGGTCCGGGCCAGCATGGACATAATATTAGGTGGGTTGTTGAATTCACAAGTCATCCTTATATTTAGCAAGTCTCAATAAATCCTATTGGACAGTTACCCTGTAAGTAATCTTTTTGTATCAGAAAACTTACCTATTATAATGACAAATGCAAAACTAGCCAGTGTCAGTGATGATCCACTGTTGATCATGTTGATGAGCAGCTTGAACAAAGGATATAGCAGCAATAAGGCCCAGAAAAGCCAGTTCAAAAGTGTCCATGGTCGACGGGGTGGTATTATAGGGACTGCTGGGTAGGTTCCTGTTCGGTAATATTCCTCCTGGAATGCATCCTAGTAGAACAAAGGAGGGCAACAATTAAATCCCCATCTGCCAACAAAACTAGCCACTCCTGGCTTTGATGTTCCTCCTTCTGGAGGCTTGTAACCACAGGGGAAGATCAAAGACCAGCTGATGGCTGGAAAACTTGAACTTTGAAGTCAATGAACACAGTAAAAAAAAAAAAAAAAAGAAAAAAAGAGCATACACTGATGTGTGCACACTTTCTTTCTCCTCCACACAGCAGGCTGAAAAGTGGCATACCTGGAGACCATAACAGCCTAGGAAAACAGGAGGGATGATGGGATGTACACTCCTGCAGCAACGCAGACATCACTGCTGAACCTCCTGCAGGAGCCACTGCCCAAGTGCTGCAGCTAAGCCACAGAAGTGTCTGGGCCACATACTGAGCAGCATCCTCTGTTCCCTCATGCTTTCTCCAGCCACTGCTCTCAAACAGAACCCACAAATCTGTCAGAAAAGGTGACCAGACACCATGTTGTCCCACACTCTGAAGAACACCACTGCCTCCTGTTGTCCCATGGATGTAGTCTTGCTCACCTTGATCCCATTAAGCTTTTGGAAGGAAGTTTGGGTGCTGAACCTCTCTACAAGCAATTGAGTGTGCAAACAGTGCACGATCTCTCACTGGTTTTGAGCAAAGGACTCTCCCTTTAAGTAAGGAGGATAATGGGGTGGGGGTTGTTTTTTTCTGTTTTGTAGCATCTGTTTTTTAAAGCACAGAAGAGTTAGAATTTAGCATCTTCCTCTATAGCTCACACGGGTGAATAGCATTGCCTTTAGTGATCTCATCAACCCCAGATATCAAAAGTGGGTGAGGGAAAAGAACCCCTCCCTCCATGTTCAAAAGCAAAGATTGTTAATGTGTTAACACATAAAACTGGTTAATTAATGAAGTCAGCATTAGACTGACATAAAAAGAAACCTTAATTTAGTCAGAATGAAGTACTTTAAAGAAAGGATTTTTGGTTTCTAAAAATTCTAGCAAAGCCAAGACTAATCAACCACAAGACTATTTTTTCTACTATGCTATGATTTTACACTTACTTACACTCCAGCTGACACAAACAATTCTTTACTTAATTAATAGCATCTTGAGCAATTACAAGCTGTTTCCATTTTATCTATTTCAAAGGGAACATTCAGCTTTTAGGAGATTATGCAGTAATTAAAGCACTGCACTCTCTTTATTGAGATTAGACAAGTTATGAGTGTTTTACTCATCTGAGCTAGATTGTACTGGGATCACTGTGGCCAATTACTGAACCATCTTCAACAGAATACACAGTGCATGAAGCTTTCTTCACAGTGCCTGAAGACTTTGGTTTATAACGCAGAGCAAGTCATCATCAGGAAACTGAATTTACTATATTCAGTTAGGATTCCAAGTACGGGTATTACCCGGGCAAGTGAAGAATTCCCGACTATTCCTGGCATTGCCATTAGAGGGCCTGTTACTACAAGAGAGCAGGACAGGCTCGCTTGAAACAAGTGCAGCAGGGTTTTCTTTGTTGGCTCTGCACGGTGTGAGGGGCAGCAAAGCCACGGACCACACCTCACTGGGAGCTCCAGACAGATGGAAAACATATACTAAAGGCAAAACAATGTTAAGGCCAACATTTCCACTACACATTTCACACTGTTGTGGGGAACAGTTACGATTCCTTACCCTTAAATACATCCTCTTGCAAAAGGCATCTGTGGGTTTATCTGTCTTGTAAGCTTTTGCAAGGGTGCCTGTGATACCCATCAACAAGTCAGGCTTTAAATACAGAATACACCTCAACATTTCCCAAAATCAGCCCACCCACATTAAGTTCCTTTCATTCCCCTGCATACAGAGCTGCTTTTCAGTTTGTAATAAATTCCATCCACCCAGGTACCACATTCTGACATGGAAACATGCTCCCTCTATTGCCCCCACCAAATTTAAGTTACTCCAGCCAGTGTGGGGGAGGGATAATGCAGTGAGGGAAAATCAGGGAACATCCATCTCCTTGTGAGAGGCTAACTGGATTTTTCCTCCCTGTTCCCACCAGGAGGTCCTACGGCAGAGGAATGCCACTGCTCCTTCGTGAGGAAGCCCACAAAGAAAGAGTATCCAAAAATACATTCTTTGTTTCCAGACACTGAAGCTCTGTACACTTCTCCTCTTCAGTTAAGCTTTGCTGATTCCCTAGGGCATTTCTGCATGTATTTTCAGACCCTGTATTCCAAGCTTCTCTTACAAGCAAGAAGAGTTAGAAGCTTGCTCTTTTTTTAATGGAAATTAAGATTTTCACGCAGAACTTCTATTTCAGGAACTGAGGCTATAGGGAGGTAATAAAGGAAAACAAACATGCATGGACTAACAGAGTTGTGACTACTACATAGCACTTCTTCAGACCTGGTAATAAGATCCTCAACCCAGTCCTTGTTAAAGTCAAAGGGAGCCTTTCTTGCAATGGCACTTTAAAGAAATAGAAGAAATAAAAAGGAAAGGTAATGTGCAACTCAAATTGCACCTCTGTCATAATTTGGAATTAACTGATACAGTGCTGGCCATATGTGGAAGGAGAACAGTGTTTGGTTCAGAGCAGCACAGTGCCACTATTTATCTGGCAGGACTCTGTTCAACTGCATTTGCAGCAGTGACTAAACTAAAAAATGAAGTGGTAAGTAGCAAGAACATAAACACGACAGCCTCCCAGAGAGAAGTATCTCAGAGTGAGGTACAAGTGCGTGAGATGAGACAATGAAGTAAAAAACAACAGAATAAGCTTTTCTCAAAGACCTTCACTCCTTTACCAATGCTAATATGGGGAAATAAATAAATAAATAATGTGCTACTGCTTTCCAGTGGCGTGCACACCTTGTCTTACTTTGAAACAGCAGGTGAAGTGTTGCAACCGAAACAAACAAAGCAGGGGATGAGTGTGTATCTTGCAATGAATTACTGCCCTTTGAATAACAATTTTTTACATTTTATCATAAATATTTACTGACTCTGAAGATGATCTGAAATAGAATTAATTTTTGGGAACAGCACCTGGACGGCACTGCTGCTTGTTATCTGACCTAAGAGCCGATTATCTTTTTCAGATGCAGGGCAGAAAGGTGAAACAAAACTGTATTTTTACCCTGCAGGTGGGCTTTCATCATCTCAGAACTCTGGAAGATGTTGTCCCTGCTGTATATTCTGCCAGTCTGATTTTACAAAGACATGGGCTTCAGTAAACCAGGAATGACTGCAATGAAGCAAGTTTCACTAACATAAAACGGATGGAGAAGGAGAAACATGCTGCCTTCGGAGAAAAATTCAAATCATCACCAAAAATAACCCAAACCAACAAACAAACAAAAGCACACAACCTTAATCAAAAAAATTCCACATAACCAAAGGAAGGTTTTAGTGGAATGGAAAACTGAACACACATTCCTTCACTCCTATACTTAAATAGGAAACAGAGATTTAACCAACCAACAAATGAAGTTGTTGTGAAGAACAGACATGAAGAATACTATGATATATTGTATAATATAATATTATGAAGGATAGATATACACTCTGCACCAGAAGCAATTGAGTGTTTGCCAAAGAGGGAATAACAGAAAAATCTTGAAGTGAATTACTGCAACTACGTAATAAGGGATTCAGGAAAACACCACATTCACATTTATGTTCTTGTCTTGCAAAGATCTCAACAGTTCTCAGGGACATGAAACGGGTACAAACTCTAGAGTAGCAGAAAGCGGACTTTTGCAATGTTGAGCAAAAGGACCATTTGCCTGTAAAGTGAGCAGGGCCTGTGGGTCACATCCTGCCTTTCTGCAATGGTGCTGGGGGTTGTGCCTGAATTGGGTGTTACTGGCACAAATTATGAGAAAGGGGATCAGAGGCAAAGGGAGTAAATCTACAAGTGAGGTCTCAAGAGACATTTACTTTTCACATTCCTGTATGCAAACTGCTTAGAGGAGCTATGAATTACACCAGAAACAGTCATGGTTTGAAACTAAGAACCATGTAATCTCTGTCTTGGAACACATTTTAGTTCCAAGACTGCCAGGGCAGAGCTGATACAGAAATGCTAACGTGGTGTCCTGGGCAGAGCACAACAAATGGCACAGCAGATTTTTGCTGTCCCAGTGAGAGAAAACCAGAGCATAGCTATATTCTAGCACTTCTAAATTCAAAGCACTGCTGCATTCCAGTCTGAATACATAACTTTGATCAACGTATTGAAGCAAAGTGAACTGCCAGGCCCTCATGCCGTGCATACCTATGACTCCCACTGATTGAAATGGGAGTGCTGTGTGCATTCAAAAAGCACATCCCCCAACAACTCTCTCCAATACTCATAAAAACAGCCCAGAAGAAACAGATTGTGAAGGAATGAAGATTCATATGAAAGCATTTGGAAAGAAAAAAAAAAGGAAAAAAAAAACCCCACTGGGCATCTACAAACACAGTCATTATTCTCTCCCCATCCTATGAAATTAGGAATCTTAAATGCACGCCTACTATACACACGGTGTGAAAGCAATTTATCAGTCTGTCCTTTTAATGCAGGATGTTTGCTTTGGTGAAAAAAGGCAGGGTAAAACAAGGGGCAAAAATTCTAATATGCTGAAGAAAACATCTTATTTAGCCCACAAATTCCTTTTGATTTAGAAGGTGCCTTCAGGGGGAAGGGGGGCTTTCTACCATTCAGAAGGCAGTAAGGCAGTTTTGATTTTTGTATCCTTATGCAGCTTTCTAAAGAAGATGCTTAAACCTGCTCTAGAAAGGCTTGTTTAAGCTTTCTTCCCGCTGCTCTACGTACAAAATGAAAGCAATCATGACTGGCAGCACAAGATCAGTTTGTATGTAGAGAAACAGAACACCTACCCTAAAACCCAAACAAACCAGCCCACCCTAAGCCTCCAAATTTGGACACATGCACACTCTAAAGGTCTACTAGCACTATAAATAAGTGAGCACTAGTGGCTCACAAGTGCTGTCTTGACAAGAAAACCAACCTTTTCTTGATATAGTTTATGGAGCCAGGTAGAACATTCCTGCTCATCTTCTGGGATGTCCTCCAGAGGAATCCGCCTGCCAATGGTAAACAAGAGAAAATGAAGAATATTAAAAACTCTGGCTCCCATGAACAGCACTTGCATTACACAGACAGATTATCTGACAGGAGACTCACTATGTTCTTCACGTTTTTTAAAATTTGTGCAACACCTACAGCACTTCAACAAGCAAATAAAGAGGATTTTGAAGAAATCTGTGACCAGCCCACTGGGCCACTACAGCTCTAAAGAAGGTATGTTGAACTCCTGATCACCTGTAGCACCACTTCTCCAACCCTTGTAGCATCCTACACTCCAACCCTACATCATCACATGCCCATCACCTGTAGCACAGGTGATGCTGGTAGAACCTCACCTGGGAATTGGCTCTTTCCCACTGAGATTATGGGAAGCCATTGGGGTATTCGTAACTTATAGAAACATTAATGAAAAGGAATCCAGGTAATGTTTCTTCATTAAACAACCCCCTTCTTGGTAGGGAGGGTGCAGCAGTCAAATACATCAACAACTGCACCACCAGATGGGAACAATCCTGAGCCTGACCTCTGCCAGAGGAACTGGAACTGCCTCTGAACTCCTGTGCCAGAGACAGGTATAAAGCAACTCCACCTGAACACTTGGATGGTGTCTGATATTCTGGCCAAGTGAGTGACAAGAGGCCCCACTGGTGCTGCTGAGCTAACAGACACACAAATGAATAAAAAAAGACAAACGAAAATTTCTGTAGACGTTTATGGGCTCCTCACATACTTATAGTCACAGAACTTCGCCAGAAACACTTCCCAGCCCATGTGAGTTTTTATCTGAAGTTCTGTGAATCCAGGTTGGTAGGGATCTGCTTTCTGTTACCCACTTGAAAACATTCCCTTATTTGACCAATTGTGATTTCAAGTACACACCCTTGTATGCTAAAAAAGGAGCTAAAAAGGAATTAAAATATGGATTACTTGCCTTACATATAAATCTGCATGATATTTCTTTCCATTTAGAACTCCCAGCAATGTTGGATTTTCATTATTTCTAAAATTAAGGGTAGAATCATAGACTGCAGAAACTACAAGAAGAGAAACAGGTTATGTGTTTACTGTAGTAATACAATGGAAACAAATTATTCTCTCTCAGACAAGGAGAATATTTAAGTAAGTTATCAGCAACGGCACCACAGTTTGAGCTGTCACCAAGGTAAAAATGACAATGAAATATTCAGCAAGCAGATTTTAAGATGCCAAATAACCAGTGACCCTTTCAGGAACTGCGCCAGCAGAATGGAAAGGTTTGCTCTCCATCCACCCTTTCCTTCTTCCTCCTCAGGTGCAGAATGATGTGCATAGGGAACATAGTCACAGCTTCTGACAGAATACACTTAGGACTTCCTAGGAGCAAAATGACTGCAGAACTATTACCTTTTTCAATTCACTGAGAATCATATAACTACACCCCTAAATGTGAGGAAACAACCAGGCAGATCCCCATTTTATAGACAGCGAACAAAAGAACAGGTAAAGTGTGACTAAGAATAAGGTAGTTATTCTTTGACTAGAATGGGTAAAATGTGTGTCTGAGAGATGTCCTACAGCAGGAGGTCTTAATGCAGCCATAAATCACCAGAGTCCAAAGCAGCCCCTGGCTCCTGTCCATTGTTTGGTAAGTCAGGCACTTGCTACAGGGCAAAGGCAGAGAGAAGGACACAACACATCTTGTGTGAGCTGGCTGCTGCCATGAAGACATGCAGATGTGAGGAATGTAACATAAAAGTTCTGCTGAACAAAACCGCAGAAAAATTTCCAGCGTTGAGAAAACTGTTTTGTGCAGCTCAGGACTGAGCGGGAACAGTAAAAACATTTGCAAAGGCTGATGGCAGATAAACTGAAAGAGCAGTAACAAGCACTTTGTACAGAAATAGCATTCGCTGTTTAAAACTGCATTAAGCATTGCAAAAAAAGTTTATTTGAACACATCCTTAGATATATTGTTTTCCTGATGTCACAAAATTAGCACAGAACAATTAATTTTCCTGACACTGAAATCAGTTGTGCATCATGATAAGAACTCTAAGATCAATGACAGCAAAAACGCTTTTCTTTTTTTGTCACTAAAGTGACTAAGAAGTACTTTCATGTGTAACCTGTTGTGTTTTAGTTTTTCTGCTCTAGAGTTTTGCAATAATGAATAAAAATGCATGTGATGAATCTTTATTGTGAGAGCTCTTGACCCACCCAAGAAAGACTTTTATTACACAGGACAGATTTGCTCTTGGTTTTGAAATCTCTCTAGCTATGAGAGATAAATATGGTTTGGTCTCAGCATTCAGCTCCCAGAAACTCACCACATCATTTGTTACTGCAAAACAGAATTCATAGTGCAGAACAGAACAGCCTGGCTTCAGTGCTGAAAGGAAATCCTGAAACCAAAGGCCAAACCCCTGTCTTTGCAAAAAGTCTCTGTCCCTCCCTAACAACTCCATTCTTTTCCTACTACAGCTGGGTTCTTAGACCAAACTCAAACTAAATGCAAGCCAAAATCTACTTCAAGGACACAACTCTCTCTTTACAATACAAGTATGAAATTTCATAAATTATCTGCTTCCATTTTTAAGCTTCTTAGTGTAGAAGGATTTTACTAATCTACTCTAATTTACTAATCCAATGTAATTGAAGGAAAACAAGAGCTCAGTTTGATTTATACAGTGTAAGCTTCTTAGTTTATTCTTTAATAGCATGAGATTATTCTAACAACAACAGGGATGCAATAACACAAAGTATGACACACACAACATTTTTTCATCCATCTCTTACAAGGCATCTACATTTGAGTTTTTATATGAACTGGGTTTTTGTTGAGACACACTGGAAGACAGCTCTCCTGTTCTGAAAAAACCTGCTGTGGAGAGGGACAGGAACATCCATTATGTGCTGACAGTCACACAGTTTTCCTTTTTTCCCAGGGTAAAAAAATGCTATTCTAGTTTGCAACTGGTCTGTAGTTTGATATTCAGTCCAGTCCCTTTTAATAACACACTGAAATCTTTTGGTGCAAAGCAGTGCTGAACCCAAGACAATGATAGCAATATGCAGGAGTAAACAGACCTCTGTTATCCAGATATAACTGAAAATTAGAACTACAGATTTTAGCTTTCTCATCCTGAGAATGCAGGAAAAGAACAACAGTAGAAGTGTCCAAGAAAAAGTCTGCATGAAATTAAAATTTGCCAGAAAGCTTTGACAGTCAGAGCAGCACTAGCATCCTGGGTGACACACTGGAACTGGTTATCATTAAACATGGATTTTGTAATTGCATAATTAGAATTGGACATCTCATGAATTTCTCATCCAAAAGCTGAAGAGACCAGAAAATTCACATTCTAAAACAAGTACAAAAATAACTCCAAAGCATCTTGAAAACATTGCAACTGTCTCACTTTCAGGCTAATACAGGCAGCATTTGAGAAGTTTTGCTTCTATTGTGAAGTGTTTTTTCAAAGGAGTTATATTTTAAAACCTCCTTTTCATTGAAAACCAAACACAAATATTTGAAAGCCTTTCATTTGTGTCAAAAAACCAATTAGGTTTTTTTTGTTTTGTTTTCTAATCTCTGTCCAGATTTTTTTCATATCATTAACTTTTGGTTCTTTCTACAGCATTCTGACAGAGAGTTAAGTACTTAAGAATTTAAGATTTAATTTCTTAACTTTAGCCTAAAAAATCTTCAGATTACACATCCTGAGAGAATTTTTCTTACTTTGATTGTCCTCTTGAATTTCATGCATTATTTTGTGGCCATGGTGGATTATGCCAGGATGAATCACTTACAAATCAACCTACAGGCAATGAGTATGGGTACATGCACCTTCATAACAGCACAAAACGATCTGAAGTGAAGACTGGGAAAGGGAGGGAGAAGGTACAGTGAAATTCACTGTACTGCTGATGTGACACCACCTTGACACAATCCTTTGATCTAACATTTCATTAATATGGCCAGTTTGAACAAAAATCACTCATCCTCTCAAACTTGCTAACTTGCTCTGGATGATGACTAGAAACCCACTTGAAAAAAATAATAATCCAGGATTAAAGTGCAGCTCATGGGAAAAAAAAGTCATTGCAATACCCCCGAACACCATCATACTGAACTCCATGAGAATATCACCCTGGAATTTATTCTCATGCATTTCCTCTAGCACGGCAGTTCCCAGCATGCACAACTGGAGGAAAAGGTACAAAACAAAACTTGGGCTTATCTACAATCCTTCATGAAATACATTTTTAAGTAGAAGTCTTAACTAAATAAAAACAGTGGAAAGGAACTGCCCGATACACAGCCAGGCAATAAAAGGAACAGCTAAATATATCTTTTGCAGTATTTATGACATTTACTTCTAGTGTAAGTAATGGATGAGTGTTTTAGAAACAGATTTGTATTTTCATTTGCTTCCATGAACAGTACAGGTAGCAAACAGCAATTTATTAAGAAACCAATTTATTAAGAAGTATTCTATTTCTAGAAACTAAGTTCTTGGGGACTGTATCTGTCAAACCAAACAGGTAGGAATGGTCATTGACAAAAACATCCGAACAAGTTCAGAAAATATTAAAATCACTTATTTAAGAATCAAATTATGTACAGAGATCTGAATTTGTGAAAGTAAGTCTTGGAGGAAAAAAGAATTCTGTTATCACTTAGGAAAGAAATTAGAGAGGAGGGCAGGTTCTTTACTCATTATTTTGCGTGAAAGGTATTTTTATCGAAATACATCTGCTTATGCTGACAGATATGGCATCACTGGTATGGAGGCAGCTTCCAATGTATGCACATGGAATAAACTCCTTGTGAAACTTTTTCCAAACAGATGGGCTTGCCAGTCTGATGTCACCAATGTCTATTTCCAGTTATTGCAGAACTACTTCAGAGCTCCTTCCAGAGCAACTGCAGCATGCAGCATTATGAGTTGATGCAAAATGTTGAAGAGGACCAGCCTGTGATCATTGCTACCATGGGTGAATTACACCCACAGCCAGAGAAACCAGCATCTACCCATCCTATAGCACTACAGCCTCTGACAAGGTGAATCACAGACTTGTCAGAAAGGAGGAAAAAAAAAGGAACAGAAGCTCTGTCACACCCAGCTGTGAACTGGTCCCAAACATGTGACTCAGCTGCACTGCTATGTGGTCCTGCAGCTACATCCCTTAGCAAGGCACTCCAGCCAGGCCCACCAGCCTTGTGGGAGAACAGAAGGAGCATTAGCCTAAATGGCAGAGCCCAAAATGGGCTCAGGCAGCTCAGTACCAGTCTCTCACTTTTAGAGATGCATGGGGATATGACCTAATTTCTAGACAGAACTCACATTTCCAGACTGTCAGAAGAGACTCCATCACATTCTCTATTTTAAAAACATGCATGGACTTCCTTGTTATCTGTACATAATAATGTTACAAGGAGTTCTAAAAAAATAAGACATTGTTTACAAAGGCTTTTCAGATGCTCTTCACATGTACCCCTTGTCTCTATAGGAAAGAAACTTCTAGTAACCCAGGCAGTAACCCTTCTATCTCCCTCTCATTGCAAAACATAACAATGCAATTAAAGCAACAAACCCACAAGAACCTGCAACACTAATCTGGGGTCATCAAACCCTCAGAGGTTTGTTTGTTGGTCGGGTTTTTAAGCTCTACAGTTTTTGCTGAAACTGTATATGAGAAGTTATGACTGCTTCTCCTTGAACCTTCACAGGGAAATACTACTTTCTCCCTGGCCTTACGCTGCTTGATCTGGCAAGTCACAGCTTCTGGATTGAGGTAGTGGCATATACTCCCCTAAATAAATACGTAATCTAGCAACCTTTTTCTGAAGGTATTTAAAATATTTAAAACCTTTTTCTGAAGGTATTTAAAATATTTAGGGTATGAAAAAGTGTTACGGTAGTGCATTGCATGAATGTCTGAAACTTTTTATAAATGTCACTTGGGTTCCCTAAAATTGTTTCCTTTTGAAACATTTTCCCACAAATCAGCTACTTGTCCACAATCACACCATATTTTGCTTTCATTACACAGAGCAGTGAAAAGAACAAAACCACCACTGAAACAACTTGTTCCCAATTCCCAGCTCAGGGCATTGGAGGCCACAGTTTTGACTCATCCCTTCATCTGTGCCTCAAGTCTACTACTCCCTTGCCCTCAGCAGAACAGTCACCCTTATTCGAAGGGCAAGGCTAAACTGTGCTCTTAAGGGGGTTGCTGGATGCTTCACATAACTTACCTCTTCTTCATGTTTCAGAAAGGATCCAAGCTATGCTATCCATCTTGGGGGTGGAAAGTTGTGGCTGCCTGGGAAGCTACAACAGTGGCATGATCTACCTGGCTTGCCAGAGTATATGTAGAAGAAATACAAGAGATAGCAAGACAGCTGACTGGGAAGCTTTTCTTGCAGCAGCTATCCCAGATATGCCACATGAAAACATGTCTTCAAAGACAAAAGAAGCTTTGACATTAACTTCAGTCAAGCTAGAACATTTTCTTCTAAACCAGAAACCACTTTTGTCTTTCTTATATATCGGCTGTCTAACACAGAAATCCACCAGACCCCAAAGACTCTGTAACACTATGGCTACTTAGCAGTCTTTCCTTTGCCCATGAAGTACACAGCAGAAGACTTTGACACAGAGTATTAGTCAAAGAATATGACTTCAAAGGCCACAATTACAATGTTCTTACTGATGTCACTTTAAAGTTGGCAAATGCAAGTAAACATAAATAAATTGGGAGCTCAGAACAATATTAATGAAGAAAAACTCATGTTCGGTAATGTGGAAATTGTTTATAAATTTCACCTACATGTATCTTCATTCAAGGTCTACTTCCCTTCCTCAGCTCCCTTAAGAAACTCTAAAGAGCAAATCTATACAGGAATTTAAAGCAGAATATTTTTTGATTTAAAATTGATGTTATTTGAGGTAGATATTTATACCACAAGAAAAAATTTTAAGACACACTGCCTCAGATTCTCTACTGACGCATTTGCTTCATTTAGAATAGAATTGCTTAGCAAATGCTAAGAAACAGTATCCTTTGACAATAGGTACAAAATAAGCAACTGAGATTCCTCAACACAAAGACACAGTTAACAAAACAAGACAACAATAATAAATTAAAACCCAAAAACCTAAAAAAAAAACAAAACCAACCTAAAACAACTCCACAAGTTGATCCAGGACTTCATGAATAAAACCAGAGGCTAGTGAAAAACTGGTCTGAAATCCTCCCAGGATTTTTCTGCTAGGACATGCTACAGGGAAAAGAATAGTATGGCAAACTGGCAGCAGTTACAGGAAATAACCATTTAGCATTGTCCCCTGTGACTTTCCTTACCTACATTTCTCAAACACTGCACGGTGACAGCAAATCCTTTTGTTCGTGGCAGGAGGTGGTACTTGAGCTTGGGCAGACCTTTGGCTTCGGCCACCTGCATGCTGATCTGGTGCTTCTGTTCTGTGAACCTTGTGCCCTCGCAGTGAATCAGGAACTAAAACCAAGAGTGAACTACAGTTAGACAGAAGCTCAGGTCTTCTGCTGACTGAGCAGAGGTGTTTCTAATTCCCATCAGCACAGCCCAAACTAACACTCCTAGCAGGGACTAACACCTAGCAGGTGCAGCCACATACACATCTAGGTAATCTATTTGACTGAAGTGAAAAATCCCAACCACCAAAAAAAACCCCCAAAAATGCCAACACTCATCCGACTTGCCATTCTCTGGTTTGAACTTCAGCCTTTAGGCTTTAACATCTGATCTGCAACTTGCCATCAGAATGACTTGACCTCTCGAAATGAGTCACTCCATCTCTAATGAGCTATTAGAGAACATTTAAAACATACTCCTGTTGCAAATCTCTCTCTGATGGTGAAGTGTTCAAGTATCACGGCATCTAAAACTTGCTAAGTGTCTAAACCAAACACATTTCTAGGAAATGCTTCAGTGCCCAGCTTGTTTGCCCTCACTCCAAGCTGCTTGCTTTCCCTATGTCATGAGGACCACGGACAACTTCAGCAGTAACGTTGATGCCAATGAGAGAGCTGGTAACAGAGGTAACGCAGCAGATGCAGGACAACTGAAAGCCTCATGCTCTTATGAACTATACAATGGAAGTGCTCAGACATGAATAATTACAATCTTGCCACTGGCAGGCAGGGCAGAGCACACAGATCTTTGGAGACTTACCACTTGCTCATCTGCTTTCTGACAAGCATGAATGCAAACTAACACATATGAGAGCACTGCCAAATCACACAAACTAAGTCCTCATAATCCACAGCAAAAGTGTAGCCAAAAAAGACAGAGAGATTGAAGAAACTAGCCAAGTAACTAGCCAGCTTCAGTTCAAGCTCATCCAAGAGTGCTTTTATTAATGTATCACAAGCATAATGTTATTCAGATTGGTGAGACACAGAGAAACAGGTAAGAAAATCTCTTTAGTTCACTTAGAGCATGCTTTGCCTGTCTACCCTCCAAGGTGCTATTGTTTTGCCTTTTGACATTATGTCATCATACAAAGGCAAATTAAAACCTCACACTGCAATAACCCCATGTGTACATCAACAATTACCTCCCTTACACAAATACAGTTCTTTTTTAGCAATCCCTCTAACAGGAGTATCTACAGGATGGTGGTGGCTTGTGCTCACTGATTAGAGCTGAACTGCCTACATGTATAGGAAAGCCAGAGAGCACAGGCAAATCTCTGGGAGAGAAATGGAAACTAAACCCCAGAATCGCCCCTTTGCTAGACAGACAGCCTCTGCCTGGAAGTCCCTTAAACATCAAAGCACAGAGATTAGTTTTGATTGCCTAGCACTCATTTAAATCAATGACAATTAAAAAAAGAAGTTTGTTTCACAGTATGAGAAATACAGAACATACATCTTCATGAGGAAACAGCAACAGTTTCTGTAGGCCCTAGGGAGCTGCTTAAGATACCATTTCTTTAACTGAATTGTACTCTTGCCACCACTAGTGCAGAAGAACTACAATTTTTATGATTTCTGAGAAGAGAAAAAATTCAAAGGCTTTTCATTCTCAAGACAAGGAAATGCCAGGCAGGGCCAATACTAAAAAATTATGGTGATGCAAAAAGTAAGACTTTCTTGTTACTTGAAAGGTGACACCAGTCCTCTCTCTGGAACACAGCCAATGGCTCCAATGCGTCACTTCTCTGACCAGGCGGGTTCTACTTCCCTACAGGGCCATGTCTGACCAAACACCTTCACAGGAATGGCAGAATCACAGGGGAGGAGAAAACACTAGTATGAACTCTGCAATGTAAGGTGAGAGGGGCACAGGTATTTTTGCAGTAATATCTGTAGGGCTCTATACTACAGAGAAGAAAACACATCACAGTACATGGGAAATTCCAGAGAGGACTCAGAGTATGCTCCTGGTACTCCCAAGGAAGTTATTGAATCAAAAGTCTCAGGAACAACCTGGCAATCACCACATATTGTCTGTGCCCTTCACTCCTGCTGAGCACTACAGCACCTCACATCCCACTTGTTCATCATCACTCACCCAAAAGTTTTCAGGGTAGTCCCGGAGGTTCAGCAACTTCTGTACAACTGTTTTCCGATCTTCCTCCCATTTGCGCTTGCAGAAGACTATCTCTAGGAAATACCACATCCAGCCAATGATAGGCATGTAGGAGAGCTCCTTCTTTGCAAGCACTTTAGAACTCTGCAAGACAGAATCCAAGCAAGTAAAACAGAGTTAAACCACTTAGGAGTTCACTTGCGCAGTTAGATGGTAATGTATTGATTCATATTGACCAGACCCAGTTTTAACAACAGTGTAAAAGCAAAACAAAGTTTTTCTCATATGAAAGAACAGTCAAATCTAATCTCAGATATCTGCATGAAAGACTTCCAGAATATATGTGTGTGTCTTTCTCTATCCTACCCAAACATTGAAACACAAAAGGGAAGCCAAATTCCTTCAAACATAGAGGAATTCATGCAAAAGACCCAAGCCATATCAATCAAAATCCTTAATTCAAACAGATTCTGGCAGTGGCAGCTCAAGTTCCTTTAAGATACCTGGCAGCTCTACTTCTCCCCAAAGCTGGGGCAAACATGACCAAAACAAAGAATGAAAAATAGAAGGAAAAAAAAAAAGAGGAAAAGAGAAAAAAGAGAATGGCAGAGTCACAGAGTCATTGCTGCACAACATACTGATGCTATGCACACATGGTTTAGCAACAGAGGAAACCTTAAACACTAGAAACAACAGCAGTAATAAGAATATTTCATTTGCATTTAGTTTTGTTTATGGAAGGGCAGAAATACTTACAGTAGTGAATTTCTCTTCAAAGCATACTTCCGGAGTACGAAAAACAAAAAAACACTCTTCCTGTCTCACAGGTGTGAAAGACACTGAAGTGACTGGACCAGACACTCCAAGAAATCTGTGATTTATCAAGCATTCAAAAACTGCTTTAAGTTAATCCTACTCCAGAATTTAACTCTTTGATCATCTCAGACTAACATCCCTTAGGACAGGAGAACTGATGCCACTTGCTCTTTTCCTGTCTTCCAAGCCAGGCTGCCTTGGTGAGCTCTTATATTTCATTTGGTTATTTAATGAATAAAATGACACGTGTGTGTTGTGTTCATATAGAAATTGTTGCTTCAGCATTTCCTAAAAAATAGTGACATTTCCTTAGAAGACAGATGGGAGTAATTACAGTCCAGTTTCTGACCATATCATTATAAGCTAGCCCATCAAAGTGCTCTGCAGATGGACTCCAGGACATGGCATTTCACTAGAAATTACTTATTGGTAGAAGTTACCACCAACAGGAAGTATTTACTTTTTATTTTTTCAGTCACTGTTGTTCATTTGGCTGCTACAGGAAGAGACTTGACCTAATTCTTTATCTCAGCTCCTTTTTTTCATCTGCTCTCCTTCCTTGAGAGGGAAAATACCTTAAATAATTAAGCTATCTAAAAGCTCATAAGACTGGAAGGCAAGTGCACATCACACAGCTCCACTAGCAACTGTTACACAGAAGCAGAACAAACGATGACAGAGAGTTCCATTTCTAAGGATGCAGGAACTATCTCTATCAAACAATTTAATGCTTTGTAATAAAAAGCATTTGAGAATTTCATAATTTCAGTGATGGGCTCAGATCAGGACTCCAAACTCACTGCTCCCCTGAGAAGCAGCTGTAGTAATTTCAGTATCAAGCCAGGTTTTACATTAGTCCTAATTACATGACAGCAGCAACACTGAGCCCAACCTCCTCTTTCAGCTCCCCAAACTGGGCACAGAGAAAACAGGCTCTTCTTTTACCACTTCCCTGGTAGTCAACAGTGAGGTCAACAGCAACCCTGTCACATCCCCCCTCCAGTCCCCACCCCCACAAAAGAGAAGAAACCTCAACATGTTCTTAAAGTTTATTTACAGTAAGTGTTCAGCATTATAAGAACTACCACAAACTAATCTAAGTGTACTCTGCATACAGTGAACAAGGCCTCCAGAGCACAGTGTCAAAACAGACAATGTTATAGTCCTCCTGCACAGACTTTAAAATGCAGGAGTTATAGTCCAAAAAGCTAGCTAAAACGACTCTTTATCCATACTATTTTTTAATGCTTTACATATTTTCAGAAGAGCGTGAGTTACACAAGAGGCAGGAGAGAAGTTGCCACTGCTCTCCCACACCCTCCTCAGTGAAACCAAGAAACGATGCTGTGAGATAAGGTGTTCCATAGCACAGGTATAACCACAAAAGCAGAACAGATGTCTGTACTCTTCCCCGGGGCACATTTCCCATTCTTTTACTGTGTTGATGCATTTTTAAAATTTAAAGGCACTTTTTTGAAAAGGCACGTGTGAGTACGACTCCTTAGATGCACATAAAGTAAATCACCTCATACTATTTTATGCACCCATCTGTTCTAGGAGTAGAAGGAAGGCTAATGACAACTAATTAGAGAAAGGAAACTCCTCAGTGCATTATGCTGGCAAGACTGCTCTTGTGCAGGAGGAATACATTAGGCCTCCATTCAGAAGCTGCCATACAGATTATGGAATGAGATGCTAGGAAGCAGTGCAGAGGAAAGGGACCTGGGGGTCTGGTCAACAGAAAGCTAACATGAGCCAGCAGTGCCCTGGCAGCCAGGAGGGAAAACCCTGTCCTGAGGAGCATCAGGCACAGCTCAGCCAGCCAGGCAAGGGAGGGGATTGTCCTGCTCTGCTCTGCCTCACTGCACTGGGGCAGCCTCACCTCGAGTTCTGGGGGCAGTTTTGGGTGAGACAGTGTGAGAAATATATTAAACTATGAGAGGATGTCCAAAGGAGGGCCACAAGGATGGTGAAGAACCTTGAGGGAAAGCTGTCCAAGAAGTGGCTGAGGTCACTGGGTCTGTTCAGCCTGGAGAAGAGGAGGCTGAGAGGAGACCTCACTGCAGTTGACAACTTCCTCATGAGGGGAAGAGGAGGGGCAGACACTGATCTCTTCTCTCTGGTGACCGGTGACAGGACCTGAGGGAATGGCCTGAAGTTGTGTCAGGGGAGGTTTAGGTTGGATATGAGGAAAAGGTTCTTCACCCAGAGGGCTGGCTGGGCACTGGAACAGCTCCCCAGGGAAGTGGTCACAGCACCAGCCTGGCAGAGTTCAAGAAACATCTAGACAACACTCTCAGGCACATGGTGTGTCTCTTGGGGATGGTCTCGTGCAGGGCCAGGAGTTGGACTCAATGATCCTTGTGGGTCCCTTCCAACTCTCTTACAGTAACTCTCTTACAACAACTTGAGCTACAATCTGTCCTGTTTTAGTCATCTATTCATGCACCTCCTGTAAAAATACCTGGGGGAAAAACGCAACTCTAGTTAATTTCAGCCACTGACTTCTCCTTTACTGAAGTGCTTTGGTAAATTTGTGACAGTTACCTCTAACCTTCAAATTCAGCTTCAGTTCAACAGAAAAATAATCATTAAGAAATGCTGATTTATTCCACGTAAGCTGCCTTCTTGAAGCAAGTCAAACATTTGCAGTGCTCTGAATGGTGTAATTTCAACAGATGTTTGATGAAATAACTGCTGGACAGGGATGACTTATCTACTATACTAGCATTTTAATGCAGGTTAATTTATTTTGGCCAAGTTCATTCAAGTAAAATACCCATGAAGTTCCCCCTTTGTGGATCACTGCAGCAACATTACATTAAAAAAAGTATTTTTACAAGCTTTCTTTAGTGCATTTACCCAACTATGCTGCCAAAGAAAGAAAATCTTGATTCTCTATGTCCAGTCTCAGTTATTCATCACCTCTTTGTTTAAAGAACACAACAAACAGTATGAAATCAATGTGCAAGCTGAAAGTGTCCAATAAAATTTGTTGCCCAGTTTTAAAACAATTCCATTTCATCTGTTCATAGCTGCAAACCATTAGCAGCAGCAATTTGCCTTGTAAGTGTGTTGCTCTTCAGGCTGCCCTCAGCATTGACATACTTTCAATGATTCCAATTGCTCTACTTTTGAAAGGTATCACTCCTTCATATTATACTCTCTGGGATATCATGATGGCAAGGTATGTTTCTTTAGTTCCTCAAAGCCATCATTCCAGAAATTTAGTTAGGCTCCTAATTCCTCATGCTTTATATTGAATAAAACTTCTCCATGCTGGAAAGGTAACAGCAGTATTTTGAAAGATAGGTGCCCAAGCACATGGTAACGTGCTGTGTTAAATACAAATGATTATGTACTTTCATCTGCCTACATGAACAGTTACATTGTTTAGAATCACAGAGTGATTTCAGTTGAAAAGACCCTAATGATTATCAAGTCCAACCATTAACCCAGCACTGCCAAGTCCACCACTAAACCATGTCCCAGGTGCCACATCTGTGAATGTCTATTAAATACCTCCAGGGATGGTGACTCAACCACCTCCCTGAGCAGCCTGTTCCAATGCTTGATAAAATTTTCAGTGCAGAAATTGTTCCTGCTATTCAATCTAAACCTCTCCTCGTGCAACTTGGGACCATTTCCTCTCATCCTATCACTTATTACCTGAGAGAAAAGACCAACTCCTCCCTGGCTACACCCTCCTTTCAGGCAGTTGTAGAGAGCAATAGCTCCCTGTGCCCCTTTACTCCAGGCTAAACAACCTCAGTTCCAGATTTATCTCCAGCAAGCCTGATTTTGTCCCTTTCCCACGTCAAACCTAGTTTAAAGCTCTATTAATATATTAAAATGCACAAACAAACTACTGTGCTCACACACCTAATTAGTCCCAGACAATAAAATAAAAAAGGATCTTCTCACACCAACATTTAAGGCCACACTCAGCTTTTCCAACAGCAACCTTCAACACAAGCAACTTAAATAAAATTAAATTTCCTGACATATGAAACAGATAGTCAAGGTTAAAACCAGCATGTTTAGCTTTAAAGCACAGGCCATTTTTCCCAGTATGAATGTCTTCATCTGAGACAAATGGTTATTAAAATTACTAGAAAAGCTATTTTATTGCTGCTTCATCAGACCAAACAACAAAGCAGTGAATCCAGGCAGGGAGCATATTAAAATGCTTTTGGTAAGAATCCTGAATAACACCTCCCTCCTCAGAACTTGCCTGTGTCCTGATTTTAAGTTCTGGTGTCCAGTGGGTCTTTTTTCAACAGGATGGCTGGCAACACACCTTGAAGAAACTAAATGCTACTAATGCTTTTGAATGGGGACACAGCGGCTAGGCTGTCCTCACTAATAAGGTAAATCCTAGGACTGGAATGTCACAGACTGGAAAAGGGAAGGACACAGCAGAGTGCACGGACCTGTCACCAAGACCACACTTCTATTTACACAACAGAGCAGCAGCCAGACACCAGAGTGAGCATCCCCCCTGCCATTGCACCAGCATGGGGTGCAAAATCAGAGCATCCACAACACAACCACCAGAGTCACCCTGACTCAGGATCATACTAACAGCTCTGTCTTCTGTGAGGAAACACTGGAGTGGACAAAGCTGTGTCCTGTTAGGACTATGCTGTTTCCCACTCCACTGAAAGCCAAGTTGGCAGCCCAGCTCCTCCTTCCCTTGCAGCTTGTTGCAGCCACCTCTGCAGCAGGAGGAGGCAGGATTCAGACATTCCCATGGACATCCATGCTGCCCATGGCTGCATGATGCTGACTCAACATCAAGGATCCCTGTATACCCTCCCTCCTGCACAAAACACCAAGGTCTGGCAGCACAGCGAGGCGGGTATGTGTGGCTGATGGGTGTCAAGGGTGAAAATAAAACAGAAGGAACCCTTCATAAAAACCCCACAAGTGGAATACAGATGTAAGTGGTTGATAGCCTGGGCTGAATGCAGGTTTTCCTGAAATCCCTGATGACTTTAAATTTTTGTTAAGTTTGCTTCCTTCTTCTATAGTCCAACAACAATGGACAAAATCATATAAATTTTGGTGTTGCACAGTTACACATCTGTAACTCTAGTTGCACAGAATCGAACTACAGCTAGCAAGATTCTCAGTAGCTACAGTAACTTGCAAGAGTAAAAGCAAGCATAGCCTTTCTCCTTCATGTGATTTTCTCCTTCTCCACTACTAATGAAGAGATCTCTGGCTCTTACTTGGTGCTGTCAACACAGTGCTTCCTTGACTTTTCAATGGGTACTCCAAAAGCATCATACTAAAGAAAAGAAACCTAAAAGTAAAATAACTGTTAGAATTGTCATTCTTTTTCTTCCCTCTTCTTCACACATACTTCTCAAATTCTTAGCACTTTATTTGGTTCTTTTTGCTAAATTTTCTACCAGAGCCAGTAAACAACCTTCATGAAAGCAGAGAACCTCATGCCATACAAGTGCAAGATCTGAGCCCTTAGAAGAACATTCAGGTTCACAAAAATAAAAAGAGGCAAGAGACTATGCCACTCCCACCCCATCCCCCCAAACTGCAAAACCACCCAAACCTAAACAACATGGATAAAAACAAAACCACACCTGGAAGAGCTTTATGCACAGATTGAATGTTTCAACTAAGACCAGGAAGGGCAGTTTTCACATCATGTTTAAAATATAAGAGGAAAAGGGAAAGCCTTTTTTTCTGGTGAACTGAAGGGGAAAGGTAGGTTTAAGGACATTTAATATTGTTTTCAAAGAAACCAAAACACTGTCTGGCTTTCAGCTGGAATAGAGCTGATTTTCTTCCCAGAAGCTGTGGTTTGGATTTAGGATGAGAATAATGTTGGTAACACATGGATGTTTTAGTTGTTGCTAAGCAGTGTTTACACTACATCAAGGACTCTCTGGCTTCTCACCAGTGAGTAGACTGGGGGACACAAGGAGCTGGGAAGAGACACAGCAGGACAGCTGACTCGAACTAGCCAAAGGGATATTCCATACTGTACAATGTTATACTCAGTATATAAACTAGGGGGAAAGATGGCTGGGGGCCGCTGCTCAGGAACTGGACTGTGGTGAACAACTCCATTGTGGGTCATTTGTTTCATACACTCTGATTCTTTTATCACCATTATCATCATCATCATTATATTTGTTTGTTCCTCTTCTGTCCTATTAAACTCTACCTCAACCCACAAACTGTACCTCCCCAATTCTCTCCCCCATCCCATGGGGGTCAGGGAGTCAGCAAGTCGCTGTGTGGTGTTCAGCTGCCTGTATGGTTAAATCACGACAACTAAGCAAAAAATTACTACATTTAATGGCTTCATTAAAGACTTGTTCAAGCTGTAAAATACCGAGAGTTTGAACACATGCTTGTGACACTCTTAAGAGTGTTGCTCTTTGTCTGCCAGAGCTGCAGGGCACAGCTGGATGTCACAATGAAGCCATTCTGTCTGCCTGCTGCAGCCAAGCACAGCCAGTTCCAACTCCTTCAGCTCTAAGCTGTCTTCACCTTCTCCCTCTTCCCCCTCCCCAGTCATCTCTCCTTTCTTCACTGGATTAGCTATGGCAGAAAAGAGACAGAAAATGTATCTAAAACATCCCAAACCAGAGCAGACAAGCATAACACATGCAGGAGACTGCATGTGCAAGATTTTCTATTCAGCAGCAGTGGACATGAGATCAGCTGAGTAAGGTGTTGGCAGACACCTAAAGTTTGCACAGAAACGTCACCCAGTATACAACTAAACGTCAGTAAATATAAGCACCCACTGGTCACAAAGTCCCAGAGCTACAAAACACTTGAGGCTGCTACAACTTAGAAAGCTCTCCTGCCTCTTTCCTGTAACTCTTTCCCGAAATATCAGCCCTCAACATAATGGTTCTTACATTCCTAGTTGTGCTGCCACACCATGCCCTGAAACTTTGCAGAGTGGAAACTCCTGTAAAGCAGCACAAGTCACACCAACCTACAGAATCACCTACTCTTGCACTGCCCCAAGACAAGCACCAGTATACCAGTATGGACAGTTCAATCAGGAATGAAATGATTGTGTGGTGTTTTCCGTTCATCTTTTTTTTTTTAACATGGCTTAAGATGATCTTCGGCTGGCTGCCCCAAGAGAGAAATGCACTGTTTTGTTGAGTAAAGACATCTATGCAAATGAGAGCACATGGAAACTATTTCTTCCAGGAACAGTTTCTGGGAAGTAAAACCACAACACATTACTCAGGACTGAAATAATTTTGTGTTGGTTTTTGGTTTGTTTGTTTGTTTGGGTTTTTTGTTTGTTTGTTTTTGTTTTGTTAAAAAACCTAACCAAACAAACAAAAAACCAAACAAAAAACCAAAAAAACCAACCAACATGTATCAGTTCCTAAAATAATCCTAAGATTAGCATAAGTACAAACTGAGTAATAAATGCAAGCACCCAAAAAAAGGAAAAATATTTTCAGTTACTGCAGCACAGTAATTTCAACAGTGGTTTCTATGTGGTATTTTCCTTATGCATAGGAACATTATAAAAAACTAAACCAGAATCCTGATTAACTTGGAAAACTATAAAACCAAAAAAATTGCAGCTAGTGATATTCAATCCAACCACACATCAACAACGTAAAAAAAAGCATTTTTAACCTTTTAGGCCCCTATTACTTTGTACAGAAACAATCCTTTCATTTTCTACACTGGGGTTTTCTGAA
Source organism: Entomyzon cyanotis (assembly GCA_024500445.1). NCBI lineage: Eukaryota > Metazoa > Chordata > Aves > Passeriformes > Meliphagidae > Entomyzon > Entomyzon cyanotis. The sequence continues at coordinate 1,869,032 of JAKEPQ010001015.1, read as the reverse complement.
GAAGCACCTAACCTTCTAAAGCACAGCTTAATTTAGAGAGCTGAGGCCATTTGGCTTACAAATTTAGACAGACTATACTACAGCACCACCATTTTTTTGCACGTACATCTGCCTGCTAGGAACAGGTTTCCTGAAATTTCCTACTGCTCCAAGCCATCCTCCAGCTCTGTGCTCAGGTCTTACACAATATGGTTGAAGTGTTATTCAGTCATCAGAAGCCAACAGCCATTTTGGTTACATGAAGGGCCTCTAAATGCTTAGGCTCACTTTCCTCCACTTTTAAGGCCCCTTTTTGTGTTTTTGTTAAACAGACTGTCATTACTGTAATTTCAAAGTGACTGGATTGGTGCCTAAATGTCCAGAAAATGCAGAGTCCAAAGGAAAGGCCACAAAAAGAAGAGGTTCACACAATCCAAGGTCAGGACTTTTGACAGTGGCCACTATTAAAGCTAGAAGAAGGCTGCAGAAGACTGCCAAAATGAGTCATCAGTCTTTTTTGTTATGAGGGAAGAACCCTTATCTAAATCCTTTACAGACAGAGAATATTGTCACCAACAGAGAATGAAGTCAGGCTGATTTAGGCTGGGGCTGGAATTATCCCCATGATCTGACAGGGGAAACAAAAATGCAACCCTGAGAACAAATGCACATTAACTTCTAGTTTAATGTAGCAGTGGATTCAACCATGAGTAACTCATTCCTCCCCCATCTCTTCCTAGCTTTTAGCTGGTCACTGCTTTCACTTAAGATGGCTGCTCGTTCATTCTGAGAGAGGCTGGCTACATCATTCAAACTCTAGCTGTGGATTTGTAAGACTACACTGGAAAAAGCAAATAAATTCTGTAATTTACTGGGAAAGAATCACAGGATAGCTCATCTTTCCGCAGCGCAATGAACTGCAATAGTTACTTAGTAGGCACACAGAGAGAAAGAACTGCAATGATCTCCACAGATTAAGAAAATAACTCCTTCATCAGCTTTAACTGCAATGCTTTTAAAATTGCTGTGGTTTCCCAAGCCATCCTCTCTCCACATATTTGCTTTGCACTGCTTTAGGTTCACCTCTAATTCTGGACAGCAGCTGGGTGAAATTCAAGCATGGATCTGTTAATTCAAAACCACCATTAACTTATTTTGGTTTTTTTTTCCATCCAAGGAGATTTATTTTAAATACTAAATAACTCACCCCCAAGACCCCAAATCTCTCACAAAAGTTCCAACCACAGAGAAAGTCAATTTCAAAGTTGTGATTAAGGATTACGATGGCATTCTCCTTCCCGTACTTGTGGTAACTCTCTGGGTCAGTGTAAAGGGTGCAATCGGTGCCTGACCACCATTCCAGCAACATCACCATCTCTGAAATAAAGAACAAGAAATATGTGAATGTACACAGCATATGCAAAACTTCAAATCAGTAACGTTGAAAACTTCATTCACCTCAATGGCATGTAGCAAAGAAAGGGCTGTAATGAAGAACAGGTAAGAGGGCTGTTTAAAACACAGCTACCTTCATAAGCTGGAAAATGGTTTCTCAGCAGTATCCTAGTGACTATCATATGCCTTTCATTTCCTATTTGCTTATCCCATTATCAAGCACAGGCTTGTATTGTAGGCTTTGTATTTGTTTTGCTTGGAATTTAAGTCTGACCACAAGGCTTGTGAATCAAACCTTTATTTAGCGAAATTGCTCTAGTCTGGGGCACAGGAAGTTGAAGTGATTCAGTAAAGCCAAGAATCCCAGAGAGCTCTATCTTCATGGAGATGGAAAAAGAAAATCTAAAAGCAATGGCTCTCCGCAAGCAACCCACGTCTTGAGCTGGAGGTACCGTGGGACTGAATGAAAGATGTCTGTCCAAAACTGAAAAGAAAGGCGTTAAGGGACACATTTGCTTCCTGTCAAAGCTGTCACAAAAGTTCTGAACCAAAGCAAAGGTCTAACACAAGGGGTTATTCTTTGTTAAGTGAAACATATCTCCCCTCTCAGAGCAGAGCTGTGCCACATGAATGCCTCTGCTGGAAGGATGAGACATCCAAGATGCTCTCCTGGCTTAAGACAAGCCTGAAGGTACCAAAAATCCTCATTCACCTCACGGAAGATCAAAACCAGGCCAGTCTTTGAAACACTTTTGAATTCCTTTCCATTGTGGTCCCGTACTGGTCACAACTAGTGACAGAAAACAGGAACCAGCCAGGAGCAAGTCTATTTTTTCAGTCATCATGAGTTAAATTAACTGCCTGGAGGTCTTGGATGACATTGGACTGTACACTGGAGAACAGGCATTAATGACATGAATGAATTCTATCTAACAGTGTTACAGCCAGACTAATAGACAATGTCTATTCAGATAATATTAACTTAATATGAAAGAAGTGTGTTTATGATACAGATAAACGACTCACTTGCCAGTCCACCTGCTTATTTTTAATCAGGGAAGGTGACTACTACTGCAGCAGGAGTACATATTACTCAATGCATGCTATCAGGCACCAAAACAATAGCCTGAGATGTGGAGGGAGACTGAAACTGCCATAAGCTGACCAGGGAATGGCAGACTTCACTGACTGGAAACTAATTTTTCAGTGAAAGCCAAAAGATGTTCACATCTCAGTGAGGCAGCTGTGAAGATACAGAAGCATATACCTTGAAGACCACTAAGAGCTGCCTTGTGAAACACACTCAATGTTACATCTTTCTAAGGGTGCAGCTTTCTATTAAATTTATGCCAGAAATAAAAGCCATCCACTCCCCAAAACACAGAAAAACTGAGTATTAGCTGGGGGAAGAAAACCCATCCCACAATGTAATTTACAAACTTTTACGCTATCTACAGTCAGATCCTAGGATAGAGCACAATCACAGAAAAGAAAGGAAACTAGTGACAGGAAATTACTGGCTGCCACATAGTTTTCCTTCTTTTTAACACCTACTGCCATTAACTCTACCACAAAAAAAGCAGAGAAGACAACGGTAAAGGCTCTCTTGACAAAAAGCCAACTTCACCTGAGAAAAGTCATCCTACTTCAAGTTTGGATTTTTTATTTTGTCTTTTCCTAAGGAATCTGAACAAAACTAGTAACATATCATTAATCTCACTATACAGGTGTGCTATATACACAGAGGTCTTTGGTTTTATATATTCAGATTCAAACATATTCCAAAAAAAGCACAGGCAAAAATATTTCTAGCCGTGCTTTGATTTTTCAGGCTTCACATAAGCAGGATTTTTGTTTGAATAAATACTGTAGAAACAGGTCCCTATTCCTCACCTTACATGCCATTTGTCACTGCTGTGCTCAGACAGATGCTGCAGAAACACAAAGCAGGCACTGAACACCACTGCATTTAAATACAGTAAATACCATCTGCCAGCCTCTGAGTTCTTAATGTGTTCCTTTCCCTCATCTTCCCCACTCTTTCTTTCCCCACCTTCCTAGCTTCCTTTCTTCCCTTTCTCCTTGTGGATCTCAAGCAGTGATTAGTAGTGTCAGTTTGTGCTACTCTTGCATCGTGTCACCAGCTTACTTCCCCACAGAAATTTATTACCCAGAAACTTGCTGTGGTAGCTCAGCCACACAAGGTCACTCGTTCACACTCCTTCCTTCCCTCTTTCACAGTACAGAGATGATCAGAGGAAGCTTCTTCCTTTTAGACCTGTCATACTGTGTAAACAGAAATCAATTGCATAGGAGGAAGAAAAAAAGATTCTTTGGCTCCCAACCAGGGCTGGTCTAGGATTTCTAAGGCTCCTCCACACCTCCTTTGATGAGGTTTTGGAGTTTCAAAATCACCACGGAGTTGATAAATACATATTCAACCACATCCCGAGGATTCCTACCTTTCAAAGCAATTCCTCCAGTGACACTTTCAAACAATTAAGGCAAAGGAAGGAGAAAACCCAAAAGAACTTGAAATCTTTGTTCCCTGCTTTGAAGGCAGAGTCTTTGCAGTGCATTACAGGTAGCTTCAGAAGAAGCTGATGGCAGGGAGAAATCATGACTTCAAATACCTAATATGGATACTCTGTGTGCTTAGCAATTTTGAGGCTTTTACCTTTCTGAAACAAAAAAGAAGCATTCATCCTGCTTCAAAGAATACCCCTACCTCTTGTGAGAGCAGATCTTTTCCTAGCCCTGCACTGCACAAATCTGAGCTGCTTCAATGCCTGTACTTCTCAAACAAGTAATTAGGAAAAAAAATCTCCAAGGCAGACCTGAACTGTAAGTCATTATATGAAAAATAACATTCAAAGGAAGAAAGGAAACACAGTTTATTGAGACTTCCACCTCAAAGTTTTGCAAGAATGAGTCATTGTAACAGTTAACACTGTTCTTCTGTAGAAGGTGTTAGTAATTCCTTTAGCTAACTATTCCTGATAAGGACCAGATGACCTACTGTGGTTCCTTTCAACCGTAACCATTCTGTGATTATGTGATAAACTATGGAAACATTTGCTTACAAGACTAACTATAAATTATCCATTTTAAAATGCCATTAAAAGCATTTTAAATACAGTTCTGTATTGACTCAGTAAGTACAATAATTTGAAGATCTTGGGTAAGTGTGTAACCATATTTAAAGAGCTACAGAACTGCTTCCCTTCATGACATTCTTCATTTCCTTTGATCTCTTAATTTTCTTTAATCTGTGTATCAAGGCAATACCAAGAAAAAGAACTCAGAAAACTCTTACGGGAATATATGGTAAAAGCACAGCAAACTGTCCAATACAAATAGAAGCAAGATAAGTGGGCAAGCTGTGACCACTGTTTCAAAGAGCAGAGAGAGTGAATGGCTGTATGATGAATGACTGCATTACACAGAAGATTGAGGAAAGCATTTCAAAAAATGCAAAAATAAGGCTAAAGACAAACTGACAGACAGTACAGTCTAGAATCTATGCCTGTCTGTGGAAGAATGACTTGCAATACTTACTGCCTTTCCAGATTTTCAGACTACTCCTATTAGGTGCACTTCCTTAAGCGTTTTTCATAGAATGAAGTCTACAGGTAACTAAGAAAAGCAAGTCTACATCTTCCCTAGACTACTCAAATGCCCGTTGTGTATCACAGACAGGGTTAACCCCCAAATGACACCTACGACATTAACTGCAAAGCTGCCTAAGAGGTTTTCAAAATACTTCCAAGTATTCCTTACACAGGCTATTCTAGTGCTTCACTCTGCCGTCTAACCTGATCAGGCATTTATTTCTGGTCTCTGCTTCCTTCTTCTCCGAAGGAGCTGCAAGTAGTTATAAAGATAACTTGGAAGCAGGAATTCTGCTGTAAGCTTGCATTGATTAGGTACATGAAACTGAAGCTCAGAGCTGGAACATGATTGCATGTCTACAGGAAAAAGACTTAAAAGAACTTATTATTATTAAAAGCCATATACATATTTCCTGAGAGAGGGAACAAAAACTAGTTCTTGGGAAAAAAAACCCCTGCAGCTGGAAAGTCAAGCAATGCCTTTCCCCTTCCCCAAGGTAAGTGGAAGGTCATTCAGGGAGCTGAGCCACACAAGGCATCAGTTTTCCAGCCTCAAACATTCTCTTCCATTCCTTACATGAGCAACACATTCAGGTTTTTGCACCAATGAGGTATATTGGTGTAATCTGGTTCACTCCAAGACAGGTCCTGATCTTCTGCCTGTAGGAAAATGCTTAGGATGACTGGTTTTCTGTAATTCTGTGGTTTTCTGTGATTTTGTGGGTTTAAACAGAAGAGTAGACCAAAATCCAGCCTCTTCTTTCCTTAGCACCACTACCATGCCCCACTCCCTACCCCCACCATTTACCGCACATGGTGGTAAAAACCACTGGTTATCTTTGGAGTTGTTTTCCCCTCCCTTATAGCTGCCTTGCAGCAAAAGTATTGGCTAATGGCAGGGAGGGGTTATGGGGAATAACGCACACAAATTTAAAAATAAAACCAAACAAGCAAAATCCTTTTCTCTTACCTTCAGGTCTGGTTTTGCAGATTTTTGCCCCAGTCCCCATGGAAGATCCTATAAACACCTCCCTTGAATAACACTTCAACTGATTACATGTCTGTGCTTTTAAGGACAGGAATCACCAACAGAGAGGAAGGAAGAAATGGTGACTATTAATTCCCTACTCATCACAGTTAAGTTACTGGATATGCTTGCAAGGAGAAAGATAAGCACAGCACAGCCCTTTCATACATTCAGGTTCTAAGTCACATTCATTTCAGCATTTGCTTGCAGGAAATTATTTTAATGTACTTTTCTCCAACAATCATATATTCCAGCACAGCCAATGTGCTGCTTTTGCCACAAATGACTGAGGACAGTATAGCATGTGCTGATCAAAGGAGTTAGTACAATAGTGAAAGAAAACATGCTGCTTGGCACTTTCTTAGGACACCAACATTTGCTTTGTATGGGCATGAAATCAGGCAGTTGCATCTCTTCCGGATGTGGTTTCTTCTTGTCCAAAACACCACTGACTTTCTACTGCAGAAGCAGCACCACAGAGGAACGGCTTAGCAAAGAAATGGTTACAGTTCATTCACTGTGAGTCACTGTGCAAAAGGAACACCAGTCTCATTTCAATGCTTTCTTTTAAGCATTTTCTTATACACACACACCTCCCCCCCTAGTAATTTTCAATTCATTCATCCTTGGCCTATTTGTAGGTTTTATTATTTTTAAGCCTGTATATCTGTAAGAAATACAGTCCCTTCCAAGCTGTTTGAATGAACCATTCACTGTCACAAATAGTACATTATAACCAGTAGGTTTATCATGGAGACCTCAGCATTCATTTCTTCATGGGAGTTAGTTACCAGCAGAAAGGAGATGACAGCCTGAAAGGAAGTGCTAAAGCTACAAATCCCAGCTAGCAGGTGATCCTGAGAAGCTTGTGGGAAGAAGTGAGTGACCTTCTTACAGTGGAAAGTTAATTGAGAAGAAGAAACAACATGTATCTGTCCTGAGCTCACATGCATGTTTTCCTTGAGGGTGGATTCACATGAGTAGCTTCTGCTTACTCTCAAAGAAAGCCTAATCTATATTACTCTAAAACCAGTCAGAAGATAGCTGGAAACGATGATTATGAAGCTATTGTTTCTGTCACCTCCATGATGCCTGTGTACCTCCAAAACACAGTGTTCCACAGATAATGCCGTCATCGTCTGTTCTGTATCCCTACTCTCCCTAAATACATACGTATCAATTCTCCTTCCTCTGACAGGCTAAATGGATAAATAGATAAATTAACCTACAATCAACTGCTCTCAAACTGAATTTAACCTCAACATCGCAATTTCTCTTTTAAACTTGAAGAAGGCTTTCTGCATGTGAATCCTTTCCACTTTTCCAGGTATGTCAAGTGGTCTAGTAAAAACAATACTTTTGACAGCAAATCAATTATATTATATTTTTCTTAACCCTCCATCACCTGTGCTCAACCAGAGAACATCATTCCAAACAAAAAAGATCAGATATGCTACAGCCTCCTGTTAACCATGAGGAACAGCAGTGTCTGTCACCGTACTTCATGATGTCTAAAAAACTGCACTTCTCACAAGTAATTCTCACCATGCCCACAAAAAGCAGATGTCAGTACTAATTTTACACCAATAACTTACTCTTCTAGCTTGCACAAACTTTGTCCTCTTAAGCCACAAGCATAATCCACTATCTCAACTGCTATATGCACTCAACTATTTCTAAAGTAAATAATAAAGGATTAAAAAACAACACATCACCTTTTGAAGTTTAATGCAGGTTTCTGTCATGCACATCAATAATATGCTCTGCTGAGGTGGCTTGTTAGGATGCAGAAGGAACTCTGGAGAGTTATACTCCAAGTGGTAATGTCACAACTGCTATGTGAGGTCTGCACTATGAAGCAGATTTTCTGAATAAGAAATGTACATAAGAAAAATAATGAAGATTTTTGCTCTGTCCTTAGTAGAAGTAAGCATCTTATCTCAGCGAGCAGTAGCTGTTTTCAGGTTTCCATGAATATGAGATTATGTTTTTTATTAAATTATTCAGTATTTGATGTACACAAACCAGGAAGTCTACTACATTCATCTGTACAAGCACAGACAGGCAGAAGTGCTGAGAGAAGAAAACTGGAAAGAGTAGGTGAGAAACAACTTAGAGTGTTAAGTGTTCTGCAGTGATCAGTAATGCAGCATTTGATAGTCCTTATCTGTTTATTTTGGGCTTGCACAGCAACAACTTTCTAAAGAGAGAATCAAACAACTTGCACATTGTGGCACACAGACTCACCCAGGACAAAGCAAAACACCACCTGATCCATCAGACATCCCTCTCCTGTCACGCCCTCATCAAGTATGACACCACATCACACCTTACCCCAGGGGAGTGTGCAAGGACTAACTTCTGTGTCCCACTGATGAAGCTGTTGAAGCAATGAAGCTTAAATGAACAGTACATATAATGTTACTCCAGTTCTCATTTGTATAGTTAGGATGGCATATTGCTAAATCCCAAAACAGAAGCTTAAATGAAAGCCGTGTGAGCTATATTAAGCTTAAGTTAAGTGCCATCTTAAAATGAAAGAATCAAAAAATCAAATCTAATAATTACAGAGTGGTTACAAATCTGGTCTCATGAAACATGAAATAAATGAACAAGTACTTGCCATCAGGTATTTGAATTTCTACAGTTTCTTTTCAAGTGTTTTGCTGAAACCAGAAGGGCCAGGAAAAAAAGGGACTTCAAATTTAACACTTCCAGGCAATATTAAGCCATTCACATGGCACAATAAAAGAAATTGCTATTAATAAACTTTGTGGATGATACAAAGCCAGAACAGAGTTTAAGAATCAGATGACCTTGAGAGGTAAGGTAACAGAAATGGAATTAATTTTGAAGGGACAGATCAGCACATCATATCTTGCAGAACTAATAAAAATAGAGCCTCATAATCTGGAAATGACAGAGGAGAGAATTATCTGGGAACATTACTTTGTCACTGAACATTTATGCTCCATTCACGTGCAGCCGTAAGAAGGAAAAGGATGGCATTAGGATGTTTGTTCCTGGAGAGAAGGGAATTGTGCATTGCACCACTGAGAGAATCTCTGGGCCAGCACATCAGTGCCAGACATCCATGCTCAGGAAGCAAACACTGAAACAAAGCAGAGGCACACCAGGGCTATCAGGATGACCCGAAAGTAGAAAAGTTTGGTTCACTTTAGCTATCAAACAAATGACAGAAGAGGATTGGGTTGCTCCCCATGAATATGGCTTATGGATGAGGAAAGTTAACAGTACAGAACAATTTAAGCTACCATTAGCACAAGAACATCCATGTCTAAAGTGACCAAAAATACAGGCATCCAATATTCTGAATATTCTTCTGATTACTCTGTCAGATAAAAATGCTTAGCAGCTTTATAAATTGAGTCAGATTCATCTTAAAAAGAGTACATGATACCACTGCTAGAAATTCAATGATTCAGGAACTCCTTCTTAGTCCTATTTTCTGCAATTAGGAAAACAGATTTTCCAAACAGACTGTCTTACAGACCTCTCTTCTCTCTTCCATCACTGCTTGAGAAACACACTGCAGAGACTGAGAAAAGTATTGCTACCACAGGCTGCAATGAACATTCACTGGATCAGGGGGAAGACAGTATCTTGCAACAATGCGCAAAGGCTTCTGTATAAGTGGGGTGGCACCAGACAGAAACCTTTCCCAAAGGAAATCTCAGTTGAAAATCACCTTACGGGAGGCCAGGACCTTAAAATTTGAGTATCCAAAAAAGCAAACACGAACCAAGTTAATGTCAGTCTTAACATGGAGCTATTCAGTCACAATTGGCTTCTTTGACATGAGTCATTAGCATGTCCTTAATTACAGGGTGATCAAATTGTCCATACTCAGGACTCATGCCTCCACTCAGAACAAAAGTACATGCACTCATGTGACTGAGTTTGTTTTGCCATATGCATTAGGGAAGTTATTTGACTCAAGTGAATCATATTTAATCCATATATTTAGTAAGAAGACCTGCTCTCACAAATTTATCTCCTTCTTGCATGTGTTCTTCCAACAGCCTTAATTTCTATATACAGCAAGTTTACCCTCCTTAGTTTCAAATAAAAAAATCAAACATTTGAGCTTTAGAAAGCACGTATTTCAGAACAAGAGAGAAAATCCCATTATTTTTGCTGCTCTGAATTGATGCCATCAACATGTTTAACCTGCGTTTTCAGGTACTGACAAGAAGAGACGCGAATTTATCTCTGAGAAAAATGATACAAAAAAGTACGAGTTGCCAAAGAGAGCGATCTCCAGCACAATTTGGAAGAAAAGGGAATTAGGAAACTGAATGAAAGGTAAATTAAATCCTAAAAAATCTGCAGTGTTTTTAAAGAAAGCTCCTAGTTATCAAGAATTACATTTCATGGAGGCATGAACACATAAAAAGAAGGAACTATGGTTTTTACAGAATGACAGAACCAGAAAACCAGGGATAATGGCTTCCAGAGTTTCCGTACTTTTCCAGTAATACTTAAATTTGGCTTTTGATTTCAGATATGTAGTGCACTCAGGAGAAATATCTACATATTACTAGAAATAATACGCTACAAACTATTTTGAGAGTCAAGTCAAGGTATATAACTTTTACTTGCTCTTCTAATGCACAAGATATTCTATCTGAATTTCAATAATGGAAGAAAAAACTGCCCGAGTACCTGTATTATATCATCAGTTAATGGTGAATAACCACGGAACCTCTATCACTGAGAACACTGTTCAGAACAAAACCATTACTCATTGTTCACTTGCATTCTATGAATTCCCTCTCTGCCTGTAATCTTACAGCATCTCATCACATGAGGTCTTGAGAGACAAGAACTATGTCCCAGTGCTTATTTTAGCTTCTTAATCCCTATCAGTGACTTTCACAAAATGTTCTTTAGAGGGACAATAAGGTCAGAAACTACAAATCAAACAAATGGCTTTCATGAATTAAAAATAAAGTACTACAGATCAGATATACCTATCAAGTATCAAGCTGTGATTTTTGTACTGCATGCTGTCTGTAACCCTTCAAGATGATGTTATACAAATATATAAATATACAAAAATACCCACTTTGATGATGTTATACAAATATATAAATATACAAAAATACCCACTTTTTCTCACTGAAAAATTTAATACACATCAGAAAGTGCACATTCTGTTAAGACATACACCCAAAGTACACAACGTTACACCACACATAAGGACATCAGTGCCTCTCCATTCACACTTAGCTTGGTTGTGTTTGCATTTCTCTTTCCTCAAAGCTTTTAGAAAATTAATCAACTGCTGGAACATTGCAACCTGCTCAGACAGCCTGCAGATCATGTGCTCCAGCAGGTGAGGATGCAAATGTACCATTTGCTTGTCTAACCTCTCACTGCTCAGACTGAAAGGGTATCCACAAAAAATCATTAGTCTTCCTGTTCTGTAGTCCCAGTGGCTCAGTACAACACTGCAGAAATTCCACACAAAGAGGTAACCAGCTTTTTGCTTTTTCATATCTGCTGCAAACAACAGTGTTGTATTCTTAGAGCTATTTGTGTTGAATAATCTTCTTAGAAAACAGAGGTTTAGCTTACATGGTACATGGAAACCTTGCATCATCAACAGGCTTGACGTTCGCCCTAGTCTATTCATTTTCCAGAAAGACAACCTCTGGAAGTTACAAAGGGCAGGCTGTGCCTCTCTGGTAACCCAAGACATTTTCCTATTCAATGCTTTGCAAATTATGTAGAGTAGCAGCCAGACACACCATTTCAAGTCAGTACAGGAGAAACAGTTAGTGCTTCTTTTAAAAGGCACAATCTGACTTGTCACAGCAGTAGTAAAATAAAGATCTGTCATACAAACAAGTCACACACATGTCAGGAGTGGAGAAGTATCACAAAATCATATGCATACGCACTACTGATATTTCTGTCAACTTTATCACAAGTATTTCTAGCACGACACAAAAAAAAAGAAGATAAATTCTTCAGGATTTAACAAGGGGGTATAATATTACGTAACATATACCAGGTACCAGAATATTATCCCATGACAAACTGATCAAAACTACAGAGAAATTTCAGAAAAAAAGGGCAGCCTATTGCAAGTCAGTTATTTCCTTGAACTTGGCTTTATTCCTTTCTGAAGTACCTTTACTACCTTCATTGACTCAACTTTCTCAAAATAAAAGACATGCAGGATCCATGTGACTCACCGACTTGGATGCAGCATTTATCAGCTTGCAAAACAACGAAGGCTTCCCACCTTCCAGTCCATATAGACCAAAATACTCTGCTTTAACTCATGCAGGCTGACACTTCCTCTTTGCTAAGGAAGACCTGCAGCTGTTTAGAAACAACTCTTCTTGATGGCCATCCAGACCTCTCACAGGATTTCAGCCATGCAAAATTAAGAGAAGCACAGTAAGAGCATCAGTTCTGGTTGCTCTATCAGACCTATCAAGGGCAGACTTCACTTGCGAGGCTGCCAGCTGGCACTGTACCAGAGGTCTTTGTGGTTCTGTGCAGGCCATTTGGATCTCCTCTAAAGCCTTGTCTAAAAAGCTGGAAAGCAGAAAGCCAGTGCAAATGAACACTATTTGAGTTTACACAGTAACCTCCTCTGGTATCAATATTGCTGATTCAATGTCTTTGGAGTTTCTTGCATCATAGTAGAACCAAGAAGAAGGGACAGGAAGAGCTTTGAGGTACTCCAGTCCAGTCTAGTTAGGGGCTTGTTACTTGAAAATGGTGTAATTTTTACCAGTTCAAATCTTTCTCCAAGTGGAATTGCAATGTAACCTAAGGGCAGTGGAAGAAACATCAGCCTGTTCAGCTGAAGGACAAAAATCACTCATGACCTAGGTTGCTGTGAGCATCATTCCTTCCAACACACTTTTCTGACTGCCAGGGGTGTGACTGAGAAGCTTGTGAGACAAGCTTCTAGCTTCAGCTAGCTGTTATGCAAAGGTTTTTCCAACAGCCTGCCTCTGTGGGACAAAGCTTGCATGGAAGCTTCCACAAGAACAGCTCAACCCATTTCCAAATCTACATGCAGCAGCATATTAGATCATTCCTCAATACAGAAAAGCAGTGGCGCAAGCAAGCAGATCTCAAAGCTCAGCAAGAGACTTTGATTTATGAACTTTATGCAAGAAGTACACCCTCTTGCAGAGAAAAGAGCAGAGCTGCTTCTACTGAGGGTCCAGCCCCAAACCTGAAGAGAAAGTCTCTCTGCTCTAAGCTAAGAAAATACAGCTAAACAGCAAAGAAAAAATAAATCTAAAACTAGGTTCAAAATGCTGCTTTAAAATACATTTTTGCAAATCAGAGCTGACCATTTATCAAAAAGCCAACACAACAAGGAATGTGGACAGGAAGGAGGGTTTCATGTGCCATCTACAATCCCCAGGAGGTGGGCACAGAGGGAACCCTGGGCTGGCCACAGAGCCCACTGCCCACCTCTCTGATGCAGAAAGCTAAGGCAGGGTATGCAGTGCATAGAGCCAGTCTTCAGGCAAGCATGCAAGCAGTGCTGTTTTACAGAGCACAGGGTACACACAGGCTGCTGAAAGAGAAGCTCACTGAGAATTGCTCCAAGGCATGCACTACACAGAGGCGGCCTGTGACGGGAATGATACGCTATAAGGAACACTTTCTAAGTGTGTCATTTTGACTATTAAAGTACAAACAAAGCTTTCACTTTAAAGTGGTAACAAATCACCTCCTCCCAACACTTACTAAATTGTCAACATAACTTCAAGATAAAAATCACAGATTAGGAGAGAGGCCAATATATTACACTGTTAAAAACCAAACCAAACCAAACCAAACCAAACCAAACCAAACCAAACCAAACCAAACCAAACCAAACCAAACATTGATGGCGCACAGATTTTTTCTTCCGCTCCACTTTTCTTTATTTCCCTCAAATATACACTGACATTTACTTAAGTTGGCCAGATCCAAAACTTGCATAAAAATAATCTTTGTCTCTGGTCTAGTTACTGTTAACCATGGTTAACCATTAACCATGCTGAGTTACACAAAATAAGGATTAGACTCATCACACGTACTATAAAGCTAAAGCTTTATCTGTGCTTTGATCTTGGCAATTTCATCCCAATGCTTGCTTAGTCATAGAATTAAAACCTGCATATACATGTGCATAAAGTGGCTAATGTACTAAGCGAAAAATACGTTGCTTTATTAAAACATTATAGGTGTAATTTTGAAGGCTGACATCACACAATGATAGTTCTGGTGCTTGCTGTTGTCTCAGCACCATGATCGAGATCCATTTGATTTTCTTACAAAATTCACACAACAGAACACTATTGATATAAAGGGGATTCACCCTTTTTGATGGGTTGTCATCAGTAGTTTCTCAGATGAAATGTACAAAACAAAGTAAACTACAAACACTTTAATATGGCCAAGCCAGTATTCCTGTAACACAGCCAATCTGAAATTGCTTTGGGAACCAAGAAAAGAATCAGATTTAATACAACATCTTAAATGCAAAATACAACATCTTAAATGCAAAAGCCTTCATGGCATACTGAAAGCCAGAATGGGCTTTCCTCATAGGGGCTATGACAGGAAGCAAAAACTTGGGGTTAAGACCTTCACATTAAGGCATGTCTCTAGTATTTGAGCCAGCAGTTGATCTGGGCACAAGCCTTGCACAGGACCCTTCCAGTTACTGAATGTGTTCTGGCACACCAGCTCACTTCCCATTCCCATACTGCCTTCCCTCTCAAAATGCACACAGATCATTCAAGTTTAATCAAATAGATTCTCTCTTTCTAACAGAACATCCACAAAATGTAAAAATCAGTATTTCTTCAGGTGAAGAAGAAATTTTAAGTCAGCATACATATTCTTGAAAAGAGTTTCACGTGATCCTTCCTTCTCTAGTACAGTTCTGAGCTAGAGGAGTGGAGGAATAGGGAAACAAGTTCTGTTCATTTCTTTAGCCATTGTTCCTTTTAAACTATCTCCATGCTGCAAGTTATAAGCAACCCTCCCTTCAGAAAAACCCAAAAAACAGCTGCACACTTCAAACATTTAATTTCACATGTTTTTTCTGTCTTTTATCCTGACACAATCTGCCTACAAAACAGCTTCTTCTCTCCAAGTTACACAGTGTATGGAACAAAGCCAGCCTCACAAGTACAATGGGTTTAACACACATACAGATCTGCAGTAGTCAGTGTTTTGAAATGCTCCTTTCAAACCATTTGGGAAAATTAATTATTTAACAGCCACGTGTTAGAGATATTTGTCTCACATCTGAAGGCTCCTCTTATCCTTCTTCCCCAAGGAATTTAGCAATACTCCCACATTTCAATAAAGCAGAAGTTTCTTGCTTGTAACAGGACCAGTCCACACAGATAACAATCAACCAAGCATTTCCTCCTGCTCTTTTGTCCACCTGGACTGCCCCCAAAGCTCATCACAAAGCTCCTTGTTGAAGGCCAAGTGAAGCAGTGAAGGGAGCAGCAGGAATGACCTTCCAAACATAATGCCAGAAATCAGTAAAGGTGCCCTTCCAGACAGACTAGTTGGTCTTACAGATTTCTTCTAATAACATTTATTTTTCATCACTCAAGAAAAGACATGCTACAGAAGTACCCACCTGCAATAGGCACTGCTCATGTATGAAATCTTCCTATTCCTATTTTTAGTCTTCCTTGCTTAAAAATGCAGTCATGATTACAGGACTTTTTTACAGCAAGAAATCAATGACACGAGCTGGAAATAAAGGAGAGACTCTATCCTGACTCTATATGAAGGTCGAAGACAGCATTATCATTCCCACACTATTCGGGATAAAGTACTCAACAGTATTTTCCACTTTCTCATACTGTTCACAGGAACCACCTTTGAAAACCAGTCCTGAAGATTTGTATGGCACTCCAATATCTTATGCAACATAGGAAGAACCTAGCATACCACTGCTCTTAAAAGAGGTCCAATTCCCATCCCCTTCTTTCTAACATAGAAAAATAACTTTTCAAGGACTTATTTACATGGCACATACACTAAGCAACAGCATAGGACAAGTCTTTCCCAATGATTTTAAGTCACTGAATCCAACAGTGTAACCCACACAGCTTGGGCTGCTTCTGGGACACTATTTGCTGTTCTGCTCACCTGCCCTTGTGTAATTATCAATTTATCAATCATAATTTGATTTCCACCTGAAAAAAATCTATCACATCTCAAAGACACATGGATCTGCCATTCCAGCTTTTCTAATTCTCACCTGACAACTGCATGCACCAAAAGGAAGCTACATGCTATTGCTGTACAACCACAGAAATTTAAATTGCCTTTCAAGAAACTCTGAATTTTAGACATGAATTAATGAAGAGCCTGTGAAGACATAAGAGAGACAAGCTTCATGGTAAGCTTTAATGCAAGCAGAAATTTTATGAACTCTTAGCATTTTTTAAAAATACTGGAAGTATAGTGTTATACTAAAAGGAAAATGCACTATGGTCACAATTTTAAACTAGATAAATTAAGAACATAAAGAGGTATGCCAGCTATTTTGCCTATATCTCCCTCCTTTATGAGCACGAAAGGCAAGATATGCTCAAATAATAGTTTTAATTGATATATTTCAGTGAGTAAAAATATAACTCAATCCATACAATGCAAGCACTTTTCTGATACTGCAAGCTTAACATCTGCCTCCCTATCTTTTGCCTT
This sequence comes from Entomyzon cyanotis, assembly GCA_024500445.1. Classification (NCBI taxonomy): domain Eukaryota; kingdom Metazoa; phylum Chordata; class Aves; order Passeriformes; family Meliphagidae; genus Entomyzon; species Entomyzon cyanotis. The sequence goes on along the minus strand of JAKEPQ010001015.1, from coordinate 1,852,292 downwards.
TGTACAAAGAATAGCATTGCAAAAGTCTGTCATATAGGCCCTACAGATAAATGGTATGAGTTTGAAGGAAGTAACAGATTCTTTATTTCTCTGTAGTCAGACTGCCAGTATAGAGTCCTCAGCAAACTGCAGAGGATTAGCACATTGCACATCTTTAAATGAAACGCTATAGGAACAAAGGGAAATACCTGGAAAATGTAAGAGAATGGTATGAGATTGCTTTCAGAAAAAAAAAAAAAAAGAAATCCAGTAAGACAGGAGAGGAGTTCCTTTACAGCTGCAAAGCTGTATTAATGAGAGCCCCTGTCAAAAGCCTCCCAGCTGCAGTTCTCCAAAAAACAAGGGTAAGCTTCTTCAGAGGTGCCATCAAGAAACTGAGTCAGTACAATCACTATTTATATTTCCTTACCTAGCACAGGCAGAGATACATTCATTCATCAACACCTTTCATTAGCAGTACATATTGATTTCTGGATTTTTTAAATGGAGTCATATAAGTACACCATAAGATGTACTTATAAGAAATTTATGTACAATGAAAAATCTCTCATATATTAGGAAGCCCACTTCTTTTTAACTCTCAAAGAAAACCCACACTTGGAGATGCAATATACTGGAGATTCAATTTAGAAACACAGCTAAGTGAACTTGGAACCATGAGAGAAGAGAAATGTTAGTTATTGGCACTCCAGTACAATTTGCTTGAGTACAGAAAAAGCATACAGATGTAAAATGCTAATAAAAGTGTGCTAACTGAAGAGCAAAACAATCTGTACACAAACAATTGCACCGTAATCTCTTTATGGTTCCTTATTTTGTTTCAAATCTTATTTTGGCAAGGACCAAAGTGGGTCTGGAAAACAGGTAACAGCCTTTCTGAAACCAAGCAGATGAAAAAATTGTTTTGCACACATTTGGCTTCTTATTCACAGTTAAAGGACTCCTACTTCTGAACATGGTGTTGGAAGAAACATGTTTAAGCACTTACTACTCTAAGAGGGATGTAAAGGAAATTCAGCAACAGTCTCAGAAGTGAGAAAACAATACAAGAAGCCTTAACCTGAAGGTTGCAAACAAGTCACAGGAAACAACCACCTAGCCACAGAAGACTACCAAGAACGTACGCTCAGAAGCTCTTTCATCTTACGTTTCACACTGAAAAACCTCAAATATCTGCTAAAAGGACATACTGGTTTCCTACTGGCTTAGAAATCCTCCTGGAAAAAAATTAGTCAGATACTAGATAACTTTTACTGGACCAGTTGCTGAAATTCTTGTTACAGGATGAGCCTGAAAACCTACTCCACAAAAATTGGGTGCTATGTGACTGTGGTTTTGGATGAGGATGAATCACCTAGATGTACATTTTCAGTGGTGCACATTGCTCAAAAGGGAGCAGGGGGGATAGAAGATGTAGCCAATCAATAGCAAATGAGACATGACACAATACATCTCACTTGCAAGTTACACCAGCAAGTCTATTCCCTGACCAAACGCAGGAGAATTCAGAGTTGCCACAGCAGTTCTTCCTGTGGAGGTACTGTGCTTCCCTGGAGAGGGCTGGATTACTGCTAGTCTGTTTTTGCTTGTGACTGGTGATCAGTGAGCTACTCTCTGCATCTTTGCATGAAGTTTCCACAGCATCAAGAGTCTATCCTTCAGATTTAGTACCATTTCAGCAATTAAAATCAGGCCTATACCTAAAATCAGGTTTCTACAAATATGAAATGTTTTGTATGAAGTGTTTGATCCTCTAATTGTGATATTCACGCTTAGCAACTGAATAAACAACTGGAGCACTAAAATGTCTTCATATTCTGTGCTATGACAGTGGATCATTGGAAATCATGTTCCTGAGTTATGCTGTGTCAGATAGAAGTACTTTCATACAAACACAGAGTGCAGTCCCTTTCTCCTGCACTGAGAGGTGAGCATAACAGACCATATCCGTTGTAGGCTGAATTAGGAACTCTGGTAAAGGTCATGCACAGATGTCCTTCACACACACCTTCACCATGCTCACATAGCATGGCTGCAATCAGCATACAGCCTTGGTTGATACATTCAAGATCACTGTGAATACTTGAACACCTATGAAAACTAAGTAACAACACCTGCAAAGGGCATTAAATGAGAAGGGCTGAAATGTTATGAGTTGATACAACAAGTTAATCATAGGGAAAATATGGAGTCATATGCTAGGCACTGCAGAGGACTTATTCATAGCAATTAATACAATTCCACAAACACAATCTGGAAAAAAAAAAAGAGTTCAAGCTGTGATAGGTTCAGCAAAAACACACACACACACACCCCCTTACTTTATTTCACTCTACCAGCAAAATAATGGAGAATCTGGGGCAGTAATTGCTCCTTCTGTCTTTCCAAATTAAACTAGAGAAAGTGATGGTTTGGTCTCAGTGGAGAATTGTTCAGATAACCAGCAGCACTGTCATAAGTATGTAACAGGTATAAAAGAGTATTAGAAAATAGGCTGGAGGAAGACATTAATGAATTAAAGTAGACAATACTTCAGTGTAGATGATTTCTACTGGAGTTTATTTTTTCTACTGGAGTTTATTTTTTCTAGAGTTTATCTAGATTAAAACTAACATGGGCATTTCCTTAGTACACTCTATTTCCACAGTCATTGCCATGGATTGGCTTGAGAGAAAAAGAGAAGGCTAAGGCAATGATCTAGTTTTCTAAAGGTTCAAATCAACATTTTCCCTTTGCGTGACTATGAAATCTGGCCTCCAATTTTCCCCCAGCAGTTGTTGTTGTTCCATAATCTTTACCAGTGGCTTTGTATGGATGTGGTGGGTGGAAACAAGGTAACAAAGGCTTATGTAGACAAGTAGCTCTTGAGAAAAACACATTTTACACAGATTACTCAAAGCAGTATTTCAGAAAGGCTAAGAAAGCAGTCATAAGTGTCCTATGAAAACTGTTTGTTACATCAACATTGACAAGCATAACTCAAGTTGTTTCATAAATAAAATGCTACAGGATTGTTTTAAGGACACTGTGCCACACTTTGTCAACAGCAGATTGCTTCCTCTGCAGCATAAGATGGTCGTAAAGAGAAGTGAAGGAAGAGTAAAGTCCTACCTCTCTGGGCCCCTCTTACTTCCCAGCTCTTCTCAACTACTTAGCTGCACCAGAGCCAAAATTCTCCTCCCTTCCTCAGCCCCACCTTCATACAAACAAGTAAAATGGCTGAGGGTTCCCCTAAATGCCACGAAACAAAGGATGGAAGAGTAGTGTGGCCCTCATACTACCACAAAGCCTTATTCAGATATTGAGTCCTCATATTGCAAAGCCTGTAGCTATACATGGAAAGAATTAGCTTTACTGTATTAGTAACAGTCAGTCAAGATGATGGAACTTGAAGTAATTCTTAATTTCCTCTTGTTTTGTTTCTAGGAAGCTCAGTTGTAAGAAGAATCAGTTTCCACCTTGTTTTTCCTGCAGTCATTGAACAGGCAACAGGCATCAGGCCTCTTTCTATGCAAGCAAGAGCCTTCCCCACAGCAGGATTTACAAACTGCAGCCTACATAGTGTAACTTTACCCAGAGGTGTAATAACACCCCTTTCACAGCATGAGAATAGGTATTAGTACTACTATAATTTATTTATGAAGGCAGATTAGAAGCTAAGTCAATTCCTTTTAAGGCCCTTATGCACCTGTCCACATGACCATGTCATTATTGCCAGGTCTTTTGTTTATACAAAGTTCACCTGGTGCAGAGTCAGCCCGAGGCCAGTTTGCCACTCACCCTGGGAGGACAAGGAGCTCATTTTCCCCCAATACAGTGGCAGCAAGAGGTAACAATGACTGCTCTACTCACAGGCAAATACCTCCCACCCAGCACCTCTAAAGAAGCCACATATGCTGTTTGTGCACATCCCATTCTCATAGTCTTGGCACATGCTCTAACAGTCCACAGGAGCCTAGCACACTCTGCTTGACCTTGGGTTGCACTTCAACAGCCAAGCAAGCACAAACTGATTAGGGAAGTTCAAACCACTTTCCCACTGCCCAGCAAGCTCCACAGCCATGTGCACAGATGGCATGAATCCCAAGACAACCTGTGCCCTCTATGTGTTTGGCCAACTTTACAAGCTACTCCAGAAAAGCTGTGTGTACCCATGTGGTGGCTTGCTATCGTATAATGGGGAGGAGGAAAATGTGTTCTCACCTCTTCCAGTTCAGACAGTGTCCATGAGAACTGTGATGTATTCCACACTAAGTGCTTCCTACCTTGGTTGTCTGTCTTTTAGAAGAAGAAACTGAGGACAAAATGTCCCTAAATTATTTAAAAATAAAACCCAAGATCAATTGCTTGCCCTGCCTTTGTTCTTGCGCCAACTTCCAAGCACACTTAGGTTTGAAATTTTTATTGTTATCACCTTATTGAGGTTTGCAGCGTTCAATTTCCTTATGAGGGTGCACTCTGTCAAGTTCAGTATAAGGGAGAGTTTATCCAGGTTCTCATTTTACAAAAGAGGGAGTGGATTAACAGGCAGTTGAACCAATCAATGAATAAATATTTGAAGCCAGAAAATATCTTCTGGAAGTTAGAAGCCCAAACATTTTGGTATTTTGTTTTTGTTTTTGGGAGGGTGTTGTTGGGTTCTTGTGTGTGTGGTTTCTTTTCCTGTTTGTTTTGGGTTGGTTTTTTTTTTTTTTTGTTTGTTTGTTTCTTTAAACATGACAGATGGTGCATAAACCTTACCAATCTTTTGGCTCCTCTGAAAACCAACACAGACAAAAGTTTGTTCTTTTGAAGCTGGATGTCCACTCTTTGCAGCAACACTCTTCAGTAAAGGTCAAGACATACAGAGGACATAGGACTAGAACTAACCATTACTTTGTACATATTTGTCAAATGGGGTAACAGGACCAAACAGGAAGAGTTTATTTATAGTAAAGCATGAGAAGTATCTTGGAGCTATAAAAGCAACCCAAACTGCAATATGGGGAATGGATAACACACCCTTTGGAGGGCATCCTCAATGCTATGACCTAATGGAGCAGGTCAATGGAGAATTAAACTCACCCTGTCTGACTCACAATTGGTTCCAAGAATGGCAGTAACTTAATATCAGTTACTGAAGGCAACTTGGTGTGTGCCACTACACCTGCTCTGTTTCATTAAAAGCAAGTTGTTGCTCTAGTTAATCCTTCTGACTGTCAATTCAAACTGGAAACTAGGTTTCCAGTTCTTCTCTAACTTGCACTGATGAGAAGTTTGATGTCTGTGGCTTCAGCCTTCTGGGCTGTCAGTAATTACAGTGAGAAGCTGTGCTGCTGGTGCCAAACTCGCGGCAGAGAAGGAGCAGCTCACATATGAGGAGTAACTGAGGGAGAAAAGGAGGCTCAGGGGTGACCTTATCACTCACTACAGCTACCTGAAAGGAGGTTGTAGCAAGGTGGGGGTTGGCCTCTTTTCCCCAAGTAAAAAGTGACAGGACAAGAGGAAATGGATTCAAATTGCTCCCAGAAAGGTTTAGAAAGGATATTTGGGAAAATTTCTTCATGGAAGGGGTTGTCAAGCACTGGAACAGGCTGCCCAGGATTTGAGTCATCATCATTGGGGACATTTAAAAGATGTGTAGATGTGGCTCTTAGGGATATGGTTTAGTGGTGGACTTGGCAGTGCTGGGATGACAGTCAGACTCACTCATAAGGGTCTTTTCCAACCCTAATGATTCTATGATTCTGTGAATACTTTAACTTGAGCTAGTCTGGCTTGATCCATGTGAACAGAGAAGCACCCTGAACTCAAGCTGTACTATTCAAGTGAGTACAAGTCATTAATCACAGTAGTACTTTAGCTTCCCATACATCAGCAGACGTTCCACAAGAGGTGAGAATGTTATGTTCTTATATTAGGAAGGAGATAGGAAAAAAAGAGGTGTAAGAAAACACTACTACTTGAAATACAAAAACTCCCAACTTTCCCAAAGAACACAGTGTCAAAGCTAAAATAACTCTCCAATTTCATGGAGTGATTTATATCTACCTTTGACATCAAATGGAAAACAACTGAACTTGTAGGATCTAAGGACAACTGCTGCCTTCATTTCATTTTTCAATTAAACTATGCTCGCTCTATTTCACTCTTTGGTTGACTTGGTGACTCAGGCTGTATCAGGCTTTTAAGGCAACATGATGCTCGTCACCACTGCAAAGCACATGCCTCTTTATTCTCCAAAACTGAACTTCATTGTCTCCAACTGCAAGCTGTTTCCATGACTTTCATCAGATCCATACAGACCTGACTTATTAGTCACCACATCAATGGCCCCCAAAAACACATCCATTTTGATTAATTAGTCTTTAGTTCTTTGAAATACTTTTTCAAATTAACTATCATTTTCCCCTTTTCAAATATCACTCAGATAAAGGTGACTCATCAAGCTAGCTTGCTCTGTTATAAAGCTAAAATAAATGGCTTTAACCTAGCCATACTTTGTTCTGAGCATGACTGGGCAAAAAACTCACAACACAATCTATTCCAGGGGTGTCAACAACTGATCAGCAACCCTGACTACAAAGCCATCTGCCCCACCAAGGACAAGCATGTAGTATTACTCCCTCCTCTATACTGTCCCTCCCCTAGATCAGACTGGATTGAGCTAAGCTGAAGGATTCAGCCTGAAGACCACAGAGTAGCTGATATGTCTGCACCAAGTAGCCAAAAGGCAGAATGGGCCAGAAAGCACTGCATGACAAATAATAATATACACCCGTGTAGAGCTGTACAGTATCTTCTACATGCCACGGCTTCCAACACATACTATGCTGCCAGGCAAAAGGTAAAAACCTAGTCATATCCAATGCCACTGTTTGTACATACAAATGACTAGTACTTGCAAGCTCACTACTTCAGGGACATACACACAGCAAAAATGAAATTTTTCAGAAGGAACATCCTCTCTCTGTTATGGAAATAATAAAACAGCATCTCCAATTTATTTGGGCCTATACATTCTGATGCATTTGAAGTTTAAATCAAAAGCATGTTTCAAAAAAATGCTTTGAACAGCTGCTTATCAGAGTCACTGATGAAAGATAAATAATCCCTAATGGCCCCCAGGTTGAAGCATGTGAAAGATTTCTACCTCACACAACTTATTATGAATACTGACCATGTTTCTCCTTTTCAGGTTCCTAGTAGCAGAAAAGGTGACCTGAAAGAAACCATTTTGCTGCATTTCCACAGCACAATTCTTAAATACTGTATTGGAGGGTTGTTTTCCCCAGTATGGAAACATCTGTAAGTCACTTAGCATTGACAGTGACATCACACTTGAATAATCTTTAGGGAGCCTCAAAAAGCATGCATTTTGCAAGTTTCCTTCTAACAAACTACTTCTGAGTTTCAGAAAGGCCTAAGGAAGTCTTTCTGGAAGGTGGACACATTTAACAGCATGCTCCTAAATCTTGAACACAGTACATTAGCATTTCTGTAACAGAACAGAGAAGAAACAAATGGGCACAGCTCTCATTCATTCCACTGGAATTACCTGTTCAGTCAAGTGCCAGTAAACTGTCCCATCTCCCAGCAGTTTCAAAGGCCTCATCTTTCTACAACACCCTGAGCTCATTCTCCCATCTTCCCCAGAAAAATCCATATAATTGCAATCCCTGCTTCTTTCAAATGGTTACAGGCTACCTGCTGTATTCTACATTGTAACTATAAGAATATACTGAATACATACAGGTGGCAGCTTAATGTCTGAAATGGCTATTTGAAGAAAAAAATAGTTTATAAGTGGCTTAAGAAAGAAGCACATGAACTTGAAGATTTTTTCCTTTTTTTTTTTTCTGTTATTTCCCAATCCTGAATAGTATTTGCACGTGAAACATTTAAACCAAGATCATAAACAAAGTCATGATGATAAAAAGACTGAAAACATTATTGGAAGTGACCTGTTAACACTGTAAGCCTACAGATAATAGCTGAACTTGCTGAGATGCATTATTTGGTCAATATTTCTCATTCAGTTTAATGAAACATGATGGATAGCCAAATGAGAGGCAATCTTGCTTCAACATACTGAGTCAAGCAAGTATCCCAATATAAAAGTGCAAAACATTTAAGCCCAAGAAGACATTTCAACAAGGAATACATCTCTTCATACAAGTGCAGGTGCTGTAGGAAACAGACATGACCTTTGTATTGGCTTTGAAATCCACAACCTTTCTACCAATTCCCTCAAGACAAAATATAAAAATACTATAAAAAACAAAATGAAATCTTACGGCTTGAAATGCAGTAAGCCAGTCTGCAGTTGATCCTCCTGAACAGTTGCTTGTTGATTGGCCAAAGTATAAGTGTAAAGAGTTGAATGAAGTTAATGATCAGTCCTGACACTATAAATATGTAGCAGATCAGAAGGTGGAAAATGAATTGCGACTTCAGAAAGCCAACGATGTCCATGATTTGCTGAGAAAGCAAGAGGGTACCTTCAGACACAAAATTCAGAAGACAACCTGCAAAACCAAATAGTATTAGCAGTTACAGAGTGCATTTATTTCTATAAACAGACTTAAAACAGACTTCACACTTAGACTTAAATACACTTAAATTAAAGTTATACCTATTATAGGAACGGGCCTGATGCCAGTATTTGCAAAAGTAAGAATGGAAAGAGAATACTATATTTCTGAATCAATTTACATTTGGCTCTGGAAACAATTTACATTTCAATCCTAACTGCAAAACTCACGAGCATATGACTCCATGGACTACAGTACTCCTCTGTAAGGTCTTCATTGATAAAATATGAGCAAATATTTTGGTTTGAACTATATGATAACTTTGATATGAACTTATATTTTTATTTGTCTGTACTTCATAAGACATATACTGTCACCTCTGCAATCTTCAAGAGCAGCTCCAAAGTAAATGCAAGCTTTAGAGCTTTGTTAGGAGTTGTGCCTTTCGCTACAAGCTATGCCAGCCATGGTCCCCAAAAAAGAGGTAGCAGCAGCCCCTTAATTCTAGCTTTACTGTCTTGTTCCCCTCTCACACTCAAATAAGAGTTTATTTTGGCAAGAGAATAAAAGCTTGGCTGTGCACAATACACACAATTTGTTCAATTATTCCTTGACACTGATTCTGTCAGTTACAATCCATAAACCCAGAAAGGAAACATCAATAACAGTACTAACCCGTGACCCAGCAGTGTTTCCAGAAAAAAATTAACTCTAAGGTTACTTATGGAATGTTTGTAGAATTTTGAAAAGGTCCAGTCCAACCTTAGCAATTGAGCATTCAGAGGAAGTGTCCTCTGCAGAGTATTCTGACCTATCAAATATGGTACTGACCTCCCCCCACCATCACTACCACTACAGCTAGGATGAAGACATATCTCTCAGTAAACACAACCCCCAGTATTCTGAATACAGGTAAACAGGGGGTGCTGCTGCCATCCTGTTCCATTCCTCCACTGTTTCCCCCTCTCTGAGGCATGGAAGAGTTTTCCCAGTGAGGAAGCCCTGAGACAGTATTTCTGAATGTGCCAGTCACATGCAGTAACAAAACAGCAGCTGTCAGCAGCCCAGGGAATTAACTGCTGAAAAAAATCTTTATGCCTATCCTTTTAGTTTATATGAGACCCCATTATGTGAGGCACCAAGTCTAGATCAGTGTCCTGAAACATTTGTTTTACTGCCCTTTGCTGACTCTGCTTGCCACAGCAAAGAGCACACACAAGAATTGCTGCAAAGCCTTCGGAAGTTATTTAGCCAGTTTTTCAACCGCAAGGAAGATGAAGAAAAATTTAAGGAAGAGAATCAGTACTGTTATATAATTTATATAAAGAGTTTATGGCAGTCCCAACCCTATTATTAGCAGACAAAATGTGCCCTTTTGTTCCCTTCATCTTGCTGTACTATTCAGTACCACAGCTGACACCAGCTGTAGCTCAGAATGGCAGAACAGGCCTCTCTATTCATTGTAGTAACCAGTGTCATGGTACTTGCCAAAAGCTTTTTCAGCTTTTACCAACCTTCCCTAATAAAGATATGATTCTTAGGGCGGCAGACAATTTACTAGCTTGGGCTGTGACCAAAGGCTTTGCTTTTGAAGGCTAAGCAGAATGAGAAATGTTGCCTAGTAGGAACCCCTGCTGTGCTTCTTCTTCAACCCTTCCATTGAACACTCTGAAGACAGAGCCAAACAATTAAAAAAAACCCCAAAAAACAAACAGGAAGCAGCCTTCTTTAAAACAGTCAGAATGGAAGCAACCAGCTACTTACAAGTGGATGGTTTCAAAGACTCTACAGTGTCCAAAGTCCTGGTGACTGGGTTTATCCTACTGTCCTCGGCTAAAACTGTCCGAAGTTTTTTTGTGCTGGTCTGCCTGTTTAATTCTATCCCAGAGAATCACTCTAATGCAATCCCCAGAGATCACTAAGACATGAGATAAAACATAAAAACAGCAGCCACAAATAAAGACTGGACCACTGTATACTTCGTGAAGACCTAAAAACTTACTGTTTGATATAATCAACATAAATCTACTGTAGTAAGCATCTGACAGACTTTGTAACAAGAATAATTAGTCTTTTTGTCCACTAATTGAGCCAGCAATTCTCTTTTTTGCTACCTTTTCATTATAACAGTTGTGAAACTTTATTATAATGTTACATTCCTTTTCATTATAACAGTTGTGAAACTTTATTATAATGTTACATTTATGTGAATCATTTACTTCCTGCTGGGTCTTTAAAACAAAACTTCACAGAAATAAAATAAACAAAGATGAGAGGACCCTGATAAAACATAATTACTGTCTTACAATTTTATGAAGCCACAATGGAATGTCTGAAAGTAATTTATTCCTCACTTTCATACCTCAGCATTTAAACTTCAATTCTGTAAAGCTTCTAAAACCTGTTTTAAAGCAAGCAATCTAGTTAAGCAGTACCATTCAACGGCATCTAACCTAACTTGCTTGCAAAAATAACAAGAAATGAGACAATGCTTCAATTCTTCTTTTCTGAGAAGCAGGGATGACACAGACAAATTTTCTCTTCTGATTAAATGCAACCTGTTTTTCCAATAAAATGTGCAACCTAAACATTGTATACAGAACGCCAGCTAAGTGTTCTATTTCTCAGACATAAGCTCATATAAAAATTTTTTGGACTGTTTTCATTACCCAAACTCCAAGAGTGCGAATTATTCTTGGTACAAGTAACAAAAAGAATTAGTTCTGATCTTATGAATGAGGTCTAGAAACATGGGTTAAAGAATCCATAGCAACACCTTACACTTTCTCTTTGTCTTACTAAAAGTCCTCATGGGTAACATCAATGTAATACCAGTTTAAGTGATAAAAGAGTCAGGTCTTTAATTCTTAATCCATTATGCTGGTTTAATAAATTACTGATTTCCTTATAGATAATGACTGAAAATTACAGCAATCTTTTAAAAACAAAAGGGCCAATCAATGCATTTTCTCAGAAGCTATTAAGATCAGAATGCTGCCAAGAAGCTCTCTTCTGTCAAACACCCCTTAAAATTAATTAGGAGAAAATGGCTAGCTAGAGCATCTAAACCAGATAGGCACATTCTTTAATAACAGTTTTCCTTCAGATACAGAACAAAAGACTCAAACCTCAAATGTCTGTTTAGGGACCAAGTCAACAAACATCTATTCATGGGATTAAGAGGTCACATGTTCAGGTTTAAAAGCAAATTACATTACTATTCATTCTAACTCTTCCCTCCAACTACCATTCTTCAGCAAGATCCACAGTATTTTCTACTTCAACTACTTTTAGCATTTCCTTCTGATTAGAATAACTGACCAGGAGGACATAGAAATGATATGCAAAGTGAACAACTCCATGCCAGCAGAGGCTGCTGCCAATGAACAGCTCTATTTCGTACTTCCAAGACTGTGTTTTCACATTGCAACTAAGATTTCATAAAGAACACAACTGTTTGCACATTTAGAGAAAGCACAAGAATGAAGCAAAGAACTGTCACCCACTGTTTCTAAAGTTTATGTAGTATATATAGTTCTTGGAGTGTGGAAAGCAACATGGTGTGTATCTGACAGCATCTAGATTAAGCTGATACTGCCTGCTTAGAAAGAGAGACAAGTCAGCACTATACCTCTTTTCAGTACATATTTCAAGCTTACACAAAAGTTCTCACTTACATCTAGTCTTTGATGAAGTCCTCAAATGCTTTGCTGCAAGTTAAAACCAACCAACCAGAAGATGATTATGCCTATTCTTGCATTTTCTCATCTAAACCAGATTCTTGAATGGATGAGTTACAAAGACTATTATGAAAATGTGCTCAGAGAAGATTAAGCAGTTTCAGTAGTGCCTTTTAAGTAAATTTCAGTTGCCACCAAAACCCCTGTATTTGGCACTGGTGAAGCCACAATTCAGTACTGCATCCAGTTCTGAGCCCCTTGCTTCTAGGAGGACATTGAGGTGCTGGGGTGAGTCCAGAGAAGGGCAACAAAGCTGTTGAAAGGTCTGGAGCACAAGTCCCGTGAGAAGCAGCTTAGGGAGCTGGAGGTGTTTAACCTGGAGAAAAATAGACTCAGGAGTGACCTCATAGTTCTCTACAGCTCCCTGAAAGGAGGGTGTAGCCAGGTGGGGGTCAGTCTCTTCTCCCAGGCAACCAGAGATAGGACAAGAGGACCCAGTCTCAGCACACACAAGGAACAGCAAAGAGGAACTGTTAAGGACTGACTGCAGGTCCTCTTTCCCATCCACCTGCACCACCTGGGGTGCAGCACAGCAGTATAACCTACAGTCAAGCTGAGCCTGCTAAAAAGGGAGGACTTGGGGGGAAAAAGTTGTTTTAGTTTTGGCGGTTTTTCGGCTTCCTTGTTACCAGTTGACAATAAGTTATATTAAACTTCTCCAAGTGGAGTCTGTTTTGACCACGATGGTAACTGGTGAGTGATCTCCATGTCCTTATATCAACCCACAAGCTTTTTTTGTCTTATTTTCTTTCCCTGTCCTGTCGAGGAAGGGGAGCGAGTGAACAGTTTGATGTAAACCTGGAAGTCAGCCAAGGTCAACCCACCACAACTTCTCCAGAAAGTCCCAAATTGGGGAATAATTTGAGCGTATCTTAAGACCTATCCCCAAGCTAAGGGAACTTAGGAAAGCTTTAGATTTTCACGAGAAATCCTGCATTCCTGAGCTGCATATTGTTACAGAGAAGAGAGATCAGTCTGTTTGGCTGTTTCAAAATCTGAAGAATGAATACCATCTACCAGCAAGATTTAGAATTTTAAATTTATATGCTTGTTATGAAACTAATTGTTTATCTTCTATTGAGTACTGAGATAATTTGTGTAACAGAGTGTAAACTGAAGAAATGAAAGTAACCTGGGAGTTTTTAAACGGTTATCACACCATAATGCTTTCCCCTCCTCCCTTTTTAATTTTCTTCCTGCTGTGATCAAAGGTAGGGAAAAGAGCTACACAAGCTCCACATGCCTGCCAGGACACAAGTCCTCTGTATATGCTTACTTTAGTGGCAAAATGCATAGCAGAGCTCCTGTTAGCCTCAATGCTTATTCCAACATAGCAAAGTGTTTACACAGCAAGGAGAGGAGGATGACAACAGTCCAAGACAGGCACACATAGTCTGGGAAGGAGTTGGAAAGATGGGGAACAACTGCCCAAGTTCTGGTGAGAAGCAGTTCAGTCTTGCGCCTTTTGCCAGAAGCATGAAATACTCAGGGAGAAGGCAGATGAACTTGAACATGTGTCAATACAAAACTCCTTGGAGATGCAACGTTTAGGGACTGCAGGTCTTGATAATGAGTGGAGGTAATTATTTGGAAAAATAAACCCCTTGAAGTTAAGCACTTCTGATCCAAGCTCCTAAAGAGATCCTCAAAAAACACATCAGGGTGAAGTACATCAGTTATCTTGGGTGCAGAACATGAAGTTCACAAAAATAGCACTGGAAAGGCAAGTTGCTTCTTTCCAAAATGCCAAGTGTTGCTGTTCAACTGTTTCCCACACAGATTTCTGTACTTTAATACATTCATATATACACATATAAATATATAAAAGCACAATTATTGGCAATTTGCTTGGGAAAAAAAATAAGCAAAGAGCTGCATTAAGATACTCAAGACATAGATGAGTTTATCAGTCCAGTCCTAGAGCTCAGTTCCGGGGACCACCGAGTCCCTCTGTCTCCTTTCTTACTTTAACTGGGTCCATTAACCTAAAAAGTCACTTGCACTGACAACAAGGGCAGCACTACACACAAGTAAAATTTAGGAACTAAGCAAGACAGCTGGGCTAAACAGCAAAAAAATGACACAAAATTATACTGAGAATCTAAGGAGGATGTGGGCTATGCTGTCACACTTACAAAAGCAAGCTGGATAGTTCCTCAAAAATAACTGAGGTGAATAACCACAAAGGGTCTAGGACAGCAGCTATATCACATGCTCACAGACAACTGAATACTTCTTTTCACAGACAACAGTAAGTGCTAAATCAAAGGTAATCAGACCTATCCATTACTGTCATGTGGCACTCTATAAAAAACAAATCCCCCAAACATGCTTGCACGAAGTCCCTTCAGTGACTTTTGGCACTCTGAAGTACAGGTGGTTTGTTAAATTACTAAATCTCAATGTCTACAACAAACTAAGCCTCCACAAATATAAACATACTTATGTATGTCCCTAAGTAGAGATGCTTTTGCATTTATGATACATGAAGTTTCATACAGAGCAGTCATGGACCATTTGGGGCAACTGTACATTTGAAGTACAGAGATCAGAGTCAGTCTAGTTAAACCATTTACTCAATGCACAGCCTGTGAGAAATCTCTCAATGGTGAGATCCACACCATCTCTCCTTACACAGAAAATGAACACATTAAAAACTACAGAGGCAGCAGGGGCAGTACAGCAGGATATTGCCACCTGCATTGTAATACTTAGCATCAAGGGCACAGTGATCACCTCTACACTGGGCATTTCAGGAACAGATCCAACACAAGAGTAGCTAATGAGTTCTTCAGGGGTTATAAAAACATTTCTTTTAGAAGACCTCAAAGAAATGGGGGCATGGAAGAAGGCTGACTAAGAATTATTCACGTGCTGATATAAAAACAGGGTGGCTTTTTGATTTTCATATTGTGTTGGTAGTTCACACATTCTCTTGGTAAGAGACAAGCTTTGGAAAGAAGGCCTCTCCTATGAAAATTCACGGCTTATACTTGTCAAGCACTGATTGCTCTCACCTTGTTTCAAGAACTATAAATTACATTCACAGCAACACAAAGGGTCAGCACAAGGTACAAGAACTGTTAATACTCTCAACAAACAAAATACTTCCCCCACAGCCAAACCACGTTTATGTGTGAGGCAACACACATGGATCACATTTACTTCAAAGCTTCAAGTATTTCACCCTCCTAGTCTTTCCCACAAAGAGTTAGTTGCAAAGTTAGACTACAAAAGTATCACCTCCTAACTCCAGCCTGTGTCTGCAACAGACACACCATGAACACACATAAGTAGTTGTATCCAGGCAGAGAAGTTTCATATCCTCTCAGCAGACTTAGTAGCATGAGCAAGTCCATTTCTACATGAAAGATCCAATCCTTCATGTCTACAGGATTAGAAAGCAGTGTGGATTTTGTCAGTTTTTTTGCTGGATTTATCCCTCCCCTCTGATACGAAAGGCTACAGCCATGCAGGAGACACTAGTGAAATAAACCTGGAAAGATCCCTGTTGCTGCTCCCCTCTTATATCCCCTAGTAGGGAGCTTGTGAAAGTTACATGGCAAATCCGCAGCAGAGCCAACACCAGAACCACAACCTGCCACTTCCCCAGGCTCCAGCTTTCAACACAAAATGATACTTTTCATACTCCTATATTTGCCTTCTTGCCCATGCTCAAGTTTTCCTTGCAACAGCTTTTTAAAGGCCACACATAGAGAGCAGAGAGGGAACAGACACATCCTACAAGAACCTTCAGTGGAAGCAGATGATGCAATAGGTATTAATGCTCCTGTACAACCCAGGATATATGTGCTGACCTAGTGCACTCTGCTTTCCTTTCCTTTTTCCATTCCTCAAGAAATGCAAGTTAAGTATTCAGCAATTTGGATGGTTCTGTACTATAAACTACAAGTTACAACTTTAGCACCAAGTGGGCAGTATTATGTGCATATACATCACGCCTATTATTCTTACTCGAGAAGGAATTAAAGCCATTGATAGATGCTAGGAAAACAACAATTGGAAGATAAAAATTATCAGCACTGGGAAAAGGGTAACTTTCTTTCCTCACTACACTCCTGTATAACGACCTCATTACATTTTCCGGCATTGTGATTCAAATTTTAGTAATTTTGAGCAGTGTCTTTAAGCCTTTTCCTAGGAGTCCAATTCAGAACTTGTGTGGCTTTGTTGTTTTGTTTATTTTAAAAAGCCAGGAAGTGCAACAAAAGAATAACATATAATTTGTGGCAGCAAAAATCTTAAAAAAAATTGTGGAAAGTGGCAGAGATAGGGCATGAGTCACTGATCTGAGAAATACACCATGGTGACAATACTGCTGGTTTACAAGTGGGACTTCCACCACAGGGCTGTAGGTTGGTAGCACATTTTCTACCGTCCCAAAAAATCCAGTATAAATACTTTTAACACTTGCCTCTCTCTGAGCAGCTGTATGGCCTGCTGGAGACAACCATATTCTCCTACTTGGTGGGTCTGAGCCCTGCTGCCCATGCTGCCACAGATGCAAACAGGTACAGGGCAGAGACCACATTCTTTGTGCTTCCAAGTCACAGCAATTTGAGCTAACAGCACTGACCTTCTCCATGAGGAAATCCAAAAGCTTCCAGTACAAATCACAAGACGTTGTTAACAGTGCTGGAAATGAAAAGTGCCATTCACCTGATTACAGTTCCAAGTGAGCTGTTAGGTTTTTGTATCTTCTGTGACGGTAGACAGTCTCCTTCAGCTAAGCCATTTGCATATTTTTAATTAATATGAAGCAACATTAGTATGCTCTTTGAATACTAAGGAAACATTGCACAGAAAAGGACTCACAAGGCTTTTTTTAACCTCTAAGTATTGATTTAATTTGTCTGTACTCTATTATATGACACTGAAGAGTATGAAGTAGCTGAATTTCTCCTTTATGAAAATTGCATCCCAGAATTGGAAATGACAATGCAAACAAAAGATGTAGCCGCACCAAGACAGAGATACACAGGATATTAATATTTATTAATTAAATATTGTTTAATGTTTCTTTCTATAGAAAATAGTTTAACTGAAGAATGAATGTGGCAGGAAAGCTTCCAGATTCATTACTCAAAGAAAACCAACTCCTGCCTTAAAGAAGTAACACCCAATACTGAAAAAACATCTTATGGCTGAGATGTGGTTGGCGTGGTTCCAAAAAATAAGGCCAGCTTCAGTGAAAGGCTCAGATGCACCTACACACGAAACAACCAGACATCCCGATGTCATGTAAAAACCCAAACAAAAATGGTGACAGCTTTACCCTCACTTCAGCAGTTCCACTCTACATCAGTTTTCACTCACCTCTGCCTTGTGAGATGAGTACTCAGAACTGTTTTGCCACAACATGAACTAAGAATACTTTCAGCCTCCTCATTCTCCCTGACCATCAGTCCCCCAATAGCCTGATGTAATTTGAGAATTTCAGAGAATAAAAGCCTTTATCACAGGCACTAGATTTATCAAGTCCAATAATAAAAGGAGGTTTCATTTTGGACCTGATTCAAGCCCTGTTAAAGCCAAAAGAAATCTCTCAACAACTTCCAGTTAGCAAACACTATGACTCCAAAACAGCCAAACGTGATGTAACTAATCAATGATCTTGCTCTCTCAGCACCTTAAGCCAGGGCTAGTCAAAACCACCGTAAACATCTAGCAAAATCATTCAGAGATAGTGTTTCATCTGATTGCATTTACTTTACTGGATGGCAAGTGTGCAGATGTTAACAATTCCCAAACACGCTGTTAAGAATCCAGGAACATTTTAATGAATTTTGCACCAAACTTAGCATTTGATACATCAACACCTACCTGTATTTTCTATCTCTCTGAACAGCTGCAGGTGCCCAAGTCCTTCTAAAAGCCTGGCTTTGAGCACTTCTGCTCACTTCAAATATATTTGAGGTACTTTTACAAGGCTTAAATTCAAACTGAAGCTTTTCTCTGTCTCCCTCTTGGGTGTAATGCAATATTTATGCACACGCTCAGAGGCACAGGCATGTAAAAAACATACAGTGACACAGAACCACAGAATTAACCCCTGACCAACCACCTGTGACTCAAAGGGGGGAACCTCATAAATGAATCAAGTGCAAGTGTAGTCTGCTTGCAGACAGAAGTGCAAAACAGTATCTGCAGTAAAAGTATTTTCCAAAGTGCTCAAAAAACATGGCAAGAAGAAGCAAACTACGATGTGTGAAGACACAGATAATGTGGAGGCAGGGAGAGAAGCAGGACACAGTTTAACTTTCATAAAATAGCTTTCAGTTGAAATCATGTGCCACTTCCACATACAGACTCCCCCCAAAACACATTTCTTTCCCTGTCTTTAACAGCAGGTTTTAAGTCGAGTCTTACCCCTTTTCTGATAGGTGAAAAAACCTGCTTTGTCTGCTAACTGAACTGGCATTGGCAAACCTTTACATCTACCTGGATCCTGCTGGAAAAATGAGAAAAATTTGCTGGAAAAGTGAGAGAAATTTAACTTTGTTGGTCCGATTAAAAGGAAATCTAGTGCACATCAGAAGTCTTTCTGATATTAATACACAGTCCCACATGCTACTGAAATTGGTGCGCTTGTCTTTGCCTGCAACTCCTAACCTTTGGCAAGTAAACCCTCTCTCAGTGACCTCTATCTCTTACTTCCTTCAGGCCTAGAAGTGGTTAATTGCTTTTCCCTGTTCCTTTTATTTATGCTACAGTAGAAACCTCAAGCCAGGTCAGCCTTTTTACAAGAAGCAGAAAATTATTTCAGTGTAAAGATCTTTGTGGCAGAATATAACACGACAGACAGAAGAGCAGAAGGTCAAAACAGCAGCATAAGAAGCAAAAAGGCTTTAAGCTCAACTTGGGGAACAGACCACTAGCAGGACCGTAACTCAGCATCTCCTGACTGCAGGCACACTATAGTTGTTAGACTGCTCTGTCCAGTTCCTAACACACAGCTTATGTGCCTTTTCAGAAAATCCATCACAGCCATCATATTTTTCTCACATTAGGAAAGAGAGGTCTTTGCAGCATCTTCATCCTTGCCACAACACACAGTTATTCTCATTCATTTCCATTCCTTCCTCCTCTGACCCTACCTTGGACCCTACCTCATCTCCAGTTCAAGGCACTGGAGGAAGACAGGGAAAAGCATGAAAACAAAGTGAGTCAGCAGTTTCAGAGCAACACACTAGCATTAGTCAGAGGTGATCAGGGTCCTCAGCACAGTCAGATGTGAATGAGCCTAAGACCACCAAATAACAGACTGGTGAGCACACTTTCCCAAATGCCTGAAAATGAATCACTGGGCAAGGCCACCCCACAGACAAAGCTCTTCAGGGAAAAAACACATTCTCAGCTGCCACATACCAGTCCTGAAAGGCAACAAAGCACACGAGGTACTGCTCTGTTGCATTTCTAGTTCCCTTACAAAAAGTCCACTGCATTCGGTCCAGCTGAATTAAACACACCTGATGAGACAGTTGCCTTGACTCCTATAATGTTTTCCCTACTGAACAAAGCCCACAGCTGCAAAAGGATTTGCTGAGTAAAGCACATGCACAGTGCACTACTATGCATTGCTGCTCTTCTGCTCATCTGCTCACTTATCAGGACACACTGACAGCAGTAGTAGTGATGCCATTAGTTAGGGCAGTGGTGTTCTACATCCTGCAGTGGAAATCTGAATTTTTAAAATTTAAGACCAAATTACTAATGCAAGTTCTAAGGGCTGCAAGTGGTCATTTGCAACACAGGAATAGTACCTTGCTACACTCAGCACAGCTGTGACAGTGTCTTCCTGCGCAAAGAGATTTGAAGGGGCATTCTTCCCAGTCTTCACCTTCCAGCAATGAAATCAAAGGTACACAAAAGAAAAAAACAATCCACCCCTTTCAGCATGGCAGAGCACAGCCACAGGATTCTCTTCCATCACCTGCAAGAGAACCCTTCTCCTACAAACCTCTTCTCTGTTATGGTACAGTAAGTCTATTAAACTGGGAGTGATGTACAACCATCACTCCAGGAAAGCACACCTCACTCGAGAGAGATGAGCATGGCTTCAGTGCCTCGGCACTTGGGCTGGACAGAGCAAGGCTGACTGTTAAAACAACCTCCCCACCAAACTGACACCTAGTGAGTATCAAGAAATGCAGTTAATTCCCATGCTTTGGGCACGGCATTCTCTGTTCTGTGACTCTGGGCAAGTGCTAAGCTCTCTGTGCAATTTCTCCACTCCTAAAATATGTTACTTTCACCTTCTTGTGAAGCACTGACTAAAACCTGTTAAAATGCTTGCCAACAACAACACAACTAAGCTTAAGAGCAACCTTTATCCATCAGCAGCTTCCTATACCTTCTCTCTTCTCTGCAGGCTTTCCAATATATTCTTTCACATGAAACCTGGCCCGGTCATCCATAAAACGCAGTTAGAGTTTCATTTTTCGATACAGCTTACTCAGGCATTGTAATGTAAAACACTAACAGGGAAGAGCAAAGGCACACATAATACTTACACAAATTTCTAAAGTGCATAAATATGTGTTTTAATCCAAAGCATTTGGAAAACCAGAGCATTGTATCAAATACAAGCAGTTAGAGAAAGTCAGAAAATGACAGCAAACATTTAGAGCACATCAATATTCTACTGATCCATGCAGTCAATCTTTACACAGAAGTAGTCCTGGCATATTTAAACAGACCTCAGTATGTCTACATTAATCTTATCCTTCACGTGAGAAGTTAAGAGAAAAAAAGGCTGAAAATTTCAGCTTAAGTTGTTTCGCAACAGTTTCTCTACTCCACCAGTTTTTAATTCTTTTGCTACTCACTCTAGTGTGAAGTCATTATCAGTGCAAGCTGAGGCTGCAATCGCCTGGTACAACTTCCTGGGCTGGAGGCATCATCGTTTTTAAATAAATGCTTGGGATTTTTTGTTTGAGAGTTTCTGGCATCTTTCTACCTTCTTGTAAAGCATTTTCAGTTTTCATGTAGCAGCAAGGTTGCTCTCTCCCACGTGAGCACCTGCGTAAGGTACATCATTCTTAGATGTCTGCACAGGGACCCAAACCACGACTTTTACCAATGTGTAACAAAGATAAAGACCAGAAGCCTTGGTGTGACATTGTTGAAACAGACCCTTTTTTTAGCCATTCGAGTGAGTTGAAATAAACTTCTTGAAATAAACGCTAAAAAGCATTACTTGTTATTTAAATAACCCGCACCGCATGGTATCGGTCGACACACCTTAAGTCAGTTTGTGGCCATTATTTAATTCGGCTTAAATATCTTTACGAACAGATGCCGACAGGTGAAAGCAGAGCTCCCACAACACGTGAGCATATCACCAGGGAGGCAGCCTGCTCCTCTCTCCCCGCCTCAGCTCACGGACTCGCGGCTACGGCGGACGGAACAGCCGCCGCGCCCGACCCGCACCGCCCGCTCCGGACCCCGCCGCGCCCGCCCGCCGTGCAGCGGCGCCTCCGGGGAGGCGGCAGCGAGCGGGCGATGGCACCGCCCGTTCCCAGGGCAACCGCACCGCCCGCCCCATCCCCGGCCACCGCCAGCCGCGCCGCGCCGAGCGGGGAACGCCGAAGGGAAAGTGGAAGGGGCGGCACGCCCGCCCGGCGCGGCAGAGTGGCTCGGCGGGGCTGGGCCGCCGTAAATCCGCCGTTTCCACGGAAACCCCGGCGCGGGCAGCGCTCGCCACACAAAGGGGCCCGCAGGCGGCAGGAAAATTCTCGGCGGCCGCGGGAGAAACGGCGCGGGTCCGGGCGGCGGGGGAGCCCCAGTTCGGCAATGAATCGGGGAACTTGCGCTCGCAGCCCACCTCCCGCCTCTCCCGCACGCCCCGCCGGTCCCTCGCCTGACCGCCACAGCGCGCCGGGGGCGGCAGCGCCGGGGAGGGGCTGGCTCGGGGCTGGTTCTGGCGCCCGGGGCAGCGCCGGGCGGAGGAGGGAGGGCAGGAGGGAGGGCGGCCCCGCACCTGTGGAGGGCGCCGGGGGAAGAGCACGTACCTGGCGCCGGCGGGCCTGGGCACGCGTGCCGCGCTGGGGCGCCGGGAGCGGGCGGCGGCCGAGCCGCACCGGCTGCCACTACTTTGCACGCGGCGGGAGCGAGCGGGCGGCTCGGGCGGGGCCGGCAGGCTCCACCCGCCGGGCGGCTCCACTCCGGGAACAGGGCCCCCCTCGCCTTCCCTCCCCGCCGTCAGCATGTCACTTCCTCCTGGGGCGGCGGGAACAGGCGACCCCTCCCCGCACGGGCATCGCCCGCCCTTCGGGGCCACGCCGGAGTGGGGAAGGAGCGCTGCTGGCGGCGTGCCGCGGCTGAGGAAGGGCGGCGGGCTCTAGGAGGGAGCGGGAGCCGGGAAGCGGCGGCCCGGGGGAAGGGTCGCCGGCGCTGATCGGAGCTGAGTGCTCGCCATCCCTTACCGGGCAAACGCGGGGTCAAGGTGGACGGGGTGCTGTCTCGGGTGATGCGCACCTGTGACCATCGGACCCTTCACGCAGAAGCTGGGCAATAAAAAACAACTCCACGGCCTGGATGCCGTGGAAAAAGATAAATGCCGTGGCAGCCATCCAAGCACCGAGTACGCTGACACAGAATATTCGCTCTCTGTGACAACGCAAACATTTGCTGCCAGGCTCGCACTGGAGTGAAAGGCAGCTTCCATGAATAGAGAATAGTAAGAACGGAGTCTATTATAAGCATCCAAGGCATTGGAAGGTGCTGGTGGCTGGGGTGACACATCGCTGGGACAGCACTGTCAGCTCCTGGGTGTCTGGTTGTGCCGGGGCTGGAGGGCTCCCGAGGCGGGGACTGGCAGGCGATGAGCTGGATAGAGCAAAGCTCTGTTGCAGTCCCGGTCCCTACCAGCCACGTAGAATCCCTGTTTGCCCTCAGTGTAAGATAAACACAAATTAAACACTTGTCATGGTTTAACTCCGGTCAGCAACTACTGGCTCGGCATCGGTCAGGGTCTGCTGAGGAACTGTACTGCGCATCACGCGATTTTCTGGCGTTTTATTCCTCTCTCTCCTTTTAATTACATTTGTCATTATTGTTGCTATTATCGTTGGTACTATTGCTTTTAGGAAGCAGCAATAGCAAGGCTGCTGCTCAAGGGCGGAAAAGCCTGGAGCTGAGAGTGGCCACAGCATAGGCAGAGTAGTCACTAGCCAGTGATACCTGAACAGGGCAGTGGCTGCACAGTGCAGCTCCTAGACAAGATAAAGCAATGAAACGGGTGTAAAGCTTGTACAAAGAGCAGCAGAAGGTAGGGCCACACCACGACTGGAAACAGCTACAATAGGGTTCTGCAGCCATATTTTAAAAATCTGACCAGCTATGTCCAAAGCATCCCTGACCACCTACTTGAAGCAGCTTTGTGTACTACGTGTACAGATTCTTGGGGTATTATTCCAAGGTATCTCACTCAGCATCTAGGTGTTATCCTGAGAGCCAGGAGTCCAAAAGTCAGGCACCCTGATGCTAAGTGTTGTAGTTTCTGAACATCTTTTACTTAGCTTGCCCTGAAACCAAACTCTCTGCAGCTGGTTATTTGTATGTTCCCATTTTCTGTGAAGCCACAATAAAAATCTGTCTTCTTGCTTTCATTAGTGTTAAGCTGCAGCTGAATGTAATAGGTTTTAGGGATGCTTTACACCTGAGAAAACTTTCCACTGAAGAGGTGAATCCTAGTTTTGATACAGTATGTCTGTTTCTCAAAAGTCTAACCAGGAAAATGTGAATAATAAAATCCTCTTATTTAAGTTGGGTATTAAAATGTAAATCTTACAAAGCTGTTAGATATCGTGATAATGACTGAGACTGGAAAGCACATGGAAAAAAATATTTCTGTATTAAAAGCAGGTCTTGTGATGTCCTCATTGAGTATTTTTTAGGTGGTGGAACAAGGAGATTAAAAAGGAGTTGGTTTCTCTTTCTGTAAGTTCTGCCCTCCAGAGCACTGAATGGAGTATGTCTCAATTTTGGCATTCCTTGTATTGAGTACTTGGTTTGCAATCTCAGTGGAGTTTTTTTCCTTGTTGCTGGTGGGTATGCAAATACTTTATTTGCATTGGGTGAGATTCAAGAGTTGAGTCAGGAATTTAGAGGAGGCAATGATGCCTCCCAGCTATCCATCACTGTGTGAAATGGGTGATTTACAATGAGTTTCCCTGTAAGAAATAAACATAACAAAAACATGGGAACAACAACAATAACAAAACCACAAAAACAAGCCCCAAAGCAACCCACCATAGTCCTACTAGGCAAAGATGCTCTCCAATTGGTGAGGAAACCAGGTATCTCATGGCTGAAGCAAAATGAGCTGCTAGCTGGTTCTCACAGCTGGACCCCAACCCTGCTCACCACATGCACTTTTAAATAACTTGTGAATTCAACTTCAGAAATTTTATAGCAGGCAAAAGCTTGTCTGTCGTGGAAAGTTCTGCAATGCTACCTATGCTGGCGTAGAGAAAGAGGCAGCATCCCTGGTGTTGATGCTGCCGAATTGATAGGGTGGATACAAACTTAGGGATACACTATGATACACTGCCATGAGCAGCTGGACTCAAGAAGTCCAGCTTGCTCTTGCAGCATGACTTATGGTTAGAAGCTCCAATATCTAATAAGGTGTGGGTTATAAAAGGCTCATTTCCTGCATTTAAAAGCATTCATAATAGTCCTCTTCTGTGTAGACCGAGTGTAAGAAAGGCTGAACTGCAGGTTGTCCCTCCATGCAGGCAATAACAGGAAGTCTTTCCTGTACTTGGCCTATCCGTCTTTATGGAAACTGTGGGAAACTAATTGTGTCTGAGATCTCTGCTGCTCTTTGGGGATTGATTAGAATCAGCTAACAAGGTCAGGAATTATAATAAGGATTGATGTGTATAGTATGACTGCACAATCTTTTTCCTCTAGGAAGCCACATGAAAATTTCTATACACAGGTTAATATAAGCTGACAGTTTATTTAAGTATGGAAACTGAAAATGAAAGGTACTGATGCAATGCATTGTTGTAATGAAAAATGTCCTAATGCAGATGCAGGTGTACCAGTTTAAATAGGCCACTGGGGCAGTGGTGTTGAAAATCACATTCACTGCCTGTGTAACTAATCTTTCTGGGCAAGCTTTTCTAGTGTGAACTAACCCTAACTGTGACCCCTGCCATCTTCTCCTCTACGTCAGCTGTATAGTGGATCCACTGTTTTCATATAGAAACTCCCACTTTCCTGCAAAGAAGCCACATGGTACTCACAAATGGAAACATCCTGTTAAAACTAAACCCTAGGGCCACAGTTATTTTTAAAATAGAATAATTCTTTAATTGAATAGGTATTAGCAAAAGAGCTGTGTGAGATGAGTTACAGGAATTTAAGCTCCAGACTGTCCAGTTTGACCCTTTACAAAGTCTAGTCCATACAGAAGGTATACTGGCTGAGATACCGAAACCCATTTCTTTGAACATGTTTACTCTTTCAGTATACTTTATTTTTTTCAGCAAGTCTATGATTACTAATCAATTATGGTGCTTTTACAATTTTTAAAGAATATCATTCCTTTAACAAATACCGAGGATCCCACCATACAAAATGTTTTCCAAATTACTCTTTTCAGAATTACACCAAATATTTTCACATCTGCTGACATCCACAAAATTAATACTCCTTACACATGTGAAAATATTATTTCTGCATCTGTTTTAAGTGTTCAACTAGAGCCTACCTGTGAGAAGGAGAGGATCCTTTGTTTCTCTTTACACACATATCTAATACAAATGCGACAGATTTGTTTTTCTTGTTTTTTTAAAGCTTGAAAAAAATGAAGAATTCTACATGGACCACTTTGGCCCCAAACGTTGTGACTCAGGTGACTGACGTTAGATATACCTACACTGCAGGTGACAGAGCAGATATTTTAGACACACGCACAGACATACATGCACACACATTTGCACACATACAAACACCTACCCCGAGGCAGGAGGAAATCTTGCAGCTCTGATTAAACATGGTTCAGAGTGTGACAAGACGGCGAGGGCTTCAATGGCACCTTGGAAATGCAGAGATGCAACATCTGTTACTGGCATGGTCATGGGTGTACGTGGGTGGAATTCCTCCAAGATCTTAGAGGAAAGATCACTTTGGAGCTGCAAAGGTAAGGGTTGTTTAGAGGGTACTCAGGAAACTGCAGAAAAGCTCAGATAAGAAACTGCAGAAGAAAAATCTTGGTCTGAACACTTGGAAGTGGGAGTAGCACAGACCCTGTAAAAACAAATGCTGTTTATGCGTAACTCTGTTTACCTCGAGGAAGCACAGCACATTGGCTGCTCTCCAGGTCTTCAAGGGCAATACCTAATCTGCAGATGTAGTTACACAGACATTTGCAGTCCAAAACAAATCACACAATTATTCTTGTTGCTTGCATATGTGCATTTCCTCACCTAGAAGAGGAAGTAACTACTTCAGCATGATGAGGACACGGCTGCTTTATGCCACAGTAGTGTATAAAGATGAGCTATGTGAGCCTGCCATTTCAAACTGTACACAAACTCACATAAAATGGCAATCCCTGCAATAGGTGTGGTCCTCTTGATCTAGCTTGTAATTAATTCTGTAGCAGTGTCCTCACCCTGTGGATGGCTGCATCCTCACCCTGCCCCTAAAAGACAGCAGCTTTAAGCCACACTTACAGCATTCATCTTCATTCTGCCAAGTAACAACTCTAGTTCCATTGTCAAATTTACATTGAAATTAGCATTTGATTATCTGTTCAATCACACAGAATTGGAAAAGTCATTTAAAAAAACTTTTTAGAAGACCCAGGAGAAATACTTATCCTTATACATTGCTCACTGAAGAACACATTACCTGTGCAGCTCCTCTCACCAATCCCACACCATGGTATCCATACTGGAAACACAAGACAGGACTTAACTCTCATCTTGATCAGCGATAGCTTTCTCCATCCCATGTTCTCCTATGTGCTGCTTTTTTAAAGACAGCTTTATCTGATGGGATAAAGGGAGCTATTTCCCAAGAAGGGTCTATTTCCCAAGAAAATTATGGGATAAACCATGGTTTTCGTGCTAGGAAATAACCACCATGCAACAATCTTTCTATAGGGTCTTTACATGGATAGTAGATAAAATTTTTTCAATTTCTCTGTAGTCTGATGTATTTGAAGAGCAGATTAGGGTCAATTTTTATTCTGTATACTTTAGTAGAGCCCACTAATGAGTCATAAAGGTCCTGCACTTTAGAGATATTGTGTGAAGTATGGTTCCTGGTCACTTAACGGTTAAATTCAGTATTACGCCTTATGGACTAATACTCTGTGTCAGCAAACTCGACTCCTCAAAAATAGAGCTAACTGGTATTCTGTACTATTGCTTTCTTTCTCATAATGAGCCAGTGGTTGAGGAAATAGATTTTTAAATAAAAAGGCATTACCTAAAAGCTAACTGGGTAAAAGCTGAATACTTACAGTTTTTGTAAATGCCTGTTACACACATTAAGGAATGAAAACAATTTGAACATCGTTTTTGGTACTAAATTGCAGAAAGATATTGCATGATACTTGATAATAGGAAATACAAACAGCATTAGCAGCTCAGGACTTAGAGAAAAGGAGTAAAAGAGCCAGGTAAGATCTTGTTCAGGTTTTGCGTTGGTCTGTCAAATATCTGTGAAGTGACTGCAAAAATACAGTACACTACAGACTGCTTTCTCCCACTAAATGGAGCAAATCTGTGTTCTGTGTGAAAAGAATCCATTACTTCTTCCCCACTGAAGTGATGGTTTAGGGAACCTACATATTTCCAGTGTCACAAGAGGGGACAGGTCTTAGCTCTTCATTTTCTATAATTTGGCCTGATCTTGCTCCCAGTGGCTTTCCTTGATTTCAGTGGATGCTGACAGCTTCAGAACTGTCTATTGTATTGAGAAAATTGTTACTGGATACTGTAGCCTCATCACTCTCTGAGTAAAGATTGTTTTCCTGATATCTAATCTAAATCTACCCTCTTTCAGGTTAAAGTCATT
The DNA here is from genome assembly GCA_024500445.1 of Entomyzon cyanotis. NCBI lineage: Eukaryota > Metazoa > Chordata > Aves > Passeriformes > Meliphagidae > Entomyzon > Entomyzon cyanotis. The sequence goes on along the minus strand of JAKEPQ010001015.1, from coordinate 1,823,974 downwards.
CCCTCTTGTTTTATCACTACATGCCCTGTAAAAAGTCCCTCCCCAGCTTTTTTGTAGGCCCCTTTCAGGTACTGAAAGACTATCCTGAGGTCTCCCTGGATCCTTCTTTTTTCCAGTCTGAACAACCACCACTTTCTCAGCCTGACTTCATAGGAGAGGTGCTCTAGCCCCTGATCATCTTTTTGGCCCTCCTCTGGACTGGCTCCAGCAGGTTCACACCATTCCTATGTTGGGCATTCCAGAGCTGGATGCAACACTCCATGAAGGGTCTCATGAGAGTGGAGTTGAGGAGGAGAATCACCTCCTTTGACCTTCTGTCCATGCTGCTTTGGATGCAGCCCAGGGTCCATCTTTGCTTCATGGCAAAAGCTGCCCCATGGTATCTTCCTCTCTTCTGTTCTTTGATTCTGTGAAAAGCAAGACAAGGCTAAGGGATAACTAGGGGTATGATAACAGGCCACGGAGCTGGTCAGCAGTCTGAATCCAGAAAAAGATGGTGGCAAATCAAAGTCCCTTTATGCAGGCAACTCCTTTGTAGTCTATGTGAAACTGCATTGCGAATTTGCAATTGCAATCGACTTCCTTTGGAAAAAAATCACTGCAATAGATAGTTGTTAGCAAGCTCTTACAAACCATTGGCAGGCTGTTCTGAAACCAGTCCTCAGGTTCCTTGAGCATCACATTGCTTGAAACTGCAGGGTCCCTTGTCACCAATTTAATACATTCAGCAAACACTAGACAAAGACCTTGCTTCAAATACCTCTCCAACAGGAAACTGTGCTAAGTGACCTTATGGCTAAATGCCCAAATGGCTCAGCCAGAAATTGGGCAGTACTCCCACTTGGCCCTGGAGGAGTGAACCTCCATGAGGTGGCTGCCTAAACCTGGTGATAAGATGGTACCTTAGAACAGCTGCCAACTGTGGCCTCATCAGAGGGTTGCCTGCTTCACAAATCCGTCATGAAAAACTGTTGGATACAGTACCCAGAATGGACCGTTTTCTGAGAAAGACTGACTTTATAGCTCAGCACTAGAATTGCTTAACTAGGCATGTAGTTGTTTTAGGAGGTATAAAACCCTCAACAATGAAGTTTTATAGAAAATGCAGTAAGAAACACAGAAGTACCAAGGCTGAGTGCAATACATGTGAGGTAATTTATGTGTGATGTATTAAAAACTCATGGGGCCAAAGGATCTAGGTTGCTCTTAGGAGGCACCTCTTGCTCTACAGAGAGTCCTCAGTGTCATCCTGCTGCCATTTGTCACAGGAGTTCAGGTGCCCTGACCTGAAGCCGTCAATGTTAGCAAAAAAGGCTCACTGTGTGCACACACATAACCTGGTGTGAGCCCATGTCCTCACCAGCTCCTGACCTCAGCCCCAGCTCTTTGATGCAGGTTTAGCACAACCATTCTCAGAGTGATTTGACACTATTTAATTTCCATGCTAGCAGTATGTTATTTGTCCTACAAACCACACTGATTTATATTTTTTCCCAACCTGGATAACATAGCTAATGTAATTTCCTACACATCGACTCCCAGTTGACTAAGAACCACTGGTCCAGGAAACTCTGAGCTCTGGGATCTGTCAGTCAGTCACCTGGCAATTAAATCATAAAACAGTCTATGTAAGCACTCAATCTACTACTTTTTACACCTTTGTTTGAATCACAGGTGCCTCAAGTATTAACAATATAGCCAACAAAGCCTGCTTCCTCCTAGGCGTGGTATTCATAATGGTAGCATGAATCAGAATTGGCTAGACTAACTGCAGTAAATCGACAGCACTGAGCAATCCCATTTCATTAATAAGAGCATCTCATCACCAGCTGCTCCTTGGAGACAAATGGCTGCATCTGGCTTCCTAAACATTGTCTTCTCTTGCCACCCCCAGGGACTAGTAGCATTTGAGACATCAGTGACCTCATAGTCTGAGTTTGTTTGTACACTGGAAATGGCTCTTCTGTCCTGATGTCTGATTTCCTGTCCCTTTTTCTTCATAGGGGGAATCACAAACAGTAAAATAAAATTGTTTTTTTAAAAGAAGTGGTTTTTTCCAACACAGATGGAAAGCCAAAACCCATGGCTGAAAAATGTCCACCTCATACTAACACTTCTCCAAGACCTACATCAGGCAGTATGATACCATCCTGACAACCATTTTAAAAGTTTGTTGCTAGAGGGATAACTTTCTACTTGGCAGGTATGAAATGCTTTTTCCTCTCTTATTTCAAATACCTTATTTAGGCAAAGAATTTAACCCCAAAACCAATTCCCATGGACTGGCACTAGTCAAATGATTGCAATCCTAAACAGAGCCTCCCTCCTGCATTGAGTTGTGCCTAGGGGCCTTTCCCCTAGTCCACTTGGAATTATTAAAACTTCTACAGAGGCAAGGAGATTTGTCAGTCCTCAGTTTAGTGCAGTGTAAGGATCTTACAGCTGGTGTTACATTCACTCACCAAGACACATGGATTTTCAAGCAGCAATTCCCATGCAGGAGTCTCCATCATGCGAGAAAACAAATGATGTTTGCACAACCTCACTGCAAAGACTTCTGCATGGAGTGGTAGGCTTATCCAACAGCCAAAAGAGTTTCCTGGGCTCCTGTGCTGAATCCCTGTGTATCACAGATGGAAGGGTCCAGCTGCTTTCATAACATTTTGTGGATTTTGCCACTGAGTTTCAGCTCTTCTCGAAATGGAATAGGACCTCGTGGGACTATGATGTGTCTCTGAAAGTAACTTGCCCTCTGACTGTGTCTGTTACTACAACAGAGCTCACAGAAGTGAGGGAGGAAATAGAAGCCACCTGGGTCATGACACCTTAAGGGTATGAACAGTCTTCTGCTAAACACTAGACAACATGAAGCACAATAAGCCTTTATAAGAACTGCTAAAATATTGCTAAAAATACTCCACAGTGGAATGGAGGCAACAAGTGACAGGTTTCAGCAGCAGAAGTTGTTTAACTCTGTGGATTAACTACTTTATTCTAAAAATCCTTGGGAATCTAAAAGCCATTTCTGAATTAGGAAATGGAGGCAAACAAATAGACAAGATACATCTTCCCACAAGAAAGTAGTTCTTGAAAGCCTTGGCCAAATTTTTTTACTTAGAAGCAATTCAAGTTTGTTTCACATTTCTTTTAGTTTCCTGTGTCCTAAAATTGTGCCTAGAAGCTTGTTTTGAAGAGTGCATTTTTGGAAGCAGAGTCATCAGTACTTTTAAAGTAATTTAAAGAAAATTACTCTGTATTGGATGCTAGCGGCAAATGGAAGCCAGCACAGTAATGGCAGAGGGAGTGGGTTACCATAGAGCAAGTGCTCAGGAGGGAAAACACAGTAAGGCAAAACTTCCCTGAACTCAGGTATCAGCCCTGCTGATTACCTTGCACTACTGTTTGTGGCACTCAAGGTGATAAAAATAGAGTTATTAAGAGGATCCCTAAGTGTTTCTGGAAGAGTTGATTGCATCAACTGAATTGGACAAGAGCAGAATTCCTTAATGTTGTGTTCTGCTTCCTATCTGAGTGACTTCAAATCACTTTGGGGAAGGTTGTGGCATCTCTCTTTGGGGTGATTTGGGGCAGGTGGGAATGGGATGGACCTGCAGCTCTGGAGAGGGAATCTGTGGCCTGGCCTGACATGTATCTGGTGAATGTAGGAGCCTTTCCTTCAGATGGCTAAATATTTGTCAGGCCATGAACTATAAATAGGTATAGCTGTTTAAATTGCATCAACCTGGTGTAACATCATGAGTTTCTGTGACACTAGGTACTGGCTTAAACTAGAGGAGATTGGCCCTTTATCTGTGCTTAGCCAACACAGCTGAGGGGCTTTTCAGCAGATAGACTGGGAAATCTTGCAGGAGCACTTTCAGATGTTATTGGTCTCCTGTTTGTCTTCCCTACCCGCTTGAGTTATTATTGATCCTGTGGAAGGTGAAAGAGCAACGTGTGCCTGTGTCCTAACTGTCCTGAGGCGCAGGCCAAATTTTCAAGAAAATCACCCCCAGAGGTGAACTGCTCAATGCTCACTATTCATTGGAAAAGGCAAGTAACAGAAGAAGGGCAGGGCACTCAGACAGGCACAGGAGTGTCTTCAGCCACTTCAGCAAAATTCTTCAGAGGACGTTTGCCAAGGTCCTTGCTGACATTGGATCTACGCAGAAAGGTATAGAAGGTGCAATGCCTGACTTCCCGCAGTGAGCTCTCCCAAGGAGATGGGAGAAGGCACAAATATGCAACAGATCTTGAAATGATTCTGAGTAGTAAAATGTGGCTACAGCATGAGGTTTCAAACTTTGATGAACTAATAAGTGTTTTAATGCAATTTTTCAGTTTTGATTTATATGCTACACACACATATAAACACCTACAGGGATGTTGCAAAGCCAGCCACTCAAAGATGGTAATGCCAGATTTAAAGTGACCTTTGCAAATTCACTGCCTCCTCTGTGGTTCTTCTGTTACACAGGTTTCAGTTCATGTCTGCCCAGTCCTTTTTCCACAAGACTCTGTCACATATTCAGAACAAAGACCAAACAAGCCTTATTTAACGAGGAGATGTTTAAAACTGTTTTAACATCCTTGTTCAATGTTTGTGGCAGCAACACTAGCTAATATTTATGGTGTGCTGTTTAAACCCTCATGGGCATTTTTAATAATACTGTCATTTTGTTCAAGTCCATTTTCACAAATTGTCTGTGAATTGAAGCCAGGGGCATGAGTCTGATCCTGTCATTGTTACCCCAAGTGGTGAGTAATTTCCTTCATGATTACTGGTGCTGCTCTTCAGAAAAAGAAAAGAGAATTCAGATCTGATTTATAGCTGGCATTTTGTGCTTCTTCTAAATGTCCCCCTCCTTGTACCAGAGGGGTACGTGGGAATGTGATAGTCATCATCTGGGATGAGTTAGGTTGCCACCAGAGATATAGAATGAACTTAAAATTGAATTCAAAGAGGAGGAATCAGGATTGTCAATGACAGAGGGGTGTGTCGTTAAGTTCAGATATTGTTCTGCAAGTGCAGTTTTTCCATTACCTTTTTTGCGGTGTCCAGTCACATAAATCCTCGTGTGCAGTTTCTTTTAGTCATAATGCTTGGCACTCCTGGCTGGTAGAGACTGAAGTATGCAGAGGCAGCCTGAACAGCAGCAGAGGAAAGAGATGATAAAATTGTTTTATCATTCTACTTAACAGCTTCCTCTGTACTATAACACAGGACATTTGATAACCCAGCCATTTGTGTGCACAGGGTCAAAACACTGTCCCTTAGCTATAATAGCTGTCAGTGTAATTAATGAAAATTACAGTGTTGGGATCTAAGAGATTGTAACAGCAAAAGGAAAAAGCATGCCTAATACTTTCCGTTATAGCAAAGCTCTTCCAAATGTGTGTAATCCTAGACAATTTTCAGCTTCCCAAATTCAGTTTTCTATCGCTGCTCACTCTTTGAGGTACAATTCTTGGTGAAATTAAAAGATGCTTTCTCTGTTTATTTAAGGTGATAAGAAGGTAAAACTGAAGCAAAAGTATCTCCTGGGGTTGGTTTGTGTGCTTTTGTTTTCTGCTATTAAATCAGAAATATAGAATAATATTTGGAGCAACTGTTGCTCCTCAGCAATTTACTACAGAAGAAGCTATTTTGTCACAGAATAATTCTGCCAGAGATTTCTGCAAGTACACATTAATGCATTTTTCTCAAGGCCAGGCAAGTCATCAAATGTGGGTAGAATGCAGTGTTCTTAATTTCCTGTGTTGGTTGATGTGTTTATAACAATGTTCATTGTTGATGCCAAGACATCAACATTGTTGATTCAAAGAATGAATCCTGACTGAAGTGTTGCTTCTGTATTTTTGGTAGTTCAGCAGGTTTTTGGTACCACTACTTAGGAAGTTTGCAATTCAAGATTTGCAATGCCTGTAACTAGGAAGTAACAAAGGGATAAAGATGTACATAAAAAGCTTATTTTTTCCTTTCTCACTAAAGTAGGACTGCACAGGATCTATAGCTACATGAGAAGATTTTAATATTATTACATTTGCTCTCAGTGTATGGAAGTCTTAAGATCTCCAGAAACAGTAAACCCTGTTTGGAGAAATGGTTTCTGACAAGCCATTGTTGTCTGCAGAGCAGATGCACTGAAGCCACTAACCTGGTGGTACTGCCATTTGTTAAAAATGTTATATGTGTTTTTGAATAATTTCCTGACCAGTGAAGTGGTTTTGTTTTCTTTCTGGAAAAAAAAATCTCTGAAAGGGCTTAGGAGATTTTTAAAATTATTTTCTACATAAAGAAATGCGAAATGTATCCATACTATAGAGCAGTATATATTCCAAGAAGCATATAGAGGGGATAAAATCATACCTGCTATACCTCCTGAATATTCTCCTCAATATCTGTAGAATGCAGTTTATTTAGTCCCTGTTCAGAAGTATAAGACAGAATTCTGGGGAAAATGCTTAAATGTGCATAAATGACTGAAAAGGCAAAATACTGTTTTACCTTAAGGTTTCTTAGATTCTACAATAAAGGGTGGGAAAAGTTCTGTCAAAATGTGTCTCATTTAAAATTTTTTTAAAAGTTATTATCTAGCAATATAGTTTATATTCTGCCAATCACCATACTACAATGATTTCAATAAAAATGAAGCAAAACATACTTCTAAGAATCCCCCGAGATGTTAAACTAAATAGGATAATACAAGGATGTGATTATGTGGCAGTATTTCAAACACTGGCACTTACTGATAAAAAGCCATTATAATCCCCTCTGGAAACTCGTTCTGTTCCCTCCTGGCTGATAAATGGGCCCAGCCTAGAATCTGGCAGACAGAACAGATCACTGAAAGCCACCTTTACATCTTTAGTGCTCTCATCTTTCCCCTTAGTGTTTCATTCTTTGAAGCTGCATGAAGTGATAAAGTTGGTTCTATAGTCCCTGTTTCACTGGGCTACTGCCACTACAGAAAATTGTTTGCCTGCAGTCATCTGTGATGCAGATTACCTCCCTGGTGAGCTGGGAGGTGCAATGCCTTTGTCCTGGTCATCTTTAAATAGTAGCCAAAAGCAGGCAGGCTGCTGCTGGTGTCATCCCACCAACTTGAGATATTTAATGAACATATCCGAGTTAGGAGCATGGTTGCTCCAAACTTCATCTGTGGTCGAGAGAGACAGGCAGACACTTGGTGAAAATGAATCAGATAATTTATATAATTTTCATCACTGATGTGTTTTAATTAACGCCAACCTTATTTTCCCCATGACTCAGTTGAAACATCACTGAATAACCCCACAGGAAAGGCCCAGCTTTTGGGTTGAATGCAACAAACTTCTTAATGCTTCCTCTAGAGCCCCAAAATACGGGGTGGAGTGGGTGTGTGTTAATACATTCACCAGAACCACCTATCCAAATTTATGCAATAATTTTTCCCTTAAGTTAATGAGGAACTTCTGATCTCAATTTGAAGTAGAAATTAAGACTGGACTGGACATGCTTAATGCTTTGTGTAGCCATCATTTAATGATAAAATGAGGCTGTTTAGCCCCCTCAGCTTCATCTCTCTGATCTTCCTCCACACTAGCTTGGTGAGAATTTCATGTAGCTATCTGGGGTTTAGCCTACCTTCCTTGCTGTCCCCATCTGTCTGTCTGTGCAGCTGTCTGTCAGTTCTCCCACTAGAGGCTTTTCAAAATTAGCCAATTTTGGTAAGTAATTTATAAAAGTAGGCTGCCAGTCAAGTACAGAATAGCCGTTAATGCTCACACTGAGAAAAAAAGCCCTTAATCCTTAGTTCAAGTCATGTTTGGCTCAGAGCATTAGGGACCCACGGGAGGAGGGGATGTGTGGTGCTGTGACCACAGGGATAGCAGCATCCTGTGCTGCTCAGTGTAAAGCAAGCTTGTTGCACTGGGTCTGGCTGGTACAGACCTGATCCTCCTCTTAGCAGCCAGTATGGTTCTGTGTTTTGGATTTGTGACTAAAAGAGTGTTGATAACATATGAGTGTTTTATCTGACACTGAACAATGCTGGCACAGCATGAAGGCTTTCTATTTTTCCCACTCTGCTACCTCATTGGGAAGGTTGGGGCTGCACAAGAGGCTGGGAGGAGACACAGCTGGGGCAGCTGACCTGAATTGGCCAACGCAGTATTCCAAGGCATATAACATCATGCCCATCAATAAAACCCAGGAGGCTGTCTTTCTAAAGTAGCCATTGCCCAGAGACTGCCTGGGCCTCCATCTGCTTGTGGGAGGTGGTGAATGATTGCTTTTGTATCACTATTATTATTTTTTTTATACCTTCAGTCTTTATCTTGGCCCATGAGGCTTTTTCTTGCTTTTGCTCTGCCTACTCTCTCCCCCATCCTGCTGTGTGTGGGAGTGAGTGAGCATTTGGGTGGGTACTTAGTTGCTGGACAGGGTCAACCCACTGCATTAATCTACATCCACATGAGCTCTACCGATAGCAGCACAGATGAACCTTGAGGATAAAGAGCTGAAACATGTGTGGCAAACAATTCAATAACTTGCCACGCTGGAGGTATTCAAACCTACATGCATTGAACATAGCAGATTTACGGTGCTGTAAAGTAGAAAAAAAAAAGCTCGTAGCACATGGAAAAAAAACATTTAGACTACAAACACACATGGGGGGATTATCAAAGGATGTTCCTGTACTTGCTCACTTTGCAGAAACTTGCCTATATCCTGCAATGCAGTAGCAGCCATCTAGAACTGTACAAATGCAAAACCTTAGAAAAATAAAGCCATAAAGAAAGTGTAGACAACTCAAAAATCAGAAGCACATCACTTGGAAATGAGGTGAAGAAGGTTTTGGGAGAGGTGGACCATTGTAGGATGATTATGAATTGCCAGCATGATGTCTCAGTTAACAACATTTTATATCTGCATGTGTCAGCAGTGGTTCCACTAGGGACATGGAGGCATGAATGCCACAGAAGGTAGTGGTGCAACCACGCCTGCTGTCATATGCCAAAGTCCATCACTCATACTTGGTTCAAGGATGTTTAGAGAAATGTTATTCAAGCTTTTAAGCTTGGCCTATTAAGCCTAATAAAATGTGTGAGGTGGAAATATGACTGCTGTCTACTCCACCCAGTCAGGGAACAAAGGGAATAGGAAACACAAACAGGAACATGAAAACCTTAAACTTACCAATGATATTGATATAATGATAAATAATAATAAGGTGACTGTTAATGCCTTGGTATGAAAAGGTTTCTCATCACTAGCAGCTGGGATCATGTTGCAGAATTGCTTTGCCATGAATGCAAGTGGGGCTTAAAAATTGCTTGCCATGGCAGTCTGTAAAATTCATGGAAAGGCTTACATTACAAGATGCCTGTGATAGTAGGTGGACACAACAAACCCATAAGAACTTTATACTCCTGAAATCTTAATAGCTTGAAAGGGAAAGAAATTAGGTAGTGCTAAGCATCAGGAAAACCTCCTGGTATGGACATCTCTCTGGTGATGGCACTGACTAGCAGAGGAAGCTGCTGGATCTGAGACAATAACTGCATTAATAGGAAAGGTTTCTGGAGCTCTCTTTCTTCTTTCAAGCAATCAAATAATTCATTGAATAGTTCTCAAAGATGGATTTTTCATTTGGAAGTAGGTGAACACAATGCTGTAGGAACAGATATGAGGGGACCTCCTAAGATCATCTTATCTGTCAAGGGTTAACTGCTTGTAAAAAAAGTTCTCTCATAGTGGAGTGAAGGCAGTAAAAACAATCATTTCTTTGGGCCAAGCAGTGCTACATAATAATAAGTATACATCATTTTTCTGAGACTTGCTAAAGCTCTGCTAAGGCCTTTGACAATATAACACAAATGTCTAAATAAACACAACTAGCAAAATACTCTGATGTTTATACTGTTGGCTGGAAACATAACAGAAGAGTGACTCTGGGTGCAGTCATTACAAAGGCCTCTGGATAAGGGACTTTTTGTTTTTTGAAGAAGCAAATGTATTGATTTAAAGTTTCTCAGGGCCAGATTTTTCCATACTGCACAGCATTCAGAATCAGATAAAACATTTCAATTGTTCTCTTTTATGTATGTGCACCATCTTTGTTTAGAAACTCAAAGAAGGTATTTTTTTAAAAGTACATGTGATTATGACCTTTGACTACCTGGCCTTTTTTTGGGTTCTCAAGTGGGAGCTGAGCACTTACAAATATCAAGCATAACAGCAATTTGTGCCCCAGGTCACCCAGATGATGTATAAGTAGTTGGACTGCCCCAGACATCCCTCATTGCAGAGGTCTTTTGGAATGAGCCCTTCCTGAGGAGGAAAGGGTCTTATGAGTTTTCTGAAATGGCAAAAGCCTTAAAAATACTCCAATATAATAGCGTAAGCAAATATTTGAATTTGCTGATCTACAGCTGATTTTGTGTAATGCAGTGATCTACCAAGCTGGTGTCAGGTAGGTCTGCGGCATAGCTGTACTGGAACAGCTAGAAAAATAGGCTTTCTGTTGTGTAGACTTGGCTTTACATTTTTATTTGTTTGGTTCCACCCTGGAGCTCACACAATAAAGAGGACTAAAAATGAAATGCCACTGATTGTTTTTAATTTGCATGCAGTAAATGTCACTGAGAAGAGATCCCTACTTCAGGAGAAGATATTCTACCATGCAGGAGCTTATTGCTAGCACTGGTTTGAAGCCTATGTTTGCTTTCTGTAAAATCCAGCAGAACGAGGCAATAGGAATGGCCTTTATCATTGTAGTTTTGAAATAAAGCAAGGACCTGAGTGATTGCAACTCAGATAATTAGCACCTTAATATTTGCTAAGCAAAGCTTCAGTAATATTTTGGTAAAATGTTAGATTCAGTTACACCACCACTAAAACTCAGAAGCTTGAATCAAAACTGGTTTCAGCTTCATTAACTGACTGAGTTTAATGTAAATATCACAGTCATTCTGGCCTTTGAAAAGCATATTTAAAAAAAAAAAAAAAGCAATCCTGACATTTGTTGTTTCACTGAGTACTTTAAAAATGTCAGTGTAGCTTAGTGAGGTCGTTTGGGGTTTTTTTCTGATTTTTAACTCCATCAGCTGTGGAAAACATGGACTTCAGCTATTGATAAAAAAAAAAAAAATCAAACCCTTTGACCATATTGTGATCACTTTACTCTGGAAAAGCACAGTGCAGAGCTTTCCAGGTTTAGCTTCCAGGCATAAACAAACGCAGTTGGCTGAACCTATTCAGGAGCATTTAGCATCCACTCCCAGAAAAACATTGTATTGGCCCCAACAGAAGAAGTGTCTGAATACTATTTCATTGTATTGATTGCTGCTTTCCATTTTAGCACTACTTTTTGAGCATTACTTAAGGCCATCATTCAACCAGTTTTTGGCTTGGTAACCAGCAGCTGAAGTTGGCAGGCTGTCAGGATTACTGTTTCTGAGGCAGACAATACAATCACAGTACCAAGTAAGAATGCATGTACAGTCTGTTGTTTCAGATGTGCTTACCTAAAGGTTTTTAAAACCAGCGTGACATCACTGCTTGATGGATTTTAGTTTGTACCAAAATGAGGTGGAGAAAATATGAAGTGGGCAGGAATATATTTTCTAGATGAAATATTTAACTAACGAAGAGACAAAGATGAAACTGGGACATCAAGTTCTCCCAGAGATCTCCTATGCACTGCTAAAATGTTGAAGTTAGTGGTGTCTTCAAAGTCTAAATTAGTCTTACCCCAGTGAAGCCAGCAGTAAAATTCCCAGTGGTAGCAAAGGATGTCAGGTTAGATTATTGTTCTTTAGGCCACTGAAAATCCTACCTTTAAAAAAATTTCTTCTTTGTGTCCCTAATATCACACTGCCGTTCTCTGGACCTTGAACCTCAAAGTTGCTTCCTGCTTCCCTAAGCCTGTGTCATCACCATCCCAGCACACAGGTGGCCTCCACTTTGGGGCAGCCAGATTTTCCCAGTTGTGAGGAAAAGGATGATGTGTGTTTGAGCTGTTGCCTGCATGTAGTCTGGCTGTACTCTCTGGACTGAATTCCCTGACTGTAAAATACAGATAATGGCACTTCCCTGCCTACATGGATTATGTGAATTCCTCAAGCATTCTAGGGATAAAAGCCAAAAAGTAAAGTAACAGGTGATGTCTTGCTGCATATTTTATCTACTGGCATAGAACCATTATTCCATTATTCAGAAAAATGGAGACAGAGACAAGAAAAACAAATTAAAAGCAAAGAAAAAAGCGCTATTAATAATAATGAAGAAAAATGAAATGGCATATGGCCTGATTTCTAAAAAAAATTTAAAAATCCTACAGATACACAAAGCACTACATTAAATATTATTCTCCATATGATTAAATGACCTTGTCTCAATTTGCCTACCTTTCTGCTTCCTTAGAGCCACTGACATATGAGCAGAGACTATTCAGTGTGTGTACTCCAGTAGTTCCCAGACAATCAAGCTGCTTCTTGAGCATTAAATTGTCTGAAGATGGGACACACACAGCTGGAAATCAGTAGGTGACACACAAGGGGAACCACATGGGAAAACACATAAAAACCATAAACAAACAAACATAATAGGAACCAGTAGACAAACATGTTTGGAAAAAGGGAGAGGTGCTTTTCTAGATTTGCTAATTAGAGATAGAAATATTTCTTTAAAACCTGTAATTGTCAGATAAAATGTAAAATAGTATATTTGTCTTGTTTACTCACTGTTAGTGCTATGCTGTCACATATATCTGGATGAAGCTATTGAAGGACCATCAGGGACCACTGGACATGAGGTTTCCTCTCCTGGAAACTTTCATCCGGTGTTGTCTTCTTCAGGCTTTTCTGTTGCTTAATGAGGAACTGAAGGAGGCATGAGAATTTTGCTGCCTGGAAACAAAATCTAGCTGTTAAGAGCTACTGCAGCTCTCTGTCTCTGTGTAGGGTTTCTTTCCATCAACCATCACTATATGTCCTGTTTTCAGCTGGGATAATGGGATAATTTTTTTCCTAGTAGCTGGTACTGTGCTTGTGTTTGGATTTAGTATGAGAATAATGTTGATAACACACTGATATTTCAGTTGTTGCTAAATAGTGCTTAAATCAAGGACTTTTCAGTTTCCCATGCTCTGCTAGTGAGGAGGTGCACAAGAAACTGGGAGGGAGCATGGCCAGGACAGCTGACCTGGACTGGGCAAAGGGATATTCCACACCATAGAAGGAAATTTCCAACTGGAATTAAATATTGGAGATTTTAATTGTTGTTATAGAGCAGAATTATTATAATGATAATTATTATTGAATATTTAAGCATACATCCTGTACTTAATTCATTTAACATGCACTAAAGGATCCCAGATTGCAGTACCAAGAACAAGTCTGTAGTTGTTTTAATCTGAAAGATGAAGACGGTTCAAGGTAAAGAGAATTCAATTAACAAAGCCAAACCTTGATGTGAAAAGATAGAGACTCCTTTTATTTTTTTTTTCTGCTTTATAGCACCATAATAAATCACCTTCTTAGAACCTACAGTTAAATGTCATTGTTTCCAAAGTGTATTGCTGGGAGAGAACATAAACCCACAAACTCTTGAAAACTTTCCCTCTGTTTAAGCCCTCAGGTTTGTTTCCTTCTTGTTTTGTGTTTGAATCCTGTTTCTCTTCACTAACCCTCCATGGCTGCCCAGACCACTACCAGAGATGTGCATGCCAGCCCAGAGGAAGCGTTTGCCAAGGCTGCCTCCATGAATGCTAGCAAGCAATGCCAGTGTCAAACTTTCAGAAAAGGAAGACTCCCCTCCCCATGCAGCAACCAAGCCAAGAGTGTGCAGGAGCACACAGAACAGGTCCTGTGCATCCTCTCAGGAGCTGCACCCAGTCTCTGGTGGGGATGTTGCCATCACACCTCCAGCCATGAGCAGAAAAACTTAACAAGCTCCACCATAAACATATACAACAGGTCTCTGAAGCTACTAAACCAACCAAAGAGCTAAAGTTGAGTGAGGTGAATTTCACTCTGGTATTTCAGAGCTGAAATAAGAGGAGCAATCTGAATAGACATTGAAAACTTGGTTTGTTCTGTTCTTTTTTGTTTCAAATTGCAAAATAAATTAGATTTTTTAAAAAAGTTTTATTTTTTTTTAAAATTATACTTTTCATGCAAAAAAATGTTACCAGTGTAGGACATTTTAGGTCCAATTCACGCATCTCTATAGGAATTCCAGCACACTTATCAGTCAGCAGAGCATTAATCCTGATTTTTCATGCCCTTTAAATTGTGGAAAGTATGAGAATCTTAAAGAGAAATCAGATTTACAGCCTGCACCATCTCAAAGTTTGTGCATGTATGCATGGAGACATATAGTATTAACACAGAGAAGATCAGGACATGTTCTGTTAAATTCTGCAGAATACACATTTCCTTTTGGCAGAGTGTAAAATCTGGACTGTGTGAAACAACCTTGAGTCAATGCTGAAACTCCATTCCTTACTCTCCTTTCCTGCCCTTGTTTACGTCTTAGACGAACGCTCATAATCCCGTTCTCTGACAAGTTCTCCAAGGAAGAGGTGTTTCTATTCCAGCCTCATGACTCATGCCTGTCCTGCCCTTCCCAGGCCAGAAAGAAATACAGGAGCAACTCTGTAGTCCATTGACTCCAACTGAACTCGATCCAGGGGCGTAAATTACACACTTCTATGTAACAATTAAAACATTAACGTGTTAGGTCAGGCTCTAACTCAGTGAAACTGCCTTATAGTGAATAAGTTCTTCTTCCTATATGAGAAAGACACTAAAAAAAAAAAAAATAGGAAAGATTCAGACTTCTTTAATTCTGAATGCTTTTGAATATGAAATACAGTGATAAACTTCAATGTAATGTGATCAGAGTAAAAGGAAGCATTGTTACTTTTTCCCTAGCCTGTTGGAAACAAGCCATGTAAAATATAAAATAGACCCTGATATAGGAAATCAAATAATGAGATCATCAGAGCTCACAGTAAAATATCCCCACTGAGACAATATATTTAAATGAGCTACATTGTGGCATTCAATTGCAACCTTCCACTTCAATGTAGCTACTTCTGCATACATTTTAGTTCAGCAATGCCAAACAGGAAAATTACCTTTAGGAAATGTCCATTGTCTTCTCATTGCCACTTCCTTTCTTTCTCATTTTTTAATTCTACCAGTTCACTCTCACTAATTTTTGGTACTCATACCTTCATTCTTTTGTTTTCTCACACTTTTAATGTCACTTCGAGTTTAGACAGATGAATACTCCACTGCTTTTAGCAATTGGACATTTTTTGTAGTGAGCCTGGGATTTTTATTTTTTTTTACGCCTCAAGCTTCATGCTCTGCACTGATATAAGGCACACCCGTATTTACAGGACTCTACAGTCATGCCATACAAAATATTAGTTCAAACTTGATAAAAGAAGACCATGGTTGTGGAATTTATTTTGTGCTAATATTATGTCTTGGTCAAAGGGCTAGCCTCTCAGCTGGGAGTTTGAATCAGTCAGGGCAATGCAGGACCCACCCAACATCTTTGTACTCACTTACTTTGTATTCAAATGAACAAAAGAAATAAAGCTTAAAATTTTGACCACTTTATTTATTGTGCTTTCCCCGCCAAAACCAAATTGTGCAAATTCTTACATGCTGGGTTGGATGTGGACATCACCCATTTCATTTCAGAGGAAGACACCGATTTGATGACCACAAACAGTAAAATTGTGCAGGCTCGGAAATGCTTTACTTTATTAAACTTTACCTACTGTGTTAACATTGCAAAATGAAGCTTTCCCTCTGCCCCACACTGTTAGAGCAATGAATATATTTTCAGAATCATACTCATATTCTAATTCAATTTATGACAATGATGATAGAGAAAAGCCCTGAGAAGTCTCCTTCTGCCTCACTTTGCCATGTCCGAAGCATTCCACAAGTACAAGAAAAATGAAGCCCTGTGACAGTAGCTTGCACAAGACTTAATTGGATCCAGTCACCACTGTAGCAACAGTCATGCATACGGCTGAAACTGGACCCTTAGCTAATCTTCCCATGGTAACAAAGTCTATAATGAGTAGGTAGACAGGCTTCGTGTTGAATATCACAAACACACAAGCACAAGTGTGGCATAAAGCTGGGTGTTTCCATAAGAATTTAATTTGAAAAGAAAACTCTCACAGAAAGCCTGCTAGGAAGAAACCCTGAGAAAACACTTAAGAGCCACAGTCTTCCCTCTGCCAAAAATGTTTTTAAGAAATACTGCCTCAAATTCAAAAATTGTGCTGAATGAGCAAAGAAGTGGTCAAATTAAAAAAGCAGATGATGCAGGAAACATCTTCCATCTCCCTTGATGCTCACACACTCACACACACATGCAGACTGCTCCCTTTTGCAAGAGTTATGGATGCCTGACTATAAATGTCAAGTAAGGTTCCTCATGGTAACCTTGTCTACCCTCCATGTTGACAGACTGTACAAGTTCAAAAAGTTGGAATTTACCCCTCTTTGTACCATGATGAGCAAGTCTGTCCATTAAAACAATTCTTCTTTTTACTTAGTGGATTAAAAACCACTTGGCATAACTTCCCCCCAATGTGATTTTGGTATGATTGCATGTGCAATAAAGCAAAAAAACAACAAACTAGGCCAACTTCTGAACTCTGTGTCCCTAAAACCACTGGGAATTTTGTTTAAGCAAGGGATTCATAATTTGTCCCTGATGAAAGCAAGCTTTAGCAGCAACATGGGCTGGCCTCAGCACTGCTACTCAAACCAGTGATCTCCCATGCAGGTTCTGTTCCACTCCAGGCCACAGTTCCAGCACCACTCAAACCTGCACTGGGGGCGAGGACATTTCATGTGCATGCAGCCACCTGCAAAATAGCAACAGAATGGCTTTGGTACTTGAAAAACACTTAGAGATGTTAATCAACAATTAAGAGCATTAAAATCAACTTTCTTAGACATTAATTTACACACAAAGTAAATTATTTAATAAAAGAAAAGTACGAACCTGAAGAATACTTCCCTGGGCTTTCTAAAACCTGCTGCTCCTCTCTTATTGGGCTTTAATGTGCTGTTCTCACTTGTGGGACTGCAGGGGTGGGAGGAAATTAAAAAAGACTCTGCCAGGGATGGGGAAAAGAGATGACAGTCTGTGGCCTCTCAAAGCAGTCATGGAGCTATTTCCTTAAGGTTACTCTACGCTAGTCCAGCTGTGAGCCAGAAGATGAACAAAATTAAATTCTTTTTTTGAATTTGGATTCAACAATTGCAAGATTTGCAAAGTCAGTAAATCAGGAGATACAGACTTTGGGGGCTGACTGCTGATTATACAAAAATGTCATTAGTAGTTTAAGTTGACTTGACTTTTTGGTATCTGAAACAGCCTTATGATCAACGCTTCTTGATATTGGGTTTCTTACTTATCCATACCATAAGAGCAGCTTTAATCTCTCTGCTCACAACCTTGGTCAAAAGTTTATTTTGTAATATATAAAACATTAACATTGTCAAAGGTCATTACAGAAATACACTTCCAATGGAAACTTTGTAGCTTACCACACAAAGAGATCTCTTGTATAATTCAGACTGAGAGAAAAGCATGCAGTATGAAGAAATGCTGAAATGGTTCATCTTGGTTTGATTCCAAATGGTGATGGGAGGTACATGGAGTGTGTGTTCCCTACTGTATGAGCTGCTACTCTTACACCACCTTTTTTATAAATGCCACTCCAGAATGTTTCTCAGAAGGCTAAACAGCAGGAGACATAAGAACTGGTTTTTTAAAACAGGCCTGTCTGCTTCACCTGACAGAGAGAGAAAACTACTTGTGATAGCGAGGTCTATTTGTCAGTTTATATCTTTGTGTAAGAAATGCGATGTGCCAGAAAAGTTTTTATCTTATTTAAATGTAAACATACAAATGGCCAGCCTCTGTGTTATGGTTTATTCAAAGTTTAGATCCAGTCCTCTCTTACAGTTTGTTTCAAGCTATCACCGGGTAAAACTCATCTCAGTCCTGGGTCAGGACCCAAACCCCAATAGATGCCCTCTGTCAAAAGTGTGCCCTTCTGCTAAGCTATATAAATCATGTTGTTCTCTGCTACATGGCAGCTGAGATCAGCAGTCAAGAATGGAGAGTGCCTCAAGCAACCTGACCTACAGCTTTGTGAGTGCAGCAGTCCTCTGAGAGATGTGGATGTGTGTTTAAACTCACTAGGACTGGGGACTGAGCTGTGGGAAAGCATTTCTCTCTTTCACTTCAGCTGTTACAGGAAAGTTATTGGCATCCAGAAATATTCTACAATGCCTGTAGCTTATACAGGCTATTACAGAAAATGTATTGGCATTGTCACTGCCCCTGGCAAAAGACAGTGTCCACAGAACATTTGGGGAATGAAAGCAGCATTATTCTCCTGTGTGGAGTTAGTGTAGTCCTCCCAAATGAGAACTGCTGGCAGAGCTCAGGATACAGCTGTCAGTCTCTTGACAGCAGCTGTACTTTGGCAGCTCTGAAGTGCTTCTTTCAGTTTACCAATGGCAGCCCAGAAGCTGGGATGTGCAGTACCCATGACCAAAGAAAAGCAACCACTGCGCTTTTTAGGCTTCACGCCTTAATTTGCAAAATGACAGAATCACTGAGGTGGGAAGGTCCCTTTAGAGATCATACAATCCAAAATCCACTGCTCAAAGCAGGGCAACTAAAGTGGGTGCTCAGGATTGCATCCAGCTGTGCTTTGAATGTATCCTAGAATAGAAATTCTTTCTGGGTAACCTGTTCTAGTCTTCAACCACTCACATGGTAAAAATATTTTCTTGTGTTTAAATGGAATTTCTATGTTTCAATTTGTGCACATGGTTGCCTGTTTTTTAGTGGGCACTATGAGAAGAATTTGCCTCTGTTTTCTTCGCTCCTCCCAGCAGGTATTTATTTACACAGTCCTTTTATCATCTTTGTAGCCCTTCACTGGAATCACAGATTCATGGAATACCTAAGGTTGGAAGAGACCACAGTGGGTCAGCTGGTCCAACCTCCCTGCTCAAGCAGGGCCACCCCAGAGCACATGGCACAGGATTGTGTCCAGATGGTTCTTAAATATCTCCAGTCAGAGAGACTCTACAACCTCTCTGGACAATCTGTTCCAGTGCTCAGTCACCCACACAGTAAAGAAGTTCTTCCTCATGCTTAGGTGGAACTTCCTGTGCATCAGTTTGTGCCCATTGCCTCCTGTCCTATTGCTTGGCAGCACTGAGCAGAGCCTGGAAACATCCTCTTGGCTCCTCCCTGCAGACACTCACAGACATTGATGAGGTTCCCTCTCAGTGTCTCTTCTCAAGGCTGAACAGGCCCAGCTGCCTCAGCCTTTCCTTGTAAGAGAGATGCTTCAGTGCCTTAATCACCTTTGTCACCCTCTGCTGGAACCACTCCAGGAGCTCCATGTCTCTTGCCCTGAGGAGCCCAGAACTGGACACAGCATTCCAGATGTGCCTCACCAGGGCTGAGTAGAGGGACAGGATCACCTCCCCTGACCTGCTGGCAATGTTCTCCCTAATGCAGCTCAGGTTTCCATTGTCCTTCTTGGCCACCAGGACACACTGCTGGCTCATGGACAGCCTGTTGTCCTCCAGGACCCCCAGGTCCTTCTCTGCAGAGTTGATTTCCAGTAAGTCAGCCTCCAGCCTGTGCTGGTTCCTAGGGTTATTTCTCCCCCCATGCAGGATCCTGCATTTGTCTTTGCTGAATTTCAGAAGGTTCCTCTGTGCCCTTGTCTCCAACCTGTCAAAGTCCTTCTGAATGGCAACACAGTTGGCCAATTCCAGTGTGTTTCTAGACTGCTACTGTGGTGCTGGCGTTTTGCATTATAAGGCACTGTTCTGACTTGGGTCAGGCTATAAGCAAGAAAAGATATTTTCCTGCTTATTATTCAAAGATAAAAATTATAATTGCCTTTATTTCCTCCTTGATACAGTGGTGATTTTTACAAGAAACTTTCCTAAACATTAGTGGGACTTGTGTGAATGGCATCAAATCGGGGTATCCTGTTTGTGACAAATGGCAACTGTAATTTACCAGTAAAGATTTTGTAGCAGAGTCTCAGAGAAAGTAAAGGTCCTAGCATTCCTTCAAGCCTAACCAGAAGGGATTTTTTTAATTTGACTGTGCACAAACTGTTGAATAAAAATAGTCTCCATTATAATTTGTCTATTTCTAATCAGATAAAAACTTCTGGTTTCCAGTCTGTTCTACAAATCTGTAAATAATTTTTTGACCTAGCCCTCTGTTATCTCTCTTCTGCTGCCCACCTTGCTCTCTATGATATGCCAAATCTTGTCTCACCTTCCCACTCTTGAATTCAAGCTTTTTTTCCTTCTGCTTCTTGTGCACGAAGGTGTCTCCCACTTTCCATCTGCCAACTGCCTTATTTTCTTTCATCAAACCCCAGATTTCATGATTTTGTCCTATTTCTTCCCCAGTAATATTTCTGCAGTGTCACTGCTTGAAGTGTTCTCTCCTTGCAGTTCATTGTATCTTATTTGGCATTTTCAGTGTCCCATGTGAATAACTGATGCCACAAAACTTAGAAGCATCTTCTAAATATTTCTGTAATATTTAGGCAATCATGTTAATATGTTTTTCTTAATTAACAGAAATATGTTTAAGCCTTGGAACAGCATTAACCTATAAAGTACAGCCTATTTACCATTCCTGTTCTTAATTTTAACCATCCCAGTGCCAGCAGATTACTTTTCTTCCCACATGGTAAGCATTGATTAGTGCAAACTGTTTGTGAGGACCTATGTTGCTTCCTCTAACTTGCTTGTCTACCATGGCCATGTGGCTGGACTGGGATTAATCACACCTAAATTCAGCCATATACTGTGTAGACATCGACAGTAGGACTAATTCTTCACACCCCACTTCTAGGTGTGATTTTTCTGGCCTATATGAGACATATATTCTGCCTCATTGTGAGATGAGTTTTACTCTACAAATATCTATTTTTCCCAGGGACAATGGAAAATCTACACAACTAGCTGGATATCCAGTCATATGAATGCTGCATCCAATGCCTTATTTTCCCTACCTACAAAATAGCTGGACATTTTTTGAGGTTAAATTAGTGGTTTTAGAACTAAGTGGTTTAGAGTTACTGTTTTCAAGATAATTTAGACAAAGTGACACAGGGAATTATTCAAGCTCTGTGTGCTCTCTCCCTCTTGGAATAATATTATTCATATGTACACCTGCACATTCATACATTTATACCTAAAATCAATTTTAAAAGACAGTTAAGTACAAAATATCTAATAAATTTACCATTTTTTTCTACCGGAATATTGCAGTTGGGGCATGGCTTGGTTGTCTTCTTGATAGTTTCTCTAGATGCTTCTTCCCATCGAGCTTGCATGGCTGCATGTTCATCAACTACATAGCCCTGCAAAGAGAGAGAAAAGCACCTGTGGGCAAAGGAGGAGTCAGGTGAATCCAGCTGACAACATGACATGTTGGACACCTTGGGTTTGATTCTGCTTCAGAGATTAAAGACCTTCTTGCAAGAAAAGCAAAAACACCAAGAAAGTGCAACATTTGGTAGTGTAGGATGGTGGGGTGCCTGGAAGGAAATTGTTTTTCATAATAAAGTGTACTCTGTTGTATTGGAGGTCTGCATTTCATTACAACCTAACTCTGTACAAATATAAGAGGCACAAAGAATAAAGATTTTTGAAAAAAAGTAAAATACCCACCTGTGAGCAATGAAAGTTCCCCAGATATGACACAGATGGAAAAAGTGATCATGAAGAGTGTACAAGGGACTCCTGTGTTTGTCCTATTTATGACTGGGACAAAATTATGTAATCTACACAAGTGGCCTATTTGGCTGTTTCCTACCTAAAATGATTTTACAAGGACAAAAAAGATGGCAGTGCCCAGTGCCTTGGGTGATTTGCACCACACAAGGTTGGCAACTATGTGAATAATAGCTATAAGCAATGTATGTAGGTTCCAGCCTTGAAACTATGCTCTCACCATTCAAATTATGGTTTTATTCAAGGATGTAGGAAATTGATGAGTTTAAACAAAACTATTTAATTTATAACAATTCCCGTAACTTCTTGGTGTATACCTTCTAAATACTTATAGGCTGTTATGTGGGTATACTTCTATATTTATTTAAAATGATAATTTTAAAATATATTTATTTCTCGTAAGACAGAAAAAGGAAATTGGCCCAACTTTAAAAAATGCAACAAACCCCTAACTCTGCTTGAATTCTGGTCATCTAGTATTGATAAAACCTGTAAGTTGTGTCTGTAAGTAACACCTGTAAGTAACACCTAGATTTTAATTCTTGGCTGAAATGATCTGAGTTAAAATGGAAAAACAAACACTAACATCTGCAGAAATTTATTTCCAGCTCATCTGGTGGCCATTGCAATATGCATTTAAAGAAAACCAAACTGAAACACAAAACAATAAAAATACCCACTGTCTTCTTTTAATGAGGAAACCTCAAAAATATGTGTTTGACATTATTTATTTTACTACTTTCCTCAGTCTCCTCTGTGAATCTCTTTTGTTGCTCCTCACTTAATATTCTCCAACTTGCTTATCTTTTTGATGTAGAGGTGACAAAAGGGATCAAAGTCCTCTATCTGTATCCTAGAAGTGACTTTTACTTCTGGCTGTCTGTTTGTGGAGAGGGAACTCAGCCCTGCACCCTTCTGGATTATTCAGCAATTCGGCAGAAAGATGACCTCTACACAACAGCACATTAGTAAGTTCTGGGAAATAGAAAAAGCTTCTCAGGCTAATAGCAAAGAACATAATCTAGTATTGATTTTTCAACACCTACATCCTTAAGGAAGGATGACTTTTGCAAGCAATCTGAGCTAGCTCAGAGAGGCAGATTGGGACAGTGGGGAACACTTGACCTGGGCTTCAGTTTTCCCTGTGACAGAAACAAGATGATATCTCATTTTAATGGGAACCCATTACTTAAGATCCACACAGATCACTGTAGCAGTGACAAGACATTGCTATTCTTTTCAGAATAGCTAAGTGAGAAGACCAGAAGTATTTTTAATCTTTGTAGTCAGTCCAGAAGAGCTTCACAATGGCTCTGTTTTCTCAAATAGTCCAAATCCAGTGTTTTAATACTTGCAAACACACTTTTCCTCCATCTTCATGTCTTTGCTGTGACCTAATAGCAAAGGACAGTGAGGCAAAATTTCACATACCAAATTGCTAATTTTATTTGTATAAAAATTTTTGATTTTAGTTCTGGAAACAAATACAAATTCAGGGGAGTTTAGGAATGACTGAAAGAAACAACTTCACAAGTATGAAGTACACCAAGAACAAATTGCTGAAAGCAGGAGTGAATGATTTTTTTAATATTTTCCATTGCAAAAATTCTAGCATGAATTAGATGCAGAAGCATGATATTTCAGCCCATTAGAGCTGAAACATCCCTCTATGGCCACTCTTGCTGAACGCTAAGTTAAAACTTCCTGCTGCATGAACCAAATGCAGAGAAATTGCACAGTAATGGAGTCCAGTGAAGAAATCATACTATCTGGATCTGTGAACCTTCAGTGTTTATGTACTTTATTTGGTGCTCCAAACACAATGATGGCAAGCACATATATATTTATCTGCATTTTTTTTCTGCAAACAATAAAGATGTCTGGCAATCTTTCATTACCAGTGTCTATTTAAGTCATGCTCTTACATCTTAAACTAGCAAACCTAATTTCCTTGACAATGGCCTAGGTAATAGGACAGGTCTGTCAAGCAGAAGTATCTCTCACTTTGCTTGTTCTGCCTGGTCTTGGATAGGAAGTTCAGAGATGCTCCAGGTGTGCATCCCATGTCAGTTTGCTGAGGGCAGGAGACTGTGATCACTTCTGATGCTCACTCAACACAATATGCTCTAGTTCCCCAGTTAGTACAGAATACTTGCCTCAGCACTACTGAAATGCTACTAGATTTCATCCATGCCACTTTATGAATAATGTTTTTGATTCTCAACTGTGCTGCATATTATGACCAGGAATAAATACTCATAAATAACAGCAAGCTACAGTAAGAGCTGTTGTAAGCACTATTCAACATTCCCCCGCCGTATTCCCTTAGTGAGATGGGAGGAAAAGTTTGTCTTATTGTCTCTGGGTCACACTGAAGGACATAGATTTACTTCTATTTCTATGCTGAGTCTTTTGGAAAAACTAATGGGGATAAAGAAACCACAGAGGCTGCTGAGGACCATACAACAATACAAAAACATGTACATGAAAAGCTCTCTTTGCAGTTAATCAATATCATGCAGTACTGGAAAAAGATCTATGGGACAGAAAGCATCTTGAAATAGAAATAAAGTGTTCTTCTTGGACCAGCATCTCATTCAGGTAATAAAGCACACACTGACTTGTCAGTAGAACTACATGAAGTAAATAAAGAACGTGTTTGCAGACAGCAGCTAAGCAGTACCATACAGATTAAAAACATTCATGGTAAAACTTCTCATTCAAAATACTGGAAGTCTTAGATAAAGAATATTAAATTTCAACATCCACCAAATTATGTACTGCTGTATGTTAGCACACTCCTTTTATGATCATGCTTGTTTTGCCTAGTATAGACAACATCTGAAAACTGAAGATCTTTAATTCAGAATAGAATATGCAGCTGTTAACCTTATTTTTGCTTTGGTTTAGTGATTCTAAATTCTACATTCCTGCTTGTTTGCTCTTGGTGCTTCATTCCTCTCTGATAAGCAAAAAAAACTGGTCATGCATAACTTAAAAAAAGTATTCTGATGCAGCTTTCTTTAAATCAGAAATATATTTGCTTGTGATCACAAATGCCTGATTTTAAGATAATTTTACCTGCAAAAATAAGCTTTTTACTTAGATAATTGAAATATGTAAAATTATTTCACTTTATGTGAAATACTGAATTTTAAAAAGGTTTAGAAGTCTCAAAACAGAAAGTATTACCCATTTTCTAACAAGAAAGCGAGAAAAGCCATGCATACTTGAAAGCATTTGAAAGGAAGACAAAGAATAATTCATTGTTCACAAGCAATGTTCACCATAATATTCAGATTAACACAGCCTGCTAGTGCTAGAGCTAGAGCTCTAAGCAAAAGCAGCCTCAGCTGTGGAAGCCTGATCTACAAGGGGAGGTGACAGTCCAACTTAAATTTATTTTGTCTTCTTGGCTTTTACAGGGCTGTTTTATGACAATGATCACATGAATTAACACCCTGTCATGTTTAGTGGTGCCTTTTACTTCAGTTGTGGGGGTAAATATAGCAGATGTCTATGGCATCAGATAGGCTAGAGGGGTTTTGGAAGAAAATGGATTATTTGAGCCATTTAAGAGTCAAAATCTCACCAAAAGAGGTGTGTATAGCTATAGGACTACTGCTTTTGTTTAGAGAAAGATTTAGGCTAATCAAAACCCTAAAATATGGCTATAGGTAAGGAAAAGATATTAATTCAATGAGAATGTGTTTCATGCACAGGAAAAACAGAGGTGTGATCCAGTTATATCCACATGAAGCAGCTTTGTGTGAGCCAATTTGTCTGGTGTGCCTGGGGAATTCTGACATAAAATGAAAGAGCTGCTTTATGATGACAGCCACTAGTTAAAATCAAATTGATATACACAGGGTATTATGTTGGATACAAGATCAAAGTGTGCTCTGGTTTGGTGACACTGCACATCAAGGTTCTCTGCCTGCGTGTTGAAGCCATTCATATAATGAATTAAATTCAGGTAGATGGTGAATATTGAATTTGTAGTGCTCTAAAGCAGAAAATCTAATCTAATACAGGTCATTCTTATATAACTGTTTTCCATGACTGGAATAAAGAACGTGCTTTCTCTCCTAAGTGGCAACACAGCTGAAAATGACTGTCAGTTTAACCTCATAAACAAAAGCAATCTGTCACATCTTTTTTACTTTATTGCTGCCAAAAAAAAGGAAAGCTGAAATTCTTTCTATTTAGTTCTCATCTGTTTCTCATTAGACAGAAAGTTAAGACCTATTCTCAAATTTCCTCCAGTGCATCTTTATTTATAACACAGAGATTAATTTTACAGGATATTTCACAGTCATAGTTATTTTTCTTGCTCCTTTAATTAGACACCTGTGGGGTGAAATGTCCTAAGGTTGACATTGTGAGTATAACAAATACTAAAACCCCTAGCCTCAGTTTCTTTTTCAGTTGTTTAAGGTATTTTAGAAATCAAGTTGGTGTGCCATTTCTTGTACAGCCATGTTTTATTTACCTTTTAAAATTTACCTGATGGGGGAAAAAAAGAAAAATCAATGGCCTAATAATAGATGTTCCACATTTCATACTGTGACTCAGGACTCATTGAAAGATGTTATGCATGATGAACCTTTTCAGCAGCTTTTTTTCCCCACTAAAATGCAGTGAAATAAAGAATGTTTTTTGTGGTTAGCATTTGCTATTTATCATTTAGATTATCATTAGCTGCTTAGAGACCAGGCTTCACAGCCCTACACGCTTGCTGGAAATCCACAGCAGGAGAGGTTAGAAGCTGTTCTGCGATGGAAAAGGAAGCCTGGCAGGCAATGCCTGTACATTTCATACCCCCTACTGTCAACTCCGAGACCTGCATACAGGAGACAATGGGAGGGAAAGATAGGCTGGAGACTCGCCTGCAGCCCAGGTGAGCTGGGAGCTTTTCCAGGAGCTCCATTACAACAGACGTCAGCAGGATGCCAGGTGATGTGACAGCTTTCCTGGCCATCTGCGTGTGTGTGCATGGATGTGCCTTTATCGTGCACCTGTGCAGCACAAAACACGTCTGGGAAGTGACCCAGTGGGTCTGCTGCGGGGCTGACTGTTTGCCTGAGACATCATGCCTGAGTTAGGTTCGAGGCCAGAAACTCTGGTTAGGGTGCAGCCAGGGCCCTGGAAGTGTGTGCTGATGAAGAGCATCAGGTTTGCCTTGCCTCAGCTGAGGCACTGCCTGCACTGCTTTTGGTTAGCTCTGAGGGGTTCCTGGACTGGCAGAAGTGCTGAAAAAATTTTATATTGCCAGTTGCAGAAAAGCAAAGCTATTATTTGGATCCTACATTATCTACCCGAGGACTGTGAGGGCTGAGTCCCAAACAAGGAGCAGCTGAGGTTTGATTTGAAGGTGGTGGGTCTGAGAAGGGCTTTGGGATTTGGGTGACAAAGTCCTCCAACTTAGTGGTACAGCCAGGCCAGACAGTGTCCCACAGGGTAAGAGTGGAGTTGAAGTTAAGTTTTACAGCACTAGCTATAAATTTACGCTGGAAGAGACTGTAGATGAAGGTTTAGAACCTGTATCTTTGTGGCTTAGTAAAAATGCTGTAGCTGTTTCTTGTAAGAGACCACAGCCTTTGTGCCAAGCCAGCACCATGAGCCTCAGGACCTATCAGGCTTTATCTGGATTTGTCTTGGCGTGCCTAGAGATTTGGTTTAGCATGTGACAGTAATTATTTAATGACTGATGACTATCATCTATTCTGCTTTTGCTTTTGTACAGTTTTTGTATTACTGCATGGTTTAACAGTTCCATGTATTTTGTAACTAACAGATAGCAATGACCATTAAAGGTACTATTGGGCAGAAAAAACTGTCTCTGATCCTACCAAAAAAATGCTACGCAGAGGAGTAAAGGCATGTGATGATAGAAAAGGCCTTGAAAGCAGAGGCACGGGATGATATGGGAGGCCCCAGCACTATAAACCACTCTCAAGTGGCCAGTCACCCAAATACACCCTTGAAAGATGAGTAAAAACAGTCTTAGGGACAACAAAGAGAACAAAAGCATAATCAACTTGGGTAAAACACACCAACGTCGGCTTGTAAGTCTTAGAAGGAGTCTGTTAACAAACACATAAGACTGACTCCAAGCAGATTATACAGTCAGAAGGAAAAAAATCCTTCAATATCAACATCATGCCCCTTCTGGGAAAGGATTCACTTTGCCAGCCCCTTCCATACTGCAGCTATTGAGCCTAGGACCCAGAGAAGCAGTGGAAGGTTAAAAATAACACTAGGGAAATGGGTGTTACCAGAAAGCTTGTATATCCTTTATTTTAACTATGTATAATTTGAACTGTAAGTCCTATTGTAAATCAATACTTAATTGATTAGCTTTCTTAGACTTTGATAAAACTAGCAATACATTTTCTACTTTGCATATACAATAGCCATGGTCTGAAATGGACACCTTTAGCAGATAATGAGATTTTCAATGTAATAAAAGGGCAGAAATTTACACAACCTAGTCTGTAACATGTGTGCAATAAATGGATAACAATTTTTAGCTGCATCAGCAGGTAAAGATGACTGTTTAGAGAAGGATTTTGCTGGATTGCATGGATTGCAGGGCCAGATTTTCTAGAACTAGCTGGCATTAAGGCTTGGATTAAGACTAGGTATGTTCGAACAAGATTTTTAAGGAGTTAGGATTGGAAACTGAAGCAGAAGAGATCACTGGGCAAGCTAAGAATTCAGACACCACAGGTATTTAGTCTAAGCTTAGGTTTAAAGCTGTTGCTGGCCTAGCATTAATAGTAGAGTTTGTTCAGATGAGATTATCTATATTTATATCTGGGTTTTTTACAACCCAGACTGCCAGATTGGGTTTATGGAATGATGACTTAGACATCAGATTTTCTTTCAGGTTAAAGCCTTTGAATGCAGGTTACAGGAGGTATTTGTGTACAGCTATAGAACAGTAACTATAGCAATCTTTCATGATGTTTAATTTATTGTCTTTAGTAAAGACTAAAGTCACAGCAACCTCTGACAAAGCAACCTTGCTAAAAAGCTGTTACCTTTTTATAATTACACACTCATTGGTTTGGTAGGACAAGATAAACAGCAACTTCTTGGAGAAAGTTTGTCCACAGAACCATCTCTAAAACATACGTTTTAATAACATGTTTCATCCAGTTTGTGTCATGTTTTTCCCCCCAAACATTTATGACTCAGTGCCCCGTATTCTATTCACTTATTTACAAAAGCACCACTTTTACATCAGTATCATTGCTATTGTCATTACAGTTTACCTTGCCACTGTCTTATCAACATGCTCAGCACAAAACCATCCTGGAAGCTACTCTGAAAAAGTTCAAAGCTAATAGTGGGCACATTTTATTGTCCAGTTCCTAACGAGCAAGAAGGTGCATTGCTTATCCTTGTAAAAGGAAAACCATGTAGAAGGGTTTTGTGCTAGGAAAGTTAGGCTAATTTTAAGGTGGGGACTTACAGAGGAAGCTGGTTTATAGCTAGATTCCCCACCAGCACAGACTGTCTATGTGTGAGGTTAAAAAAGGCCAGGAAGCTTGGTTTTGTGGTGTACATAGCAGGGACTATGTGGTTATTTCTAAACATAAATCCGTCTGGAGTCACCTTTACTGTGTCATTGATTCCATCATGCACACTGTGCCTTTTAATTCATCAAATAGGATTACTTCTGTCATCCCAATTTTCAAATGCCTCCAGGAGGCTGCAATGGCTTTAAAAGAAAGCTTTTCAACTGATATTGCCACAGATAAATTTTATTTTCCCTGAAATAATGTAATTTACACACTAAGATGGGAAATAATCAGTCCTGCACCAGTAAGTAAATGTTTAAGATAAGCTTCCAATGGCCTATCTGGGCTAAAAATGGACATTTCAGCAGAAAGAGAACATTTTATCCTTCCCAATAGGCCATGCAATATCTGTGCACAGATCTGAAGGGTCATGATACACCAATAGGTAAAGCTGGGCTGCTCTGTGCACACCTGCTGCTGAGTTTGCATTTTCTACCCCAAGCAGCAAGTAATGCCCTTTGGCTTCCCATCATTATAAGCTTCCAGCTCCTTTATTTGCAATAGGCTTTCAAACATCCACATGTGGCACCTGCTTTGTCCCTCCTATTCCTTGTAATCACAGTTGCCCTCTTACTTCCTCCTGCAAATGACCCCATTCCCCCTTCCACCCTGCCCTACCCTCCTTTACAGTCCCACCACCTACACTCCCCCTCTCTTTACCTCAGGCTTCTTCCTCCCTCCTTCTGATATCTGCCCAAGCACAGGCCCATTTCACCACCACAATTTATGTTTTCTGGACCCTCATAGCTGTGCCATGTCATCTCACATCTCTCTTTTCCTCTTTGTGGAGTTTCTACCCTATCTGACAGGTCACAGTCCTTCCTGTCAGTTTTTGGCTTTCATGGACACTCAAATGCCTCTCTAGCAGGCTCTACCTCTCCTTCTGAGGGATCTCCTTCTCCAAGGCTTCCCAAACTGTTGCCAGACTCTGAGGGTACCAGAATCTGGCTGGTACATTGCTGTCCCAGTCTCCTGCTAGTCCCCAGGCAGCAGACAGCCCTTGCAGTGCCCTGGCACACATCAGGAGAGCTGCATGCAGAGGACCACAGCTCTTCCCACTCTCTATGTTGCCATCAACTACTGGTCACCCAATTCCTCCACAACAACTCTCCTTTTCATTTTTTTTCATCTCTTTCACACTCTTCATGTGACAGAGGTGACATGTTCACCTCTGTCACACTGACTTAGGCCTAAACCTGTCCACAGTGTTTCCCCTCCTATCGTTGAACATCAGAGACCTGCAGGCATTTGCAGAAATGTGAAGGCAGCAGAAGGTCCTTTCACTACTGCAGCCCCTACAGGCTAAAGTAAACCCTGCATTTTTCTTATAGGAAGTATTTCCCTGAGACTGATCATGTATCCTGTACCTGTTCTGGAGAGGAACAGTTTAGTGTCAGTGTGCCTGTTTGATCCTTAAATCTGACTGGCAGGAGGTGTGGCAATAAGATCGCTTTATATAATAAATGATATGGACAGGATCCAGACAGGGGTCAAACTGCACAAGTTGGAGACAGCCCTGGAAGTGTATTATTCCTACCTTGAAACAGACCACGGTCAAAGATAAAACAAACCTTCTCACTGCCTCACCAAGCACCACAATCACAGCAAGTTAGGTCTGACACACAGACCTCTGCACCTAGCAGTGATGCCAAATGAAGCAGACAGCCTGAAAGCACAGGTGGATAAATGTTCACACTAATCTCAGTGAGAGAGATGAAAATTGTCCGTACACGGTCCCGAATGGTTGGTGTGCCCGGCACGGGGGTGCTGAGTGCAGGGCCATGCTGGGCAGGTGAAAGCAGCATCTCACCAGTACCTGTGCTTGTCCTGTGTCTGCTACCGCTCCGTTTGCTCGCCTGGCTACGGAGAGGGAGGGAGGGAAAACATTCCTTCGGTGGCATAGCACCGCTTCGTGGAGAAGTTTAATCAGTGCAGCTCTCAATTTCTTAGGGGAAAAGAAGGGGGACCTAAGTCAATTAACTTCAGCTTAAACTGGGGTCTCAATGAATCCTGTGTAGTCTGTGGTCTTGTCTGTGCAGGGGAACTGATTTGTGTAGATGCAAGAATTATTCTGGTACTATCATTTAGCTATTCTGGAGCAGTTCTTTGAGAGTACAGGAAATTTTTCAGGAACAGCAAAAATGTTCACATTACACCAGAACTGCAAAAGTAGTCAACATTGCTAAGTTAACAGATCTAATTGGGTGCAATTCATGTGCTGAGAGACTGGAGCAGGTAGATGAAGAGCTCCCATGGTTATAAGGAAAAGCTAAGGCAATATTCAAATATTTATAATAAATGACTTCTTATATGGTATTCTGATTCTTCCTGGCATACCTTTATCTCTGCCCTACAACATAAAAATTACATGAACTCTAACTTTCACAGAGGCAACATTGTTGGGCTCCCTTGTAACATGCCATGACAACTTTCAGTACTCTAGGCAAAACTCTGGGCATAAATAACTTAATGAATATAGAGCTCTCTGTTCATGTTGAGATGTATTAAAGTTCTAGCTCAGTTTAATTCAGGTAAGACATCAGGCCTTGGTCTTCTACTTTATTAAGCTGTTGGATGTTTTAACCATTTCTCAGTGTCTCTGTTGAAATTGCTTTGTTTTCATATAAATGTGAAGGGAACTGGAAGACTGCTCTAAGGTTATTGCAAATAAAATTAAACTGCTCTTCATAGAGGGCAGCTAAGCTGCAAACCTCCTGTAATATATACATATATATAATATATATAATATATATATATATATATATATATGGCTTCAAAAAATGGGTTGCATGAATTCATGGAAAAAAACCTTGCTGAAAGCTACTAAACATAAAATGCCACACCTGCATCACAAATCACGAGAGGCTGGGACAGTAGATGGATTTGGGTCCATACACATGTTCAAGATACAATACACATGTTCAAGGGCAACAGAGGTAGATACCCTGCCTGACTGCTAGGATACAGGCTGCTTCACTCTGTCTCAACCAGTGCTAATCATCTCCCTCCCGGTCTCTGTGTTCAAACAGTGAGTCCCCAAAAGGCAGCCTCAGACAGAGCCTATCTGCAGGCACTTACAGGAGCTCAACATGCCTCCCTGAGAGCTGGCTGGATGAAAGTCCTCATCAGCACCTGCCCACCAACCTTTATCTGTCATACTGGACTGTGTGGGGGCTCAGGGTTTGAGTTTCCTCTCAACATCCTGCCATTCCTCCTGCCAGATATCTGAATACCAGTTTTCTTCTTCCTAGGAGTGCACCCTGGGCATCAAGCCGTGAGATATTTAGGGGGTGTGTTTCCTTTTCTTTCCACTTCCCACTTTCTCCTTTTTTTTTTTTCTTTCTAGTTGGGAAGACTGTGGTTTACATTATTTATTTATTTAAAGGAAAACTTGAATCTCAAAGAGAAATGCCAGGAGAGAAAAAATATTTCCTGTTCAGGTCTATAGCTACAATAGCTACAAAATTATAGAGCAGCCTAGAATAATTATCATCTAACAGCTTGCAGCCTAGACAATCTACTTTCTATTTCTGTAAGCTAAAACATAAATTACCAATAGTATTTTCTGCATAGGCTATATAAAAGCTCTGTTATTCGGCCCAAAACCACATATTTTCCTGACTGGTGCACTGAAAATAAGCTGAAAGGCAGCAAGACTATAGAAAGCCTTTCAAAAGTGTTCACATTGCATAGAGACAACCCTAGAAGCCCACTGGGAAGGCCTTTTCTTTATCAACTGATGGCAGAGCCCTGTGTGCTCCTGACAGAACTGAGCTACTCTATCAATCAAAGAGACTGAAATCCACCGCAGAGCCAATTCAGCAACTCCGACGGCTGGAGTAATTCAGCATTAACATAATTGCTTTTACTCAGGATTATAATTAGGACCCATTTGACAAATGTCACTCTGGTTGGGCCAGGGATAATGATCAGGAGTTGTGCTATCCATACCTTCTGGGCCATGGCTCCCTGTGGGCTGAGGAGAGAGTTGCATTCCCCTTCGTGGTATTCTTCTTTACATTCACGGCAGAACACAGACTGGAAAACAAACCAAAGCATGCCAGTCATAAAAACACATTAGGGACATACACAGCAGCTTACACTCAGGAAGAGTCATGCAACAGATGATCCCTTGCCCTTCTCTTCCCATTAAATTCCCATAATCCTCCTAATTGTGCATCTTATTATACACTGTGATCATTAACACAAGAATTTTGCTGTTACTATTATATATTTCATTGGTGAAGCAACATAAATGCCACTATTAAAAATGAAATTTTGCTACATGGTTCATTTAGGGACGTAAAGTCATACTAGATACTTCTGGGTGTGTTTTTCCTGCAGTGAAATCTATTTATAGAAGATGGCTGAAAAAACCAGTTCTTTATAGTATTTGCTAATGGAAATAGTCTATTTATAGTTCTGAATCAAATGCCTTCTCTAAGGAAAATTATTACTGACTTTGCTAGGGGATGACCACTTTATAAAAGGCCATATGAAATACCATTTCCTAGGAGATTATATCCTTGCCATAGACCTTTACAGGATGATTTAAAAAAATCCATAAAAAGAACACAATGACAGGATACTTAACACAGGGTTTAGGGATCTACCTCTAGCCATTTATTGCTTTTTTAGCAATTGTTCTGGTTTCATCTTCCTCAAATAATATTGTTCTTTACATTACGCTTCATTGAAAAGTAATGTCCTTTGCAGATAAGTGAAACAATTGTCCCTAGTTCAGTCTGACCGCTTCTGCCACCTAAAGCGGTTCATATGGATCAGGTTTGATGCCTTTTTTTAAACTCTAAAATAAAGATATCTGTCTTGACATGTGTCAAAATCTTTGACCCATCAGGGCTGCATTAAATTCTGTGTCCTTGCAGGTAAGTGGAAAAGTCAATAATGTAGAATGGGTCTCTCTTATGCTGTTTCAAAGCTATGCTGTCTTGATGCAGCTCCAGACTCTGAAAGATCTCTCAGTGGTAAGCCATTCTGACTGGCATTATAAGCAAGACCGATAAAACAGCCTTGATTTTTAGATACAGAGCTGCATTCACATGTAATGAATAAAGAATATCAGGAGGACATGACACTAGAACATTTGTCTGCCAGTAATTCCAGCTTTTGCATTTTCATTTTGAATTATTTCAAGCTGTATTTTCACTTTTCTCAGAAGCACTGAAAATCATATTTTATTGTCATGCTAAAGAAACTGCACTTTATGAAAAGAAGAATTGTGGAAGTCCAAAAAGATCGACCCTGCTATTTAGAAAGTCAGGAAAATTTGAAACAGTGGACTGAGTGTTCTAACTTCCAGAGATATCAAACCTAATCACTTGCTTGCTTTCTTGTCACTTCTCTCCACTATTTTGTCAATAATCTAAAATATTTTGTTTTACTTCAACTAACACTGATTTATTAATTCACTTGTGGTTGTTAGCAAGCAGCTTCACAATGGGGGCACTTATTTGCAGAATAAGTTGTATGGGAAGCTGCATTGTAATAGAGCATCATTTAAATACAACAATTTCCAGTGCATTAGTGGTCAAAAGTTTTGGGTGTGTTAAGCACTGCTCAAACACATATAGAGAGGTACTTTCCATCTGGATACCTGAGGACTTAAAGACTTGTTATCCCTTAACATTTAAGGTTATGCCCAGGTTTAACTGAATTTCCTACTCTCTTTTTTCATTGTGACTTTATTTCCTTATAAGCACTGACAACATTTGTCTGATAGGGTTTTGTATACACTTGCTTTATCACTGCCTTATCACACAATGCCTCAGCTTGCTTTCCTTACTGCAATCTCTCTCACTTTTCCCATGCAAGCACAATTTTAAATCTTTCATAAACACTGAAAAGGGAGAAATAATAAAGAAAGAAAAGAAAAATAACCAGGGCATATATTTTGCAGAGACATTCTGTCTGGCTAGTTTATGTGGCATTGGTGTTTATTATAATAATAAAATTCATAAGCTCATGCAGTACTATTTAAGACATGAAATGCATTTTCTCTTTATAGAGGCCACATTTTATACTTGCCTTGGAAATAAATTATCTTCAGTACCAATGTTACCAAGGTTTTCCCCACAGGCCCATTGGAAACATTCATGAGTGTATAACTGGGCCTTTCACTAACAATTGTACATCCTGCAAGTAAGCCTGTGAGTGAGCCTGCCACATCCTTGTGATGAAACAAAGCCTGATTTTTTCTGTGAGACAGGATACTCTTTTCACATCTTATTAGATAATGGATGAGATGTAGAATCAGTTCTGTGGCAAAGAAACACCCCGGAGGCTGATCAGTTTGTCAGAATAAATAGGCATCGCCCAACAGAAATGCATTAAGCACTCCCTTTTTATGGCAAAGCATGCATCATAAAGAAAAGGCATGTCACTTACAACAAAGAACAGTTTGTGATAGTTTTATTCATTTTTTACTTTCAGACATGAAAAATATAATAAATTTTCAGTAACAAAATACAGTTGCAGTAAGCAACTGCAAAAATGCTGTCAGTTAACTTGTTTTTTATGGCTTCATTAATATTAATACAGTTACTTTGCCCTTGGAAAGGAAAGGATTTGATGTTCAGTCAGGATTTAGTACTTTTGCATAAATTTAATATTAGTAAGTGTTTAAAATTACTATAAGTAGCATAATTACTAATAATAGTCACACTTTCTTTTCCTTCATGTGCCAAAAAAAGACTGGCAGATTGCTATGATAATATAAACAGAAGATAAAATTTCTGTGTCTTTATGCATTTAGCACTTGCTGTTGTTACCCTTGAAAGATTCTTTGGTTGGAAAACAACCAACCCAAAGAATAAATCCCAAAGGTTCAAACCTACCCCTGCATTAAAAAGAGGATTAGCAGGGAAATCCCCAAAGCACTTAAGGGATTTAGGCACTGGAAATTAATATAACCTGTGTGTGGGCTATTACAGGCTTTTGAATATCTGTAAAAATGTATGAGATAGGCCCAAGCAGAAATCCTAAATCCAGTGACCTCAGAATAGGAGGTATTAAAAACCTCAACAGGGATTCAAATCCTGTTTTTAAAATCCTCCTATCATTACGATTATTCAAACAAAAGGTAAAATCAGACCAAACTCCGATCAGTTCTATAGAATTCAA
This sequence comes from Entomyzon cyanotis, assembly GCA_024500445.1. Classification (NCBI taxonomy): domain Eukaryota; kingdom Metazoa; phylum Chordata; class Aves; order Passeriformes; family Meliphagidae; genus Entomyzon; species Entomyzon cyanotis. The sequence goes on along the minus strand of JAKEPQ010001015.1, from coordinate 1,787,414 downwards.
ACCCCACAGATGACATCTGCAGTGATGCTGAATAAAAACTAGGATGGTAAAACCAAGCTTCAGTCTCAGTTATTCCTGACTGGCCCATTTATAGTGTTTTAAGTTTGGAAGTGGGAACAGAATATAGGTTTTTTTTTGGATGAAAGGAAAACGAGTTTGTCATTTACATGCCATGCTGGTTGGTTTTTTGGAAATAAGATTTTGCCATTTCCTTTTCCACAACATTTCAAAGATTTGCTTTCCCCTTGGATTAAGCACCACAGCTCTCATTTTCTCCCCTGCCTATTGCAAATGCCTTACCTTTGGTCTCTGATCATATCTCCCTATAGTGCTTATAAATATTACTGTTAAAATTATCTTTCTTCTAATTTCAATAAAATACTCCCATTCCCTGCACAAAGCTTCAAGTTTGAGCTCCCTTCCATTGCTTTAAAGTTATTCCTCCACTTAGACATTCCTTTTCTTTTTCCCCCCACCTCCTCCCATGTGCCTACACAGCAGAATGCAGGGAAGGTTGCAGTGAGATAGTCATAGACAAGCTTAAATCTGCAGCACTGCTAGGGACTCCTAGCAGTATGTGGGTAACAGCTGAAGCACATACCCAGATTCCTTACCAGGCTTCTGCAATCCATGTAGAAATCCCAACTGTCATGTCTTCCCTCCTATAATTATCCCTATTAGCTGTACTAAAGACAGACTATTTTTTGGCCAAAATGTGTCTTCCAAAACAAACATTCACATCCAAATTAAAGATATCAGGTGAGGAAAGATGCACTCATACTTCTTGTACAGTGTTTTACTGGCTCTTCAAAATCACTTTTAAAATTTGTATCTAATGTCTACTTTGACTCTAGTTTCAGCTTCCAGCCACTGCTTTCTGGCTTGCACTTCTCTGCTAAAATAAAGAGTATTTCAGTATCCCATACTTTCTTCCTGTGAAAGTACTTATGTACTGTAATCAAGATACCTCTGAATCTTGTTTAACCTAAACAGAGAAACTCCTAAGCTTCTCACTGGTGAAACCATTCATCCTCCCTCTCTCCTCCAGCCCCAATTCATATTCATTGCACTTTTGTGAGGATTGTCTTGTTTTTGTTACTAGTTATATTTGACTAATCTGTATCATTGCTGTGCTGCATCAGCAAAGTTTTTTTATATACTTCTGAATCATTGTTGAGTACTGAATCATGACAGGTTTGCTGACAGTCCCTGTCAAAGGCTGCTACCAATACCCTGCTAGGCAGAGATTCTTCACAGGAAACACTGCTTTCTGTGTTCTGCCAGTTCTCAGCTCTCATGGCCAAAGCACAGTGAGGCATCCATAGCGCATCTTCTGACAGTGATGAGACAATGCCACTGCTCAGACCCTAACCACACCAGCTGGAATCCAGCCCACTAAAGCCTTTTTTTGATATAATATGGTGATGAATTCCTTATCAGAATATTCTGTAGTTTAAAATCATACAAAAAGACTTGCAGAAACTGATTTTGTGAAATAACTTTTTCTAATCAAACTTGTAGTCTCATCATAGAATGAAATCAGTTTCTTCTGTTATGACCTGTTGTCACTGAGAATATATTGACTTGTAAAATCTTATAAAAATAATTTCTTCTTCTACCTTTTTCTCTTTTGATCACCCCTCATTCAGCGGTGGCTGTCTGGATCCTACACTACTGATGAGAATTGTTAAAATTAAAAGCTACTGAATGCAGGCAGGGTCAACATTTTCATCAGCACTGTAGCAAAACTTGTATGTAAGAAGTGCAAATGTTTCTCAAAATCATAACTACATGAAAAAATAAAACTAACACAGATCTCCTCACCTTTCATTTCAAATGCAGGGCTTACAAGTTTTACCTTCCTTCTCAGAAAAACAAGTACTTCAAGAAATCAACCTTCAATGCATCTGCTCACTCTTTCTTCTAAAATCAAGCTCAAAACCAAACCAAAAGAGTGCTACATTAGAATTCATGCTAAGGCTGAAATAAACCACAGCTGACAAGTGTTAATTGTATTATTTATTGAGGTACCAGAAAATGCACTTTAAGTGCTTTTGTAATGTGAGAAGCTATGGTATAGTCTAAAGAGAATACCAGAGAAGCCATGTATAATCTAATTTACATATGGAATTAACAGACATATTTTTATGTCTTCAAAACCAGTTTGGTTATATATGATACATCAAAGCAAAATAAGTAACATTCTAAGATACTCACACAGCTTTGATCACCGCAGCATCAGAACATCTTGGAACTGTAAGAAAACCTCTTTCATTGTATGCCAGTGAAGCAGCAGAGGACGGCTATTACTGTTTTAGTGACTGAAGCCTAATTTGCAGAAAACCTGGGCCACAGATCTCTAAAATTTCTCTCAATTCAGTGGATATGCATACCTAAATGCCGCTGAGGATTCACACCAAAGATATTTGTCCAAGATCACACAGCAGCATGTAAAGGAGAAGATTTCCAGTTTTTAGACATTGGACTCCCCCACTAGTCATCTCAGATCAGCCCTCTAAAGAACCACACTCTGGTCTCATAAGGTCAAAAATTAGCCTAATAGCAGTAATCAGTGAAGTATTTCCATGCTTTTCCCCCCCCTCTCTTTTGTAAATGAAAATATAATAGAGGAATGTAACTAAGTAGTCACCAACCACACAGGATATCCTATGAGTTCCAACCATCAAATATTTAAATGAGAAAATGTATAGTTGTTTTTATTTTATCAGACTAACAGGATTTTTTTACCAGACTTTTTTATTAAGAGTGTTTTATTAAATAGCAGTGCAAATAAAACACTGGATAGGTAAAAAGTTAATTATCTTCACCAGAAAACATCAGCATCTGGTAAAAAACTTCCTTGAAAATGTAAACTATAAGGCACCAAATTTCAATCCTAAAAGAGCTTTTGCAGTCAAACTATAGGCTGCTGACTGGAGCAAACATTTCTGTTGAAAATATGACCATGCCTTATGGGAAATCAAAACAATCAGGAAGTGACAAACAGCATGACCCAAGCTGTCTCTCCAAAGTGTTTCCATTTAGAAAAATATGGCTTCCAAATTCACTTTCCAAAGTACAAATTATGTTATAGTGACTGAGAAGCACATACAGAATTTTTAATTTTTCTTCTAAAAAAGCTCCCAAACCCCAGATTTCATGGCAAAAGACTTTACCATATTGTATGTCTTTTGAGTAACACAGGACTTGGATTGTGGCGAGAATTCAGACCACCATAAATACTTAAGATTAAGTATTTTTTACTTTGAAACTACAAAATTTGTTATTTATTCCCACCCAAAGTCAAAACCACTCTCCACCCTCCCCAAAGGTCACAGTCCTTGTCGTGCTGCTGCTGCAAAGCAATCTAGGGTATTGGATTGACTTTGCCTCTGGCACTTTGCTATATCCAGAACCAAGTGTGAAACCATTATCCACACACCCTGTCTTTTGGTATTCCTTGTCCTTACAGCAAGAAACTTTAAAAGCAGAATATTTACCATCTGGAGTAGCTATGTTTGCTCAGAATTTGTGGCTTTGCCAATTGTCAGTTACAGAAAAACCTGCAAATACTACAATGGAGATAAATGCCACAGTAGAAAAAGCATTCATTTCTAATGACACCAGTTTTATCAGATACAAGGCAATTGCAAAGCACAGTGGTACTTGCAGAGCAATTTTAGTCTTTTTCCTTATAATAAAGTACACACATTTACTATGCATATTTCAGCTAAAATCAAACTTTTGTGAGAAGCATGACAATCTGTCAAAACATGGTTTCAAAAATACAGCTGCATTCCCTGCAGCTTTTGCAATCTAAGGGCAATTTGCCGTCAATACTACAAGAGGCAATTTTCTATAAACATAAAAAGCTTTAAGCGTGGGACTGCATCAAGATTTCAATGTTTTCCTTTTGAATATGAAAGTGAAAGTCTGCTTCCTGACTTCTGCAAAACAACACACAGACTCATTCCCTAAGATCTAGACAATGGCATTTACATCTGAAGCCCCTCCAGTGATTGCTGGTGAGTTTGTGTTTACAGCCAAATGTACTGTCCTGGAGCTTGCCTTACATCAGGCAGCATTAACCTAAAAGATAGACTGGTGAAACAGACAGCATAGCTCAGAGAACCTCTCCCAGACCTCCCCAAACCTAATTTGCTGATTTATGTGGATGGCAATCTTATTTCTGCTTCCCAGCCCCCTTCTGAGTTGCCTAGTAGTCCAAGTGCTACAAGGGATAGAAGAGAAAAAGGAAGCAGGGTGAGACCCAGACCTAGATACTTCTCTCAGAAGTGACTTCAGGCTCCTGTGGGAGAAGAGAGAATGCTCATTCCAGATTCCTCTACCCATACCTACACACGAGGGTATTACACAACCTTGTTCTTAGCATGTTGGCTGGGATGTGAGACTTATTAGCGCATCCCAGAAAACAGGAAGGAAAAGCCTATAATGCAGCATTAGGAGCAAGATTGTGTGGTACACTGAAAGTATGAAAACCTGTTGGTTGTGCTATTATGTGCACATAAGAGAGTCATGTTCTGTTCTGAGTGAAGGATCCTACTTGATAGCTGACTACCCAAGCAAACATGTATCCAAACAGTGCAAAATTTTCAAAGCAGACCATGGCTTTGGTTGTCAAAAGAGGCTTGGATGGCCCTGGCAGAGTTGTACAGCTTTAACTGGAAACAGAACAATATTGTGCCCTGAAGCACTAGGAAGGGACTCCCAGTTTGATGCCAACCAAGCTACCTCTAGAAAAGGAAGCCAAACAAGCTTAAACAAAGTAAGCAGCTGCCTGCAGCAGGAGGCTGCTAAACCCTGCAAGACATTTGTGTTCCTGTTACCTGTGCCAGAGCTGTGGCCAGCCAGCAGAGAGAGCAAGGCTTCTAGCTTGTCATGCTACAGAGACTCTGACAAGACCTTAGATGTTAAACATTACTACTTTGAGGAGCTCCTCCCAGCCCCAGAAACAGCTGCTGTCACGGACTCTGACCCTTCCTTCAGGACCAGCTGTCACAGCTGCTCATCCTCCTCTGCTCTTAATTCCTTTGCACCAGCTTCTCCTCTCTGCCTTCTCATTTCTACGCAGCAGTAGCCCAGACCCTTTCCTTCTTCAGGTGGCAAAACTGAGTTTTACTTGCAGGTTACACTGCTGAGAAGATTTTGGGGAGCCCTGCTGGAAGTCTTCCAGCCACAGCAGTAATCTGCAGCTAATGCAGCTGTAGCATATTTGGGACCTGGGCTGCTCTCTGTGCATGGTGCTGTGTTACACTGGGCAGATGTTTCAGCACTGCTTGCAGATGCAGAACTGCAGAGATCCCTTACTTCTCTCTGCAGTACAGACATGACAAAGAAATTGAATTAAGTATAAGGTTCTTGCTGGCATCACGGGAGAGAAAAAAACAATTGTATATTAACTTAAATCTGCTCCCATTTAAGTAACTTTAGTAAATAGTACAGACACCTAATCACATCTATCTAGTGTATAATGTTTAGCAATTTCATGCCTGGACAACTAATAAAATGCAAAGTGGATGCAGGTTAATGTAAGATTTATAGAAATGATTTCCATAATAAATTACAAAGTATTTATATGAGGAAACATTGAAAAAACCCCAATATCATTGCTACCATATAATTTAGTGGAATGTCTTAGAAACTAGATGCAAAGGATAAGGAGATTAGTAATTTATGAATAGGAGGAACAATTTTAAAGCAGTTGAAGATGTAAAATGTATTAAACAGTGATTTTTAAAAGACTTTTTGTAATCTAGTGCCTATAATTCTCTGTCTTGAGTAAGTAAAAAAAGAATGCAGCATTCCACTTACAACAGATTGAAAGGAAAAATAAAAGAAAAATAGCGACAAATGTCTAAAAATGTAATATATATATGTAGGCATGTATTTAAACAAACGATGTGTCTCTCCCACTTGGAGTGGTAGAAATCCTCTGCTACTCCAGTGGTACCATACAGTATTTATCCCAGAGCAGATAAAGTCAGAGCATGAGTTACACTGTAAAGAAAAAAAGCTAGAGTGTACATTGTCATCACTCAAATGGATACAAAGAAATACTAAAATTTTACATGGAAGACAGCATTATTTTCAAGGATGGAAAATGCAGAGAGGGAAAATCATAGTTATCTTGAGATGCCTTTAGAATGTGGGAGACAATGCATTTTATAACAAGTATAACAGAGTACCTATTTTTTCTTGCAGAACATGCGACACTCTAACTGTGATGTAAAAGCTTTTTTTTAACAAAGTGGTTGAAAGCTACATTAAAATATCACTTTTCCCGGGTTTGAAAAATATGTTTTGTTGCGGAATGCATATATCAATTCATAAAGAATGTCATGAAGAATGAATTTTACTGCCTGTGGCTTTAGCTCCTGCTTTAGCAGCTTTGGAAAGCTATTAATATGCCCTTAAAAAGTACAACAAACCTATTTCCATATGATAATGATAATACTGCTGCTATGCATGCATGCCCTGGGCATTTGAGCATCTAGCTGCACATTTATATGTGCAAACAGACCTGGAAATCTGATGGATTCATTAATGTGGCTCTTGAAATGAACTACTGAACATGCAGGCTGGGAAGCTGATGAGAGCTAAGCAATTACCAAGTGCATAATTCACACTGAATTGCAATAGAAATCAGGACACCCCTTTCCTCGAAAGTTTTTTTAAAATATCCCTTAAAGAATATAGGCACCCCTCATACAAACTTTTATTCTGCGCCATTCGGACTGTGTTCCTGTAAGAATGTGCAAGACACACATACTTTGTTCATCTCCTGGTTGCTGGAATTCATCTACATTAAAAAAAGCCCACCAAGCAATATTGAAAACTTCCCGAAGATGGCAGCAGTGACACAGGAATTGACACAAGCTGGCTTTGCTAAGCATTTGCAGTTGAAAAAGATTCTTAAAAAATCATAGTCAAGAGCTATGATCCAGTCCAGGGTTACTAACAGCTGATACATGCAAAACCAGTCCTGACAAGACAGTCTCATAAAGAAGAAATGGTATTCAGATGCACTGAAACACATAAAAAAGAGCAAGGGGTGCTCCTTGTTTCAAGGGCATCAGATCTTACTTCTCTTGAAACTGGTAACAGCTGAAGCCCTGTAAAAAGAACATCCTTCTGAATATGACCATCAAGCAAATAAAATAGCATAAATAATGTATCTGGGATAACTGTGGTGCTGTTTTAAGTGTTTTACTGGGTTCATGCTACCTCCTATTTGTAGCACTTGCTTTTTAGAACTGTAAACACACATCTAGTCTATGTGTCAGGGAGAGCATAAAATAATGAACAGATTTGTGTGTCTCTCTGTTCTCAGAAAATGCCTAGCTTCTGCACAAGGATCCAGCGAGTGTGCCTTCCCTCTTAGTGACCAGATTAAAGGTATTAGGATATTTCTCTGAGAGAAATTTTATTTGTTTGTTTTGGGGTTTGGCCTTTTTTTTTCTATTTTTTTTGAGGGGGGAGGGGAAAATCTCAAGTCTTTATTCTGCTTCAAATTTATATTTGTCTTATGAAGAAGTGAATCCTTTAAAATTAGGGCATAACTAATCTACAATCATCAAATTCAATCCAAAGACCAGCACCACTCAGTTTGACAGCTGCTTGTTTCAAATTCTGAGTGTGAATAGTACTTTACTGGAAATAGCAAAAAAACCCACAAAACCAAACCAACCAAATGACAGCAACCCCCCCCAAACAAACAAACAAACATATCCCTGCATGAAATTACTCCAAATAGAGGTGTCTCTAAGTCTGAATATTCACACTGAACAACACCAAGAAACTTTGGGCAAATTTCAAAGACAGATGAAGGAAGACTGGGTGTTAAGCCTCCGTCTAAAATTAGATGTAGCCACACCTTGGAACTCCACCGAATCCAAGCTCTGAAGGATGGATTAAGACCAAGGATCTACAATTCCAAGTAATCTGAAAGGGGAATAAACTAAAATAAAAATTGTTTAGAAGCGAGAAAGAAGTTGCAAGAATTTTTTAAAACCATCATATTTGGTTCTTCTAAATGGAGCATCATCTTTGCAACATGTTCTACAAACATCTGGAGAAAGCACTGGAATAATGATGAAAATACCATACTTCATCTTTCCAGGAACAAAAGCAGATGCTTTCTGAAGAACACAGGTCTGATCAAGAAAACAATGATAGCTGGACTGGTTTATGCCAGGAATACTGTGTCAAAATGCAGAGCTCCCATTGAGTATACCTCAATTCCTATACTTTCTTTTTGGAAAAAAGGCTAGCTGTGTCATTTCAAGTACTTTTCGTTTGAAACAGAAATGTTTTTTTTAAACTAACAGAATTTGTGCTAATTGTATTCACAGTGTATATACCAAGTCAATAATGTGACTTCTTGTCTGACCTTTCAAACTAATCGTTTCCTGGTTTGTTGATCCTAGACAGTTCTGTAAAGTAATTATACAAACTACCAAAAAATGATCCCTGAAATGTGAGCTCAGAACATGACCTGGTTTACAGGAAATACAATTTGGCACTTGTCTCAATGCTGTTTTGCACCACACAGTAAACATTTTATCAAAAGAATCTCTGTTCAGATTCTGAATACATATACATGTGTATAAAACCAGAAAATATTGTCCTGCATCAGCATATACTGACAGGTAGCAAGATCCCTGTCTACAAAAAATATGCTCCATAAATATTTCATGTTTATCAAGATAATTTTACCACTCAGCAATTTGCCTACTTTTCTTTGGATTTCTGACATCTACAAATCACCCAAGAAGAACTACATTTCTCTAGTTGCCTGGGAGGCAGCACAGCAAGGCACAAGCAACCTAGATTTCTGGAGTGCTTTGATGACAATTCCTTGACATGAGGGATGGGGGAACCAACAAGGGGATATGGACTGCTGCACTTCCATCAAGGAAAAACTAGTTGCACATGTGAAGACTGGAGGCAGCCTAGACTGCAGCAACCCTGAATTGATGGAGTTCGGGATCTTGAGAGGAGGGGACAAGGCAAAAAGCAGGACCATACACCTGGACTTCAGGAGAACATACTTTTTGCCCTATTCAGGGCCAAAGAATACCATGGTAGCTGGCCCTGGAGAAAACAAGGGTCATGGACAGTGGCTGATGTTCAAGGATCACCTCCTCCAGCTTAACGCTGGTCCACCCTGACCATCAGGAAGTCAATTAAAAACAGTAGGAGACCTGCATGATGAATAAGAAGCTCCTGGCTAAATTCAGACATAAAAATGAAGCATGCAAGAGGTTGGAGCAAGAATCCAGAAGGACTACAAAGACACTAGTCAAATGTGGGCTTAGGAAAGCCAAAACCCACCTGGACTCAAATCTGGTAAGGGACACAAAAGGCATCAAGGAGTTCTGCAAGTACACCAGCAAGAAAAGGAAGACCAAGGACAGTGTGCATCTGCTGATTAATTGGGCAGGGAATTTGGTGACAAAGTACATGGAAAAAGCCACTGCAGTCATAGGACCCACAATTAGCATAAATTTCACTGCTACTAAACACATGATATGGAATTACACTCTGGATGGCACAGAGTGTAATAAATAACACAAATAACATTAAACCAAAGTGCTGATGTTCACTCTTTCCTCAGCACAGTCAGAAAAGCAGATTTCCTTAAATCCCAAGGAAATATGTATCTGCACGTGCATGGGTACAGAAGGATCACTCCAAGCTGGAACTTCTGATTAACCTGGGAGTAGATCAGACCTCTGTATAAAAACAGTTTATGCTTGACTAAAAGATATCCATGAAACAGTCTTGGTTCAAAAGATCCACTGCAAGGAGACAAATCTAACATCATACATCTGACTACCAGTGCTGGCTGAAACAAAGTTTGCCTGAAATCTAGAAAAGCATGATCCAGTCCCTCCAAGTACCTCTAGGGCATCCCTGTGCCTACCAACAGGTCTTGTTCTCAGAACTCTGAACTGGTACATTTTTTTAATTTCTGGAATTAATGACTGCAATGCAAATCATCTAGGTCTTTGGAATAAACACACATGGATGAAGAATTTTTTCTCATTCATTTACTGCTTCTAAGGAACCAAAGTGATAGGGCTTATTATTTGTTTTTAATAAGAAAGTGAGTTCAAGAATTTACCTTATGTGATAATTAGATTGTGGTCTGATGGTCTGACTATATGTGAAATTTCTTGCTATCATGGACAGTTCCTGGGCTTATGCAAATGGGCATGACTCCATTTTCTCCTGTGGAACTACATTAATTTACAGCTACTCAGGATGAGAGCCTACCTGCCTGTTTCTGACATCAAGGATATGAATTCATATAGCTGTATGGCATCAAGGTTCACTAGTCAAGCACAGCACATACCTAAATATTTCTCATTTGACATATTCTGCTGCAGTAATGCACCACCTTCTGCACTACTCTTCCTATTTATTCCATCTAAATTCACTTTTCCTTTCCATTTCTCTAACTACATTTACATCTTGACTCCCTTGATTGCATTCCTGAAACAAAAGTCAAGATATTCACTATCTTACTTTATTTTTTCCCATGCCTTTAAAAACCATTTGTCTTAAAGCTATTGAAATTCCTCCCCCCTTTTTTTTTCTTGCTCTCTTTCTCCCAGTACATTCATTTTCCTTTTGTTAATACCTGGAAGCATTACCCTTCTCACATTGCTACTGAAGATAGAATAAACCTTGTAATTGCTGTTAGAACGTCACAAAAGCAATAACACAATGATAACAATGCTAACAATATCACTACACCACAACAAAGAACAATACTACTGTCAAACACAAGGTGTATCATCTCTTCCTCTCATCCCCTTTCCAGCTCTCAAAAGATTCTGAAGTAGCCACACCTGGAAGCCTTCCAGCTATGAAGGCACATGACTTTGGTGTATTCTTGTGATAGGAGCAAAAAGGTATGTGTTTGGAGACACTCACCCTTTCTACCTCCTGAGGTATATCCTTAAGGCATTCTATGCAAATGAGCTGATGGTAATTAGGGTAGCACGAGCCAAATTCTGTATTCAGGACCCACACAGAAAGCAGATAATTAATCAAGGGGGGAAAAAAAGAAGAAACTTTGCTTTTCTTTATATATTATTCATATATAACTGAGCCCGAGGAAATGATTAATTAATGTAAAATCCCCACTACTTGAGCATTTATGTCTGTGGTTCTATTCTGTTGCTAGTAACAATACTTTGGCTTTTTTTTTGGGGAGGTTTCTTCTTTGCACAAATCAAAGGAGAGAGAAACATACCAATTTGTCACTGATAAATAAAAATGTATCATTTTTCTTGAAAGAATTCTAATCTGGTGGGTAAAATGTTGTAATCTTTTGTCTTTTCCCCTCAAAATTCAAATTCCTTTGCCATTGGGAAATTAGTGTAAAGAAAAGAGAAAATAGCCATGGTTAGTGCATGACCCTGTTGTATTTTTATTCTTTGACTTCAAAGGTAACGTAGCAGCTCACACAGGAAACAAAGAAAGGTTACTTTTGCAAACTGTCTTAAAAGCACTCAACAATAATAACCCCAAATCACTACAGCTCCCAGTTGTCTTCCTGCAGTATTTGGGGGCTATTACTGTAGCTTTTTGATAAATAAGGATCATTAGAAAACCTGGTTTCGAGTCTTCTGATGTCTTACTTTTATGTAGTATGTTTACTTCAACTGTGTGTCACATTCTCTTTCTGATTTCAATCTCATTTTTGGATACATAGGAGGTTGGAATTTTTCTATAAGCAGCAAAACAAAAAGAGGCAAAGCATGCCTGCTTGTACTGAAGTGGCAAAATCACATTTGTCAAATAGAGATGGACTTTAATTTGCTCCTGTAAGTTGTGATATCTGTTATTTTCCCACTGGAGAATCAAGTGTGCATCATTTTTCTCAGCTGCTTTATGAGAAAATTGTAGTTCATGAAAACCTGGTAGGTATTAACAGGAAAAGAATGCAATTTGACTTACAGTTCAAGTTATCTCTATTTCCTATTAACAGAGAGTGCTATGTTTTTAAATTAAAAATGGTCCAAAGCTACAAAATTCCAGGATTGTATCAACATTTTGTTTGATCTCAAGTTCAATGAACAAGTTGAAAATTAATCCCACGCTTAGGTTCAGCTCATTTCATACAGCCTCTGCTTGTGGACTCTAGCTCTTGAAGAGTCAGTGTCCACTTTCAGGAATTTGTTAAATGATCATCGCTTGTAAAGATAAGATTCAAAAGTCAGAATTAACAACTATTAGTCCTAGCTGATCCACTATCCTGGATGCTTGAACTAACTATCTACCTGTCTGGTCAGTACACACATACTCACCCCAGCAGAATTACCTGACAGCACCTGTTCTTGATGAGACACATACAAGCTTCTAAAGGGAAACAACTTTACAAGATGCAAACCCATGATCTTCTGTTTTTATAGTATGTATATACCACCAACACTATTAATATGACAATCGATTTAAAAAAAAGGAATTTCCCTTGAAGTCAAGAAATAATGCACACATTTGCTATTTTTTTGAAAAAACCTTCCTCTAAAGAAAAGGAATTTCTCTGATTTTTGACAGATGCCAGTGCTGCTGTGGGATCCAATTAGATGTTTTGTCTTGCATAATGACTGCTAAAGATATATACACATGGCATTACACAAGGAATTAAGATGTATAATTGCATAATGACTGCTAAGGATGCATACACATAGCATTACACAAGGAATTAAGATGTATAATTCTTAATGAGAGCTATGTCTAATGCCTGAGAGTAGCAGGCTAGACATTAGGCCCCCATTAAGAATAGGTTTAATTTAAAGCATTTGAACAGTCTCACTCAAATTGATCTAAAGTATAAGTGGATGTTTAAGCAAATTTTTTCATTAGGTCGTTACTCCTAATGCACAGCAAATTTATTTAATTCAGATTTTCTAGGAGCTTGTGTTAGAAATATATAAAGCCAAGCATCTAAAATAGATGATTACCTACATGAAGCCTTCCCAATATGTCACTTTTTTATGCCTGATAATTGACTGTTCAACCTACAGCAAGTCTTTGTAAATCTTGTTTTATTAGTGCCTTCTCTACTTAATTTCTTTCTTAAAGAAAAAGTAATTTGACATTTTGGGAGTATTGGTGTTTCTGTTGGGCCACCTCAGCCCACTAGCAGCTCTGCACTCAAAATGTGTCCACACCTGTACAGGTTTTCAAAGGAAACCAGTGTTATGCCTATCCCTTTCTTGACTTTGGTCTGAGTGCCTTCCCATGAAAAACATCTGATATAGGATGGACGCGCACCTGAACACTGAATTGTAGACAATGGGAGAGCTATAAACTTATAAAAGTAGCACTTCTGTTAAGACCCTGACAGTATAGGTGTCCATGAGCCACAGAAACCGTGAGGCTTAACAGGAGGTGTGGTACTCTGAGATAACAAACGCCTTGTGGGTGCTGAGGAGTGTGAGGCAGAGGCAAATGCTTTTAGTGACCTGCCAGTGTTATCTTGCAGCAACATACACACCTTGGAATATCCTATGAAATTATAAAATAGCCCCAAACTCACAGAAAATTATTATTACTTTTTTTTTAAATTTAACAACTAAACAACAGAAATGAGGTGCATAAAAATTAAATGGCCACTAAAGAACAAATAGCTTATGAAATGTTTCCTTTCTGGACTGCTGAGGAGACCAATAGGCAGGGACACAGGTGAATGAAATAAAATGTCACATACATCCTTCATGCTATTCAAGCATAGCAATTTTCCCAAAAGATCCTTCATTAAAACAAAAATGAAATAATGGAAGAGATAGTTTGGAAACACTTTTTCTTTTTTTTCATGCACCTTAATATTTCTCAAGACACACTTCTATTTATAATTTTGACCTGCATTTGAAATGCCACAGTTACTCTACCGCATCATACCACAGCCCTGAATAGACTCACATTTTGCAGCCTGCAATTTAATATATATGTATATATATATATATATATTTGTATGTATATATGTATCTGTAACTAGAATAAATCAATGCTTCCTATTAAACAAAATGTAGTGGGTTAAAGTTTTCTAGAAAATATGTAATCTTTTTCTAAAGGATTTTTACAAACCAATAGTCATCACTATTCACTTATCAAACAACAATAAGTAATGTATTAATTTGCTTGGAAATCTTGCAACCCTACAGGATGTTTTAGCAAGGACCAGGGACTACTCTGGATTTACAGTGTTTTGTCTTTTGCACTTAAGGGGAAAAAGAAAAAAAAAGCCTATTCAGCTACATGGGATTAAATACTAAGAGATATTAAACCAGCAAATTTCAGTTCCCTTTTGAAGAAACCTTTCAATAATGTCATTAGCAGAGTTTCTGAATTATACTCTTTGAAAACAGAAAATACTTCCTAATTTTGTTGGACAATCAATTACAGATAAGATAGATAGGAAACTTGTCCAGACCATCGCAATACCTGTCCTCTTTGTCCTGTGAGTAAATATTGGTTTTGGCTGGCAGAACTGTCCAAATATTGATTGCAAATCAACTTTTAAAAATATCTCTGTAGATGACTTGTCTTAGTGTCCTCTTGAAGCAGTGGGTTCCACACTCGTGAATTGCTTCACATTCAAGACTGAATTTCTCTTGTGGTTTTTTTTTTCCTGTGATTAATGGTCATATAAAATCCATATACAGGACTAAAATACAGCTTTGATACAAAAGCAGATGAATGAATGAATACCTCAACATTCAAGCAGCATAACATCAAGACTTTAGATTGTAAGAATTTCTTAAGATCTTATTTTAGTTGTAAAGATACATTATAAATCCACACCTGATATTTCTCTAATTATTTCACACGATATTACTTATGTCATCAGTATGACATATGCTGAGATGTAGTATACTGTTCTGTATACCATCTACTGTTCAAGGGCAAGACCTCTGGAGACAGTTAACATCTTTACCTGGACCAATTGGTACATCTGGAATATTGAGCAGGGCTGTTGGATATACACAGTCTTTTTCAGTTTGATCCAAACCCTAAAACTTCTCTGTTTTAAGAGTTCTCTGGAATGAAAGAAATTAGGAAAGCTTTTCTATGAGCATTAGCAATCAAGAAGATAGTTTTGCAGACATTTGTATAATGAGTTTGAGAGATGATATGGATTTTCTGATGTTTAATCAGGCTTGATGTTATAATGCAGCTCAGGACACTTGAAAGTTCTCTTTTTCTCTTCTATCCCACTGCCTATTAATGAAATTTGTGGAAATATGTCTGATAACATACAGTTAAAATTCACCCCATAGGTCACCAAGTTACTAAGGGGGCGTGAAAAATCAGCGAAGACACAGAAACAGTGCAGTTCCATGAGACTTATTTCCATACAAAAAGAGGATAAAAAAAGTGAGCTCATCTCACACTCTGACAGGCAAAGTTGGCTGATAAAGAGGGAACAGGAACATGGAGCAGATACAGAGCGATGAACACAGGGTAAGGACTTACAGAGTAGAGAACAGAGTGACATGTTCCATTGTTAAATCTGCTCCTCTTTGTGCTCTATATATCATTTTCTTTCGTGCTCTGTAAGTCTCTATCCTTTTTTCTGCTGTGTGTTCTGAAAGGAAGAGAGATATCTTTTAAAAGCCTCAATAGGTTTTTGGTAACCTATTTTATGTGATCATTAGCCTTCATTATGTTTCCATCATCTGATTTTCACATTACTTAGCTTCATTTTTTGCTTTCTCTGACTCTAAAAAAGGAAATGCACCTATATCCAGGTTAGCTTTTTGTATGCTAAACCCAAACACTTTCAATAGATTACTCTAAAGGTGTTCTTTTTTTCTTTTCTTTTTTTTCCATGGAAAGAAAACTTCATATTTTCTAACATTTCAGTGCTTAACTATTTGAAACTTGTCATTATTTTGGTTGCTCTGCTTTGTTCCTTTGTTTCAAGAGCAATTACACCCGGAGGCACAGGACACAATAGGAGTTACAGCATTTTTGATGCAATGTAAGTGGTGTCTTATGTAACAAGGCCATCCCCTCCTAGGCTTTGCTTCACTTTGTTTACCCCAGCAATACAATCCAGCATCTGATTTGCTTTCAGCACTGCAGCTGTTCTTTAGTCCAAAGGCTTTAGGGACTTTTCTATAAACAACTCCCAAATCTCTCTTGTATCAAATAATCCCCATTCTGTTCTGAGAAGGATTTTTTTTTTGTGAGTGCTGATTAACAAGGTAGCTGAGTAGAAGTTGCTTCCTTTCAACCTTCCTGCTGATTCACTCATGATAAGACCCCCAACATAGTCCTTGCAACACAACTGCTATTTCCAAGAGAGAGAATTTTGATGTCATAAACAAACATGAGCTCATGGACAAAACCTATCAAGAAAAAGCCAGAAGAAAGCTAAATATAGACTCATTCTCATGCCATTATCAGCTAGTGGTAATTCATGAATCATCTATGTCTATTTAAGACTATGAGAGCTCATAACTTATGTTGATCTTCCCCCAGAGATGACAAAACAATAACATTTTAAAGGTATTTGTTTTATGGTTTCTTGATTAATGAGGCTTTGAGATGATTCACTACTACACTCACTGCAGCAGAGGGTATTGGCAAGTATGCATGATGCAAGGGCAAACAGATTGACACATCAAACATAACCCATTTACCACAGACACAAAATGCACAGCAAATAAATATCTAAGGACAGAGCTTTGGAATGATTACCGTATTACATGTACAACAGAGGGTACAAACACGTCCTTTGTTTGTAGCTGGCTCTGTAGTGACAGCAACTGAGTGGTTTTGCTAAGAAAGTCCAGAACAGAGAAGAGCAGAGCTACATTTTGCCTTGCCATGGCTGCTGCCCTCTGGGTCCTGTGCTGCACTCCCAGGGGAGCAGGAACTTGCTTGCTCCCCCAGTGCACATGGATGCAGGGGAAACTCTGGGAGCATGGAGGGGAACAGGGAGTGGGAGCCAGGACATGAACACAGGGTGGGAATATCCCAGGAGGCACTGCCTACTTGGGTGAAGAAGGGAGTAAATTCACAGCTAAGTTGTCACAGATAGCTGAAGAGTTCTTTAAGATCAGGAGGACTCTCTGGAAGTTTCTTGCAGCCTACAAAGCCACTAAGAGTTGATGGGCTGGAAAGCAAAATGGAAGTAAAGGCACACTTGTAATGA
Organism: Entomyzon cyanotis; assembly: GCA_024500445.1. Taxonomy (NCBI): domain Eukaryota; kingdom Metazoa; phylum Chordata; class Aves; order Passeriformes; family Meliphagidae; genus Entomyzon; species Entomyzon cyanotis. The sequence goes on along the minus strand of JAKEPQ010001015.1, from coordinate 1,770,214 downwards.
CATGCTGAAAGATTTATCTTTTCCCAGACATATTTATTTATTTTCTTGGCCCCTGACTTTTGTATATTTAAAATCATTGCATCATTCTAGTTCAGTATATGGGATATAAATATGCATATATAGTTCTGAGTGTACATGTGAGTATACATACATATGAAGAGAGTATATGTAGTATCTGCTTTGGTATGTTTTTAATAAAATCGGTCTCCAGAGGTGGAGAGTTCTTTCCTGTTGTTTTTGCAACATGCTTTTCTTTTAAAGAAAAAGTGGGCCAGTTCAGCTTTACATCTTCTGGATAGTTGGAGGTCCAGCTATAATATACTGTAAGAATTCATTACTGTCCTTTTAGGGTAAATACCTGTTGGGTTCAGAAGATAAGTAAATTAGAACTCTTCCCTGTAATTACTGTTTTATAATGATTAATCTCCACTGTGTTTGTCTTTCAATCTCTTTATGTGAATCATGTTTAAGTAAATAAATGAATTTTAGTGAAATGAAATCTAATCACAGGGGAGAGGTTTTCATATCTTCTGAACAACATGAAGCCATTTATTAAAACTGACTTAACCTCTAGGACTATGCAATCCCTTTTGGTGTATGTTTGGAAAGGGGCTTGTGAAGGGAATCCTGTGGCTAAAAGTACAGCAGACACAGCTGAGACCCACCTGCAAAAAACTGAGAGTGAGATGCCCTGCAGCAGGTCTCACCCAGTGCCCAAAGCACGTCCAGTTCTGTCTCCCACATAAGCTTCCCCATTTCACTGATATAAGTCTTCAGAGGTCCAAAGACTTACTGATGAGAGAGAAGTATGAGAGGAAGTCCAGGCAAAAGAAAGGTTTCGGCCTCCTGACTGTGCAGACATCCTCAGCCCAACATTTATCAGTCTTTCAGAAGTGTAGCTGGGTTCCCAGTAAAGGACTGTAAAAAGGTAGTACCTTCAAATGCTTTTCTACTCTACTTTTTCTATACAAAGGAACTGTTGGTGTGTACTTCAGGCTAGATCCAATAAAGGATATGGGTGCACAGAAGTTAGATACTGCAGTATTTAATGTCCTAGAATGAAATACAGACACTTGCACAGCTACAGCAATCTGATTTAGGTGTTTAGAGCAGCACAGAGCTGCTGGCAGATAGATATATTGTTTGCCCACAGGGGCTGTGCAGTGTCCACAAAGGGCCTGGGACAGGGGTGCTCCAGGGCCAGGTGGCACCCAGAGAGGCTGGATGAACTGCCCAGAGTGGGAGCACAATAACACTGCCTGCAATTCACTGTCACACAGATTTAGAGTTGGGCATTATTGTGGTTCTGGTACCAGAGCAGTGGTGCTGGCACTGCTACTGTCCCTCACTGCTGCCAAGGTCCAGCAGTAAGAACTTGTTGGGGAGTAGAGCCAAAAATGATCTCCTAGTGCATGACAGCCATGCCAGCTGATTGCAGGAGCTACAGTGAGCTGACCCACCCTGCAGCTTATGGTGTTGAGGGTCATGCCAATGCCAGGAGTAACGCAAAAGGGAAAGCATGCCTCCTTTACAACTTCATTTGCACTAAACTGCATTTGCTGTGATGCCCCTGCTGGAGGAGCAGCTCAGAAACTCATTCCTCATATATGAGATGCTGACTACATAGAAATAGATCTGGCACCACATTAAGCAATGAAAAACTATATATGGAATGAGAATTTAAAATCAGGTTTAAAATGCAGGGCTTCAAAACCAATTCTTCTCCCCAGTCTGTTATAAATTATACAGCCTTCAGTATAAGCTTAAAGAAACAGCAGATCTTGACAGCAGTTAACCTCTTTTTTCATTACTGGGGCTCTTCCAGTTCCTTCAGATCAATAACCTTCCTCTGTATCTTTATAAATTTGAGCAGCAGAAGTGACCCCATCTTGCTTTTCTGCTGAAAAGTAGAATCAAAAAGTATTTTAATGGATATTTGAAACAGAGATTAAATTCTCTCTTACTTATACCATGAACAAAAGGCAAGAGAGAATGCTATATAACTTGGTACAGTTTTTACCCTTGAATTTCTTCAGATGACAGCTATTTTTGTAATTTCTTTTTACATTGCTTTTTGCGATCCTGGGAGCTTTTTAATATGAATTGACTAGGTTAAAAGGTGCCTACATTTCATAACCTATTAAAAACAATACCCCTTTTCACTTTATAAAGTTGACGTTGTTTTTACATTTTGCCATTTCTTTTAGAAACAACCAGGGTAATTAAATGAGGCAATCCACATCTGCTCTCCTACCCAGTAAATTTAAAACTAAATTTTAATTCAAGATATTTTATACCAACATGGAGCTTTTCCTTCTGTGCTGTAAGGACTAATGTGGAACTTAAAGCAAACAGAATGCTCACTGATCAATGGATATTTTAAAACAACAAATGCACAAGGGAAAATGTATATTGATTTTAAGTTACTTCACAGATTGATTTTACATTTATAATCTGAGCAAATTTAATCTGATAATTTCCTTTTAAAATTAAGTTATACTTTATATGAGTATTTTCTAAGTAGATACATCTCAAATGGAGGAAACCAGGCTACTTATGGATGTATGCCCTGTCATCTTTTTAAGGGTTTGCAGAAACTTTGTCACAGTGGATAGAATTATAAAAAGCCTATTTCCCAAGCCAGCTAACACTTGTATACATCATTAACTATAAATATAGGTAAATGTACTTCAGCTGAATGTATTAACTACTCAGATAGCTAAGTAAAAATGCAAGTAGCTACTGAATAATTTACAACTTGTTTACTTTTTAGATGATGACAAGAAAACAAATGCAATACTTTTGTCTCCTTTCACTAAGAATATTAAAAAAAAAAAAATCCATCATATCTTTCCAAAGACAACAGAGGAGTTTTTGATAAGATGCTGAAAGAGTCAGACAACATATACAGATTTGCAACTAAATTTGGTTTACTAGCAGGGCTTCTTTTATGTGTGGAAGCCATTATGTCTGCTGCATCTATTTTTGGAGCTCTATGCTTCTTTCTGCAAGTAACATAGCCATGGAATTATGGCTGTTATTGTTTATTATTAATGTTATTAATTCTGTTGAAATAATAATGCTCTAGCATCAGTTGTTGAACTAGTACCTTCATAATAATCTCCAGGGAAGCTAACAGTGGCCTGAAACACCCATATGATTGCTGTCTAAAGAGTGGAAACTGGAGGAGCACTGACTTCTCCTTCTGGTTCAGCTTTTAACTGCTGTCTCCAGCAAGACACAACTCCAGAATCTGCCCTTGCATTGCTGAATGACTCTGGGAAGTGCTTCAGAAACTTCTGAAAGGTGCAAACTGAAATCCTTCACGCGGCGGGTCAGACATCCCTTTGATTTCTACTAGTGCCACTGGCACTCAGTCTCCCCTTTCCAGGGATTCCTATCACTCTGCCCATAAAAATGTGAATATCCCAGCGAAGGACCCACGCAGCGAACCACTTCCTAATGCTTGAGAGATGGAGTGGAGCACTGCAGATTTCGGGAAGCACATGGGAGCATCTGTGCTCTGCTGAGAGCAGAGAGAGCAGAACCTCCCTCTGCTTGGCACAGGCACTGGGGCTGCCTGAGGCACCTCATGGTTGAGCTGCCATGGACGGGGTGATCACTTAGCAGCTTTTATAAGAAAGCTGTCACTAGTGCCAAAATGGAGCCCACTGTAACCTAGGAAACTGCTGTGAAATAACCACAGAGCAACTGAGCACAACTGCTGCACATCAGCACAGACATCAACATCTGGAAATTGTCCTTTAAGCTACCAAAAAGCCAGGGTTTCTCACTAATGACCTTTTAAAGGGGCTACCTAAGAGCTGGGTGCTTGGCCCATGGCTGCTCAGTGGAAAGCAGGAGGCTTTGCTGTCTTCCAAAAATGGGGCCCCAGTGGAAACATGACAGCAGCTCTAATTCAGGGCCTTGGACATATTTTCATCTTACCTGCGAGGCTTACAAGAAGTTTTTCAAAAATTATACTACAAGATATGCATTCCATACAACCTTAGAAAAAGCCCTTGACCCAGAAAGAACATGTTAAATGGAAGAGCTGTAAGAGAAACAATGGTATATGCAGGCTGCATGCAAAAGAAATGTCTGTAATACAGTTTGTACACCTTTAAGAAAATCTCCTTACCTTCAGATAGCAGGTTTTTTTTTGTTTGTTTGGTTGTTTTTTCTTTTTGGTTGTTTGTTAGTTTGGTTTTTTTCCCCCAAATGCAATTAGTTCTGCACTTTAAAGCTTTAGGATATTCCCTGAGAGCACACCACCCACCACCCCTGCCCCCAATTTCAGACTCACCCACCTGCTACTCATCTCAGTAGTCCTGTTAAACTTAATCACAGAATCACAGAATTAACAGAAGCGTTAAAAAATTCAGAAGCACTTCGCAGCACTAAGAAGGACTTAGTACCTTTTGGATAGAAATATCCCGATGCCCAAGATCAGAAAAGCCGTAAATTCTTCAATGTCATCAAGCAATACTGAAGCTATATACCTTTGCCAACTCCGTTGGCAATACTATGCAAACTCCGTTCCACAGCTAATCTTTCTTTGACTCCTGTGTTTCCTAACCATCAAAAGCCTTTTGGAAACACAAAAAATTCTGGAAACTTCACTCATGAATGTGATTATTTCTTCAATCATCAGGAATGGATCCTGTGATTGCCTATCACACAATGATAGAGACCAGAATCTGTACTTGCCTTTGCAAGGCCACGCCTTTCACATTTTTCTCAGTTTTTTGCCCTTCTTCCCAAGGTGCAAAATGCTAGTGTCCTGTGTACATATTTGTTTGAAATATATAAAACACAGACATTTTGAGTTACAATGACTACAACCAGAAAAACAGACATTGAAGATTTCTTACAACCAAATGAAGCACAGGTTTTTATAAGATTCACAGAAAACTGTGGCAAAATTCTTTAGTTGTCAAAGACTACATTATACATGGGCTGTAAATGAATGGATTTCAGTTCTAAATTCAGACACTCTTTCCATTCACAGAAAATTAAAATTATTCTGAAAAGGACGAATATCGAGTATCACTCTCTTTCTAAAATTATCTGACAGCTTCACTGGTTAATGACATATAGCCTGTCATTCCTTCAAAAAGCTGTGAAAACCACAGGTGCTGTGTCAGAAATGCATCGTTCTCATAATTAATAAAACCATAGGGATGGAGCAGGCTTTATCAGAAGCAATATCAACATACTCAAGGCCTTGGATCCTGCCCACTTTTGATACATTGCCAGTGACTCTGACTAAGAAGGTAAGTGTACATATTAACTCAGCCTGTGCAGCTGAGTCAAGGCTCTATATGCTAATACGACATTTTCTTAACTTTTGACTTCCAAGCTTTTCATCCATAATACTTTTGTAACAGATTTTGAAAAGGAACTTATTTATCTATGGAAAAGCTAATGTCCTTTCAGGGTCTTGGTTATGACTACTTACTCTTCTGAAGCTATACAGTGTCAAGAGAGCTTAGCTATAAGTGTTGAGGATCACAAACAAAATAATATGTAGAAATAATCTATAAAACGAATTTTCTTTTGCATACACAGAAAATGGTTCTATTGCTTAGTATATCAAGCTGTATTTGTGACTAGAAGTATCTACACTATGAATTCAACACAAGCCTCTTTTCAGTGCCATGCACAAGCTACATTTGACCATGAGTGTTTTTTAACTATAGTTTGACCAAAGGCTTTAAATAAATTCAGTGCAAATGTGTTTCCTCTCAAAATGCCCATGTCTTTGCACTATTGTAGCCAGACACAAAACAAAATGCTACCTATTGGTTCAAATGAAGGGAAGAAGAATATACATAGAAACTTCCCTCTTTGCTTTGTAAAAGTCACGCATCTTTTACAATGGATACCTCAGACTGCTTGCAACTTAGATGCAAAATGTGACATGCCAGCCACTAGCCATGCAGGGAACATCCTCATCTTCCAACGCTCTGAATGTGGGTCAGCTTTCATAGGAAAATTCTATTCTATTCAAAGTCAGATTATGCAAAATGCAGATTGAAGAATAAATAATAGCAGCTTATCTGAATGAAAAGGAAGAGATCCTCCTTCATGACACTCATTTCTATTTCTGCTTATCAGTTTATGTCTCTGTTCTGAGCATTGCATTTTTGCACGTGCTGGACTGATTCTGAAGCACTTTCTATGCCAGTCCTGCCTGGCAGGGACACATCAAGGTGACCCTGTCTAGACAGGGCTGTTGGGCAGCAAGGAGCTGCTGTCTTTCCACAAGATTTGGTCAAACTGCCTTAGAGACATTTAATAAGGGTGAAAGCAGATGACAAGAGCTTTTCCTTTAGCCTCTGGCTTTATTTGGCCTAGGGCAGCCCTTGAATTTACAAGGGCACCAGCTGCTAGAAAGGCTTAAAGAGAAGCAGAGCTGAATAAAGCATCTCCCCGGAAGGTGAATGCAGCCCTGGGCACGCTGGGAACAGACATGTTGCTGAGCATATGTCTAGGTCACAAATTTGAAATACCAGGATTTCAGTTTCCCTTGGGGAAACTCTGGACTCAGAGGGAAAATCTCAAACTGAACTACCAGGCCCTTCTCTCCCCCTTCCACCCCAAAAAATAAATAAAACAATACTTCCCCTGCCAAGGGCAAGAGGAAAAAAAAAGAAAAACAAAGAGGATGAGTTTTTTCTCCAGCCACTTAAGAGTGACAGTGCAGTCCTGCCCCATATCCAACTAAAGACAAAGTCCAGGTATCTTTGGATGGCAAAATTTACTATGCAAATGACCAAATTCAAAGTAATTCTTCACTTCTGTAGCACATTTTTATCTACACACACAGGAAAACACAACTCCAAGTATGGCTAAAATAGAGAATTTGGTTCTGAAAAGGTTGTGTTGGCTCACAGCATGTCTGCCGAGGGAGCATGCAATCTGTGTGTGTCTTTTTATACTCTTGACACCAGAGGAGAATGGAATGAGGGAAATTACATATGAAATAGGAAATGTAGGGGTTTTGAGTCACCACCCAGAAGCATCTTTTTATAGATGAAAACTGCAATCGTTTTGACAAGCAAAGTGTAGTTGGATGTTCTTTGTATAATTTGACTTATCTGGGTTTTCTTTTTATAGATCCCTTTCCTGCCCACAATGGCTATTTCCTGTTTACTGCCTTTTCCAAGTACCACATCATTTGCTTTCATTTGTAATTAAGACATTAAAAATTACAGCAGAGTTCAGTCATAAAAGCTGAACACTGTTACATGCTTTAGTAGTAGAATTGTTTTGTTCTTACAGACAATGGAGGAGAAGAGAGAGAGATAAAGTAAAAGTATTTATTTTTTGCATCACAGCAAGTATGTTCTCCAGAATGAAAATAACCATGAATTTCTCAAGTCTGACTTTTCTGTTAGAGGTCACTTCTATTTACAAGGGAATGGGAATTGTTATTTGTGACTCTTTATTGCTAGTGAGTTTAATGTGTTCTGCAAATATTTCTGTGAAATATGACATGCAATTTCATTTTGTGAACATTAGCACAAATAAAACTTGATGGAATGATATGTTTGCAATGGGAGGTAAGCAAGCCCAACCATACTTAAGATTAAACCATATTTATTTCTAAACTGAGTTACTATTCTGGAAAAAAATCATTGCATAATATTACAGTTCCAATATGAAATATCACCACTATTAAAAAAAAAAAAGTCTTTCAAATTCAGCAATAATTAACTAACCCAAATGTGGAATATTTTCAGTATTTTTAATGCTCTTATGTAACTCAGCATTCATTCAGAGAGAACAAGATAGAAGAGAAAGCAATGAGACTGTTCCTGCACTGCTTTGCTAAGCTCAGTATATTGTGTCTAATACTACTGGTTATGTAAATCCAATATTTATATTATAATTTCTGAACACATTTGATTCACTAATTGTGCAAATTTAATAACTGTGTTTTTGAAAAGCTGCAGTGTGCACCAAGTCTTCCAATCTTAATACAATTCAGTTTTGTTTGGCTTCAGTTTTCATACACTGGTTCTTGTTAAACTCCTACATTATTAGTTTTAAAATCCTCTGATGGATTAGAAAATCCATTAGTACTGTCCCCAGGAAGGAGATCAGTCATCCCTCAGTATCTTCTGCTTACTTAAATGAATTGAGCAGTCTCAATTTTTAAAGCATGTTTTCCAGTTCTAAAATAAATTCTATCTATCAGATCCTCCTCAAATTTTCAGCTGTTCCCAGTCAACTGTTCCCTTAGATGTTTTCACATCCAAGATTCACCTGTTTCTGTTGCATCATTCTGGGAGTGCATGGACAGTTGCATGTCCCTTACAACCCAGAGATCTGTGTCAAGGTCACCTCTTTATTAAATGTAATATATTTGGGAGGGAATTGTACAGCTGTGCAGGTATATTAAAGTACATTTGGTTTGTGATCTCAGTGGCTGAGAATGACTGCATCTTTGTTTACTGTTCCCATCAGTCTTTGTGTCATCCACCAGTTCCATGATGGGTCAATTCCATTTCTCCCCAGATCACTGATTAAAATGTGGCTTTGTACCAATGTCTATGAAAGTCCAATGAAATCACTCCCATCCAGGATAATTTCTCATTGGCAACAGCTTTTTGACATCTGTTCAGTACATTAGAATGTCATAAGTCACAAAGTCAACCCCCTTGCAATAAATCATAATGTAGTGTTTCTACCCAATTATATTCATCAACCAAATCTGCCATGACGTCTGAGATTTAAATCAAGTTTGTTGACAAGAGTTTCTCTTTAGAAAGTCATGCTGTCTGAAATTGATTATTTTCTTGTGCTTTGAGTCTTTAATTTAATTTCATTGACACTTTCTTGTTTTTGTCAGGAATAGTTGTCAGCCTAACCAGCACTTGGGACATCCTTCTTGACATTTTTAATAGGGAAAAGACACTATATACTGCAACAACAGCTGGCACTTCATCACTGTTGTTATTTCATTTTACCAGAATTTACCCTGTTCCAAGAGCCTGAACAGACTTTAGACCTCCTTATCTAGGACTCCTAAATGTGTATTATAGAATCTACCTATTTAGAAATATTTACACCAAGCACACATTTCTGTGGTCCTTCCAGGTTAGTAAAAGACTGGAAAGCCTGTGTGAAAAGTAAAATGCATTATGATAGCTTTATCCAAATACAGACCTAAAATATTTCTGGTGCACTATTGATAATTTTGCTGATTAAAATTAAATAGGAGACTACCAAACGGATGCTTTCTTTAACAGTGGATGTACTCATCTTTGTTATTCTTATCTTTTAATTTTTCATATCTCTAGAAACCATGCATATTTATTTAGCTCAGTCTCTAATTTCTTTTATTGATTTTTTTTGATCTTCTATTCTTGACAAGTTCTAATTGATATTAACAATCACCTATGCTTTCTTTATCCTATTTGTCATATACTGCTCTCTAGCTCTGTTTTAGGTCTGCTTTAGATAAATTATAAGCCAAAGCAGCCTTTTACCCTACTATGGTCAATAGAGGATTATGTTTCTCGAATAATAGATCATTACTATCTATTAATCCATTTTGAAGAGTTCATTCTTCATTTCAAGAACAGTTTATGTAATATTTATATTTATATTTGAAACATGTAACACCTGTACTCCAAATTTAGCAATTATATTTTGTGAAAATACTTCTTCATTGTGCTCCAGTGAACACATGATACATTTTGTACCATTTAATATTGATGTAAGCAGTCATGCTTGCAAAACCTACAGAATAAAGTGCTTTAGAAGGCAGGAACAAGCCTGGTGGGTTTGGCCTGTGCATTTCAATATTATGATAACTTTATGACTGCCTGCTCTCATTTTGAAAATGTTCATAAAACAGTTTCCTTACTAAAATCTCTAACAATTCAATTTAAATGGTTTTCTTCTCTGTCTTCTTAATTCAGCCTTTTTGTAACTTCCATGAAGAATTTAAGCTCTATAAACAGGCTGAAAAATCTAGTTAATACCTTATTCCAAATAAATGAAAATATGTGGACTTTATTAAAAATGCTGAGAAGTTAAAGTTGCTTATTATAGCTGCTTAGGTGTATTTTAATCTATGTCTCTATAGATAAAATAGTTTATAAAGGAATTTAACTATATCTTCACTGGAGGTGGATTTGAACTGAGAGTACTGTAACATTGAATTTGGGCTTCCAGAGATCAGACAGGGCTCACACCATGCCTTGGTACCTCCAGAACTGAGTTTAAAGCCAATGCTTAGCATAGGGAAATGTGACTGCCATTACTTTTCTCTGCTAAACCCCACCCTCTAGTGAAGCGAAAAAGTGCAACTGCATATTTTCTACTGGGTATAGCATTTCTTACATGGCTAGCAAATACGAATTCTGGTAAAATGCTTCCATTAATTCTGTGGATGACAATAGGTCCAGATATTGAAGTGTTTCCCTATTTCTGCAGGTGGCTGATGGTCTTCAGTAGATTTTTTTTCTCATTAATCATCTTTCCAGCTGTCCATGACCACACAGAAATCAATGAGACAGGATTGCAACACATCACCAAAATCCTCGCAGGTCCTTGGTGACTAAGTGCCATTTTTCAAAACTGTCTTTGAACAGACTACAAAGAACTACACAAGAATGTAACTGTAGCTCCTGAAGTTTTTTTAATTCAGTCTGGATGAAGTGCAGGGATCAGTAAGGAGCAGTCTGCACTGGCAGAAGGGTGAACTGGATGGCATTTCTCAACTCTGCCATTTCAGAGCCAAAGAAATTTTTAAAAACAGTAGTTAAAAAAAAAATCAGTCATTGAGTGTGAGAGCTCACAAGTGCTTAGGTATACCTAACAGGACACATCTACCAAGAAATAAAAACTTTTTCTTGATTTTGTATGGCATTTTTATATGCATCGTTTATAGTCATACTTATCCATGACCAAAAGGCATCTATCTCAGAATCAATGCAGCTTCAGAACAGTTTTGCTTACATTTTGCTGCTCAGGGTATCATGCACAGTGACAGGTAGTTCATGACAGCATATTCCAATAAATTGTCAAAACTGTTAGTCTGAGATGTGACAGCACACAATAAAATTAACTGTTAACTGTTAAGAGAAAAGATGCTTGCCATGGCTCTAGCACAGTCCCATGCACGAGGGAAGGTACTGAAAATGGCACTGTGTTGCTGAACTTCCTTAGCCTCTCCCATTTCTTAATCCAGACTGAGCCAAGCACTGTGGCTGATTGCTTTCTACTATCTGGGCTAATTTGTGCAGCAAGCAATTAATGGAGCTCTCTAGCACTGCTGCTTTTGAGACAGAATGTGATCCAGCAGCTCAGATTTCCTCCTCCCATTGCTATGCAAGGCCCATGGAGCAAGCAGAGAGAATCAGGCAGGGCAGGTTATTTCTCTTTTAATCAATTGGAATGGCACACAGAACAGGCAATAATCTTTCTGCATACTCTGTTTAAAGGAAATTAAAACTTTCTGGAGGATGAAAAACATATACACTTACCATCTGAATTTCAAGGATTATAATAATCCACAGTTATATGCAAGTGAGATAAAAAAAGGAATCTTCATTTGGTTTTAACAAGATCTAAAGGTGAACACAAATTTATCTGCTTGGAACTGTAAAATACATCTGAGATCAATGACAATTTGACTGGTATAAAAACATTAAACAGGTGAAAACAAAACAAGAAACATCAAAATAAGATTTTGCCTGTTTCAGTTTCTTCAAACCACATGGAAGGTCCCCAAAATAAGTTTCACTTGCCAACTACTTTTTTATGTGGTATCTGAGTTTCAAAATTCTCAATTTTGAGCTACTTTTGGACGAGATCATATCTCCAATGAAACACACACATATTTGTCACTTTTTAAGACAAAACAAAGAAAACCCTTAAAGGTTCTGACTGTGGGAAAAAAAACTATCTTACATAGCCACTGTGCCCATGCTAATGCAACCAGGCTTTAGTGAATTATCCCTTTGTTCTCTAGGAAGAAAACAAAATTTTGAAAGCATGGGACATATTAATGCTTTCCCTAGGTACCTGAACTACTGGATTTTGCCTGTGATGCTATTTAAATTTAGCATCTTATTAAGTCTCCGAGAGATGAAGTGACAACTAGAAAGTCCGTGATATATCAGAAGTAGTGGCATACCATGACAAGAGTTGACAGCACTGATGTTCTTTGCAATATGAGAATCCTTAATTTACAGCCACATTGCATAGTTTGGTTCAGTTTGATGCCCTCAACTAAGAAAAGATGTCTCCAAAAGTGCAATCTTATTTTATTAAATTCACAGTTTTCAGAGTTCAGTGTCATGCTACAATTTTAAGACATTTGAACATTTGAAAAATGTATTATCTTAGCCTTGCTGTACTGTCCTATATGCTAAGGTGTCCATCCTAAAGCTGATATTATAAGAAAGCTTCTGCTTATGCAATACATATGTAATACAGGTAGTACTCTGTCTCCGTCCCAAAGAAGGTGCAAATTTTCACTTCAAAATGTTCCTTAAAGTTGATCAGTATTGCTGCAGACATTCGCAATATTGGAAACAACTTTGGGAAGAGATATTATGCTACAAAAATTGATATCTATATTTTAGGTATTGCAAAAGTAATTAAAATGTCCTAAACATGAGGTAAAGCCAAGGATGCCCTTCAATTATTCTCAAAACTGTTTCTTTCCCCAGTTTTTTCTTTTGTCTAATTTTTGTTTTCTTTCCTAATGAAAGATACAGATATGTTGGTTTTGCAGTTTTCTCAGTTTCCAAGACCATTTAAGAATATTTTCTTTGCAAAGTAACAGAGCAGTAGTTTGAGATTCCTCCCTCTATTTTGGCCTTCATTACTTGTAAGGTAAAGTTATCCTTTGCCTCTTAGCCTAGTCCAGAAATGTGTGTGGGCAGGTAAGAATGGATTCAACATTGGTTTCATATTTTTCCTCTTATCTGTAACAGGGTTTAATAAAGACTTCTTCATGGTTTAAAGACATTTATTTTTATGCCTTTCTTTGAGAGTTGCTCCCACTGAGAAAGAAGAGAAGGAGAAACAAGTTCAAATGGCACATTTTAACTGTGAAGCTGAACAACACACTAGGAATTAGAAGTCATCTGACTTTTATGAGAACATTCTTATCCATTCAAAGGCTTTCCTATTTCGTGCTCTATTATGTACATGCTCCCAGATGGTCAAGCTATTTGATTATTGTTTCTTAATTATTGTAAAAATGGGAGAAAATGAAAGACTTCTAGCATAAGCACTAACCTGAGCTGTTTATTTATTTTTTCCTAGCAAAATGAATCCATGTCTGCCACTTCTTCCATAGGAATGTCAATTTGCAGGCTGACAGATTTGCTAATTTCTGCTATACAGGAAAAGATAACAAAAAGTGTCCTGCCCAAACACCTAAAAGTTTATCACCACTCTGTTTCATTTTGCAGGTTTGTATACATCGAACTTCAGTGATTTTCATTTGGCAGACATACCATAAACTTTGACTTTCATAAGGCTGCAAAAATAGCTGCAACTATTATATAAAATTTACCTACCTAAACTATTGATTAACTGAAGTCTCGAAAACTCTTAAAGAATTTTTGAGATGTTTTCTCTCCACAGCACTTCTGAGTGAAGGTGACAAACAAATTGACTCTCAATTGAGTTTGGGATTTTTGATAGTAGGTTTCCAGTTTCATAGAGGCTTTGCAGGTCCCAACAAGTAGCAAAACCCATCCATCATTCTAAAGGGCGACTGCTGGAAGCTCCCAATGCCTCTCTTTCAAATTCAATGTCTTGACATGGACTAAACCCATGAGTGATGTTTTGCAATCATTGCAGTCTTGCATGGTTGAATCAGGCAGCACTTCCTAAGTGTCCTGAACTTTGGTCCCAGCACGATAGAGAATGGACTTCTGCTTCTCTCTCCTTTTATATCAAATATATGATGAGCAACTAAGGCTTTCTCAAAGCAATCTATTGTTTTCTTCCCAAATTGTACACTAAGTTTTTAGCAGCTGACAAGTCAAGAATGTGGAAAACATAAAAGCCTGACATTTTCCCCAGCATATCTAAGAAAAGCAGAAAATATGGCTGGAGGGTTTGGGTGGAGCAGACATACCCTGTGTGACTCTGTCTGACTTTAATATCTAACAGATGGGGCTCCATATCACTAGATGTTTCTATTGTTCAGCATCAATTCTGAAAGTATATGCTTCTTACTGTAGGCTTGAAGGTTTAATTGACCACAGTTTTTTAACTGTGTTGAACTGTAACTCCGTTAGATTGTTTAGGGGAATTTTCCATAGGTCTGAAGGGCTGTCTTTTAATGTCCAACAGGTATTTTCCTAGCCACAAGCCCAGCATGCACTATAATAAATGTTGCCGTTGTTGTTATTATTATTATTACTATTACTATTATTACCTGAAGATTCACTGGAACACCCCACCTCTGTTTCTAAGACTAAAATCCAACATGAAATTACTGCTCATGTTACATTTAGTCATCAAAGCCTCCTACCACAAATAGAGTCCTTAAAATGTGAAAAACAGAAAAGGAGCCATTCTGTGGGATCTGGCGTTTTTCCTACATAATTTCAAGAGATCTCTTCCAAAATTTAAGGCTCTTGCTTCCTCAAAACTTGGTTTAAGACATTCAGTCTTGCAGAGATAAAGGAGGCATCAGGTTTTCCATACAAGTGTTTTCCACGTCTCCAAAGATTAGTGATGGAGTAGCGTTTTTCATGCCTGACACTGCATATTATGACATGCAAAAGGCTGCTCCTGTTTATACTGACCTGTAATCAGATAACAAACATGTAAAAAGTGATTTAGCTCTGATCCACTTGGCCACATGTCTGTGGACATCTGCATTCCCAGATTATTGCAACAGTTCCATATTTTGCCTTGAAAAATGTCAGAATATTTCCATTCAGAAATATTTGTTGTATCTGCATTGACATATATCTGATTATTGCATCCTGGGAATATAAAAATAATGTTTCACCCGAAACTTGGTGAAGGCAATAATAAAGTTGGATTATTCCACAAGGTTAAAAAACCCCATTTTTTGTAGCATGATTCTTCCAAGGCAAAATGTTGAAAAAATATACTCCTTCATCTTAGTCACATCACTCCAAACATTCTTTTAAACATACAGATGTCTTTTTAATGTTTGATACCTTATCCCAGAGATAATTATTTAACTATTCAGACTGGTTCTCTGATGCACGTAAACAAAAAACCACCCCTATTACTACTATGAGAAGAAAAATAAATACAACAGTGATTTTTCTCTGGGTGGTTTATCAGGCTCTTTCATACTAGGGAGACCCTTAAAAATCCCAGACTAGTCCATTAGCACTAAAAAGATTTTCTTCCTTGATCTTCACCAACTGTATGCAGAATAATTTAGAAGTTATGGTTAAGTCACTGATTGGATAATGAACTGGGCTCCTCATTTCTTCCCACCAGGATCAACCCCCCTGAGTCTATTCTTTTTCTAAGGTACAGTTGGTGACAAAAGGATATTAGCATTCTTGTAGTCTTCTTTCTCAAAGGAATAATATGTGTTTTCATCCACCAAAGAATCTTTTCTCCTAGAAAGGCTGATGGAAATGGTTTCAGTAGAACTCTTGTATGTTACAAGACCAACTCATGAAGTCACTCTCTGTGTTTTTGTACTTAAAATTGAATGGGTATGTGAACATTGCAAGTGCTACTAGCAGGAGTTGCAGCTTCTCCTAAAGATACCACCTTGCTCATTTAAAAGCTGTGTGCCTCATAGTTTCAAAACCACATCTATAAATTCATACATATGCTGAGCTGAAACCTGTAAAGAGGAGTAAGAATTTCCTAAACTACAAAACACCTCATCATCTGCAGCTCCCTTTTTAAAGAGTTTCCTTAGTGGGAAAGTCTGCATTCCTATAGGCATGGAAATAAGCTTGTAAGGTCAGTGACTGGCATTTTTGATAGATCAACTGAGAAATAATTAATTTCTACTTATCATAAGATGCTTAAAAAATCATTTCAAGTTTAAATTGACCCAATTAAATAGAGTTACTTATTCTTACATATATATAAGAAAAGATATATTTTCTATTATATATATAATTTATATTCTTCCACATAACTTCTTTTAAAACATCATGTTTGAATAATATTTCTATTTAATTTAGATCATTTTCTTTAATCCAACCTCTTTGTGGCACTACAAGCTCAGCCTAAAACACCCTGAGTGTTTTCTGAATTGTTCAAAATACCTAAGTAGAAAACTTGTTTTCTTTTTCTCTTTATCACAAAAACATCTTAAAATAATTATGACATCTCTATATATCTTAGCAAAAAAAGTACTTGGTAGGAGTAGCAGCGACTCAATTGTTATTTCCAGGTAATGTTTCCTCCTGGTAAGATTCCACCATTTTGATAGGAAAAATATTATTCTATCTAGAATAACCTATTGTGCCCATTGCACTACAGCCGAGAAATTACATTTTTCTACTGCTGGTATCTAAACAGATGTGATCTAGCTTGTCTAGGTATTACCCACAGAAATAAAACACTTAGTTTTGTACAACAGCCTATTACAGAGATAAAATGGTGCAATCCTGATAAAGATATAGAAAAGGAAAAGAAACACTATTTCATTGTGAGAGTGTTTTGTGGATAACAAGCAATAAAGTAACATTTATATTATGTGCTATAATTACTGGATAGTGCAGACTGCAGTTTTATATTTTTTAGATTTGTGTCATTTCTAACTGTCCTTTGTGGGTTTTTTTTGTTTGTTTTTCTCCATAAGCTCCTTTCTTGAGATTCTCTTTTATAACTAAGTTTGGTTTCCAGTGGTTGGCCTCCACTTTTCTTTGGAAACCTCTACTGTGATCAGCTGAAATAGCATTTTCACAAAGGTAATTCTAAAAATGGTTACACTGTGCAATCATACATCTAGTCACACTTCAAACTATCCACACATATTTAAAAATACTATGACTTGGAAAGGGACCTCTTGAGAAGCAGTAAAAAATGAGGGGCAAAGAGGGCTGGGTAGAGGAATAATGTTCTGGGAGATCAGTAAATGTGAAGACATAGAAAAAGACAGAGCTCAAGGCTAAACTTCACCTGTATGAATGGCACTGATGATGAATGACAGGGGTTTCTTTTTTTTTATTGCTTGTTTTTAGAGGACAGCATGTGGGGAATGTCTAGGAAAATGTAATGCTTGATGGATTTTTGAGAACTGCAATATTGCTTTAGACTCAGTTAAGGATACAATTTTAAAATACACTTAAAAATGTGTATTTTGAAGTATTATTTCAAAGATTTAGTAAACAGGTGTGAATAGGAGCACTTCCATCTTTTGTTTCTCTTGACCAGCCTGTGAGACAGATTGAGTGAGACAGATTTATATGTTCCGGTCTGAAAAGAAATTCATTGCTGCGGGAAAAATCCCAAATGTCTGGGATACCTTAGGAGCTTAGGCTTCAGGTGAACACAAACAAGACAATCAGAAGAAAATAAATCGCACACATAGAGCTATGAATATTGAGTCTGGCGACAATGTGCCCCAGGATAAAAGGAAAATATTTGAGAGTGTGGGGTCCAAATGGGAAATGTGCCCCGTTTTACTCTGTGACAACACTGGCCACTGCTGAGGATCTGCATGATCCTGAGCTCACAGCTCAGGAGTATTGTGAAGACTCCACAATCATGGACAGTGATGACAACTTATAGCATTTTTATCTG
This sequence comes from Entomyzon cyanotis, assembly GCA_024500445.1. Lineage (NCBI taxonomy): Eukaryota > Metazoa > Chordata > Aves > Passeriformes > Meliphagidae > Entomyzon > Entomyzon cyanotis. Next base: position 1,752,469 of record JAKEPQ010001015.1, on the reverse strand, counting down.
AATTAATAACAGCAGCAACAGCTTTTTTCTTCTAGAATGCTCATCTAACAGAAGAAAGGGGAGATGACAGCTTAGGTAAAAAACCTGTTAAACTCACTGTATTGGACAAGTAACAAACAATCGCTGTTACTTCACTCTTTTCATCAGAATATCCTGCTAACATGGCAAAGCATTAAAACACACATATTTTTCCTAACATAAATCATTGACTACTTCCTTATTCTTGCTCCTACTTGCTGCTCATTTCAATGTGGTGCTAATTGGTTGCAATATCTGTGTACCACTGCAATCTGAGACTCATCACACCACATTTCTTCACTCTTTGACATCCTGCATGTAATCCACTACGCCAGCTTTCGCTACTCATATGGTAATTGAAATTTTAAACCCCATTTTATATATATTAATGCAATCAGATGTGTTTTTAATAAATGTTTGCCATATATTTAAGGAAATAAGAAGATTGTTGATATTAAGACTGAATTTTTTCTTTCCAGGCCAAACTATGCCCTGAGCTCATCTTATTGATACTTTACTTGGGCAGCATGTTTTATAACCAGACTGCCCTTTTTGCACTAATGACTCACCACAGCAATGAATGCTTTCTAAACATTCAGAGGACTTATGGTATTCATTTCTTGACATTCTTTTTTCACAGATCCAGAGTTACTTTCCAGTGAGGTTTTAATATCAGGTAGTCCTTTCATAATTCATGGCACAAATAGGTAGCATTTAAAATAGGTAAGATTAAGACATTTCAAAATAATTTTGCTAATAGATTATACATGTATTTAAAGAATGTAATGTGTAAAGATAATAATAATAATAATAAAAAAACCTCTTTACAAACTTTATAGCCCTTAAAAGCATTTGAAGTTCCACTTTAAGACAGATAAACTGAGGTATAGACTACCTAAGGCAAAATATTTAAATGTGGGCACCTGACACTGAACCCCTGTTTCCACATTTAAATTTCAGGGCTATGTAAATTGATATTTCCCAAAAGAAGATGTTCCTGTAATTAAACCACTCTCAGGGATACTAAATATCTTATTTTTGTTTCCATTCCTCTTGGAATTTTTTTTACTATGCCACAGTTCCCAGTGGTAGTGTTTTACCACACTGGTCAGGGACAAGCCATCTAATGTAAAAAATGCATCTGTAAGCCAAAATGACAAATACCACCAAGAAGGTATTGACAAATACCTAGTTATTACAATAGTGAATAATACACTATCATTTTATTGTGCCGTTTGGATTTTAGTGACTATTTTAGACACTCAAGTGAAAATACATCCCTTAGCTACTTTTCAGTTTTATATGTAAACTGTAGTAGTAGCAGAAGCCAAAAACTTTACATCAGGGCCTTTGTCTTGAAAACAAAACCCTCTTTACTCTTAACAATTTTCCACTTTTGGTCAAAAAACTCAAGATTTAAAAGTAGGAAAGCACAGAAGAGAAGGACTAATATGAAATCTTGATTCTAAAATAATGAATGATTCAGTTAATTACAGTAATAATCGGAAACTATCAATGGCTTAGATAATGTAATAGTATTCATGCATTCGGAAGGAATCCAGCGGGTATGCAATTTTCTTCTTTTTCTGGTGTGACTATCAAAATGGACAAAAAATGTATAGCTATATTCATTCTACCCCCAGGCAGCTCTAACTGTGGTATAAAAAAGAAATCACGTATGGTAATAAGTATCAAACAAATGGTACCATAAAAGCCTATCCATTTATATTAAAATCCTTTCTGTGATCTGAAAGAAAGTAATGAAAACCCCAGCAAATACAGTTTACAAGCCTATGTGAGGCTTGAGAACATTTGTCACATAAGCTCAGACTCATCTATCATTAGAGGTCAGCTGTGAAGAAGAAAACAGATTCCCAGAAGCCCCAAAGAAAAATGTTCTTGAAAAAGCAAGGTCATGCAGCAGTGTGTATTCAAGAAACACTAAGGTCTATCACATCAAAAAATGGCAATATGTGTGCCATTGAAACCTGAGAGATGGCAGTGGTTAGCCTCAGCCTGGAGTGCTGAACTTTTTCTGTCTAGATGTATTTTGACAGCATTCTCCTCTGGTCACTCATGCTAAGGCAAAATCTAATTCCTTTCCTAGTTTGGCTGGTTCAGTTTTATCCTCACAGGAGGCAGGATAATTCCAGTGGCAAAATATTTTGCTCAGCAATGCAAAAAAATAATGTGTTATGAAACAAACAAACAAACAAACAAACAAACAAACAAATCTCACTAAATGACAACATCTGCTACTTATGGAAAGTCCAGCACAAGGTCTTTTTACCACTTAAATACTCCTTAAATCTTTGTGCTAGACCTCCTACTCAGAAGCGAGCTATGTGGAACATTTTAGCAAAAGCATGAGAAAGCAACTGTGTAATCCATAAGGAACTACACAGAAATTCTGAAATATATAATTTTATTATTCAGAATAATTTAGCATGACTAAGGTTAACAGAGGGTTTATTTTTGTGTGCTTAACCAAAGGCCTGATTCAACTTCCTTCCCTGAGAACTGCTGAGCTGCTGTGCAGGCATGGCCATGGCGTTGCTTGCTGCCCCAGGTCATTGCTCCTCTGTTCAGACCTCTGAGTTCACCTCTACAGTGTGAAATCACTGAAGGACTGAGGCTCCTGCTTTACAGTTCAGCTGTGTAAAAAAGGAGCAGAGACTTTGTGGAAGGTACTAACTCAGTTACTTTTTATTAAATACGTGATGTGCAAAAAAGCCAACAGATATTTGATAAGACGAAATTCTTGCAGTGCAATGTATTTGCTCTTGCACCCCCTTCCTTTAAAGCTGAATGATTCACCTGTGATGAAATTGCAAGGACTTCCTCTGCCTCAATAGGGTCCTAAAACACATCATCTCTGTTTCCACTGAGGAAAATGGTCAGAGGCATAGAACTGTCTGTGCTTTTATAACCTTTCACTTTTCTGTGGCATAGACTCCTGATCCACTTTGACAGGTTAATACACATCACTTATAGGCAATGTCACCCCTGCTAAGCTAACTGTCTTGCACAGAAGCCAACCTATTGCCCTGAATCAATTCTTTTCAGGGACAGAAGATCTGAAATTGAAGACTCCTTCTTGTCAATCCTGTGCCCATGCTTCCTGAGGCTTTCTTCCCACACAATTAAAACAGAGAAAAAAAGATAATAAGAAAGTAAAAACGCTCTCACATTCACATGAAAGAAATAATCCTCAGCATTAGTCAGGACTCAGAAACTGATTGTAAAGAGATTATCCAAATTATTCCCCTTACTATGAGCCACAAATTTCTTTTGAGTTTTCTGTTCCTGCTTTTTGAAAGCATAAATTCCAAAATAAAGGTCTCCTAAACATTTTTGTGAGATTTCAGCCACAATCAGCCTCTTAATGATAATTTGCTCTTCCATATTGCAATCAAATATTCATTTTCACTTTTCTTCTGTGTTACATATTTCTACTGGTACTTGATTTACAGCTATTTATGACTATCACTTTTCCATGTCAATCTGCCTTACTTTGGTGATTCCTATTGAAGCGGGGTCAGGTGGTTTGAGTCCCTTAGATAACCATCAATAATGTAAAATAAAGTATGTGATAGACATAAGTGAAACTAATCTAAATCTATTGACGTATGCATTAAGTGCTTGGCATCAGTATTAGTGTGGCAGTACACAAAGCATGACACAGTTAGATTACCATAAGTAGCAAAGAAGATTAATATCTTTTATCTCTTTATGTCATCATGCAGAAATCACATCTTAATCCTGCTTTCTATGTGGGGAAAGAATATACTGTCAATTACGAATGCTTCTATTTTATTTCTTACACATTTGCTGGATTGCTATCAGTAGCAATACTGTAATGCTTATTTAAGATTTTCTCCCATAGAAAAGCTATTCACTCAATCTTCTCTCATTATAATAAATGCACTGTGCTTTCCCCTCACTTTCACCATCATGCAACTCCTTTCTCTTCCCCTGTTAAACCTAGGCATTTCTCATATGTTGTTCTCTTCTGAGCCTTCATTAAATCTTCAACCTAGTCTTCCTCCTGACTGCTGTTGCACTCATTCTCCTCCCTCTTTCCATTTTCATTCCCTTGGGCCTGTCTGGACCTTGGATTTTGCTCACTCTTCTCTAATCCACTGTCATTCCTTTGTTTCCACAACTCTGTCCTTTCCATGCTCTCTAGAAAGGCTCAAGTTACTCCTTCAGCTTAAGCAACTTTTTGAGCACCAAAATATTCTTAACATTTTGAGCATAAAAACATTGTTAACCATTTCTTACTGGTTTTGGGTGTAACAGTTTTAATAGTTCTAAGGATTTTGTTCTTTATTTCATTCTCTTAGTATAATATATTTTGGGGTGATTTAGTCTGACAATAGGCCTCCTTCTCTACTACATAATGCCTTTTCCATCCACATTAAATTTTTCATATATCTCCAGCCTTCTCATAGATTCCTAGCCATGCCATAAAGTTAAATGTTTGAATTAGAACTCTCTATTTTTCTCCCTATTGTATCTTTTGATTTTTGTGGGCAAGATAATTATGTTTAGATGTGTAACTTGGTACTCTGTTCATTTTTATCTATTTAATTTCTTTGTGATGCTTTGAAGTGTTTCTCCTGTTCATACACACATCTGGAAATATTTGATGAGAGCTGCTCTGGCCTGTGTTCTGGTTAATAAGATATCCTCTTTTCTTGCTTCCATTCAGATTGCTACTGCAGAGACCATTTACCTAACCAGTGACTTCAGTTACGTCACTGTCCCTCTGCATCCCCCTTCATCTTTTTTTTTCTTTACAGATTTCAGCAAAAGCTACCTGTCATCTTTGAAAGACCTTTCACAGACTATTGCTTCTTTACATATCATCTGTCATTCATCAACACAAAATATTGATTCCCATCCTTATCAGTCCACTGTAATAATGTCAGCCTCAAACACCTATTATTGTTTTCTACCTTAGTGCACTTCCAGCTTATAAAAGCTCCCGATAACCACAGAGAATTTCTTTCTCCAGTTTCACATCCTTGACAGTGAAGCATCTGCTTGCTTTAAAGTCTACCTACAAAAATACTTGAGAACAATTAGGACACTCATCTGCTGAGATTCCTCTTTCCTGTCCTGTCATATAATTTCCCAAATACCTTCACTTCTCTGTCTCTATCTGTTGTCTTGTGTCTTGTCTTTTTATTGTTACCGTATTTTTTGATATATTTCATAGTGAGTTTTGTTCCTTGGCTATTACAAATAAATTGTACAGCAAAATAAAACCCCTGCATGTTTGAATACAGGTATGAGTTGGTAGCAACACCATATTTAAGATCAGAGGGAGAGCAGAGTTAGATTAATGAATGTAAGAGTTTCAAACTCAGTAGTACACTTATTTCTAAATTGTACTTAATTGTATTAAAAGTAGTATTTCTTAATGCTACTTAATGTTTAAAGCTCCTTTCAAAACAGTTTAAAACTGCAACCACTCCATAAAGATGGATTTATTGTACAATCCACAGAAATAAACTTTTACATTAAATATAAGCTACATTTGACAAATTAAAGTTCAATTTTATGAGAGACAGACAGGTTATGGGGTAAAAAAAACAACAAAAAATTTTCTGTTCTCTTTCCCATCCATTCTTGCAAAATCCTACTGAAGATACAAAGTAGTTATCAGCAATTTCCAGAAAAAGGCTATTTCAATACCAGTGTCTTGGCAATTGCCCATCACTATCCTTAGTAAGCCTATAGGAGACATTGTTTAAAATCTATAGCTGTATTCTTAGGAAAACAAAAAACTTTCAAAAGCATCTTGACACTCACTGGTTCTTCGCCCTGAATGACCATGCAGAGAAGCCCAAGATACTTTCCAACCAGACAACAGAACAAAAAGCAAACAGATCTATAATTAGGTATAAATCCCTCAGCTGAATGAAAGGCTATTATTGAGCCTGAAAATGGAGTTTGGAAATCCAGAGTGCTGTATGTGCGATGGTACACATTATAACCAGGAACATTAGGGAGTCTATTATACAGAAGCAACCACACGCCCACACAATAAAAGCGGTGTGCTCGTGTTGTCTTCCCTTTGTAAAGCTTTTTGGAAAAATGATAATAATAAAAACATATAGAGCAATTTTGAGTCAGGAATTCAAAGGCTGCAAAATCATTATCTGACACAGGGAGAACTATCATATGGGAAATTACTACCTTCAGTATTACCTTGAATGCTTGAAATGCTTTATAGAAAAATGAGAAACATTTTTTGCTTATTACTAAGCTTTCAAAAAAAAATTTTTATGTGCAGTAACATTCTACTAGAAAGAGGTGCACTTAGCTCTGTGGTGTGCCAAGCACTCAGGTGCTCAGACGACACTGTCAGCCAGCCAGCCACAGAAAGTCCTGGGAGTCTGGCTTATGGCTGGAAACTTTGTATTCAGAATTTAGAAATGGCCTTTCATTTTCATCATCTTTGTGAAAAAGGAAGACTGAAATTTTAATTAGTAGAGTGAAAAGAGATGTAAAACAATCTTTCCACACTAATCCACCAGTCAGCGGGACACCATCTAGCTGTGCTTCCTATAGTCTTTGTGATCCTGTCATGTTACCAGGGCAATATGACTTCAGCACCACAGAACAGTAGCCTGCCTATTTACTCCCACAGCATCTTCTTAAACATGTGTAAGTTGCCCTAGCACTTCACATAGTCTCAATCAGAAGAAGTTTTTCATTTATTCTCCTGCATTCAACTTCAATCCCATTGACTAGACTTAGTGACAGGAAACACAAGGATCAGGACTGTCATGGTTCCACAGTGTAACTGGGGACTTTGCCCCTTTTAAATTTAAGTCACAGCTTCTCAGTAGTACAACAAAATTGCCTCTACAAAATACTGTGACAAGGCCAGGCTGTCATTTCAGTAGTGGGTCACATGTACTCTCTACAAGTCACTTTTGAGCCATGAAGACTAAACAAACATCAGAAAAGGAATGGGGAAAAAAAGATCAAACCTGTTTCAGTTCAAAAAAATTTTTAGTGGCAGAGAAAAGTCTATATGAGATTTTACATTCTTTGTTTCCAGCCCATAACCTTTAGAAAATTATTTCTAGTTCAGCTTTCCCTTTTAGCTCTAAGGCAGCAACTACAGGACAGGTAGAATAAGAACATCAACCTCTCCCCATTAAGAGATCCAGATTACATTTTAACTGAAAATTCACAGATGAAATTATAAAATGAGGATCTCAGACTAGTTATTTAAGTATATCTTTCAGCTATGATAATAACACATTAGCAAAAAAAAATAATAAAAAAAGCATATAAGAGAGCACTATCCATACTCGAGCTGGATCTTTGCATTCACAAACTATTATTGGCTTTAAGTTAATCAAATTCATGTATCATGGTTTTCTTGCAGTGGTGGTGTGCCACTTTTGACTGAGTGAAAGGAAGCTGATAGCAGCAAAGGAGTGTTTGGAACACTGCAGCAGGAGATTCTGTAACACACTCTCCCATCCCTTTATGATACCTCGAGGGTTCAGCCTTCAGTTGGTATTGAGTTCTCAGAGGCACAAGGCTCTGAGATTTTACTGCAGAAACCAAAATACCTCCTGTTTGCTTTTTGTTTGTTTTTTGTTTTGGTTTGGTTTATTTGTTTGTTTTGTTTGATTTGTTTTGTTTGTTTGGTTGTTTTTTGTTTTAAATATTAAATACTTAGAATATTTTAATATAGGGAGCTGCATGTGGCTCAGCAGGTCTGAAATCTCAATGCTGTCCTGCATTTTTGGAGGGAGATCTTCAGCTGCTGAAAGCTGATATAGATGTTCTGTTTTCAGTGAAGCAAAGCCAATTAACATCAACTGGGAATTGAAACTACATCTGGTAAAGCATTCTTGGATCTTGGATACATAATAAAAATTAATATTCAAATAGTTATTGTAGCTAATTAATAACTCAAACACTCACTAAATTTTCATCTGTCAAGTGGAAAAGAATCTATTTCAGTTCTATATCAAATAAGCAACTAGTTTCAAACAAAAAATATTTCTCCTTGAATAAATGACTTCATTTATTTTTGCTAAGACTGAAAAATTGTTTGAAAATGCTCTACTAAACAAGATCTAGGAGGGTAAATGAAAGTACTAAGTGGTGGATAATTTTTAAGATAATTTTGCTTCTTTTTGTTCACGTGTACTCCTCTGTGATTATATGGTTGACATTTCTCATGAAACATGCTGAGGCCAGAGTGAGTACAGCTTTATGAAATTAAATAGAAAGATTGCATGCTATCACTTTCTCATTCAGTCCACAGGAAACCCCAAGCTGCATAGCAAGCAATGGTAAAAGACAGAGCACTAAATCTGATCAGCTTCACAGGCACCTTCAGAATGCAAAGACTGGTTTGAACCCATGAGCAAAATGCAAATGTATATATTTTTTAACTCACAGCATTCAAAGTGAAAAGAAGGGCAGTCTCTGTGACTTGGCAATGTGTAAGGTACTGTGAAATGTGCATTCTTGCTGAATAGATCAAATCATCAGCGAGACTGAACATCTCTCACAATTAATTATATATATATGAACCAAATGGAGAGATACAGTTTTGCTTTATCACGGCTGCTGCAGCTTCACATTTGCAGAATGCAGAGTTCTTTTAGGACTCAGAAATTATTTATTTATTTATTTATTTTTGATTTCCCATGGTAGAATAGAATTTCTTATCTGATTTTGCATGCACTGCATGGACAGGATGGCATATGCTTTCCTATTAGGGAATGGTTGATGACTTTCTGAATTAGTTTGAATGCCTAAGGCAAGGAGTGGATGGGTAGTACACCTGACCACTCATTAAAGTGTCTTTTGCTGCAAAGAAAACCCTCTAAGCCAAAATGCTTCTTGTGTCTCACATTAGCAGGCAATCTGACCCCTATACCAAAGTATTTATGCAATAAGTATCTTCTGCATAATTCTGTTAACATTGGAGAAGGAGGTGGGAAATCCTCTTTTCACCTTGTTGCAAGCAGGTGACACATCCTGAAAGCCAAACTGTATGCTAAGGACTGCTGCAAGTATGTTTCCAGTAAAAAAGGCAGTAGCCCTATTTTCTATAGATAAAGCTTATATTTACTAAAAAAAAAAAAAAATAAAATGAACATTTTAATTCAACAAGATAAGCTCAAATTCGTAGCACTTTTTACTTTTTTCTCTTCATTCAGACCAGACTTCTTCAGTAGTGCAATCTAACAGATTTGAAAAATTCTGCAGTTGGTGTGGGAGACACAATGTCCACATTATTAATATTTCAGGAGCTTTATTTCAGGCCAGCTTTAGTCTGTCTTGTGGACTGAGTGCTCATTAGCAGCAGGAATAAGATATAAGCTCCTGGACCTCATCCTTCAGTTTAATTTCTTCAGGACAAAAGGCCAGTTGATGTGTCCTGAGACCATGCTATGATGTGAATCAAAGTGCAGTGAGCGGGAAAAATCAAGAAATTTGCTTAAAATGGACTCTTCTGAGATGAGAACACTAAGGCCAACACACATGATGATATTCTAGATATAATTAATTTTAAACAATATTATTTCTACTCTGAAGTTTGTAACTCTTTAAAATAAGAATGTTCCCCCTGCTGCTCCTTTCCACCATTATTCATCCTGACACTTTGTGAAGAGTTTTAAATTGACCAGATATTTAAAGAAGTGGAAGAAATAAAGAAAATATACTTTTGTATCACTGTGATATTCTAAACAGTACCTTTAAAAATCTTTCTGATATGAAAAATTAGATGAGGACGCAGAAAATTATGAAACTGTTTGCACGAAGCACCCCAAAATCTGAAAGGAAAACACTCTAATTCTTACCTTTTGACTATGGACTAAATCTGTTTGTTCAAATAGTTTATCATCTACATGAGTCAGGGGACCTGCATTGTGGTGGTATGGTTCAGCCTCACTTTGAGCCACTAAGTGCTGCTCAGAACACCTGGAGAGCTGTGAAGGATTAGCTGGTAGTACATAAACCACCTGAAATTTAGAATTTGAACCCACCCAGATAAATAATTTTCTCACTGCTTACTACATTGTAGCCAATGATAAAACAGGAAATGATGCATATATTCTAATGAGATCAAACTTCATTTAGTGTCATAACTCAGCTGCCTAAACTCTACCCAACATCTTGTGTTTAGAGCTTTAGTTGGCTACTTCCAGGTTTATTGATTTAGGCTAGATTTAGATAGAGATCCCATTAGACTTAAAGAATAATCTTCACTTAATCTTTATCACTTGTGTTCAATTTATTATCTACTTTGTTTCAGAGTTATATGAGACAATGGCATGCCCAATGTTCTACCAAGATGAGAAAACTGCAAAGGAACCCATACTTTTGTGCAGCTGTTTGGTGAAATGGCTCATCTAGGCACTGTGCAAGGAGGTATCCAGCTATGGCCAACACCATTTACTTCAGAAGAGAGAGGAGACTTCCCATAATCCATTTTTGTGTGGCTCTGACTTATCCTGGCAATTTCTCTTTTGGCTTCTGATCCCATCTTTTAATCTTAGAAATTTTTTCAAAGCAACCATAGATCAAACTTCCCTGATCCTAGCATTCTTCTTCAAAGAAAATGTGAAGTCTTTCTGGCAGCTATAGCTGTCTCTTCTTGTATATCTGTTCACCACTCATGTTTTTTACAGCTAGTTTAATTTTTTTCCTCTCCTGCTACTTGTTAAAGCATCAGGGTGCTGCCTGGTCTATGTTGGCAGTTTCATTGAAGTCCATGCAGCTCTGCTTTCACCTTCTCAGAATCAGTCACACGACACGTCCTTAAATTCAGGACAAAGAGCTAGAGCTCTGGGTTGCACAGCAAGGGCAACTCACCAGTGTGAATTAAAAGCTTTTCTTCCTCAAGGATAAGTGTGAATGTCACAAGCATGAATTTTACTACTGAAATGTTGATCTCCTTGATTGTATACCAGAGATGCCTAAAACACCTTTGGACTTTGCTATTCAAACCTCTAAAACTACCTCATATACTTCATATTCTCACTAATTGCTTTGACAGATAACAATGGGGATGTTTTCTATGTCATTTGTTCTAGAACAGAAGGACAGGGATGATTCTGCTTCCTCAGCTATCTGAAAATGAAAAGGTGTCCAAAACTGATTTTTTCTCTTGACTCACTCAGTACCAGGTCTGCACTGCAGGGTCAAGGAATCTACATCTTCAGAGGGGCTATACTTTGAAAAGCAATTCAAGCAAAAAAAAAGCTTATCAATCACATAGCATTTTAGCCCTCAGTATGTGATACAGGAACAGACAGCTGTTTGGAAACTCCTTTTTGGCTTGAAACCCTATTATCTACAGCACCACTTGATGCTCCTAGATGGATGATCTCTTGGCTGACTCTGACTCCGGGTGGAGCTGTGCCATCTGAACACATGTGCCGTCTAAATTACTTGGACAGTATCACTAGAGGTTCAGTGCCAAGTGACTGTAGGTTTAGACAGGCAGCATACCTAATGTTGTAAGTGCTGGCTCCTTTGTAAACAATCCTATTCTCTCTGACAATGCTGAAAAATTGGCTTTACTTTCCATCCAATATGTGACTGCACCTGTTGGTGCTTACAGAGATCCTCCCACTCCAGCCAAATCCTTGAAGCAATAAATGACCATTCAAATGGTGTTAAGCAAGGAGGTTCCTCATCCACCTAGGAAATGAAAACCCCCTTTATTTAGATATTAGAAAACTGAGTGGATGTGTTCAAAACTGAAAGGTCTCTAGGGACTCCTCAATACAATCACAGATTCTCTTTTGGTATGCCTGACCTCACTGTGGCAAGTCCAATTAAATCAAAGGTTTTTTTAAAAATACTGCAGAGTATGGTGTCAGGATGCCACTTAAGGAGCCACACCTAATATGCTGCCTACCTGTGTTTGCATCCTTACATAAAATCTGGACTTCTAACCAAACTCTGTTTCATTTGTATATAAGCTGCCCAGAAGAGATGAAAAATTGCCAACAATTCACAAAATGTTCGACTGCACGGTGTGCTGATGGGAAGAAATTCTGGCCAAATTGCTTATACAGGCACAGTTCTGGGAATATTCTGCTCTACCAAATAATTAGCTTATTAAATCACTTACTGGAAGGCAATCAAATACCAAACCCTAGCTTCCAGTGAGGACACAACAAAGCTAACTGATGTGGTTACCATCACTTTGTTACCAGAGTTGTATATGTTGTGGCTGTATTCAGGTGCAGATTTGCAGGAAGAAAATTTAAGTATGAAAGTGTGTGTGTGTGTTGTTCAGGAATAAGTTAAACCTACACTACCCCTTTCCAAAGGAATACCTAATCTTACAATATAAAAAAGAACTGCACTGCTAGAAAACCTTTCCCTTTACCTCTTCATTAAAGTTACAGATGTATCCAGCCTTGGATGATTTACAAACTCAGTTGTCTAATATAGTCTTTGAGTTAGTTCTGCTTGGATGTGGAATAAAAGTCCCTAATTAATGATCGATAAGATGAATATATGAGGGACTTATTCAGGAAGAGAATGACTCTGTATTGATAAATACGGTACAAACCCAACCTCTTCAGACAACAGATGTTTTCTTTTTCCTAGGAAAGTTGCTGGAGAATGAGAGAACAGAGAAGATCTATGACTTTAAATCCCTGGGAGCATTGGTAAAAGTGAAATTGCCAAAGACAAATCCCTCCTACTTTTCACTGCTGAAGGATGTGTTTAAAATGAATGCAAAAAGAGACAGAAATATTCCTGGGTATGAAACTGCTGTGGTCCCTTGTAGGACTTACTGAACACTGCCACTGACATGGCACAGGGATCAATTCTGAGAGTGCCAGAGACAAACCACAACCACCGTGACTTCCCCACACTTGGTCCTGACTCCTGGTGGGACACACCACAATAACAGTGGAGTGAACTCCTGCTTCGTGGCTGTGTATCACCACCCATCAGACACAAGAGAGAGAAAAAGACAAAAAACAGATGCCAGCTAGCAAGTTATTAACTGAAAAACTACTGGGTGAGCTAAGGTGAACTTCAATTTAATACAAACTGGCATACATTACCCTAATTAAACAGTGGGACTGTCAAGGAAGCAAGGAAGGTTTTTAATTAACTTAGAGGATGCTTTTCCTGAGGAAAAGCCAAAAGCACTTTATATTCCAATGCAGTTAATTTTCAGAAAGATGTATTCTTTCTCTTTTCAAAAATATAAAGTACAATTTTTAACCAAGTACAGAAAAAGAGCAGTTCTGTTTTTGTTTGGGAGGATTTTAAGTCATACTTGTTGATTTAAACAATATTGTTTACACCCAGAGACTCAAAGGCAGTTAAAGGACTGATCATCAGACATCCCATTATCAACTAAAAATTCACTAGAAATTTACTTTCTGTTTGTTGATGGAATTTAAATATTACTACAATTAAATATAACTTTTTCCAGTGCATAACAATACAATTTCAAGCAATTCTATTCCACTTTGCTACATTTTTATCCACTGCTCAACAACATTGTCTTTTAGTACCTTTCAGGAATTCCAGGCACAGTGCAGCTAATGTTTTCTACCTATTTGTTTTCCTGGGGTATTGCCACACGGAACTGGGTACATGGTATTGTTCCAGCAGGAATTTTTGTTTTGCTGTTAGATTAACAGAAATTTATATGTGTGCCAGGGGAAACAAGGCCAGAGGAGTGTCCCTCTGGAGGAATGGTAAGCAGCATGGTAGCTGTTTATTCCTTCTCAAATGAGCATTGGCAAAGGAAAATTTTTAGAAGTGATGAAGACAAAAATATCTTAATCTGTTTACACACACAAACAGACAGACAGACTCACATGTTATGCATGAAAAATTGCCATATTTGAAACAGCCACAGTAGAATAATTTTCCAAAATGAGGATACATCAAACATCTTCAGCTTATCACCTCAATACTGTAAATTTCTGCTATGTTCTACAGAAAGGAACCCTGATAGGCAAATAAAGAATCTGCTTTGCTTCTTCCTTAACTCTCTCTGTTTTGTCTATAATCAAATAATAATCACCAGAAAGACAAACTGACCACCTAGAAAGAGATAATGAGACATGGGATGGCAACTTCTGTAGCATCAAAGTAATTTAGGAACACAAGACACATTCAGATTCAAAAGGATATGTGCTTCTAAATCTCTTTGACGCTTTTAAAAATCCCCTGCTGTTTTGGTTTTATTGTCTCAGAGTTACCCAGGCAATTCCACTCACTGCAATGGAATAATTTGTGACTCACAGTGGAGTACATAAGAGGAATATGATACCCTTCATCTCTACATGACAAAAGAACTTCCTCTTTTTCCAAGGGAGAGTTTTTAATTTAAATGGTTAGACTCGGAAACAGGAGTATGGACCCCCTGAGGCTTTGAACAAGTTCCTTAATCTTGCAATTCCAGGCTTTCCATCTATAAAAACTGGAGTAATACTTTCTCTCACAGTAACAAATAGCCATTAATGAGAGTACCTGCTGCCTCCTGCCATGGGACAGGTGTCTTACTGACAGGGCCAAGAAAAGAAAAGGGATTTCTAACCAAAGCATTTGCTCATAATGCCTACAACAAATGGCATTCTGTAATTCAAATATATCATGTATTCAAAATGTGGGTTTGAAATGTGAATAAAAAAACTGTTTTGAGGGTGCAAAACCACTGCATTACCTGGCATTTTACATTAGTATAATTTTCCAGTTCTTATTGTATTGGAGGACATGCATCTTTTCATATCTTTCCATTAAGAGTTATACTCTTACTAAAACATACCTGGCCTGCACCACTGGGAATTTACTAGTGTATTTACTAGCTCCTAACCCAAAGCAGATTCTTGTGTTACTTCAATGTTGAGATGCTGAGGTAATGTGATAGGTCTCAGACTTCATCTCCTACACTATGTTCAGCAAAAACTACCTTGGCACTATGCCCTGGTGGGCACATGGGGTTGGCTTTTGACTTGTTTGCATTGCAGCTTGTATCACTCCCTAGCATTGTCTTATTAATGCATCCCTTAGAGGGATTCCTACTTAGACATTGTCACTGTTGAGCCGCTAGCAGAGAAAAAACCCAGGTTCTCAGTGAGGCAAGAAAAAAGTGCGTTTATTATTTTGATTTCCATATATATAGAGTTTTCAGAGGTCACCCAGATTGGTCAGCCAGAAACCTCCCCCTAGGCCTAATTGGCCAGGCCTGAACTGTCCAAATCTCGAAACACTGTTTGCAAAACATCCAAACTTTATCTTTGTTTATGAAACACAGCAGAATGTTCTCACAAGAAAGACCTGTGCTAGCCACAAGACATCATCAACAATGTATGACCTATGTGATGCAAAGCATCACATATGTGCAAAGAGCCATGTTAGCTCAGTAGTTATTGTCAAGGAGCTGATATTTGGATCAGCTTTCTTCACAGTCCTCTTTCTTTTTCTTCCAGAGTGGTGTGGTAAACACAGCTCATTGCCTCTAACAAGGAAGATACTTTGCTGCATATCTAGCAACAGCACAGGAGCTGAAGCTTTAAGTACTCTCTGCTATGTGTCTCCCTCACAGAGCCAGGAGAAAATGTAGGGAAAATAGAATAGCCTTTTTGCATAAAATGTTTACAGCATTGTACTACAGTATTGAATTAAATTCTTTAGCAAAGCAAACAGATAACCAATGAATCTTTTTATGTTGATTATTCAAAAACTTTTTAAACTTCCTGTCAAGACTCCACATGACAGAATAGAAGATATTTTGAAACACAGATGTTTAAAAAAATCTTATACTCCTGAATTCAAAATATTAAAAATGAGGAAAAAAGCTTCATGTTTGGGTGCAAATGAAGCCATTTAGTAGGAGCAGAAATAACAGCTGGAAATCACTCTATTGTCACTCTATCTGGACCCTTTCTTTGGGAACTCCTCTAGTTAATCTTACAACTCAATAACGTTCACCTACATATTAATAAATAGCAGAATCATCATTCTGCTATTTATTAAATTCCTCTGCAGTCACAAAATCCGATCAAGGTTCTCCTCTCATTTTAAATCTGTCAGGCTTCATTCCTACTCCCCAAAGACCATTTTTATGATGATAATGCTGAGAAGTCTACATTAAGTCAGATAGAAAGAAAATGGAGAAATCATCAAAATCAAGCAGAGTTCATCTTTGTTAAACCACTGCAATAACCTACTGTACACTTCAGCTGAATATTGTTTGTAATATCTTCCCTTGAGTACTGCAGTAGCGTTGGAAAGTAGTACTTTAGCAAATTGAGCAGAAAATGTAGTATTTCTTTTGGCTCTATCTTCTACTGATATAATACAGTCTTGCTTGTCTTTTTAATTTAGCTTTTTAAAAAGAAACATCACACAAGGAATATTTGCTGCACTGCCAAATCCAGTATACAGCTACAGATTGTGACACAGAAATTGCACCTAGCTGCTCCTCAACTAAATTAAAAAAGCAGCTCCTCCTCTCCTAGAATATAATGGAAATGAAGTAATGGTGGTCTCTGCCTGAGATCTAGGGCAAGGAACAAGAACTCTTACAAAAATTGTTTTGTTGGAGGAATAAAGACATGTCAAAACACACCTCATGGCCTGTTCAGAAAAAAAGATTTTCTGGTCTTAGTTAATGGAATGGAACAGCTGCTAAAAAGTACCTTCCTACTGTCCAGCCTAGGTCCTCAAAATTCCTAAACATTGCATCTGACCACTGCTCTTTCTTGACTTTTCCCTTCCTTTCCAACAATCCAACCCCAGGGCCAGCACTGTACTATGCTATTGAGGGGAAAGGGAAGCTGGGCCATGGTCATATTTTCACCCCTTTTCCAGTTGATCTGGGTACCTCCAGCAGGTCTTTCATGTCTAGCCTTGTGCATGCTCCTATGATTAATAATAATCTGTAAACAAAGGGAATATGGACAAAGTAGGTAAAATATAAGTATGTACAAGGACAGCGGCTTTTTTGTTTTCTCAATAATATGGCTTTCAATACTTTTTTTGAAAGCAAAATGTTGAACTATACCTTAACAGAGAAACTATAAAATAAGGCTGAGCTGATTCATGATCAAACCAAATCTTCCAAGGAAATCTGAAAAATCCCTGAATGAACTCTCTATGGTTCAACAATTAAAACTAGATTTTTCCAAGGGTTTTGCGTACTTCAAAGACACTGTAGAAGAGACTAATGCCTGTTGTCATCCTTGCACCACAATGTGGTAAATAATGGTCAAAACCATTTTTTCTGTAGGGTGAGGTACAGGGAAGGGAGAAAATGTCATACTTCATTAATCCTCTGGGGAGCTGAAGTAGTTTCTTATGGGAATTTAAATACAAAAACAAAGAGATGAACCTTGAAAAAATATGCATGACTGTAAAACAATGTAAACAACATGAGATGTCTTGAATGCCTAATGCTGAAAGAAGTGTGTTTACTTGATAGAGCCAAGAAATTTTTCAAGATAATTTCATCCTTATGTAATCCTTCACTATTTATGACTGCTAAAAATTGATGGATTGGAAGCTTTCACTCATTCAAGCTGTCCCATCATTGTAATCACCCATTTTACGGTGTGCAAATTATCAGACTTGATGAATCCTTGTTGGATTCCCTTTGCATATGACAATTTGGTGTAAATATTTCAAATAAGTTATATAAAAATATTAAGCCATTCAAAACCATTGCCCAACGTGTTTGCAGTGTATTTATAGATCAATGGCTTCATGAGCAAGACTTCTGTGCACAAAGGAAAGCTCAGCTTTAGTATATACTACAGTTTGACAATGAATAAACAGACATGTAAATGAATTCTTGACACTGAAGTCTTGTTCAGTGTGGATTCATTTTGTACAAATGAATCCACAGAAAAATCTGAATCCACAAAAGAATATAAATACATCAAATGGAGGAAAAAAAATCAAGGATGCATCATGAACACTGTAATTTGGAGCAAAAATGCACTTTCAAAGCAGAACTCCTAGCCATTTTCACCTACCATGCTTTGGTTCCCATTTTGATATTTTAATTGCAATGTACTGTAAGATGTACTCCAAGAGGTCACTTAATGCCATGTGCTGCTAGTGGACATTTCCTCTATAGGATGGATTAGAACTAACCTGAAGCAGAACTACAAGATTAGTGGTATGGTATTTCTTTTTGCAGATCCATTATTGCAACTCCATTTTCTAATACAGACAAAGCCTGTGCTGGCAGGACTGTGAACTATAGAGTACTCAAGTAAGCAATGATCCCCTGCACATTTTGAGGAGATTCAGACCTCAAATTGGTATATATTGCAGTCTGCAGATTAAACTTCAGTTTTGAGTACGTACAGCTACAAATGAAAATTATTTCAGGTTAAGAGTCATAATGTTGCCACCTGAAGAACGTTAGATGCGAGCTGGAAGTCTGGATTCACATTTTTGTCTAGGAGTCTCATCTGCTCCTTCACTTTCCAGTCCTGCATGACTGAGAAATAGAATCTTGACCTCACTCAACCTAATGAGAATTTTGCCACTGACATCAGCGGAGCAGGGGTGCCATTATTAAAATGCATTTCAATGCAATCCCTATAGAACATTTTACAAAGCTGCTACTAAACTTGAGTTGAACTGAGTGAAAACACAACACACAATCATAAGAACATACCAAACAGCATTTTTAGGAAATCCCCCTTAAGATTATTTAGTGTGTCCCATCTCAGTGCCCTCTGCTCCATGAACATTTCAATGTCTAGTACACTGAATCATCTACAAATCTCTCCTTAGAGACCTCAAGTAAGGATATTTGGTATATTCAAGTAGGAATATCAGGCACAGTCATATTAGTTCACATCTGATAGGAAAATTTGCAAAGTTCTCGCCAGCTACTGATTGCAAAATACATTCAGAGTTCATTCTCTCTCCCACCAAAATACAATCAGACCCTGAAAGAATTTCTTAGGCTGCAAACTCTCATTACATGCATTTATACACATTGCTATTTTCACAAGCAAGAAAGTTGAAATAATGTTTTAGAAGAACCTTCTAGGCACTGAGATAACATGGTATAATGTATAATGCCAGGCTGCTAAATCCAATATCATTGATGGATTAACCACCAAACATTAATAACTATAAGTAAAAATGGAATAAGAAAACCACTTTCATTTAGAAGGGGCTATTAATAATCCAGCAAAAAAGAAAGATATTTTCTATATGCTGCATAAATATGGAAAAATGACACCCTACAGGTTGCAAACATAAATTTATAGGAGAAACAAGACCAAAACCACTTTTGTCCTATATTTTGTCATAAAATATATTTTGAATTACAGAAATCTGTGGCCTAGAGGTGTTGGACCTAGATGGTTCAAGGAATTGTCCTATCACCATCAGGTCTAAAATCTGATTTTTGCTCAGTATGTTGCATGGAATGGACTGCTACCTTGAATTAGTTTCCAGAGGAAAAAGGTTCATATTTCAAGTACCAAGCACACAGCACAGAGACCAAGAAAAGAGATTTGTGACCCAGCTAATTTACTCATTCTAGAGGTAGTCTTCAGGTTGAAGCACTAGCCCACTGACATGGGACACACTACTATTTTATGCATGACTCTTGCTTTCCAGAGCACTCCACTGACACTGATTACAGTTGTTGCAACTAGCTTATTAGGGAGAAACAAATTTTAAGAGACAACAATTCCTAACCTTTAAATCAGATATTTAAAAAGGGACTGGGATTCACTTGTAATTTATATCAACAGGAATGCAAGTGCCAGTGATGAGACAGCATTTCTCTACTATGAAAAACAATTTAAAACCCCACTACTAAATAAAGTATATTTGATTGAAATTCTTCTCCTTACTGACTGTTATTTATTACAGGATTGCTTCAAGAGGAGCACAAAATTGACCTGGTGGGCACCAAAGATGCTAGTATCCATTTTTGTTCATTGACACATCTAAACCATCCTGAAAAGCAAAGTATACCCTTTACTAATTAAAACCTTGCCACTATACAATATATTATGATTTGCTAGAAATCAGCAATTCAGATTACTTCATGACTTGTATTCTTCCCTTCTCTTTTTTTTTCCTTCCCTGAAAGTAGAGAATCCATGAAAAGATCACTGTAGAAATCTACTGATCTACTGATAGAAATTACCAGTAGGTAATTTCATAATAAGGAAGTCTGGCTTTTTCTTTGCAGTATGTAGAAGATTAATATAAATGCCATAAATATAGGATATTATATTTATATTAGGATCAAGGGACAGTTTCTTTAAAGGGTTTATTTCAAATGGGTATGCCTGGAATTTGTCCCTATAACAACATTTAATTTAGTATTTCACTTTAGTGACAGTCGTGAAAAATATTAGGCACTCTTCTCTACCTCTACTGTTTCTTCCAATGAGAAAACTGCCTTATAAAAAGAGTACTCATTTCACAACTTCTTTCTTCCTTTCTGTTAATTTCTTCCTTTATGATAATTACAATTTCTGTCTTAGATGTTTTTTATTTTTCTCCATTTAAATACGGTTTACTAGCTCTCAGTATATTTAGAAGCCACCTAAGAACTATTCTTATTTCCCTACCACGATTTTGTTGTCTTTAATGCATTATTATCCATATGAATAATATATTTATTTTCTACTTTCTTCTGTTTAACAGAAGAGCAGTTTGATTTCTTATTCTTTAGCAACTAAAAGGAGCAGCCTTTTTTTAAGGGATCAAAGACCAAAGATCAGATTCTATGTTTTTGTATAAAAAGATGCATTTTATGACATTCCATTTTCTACTGTTCACCTAACTTCCCTTTCATATGCTCCTAGTGATAGCAGCATTAATCTTCAGATAACATAGAAATCCTGCCTAAGCATATCTGAATAATCTTTTCCTACAGCGTTTCTGGGGAGCAAAGTTTTCAGCAAATTAATATGTATGCATGCTTCTTCATGTCTTTGTCCCTGGTTGGTTGGGGGTTGACAGAATTTATTTTTAGCCTGTTCTTCTGCTTATCCCAC
This sequence comes from Entomyzon cyanotis, assembly GCA_024500445.1. Classification (NCBI taxonomy): domain Eukaryota; kingdom Metazoa; phylum Chordata; class Aves; order Passeriformes; family Meliphagidae; genus Entomyzon; species Entomyzon cyanotis. The sequence continues at coordinate 1,731,422 of JAKEPQ010001015.1, read as the reverse complement.
ATCTCTGTCCATTTTCCTGAAAAAAAACTATGGATAAGTACACCTTCACCCACAGACACACACAAGCTGTAAGCAACTCACAGAATTATTGTAATTATGCTACCAAATAGAGATTCAGTTTATGGGCTACAAAAATGTCAGAGAAACTCTGATGTAAAAGAGAAGAAAGTGGTTTGATAAAGCCTTTTTTTTTTTTTTTTTTAGTGGAAATGCTAGTAAATCAACATTCATTTAACACAGAGGTACTTTTGATGCAACTCTTTATACTAATAGCAGGCACATATAACGAATCTTTACTCATTGAAAATGTGGGATCTAAAAGTCCATTAATAGTACTCCCCAGATAACTTAGCTCTGATTCTCCACATCAAAATGTAAGGAGCACCAAAATGATGTCCAGTCAAGGCTCCAAAATAGTAAGTCAGGTTTGGATGCTAATATAAGTGAGAACAAGCTCCTTTTTATTCTTTGTTAAGATTTAAGATAACTGGCTGAAATCTTAATTTGTTTTTTTTAATATATTCAAAGACATCCAAAGTAAATTTTTTCCTGTCAGCTTATTGAGGTATCTCCATGGCATTCCATGCTAGATTTCAGCAGTGGTTTTTTTATTTAAACTTCCTTTATTTTTTATATTTTGTCTATTACTCGATGTTTAGTGCTTGTATATAGGACGAGTAAATCCTTTAATTCTCTGCCTGAGAACTGAACCACTCTCTGAGGATGCTCAGTCAGGTCAACTAGTTTCAGTGGAAAAAAGTAACAACTGTTACTTCCTGCTGTCAGAGTTTTAGGGGACAATATAGCTACTGGTGATAATAGTTATATACTAGATAATAGCTGTGGTGATCTTGGTTCTAATTCTCCTGGTGCATCACAAATGAAAAAAATTGTTCACTGACTTCCTACCAACTCTATCAATGAATGACATTTGAGGGAAAGGTTGTATGATGGGGCTGCCTGGTCTTTCCACGAGAAGCTTCATGACAAGGGCTGGCCTGTGGATAGAACATTCATGTTGATATTTTGAGTTAGCAACACCCACAGACTCTTCAGTTCAGGGTGTTTGCTTTGTGGATGTGTATCAGTTGTAGGGCAGTGGAGGAACAGTAACACTGAGAGGTTGGGCTTACATTCTCTGAGGCACCACACAGACAGGAAATGTAAAGGCAGTTCCTTGCTTCAGTAAGCCTAATGCAGTACCAAGCATGGACTTCCACAGTGCCATTTTTGTGAACTGTTCAGACTTTACCTACAGTGTAAGGAGCTTTATTGTTATTCACCTTTTAAAAGCACAGGACATGAGGCATACATTTTACACGCAGGCCTGAAAATCTTTTTGCAGACAAAAAGCAGATTATTTAAATTAATTAAATTTCAGTGCCTAAAGTGACTACAGGACAGGCCAACATGAGTGAACAAAGCTGATTGCCAAAGAGGCTGCTCAGGCTGCTTTGTAAATGCAGGTCTTTAATAGATAATAGAATAAGGACTGGTGTGAGTGTTACAAGCAGAAAGTGTTCTACTTGAGTATTACTTCTGAATGTCCAAAGGGTTTTGAATAATTTGTGTGATTTTATTCAGGGCTGCCAAATGTGTCACTAACTAGGAATCTAATAATAGTAAAGTTTACCTAGACATTTTAGCACCAGGAGCAACCTGACTAGTTTTGAATTAAAAGAAATGAGTCTTTGAAAAGATTAGGAACATGATTTACCTGTAGCCTAATGATTCAAAAATCATCTTGTCAATAGAAGTACCTTATCACTCATTACCAAAATGCCATTATCAAAGCAGAAAATATTCCTTTTAAGCTATTCAGCAGCACAATGGTAGCTTCCTAATTAAAAGTAAATTAACTGCTGAAGACTGTGTTAAGTCATATCCAGAATAACAAACCTTTTTTTCAACAGGAAAGATTTTTTTTTCAATTATCTTCAGAAGCTCCTTAAAGAACTGATGCATGATGACTAGACAATTATCACTAAATCTTGAGAAACACACTTGCATAATTTCCCCATGGTTCCTGACACTTCTTGTTGATTGAAGTTAATTGCTTGTGTGACCTCCTGCAAGCCAAAACCCAATTTTACTTTTATAAAGGGAACTCTTTATAAACCTGTTCTTTACCTGACAACATAAAATGGGAATCTGGTTAAGTTCAGAAACCACAAAAAAAAAAAAAGAGCTCAGAAAGCTTTATAAAAGAATTTCTCACATATAAATAATTAAAGTCCAAGTTCTCATTGCCAAAATTTCTTTTCGTTAGGTCTTTTAGAAGCAGAGAATATTTTTACTACAGAAAGAAGAACTGGGTTGTGAAAACTTTCATAAGACACAGTATGTATGCCTGTTCATCCCCCTCTGCTCTATGGGAGCTGTGCTGACAACTGGAGTGTTTTCCCGTCTCATAGAGGGTGACAATTGCAAGAACCAAATATTCAGAGAAATCCAAGCAAGTTTACAGTGACTTAGTGATTGAATTAACTTGATTTTACCATTAACTATGTCATGATGCAGTGCGTTCCAGTGGAAGGAGAGACGCGGCTCAAAAAGATGAAGTACAAATTAGTTTAGTGGGTGTCTAACATGGAAATATATGACTCTCCAAATTATAAGGGGCTCGATAAGTTTTTCTGTGACCTATAACACTGTCAAGAATATCAGTGGCAGTGCAGGTTGTGACAGTCTGTTTAACAAGCCCTTACTTTCTCGTTATGAGATTTACAAAGAGCTTCTTTAGACAGCCTTACAGCCTTTCTCTGTACACCTGTACCAGGCTGCCAGCCTGAGAGAGGAATGCTTTATTAGTACACAGAGACAGGACATCTAACAATGGAAAAATAGCCTAAGGATACTCTGCAAGCTTCTGATTGACTCAGATTGCACTGAGGTCAAATACCTTCTCTTAGCCATTAGCAACTGGAGTTTCATTAATCTTCTTTCCTTGGAAACCACAGGCAACTCCCCTGGAATACAGTAGCATTAGCAATTTACTATTCTTTTATCACGGTTTAAAGTATTCTGACTGTGACAGCTATTCCTATGGATGATTTTTTTTCTGAATGAGGTTACATTAAAGGCTAAAATTTATTACTCCTCATTTTTGCCTCTCCAGAGGAGTGAACCAGTAGGGAGATTTTTTTTTCTGATCCTTGATTATGACATAATTTCTATATATTCTTTTATATTCCTAGACTCTTGTTATTCTGTAAACTTTAATTTATTTACGTGATAAACTAATAGCTGTGAATTTCCAACTTGCAAAGTTCTGTATGTAGCATTTCTGCAGCATGTGTGAATAAGCAGCAGAAAATGCAGCAAAGTAGCTAAAATAGCAAAATCTCTAAAATTCCCATTTAAGGATCCAATAGCATTGTTAGCTCAGCCAACTTGTCAAGTCTGTATATTTTACAATGTATACTGCAGATTCAATTATGATCTCTAAATTAAACGTTGAAAGAAAGACAGTTATAGATAATACTTTCTATAGATAGCATCAGTTATTATCTTGGGAATGGATAGTATCTATCTTTATGGATAGATAAAGTCATCTACTTTCCTCCTCTTTTGAGTTCTTCCCTGCTGCCCCCCTTCAACTATGCATTAAGCAGCTTTTGTCAAACATTTACTGGTCTTTGAACCTAATTTCTTATGTTTGAATGAAGAAAACATTTGCAAACCACTCTCTTGAAATTTCTTATTGTCTTCAGGAGCTACACAGGGTTGACCTGGCTCAAAAAGAACCATAATAATCTACCAGAGACCATTATATAAGCAAGAATCAGCCAAAATGCAGAAGCATGTCAAAGGTCCTCCTCAGGGCATTTCCTAGTTGTTTTACATTGCCCAAATACTGCAAAGCAGCAAAAAGTTAAGGATCTGGTTCTTAGCTATTACAAACCTTATCTCCTAAAATATTTCTGTATCTGCTATGACAGTTAAAACATTTACCAGAGTAAATCCCCTAGGAAACCTGTCCTGCACAGTGTAAGTCTTGAAAGAAAAGAAAAGGAAATAACTAAGCAGAAAGCAAACTAACCTAGATAATTGGAGTAACATTTTACTGTAACCCTCTTGTTTCCTTCCCCTCTCTCCCCCTCTTCTGGTCATCACTTCCTTTCATTATGCCACTTTCAAAGTTTTTGCTCTGAGGCAAGGATTCTAATTTTTCCATGGTATTAGAGATAGAGGCAGCCTGTATAATGGGGACAATGCCAATGCAAGAAGAATAGAATTGTACATTGGAATTATGACCAGGTGCCTCCAACACCTGCAGAGTGACAAAGGCCCAGTGATGTTCAGTCCTCCCCTAAACCACTCTGTCTAAACTTAGTTCAGATCCAATTGTGTGCAATGAAACTGAAGCTCCGCCTGTGAGACATATATTTGTACCTATGTAAATGTTGGCCAGATTAGATAACAAATCAACAAAAAATTATCACTCCATCCATTATGCTTTTTATCTGACTGGTTTTGGGTTTTTTTTTACTGATAAGTGCTTTATAACCTTTTTTAAATGAAAGCAGTCAGTCTGATGCTACTTGTGATAGAAGATCTCTATTTAGATTATATCCGTTCATTGAACAACAAATTAGGCCCACAGATACTAATGTTCTCTTTATCATACTGTTTTATCTGAATTAGGAAGACAATTATCACCCTACCATGTGAAAGAACATGTGTTCAGCTCTTTCTAGTAAGCGTGGCTGAGTAGAAGTTGCTGCAAACAAATGCAAACCAACAACTTCAAATAGTTAAAAGGCTTCTTATGAGACCATGCTGAAATGTAAGCTCGGGAAAAGTTGATGCAGGTGCTATATAATTCAGGGAATGCATAATTCTGGTACTTGTGCTAGCAGCTCATCCCTTTTTCTGGTTTTGATGTAGATATTTTTTAAAATGTGACTGGAGTAGGCAGAAAATTGGAAGACCAAGAAGACAAACAGTAATCACTCTATGGTACAAACTGTGCCAACCAGACAGTATCTTCCAAATAACAAGTAAAAATTGCCAGGTGCATTAGACAGACACTGCTCAGCAATTTGGAAGACTTAGCAATTTTAGATATTATAACTTTCCTCCTTGTGGTGTAAGACAGACTTCAGAAAAGAAGTATTTAACTATTTAGCTTTCACAGTAAGTTTTACTCCCTTGACTACTAGATTTAAAGAGTAATTTTCTGATATATTAACTCACAAACAAATGGAGACATCTTTATTTCAACACTATTAGCACCTCAGGATATTACTAAATTTATTCTCTAATAATAGTGATTCTTGTTCAAATGCACAGGGTTCAATTTGTTGCCCCGCAAGAGATTTAGAAAAGAGCAACCTAATGACTTTGTTTCTGTTTTCTGTCTCTAGATTGCTGAACAGTGATTATGCAGTGCAGTCACGTTAATTGTCTCTGCTCATGAAGCATGAGAAATGGCAATATTCAATTATGTTCGCCATTTGGAAATATCAGTGAAGAAAAATGTACCAAAACCTTCAAGTACTCATCCATTTTTAATCAGAAGTAAATTCCTAATGAAATAAATAGGAATAACTACTGATTAAAAACTGAGTAATGATTTTTTTGTTTTATCTTTGAAGATCTGACATTTTTCAGGAAAGGGAGGTTTCTAATCTTGGTCAGATATATCAGTACAACAGTATCAAAGATAATTTAAAACAAGAAAATCTTAGCAATTCTAGTGAAGAGAGAGTTTTGACCACCTTCCCATACTAAATCATATCCTGTAACAGAAATAGTTCTACTAGAGTCAATACAGTTCCTGTTACTGTATGTTATTGGTAACATAAAGTAATTTATAGTAGTGAAGTCAAGGAACCCCATTCACATGGGTCATACCCATCACCAAGCAGGTACAGGATGTAGCAGCCACTGAACCAACACAAAACCTGCCACTCATTTAACACTCACAAGTAAAAATATGACTCATGTTAGCATAGTCTAACTCTTGGGAATAAAATTACCCCCTTGAAAACATTCAGCCCTACCTGTTTATGTCACTTTAATCCCATGTAAACTCTAAAATGGTTAGCTGGAAGACCATCTGAAAACCAGGGAGTCTCAAACCTTTGAGGTCACAGACTACAAGCAGCCCCCAGTGTCCCATATATCCTCAGTTTCCAGGGGCAAGCACTGGAATGGCTTTTCTTGTGAGTCTACAGACCAGTAATAGTGACTGCCAACATTCCTGTGTGGCACAGTGCCCTCATTGAACATGAGTGAACTCATCTGTTCCAGCTGTTCAGCAACACTCATGGTCCCCAAGAGACTATCCATAGTTTAAGCCATGGTTTTCTTTATTAAATCACAGCAACTTCTAAAAATTACTGCTTAGTAAAGATGTGACATGGAAGCCTAGTGCATGACTTTTTGGGATCCTGGAAACGAAATAATTGTCTTCGTAAGGCTTCCTCCACAGTCCTCAAGATACATTAAAAATTTGCTAGATTTCTTTGTTCTTAATGTCTCAGTGACAATTTGTCTTTTCCAAGGGTACATTATTTTAAATGGTCTCTTACTCCATTATTCTCCCCATAGTATTAATTGTTTTATTTTTGATATTTTTGTTTTAGTGAATGCAGAAGAAAAAAAAGGCTGATATTATTATTTCTTTGACCCAACAAACTTAAAAATCAGTTTAACAAATCCATTATACCGCACCATATGCTTCACAAAAGTGGGTGTTTAACACTCATGCCAAAGTTCTCCAAAAATATTTAGAACAGTCCCCAGTCAGTTGACTTACATGAACCAAACAGATTTTATTTCCTGATAAATTATATCCAACAATGTGATTAATATCTTTTGCAGATAAAAGGCGGAGGCTATAGCTCCCAGCATGTAGAGGGCCTTCAAATAATACCAAGATAATTCTTGTTTATAACTCTGTGCCAGACTGGCTTTGTTGATATGCTGCTAGTTATCTTAAGATCCTATTATCTCTTCTCATGCTTATCCTTTCAACAGAGACACTTGCTGAGAACATTATAGTTGAGGGAGAGAATATGCTATCTTTCTGTTCAAGCCATCTGTCTGTTTTAACAAATTTAGCATGGCCTCTTTCATTTATTTCTCTTTTAAGTTTCTTAGACACCTTTGGGATATTTACTGGATAGACAGAACTGACTGAAAGGCTTTTTGTTGTGTGTTTTTTGATTTTTGTTTGGGTTTTTCTTTGGAGGGGTGAGGATGGAACCTGCTGAAACTATAGAATAAATAGTTTTGCCATTCAGTTTTACTTGATGATATCAAAGAAGGCAAAATCCTTTTCCACATGCTGAATAAGGAAAAAAAAAATCTAGCAGGTGTCAGTTATATTCATTTATAATTGATTCAACCCCCACCAACACTTTGTGAATTTGGCATGGGCTAGGCAGATAGGTTGCATGGATTCTCCTTTTCCAGCTATATTCACAAAAATCAAACAAGCAGAGGAGCAGATGACAAAGAGATGGCAATGCTCTCTTTTGCCTGAAGAGCCTTGAACCCTCATCTCTCAGAGGAAATTTCTGAATTCCACTGTGTATTTGGATAACTCTCCTTGAAAGTACTTCAAAGACCATCAGATGAACAATGTTGGACAAGTGTTTCCTACCTCTTAGAGAGAGGGGAAGCTATAGTTCCTTTTCCTCCTTTGTTGATTTGACTTAAATCTAGCCCAGAATTTCTGTTGCTTTGTTTATAACAGAAATATCTACGGAAGTGAAACAGACTAGTTTGGGACAAATATAACTTTTAAATATAATATTATGTTGTCTTCCTTTGGTGAATTGAAGTATTTTTCATTAGATGGCTGAACCAAAAGATCCGTCATCGATGTGTTCCCTTTACTAATCAAAGGAAAGGAGTAAGAAATTCAGACTCAGAACACACTTTAGAAAGATGATCCAGCCCTGTCCTCTGTGATTCTCTCGTGCAAACCGAACACCTTGACACAAAGGGGAAACCAGCCATTTTTCTGAACAGAAAAGGAAGCAAAGACTTACAAAGGATAGAGTTGAGTCTATTGCATTTTAAATTCAGTAGTATTTAAACTAAAGCTGTCAATTTTTTCTTTTGTTCTTTATGCAAACAGAACTACATTTACCAGCAAGGACCAAGAGACTGAAAATTGTCCATTGTTTTATATGTCATGCTAAGAAATATTATCACAAGGAAAATAATATAATCTACCTCAAATGGAAAATAATCTCAATAAAATTAAAATCAACCTCAGTAATTTCAATCTTTTTAGTTTCAGGGATCTGTCTCTAATGGTAAAATAATGAGCACTTTGGAAAACTAGTCCGCTAAAACTTTCACAGAAGTGCTGTGAGAATTGCTGTTAGAGGGAAGAAGGATAAGCTGTGCTAACAGGGAACAGTTTTGGGGGGGACACTAATTTCTAGGAGACCCTGAAACCTTTGATGTCTAAATGTCATCAGTTGCCACACACCATAATAAAATAAATTAAAATAAATATATTTTCTGAAAATAAGTTTATGCAATTATTTCCTGGATTATGTTTGCTTAAAATACTCTGACTTTATTGCTTAGCTGCAATATCACTGAAGCACAAATACCTTCGATCACAGGTCAAGATGAGGAACAACAGTGCAAGCACTGAATTGCACAGCTACTGAGTGGTTCAAGCAGCAGATGGCTTGCTTTCTGAAAAAAAGTCTGCCAACTGGCAGGAGAAATGTTAGACTGAGAAAACAATATCTCAGTTTTGTGGAGACAGCTTCTAGAGTGGCATTCATTTTTATCATGAGATGGGGTTTGTTTCACTGTAAGCTTTCAGCTGCAGTACAGGCAAGAATTTTTTATTCACTCTCTTTTTCACACTCACCCCATGAATGTCACAAAAAAAATTCTCTAATATTAAATCTTCTCTTAATATGACTTAAGTTACACTCTCTAAATTTATAAAATCTCTACCAAAGCTTCAAGTTACAGGTTCTCAAATAAGTTTTATCAAAGAGGTACCTTTTAGATATTTACAGTGTCCTAAGTGTGGCCAGTGAAGATTCACTGTTCAAAAGTCAACATTTTCAGGAGAGCAATTTGCTATTTGTTATTTCAAAAAGAATTTACATGCGATAGTGAATGTTGACAAGATGTGCATACTTTAGTATATTTATTGAGGGAACTGTTATTGGCTTTCAATGATAAAGGCTTACATAAGGAAATGTCATATCTCAGACACTGAAATATCTTGTTCTGCACATCTGCTTATGTCTGGTCCACAGTTTAAACATAGCCCATATTCCTTGTTGCTATAAAGGAGACTGGAAAGAAAAAAACAATAAGAAAGATCTAGGAAAGTGAGGAGAGAAGATTCATCTGATAATACTGAGAATATTATTAATACCATACAATGTGCTCATAATGAATATTCCCATTGAAAAAGAGCAGCATTTAAACTCTGAAAAATTAAATTGTTACATTAAAACACCTTAACAAATGGAAAAAAAAAATCTGTCACTTATATGTGTGAATCAGCAGAATTATCACCATCAGTAGATCTACTAAAAATAAGATTCCCAGAAGAGTGGGAATTCTGTGGAAGGGTACCTTTTGCATACAAGGATACATGCAGACAATTTGTCAAAAACCTGACAAGTTCCTAAATTGTTTTACATTTTTTTTTCACTTTCAGACTCTAGACTTAGAATTGTTCGACAAATATCTCCATGCTGCTTCTCCTCATGTACATTCTCACATAATTTTAGTTTGGAAAATCAGTTGTCCTCAGATAAACTAAGATTTCCTACTTTCATTATTCTCTATTTCATCACTTCAAAAGCAAAAAGTTTTAAAGGTGACTTCAAGATTTGTCTGTGTTTAATGAATAACAAGTCTATGCTCAGCTCTATACTGCCTTCACCTTAAGCATTTCCAAGGACAAGAGCAAGTGCCTCCAGAAAAGAGATTTAGCAGAGAATATTGTTTATTCTTATCCCATTTCTGGGCTGGGTTGATATAGCTGTGGACAAGGAGAAGAGGTGATTTCACCTTCCACCCAGTCATGACCCAATCCCTTTTGGGCCAAACTCAGACTTGCTAAAGTTTCAGTGAGGCTGCTTTATCTTAAATTGACTTTCCCTAGTGCTAATCTGATTAATCCAGTTTTACTGCTGTGAACGGATGGATTAGTATAAAGAGATCAGCAGGGGAGTTAAGAAGATAGTGTGGAATATTTCAGATTCTCTTCTATTCCATTAATTTGTAAATGCAAACATAAAATCAAGTCAGGAGTAATTTCCATTAAAAGCTATGGAGTACACGAAGTCAAAGCAATCATATGCAGTTTCTGAGTTCTTTCTGTTGTGATGATTTTTGAGGTATATGTGGTATCTAAAGTTTTATCTAATCACAACAGCAAGTAAATAAGAGCATGCATATTGGAAATATCTACAGACTTATGCATCTCATCCCCTCAAGTTATCCCCAAGGAATTTCCTTTTAGGTTACTGTCACCTTGACACCTTTAAATCAATCTCATTTTGTTCCTTCTTAATTGTTTTAATGTGAATACATTAATGAAAAATGCCTAAAACAACGTAATTAGCACAGGAGAAAAGACACAGGAGAAAGTATATTTCAAATAATGGTACACGTTTCTCATGTTCGTATAAATTCAGTTTGTCATGTATTTCCAATATGGAATACTTTGTCATATATTCTAATAAGATGTAAGATGTAAATAATGGTCTGGATGGTAGAAAGTCTCCCATATTTAGAACTTGAATAATATTTGTAATAAAATACAAAAAAGATGAAAAATACAATATGTTGTGCAGGAAAATCAGTTATATAATATAGTAAATATCATTCAAAGTGGAACTGTAAACTGGAAACCTGCTGGAGACATAGAGCTCTTGATTTTCTTTCCTTCACTTGTGACTAAAATATGCACATATATCTGCAATTCAATATTCACCTCAAATAATGAAATAAAAAAACCCCTTATGCTATTTACACTAAACTATTTCTGGTGTGTTTTATTTTACCTTTTTGGCTAATGAGTAAAATCATCTATGTCCTAGTAAGTAAATGCCTGGACCTCCCTGATATTTTTGTCACATTTGAAAAATAAGTTATTGTTTGGTTTCTTTTCTTTCTGTAAAGTTTGCTGTTTTATTACTGCATCGACTGAAAAATCTCACATGTAAGAGTGAAATATATACTTACATATATTCAGTTACATATTCACATATGCCTATAATTCTTAATTCATTAATCACAACTTTTTGGTTTAGGAACCATAGTGTACCAAACATTATAAACATAAATGACACAAAGAAGACTCCTAGCCAAAGAATACAGACCAAAATCAGAAATAGTAGGATAAATTGTCTATTCAATAGTGTTACATCACAACATCTATAGGCAGAGAGAAGAAAAAAACTCATCTGTCAGTATTTGGAAAACAACTCCAAAAGGACACTCCAAAAGGACGCTGTAAACAATAATTTTGAGATAGCCATTGAGTCAGCTAAATCTGAAATCGAGTCCTGTCAAAATACTAATCCTAGATCCAGACCATGGAGATGACAGTATTCCTGCAAGGTACAGCAGGTAAATGCTGGCAAAATCTCAATCTTATAATATCCATATTAATGTCCCAAATAAAATTTTTTAAAAATATAGCAACCTATAGAGTAAATTATGTGTTTGGTAATGTTTGGTATTTTTATAGTGACCTTACAGTGGAAAATACGTGGCAAATTAAAAAAAAATACTGCTACAAAAAACTGTCAGCAAAAATGAACTAAAAAATCTTAAAATCATCTGACAAAAAGTTAAGAACTAAAAATATCACACTAAAATTCATTTTTATGCACTTAAAAAATTAACCATCACAGCCTTTCATATACAACAAATGCATTTTATGGATTAAATAATGATGAGTTAGCACTAGGGGACTTTAGGGAGATTACATGGTGCTTTTTGAAGAGGTTCTCAATCTGTTTGGAATAAATTGTAAAATTAACTTTGCATACTTCCTTGCCAAAATAAAGATTCTTCCTATGTTGCACCACATTATCCCTTTTGCTAAGCTACAGGCTGAAGGTCTATGACAAATTCATACTGTGATATCAGGTATAATCTAAGTAAAATCAAGCAAACCTTGGTCACTGATATCAGGAAAAAGGGGTGACCAGGTCAATATGAGCATTTTCATTTTCAATGAGCACGTCAAATCTGGAAGTTAAAACTTAACTCTTTTTCTTACCTTTAAATTTCAAAAACTTTAGAAAGACATTGAAAATGAAAATAGGTAGCAGGGAAGGATTTAGAAGTCTCACTGGTGTATTTCATAATACATATAGTGTAAGTGGTCGTTTAAAGTAAAAAGAAAATTATAGTTGACATAGCCATGGCATATCCTAGTGGGTTTAATTCAGACTAAAATCTGACAACCCATTTTATGTTTAAAAAGTACTTCTCAGCAGCTACCTTCTGAAAAATGATATAACTTTTTCAGTCCTAAGAGAGATCTGGAAGCACTGAGGCACAATTAAATAAGCTAAGGTTAAGGCTGTTTACTGAATTTCATTACATTGAGAGTTCAAACTATTTTGTTGCATCTTAGACAGCAAATAATTTTAGCTCTCACTGAACATTTACATGCTCCTTATTCCAGAATTTGTTGACAGGACTTCTGATTTATTCTATGATCATGGTCCCCAAGAAAAGTTTGCTACAGTTATGTGTAGCCCTTAAAAACTTTTGAAACAGACCTAATTAAGAAGTGAGCTTTAAGATGCATACTCATTATTTAGCAAATTGTATCATACACCTCATGTTGTACTTAGCTATATAAAGATGCAGCTACAGACATAAAGGTTTAGTCTGTCACACCCTACTTGTACACTGCTTCCTCTTAAGATCAGAAAATTATTTCTGCCATAACCATAGTCTATCTTCATAAACGTAGTCACCCCATAATAATTCCCTCAAACAAAAGCTAACACACATTAACATTAATAAGACATGGAATGAGACTCCAGAAAACTCACATTTCTTTTTTATTACTTGACTTAAAAATCTAATCCAGAATATAAATAGAAAAAATGGCAAGCTGATAAAAGTTACTCAAGGGGTTAAAAGTACTTTATGGTGTGTCTGCAAAAAGAGAAGAGGAACAAAAATAAACCTCAGTTTGCGAGAGTCTCTCCAAGTGGAGGTTTAAAAACCGGTACTTAGCAAAAATGTTCTGAAATTGTGTCTCTGTAGGGCATTTAAAAAAATCCATTAATAACATGCTTTCTGTTGTTGAAGTGTCTATTATGAGGCTCAGGCTGTGTGAAAGCCTGTCTCTCCACCAGAGAGTTATGACAGGCTTGTCGGGAGGGAGAGGAGATGGCTGAAGATGGATATGTGCTGCTCTGTTGACAAGTGCTGGGGACAGGCAAGGAGATGGATCAGTAAAAATTTCCATTAAATCAAGAAAAACACAACTTGCCCCTAACATCACCTCTGATAGTTTCTTAGACCAGCTGCTTTCCTGACACCCTGCTGAGGAACAAATTGCTTTCCTAGCAGGACATTTGGACACTCTTGCATTAATAGATATGGATCCCAGCATGCCAAGCCAAGCAAGAAGGCAATTTAATATGAGCAACACTGTCATCTCAATTTAGGACAACAGTTAGGATGCCCTACAGGGCATTGCAACAGCTTCTAGAAGTACACAGTGTAAGACATTCTTTCTGTCTTAAGGCTATAGAAAGCTGGTATTTCTAGTAAATAGCCAAGCCAAGGAGAATGGAAAATGTAAATGCATAGATGACAACAGCATTGTACTGTCTAGGAGAATCAGTTTCAATTCAAAGGCCTTTCATTTCTCTAGAGAACTGCAGCAAAATTTGCAGGGAAAGAAGAGACCGAAAACCTTGAGGAGACAGGAATAACAATGAGTTACAGGCATTTCATTTTCAGGTGGAGGCAAATTTCAGAACAAAAATTTAGCCAGTTCAGACAGCTGTCGAGCATAAAAGTCTTAAGAAACAGGGAGAACATAGAACTTTTAGTATGTACTTTCTGATAGTGAATGATTTTAAAATGTGTAAATCATGCTTTTAGTTTTGCACAATCCAGTCTTCATTGTAATCTCTAGCAAATTCTTAGGAGGATATAACACGAAGATGTCATATTTGAAAACAGTGTGTGTTATAGTGGGGCAAGTTCTCCACATCTATCTGGAGAGGAATGATTGGGAATTCCCTGGGTTACCAGCACCTGCATTCCTGAAAGTCTTAATTAGTTTTTGAAGCAATGATTCTTTGATTGTATTCGGGAAGAGAAGGATGAATAGTGGAATCATCTGATGAAGAGAAAAACAAGGCTTTTTCTGAGTCTGACTGTCTCTTTAGGAAGAAAACCTCCTCAAAGTCTGAGGAAGATGTTTCAGGATTAAGTGGCATTGCAGTCAGACGGCCTTGAAAGGCAGTTTCAGAAGGAAGTCAGAAACTTAAGGCTGTTGGAAGGGACTAGAGGGTCACTACAAGAGAAAGGGAGTGAGCAAATGTGTGTCTTAACTGGAAAATAGAAGTGTTTCCTCCATGATAAAACAAAGTTATGACCCCTTATCAAGATATCTTGATCAGGGATGCTTTAGAAAAACTATTCAGATCAACTATCTATCACAAGCACACTGTTATTCAAAATGTTCCCATCAGCAGTGCAGGTCCAGTGGTCTGAAAATGATCCCCTGTGCACAGCAGCATGTGCCTCTTGGTGCAAGTGTAGAGCTATATCACATGTCCAGATGTCTAACCACTATCAGAAAGACATTACATGGAGATTTGCTTCCTGAGAAAGACTTGTCCAACACTAGATATACCAATTCAAATTTTCTCAGTGAGAATGGGGTTTCACAAAAGTGTTGAGGGTAAGTTTTGTCCTCTGTCTTCAGGGGACCTGGTCAAAGGTTCCTCTTCTGAGGAAGAGGAATGCCTCTGCATTCCACATACAGATGGCATGAACAGAAACAGCAGCATTATCTCATTTGCAGACTCAAGGATGTCTGGATAACTACTACTCTGACAAAACCAGCAGCTGCAGTGGAGGGCCACACACTGTTGACAGGAGTGTAATTGGGTAGGGGACCCTTTTGACTACAATTCTCTATTGTTCTTGCAATTTTCTTATTCAAAACAACAAGGAAATAGAAGGTTGGATGTTCTGATGGCTTTATACATTGTAAGCCCATTGTGCAGCCAACTAATGAGGCATGAGACCTGTGCTGTCACTTGAAAAGAAAGAGGATGTAGATAATTGTTGACTGCAATGCCAAATGTGTGATTCTCTGGCTCTGCTGCTGGGAGCTGTTTCTGGTCTCCCATGTGCCACATGAGTTAGTCAGACAGTGTCATTCAGGGCTCTATAACTTTAAATTGATGTTGGGTAGAGTGAGAATACAGGTTTGTGGAAGTAGTGACTGCTTGGAAGAAATCCCCTCTTCCCCAAGCCCCAAAGCATTACGAAGAATATGAGAGCAATAATAATTAAAAAAAACCCCCATCCAAATATTAGAAGCTACACAGTTAACAACCTGTGAAATTATGACATAAAACTTAACAACTTCCTTCTTGGTAGGGAAATGTCTAGATATTTGCTTTTTATTCTCTGAGCTCTGCTCAGCTCTCCTTCAAATTGTCTATTCGTGTAAGAAAACTAAACAGTTTCTTGTTAAAACACTCTAGGATAAGCAGGAGCTACCACTTTCCTGAATCTTGACTAATCTTCACATTCAAAAAGACACTATATATGACAGACAACAACACACAGCTGATACTGCCAGTTTTTTTTTACCATTTCTTCAAAGCACATGGAATGAAACAGCTCTCTGAGTAAACAAATCAAAGTGACATTCACTTACTCCAAATGTGTGGTGGAGCAAGTCATGACATCAGAAGAAATCTTCCAATTTCCTTGGCTGGCAGGCCCACATTGAAAAATGAAATAATTCAGAAAAAATTTAAGAAATGTTAACGGCTTATTTCTAATAATGTAAATCAGGAATTTTAAATTTTATTAGTAGTATTTTAGTGGAATGATCTCGTGCCATTCTGTAGCTGTTTACAGAGCTTGCTTGTATGAGTAAAAGCAGAATGTTAACTTGTGAAGTTATGCCAGTCCTGTCCTTTAATCTTATCGACTGCACACTTAATTGGTCACTAATTTCAATTCCTTGATCCACAATCCAATGCTAAGCAATTCAGTACAAGTTCTAAAGACCTGACAGCTGCAGTTAAACTGTGCTACATGCTGGTAGAACTGAACTAGATAACTTACTTGATCTGACTCTGCCTATCATGGTCAGAAAGGGTAGCCTTTGCTACTTTGACAAAATTATTAGCTTTAAATCAAAAGGCAAGCTAGAAAGATGAATCTCTGGCTTTTCAATGTCCATTTTCACTTTCCTTCACCATATGATATTTTCAGGTTTAAAAGAGTACAGAGGGATAAAGATTTCCAAAACTAGACTTGAGAGATCAGATCTAAAAAAGGCCATATGTGAAGAGTTAATAATTCTCTAGAACTACATGCCAGGAGGTGCTATCATTATTAAGAAATTGGAACTACCATGAATTACCTAGAATATCAAACAAAGCAGACAGCCAGAAAAATGAAAGTAGCCAGTGCTAAAAGTGATGATAGGGCAAAAGCAAACTCCCAGTTAAGATTCCCATTAGCTTTTGCCATCTGCCTGATGATTCAAGTTTAAAATACCAATTGCAACTATTTCATCAGAAATAATCATAATGTGACATAATTTTGTTAAATATTAATAACATATTTACTTTCAGAAGCTAAGTTTATATTATAGGCATATTGCTTGCAAGCCACACAACCATTCTTTGGAAACCAAATGAAAATCTTTTGAGATTTTTGAGAAACATACCTGCTTTAATATGTTTTTTTAGGCATAGTCAAATGTATGAGTCCTTACAAATCCTAAAATTTTACTCAATTCCTAAATACACTTCTAACTTATAATGAGATTAGTTGTTCTGTATCAGTAAGATATCAGTATCAGTAAGATAAAGGGGGTTTTCTGCTCTTAATATTTCTTTGCAATTTCTATCAATTGGTCACTGGTATCATATATGCATATGTACAAAAACACCTTCTTAAATTACTACAGGAACTTGAAAAATTACATTGTGTATCCTGATTGCTGCCACTCACTCAAATATTTCTTCAACTTCCATTTATGATAACTTGTCCTTGGAAATGGCACAAACTTACATACTCTTAATATAAAAACAAATTAAATAAAAGGTGTGACTGAAATTGATTGTCAAATTTGTTTTATCTGGTTTGAGTTGCTATTTTGAACAAGCATCACATGACACGGAAACTCAGATATGAACAATAGTCTACTCCTAAAAGCTTAATACTTTTCCTTGCTCATCTTCTGCACATATTCAAATGGAAAGGTTTAGCTACAGAAGTCTGAAAAGCAAAAATACATGAAAAAGAAAAATGAAAAAGTGTCATTGTAACTGTTCATTGAATCCCAAAATAAAAGGAAGGTCTATGGAAAGGATTATGGGATTCACAAAATAAAAAATATCACCAGGTAAAATGCCATAGAGAATACAGTTATACTACAGGAGTACCTTTAAATGAATAAGACTTCTCTAGTGCTTGCAAATATTCCAAAATGCAACTTTTACTGAATTGTGTATATGCAGGTATTGTTCTCTGTGTAAAATCACAGGTAAATCTTAACAAAGAGATAAAATGGGGAACTGTGAAAAAAGTCTTCTAGAAATTAATGCAGCAGGAACAGAGTTATTTAAAACCAATAACAATACTTGAGGTAAGTGCTGCATTTGAAAGGGTTGTACTAGGCGAGAAAATAAACCATACACAAAGAAAACTAAAAGAATACATACAAGAAATAGAAATACTACATGAATAGCTAAGTGCAGAAGAACCAATATACTACAAATAAAATATGGAGAGAATTAAGTGAATCTAACTGTACCTAAAAGATTTAAGATAAACATGAAATTTTGCCAAAAAAATTGAGGGTCCTTTTCTGTTTTAAAGCAGAAGTAGTTGAAAATATCCAGAAAAGACAAACTGAATTACTCCTTCACTTGCTTGATAACAGTTTTGGAGGCTTTACTTCAAATGTGTTTTTCACAGAATTTGGTAAGGAAGGGATGAAAGGGTGAAACCACAAGACAAATGATAGAATTGAAGTAGGACAAAAAGGCATGGAAATCCCACATGCACCTACACACACACATCGGAGCACAGATATGCATCTTTAAATCTGAGAAAGCCACCTACAAGGAGCAAGCTGGTCCAAAGGGCAGAGGAGAAAATAGCACTGAAGAACTATCATGCATAAAAAGGTTTCTGCAGATCAGTGATGGCGACTTGCTTACATATTTTAATATGAAGTCAAGGGGAAATACAATTAAGTAATTGCAAGATTTATGTGGCACAAAACATGAATGACCTTTGCTGTGAGAAAAAAGACAGGCAGACAGACAACCACCTGTCTTTTACACAATGCTATGCCTCAAATTCCACAATTTCCATGAACATTTTCAACTAAATCAGTTACTGAATGGGACCATTTACAGTGTGGTCTTTCCTATGTAATTTCCAGACTTTTCAAAGAACTGGGAGAGGGATTAAACATTTGGGAGCTCTGAAACTGTGGACTATATGAACTAGATAGATTTCCTTTTTAAAGGTTAAGTTAAATGTTTCTTTCCTCGTAAAATGTCCACAGTGATTTTATACACATGGCTAGTTTATTCTGTTTTATCAGGAAGTATCAGCAGTGCCATTTCATAAGCAGCTGGCTATTTGAAGGAAAAAAGATTATCTAATCAAATCCTGGCAGTGGGAACTCACAAGAGAGGTTTGAGAACTAATGTGACTGAGCTAGGACTGGCTTTCTGTAAAGCAGTATTTAGAAAGACTCCATGGGTATGAACTCTCCTTAGGTTTATGTATGTTAGTCACTGACAACATACAGGCATTCTGCAATATTGCACTTATTAGATTTTATCTGTTTCAGCTGGCTTTTATTTGGGACTCAGTATTTCTAGAGCAAAGTCTGCTATAGATTGAAATGAGCAGAGAGTCAAGCAGCTGTGGAGAAAGTTGTTGATGGCACATCTCACCAATTCATCTTCCTGACCAAGTGCCATGGGAAGAGGCTAGAAAAAAGGGCCCTTTTCTTGGAAAAGAAGTATGTTTAAATGGACATCTTCCTTCTTCAACTGAACAACATCATCAGAAAAGAAAACAGGGCCATTGTTTGTGTTCCCTTGCTGTGTTATTTTGGATTAGGAGAAACAATTACTGTGATTTATATGTGTCAGTCCAGCATCTGCCTTTTCTGCACTACCACACTGCTGACTCAAGATCACATTGTGCTCCCAGATCATCTTTTGCCTTGTTTCTGTCTCTGCATTTTCTTCTCTTAACATACAGCTTTTTGTACTTGTCCGCATATAGAAACTTTACATTTATCCTTACTGAATGGCTATTGAGCTCCAAACTCTTTTCTGTCTCTCTGCTACATATCCTATGCAAATTTAATAACCTCACTCTATAATTACTCATCAAGGCATCAGAGAAAATATCAAAACCTATCAATCTCACGACAGATATGAAGCAACTCTCTACTTTAATTGTGAAATGCTGATAAATAGTCCATACACAGCTTTCCAAGTAATTATATATCCACCCAATGAAATTATCATCTGGTCTTGTATTTCCTAGTTCACTTATGTGAATTTTATATGAAACAATGTGAGAAGCTTTGATGGATTCAATGCAGAAAACATCTTCTACTTCTCGCCTGCCCACAAGTCCTGTTACTCTGGCAAAGTAAGTTACATTGATGTCATAAACTCTTGCTAAGTCCACACTTTCTGAGACTTTATCTTTTTGTCCTCTTTCTTATTACTAGTACTTTAATTATTTGCTACAATCTCTCGTCAGGGATTGAAGTTAAAACCACTTGTCTAGAAGTCTCAGATTATGGTGGTTTTTTCTCTTTTTAGACATAGATTTCATGCTTTTTTTTTTTTTTTTTTTTGCCTTTTGCAATACCTTTCCTACCCTATTCCTAGAAGTGATGATTAATATTCTGGATTTTCTTCAGCCATTCCTACAAGAAAATATTTTATCAGGTCAAGTGGACTTGAAAACATGTCTTCATGCTGTCCTTTCCCTATTATAGTGGGTATTTTTAATTCTGTTTCACTGGTTTTAGCTCTGCTAGCCATCTAAGCAGGTTTGACCTTTTAAATTTAGATTTAAACACACAAGTAAACACTTTAGCCTTCTTGGAGCATTTTAATGATACAGATTCCTCTCAATGAGAAGCCAACTAAAAGCTTCCTTGATCTTTATGTTACTGTTTCTCTTCTTTATGGAAAGCTTTCTGAATACTGTTTGGTAGACTTTATATTAAAAATATTTTATTTTACATCTTGCACTTTCTGACCGCCCCTGTGTGTCTTCTGTTTGTCTAGCTGCTCAGAATGATACAACCTGCTTAAATTTTGCATTCATTTGTTTCTTACTTGTCAGGTCATAAAAAGGTCATTTTTTAAGCAAGTTGGTCTCTCCCTACTGTTCCTAGTCTTCCTTCGTTCATTATGACTTTATGATTTCTTTACTGACGTATCAGCTCTCTTTTTCTGCTTAGAACTGATTTCTTATTAGTTAGACAAGAATGCTTATTCCTGCCTTTCAGAGGTCACTTTTTTCCTTTTGCCTCTCTTGCAGAAGTATGTTTTGTTTGATTGATTTTTTTGCTTGCTTTTGTCTAGGGGACTTATTAAAAAAAAAAAAAATTATCTCTAAAAGATTCAAACTTTTTTTATTTCAGGAGTTAACCACTGGTCATCCATATGAAAGAATCTGAGTATGTTTTTTTCTGAAGTGTAATGAAGGGGAACATGTTTGAATTACACTGATAACATTTTTGCACTCACAAAACATTTGCAAATGTTATTAGGGCAATTTTTTTCTGCCATTTGTCGCCTCTTCAGCAGGAATACTCTGCATAGGTTAAATGTTTTTTAATGCAGTTTCGAACAGTTATATGTCACACTCTGAAAATAAAGACTGAACCGCTCATTCTGCATGGACTGAAATCATGCAAGAGATCTTTTGCTAATAATTAATGTCACGCCCCACTGGGACAAACACTATTTGCATGGTTTATAATAAAAACAATTCAAAAACACTAATGTGTTTCCCTGAACACTGAAAGCTTGTGATGCATTTTATGAAAACACCACTGGTGAGAACCACAGCAGCATATAAAAGCTATTATTGCGTTGTACATTTATTGTACAGTTTATTTCCTCTTTGATTTATTTAACTCACCAATTACCAGTTGTTGTCACTGCTCTCATAGCAGGATACGGTGGGTTTCTAGCTCAGAGCAATGCTGCAGCTTGGCAGCCACATTTTTTTCCATCTCCAAATCCAAAACACTTTTCTGAATAACTTTGGGTAACTACTTCATGCCATGAAAAAGCTTTCAGTCAGTGTAAAGGATTTTAAAATATGATACCTGTAGATACTTGCAAACACAAAATTTGGTATCCAATAAATATACATTCCCAAAAAATTCTGCAGTGACCAGGAACTCATGTAAAATATCATGGTCGTGTGGCTAGGCCATTCTTTGTACAATTGATGCTTATCTTTGTAAAGCTTTGTAAAGCTTTCATCCACTTAACAGACCATTCACTCTCTGCACACTTGCAGCTACCCCCCTGCTCCTTTCCCACCCCCACGCACCACAACTTCTAACCAGAGCTCATGTTATCACAGAACAGTGAGGGTTGGGAGGGATGTTAAAGATCATTTAGTTCCAGTTCCCCTGCCATGGGCAGGGATGTCACCCATTAGATCAGGTCACTGTAAGCATCCCAATTCCATGCTCATTTATACGAAGATGTGGCAGGTAGTTTCCCATAATTCTGAATAGTGCAGCCAAGGCACACATAATCTCATCTCTTTTATTCCTTTATGCCAGAGCCACCCATCAAAGGATGTAATAAATTCTAGATTTTCCTTATAGAATATGCATTTTCAGACTCTGCCTTGGATCTCTGGAGGGCCCATCCCCCTTACTATCTGGTATTCTCTATCTGAGCCGACTCACTAGGGTCCAAACAACCAAGTCACAGCTCTCAGCAGAGGAGGCAAGTTAATGTTCCTGTTGCCTCCTTCCAGGCTGTTCCCACAAAATGGAGGAAGAATTTCTCACTCTTTGAGTCAAGAAAGGGAGTGAAAATATTGGTGCTTTGGTGAGAGTTTTGAATAATCAGTAAGTTCCCACCATGTCTTCTCAGACCTTACCTTAAGGCTACCTCCTTGTTGCCCTCACTTTCCTATTTACTCCTCCTCCATCTCCAATGGAAACTTATGGATTTTAATTTTGATCTTCTGGTGGTTTTTAAGATTTCAGCTTTCTGATTTAGGTCAAATGTCACTGTAACTCTATGCCAACAACAGGTATATTCAACTATTCAGCTATTTTTTTTTCCAGAATGATGCTGCTCAATTAGACTTTAGCATAAATATCCTTACCATAAAAACTAAGGAATTTCAAAATGCATGTTTAAGAGACCTACAAGAAGTTCCCTAAATAATAAAAGGGAATAAAATTTATATTAACTTTAGTTTGAAGGGAAAAGTAAGCAGAAAATAGTCTTGTCAAGCTCTCTTTGTATATGATAATATTGTAGAACATGCCTCACACCTATTTTTTATTTGCAGACTACATTTAATAACAAACACTGGCTTTAGACTGGTGGTCTGAGAGTCAATATTTTTTAATATAACTACTTCAGGTGTGTATAAGAGACTTATCAATGTCATTATTTGATTTTCATATGTGAGCATTTTCACTGGCATAAAAATGACAGAGATACATACTGTATTACTGCTATTTGATATTTCTTAAGGGAAACAATGCCCAGTTTTACCAGCCTGTTTTACAGCTCATTTAGTCTGAACAGGTGAGACACCAGTATCTTGAATCTTTTCTCTTTATCTCTTCACTTATGTCCTTTAAGTATCAGTGGAACAGATTTGCTATTATGGTAGTGATTGTCAGAAAATATAATGTGAAAGCTCTTGAAAAAAACCAAAAATTGAGTGGCATGAATTATTCAATTTTTGAGAAATATAAGGATAAAATGGAGTTAACTGAGTCTTGGTTATCCACCCATGATTTTCTGCCCTCAGTCAAGGCCTCCATTCACAGATGTAATATATTATCCTTATAAGAATTTTTCCTTTTCTTCTCTCTCATGGGGGTTTTACGAGCACACACTGCATTCTGGTTTTCTATTATTTCCCACTGAATTACAGCTGGTCACTGTTCTCCAAATCTGTGTCCTTGCTTTTCATTCAGAATGTTATTATGGGGTGAGGGATGTCTTTTCTGTAATTTGGTCATTATATTTTCATTTTATTTTCATAGTTTGCCCTTGACTTTACAACATTTTCTTTACTCCCTTTATTACAGCTTAGTGACCTTAATATCATTGTTAAAGTTGAGATGCAACTTCTATTCTAAACTCACTTCCATAAGCTTATAACTTCACCCAGATATTTTCTTTCAGGCTGAGTGTTTTTTATGCTTTGTTGGAAGGGGATTTTTGTTTGAAACTTTATAAGCATCATCTATTCATTTTGAGTTATCCAACTTGAAAAGACAGCAGTTTTGCAGCAATCAAGACAGTTTTCAGAATTTTTTTTTTTACTCTGATAATTGAAAATCAGCTTTGTTTCAGCACTTCAAAATCAGCTTTGATTGTGGAACAGTGCTTTTGCTATGTCTTTGAAATGGTTTTGAAATAATAAAGTTTTTCATGTGACATCATTATTAAATAACTTACTGAAATACTCATGGTGAGGGAAGTTGATCTCACAATAACTCTGTTCCACTTAATATTATTTTAAAAAGCTATTAATTTTTTGTATGAGAACTACATTTAGCTATACTTTAAATACTTTTAATGCCAATTTCATCCCACTCTTCACAGAGCGTAGGCCAAAGAGATGCATTACAGTGTCCAGTCAATCTGGGTTCTATATAGTACACAGAAGTAATGCAACACGTGCAATGAAAAATAAGCTTTTCTCTTGTACTGGGGGAAAGACAAGAAGTAGCTTTGCTTCATTCCACAGACATACCATTGTAACTGTAATGTGTTTGAAAGAGCTTTTCCTTAAAGATCCAGTGAGAATCCCTATATAACTGTAAGCCCAAGGGGAGTACTGGGAAGCTTTACACAGTATCTTGTTTGTCATCACAAAAGAGATATTCAGGAAAATGTCAAGGCGCACTACCATTCCTATTGGAATGCTTGTATTCTGCATTTTGTGCCATTCCTTTTTTTCATCACAGAGACTATGAAAGTCTCAGCAAGCAATCTTTTTATGCCCCCCACATAAAAAACAGTGTTGTACTCTTGCAAAAATGAACCAAGAGCCTGGCTGACCAACAGAGATTTTATGTATTTGATGGAATCGAGGTAAAGTTGAGAAAGACACTCTTTGGGCATTTCTCTGATCACCTAATAAAGAAATATAAAAACTTGCAAATATTTTTAATTGGGAGTACTCCTTTTAGTAAAGAAATGTGTCGTTATTTTTTAAGTTCCAAACTGACACAAACCACTGTTTTTCATATTTGTACTTACACAGAATAGACTTAAACCCCAAATCATCTCTGCCACATTTTTTTACTCTGCCATCCAACAACATGAAGACTACAAGTGCCACAAAAGCAGTAAAAAGAAATGGTTTTTCTGGATCTGTGTGTGCTGTTCACTTTATGAATCTTGTGATTTATTTCTGAGTTGGGCTACAGGCTAGAATTATACCAGACATATAATGAAGACAATTCTTCTTTAGCATTCAGAGCTTTGAATTTTTATCCTGGCTAAGCTACAAATGGCAGTCAATAGATTCATTTTAATCTAAAGTCTTATTGTTCTGGTCCTAGGTCTTTGCTCCATCATTTCTCATTGATTAAGCACCTCCTGCTTTTTTACAATAATGTAATAATACAATCCAAAGTGCCTCAGGAGGCCTTCATATGAAAGGCGATAAATAGGCTTATTTGATTCATATTTATTTTCCTTTTTATTTATAAGTGATTGCCTGCATTCAGTCCATGTTTCTCTTTCCTGTTAAAAATACAGAATTTTTTTAGAAGACTGCTCAAATAAGCCTCTTGCACAATTAGAATCCTCCCCTTAGTGGCTGCCATTCTCAAGCAGCACATCCTGTCTTGATTGCATTATTGTTTCCTCTCCAGTGAGTCAGTGATAGATCTGTTTATTCACACCAAATCTTCCACTAACGCCTAGTTTTTAACACCTAGTTTTTAATACGTATAATTTACAAATTCATTTGTATTTGCCTTACTGATTATGAAACTGCAGCCAGGATATGATCTATATAAGCAAGACCACCTTTTGTGCCATGGGACAGGCTGCTACAACAAGGACTTTTTAAACTAGTAGCTGAAGGAAATACAGGTTGATTTAAAATGGCCACACTTTCCTATCATGTGCAAAGTCGTTTCTTTCTATCAAATAAAGGAGAATAATCTTATCCTACATGTAAGTGAAATGTGAAGCCAGAAGACAGAGCTTCGTTTTTCCTACTTGCAGAATTAACTGGCAATTCCTAGAAACAGTTTATTTTTCCTTCTTTCTGATTTTTGCACTCCATGTTTTTTCTGATGGGCCACATGATAATACATTGTCCCCTGACTGTCAGACATATTGCTAGGCACTTCGTTGGAGAGGAGAGGAGTAGAAAGAAAAAAATAGTAGCAAGTTCTCTCCAGTCATAAACTTCCATTATACTTAAGACTGTATAGAATTATGACTTCATCTAATATAATCTCCTGAGCATCATAAGCCATTAAACATCACCCAGATACTGCTGCATGGAGCCCAATTACTTTAATTAGACAAGAGCACTTCAGTCATCAGGAGACTAAATTGTGCTGTGCCACAGGCACAGTCCAAAATAGACAAAGATGTCATCAAAGCCTGTGGCTCTTCAAATAACAAGGAATTGCTAGGTGAGAAATGCACCCCAAATTCCTGGAGATGGTATTTAGCTCATTCATCAACTCTGGCATGGAATATCAAGTCTCTGACAATAAGCCATGAGAGAAAATTTTGACTTTCCTTCAAATTCAGTGATCAATTTATCCTGACCTGAGCATCAGAGCATGGTATACTCAATGGGTACCTAAAACCAGGAATCTCTCCAGAGAAGGTACTTTTTTTGGAGCTCTTTTTCCACATCTATGTGCTAAAATCAGTTTAGGATAAGCTGTGGATATTTTAAATTTTGCACATTTTTGCATTGCATCTACTGTAAAATGTTGTTCTCTTTCCACAGGTGAAGAAGATAGAAGTTCAGGCACCTTTGGCTCTGGAATCTAAATACTGAATGAGTGACAAAGTCAAGTGTTTGGCATCTCTAATAAGAAAATCCCTAGCACCCTTGCAGGGGACTGCTTGATCTAGCAGTTTACAAGGACTAAGAGTTAGCTGACAAATCCTAAAATCAACTACTGATGTGATTTTAAACCCACCTGCTATTTTATCTCAGCTCTCAATTTAAAATCAGTCTCAAATGCTTGCAACTTCAGCTCATTCCTATTTCAGACAAATTGATTAAATTGAGACCAGGTATCTTCTGCACAATTGCTACAAATCCCAGTGTGAGCTGGTTTACATTTACAGACATCAGTTTTATCGTCTCTAGTTCCTAGGTCCATGAGTCCAGTTTTGACTTATCTTTACAAGCAAGAAATTGATTTTATCCTAGTTTTCTCTAATACAATTTCCTGGACTCAAATACAGTGTGATTCTTATATCTGTGATATCTCTAGATTACAGAGACCCTAATCTTCCATCCTCTGATCAGGTAACTACCTCTTTTCTCTGCTTTCTTGATCCTGTCTCAGGACACATATGACAGATTGTAAATGGTTTTAAATTTTACTAGGTAGGCCACAGAATAATAAGTCAAGCCAAAACAGCTGAAGACACTGCACGTTCAATTTGCAATGTGTATGTACAAAGCCATTTTCCATGATGCAGAAGTCAGTAAAAGCTATACCCCACATAAATCAAGGGATACAGAATTTTATCACATGATATGAGTCATCTCATAATTCTGGACATCTAGCAGACAAAACAAATGAAGTTTCAGTTTTAGCTCAGATAGAGTGGAAGAGATTTGCATATTTTCTAACAGTATTTTTCTAGTTAGCACTTCATTATTTGAGATGTAAAGGAAAAGGCAGTTATTCTTCTACTATTAAACCAAGTGAAAGTAATTTATTTGTTTTTTATATAAAAAGTATTTATTTTTCTTTTGCTAGCACTGTGAACTAATGTGATCCATATTATTAAAAATGGAAACATTCTCTAGATTGCTTTATCCACTCACTGCTAACAGCTGAGTTTCATGCCAGTCACCAGATCAAAGAATTGCAGCACTGTAAGATATGGGTAATGGAAATAATGCACTTTGGCAGCAATAGATAGCTGGTTAATAGCATGGTGCAATTCTGGGGTAAATGGTTTATTAAAACATAACATTCTACTACATCTTAAAAAGCTCCATGCTTTTACAGTTAATTTTAACCCATATAAAACAGTACCAGGAAAAAAACCCCACAAATCCCAAAAGAATTTTGGTCAGCCTGTCATATTTTAGCAATGAAACAACTTGCTTAGCTACTGAAGCATAATGTGTCAGAGAGATGGAATTCCACTTTCTAAAGGCTAGAGTGCCCACTCAATAGAAGAAAGCAATACATGATTACTGCTTAGAGCTTGTCGTGCAGTGCTAGCAACGCAGCATTTAGCAATAATAGAAAATGTCTGTCTCATTTTCATTCCCCTTGAGAAAACTCCCTATACAATATTATGAAACACTCCTGTTGTGAGTGGGATTCTTAATCACAGCAATATCTTCAGCTATTACCTTTTCCATGGTCACACCTTTCTGGCGAATTCTCTTTAAAGCAAAATTTAATGACATACAGACCAAGGACAGATACCTGAAATGTAATAACAAAGAGTAACCCTTCAATTTTGCTACAGCTACTAGATAGCAACAATCTCCTATTTCCATTTTAGTGTTTTGCAAATGACATAAAGGTCTCAAGGTCTTTCGTTTTCTGAATTATTCCTCTGTTTTTCAAAACCTTGGAGCCTCTATTTCCTGCTTCTTCAACATCCATTCCCATCTTAAAAGTAAGAGAAAAATTAGATCGTTGTACGCACAGCCCTTCTTCACCCACAACCTTTTATTCATGTGATAAAATTGAAAAGATTTTTTCAGTGCAAGTACCTTCAAAGGCTGTTTTGAATTACCACTACTCATCCTGACTATCTTTATATCTCAAATTGTTTTAAAAGTTGCCTATTTTCTCTTTACATACGTTGAAGATTCTCTTGGCACCCTTAACAAAGAAACAAAGTACATGTCCTGAACCATGCATTTATATCTACGTCTTTGTTTGAAAATAAAGTATTTGAGGTTAGTTGGACTTGTAAACATTTTGATCAGACAATATATATGGGATAACGTGATAAAACCAGACCCAAGAGGGAGAGAAATGGCAGAAAGAAAGTCCATGTTGATCATGACAATGCATTGCATTAAAACTGAACTCCACAATAAAAGACTTATTATTTCCAGATGTGGAAACCATTTCTTACTTCAAAAACTCTTATGCACTTTCACATATATGAAACAGTAATTTCAAGCTGGTTCAGATTCCAGAGGAAGTATAGGTGCATTCACATAGCACTTCAACTGAAATATAAAAGCCTAAATTAAAGAGCCCTGCTCCAGAAGTTTAGAAGGACATCCACAACTAACAAAATCATCATTTGAATTATCAGAACTAAGTGTGTAGGAACTCATTGCCTGGAAATTTTATAATTCAAATATGTCTCCTCAAAACAAAAGATTTTCCCTAATTGTTTGGGGTTTGCCTACATGTGTATTACTGGGCTGAACAAAGACATTACTGAAGATGAAACATGTCTGCTAGGAAATGCATGAATACAAGATGATGAATCACAAAAACCCCAACTTTGCAAACAACAGGAATATGTATTGCACTGCTTATGTAACTATTTTAAGTGTCCTCTATTCTATTAAGCACTCTGAAAAGGCAGACAATTATTAATCCCACAAATATGGTGAAATTGCTTTTGACATATGCTTCCTTAGCCATGGAAGAAGAATGCAAGAAGAAATCAATGAGAAAAAATTGCTGGGTAGAGTGAAATTGCCTTAGGGATTTTGTTTTATGTAATACAACAGCCTAGGAATTCTATTTATAAGGAAGACATGGTATTTATATCTATTGATTTTTTCAGGGATCTCTTGTAGTCTGCAGCCTTAAAATTTCACCGGTTCTAGATAAGAACACATCTTTTGATGTTCTTCAATGCAATATGTTTATGGAACAGTAAATATGATGTAAAAGAGATGAAATAACCCAAAATTTTGTGTTCCCCTTGCAAGGGGGACACAAATTTTAAAATTTAAAATTTACTTTATCAATGCACTTATAATACACTATTTTTGAGTACATACTTGCAGATTGGAGCTTCACATTAGGGGATGTAAAAGAAGAACAACAGAAACATCAATTATGACTGCTTATTCCAAAGACCATTTAAATTGTCACCCAGACCTTAGTATAGTTTAGAGTGGTCTCAGGACCTCCATGGACCTTGAAGAGTCAGGTCTTCCAACAAGGGATTTTCAAACAACAGACTATCTCTGGTAACATATTATTCTGCTGGTAACATATATGCTCTGCTAGGAATGAACAAACTCGAGGGGAAAAGACCAGTAGAAGCTCTGTTTCCACTAGCCTTAATCTCCCATCTCACCCTGTGAGGTCCAAGGGATAGGTCAACTGATACTGCATGCTGCAAAACATTTACCATTGTTGCTGCACAGCATACCACTGTGGAGCAAGATCTGGGATGCAGTTACACATCAGTCAGTTATCATCCCACTGAAAGATACTGAGAAGAGCGTTTTGCATGGTAGCTGAGCTGTGTGTATAGAAACCAAGGCACACTTCTTAACAAACAAATAGTATAGCCCCTTTTGAAGATTCATTCTAACCTGTTTTTAACTCCAAGCTTCTTTAATGCATAGTAAATAATATGCCAGTGCAATATAAAACAAGACAAAAATGTTTTATTCATAAAGCTTTTGTATGTCTTGTTTACCACAGCTTTTCCTGTACCCAGGCCAGCTGGTACAATACGTACTATCTTCTGTTTTTTTGTTGCTGTTTTCTAGTATTAAATATGTCAAGATTTTATAGCTGAGCAATAGAAGTTAGTAACATAGGTCTGTTGCATAGTAATGAAGGTAGAATAGTGTATAGTGGTAATATCTCTGTAAATCAATTAATAAGTTTATGGCTAATAAGAAAAAATATAAAAGATTAGACATCACTGGGGTCAGTCAGTGGTACCACAACGTGGCTTCAGGACTATCCATAATAATTGAAAAGATATCTGAATGCTACAATTCAGTCAAAATAAACATTTTGCCTTGTTTATTTTGCTTAAAAGCCTGAATAGATAGCAGTGCCTGACTGCAGAGGGTACATCTAGGGATATTTAAATTTAAACCTCTTTCCTCATCTTTTTGCAACTATTTCTCTACAAGGGCTTTTGTATCAATAACAGACCACTGATGTTGTATGTAACTTCTGCTGTTACCAAAATGAACTTTAACTAGAGACATGGATTCAAATACCCCAAAAGAGATTCTACATAACCAAAGCACAGCTTAAAGAATGATGCAGACATTCATAAAAAGTCTCCAGATTCACACTACTTTTCTTTTTTCTTTGCTTACCAGCTTCAACAAGGAATGCATTTCTAATATAAGCTGTAAAGGTTAAGTATTGCAAGACAACATTTGCAGCCTTTATTTGGATGGATACTAGGGATGCTCTTCATCTTGAGCCACTCTTTGAGCTTGTAAATCATGCATACACTCAAGAGGGAATGCTGAGCTCTGAAATGGATCTTCCTGGATTCCATAAAAATTAGTGGAAGGCCTTCACACTAAAAAAGGTCAGGTTTTGACTGGGAAAAACCACATCATAGTTTAAGAATAGAAAACACTGAAAATGACTATATAAAACAGAGTAAAAATAAATTGCTGTCCTGTCTTGGTGTCCTCACAGGCAGATCTTTACCTTCACCAGCTTTATCACCAGCAGCTGACTTCAGTGCTAGGACCCTCACCACAGCAAGTCTGTGACAAATCCTCCTTGAGGTTATCATTTGTTAGGGTGCAAAGATTCAAAGGCATATATTTTCACTCTATTCCATTATATATTCAGAGGAAGGACCTTAATATCACCAAAATTTGGCCTTGTGCTTCTCATTTCAGCCCCAGTGAATTGTATCCCATAATATTCAAGATGTCACCTAATTCAAAACAAAGGGTTTTTGAGGTTACACTCAAGGCTGCAGATCTGATCACTACCAAGCACAGCACTGAGTCCTTAGAAGGAAACAGAGCAGTTTGCTAAACCAGACAATACATCAATCCTTTACACTATGTACACTTTATTTGCAGGGCATTTGCAGGTTCAGAATGATGATGAATGAAGCTGCAAAATACAGTATAATTTTCACAACTTCAAGGCAGAGAGCTGAATAGAAATTATTTGCGATTTTATCTTCTTTAAGCAATCCCAATTAGTTAATCCAGAGGCATTCTCTTTTGTTTATTCAGTCATGTTTCTTGTTACTTTCCCAGATTCTGGTGTATTTTATAGCCCCATGTCTGCTCAGTGAATTTGGGTGGTACTCTGTTTTACATGCACCACTGCATGGACAGATAGGAAGCTTTACCAAGGTCGACAGATGGTAACCTACTCTAAGAAGACAAGTTGCTGCGACTTCCTAGTTCAGCAAGCTATTATTCTTCCATGGTATCAGTTTGGCCAACATGAAAGCTGCAATAAAAAGTGCATTTTTCTACAAGAAAGACAGCAGAAGGAGCATCATAGTATTTTACAAATACAGATATTTTATCTTCTCTCATAGTCTTTGCGGAATTCTGTCATAATGCTAACCGTGGAAAGAGTCACAAGTGCGAACACCAGCTAGTCACTCTGACTGAACATTTAATATGTTCTTTGATATATAGATTTGTCTCTATGTTTATCTATTTCCCCAAAAGCTTGATTCTTGTAAGGTGCTTGCTTTTTCTGCTGCCAAAAAAGTCGATGTTCCATATGATCTGATCTCTTAAGAAAAATATTTTCAAGTTTCATCTGATTTTGATGTCCATAAATCCACCCATTAATTGTTCATTCCCCTTGCTTAAAAGCAATTTTTATGAGTAAACAAAGCTATTTCTATATTTCTTTTTGTCATGTATTTTAACATGTATAAACAGTATCACTGTAGTGTCACAAACAGGCTATTCTATCTCTCCTTTCTCTGTAAAAAAAAGTTAATATGATAATGAATGGTTTGCTCAAGATCCTGTTCATTTTTGCTGAGTGCTAGGAGAAGAAAGTCAAAGTACATTTAGATTTTCATTTGCGCAGTTTAATTTCTTACTGTAACTACTCAACAACTTTTTAAACCAAATAAAGCAAAGAATTATGGAAGGGACATATTCTACACGATGAAGTCATCATTCCTAAGCCTTAGTACTATATTTAAATTGTTTATTGAGCTACATTATCCCACTCTGGTATGAAGGGCAATTCAGTGCCACTGATGGAAAAGGTAAAAAAGCCAACCACGTTTTCCCACTTTATCTTAGCATTTGTTGTACAATATCAATTATGTCCGACACAACTAGAAGGAAAAGGTGTGTTCTTACCCCACAGCCAATCCCGTTGCCTGGTTCACACACAATTCTCCTCAGCCCTGGTTCAGGAAGCAGACCTGCTCCACAGCCAGGAGTTGGGCACAGCACTCCTCCCATCTGCAGCACACATTCCTCGGCCCCATAGCGCTGGTAGCGGTTGTACTACAACACAACAGACTGCTGTTAAACTCCTAGCAGCACACACACAAAACCCCCCAAAATTTGAGCTTGACTCTATCCCACATAACCCAGTCAATTGTCCTAATGTCTCACGTGTTAAGTTCAGGTTATTTGTTAAAAGTCTAAAACTGCAGTATTATTAAATGGGGTGTTGCTCTGCTCCAAGTCATATGTGTCGTTTTCTGGCTCACAGCCATTTTCACCTGAAGATTGTGTGGGATATTAAAATCAAGAAACAGCATAATATTTCCGTAAGTAACATCAAGTACACTTCTATTACTACAAAAATTATTGTAAACATCATAAAAATAGTCCAGCAGATAAATAATAAATGCTGTATACAGATCAAAAAGAACACCGAAAAACCCCTTCAGGGATCTGCAGCTAGAAGTACAGTGTAATGTTTTAGACCTTAAGGGCTCTAAAAATTGGCCTAGTCAACTTTATTTTAAAAGTAAGCTGATCATTAAACTGATAAGTAGAATAGTTCTCTGATATACATTTATTTCAATGCTAGGTATATTTTTTCCCTGGGTCTCCTATGAAATTTTTTGAAGTTTTTTAATTTTCATTTCATTAATTTTCATTTTTCATTTAATTCCATCCTGAGAGCCTAAAAGGCCATGGAAACACCTTAATTTTAATGATGGAGACACTGACACAGAGCAATATCTAGTTACATGCTTAGTGTACACTCACTGACAAAAATGCCTGCTCCAAAATGACTGATGTTGCTGCAATAACTTTCCCATGTCTAATTTACCCCTCTTTCAGCCAAAGATAAGCTGAGCTAGTACAAATCATGCTGTGTACATGTAAATCACTCCCACTCTAGGGTTCTGTGTTGGTGCAGTTCCACACTAGTGGCTATATAACCACTGTAAACCAGGCATCAGATTCACCTATAAATCTGGTCTATTGTGGAGGGAAATAAATGAAAACATTTGGTCCTAACAGCCCCAAAGAAAACAGGCAAATCCAAAAGGCCAAAGAGGAAGGGAATTCATAGGTATGAATTTTCTCTGTGAGCAGACTTTATGGTGTGCTAAAGAAACAAAACAGAGCTTTATGTTACAGCACTCACAACAGTATTTAGTGCTTCATAAGATTTTATCCCATAACTGCTCATGAAAATCTTGTTGCCTTTTTTGGGAGGATAACAAACAAAGAATTCTTTCTCCAATCCACATCCCTCTCCAAAGAAGTCTTTCAAGGAAAATGAAAGCTTTAGAAGCAGCATCTCATACACACAGCATACAAAGAGGAATTTTAAATTACAAAGAAGGCTCTGTTACACATCTTCTGGTACATCTCAGAAGATTCTTTTGAAAATGTTACCACAACACTTCTTGCTACACTGGCTTCTTAAAATAATATTAGAGTCCTTAAAAGACCATAACATATAGACACAAAAGTTTGCATCACAGAAAAAAAAAAATCAACCCAAACTGAAAGTATCCACCTTTGTTACTTAACAAAAAAATCTAAACCTTGAAAACCTTTCAAAAGAAAAGCAAAATCCAAAACGAAAAAAAGACTTTAAAACATCATTCCATGTATGAATGACAGCCAGATATCCTGACTTAAGAATATTGTATTTGGAAAATAATAGTATTTTGAGAAATGTGCAAGACATGTCTGCAAGATCTCCTTGAATGCAGGGGCTCAAGAAGTCAACCAGGGTTTTCCTATGTTATTATTATGCTCAAACCCAGAGTAATGACATAAATATTTAATGCTAGATGCTCTCAATTTTCAGCAAAGTTTGCGATCCTTCCACTAACTATGTGTTGAGTGCTCTGAGTGATTCTGCTGGCCTTTAGAGAAATATAGGTAACCATAGCTGCAAAACTCTCTGGTAGCCTGTTTTCCTCAGGGCACAGACTGGACCTGAAGGTGAGGACGGTGATTGTCTTACCCTGTTACAAGGGAACTTTGAGCTGGATGTGGGATTGTTAGCAGCTTCTCATTATGAAGGCAAACACCAGTGACACTGTAACAGATTCTGTCAGCATTTACATTAAAAATTCTCTGTGGAAAAAAAAAGAATATACTTTCCAGCCATTAACTTAGCCTAAAAGAGCATGGAGAGATTCCTCTCATCTCCTCTTCCTCACCTCCTCTCTCCCTCTCTCTTTTTTTTTTTTTTTAGTTTATCTTGTTAGGGAAAGATACAGAATGTAAATGCAGTTTACCTACTAGCAAGGTGGACAACAACAACATCATTTTCTGTCCAACATATTTGATATTTTATACTGGTTCAGCACGGGACTCATGCCAAATCAGTATGGCACCCTCATCAGTGATCTTCACACTATAACAGCCAAAAAAATGATCCAGAAAAGATCCTACTAAATGTACTTGCACATCTTAAGATCTAGTTACCAGCCTGTTTTCTACCTTCAAAGTGCAGACACACTTATGTCATTTTCCAATTTCTTTTCCCTTCCTCAATTAAAACCCAGCAACCAACTGAAACACATAGTAGCAGAACATGTATATGTTTGCTGCCATAACACATTCTACACAACATATGTAGATTTATATTCTTTATGCAGTGGCCTGAAACAAAACGACTCACTTTACATTAAGAGTGCATTTATGAAAAACTTGTACAGGACCAGAACACTTATCATGAATTATTAATTAACTATTTGCATAGAGTGACAGATCATACATATTAGAGACCTTTTTTCCTATATGCCACATCCATACATATCACACAGGACTGATGTAATCAACATGCATTAAGCAAGTCAATTTTCAAGAGCCCTTAAATGCCTTGGGACCCCATTTTGATCACGCATCTGAAGGAGATATTTAAGGATATTACAGCACACAACACCCACTGGTTTACTTTGCCTCTTAACTGAAGATCTAAACTAGAATTAGTTTAATTTAGTTTGTATTTCCACAGTGATGATGCCTATAGTTGCACTGGTTGTATAGACTTCTTTTACAATTAACAGGAGAGATAGGATACAATTCATCTTTACTCCTTCAGAATTGTACATCAGCATAGGAACTGAGCCCTCAAGTGCGTGGTTTTTTAACAATAACTAGAGATCAGACAACTTCCTAGATTATGGCAACTGAAATTAGGTGACTCACAAAAGCTGCTTGAGGTTCCTATAATTCTGATACTAACTCACCTGGTCTAAGTTATTTCTAAGACCAAGGTTTAGGTATCTAAATAGGTTAGACTGTGAACCACCTCACAGAACTTGAGCTCATCAAAAACTAAAGATCTGGCCTAAACAAGGCGCCAAGTGAATGAGAAGAGGTAAGATCTTCAGAAGGGAATTTACCTTGACTTACATATGATGGCTAAGATAGATAAAATCAATCATTCTATGGAAGAGCAATAGTTGAAGCTGAGAAAACTAACTTAGACTAGATATCTAACATGTTAAGAGCTGTCATTAAAAGATGAATCTAGCTCTTCTGTCCATTCAAAATATTTCACAGTACCTATTACTCAATTTTTATCAGTGTGCCTCCTATTTAGAGATGCACTTACCATGTGTAAAATTGCCCTGCATCCTACAAGGAAGAAAGTATCTCCAATTATTTTTAGGAAAAACCTCTCAAAAAGTATAATATATGGGGAACTTGATGGAACTGGCATTCATGGCACCTGATTTCATTCCTGGCAGCAGCACAGCCTTCCCGTGGCTTTCACGTAAGTCATTTAATCTGTGCTTCTCATCAGTTCCCCGTTTGTAAAGAGGAAGAATGATACTTGCTGATTTCAATGTAATGTTAAGAGGCAAAATTCATTAATAGTCATGAGGACGTCAAATACTATGGTAATAAGTGGCATAAAATTGCACAGAAATCACCAGCCATCTACTGCTGCTGGAAAGCAGCTTTTAAGCAAAGCATGTCAGGCATTTATGAGCTACTGTAATAAGGGTCCTCAGAAATACAGGTGGGTAAATAGTTGCTGGATTCCCCACAGAACCATATTTTTCAATGCCTATTTGGAAAAAACCCCAAACCTTCAAAAATACAATTTACTCTAAATCATTGGTGCTAAGACAGCTAAAGGTATATGAACAAGGTAGTTGTAAAGCATTCTGTTTGTTCTCTGAAAACTGCATCCCTTTGTGAACTTTACCCTGAATTTGTGAATTGTCCCAGTCAGCCCAAATCTATATATTTTGGGAAATAAAATTTGGAGTGGAAAAAGCCCTACTTATAAGCTCTACTTATGGTATTTCAACCATATAATGAAGTTCCTTTACGCAATCATTGCTTGTAAAGACTTGTCAGAGCCTTTCGATTATAAAATACAGCATGACATAGACATGGAGGCTGGATAATTGTAACCATTTAGTCCTTGCTCTCCACTTTCCAGGTTGGGATGGTTTCCCTTGAGTCTTAGAATGGTACTGGGTTTTCAACCAGAGGAAATTCAATCATTTGATGTCGTAAATCAAGGGTAATATAAATGAAACCATTGGACTGACACAGGAATAACAGGTTAAATATGGATTGCAGTCTTTTCGGTTACATCAAGATTCAGATACCAAAACAAAACTGAAATGCACCTGGATGTGCAAAACTCCTGCAAAACACACTTTGTGAACACAGTGATTCCTTGCTGTGTCAATTAATTTATAAATTATTATTTAATATAATGGAATGGTTTAGGATAGAAAGAACCTTAAAATGTCATTTATTCCAATCCCCCTCCCACAGCACATATGCCTTGAGCTGTTTTAATTTTGCTTTTACATGTTGGGTACTGTTCTTTATTTCCCTTTCTTTTTTTTTTTCCCCCTACACCTAAAAGCATCTGCTCTGTAGCAGTCTTGCAGAGAACTTTGGACAAAAGTATAACAGTAGATGCAAAGCCCAAATTTCTGAAATGTAATTCAATTACTTGTTTCTTTAACTGCATGTAAGAGTCTCAAAGGAAAGCAAATCTATTTTCTGGAGTCAGATTGTTTTTACTGCTCCTATAAATCAAATAACCATCTGTGTGTTTCAAAATTAGATTGTGTAGGCTATTAGTCCATAATGTAGACTAAACACTTTATTTATATGTATTATGCACATACAAAAACTCCAAGAATTAGTTCCATAATGTAATTAGGCAACTTACAGTACGAAACGCATAGCACTCCTTGGACTAGTAAAAATACTTACAAACGTGTCATCTAAAATATAGATTAGAAAGTGATGGACTGACATGGCTCTCCATGGAGCACCCTTAATTTATTTTTCCTGAGTTGTTTGGCTTCTCTGCTGGCCACTGGTCAGATTAGAAGAGTAAGTTGAGAGCATCAACTCCTTCTTGTTACTACATGAGCACCCAAGGAGCCCAGAAAGACAACAACCTCTAGAGGGTTGGAATTTGCCTGACTGCAGAGTCATGGAAAATTGGGTAAGTCAGTTGTCTGAAGAAAATATTTAGATAAGAAATTTCTAACTGGACCAGAGCACCACAATTCACGGACAAAATTAAACTGGAGTGGAGGTGGGGAGAAAAAAAGAAAGATTGCAGTTTGTGGAATGATATGAAAGCAAGCACAAGGTGAAGAACGTGAAAATAGAAAATACAGAACAGAGGACACTGGAGCAGGTTGTATTGGAAGTCAAACGGAATATATGAGGGGCAATATGGTGCAATGAAGAAAGGGGACTGAGCACAGTGTATGGGTTAGCACTGTTTTTATAAACTACTGGAAGTCTGTGATCTTCCAGCAGGTATGTGGGGGATGTCTGAATAGACTGAATGCTAGAGACAAACATTCGGTTTCTTCCAACCCTCATGGAGCTCAAATGCACCTCAAACTCCTCCTCCCACAACAAGAAACAATCACCAAGGCTGTAACTGATTCAAGGAAATCTGTACAGCTGATGCTATTGCAAATTGTGAGCTGAGTTTACGTGCAGTAGATATTGGCTCCCAGTTCTCAGGTCACAAGAGTGAACATGTGCATATTCCCTGAAAGCTGATCAAAGCCATCCAAGGTAGGGGAGAATTCCTAACTTCCACATGCACCTGAGATCCTGAGCACTGGCGTTCAAATCTTCCCTCTGAATTAAATAAAACCTGGGTGGATGAGAAATTTTAATTCTATTAAAAATTACTTTTTTGTTGTTGTTGTTGTTTTGACAGGAAAAGAAATCCTTTAAATTAATTTTGACTAAGTACCTTATCCTTTCTTTCTCTTCATTCTTTATTTCAGCTGTTGAACCAGAAACAAATTACATTTTCTCACCCACTGTATGGACAATAAGTTAAAAAAGTGTAAGCAAGTAGAGATATACTGCTTATGACAAGAACTTAAAGGCTAAAGTTATGATAATCCAGAAGGGACAAAACTGAGGAATTCACATGAATCCAATTACCTTTGAATGAGGGAAGAAGGTGGTTAGGAGACATTCCAGGCAGGTATAGCATCGAAAGGATAGAGAGCCATATCACTAGTAATAGGAAGTTGCAAGACTGTAAAACGTGCTATGTAGTACCAGCTATTAAAAAAAAAAAGTGGTGTAAAGAGTATCAAGAATTAAATGCAGCAGCTCAGTCTTAGAGTGAGAGAGTGATGGGATGGTAGTAACAAATTCAAAAGGTGAGCCAAATGAGATGGAGAGAAAACAGATATTGGACAGAAAAATCGCATAAGCTGAGTGAGGTGTGTAGAAATCATTTATATTGAGTAGTAGCTGAAGCCAGGGGACTGGTGAGAAGCAGCAGAGATGTAAGAAAGTACACTTGTAAAGATACAGATTTTAGAATACTAATGAAATAGCTGTGGTTTAGTAATTATGAACTGGAGAAATCATCCAGTGAAAATTTATTCTGTTCTTTAACTGATTTGAATTACTGAGATGTATCTTGTATTTTTTCCAAGTGTAGTTATCAAAAAATCTTAACCCACAAATACTTCAGAAGCACTTTGTTGATCATATTTGACAGTTTCCTGCACTAAACTCAGCTGATTAATTAAAATTGTCACATGACATTACTTTTGCCTGAATGGGTAAATATATATCAATTACTTTAAGACTGACTTTACATGAATATTCAGTAGCACACATTTAAAAAAAAATTCCTCTAGCAAGTATTGCAATTAAAAAAAATCAACCTTGTCACATACACATTGTACAAAAAATCCTTCCAAACCTCAATTAATGTTAAATGATCTCTCTCCACACTATGTTCATTTCATACTTGATTTCCATATCTCCTAATGTTACAGCTCACTGCAAAAACTAGCACAAGCCTACACCACCTTTGAGAAGCATGGGGATGTGCATCTGCAGATTTTCAAAATAGAGTATACTAGGGTATTCCTTTGCATAAGTTCTCCCTAACTGACAAGGAAAATTGGGGAAAAAATGCAAAAAACAAATAAACAAACAAACAAAAACTCTAACCCCACAAAACAAACAAAAAAGCCCCCAAACTCCAAAACAAAACCAACCAACCAATCAAAAAAAAAAAAAGCAACAAAACAAACCAACCCCAAAAAAACCCACCAAACCAAAAAACTGTCCTCATTCAGGCTTGCTCAGATTCCAGGGAAAATGCTCACAACACTTCTAAAAAAAAGTGAGCAGCGATATGAGTTTCAGTAGCAGCTGATAGGAGAGATCTGTTAAAATTGATCATTCCCCTGTCAAAATATCAAGGAACTGGCCAATACATTCTGCAAAGTTGTCAGAGCAGATGATGTAACAGAGAAGCACAGCTATACATTACTTAGCAGCTTCTTTTCCTGCCACTAACATGTCATCTGCTTCATCTGTCCTGTGACCTGTTGGGGGCACTCAGGTATAGCAGCAGATCGCTTGCTCTTGAGTTATTTGTTTTCTCTTCCAACCTTCACATGTAGCTGCTATTTTATTCATGAATCCCGATATTCCATTTAAACAATTAAACAAGATTTCTTTTTATCACTTTAGGGACAAGAGGAAAATTTCTCATAGAGTCATTAGGGAGACTCCATAACAGTTCACTGCAAGTCATCTTGCTATGCCAGTATATTGTAGTGTTTATGTTTGAATTAGAGTGTTTTCTCTACTGTCTTTGGCACTGGCTCATAGAATTACCTGCCTTCCACTGTATTTAATCAGAACCCATATTTGGTGCATTTTTAGCATATTTTTGTAAGCAGCTTGTACTACCACCACTTGTAGAAACATTTACTTCTCAAGACAGCCAGCCTGACAGGGCAAATGGCTACTGCAGGAGACCAACTTTCTTACATTGTGCTGTGTTTCAATAGCTTCCCACTTAATAAATCTTTCAACCCAATCCTGACTGTATCTCAGGTACTCACAAAAAGAAGGAGTTAATAACAGCAGATTGGGCTGCTAAACTTGCCATTAAACTAGGGCAAAATGATGGATTATGAAAAGAGAGATCAAATTGCAAGAGAAAGCTCAGCACAGCTCTGGGCAACTAGAAAGCTTCAGGCTTTACTCTTCCTGGGACTCCATGTGCAGGTCGACTCTGTCTTGTACAGACCTTTGTGGACTGGGAGAGTCTGTAAACAGGGGGTCCAAAAGAAACCAGTCAAGGCTGCTTCTGGAGACTTTTCCTGGGTCAGACTCTGGCACCTTCTCA
Organism: Entomyzon cyanotis; assembly: GCA_024500445.1. NCBI lineage: Eukaryota > Metazoa > Chordata > Aves > Passeriformes > Meliphagidae > Entomyzon > Entomyzon cyanotis. Next base: position 1,689,700 of record JAKEPQ010001015.1, on the reverse strand, counting down.
AAGGGTCAAGTATCAAGTGGGGTGGCAATCTGTTACTAAGTGTATTGGTGTTGCATTTTAAGCCAATTACTCTGGAAGCTGGTTTTAAGGGGGAGGTTTGGTATTCACAATGCATATCATGTACCAGGGAAGCTTGTACTGTTCTATTTCACCACGCAGACTATGATCATGTCTTTCCATAAAGTCTAAAACTGATTCCCTCTTTTAAAACTATCTTATTGCCACCAACTAAACTTTAAAAGATAGTCTTTCCAGCTAGAATAAATTCCCCATAATGTATGTCCCTAAGGGAATAGAAGATGTGGAAATTTTACATGTCCAGGAGACTATCAAGAAGTTTGATTATTTGAACAAGAGTTTTATTATTATACAACTCCTTTAAGGAAATATTCATCAGCAACTCTTCACACTTCTAGTTGAACACAAAACCTTTTTTTTTCATCATTAGTTTTTAATCAATGCTTACATTTATATAAAGTTATTTCAGATAGACAGGGAGACACATGTTTTCAAAAGGTTTGATCCTGAAAGCCACTCAAAACCTTTCTTCCCTAATGACATCAACAAACATTATATAAGGTCAGTATTTACATTTATATAATGCTTTATATAGTCAGTTTATTTATATTTTATTTACAGGAAAAAATCCTCAATGAACAAAAGGGGAGACTGGGTTTTTTTGCTTGATTTTAATTTGACTGAAATTTGACTGCTTAAGGTAGGAGATTTGGTAAAGCAGACTAAGGTATTTGTCTTGCTGCTAGCTGGTATTTTGATTAATAACCAGAGTGATGCAAAATTAACATGTCATGTATTAACAGTGTGAGACTTTAGCTATCTGGCATATCTAAAATATAATTGTAAATGGGCAATAATTATTAGGCAGATGTGTTTCCAAAAAGGTCCTGAAGGTATTGATTCTTGGCCTTGTGCTGTCTAAAATTTTTATCAGTGACTTGGAAGAAAACTAAGAACATAGAACATCAGTGATAAAGCTTGTAACAATTTGAGAAGAGGAAGTAATGAATATGTAACATGGATCATTGAGTTCATGGACTTCACGCTGCAGGACTATCCGAACTGTTGGCAAACTGGTTTTAAGCAAACAAATTTTCAGCACAGTCACACATAAAGTTATTTTTCTAGGAACACAGCATTACAATTGCAGAGTGAGATTTCTGTCAAGGAAGCAGTGTGATGGTTTCTTGAGCTGAATCTGAGCTGTGCCCATACACGCTCCAAAGCACTAAGACACCTCTTAGGTGAAGAAATATAAATCTCTAGAAGAGAATCATATTCCTTATTGGGAAGCCACTGGTTTAACTGGTATCCACAAGTTCCAGTATGAATGTATTCTTCAAACTAAAAGACTCCTTCCTTCTGTCTGAGACATATTTAACTGACAGTCTGACTGATAAACAGAACACATTTTGTATATAAGCAATTATTTTAGTTCTGTTTCAGGGCTTACTCTGAGCTGCATTCATACGTTGAGTAACTTTTTGTTATGATGATCACCTATTACATCATGACAGAATAAAGAGAATTGGAAATTCAAAGGACCTGGACTGTGAGGAATGGGAGATGTGCAACATAGGGAGCATGCTGGTGCTGGTAGAGTGGTGGAAGGAAAGAGGCTGGGAATATTTTGTCATTCACTACTGAGAGGTATAATAGGATCTAAAGTCTGCAAGTGATTTGTAAACAAAGAATAGATGCTTTTCTAGGCAATATACTGCAGTTTAAACAAGAATTAATCCAAAAAAGTAATGTAATGTGTATTCTAAAGCAGATCAGAACAGATTATCACAATAGTCCATTCTGCTTTTATAATCTGGCCTTAAATACATAAGCACTTTAAAAATAAATCAAGATTGAATATGAAGCAGGAACATGTCCCTATTTTTCTTTGGCTATTTCTTGGAGAAGAAAATATATGGTGGTTTATAATACTGAAATTTTAAGGAGTCTGAATAAAACAGTGTTATAATTAATTATGATTTTTTTCTATCTAGTATGCATGGTAACAGAAAAAGACACATTTTAAGATCTTTTTAAAAAGCAAATATCTAACGAAATAAATATGAAATAAATATGAAATAAATATGAAATAAATATGAAATAAATATGAAATAAATATGAAATAAATAGATAGTCATATGAATAAGGACTTTGCCTGTAATTCCTTTCTTTCTTCATTTAGATGTATTCTAATTTTTTTTTTTGTCTGGGTTTTGCACCAGCTTATTTCCTGAGTATCAGAGTGTTTGCCAACTTCAAACAAAAGCTACTGTGGTCTTCAGTAGATTCACGATAACAATGCTTTTGTAGGGACAGAATATATTATACTTGTATGGGCTAATGGAATAATTCAAGCCTCATGACAATGTTTACTATCTGCAAAGAAAGTCCATCAGTTAAACTGTGATGCTCTGTCAGTGGTCATTAGTCAGGCTAAGGTCTACAACTCCATTCTCAGGGCTTTGCCAGGGGAGCTGTCAAATCTGTCTGATTCAGTCCTCTCTCTCATACTTGCAGCCTTTTGGTTTAGCTGTTCCTTACTTTTTCCTGTAATTTCTCTTTTGTCCCACTCTTCCTAGTCTGGTTAGCTTCACCTCTCCACGCAGCTTAAGTGCAGATCTTCCTTTATTTACCAGTCTCTTCGGCAAGCTTCTGTATTTGGTCATTCCCTTCCAGTCCTTGGTCCACACTTCTTGTCAGACCCTTGTCCTTATCATTCTCGTTTCTAATCCCAGCTCCTTCCATGAACAAATCCCATCTCTTCAGTCTACCCAAGCTTCATCTCTCTCTGCTCTCCATTTGTCAGGTAGCTCTAATCAGTCTCTTGGCCCCATCAATCCTGGTCATAACTTCTTTTGTTTCCTTTTCCTAAGTCCTCGATCTCACCAGATTCCTGCTTCCTGTATCTCCTTTGGCCTAGTCTGTTTTCTGTATTTTTTTTAAATTTTTTTTTTATTATCGTCAGACAAACCCTCCCACACTCCCCTTCATGTTGCCTTCTTGCTAAGGAAAAGCTGAGTCCTTGAGAAACACAATTTGTGACTCTCTGTAACAACTGAAATGGGGGGCTGGTGGAGGAAAATTGGAAGTCTAGGAATTGTAACAGCAGCCATAACTGTAATAAAAAAAGGGAGAGTGACAGGGAAAGGGAGAAGCAACAGGGTGTTCTTGACAATATAATCTGATTTAAAAGTGATGAAACAAGACTTTGAATTAACATCTCAGGAGTTGCTCCTACCTCTGTCACAGCTCTCATACAACATTGTGCAAGTCCCTTGGTGCCAGGTTCATTAAAAGATGTGAATATTGTCATGTACAACACACTAATGCTGGGCTTTCAGACCCTTGGTCCCTAGCAGCAGCAGCTCTGTGTCAGGCGGTCAGGCTTTGTAACCAGCACCTTAGGAGGGATACTTCAGAGAAAAAGGCAGCTTGAATTTCAAAACCATTGAACATTTGGAAATTCAACTTGTTTCTCAACATTTAAGGCCATTTCTCAATATCTCTTTATTTTAATTTCATTATTGACAAAATAATGACTGACCTTCTTGTGAGTGTTGTAAAGCATGCTTCATTTATGCTTTCCTAAGGTCCCTCTACAGAAATAGCTTTCCAAGTGCAAAACACAGCTATAATTATGAGAAACACTCTTTTAAAAGAGAAAAAAGGACACACAAAGGGATGGATAATATCATGAGTAGCTGTAAGTACCAATCCCCCAGTGAGATTGTTTGTCTATCTGCTGCTTCAGAGGGTCTGTTTACTGCTGTAGCCAAGCGCTGAAAAACCGTGGCAGGTAGCAGATGTACCAATTAATAACCTGTCAAGGCTGACGGATAGAATGAAAAAGACCCCAACTCTCACATATAACTCCTGTGTGGTTTTTTTCCCACATTTCAGGTCTCTGGGGGTCATGAGATACACTCTGTCTCCCTGGAGAGAGATGAAACTGTCTCATTAGCGTCTATCTTTCATGACATTAAGACGCTGCCTTTGAGATGCTAACTCACCTGTTCTTCTCCCAGAATCCTGAAGTGATGAAGCTCTTTAATCAAGGAATCTGGACAGCCAGCTGTTGGAAAGGAACAAAAATAGGCATTTTAGAGCTTCCTGTCAGTGCCATTTCAGCATAAGACACATAGATGCAGAGAGGATAGAATATACAGATTACCTTAGATAAAGAAGATTAGAAAGATTAGCCATGGCTCTGCAGGCACCAGAATACTGAAAACCATCTATCAAATAATCCTTCCACATTTCTGAGCATGCTACCAAGAATGCTTAGAAAGGTTATATTCCGAATATTTTAGCCCTTTCCCCAAAGGACTACAAACAAAAGCAAGATGAAAAGGGCAGCACTGTCTGCCAGATACTGCCTACCCTTAGTATAAGCCAAAAAGCCTGTTAAAAGAGGATATCACATCAAAACATTGGAGCTGCCCAAAGCTGAATTCTGATTCACACACCAGGTTTGGACTAATTTCTAAGCATAATACATGCTTTTCCTGATTCCCTGAAGGATTTAATAGGCCCCACAGATCACTTTAATTTTGGCTGTCAGAAATAGAACCCATTTCACACATATATCTAGCTGTTACCTGCTGGTATTAATACACAAACCAAGAACACAGGCAGAGGAGTGATTTGCCAGAATTTTGCAATGAGACAAATTTTCAATCACTACAAACTTTCACATCTGTACCAGCCAGTAAGAAAGAATATGTCTTGCTCACTGCACTTCAGAGTCCTATTCAGACTGTGGTTACCTTCCTGGTGATGAATTCCAAGGCTCCTGTACACCACTTTTGTACACAAATTTTGTACACTACTAGACTAATTTTTGACAAGGGATGAAAGTGCACACTGAAAGCTATCAGGGCTTTATTCTTTTTACCATAAATTGAAGCATCTCTTTGTGAACAGAGAACATTTATTGAATTAAGAGCACAGTTTCCCTCAGAAAATGGGAAGAACCACAATCTTTCTCAACCTGCTTTTCTGCTGATGCAACTACAAATAGTTACCTTTCACCCTAAAGGACTGCCATTAAAAGAATACAAATGAATTTAGACATAATTATCAGGAAATCTCCACCAGCACTGTGGATTTACTCAAGGCCAATTAGACATGGCCTGCACTCACAATTTCTGTTGGCATAGCTGTCTTAGGTATGCAGAAGGAAAAGGCTACACTTGAAAGCAGCATAACTAAAAAGGCAGAAAACAAACAACAGACACAATGACACTAGTGCAAGTCTTGTACTTGCATAACTTTTTCTACTTAGGGAACTGATTTAAATGTTACTCAAGTCAACCTTTTGCTGGTAAATGTTTTATTTTCATTCTGAGGAGGAGTAGGTGAAGAATGCACTATCTACACAACTTCATCAGCGAACCCTTACAAAGGCCAGCAGGGTTTAAGGTGGCCCAAGTTTAAGCATATAGCAATAATTCTCTATTAATGACTTGTCTCTTACTAAATATTAGTATTCCTTCCCATTCAGTGAAACCTATGATATTCTTAAAAGCTTCTTTTCACCCAACTCTTCCTCCTGCTCAAGGATATTCATATATTTGAATGTGTGAGTTTTAGCTCTGAGTTTTTGTCTTTATCAGATTTTATTCTCCTCAACTTCTAGAACCGCAACCTGTGTATCACCTTTAAATTTATCTTCTCATTTTCTCCATGCTGTTTATTCTCTCTCTTTCTCAAAACACTTAATTGTCCTTGCTATTTCTACCACAGAATCACTGCTAAACATAATTTTCTTGTCTTCTCACTGGGATTTACATCTCCATCAAACTCTGTCTCACTAACTTCTTGACCTGAGCCCTGAAAAGTTGTCCAAAGCTGTAGTCTTCTCTGTGTTCCAAATCAAAACTTATTGTATAAAACATGGTTCCTCTCTCTTAGCTGCAAGTTCTTACATAATTAGCAATATTTTTTCCTGCATGTAATTTTCCCTGAAAATATGTACATTGATTGCATACTGCTATAGGAATATCTAAGTGTAGAGGATAATTACGATTTCATGTAGTGCTGCCTGTTAATCTTTGACAGATGTTAGTTTTAGAACATCAACTAAACTGCATTCTGCTTTTTGGAGTCGTTACAGCTTCTACTTCAATCAATTATTTCTTTCTTCCCTCTTATCCTTTCCAATTTATTATTCACTAAACTCCTTAAACTGGGAATGTTGAACGTTTCCTTTTTCTTCCCTAGCAAGAACTTCTTCTCTCCATTCTCCTTAAAATATTTCCTGAGTACCTATTTCTCCCAAAAATCCAAACTGTTTTGCCCTCACACATAAATTATATAATCTCCCCTTTATGAACTCTTCACATGCATCCTCTCTTTCTTCCATACAGGCTTGGGGATGAATGGATTAAGAGCAGTCCTGCCAAAAAGGACTTGGGGGTGCTGGGAGTGAGGGGTTGGACATGAGCTGGCAATGAGTACTTGCAGCGCAGAAACCAAACATGTCCTGGGCTGCATCCAAGGCAGTGTGGGGAGAAGGGAGAGGGAGGGGATTCTGCCCCTCTGCTCTGCTCTGGGGAGAGCCCACCCGGAGTGCTGCATCAGCTCTGGGGTCCCCAGAACATTAGAAGGATGTGGATGTGTTGGTGTGGGTCCAGAGCAAGGTCACCAAGATCATCAGAGGGCTGGAGCACCTGCCCTGTTAGGAAAAGGTAGAGAATTGGGATCGTTCAGTCTGGAAAACAGAAGGCTCGGGGGAGACCTTATAGAAGCCTTCCAGAAACTGATGAGCACTTATAAGAAAGATAGTGACAAACTGTCTAGTGGGGCCTGGGTGAAAGGACAAAGGGTAATGGTTTTAAACTGAAAGAGGGTGGATTTAGATTAGATATAAGAAAGAAGTGTTTTTATGGTGGTGAAACACTGGAATGGGCTGCCCCACTCAAGGTCAGGCTGGCCAGGGCTCTGAGCAACCTGACCTAGTTGAAGGTGTCTCTGCTTATTGCAGGGGGGATGGTCTAGATGACCTTTAAATGTCCCTTCCAACTCAAACTATTCTATGATTCTGTGAAAAACATGCATGTTTTATGTGTTACTAGTCAAGAACTGCTGCATCCTCTTCCAAATACAGTATTTTGTACAGCCTGTTTTTCAGAGACTTGCCCAATCTAGTTTTCAACCTTTTCATAGTTCAGATTTTCACTGGATCTTGCTTAGCTGATTATACAACAGATCCTGACGTTACTAGCAAAGAGAGAGAACTTAAAAACTATGTCACTGTTGCCATGATTCTTTCCAGCAATGAGTTCAGAAATGTCAAATGCATACAATATTGAATTATACTGACACATCTTAACAGTCTGCTGTCTGTAAGAAGTCATTTCAGATCGTCACATTTCAGAAGCAATAATTTCAGGAAAACAAAATCTTCCTTTCCTTTTTTTTTTTCTTTTAAAAATATTTCTGGGTACACTTCTGATCTTCCTTATTTCTCTTTTTCATTGCTTCTTTTCTGTAAGTGGACCTTTGTAAAACATACTCTAACACTGGAATCTATTTTTACCAAATACCTGTGAGTTTTGAAAAAGTCTTGGACTATGTTAAATTCCTGCACTGTGAATAGAGACAAAGGTTATGACAAATAACCATTCCATAAATAAAACATAAAGGGATTAAAAAAAACCCCCTATTTTGCTCACAACCATTAAGAACTATTTGTCATCTCACCCACAAATTCATCCATACATCTATCAACATATTAATGTATATGAAAACATACATAGAAACTTGAAACTTTTTACTAGCTGAGCACAGCACCTGATGGGTTCACTGGCAAACTGTACACTCCAAAAATTTATATATAAATGCATTTTCCAAGTCTCTGAGGTGAAACTAGTACATGGGAAATGACACAAATAAACTGCATGCTACAGATTTCTGCTATTTTGTAGAGAATGCTTAGGATTAGTTTTTACGCCCTATGTAGTACAGAACTCCTTACAATGCATGGTCTCAACAATTAACAAAATTTTCACTTCCCTACTCCCAATTATTACTTGGAAAGTACAAGCCCTCATGAAATTTCCACAGACATAAACCAAACCACAGGAATATGAAACAAATAAATCAATAATAATTACCCATAAGAGTGTTAAAAGGAAATTATGCAAAAGCATGGAAAATTGGCTTTAATCAGAAGCCAAAGCTCAGGACTGAGGACACCTGCAGACTGATAAAATGGCAGCTAAATTGCTTATTAGTTCCCTCTTTCCGCTCACATTCAAACATATGTGTTTCATAGGCTCTCAGCTACAGTGACTGTTACAGGTTATTGCTAACTATGAAGGCAGAGCAAGATGTAAGAAATACAAAACTGATACAAAGATTTAATATTTTCATACCACTTTTTACTCTGTCATAGCTCCACTGACCTTAAAGCAATCAGATCCATAAAACTAATGTGATGTCTTAGGAATGAACCTAAGCCTAAGCAGGAAAATAAATAATGAAGGGATGACACCTAGTTTAAAGAACCAGCCACTTTATAAAATCACAACTTTATTACTTAAATAAAATTTAAGAGTATTATTTGCTTCTACATGTTTCATCATACACAGTTTATTTGTTTGAATAATTTTGTTGTTGCTTGATTCCCATACTGTTTTATAATTTGACCCCAAATGCTGCACTTATGAATGAAGGGTCCATCTAAAGTTACAAAGTTTGTGACTGTAAATTTGTAATTTGCAACAGGGTATTCTCTTCATAAACATATTTTTAATCTGTTCAGATAAGTAAATGTATCTCCAAGAGAAGAATAAAGAAGCAAAATTTAGGAAGGATGGTTTAATGACTCCTAAGATCATAAATACCTTGATTTCAATTGATCTGAACACACATTTTCAACTACACTTATAATTAAACTATGATTCCAAATACTACCAATTTAATTACCCAAATCTTCACACATTTTTTCTCAGACAGAATTAGCTTCTGGTTTTTTTTTTCTTAAAATTATACTTCTGTATGACTTACGTTCTTCAGAGAGAAGGCAAAGGAAAAATTAAATCAACCCTTTAATGTTGCATAAACTAGCAAAACGGCAGGAAAAAAAACCCCAGTTGCTACAAAGAGAGGCAACTGAGAAGTAACACAAATGTCAGTGCCCTGATGGCACCAGTGCCCTGCCTGTCCCAGCCAGAACCCCAAGTCAGCCCCTGCCTGCCCCATCTAGCAGCACCTGGAGGGAAGTACCCTAGCTGAATCACTCAGAAAATCATAGAAAATCATGCAATGTCTTCACCGCACTGACCACAGTCACAAGCATATGTATCTCTACTGCAGGGTTGTGTGCTACATCTTCTACCATATGTTTGTAGCATTATTTCATGCTTTGCATTTTAAATTTCATCTTTCCCCAAATGGTATAGTTGTGTGAGATTCATTTCAATGCATTTAAGCATCAAAATGTTGGTTATGTGAGTCTAATATATTTCTTGCATGCTTCCTTTTTAGTCGATAGAAGAAACACAAACCTTCACAGGGTGATTCCCATCATCCAAGACAGGCAGAAAAAAAAAAAAGTATCTGCTTACTTCTATTAACTGAGGAGTTTAAGGGACTTGACAAGAGTAAAGTTAGATTATTTGAATTTCACTCAACAGCTGCAATTCCAATCATTTTTGCACATGCTCAACTTTGGAGCATGTAAATTTCCCCCTCACATTAAGCTCCATGCAAGCTGAGCATTTACATTATGAGTAGAGCGCAACTTCCATTTCTCTCACTTAGAATTTATTTCTGCATCAACACTTGTTAATTCTGAAAAGTACATCCCTTTTGTGGGCTCTGAACATAACCATGCATGAGTATCTATCAGTGTCCTTCAAAGGATATCTTTTCACAGTACTAATTGCTAAACTGGGCTTGCCACTGGAAAATGTTTCAAATACTTGAGAATAACTAGTTCATGCTTAGAAAATTAATGGATATGTTTGCTTTTTTTTTCCCTGGCTTGAGTATAGATATGAAGAATACTCCATATTCAAAAACATAATCCTGAATATCTGGCAATGCAGCACTCTAATGGCAGGACTTGCAATACAGCAACAATTATATATATAGGCAAATGCAAGCTGGGCTGCCATGCATGCACAGCAAGGAAAGGTGGCAAGGGAATCCTGCAACTCAGAGGTGCTTGTTATAGCAGGTATGCATCCAGAGCACAGCCAGCCTCTAGCTACAGTGGGACAGTGCCTGGGACTCCAGATGTCCAGATGCAAATACAAGTAACTCAGCACAGCACAGAGAACTCTGCTGAGTGAGCAGCAATGGCAGGAAGAGCACAGCGCTGCACAGACTAATAGCAATGGGAATGGAAACAGGGTGGTAAGAAGCTGGAGTCAGACTAGACTTTCATAGAAAAGTTAACAGGTTTGAAGTCCTGCAGTTAGTGTGCATTTATTTGTTACATCATTTTCCCAGTCTCCTCCGGATTGTTCAGCTAATTGCAATATTGTTGTAAACCCCCACACCTTTCTGCTGTCTGCATCTCTTCCAGTGAAAAGCAATCCTGTGCTGGTGACAGTGCGGCCACTCTTACAGGAGCTGACAATGATTTCAATGTATGAAGTGACTTCACTGTGCTTGTGTTAACTGAGTGTTTGGATGTTGTAGGTGAACTTTTCTCATTTTTGGTGTTATGTGAATGAAAACTAAGGAGGGTGTCTGGAATGCATTAACATTTTAATGAAAAGAGAAAAAGATATTAAGAACATTAAGTATGTAATTTATAGAACTTAAGCCTATAAGGGTATATATGGAATACTGCTTGTGCATTGTGAAAAGTCATTGAAGTATTTTCTCACAGATCCCACAGAAGAGTATTACTATAGCCATTTTCACTATTTTTTTACAACATTCATGAACACTTTTGAAAATAGTGAATTATTGAGTTTTTCTCTGTTGATACCTAGATAATTTCCCAATGCAGACAAACTTAGAACTTCATTTATTTGTATATTTACATATATCTTCCTTTGTATAAAAATTTTTAAAGAAACAGAAAGGTCATAAAACAGTCCTGTGAATAACTTGTCATCTCAAGTCCCATGCCCTACATCTGCAGGTCTGCAAAAGTAAACTAAAAAAGTTATATGGGTTTCTGTACTTGTACGCATACCACTTTAATAGCTATCAGTTTGCAGATGATATTTTTCTGTGCAATGATCTAGATAGGTAGATGGTAAGATCAATCAAATATACACCCAAAAAGAGACACATGAGAGTGTTTCAACATTATAGATTGGTTTAGGGGAAAAAAATTTAAAAGACCTTTTTTTTCAAAAGCAAGAAGTATTGAATTCTGTCCTTTCAAAGTCAGCAGGCATGTATTCAGACTGCAAAGCTCAGCTCTGCACTTGGGCAATGCTGAACCTGACAAGATGACAAGAGACGCTTGTGTGTGGTTTCTGTACCCAGAGGTCAACATGGTGAAGATCTTTCCTCTAAGTCTTTAAAAATCTCTCTAGAACTACAAATGGTGGAGCAGTTCTTCAGCTTAAGCAAACTATCACAGCAACAACTAAGTCAATGGTGCTCACAGGTATCCACACCAGCAAATAAATTGAATATGTACAGAAAATGTAATTTTTTAAAAGACTGTGTGCCAGTAAAGGACATATTTAATTACCACTTTTTCAAAGGTCAATCTGCAATAAGAAACCTATTATCTTAAAGAAAAATCAGAACTGAAATACCATTTTCTCTTCCTTAATGACCTCATCAAACAGTGTCATCTTAATTTGCTTTTTTTCCTTGATTGAATTCTGACAGCTGAAGTCAGTAAAAAGACCAATACATTATTTTGCTATCAAAAAGGCTGCTGAAGTTATTAGTTATGAAAGTTTCATGAAAGCTTGATTGTCAGGACACAATACTTGTCCTGTTCTAAGCAGTCAGTAGAGATGTTAGATGGTAGTTGCCCAGCTGAAAAGATTACAACTTTGTGTACTCTTAAATTCAAAAACCTCCAAAGACACAAAGCACATCTCTTACTCTCATAAAGCACTTGTAAGAGAATTCTGCTAACAGACTGCAACAGAGTTGGGAAAGGATCACATAAAGTGATTGTAGTAAATTCTGCTGGTCTGGCTTTCTCACATTGCACACAACTCTGGCTTTCACTATGCTGTTACTCACTGCTTCTTTTAATGATGCTTTAAAGCCAAATGACTAGAAGTAATGAACCACATTAGCCATTTTCTGCTAAGGTCTTTCTTTTAATCTTTAGCACAAAAAATATCAGCAGGAATATTGACCTGTCATTTCAGCTTAGAACCTGCTTCCTTGCTTCCTTTTTGCATCTTTAAAACAACATTTAAGCCACACTTGAACAAGTAATGTTTAGTCACATCAGCATTCAAACCCTGAATTGCACTGAGTTCTGCAATGTCAGCAAGGCACAGCTTGTTGTTTTTGGCAGTTTTCTGTATATTCTGCACTGCTACCTGACAAACTGTTAAAAGAGTCTTTCAGAGGGGGGAAATTTTCTAAGAAATAATATTCAGTATTGCCCAAGAGACTGAGACTTCAGGGCAACCATGCAATAGTGCAAACATATTTGATGAATAGTCTGCACCATCTGCTTGCTCAATGTTCCAGTTTAAATTATAGGTGCAAATTCACCCATGCAACTCTCAGTGAAGTCAGTGAATACCAAACTCATGCAACACAACAAATTCCATGCTGCCTATCTGTAATGAGAAACTGAGCTATGACCTTTACTGCTCACATACAGAAGTTCCAGAAGCAAAAATAAAAAGAAAATTCCCTTTTCATGCCAGTATTGATTATTGCCAAATTAAATTTTACAGAAAAAAACCCATTTTCTTGAAATGCTCCTTAATTAACAGAAGTTTTTTCTACAGTTTCTTCACATCAAAGAGAAAATCAACAAGCTAGGGCTCCTACCATAACCAGGTGACTTTATTTTTTTAGCTTAGATACAAGAACACTGTTTTAAACTTCTTTTGGAAGGCTCACACCTTCCACATAAACTCTGGAAGTGAAAATCTCATTGCAGGGATCTGGCCGGAAAGGAGCTCTTCACTCTCAGTTTGCTAGGTTTTTAGCTCTATCAGCGCAATTCATGAAAGGTTTTCTCATCTTTTATTCAAAAAGTAGTTGAAATCTCTAAAGCAAACTCTGTTCTCTCAAATTCCCACCTTCATGCTGGCATTGGCCTTTGATGATGATCAGTACCTTTGAGAAGGGAAGTGAGAGGTCAGAAGCTTTCAGCATGTGGTGGAGACTTTTGAGAGAGGAGATTGTCTTCTCAGGGAAAATCCAACTATCCCTGAATAAAAGTCAACACAAGGCAAAAATAACTATAGAAGAATTTCATTTGCTGGTTACTGAAGGGTGAACCCTTAAAAGATTCCAATTTCTGAATACCACAACTAAGCAAGTATTATATAGAAAATGCTAAATGGTTTCTAAGCTGAAATTAAACTAAAGTTCACACAGACGTTTTCCAGCCAATGGCTCAACAAAAGAAAAATATTTGTCATGGTAAACAATATCGTAAAGCCCAAATGCTGAGATCAGACTGGGAAGTAAATATTTATCCTTTTTCCTTGTAAAAGCTGAATTACGGAAAATGTCTTCCTATAATTTTGGAAATTATAGGCGAAAAGAAGAGTTTCATATAGCAATAATTTTCCATCTCGTGTGTATTTTACCAAGTGAGGTTATTACATTGACTACGTAATGTAGAATAAGCCACTGCACCATCAAGAAAGATGTGGCCAAGTGCCAGAGAACAAACACAGCTTTCCATTTTTTTAACTCCAAAACTACTGTTTAAAGATATTCAAGCACAACTTTTAAAGGTTATTTTATGTTCACAGTACAGGAAAATCAATATGCCAAGCTAACAAAAAAAAAAAAAAAAAAAATCTTTCAGAAAAACCAAGATGCACACATGTAGGTCTCACTCTCTTAGTCACACATGCATAAACATGCACAAAATTACTATTGAAGAAAGGACAATGGCAAACAACATCCAGTGACCCAGAAACAGCAATGCTTTTCTTTCTAATTTTGCATTTCTTTCTTTTTCCTGGGATATGACATCATTCTGTATAAACAGTATATAAAAAATGCTCTTCCTTTAATCTGTGAAGCATTTATAAGACTTCAACATGAGCCTTTCACTGAGAGCTTAGACAAATATTTAAATTGCTACATAAATGACTCAGACTACAAGGCAAGCCCAGGCTACTCTAAAAATAAATGTTCATGGACAATAAGCCCATTCAACCAAAAGAGAATTTTAAAAAGCCACAGAATATATAATGTCTCTCAGAATAGTACAGACATATCTGGATGAATGGCTATGATTTTCTCTTTTTCATAGAGATTTTAAGACAGAAAACCATTTTCAGAACACTAAAGAATGAAGCAATTGTCTAAAAGTGACCTGCACTCTTGTAAAGGATTTCAAATCTTAATTGATACCTAATTGTAATATTTTTCTTCCTCCTTTGCAGCAGCAATAAACGTGTGCATATCTTGCTGTGCACTGTGAGGGAACATGGAAAAGTTCCACTTATGAAAAGAGGACAGTTTTGCATTTCACTGTAATCAGATCAAATTAGGGCAGGTGGCATCTCTGCAGGCAACATAATTATGAAAAATGCCTGTGTTCAATACAAACTGTCCTTCCAGTCTTGAGGTCTAATAGGACATCACTGTGCAATCTTTTTATGTTTTACTAGCAGCTTAGAATGCAGAAGTCCACTGAGAGAGCAGTATATACTGCTATCATCTTTTGTCTGTGCAAATGCAGACAAATAATACATATGTTCTTCAATATTTGCTCTAGCATAAGAAGCAGAGTGTTTCTGGGAGTGCAAAGCTGGTGTGGGATGAAAACTAAAGTTAAATACAGAAGAAAAAGTAATTAAGTCACTGGTCAGGTCTAATTCTAATAACATTGTGTGAGACAGGCTAATCCTGCATTACAAACAGTGATTCGTGTTTCTACTATAAAAACCCTGACAGGCAGGCACAAATACAAGAGATCATACTCTCTCTTCTTTTAACAGAAAAGAATTGAAACGACCTGAGATATTCCTGAAAGAGCAACTGTTAAGAATTTTTCTGATTTTATATTGATATACTGGCCCTATTCTTGAACAGATTGCTCATGATGAATAGCTGGCAAAATACATTTGAAATCAGCTGAAAGTTTAATGCAAAAATCTACTCTACATTAAAGGGATGATACAGCCAGGTTCATTTAGAATATTACTCCTCTGAAGACACCCCAAGCACTACAATAACAAATGTTATATCAAAGATGGACTCAGCAACAAATGCAATATGAGTCTCTGTGAGGCGATTTTTCAGTATGTCAGAATTATAATATCACTCCAAGGAAACAAATTAAGCAGCACAAGCTTGGCTCTTGGGATCACATTATTAGCAATACAGTGTTTTCTCATAAAGAATGCTTTTCTTCGGATGCGTCAATGAGATGGTCTATCCATTTCATGGTGCACAACATCTTTGCCTATGAAATAAAAAATCCCCACTCTTTCTGCAACATTTAAAAAAATATATTGAGAATAAAAAAAAAAAATCCTGACCAGTTTTACTCTACAGCTCAAGTCCAGCCCAGTGTGGGTGTTCTTAATCAACAGGGATAAACACTTTAATCACAAGGGATAAATCTAGTATACTAGTACCAGTGAAGAATGACTTCTACCTGGTGGAGGAATATCTGTTTTAAAAACTTAAAGGTTTCTGCAAAATATTGAAAAGAAATTCTCATCTGGTCAGTCATCATGCAGATACAAGAATTTATTAAATTTTTTCCCTTGTGCATAAAAGAGAAAACAGCCCTTGCCACGTGGACAGGCCCTTTCAATGAGTCAGAGAAGGATGCTGTGCTTGCACTGTGGTGATAAAATTCCGAGGCTGTCACAATTTACCTGAAGCTCTGTGGCTGCAGAGGGAAATGGATGTGTTTTACTGTGTGCAGGGCAGGAGAGAACCCCCACAGCTCAGCATTATGCCATCAGACTCATCGTGACACTGAAGTGAATTAGTGCAAGCGTTTTCATGAGATTACGCCAGCAATTTGGTACAGAACAGCTGCCACACCACACTACAGGATTCTCCCTCTAGTTTTCATTTACATGACCATGAATAACTTCTGAGTTAACCCAGAGCAACAGAATCTATCCTTGATCTTTACCACCTTACACAGAGATATGCTATGCCTTGTAATCAGTTGGTCTTTAAACTTCTTTTAAACTAAAAATAATTCCCTTATCACAAGTCCAATGTATCTTCATTAAATCAGACACTCTATATGACACTATTTCTCCTAATATTTTAATTACTTCCCCTATCTAGACTGTGCCCATTTCCCCCCTCATCTACACTTATTTTTCTGTATTCTTTTAAAAGTATAGACTTTCTAAGCTGTGAGCCTGAAGACAGAACAGACAGATAGGTATAGGACCAAATCTCCAGCCTTACTTACCACATACATGAAACCCCACAGGGCACACAGTGCAACTGCAGAGGGTTGTGGGGGTGTGCACATGGTTTTTTTTTCCCTCCCTATGGTAATAGGTATTGGTGCAGCCATCATTTCCAATCATGAAAAAGAAGTATTTTTTAAAATTTATACTAGTGGGATTCTAAACTGACATAGTTCGACACTATGAATGCTGATGTAGACACTCGAAATCAAGACTGCAGTCTCTGAACTTGATGCTAACATTTAATCAGGTTGATAAGCCAAGCAAGAACTGGTGTCCCCTCAGTAACCCCCTCTCTCTCCCACATGTACAGCTCCCCTTTGCCCAGCAACAGAGAAACAGAGCTCAGACATGACTTTCCTCTGGTTTTTCTTTCCTTTCACAAAATGGAAAGTCAAGATATTGAAACTAATGATAAAGTTCAACTTTTTTTCTTTTCCTCATGTCATTAAAATGCTCACTTGAGTTTGCTTCATTTCAGGAGATCACTGAACTGTAGTAGTAAAAAATAACAGCACTAGGTCTCATTGCTAGTACATTTACCTTTTGACACCACATTAACTATTTTTTTCTGTAAAGTACTTCTAAGCACTCATTCATATGTTAAGTACTGAATTCTGTATCACTTCTGCCTTTTAATATTACACTGCTTGCTATGTATTTTCCACTTGTGTCTGTTATGTCATGGATCAGAAATTCATTCCTTGTACTTCTGTCTGGCTCCAGAATACCATCATGCATGAAATTTCAGAGACACATTTTTTCCTGACTGAGAATTATTGGATATGCAGCTATAAAAGCATACATAAAAGCTAAAAGCCCTTAGAAATACTTGGAGGGGAAACAAAACATCCCTTAAGCATCAAATCAGTTGGAAATTCTTCATTCTGCTCTTCTATACCAATTCCTGAAGGATTTGCTTTCTATTGTAGCTTAGCTCCTGTCTGCTTCAGGAAAAATATTGTCAATTATGATAAATGATTCTGTATGGCAGGATTTAGACTCACACTACAGAAAACTGTATCTAATGAGATTATCTGATTCTTTCTTAAGGATCAATAATTTATTTATAGACAGGGGTCTCAAAGGTTAATTTTTAGTGCTTTACTCACCAAGCTATCCAGCACTCAAACGACTTGTAAGAGACACACAACCAGAACTGGCTAATCCACATCAGCTTGTTTAAAAAAATTGTCAGATTAACAAATCAATGATACTTACACACTACAAAATTGGTTTCCACTTAAAAGCTGACTGGATTTACACAGTTTACATGCAGCACAAATCCTGTTTTCATGTAATTTAGCAAGGATTCCAGGCAAAGTGATTCTCCCCTCTCTTGTCAATTTCCAAGACACAAACTGGCCAGCAGAAATCCTATTGCAGTTTGATGGATGTCTATTGAGGGAAACAGGAGGAGGGGGAAAAGAAACGTAGGATTTTTGATGTTTGGCTACACGTTGCTGTCACTGATCATTTTCCTATCTCTGCTTCCACAGATACCTGTGAACTCCTATTTAGAGAGTTTTTCCCTGCTTTACTGGTTTTTCCAAGATGTATGCCTTGTCTAACTTGTGACACATTGATGCTACATCCATTCAACAGCCCACTCACTGTGGGGATTGCATGAACGTATTAATGAGTGCTACATTCGTGTTTCTTTCACCCACTGCCCCATTTTAATTCTGCTCACACTTCTTGCAGTCATTATAAGAGAGTCAAACACTTGGCTGCCATCTAGCAGTCTCTGGCCTTGAATGCAAAGTAAACTTTGCTGCAACAAATTCTTTACACATATTGTTTCTCACTCTGTCCTTTTCCCTTTCTAGCTATGTATTTATAGTTCTCCTTTGAAGGTTGTGGAGTATTACCTAGTTTTACTTTTATTTTTGTTACTTTTGGACTTTGATGGAAAGTGAGTTTTGGGAACACAGCACACTTAGGATCATTAGGACTATATCCTCCTTCACTGGGACAATAACAAATCAAGGTGGCAAACATCTGAAAGGTACAATGACACTTTTTATGCAATGGTCACTGAATTAGAGCAGTTGTGATATAAAACTGATTCAGATGACAGGTGCTTAATCAACTGAAACTCCAGCAACTCTACCAATAGTTTCCTAAATTCTTTCTATACCTGGAAAATATCATCAGAAGACAAACAAAAATATTTGCAATAAAAAACACACCACAGTGTCAGTTTGCATTTTTTCAGTCTCATATCTACAGATTCTACTGAACTGAAGGTTAATGCTAACATTCAAAGACAGACTGTGCATAATTTAAGAGGACATGCGACATTTTTATGTTTCAGGCTAATGCTTTGTGTCTTTGTTCTTCAGGACAGTCTCATGTAGGAAAGTAAGTTAATGTCATTGACTATCTCAATATTAAATAGATAAATAAATAAATAGAGACAAAGCAAAACATGATGGAAGTGGCTGAAATAAGTGGCATGTACACAGTACAGTAATTCTGCTGAACAGCATCCTAATTTGTCCCAATATACTACAACCAATTACTCCTGCCTCAGAGACTCCTTATCTCAGATTTTCCAAGCCACCTACCCTCTATTTCTTGTTAAAAGACACAGTAGTATTTCAGAAAATTGCAGATTAGATAAAGAAGAAACCCAGTGTCAGAAGTAATTGCCTTGATTTTTTCCCTCAGCTATACAGTCCTCGACCCAAAAAGTTGAAAATCTACCTTCCAAGTTAGGTCTCAGTAATCCATCTGTATTGTCTACAAAATAATAGGCTTGAAAATATTGTAGAACCGTTGTTCTTAGCACTACTGTCGGCTAGAAAAAACTGGGAAAATAATCTTTAAAAGGTCAGCAAGAGCAAAAAAGGATTGTGTTGAATTGGACCTCCACAATGCCTGCTGCACATAACACACACATGACAGAGCTGCAATACTAAGCTCCACAATGCACAAAAGGTAGAAATCATTCAGCTCTGCTTCTCCCTCCTTCCACTTTCTTCTCTCTCATCCCTCTTCTGGGAAATAAAAGATATCCTTGGTTTGGGAGAAGCTGGAGCTGGCTGTAAGTACTACAGATAAACAAATGTACTGGACCTAACACAAATCCATCTCTCAGTATTCTGTCTCTGGCACAGGTCAGTAACAGATGCCATGAGAAAAGCATAAGAAACAAGAAAAGGGTTAAATATGTCTGTATTTCATCCTTATCTGCACACTGTCATTTAGGGACATTCTGTGATAGAGGATACAATCAAATCCCCTTCTTCCCTCTTGGGAATTCTCTATTAATGTATCTAGTCACTTTGAGAACCCTGAATACTTTTGGACTCTACAATATCCTTAAGCATGGAGTTCCATAATTGTAATTTGCAGCGTGTGAGCTTTCTTGGTGTGCTTTATACGTGCTGCCTCAGAGTTGTATGGCTATCTCCAGTTCTCACATAATAAGAATAGGTAAATTCCTGTGGAGGTGGGGCAGGCTATGCCTGCAAGGTACAGTAGCGGCGGCCAGCTGCGGGGGCAGGGACAGCCTGTGCTGTCTCAGTCACGGTGACAAGAAGATCAGACAGTGAGTCCCTGTGGCAAATTATGCACCAGCAAAGAAGATCATTGGCCAGAGCTCTCCCCCACCTTCTTCTCCCATACATGGACTTTGTTCTAGAGACGACTTCTTTGTTCCCCTCTTGAGCTGTAAACCATTGGTTAGTTTGAATTTTGTATCCTCCCCCTTTATGTAATTATTGGTTCGTGTCCCTATCCCTCTTCCCTATGACTTCCCTAGTTGGTCTGTGCACCAAACCACTCCCCTTTTCCCTCTCCATATAATCCCCTGTAACTGGTTGTTCGAGGCCTCTCTGCCTCTGGACTTCCAGACCCCTCGTCTGTCCCCACCTCTCCGCCCTGCCTCACCGTCCCCGTGCCTGGACTCAATGGACCTCACAATAAACCTCTGGAAGACTGCAAGTAGACTGGTCCTGTTCCTATGCTGCCGCGCGGGTCACCGCTCCTGGTGCCGACTGCGACCGCACGGGGAAAAAACCTTGTCCTGTCGCCCTTTGCCTCTTCCCTGTTGTATGCTCTGGACTCACCGGGGGTAGCTTCCCCTCCGGGCATGCCCACCTTCTCACGATGGGTGGCCTTCCTGGGTCGCGGGCAACTGGGGCACGGGAAGGGCTCAGGCAGCGGGTAGCCTCCTACAACAAATTCCTATTATTTTTTTCCATTCCCCCTATGATTTTAGAAAACTTCATCACATCTTGATCCAGATGACTCTTGTCAGAACAAAAAAATGAGCATTTCATCACACACAAACTATTCCTTACCTCCAGCCATCCTTGCTGCTCCACATTTAAACCACAGCTAGCATTTTCTTTTTCAGAGACAATAACCAAAACTGCTATTGGAATGTGCAGAGCAGGCTGCACTCTTGATTTGCCATGGAGAAATACCTTTTTGTCATTCCACGAAGTTCCTACAACCTGAATCACCCTTTTGATTTTCACTCAGTGCTTGGATGATATTTTCAGTGAACCACCCAAACAAGAGGCTTAACAAATGAGGCAGCAGATGACAGACCAGTGCCACACTGTCTGCTTTTGGCCTTGGATGCTCCAAATGATGCCACCTCTGCTTCCCAAATGCTTTACTGGAAAGCCTGTCCAAAAACAGCAGCAGTGTCATGCTGACAGTCAGTTCTGCAAACTGAACTGGTTTGTCATTCCATCCATTGCAGCCAGCTCAGGACGTGGCCACGTACTCCATTAGCCTAACTTACCTTCCTGGCTCCACCTCAGCTTGCCCCAGCACTGGGACTTCCCCTGTGATCACAGGGCTCTGGCTAACCCTGCATGGAATGCCCCATTGGCACGGCATGGCACAGCTGCCCTCATTACTGCCCCAGAATTGCTGTGCTTCAACATATCCTGCCAGCAAGGAGTCACGAGACAAGACTGCAAAATGCCTTACCTAGTCTCTAAGGAGTTAAGGATGTGAGAGCTGAGTTGTGGTGTGAGGGCAGGAAACAAAATGGACATAAATCTGATAATCCAAACTAACACATGAAAATGAGCAACTAAAAGCTTTTATCTGAAAGTTGAAACCGAGAGACTAAAGATCAGGATAGCAAACAAATAGAAAGAACAAAGAAAACTACTATCAGCCTCCTTCTTTTCATCTTCTAAAGGATAAATAGTTCTCAAAGATCCTGTACTAAGTAGCTTTGTAATTTTCCTTATAAAGATCATGCAATAACAAGAAAATTACAGGGATCAATTAATTTTCTGACAGATGAAATGACACAGGATTGGAAATTCAACACCAGACAATAACTGATGTTCAGTGGAATTTCTCCACTGTTCCCAAGACATGTTATTAAGCAATGTAAGAAAAGTGTAGGGTCGGTAACCCTTAACTACACAACATTTGCAAAGGCACTGCATTCTGTATGCTGCACAGAATATGTCAGTTTCTTCTCTTTTCATCAACGCAAAGAGAAATGGAGACAGAAAACATTTTTGCATGCGTACCTTATAGACTTGAATTTCAAAACTATGAAGAATGGTCTTTCAATAACCCAGACATGAAACCCTGGAGCTTCATAGAGACCAAGTTCCTTTCAAGCTAACCTGTGCACACACACCATGCTGGAGCACTTGCACTTTAGGTAGAGCCTGTATTTCATGCAGAAAATTCCTGAGGATGAGACAAAAATTTGTATGGTGCCCTCAAGTTTCTTGTCTGTGCTAGGAAAAACAAGGACCTCAAACCTGGACAGCATCTGACCCATAATAACTGGGAAACTAAATCTCCATTTGTAGCTTAGTCTTTCATCTTCAGGTTTGGTTTGTGGTATTTTGGTCTACTCTTGTTTTCTGAGGACAAGCTCTTTTTCGATTACAAATCCTGGTTATGTAAAATATGCTGCATCTAGCTGTGCAAAGGTGATACATTAATTTTTATTTATATTACAGCTGATCTGAAAGCCTCCCTTCTGTTAAAAATTCCACTGTGCTAAACAGTGGGTGAACATGTCAAATTAAACAGATGATATAGGCATTTGTAAGTCTACCAGAGGATGCCATGTGTGAGAGAATCCATGTGATCCAGAATGTATGGCAGATTCCCCAAGGGAGGGGGCTGAAGCAGAGCAAGAAAGCTGCCCATTCTCTTGTGCTGGGGATATAATGACCAATGCAAAACTGGGATTTTAATTTTGTCTCTCAGCTCTGTAAGCTAGGAGTTTGGCCTAACTTGGTGATCTTAACAAAAAATTACTACCCTGTCCAAGATAATTCTCCAACTTCCCTTTACAAAGAGAAAACCATGTCTTGAACTTCGGGTGTATATATATATATATATATATAGTTGGTATATATATATGTATACACCAACAATCTCTACCTGACTCAAAGCTGTGTTTGACAATAAGTCAGTGCTGCCATGCTATTACTTTGGAAACCTCCAGTGAAGGAAATGACAATTGAAACTTATAAAATCTGGCTCTGAATCCTCACTTTATGACTTTGTAGAGAAAGAACAGTCACAGCTGCATGACAAAATATCAGTTCCATATTTTCTGACTTTTCTTACAAAGTCTTTGCAATATTTAAATATGGCTCACTCAACATTACCCTACGTATTATATAAGATTTAAAAAATACAACATCTACCTCCCTCAAAATCTTTTATGGAATACATTAATGTACATGTTACTCAAGAGACTGAAGTCTTATCCTCAAGGTAAGTGCCCATAAGATCAAAACAGTTTAAATTAGCAATTTCCATGTGCTATGTACAGCCCGTTTCTTTTTCCTTTACTTTAATTAACCTGCTCATTTACCTGGCTGCCTGGAAAAGAAGTTATAAGAATTCACCCATTACTAGCCCTGAAGGTTGCACAAAAAGCCAGAGGATGTCATTTAAGTAACAGCTCTCACATCATTATTCTGCTTTAGCAATACAACTATTTTTAAAGCAAACTTCAGGGCCTGGAGCTCTATTTTAGAAATAATTTTGTTAATAAATTGCATCATTGTTAGGATGCAATCTGCAGTTTATGTGGTATGTAATATTCTCTTGTGATAGTTATGATGAATCTGAGTTCAGAGCTCAGAAATAAACCCTCTCAATTTTGAAGGAAGCACAGCTCTGCTGGAAGGAGGGTAGATCATAACCCCAGCAGCCTAAATAATCATTTGTAGCCAGTGAACAGAGAAGACCAAATGGGGGTAGTTTCAGCAGGAAATTTGATAGTGGTTGCACAGGATGAGGAGACAGGGATTGAAGCTTATGGAACAAACAGAGAACACTGAAGACACACACTACCAGCAGAGCTATTTTTCATGTCAGGTTTTCTTTAACCTGCAAACTCTCAGGGCCAGACCCATTAGCACACTGATGGTGATGCCTCGACCCAGGCACTGGACTACATTTGCAGGACTGTGGCCTATACTTTCCTGACAAACAAGGCCAGAAAGCAGATGGGTTGCACTGAAGGAGCTGCAATTACCAGAATCTCACTGACACAAGGAATGATGCAGGACAAGGGGGCTGTGCTGAGACAAAGCTGTAATCAGAGAGACCTCACTGATAATACGTGGGGAGGCATCCAAAGACACAAGAGATGAATGTGCATTTCCCAGGAGTAAATGGCCCCTTCTGCAGGGAAAAATATGCTCACTTTGCTGGTAGAGGGTTCTACTCCCTAGTAAGAGCAGATATATGGAAGGAACTAGCAGATATATGGAAGGAACTAACAAAAATTTACCAAGAGTTGGTGAGAAGCATGAAAGTAACAAAAAGAGCCCCTTGCCACGTATGCGAGACACACAGCTCATGTGTTGCTTCTCAGAAGCATGAGACCACTGAAAAATTGCTAGGGCACATACAAATGAACTCTGTCCTTACCATGTTAGCCTGCAAGGACGTGAGCTGTCCAATATGTATAATGACCTTGGGAATATCAAAAAGGCTTGGAGGCTCTGTGAGCACACATGAAGAGATGGAAGTTCTGGGGCTATTCCCCATTAATCTTTTTGGAGAAGTGCCAAAGATCAGATAAAGATAGATATGATCCAGGGGTAAGTATAAGTGGTTTTGACAGGAACATTAGTTCCCTCTACATGGAATGGTGTTCCACAACACAGCTTCCCAAACATCATCTCAGGATAGTTAAAGAAGTGGACGAAGCAAACTCACAGCTTGCTGTAAGGCTCTTTGAGAACTCAGGGAGAACAGATTTGTCTAAGTTAAACCAGAGTAAAACATCTTCAAGTCCCTGACTTATAAGAAATAATAACAAACTCAAATAGCTGGACTGACAGTACACTCGATGTTGACAAGATCCTTGCCCCTAAGAAGAATTTTGGCTGACCTATCACTCAAGATCCTCTGTGAAATCCAACTGACGGTGATAGCTGCAGGGTCTGTGTTCAGTGTTTTTCATTTCTCCATATTTCACATACAATTTTTCTAACAGTGACATATATTAACATTTGTGCATCACACAATGTATAAGAGCTCAGGAGGAGCGGGAATGAAGAGACAAACAGCATGGAAGAGACATTAAGAGGTACAGTCCTTGCTCCTTCCACCCCGAACCTCTAGAGCCAAGCAGAGGCTAATTTATCTTATCGCATGATTCAGAGAAGCCCATGGAGTATTTTAATTTTTGCTAACTGCAATGTTTTAAAGGTGTTTTGGCATTAAGAGACTGCTCAGTGTGCCTTAAACAGACACCCCTTTTGCACTCATCACTCCCCAGAGTCTCTAATGGCAGTTCCACAGCTCTGTGCCATCAGCCAGGAAGAGAAATCTTAGCTGACTACATGATGTCCCCTCAATTTCGCAGTTTGATGAGGGCTTGGATGTGCTCCATGACAGCAAGTCAACATTTAAAAAGATAAAAACACTGCTGTGGTAGGAAAAGGTAAATGGAGATTACCAAATACAAATGTGAGCCACAAAGTATTTCTGAATCTCTTATCTATACAAAACATACAGGTTTACCTATCACTGAGAAAACTACTTCTTCAGTCTCTGCAGAAATGGATGTGCAAACATTTCATTGTATGATTAAATTACCTTTCATGTATACCATATATGATTTTTTTTTAATAAAATCACATTTGTAACACCATAAGGTAATACACTAATAAATATTTAAAATTAAACATTTTTGGAAGGGCATATAACTGACCTAAGGTTGGTCAGTAATCATAAACTTATAATCGATTTAAAATAAATGTGTGGCATGAAAACACTGCAAAAAGATAACTGAATATTCATCCCCCTAAGAAGAAATAAAAAATCCTCTATCGATATACAGCAAGGTGAGCACCCCAAGACTTCAACTAAGTAAATCCTAGCCCTTACATTCAGAAGTCTGATTCTAGTCAATAATCCACAGCATTTATGTGTAAAGAAGTCCAGGGGGCTGCGGTTGCCTCAAAGAGTTCTGGACAGAAATAAATCAGGACTTTGCCTTATGTGAACTGGGATTTGATGTGACCTTCATGCTGCAGACCTGTCAAGCTCTAGCAATGATGAATGCAATCAGACAGCTATTAGGCACTGTTCTAATTTAGACATAGCAAAACCTATTGAGTAATGTCAAATGAAACAAAAAGCAAGTCTGGAGTGTGAAAGGGCTTTAGTTCCCTTTAGGTAAAATTCAAAGGACTTTGTAACATCAAGGCCTTGCTGAGCTGGGCATGAAGGCCTTGGAAGTGATGAGGCAAACTATTGACTGAATATGGCATTATCCTGTCACAAACCTCAGAGGAAGCTTGAAATTTCTACAGGGATGCTCTGTTTTTGCAAAGTCTTGAGCTAGGCAGTTAAAATAATTTCAAAAGTTTGTCTTTATTTTGTTCCCTTGTCAACAATACCTAAAAGATTAATTCTTAAGCAAGAAACGTGTGAAGCAAAGCAGAATTTATTTCAGTACTGTTTTATCATCTCAGTCAAGACCATTCCTATGAAGAACACTGGAATAATTTTATGTGTATCAATATCTACATAAGCAAAAAGAAATAGGAGTGAAACCTTCTCCCCAAACCTCAACTATTTTCAATATTTTAACACATGGCTGAATATAGTCCCCTTCAAACCCTTATGTGGAAAAGTTCAGAATATAGTCAAGTGTGAATGATCTGAAATATTTTAAGATACTACAAAGCTGTTACTAGAATTGTCTTTTCAGCTACACACTGGCTCAGTAATATTCAGTTTCACTTCTTCAGAATTTTTAAGAAAACACAGGATGTTTTAAGATTGAAAGCAAATTTCTGCTGATAAGATGTGATCAGTTTTTCAGCCTGTTCCAGACTGGAGAAAATCTATAGAAGAGTCCAGGTCTAACAGAGGGATTAAATGGAAGTTGGAAATAATTTTAAGGACAAATTCTGGCTGGGATATAGAAGTTACTTTATGGTTTTAAAAGGAAATACCTGCTGGACTCACCATGAAAGTTATATTGTCCTTGTCCTAAGTGATAATGGCATAGCTATCAGACTAGGATGGAATAAATAACATGATGCCAAATGCACAATATAAAATCAAACAAACTATGCAAACCCAAAAGATCAGAATTGGAGGAAACAGGAGTTATAATCCTACAAGGATTACTTCCAATATGAGGATTGGTTATGACAATTCATTGGAGTGCAGAGCAGGTCGGCACAGAGCTGATACAGCTGGAAGGTGCACACCTGAAAAGCAGTGGGACTCATTCAGCCCTTCAAAGACATCAGGTAATCTAAACCAGATGAATCACTCTGTAGAAAAGAGACAGCATTGTGAGCAGTTTGGGTTTGAAATTGCCTGAATGGTCTTTGCAATATATGCTAAACACTGTCAAACTAGCCAGAACCCCAGCTTTACTACAGGGAAGTGCAAATCTGGACACAAACATTTCCTTGCTTTTGTCAGAAATTATGCCTCAGCAAAGGACTAATCTGCTAAATCTACTCAAGGGAGCTTCAGAAGGTCAAACAATCTGTTGATGGTAGATCAATATTATCAGGGCTACTAATATAGACAATTCTGCTGGGCCAACAAAAGTCAGAAAAAACCCCTAGAAATTTAGGGCAAATTCTAGGAGATCAAGAATTGGAAACTGCTTTTTGTCTGTGAAATGGGTTCAAGTCCTTCTACAGCAAGCTAGGTGACACATTGTCTACTTCTCTACTCTTAAAAAAATACGATGGTAATTTATATAAACTATCAGAATGGGTCCTGGTGTATTTCTCACCCTAGCACTGTACTAAAAAGTAACTGAGGATAGTTTCAGAGCAATAGCATGTCAGGAACCATTTCCCAAAGGCTTTCTGCGTGCAGATGACCTAAATTGGACCTTTGAAGATCTCCCCAGCATAGTCACAGGCAGCCTTTATGTGCCTGGCTCCCCGCCATTTCACTTTTAATTCTCTCCTCTAGAGACCAAGTCCAAATCTGGGGAAAAAACTTCCTACTTCTGCCCAACACTACGTATGAAAAAGTCCTGAATGTTCCCTTATTGATCTTTAGTGTTATAATATAAGAACGGACGTGGACTGGAAAACAATCAATTACTCCCTCAGTTGGGCTTAGTATTAACTCAATATTTAATTCAGTGAAAGCAAAGTTAAAGCTCTCATTGTCCTGACACAGAAGCAGAGTTAGGTCTTTTGAAAAGACAGTACAGATGTGGTGCTTATAGCAAAAGGTAAATTCTTTTCAAAGAAAATTTCAGTCCAAGCTTAGAGTGGAAACATAATGTGCTATCTGTCAAGTCCTATTACGGAAATTCTCTACAACCTTACTTTCTGGGGTGACAATTTCTAAAATCTAGGTTTTGATTTATTGTATGTCCTGATGACTAAAACACTGAAGATTCACAAAAATTGCAAGACTTGAGGAAAGAGAAGTAAAATAATTTGATATGCTAAAATGTCTTGTGTATGACCTGCTATATTAGCTTACCATTTGACTGTTTTAACATTCTAACTCAAAGGCTTCTATCAAAGAAATTACCAGTCTTAATAACAATATGAATTACTGGCAGTTTGTAGATTATTAATTTCAGTGGCCATAAGTTCCCTTTCCTTTGAGACCTTATGAACTTCAACTGCAGTAGATTTATAGCTCTACTTTGGAAATCATTACTTAAATTTAGTTAGGACTTATTATCTTCCCTTACAAATTGTTAATATTAAGTTTCCTAAGTGAAAGGCTTTTAGTATAGAGAAAAAGTTTGTAAGTTTAGATTTACTAAGGGCTTCATTACCACCAGACAGCAAATATGCAGCAGTATCAAGTCTCAGAAGCAGTTAAAATGACTGCTAATTTCCTAAAAGAGGCAAAAGTTAAACTTACATTTTTTATTCTTGAGCTGTCTCTTCTGTTCCTGAATGTTTAAATGTATAAACCACACATAATTACCAGTATAAAAGCTGGGTAAATGTGTATACTTCACTGAATATTCCAGTACTTGTACAGTGGAGGGCTGTGGCAGCTCCAACACAGAGCTCCTTAACTCTGCCTTGAAGGCACAGAAGATTATCATTAGACACATTCAAGGGGTTCAGCTCTCATTTCCTTTCTAAAAAGAAGAAAAGATTCAAAAGGGTAAATGATAACAGAGAATTACAGTGAAGGAAATGTGCACAACATATATAACTGGAAAGCAGTGATGAACTGCTAGCCAAGGGTACTGCAGAAATGTTTAATGTTCAGTAATCATGTGGATGCTTGTACTGACATATTGGTAAGAAAAGCAGCAGATCTAGCCACTTTCCAAACAGAATAAGAAACATCATATGAGAAATACTCATTTTCCCAGCAGGTGAACTCATATACCTTTTCTGAAAAGCAAGGAGTAAAGGGGCAGCATATGAACCGTTTAAAATTGTATATTTAAAAAATAATGTTAACTTCTGTTCTACATGCATGCTTTCACAATGACCTATACTGCCTGTAAAAACCTGTTCTCTTACTCAAGCCTGTTGCTTTGGTTTTGGATTTTTTTTATTTTGGGGAGGTGGGGTGGGGAGTGGGAAATGGAATTTGCAATGTAATTATTTATGACACTGCCAGAGCTGTATATTTTCAAGGATTGTTTGAAAATTTTACATGGAATGGCCACTGCACTATGAAATCAAGGAACTACACAAAAGGTTGCTTTTAGATGCCTTAGCTGTGCTTCTCATGCTTTGGTTTAAACATAATTTTACTGGTAGAATTTTTCTAGTTTACAATGCTTGATTTTGGAAGAAAACATACTATATCCATAATTCAGGACAGTGCACTTACTTGTAAAGGGCCTTGCAAAACCAGTCCTTTTAAAATAAATATTTTAGATACACAATGAGAAAATTTTTAAAAAAATTGTTAGTGTAAGCAATTGCGTTCAAAGTTCCATTGTAAAACTATTGTTATACAAATGGATAAGATATATATCACATAAGCCATCAAAACACTTCAAACTTGAAATAATAAATACTTCCACAACACTGCTTATAAGCCATACAAAGAATCAAGCTGGTAAAAGTAGTTGATTCACAAACATGGAATGGGAAATTTAAAAAAAATTTAAAATAATATATATCTTCAAAGACTGAGTTTAGCCTGCGGCAGAAAAGCAACAGATTTGAATCTGTCTTAGGAGCAAGTTTGATAAATTCTTACCTTAACTGGTTCTATAATAACTATAGTGTTGTGATAGCTTAGAAATGTCATTGGATGCATAATTGTGTAATTAGCATTGAAAGTTAAATACATTACCATTATTTTAATACTAAAATTAAAAAATCTGTAAACTAAGCATGTTCAAACTAAAAATATTATCCTTAGGATCTCACAGAGAAAGCTATGCTTACCAATTACCTAAAAATCTGCATTACTTACTTTTTATTTCAAGTATTAATCAAAATGCCCACATGTGAAAAACCCCTTCACTTCAGTAAAACTACCCACATACTTCAGCTGATGTTTTTATAGAACATTCATTTGTCATTTCAAAGCTCCCTAATCAAATGTTGGAATGCGACCAAAACAGTTCCAAATGTCAGTTTATTTTCCAAATTTTGACAATTATTTCAAAATGGTACTTGTCTCATTTTTAAGCTATTTTTAGAGGCAAAGTTCTCATGATATATCATGACCTTGAGTTCTCTTTCAGCTACCCACAGGAAAATAATAATTCTCTGCTTTAACCCGCTATAGGTTAACCCATGAGGTTAAAACCCAGAAAAGAGTCTTTGAAGATGTTGCCGCTTTCCCCAGTAGTCCCTCTCCCCTTTCCTGTAAATAGTCATGACATTATATACATTAAATTTTCTTTTTGTACAATCCTGGATAATACTGTAAACCACCACAGAAACTCGAGAAAGACCTCAGATTAGAAAGTTAAAGCAGTTTTGCTAGTATTTCCCAAATACAATTACCTATTCTAAAAGTGAATATGGTGACAGCTGAAGACAGCTTACTCACCATAGCACACCACACCTGCATTGTTTTCACTCCCAATGATGCTATCAACACAGAATATTAAGTGTTCCAATGGCCATTTCGAATAAACTATATTTTCTTTTATCATTTTAAATGTTAATAGCACTTCAAAACCTGTATTCCTCAAATTGGCCACTGGAAAATTTCAGTTTAATGGAGATAATAATTAATAATGAATTTGTAACACAATTAGGGTTTGGAGGACCTAATTAAAATTGGGTGCCATTAAGTTCATCATTATCTTGTCAAAATACACAATAAAATGAAATTAAATTCCCTTCCTCTGGCCATTTTTCTAAAAGACAGCTTTTTAAAGATCATCCAAAATTTGAAGGGCAATTGAGTTTCATCAAAACCTTAATGGTCTAAAAGAGATCTCAGAAAAATTTTCCCTCCCTTTCTCCTTTTTATGTTATCCTCACAATGAAGTTAATAGATTGTAGAAATATCCACTTTTTTTAGGAGACACGCAAGAAGAGAATTGGCTCATTTCTGAAGGAGCAATTGCCACAGCACTGCTCTCCCACCCCAACAAAAGCACAGCTGACTCTGCAAAGCAAAGGCAACTGCAGCAGCAGGTGTCAGTGGAGGAGCTTTCCTGTTTACTGTTCTGTGAAGGGTTGGGTGTGGAACAGACAACTAGGAAAAGTGAGAAACACCATCCCACACAACATCTTTTCCCTGTTGTGAGCCTACATTATGAATTCCATTAGACAACTCTCCATATTAAAAAGAACATTGCAATCTCTCATCACAATCCTGTTGGGGTCAACCCACCTGATTCCTCTGGTTTACATCTCAATGCAGCCCCAAAAATCCTGCATTGCTCCATATCTGGGGACGGCTAGGAGTTGGGATCAGGGATCCAGAGGCAAATATTTCAGGCATACCTGAAACTGGCATTGCTGTCAAAAAATGGTGTATAAAAGTGCGAGGTGAGAGGGAGACAGTGAGGTAAGTCTACAGAAGTCCAGCTTTGAGAACAGGAATATTCCTAGATGGGAGTTGCAGCCTTGAGAAAAGGAATATTCTTAAAAACGAATATTTTGGGATGACTGCTCCCCCAAAGTCACTAAGCCCCACGAAAAAACCCAAACCAAAACACATCATCTTCTTCTGTGTCCGATAAACAGGGACTTCATAAATTGATGAGCTCCCAAGACAGCACCTCAAGCTTTAAGCATTCTTCTATCCAGAAAACTCACAGGAGCAGGCAAACCAAGTGCTCTCCAACTGGCTTTTCAGTGAAGTGCTATCAAATATTTCCAGTGATAATGCTTATTAAATCTCCTTGTTGTACAAATGTATCACAGAAATAAAATTAATTAAACAGTTGGTCCCGATGGGGACCAATACACTTGGTGTGTAGGATAAGAACCGACTGCATAAAGCAAAAGAAACAGGTTTCTCCAGTCTATTATCCTCTCATCCATACCAATCCAGCCACTTGTAAACCTGATTATGGGAACATCCAGATCATATATGCTTTCTTGCTTTGCTTCTTAAATAAAAGAGTGATTTGCTGTATTTCCTGAACTCAGAAAGAATTGTACAAACACAACTGAAGAGGTAGTAAAAAAGGCGCAAAGGTGAGAGGGACTGATGTGAAGGGAGAGGATGCACAAGAATGGCTTGAGATGTTTTTACTACTGAACACATCACTCCATCTAAGAATAGCCTTAAACTTTGGGGTCACTGGAGAAGTAAAAGTTGAACACTTAGGTGAAGAATCACTATAAAAGTCATTATGGATAAAGGAAGGGAGCAGGAGAGTAACAGAGGTCAGGTTTAATTTAAGCAATGCAGTAAACCAAATTCAGAATGAAAATATGGCTCTGCCCTGCTGGGAGAAACAACTTCTCATCCCAAAACCATTCTTTTCAATCCTGCATTTCAAAAGGAATTTTCATATGCATTTAAAATCTAATCGCAGCAGAGTATTCTTCACTCCCGATTTAGAGCATTTGAAAATAAAAAAAACCAAAACCACCATCGAAAGAATGTTTGAGGAAAGTGTGATCAGCAAGAAGCAGTGAAAAGACTTACTATCTTAAGAGATAAGGGGAATCAGAGGTAGAGGTGAGCAGTATGAAGACCATAAGACCAGAACAATGACAACACTTGTTTAAATGATAGTATTAAAAGCATAAAATGTGCAAGATTAGCTTCTGCCTGCCTGTAATTTTTTGGCTCATCATTAGAAACCTCCAGTGATGTGATAGGTCTCATGTCAGGAGGGCAGTTGGCAAAGAGAAGGCTCATTGGAGCCATGAGGATAACTTGAAAAAAATGAATCCTGAGACTTAAAGATACATTAGCATTCTGACTCTGCCCCACTCCTGCACAGAATGGAAGATTTATTTGAGAGATTGAGAGTGTTATAAATTCTTTGGCTGCTGTAAGTATATCTGCCTTCTTAGTAGGTATTTGTTTTACTTAAAACTCATTAGAATGAAGAAAGAAATGGAATATTTGCCCTTAAATGTCACACTTGATTGGATCATTCTATTACCATGTCAGCTTATGAAAGAATATTTCAAAATATTCTGAGATGTCAGTGCTGCAAAGAGAGCCTTTCATTTTATACACTCAACCCATAAATTCCTCAGCTTCATCTCTTTTCTCAAATATTGTAGTGTGTAAAGGCAAATGGTAGGGGAGAAACTCAAATTTAAGATGTGCCATTAAAGCCATTACAGGATTTGTCAATACTTTTGTTGAGCTTCTTGAGCATGAAATACTGTACTGGGGAGGCACTATAGAAGATTGGTAATTCAGGCTACCAGACAGAAATCAGTAGAAAAGTATTAATGTTCCCGGACTCATAGAAATTTCACTCTTTGTGATTTAAAAAAATCACAAGCTTGATTTTTTTAATGTTTCCTTCCCTTCCACCAAAGAAAAAACTGCATTAGAGACTTACACTCAGTTTTATAGCTTAACCCTACCTACAAACTATAAATCAATACAGAACTAATTGTGCATAAAATTTAAATTCTATTGCACTGCTACATAAAAATACAAAATGCTCCAGTGGTATATAATGGCTGATGCTGAGTTCAATCCAGTAAGGGCTGCCCAAGGCAAGTCATACAATGCAATTACCTCTCACATACTCAAACTGCTTTCTTTCACAACATTACTTTTATTATGCAAATGTATAAATCTAATTTTAATCCAAAAGACCATCTAGAATATTAAAGGAGTACTCATGTCTTACCTTCACTAAGTGTAATTAAAGATATTTAAAAATTTAGTTTGGAGGAATGATTCTAGTGCAAGAAGGAGCTAGATATTGCCCTCAAACTAGATTATAGAATAGCTATTAGAAGAAAGAAAAAAAATGTTTCGATTCAGTATGCTTACTTGCTCTCTCTTTTTTTCTTCCCCTTTCCTCCTGGAGCAAGAGGTGTTTATTGTCCAGATGAAGATAATGTGGAAAGGGGACTATTGACAAGGAGAAGTCCCTGTTTCAATAAGGGAGGCAGAAGTGCTGAATATTCATTGCCCTGCAACCTGTGCATTCATTTTGATGCCTGTGGTGCTGCATTCTGACTAGCAGCATTTCTTCTCACCCTGCACAGCTGTGACTGATGATGGAAAGTGCTGAAACAATGAGTGAGCCAGACTGCCTGTGTCAGCAAGAAACCCGAGCAGAGTAAAAGCCTGGGCAGGAAACTGCTGGGATAAAAGGACAAAAAGGAAAGTGCCACTCACAATCAAGTGGGATGTGGAACTGAAGAGACTACTGCTTTGATCTGGCACCCCTCTGTATGATCCCATGATTTTTTATGACCTGTCTGGGGAGAGGATTTATTCCAGTGCCAAATGGACCTGCTCCTTCAGCAGTAACAAGGGATTTTAGAGCCTCTTCTATTAAGTCTATACTCTTGACTGGTGAAAAGACATCATGGATAAGTACTGCTATCCTAATAATCCCTACTGACTATTAACAGTTTTTAATAAACCCATACAAAATGCACTCTGATCTTGTGGTTGTTCTTTTGGGTTCTCTGGTGCAGAACTGTTATATATGTGCAAGGAACTAACTGCTACAATTCAAGTTTCAGGAAAACAGAAAAATGAAGGATAGAAATTTCAGTCCTGTTTGAGCTGAAATACTGAGGAATCAATTTTTCAATAAAAAATAGAAAAAAAAATTCTTCAGGAAAGGCTGTGATAATTCCAGGAAGAACGCCAACATACAAAGTGGTGTGGCCCTCATCCAAGAAATCACCTTTTTTTTTCCTGCAAAGAATTTGTTCTAAATATTTTCTGAATTTTAAAGAGGTGTCCAAATCCTTTGGAAGCCAAAAGGATTCCAAGGACTGAAAGACACACAAGAATTGGCAAAAGCATTTATTTAGCTACTTTGTTTAATGTGATCTTGAAATGCTATTGACATAGCTAGTTTTTGCCTGGATAAGGTTGGCAGATTTACAAAGCCTTGCCCCAGTTTTCTTTATTCTATAACTTTGTTTATTAAAGTAATGCTAATACCTCAAATTCTCACTTTGTTAATCTACCAGGTGATAACTTGATACAAGTAAACACAGCTTTCCTCACAAATCTCAGTACATGTAAAAGATAGTTCAAAGTTTAAAACTTAAACATAAATTGTTACACAAAATACACTGTCATTTACTAGTTCAAATATGGTTATATTTCAGATTAAATGGTTCCTAAACAAACAAACAAAAAAAATACACAAAGATCAAAGACTGAAATACACAGAAAACGAATATATCTTTGTTTTGTGACTATTTTTCTATTACCATTGTGAAAAAAAAAAAATATGCAGAATTTTTAGTTCCATATTGTTCCTATAGTTTCACTGCAAATTAATAAAACTTTAATATATTTCCTGGTCTATAATATCCTTTTTTGTTGCCATAAAATACCCCTCATTAGGCTTGTATCTTTCTACATTATTTCACAGAAAATGTAATAAATTGTAACAAAATATCAGTCAAAGTATACTGACAAGCAGAAAGGGACAAAACCATTTTGCAATATATGCTGTAAAACATCCATCTCTTGATCCCTAATGCTAATGGACGAGCTAGCAAATGAAAGCTGGTACTCCATTCCAGTAGTATGCTTTAGGTAGTTACGTTCCTTATTTCTTCTCATCCCAACATACAATCTCATGTAGCAAAGAATCTTTCCCAACATGCTCAGGGAGCTATGAAATTCATAAAAACTAAGATTTTTATCCTTTCGTCTACTCCCCTGTAGACTTCTTTTAGGTTTTATACTTCCTCAGTCAAAGAGTAGGGTAACCGCAAAATAGAGAAAACTCATAAAGGGCTGTAAATTCTTGTAGACTGAAGACAATGTAATTTACCTTTTGCTTGTCATGGCATATCTGATCTCTGGCCTAATCCTATAAACGTTTAATCAGGTCAACTCTAGATACATCATCCCAGTGGCTTAACTATGAGATTTCTTTCCACTTTAAAGAAGCATTTTGTGGAAATGTATCTTAGATACAGCTTTAGACACAAAAGAATACCATGAATTGGGAAAAACATGGACTTAGTGGTTTTAAGGTCACCTTGGAGCATTAGGGGCAGTATGCTTGCTGGAGTAATTGGAGTAAGAAAATGTGAAAATTTGTTTCTACTGCTGTCCAATAGACAAAAAATTTCATTTTGAGAATATGATTTCAGTGGTTACTTAATATTAATAGTGACCCAATTCTGATGGTTTTACTGGTTAATACAACACAGAGCTTGACAGCTGGCTTGGGTCTAGAACCATGAGCATCCTTCTTTTCCAGTAAAAAAATTATGCAGATCCACCCTGACATTCTCTTGGCACTATCATTAAATCCCTAAAGATCCTTTCTTTTCTGGGCAAGGGTTTATTATTCTCTTATGCCATTGGTCTGAATATAGGTGGGAAGAAAACAGGTGCTAAAAACTATAGCTGTATGAGTCCTCTGTGAAGTGGTTTTTTCAGTGAGGCTTCTCAGTGAATCATAAGCTCTGTGGGTCATCTAATAACAAAGACCTCAGAAGATTGTTCTTTCTGTTTTCAAGCAATGAAAGAGCACCTGAGTCCAAAGCCATATGTTATAGAAAAGGTAAACACGAGCTCTTAGCTGCAAAAAATGCACTATTATGGGTATTTAAATTTGCAGAGATGAAGGTGGTGATCCTGGAAAAAAGCAGATATTTCAGCTTTGTGTACAATAGCTACAAAACTAATAGTGAAAATCCACAGCTGTGTGTCCCTAGTCTTAAAGGGAAGTTAAGAAGCTGAATAGACAGGAGAAAAGACCTACAAGAATGATTGAGGCCTGAAGAAAATCTTAGAGTGATGAACTGAAGAGCTTAATCTGTTACTTTTATTGAAAAAGAAGATTAAGAACTGACTTGATTCCAAAGGATAAGCATTGTCATTAGAAAAAAAACCCAAACAAACCAAAACAAAAAAACCCTGGATAATACATGATACTGTAATCTAGTGGAGAAACATTTAATGAGAACTATTGCTGGAAGCTGAGGTCAGTCAAATCCAAATGAGGATGAAGCAATGAAGCACAATTTCTTTTGTAAGAAGATGGCTGATTAACCCCCTAGAACTAACTAGCAAGAAAACTGGCAGTTCCTTTGTAACTTCCCAATACAAATCCAGTGTCTTTCTGACAGTTTTTATTTTGCCAAATAGTTATGCTTTGCTAGATTATGGGATTTCAGGTGCAACACACATGCAAATGTACAAAATATGACGGTCTGTGGCACACAGGATATCAGACTAAATTATTTAATTATGCATCCTAAACTAAAAATCTGCAAATCTATTAAACCCGAATGCTGACTTTTGAGGCTACAGTTCAAACAACATTATGATTCAGGAGCTGATGAGCACAGAGGATTTACTAGCACTGAAACTAACTCTGCTGTGTGAAAGGGCTAAAGGATACAAGAAGTCCATGAAAGATGGCTCTGAGGAACATTCACCTGGCATTTCTAAAAGTACTGCATGACCTATCATTACAGGAATCATACTGATTGCTTAAAGGTCCAATTCGTCCTTAGGGTGACTCAAAGTTGCCAAGTTAACAAACAGTGAACACTTCCCTCCTTTGTCCATCTTCTATTCCTAAACTTTAC
Organism: Entomyzon cyanotis; assembly: GCA_024500445.1. Lineage (NCBI taxonomy): Eukaryota > Metazoa > Chordata > Aves > Passeriformes > Meliphagidae > Entomyzon > Entomyzon cyanotis. Next base: position 1,651,551 of record JAKEPQ010001015.1, on the reverse strand, counting down.
TTGGATATTCGTATTTTAAATTATTTGAACAGAAATTTAACAGACTAGGAAAGCAGGTAGGGAGCCTAAATAAAAATCAAGTTTATAATCTGATGGAATTCTGAAATCAAAGTGAAGCAAATAAAATATAAAATCATTTGTTGAAATACCTAACTAGAGAAATAAATTTATCAGGATAAACCTGAAAGTCTGTCTTTATTCTTAGAGATGAAAACATCATCACATGGAAGAATGTAGTGCTATGAAACTAGTACTGATTGTAACACAAATGTTCAATCTCCACCTTGTATGTTTTAATGATTTAGAAATCAGTCCTTTCCAAATTCCTGGACTGCAGACTAATCTATCTTCCGAATTTATTTTTTACTACCAAGATTGTCCTAATATAAAACTGTAGCAATAACGTTAGTTGCAAGTAGGTAGTAAAGGTTGTGTGGACCTGAGGGCTGTTGTCCAGCTGGGTCACTGCTTGCCTGCTTACAGAATAAGAAACACCACCTAAGACAAGGTTCCTTCAAGACCTACAGACTCAGAAAGGAAGACACCCCTAGGCTAAAAATTTGGGGTGTTTGAAACTATTGGTGCAATGAAATATATTTCACTGTTTATGATGCTGAGGAATAAAATAGAACAATCACCCATCCTTGTCATTGTCAAAACTTTAGCCTTCAGACTGGGGGGAAATGTTTTTTGGGTTCAACACTGAGATTTGTCTGATAAACACTGATAAAATGATGCAATTGGTTATATAAAGGGTTTTTGTACGACATTAGTATGAGACAGAGGAATAACCAGACTTGCCATACCCTGCTGATTGGAAATCTAGTTGGTTGGTATGAAAGAAATATGTGTGATTTGTGCTTCAAAGAACAGAAAGCATTTTTTAATTGGCTAAAAGATGATAAAACACACTGCCTTGTTAGGTGCTAATCTGCCAGACTGAAATGTCTTTAAAGTGCTGTGAAATTGTAGTGATGATATTCTGACAAGGTACTTGTAGGCTAGGATGTTGTTACACCAAAGATTTTGATAAGATATAAGTAGAGTCATTGTATCCACAGAGAATTTCAATAGAATATTGAATTAAATAGGTCACTTTGAACTAAATGAAGCTACACATCCAGGAGGAAAGAGAATGTAAATATGTTCCTTTTAACTGAACAAATAGAGCACACAAAATGTATTTTAAAACATCTCTCATTTAGACACTACTGTATATGAAAGGACATGTTTAAAAAATAGCTCTCAAAAAAAAGGTAATTTTTTGGTCACCTTGTTCAGCCAGGTCAAAAAAACTATGAAAGGGCTAAAAAATTTGTATCAAGATCTGCCTTTATAAATAGAGAATGTTAATTCCTCATTTCCCCTTGAAATTGCCAGTGGCTCTCTGCACTAATTTTAGCAGGACTTGAGTCTCACAAAATTAGCAAGCATGAATTACATTTTCCCAATCTCAGGATAATCTGATGGTAAGCAGTCTATTTTACTAACATCCAAACTGGACAAAAATCAGCTTTATGCCAGTGATAGTGCTGACTCTACTGGACAATCTATATGGGATAATTTGTCCTTACTGCTAATAGATTGTCTTTAAAATATGATGATCAATAAAATTCATGCACATACAAGCATCTCTGAAGACTTGCTAAAGAAGGAATAATTAAAAAATATAGGCATTTTGTGTAACCTTAAAATTAGAGTTTAAGTTACAAAATACAGCACAAAACTATTTACATAAATTATTCTGAAAACCACAGAGCAAAGGACCAACTTTAGACTATTAAGATATGGGGTTTTTTTTCCTTTTAACAAATTCCATTCACACTTTAAATTATGCTTTCTTTCCCCTTTCCTGCTTTTAGTTAAGTTTATGATTTGCTCTCTTTAATGTGTTTTCAAAAAGAAAATGGGCCCTGTAAGGAGCCACTGTCTCCAAACTTGCCATGCTCGTGAAGGCCTGACTGTAGATGAACCATAAAGTAAGATAAAATGCAAGAAAGATGAAATACCAAACAATTGTTTTTACACAAAATTAGTTGGGCAAGTTTGCTCGAAGTATCCACAGTAGTCTTCATGCATAAGCAATATCATCCTTCACTATTTATGGACTGTGTTTACTTTTCACTGTCTTCAAATCTGCAGCAATTTCTCCCTTGCTTGCATGTTATAGTGAGTGCCAGCCTTCTGGCTTCTCCTCTGTTGCAGTCTGTACTGCAGTGATATGTAAGAATGCATTTACAAAAATATTTCTTAAAAATTAATGGGAAGCAATGTTATATACTGTGGAGCCTAAACCAATATAACCTCTTTCAGTGATTTAGATTATAAAATCATTGTAGATGACTTTGGGTTAATTCTTCTCAGTGCTATTGCTCAGCATAATCAGGACAAGAAAAATACACTCACTGGGCTAAAAAAAATTGGCATGGAACATACTGATTTGGTTGATTTGGTTGGAGGAAACAGAATTTTAATCAAACATTTAATGGGTTTACTGTGTTTACTCTAATTTCTGCAATGCTCTTGTGTACAATCACATTTTTTCGCTGCTGCATGAGCTGGAAAGCCATTTTCTTTCTTCATCAATTACTGTAACACCTGCATATTCACTCAAAGCTGATGGAACAACCATTCATTATTTCCCTAATACTTCAGTAAGTCTATTTATGCCAAAAAGCCAAAGAGCTTCATGAATGAAAAATACACCAGACAGCTTGTTAAACAAGAAGAAATTGCATAATTTCCATACCCAAATAGCCAGTCCTGGAGTTTTCTGGGCACAGCCTAGACTATTTTAAGCACTTGCTACTAAACTTCTTGACTTGCTGGAATAGTAACATATGCTCCAAATGGGGCTCATTCCTGTCGCACTTTATCCCAGTGCTGCTGCTTAGTATGGATATTATAATAGTGAAGACAATTTCCACAGAGGGAAATTGTGTCAAATCTCAATCTGCTACAGTACATTAAATTTCGTAGGTTTAATGCTGAGTCCTGTAGACACCAGCACAATTTTCTTTGGGTTGTTATTTAATAGGACATAAAAGCGTTAATATTTTGACTTGATAAACTTGCTTTTTGCTTTCAGGAACAGACAGTTATGAAAAGTTACAGCGGTACATTAGTTACAGTAATTTGGTTTTGGGACACAAGCAGAAATGAATAAAATCCATTAACAGAGCCAATAGCTATAGCCAAAGCTAATAAAAAGGGCTAAAGGCAATTTATAAAAAGAAGTCTTAAATGTCTACAAAAGAAAGAAAATTTAAAGTGATCTTAAGAGTAGCTGAAACAATATTGTTTTTCCAATACTTTGGCTAATGTTTCTAATTTTAAAACACTTAGAAATATATATATACAGTAATGCAGAAATTCCATTTGTTTTCCTTGGTTCCATTATTTATTTACTTAAAACCTTTATGAGACTTTTGTTAACAGGCTTTAAACATGACAAATAAACTAGTCCAGAAAAATTGACCCTCCCCCTATAAATCTGAGTCTATAACCAAATCTGAATTCTCTTTTCTTGTTTATGGTGGAAAAACCAGTGATGCATTATTTTTTAAAAACAATTATGTTATGCATGATTTTCTGTAACATTTTCTCTTTCAAACATCTCCAGATAGAGCTGAATCTGACTGATGAGCTGATAGTCTGACCTCAGTAATATATTTACATTTTTCTGAAATTAGCTACTTTGGTGGCATTGCTAGCTAATAGATCCCAAGGAACAATGCTGAGGACACCATGGTGAAAAAAGGAAAAAAAAAGACTCCAAAAGAGTCAGAGAGGACTAAGCAATAATCAGCAGCACTTTAAAGCAGAATAAGAAAACTTTATAAATAAGTACGCTACATGGCAAAGCTTTTTTTCTTGAATCAGGAAAGGAAAACACTATACTTTTTTCACTAGATCGCATGCAAAAATAGCATGACATATGACCTGGAAATGGACTCAGGGACATCATTGAGTACATACCATTAGTGTTAAGACATACAGCTTTGTGTCCTTCCATTATCTGGAAATGTTTCAAGACATTACGGAAAGCACTCTAATGACATGATGTGTGAAGCCAGTGGAACCAAGCCCATTAGCAAAACCAGCCACCACACAAATTTATGTGCCACTTAGGTTACTGCTTCTTGGCTGTGGGTGGGATACTTCATTTCCTAAGGGAAATAAAGAGTAATGTTTTATTGCTCTAGGGGACTGAGACCTGCAGCATAAAAATCAAAAATAGTTATAACTAGAAGCAGGCTATAGCACAGGAACTGTTCTCCATGAAACAACAGATAAATTTAGTTCTCTCCTCTTAATTGTCAGCATGCTAAAAAAAATGTCTGTGCAGGCTTATCTACACAAAGAGGATAAATCCCAGTAAGCCACAGCATGAAGCTGCAGCATATGTATAAACACTCTTATTTCATTTTGGCCACCAAGTAGGTACTCCTTTTGGAAACTGCAGTAATGTGCCTCGTGCAAATGTAATTTTAGCGTATGGGACAAGTTTCTACAGGAAAAGCTGACAAAGAACATACAGCTTGATTGCTGTAAGGCAGGTATTTGCCTGCTCCGTCTGCTCTTACATTAGGGTAAAGGTAGCTTAGCCATACAACCATATTTCATGAATATTCATAACATTTCATCATTACAAGCATAGACTGTTCCCCATGCCATACAGTAACGAGTAGATTTCCTAATCTCCAACAGGGTTCAGGAAAGTGGCAGCCCGTCATCTATCTAGTGAGTGGGTTACTGAAAGCACACTTGAGGAGGACTCAAATAACAAGCTTTTCAACTTTTAATGACCCAAGAAAAAAGCTGAAGAGAAACACAGAATGTCACAGTTCATACTCATTTTCACAGTACAAAACTGACTCTTTGATTCAGTCTGGTACTCTGAAAGGAACAGAAATTTCTCTGAGAGTAGGAACTGAACATGACAGCAGCACTTAAGACAATAACAGTATTCCTTTACACATATTACAATGAGTGAAGGCTGTCAGCTCCAGACATTATCTTATCGTTTACAACTCTGCCCTTTATCAAGACATATTTGTCCTTTACCATAGCAAGACACAGGCAAAGAGCAAGGGGGAAACCATTAACTTTTAAAATAACATATTTAACTTTGACATACACTAAAAAAAATCCCACAGTTTAATGACCCAAGCAGTTGCCACAGAAAAATCCACCATGGGATGTATCAAAAGTCTACAATTTAAATCTATCACTACATGATGATACCATATTTTCGGTCCGGAGATTCAACACTTGAAGAAGACCCCTATATCTGTGCTCACACTCAGATTTTCAATTACTGCCTTCTAGACCAGCTAACACTTCTGGAGTACCTTACTTCAGAAAAGGTCAGAAGGCTACAAAAAACCAGCAATTAAAGCAAAGCACAACCCCCTAGCTGCCATATTCAGCGCAATTCTAATTTCATTTTGCTAGACATAACAACAGCGGAGGCCAAGTCAAGTGAAAGTTGGTTCCCTAATCAGGGTGTCCTAAGATGCAGAAGGCTGGAGAACCATCCTCCAGCCACAGGTGGGAAGCTGTACAGGAGGAGGCACTGCTATGGCCTTGTTCTTACATCTTGATATGTTTTATGTTATTCCTTGAGGGAAAAATGTGCCCAGTTGCATAGGAGAGCATCATCAGAGACAGGAACTTCGGTTTGACTCAGTGTGTCAAAAAAAGAAAGAAAGGGGAAAATAAAGAGAGAGAGAAAGACTCCAGCAACCTGATAGCTTCCACTATAGTTTGGGAGAACACAGAAAATTTCCCTTGTGCTTTCTGTCACTAGAAAGAGAGTTATATCAAATGAGCCTAGAAATCATACCATAGTTTTGTAGAAGTGAATCTCAAAGGTATTGCAAAGAATTAGTGACTCTGGTGCAGTTAAGGAGATTTGCTAATTGTATAAAAGATGCTCTTCAAGTTTGAATTACTCTGAAAATCCTAGCTTATACCATTACATTTTCTGCCTCTCAGGGTGTAAAGGGTCAAATTAGCTTTAAGGTCTGGCTTATGGGAAAGATTTTCAGCTCAAAAGACAACACAGATTTTGCTTTGATATTATTCAGGATGCTAGCAATAAATAAATAGAAGTAAGGTAAAAGATTTCACACTAAATAATAGGCTCACTTAGGGGGTGTAGGGTCAGAAGAACTCAGAGAGGAGAATGTTGAGATGAATTGAGCAATTCACAGCTGTTGGAGTCTTGTTTCAAACCATATTTATCTCCACTAGGTGTTTTCAGCTAGAAACAAGCTGAAGAGACCACTTCATGCCTTCTGACACCTTCTATGCTGCAGACACCAGGTCTAATTTTGAGTCAGAGCACCAGATATCTAATGTCTTGTCCACAGCTGGTATGTGCACTTACTCCCATTCCGCATGCTTTGCAAGTTTACTACAGGTGTGGGATAGCAAGAAACTGGCTGGCCATTTTCTGTCTTAAAACAGCTTGAAAACTCAGAGAGAAGAGTGTGGAGTGGAGTACTTCTCTGAGTCCCTACTGGCACACAGGAACAACCATCCTTCCCTCTACTCCATTAGAACATTTTCCTCTTTATTCTGTTTGGAGATACTTGGACAGAGGGGCTTTGACTTATAATTGCCCCTTTAGTGGGTAAACAAAAAGATCTTGCAAGTAATAATGAATGAACCCATACAGCTCCTCCCTTGTTCAATTCAAAAGAGCTCACGGAAGAAATGGGGATAAACTAGGCTCTGGTAAAGGTGAAGAAGCCAGAGTATGAAAAATTAGAACATAAATGTCAGAGGGAAGTGTATCTGGTAAAATCTCCAGCCTTTAATAAGGAAATTAACTGTGTCCATGAATCCAGATGTGGAGTTAAAGATGTAGACCAATATCTGCAATACATCCTGTCAAATGTGTTAGTTCAGAGAAATGACAAAAGAGTCATTTAGAAGAAACCAAGTTCCAGACTGTCAGCAGACTATCAGAAAATGGACAGAAAGAAAGGAGCCCATCCCAATATTAGTCCTCTGGTATTTAAAAAAATGAAAGGCCTGGTCTTACTATCCTTTCCAAAGCCACACAACCTAAACATATCTTAGATAATCAGGTAATCAGAAAAATGGTTAACAATTTTGGAAGTAGACAGTGTCATAAGGACAGAAATAAAAGCAAGTAAAAGTAGAAGAGCTAAAAGAGAAGAGAAAAAGAATAGAGAAGAGCATGAAGGCTGTTTCTGTTTGTCTATCTCACTCTTTTACCACTCCAGGGTTAAAAAACCCTTTTCTTTTGTCTTCCCATGTTGAAAACCTCTGTTACTGTGAAATTGCGCTGCTTACTCATATATTAGAAAAACTGTTGTGCTGTTACACAAAAGGTGAAGTTAAATCCATCTGTTTATATATTGTTACTGAGAAGTAATTTACAAAACAGCAACAAGCCTAAGGGAGGGATATGATTTACCTACAATATTTGATGCAGATTACCAATTTATAGATAATTTGGACTACATGTTTGAATTCTATCATTATCATATTAAAGCAGTAATATTTAACACATCAGATAGTCTTACATGTTTTATGTACAATTACATACTGTATATGGCATCATCTATAATTATGTCACTCTGCCAAACTTAGGGGAGCAAAAGCTCTTTGTTGCTTAAATGGACTGAATTTCTTGAAAAGGATGAGAATTCATGAGTAAACAGGCTGCAATAATCTAATACAAATAGGTGGTGACTGAGGACCTCCAAGAAAGCAAAGCAGTAACCTGACATTATTTTGCTAAACAAGATATTAGTACCAGGAAAAAAAGGAAGAGCCAAGAACTTGGGTTCTACAGTAGCATTTGGGTTATTGCAAATGAAAAAATTATTTATTTTTCCACATTAGGAAGGGTTATCATTATTATCAATAAATAAGTATTTCAATGTGTGGTGAATGTGACTAACATTTCCTTTCTCTATGTGATGGGAAGGAAAATGTGTCTCCTAACAAGGGGAAAGGAGAAAGTAATTTTAACAACTATCACTTGACTTTGCCCTTAGAATTAATTTGGAGACATAACCTTCACCCACCCCTCACAAGGGCCCATAAACGATAGTCATGTTGCCATCAGACTGTTGATAAATCCCATCTGTGCACCGGCCCTGAAACACTATCTAGAATTCAGGACTGAAATTAGATATATTTTGTCCTTCAAGAGGTACACACTCCGTTTTTATTGTATCAGAACTTTACACCAGTCTGCTCCAGCTCCTTCCTTATCATTGAGAAACAAGGAAACACAGAGATAGAATTAGGATGACACAGTGAAGAAGGCATACACCATGTTTCCTGGTCTTTACAGGTTTAAGTTTCCATCATTAAACTCAGGGTTTTTTTTTCTCTATAAGATCCTCATTTCTGTTCTACAGAGTTTCGAGTACAGGTCCCACCTTTTGCAGAGCTCAAGGTAGCAGTGGTGACCTCAACTTTGAGCAGTTTATCTCAGCAAAATCCAGACCTATTCTCAGGTAAGATTCTGTCAGTTATAAGCAACAGCTCATCTGTTAACGAACACATTTCCTTTAGAAACAGAGGATATTCTCATTAGGCTATTGGCATGAACCTTTGATGACTGTTAAAAGAAAGCAGCCTCTATGTATAGAGAAGCCTGAGAGCTGTTTTACCGATTCGAAGTAATATATGCACCTTCACAATACCATAACTTACAAGCTGACAGTGAGAAAACCATTGTAAAGAAACAAACACAAATGCCCCAGATTCACTTTAACAATGCTTCTCTATCTTTACACGATCCGTCATTAATATAGATGAGGCCTAAAGTCATGAAAGCAGTGGAAGAAGTAAAACTTGACTGTGCCTGGGCAATATGAGTTGGAAAATGCAACATAAAAAGAAATACAATCAACTCATTAACTTTCAGATGCACACTGTGTGGCCAGACAAATTCTGTAAGGTATTGTCATGTACAATCTTTATGCTTTTAACTATTGGATCAATTTGTTAGCTCGTCAGTCCACAAGCTATCCTGGACTGTAGTTTTTTGTGGGGCCTGCAGAAGTATATCTGAGAAGGAAAGCCCTCTAAAATTTTCTCCAAGGATATCCTGATTTTCTTCCTCAATCTCTTCTGTAGCCAAATGCTAAAACTAAAGCTGGCCAAACAGATTATTATTTTAAAGGACTATGGCAATCATCTTGTGTGAGGCTAAAGCCAACGCTTTTAAAGTTAGAGGTCTATAGAACAGCAACATTCTCCATTAACAGTCCTAGGTTTATAATCCTTCATGAATGGGTCTAATGGCTTAGCAAAGTAATGACAATAAAATATTTAAAATGAAATTAATTTTAAAAACAAGTACTTTGATGCAAGATAGACACAATGTATGTTTTTTTCTCTTTTATTATCTGTAATAGTTTTGTGAATAGTCACACAAAACCAGGATATGCTATTAAAGAGCTCATCTGCTCCTGCCTATTATTAAATACTTGGAATCACAAAAATGATCTTATGGCATAAGTATTTCCACAGCAACCAATTATTTGTATCAGCTGCATTTAGTGAAATAATAAGATGAACACTTAAAATTCAAACTCATTTTCATGTAAGTAACACTATCACTAAATACAGGAGATATAAAACTGCAGAAAGCATTTGTTAGTACAATAAGAAGAGTCAGTAAATACACAGAGTGTTTTCCTGTGTCTGCCATGAAATGCCAGAACGTTAAGAAGTGAATAGACTTTCTGTGTTATAAATGACTACATAGACTGGGAGGAAAACTCCTTCTATTTCAACACCCTTCTTCATTATTCAATTGCTGCACTGTATCTTTTCAGCTTAATGGGAAAGAAAACTTAAAACGCTGCACTATTTTAATGTTTCAAACAGAAAAATGAAGGAGGATTAAAAGAATAGGAAATAACTGGACAATATTCCTTTCACTCTTTACACCTTACATAATGAAAAATAGCTTGTGCACATGCCTTTTACCAAAATGTTCTTTGTAGTAGGTCTGTATTTAATCACCCTAAGCAGTGTGGTGTGAATTACTTTCTCTTTGATTACTTTTACCATCTTCCAACCCTCTCAAATCCTTATCTCTCTTTTAAAGAACAATACTCTAATCCTGTATGGATACAAAATCTGGGTGGATTTAATCTTTACCCTACATTGCAATCAGAAAGAATTGTGATGCTACTGAACATGAGATGCTGCTGAACTGATCTGCTGTTTCTGATACCATTCCCACATTTCCCCTCCAGGAGGTATCAAAAATTTCCCACGTGGCAACCCTTGAAAGGTTTTCACTTGGAGCACTTTAAAGAGAGGTCCTCAGCCATTATCAGAGTGACATTTGCAGTAAGTGATCTAGGTGTCTCAGACTTTCCTTTGAAGGTGCTGAGACACTTAAATAGCTCACAGTACAAAACAAATGAGACCCTCCAGACATTATTTAAAAACAAACTATTATCATTTTAGCTAAATACACAGTTCATAGCTCTCTATTAGAGAACCTATAGAATGAAGCTTTAAAATAGTTTAGCCTATTGTAACTAAAATTTAGCTTCTAAAAGACTATTGCAATTCTTGCACTATTCCCCTTAGTAGCATTTTCTATTTTAAACATCTGTTAAAAATCAGTAGCATTAACTTAATGGGATAATCTGGCTGGGCTCTTTCAAAATTAATCAAACAAATTAGCATTATGGACTTTAAACAGAGACAGAAAAGAGATGATTAGAATACCGCACATTAAAGTAACAAGCACATATGTACTGGGGCAAAGAATTCTTAGCAAATAGGTTTCCATGGTGCAAAGCACATTTAGGGTCTTATAGCTGATGTGTGTTCATGAAGTGATAAAGGAGGGTCCTATGATATCAACTGAGATATGCTTCAAATAAATAATTGGCAAAATAAAAGCATTTCCGTCCTTCCTGCACCTTCCCCTGTCAATGAGGAAGTCAAATAATTGCATAATGATAAATGACTGAGACATGCTGTTCCCAGACATTCATAATGGCTCATATAACACTGTGCTGTGCTGCTGTATGATTCACCCTGTGGAAAAAAACCAGCAGGGCAATCTTAGTTCAATCCAGCTGTAGAGAATATCTACCTTACACATTCACCCTTCATCTAAAATGAAAAAAAAAAATATATATTGCAGTTATACTCAAAGACCGCTTAGTGATGCAAGTTCTCAAACCACAAGGCTTCAGATGTGGTATGTAATATTGATAAGACAAACAGTGACAAGAAATTTTAAAATGTCATCAGATTCAATATGAATCAGCAATCAAAATTCCAGTCTGCCTGCAAATATCTCCCAAATGTGAAAGGCAGAAGCAAAACCTCTTCTGAAATTTCCAGTTCTTCCAGGTTAGTAATATGTAGAGGAACTGTGAGTAAAGGGCTCTCTCTGCCTCACATGTGCAATTCCCTTCATTCCTGGACCTGTTTATTATAAGAAAATATAAAGGAAAATAAAGATAAAAACTTGAGCGGAGCAGAGTTTATGGATTTCTTTTTAAATTGTTTTTGATAGAAGTAAAATAAAAATTTAGTAATGAGAGCAATAGAAAAGATGACGAAAATTCAAATTTATATATTTGCTGCTCTCATCTAGTTTTTGTTTCTATTTGCATTGCTATCTCTTTCTCTTTTGAGGATGGCACTACAGAAGGAGGTTCAATATGGCTTGTGTTATGCAGGAGATCAGATGCTTATGATGACATATTTCTGGTCTTAAATTCTATTCACCTATCATACTAAGGTATGCATTATTTTCCATATACTGGCAGGTATATGCTGCTTCATCCCTTGTTCCCTCAAATGTAATTGTAACTGCTGGTCTCACAGTGTTAGAGTCCTATTTTGCCATCATCCACCTTTCTTTCAGACTTCTCACTTAGCTTTGTGCTTCCCTTTTAATCCATCTACATTCAAATCCAGTCTTCCATCCACTGTTTGTGCTACTTATGTGTCCTCCAGCCTCCTTTCCTGCCTCAGTTCTGATCTCTTTAGGTCAGAACGTGGAGGGCCTGTTTGCCAGTCTCCTCTGCAGGGGCTAGCATGGCAGGTTCCAGTTTTTACTGGCTGTTGCACAGGACAGTGAGAAACAGGAATAACGACAGCATTGGAAGGAAGTGGAGTTTTCCTTTCATTAAAAAAAAATGTTAGGGGCCACAATGCACCATACAAATGAATGCTAATCTCCTCTCTGAGTGTGCTGGAAAGTCATGGCTAAGCACTGTATGAGAAGGAAGCTCAGATGAGGAAGTTGAAAAAGAAAAGAGGTTACTTTGCTGAAGGGCTATTGAAGGAACTGCATAAAAGTTAGAGTCATCACTGCTTTTGGCAGGTGTTTCATGGACAGGTTTTGTCTGAAGTGTCCCTAGTTACCTAGCAAGAAAGAATATAAAGCAGAAGAGCTGAAGACATCAGGTCAGAAGGACAAAGTTCAAAACAAAGCAGAACTATGCTATTGTGCAAGTATTTATGCATTTGAATGTCAGACACCAATCCTGATGCTGGCCTGTCAGACTGTTATTAGCAATGCTACAACTCACAGTGCTACCTGGCAGCTGGTGCAAACTCTGAAAACCTGGAATGCACCTCAGTATTTTTGACTGTGCTCACTCATATCAGAAAAGTTCCAGTAATGTTCAACATGCACAGGTAAAATTAAACAAAGTTGCAAAGCACAGGGATATTTAATCAGTGCATTGAACTCTTTAAACGTGAATGTTTATTTATGATCTTTATCCATGATTTTAGATTCCATTGCGCACAGAATTAGAATAATTACAGAATTAACAGCCTTTACTGAATATGCTTTGTCATCTCACATGAGCATCTGATCTGAAAGAAATAGCAACTGGTGGAGTATGAGACCTCTCATAAGAGTTAATAGAGCATGACCAGGAACAGGATTCTACAATAAATGAGACTTCTTGAATAACAGTATGAATGAGTTTTACAAACTTGCAACTTTTTGGCATGTTTTTCTGCTTGATCGTTTTTATTTTGTAGTTATACTTCTGCAAGCTAGATCCATGACATTCTTTTTATCTCGCTGATATTACTTCCCCCAGTTGTCCACTTAAATTTACTACATATAAAAGCCGAAAGCACATTACCTCCAAGAGCTTTGGGAGGTTACATAATCTGAATCAATTTCATTACCATAAATAAATGTCAAATGGCTGAAATACATTTTCTCTGATTAAACTGTCAAGGGCAAGAACATGCAGGAAGACTGTGTCGTTTATGCCTCTTATGGTAAAAAATGGGAAAAAAGTGTGAAAAAAAGAACTAGTGTCTTATGAGTTATCTTTGCATAACAAAAAAGTGAGACAATACTTTCTAAAGACAAAGAAATGACCTAATATTCCACTTCATTAGTAACTAATGAATTCTGTTTACGGAAAAAGAAATCTGAATGCTTGAATCATACTGCTCTACCTTCAAACCTTGTTTCAAGTTTTTCTGCCCTCAGTTTATGAGGAAAACACATGGATGTTTCCATTTTTACTCATGCAAAATAAAACACAGAGAAGTCCAACATGCTTGCTCAAATAATTCACGCTCTAAAAGTGGATAAAATATTCTTGTGAACTGTTTCCTAATGCTCTATACCTTGAAGACCTCTAGAAATGTCTATTTTTCACCTTTGAGGGCAAGGGAGTTTGAAATGACAGGCTCAGTTGTCAATGACTGCTTTTCTTGACTGAGGTCTCAACGAGAGACAATCCTTCCTCTGGTAGCAGATGTACAGATTCGCAGGTTTAGTATAAAACAGCACTTTTAAAATAACCTTGGATTTCAAAACAGTCACTTTTAAGGTACTAACCTTTACATATAGTAAGTAAATAAAGAATTGTAGAATAACTTGATTAAGTGGTATTGTTGATTTTGAAATTTGTTAAAGAAATTCAAAGACATGATTTCTAGTAGCAATGTAGCACTTGTGACTTAGACATTTATATCCTGTACATGTAGATCTTCCCAACCATTATTCATTCCTGTGGCTTTAGCTCCTAGAAAATACATATACTGTTGAGTACTGCTCATTAGTGTCAAAACACAAGTATACTTTAAATATTCTTCTCATGCATTATGTATAAGAAAGGGTGGACAGAGTGAATGTCAGAAGCAGATGGATTGAAAATAACAATTAAATGTTACCTAAAGGAGATGCAGTTCCTCAAACTGGAAGTATCACTAATTTATATGTTCTCCTAATCAAAATTGCCTAAGGAAAAGTACAGTTATATTAAGCGAACAAATATAGTTAAGTTGGGTTATTTCCAATCTACGATCTCTCAGCTAAGCCTTAAAAAAATTGTTTTGAAAAACCTTTTGGGAAGAAACTCAAACCTGTTTGTTATGGATTTAGAATCAGGAAGAGGCTGAAAATGTGTATATTTGGAAGACCAGTAACCAGGAATTGATTACTGCCCCATTGTGTTACATTTCAAAAACAAGGAGAGAATCAGCAACCAGTTCTCAGAAGAGGCAGCACAGGATGATGTAATGTCCCACTTGGGGTGTAAGATGTGGATTTTGAATAGCAGGAGTGCTAGCTCTCACATGTGATCTTGGCCCCAAGGCAGCCCTCTCAAGACAGAGGAAATTATCAATGAAGAACACTCCCAAAAGCAGCTTGCACAGTCGTGTTACCTGTGACCTGGCACCTTTCGTGTCCCAGCTACACAAATCCCTGATTTGTCTAACTTTCAAGTTAGCTGTGCACCATTCTTGCATAAACTTTGCTTTGGGCTCAGTTTAAGAATGTTCAATGTAAATCAATGTGGATTTGATTTACTTATTAGACTAATGTAGATACTGAATTACTTTTGAGCTAGTGTCAATTGATATGGCTGTATTGATTTTACAGATTTGTCTTCTAGGTAATTTCCTTTGGGTTTGCCATCTTTACTTTGCTTCCTGTTTTATTTTTCATCTTGTGCTGGGTCCCTGGTGTGCACTTGTTTCTCTGCTAACAACTGTGTATAATATAAGGCACAATGAGTTTTTAACTGCAGCATGAAAAAGTGGCCCCATGGAAACTGATGAATCACCTCACCATTGCACTACCTGCCTCCAGCAGAGCTCCGCATAGAACACAGCCAACAACAGTGAAGAGCAAAACAAAATCCTCTCTTATTAGGCCTGGTCTATAGGCTCATTGAATGGGAGAGACATAAGAAAGCTTCCATTTCTACTTAAGATTGCTGCAATCTCTATCATCAATATAGCACAGTTACCATACTTAGTTAAAAAAAAAAAAAAAGATAAGTAGGAAAAAGAACTAACATGGGCATTTGAAAAGCAGTACATGTGAATAGGAAGATGTGAAAAATAAAATAAAATGAGAAAAGTGTCTCATCTCTCATTCAGAGAAAACTTCCACTTGTTCATTCTTCAGCATCTCTTAGCTGACCTCACTGGGACAGAATTTGGCTGTTAGTCAAAGATAATTCACCAGAACAGTTCATAGGCTGGTCAGGTGTGCCACTGAGTCAGGACTTCTAAGTCCTACTGGATATTCAGTGAGTCTGGGAACAGAAATGCAGATATCTTCACTGCAGTCTGCAGCTTATCCTGCCATACATCCAGGATTTGAACACTGTAATTGTCTAGTAACTCAGGCACTAGGAGGCCAACTGTGCAATGAAGGTAAAAAAAAACCCCAAAACCCAGAAATCTACGTGGAATCCCAGAAGCATGTTTTTTTCCATCCTAGTAGTATATCCTGAAAAGAAAAGAGTTTATGAAATCTTACACAGTATGATCCAGTTTTTTAAAATTACTACAGAATGAAGTATATTATTAGAAAGATTGTTGTGCTCATTTTACAAATACGGAACAATCTGTTGGTTTTCAAGACAACTAAGGGATTTAATGAAGAAATAACTAGAAACTAAGCCTTTTTCAAAATCCTGATCAGAGAAATAAAGTTAGCCATACTTCCCCTTAAGTAACCAGCTAGTAGTGCAGTCACTTTTATTGCCATTGACCATTGCTAACACCATATTTCGCTAAAAACATTCATCAAGACAAATTCAGTATAATCCTGGCAAAAAAGGAATTGTATCAGTGGTTAAAACTTAAAGTGCATTAGAAATTGAGTTGCAATTTTTAAGACACAAAAAAAAATTGCACATACTTGCTAAATCCAAGGGCTGAGATGAACTTTACATGCCACCAGTAAGTGCTGAGAACACATTTGTCTCATGAAGATTAGTTTAAATATCCTCAGGGCAAGTTATTACACATTCTCTATAGATGGAATTTATGACAAGTAAAAAATAAGTAGCAAGAATAGATGCTGCATACATCAGACTGCATCACTTCTCTGTTATTTTGAAGAAATTAACATAGAAGTTTGCTAATATGACTGAAAATCATGCAACCTATTTATTTTCTAAAAGCTAATTTCATAATGCCATAGATATCTGCATAAGCCATACATCAGAGATTGGGGGAAGAAATAAAAGTAGGTAAAAAACCCTCAACTGATTACAAAATGCAACATTCTGAAACAGTTGATTAGAAAAAGAAAAAAAAAACCCTGGAAAATATGACTCAGGGGTAGTTCTCTAGGCAAGCTTTCTGTTTACAAAATCAGTGTGCTACTAATTCAGCTTTTTAAGGTTTTGGCAACGGAAGGTTAATGAAGAAAGTAAGATAAACCATTGTACTTTGAACAAATTGCATTTTAGCAGCATTAGCCCCTTTTCTGCTTCTCAAAAACATTCAAGAAAAAACTCAACTTACAATATTTGATATAAAAGTCTGAAAGCCTTTATGGGACACTCTAATTGCATATGATTATTAAGGAATATATTAGAATGGTTACAGAGACATATGCAGATGATGCAGAAAGTTATTTTATACTCAGCAATGCTGAAAAACCAGATGTGCTTATTAGTGCAAATTTGACAGTATCTGAAAGGAGACAGCAAGTGTCGCCCTGTCTAACGATATCACTTTTCAGTTGTTGTATAAAAAATACAGATTCCAACATCTACATGGATTAATATTGAATGTGCATTACACTTTTAAGGATCTTCATTTTAAATCTTTTAAACCCCCCTGAGCTTTTAGCAATAGAGCAACTTTTTTGTGATTAAACAACTATCACAATTATCCAGATTTCTGATCCCTCAGTTCAAAAGGAGGAGAAAAATGTTCAGTATTAAGTGACAGTTGTACTTTCTGATTAATAATTCATATTTTAGTAAAGCCCCCTCCTGCTGGAATATGATATTGGTGTGTGTGGCAAAGTAAGATTACACAAGACCTATTATCTGTGTCTGAGGCAATAATTTCTTGTGAAAATACATAGCTGTATGTTTTTATTTTAATGAATATTTATATTTTTATACAGAGAATAATATGGACCCTCTTATGGCAAATTATTATATTCTGTTTATATATCAAGATTACTTTAGGAGCTCAAGGGAAATTTATTTTAGTATAACACATCTAAAAAAAATTTCAGCTACTAAGACAGGCATATAGTCATGAAGTTCTTATAAACTACACCATGTTCTGTTTTTATTAAGACTTTTTCAACCATATAGAACTCAGTGTGAAATGTAGGCTAAAACATCTGACTGCTGAGTAACTTTCCATGTCACTCAGGCACAGGGCATAGAGGATGAATACCTGGTACCATTTCATGGAGGATCTTTCTGTCTGGAGACATTCCCTGTGGTGCTGTTGCCCAGTGCAAAAGTGCAATGCTCTCATGCAGAACCTGAGAATTGAGCCCAATTAGGATGTAATGCTAGATGACAAAACAATATTCCATGCTCAGTGTAATGTGGCACTTACATCATTGCTGCAGTAAGAGTTTTTTAAATTGTGTGGCAAAGCTCAGACTTAGCAGACTTTCCATACTGAGATGGCAATGACAAAGTTCAGTCCAGCAGCAAGAGAAAGAAGCTGTGGACAGTCCATGAATATAAACAGAATTTCTGGACTTGAAGGAAAATCCTGTATGCTGAATAGTTACTATGATTAGCCAAGACATATGTTTGCAAGAGATCTCACTGCTCACACCACACATTTAATGGACTCCCCTGACAATGTTCCTTGTTAATACTCTCTAGGATACAGACATGAAGAGAGGGGTCATGGAAACATGTACTGTATCAGACCAGAAGTTGAAGGGAAAGATAAAACCTCAGAGATTTCAAGAAAGCCTGCATCTCCAAGGACAAATGGAAGAAATTAATAGAAATTTCTGTAGATAATTTTGTTAGACTTCAAGCTGCATTTTGTGTTACCTCTTTATACAATCATTTATCTGCAAGTCTCTTTGACAAAACAGGTAAGCCAATAGACATGAGAAAATTGACAATTTACAATTGATAATATTTGACCATGGATACCTTTGTCAGAAAAACTTTGATGGAAGATGAGGAACCCTCTAGCAGATAGAAGAAGATAAGACATGTCTAACAACCACATTGAACAATGCTGTCTTAGCAGATATATGGGGAATATACATCCACTCTGAGGGCAGGTTTTCTGGCAACCAGTGTATTTGTGGAATAAGACTCCCCCACCCTAAAAGGAACATGTCATTAGCAGATCACATGACTTTTTAATTACAAAAAACAGTAAAAGATCAAGACCTCACTGAATTCCTGACAGGCAAAATAAGTCTAATCAAAGACCTCAAAAACTACCAGTAGAAAAATGAACAAAATGAGTAAGAGATTAATTTCAGGATCCAGAAGTAAAAAAGCACCTCAGTGAAATGTGAGGAAACCAGTAAAAGATCAAAGTTATTTAGCTCCAGTGAACAATCGAGATTTTAAAGAAAATAATTTCTAGGTATTTTGTGTCAATGGAACAAGGGCCAAAAATTATCTTGAAAATGTTATTTCATTGGCTTGTAGTTGGGGGTCATCTACAGTTTGGCTATTCAGTTCTGTAATGCCATATGCACTAGTTCAGGAAGGAAGGGAAATGAAGGAAACATGTACCTCACCTATTCCAAAACCAAAATCAAGACAGCATCCTGGACATGGAAGAGGAAGTTTGGTTCTGGAACAAAATTTTGTTGTGTTTTTAATGATTCTTGAATCAAAAAGAATAGTGTTATAGTAGTCCCAGTTCCAAAAGCTTCTTGTAAAAATGACTTAACCCATCATTTTAACATTTTACTCATGATCTAGCATCATCAAATAACTAAAATTCACTTTTGCAATATTCATCCTTTAGTGGTGATGGACTAAGAGTTGAATCTGATGGCTTGTGCACCAAGTCCAGAGACAAAATGCATAACAAAAGTACAGTTAAAGGAGTCCAGCAGTACCATTATTTGATGTAGGAGAATGGTAGTAATATTGCCTATGACCTTACAGATTTTCTATTCTGCAAAACATAGTACAAAGTCTTGACTAAAATATCTTCAGGCACAGTGAACTTGCCCACAGCATGTAATCCTTGAGCTCTTGGTCCAGCCAAATGGGTTCTTAAGTATCAAAGAAAATAATTTTTGGTTATCATCCTGCACAAAGTAAGAAAACAAAATTATATTTTTCTGCAGATGTGATTTAGTATCTTTGAGTAGCATATGGAACTGTAAATATTAATTACGATAATTACTGTGGTTTTTATCAAGCAAGTTATGGACTGATGGATCCAGCTGTTTTCATTATAGGGTGCCTGACGAAAAGATTTGGTGCTCACAAACACCACAAGCAGAGTCAGGTATACATGAGCTGCCCCTGTATGGCCCACCTGAGTGAGGCAAGACTTTAACCCCAGCTAGAGTTAGAAGATCCAACAGAGACTGAAAACACAGACATAAAGCTCCTTCTGCTGAGGAGCTACTAAAGAAAGGTTACAATCAAGTCCAGTTTTTCTACTGTAAATGTCAAGCAGTGACAGTGAACCAACTAGTAGTTCACACTTCCGTCAGCAAACCTGACAAATTTAGAATGAGTTTGGCAGATTTCATCATTTGATGAAAAGAGCTGTTCTGCATCAGTCAGATAGGATGATCACAGCTGTCTTTGAACAATCAGAACCAACGTTTTTGTGAAGATACTGGTTGCTAAGACCTAAAGGAAGACTCTAATTTGTTAACAATCCGACTCTGTTTCCAGTATTAGATATAATCCAATGTAACAACTTGATAGCATCTTTCAGGTCAGAAGGTGCAATCATGTCTCCCTTCTGGAGCAACAGGATAACTCACTGAGGTCATCTTCTGCATGCTAGTTTTCTAATAGAACAAGTTAAATTTTCAGTGCTTAAGGATGCTCTCCACCCTCTGTTCTTTTCTGGAAATGGAAATACTTGCTGTGGAACCCTTTCCCCTGAGAAATGATCTCTCACCAATGTTTTTGTCTTGGAGTTGCAAGCAGGACTGACACTTCTCAGTGTCCACTGGAGAAGGGAAGAAGGTTCAGACAGTGGCAATACCAAAAAAATCACAGAACTTTCCATCTGTTTCACATGATATATAAACTAATTTGTTTAAAAAATTATGTCAGTCTGCTCACCAGAGGTTGCTTCCTTTATAAAGGAAGGGAACAATACTCTGTGCCACTCTGATGTGATTTCAGGTGTATCTCACTAAGGCCTGCATTACTCCTGAATCCATTCCTAGTGAGCAGCAACAATTAAAACAGTTTGTGAATTTTTGAAGACTGTTGGTGTGTCAATTGCAGGAAAAATGATGCACCAGAATATTGTCACCTGATACAAACGGAGTACTGTTGGTTAAATCTCCTCTTTCTAGATGGTTTAAAATGGCTAAAGGCCCTGGAGTGCTCAAAAATATCCACGTGAACAGAGTGTCTTAACATGCAAGTAATGAGAAAGTCTTTGCTCTCCTACTAAAAACTGGGATCAAACATGATACCTTCTGGACTTCCTTGCATTTGCTACTAGGAATGTCTTCTAAGAACCACTGCTATTTATGGATTTGGGAAAACAGCTGTAATTACAACTGTAAAAAATCCCAACAGAGTACTTTGCAAAATTCCTGCAGTAGAAACCCCCCCAAAGATAGTAAGGGCAAGGACTTTATGGAATAACAGTCAGCTCACTACCTGCAGCTGAAAATTTCAGCACAGCCACACAAACCTGTCCATGCCCCATGTTCCACAATCCCCAAACAAACATGTGAAGTCTTAGTTTCCTTGCTCTTCTCAGTGGATGCAGCAGCTTCCAGAGAGGAAGTGCTACAAGAAATTTAGTATCTTATCATGGAATGCAGGACCCTCTCCCCTCTCCCCTAGACATTTTTCTCTTGCCCATCTTTCCCCAAGACTGTATTGTGTCAAATTACACTTGCTGGAACTCAAGCCCTGCCTTAACAGCTGAGAAAAGATTAGAAGCTGAATAATGGTGGAGGTTCAGGACCATGCACTGTGCAGAAGCTTATTCAAAGAAGAATAGTTAAAAAGGAAGGAAATCTATTTAAAAGCTGCAGGAATGACTAATAGTTATCATATGCCACTTTATGAATAACTGCAGCTCCTACTGGTAATTAAAGTGGGCTTTCCCAGAAAAAAAGAATCTGAGGGCTTTGAGGTTAGTGACCATACAGTTGAGAACTCCCTTTTTAGTATTGCTACACTGAGAGGAGGTGAAATGGAGCACGGCAGCACAGTGTGACAGAAAAGGACTTCTCATAACGATAAAAATTCAGAGGACAATCTGAATAAAATGGGGTCATGATACACAGTAGAAAGGCAGAATTAGAACTTTATCTGTAGTACTGCCAAAGATAGACCATTTTAATGTTTGTACTGGTCTATGAGGAACAAAAATACATCCTCAAGGAAGCAATAAGAGGGTTTCAACAATAATCAAATATTGAGGGTTACTCTGCTTTAGGCATGAACAGAAGGATATTTCCACTCAGCAGAACACTGGAAGAAAAAGACAGGAAACAGTATTCCTCACTCCTTTAAAGACTACAAGAGGACACACAAATACAAGGGGTTTAGCACAGGAACTTAGTAACACTTGCTTATGCAGTGTGAGTATGCATACAGATAAACACTCAGAAAAACTCTGTTATATTTTTTCTCTGCCTTGAAGAAACTTTGCTTGCTGTGTGTCTAAAGCCAGTGAGTGAGCATAAAAATGCCTGAAGCAGCCTACTTAGATGCATCATCTGAAGAGCACAGCATTTGTTGAGGTTTTCCTCGCTGCACAGAAGTAACCTGCCCCTGCCACACACACACGCACACACACAAAAAACCCCAAATAAAAAAACAACAACAAACCCAAACAAACAAAAACCCAAACAAAAATAAACAAAAAGAAAAAAAGAAAAAAAGAAAAAGATATGCTGGGTTAAAAGAAAATAAATTACAAGAACTGTTAAATTTAACACCCAAGTCCCAGGATTATACTGACTTTTGGCAGAGAGACCACAAAGCATAGCATAAAATAACACAAGATACGCACCACAAGGGCAGAACCTCATAGTATTCATGGTACAAATGAAAAATGCTTATTTAAAAAAAAACCCAACAAAACCAAACCAGCCCCGCTGTATATCCTGGATGAAGTATTCAAATTAAGAAGGCCTTAATCATAAGCTAACCATGCACTCCTTTCACATATGACATAGAATATACAACGTGGATTCATACAAAACTTGTAACACGATTAAAACTTTGTCTTAGGAAGTCTGATAAATGAATAAGATCACACCTTTGAACTTAAAAGTTACCAACTCTTTTCAAAGTAGATTGGAGAGCTCAGGCTTACTAATTATTTTCTTACTTTGTTGGAGTGTTTTTATAAAAACCAGATTTTACTGTGGTTTAACACTTATGATTGGTCCTTGGCTGGACCAATTCAGGCTAAAACCTGAATATCTCTTCTAACCTCTAAGGCCTACGGAATTAAGTTTTGGGGTTTTTTTTCTTTTTGTATTAGTGTGAATACTGCAGATTACCTAAGGTGAGGTAACTAATATCTGCTGTTTTCTATTTGTTATTGCAAGTGCTATTTTATCAATTAGCTATGAATAGTTATATCCATCATCTCTTAGCAGTGAACAAAATCAATGAATATTTGGAAAGAAAAGTAAGTGAATACAAATGAAAGCCAAATAGACAATCCAGGAAATTAAATCCACTCCTCCCTTGAGAATCAATCACTTCAGTTTATAAAACTGAATATGGGTGTGGGAGTAGTAGGAAGTAGGATGATAAAACAAGTGCCAGCAGTAAATAGGTTTTTCCTTAAATCAGTATAAATATTGAAGGTTTTAAAATGTTTGAAATGCTGATGCAGGCATCTCTTTTATCATTTCCAGGAACAGATATTAACTTACTAGATGAGGGACTTGCTTAATGCTTTTAATCTCTCAACCACAGCAAACAAACCACTTTTGTTTACTTGAGTGTTAAGCATATTTTAAAATGAAAACATCTCTTGCAAAGTTTGTATATTTTGAGCCTATTTTCTGTCTTTCTTTTTAAAGCAGAGTTAGCAGGAAAAAACCATCATTTAATTGAGCAATAAAGATCCTAATATTTTCATACATCTAAGAAATTTAATATGCTCTTCAGTTCACTGAAATAAAATAAGTTCAATAAAGTTTTGCTATTCCCCAGTCATTGTTTAGTTATGCTTTTATTAGCAGTGTGGTTCTTGCGATGGGTAAAGAAATGACAGCACAGAAGTCTAGTCCTCTACACATGTAGCAGCTAGGAATAGTTCAAGTGGAAGCAATGCAAAGTTATTCCACCAGTACAGCTCCACTTCACATCTGACTTAAAGTGCCATCTCTTCTAAAGCAAAATGGCCAGTCAGGTTTCATGTTCACCCATTTTTTTACTCTCATGTGGAGTTTCAGCTGTGCCAAACTGAGTGTGATGGTTCTATAATGTTGGTTCTTTTCCAACACACCAACAATCTACACCTCAGCAGGATTTGAATAAGAGCTTCCAAACCTGCATATCAAGTACTTTCCTCAGGGGAAACAGTAGATGAGAAACAGTCATGAAGAGATAATAAAGGTCTACACAAATAAATAAACACTGATCTGACATAAAAACGTCTATCATGGTAAGGTATAATTTAAATTTCTAACTTTGATTCAGATATCTACATTAGTTACAAGGCATAATCCTTTATATTTAATTTCAAATCCCTGCCATGGACTCTTTCAGCATTTTTGTAGTGCAACATTATGTCCTGAAGCAAAAATCAAAGCTACTGTGCAAACATACGGCTCTTCTGCAAAATATCCATGACCATTGCTAACAATTATTTATGGAATTATTATTGATAATAATAATACCATAAATATTGATATTATTACTACTACCATCAAATTAATGTCTAGCTACAGATCAAGGGATTCATGCTCGACAAACACTGAATAAGAATATAGTCTATGTACTATGGGTCATGCAATCTAATTTAAAGATAAAAAACCCAACCAAACACCAAAACTCAACAGCAAGGGAATAAACAGTGTCAGAAAGACAAATTGACTAGCATGACAGCCAGTAATATTGCAGAGGAGTTGCATAAACTAGCCAAACAGTGCTACAAGCTGTATTCACTTCAAGGACCTGTGACAATGCCATCTTCAATGCCATTTCTTTTGGCATTGAAGCTACAGATGCTTCCTCCTCCTTTCCAATTCTAACTGCTCAGAAAATTGAATTACCCACTTGCCATAACCTATTGCAACTTGTTAAGGATTCACCATGTCAAAAACTACTGAAATGAAAGTAAGAGTAATGTAAATCATACTGGATTTTTTTCTGCATGTAAAAGGAATATATATTAATGAGACATCTCTATCAGCCATATTGAGAAATCTGGGTACATTTATTTGTTACAGATTGAAGGTCATGAAAGAGCTGTGCAAAGACTAATTACCACAAAGATCTGAGTTCTAAAAACTACCAAAACCAGCTCTGTGAAGAAACCTGACCAGCATCTTTGGGCCTTACTAACAAGATCAGCCCAGGGGCAAAAATTTGGTGACCATGCAGAGAACAAACTCATCAGTTCCATAAGGATATAAAAATCAACAAGAATAACCCACTCTCCCTTCCAAGTCCCCAAAGTGAGCCCCCTGCTATAGAGATTTTGTGGGTCTTGCCTCTCCATGGGGTTTCTGAAACATGACACTTTTGCTGGATGTGAGTCAAATGACTATGGGACTCTTCTGTCTGAAGTCTTCTGCAGGTATCTATGGCATAACTCAATTACTAAATGCAAAGGAAATCCCTCAGAAACCTTGATGTATGGTGAGCTCCTCCATGCCAAAAATTATATTTTCATTGCACTCTGATTGTTCACTCCTCTTCAGAAAGCATTTGCAACTTCTCTGGAGTCACTAATGCACAACACTGGAATTTTGACATTTAGGTGCACAGAAGAAAGATGATGCTTGCCATGTAACACAAGTGAACTTATTATCCCACATAATCTCCTCCCATCTCATATTTTGATTCATCAGGTTACAACAAAAACCAGAAGGTATTATTTAGAGAAAATTTTCTTTTTTTAAAAGTCCTTTCAATCTCTTTCTGCACAATCAATTTACAAATACAGTAGGCAATATTTTGTCTACCAAAATAAGAAAATGGCATTGAAAAAAAGAATGGGAAAAAAAAAAAGAAAATGAAAAGGGGGGAAAAAAGCATTCTTCTCTCCTAGAATCTCCTTAGGAAGAGAACTGCTCACAACTCAAAACTGGAAAAATAACCATTTAAAAATAGATTCTATCTGCCGACATCTGTCATCCTTTCCCCTGTTTGTCAAGACTCTATGGCCTTGAGCTCTGCTTTAATTCATAATGGTAAATTAAGTTCATCCTTTATTTAATCTCAATTTAATAAATTACTGCTAAACGGTCCTTCTGGTAATTTATTAACATAAAATAATGGCTTTACAGGAGGTCATTCAAAGCCTTTCTGAGCTGGAGAACAGCTAATCCACAGCAATAGGTGGTTTTCAATCAGTTAATATGTATCTCCTCTACATGAATTTTGGGGGTTTGGTTAAAATTTCTATAAGATTACATTTTTCTAGGAATGCAGTTTTTGATGGTTTCATGAGAAAATTAAAATTCAATAATAGATATTTAATTTTATCACAGTTCATGCTGATACTCTTATTCAACTGTTGCTCTGCAGAAATGTAGTATTAGATGAGAATCCTGAAACTTCCCCTTTGGTCTCTTGGTGTCCTTAAAATGGTCAAAAAAACCCAAACCCCACATCATTAAACAGGTCGTTCATAGAATTCTAGACCTAACTAAAATGCCAACCTGTAGCTTAATATAAATCAGTCTCTAAAAGAAGGTTGGAAAAATTTGTTTTAATGCCCTGGAAAAGGGGGTTTCTGTTAGTCCATTCAGCTGGTGTGAGGTCAGAGGTACTCGGGTTAATGATGCACAATACTATCTAAAAATTCTTCTGTTATACACTTTCGTTTGGATAAAGCTATGGAATATTTGGAGCGAGCAAGAGGCAACTTGTCTTGATGTGCCTGATCTTCTTCAAAGTCATGGAAAATGACAAATGAATAATGCTGATGAATAAAAGCCTCGACAGAGAGAGCAGAGATACCGAGTCACAGTGTAGATTTTTTGAAGAGCATTTAATTTTTTTGAAGGAACCTTAGTTCCCGATGGCAGTACACTGGTAACAGCAAATAAGTTCCCTACCTCTAATGGCATTAGCTGAGCCTTTTTAATAAACACTAAATTCTCTTACAAAAAGTTTAATAAGATGAAAACTAAGAGTTAAATATAAAGATAGCAGTAATGTACCAGATTACAGCTAACTGTATTAGTTTTTTTTGGCTTCATCTTGAATATCTTATTAAAGATAAAAAGTCTTAGTAGCTATTGTAGCAAGAGTTTAAAGAGCTATATCCTCCAGGATCCCAAGATGAGGTGAGAAGTTTAAATAATGAGAAATACAAGAGAAAGATGTCTCAGAACTCTCTCCTGCCCAAACATGAAGTTCTGTTTGTTTAGCTGTCTAATTTAAAATATTAGCTTACAGAAAAAATATTTTCCCCTCCCTTGTCTTGATTTAGTTGGTCCACCACAAAAACAATGTATGCAGAGATTAGACATATCAGATGGTAAAGGCCATGCTCCTTAAAAATCTTCCTCCCTGCTGTAACGGGAAATGAGAGGAAAAATGACCTCAGAATGAATGATAGGCATTAACTGGAAATTTGGTCAGTTACTGTACATTATACCTCCATATCTCAATAAAAAGCACACTGTGTATTTTCTGGTTTTGTTTTTTAAATTTTTGCTTCAGCTAAAACTATTAACCCTAACCATTTGGCTTATAGTAGTATAAAATAGTCTTTTAAACGAGAAACTACGTTTGAAGAGGTAATTGGGGGACATATCCTTAATAACAATAACAACTGAAAATTTGCTCTTTAGTTGGAATTCTAGGTGTGCAGGCTGAAGAATTTAGATAAAGGTCAGATTTTTAATATAATAGCTATGCATTTTTAAAATCACAGATTCTCTTTGTTGTTAGAATTAACATAGAGAATGAGCTAAGGCAGGGGTTTTTGTGTTCTTCTGGACCTCTAATGTTATTAAGTTTATGAAATTTTTTTGTAGAGTAAACTTCGATTGATTGATCCTGTTACTGTTCCATACATAGCAATGATCGCTTCTAAGACTAATAGTTCTGCCAGATTGGTCAAATCTGAGAATGAAACTTGAAGCTTTAACTTCTGTCACATGGTCAGAACTCAGAAAGAAGCAGCTTGTGGGCAGTCTGTGTCTTATAGTCCTCAACTACCTCTGGCAGTCAATGCTAAAATACGCACCAGGCAGACTGTACCATGGTAATAATAAAAAGATTCATTAGCTAAAAGACAAAAAAAAAAAAAAAAAAAAAAAAAGAAGTAAAGTGAATGCTATGCTTTTTAAAGTGGAAAAGAAAACAAAATTCTGTGATAACAAACAGAAAACATCAGAAAGGTTTCTCCTAAGTTATATGAGATGGCATTCTAGCACCTATTAATCAGTTTTTCTGATACAGAAAATTATTTTACCTGGATATTCACAAAGTCAATTCTACTTTCTGGGTGTCCTATAATTATGCACTTCTAACTGCCACAGTCTTCATAGGAGAGAATATTTGTCTTCTGTCAATTTAATATCTTCTCTGCTCTCTATGTCCATCTCCCCACCCTCCTCAACACAACAACAACAACAAATTTGAAATGGAGTAAACTGAAAAGCCATGGCATGTGATACTGTCTTCTCAACATAAAGGAAGTTTGTTGTGTTTGAACCATAACAAGCTGGGAAGCAAAGCAGAGGGCAGAATCCAAGAGAGAACCACTTTCCATGGCCACCTCTCTTTGCATACATCACAGCAGGACCAAAAGGAGACAATTTCTAACATTTAAAAATATATCTGAAAACAACATATATATATATACCCAACAACTACAACCCTATTTATTGTTGCTTAAGTTCTGTGAGCTTTCTTCCAATTCCAGTTCACTCAGCTTCCTTTCAATACCAGTTCACTCCAGGTCATTCACTCAGTGAATGTGCATCCCAGAGCAGTCCAGTACACAAATACAAAACACTTCTGGTGGAATTTTTTTCTCTTTTGGTGAAGCCTGTGGTCTAATGCCCATCCTTTTTGACTTTCATATGAAGGCCAGCAACATTGACAACTACCTGTGCATGTTGCAGAACTTTCTGAATGCAAAGTTCTTACTGCAGCTGATGGAGCTGTGTTCTCACAGTCCTGTGCATTTGTAGATCACATAAGCACACTGTGAATTATCAGAACAACCTATTCCATAAGGAACATTGACAATCAGAGACCACACCCTTGCAAAACCTAAATATGTATTTTCAGGTCAGCCATTTGCCGAAGGTGAAGAAATCAAAAAATCAAGTTATTGGATGGAGGTAACTTAGTGTCATGGGTGTGGTGAGAAAACTCCCAGCCAAACCCTGTACACCTGGTAAGTACTGAATAAACAAATAAAAGAAATTTTCTATATAGTTGAAGGAATTCCACTGAAATTACTTTTGCTACAACAATGGTATAGGAAAAAAGAATTCAGAAGCAGAGGAGACACATTAGTTCCATGTGTTCAAATGAATGAGATCTGAATATTAAAAAATTGCCAGAAAATAGCAAATATAGCAGCAGGACAAAAGAGTGTATTTAGCAGAATGGGCAACAAGGCTTACAAAACATTCTGAATTCTAGCTGCAGCCATAAGGAAACCTTCAACAGCCCCAGGCTAGGTCAGCAGTGCTCTTCAAGCCATGCAGGGCAGATAAGGACTAACAAGGAACCTCTCTCTCAGCATTATGGCTCCTATTGCTGCTGCTGCTGCTGACCCTGGTCATGAACAATGCTCTTGATTCCTCTACACATCAGTTTCCCTTACAGGTAAAATGTGATGAAAAGCACTAATTTTCTTTGTCAGAAACTTTCAGATTTACAAAGCACTCTACAATAATGTGAAATATCATGGAGTTCACTTTCAAAGACTTCTAAGATCCAACTGATCTTGGTGAGACAAAATAATATCCTTAGCATTTCTTGTTCCAAAAGGTTCTCTGTCAAACACTGAGATAACAGATTAGGTTTCACTCCCAAGACTTCAGAAATGCATAATTTTGTCAAAAGTAATGAGACTGAAATGATGAATAAATGTATCAAATATTGCAACTCAGTATATTAAGGATACATCACGGATGAAACTGAAGCTGATATTTTCTTGTCATTCTCAGGATGTCTTATATTAACATGGATCTATCTGGTAAGCAAACCAGTCAAATAAAATTTTTCAGTCATTGATTCTCTTCTAGTTTAGAAAATCAGGTCTATTGAATACATGCATCCATACAGAACAAGCAGAATGTTTTAGCATGAGAAAATCTATTATGCTATTAACCATTATAGTTGGCAGGCAGGCAGTATTTGCAATTTAGCTTGCACATACATTGTAGCTGACATTAGCACAATATAGGAAGGATTTTCTATTACCACTCCCAATCATTTACATAGATCACAGCAGTAGGATTAGTCCGTAGTTTGATTTTTCAGGTTCAAACCCTTTTCTAAATCTTGTTGTTTCTGTAAGATAACAGTTGTCTCTCAGTTGATCTGAGTTATAGTTCTACATGTTAAATTGGTAGAATAAAGTAATGAGAATGTTTTCAAGAAACATTTTTAAAACTTGCTTCAGCCCTCATGGTTACATCTCAATTACTGCTCATCTTCCTGAGAAAACACCCTGTAATAAACATGCTAACACTTCTCTCAGGCAAAAAAAAAAGATGTATGTATCTCTCCAGGAAGAAATTTGCAGCAGGACTAGAGCACACCCTTGGCCCAAGCAAGGAAAGGACACAAAACTGAGCTCCTTCAACAACTGATACTGTGACATTGTCCAGTTCATGGTCACAAAATCTAAACTTCTTTTTTACCTAAGTAGGCCTGGAATTCTCAAATGGGAAAAAACAGGGTAGAGAGCCATTGATGTCTAAGCAGAGGTATCACATAGATCAGTGAAGGCTTAAGATTCCTACCTCTTATTTTGGTTCCTAAATAACCATTGGCTTCAACACACTGTTAGGATCCTCAGTATTTCTTTGATTCATGCAAAAGAACTGCAAAATACTGGCCAAAATTTCTCAATAACAGCACATCTCTCTTATTCTGAGACAGCAAACAAATTTGAGAAAGCTGTAATCACATCTCTGATTTTTAACTTTATAAGAAATTTACTGTATCAAAATACAGTGAGCTTTACTATATTATGCATAGGTACATTAAAAATAGTTCCTAAATAGCTTCAACATTGAGGCTGTTAATGCTGTTGCTACTGGTGCAATGAAGATGTTTTGATACAAAATTAAATGTATATATGCACCAGTATTCCAGTTTAAAAACTGTCAGACATTTGTGTTTCAGGAGCCCTAAATTATGCATGGAAAAATGAGATCCTTGTGTAACATTTGACATCAGTTTACTTTACTGTCATAGCTGTTAATTTATAAAATACTATTGCCTCAGTTGCTTAAATGACATGTGAGCTGGTAAAATGGAACCTAGGCCATTTTGTGGAAGACAGAGGAAGAGAAATGGAAGGAATAATTCCTAGGCACAGTGTCAAGCCTATGGACTGAAAAAAGAAGTACAGGAGTTTTCAAGGAAAGGAGAGATGACACCATCTTCAAGTGGTTTTCTTCTCTTTGCTCTCCACCTTCTTCCTCCATGGCATAACTTGTGTAGCCCTTAGTTAAAAAATAACTTATTGCTATTCTTAATTCTTTAGTTTCACAAAGTACAGTTCACAGTGCTTGCCTCTATGTTCATAGTGTGACTGTCCTCATAGAAGGCAACACAGGCTGTTCATATGAAGTTACTAAATTGAAAATCTCAGGTACTAATTTTTGAACCAGTCTCTTTCTGTCTCTTGATTTAGTTGAAATATATAAAAAAAGAATAAAATCAAATGTACTTCTCTTAGACTGGTCTTTCTTCAAATATAATGCCATTCTTCAAACATAGGTCACTTTTTAAGAATAAATACTTTTTAAGGAAGAAAATAATTTAAATTTTATTAGATTTCTCCTCTTATTTGGGCTGAGTAAAAAAGCTGGTGCTTGCTGCTTGCAGTCACTGGTTTACCATTATGACTATGGTAATAATAAACAAGTAACAAACAAAAAAATACAAATTTACCTGTATATACATATTTAATAAAAAAACCCCAATAAATCTAGAAAAATAAAATAGTATAACAGGACCTGCATGCTAATATGATATCTTCTTTGACAATGATTTGTTGGCTGAAGGGATGAATAATGAGATAGAGTCACCTTCACCTCCATGGAGACTGTCTGAATACACTCTTTGTTGGGAACAAATTAATCTTATAAAAAAGCCCTTATAAAGAGCCATAACACATGAACCAATTCTCAGACCACATAAAATAAGGCCATGCCCAGTCAAACTGCTACCCACAATGTGCTCCATGCTTTATCCCTCTCTGTCAGTGCTGGGGAAGGCCAAGGATTACAAGACAGTGGAAGACAGCCAAACCCTTTCTTTCAGATCAGAGCAGAGGTGTCCTGGCCAACATGGAAAATGCTGCAATATGTAGTACCTAATCTGAGTGCACAGCAATAGCAACAGGGAACTCCAGTTTGCAGTATTTTCAGCAGGTCACACAGGGGACAGTGCTTAAGAGACGAAGCAACACCCTGGGTTTTAATGCCAACATTACTTGATTTCTTCTACTGGAAATTTTGATAGTCTATGTTTTAGCTAATACTTCTGGCATCTTAAAAAATGAAACCAGCTATTACGCTCTCTAGAATAACATGCAGCAAACAGGTTACATGAATAATTCTGGCTGATTTTACAGAAAAATACCTCATTACATTTACATAACAAAGCAACTGACTCATGAAGGGTGCAGCATAAATCTGCTGAGACTATATGCCCAACTTTGACAAAATCCACTGAACCCATCAGCCCCAAAGCCAACACTATGAAGTTCCAATAACACTGACTGCTGCAAACAGCAGCACTGAGGCATGTTGGTAAACAGGACATTTCAATTTAGTATTAAAAACCCATGTCTGTACAGAGAGGTCCTGGAACAGAACCTTCATTGTGCTTGGATTAGAGTCCATTATTGCCCCCTAGACAGAAACTGCCTCCAAGAAAGATATTGTGTTAAGAGGTATATTAGCTTTTGTTTCAAAGAATTACATAAATATAATTTGGTATGTCATCTTAGTTTACCCTTTTGGAGATTACTTGTGTTTTCTGGATTTCCAGATGCTTTTTCTGAATACCATGAATTCTCCCTCACTTGGTTAATTTGCACACACTTCTTACACTACTTTCTTCTGCCTTTCCTCTGACACACATAATTTTAAAAAATAAATTAAATCTGTATATTTTTCCACTGGTAAAAATTCGTTACCGTCTTCTGTAAGAAGAATTATAGAGAATTAAAACCAGTGGTGGTCTTTTCCACATATTATATGTTTTTCTAGTTTCAGTGGAGCTAAGTAATCCACCCAACCTATTCAGTCATCTCTCTATTGTAAAATTTGTTCTTTCAGTTGAGAATAATACTTAAGTACACTAAACCAGCATTTTTCATGCCTCTAAATTATTGTGAAGGAAAAGTGTTAAGTTACGTTCCTGTCTGTGATTTCTAAAAGACGTCTGAGAATATTTCTATATTTAAAACTGGAGTTAAAAAACCCACATGCACCTGATGATTTAAGAGAATGAAAGAAGAAGAAATTAATAAAGCTAGAAGAACCTCCAAATAGCAAGCAGGTTTATCTACGGGTTTGTTTTCCTAACACAGATATATCTACATTTAAAATATCTATATTTGATGCCCATTAAGAGTTAAGAGCAATGTTAAACATAAATACACTATTCAGAGCCCTGCTGCTTGTCAAACTGCTACCCACAAAGGGCTTCATATTTCATTCCTTTCTGTCAGTGCTGAGGAGGGCCAAGGATTACAAGATAGTAGGAGACAGTCAGACCCTTTTTTCAGATCAGAACAGAAGTGTCCTGGCCAACATGGCAAATGTTACAATCTTCAGGCTACTTCCAGTATGTGCAGCCTTGTATTTGGCATTGAATTTCATTTGCCTTCATGCTGCCTAATCCTCCATCTGTACTAGAATAGAGCTCTCAGCAGAGCTCCTTGAGATTTTCTCTGGCCTGAATTTTTAAACTACATTTGCAAATTTAAATAACCAATATTCAGAGTATTTGAATATCCACAGTGCCTCATAATTTTAGTCATGGAGTAGACATTCTGTATTTGTGAAGACCAATTCTACAATATCTGATATCACACTGCAGCCAGAAAAAAATTATCATGGAATAAGTTAATGTGAAGAGAAATGTCATACACAGAGAATGCAAAGTAATTCTTCCAGTCTACTTAGTTTGAATAAGATTGACTTAGGTGGACTATGCTATGTTTTGCATAATGCAGTCCAGGACAGCAGTCTGGGGAAGCAACAAATGTTTGTTTGCTCATCAGTTTTTTGCTTGTTTTCATTTCAGTCTAAAAAACAATATTGAAGAAAAGGAAGGTAAGAGTTTACAAATATGGATAAAAGAACTGTGGGAAGGGGAGAAATAGTGTTCTCCATGAGCACAGCCTATAGAAGAGAATGTGAATGAATCACAGCTAAAGGGATTCAGTTCATCTGTTCCAGGAAGCCTGTAAAGGAAAGATGAACACTGGAGAAAAGGAGAAGTGCATGTTGCTGGAATTTTTTTTGGAACAAACCTGATTAGTACCTTTTAGGAATGGTATGGCATGGCATGACATGACTGACTTGCTTTTGGGAAGGTGGGTCATCAGAGATGTCTAAAAGTTCTTTCAGAATATAGTTTCCAACTCTGCATATAAGGCTCTGAATATTTAGAGGTTTCATACTCATCAGCTTTTTACGGTTTTACCCCTCAGATGCCTGACAAGACACACCATTCTGTTAGAGGTGCATCAACAATGCAGCTGCAACAACTGATGAGTTAATTCTCCAACAGAGAAGAGAGGCAGTGAATGGACATGGATGGATTGCTGTTATTAAAATTCCTTTAGTTATGCAATACAAAAGAGGATTACCAAAATGGAAACACATGAAGGCATATTTGAACAATCACTAGGAGACAGTGGGTTTTCACAAACTCTCTCATGGGGAGAAAATGTTGCTGTTGTACCAAATTTTTATTCTCACAGTGTCGATATGTATTTTAAGAGAGACTAGGAAGTCATGTTCATCTTTAAAAACGGTCATATCCCTATTTATTTATGTATTTAGCAAACATCAGTTTTCAGTTTAGCTGGGCAGACACTAGGCAAATATTTCTATATATTCCTATTTCCTAGACTAGGATAGTGCTGCTATGTATTTCTAATGAAAAACCAGGCCACACAAAAGGATGTCACAAATAGAGCGCCTAATAGGTGTTCTTGTCCTACTCATGGCCCTACTGAGCATATAAACTCTTAATGAACAGAAGATTTTGTTCCTCTCACTCACATAACTCACAGATTTAGCCAGACAACATAAACATTACCATTTGACAGAAATACTTCACTCTGGGGTACTGGTGTAATCAAAATTTATAAAGATGCAAATATTGAGGAAAATCTGTCTGTACCTTAATTAACAAGATTTGAACCAGGACATAGCAGCTGCTTCTTTTCAATCATTAAATACTTCACCAAGAATTCCTACAACATAAAAATATATTCTGGTATATCATTATTCTGCTTAGCCCGGAAGTATTTGCACTATAATAAAAGACATCACGATAAAGGTTGTGAAACATCAACTTTTGCTACTTTGCAAATAGTAAATCTCATTACCAGATGAACTGGTAGAAAGGCTACCTGATATGGCTGGAAATCCCTTCAACTCTTCTACTTTCACTCATCTCTTACACTTCCCATCCTTCCTTCCTTCTCCCACTTGTCTTGAACTTGTCTTAAGAAAGAATGAGGAAGTAAAATCCAAGTCTGGGATTTTATAATAAGTGGAAAGCCAATTAGTATCTAAGTGCTTGCAGTTCTGATGAAGTCTCTTCCTTGAGCTGCCTACACTGACAATTGAATTTGCAAGTTTCCAAAGGTTTAAAAAGTAGTTTTAGATTACTTAACATGTTTGGCAGAGTTTAACTATGTATCCTGATGTTTCCATTGCAGCTCAGGCCCACATGGAGACATTAGGGAGTCATACAATTCACACAAAGAAACTAGAAGAAAAAAAGGAGTAGTATAGGTGGATTTTGAAAATGACTAGCTAGTTTTCAAATAAGAAAACAGTTTCATTCTTTCTGCTAAGAAACAACAACGGAATTAAAATTTTAAATTTAATTCTTAAAGTGTTTCTATCCCTTATTTCCCCTGTCATTACTTTGGAAAATAATATCTGCATTGCAAAGGCTAATATTTCGGACATGTTGCAAAGGTTTTGCACATATTTTATCTTCCTCTGGAACATCAGGTTTTCCTAAAGTTACTGTACCAAATTATTAGATGTGATATTTTTACTGTTTTTCACTTCTGTGATCATGATCATATCTTTGTGTCCATTACATTTTGCAAAGCATTATAAATGAGAGATAGCACATTTCTGCTTTTGTCCTGTCCCCTTGTTTTAACAATCTGTCTCTCTTTGATTATAAATGAAGTTACAGTTTGAATTTGTATGAGACCTCAGTTTCAATAAACTTTCAAATAAATATATTTCTAGCTCTACATGCTGAACACTTTAAAAAGAGACTTTATATTAAAAATTAAAAGACTGTCAGAATGACAGTAGGCTATGGTTGCATCATTTTCCATTCTCATTATAATTGCCATCATAGATACAGATTCAAACTACCACATTATTCTCTTTTGTTGCAACAAAAGAACAAGCTATCAGAATTTTAATGCTTCATATATTCTATAAGTTAAGTACAATCCTGTATGGCTTTGACCTTTTCAATATTCCATAATTTGACTGACTGGCTACTCTAATTTTTCCCCTGTTTACAGTCTCAGAAACCTGTGGGGAAGAAGCAAAATGTCCAGCCAATCAAAATACTGAGCACTGAAAAGATCAAAGTAGTAAAACATACTACAGTCTCTCACAGAATATATTAGACTTTAAAATTTTCATATCACACTATAAAAAGATAACATTTTCCCCTGAAACTCTAGATACTATTAAAGTGGATCACTAGTGCAGCAAAGGTGGTATGACTAAAGCAAATAACACAATTTACACTACTCATACATTCTTGGTTTAGGTTGCTACGCATTTCCTTAAATAATGAGCTCTTTCCTAGCATTGAATTTAAATCACATTTACCTGTAGTTTAATAACTTTAACACAAACTCATGACTTTCCAGATGTGTTCCAGTTTGGAAACTGCAGGGTTCAATGACTTTAATCAACAATCACCACTTCTGACCAAGCACTGTACAGAAGTTTTTATTTTCTTTGTGACAGTGGGTAAGTCTAGTAACATAAAGACAATTTTATATCATTTCTGTTTACAAGACTCATTTGCACTCCTCCACTCATGAGCAAATAGCAGTAGGAGCAGGTGACATCAAAAAAAAATCCATTGCTTTGCCAATACAACTGGAAACAAACAAAACAAAGGCATCTTACTATGCCAAAGATGTTAATGGTATACAATGAACACAAGAGATTAAAATCAAATGTAAACAACATTGCGATGATATAATCTGAATTCTTTATGGATTCATTTCCATGTAATCATTGCAGCTTAATTGGGTTATGGAACTATAATGTATTACCTTGTTATCACAATGAGTATTTCTTCATCTACTTGCTAATAAAACAGATGCAAACAAGATGAAGAGCACTAATATGATTTGATTTGTAATTCTTTCCTTGAAAACACCCAAAGAACACTCTCATTATTGATATTCTGATCAAATAGCTTGTCCTATTTGATACCTTTTGAATGTAAATTGCTAATGTGTGTCCTTAACCAAGTTTTCAAACCAACACACAGTTAATTTAAAAAGTTTGTCCCTGTAAAGCAGATTTATCAGAATCTCTGCCTCCTCTTTAGCAGCAAGCCACTGTTGTTAACAAAGAGCTTCAAATATTACACATAAGTTGCTCATCCTGCTTGCAAGTCTGCATTTTGTGATATGATCAGACAGCAGCTGCAGTCACCAAGGAAACAAAGAACGAAGTTATTTTAATATCAGCCTTTATACTGGAACAACAAATATGTCAAAAAGAACAATAAGAAGTTAAGACAATAAGACAATAAGAAGCTATAATATTTGCAAATAGTATAATACTGTATGTTAAAAAATTTATAATTGAATTATTTTAGTTGGCAAAAAACCCCAGAAAAGGGTGTCATCTAATTTACTGTGCTGTGCTGGTGAGCTACATTTACAGGCAACGGCGCAGAGCAACAAGTATGAATCTTCCTCATCTACTCATCTCTTGGTTATATGATCCCATGCTGTGTGCTCTGCTGCTCTTTCTCCCTTCCTATTTCATTACAGTTATCATGTATCCCATTCTGTTATTTTTTTATATCTCTCATGACTGCTGCTTTCATTGTCTCACTGAAATGGCTCAACAGAGCTACAAGTCTTACGTTCCTAAGAAAAATACTATCCTGAAAGTTGTTCTGCATGTGAATTGGAAAGAAACATCTATAACATGACACACACTAGAACTCTGCTGAGTAAGACTAGTAATTTGAGTGGAATCAAGGAGAAGTGACCAAAATCACTCTCTGTAATGACCTGAGTGGAGGTTGTAGTGAGGTGGGGGTTGGTCTCTTCTGACAGGAGACAAGAAAAAGGACAAGAGGAAATAGCCTCAGGTTGTGCCAGTGGATGTCTAGATTGGATATTAGAAAAAAAATTCTTCACCAAAAGGGTTGTCAGGCATTGGAACAGCCCAGGGAAGTGGTTAAGTCAGCATTCTTGGAGGTATTTAAAAGATGTGTAGATGTGGCACTTAAGGACATTGGTTTAGTGGTGGACTTGGCAATGTTGGGTTAATGGATGGACTCAGTGATTCTAGAGCTCTTTTCCAACTTAAAAGAGTCTATGATTTTATGAATATCAACACAGAGTCCATGTAAGAAGATAAAAAGTTTGGCAACTTGTGTAGGATGTGATAAGGCATGATAGAGGTAAATGCCTGGCAGAAAAAAAAAATTAAGTCAACGATTATGTTTCAAGCTGGCTACGAATAAAGGTAGATTGAAAATTGGATGCTAGTTTTTAACAATCAGAAGATGTTTCTGCAAAAAAGATCCAAACAGTAGCAAATGAAGAAAAATATCTCTACCTTGAAATACAAAGGGAAAGTAGAATGTCAAGTGTTTTTATTGCTAATAAATTTTCTGCATCGTTTTTTACAGCCTTGGTGAATGACAGAATTACTTTTAATCCTGACATCACAAAAGGGAGATAATTATACTTATTTTGTAGGTATAGTTGGTAAAATTTAAGGAGATATAGATGTATAGAGATTTCTCCTTGAGTTATACAATGTAAAATTAAGCTTGGGTTATTGTGTGAGACAATCCCTTTCTAAAGCAATTGCAGTTGTTAAGAGAAATATGGGCTGGAAAAGAGACTATTTCCCATCTGAAAGCACCCATAATTGCTCAACAGACAATAAAGGACGTATAATTTCTTCTGTGTCAGATGCTGATCAGAAGAAAGTCTACATCGACCATTGACTGTCCACTGACAGTCTACTTGGCAACATGTGTCTAAAAACCTTGGGAACATCCTCCAAAATACCACCAGAACATTTATGCTACCATTTATAAAAATGCTAACAGGAAATTTAGAGTTACTAAATTACAAGCACTGTACTTTATGGAACAGCTGAAGAATGAAGATGCCAAATCTCAAGCATTACTATCTGGCAGGTAGCCCAACAGAAATCAATCCAGCTCTGAAGGAAAATCTCCTCTACACTAAGAAGAGATATAAGGAGACATGGCAAGTAGAAATGAGATTCAGTTCCAAGTAGAGTTGTTACTGCCATCAAAAAGTACCATTTGTCACTATGCCATAAAATCAGTTGCTTGCTGACTTGATGATAAGGTACAAGACACTGGTAAGAGGGGCCCTTTAATCACTTCCATAACTGAAAGTATCCCTTGCAGTTGGATGGAATCATGGTGGTTTCTCCAACTGTTCCTGTCTATCAACCAATACCTCGAGCTGTCCTCACAATCACAAGCTTACAATTTGCTCTTCTTACTATTTAATTGAATGTGAAGAAGGGTGTTACCAAACATGTTTTGATTGAATATGTTAATAACTTTACATATGGAAGATTGGTCTTTTCAGTCTTTGTGGTTGATAGTAAAAGTTTCATTTCTCCAGAGTCCAGTTCAAAGCATAAGCATAATTTTGGTGCTCAGGGTCACTTGCTGGAGAACTTGCAATCCTTAACTATATGGGAAAATAAAGGCACCTGGCTCCACAAAGCCAGGACTATCCTTTGTAGGTATCCACTATATTGCTGTGGAAGAATATTTTCACAAATGAGGACTGGGAAAAAACAATGCTAAAGATGGAGGAAGGAAATTACTTTTTAAAACATTATTATTTATTATTATTACTACATAATGCACTGAAAAGAAAGCATATTAATTTAATATTCTTAATTTAATAAGTTCATTTTGTGAGGCTCCATGCAAAATCTAAAAAAAAAAAAAAAAAGACTGACATACCTTTTTTCCTGACTTCCTCTTAAATTTTATAAATATCAACTAACTAAACAGAAATGTTTGGATGCAGAAAGTACAAAGATGGGAAGGAGGGTGGGATGGGTGGAACTAGTAAGAACCTGCTTTTGCATACTCCTCTTTTACAAAAGGCTTTTACTAAATTTTATGATCCATCCTCTTTCCATTTTGGAACTGAAGCCTTAGTGAGATCTGAAAATATTCTGAAATATTTTCATCATGGGAAAGGCTATATTCATGATTCTTTGCTCCTACAAGCTGGAGAATTAGTGTCTTTCTCTCAAAAGCTTGTAGAAAGATTTCCAATGGCATTTAGTAAACTCAAGAGGTCTTAATGAACACCTAGATCTTTTTATTTTCAAACTAGCTAAGCAGGTTTTAAAGTTTACTGAATATTCATTGATGCCACCGGGACCAGGTAGCATTATATAACCTTAGAGGATTAGCTGACCTGGGTCTAACTGTGAAATATGAGTAAGAAAAATGCTCACAAAGGTAAGTTTAGGCTCCAAAGGCAATTTTCAGATGTTCCTTCTCCAGTCAGTGAATAGAGACAGAGGGCCCTTCCAATCAGAAGCCCTGCTAGAGAATTCCACATCTCCCTGGATGTTCAGGATAACAACTGCTCTGTTATTGGTCGTCTCCCCTGTTCTTGCCATCCCTTCAGCAATATGTAGGTGGAAGACAAATACAAGGCAAGAGCTAAGAAATGAAATAGCTTATTTCAGAGTATGAATATCAGAATGAATGATATGTGTACCACAAATAATAAATTCCAAACATTTGTCTACGTTGTGTTTTTTCCACACTATTTCAGTGAGGATTCAAAGATATCTATGAGTTTTTCAGATGCTTCATAAAATGGCATATCAAAATGAAGCTGTATGTGAAAACAAGACCTCAACTGAGGACAAATGAGTGAAGAATTCAAGGACACAATGAGTGGGTGGATACACGCAAAGGAATAGCATATGTCAGCACTACCAATTAACAAGTATCAAGTGTGTAGCTGGCAGTTTAATTACTTGCTGAAATAACTCTATTTTTGTGCCTCTTTTTTCCTGATTTCCAAAAATCTTTCCTTTTCTATGACATACTAATATTTCTCACAAAAAATTTCCTCTCATCGCCCATACCCCAGTATGATGATTTCCCCCACTTATGGGGAAGGGCAAGAGAGGAAAAAGTGGAACTTGGAAAAAATCCTGGAAATATAGGTTCGTAATATCATTAAAGCATGAGGGGTATTATAAGTTCCGATATATTGAGGCATTCTCCAGTGTTCTGATGCATATTTGGCATAGATATTTTTGTATGACGGAAGCCTATTACAGAGAAATCTCAGAGCTAAATTGCTTAACTGGCTTCTACGTTCTGCCTGCCCAGATTTCGTTTGCCATTCCTAGTGAATTTCATGTATTTGCTATTCTATTTGTTTCATAGAAGGCTTGTTTTAAACATGGTTAATTTGTCTCCTGATAATGAGCATACAGTCACATGATACCAAGCTGTTCAAAAGCTCTCTGTAGGAAGCAAGCACTCTCAGCATGAATTTGATCTCAGACCACCTCTGCGCTTTCCCTTTTGTCTGATGTAGCAGATGCAGAAAAAGAACATAGGTTCAAGAAAACAAATTAAATTTCAACTGCCAGGCATTATCTTTCACAACATTATTTGTCAGAACCCTGGAATATAAACCATGTTTTCTTGATAACGATGGTATTGCTAGTTGCTGAAAGACACCACAGGAGACATTCTTACACAAGAGGGAGTGACTATAGTGAAATCAGCAGAAAAGGAAATAAGAAAAGCATTATGCAACTATTCCTGAAAAGCTATACAGACCAAATCTTCTCATTAATTAATTCATCGATACTCATGAAATATGTTGAGTATTCTATGAGTAAGTCTGAGTATTATTATAAGGATTTACTTATATCTCAATATAACAATGAGCATTCATTATGTCCTCAAAATCTGCACATACACAGTTTCATTTTTAACTGTTATTCTAAAACAAACAAACAAAGAAAAATCAAACTGATTTTATACACGATGAATGCAAATTGAAAGATTTGTATAGTAGATTTGGTTTGGTTTTTATGCTGTTAAAGACAGACAAATTCAGAGTGGATGCAGAACAAAATTCTGCGTAGGTGGGTCTATACAAGAAAATGTCATAGTAGCATTAACTGTGTCACCAAGGAATACTTATAACTACAAGTAGGATATCATTACTGAATTTCATGGTAAAACATTTGGTTTTCATTTGGTTCCTCTGTTCCAAGAGGAACAGAATTAAGCACAGGATGAATTATTTTAATCGGTTTTACACTTTTCACCCATGCTGCCTATGCTTGTAGATATCACCTTCCTTCCTAAATTTCCTCTCCCACATTTTGTCTCTTTCATTCTCTTCCCTTTTGTCCTACAAGACAAAGACTATCTCTTGGGGGCTGAAAGATGAAGGAATGAGATCACAGGGCTGTGCAAATACTCTCATGTTCATGTGCTGATGTGAAGATGATGCAAACTATTTTCCATCTGTTGACTACATCTTCCTAAGCAAGGAACCAGCAGCACTGCTGTCCAAGGCAAGTGCAACACAGCCCTCTATTTTCTGTTTCATTCTAATTACTAAAACTTGTGATGAATTATAGAGGGCCAGGAGACAACATAAACAACAGATCGCCTTTGCCCTTACATTTTCAAGTTATAGAAATGCCAGTGTGTGTTAAAAAAAGGGCTAGATCTCTATGAACCTGCCATGAAACTCAAAGTGCAGATAAATGCATGGCTGTATCAGTCAGTCAATAACTAGCTGCTCCAATACCTGCCAAGGAAAGAGATGCCCCTCCCTGGTCAAAGACAAGGTAATACTGTGATTAGTACTGTGAACATGCTTCAGAATGTTACAAAGGCAAACACAAATTCAAAATTTTGGATGCCATCAGACTTGAATGCAAAGGCAAGGTGTGTTGTCCCTCTAAGTCAACTCCATCCTGGAGAAACAAAAAGAAGTCGTAGCTTTATATACATGTTTAGATTTAACCTGGAATACTGTGATTTGCAGAACTAGCAGGGACAAGTATTACAAGGCATATTTAAAAGACAATACTTCCTTTCCTGCTGGAAATAAAAAAACAACAGAAAAAAATCTGTGTATCACTATATGTTATCCATAGACAGGAAATCTTACAGATTTGGAAAACAAAGAAACATCAAAAACTGTAGTGGAAAATCTAGAGGCCCTTAGAAACTAAAGAATAAATCTTGAATTAAACAAACAAGATTAAATAGCAAAAACATAAAATTTGGCTTATAAAGTTCTTTTTTCTCACTTTTTCCCGCCCTTATAAAGTGCAATGAATATTATACTCATCTTCTAAACCC
Organism: Entomyzon cyanotis; assembly: GCA_024500445.1. NCBI lineage: Eukaryota > Metazoa > Chordata > Aves > Passeriformes > Meliphagidae > Entomyzon > Entomyzon cyanotis. The sequence goes on along the minus strand of JAKEPQ010001015.1, from coordinate 1,607,848 downwards.
CATGGAAATCAGCCAGAATATTTCAACTGATTTTAGTGGAGTTCAGAACAGTTCAATTCATGTGCCATGCAGGTTTATGTGCACAGAGTCCGGGTAAATGTACTGCAAAATCACTGCACAATTTACACAGCTAAAAAGACGATGGAAAAAGCAATGACCTCACTGCTGAGAAGGCAGTAGGAATAAAGAGCCGTATCTGACTCCTGCTATTTGCTGCAAAGACAAAAAGATTGGTACACATAGTGAGGTGCTATGCTGTAAACACTCACTGTACATACAACACAGCAACGTTTCCACATAGAAAGTTGTGCAACAAACCTGCAGGAATTTCTCAGGCGCTAAGGAAAGCACCAGGAAGCTGATTTTTCTTTTCTTTGCTCACATATAGATAACTACAACATTAGGAAATGTTGTAGTTATCTATATGTATCTACTGCTCTGTTTGAGGGAATGATCAATGCCAAAATTAATTTGCACTTGCTTAGTTGTCAAAGAATTCCATAAATAGTAGTGAAATGTAGGAGTACCACAAATAATGGAAAGCCATGAGAGAGAGTGAACTGACCACAAGTCAGTAGGAGATTTCCTGTATTCAGAAAAAAAAAATCTCATTCTCTAGAAGTCCAGAGAAACATGTGCTACAACTATAGATCATCTTGAAATGCATGGGAGGAAAATGGACTAAACATCAGGAGCCCTTAAACGACTCACAGTTCAGTAAATCTGGACAATCAATGCACAATACAGAAATTAGCATAAGGAAATCAATTTCAAAATGGATATTCACTAATTCATTAATAATCAAAACAGAGAGACATTAAAATTCTTTGCTGTGGTTTATTAGATGTCTTTGGCTTCCTCAACTAAAAATTAAATCAGTGGAAAATCTGAAAACATAAAAAACTAAAACTAGGTTAAATACCTGTTTCCTAATACTTAGGCTTTGCAATTTCCCAGACAGAAAATTTTCAGCTGTGTTAAGTGATAGGAACGTTAGGCTTCAAATATGAACAAGACTCAGGCTGTAGCAATCCACAGTCAATGCTTTTCTTTGTAATTCAGATCACTAAATACAGACAACTTATTTTTGAAATTTGTTGCATTTTCTTGTTGAAAAATACCACACTTGCTGAATGTTCTAAATAGGCATACTGTCATTTTTAACAATATCTCAACCTACTATCACCACATTCTGATGCAGGCATTATGACACATTCTGGCCAGGTAAATGATAAAATTTATATTCCTATTCTGTCACATAGCACTTGCTGAAAACATCATAACACTCTGTTAATGATTTAACTAGTAAAATGACAAATATAGGTTCTGAATGTGAACAGCTTGAGTCTGTCCCCATGGACATGGCTTTATATGTCACATACTTTTTACTCACCAATAATTCAGCCTTTTTCATCCATATATTTGGAATATATTTGGATTCTTTTACTTATTCCTTTGTGTGCTACTAAAAGAAATTTGTATACCTTATTTTATTCCTTTTTATCAATTGTCTATCATGCATCTATATTTGCGTGCTGGCTAGCAATGAAACGAGAGTCAAGATAGCACCTATAGACTTAGTGACACAGTTAATAGGTAGAAAAATAGGATGGGAATTTACATTGCAGTAGTGGATGACATCAACTATGAACATTCCTTCTAAGGGTTTTACTATTTGAAGCTTTTGACTGTTTAATTTAAGGCTTTACAGGATGCTTGGATGAACTTTAAAATTCCAGAAATACACTGCAAACAGGATCAAGCCTAAAGCTGAAAGACATGCAGCTCATTTTCAAGAATCAACTCAAGCAAAGATACCCTTAGGATCAGTATTAGAAGTCAACCACAGGTCAACCAGGTATTAGAAATGCACCTACAGAAAAATGGAAGACAAATCTCAGTTATTCAGCAAATTTCCCATGCTGAAAACACAACAAATATGTTTTATGTTGCATCAGCCTCCATATCTACTAAGAAAGGGTAAAAAGTGGGAAATAGTCCTTTCTGCTTATAGAAAGTAGTTTTTTACTAATTTTGCTCCCAATCCCTTCCCACATAAATGAATGGTAAAACTCCTACTTACCATCATAAAATAATCAAAAATTTTATATATGAAACTTTAAAATTTTTGTGTTGAAAAATAAAAATAAAAAAGTTCAACAGAAAAACTGCTAGAAATACAGTGAGTTTATGAAGCAGTTTCATAAACATGAAAAACTTAATGCAATACACTCAAGCCAATGTGTGATTCTACACAGAGAGAAATAGTTGACCACAGTGACTTCCAAAATACAATGACCCACAAAGTATGTGACAGGGAAAATCAGCAAGAAAAAAGCAGAGATCAAATAATGGTCTTTGGACTTTCAAAAGATATGGAAGACTACTATAACATGAATCCAAAGCTACAACTTGTTGTATGCAAATAATTTGATTTCTTTTCTTTGCAATGTATTATTGCAGGGACTCCCTTTAACATTTTTTAGTACAGCAATAACGTTTCATAGTTTCCAATAATTTACAGCCACAGTGCTCCAGAAACCACCATTATTGGAAACCTACTAGAAAATCAGATACTAAAATTCTCCTACATTCCCCCCCACCCCATTCTTAGCATTTAATTTCTCTAAGCTACTCACTGAATCAACTGAGAACCTGAAAAAAACTATGTAAATCTGTTTTTTGGTCACATAACCACTTTTCTTAGCAATCTAAGCTGCAACTGTACAGAATAAAACAGACTTTGTAGCCCCAAAAATATCAGCCTTTTACAACTAACAGTGAAAAACATATCCTTTTCCTGAGCAGAAGGCCATACATGATATATAGAGAATCTTCATTCAGATGGTTAACAAATATGTTAGAAGCAACCATACAACTTAAAGATCTTCACTAGAAATCAGAGCACTCTGGGAATGAGGATCATTCACTGTTCCCTGAACTTTTAGTAACACAGACTCTGAGACAACTGACTGGCTGGGTTGCTCTTCAAAACCATACATCAAGGCAAACTTTTGTACAAAGGCAATTTTAGGCTTTTTATCTCATATTTGCCACCCTTCACTCAGGCTGATTTTTCTTAGAATTGCTCCAGATGCAGTATCTAATGAATATTCCTCTTTTGGTCATAAGGGGACTCCAAGGCTGTAAAATCTGGAGAAAAATTGTCTTTATACTGTAGGGGAAGAAAAATCTACTACTTTCCAAGTGTAGGCAGAAAAACTAGATTAGTTGGAAGAGACTCAAAGAAATAAGAATATTTAAGTGGGAATGCATGAAAGGATCTTTATATCTTCAAGTACTGCCCATACTAGGTGTCTCAAAAGGGTCACAGCATAGATGTGAGGAAAAAAGCAATGGAACTAAGGTGTTCACACTGCCATTAGTAATTAGGAAACAACAGCATAGATCTCATTGCCTGAAACCTAGTTTTGAAGGCATCCCAAGATGAATTCCTCTTTTCTCTGCAAAGTATTTTCTGCTTAGAAACATTAGTTCACTCTGCTTCTGGTGCCTGTTTTTCAAGAACAGTGTTGTCTTCTCTGCTTTTGCCTCAACAGGGATGGGCAGAGAGCACATCTGGGGGTTGGATGAAAAGGAATACTTTATTTTCACTAAAACTGTGATGGCTACAGAAATAGCCTCTCACAAAGAAGGGCATTTTCCTTAGTGATCCCATTTGCTGCAGCTGTACAGTAATGTCAGACTACAAACAGGACAGTGTGCAGTGGAAAGGGTGTGTAGGAGACACCACAGCTTTAGTTCAGCCTGAGAGAAAAGCCAATATAGTATAAATGGACAGGTATTTTCATATAGATCAGTGGACTTAGCTCCCTGCTTAGTTTTCCCTGAATCATTTACTGTAGAGTTATGACTAATGAATTCATAATACTGCAGAGAGGTGATTAAACTTCAGCATGACAAATGTTTATGTGTTTCTGTATGTTCTATAACATCTGCAAGTACTGGCTTCACTCATTAAAAGAAAAACTGTAATTTCTAGAAAATGAAAGTTGCAAAATCTAAGTCATCACTCATAACAGGAATAAATTGAAAAAGGTATTTCAAAATAAAGGTAATTATTGCAGGGATTTCTGAGTCACCCTCTGATGGCATTCATCTACCTGAAAAGTAATATAATTTGTGACACCAGCTACACAATTGCAAGAGATAAGCTACTTTAAGAAGTGTCTCTCCTGATTTAATACTGGTTGATGAATCCCAGAAAAATAAAATATTCTACTCTTTAAATATTTATCATATTGTTTAAATATTAAAGATTAAACTTTTCTCCTTGTCTGCCAAATCAGTATTGTACAGGTTGGAAATTTGTTTACAGTCTCTTACAATAGGAGCACTACCTGTCAGTGTCAGATGATATCGTTTTCAAGCCTCTGGCTGGTGACAGCTTTCTTGCTGTAACATGACAAGTGTAATTAAAACTGTTTTCAGATACATTTGCATTTTATTAAAAAGTGGTTTATGAATCTTCACACTGACCTGCAAAAATACTACCTTCTATAACTTTGTCTTAGGATTTGTGGACTGAAGTGAACAATCAGTGTTGAAAGACATTCAGAATAATTATGTTACTATTTTGTCAATGACCAAGGCAGGAAAAGCAATGAACTTATGCCAGAGTAAAACAAGGATGAGAAAAGGTTATTTTCCTCTGACTGCAGTCAGTACTTTCCACAAATACTGAGAAACTCTGGAGAAATCCTTCAAAATAACATTTATGAAATAGTGGCAGACATGAAGATGTGGGGAAGAAAATGTAAAATCAAGTTATCAAGCATGACTATTAGTCAAGGTAATGAAAAAAGCAAACCCCATCTTATCAGCAGATCACAATAAATTGCATGTTTCTGAAGATACCAGAAGTAACCTCAACCACACCTCCCGTGCTAAATAAGCAAATCATTATGAAATTTCATATCTGCATCTAAGCTCCACTGCCAAAAGCTACAGATCTACCATCTTTTTTTACATTGGTAAAAGATACAGATGTTCTGTTCTAAATCAGAAATGCACAGCTCAGCTTATTGTAATGCATGATGGTTTAGGCAACTTGACACTATGAAGTCACTATTACCAGGCAAGTAAGGAGAAGTTATGTTGCTGAAGAATTATACATTAGCTATCACCTGAAAAAGGTAGATTTGAAGCTGTTATGACTACAGGTAGAAAAAGGAAGATGTTTTCAGTTGATAGTTCACTGGAATTAACATATAAAAGGGCTGAAGAAAAGTGGATCTCTATCTAAAGTTCCCAAGTAATTCTAACCAAAACCTTTCACAGAGCTTTTCATTAGCAAATTACTTCAGCCAAACACAAAACCACAGATTATATTTCTAGAGGAAAATGACAGATCCTCCACTCTTTTCTCAAACACAAATATGCAGGAGCATATTTCCAGTATTTCTGCAAGAGAAACAGATACTGTTCAATCAAAATAAATGATTGGTTATATCCAGCAATGCATTACATTCTTGCGCTCAGGATTTTTCAGTATTATAAGATTTTACGTGATATTTATAATTTATGCACTGACTAGTTTTGATTCTAAACTTGCACATATATCATCAACATATTCTCTGAAAAACATTCTTTTCTACATAAATTGCCCATTTAATGATTCTACCCACAGGTTTTTTTTGGTTTTTTTTTTTTTTTTTTTTTTTTAATTTCCCTTTTATTGAGTTATAAAAGTTGTTTAGGCAGTTTTGATTTTAGGACATTGGTTGCCTTGTTTAGTAAATTCCTAATCTAACTGTAATTAAAATAGACCACAGCTGAGAGAAAGTCTTTAACTGTATATGAATCTCTGAGAATCAGTACTTAGGATTACTTCTACCCCTTCTTCCTACACACATGCAACTTGGAACTTATTAGAGCAAGATAGGGACAAAGTGGACCAAGGCTGATTAGACAACCTGTCCAAAGGAGTATGAAGGCCCAACACTATATCCTTCATGAAATGCCAATATTTATATATTTCTTAATTCTTCCCTGAAGCATTGATGATCTTGGCATTCACAGCAGGTGGACTTTATGTCCGCACCACTCTAATGGGCCAGTGTTCTATGATGTAATTATGGAGTTTTCAGGCTTTATAGATGCTTTCTAACCATAACATTAATTACTTCAGGGGAAAATATTAAGTATATCACAGGATATGCTTCCAGTTCCTCTTGTATTCAGTTAGCATCTTCTGTTGCATCTTTAATCTGAGAGATAAAACAAACATCTGCCCATTCATTTCCCTTGTCTTCACAAATTTTATTAGTAAATCAAGAAGAAAGAACAGGTGAGAAGTCTCATCTACTAAACAAGGTTATATTGCATCCTGCTTATCCAAGGACATGTAGTTCTTGTTACATTCCCTGTTTTACAACAGGGAAGTGAGAATATGAAGGCATTCAAGAGAGAAGCTCAGACAAAACTGAGGGAAAGTTTGGGAAAATCTTTGGTAAAAAAACTGGAAGGTACAGCTGAATTATTTTAGACAATAATTTGTAGCATTAATGAAAAATACTGAGGTTGATGTACATAAATAATCAATTTAGATTTATGTTTTAAATTATGGCAACCCACAAATGACAGAGCTTTCCAGACTTTCCACAGCATATTCTTCCCTATATTTCCTTCCCAGTCCCTTATACCAGGGTTGCACAGGAATGTTACGGCTGCAGCTGAAGCTCATTTGAAATTTAAAAAGGTCTTTTTAATATTTGAAACTGAACTTGAAGGCACTGCTTGTCATCCATGATTGAAGCAATAAATAAAAATAACATAAAAATGAACTTTTCATTCCACAGAGAACATCAGAATCTGGCTGTTTGATCTTAAAAAAATTCAAATATAGAATGTGCCATAAATGCATGCCCATTTGATTAAACTGCCCATCTAAATAAATGCCCATTAGAAAAAAATCTATTCCCAAAGATCCCTGGGAAGTCTGCATTTCTCCTTTTTTTAGGTGGATTTTTTTTTAGGTTTGGTTTTTTTTTTGGTTTTTTTTTTTTGTGAGATGAAATCAGAATGATACAGCTCTCCAACTAGTCCTGTATTAGGCCCTTGGCTTGAACAAGCAAGAGAAAACAATGTGCAGCAATACTGAAGACAAAAGGTAGTGGTAATTGCTTGGGAGAAAGAGAGTAAAGAAATGTACATTAAGAAGACATCTTGAGAACTCAGAGACATTGCCTGAAGAACTCCTTCAAGCACAAACAAAAGGGATAAACGTTGTTAAGAACTTATTCCATACTGATACAGTTTTGAAACATGAATTTTGCACAGGGAGCAGCCTCTGAAACAAACAAATGCACCCAACTGCAGCAAGAAACCTGAAGGCCACATTCCTGAGGCTCAAAAATGTCATTAAATCCATAAATGTTAGTGCTCCTGTTTATATGTAATGCTCAGAGAGCCATGCACCTTCTGAAATTAATAAGCAGTGTTTCAAACTACTCCAGCTGCCCCAGATTTAATCAACATTAAAATATCTATGATGATTCCTCCACAAGGGACTTAATATTCTTTGATATTCTTATGTATAATTACTTCTTATAATCAGTGCATAGCTATTAAGTGATGTACTGCTAAACCTCCAGGTTTCAAATGGATAAATATTAGCCTAATGTGCTCAATCAATGCATAGAAATAACTTTAAGCACTTTTCCTGCAAGGGAAAATATTTACCATATATCATAGTTAGATTAGCTTGAGGTGCTAAGCAGCTGATTGAGGAAGATTGAAAGCCTGGAAATCACTTTAAAAGTCCTTGCATTTGTGTGAAGGACATCTTCAACAGAGAGGGAGAAAAGAAGCAGCGAGCTCTGTTACCTTGAGCTTCCTATAAAATAGAGTACTTAGGATCAGAACCATGTCAGAATATTTGCTTCATGAGACACAAAATGATCCTTTCCATAGAAAAAAGTCACTAGAGGATAGAAAGAGCTTCTCGCCACTTCACTTTACTGCATTTTTCAATCTAAATGACTCCAACAGCTCTGGAGTAGGAGTTTACACTGTAGCTGAGGTCATGCCTGGCAACATATACCATTAATATGTTCAATTGCAAAATTCTTCAAAATATTATCATTATTATTACTACTAATAATAATAATAATTGAAAGAATGTCTTCAGTACTTTTCAGTCTGAAGATGAGGGGTGGTGGAATAATTTCAATATAACTTAGAGAAACTGCATTACTGTATTCAAACAGAGCTGTTGGATTTTTTTCTTTATCCCCATGTAATAAAACAAATAAGGAAATGCAAATAGTATTTTGCAGGTTCTTCCTGTCCAGAGAAAAATTCAAGGGTAGTGTTATAATTTAGATAACAATAAGTTTTGCTAAAGCTGCAGGTACATTTGAATATAAAGCTAGAAATTTAAACACTTTCTTTTCCCCAGCATAAAGATAAAGCTTCCTTTAGCAAATACATCACACATAACTAATAGTCTTAATTTTTTTTTGTTAAATTTTTGTTTAATTATCAAATTAAGCCTTATTTCCTCAAATGTACCAAAAATGAGCTGATTGGTAATTGGATATGTTAAGTAGACTAAAGATATAATTTTTCAAATTACAGGCTGTTCACTATCTGATTTGATTACTGTTCTTCCTTTTGTCTTTTACTATCAAAGTTGAAGATTTTCTTACTTTTCCATGCGAACGAAATTAATGGCATTCACAAATCTTCTCTAAACACTTAGTGGCTCTGTTAAAATCCTTTTGCCATTGCTGTTTTTAGTTCAAGCACACAAAGCTGCTTCTGCCACATACGCTTTAGCATTCTGAACATTGGTCTTTTTCATCCTCTGTTTGATTTTTACCTCATTATATAGCACAGAAGTTGTCCTCTACAGGTAAAACACTACAATGCAAACTAATTTTAAATAAGATACACATTGTTTTCCCTCCTTTTGAATTAGTTCATGGCTAAACTGTGAGCAATTATACTTTACAAATTACTCATTTTTCAGTTTCTTGGAAAGAAATTACATTTTTGAAAGGAGTATGTTGTTCTTTCATGAAAGGAGTATCCTTCATGAAGGACAAGTTTACTTTCTTGGGAGCTTGATTTAATTCAAATTCAACACTATTTTTCTAAAAAAAAATAGTTTGTACTGAATAGGATTAAAAAAAATTGAGCAATTACTTAAAAGTAGAGTGCAAAAGGGTAAAACAAAAATTATCTTAACCATGCTTTTGAAAAGAAAGTTTTATCAACTTTTAAAAGGTAGCTACACAATGTGAGATCAGAATTATGTTTCTTTTAACTCAAGCTCTTGCTTTATGCCTTATTTCTTATTTCATATACAGTGGAATTGCTGTCACCTCTAGTAAATGAGGCTATTTATTCCTTTTCTTTGGCTCTTTTTCAGTGCTTTCTTAATGAATTTGATGACAGGCTAGAACCAGCAAGTACACAAATTACATGTTTTTGTCATCTTAGCAAAGATACAGGACAAAAAAAACTGCAAGAAAAGCTCCTCACATTACTATGGATCAGTCTCAGAAATCAGTGGAAGGAACAGGACAAAATCAGAGTTTTGGTGCCTTAGTTGAAAACAAAATCAACAAATGCCATTTTTTCAGCACAGTTTTTGCCAAATTTGAATGTGACTGAGTTTTCCCTTCATTTTTCAGAATAAAACACAAGGGTCATTTTAAGCCAGAATTTCAAACACGGATAACAAAATTTCATATCACTGGATCATGAAAGCTGGAATCACTATTTCCTGAAGGCATTCATCTTCCATTAGCCAAGGAAATCTCTCCAACCCTGATGTCTGCCAGCCCAGTAAAGAAACCAGCCAGTGACTGTAAATAGACTAATTTCTTTTATTGCAGAAGACAGTTCTTGTTCAGAGCTGAAACACATTGGCTGACTAATGTAGGAAATTATTGGGATTCATGGTCATTACTTTTCTTTTTCATTAATGGATGCAAATCTTTATCCTCCAGGTTTTCTGCCCTGTTTTCTAATGCAAGATTTACATGATAAATATTTAATTTCACAATGTGCAGCATTGTTGTAAGGTTTTGAAAAGTATGTGTACATGCACAGACCTAAATTATGTATATCTGTAAAAAAAAAACCACCAATAAAAATTACTTTAGAACTTTTACAATTGAAACTTCATTTAACAACAGATCCAGCACACATCTGCAAAAGCAGAGCAGGACAGGAAACAGCTTCTGGTGAAATAATCAGTTTTCTTCCATTTTCTGTGCTTGGTATACAACAGTCATTTCACCTCCTCCTGCCCCATCCATTATACTAGTTAGTTACTTCCTCAAACAGAAAAGAAACAGGTTATTTCACAGCTGTAATACTTGGAATAATAAATCTCTTGGAAGAAGAGGTTTTGCACAGAAGGCAACATAGAATTTTCTTGGCAAATACAGTTTAAATTCAATTGATATGAACAAGAGCCTAGAGTGTCAAAAATGTTTACTACTCATCAGCTCTCACCATTCTCCGTGGGAACTACTGGGTGCTGAGTGCTTTTGAAAATAATTTTCTCTGTACTAGATGCCATACTTGGAGCTGCAGTATTATGAAGCTATTTTTAAAGCCTGACCCAAAGTTATTTATTGTTTTATGATAAGGCATGGTGATAAGATCCTTTGTCTAGGACTATGTACTATACACTTTTACAGTACTACAAAGAATTAAAAGAACAAGTAGCAAAGATAAAATGTGCATTCATGAATGTGGTTAACATAACCAATTAACATTATGCAAGTAAATGAGCTATTTGTTTGTTATTGCATTTCAAAAGAAATAATATTTGCATGCTCAATTTACCTCATACAAAAGGATCTAATCTGCTGATTCCCAAATACACTGTGAAAAGAAATGTGCATGTGAAATCAGTGGCTAATTGCACATGTAAACCCTATACTGGCTTAATTGTAATAGTTCCTTCCTCCCATAAAAGTGCACAAATTCAGTTTATGCATTCAAATAATCTAATTTTGCCAGGTGTCTATTAAACTGAATTTGCCATGGCAAGATGTAGTAAAGGACATTAAAAAAACTTGCAAACTGCAATTCTGTAATACAAAAGTGACTCCATATGAATTTTATATTGCTCAATATCCAAATTATTCAGATTCTACTATCTTTATTAGATTTTAGTTCTTAACTCGTTATTGAAGCACAGCTCAAGGATGAGTGAAATACCTTATGTTCATTATTTGTATTCAGAATTATTTAATAAAATCCCAATACAGGTCTACAGTTGTGTTAGTCACTGTTAAAACAAAGAGTTTTGCAGAGTATCATCACTCAATTGTAAGATTATTTACCTGTGTGTCCTAGAAATAAAATCTCTGCAGGATCAGCATAATGTACTGGGGAAGTCATGAGTACAATTGAATACAAACACCTCTTTCCCAGTCTCATTATTTCAATAGTCTCACCGCAGGTACTTCCTGATTATTGTTCAAATAGCACAGAATAAAGAAGAATTCTGTAAGACTATGAATTTAATTTTTCTTGCAATAAGATATATAATTGTCATGACTGTGAATCTTTATAGGAAGAAACATGAGGATCAGGAAAGTCTGTCACAGGAAAGGGCAAGAAGAAAATGGTATGAGGACATTTGTAACAGCAGCAACAATAAGCAAAAAGGCATCCAACCAACATGTATTTTAATGTTCTAGGTTAACTACTGTATTTTCAGGGTTGATAGAAAAAATGTTTGGTTTCGTTGCAGTCACAGTATATTTAGTAGTACTCAAAACCACCATAAAGACTGCACTGCAGGGCCATTGTTTCATTCATAATTCAGAGTGCAAACATAACATATAGGGTGCTACACAAACTCCACATTTTTGTAGCTGTTTCAGGATCACATGGGCTACAAACTCCTAAGTGACTCCATATGAATGAACCTTTGGAATGAGGCAGTTATATCAGTAATTCTGTACCTGGCATGACACATGACCTGTGTATTGAGAAAACTGGCAGCTTTGTGATTTGCAAGGATGACCTCATTATGCAGTGATGAACTAGTAACTGTGTTAGCTGCCACTGCCAGCTCCTTGGACAGATGAAGGGCCAGCAGTATCACAGAATGCACACATTAAAATCCTTGTTCCTGCTGAATGCAAAAGTGCAAAGGGCCACTTGGGTTTTTTTAGGCCTATGTATAAGCCAGAGCACATGAAAAAGCCTTTGAATACCCCATTACATCTCCATTTACTAAGAATCCCAAAAACTTAATAAATATTAGCCCTGTTTTAGTCTTTTCTCCTACAGCCCTGAAACCAATGTTGTTCTTTGTCACTTTGCCAAAATAAAAATGATCCAAAGCCCATTCAGATCATCACAGAAACGTTTCTCCTTTTCATTAGTCCTCTGGGCAACAATGAACCTCCAGGATTCACTAATAATCTTCTTTCCAACCCTTAGTCCAATCAGGACTAAGCTGCTTCTGCTTTTCTAGTCTACTCAAACAAATTCACTTCTGCAATGAAAACCTGAGATTGTAGAGGAAAACCCAGAAATCCTTAATTCACTATAAACCCAGTAAAATTTACCATGCTGAAGTACTGAGGAAATGTTTCCAAGGAAACCTCAATGGAAAGAGAACTTCACCTGATTTCGTTTTTTATATTGGATATCAGTTTCAATAAGAGGTGCCCTAAGGCTTGGAAACCCTTTCGACTGAACTTTGGCCAATTCATGACTTCAAAGAAGCTGCAGCTACAACTGCAAACTAAGTGTCAGACTCCTGTTTGATTGAATGCATGTGTATTCGACTATTTTTAGAGCACAAGTTAACCCAACAACAGTATTTGGGAGTTGTGTGAGTCTGAATGTGTGTAAATTAATATTAAATTCAAGCCCAGATCTACCCTTTTGTGAGCATGTATTTGAACACATTGTTCAGTGATGCTGCTCTCAGTGGAGCTGAATTACTTTTGGAAGGTATCACATATGGACTCAACTTCAAATGAACTGCTAAGAAACAGTTCTGCAAAGGCTTATTACAGGGGTTTTGTAATGCATCATATATAACTTTATTAACCAAATTCCGCAATGCTCCCTCTTCACTGGCCTGGAGCCTTGATGAGCAATAGCATCTGGGAAGGCAACCACTGAGTTTTCCCTTGCTCTGATAATTTTAAGCAGCTAGCTGCAAGCTTCATTTTAATTTCTTTCTCATATCTATCTTTCTTCATTACCAGCCACACATTTTAGAATTAAATATGCATTGGAATAAGGTCTAGAATCTCTAAGTCTGACTTTAGTTTCTTTCCTAGAGAAAAGTGCTTTCATATTCTCAGGAGAAAGGCGAAAGTCTCTTCCAAATTAGTTTATGAGGTGCCTTAACGTGAAAGATAGCACAATTCCAACAATAAGGTATGGTGTCCACACAAATTACACACACAGAGAGCTTTGAAAATCCCATCATGACAAGGAAAGAAGGAAGCAAACCAGGATCTCCCAGAAACAAATAATTCAGAATTAATAGACTGCAGCACTTCATAATTAGTAGCAATTCCACTGATAATGTTTCACATGATATTTAGCCTATTAAAGCATTATCTGGATTTCCTGTGGGGAGTGGAAAAGATTAAGAACTAATAAGAGTGGGCAGGGAGTGCTGTTCTACTCTGAACAAAACTCTCCCCATAGAGGCCAGGTCTGGTTTCTTTGATAAAGACTAACTTTAGTAGGATTTATAGTTTCAGTAAAATAATTGCTTTTGTGAAAAGTAAGCCATAGAGATGCTAAGGGCCTTACAGGAGGCTGTAAGTAACACTGCAAAGCAGGGAGTTTGTGCTGGACACTCCACAGTCATTTAACTTGCTTTAACAATTTACTTGGCATTCACATAGAAGTTGAGGTTGTGAAGCTGCCTACGTGCCAAGGACTTCTGTTACAGAAAATGATCTTTTGTGATATTACAGAAATGATCTTTTGCACTATTTGGTCTATAGTTTTTGCTACACTTACACCCCTCTGAAACGTAGAAAGAGTCCAAACATGTATGTATAAATACAAAGACACATATATATGTGAATGAATGATTCAGTATGCATCGGTCTTGTCTAATCACTCACACCAGTAACAATCACTTTAAAACTTATTTCAGTAGTCTATTATCTACAAAAACATCAATTTGACATGACCTTCAAACTGACTAGGCATTTAATTCAAATTGCATATATGCTTTAATTAAATATCAGCTAGGGACAATGATTGAGTGAATGTCTGTCATTTTCAAACTGAAATATAGTTTTCCACTGTAGAGTCTACGTGCTTGCAAACTTTTCTCTATCTGTAGAGTCTATGTGCTTGTAAACTTTTCTCTATCCTGCTCTTTTTTTATTGCTCAGGAAATCTTGTTATCAATGATAACAATAACTACATAAACTGCAATAAAATCCTCTAAAACATCTTGATTAGAAACATAGTTCCATATTTAGCAACGTGCTTACAATTTCCTGTCTGAAATAATCTAGGCAGCTAAATGTACTAGAACCTGGTCAACAGGAACACATAGGTGGTTTCTTTGAGACTTACAGAGATTATTAGAGGAAAATAAGAAGCATATATAAAACCATATAATGATATATTGTTCTAAAAAGTATAAGTTTATACAGGCAGAAAAAGCCTTGTTTGCAATTTATCATACCAATGTTTTTGTCTTCTTTAGCAGCTAAGTATCTTTCCAGGAACTCTTTGGTGCAAAGCAGAACAGTATGCCTTTTCCAACCAGGACTTACTAAGTACATTCATCACAAATGAAAACGGAGAAATTAATAGACTGGCCCAGAAGGGGAGAAAACCCACAGGCTTTATTTGAAAGATATTTAGAGTTGAGAAGAAATATTGTTTTGTGCTAATAATAACTATGAAAAGGAGAAATGGTGACGAAAAACATGAGAAAATAGAAACTTCTGTGGCAGCACAAGCATGGCCAAAGCTTTGAGATGATAGCAGAATTTACCTTGGGAAATTTCTAAGCATCTTCTAAAACATTATTAATCAAAGTTGGGCACATCTAAAGCCCATTTTAAAATAAGTACCCAGAGAATTTAGAAATTAATCTCTGGATAGACTAAATTTCTATTTATTTGAAACCAGGGAAGTTCAGAAAAAAATTGATAAACTTATGCCTGTCGGTTGAGAAATATAAAGTGCAAAATGATTAACAGGCAGTGGTTTTGCTTCTGTGCAAGCAGTACTTTGGGGGTCACGAAGACCGAGGAAGTGCTTCAGGAGTGCTATTTTAGTCTGCATGATTACCACTTGTGCCAAAGGTAGCAAGCACTGAGTGGGATCAATAAAGAGTCCTTGGCAGGTAAGTACTGTTTCCACAAATTGTGCAGCTTACTTTGTGAAAGGATAAGAGCACAGTTAAAAATTGCCAGCGTCTTCTAACAGTATTCCATGGAAAGCCAGCAGATTATGTGAGCAGTACTGCATAAAGCTAGCTTTTTGGCAATGACATGAAGAAATTAAAAAGGCTAGTAAAGGGGCAGGCACAGAACTCATCAAAAGAGAAATGAGTGTGACTATGTCTAACACTGTTGCTAAAATAAGATAGAGCGATCATACAATTTTCCTTTTACACAGAAGATTTACTCCCATGAGCTAAATTACTACACCATTCAATAGTATGCAGGGATAAATGCTTGACCAATTTAGAAACGTATCAGTTACACTGAATTCTTGAAATGGTCCAATGTTTTACCTCTTTATATTTTGGATATTTTTTATTTCAATGGTGAAGAAAAGGAAAGCAGAACAAGAGCTTCACTTGTTAATCTTGAATGTGATTTTCTGCCACTCAATGTATGAAACAGCAAGTCTTTATTCAACTTAAATCTCAAATATGTGTACAATGTCCATACAAATAATTCCTCTTAAATCAAATGTGTTAAGCGAAAATGCATAGATGCCTGATTCCTTTGAGGAATATGACTTCCTACAAAAATAACATGAATTGCAATACTTTGGAATCAGGGTGCTGTAGGAAACTGGCCTGGGAATAAGGAGAGATGTACTTAAGCAGGCAAGACATTTCACCTCTCCATGCTTAAATTGAGAGAATAGAAAACACTATTTACTTCAAGAAGAAAAAAAAAGAAAATGCATTTTAGAAAATTTTACGTAAACTTTCAAAATTACAGGGCTATAAATATGCTTCTTGTAGAAAGCCTATGAAGTAATCAGAATTTTTTATGTTTATCAGACTGACATATTTGAAAAGAGAAAGAACCTCTATATATGTGGGGCTTGCTATGCCTTCCAGAAAACTTTACTCAGCTAATTCTGCTGCAAGTCAAACACAATTTTGTCCTCCAGGAAAACATTCAGCTTTTATATTAAAGATGCCTGTGATGAAGAATCCATCACAACCATTGATAACATGAGACAATGTAGAACTTCCTTCACTGTTAAAAATACTGTATTTTCTTGTCTTCAGCACCACTGCCTAGTACAGCAAAACCCCACTATTATGAAAAATGTCTCCCAAATATGTAGCCACAGTCATTAAGCCATGTATTAGCATTTTCATAATCAAGCTAAGAAGATTTGGCTGCTTATTTTTTCGTACTCCATGAAACTATTTTCCTTTATGTATTGACATCTATTAGCCCTTCCAACAGGATTTATGGGACTATTTACCAAACCCTCCACAGTATTCCACTTCTTCAAGCACTGAATTTAGAACTACAGAAAATCTCAGAAGCACTGTGCAAACTCTTACCACACTGCCAAAAATGGGAATAATGGTCCTTTTTTTCTTTATGTGATATTCACCTGATTATATAGGATCACTTTAGCTCTACATACCATAGAAGTGCAGCAAGATTAGTGTCAGACTGCTTATTTAATATGACCCATTCAACCTTTTCCAGACTAAACGCTTTTGTGGAATGCATTCCTCCTTTTTATAAATATAATTCATGTTCCTTTTCCCAGATGTATTTTTCTAATGAAATGCTTACTTTTTCTTTTCTTAATTTGTCAACTTAGCAAGGTTGTTCTGCATCACTGATGTTTTCTCTATTTAGAGTTACTCAGTCTATAATTTTTCTGCAATTGCTTGTTTCATAAACTTTAAATACAACCAATATATTTCTCTTAAACATCATGTTTCTTTTATAATCTAGCCGTTTAATTCCTCATTTGACATCTGAGATCTTTCACATAATTAAAAAATGATGCCATGTTCTTTGTGCTCTTCTAGCACATTAAGATCTGTTGCCTTACTAAACTGTGCCTAAAAGCTTTCATAAGCCTGTTTTTAACATTATTATTTTTTTAACAAACCTGTAACCTCATGGAAATTGTAAATACAATATTTAAAACACATTTTTCACATATAATTTTTAGTTGTTTTTAACTATCCTCTAAGTCTCTATTACTTAAGTCTGAAAGCAAAATCTCAGACCTTCAGTTACCTGAGTTTTCTGGTTTCTCCTTTCTGAAACATTTTTGCACATTAGTTAGCTTCCTTCTCCCTTTAAAATGGTTCCTTTTTTGTACCTTCTTTTGTACAGACATTATGAGTTTGCAAAGCTTCTTAGCTAGTTCCTTTCAAGGAAGGCTGTGACATGAGAGGCTCCAGCTGTACCACCTGACACCAATCCAAAAGAAAAATATCAAAAAAGAAGAAAAATGCTTTTGTTGTTTTGATAAGTGGAAGATATTAGAAAACATGAAGGCAAACTTTGCATTAGAAAATAAACCAGAACAAGAGCAGAAATGTATTATAATACTTGCCAAGCAGAATCTGGTTAGTCTTATTGGGAATCTCCAGAAAAACTGATTCAAAATGCTTTCACAGGTCTTGACAAAAGACTTGGATATGCCAGGAAGTCTGTTTATTAACAGACTTGACTTGTCACATCACTTCTGTCAGGAGTGTCAGCCTGTGGCATGGAAAAACACCAGCTTCTCCTCCGGAGTCTCCTTGGGTGTGGAAATTGTAGCGGTTTGAGGAAAAGGTCTATTTTTGCAGCCACCCCTCAAAATGTGCTTGCAGCTCAAAATGCAGCTCTCCCCCAAAGCAGGAGGCCCTCAGAGAAGTGCTACAGCAGCAGAAGCAGCAGTGAGATCCCGGGAGCCATCCCACCATGGGACAGGGGTGGCTGCTCTTCCCCAGGCACTGCTCCTGTGGGGCCACCTGCCTGTTCCCCAGTGCTCTGGGCTGTGGGGCAGCAGCAGGCTCTGACACACAGTGCCACAAATCTGAGATATCACCCTTAAACCATTTTGCACCACTGAAGTTATGTTGCATGCTGGATGCTATGTGTGATCAAATGGCCTCACAGAATTTTGAAAATAGCATAATGTAGGGCTGAATCAGATTTAGCACTGATAAAGCTCATTTGGGATAAACTGTAAGACTATATTCACCCTGTCCAAACAAAACTTATGGTTCTGTCCCTCTTTTAAAAACCTCTCTACTTGCATTCTCTAGACTTCAATGCAATTGCACTCCTGAAGCTGGAAGCTGAAGCTAGGCCTCTGTTTTTGTTTTAAGTGTCTTTACTTGAGGTTTACTCCTTGGAAATTATCTATATGTATCAGTAGCATCTGTTTTGGTTTTTTTCAGCAAATATATTAGAACTATGGTGTTTAACAGGTTTCCTTCCCTAAGCTTTGAGACTTCTTACTGAAACATATCTGTTTTGTTAACACATTCTGAAGTGCACCTATTAATTGGACCTTGACAAATATTGCAAAAGAAGGATATATTTTGGCATGCTCTCCATTTCTCAAAAGTGTGTTTAACTTGGACACAAAAAAGAAATTCTTCTAAATAGATTAACAATCAGGGATGTATTATTAATATAGCTTTATATGACTAAACAGCTTACAAATGGCATTTTTCGTTAATTTTTCTCTACATATTCAAAAGTGCTTAAATAAGAAAAAAAGTTCTGAGATGAGACTGACAGGTAACTTAAATCAACAGAAAACATAAGCTTAGGAGTAAAAAACTCACAACCCCCTGAAATAACAGATGGAGAAGATTCCTAGATCAATGGAAGATATATTGGCAACAGTTATTTTCTACATGAAAAGCCTGAGACTGATTTCTTAAAGAATTAATATTTAATAACTTTGCATTTGCACTGGGTTAGACTGCTCCTTCAAAATTAAATTGGCTTATAAGTTTTTATAAGAATCGCTGGTCTGACAGACACTTAAAGGTACATTTTCAGCACAGTGCCTAGGAATTAACATTAACAGGATTTATGCAACAAAGTCCTTGAGCAACACTTTAAATATTAATCTGCTGAGTTACTTATTCAGTGTGGTTGCATAAGTGTAAGTGGAAGGAGAATTTTGATCTAATACTTTTACACTATGAGCTAAATATGTGTAACAGTTTGATTCTCCCCAATATAAAACAACATAGTTGCATTCAAGCAGTGAAATTGAAATTGAAAAAAATAAATTCTCATTTTACGACTTATGTTGGAAAATTTCTTTGTATAGCAAATTAAAATGGTAAAACTCACCAAAACAATACACTTACCAGTACAAAAAATTGAACTTCTGGAGCATAGTAGTTCTTAAGGGCTGCTATGTAAAAATTAACTGGACACACAAAGTTCAGGTCTTGGACCAAATTTTTTCCTATCTTTTGAACAGTTTGATCCAAATACTATGTCTTTATTCCATCTCATTGCCATTAACTTGCTCAAATGTAGGATATAAAAATGACTGAATATTGTACTAACTTGGTACTAGCCTATTAATATTTGAATTACATCTCATATGTTGTTTATTTTTATTTTGACATAGTATTGATATCTTGGGTTATTTAAAGGTGGAACCTTATTTATCAACAAAGGAAAATGTTTTTAAAATAACATCCAGTAAACCCCAAACATACAGGAACACCTACTGCTACGCCTCTTCTAAACCAGAATTTATAAGTGTCAGGATTGCTTTCCTTAAGTTTTTATCTCTATACCCTATTTGTTTTGACTTCTAGGAAAAAAAAACCCAGAAACTAGAGAAAAATAAATAAATAAAATAAGTAAATAAAATAAATAAAAACTAAAGTTTATCCATATCACAGAAATGCACTTCCCAAGTCACCAAGTATGGATACTTACATCTATAGGCAGCTACTTCTTACAATCCTTACCTGAAATTTATCATGCTCTATCATAAAAGTGTTAAAGCTGCAGCAGCTTTCCATGGTTAGAAGAATTATATGTTGAATCCTAAACTGATCTTTGGACAGTTTATACCCATTTGCTTTTATGTCAACATAGTTCTTTAGCTCTTCTCATGCTCTAATATTTATCATCTCTGCAACAGTTTTAGGCAGCAGCTATATTTCCTCTCAGATCTTCATTTTTCTAGGTTAAGGGGAACAAATTCTTTTGGCTTCACTCCCACTCTCCTTTCAACCTCGCAATATGTTGGTTACATCAGATATCCTGAGCCAGCAACCAGAACAACCTGTGGTATGATGTGAGCACATGCATAGACTATCATGAAAAAAAAGATTTCCCACAAATTTACACAACCTCTTAGATTTATTTTTAATTTCTTTAGCATGTGAAACTGTAATTATCTGTTACTGTCTAAGGCTTCATTTGTACCACGAAGTTAGTACATTTAGGTGTGTTATCATCAGCTGACACTCAGCTGCTCAGTGAGAGCAGTGCTGTGATAACTGGTGGCCCATCCAGTCTTTGTAAAATTGTGCTGCACACATTCAAAAAGTTTAAGCAAAATGTCTTCACTGCTCTGGGCTAAGAGCACATACAGGGCACTGATCATAGCTCAGGTGATGCACTGCAATTTGCAGAACAAAAAGTAAACCTGAAATAGTTCAAATTTTACCATGTTCCATCCCTTACTGCTAACTTCCACTGAATTATTAAGCCATACAGTAAAAAGTCTGTTGGAATGGCCAGTCACCAGCAGCAGCTTGATTGTCAACAGCTCAGCTACAGGCACCAAGAGTTCACTAAGTCAGCAGAGTCATCAGGCACACAGTGGCGATTGGTTCTGAATAGCTTGCTGCCGTTACGTTTTCTGGTAGACAATAGCACACTGAGACAAAGCCAGCACCTCTAGTCCTGTTCTAAAGAGGTAAATGAGAGAAAGCAATCCACTAGGAATTCATGAAATGCTTTTTTCTGCAGTTTGGAACACAGGTTTACACTTTCTTAAATTTGTAATCTCACTCAGGCATAGGGACACACAGGTGGCTAATCAGTGCTCTACAGAAGAATAGCCATTTTCAAATACTGTTTGCAACAAATACATTAAAATGATGTTTCTGAATGACATGATTAGAACAATAATAGTTTCATTGACATAACAAATTCACTGCTCACAATAATTTTCCTGAAACCTTAGTAGCAAAAGGCAGGAATGACCTCTGACATGCCTTGGATATTCCTTTCTGAAGAGGTTTTTATCCTCTAGTCTTGTAAGTATCCTTTGAATTTCATATATACAAGACCATGGCTTCTCTCCTGACTACTCTCTTACCTATGGCAATAATTTTCAATTCTGAAACTTTTTATATTTGTACTGTATAGTCATGAATTTGCTCTCTTTTTTTGTTTTTTTTTTTACCATGTTCTGTATTGTGCTGATGTGCAAGACTTCGTTTTTTGGAACACAAATGTTCTTTACATCACATCACATGTGCATAAATCATTATTCATGTAGCAGTTTCTCACTTGTACTTGCTTTAGGAGACTGAGAAATAGGGGACAATGATTGTGGTGTTACACATATTAAATAATTTTACTGTTACACATATTAAATAATTTTGCTACCCTTAAACACTTTCTAAAATCAAATCTAATGAACTGTAAATTAGAAAATGAAGCATAATTAATTGCATAATTTAACTTGAACCTTTACTTGTGTAAGAAAAAAGAAATCCAGCAGATCAAAACCACTTCAACATGTATATTTTCACACTGTTACTTGACGTATCAGGGAAACATTTACTAGTAACTTGTATAGTAAAATTGTTGTTTACTCAGTACGAGAACTACATTTTATCTATTGCTACCCACACCCAGCAAAGATTTTCAACTTTAATGTCAAAGACGAAGAACACATTTCCCTTGGAAAAGTGCTTGTTTGGGCTGCTGCTGTTGAACTACTGTAATTTTCCAGTAAAGATATTTTTTTAAATAAGTCTGGCTATGCTTTATCTCTCTTTGATGAGAAATATGTATTCATTATTTCTTTCCTGTATATATGCTTCATATGCAATACATAGAAACAACAAAAGCCAATCCATAATAAATATATAAATGTAACACATGAAATAGGTTTTAAAGGAAGTCTTCCATAGGCCTCATAGAAACAGTACTATGACATCCATGCGTTCCACCTGGTAAAAGCCTTGGAAATGCTTAAGTTCTCTGTAGTAATTGTTTCCAGTGGGAAATGAATAATTCAGTGGACATAAAATGGTGATTACGGATTTGGAAATTACAAAAATACTCCTTGGGAGATCTACTCAGCTGTCAGCTTCCTATGTGACTTTGGGATAGCCAAAGTCTTGATGCTTCAATTTTCCACCAGTAAAGTTGGAATATTGATATTTCCCCTTTTACAAGTGCAATTTAAGAGCAGTGATGGAAGCTGTACAAGAACACAAAATAGTAAATACATCTGGAAAAATATATTCCTATTACCATTTAATAGGTAGAAGTAACTCTAAACCTGTGGCTTATTTATCTCTCTCTGTTGGGTTGTGCCTACTAAGAACTTAGAGCTTCCTTGTACTTGCTATTCAAGTATTTGGGAAAGATAAAGGAACACAGATCTCTCAGTGAAGTTCGAGGCAAAAAAGTAAGTTTTCCCCCCACTGTTCCTTCAAATGCATGAAATATGGCTGTGAAAGAAAGCAGCAATTTGCGATCAGCCACAAGGCAGTTTTTTTTGCACCAAACCTGACATCTTTGGCAGAATTTGTTCTGATGGCTATGAGGAGAGACAAAATTAGGAAAAAAATGTTTTAAGATTATGTGCTTTAAAATCATTATGGCAATGTAACTGGAGTCTAGCTTTTTACTTAGCTTACCTAAACAACTAAGTTTATGTAGCATAATAAAGATACCATTTGTGATGTATCCTAGATATTGATAGCCTCTAGAGCATATAAATGAATTGAAGAACTTAAGAAGGACATTGTTGCTTTTCATTTCCAGTTGCTTTTTCAACTTGCTCTTGTTTACTAACAGAGAGTGATACAAGGATCAAAGAAATAAAAAATATAGAATTGCTGTACTGACCTATCATTTCATATAATCCTTCCCTTTTGACAGGACAGATATTTCTAGTCTCTAATTTTAATCCTAATCTTCTTCTTCAGCAAATACAATGGTATCCACTGATTGATTTTAGATAAAGCTATAACAATGTATTTATAGCATATATGTAGTATATTTGTACTCATGTCATGCCCTGTAGACCGGACTGCTTTCAGGAAAGCTAATGAATGCAGAAGGAATCACTTGAATTTTTCTCCACATAAAAGAAACACTTTTCGCAGGCAAATATTTTCATTATACAAAATCTTCCCTCTTTTTGCCCTTCTCCAAAAAATGGAGTCACAAGAAACATGTTCAAATATGCATTTCTGCATGCATTTTGCTACAGAGATAATGGAATATGTTAAGAATCCCTGGAGGAAAATTACAAGGATCCAAACTTTATGGGACAAAGAAGAAACTCTGTATCCTTATGGTAGGCATGGATCCATCCTGCTGAATGTCGACAGATCACTGTGAAGTACATGGAGGTGCTCACACTTATGGCAGTAAACCCCTTTTCTACTCACCCTGTCCCAGGAATAATGAATATAAGCCAGCCTGTGTAAGGACTGATAGCAACATTTCATATTGCAGCACAGTAGAGTCATAGTGCTGCCAAGTCTCTCCTGATGATGTGAGGAATACAAATACAGAAGTACATAGAATACACATACATAATATATTTACAACCTGCACTTATACCTCAGAAAGTGAAGCAGAACAACTGTAAGCATGAAAGAATAGTCAAAAAACCCTCTTCTACATGGAGTCAATAGCTGAGAGAATCAATATTGCAGACAAGTGAGCAATAATGGAGAGCTACAGAGGACCTCAATATCTCCTCCTGTTCAAGAACAGGATAGCTTTCACTTTTGTCTAAAAATAATTATTTTAATAATCCAAGCATTTCTTACTGAAACTAAGTAGTATCAACTAGATGTCTCTGTGGGAACCTCCCTCAAAACATACCTTACAACAACACAAATTTATGTCAATTAACATTTTAACCATTTACTCTAAAATAACTTGAACAGAACAATAATGGATGCAAAACAAGAATGACAGCTGTGTAGTGCTGGCTGAGAATTCCAGCAAGAACGTCAGCTTTGTTTCAATTATGTGCTGCTTTTGATGGGGGTAGAGGTAATTTTCATAACAGTAGCTGGTAAGGGGCTGTGATTTGTATTTTGCTGGAAACAGTGCTGATAACACAGGGATGTTTTTGTTACTACTGAGCAGTGCTTACAGAGCATCAAGGGCCTTTCCTGCTTGTCACCCCACCAGTGAGTGGGCTGGGGGTGCACAAGTAGATGTGAGGGGATATGGCCAGGATGGCTGATCCCTGCTGATCAAAGGGACATTCCAGACTCTGCGAGGTCATGCTCAGCATATGCAGCAGCGAGAAGCTTGGTGGAGGGGGCTGCTGCCTGGGGACTGGCTGGCCATTAGTCATTGGTGGTGAGCAATCATTTCCATTTGCATCACTTTCTTAGATTTTATTTCTTTCTCTTTGCTATTTTCCTTTCATTAACATTTATTATTATCATTACTATTATTGTATTTTATTTAAATTATCAAACTGTTCTTATCTGAACCCATGAGCTTATTCATTTTTACCCTACCGTTTTTACCACTAATTCTCTCCCCCACCCCACTGCTGGGAGACAGTGAATGAGCGGCTGGATGGTATTTATTTTGCCCTCTGGGGTTAAACCACAACAAATAGCTTTTAATTTCTGGATACAATACAATAGTATGTGTGGTCATATGATATCAATCTCACCCAAGGACTTCAGAGACATGCCAGCGGAACGCACCTGGCAACACGCCTTGAGCTTTTCTCTTATTCCAGATATTAAATTTACAGAATTTGGCTTCCCACAGAGCTGAGTCTCTGAACGCCAAGACTGAAGCATCTACTTCTCAAAAACAGCAACCTCTGTCTCCCAGAGCAATTTCTACTTATCATGAAGCCACCTAATAACTGAGTCTAGGCAGAAACTAGTATTGCTCCCATAAGCAGTTCTACATCTGCTCACTTTAATGTCAAAGTATATCAATCACCAAAACAAACAAAATTTAGACACTTTATGGGCTTTAATTTAAGCTTCCATGATTTCTCATGAACAATGTCAGGCTTTGTGCTATACCTGGATTCTATACCTGATTTCAACAGCAGGAACCACAGCTGTTTTAACAAGATTTGTAATTAGATGATTTAATGAAATACTACTCTTCCTTTTCTCAAAATAACTGCCACAAAGCATTACTTTGTTGTCTTGATACTACTGGTCCAGATATTTGATAGATAGCAGAAGTCCAGCCAAGGTATCAAGTACTTAGGAGTACAGACATCAGGTGCCAGGACGAGAGAGTGCCAAAGATACTGGCAAGCTCAATTTTGAAATATTGGCCTGGTTTAGGGAAAGTGACAGCAGCAAGCCAAAATGCATTGGTAATACATTCTTTCAAACAGATACTTCATCCAATACTGAAATTGCAAGCATTAAGCATCAAGTATTAGTCTGTTCTGCAAATAAGGGAATGCTGTTAATTTTGTCAACTTTCTGAAAAATAATTGAAAGGTCCTGGACACAGCAAGCAATTCGCAAAGAAAGAAATTGTTCAACAGCAGGTCCAGCTAAACTCAGAGCTACATGTAATAGTATCTTGATATGCTTGGCAATAAGTGGAGCCTTTGTTCCATCAAACAAAATTCAAAAATTACTGAAGGCATTTAAAGATATGCTGCAATGAAACCAAATTAAACTTCATACCAATGACTGAAATGACAGATATACCCAAATATATAATGCTGTAGATCTCCTTAAAAAAAAAAAATCGTAAGTGAATTGTGGTCAAAACTCAAGGTAAATTGGCTTCCTTTCTCCTGAATTTAAACCTTTGAGATCCACTCTTGTAAGTGAATATGTGGCATAGGCTCCTTGAGCATTATCTTTCTTGGTGTCCCTTATGAAGCTGACAACATGCATGCCAAGTAAGACGGTCAATTAACAATCAGCAATATTTCTCAGAATATTTATATCAGAGAACTAGGAAAAAAAAGTACCAACTGCAAATTGCTGACATTCATGCTAGCAATTTCATGCTAGTAACATGGTACTTTATTACACCATGGAGAACTTTCTGCAGCAAATCTGTAATGCAAAACCCATCACAGTCAAGAGGATAGTAAGTATATTATGTTGCCTGACAGACTCTAGCACACCAGTCTACTAAAAAGTATTTCTGAAGTAGTGTAGTTTTCACACCATTTTCATGACTTTTGAAAAGGCTTCTTGGTCCCAAAGAATTCACATTCTGTCCTGGTTTAGGAATGCTATTCCCCACTCCCACTAAAAAGACCATGAGCTGCTGCACTCTCCCCACACCACAATGGGAATCACAAAGGCAGATCACAGGTTGAGAGAAGAACAAATCACTGGAAACAGCAACGAAAAAAGGAAACAAACAGTAATAACAATATTAATAACAAAACTATACAAGAGAGAGGGTGATCCACATACAAAAATGCTCAATATGGATCCTGAGACAAGGAACAATTTCTGAAAATGCCCCACATTTTTAGGACCAGAAGCCATGCCCTTCTTGGAAGCCAGAAAATCCCTTTCCCCCAGCCTCTGGCAATGACGTGAGATGGTACAGAGTAACCTCTAGGTCCTGGCCAGAACTAGGAAACACTCCCCTTGTAAAAAGTCAACACGGAAACAAAGAAAGGAAATGTGAAGGTAAAGCAAGGCTCATGCTAAAATGAAAGAAAAGAAGTGACTTATGTCGCAAGCAAACAGTAAAGATGTAAATGTTAATAAGCAAGGAATTCATTACAGTACCTTAAAAGTAATGGGCATCACAGGAGAGAAGACCAGAAGGAAGAGTGAATTAATAGGCATCAGATTTAGCGTGGAAACATAAAACAGCAGTGGGTATGCAGGGACAAGAGAGGGACTAAGAATAAACAGGAAGATCTGTTTGGGAGGACACAGAAGTTCACACGAAGTAGAGTTCAACAGTGCAGATGTAGGAGGCTGGGATTTGTCAAGTCTGACAGTAAGATCTGATGTCTCAGAACAACACTATGCTAACACCAGACTGATATTGTTTGACTGCACCTGTACACATGTGGTAAAGTCTAAATGGCACTACTTTGTGCTATATGGTCTTAAAAAAATCTACGACATTGTCAGGAAGCACATCTCAGTTGCATTCTAACGTATTGGCTGATTCAAATATCCTGCCCTGTGGCCTCAGAAGCATTGTGTGCTGTAAGAGTTGTCAAAAGGTTTGGTTTTACGTAAGATAAGAAAATATCTTGACTTTGTTTAAGGAAAGGCTTGCTTCCTTTACTGCTGCATTTTTCATTATTACATGGCATCTAGGACAGGCATGCTCCTGAGGATAAATAAATCAGTGAATAAATACACTGTGCCACAGCTGCAGGTTTTGTCACTACACCTCAGACCAGTGAAGTCACAATAGCCCCTGCTTGTGACAGCCAGTTCAGACCCCTTGGTTGCAAATGCAGGGCACTGTGGTCAGGATTCTTCCATGACCCAGTTTCTTTCAGGAAAACTGACAATTTGCACCTGGGTGCACAGAAGGTAGGATTCACAGAAATGCCAGTAGCCTTTCAGTAGAGAAGGCAGGTGTTGCTCAGATTAAAAAGCTCATTTAGAAAAGGCAGACACATAAAGATGGTCTGCCTTTTTATGAAGAGATATGTCATGAAGAGATAACTTTCAGAACCCTGAGTACATGCTAAAATATGAGAGATGCTCTTTCACTCACTCTTTAGGAAGTCTGTTTTTTATTACAGCTTCTCTGATAAAGTGAGCTCCCTACCTTTAAGAAAATTGGGATCTGGAAAGGCTATATTCAGGTCAAGCTGCACCATGTTCATTTTGGTGTACTTTGCTTAGTACTTTTAATATTAAGTCTTTATTTTCAGGAGAACATAAATTTTCTCTAAATCAAATTAATTAGAAGTCTGTGCAATGGACTCCTCCTTTCTGCAATTTTAGAAATAGTTATTCCCTCCCTTTCAAGAGTAAATAATACATTTTTCTTTTCAGTCTTCATATTCAAACTAAAAAATCCAAATTTTTGCACAATCTAGCACACAACGTTTATGGATCCCAAACTCTTTCACAGGTGTTGAAAAGGCACAGGAAAAACCTTTATGTTCCTTCCTTAGATAAGCATGTGCTCTCTGGCAGTTGAGAAAAATAACCTAATCTTTTGTCATCAGAGAATCCTTCAGAAAAGATTAATGTTGCAATAGAGGGACATTCTCTCTTCTGCTTTTTTGGCTGATGCTAAATTTGCAGTGAGAGAAAGGAGCTCTCGGCACATAAGGACATGTGGACAGGGAGAAATGTCCATCTGCTATTGACATAGCCAATTAACAAACTGAACACATTTTGAGAACCTTTGTTTATTTATCCTTGATGCACTTGTGTTCCTACCATAAGTTCATCAGAACATTCACAAAAGAATTTTAATGAAGGCATCAACAATTGTATCTAAAATGGAAAAATATTAAAAAGTCAGAAAGCATTGCCCTTAAGGAAAGCAAAAAATTCTTAACATGGCTACAAGAAATGATCATATTCAGTTCTCTACAAAGCTCAAATGCTAATTTTGGATCCATATGCCACCTGTGCAATTTCTCTCTGATATCTCAGAAACATACTATTAGAATTGCTGTTGTGGCTACAGCTTAAATACATTCCAACCCAAAAGGTGATACCAAATTTAGTAGACCACATTTTAAAGCACAGCAAACACAAAAATAGTGTTACTTAATCTGTAGCTGATGCTTGAGGGTCTCTGGAGCCCTTTCCTAGCACCTTGTGTACCTGGGAGATTGCCTCCTCACATATGCCAGAGCTGGTATTTATGATGGTGCTTCAAGTCAGTAGAGATTAATGACATCCAAATTTTGGCAGAAAACAGAAATGAAATTCTGTTCCAAATCAATTTACAGCAGCAGTAAAAGTCATTTCAAACCTGATTCAAGAAGGGCTGGCAGTGTCTATTCCAAAGAGGTTCATTCTGTTTTGCAGAAAGAATAAACAAAATGCTATAGCAGCTTGTGGAGGCAGAAAGCTCTATACCAAACTGGCTGGCAACAACTCTTTCAGTATCCAACAGAATTTTTCTCTATTCAAAATAAGATGCACATAGAAATATTTGAATCACCTGCAAAACAAAGCCATGCCTTACTGTACAAGGGAAAATCAGACTGGACAAGCAGCTAAAGCAGATTAAGACTACATTCTTCAGAGAATGCCACTTTAAGCTTTCATTTCATTTTAAAGCTATATTCATTTGATTCCCAAAGGCGTGCCTTTGGAAGACAACTACAATCTCTCGAGATATTTCTCATTCTTAGAGAAAGTTAGGAACTACTTGAGAAAGTAGTGACCATGTCACTAATAATCACAATCTGTGACATGTGCCAATAACCTGGTTACCTTACGTCTGGGGACATGGTTTAGGTATCCCCAGTGGGAGCAGTGTTCATCATCTATAAGGAAAAGAAAGTGAGAAGAACACACGTGACAAAAAAGCAAGGAAAGCAGGAAAACCTGGCACATATATTTGAAAGGAAATTATTTTCAGTTCAGTTTTGGGATTTACGCATGCAGGGCACTAGTTTGCACTCTGGATTCAATCTGTGCTGGAAGGAACTTAGTGTCCCAAGTCAGTGAAGGATGCTCAGCATCAGAGCACTTCATAAAAGGACAGGTCCCCATATATATGAGTTTCCAAATTTTGCTGTAAAGCCAAGAGGGTTACCCCTTGCTCTCCAGGGAAAGGCCTACTGAGCAGAGACAGAGTGGGAGATTAAATGTGTTGGCTTTCATTATAAATCTGCCAGAGTTTTAATAACTGAAGATCATATAGCATCACCCACCACTAGACTAGGGAGGAGCCTTAATTTGATCTTTAGAATTTGCTCTCAGCTGGAGGTTAGGTTCATTTGCTTTATAATAAACCAAATTTCCAGGTTCCCCTCTCTTTCTCCTTTAGCATCAAACACATACATAGATGCACATACACTTCCTGAACAGGCTTATTCCGAAAACTATTTATTAAACATGAGCACTGATACTCTGTAGTATATCTGAACAAAGAGAAAAAACTACAGACCAAGAAAAGCCCACATTTTGATGCTCAGTTCACTGAGGTCTATATCAATGTGTTAGTAACACTATATAATTAAAATATAGAGCTAGGGACCACAAAACCAGAACACTGCAGTTGTGTGATTGTCTGCAACATTTCCTGCACAATTTTCAATATTCTTTTACTTAATATGAACCCATACTCAGTAGCAATAAAGAAAGAGAATAAAGGAGAGCATGTTAGCACATGTACTAAGAGTGGGGCTGAAGCAAGCAGTGAGGTGATCCAAACCCAGAGAGAGACAATCCCATATATTCCATACTATAGTGTTACTAAATGGGACTCTCTAAAACACAGTCATAAATAACACAGTCATTTCTTTACAGCTTGAAAAAAATAGACTGGTATTCTGTTCTAAATGGAGCATTACAATGCCTGTTCTTTGTTCTGCCCTTCATGGAACAGTGTGGTGTGTAAAATCTGTCTAAAAAAGCAGCCCCTCTCTCTTTCTTTTTGTCTTTCTGCTACCATGGATATGACATCATTTTTGCCAACCGTTGCTAAGTCATGAACAGAAGGAGCATTTCCTTTTCTCACATAGAGGGCAGGGTATGAGCCAGGGCTTCCAAGAGACACAATGTTCTCTTTATGCAGCCAGGGAAAACAGTAAGAGAGGGCTGTCGATGGTCTGGGAAATGGCGGGCAGCCATCGAGCACACAAAGCTCACAGCGCTGCCTGGCCAGACTCAGTTCCCACTAAATTGGTGGCCTATTTTCTCATTTCAAAGAAGGGAAAGGGAGGGAGAGAGGGGAGCAAAGAAAAAAGCCCTATATCTTTGCCACCCAGCCCTTGCTGAGGCAACCACTGGTCCCTTGCCCTAACCAACAAGGGCTGCATCCTCTGCTGGAGGACAGGAGAGGGAGCAATTATGGTGGATCCAGGAGCTGCTCTTCCTAACCCCACTGCATGCTGCACCTGTTAACCAGTTGTATTATGGCTGGGGGAAAAGAGAAGTTTCCAAAATGAAAATATATTCAATCCAAAAAGGATCCAGAACCCAATTATGATCAAATTAAGAACCAGTACAAGACATGCATTTTCTGGATGCTTGCAGATTTAAATGGAGGTCCTGAAGTCCTAAGTTTTTTTTCCTAGCAGGCAAAACTACTGTTATTGTTAATGCAAATATCCTACAGGGAAGGATTTTCAGTACATAGCTTTGATTATTTCCCACACTTGCACAGTGATGGTGATGTAGACTATAGTGTTACAGTTTACAGTGCTCAACATATTAAGTCTTTTGGTAACTGGAAAAAGTTCTACATGTTTCCTTTTCAAAAAATAAATCAATGAAGCCTGTTTTCTGCAACACTTAGGAAAATCTTACAACTGAAAGAATAGCTAACTTTCTTCCAGGACTGAAAACTTTCATAGGTCACATTGTGTGACTTACAAATGTTCACATTTTCTTTAACAGAAGAGGTGATTTTTTTTTCCTTTTTGAAGCTATTCATCACTTACTAATTTAACTTACTAAAGACAGACTACAGTAACTATTGCTTAGCTCTGTCCTAGACGAAAAATAGAATTTCCTGTATCTCAGATAATGGCATCAACCAGGGAAATCAATTGTCTTTTGCTTTTTGAAGAATCTGAGTGTAAAGGAAAAAGGATGACATTTCTAAAAGAAAGGTGGGGGGGTGAGGGAAAAGAAGAAAAAAACATGCTGCTTCCATAAGACAGAGGATGTATTTAGATTCAATCTAATCTAAAGTGCTGTTTTCCCACTTCACCCTATCTAAGGTTTCCACAGGCTGCCATCTTCCCTTGGGATAAAAATTTACTTGGGCTAAGCTACCTTAGGGAAAGGTAAAGATTTGAAATACATGCTCCCATTTTTTCATAATTCCTAATTTGTGCAAAAAAGAAGAAAACACAAATACACATTGATTCAAATCCCGCTTCCAACTGGCTGTTCCTGTAAAAATCACCAGAAGGGGACACTAAATGAAAGATTTTCACACTTATTTGCAGCCATGTGAGGTTGCACTTAACATGGTTAATTGTAGCAAGCTCATACACTAAGAAGCAAAGGCTCTCCAAAGTGAAGCCCCCCATCAATACTTCCAGTATCTCTGGCCTTCCTACAGAAATAATTTTAAATAAATGAATTTCATCAACACTGGCACCTATGTGACACAGGTACATTTTGCTGGCACAAAGAGTTGACACACAGTGCAATATCATATTAATTAAAAGATATGAAGTATGTGTTTGCATTTCGGAACAGCAATGCATGTTTAAATTATGAAACGAAGTTTTAAGCGTGAACTTTTCAAAACAGCTCTCATCAATTCTTTAGAAGACTGGACTCAAGTAGTTTGACAGTATGGGATTAGCATACAGGACACAGCCTGTGGCTTAAGAGACTAGAATTCTACCTCCTGATCACACTTTGATACAGCATCATGAATAAGCAGTGAGTTTCTGTGCTCAGTCATCAAGGAAGGGCTTGATCCTACCCTCAAATATGAAGGCAGGTGTCTTGTAAAATCAGCTACTCTTCTAGCACTGTATCTGATATTACAAGACACCGAGTGATGTGTGCTGGTTTTCAAAGCACATAAAATAACCCTCCTCCAACAAGACTTTCTGCAAGCAAAAAAAAAAAAAAAACCAGAACAAAAAAAAGAAAGAAAAAAAAAAGCGAGATGGGAGCTGAAAACAGGCATATGGAAAATAACCCCTTGCCCCCATCTTCAGTGTAAGGAGGAAAAAAAAAATGGCAGCAGATATACATATAAATTCCCAGAGTTCAACTGAATCACAGCATCAGAAGCAAGGAATTTATATTAAGCCTTTTAGAACACTTTGGACTCGACTGATGGCATTTGTTTTGAGTTCACTTGCGCCTGAATGCCCAGGAAGGAAGTGAAGTGAATGTGCAATGTTGAGCTTGCAGGATATGTTGCTTGATAGGGTGCTGGCATCAGCAGGGTTCATTTTCTTCTCAGACCCCAGAGCTGCACAAGTGTATTATTGTGTGCTTTTGTGCAACACCAGGGAAGCTGGAACAATTCCAGAAACTATATGGATGAAAAGATGGAATGCATCATCCCACAAAAATGCACCCTTTTTTCCACCTCCCCTCCCAAGAGATTGCTTAAAAAGGGGAAAACGTGATCTCTTTTGTAAATCAATCACAGTCCTTTATTTTGTGTTTGCACTGTTTCCTTTAAGCAAATATAAAGTTGGAACTCAAATATTACAGTAATGTAAGGAAAGTGTTCTTGCTGTGAGAATTCCCAGCACTACAGATTCATGTTCTATTACACATGCAAACTCAATGCCTTACAGATTTGCAGAAGAGTTTTAACTCAGTCTCGTTTTCTGTTGTATTTTGTTGGCATTCATTTGTTCAAAAATCTAAATTTTGTGTTCCTCTCCTACTCAACAGAATAAGGCAAAATCACATTTACATGAATCAACACAAAAACCTGTGGATTAGCAAGGAAAATATCTAAACCAAATAATTAATCTTTGAGAGTAACTTCTCATCAAAATTCACAACCCTGGAAGTCTATTTGCATTAATTATTTAGGACAGTTTACTAAGGAGAATATTAATAACACGTCTGCTTCTTTTTTTACCAGATGAACAACTTTTTGTTAATTAGATACAGAATAACTAGCATCATCAGGACAGAAACGTGCCACCAGGGAAAAGAATGTTACTAATGTAATGAAACATTAAAAGAGATAATGAACCTATTCAATAAATAATCATGGGGGTTTTTGTCAAGGAAAAGTATGATTTTTCATATTTGATGAGGCTGAAGCTTATGGACTCTTTGAGAAATTGCCATAAACCATTAAACAAAAGCTCCATAATTGACATAGACCAAACTGGTTTATAAATGTATTTAAATGAATGTGAACAGGAATTGGGCTGCTTCCTCTCTGTTTCAACTGACATATATGGTGGTAGGGTAAAAAATGAGCAGAAAGAGTTTGATGTATTTGCAGCATGATTATATCGTATCCATGGAATAGAAAAAGTTAAAGCTAATGAATCTTTTCAAGTGAATTAAATGGGCTCCATTAAATACTCAATCATTTTCTAAAATCAGTACATTGCAATATCTGGAACACCTCAAAAGTGTTAGGGACTTTAAAAAGGAAAGGAAAAAACTGACTAGCTCTGTGCTGAGGAAATCTCTATTCCCTGCAAGTACTGGTAACTTCACTAGTTCTATTAAGAAGCAAAAAACAATTATTAATTTTATAATACATGTAGAAAATTTGAAATTTAGATTCTTCAGTGTGGCAAAAATGTATCTTTATATCCATACTGGAAACTTCCAGTCTGTTGTTTTGAAGAACCATTAACCCCTGCTGTTAGGTGCTGGAAAATTCAAAGATGAAAAAATCACAAAAAAGAAATGAATGTTGAAGGATTGTTTGAGACTGTAGCCTTTAAATACAGCAGTAATTTCAAGCAGCTTTGTATGTAGAAAGTGTTTCAGGATACATCTGGGTGTTAAAAATGCAATTTGAATTCAAAAGCAGTGAATTGTACCTGCCTTACTAGATTTTTCCAGGACAGTGACAAATCCCCCCAAATTAAATGAGATGCAATAAGATTTGTTATATATATGGCCTAGAAGACTTTTTCTTCCACACAGGTTCACTCCTCTTTTCTTAAGCCATGTTGGAGCTGTTCCGACTGACTCGATTTGTTGTGCCAAATAAACTAAGTTTGAGACATCCATTTACGTCCCCTCCAAACAGCAGGGGCTGCTGTGTAGTCGGCTACCTTGCCTAAAGGATAAATAAAAGGAAATGGAAATCACCTACAGAATAAATAAATTAAATATTGTAGTATGGCCCATGTATTAAAAAGGACTGAGCATAATGAGACATCTCATCAGTGTAAGAATAAAAGGAAAAGTCATATTAATCTCAAATCCTCTTGGAAATGATCCATTATAGATAGCCTGCTGCAGAACTTTGAGAAGAAGCTCCTCCACTATAACTTCTTGGACATTTTTCATTACTGCATACTTCCAGGAAGACCTGAATGACAGCATTTATGAGTTATGATGGCACAGATTTAGAACTGTGGATGCTACCACACATGTCCATCCTACCCCCTTGTAAAGTCAGACTTATCACAAGATGACAAAACCTTCACTGGATTGTATTTTCTGAACCTAAAACTGCGCTTCCATTCAAAAAAGCAAAGTTTTGTTTTGAGAGAAACCCTCAAATATATATTAATAGTAAGTAGTTAATCCCATAAAATAGCCAGAATTTTAGGTCTAGAGAACACAGGGAATTTCCTAGTAAAAAAATTGTGCAGC
The DNA here is from genome assembly GCA_024500445.1 of Entomyzon cyanotis. NCBI lineage: Eukaryota > Metazoa > Chordata > Aves > Passeriformes > Meliphagidae > Entomyzon > Entomyzon cyanotis. The sequence goes on along the minus strand of JAKEPQ010001015.1, from coordinate 1,572,024 downwards.
AAGTAAAAAATTACTTAGCTTCTCATATAGGTCAAAAAGAACACTGACCTACAAATCTGCATCACTTATTAATTTTTCTTTTGAAATATCTATTTCCTAGCCTTAAACAGAAGTAGAGAAGCAAGTGTTTATTAAGTAAACATGACCATACTTCAACTGAGAGAACAAAGAGAGTTTTGAAATCCAACTTCCTGGACAGTTCAATTTCATTACAGATTTTTCCTGAACAGCTATCCAAACTGAAGATTCAATTTTCCAAAATCATTGCTTTTGTTTTCAAAAATTTTTAATGCTGATGAACTTTTTCCAGCTTTTTTCCTCATTATTCATAGTTCTGGTGGACGGCTTATCCTTTGTTTAAATGTTTACAGCCACATAAAAAACTCATTCTATTTGATTATGAGTGCAAAACCAGTTATGTTAAACTCTGTTGAGTGAGGAAATACTTATACCTCAGATGTTGTATAGCTCTTGTTGGTGACACTAAGAAATAATGTGGTACCTGGAATACCTTTAATATATTTATAAGAAGGATTGGATTGGACTCCAAAAAAACCAGACATTCACAATACTTTCAGACCATAAATTTCTGATAGAACTATTTGATGTTAGTTTCACTTTAAAAAAATCTCTGTTGACAAGTCTGTATAATGTGACATGCAGAAAACAAAACGCAGGTCCAGTTTACAACCTGTAGTGTAAATTTCATCTGAGGAGAAATATTTTTTCTGGTGAACAATTATTATTATTTGGCATGACTTAAGAACCAATTCAATAGCCTTTCTCTCTACTGTTAAAGACCATGTCACAGAAGTAATTCAAACTGGAACACATAAACAAATCAACCTTACTTCCCTGGCTTATAGTGGCATGAGATACTATTGTGGTGAAATTATTATCGCCCTTTTGAAATGGAAGAAGGTACATTAGCCAACTCATTGTTGATTTAAAAAAAAAAAAAATCACTGGAACTAATTTGGTTTAACTATAGATATCTTGCATTTATTTCCTTTCAGTTACAGTAGCAGTAACCTCACAGCCATTTAATCACCATTAAACTAAATTAAGTGCTTTCTTCCCCAAACCATGAATTAAATTTCTGTAGAATTATTGATTGGATCACACTACTATCGTACAACCAGATCTAGTTGTTGCTTGAAACCCACGGATGGTGCAGAGTCTTAGATTTCGCACAGAAATTAAAGGAAATCTTTTCTAACTAATGGATCCAGACATATAGGTAAGCGATATAAGGTCACCAAACAGGTGACCTCAATAGACTGCAACAGTATCAAGAGCTCAGCTGGTGAACTCCACTTATCAGTGAACACATGCCCTGTGTAGTGGTGTCTAAAATGGCAGAAAGTAGCATTATTTGTAATTTATCCATATTAGCTACATACAGTCATATAGACATGGTACACATGGCTGCAAAAAAGGTATGAAAATGTGTGTGCATATAAATGTGTACAGATACCTATGTGTATCTTTGAAGATGCAGTCCTAGAAAAAGAAAGCATAAACTGTTTCTCTGGTGCTGATACTGGCCACCCCCTCATGGCCCCTGGTTTGTTTAAGGGATTATGTTTGTACAGAACTGGAAATTTCCATCCATTTTTCTCTAAGTTAAATATCCACCACTCATCTATAAGCTGACCCCTGGTCACAGCTGAGACCTCCAGGCTGTGAGGAGATATTTTATCTTTAAGGACTGACCTTAGTCCTCTGACTGCAATGAACCCAATGGGTGACCTAAATAGCTGCAACAGATTCTAGTGCTCATGTGGAAAATCCTGCACACCAGGGAAAAAAAATGTGGACCTAAACAAAAACAACGAAACCCCTCAAGCCAACAACACCCACTGAAATCCACAAGTAAAATGCTATTTGTAACTGCACTAAATAAGCATTTTGTTCAATAGATGTCATTTTCATTTGGGATGTCACATGACTGCTTTATGTGCTTATTTTACTGAACACATGGTCTGGTTTGTTTTCATGATGATAAGAGACTGATTTGTAGCAAGTAAGAGGTGTTTTTAGCTTACTGCAGTGCACATAGTTCAATATATAAAAATGACACAGAGTTTAAAGTGAAGTTCCATGCCTTGCTTCTTAAAGGTTGTGCTCAATGTTTACTTTGCTGCAACCTGAATCCTCTTCTTGATTTAGTATGTGATATAATATATGAACCCACAGGCACAATACTTCGCCCTTGTGCCCTGAGCATTGTGAGTCTCAGAAAGCAGGAGGACTCTTATGAGAAGACCTAATAGGGAATCTAGTCCTGCAGATAAGAATAATGTGGAGTAGGGATATGGAAAAGGGAAGAGGTGCTGCAGAATCCACTTAATCGCTTGAATGATGCTGTTAGATCTTCAATTTATTAAATTTATCTACTTTCTACATCCGGTTTACATGACTAGATAAACATCTTATTTTGGCATTTTGATGGAATCATAAAAAGGAAGGAACTTTGAAAAAATAAAAATCCTAAAGACCTCCATAGTGTTGTACTGAGTTTTTTAATGTCTTTTCCACTTTAACTAAAACCCATAAATAAGGAACCATAGTGTGGCATGGATTTATATGCAGTACTCCCAATTGATTTCAGTGGGGTTTGCTTTGAAAAATCAATGGTGTGACACAACACAAAGATAGAGATTAATTTTTTTTCCTACTTTAAAACAACAAAATATGTTAATTATGACAAATTGCAGATTGGTTTTTAACATTTGTGTTGTTGCATTATGGCATGTACTACTTAGAAGTCAAATAGAAATACACCCACAGAAAACAGATCCTATTTCTTTGCGAAAGCAAAATGGTATGCAAAAGACAAATAGTAGAAGAACAAGATAAGAACAAATGTAGTGAAGGCATCAGAACATTAAGCTGATAAAAGCATCACTAATGCATTAAGCAAGTAAAATAGGAGTTTATATAGAATATACATATTAAAGAAAAATCTTAAAAAAAAGAAAACCAAAACCAGAATAAACTTTGCAAAGTTCATTTGTCTATTGCTAGCTATGACAAAAACTCAAGTAACGTATTCAAGACAATAAGCCACCAAACTTTCCACTAAGTTATCAGATAATCAAAGATAGGCCTCTGGTGAGTTTTCTGCTATGGCACAGAGGCACAATTATTATGACCTTGGAAACAAATCCTGTACCATAAATATTGAATGCTGTGACATCTGAATTCATCTGATAGAGACTGATGTAGTGTACCAGAATGTTTAGCCTCAAAAAGAAAAAAAAGAAAAAAAAAACTTATAACAAAGTTAATAATTATACAAAACTAAAACACCTATTTCACCCTTTCCTTTTTTTTGTCTCATTTTAAGCACATAAGGAAGTGCTAAATTATCCTAGGATATACAAAAATAGGACACACAACAGTTAATCTTGCTTCCAAAAAGCACTTTTTTTTTTTGCAGCAAATTCAGCTACAACCCATATTTCAATGCTTTAATGCTCTGAACTCCTTGAATACTTTAAGGAGTTTTCAATATCTTTTTCATTTAGAAACTGTCTGCTGAGGCACACTAAAAGGTGTCTAGTTAGTGCTTGGTGGGTATGTTTAGCGGTAGTCTAACCTAATCATACAGCAATAACAGAGAGAAACAACCTAACTTCTCTATTCACTATTTTTGATCCAAAAAATCAATGTTCAGACCTCTCAAAGGCTATGAAGATGATTTTTTAATCTTGAAAATATGATTGCTTACTTCAACTGTGGTTTGGGGGATAATTCTTTGTTGGGTTTTTTTTAACACTTATTTCTTCAGCTTATTGAAGGAAACAAAACACTGGATTCTCTTACCAAGAAAAGCAAAAGAGATGAAGAAAAAAAGTGCTATCTACATAAAAATTATTTTTTGGTTTAAAGCAACTAAAATTCTAAATACTTCTAAAAATAATGCTCTATATAAGTCACATGAAATTTGCATGAAGTTGTTATGGCAACTCTATTTTTTAACAAAAAGAAATAACAGAAGTTTGTACTTAGGCAGAACTGATGGAACACCATCCTGCTGAGGATCTTAATAAAGTATAGAACCATGTATGCAAAATTATTCTTGTAGTTTTTATGTGTTAGTTTTACCAGCATACTCTTTCGGGAAAAGATACGATGTCCCCAGAAAGTACATAGTTACTATCACTTGTTAACATGACCTCTTTTATTTTCCTAGCTTTTCTTTGCCATAAAGTGAACTTGCCAAAAGTATTGCATATGGACTGTTGTCATTTTAATTTCTCAATATCAGGAGCAAAAATGGATCAACTCAACTCATCTCTACCAGCCAAAGCATCGCTGAGAAAAGGATCACAGGTGTAGATTATAATGGTGTCCTGGAAATACCTCCTTATTAGCATCAAATTGGTTTTAACATGACAGATTTCATTCCAACATCAGTGGCACAACACAAATGATAACATTATAAATTTGGTATTTCTATACTAAAAGGTTTCCACAACTTTAATGAAGATCACAGTCACTGGACACCCATGTTCCTTAATCATTCTAGCAAACAAAAGGCATCCACTTGTACTTCAGAGACTAGGGTTGGGGAAATGCTGAATAGAAAGGAAAGGCCACATTGCATATTGCTGAAGATCTCCATTTTAGAACACATATAAAGCCAGCAAAATCCTACCCACATTTTTTTCCTTTCCTTTTTCTCCCACATCCTCATCATGGTTTTCACAAAGTCCACTTAATCTTCAGGAGAACAAATGTCACCTGTGAGTCACTTTGCTTTGCTTCATTAATTATGCTTTGTATAGCTTTTTGCATATTACAGCCAAGAAGCAGGTTTGCTCTGGTAGCCACATAGAATTGTGATAGAAATGGCATGTTACAAGCAGCACTAATGTATAGCGATATCAGGAAAAAAATAAAAGAAAAAAGAAGAAAAAAAAAAATAAATGTGGCATTTTCCTCCTGAAGTTTAAATGAATAAGCCCCAAAGAAAAGTAATGATGTAGCAAAGAAATACTGTGAGCCAACTCTCTTTTAATGGAGACAAAAAAAAAGGAGGAAGAATAAATCAGTCAGAGCCCGCATTCCATTGATATTTCTAAGCTGTACTGAGGACTACTTTGCTCAAGATTGTGCCCAGCAGACAAAGACCCAAGTTAAGGGCAGAGCAAAGACAAACTGGCCAAAGGGAACTCCAGGAGGTACTGTGCCTCACTGCTTCTGTTTTACAGACTCAGGGGCAACCTTTTATTCAAGCTATTCAAAAAGCATTAACTCAGAGTCTCACCATCTCGTTTGAAAACTGTGACATCTTCTTAGAAGTGCAAATTCACAAAAATAATCTTCCTTTTGGTGTAAGTTGAACAGTGATTTCATTGAGTAACTGCCAATTTTTCTACTACACATTGTTAAAAGTAACAAAGAAGTATGAGGAGGAAAAAAGAAAAGAAAAGAGTTCATTGAGCTCAGCAAATTGTACAAAGCTGGGTCTAGAGAGTAGTTCATTTAGCCCTTGCAAAAACATTGGATTGCCTCCAATGCGGAGACTCTACAGACTCTTCATAGCAGTGCCAATATATCCAGGGAGGTTTGCCTTCCCTGGGAAGAAATGGGCATTTGTCTACCCATTTTGTAGCCCTATGAACACTACTGTTTAGACTGGTGACTGAGCTGGCACAGGTTATATGCACAGGCTGCCCAGTACCACCGGCATTAGAACGGATCCATGAAAGGGATCCACAGTGTGTGTCTATTCACCAGCACCCTCCCACCCCACCCCCAACTAAGAAATAGCAGGTACATGGCCTCTGTTTACTGTTAAACAGAACTATGAGAAAATGAGGAAATTTCAAAATTTGGTCTCAGAGAAGTGAGAATTCACATGGACAGGCAAATTCCTTCTGTGTGAGTAATGCACACACTCATTTTTGCTATGTCAAGAAGCACTGCCTCGTTATTTGTTGTGGAAATTTTAATTCTATGTCATAGGAGAAGAAGTTATACATGTATAAAAAAAGGATGTATCTTCAGCTAAGATTTATTTAGGTTCAGAAAATACCTATAAACTTTGCGCACCTTGAATCAAATTTATCTTCCACATCCGTTTGGAGAAAAGCAAAGTAGCAAGCATTTAATGGGAATGATTTTCTCCAAAGATTATCAATCAAAAAATTAAAAACTAACAAAGAAACAATGGGAAAAAACCCATTTGATACAGAAGAACTTATTCAGCAATACAGCCACAGTGACTGTGTCCTTGCTTTGGGCTGTACAAATACATAAAAGCTCGTCAAAATCCTGTCCTGTGGAAACATGTAAATTCTGCTGCCTTTGCTGCTGGCATCACTAAATCTGAACTTCACCCATACTGTGTGGCAGCCAGTAAATTTTCTTTTGTTCAGTAAGAAACAGAAGCCACAGTCCATTCACTAAGAATAGTGATTTGTATGGACATTATTCAAATGTTTGTCACCACAGAGGGATTCTTTTGGTGATGTATTTTCTCCCTAAGAGCATTTTGTACTACCTTTTTGAGAATATACTGAGAATTTTTACATGGTGACAGTCTATTTTCATGGCAAAAATACAAGTGGTTCTCCATGTGCACACTCCTACTCACTTCTGTACTTGCTTTTACCCCCTTAGGTACACCAAGGGGAAAATATACTACCTTCTCAAATCTACACAAAGAACAAGAAATCACATAAATATAGATCTACTATTCTTACATTTTTAAGATTGTTATAATGCATTCTATTTGAAAACTTTGCAACATAAGTGAAACTAAATTCATAACTTGATAATAGATAGAAGGCCATTAAGGAAAGACTGTATTGACTAGGGTTCATGGATCACATTCTAAGAAACAGCTCGTTTTATTTTAATCAAGTCTAACTTATAATCTTGGCTGCAAAACAACAGAATTAACTGGCAGAATAGAGGCAATTTATGATATTTTAGGGAAGCATCATGCTCTGATTTGAAAATGCACAGAGGTTCAGTGGACTCAATTTTACATTTAATTAAGGTGACTTCCAGATTGGACTTTTTAATTTAATAATCATCTAAACAAATGACTCTTTATTTTGTGCTAAAGTTCTTAATTTCAGTAATCTACTCTGAAGCTTAAAGCCACTCACACTGATATAGCAAAAAATTGTTTAATCAAAGGTTACATATGATGATAAATTGGAATGGCATTTGTTCTTCTGCCCTTTTAATGCAAGAAGAATAAGTGACCTTCTAATCAACCTGTCCAATGACTTCTTCCAGACCTCTACTTATTTTACAGGATATTACAGTTAAACAAAAATTACAATTACACAGAAAGCAGAAAACAACCATGAACAAAAATCCGAGATTTTAAGACTAAGGGTAGGGCTAGACAACCATAAAATGTAGTCATTATCTGACTGACAGTAAAGTAATAATAAATTGTAGTCATTACCCTACTGGGAGCTAACTAATGAAAGAGGTTGGTACCTATGATGAGACATGCAGATTTGGAAAGCATTAAGTGTTTCTGTCCAACATATTTGACAACGTGGAAAGGGCAGTGTCTGGGCACAATGGGAAGAAATGCACCTACCCTCGTCATGTACCTCACATGCCCACTCTCATTTGGTCTTTCTTGGGCTGCTGTTTCTATCCTGGTGTCAGAATAACTGGGTGTGGCTGAGGCCACTCCAAAGGCGGGGAGGAGGCCCCCGGAAGCACCAAGGTAAGGGTGCAGAAGGGTTGCCCAAAGGCTGAGGGGAGCAAGAAGGAAGGAGCAATACTTGCTTTTGGGATCAAGGCTATTTTCTACATCCCTGTGTACTTCACAAATGATGGAGTAATTTTCTTGCCCACATGACACAGTAATAAATCTAGAGAAATACCATTGGCCTGACACTGACTGTACAGGGGTGAAGAATCAGAATAATTAGTAAAGACAGTAAGTAGTATTTAAATCTAAGGTTTGAAGAACACCGCGCCAGTGTGTGCAGTAAACACACGTTCCTTATAGCTGCATAGCATGTGGAATCCTTAACTCTGAAAGGAAAAACAAAGGGTAGGTGAGATTGAAGTGACATAAAGACAGCCAGAAACAAGGAAACATCTCAGTAGCTGTCTCTACTATTTTCTGTCATCAATGACATACCTGTACAACATATGAGAGCGTAATCACAACGCTTTTTAGCTCATGCAGTATTCTTCATCTACAAAGAATTGCTAAAACTTCCAAGGAAAGAAAAGAGAATTTACCCAAACACTACAGTCTTAAAGGCATGGGGCAAGTTAAGGCTACTCTTATCAGTAATATGAAAATCCACTATTGCAATACCTTGACGTACTAGGAATTTAATTTTTTCTAAAGTGCCCTGCATCATTCAGTGACCACAACTACAACTCATTTGCCTCAAAAGTTTCCTGAGAATTGTCTTAGTTTATGAACCTCTATGAATTTCTTAATTGCTGCCAAATATTAATTGAAACAATTAACTGTGAAGAACACGTGGGTGCAAAAATATTAGTACCACATAACTCTTTCTACTTAAGAGGTCCTTACTGGATTATTGCAGAAACGCTCTGGAGTTCTAATTACCTATGGAAGTCCCACAAGGTTACTGCAGAACATGGTAATTAGACAGTTGTAATATAAGGTGTTAGCAGGGGATTGAGGATTTGTGCTAAGAAGCATGGTGCTTTCATGGCTATTTACTGTGCAGAGTACCAGAATTTAATGGATTTTGGTGGAAATCTCCAATGACAAATGTAGTTAAAAGGTGGGAGAAATATCTTAATAGGGATTCAGCAGCTGGTGAGGGAGAGTAGCTATACACCAACATGATCTTTAGATGAATAAAAATGACTCAAGTGTTAGGAGTTTTATAGAATTTTTAAAAATCCTGATCAAATATTAAATGCAAAATACTTTCAATTCTGTACACAGAGTGTTTCATACAAACAACAGTCCATTTGACCATTGCTCTATCACTGGTTAAAAAAAAAAAAAAGTTGCTTTGTGTGGTTGATAGCGCACAATGAAATGATGTGGCTGATGTTGTGTGCAGAAGCCTCTGATTCCCTAGCTCAAAGGACAAGGTCCCCAGTGGCAGAGTGGTGTTAAAGCAAAAGCTCAGGACAAGGTTCAAGCTTGTACCCCGGGCACTGCAGCAAGACGTTTGAACTATTCTGCTGTGACATCCCATTCAGTAGAAGCAATGCAGTATTACAAGTTTTTTAATACATCTCAATGTATGGATAAAACACGGACACAGAATGCTATTTAAAAACAATACAGAGCAGAATGTTATTTAATGATATTGAGATAAAGAATAAATTTGGAATACATGAAATTTAAATAAGTAGCAGTACTGCAAATCGACACTGATCAACAGAAGGGAAGAATGTGTTCCCAAGTGTTTCTGTTCTATGTGGCTCAGGCATTCTAAACATGACTGTAGTTCTGCAGCCATTCACATACACCATTACTGAGAAAACTTGACACAAAGCTCCAGCCCTTTTCCATCTTTACAACTCTGTGAAGTGGATATACAACCCTACAGATGGAAATCACTGGACAAAGGGGAAGGTAGGGGAGAATCCATCTGTAAACATCTTAACAGTTTACAAGACAGTTATAGTAACTCATTTGCTCACGGTGGCTAACATTCAATCAAAAAACCCAACCATCCACAATGCTATAGGAACAGTCTTCCACAAGACTGTCTGTGTAAAGGTGAAATTCACCTTAGCTGAGCATGCACCAAGGTTAGATCTCCTTAATTATAAGAAAGATAATATTGCCATTTAATCTTCTTTATACTCTCCTGTCAGTAAAATACACCTCTCCTCTTTGTACGTCAGGCTGAATAATATAAAGTTGACATAATTCTGAAGAACATCTAATACCTATTTTAATTTAACACCCCCCCCAATCCTGAATAGGTACAAATATTTAAAAGGTGTATATTCTGTAGCTATTATTTCACTTAGCAAATAATTGCAGAGATGCACAAACATCAGAAGCTTCTTTTATCACATATACAAATTCATATAAAAGAAAAATCAGAAAAGAATGCTCTAGATAAAACTTCCCTTAATGTTTTTAGCTCTTTTTCTAATCACAGCAAATACCTTTTATTACTCTGGTTCTGAGTACATGACCTTTTAACATATCATCTTGCTTACCTCTGTACATGGTTTGATTTGTGACAACAAAATCACAGTTACTTGCATTAGTTCATGATGGTGACTCATCTCCGTGGAATTTAAATCGTGGCTCTTATGATCCTGGCCCAATTAAAGCAAGTTTATTTTGTCATTTTTAACTCAACGTTAATTACGAGCTTGTTACCTTCTGCAGGTTGTTCTAATGGGATTGCTGTGTATCTGCCAAGATATGAAAATGCATGGGTGTCTATTTTTCCATGGATTGAGAAGAGATTATTCTCCCAGACAGAATTTTTAAAAAAAATAAAATGAAACAAGAGAAAGAAAGATGCACCCTGAATGACTGTTTCCTTTCAGAAAAGCAAAGGTCTTTCCAAACATTAAAGTAAGGAGTTAAAAGCAAAGACAGAAGGTTGCTGGGTTGACATTTCTTACCAAAGGACTTATTCTGAAAAGCTGATCTCTTTTCATTTGATATAAAAAGAATGGCCAAAGGACCAAAGGAACAAGAAGCCAGAAGGAATGACGAAACTGCATGAAAGCAGGAAGCAGGCTGAAGGCACACGTTTCCGCTAACACATGAAGCCACAACAGAAGGATGGGATGGCTGGAATTTTAATGCTAACAACAAACCTTCTCTGCTCAGTTAGCAATCTCAATAAAGTAGGGTTTTTCTCCTCTCTAAGGGATAAATATCTCACTTGAAAAAGGTTAGAAAATATTAATATATTCACTGAAAGTCACTTCTTTCATCCACTCAATACATGCATGCAAAAGTTTCACAGGCTTTTATGGTATCCACCTCTTAAAGCGAGAGACAGCACAGTGTGTCTCACAACTTTCCAATGGATGCTGGGAAGTTTTGTTTATTGACTTATTGCAGTATGTGAAGTGTAAACTGATTTTCTCGTTATTTAGATGTATCCAAAGCTTTCACATTCCAGGTAGTGACAAGATGTAACTGGCTAGCAGTCTTACTAAGTAACACATTTACACCTTGGGGAAATATCTTTCCATGGTATATACTGGAAGTGCTAATTGACTTTTATTTCCTAATAACTGTTGAAACTAATAAGTTGGCAGAAGCTGGTGATTTCAAAGAACTGTAAATTAGACATTAAGACATCTTTCAGATTGTCAAACCTATATGTGAAAATCTTTAAAAAGCAATTTTTAAGCTTTTGCCCTCTGGAATGAATTAATGAAGTCATCAATAAGTCAATCATAACTGTCATAATGCAGGATGTTGAGAATCTAGTAACATCATACCTGCAATTACTACTACTTTAAGTCATCAGGAAAGTAACGCAATTGCCTTTTCCTGCATCAGCAGAATGGCAGTATGGGAAAAAAAAAAAACCCCTGAGCTGTAGCTAAGACATTTAGGACATTTGACATTATGCCTCAGGAGCTGGACTTTTTTTCAAGTGATCTGACAATCTCCTCTCTCACCTTCCCATACCACACATTCACACAATTTCTTAACACATTGACTGACTATGCAGAGAAGTAAAAATTAAAATTATCACAAGATCAGAGGAAAAAATAAGCAGATGGAGAGAGAAAAGACTCCTGATAAGTATCTAAGGGAATGGTGGATGTAAGAATTCATAATTCATTAGATAGCAGAGAATCCACAAAGATAACTGACCTTAAAATGATTCTGTTGGGAGAAATTTTTCACTGAGTGTTTGTATGTTTTTAAGATATCACAATCAATTGACCAGGAATCACAAACCCCAGGAAAACCCTTCTATGGCTTCCTGCAGTTGAGAGAAATCATTGTAATGCCAAGCCTAATGCAGTGTCAAGAACAGACCCCTTCTTCAAAAGTTCACAGAATCACAGACTGTGCTAAGTTGGAAGGGACCCACAAAGGTCATCAAGTCTAACTCCTTGCTCTGTACAGAGCCATCTCCAGGAGTCACACCATGCGCCCGAGAGCATTGTCCAAACACTTCCTGAACCCTGTCAGGCTGGTGCTGACCACTGCCCTGGGGAGCTGTTCCAGTGCCCAACCACCCTCTGGGTGAAGAACCTTTTCCCAATATCCAACCTAAACCTCCCCTGACACAGCTTCAGGCCATTCCTTCGGGTCCTGTCAATGGGCGCCACAGAGATTGGTGCCTGCCCCTCCTCTCCCCCTCACGAGGTAGCTGTTGATGGCAATGAGACCTCTCAGGTCTCCTCCAGGCTGAACAGACCAAGTTACCTCAGCTGCTCCTCATACAGCTTCCCCTCAAGGCTCTTCACCATCTTTGTTGCCCTCCTTTGGATGCTCTCTAATCACTTTACATCTTTCATATATTGTGGCACCCAAAACTGCCCCCAGCACTCAAGGTGAGGCTGCCCCAGTGCAGTGCAGATCAGAGCAGGACAATCCCCTCCCTTGCCCGGCTGGCTAAGCTGTGCCTGATGCCCCCAGGACAGGATTTTCCCTCCTGGCTGCCAGGGCGCTGCTGGCTGAAGTTCAACCTGCCAGTGACCAGGATCCATGGTGCTGCTTTCCAGCATCTCACTCCCCAGCCTGTCCATACATCCAGGGCTGTCCCATCCCAGGTGCAGAACCCGGCACTTTCCCATGCTGAACTTCATATGATTGGTGATTGCTCAGCCCTCTCATTTGTTGAGGTCTCTCTGCAGGTTCTTCCTGCCTTCAAGGGAGTCAACAGCTCCTCACAGTTTTGTATCTTCTGTGAACTTGTTGAGTATCCCTTCCAGTTCTGTGCCCAAGTAATTTAAAAGATTTTGAAGTGCACAGGGCCTTGGGTGGAGCCCTGTGGAACCCCACTAGTGACAGGTCCCCTGAGTAACAGTAACAGTCTGATGTCACCCCATTCACTAAAATTCACCCCATTACTATCCCACAGGGCCACTGGAAATGGTGACATCAGGAAATATGATTGGGACCCGTGCACTTACTGAAAGGGACAGCTTGACCATATTAAACTGGGCTGTGTTTCATTCACTCCATCGGTTCTGACTCATTCAAAGGCCATTAGCAGTCACAAAGCTGACTGCTGACTGTTTCCCTATTCAGTGGTTATAATTAGAGTGGAGGTGGTAGATGATAAAAGCAGGGAAGATGCATAACAAGACCAAAGAACAGAGTAAAAGATAAGGCTGGCCAATGGAGTTGAAAAGGGGATGGAAAGAAAATTAGACACTTCATGCTGCAAAGCAATAAAACAGTGAGTGTCTGGGAAAGAAGAGAGAAAAGAAAACTGGTGGAGTTCAATCAGGAATGGAGAGGAAATGGCCCAGTAAGAATAAAATGAGGCACAGAGCATACATAAAGAGAGTTACATGGGAGGGAGTTAAAGAGTGGAAAGATTGTCCCTGCACTGAGGACATCAGAAGATCTCAGCTGACTAAAGGTGAACAAAAAAACCCACAAAGGAGTGGGAGAGGGACAATGAGGGAAACAATTAGATGTTAAAACTGAAGAATTAAAAAACACTTGCCATTTAAATATTGCAGCAAACTCGAGAATAAACACTGCAACAGAGCAAGCTGAACTGGCAAGATCAGAAGGTGCACAAAAAGGATGCCAAGTCGTATCACCAAGGGACTTCAGGATGTGTGCACATTGGCGTGATGGCATGGCTTTTAGGATGATCTACTCAGTGTTAGATATACCAGCACGTACTCCTTTGACTTTTCCACTAAGTAACTCTGCTTATAAAGTATATAAAAAAAGCCAAGTAAGGTACAATTCATGTAAGTGCACCATAATCCTGTAGAGTAATCAGACACAATAAAATTTCTGTTAAAAAAAAAGTGCAAGCAGTAAAGTAACAGAATTAAGTCCATTTTCAGTTTATGCTCTGAAGTCTATAGGCCTGGTATCACATCTAACGTGTAAATGCAAGTTTTAAAATCATTTCAGAAGAAACCTGAAGTACATTTGACTATTTCATTAATGGTCTATGCTCTTGGCCTGAAACACATGGGCATACAGAACCAAAATACTTAAGAATCCCTTTAACAGCAATTTTTGAAATCAGCATGTCTTTCCTAATGGACAATTCTTTCAGGACTACATATTTCATTGATGCTTCCATCTATCACCAATGTTCTTTCTCCCAGCTAGACCCCTATTCAGAGCTCCCTTATTCATAACTAAGACAGACTTCCAAATTTCTAACACATTATTTTTCCCATGTGAAACTGTTTTAGTGACATAATATTAACAGTTTTGCAAGCCTTAGCTCCATTCTGGGCACTGTAGCACCATATAAAACAGGATTTTTTAGATGTGTATGCCATTTTCCCCTAGAACTGACATCTAAGGTAACAAAAGTCCTTTCCCAGACACCAAGGATTTTATAAGCATTATCAGTAATGTAGTTGATTGCATTATTTGCAGAGAATATTCACCCATTTACAGTGAAGAAATAGACAGATGCCATGCTGACCGCTTCAGAGAGCAGGAAAGGACTATTAGAAATGGGGGTCCTAATAGAGCTATTGTGTCCCATTTCACTTCTAACAACTGTGATCTCTTTGTGTCCTTCACCAGGGTTTCCAAGATGCTAACCACTCAGAGCTTAATAGGCATATAGATTCTCACTAGCCAGCAAAATTAGGTGACAGAATAATTTTCTACCAACTTTTTCTTGTGCTTATATTTATCTCAAATGTAATTCTCACAATATATAATGATATTGCAGTTTTGCTTCTGTTTTTCATAGATGTTTAGTGACTCATCCAGTCATCTTTAAGTCTTGCAACCCTATGCATTGTTTGATTCAACTCCCTTCGCATATATTAGTACGCTTCTCACTGAATCTCTGTCTTTTAAAAAATGTTTTGCACAGTCTTATAAATTACATCTTCTTTTTTTCCCCCAATGAAGATTTTCTTCAACTGCCTTTTAAATTTCTGGTGGAGATTCAGGCTTACAATAGTAAGGACCAATAAACCTCCCCTTGAGCTAGACTGGCAAACGAACCCTTGCTCTATGTTAAATGCATAGGTTTTAAGTAAAGCAGACACAAATGTGAAGAAGCGATGAGCTCTAGAATCAAATATAATTTATTCCTTAAATGTAGTTTTAGGGCATGGGAGAAGCATCATTAAGAAAAGATAAGACAAAAATAAGGAAGTAAAGACCAAGTAGTCCAGAAGAAAAGGTGAATTGATAGTGCATGCAAAATTAGCAAATTGGCAGCTATCGGGTAAAACTAAGGAGGTGGCTTAAGAAAGCAGCCATTCTACAAAGGGGAGAGGCAATCACAGCAAAACAACAGCTGCCTGAAAGTCCCCTTCATTTTCTCAGAGAACACACATTGGCTTGGACATGTCTCCAGTCTTCACCCTGAAGGCCAAGAGGTGGAGACAAGAAAGAATCAGCTACACTGCAACTTTTCCCAGAGTGGAGTGATCACACTGAACCACACTGTTGTGACCCTCTGAAGAGTACAGAAGAAGGAGATACTGCCAATTCCATGCCTTCTTCCTGCAGCCAACAGTCTTTTTTTTTTACCTCTGTAGCTGTTCCTACTGGCTGGAGTCCACTACTGGCTTTCCTCTATGTTTGCTTATTTGTCTTAATATTTATTCTCACCTTCATTCCTCTTCCTATACCTACATGAGTTTTACATTACATTTTACAACAGTTTGGTAAAACGGTTTGGTTTGGGGTTTGGGGTTTTTTTAATAAAATGTGTAAGAATTAACAAAACAACAAACAGAAAAAAAAAAAAAGAGCAGAATATTCCACAGGAGGGGAAAGAGTATAAGCATAAAACACTAAAAAAATCTGAAAATTAGAGGCAGAAACTCTTACCACAACTGACCCACTTACATTTTGATGTTAAATGTTTATAGTTTCTAACTAGCCAGTAGTTCAGTTCTGACATAACATAAAGAATCATACCCAAATGACTTCACCTGGAGTTGTGAAGAAATATTTTAAAAGAAAATATAACTTCATTAAATCAAGTAGCAAAAGCAGTATGACAATTTCTGAGATTTTTTGACTTCTAACCCAAAAGCTATACCTTTCCGTGTATACGTATATGCATATGTGAGTGTATACACATGTATTCTGCTTGAATATACATGCATACTAGTCCCTCACACATACAAATATTTATGTTTATATAAAATGCATAACATGACTTCGTAATGGATAGAATAAACAGTGGCAAAACCATGAGGGAGCTATGCAAGTCATCCTAACTGAGCAATATTAAGCCATAAAATGCCATCATTCATCCTGTATTCTATATATATTTTACAAATATATTCCTATAAAAATGTTAAAAAGAGTTTTACAAATTTTATTAGCATTATTTTTCACATCCATCTGCCTGCAGAACCAGGCTCCCTTAGTACTAAGATTCCAACTGTAGAGGGCCCTGAGGGAGAGGAATAGTATAATATTTTTTTAAAACCTCTCAAATTATGCAAAGTAGATTTCCAACACATAAAAAGTGTCATAAGCTTAAAGTCTGCTGTGAGCTAAAAGCGTGTGCCAATGGAAATCGAGGATTCTTCCCTAAGAGCATAAAGTTTCCATTTTCATTCCTTAGATTTGCAAGATATTTCTAATTGGCACCAGCACTGAACTGTGCCCAGACCTGCTCTTCGACAAATCTAACTTTTAGCACTACTTATGCACATTCTGAGACGACAAAACCATGAAAAAAAAAAAAAAAAGTTTCTCTTCCAAGTTGTACTAAAACCTGTGCAACTTGATATTCTTTAGAGGTCTGGGGTTGTAAATGCACTCCACTTAAGTCCCACTGGGACAAGAGCAGGGGAGTTGATTAACGTGGCTGTAAATGCACACAACTTGTAAATGATCGCACGAATACCTAATACTTTACACAATGTGACACACAAATACAATAAGTGACCTTTTCAGGGTTCAGAGTGGCTGAGCAGGTGCACGAGGGAAATTGCACACAGTGGTATTTGGGAGCAGCCACACAGGGAGCTTATTGCACAACCTGACTTTAAATTTGCCCTCTTACATATAGGCTATCAACACCTATTATAAATAACAAAC
Organism: Entomyzon cyanotis; assembly: GCA_024500445.1. Taxonomy (NCBI): domain Eukaryota; kingdom Metazoa; phylum Chordata; class Aves; order Passeriformes; family Meliphagidae; genus Entomyzon; species Entomyzon cyanotis. The sequence continues at coordinate 1,554,857 of JAKEPQ010001015.1, read as the reverse complement.
AAAGCCAGAGTTTTAGCTTATACACATGGAAATGGAAACAAGTGTTTTGGCAATAAATTTTTCAGCTCTGGCTTTGAAAAAATGAATTAAGGCTGTTAGAGAAGGGCAGTTTCCAAATGCCTCAAAACGCCTGGAAAATCTCATTTCTCCATGGGCAAGAAAAAAGCTGTTTTAAGTCTAATACACAAAGTCACTTACAAAAAATAGAGAAGGTGCCTTGTGACAGAATTTAAGAACATACAATATGTGCTTAGGAGAATTGTCTTTCATAAATACATTGATAACTACTTTTAATTCAACTTTAAATGCAATAATTCACCCTTAGTTTGATTGTAATATTATTTTGCTTTCAGTTGTGATAATTTTATTGTTATATATAGATATTCAGTATACAGTGGGGTGACTGGATTTGAACTACTATGTAAAGCTATTCACTAGTGGATAAAAAAATTCAGAAAAATTCATTGATTCATATTGAAAGAACTATCAGAGGAAGATTTGGTCAATATAGTAAAATTTACCTGATAAAGCTAAATAATGTATGTACCTTAATGAATGAATTAAAAAATTGAATGCAAAGCTAAATAAGATGTATTTGTACATTTGAATCCATTATCTTCCTGATATAAAATTTTTATCACAATAAAGTTAAGAAGGCACAAAGTGAAAGCAAAATACAGATATGTATATATACCTGCACATATATGAAACTTGACAGACAAGGATCAGAAATGTAAATCTAGAGTAATTTTAGTTGCTTTTCTAAATACTCAAAGCAAGATAAGCCAGGACTACTCTTTGCAGGTACAAATCATTGCATTACATTTTGCTTAGATTTGCCCAAAATTTTTGGGTGTAAGTCTATGTCTACATGCTGCCAGATCAGCAGTTTGTAAGTGGGAGGCTGAAGCAAGCCAAGATTTCAGTGTTATCTCTTCCAAATTTTTCTGGTGCATTAGCAATCACTTTCTGGCTGCAAACAATACCATACTGTATGTGTCATATTGTTAGTACTATGCCTTAATTTCAGATGTAAAACTGCCTCTCAAAATAGAGCAGAGACTGAATTAAAAAAAAGTCATCCTATCAGAACTGTGAGAAACTAGAAAAGACAGAGGGCCATATTTTCAGGTTCCTTGGATATATCACAACATATGGTATAGAGAACATTTTATATTTAAAACCTCTCCAAAATACTGAATTGTCATTCATAAGAAGACTCTTCTGTGCTTTTGAATTCTGAGGACTAGAATTTAATCTCATTCTGTCTTTATTGTTGGCATAAATCCACATTTTCCAGTAGTACCTAAGAGAAAAACTTTATCTAAGAAATATCCTTTGTTTACTGGTCTCTATTGAAATGGCCAGGAAGCTACCTACATGCAAAACCCATCTTTTTGAATTTGGGAGACTTGTGTTCTTGGGACAAATTAACTGCACAGAATTTCAATGTTACGATTAAAACCAGACAGTTTTCCCCATAACAGGTACTTTTCCATTTCAGTATTTAAATGACTACCCTTTTAAACCTTGGAGAAGTATGTTAAGCCATGAGTATTTTAGTTTATATTCTCAAACACCAAGATGTATCCCAAACTCACATTAGACTCATTGCGAGCTGTCCATCAAAACCCTGGCATTTTAAAAATATGTAACTCAGGTAATAGTGGGATAAAAAGTTAAACTTTAGAACACTGTTCTTAAAGGACTATAAAGATTTCTAGTACAAACACGTTCTCTCAGTTGCAACTTAATATTGCTTCCCAATATTTAACCTATGACAGAACATGAATTACATGGTACTTTTAGTTACCATAGTTAAAGCAGTAACCATCTTTGAGAAAAATCTTGGTCACACACCAGTCCTGATTTCTGGAATACCAAAAGTGTAAGTATAAATCTCCTTAATATTCTATGAAATATCACTTCAATTGTCCTACTTTCCTTTCAATCTGTGCAAACTGATTATCAACTGCATTTAGCTGCTTTGTGAAGGATACAGAAAGTGATCTTAACACACTTATAGCAGCCACAGGAGGATCATCCTAAAGTTAGGAAACTCTCCCAGTGCAAGAGGAGCAGATCTGAATATCCTGAATTTCGTTGTCACAGTCTGCTGAATGACATTCCTTATACAACTTGTATGGCATCTAGAGAACAAAACCAGCATGGAGGTATCCCATTCTAGAGGAATACATCTCTCACCAAATTTTAGTTAATGTCTAGGCTCCAGTAAATCTAAAATGAAAGCATAGGTTAAACCATCTTACGTTTGCTCTAAGGTTGGACCTTGCTATCAGTGCTAAATTCCAATGTTGTGCTGCTTCCATCTCTAATTAGAGAGCGAGACATCTATCCACTGTGTTTTATATATATATATATATATATTTAGTTCTACAAATGCTGTGAATGCCTACTATTTTGTAAACAAAATTTGAATAATACAATAAACTGGAGGTTGTTTTCTCAAAAGGGTATTATATGTCAAATCTATTATAGGATGCTGCTTAACTGGGACTTAAAATAAACACAGTTGAACAAAAGAGGGAAAACACTTTCATGAGCTTTATCCAGTACATGAAATTCACTATTATGCTTTCTGTGCATTTCAGTAGTCATACAATGCATGAGGAGTCGAAATTACTTTTGAATAAAATGCGTTTTGAAACAATGTGTTTTTCAGTTTAGGATGTATTTCCAAAAATGCTGTAAAAATGCAAGAAAAATTGGTTTACTTGGAAATAATAAAGCAGTTCATGGAATCGGTCCATCTTGATGACGTTGATGCTACCTAGCAATGAGGTTGATGTATGAAAATTTCTTTATCCAGAGAAGTATGCAGGTCCATGCATAACCATAAGCATTTGAATATGAACCAACCAGGTTAAGCGTGTGCTAATTATGCATGTTCCTGTGCAGAAAAGCAATATTCCTTTCATTGGTGAAGGACCTAATATGATCAGCAGAAACACCAGAGTTTTCTGAAATGAGGGAAACAATGGAGTGAGCTGCAGGTTACCTGCAATAAGAGCTATAAGTAAAAGATGTGGGAGTTTGAGGTTACCCCAGGATGAAACACAGCAATGTGTACAGAATGATATAAGAAAGCTCTCTTAGAATTTCTTCCTCTTTTTTATTGTGGAAGACATCCAACTCAGGAACAGAGCTTCGGTCCCTTAGAGGAAAGGTTTAATTATAGGGATAATGTGACTGTTTTGTCCTCAGCTTTTGATGCTGTTTCTTTGATTGGAAAAGGGTTTCATGCAACACCCCCATAAATCCTGATGAAGTCAGGAGGAGGTACAGAGGCTATGACCAGTCTTTCAGAGAAATACACTAAGATTTTTTTATTGAACAATATTTTACTTTTTTTTTGATAATGAAAATATTCTAAATGCTGAGAGTATTTTGCATTTTTAGCAATACACCATAATTTACTTTGTAAGAAAATACAATATCAAGAAATTGATTCTTCAGATAATTCCTCTTGACTAGATTTTTTATTATGAAAATTCTACTTATCATTAAATAGGGTAAATATATGAGTTGTAAATACTTCTGCCTTGAGGTATTTTCTTCCAAAAATGATTTCTAACTTTTTAGAAAACCAAAAACTAATTTCTCAAGTGGACTTCCATAGCACTTAAAAATGCACAGCAAATACAGAGTCACACTAAGTAAATTCAGGACAGTGTAAATGACAGTCTATGGAAACTAGTCTATGAATTCTTGATTAAGGAAAAACCCAGAATAAAAAGGCCCAAATTGAGAGTGGGAAGAATGTATTCTAGTAGAATAAGTAACTCCCTGTGGACAGACACACACTGTAAAAAATCACTTATTTTAATTCTGACATATATTAGACATTCAGTTCTCTTGCTAGTAACTAGTTATGGCCAAAATATGCAATTCATTATTCATACCATCATAAGAGAAAACCATCACGTCCAGTGCAAAGATGCTAGGGAGTTTCAGACCGGAAATGTGCTACAGCTTTTAATAACTGCTGACTAGATTTAGCTTGATTCATTAGTGGCCTCAAAACTCCCTATTCAGTGTGCCATATAGAAATATGGCTGCTTGCACTTTACCGCTCATCTTCCTGTTGAGAATTCTGAGAAGATGGATGTGTTAAAGCAAAATAAAGTTTGAAGCCCTTATAGAAATACTAGAGTACTGGACAGAAAATTTAAAAAAACCCTCACTGCATTAATAACACTTTTGCATTGTCTTTGTTTGTTATTTTGAGATGGTGGGGTGTTGGGTTTTTTAAAAATACATTCTCGAGCATATCAGATCTGCACAGAAAGACAAAAAATTCACACTACATATCCCAGAGGCTAGAATTACTTCCTTCCCAAGTAAATAATTAGGCAGATTTACAAAATGCACATTATTTTCCCGAGTGAATGGAACGGCTCCAAGCGATTAAATACATAATTAGGTTGTTTTTCTAAAATGCTTATTATTTACCTGAGAGTCTCACCATAGACTCCTGGTAAATACTGCCTCCCTGCTAGCAGTTATTACCAAAAACTCCTTCATAATTTCCAGCCTTCCTCCAGCAGTGATATCAACAGAGGATATCATTTGGGGCCACGGATCATGAAAAGCAAAATCTGACTGCGCCAGGCAGCCCATTCAAGTGACAAGCTGAGCTTCCTTTGTACCTGGCATGGCACTCTTTCATTTTCCAAACACACTAGAAAGCAAACAAAAGGACTTTTTAGGACTTTAGTTCATGTTTTAGCTGGCCAGAAATTCTGCTGAAGGCTGTGCGTGTGAGTGTTTACATGCATGCATGGCTACAGAGGAAAAGAGAAGAAAAAGCCCAAGTTCTGATTAACTGTTTTCTACCTGGAAAGGATAATGAAGGAAATGTGCTTGTCAAAACCCAAATAATCAATATAACCAAATAACATTTGAGCCCCCCATCCCATTTGATGTAGGGTTTTCTTTCCCAAGCAGCTATCTTTGGCCAAGTTATCAAAGCATACCAGCCTTCACTTGTAACTCCTCTCATTGCCTCTCTCCAGGGGACACACAGCCACAGTGCCAGGCATTCAACATGTGAATGTGAATATTCCTGTTCACCAGGTAGGAAAGAGAAAGGTCAGGCAATAGGACCTAGCTGGTTCTCCTAGGCAGCCAAGGAACAATACCAAAAGCCCTTTTTTCCTAGTGATCACAGACAAAAAAACTGACCCTCAGAAGCGACCTTTTTTCATCACTCCACCTCCAGAGTCAGTTTTCCTTATGCTTTCATCTGCCCAGAGGCCTCACTGCTTTGTGGTCCTTACAGAAGAGATCAAGAGTGACTAGAATCTCAATTAGAAAAAAAGAGGGCAGGAGACAGAAAGGTATAACAAGGTGAGGGAGAGAAAAGAAAGACAAAAGGATAAATGAAGAGCAAGAGAAAGAGGTGGAAAAGAATCAGAAGGCGTGCCAGCAATATTTAGGGATCGGCAAATAAGGCAACAGAGATGGGCAGACAACAAAGGGAACAGCAGTGAAGGACAGAATAGAAAATATTTTACTTCCCAGAAATTAAAAAATAAATGTATCATGAAAAGAAATAATGTAGAGTCAGGATAGGCATATTCTTGGGGAAAAATAAAAAAAGGAACAAATAGAGAAAGAATCAGAACAACTAAGCAGGAGAATTTTAATTGGCATACCTTTGTCACTATATGTCCCAGTTGTGTCATTTGTCTGGTTTTTAACACCTTCAGGTAAGCTAGTTATGTTTTACCCATAGCTTTACACATATGTTTTACATTTATATGTTTTATATAGATATAGGTGAATTCACAGTCACAAGCAAATACCTTAAATGGGGGTGAGAATTTCTTCAGATTTCCGATTTGGTATAAATACAGTAAAAGTCTGTCCTGAACATTTTGGTGATTTCTGTCTAACAGTAAAAGCACTCTTGAAGCACTGGTGTCTCATGCAGTGTTAGCCACGAAGCTGAAGGTGGAGTAGCTGAGGTGCTCACCAAGTGGCAAGAACTGCACACTTTGCCAGGTCATTGCCTTTATAGCAGTATCTCATTTTTTATGAAGTTTGAAAAGAGACATCTAGGGCAAAGGGGAACAGAGAAGAGAAGAAAACAGGTACTGACTGACAGGCAGATAGTGTGCTTGCAGTCACACACCAGGATGCTGATAGATGGTCTCAGTTTCAAATACAATTGTTTCCTAACATTCTCATCTCTGTTACAAATAAATAGATTATAGGATGCATCTTAGTGCTTCAGTCTAGGCATGCTCAAGGCACCTAAGTCTTAACACTCCACATATTATATAAACTTATGAATGTAGTCATATTACAACTTATTATTTATTTTGAAATTTATGCACGAGCATTTGCAGTAAATAAGATATGCAACGGTATTGACAGAGAAAGCATGAATATTCAAACTTAAATTGTTAGTGAAGGACATGACTAACAATGGTCTGTCAAGTTTCACTTCCACAGGTGTTTCAGAAATGGGAAAGTCTTATAAGAACTTAATTCACCCTTATTAAAACAATGTATGAGTAAAACATATATTTCACTGTCATTCTCAACTCACGGTATCTCATATGCCTTATTTATTCCTACCTTGGCTATGAAGCAGACTGAATTGTGTACTAGAAAAATCCCTTTTTAGAAGGTGTCCCTGATTCTGTCCAGCTGTGCTTGACAGAATCACCTAACTGCATGCTCTGATGTTAGTTTCCTTACAGATGTTTTGGTAAAAAAAAATATTGCAGTAAATATAAGGATATTAAGTTGCTCTGGAAAATCCTATTGTCCTATTAGTTTCACTGAAATCATGAGGTTACATTGGTTTTAAAACTGGAAAATGAAACATAAACATTTTTGACTAGCCAAAATTTATCAGGCATCAAAGCAAAAAAGCTAACTGTAAGCATCCTAATAATTTCTTTATAAGAGCACATTAAAACTTACCATCTGCTTAAGCACATATATTTTCTATTTTAAAGAATCTAGACTTGTTTTCAAATAAGACCATTCTCTTATCATACAGTGGTGAATCTCTATAAGCAACAGATAATTATAGTTAATAATTTCCATGCTTGTATGAAGGGAAAAGGTAACAAGGCCACCAAATGACAGTAGATGACATGATGGCATTTTTACCATGAACATGGATTCGCCATGGGCCAGAATGAGAATACTGTTATTGCATGCAGACCTGTCGCTGTTGAGCGGCTAGCTGAGGAATGACCCAAGGTCTCAGACAAGGAAAGAGAGAAGAGAGCTCTATTGTTTTGAATTCCATATATATAGAGTTTACAGAGGTCACCCAGATTGGTCAGCCCGAGACCTCCCCCTAGGCCCAATTGGCCAAGCCCGAACTGACCCAATCCGGAGAAGTTGTTTGCAAAACATCCAAACTTTATCTTGTTTATGAAATATAGCAAAATGTTCCCACGGGAAGGACCTGTGCTAGCCACACAGACCTGTCATCCATCTTCAGTTTAATTCACCACTATATTGGACTGTATTTGACTCAGATACACAACCAAAATCTCTTTCCTAAATTACAAACCTTATCTCCTTTCCCCCATTTATTTGTTGTCTTGAAATACATTTTTGGGGAGATAGAATTTATTGAGAAGTTTGAACCACGTTACTTTTTATAACCCTCACTTGCACCTACATTTTGCAATCATTTGACACATCTGCTATATCAAGAACAAATCTGATTTAAGAGTTTTAATAAGACCTTGCATCAATAAATTATAACAGATTGGTGATTATTAGTATTATTTATATGCAATATTTTTGTACCCCTTATAATGCTGATGTCTGCTTCACAGGGATTAATTATTTCATAATTTTGTCTAAGTAGTAATATAGAAAATGTCAAAAAGAAAATTAGATTTTCACTTCCCAGACACAGAAATTTAATTAAAGTCAGCTCCTTGTTGAAGGGGAATGTCCTTAGCTGGTTCTGTGATATGGGAGCACCTCTACACGCTGCCATGTGGGGGACCAAGGCTCAGAAAGCGTCTCAGGGAATATTAATCACTAGGCTTCGGAGACTAAACACATGCTGAATGTGCCACAGTTGGTCCCAGCAGGTTATTTATAGAGTATATAAGTTTGCAGACAGCAATGATTTCTTATAAAGGCTGCTGCTTGCACAGCCCACCTCAGGGATGGCATTATACTGAAAGAAACCCTCTGCTTAGACAAAAACTGATCCATTAGGAAATCTCTAATTATCCAAACATGAAAGGTCAGCTGCCCCTCATGCTGCATGAGTGTAAGATAAAGACCTCAAACAAATTCCAGTTGTAAAAATCAACATCTTCAGTCTGAGGGACATATTGAGGACAAAGAGGTGTCTCCAGTATGTGGAAGAACAGTCCACATGCAAACTACCGAATTACTGTCATGGAAAGCTAAATTTCTATCCTTATGAGACAAACTGGAGGCATTATTTACTCATTTTACTTCCCCCGCTCTTTAGATATTTTTGTTTCATGCCGTGAATAGTCACTAACCCTTCTCCTTAATTCCCAGCCTCTTTGGCCTCTCTCAGTTCCTTCCCTTTATCATCCCTCTTTCCACTATTCCCTGTATTATATTATTCCTTCCTTCTATTTATCTCAGTTGTTCCCATCTTTCACCCAGAGACTTCCTTATGAGCATCAACTGCCTATGGACTAAAATGGGAGCTCTGAGCAATACCAGCATGGACAACTAAGTGTAGTCCTGGTTCAAAGCGAATCTGCAGCCATGAATGAAAACAAAAGTTTCTTTTTCAGGAGCTGACCCTCTTTTCTTAAAAAATATGTTTTTTCTGGAGAAGACAGGCATTAAGGAGATACAGTCAAAATCATTGCACTTGCTATAACAGCATTACAAAAGATGAATTAGAAAATAGCTTGAATTAAAACCCCACCCAAGGAGTTCAGGGTAAAGTTGGTGACTAATAAAACTGTATGACTTGAATTTACTGTTCATGTATGTGATGATTTTTCTTGATCAGATGGCAACTTAAAAGTGACTTGTCAACCACATAGCCACATCAAGTGATCATTCTAAGGTGAACTAGTATGAGCAGAAGCGCTTTCAGCCAAAACAAATACCTTTTATTTCCAAAGTCACAGCTGCCACTGACTCCAGCTGAGACAAAAATTCACTTCTGCTTCAGCCAGACATAGAAATGTGAAAGACATATAGACCCCTCTGCACACGCTTCTACCACTGCTCCAGTATGTTTATTCTAGGTTGACACTGGCCAGCTCTTTTCATAGGACAAGAAGTGTGCTTTGAAAGTTCATTTCTTGTTCTTTTTAAAGTCAATTAATTTCTATGCAAGATTTTTTCATTATCTCTTGTCCTTCATTATTGCTAACCAGATTAAGCCTATGTGCACTGTCATCTCTATGCAATTTGCAACTGAAATATATTGCAATAGAAGGACGAGTGAGAGATAAGAGAGAAAAACACCTATGGGTAAGAAATCTCATGCGAATTTAATTATGGACACTCAGAGTTCTGTAAGTATCACATTATAGGATTTCACTGTAGTTGTTCCCAGAGAAGAATCCAATGCCTGCTTCAAATAACCATGGGATCAAGCTCTGCTTGTTCTATAGATTTGGAGGCTGTTTAGACAGGAAGTTGGCAATCTGTCACCACAGAAACAGCACAAAGACTTGAGGGAACAAACCTCAGATGTCACTGCTTGAACTTCAGTCAACACTGAAAATGGAAATGAAAGAGCTACTGTGACTTTTAACCATGTCCTTTGAGCTAGTCTCATGAGCACTTGATACACTGTTGGTTCATGTTTATTTTATGACCACAGCAAGAGGAGAATGCAGAAGACCATAAAAAATTCTTCACTAAACTACTTCAGGAAACTTCCACAAATTTAACTAATCCTTGTGAGTAAATATCTGGTTTATCTATATGTTTTTGGTTCCCTTCTCTGTCAAAGTCTGTTTCTCTATGCTCAGATATTTCATACCAACAAGAAATTACAAGAAGTTTATAGCTGTCAAGAATTTAACACTCCTAAATATTAAATTTAAAGAGCTCTTTGCATGAATCCCTAAAGCTGCAAATGTGTGTGCTTTCAATCTCTTTTATTCCTCTAATAATCACCCCCATTTCCTGAAGTTTGTGATTTCCTGAGATATCTCAAATGTGTTTAAGCAGGGTTATTGGAGCACACAGATTTCAAAACTGTTGACCTGTTGAGGCTTCACACCAGGCAACTCTTATTTCTTATACCAACTGGTTCACTTTAGGCCCCACCAAGCTATACAATGCTTCTACGTTACATTCTTGAGAAGGTTCTGTTCACAGACCACTGACCTTCACTTTAAAACCCCTTGCATACACACACCATCTGAAATTTATTGGAGCCTTTGTCCACACCAAATAGTGTGATCAAATCAAACACAGTTTTCCTGCTCTCTCTTACTTGCAAACTTTACTTAAGCTGTTCATTCTCCCCTTTTCTACAAGGATATTAGGATTTTGAAAGATGATTCGGAGATTCACGACTGCATTGACATACTGCTATTATGCAAATAGCACATAATGTGGATAAAAAATTTAATCTAACCCTAGAAGCTTTCCTTCATTGGAATGCGGTTCTTGACACTATTTATTATACTTTAAAGATTTAGTCCTTTTTATTAGCAGTTCCATACACAAATTGAGGTAATTCTCCTTATTTATTTATATATCTGTGGTAAAATCAGATTACTTCCAGATACAATAGTGTTTTACAGTCATCAGGAGAACTGCATCCTTTATCTGGATTCTTTTAAAATACATCACGCATACGATTACTCATAAGAAATAAAGTGATGCAAAGACATTTTTGCAAAGTGCCTAGGGCAGTGTAAAACCTTGCCCTTCCTTGGCATCACCAGCTTTTCTACTACCAAAGACCTGTGGAAGCCTATTTTACACTGGGGACCAAGACTCATAATGCTGTAATGCTATTTTAAAAGTGCAACTGTGTTCATAGGAACAGTAGGTTTTTAAATGGGGTAATACATTGTACATTTGTATACAATTCCTGCTTTGAGGTAATGCTATAAGATTCTTTGCCCTGCACAGTATCTAAATAACCATAAATGATTTTTCATGCATATGCAAATCCATCCCTCTAAGCACCTTATTAATTATTTCAAAGATACTTGGAGGTCACCACTCATGGAAATTTCTATGCAAGAAGCCTCATTAATACAAGACACCACACAGAGAGATGGGATAGATTTTTGTTGCTATTTAACAAGGGCAGAGAGTATAATCTGTAACATTTACTTTTTTATTTTAATGACCAGTGAAATTCAGCCAGCTCCTATCTGCAAGTCCTTCCTCTGAGCTGGTGCAGTGGGTTTGAGTGGTGGGGCTGCTGCCACACTCCTCTGAACAGCTAATCCTATCAGTGCACCAGTTACTGTGCTCAGAGCTCTGGTCCTCAATGCTGGCTGCTCTCAGCTGGAGTAGTGCTGCCTGGCACTGGATTAGCAGCTGCACACTAAGGAATTGATGTTGTTCTACCAAAAATCACTGCAATGACACATTTTGTTTTGGAACAAAGTAAAGCTATGGCACCATTGAGGTGATATATCATAGCTCATCAGCTGAGATAGCTTTCTTCTGAGCACATATTATCTCCTGCTTAATTAGGCCCCATAACAGAAATCAAAGCAAAGCAAAACAAAAGATATAACCACACAAAATACCTAAATGCAATGACAAAATGCATCCTCTGGCACATCTGTGCTAGGAAGCAAGAAATTAAACCCACTTCAGAAGCCCTGTTTATCTGAAATCCCTAGATCCTTTCCAGCTCAAGTTATCATACACTTGTGATGATAACACTGATCTCGTCTGTCACAGTGACCCTTTGCTGTAGCAGCTGCTGTTTATTTTTATTCTGTTGTGTGTGTGGTGTTTTCACCTCTAGGTTGATCCAATAAAAGATATAAAAAACTTGCTATGTTGGTACATTCCCTTGATAAAAATCGGGAACAGTGAGTCAAATGTTAATGGAAACTGCAGGCTATGTTCATTATGTTATCTCTGTTTTTGAAAAACACTAGAATGAACAGAACTAATTGGAAGTGCAAACAATTTAAATACACTTAATTACAAAATCAAACTCTCCTGTACAGTTTGAGGGCAATGTGTGCGCAAATGCCTTGAAGAAATGTGCTAGTTTTTAAGTAAATCTGCTCTTAAATGAAAATGATAAAATAACTTTTGAAAAAGTCCAAACCTCAAACTTCAAGACCTCATAAATACTATTTCAGCATTAGTCTGTGGTGTTTAAAAATACAGGTATTAATGCAGACTCTTTTGACTTATCTGTGCAATCTGGTCACCTACTGTTAACACAAATCTCATCAGAGTGAATGTGACTTTGTTTGTATTCCTTTTAGAAGAAGGCTCAAATGAACCTCTATCTTTTCAATAAAGCTCAGACCTAACATTTTTTTACTTCAAGTCATGCTCTGTTAGATATAACATATTTTAAACCCACATTGCCAGAATAAGAAGGGTCTTTTCTTGGCATGTCCAATGGTGTTCATTCCTGTCAAGGGCAATTCATTCTAGGCTTCACTGAGGTAATTAGGAAAAGCTGTGTCGAACAGTGCTTTATCACCCTCACATGCAAATACAAACTGCAAATTGCAGTTGTAAAATGAAGATTGTGAACTGTAGACTCTAAAAATGCCATCTTATGCTATCCAGCAGAGGTACGAGGATAAGCAAATCACTTAATACTGTTGTGAATGTTTCTTAATTGAACTCATTGGTGTTGAAAGCTGCTGCATCCATAGCTAAGAAGAAGGCTAAAACCCCTTGTATCTGAACAGCAGGAAGGGGTTAGCAAATCAAGGCATGCCTTCTCTTCACAGGTGTGATGAAACTCAATTTCATTACTTTCTCAAAGGACAAAAAATAATCATTAGTTCCTAACTCAAGTATAATTTAAGACTAGAGACAACCAAATTACTTGTATATCAGAAAGCTGGGCTCAGGTAGCTGCAGAAATGAGCCAGTGAAGTTACAACAGCCCTGCTTAGAGTCTTCATTCTGCAAAGAAGCTTGAAAGAGAATACTTCCAAATGTTTTGGCTTTTTTTAGTACAAAACTGCTAACATAAGACAGAAAATTGATGGAGGTAGCAATCAATGAGAGAAAGAAAATGGATTGCAACTGTATTACTATTACTAGTGCTATTACAACTACTTTAAGGTATACTATTTTGAAAACAACTTTCTGATTTGGGGAGTTCTGAAACTTTGAGATTAGCAATATTTTAGTCTTCCCATATTTAGCTATTATAACACTTAGAGTATAACACAGCTGAGGCTACATTGGCAGCAATAGCTTCTTTTCCATTCCCTCAGCTGAACCCTATCTCACTTGAACAGTAGAAGTGCATCCATCCTTTGTGCATCCTCTACAGCATCCCTTTCTTAAGCCAAACCCAGGCCTTTCTCACCACTCCAAGACTGAAATCACAACCCTGAGCATCCCAGCTCCATCTTCCTGCATATTCTCCTCATCCCATCCCTACCCTGCTTTCACTGTTCAATTCCCATAATTTTCAACTTCAGCAAACAGAAAAGAGAGAAAGACTGGCTTGCAACAGCCAGTTATGTGTAAAAACTTCTGAAAACTTCTTAATCTCCTCTGAGAAAAAAGGACTTCTGAACGGAACAACTGGAGTTGAAGATATATGGAAAAAGCCTAACACAAGTTTTGTGCAGCATGACTAGCAATGGTTTTACAGACAGAAGAGGCAGAAGGGTCATTAGTCTGACATATCAGCCTGAACTGGAGGAAGCTCTGTGACACCAGCCATAGATAGCAGCAAGGAGGCCCACAAGTGAGGAGAAAGATGAGCTGCCTGCTGCACCACTGGCATAACTGATTAACCTAAGGAGATAACAGAAGAAAAGGGAAGAAAATCAATAAAAGAGGGGGAAAAAGGAAGGACTCTACTCAAGCAGCTTATTAATTTGCATGGGAGCAGAAAATGGATTAACTTCTGTAGAAGTGATGAAGGAGGCTGAGTACAGATTGACCACACTACTATGCTAATGTAAAGGTCAAGGAAAGAATACTGGGTATAAAGTTCCTGTTCAGTTTCTCATGACAAGTTTTCCGAAACAACATTAAGAATTATTTTGTGCACTATGACATCAGTGAGTAAAAGCAGTAGCAGAGTGACCTGTTTAAGGGGGGAAGTAAAATGGGACCTGGCAAGCACATAAACAGCAATTCTAGTGAAATGTGAAGAAACATTGCTTGCTTGCTCTTGAAGCAATTAAAAATAAATAATTTAAAATCTTTCTTACTACTGCACTTTCAATATCCTCAAGGCATATTTTCAGGATAAATAGATGACACTCTCCTAAGAACTTTTGTCAATTTTTCTTCCATCTAGTGGGTTTTGAAACTTATTTGTCAGCCCTTCAGGTAACCAGGCAAACCTGTCTTCTATGCAGCTTCTAATATGCTGGAAAATTATTCTCATACCACGATAACAGAAATATGAGACAAACATATATGCTCACATTCTAATTTACCACCAAGAAAAGGAAATTCTATATATAGAATTTACGTCTTCATAGCAAAATCTTTGACAATTTTGTAGCCCACATGCCAGTATAATTGAATCAATTCTCAAATCAAATTGTCCATATTCCATTTAAGTCTTTGTTTAGTTAAGTCAAACTTTGTTTCCTACTTCAGTAAAACACATAACTACATTTCATTCAATGAGGTGACAGCACTACTAACTTTATCAACAGGATTATTTAAAATTCCTATTACAGTCCTTTCTTTATTAGTACTTGAAGACAGACCAAGAAAATTAATAATTTACTTAATTTGAAAGTGGAAATGTGGAGGTCAAGGTGTTTTCAGTTTTTTTAAATCAGAGTGTAGTTCTATCATCTGCTTGCACTTCATGATTATAAAATACTAATGTGAAGAAAGCAAACATTTGATATTAAAAGAAATGCCCTTTGGAATCCAGTTGATTCTTCAGTTCACATACTTAGCAAAAACCACTTCAACATTCAAATATTTTCTCCACAAAATGAACTCCCAAGAATGCAGTATAATTTCACTAATATACTCAAAACTAATAGGTGATTTAAAAAAACCCCTTACTCTGAAATCAAAAT
The DNA here is from genome assembly GCA_024500445.1 of Entomyzon cyanotis. Classification (NCBI taxonomy): domain Eukaryota; kingdom Metazoa; phylum Chordata; class Aves; order Passeriformes; family Meliphagidae; genus Entomyzon; species Entomyzon cyanotis. Next base: position 1,539,660 of record JAKEPQ010001015.1, on the reverse strand, counting down.
GACATAAGAAAAAAAGAATTCATCTGAAACATACCTACACAGGGGAGGGAATAGCCAAGCTCTGGGTCATGTATGAACTGGCGGTCATTCAGCATGGTCACACAGTACAAATGGAAGCAGTCCAGGCAAATGACATGGCGATGTACACATTGGAACACAAGCACAGGACTCCTGTTAAAAACAAAACAGTGAGAGTGATGAGCAAGGACTGGACTGAGCTCCACAAAAAAACTTTATTTCAAACTTCTAATTTAATAATAACTTTTCATTCATAGTACACAAGGTTATTACATACATAAATTTAGAATTTCTCCTGGCATATTGCAGCACTTTTTAAAAGAGATAGCTTGTAACGTGAATCAGATGTGATGAAATGGAAGTAAAGCTTTAACTGAGAGTTGAAACTTGACCAAAAACTGAAACCTAAAGCAAGAGAAGTCCTTTAGTTACAGAAATCCTTTATATGAGTTGAGAAAAGATCATATATGGTAAAACATCAAATGACAGGTAGGATAAAATAGGAATGTGACCAGCTGGGAAAGCTAAAGATTTTGTGAAAACTACACTGTGCCTTCAGCCTCTCAAGGCAGCCATTTGATCTCTGCACAAAAGTCATTCCCTTAGTAATAACAAGTAAAGTAGTTCAACTTCTGGTCACAGGTTTCAAAGGATTCAGTTTGGGTGTGAGACACCTAAACTTAAGTGCTATGTATAAATACCAACCCATATGGCAAGTGAGAAATTCCTGCTATAGTCAATACACTTGGTGGAGGCTGGAGCTGATCAGCTTCCAGGAATCTGCAGTAGGATGAGCTGAATCACCACTTTGGCTCCATTGTCTGTATGGACTAAGTCTCCATGGACTGCCAGAAGAGTTCAGACACCCATCTCACATGCAGAGACCTAACTAAACATGGCTATCCTGAGCCTGACAGGATATGGCTTGTGCAGATGCAGAGAGGAAACACTTGGAATAAGTGAGGACAAACAGTTTTACTCCTGGAATGGACTGCACTGAGAAACTCTCTAGTGATGGTCACAGCAAGAAGAGCCAGAGAACAAGTGGTCCCTAAAATCCTGCCCAGGAAGAACACACCGCAGGTGAAAGAAATATTGAGTGACACAAAAAATATTACACACATGTGAAATGTGCCTTCACTGCAGGAACGCACTGGTTAAACCTAATGGGCTTGCTCTAATATAAGTGAACTTCTGCTAACTCCTGATGGATGTATCTCAACTGTCAGTTCCAAAGTAAAGTGTGTTATACATTATTTCGTATCTTTCAGAGCTACTACCAACCTCAAGTCTCAAAACTGCAAAAATAAAGAGGAATGTGATAAGTTGAACACAGTGAGATTCCCATTCAAATGCTGAATTACTTTAATTTGCTTGCAAGTGAACAGATGCAGAAATTTAACACAAATTTAAATTTTTTTAGTAACTAGGAAAAAGGATAATTATTTTTAAAAATAAAAGTATGATTTCTCACATTTATTGTACTCCAGAGAAAAGTATTAAAATACATCAAATACAGCAGGACTTGTGATAAAATCATTACAGTAAGCAATATTGCTACATCTTCAAAACCTGCTAGATGATGCTTTGAAACAGTGAAACAGAAAGCCTTCAATGTGGGAATACAACTTCAAAATGTAATCAATAATTTCACATACTGTATACAAGCATTTAATCTTCCATGAAAATATGTTTTAGTATCGCACATACTATAGAATTCATGGCAGTGTGTTAGTATCTCCAAAAACATAATCTCTGTGTTTTAAGGATTTTGTTGAATAAAGCAGCTTAAAACTGAATTAAATAAAACCTCCCCATTACTAATCCTTATTAGTTGCCCGCTTGCTGTTCTGAATGTACCAAATAATAATTTAAAAAAGACAGCTGTAAGGCAAAATGAGAAGCTGATCTCTATGAGTTTAGCTCTGGATGGTCCCAAAATCATTAGGGCGAAGTAGAGGAGCAGTTATCTTGTCCCTGTGGTGCAAAAGTCCCTATGGCCACCAGTCAAATGCAACCTTTAGAACAATACCCCCAATATTTTTAAAATTGCAGATATAATCAAATTTCCCTATAGATTTAATGAATATCTCAATTTAAGGGTTAATAGATCTTTTTTATTACTTCAGTATCTGAGTGTCTTTTCTAGTTTCATTGCAAGCTCCGTGGTTCTAAATTCTGACCTGCACTTCAAAGACAAAATACAGATGTGTGGTGAGATGTGTAAGAGAAAGCCATCAAAGTGGAGTACCTTAAAAAAGCCAGGCCAGATATGAAAATGGTGTTATTAATATTTCCACCTAAAGTTGTATGAAATCAATACTAACAGCACTTCATTATGCAAATAAGCTACTATGATCAGTTTCTGCTGTAAATTATTTTGTGATAATTGATTTTGCTTCTTAATGTATCACAGCTGTCTAAAATCAAAACTATATTCTCCAGAAGGGGCACAGCCATACATGTACATATACACGTGCATATTTAAACTGCATCTTTATTAATCTTAAAAAATACTGTCTTTTAACACTGTCAGACTCCAAGCAATGTGTAGAAGACAGATATAAATCTGGGTTCTGACTGTGTCAGGAAAACAAGTTTAGCTTTCACAGCTCTTACACTGTCCACTAATTTTTCAGCCCAGGGTATCTGTGTCGTAAGGCTTTGAGAAACTCAATCTGTATGCAATGCAGATTTATCCAAATTCATTTGGCATTGGAACAGTTGCTGCATTCCAACATTTGCAGATTTTGTATCAAAAGAATGCAATTCTACTTTAAAAGGGGCATAAAAGTCTTGTTCCTGAGAACAGTAAAGATGAAGACGTAGCGATTATGTTCACAATGCCCTGGTGAAGCTAGTGAATGCTCATTTAGGATAACCCTAAGAGTTACTGATAGAAGCTTTGCTTGAACCAAACACAATTTATTTTAGAAAGGAGTATTATGAAAGTTTAAAAATAAAATCACAGTGTAACAAGGTCTGTTCCTCAATTTAACATAACAGGGTAGTAATATAAATCTGATCTATATTTTAGAGAGTGTTTCAGAGGTTCCATTTACATAATGTGTTTGGCTGAATTAAAGGCTTCATGAGAATAATATATTAAAAAATGTTTCTCACAGCAAGGGATAAATTGGTCCTTTTTGTTCACCAATTAGGAATGTAACCACTTTTAAAAATTGAAAATCCAACATTACAATGCATCACTGGAAATTTCCATAATAAGTAACTCACTCCTGTGCTTGGATTCCTTTTCATTAGAATTTTATCAGCATGCATTGACTTACATGAAAAAGAAAGGGGACCCTAAGTGTTTCTGCTTCGTGTTACTGCTGTTGAGTAACTGTGTGGCACAAATACAGCAGCAATGGAAGAGCTTTCTGGTCCATAAGCCCTTCCCTCCTTCCTTCCTGAGGAGAAAGAGGCAAATAATTCTCAGATAGACTACCACAGGACTCTGGCTAAAGAAAGATACAAAGATTTGATCTTGTTTAGATAAGAAATAATCTGAGAATTTAATTGTTCTAGTATATCCCAAAATCTCACGACAGTTATTAATGTACTGAGATTAGCCCAATGGCTATAAATGTGAGGGGCTACTTAGCATAAGGAATTATTTGTAGACATAATAGTGCATCAGTTGATATGTCTTTCAATGCCTACTGAAAAATACATGGGGCATTTTTCCTCTTGCTTGGTCCTTTTCATATTTCAAAAAAAGCCTGACTGAATAAAGGTTAAACAGCACACCACATATATCAGACCATTATTTTTTAGAAAATGTGAGTAGCCACAGTCTGAAGCACTCTGGGGCAAGGAATACATCTAAGCCTGTAGAAATACGTGAAAATCAGGTCGGACAAATCTGTGAAACCCCCTTGAGGTCACATCTAGGTGACAGTTGGATTTTTCTCACCTCAATCTCAAAACCTTAACCAAATAATAATAAAAAACCTTAGCAGATACCTATAAGGCTGCCTTGATGGGATTACAGTCAGCGAAGCAAAAACAGCCATGTGGGGTTCATTTCTCTGCAGCAAATAAAAATGAATGCACACAGCTATATCAGAGTCTTTAACCCCACCTATGAGTACTATATTTATCATAAAACACTTCCGTATTTCTAGCACATTTTTCCACTTTGGCAATCTTCCTGTACTTCAGAACGCTTACTATATAAGTACCGTGAAATAATTTCATTTATAAATGGAACTTCATGGCATTCAAAACAGATCTGTGTTATGATGCAGGTCAGCAGCAGTCAAGAGACAGTGAATCACTGAACAAAAGGTGTAAGGAAAGAAAAAAACCGTGGAAAATATAAACTTTGGTGACACAGGCACTACAGGCACTCTCCTGCTTCATAAACAAAACATTAAACAGAAATACTGTCCTTGAGCAGAAGTCAATCCATTTTGGCTCTATCCTTGTAGCAGAACAAAATTACAATGCCTAAATAAACCAAATTATTCATTCATCATGTGACTTTCTCATAGAACTGCATGTAGGAGAATATAGTCTTCTAATTCATACAAAGCTGGTGCTACTTCTGGCTTTCCTGTCCATCACACACATTCCACAGTCTTATTCAAAACTGTTGAAAAAATTGCCTGTTTATGATGCTTTAAGTGCATGGATTTCTACCATGAAAATACTTCTGGGCAGTTTCTGATTTAATATGTTATTAAATCCATTAGAAAGATGTTACTATTTCTATAAAATATGTATCTAGAAAATATAGAAAAATTACCACAGTGATCTGTGGTTTAGAACTTACAGTTTGAAGGGAAGTAGAGCAGCAGATCCTGCTTTTTAATGAGCAATATGCTATTATGGATTAATAGAAACAGTGACCTATCAATTGCAGGCAACTTGTGAGTAACAATGCAGGCCCCAAATATTTAGACAAGGGTAGGCGTTTGAAATAGGTATGGAGATCTTATCAGAGAAAAGAAAAAGTACTAAGAAAGTAATATCAGTGATATGACTTTGCAGGCAAGCATCCATCTTTCCTGGACTCTTAGGAACAAAAAAAAGTGCATCCCTGGTTTTCTCATCCTAAGGGATGAAAATAAATCTTTACATAGATTGTGTTAATTAAAAAAGCCAGTATGGATAAACACAGTACTATCAGAAAACTAACATATTAAATCTCTTAAAACAACGACACTCCTGGTTTTTTGTCTTTGATCACTTGCCACACAATTCATCAAAGGTCATGAAATGAAGGTTATGAACAGCATGAGACATCACTGTGCGAGCTTAAATTTTCTGGCTGTGCTTCTGTACAAAAATGTATTCTGATCCACAGCTGTTAACTTAAAGAGGCATCGGCAAGTGAAATCTGACCTATTTTCTCCTCTATTACGTTACATGTTTTCCTCTCAAATGTGCTTTCATGTTTCTTAGTTCTATTGGAAAGCAGCACCAAGAGGCCAGAACCCAGAAACAGCCTGACAGTAATAAACCAGAATATAAGAGTGAAAACAGGCACACTTAAAATTAGTGCACATGATGGCAAGTACTCCTTTCAGCAGTGTTCCTGTTAACTCTGTTGTTAAGGGCTTTTTAGGCTATGGAAATGACACACATTATTGCCTGTAAAATCTCTGATCACTGTGGCAGGCAACAGCATCTGTCACCCGAGGACACAGGGAAGGGAATGTTACATGCACTGGTACACTGAAATTAGTACCTGGCACTGTGTGTGTGCTCTGCCTGCTTGCTCAGACATGCCTTGTGTGAGCTCTGTGTTCAGAAACAATAACCACCATGGCCTCTAAGAGCCAAATCTTATATCGAGGAGAAGACAGTGATCAGGCTGGAGGAGAAACTCATCCTGTAATCTATCAGATTAGCTGTTCACACTGCTCCTCTGCACAGCAAATAACCGATAAATCAGACATGCTTCGAAAGGAGATCAGTAGAACCTGCTCCTTTTTCTTCATCTGTGCTTGTAAAACTTCACTAATGCTGCATGGGAGAGAAAAGGAAAAGACCTTGGTAACGGAAGCAAAAGATGACAAATGTTAACAAAGGCAGCAGCCCATAAACTGCCCAAGCCCAAGCCCATGGTTTGCTTTCTGGTTACCCTTTGTGTTTTGCTGAGCTCCAGCTCACTGTGAATTGATTCCTCCACACTGACTCTTTGGCACCTCCCAAACCCATGTCACTTGTACCCTCAGCTTTTGCCATCAAAGAATGGCAAATGCCTCTTTCATCCTTCCCTGGATTTAAGCTGGATCACAGCAGGCTTTCCTCTCCTCTGAGGCAGTGCCCAGCCCTTAGCAGCACAGCAAAACTGCCCATCCCTGACCATCCACAGCAGTCACACACTCCTGTTAGCCCAAGGAGCCTTCCTTTCACAGCCTCTTAGCTTTCTGATTAGAGACACATGGTAGGAAATCAGTATCATTTGTTTTTCAGGGGAAAAAAAAAAAGTCAAGGTAACTAGTGAAGTTGGGATAATGATGGGATATCACAATAAGAGGAAGGAGGCTTAACTTCACCTGTACCATTTTCAGCATCACACAATCCTTCGTTAATTAAGAATGAACAAATGAAAAAAGTCAAAATGTCTTCATACCCTAATGGCCTTTTATCCTCCTGATTGGTCCCACTGGGCCTACTGAGGTCCTGTCGATTTCATTCAAGAATTTAAATCTTATTTAGTAACCTTATTTTAGTTTTACTCTCTACATCTATGCTAGCAAAATTAATGTTGTCAGCAAATGTTCTTATGCCACTGGAATGCAACAGTCTATGCTGTTAAATTGTTAGAATGGGCCCTGACATGGTTTTTAGGCTTGCCAAAATAGCAAAGTCCCTAATAATTCTTGGGCATAGTCCAGGGGTTACTGTGTGCTGCCTCCAACAGCACAGGCAACAGCAGCCTGCATGTGGACACTCTGGTTTAAAAAATTGGAGTCCCATATACAAATTTATGCCAACAGAGCTTTAGTCTGGCACTGTTCCCTTATTACCACATCTTAGAAAATTTTTTATTTTGTTTTTATATTTTCCATTCCCAAAGGCAAACCTTTTGAGATAACCTGTGAAAATTATGTTGTGTGTAAACACATTATATAGAAGAATGTTCTTAATATGAAAGACAAGACACAATCATGAGCTCTTTTTGCCTTCTTGGGGATGCTTAAATCCCTGGAAAGGTACAGGAGGAAAAGAATATTGGATATCATCTTAAGGGATGTGATGATATTATGCTGTTCATTCCTTGGGACTCCAGGAGGGACTAGAACACTTGGATAAAGCATGTCTCCACTGTGTAAATTTCACTTATTCCTTTCAGTTAGCTTTGAAAATACACCCTGGTGTATGAACTTTAAGAACTTATTTCTTAACATGTATAGAAGAAAAAAAGACTGGAAAGCAAAGTAAGGTAGAAAAGCGGGGAAGAGGGGAGAAGAAAGAACGATGGAAGAGGGAACAGAAGGTAGAAGTGATACTCTGGTTAAGAGCATTTACTCTTAGAGACTTATCTTTCACCACCTTAATATTATATTTTATGCTTTTTTTCATATTTCTTTTCAAAGATGGATATTCCATTTATATGCTGAGCCAAACAATAACTTGAGGGTGCTTCCCATTAAATGAGTTTTCAGTCTGAACCAACGGTATGATTATTATCTTATAAACAAAAACACCCTAAAGCTATTGTTATAACAAGACATTTCTTTATAGAAATCTCTTTTTTTAGCTCCTCGCTGTCTTTAAAACGTACAGATAATATTTTATCCTTTCCTCCTCAAGGCAAATACCTTAGCATAAACATCAAGATGAAGTTATTTGAGAACACCCTCTACATCAGCACCTCCACTCAAAGGAAAGAACAAGCCTTGGGCTAGCAAGTCTCACAGAAGGCACTCTGACTTGGCAGATTTTAAGTGTTCAAAGCAGTCAATTATCTTTAATAATCTGAAGAAAATAGTTTGTAACATCCACTAAAAAATTTTACTAGCAATGAGAATAGCTTCTTTATGTCATATTCATACAGTGAGTTTCTGTTTCTGATCTTATTATGGCCCTTTGTCACAACCGTAGAATTTAAATGCTCAACATGTACACAACTCTATGCTTAAATTTCATTTACGTCCTCCTTCTTCTTCCCTACATGTCAACTTCCAGTATCTAAAAGAGCAAATGGAATCAACTTTCCAACTAGAAAAAACCAACAAACATTACCACTGCCACACCCTCCCCACCCAAATTAAGTTGCAGAACCAAACAAATTATTATAAAGTTTGGGAAGTGTCATTTCTGAATTTCTAACTGGGACAATAAAAATATGCAGAAAATTCTCAAGATTTATAGTTATTAAACTCAATTAAAAAGAGGATTCTGAAAGTTCTATTAATTTTAGGTGCCTATTTTTTATTTAATCTCAGCATCCATTTTCATTAGTTTTATACTTTATACTTGGAGGCTGGCTGGTCCTCTTTGTGTCTGTTCTTTCAAGGAATTAGAGTATGGATGAAATCTCAGGTAATGTACTGCTCTTTGTACAAGAGTACTTAGGAAAAAGTCTCTCACATGACCTAATAATCTGTGTAACTCTAAGGAAGACTGACATCAATTAAATATAACTTTGCATTTCTACAGGAATACCAAATCTTGATACTTAAACAATGCATAGAGTACAGTGGAAGTCATGTGAGATTTATCCCTCTCCTACACTTACTATTACAGGAATGGAAGAAAGGGTATTCACAATACTGCTTTATAATATTCCCTTTGACAATCTTGTGGAAGCTGTTTGTGATGCTAACCAGAACTGACTTATGACAGAAGACATGTAGGAAAAAAATTGTGGTGGCCATTTCCTCTGTTCTTCAAGCAGAGCAGGTTTTTAGTTAATGAAACTGTGATATACTATTCATATAAATGTCACAGAACTTATATGAAGGCACTTACTGGAAAATGAGTGTGCCTCAAAGGGCATGTGTCTTGGGAGCAGTCACTAAAACCACTTTTGTCCAGCTTTTCCTTGTTTTGGTAAAGCAGCTTACTTCCCACCTCACACGTAGCTGGTTACATGGACTGACACACAGTGAGGGGAAAGGTGTATGGATTTTTGATCTTACCCTCTCCTCCTCACTGAGCATTTGCTTAAAGAAAAGGATGCAGCCAGCAAACTGCAGCTTTCTCATAGGGGACATAATAGCCACAATTATCACTAATGAATAGTTTTGACTCCTCGTGTCTGTCTACAGCTTTCCCAGAACACATGGATCATTCCCACAGGAACTATTCATACTGACTCTTCCGTTACACATTCTCTCTGCTAGAAGAAGTAATCTGGCCTCAGGAGAGAAGAAAGGTTATGGGCAGCAATTTGATATATATATCACAGCGATTTCTGAGGAAAAAATAAGGAAGATGAATTCAGAAATATTAACAGTCATTTACTAAGATATCTTCTCTCTTCAACTTCCTTTTAACAACTCCCTGAACACACCCATCTTAACTGCATAAGAGCTGGTGGTCTGGATTACAGTCTAGCTACCAGGAGAAAAAAGGAGGAATAAAAAGAACAAGGAAATAGAATGCAAAACAAGGAAACCAATAATTTAACATAATAATAAATAAAACCCATTTGACATGTGAAATAAGATCCTGGAGATGTCCTGCAATCAGTATGGATAATATCACTACTTAATGTCATGGTCCACCTATATTTATTCACAGGCTAATCAAGCCATAAACAATACACAGAAATCTTTGATTACAAATTGTGCATTTCTTCCATTACCATGGCAAACAGAGTATATTTGCACAAAGGTTCTACAAGCTGGCTCATCCCGAAGAATCTGTACACTAAAATGTGTCCAAGGAATACATTTGGACTGACTGTGAAAAAACCCCTCCTGCTCCTTCCCTTGTTCAGTGAGCAGAGATACTTTATTGTGCAAAATATACTGGCAAAACAAACAAACAAGAGAGCATCACTTCGTTCAAAATGTAGCAAAATAACAAACATTTCCCAATGCAAATGTTTCTAAAACTCCTGCATTTCCCATGTTTCAAATTATAGAACAGCACCTGAAAAAAATGACAACCACACCTTGGTATTTACCAATGATCACTACAAATTAGATCATTCACCAATCCCCATCCTCTACTTTTAAGTGGAACATTCAGACTATTGTACTTTCTCTAATCAGGTGAAATATGATATATGGGAACTGGACTCCAAGGTTTATTTTTTACCTTTGAATTTTACTTAGAGTTTTTCTATTCATAAGTTCTTAAAATTCAGTGCTGTTTAAAAGAGGATATTCACCTACTTTGTTTAAAAAAAACCTCAAGCAAATCAGAACATAGGGAAATTACGTGATCGAATTTTAGTTTTTACTTTAGATGCCATGCAAAAATAAACTCTGAGATTAAGACTGTGCATGGTAAAAAATAAACAGGTTTTTTTTTATGTTAGCAATCAAGAGAAAAAGTACATTTGGTAAGCTGTAGTCTGTAGATTGTGTCAGATGAAATAAAGAAAAAGACTAGAAAAAAGCTATTCTTCAACTAGGGGAGTCTCACTTCTTTATTAGGTTTCAAAAAAATCTAAAAGGCCACATGGTATATGGCTCGTTTCACAGAATAAACTGCAATAACTTAGATGGGATATTAAATTCCATATCCTAAGCTACAACACATGTACATGACTCATTCAAAATACTATTCAAGTACACTATTATTGAATTTACATGTAACAATACTGAGACATGAAATGTCAATATATGTTTAATATTTAATTTTCAAATAATTTTAATTAATGTATTTTCTATCATATATGTAACATACTGTCAAATTGTAGTCTTACAAAGACAGAAAATTCTCTGGTAATAATGAAGAGACCCTTGAAATTCAGTGATGAGAAGTGGAGAGCACATAGAAAACACAGCTGTACAAATTATGTTAACAAGAAAGTAAGAGAACAAACTTGTCTGAAGTCACACATCCTCTCAGTATCATTTCATGTCTTAGAAAATGGTTCATACATAGGATTTATGCTTTCTTGAAGAGAAAGGGTGCTGTCTTGGGCTCAGCCACACTTATTTCTAAACAGATGGACACAGCATAGACTTTGATTAGCACGAAAGCAATGACTGAATCTGGTAGGAATTTGGTGTTGCTTCTCTGCAGTTAAAACAGAAATGCATTGCATTTCTGCAAAATAATTATTACAACACAGCAATGAAAAACTACACAGAACAGTGGCATTTAAGTTTCCAAAATGACTAACAGAAAAGTTAAGATTCACCAATTCTTACCTAGATCTGATTCTGTTTGAATTATAACCAATTGCTAAAATGTCATTTACTTCATATGACCACAACTTGACCTTACAATTCTTTGAACAACTACAAAGATATAACTCAATGTGAAAAATAATATCTTATATTGACAGGGGAAGACCAGGTGTTTTAATCACACCTAAAAAATTTAATTGCACACCAGCTGCATACAGAAAACATGTTTGCACCTGTACATCTGCTTAATTTTAGCTGGAAACAGTCGGCTTTACCATTCATTGGACATCTTTGCATTTTTAAGTGGAGGGTGACGGAAAGTTCATTTCTGAAATAAAATTAACTGAGAAAAGTTTTACTGAAACTTCCTTGTCTGTCAAAATGTCTTTCCCCCTGCACCCCACTTACTATAATCAACTTGTTTCTCCTATCACTTATTCAGGAGTTTGGGGTGCTGCTTGAGGCCAGTGAATCTCACTGCTGTGCTTTGCCTGACCTGATTTAGATTTCAGAATGAGAGAACATAAGTGCATCAGCCAAGTTAAATCTGTAAGTAGAATTAGGTATAATTTTTTAGGATTCTCACAGTACTATTATTTACACCAGGCTTGTTAGCAGTTACATCTTTGACTTCACAGGTACTGGAGCGGGCTCTGCCTCGCTCCTCTTTTGCAGCAACTTCACAAACTGGAGGCAATGTGCAGACTGAGAAGGAAAAAAGAAACAACCAAAACAAATATAACCCTTCAAATGGCAACTACTAGGAACAGTCAGCCGTCCAACTATATGGATTCAATATAAAGCTCTTACAGAAACTGTCAAACCCTGTGAGTATGATTGATCCCCCGAAGAAGGTTCAGGCCAATTCTTATAAAAACTGACTCACACATTCCCCATTATATAAGGTACAAATTATGTTTCCCACTCTGCGGCACATTAGCCAGCCTGACAGTGATCTGCTCAGCCATGTGTGATTCATTAGGTTTTCCTTCTGTTTCTGAACATGAGCTGTAGAAGAGAGCAGCCCTTGAACCCCAGACTGCTTTGGCAAAGTGGGAGAAGTCAATGACATTTCCTTGTCTTGTGGCATCAGAAAGCCTCAGCCCCTGGCACTCTGAATCACCACACTACACGTGCTCAGCTGAGCGCTGCAGTGGCACAGGTTTTATAAATAGTGCCTACACAGGGTTTCAGTGTACTTGGGCAAAGGACATTTTTATTTGAGGACTGGCCTCACTACAGACAGCCTTGTTACAAGGCGTGAGGTTTATCGGATTAGAAGCAACACTGTTAGTATTCAGGACACATTTCCAAGTGCATATGACACGTCAGCTGCTTACATATCTTCCAATTCTGCTTCACATATTCCTTTTTAAGTTAAACATGAAGTGACAGAAGTGTAGAAATATCTGTGTCCTGCACTCTGTGAACATAACAGCTAAAAAACCCACCTTGACATGTCAGCTGACAACAGAAAAAATATCCCTGATATCTGTTCAGGCATTGTGATTCCTAACATCAACTACTTGTAACAGAGAGGAGAACTGAAAATATGGAATCATAAACTTCACAATTTAAATACATATATAAAAAAGCATGAAGAAATTTGTTTGCATGCCCTCAGTAAGAGTTTCAGCCTTTGCTTCTCTTTTTGTCTGCACATCTACCTATTATACTTTACAGAGACATCCCAGAGATCTAAAAATATGGCTAGCTACTTGTTTATTTCATGTATTTGTAGCTATTTTCTTTTTCAAGGTGTTTTCCTGCATCTTCTGTTGACAGATACAACATTTTCAGCACTAGTTCTTCAATCATATGAATAAATGAAGCACTCCCTGCAGCAACTCACTTTTCTCCAAAATTAATTCCCTACTACTTTGTTTTTTTCTCTCTGTCCTCCAGATTCCTCATTCAACGTCTCTCTACTTCTATATTCAGCTATAATTTTCAAATCAAGGCCAGTTTGATGACCTTGAGTTTCCATGGGGCCAATAATCTAATCCAACAAAAGAGGAGGACCCTTCCATGAAAGTGATGCTACATGACATTTTTCCTCTTAGTCTGAGTCTGTATTTATTGTACAAACTCCAACTTCTAGAAACACAGGGGTAACAGGTATAGATTGATTTATGATAAACACAGCACACTGCACATTTCTAAAGGATTTCTTCTTAGTGTTGTTCACATTTAATTTCACATTCAATTAACTACCAAGAAACTTTTGACCTTATAGCATGCAAATTTTGGGATGCTTTATGATGAAATAGGACCTTTCCTTTAGCTAGTTGGATGGTGGGGTTGGTTATGCTATGTACACTCTAGGCATGGGGCAGGGGTTGGGGGTGGAATGAAACTGCACCTCTTTAAAAGTCACACATGACCTTCAACATCCTGCACATGCTGTAAATTGCACAGGAGACATTTCTTATGTGCCTTGAAAGGTGAAGAGCTTCAGAAACCTTGTCAAGATTCTTATCTGTACTTAGAGGATGAGGCCTAAATTTAATGTTGCTTAGTTCTGTATTAATCAGAACTGACTACACACTGAGGACAATGAAGATGTAGTCAGCTGTAAAGCCAGTGGGAGATCAAAATTTTCTGGTAAACAAAGTACTCGCAACTCTCTCTCTCATGGTGTTTCTCAGATAACGGGTCACAAATAGAACAATTGGGAAATTGCAGTAAAAATGTCACATGTTAATGGAACAGTCTTAAGGAGACCAAAATCTTCAGCCAGGTCTTACAGGTAACAACAGTACACATTTCAAAGATAAGATAAAAGAAGGCCTATTGCAAAAATACTCGTCTTTGAAATGGACAAAGAGGCCACCTGAAAAGTGTGAGGAATTACTAGCAATTCTATCCAATTTACTTGTTTTTCTTTTATTATTCACCACAGTTATTTGTATAAGCATCTTATATTCCAAATGGTCACTATTCTTATCTGTCACTGATATTGCAAAAAAGTCCAGCTGAGATAAAACTAATGCAGCTGCTTCTGGGAAGCAAGTACCTTCAAATGTTTTCTGATGGTGATGTTAATGCTCCAAAGAGGAGGTGATACTTAATCACCTAGAAACCAACCATGTTAGTGCAATATAAAGTTGCTAAGTAAATGTATAAATGCGTTACTTCCTGACCCAAATGATAGAGGAGCAACAAGAAAAGACGCTCTGCTGGATTTAATGCTTTTAGAAAATGAGGGACTTGTGGGGGACATGAGGGCTGAAGGCAGCCTTGGATGCAGTGCCCATGAGACAGTGGAATTCTGGATCCTGAAAGGAGGAGGCAGAACAAGACGCACAATTACAACCAGGGCTTTAGGAGAGCAGGTTTCAGCTTCTTCAGGGACCCTGAGTTGAATGTGAGTCAGCAATGAGCTCTTGCCACGGAAACAGCTAATGGCATCATGGACTGAGCTAGAGGGGTGTTGATCCTACTGCTCTATCAGTACTACTGAAACATGCTTGTAGTGCAGGGTCCAGTTCTGCGCTCCCCTGTAAAAGAGAGGCACAGAGCTATAAGAGAGATTCCAGCAAAGGACCATTAAAATGATTAATGGACTGGAGCATCTCTCATATGAGGAAAGGCTGAGAGAGCTGGGATTTTTTAGCCTGGAGAAGAAAAGCCTCAGGGGAACCTCATAGGGAAGGTGTAAAAAAGACAGACAGGCTCTTTTTTGTGGTGTCTAGTGACAGAACCAGAAACAAACGGCATAAACTGAAACACAGGAACTTCTATCCGAACATAAGGATAGAATTTATTTTGTGAATATGATCAAGAATTGACATAGGTTGCACACAGGGTCACCATGCTTGGAGATATTCCAAAGCCACCTGGAAATGGTGAGAGCAACCTGCTCTAAGTGATCCTGCTTGAGCAGGGGCCTGGAAGATAGGACCTCCAGATGTTCCTTTTAACCTCAGCTGATTTCTGAGTCTATGATTTTGTGAATGAGTTACTACCACACATTAGAACAAACAAAGCTAAAAATTACTGTATTTCATAAGAGTAATGCAAAGTTGCACTGTTCATTAATAAAAGGTGACTAACTGTAACTAAATACAGCAACCCAAAACTGAAGACTGTGCAAAAGGGGTTCTGAGCAATGTACTTCTTAAACAAAAGAGAGTCATGAGAAAGGATTATTTTATTTCGGTCATGGTGGGATCACATGTACTAACTTTAGCAAGCACAGTATCCTTTCACTCCCATGAGAAACAAAACTGCTTGCAGGGCTCCTCTGTACCCTTGTTTAATCTGTGACACTGCAATTGGAATTTGTCACTCTAGGAGCTACATCTGATGTTACAGCCTGAAGCAGAGCTCAACCAAAATAAACAATCTGCTCTATTCTGCTTAGACTAATACGACAGTGATGTAAGCCCCAGCACAGTGGAAAATGCATAAGTGGGCTGCCACACAGCACACACACACATAAAAACAGCAACACAGCTCACAAGTTTTATTACTAATACACATCATGTGTAAGAAGCCTTGCTTGGACCTTGGCTTTGCTATGCAACAGTATTTTTTGTGTGTGTTAATGTGGAAAATATGCTTATTATTTCAAAAGACCCTAGGAACTTTGTGCTGCACAGAGGAAACATCTTTTTCTCAAAAGAAATAAGATAGTTGAGTCAAGAATTTGCTTCATCACAACTTGCGCACTGTTGTTAGGGTGGGAAAGCTGAACAGGATTATTCTATAATAAACACCCCACAGTGACTCAACTGTGCAATATTTGTCCCAATATCTTGTGTTTGAGTACAGCATTTTCCCTTCCTTCTCTGTATTTCTCTCTTTCTCTGGTATTTGATTTAGGGTCTCTGGAGGTTTGCCAATGCTAGGCTGTTCGTTCCAGTTGCACATACAGGCTCATTTATGCAGATAGTCACGTTGAAACCCTAATCTGGTTATTCCTTCTACTCAGGATCACTCGATCAGAAGGAGGATGGGGAGGAAAATGCTGTACATAATTCTATTAAATTCATCAGTCAGAATGGCTGACCTTAAATCTAGAGTCTTACATGCAGTCATTTTTCCTTTTCTCTGTCCCCAAGCTAAGAGAGCCCTGCAAAGGCAACTGACTGAGTAGGTCACATTTTTCTGTAAAGTTACAGGAGGTTATCTTGTTCAAATAATTTTATTTCAGGAAAAAAAAGAGGATGCAGTGAAAAGGAAAGCAACAAGGTCACTTCAATAACATCACAGAATATTTTGTAACTGCCTATTTATATATCTCATCTTCAAAGATGAATTTTCACATAAAACATTTTTATCTAACATAGCAAGAAAAACCAGCAACACAACAACAAAGATAATTACGTGAATAAAGTAGCTCATGAAAGTTAAGGGCCCAAGAACAAAAAATCCTTCTCTCTCAACATCAGACACAATTAATGTGGCCCCAGTGTGAGCTTTCCCATATTGTCCTGTCAGTGACCTCAGCCCTCATCTGTAAAATCATTTTCTCAAAGGACATGAGGTTATCTGCTTTGGGTGAGAGCTCAGCTTCTGCACTCTTTCTCATCAGGGACCTCTATATGAGCCCAGCTAAAGTGTAACAGCTAAAATTCAAAATGAATATTATGGAATACACTTAAAAAGCAGCAACCACACATTCACACTCTGAAGAGACAGAGCCAGCCTTCTCCAAACACCCTGCCCTGCTGGCAGCCCAGCCCGGGAGCTGCTGGTGTCCCCTGTCACTGCAGAGCCAGGAGCTGGCAAGGCAGGGCTCAGCCTGCACCTGGCACTTTGGGCTGTGCTGTGGCACCACAGCACTGCAATATCAGTGAGCTTAGAAATCCTCTAGTCTTTTCGAATTCTTACTTTAAGCAGCTTCTCCCACCACATCCTACTACGGAAGGCATCGTGCTTGGCGTGCACTTGTTTGTATTCTGCAGCTGTATGTCGGCCTGGATGTGGGTATTTCCCAAAGCCTCCCTTCCCCCATCAGCAGACTCCAGCCAGCCGAGATGCTCAGATCTGCCCCTAGATGGGGATACTGTCTGCAAATTGCTGCGCTGGGATTACAAATTCAATTCTCACAGTGCAAGAAACTAAAATTAAGTACCGACTATTTATTAATCTCCGGCCCATTTATGAACCCCCTCATCCTTCTTACATACTTGTCTGGCCTGCGCTGGCACACGCCAGGGATCACGTTAAAGCCTTTAACTCTCTCTCATCCCTTTTCCACTCTGCAATAAGAGCTATTTTTCGATTCACATGAAACTAGACAAAAAAAGGAAAGTGCTAACGGCTGTTTGGAGAAAACTCTGGATGCTTCCTAGATTAGCAGCAGCCAGCAAGCGATGTAGGGACAATTCTGTCATGACAACTGACATATTTCAACAAAATATAATAATGTTGAAAACACCAAGGGGATGTCTGTGTTAATTTTTCTGCTTAACTCATATGTCACATTTATTGCCAAGCGAGTTATCTACTTCATATTATTTTCTATTTTCAGCTTGACGCTTTTCTCAGCTGGTTGCAATTAACTAGCACTATACTGGAAAGTCAAAGCAAATCCCTAGAGAATATGTTTGTTACCTAAATAAAATAATTTCATTATTTTTTTCATCTTTTAGCAAGATCTCAGGAGTGATTTGACATAGTAGAATGAACAGTAATATAAACAGATCAAACAATTTAGTTTGCATACTTACAGGTCCCTTTCCACTTCATTGCATCAGGAACTCATTTCTTGATGACCTGGCCCTCTTAAAGTCATTTCCACTTACACTTGGAGTGCAACTCACTGTCATATAAAGTGGATATATTTTATATGCACTATGTGCAAGTATAAATGGACAAAGACATGAAGCAAAGAATTCATTCCTCTGTGATTACCAGTCTCTGCCGAAGTGATTATTACAGTATTTTTTTCTACTTTAACTCGAGAGAGAGAGATTCTGCAGTTTGTTTCTTCTAGAAAGTCTGTATGTTCACCTTCATGTAAAATAAATTTATAGAAGAGTTGTTGGTACTGCTGTATGAAAAAATGAAATGATTCCATGATAGGAAAAGAAAAAAGAAAAGAAAAAATGAAATGGAATAAAGAGCATGCACAGTGAAACAAAGCAGACCATCAAATAGAAGTAGACAGAACAATTATAGATGTCTGAATAACACTCCAGATGGCATTTTGGGCATCACAGTTAATAAGCAGGCTGTTTCAGGGGACCAGCATGTTAGCACATTATTGCAACAACTGGAAACCAGCAGCTGAAGCATGTCTGCCTGATTATCCAGGGAGCAGGCTACATGCAGTAGCTAGACCCAAAAAATACAGTGCCTGCATGCTTACTGGTATGACAGGTTCAGAACCTGTTTTTCTTAGCAGTATCATGCTTAAAAGAAGTTACCACAGATATAACTAGCACTCACTTCATGAGGAAGAGTTTTTAGGCCAGTTCATCTGGCCTAAGTTTCAGACATTAGAAAAGATATGTTTTCAGCATTAATTACCCAAATCTATATATTTACATTAAAATTTTTACACTTCTGCTCAGATCAAAATCAAACTGGCCCCTATGCTCTTCTCCCTCCATGCAAATTTATTATCGTAAAAGCAACAAATACAGCTGAAAGGGCGTTTACACTACAATTTTGTTTTATTCCTTTTTTCACCACTGAAATCTGAAAACGATGTCTGCAGTTACAAGCGTTGGGGTTGAATGTTAAATTGCATGCCAAAATAAGCTTGATATCTTGTCAGTTATCTTCTCAAATAAAATACATCATCTTCAGTACAGCAAGAAGTCCCATTGCTGATATGCAACCCTCAGGAAATGTATTTCAGGGATGGAAGGTCTGATATTTCCATCAAGTAGAAAGACTCTTAGCAACACCCATACCACAGTAAGTCCTAAATCTATTCTAAAATGGCAATTCTGTGAAAACACAATATATGATATTCTCCCAAATGTCAGAAATAATGTGCCTTTATATTTTCAATTTCAAATCAAGGCTACACCATAGAACTCTTACTGATGTGAAATCAGAGACAAACTCCACAGTTTTAGCTCTGGAATCAGAAGCTTCAGAACTGAGTATCTTCATTCTTTTTCTTTGATTCCTGTGTTTAGGTTTCCCCATTAATGACTCCTCAGGTCTCTTTGTACTTGAACAGATCTACACATAAAAATCCCAACCAAAAACCCCAAAACAAATAAACAAACTAACCAAACTGTTAACAGTAACCTCTGAGATATTAGCAAAATAAATACAGATATTTTTACTAATTTCAGTAGCCCATGGTATGATTTTAACTGCTTGCATTAAAAAAACCCAGACTGCTCCTGGCTTTGCAAAAAATCCCCTTATAAATGCTGTAGAACACATTTGTCCATTGAAGGATTTGCAAAACCCTCCTAACTCCCCAAGGATATTAGATGCTTGTTCTGAAAATAGAAAATAAATATGTTATGATGGTTATTTTCTTCCTTTTTTTTTTTTTTTTTGGCCTGGGATCATTATGGCACCATATCAGAAAGCACATACTTATGTACATCCCAGGTGCAAAATCTAGCATTGTTTTTGTTAAGCTTCACACAATTGGTGATTGCCCAGCCCTGTCATTGCCCAGGTCTCTCTGCAGGGCCTCTCTGCTTTCAAGGGAGTCAACAGCTCCTCCCAATTTAGTATCACTGGCAAATGTGGTACACCTTTGAGTAGCTTGTCTACATTTCTACCAAAAGAAAGTAACTACAAAAAAAATCTAGAATGGCTGTCATGAAAAAAGCACAGGTAGGGACTTTGCTTGCTAATTTATTCTGGATAAGATGTGCATTCTGATTTGACAGGGTCCTGTGGTTGGCAAGATCTTGTCTTTTTTCTTCCCACTCTATAATTTTTACTGGCAGAGGAAAACAAAACCAAACAAACAAACAAAACCCCAAAACAAATATAACCTGAAATATTAAGAAATTAAATACAACTCAGAAAGCAGCAAAATATATTTGTTCTCAAAATGTAAGCTCACATTACACACTTTAAGCATAATTAATTAAGATGCAAATTCAACAAGGAAAATAAGACTACTGAGTATTATTTATGCCCAGCTTGATTAAGTAAACTTTGTGGAAGAGGTTTTAGCATTTCTTGGACTAACTCTGAAACAGTGCATGCCAGATAACCCACAAGGGAAAGAAAAGGCATAAAAAGAGCTTGAAAATTTAAAGGCTGCCAAGTTCTCTATTGTCAGTTCAAGAGTTCCCACCCACCCTGTACGTAGAAATCTCCTTGAGCAGCATCTAGACTATGAAAATAAATTATGGAAACGTTAAAGAAACATAAAAGAAGCATAACAGAAGTTTAGCTTCCCAGCATCAGAGCAATGTCTCACATACTTGCTCTGGAGGAAGTGTAAATAAGGAATGGCCCACCTCTGCCAGATAGGATTTTAATGGAGTTTAGATCCTAATCTTCTTTGGCATTTCTTTAATCTCCTTAATATTATGAGCACCTTGTTCCTCTTCTCTCTATATCTTATCCATCTCCCTTTACATGCTGCTAAAACAGTTGACAAAACTTCCAGAGATTTCTGCCATTCTATTATTAATCTCACAATCAGTAAAATCGTGAGTTAAATTAATTTCACTTAAAAAAAATCACAAGAGATACACAAAATTTTTCCCAAAGCCCAAGAACCCCCCAAAAATGCTCTCAAAATTATGATTCAAATCTTCTCCCGATTATTCTTCTGCTTTTTCTTTATTCTGTTATTTGTCCTACATGTCCTTTTTTTTTCCCCCTAACCCCACAGCATAATTTCTTGAACAGTTAACAACATATAACAAAGAGGAGAAAGCAGAAGAAATGTTGTCCTCATAAAGGGTATTTTTACCTGTACTGCATCAACAGAAAATCACCACAATCCTGAAACAGTTCATGAAGCCACATCATTGACTCTAGTTAAGAACAGTAATATGCTATCTGTAGGCTATTTTCAGTGGAGGGCTGAGATTTAACTCAGAAATATTTCTTATAATGGATTCAGTGATCTTCAATGTTAAGACCACTTAGGAACTGCTAGCAAAGACAGCTTCTGAGTTCCAGAATTTTTCAGTATAAATCCCCTGCACTAAAATCAATCAGTGTTTACAACAGAAGGAAGATACTCACAAAGCTTCTATGAATTGTCAGCTCATGAAAATGCCACTATTTTACTAGATGTTCTTAGATAAAGGTGACTACTAGTTATTATTTGAATTACTGCCATACCAGAAGACACAGGGAAGAATGATACCTCATTGTTCTGGGCACAAAATAAAATAAAGGACGAAAGACAATTCCTAACATAAAATAGATAAGAATCTAAATAAACAAAAGAGGTAAAAAGGGACTGGGAAATAAAAGGACTTGTCTGGAATAACAGGCACCTTTTTTTAGCAGATGAACAGCAGAGATGGCACGTAGGTGGCCTGAATCAGGATGAGTGTCTGATACCTGTGGTTCACAGCGTCACAGTGGGAACAGAACGAGTGTCTTTCACAAACAATCTAAATCAAGACATTTATCTCAAACAGAGAAAAATAACCAGAGCCTACAATTACTATGATTGCCATGGCCACAGGCTCAGGGAATGGAATGTCCTTCTTACATTCCCAGGAAAATTCAAACTGTGAAAAAATTTTTCATTTCTTGGAAAGACAGGCCAAAGGAAAAGTGAATAGGCAGCCACCTTTATCTGCAGAGAGATCTCCATCAATACCATACAGCGATGGTGGATGGAGAAAGATGATCCTACAGAAGCTTCCATTGAATGGTTGCTGGGATCAGCAACAGGAGAGCAGAAAATTACAGACCAGAGGGAAACTGAGTTCAGGGATAAACTTTGAATAAGAGTGATTTACTGAGGAACATAGCATTTGCTAAACAGGCGACCAGATTAATCATCTTTTAAAGTAAAAGAAAAAAAAATATAGCAATAAGATGGTAGCTCAGGTTACTAAAAAAATACTTTATTAATGTTCAATCTTTTCCCTTGTAAGGCACAGTAAAACCCCACAGTTCATTATTATTAGAGGCTTTTTTTTGTTTGTGTTCCACATTCAAGACCTTGATTTTGAATAGGTGGGAAGTTGATCAGGATAGAAGTGCCTGTCAGAGTGCAGGTGAAAACTTTTGAAGTTCACAATCACTCCACATCTCTTTGGACTCTCAGTCCCTCATTTTCAACATACTCATATCACTGTGTGATCAGGATTTTTGTTAACATAATGCTGTAGAAAAGTGAACCTGTAAAATGAAACTGCTAAATCCCAGCTTTATTCTCTAATGACTGCCCATCAAAAATGTTCTGATTACCTGTCAAAGAGAAGATGTTTTGAAATTTCTAGCTCTTCAAGCCATGTGGGAACCCAAAAATCCCAGCACTGCTGTCTTTGAAAATCACACCAGTTAGAAAAAATAAGCAATCAGAATGTAGCTGACAATCACAATAATTATGCCAGCAAAGTGCAGTAACTTGTACCTTTATAGCAATTATGTGTTTCCAAGACAGAAAAAAATATCTTACACTTCTCAATAAGTAAACAGAATTATGTTACATGGTTACTAGTTATATAAAACTGTCTTTTTGTCAAAGCACTACAGCTCAAGAATTTGCAATATGTATTTTCCTGAAAGGATTGATATCCCTGCCCAGAGGCAGAAGCTTCAGGTTTGGAAGAAGTATGTTGAGGTTCTTCTGTCAGAGATATGCTGGACATACACAGAGAGTTCTTTTCTATACACACAACTAACTAGAACAGACATTGAGGTACAATTACCTCACAATAAAAATCCTCATGTAATTATCATGTTTGCAGTCACTGTATTACGCAGATATTCTGCTCCAGAATAACAAGTTGTTCTTTAGAAATGCAGCAAGACATGCAGACTGCAACAGTTATTATGAGAATAGGTTTTCCATTTAAATCTCTTCTTGCAAATAAGTCTGTAACATCACTTACCCACATTTTACTGATAAGGAGCTGAATAAGTAGTATTTCTCTACCTCAAAAAGAAGGGCAATTAAAAAAAGAAAAGTCCCATTTGTAGATATTTGTTTTAATTCCCTTATAAATGAACCCAATATAAAGGACTTAGAGCAATAAAGTCAATAGTGAAGTAAAGGATGTCAGATGTACAACTTATGCTGCTTACTTAGAACTAACAGAAATGTAAAGAATAAAAACCCTAGCTTTTCACTCTCTAAAAGTAAACTAATGCTTCAAACTGTATAAAATATATTATACTTCATTATATCACTGCACCATTTCAGAAGATATGGACTGAAAACTTCTAGGAGGGTGGGCATTATATAAATACTTGCCAATGGAATTTGCTGTAGTACAGGGATGATATTTATGAAACCTAAAACAATGTCATCGTGACTTGTTTTGTTGAAACTGTATTTGTATCTACTCTTTATGACAAAGATTTATTTTTATTTATATAAGCATCCTTTCTCAGGGGGCATCTTACAGAATATGACTTTCTGCCCAGAGATAGAAGCTTCCAGGGCTCTGATATCTATAAAGGTAACAAACAGCCTGATAGCACAGTCAGATGCATCAGAAATCTGACAAGAAGGAGGAAAGGAAAAGGAAGCATTGATTCTAACCACCTCAGACTTTGAAATTTTCTAATGCAGATTATTTTTCAATATTATTATATTTTTACTAAAGCCATACAAAATAGACCAAATACCATTGCTAACATTTGTCATCTTTCCTCTTTTATGCCTCAGCTCTGCTTCACTGGTTCCTCTGAATTTGACTCTTTATACATGGCATTAAATTACACTTGTACAGGCATTTATGGCTGCAGTTCAGGTAACAAGGAATACTGCCAGTTTCCAAAAGCAAATGAACTGCATTTTTCTATTTTTCTGCTTCTTTTTTGAGGGGATAATTTTTGTTTGTTTGTTTTTGAGGAAAAAGCTTCCAAATTACTTCCTCTGGAATATTAATATTCTGGATGGTAATACAGATAATTTTCTTACACTTGTGCATTTTGAGATGAAATTATAGAAAACTAAAAGGAAAGCTGATAACTATATTACTAACATTACTCAGGTAGCTACAGGATGCCTCTTTTTAAATTTTTTTGCCCAGAAAAGACAAAACAGAAGAGTCCTGTGCGCTGACATGAATTTCTCTGACCTCCACTGCGTATCTGCTCTAGAGTTGAAGCAGTCAGAATGCTTAGAGGGACAGCCCGTCAGTGTGTGTTATAGAAAACACTGTAGGGTATAAAAGACGCTTAATAACATACAGCAAACTTCCCTCCATCGTGACAGACAGGCCTTAGACAAATGTCCTTCTATGCACCCAATAAAAATTCAGAGAGCACTATATTTGCATACATGATAAAGATATACAGTACAGTGCTGAAAATACACTGGAGACCAAGGACTACCCTAATGTTCAAGTTAAGTACATTGTATTTTTTATTGGACAGAATTTGGGAACTGAACCGTATAAGCAGGTGAGACTTTGTCTATATACAAGGCAATACAGAATTTACTAATAGAAGGAGCTCAGCTAGCTTCATCCCTCCTAGATACATGCTGAAAAACTAATGACCTTGGGTAAGACCACACTCATCATGCAAACAATTAAACAGTACTTATTACTGTTGCTTTTTCTCAGCTTCTCAGCTTTCAAAAAGTAAAGTACCTTGAATATAGTCTAACAATTCTATTGAAATTTTTAACCAAACAAGTCTGCATATTTTTTTTCTCTTAATCAATAATTCCAATCCATAGGTGCAAAATACAATTAAGTAAGAGCTTGTGTAGTGCACACTGAATATTACCTGTTGAGGAACAGTGCTTAAATACTGTTTAAATCCCTTAAATACTCCTCTTCACTACATTCATATTCTGTATAATGATTTTGTCACGGTTGTTTTCTAAAATATACTGTATATGTCATATCAAGAACATGGAGATTATACTTGAGTCTGTTTAAATGAAACAAGAACTGGCATAAGGTTAGCTTTGCTGTTGTTACAGCATAAAGTTGTAAAGACAAGCCAGTGACTTTATACTGTTCACAGTATTTATTATCTGAATGCTGTTGCAAAATGCATTTTTATAGCCTCAGCACTTGGTAGGCATTAAATAGCTGTCAGAAGAGATTTCAAGAGTAACCTTGTTGAGTTTTAACACAGGTTTTGCAGCACAGCCAGCCTTACTAAAATTGCCTAGCTCAGGTGTAAGCAGCCACACACATTCTTACATAAGTTAGTGCGTCCTTCCCTGCCTTTACAGGGCAGCAAAACTGTCCCCACCCCATGTCTCCAGAGGAGACACATATCACCTGATTCTCTGTGGTTCAGCACACTGAGCTCCCCTCTCTCTGCACATGAAGAAGTAAAAGAGGTCACAGGGGAACTAGCAGACCTTGAGTGGTTTGGTTGCCACCCTGGATATAAATTGTGCAGATCCTCACTCCAAGAAAATGAGAAATTATCCATCTGACTGTTCAACACTCCAGGTCATACCAGATAAAAGCATTTTGAACATGGACACAATATGCCTGGGAAAAAGCCTAGTCTAATTCTTTGCTTGAGGTATAAACCTGACACTAAAAAAAAAAAGAAAAAGAAGTATAGTACTAGTATACTTTAGTATTTTCATAGAATAGATGGTAGATATGTGGAAACCAGGGAAAAAAAAAAAAGAAAATAAAAGACAGAGAAAGAGAGAGAGTGTGCGTGCACACACACTTCATCAATATTGTTGTATGTAACAGGCATGGAGGAAAATAAAAATTAATCTGAATTATGAAAATTCCATGTTTAGAGCTAATTGGTTTGCAGTTCACTGGAACTCACTATGTCTGCTTTTCATTGGCTATATTTCACCAGTATAAAAAACTTGATTACAATGATCAATGACATTAACTGACAAGAGGAAAATTCAGAATAATAAGTATAATCAAAATTACAGGGAAAATAAGCAGACATTCATACTATTTGGTCTTCATCATGCTTTCAGTTTGTAAATGTATGGATAAGGCAAGCCTGCAGCATCTGCAATCAATTCACGTAATTACATTGATATCTTAAGAAATTAAATGAAAACCACTCCTCTAATACCAAAACAATGCATTACAGTACAGTATTTGATCAAGCTTCTTTGACAACTATGTGTAGCTTTGGTTTAATTTTGAGACTAAGCACATTGCAAAACAGAATGCAAGGAGAGGAGGACTACTTATGAGAAATACATTGGAAATATTTCCTATTAAGGAAAGAATAGGAAAATCAGAGAGAAGGAGGCTGCAGTTGCTAGCACTGACTGTTTTCAACATGTCAGTGATTTAGAAAGTAAAATAGAAAGGTGCTGATAGATGTTTTCTCTAATCAGGAAGAATGAGAGAAAGGACTAGATCTTAATTAGTGTGGAGTAGTCCCTTAAACAGAATAAAATATTTGGAATTTAGAAAACACTACCAAATTCTCAATTTTTGTGAGTAATAGAACACAGAAAAAATAAATCAGCAAAACTCAAGTTCTGGTTTGTGAGGAAAGCAGGAGTGGGTAGGTAGAAGTCTGGGTGGGCCAGCTCCAGCTCACAAGACCTGGGACCCAAGCAGACAGTGCTCAGTGGGATTGTTTATTTTTAAAATTTATTGAAAAAATAAAGCTACTTTTGAGAAATGCTTCCTTTTTTAAAGTCCTGAATTTCCCTACCACACAGTTTCCTCAATGAAACTTTTGACAATTTTGATTTTAACTCCAATTTTGGGCAAGCCCCCTAGGCTGACAGATTCAGACACAGGGTGTTGGAATGGAAGCTTTGTTGGCAAACTGATGAATGGATACCAGGGGGACAATTTGGAAAGCAAAAATCTAGTTTATTTTTGATCCATGTTACATATGAGGAAAAGAAAATTTCCAGGTGAGCTAGGGAGGGCACTGTGGACTTATCCCATGGGAGACAGAATGAAGAAGGAGGCATAGAAATAATTAGCAAAAACCCCCAGAGGTAAAAGTAGAAAATGAGTCAACAAAAGTGGTCAAGAGCAAAATCTTGAAGTATGCTAAAATAGAGGACTCACACAAGAGAATTTTCAAGAACAGCCACTAAAAAAATGAGGGGAGTGAGTGAGGGCTCTCATGAGAGCTTAGAGGATGAAGGTGCTGAAGAAAGAGTAAGGTGCTGAGGAAGAATAAAAGGAAGTAGCCCAGAACAAGAAAGCCAGCTGCTGTGGAGCAGAAAGGCCTTGTTGCCCTTGTAAAATCCTTGCTCACTTCTGTTACTTTGGCTAACTAGAAAAGCATTCTGGGAATGACTCAGCTAAACTAGAGGTGAAAAACAAGTTACATGATTGTAAAACAATTATTAGAACCAATAAATGCTCACACAGTGGGGCTTGTGCTTGGTTACACCTGCTGCCTGTTCCTATTGTGGTCTATTGTGGTCGGTTAAGCACATTTGTTGTGCCTCACAAGTGTGTAAACTCATAACAAACTAACAGTCTAAGAACCCTGGATTTTTGCCATAAAGTGTCTACCATACCTTTGTACAGATTGTGTGTTTAATGCCGCAGCCAGCCAAAAGTTTTCATGAAGTTAGGGTAGACTGAAACACTGACACTGAGCCAGAATAAAAGTAGTTATGGCTGCACTGCAAGCAGACTCTCTGGAGTGTAGAGTGTGGCATCTGTTGAAAACACAGGGCAACATGGTCTAATCTGCTCTGTACAGGTACTTACACCATGCTCACCACCAGAATGCAGATGCCCTCCAGCAGTGCATTAAGCTACATGATTAACATCTGCTAGTAGCTGTGCTAATTTCCACCACTCCAAACCAGTGAGAGTTAAGGAAGCTCTTAAAAACAGGCCTTTTCAAGGCAGGAAGGCGCTTAATGGATAGTCAAGTTAATATACATCCCACTGAGTTCTGTCAAGACTGTAAATCACCATCCCAGGATAGATTTCTATTTACCCAGTGACTACAGTGCTCATTGCAGGTATCATCATGACACAGTCCTTGAAAGGCTAAGAGTTACAGGAAATAATTTTCCAAGTAGGCTACCTACAGTTTACAGAAAAATTTTACAATGAACACATTTAAAGCAAGGATCCCAGTTAAATCCCTGAGGCCTGACTCTTCTTTCATTTTCAAGTTGATCCTTTTGTGATGCCCAGTACTTTCAGTACTTTTCCTTATTTTAACCCTGCATAAGGAGGAAGAAACAGATTTTCAAAATCATGGCTAACTTCTCCCAAAGTGTTCAAATTCACAAACCAAAGACAGCGATCCATGTGTTTTGAACTACATGAAAGAATATTTCCATGAGATCTAGGACCTGAATAATGTCAATTCAGATTTTTCTTATCAATACCATGCAGACTGGACCATTCCAATGTGAAATAGGCCTATATTCTGTGCTGACCCTAAAAGGAGGCACTATTTGCACTGACAACTCTGAATAGGACAAGAGGCACCACAATGTCATGAAGGCTAGACCTGTTTGTTTCACTACATTTCTCAATGAAATATATCTAGATTACACTCTGATGACATTTCTTTAGAATTGCCATAGAAAGATTTATACAGGTACATCTGGAGACTGAATGTCTAACATCCATGATGCATATTACAGGGTTTCAAAAACTGATTATAAATATTACATTGGGTAAGAGACTTCCATTCCTCCTAAGTTGTCATAATTGAAATGAAGATATATTCTGCTTTGACAAGTTTTATTAATTGCTTAACATTGCCATCTAAATAAAAATATTTTCAATATGTAAGTAATTTCTAAATCCTTCCACTGTGAGGCTTTACAGATGGAAAGATGCAATTTTACATTCTAGCACTGACTTCTAAGCATTCTACTACCCTCACTATCTGATCTAACAAACACATGACTGCATTTCTCCTGTTAAAGCACTGGACAACAAGATCTCCCTCTAATATTTAGTTTCAAGTTACCAAACACAACTCAAACCCTGGATCATTGGATCCCAGACTGTGATAAGTATGCTACTGCTGGTGTGTTTACCCACCATTTAACTTTGCAGTATCTTTTTGAATAGCACCTGAATCAACCAGAAATCTGGTGGCTACCAAATTAGACATTTTTCTGCTTACCATTTACTCCTAAAGTCATCTGAAATCCCTGTATCATGTCCCAGCTAGCAATCTCTGTATAATTTCCAGCAAGGTAGCACAGAAAAGGATTAACAGAGCCACCATCTAGTCTGAAAGACAGCTACATCATTTATTCAACAGTTTCTTAATCACAGTGGCCATACACTTTCTGTCTATTAAGTAATTGTTTAAATATTTGTAAAGAATTGAAGGTAACCCTGGCAGTTTTCCTGCAAGGTGCCTGCCTACAAAATTATTCCTGTCCATCACAATTCAGATGATGTTTTTATGATTCGAGGACCTTGACATAAGGCTTATTTTGCCTTGGCATATTTTTTTCCTGATGAACTGGGTAGCACAAAGTCATACTTCTAAAAGGCTTCCCTTTACTCCTTTCAAAAGGAGACAGAACAGCATCATTATTGTCCCCAGGGATCAGTAAAACGTGTGGGTGGCTGCATGGAAACACTATTATACAGTGTGGGTAATTGCTTAGTCGTGCCTTTCAGTTAACTAAGCTTAGGCTTGTTTTTTTGTCTTGATTAGCCACGCAAGTCAGCTTGAACGTTTCACTTGTGCAAGAAATTTCCCAAGCACCTCAGTCTTCATTTCATTGTCTGAACAGAAAATTGATATTGATAAAGAACCCTGTTTGACACAACTTCACTACAAAACCTTTTTCTGATAGTTTTAAATCTCAAAGAGAAAGAAAACTCCATAACATTACTAGTGTGTACACTGGTCTTTATAATAAATTTATTGTTACAAACTAACTGGAAGCAAAACTCTTCAAGAAAAAAATTCTGATAAAACTTATATACATAAAGAAAAATCAAAAGATTTAGCAGCGTTGTCTTCCATGGGATGACTCTAACATTTTTGGCACAGCATATCCTAATACACTCAGAAAAATGAAAACAATTGTTTTTCCAAAAGAAAAGCTGTTTCCAGCATTAAAATCTAGCTCCATTTCCCTCAGCTGTCACCCGTGATAAGGAAAAGAAAGACTGAAGCTCTTTTTCTTTTCTCCTGACAGCTGCTGTGCCACAACAGGCTAGCTATCCTGCTGTGGGCTGACACCTCTTTGTCAAGCACGTTGTTTCCTAATGCTGCAAAGACTGAAGGACTAGCTGAAATAGCAACACAGCCATAATGATGACTGAGGACAGGATTTTCAAAACGGTTCAAGTCATTTGTGATCACAGATCCCATGTGACAGTTAATGAAGTCTGGTATATGCTTTTAAGAACAAAAAAACAAATCTACCTTCAAAAATTCATTATAAGATTTCCTCTAGCCTAGAGTGAATAGAATGTAAGGAAGAACACAGATGATGGGGTAGTGTTTTGTAACTGTGAAATGAAACTCCTAGTTTCTATTTCTTGCATCCTTTTCTTTTGTGCAGTGTTTTAGGCAACTCCTTGTCTCTAAACATTCTTAAAAAAGATATTTCATTCTGTAGAGCTCATATGAAGATTTAGGAAGTATTTAAAAAATCCTGGAAGTTTGGATTGTGGGTGATGATAGACATCTTTCTTTAGAACATGTTACATTTGATTTCCAAGCCCAAACCATACTAAGGACAGGAAGTAAAACTGTGGAAAGGGGACTTGTTTTCCTGGCATGTGGGATGCTTCAATCCTGTTCCTATAGCCATAGATAAAAGAAGATGTAAGACTTTCAGAGGAATGCCAAAAAGCCCAAGCATCACAGACAGCTGGGAACTTCTGGACAGGTCAGCACTTCAGATGCATTCTGGCTGTATCTCCTCTGATGGTAGCTTGACCAGGGGAGGCTAAAAAGGACCATTAGCTATAGGTTGCCCTTATATTAAAGAAAAAACTGAAAAGCTTAGTCAGACTTGGCCAAATATTTAACGCTACTGAGACAACAAATGCAAATGGCACAAAATAATGTCAACTGGGATTCAGGATAACTTGTACAATTTTCCTTGCAGAAAACCTTGAAAGTGCTTGCCGTGCTGGTTTGTGCCTTTCTCTGGAATGTCAAATGCACTAGAGAGCGCAGAAAAAGGTCAGAAAGAGTTTGGGGCAAAAGTACTGAAGATTTAATCCTGCCCTGCTAAAAGATATAGTATGCCCTGTGCAGTTCAACATGCCAGTCTGTATTTCTTGCCCCTGGCTAGCAGAGAGTGCAACTTAACCATATCTCAATTTATGACTGTGTGATAGCCAGCTTCAGTTGCCATCAGTCATGCATCCCCTAAGGAAATTAATCATAATCACAGTTTTGCACTGTGACTCTGCAAAGACTTTGTCATTAAAAAGCTTGATTATCCTTGTTAGTAAGGGTTTTAAACTTTTACATACGACAGCTTGTTCTCAAAGGTTGGTATTGGGAAACACTTGTTAAGGATAACTAAGCAACATGCTAACTCACACTCTTTTTCTTTCCTCTGCTAGAACAGCTTTTTTTTTCTAATTAAGTAATGTGAGAAGCTATTGTAGCTGCCACAAGAATATTATATATTTTCAAATAAAGGGAAAAGCTCAGAGTCATCTTGACATGAAAAAAAAAGAGTTTCTCTCTTTAGATGTCAGTGCTATGCAACCAGTTTTGAGACCTCCTTTTTTACTGTTTGGCATTTTGGATGAAGTGACGTGGAAAGGGTAAACTGATTTATACCCTAAGGTGGCATTACTAGTAAATAGCTCAGACCAAGCTACTGTCAGAAAAGTAAAGTTAAAAGAAAAAAATGTCAGAGAGCTGATGCACTACCTGGACTTAAATGTCCAGCTGAAAGAGTCAGCTGGATATTTCAGCTCCAGTCTCAGGCTGAGCAGTGTGAGGATGCTGCAGACCCAGCGTGCAGACAGACCACAGCAAAGCCACACAGGGTGAAGCAGCCTCCAAAATCGGTGGCACAAAAATGTCCCTGGGCCCTGCAGCCCACAAGTAAGGTACAAAAGCAATTGTTTGTTATTCCTCATTTCCAACAAGTACAGAGCTTATCTTTTCAGGCCTCTGAGTCGACAAAGAGCAAGTAAAATCAGCCTCAGATTTTTCTGGTGAGACAATGCAAGCTGGGCTTGAAGGGCTGGAACACAGACATACTGATTGAAACAAGAAAGATTGCAAGGCAGTCCAGTCAAGCCCCATGCTGGAGACAAACTAAATTCAAATGTCCTTTCCTTGATGGTGCATGCTTATTGCTATTTCTTAATCTATGGAGAAAGACAGATTCAAAAGAGCCAGAATGATGAAACTGAGGGAGTTATTTGGAAAATGTGGAGGAAGTATCTGTATGCCTCCTTTAAACGTGTGATCTTGTGCAGAGCCATTTTACACTTAAGTGAAATTGTCCTTGATCAGAATTTCCTGCAATACCTTAGGGGGGTGAAAAGTACATGCAAAACCACTTCAACAAATGTTTCTGAATACAAAGGTCAGAGAAGAACCAAACTTTTTTTCAAGATTACATTATCAGGAAAGATTCCCAGAGTGAGTGAAACATCAATATAAATAAAATAGTCCTGAGAACACAAGCTGAAAATTGTTTGCTTGCAATTATTCCATTTATTTTTGTGATGTGCCTTTCTCCTCTCGACACATTTATCCCAAAAGTATACTTGTATTTCATGGCAGAAATATCATACAAAGAATATGGAATTCTCTTCTAATAAAAACTACAGAAGCACATGCCAAAAATACTGAAAATTATTTTCTGATGCTCAAAACTCTTAATCTTTACTTCCCTGGTTATCTTTGCAATAGAATGATTAAACAGCAGGATGACTAAGAAACAATATTTTGAATAAATAGTGCAATGAGAATGCTAACCAGTGGAAGGGGGGAATCTATTAAGAATTCACTAATGTACAGCACTTATTATTTCAATAAGATTTTAAAAAAAGTCTTTTATTTTGCAGTCTGTACAATTCTTGTCATGAAAAATTCCAAAATATACAAATATATATTCATGCCTTTGTCTTGAAAACATGTTTGTACAAATTTCATACGAACATGGGCAAGCATTTAGGTTAATATTCAAATAACTTAGTCCAAATGTGCACTCATTAAGAATGTCTATCTACATATGCAGATCAGGTAACTCTGTGACCTTTTTCCATATTTAATTACCTCATTTGCGCAACAAAACATGCATTTTTTAATTTCTGGTGAAATAGATCACAGATAATACTTCCTAATTTAGCTACTTCAGCCTAAACCTAATAGAGCAAACCTGAGCACCCACAAATTATTTCAAGCACAAGAGAAGTGCTTTTAAAAAAAAAAAGTTACTGACACTGTAATGCTTTGCCAGGCAAGCTGTGATACCAGGAAAGTAAAACCTAGAAAGTGTCTTATCTAAAAAGGTGTTGGTCTCAACTTTTCTCTCGCAGTCACACCCAGAATTTTAAAGAAATGAACTGCCAATGAATTTAATGAATACTGCATATAAAGATGATGATTAATTTATTACTTCTGCAGAATTTTAAACAAAGATAAGACATCACAGAAGACAGAGGCCAGGACTAATAAACAATACATTGACTTTTCTTCAATTGTCAACCATGAAAAACCAAACTTTAAAAAAAAAAAAAAAAAAAAATCAGTTGATGATTTTGAATGCACTGGTCTTGGTAGGGCTCAAATCCTTTTTCAAGGATTTTGAGGGCTAAATTCATGGCATTACTTGCACAAAATGAGTTTCTAGTATTTTCTAAGGATGCTTATGTCAGTTCTTTTTCCAGCCCTACATTTTCAAACATAAACTGCATACAGGGAGCAAATAGGGCTTCTCTGTAAGAGACTCTGATCCTTCTGTACTTACTACTGCCAAAGAGAATTGTTAGTAGTTTCCAAAATTATTACATGAAACACTATAAAATGTCTTCTTTTTCCTCACTATTTACAAATATCAATGAATACCTGGATGCCGAAAAACAAAGTGAGGATGCAAAGCTGTTTGTGCTCTCTGCACACCGCTGAAAAGCATCTGCATAGTCCGTTCTTCCATCTAACACAGAAAATGCTGCCAGATATGTTACAGAGTATCTGGTCAAGGCTGAAGCATATTGCTGAAGACTAGCTGGTAAAACTAGATCTCAGAGAAATGCATGTGATACCAGCAAAGTGACAGAAGCTGTAAGAGTTAATGTCAAATTTATACATGGACCTTTTTCTGAGATTTTGCCTACTTTTTATTCAAATTTGCAATTTGGGATTACTCTGTCTCTCATTGCTACTAGAGAATCAAACTGTTAGGGTGTTCCAGCAGGATTTTTCATAGCTGCATGATCACCTATTAACCACCTTATTGTTTCCCTCCATTTTGCATTGAATTCCCATTCCTTTCCAGTGAGGTATCCTAGCCATGAGTTTTTATATTCCTTTAGTCATAACACCATACCTGCTTAGGTGCCTTTAAGATGCAATATTAGGTAGATCCTGAATGATAAATGGCTTCAATTAATGAACACTGGATGGCAATTATGACTTACTATTTGCATTACAGTTGTGCCTAATAATTTACACTAACACCAAGGCTCAGTTTTTCCAGGTAGGGAAGAAAAACATTATTTTTCCTCCAAAATCTATGTAAATGTAAAAGATGGCTAAAAAAATAGACTAACTTAGGGACATGACACTGTTTAAATGATAACATGCAGAAGAGGAATGGCAAGAAACGTTTTGAATCATTCTTGTTCTCTTGTCTTGTAACCAATACTTCATCCAATGGATTAAATTGCATTGCTGTGAATGATTCTCCTGATGCAGTTTGCAAGGTATGATTAATTTTGCATAAGCCATTTACAAATACTACCCTAAATCTTATAAAGCAGGGAATGCAAGGTAATTAGTGCCATTTGATTCTTTTTGGAAGCATACACATTCTGTATTTAAGAGCAGATCCTGAATTTCATCAATGATTTGTGGAACATGATAATCATATCTAAAATTTGAAACCACTTACAGATAGAAAATGAAAGTAGAATATAAATTATCCATCATCAGAGCCACATTATAGGGACAAAAAATATTTAGAAAGGAACTGATGATGCATGAGATTTACACCAATTTAGCCTTTAACAGGCTGGCATGCTTTATTTTATGGTGTAATATAATCACAGTGGCACTTTTTTTATTGTTCAACTCTTTCATATCCTCTAAATGGCATTAGATAAGTCTATAAATAATAATGTGGTAGCTAATTGGGCCACAGCCATTTTTTTTTTGCCTCCTTAATGTGTTGTATGCTATAGAAACAGAGTGGGGCTGGTAACACTAGGAAAAATAAGCACAATTAGCCTTCTGTGTGTGCAATTGCACATTTGCATATCTTGTTAAATGGGTGGGTGTTATACTTTAGCGCCACAAGTTCAGGAAAGATAGATAAATTGAATAAATTGAACAGTAGAAAACTCTTCATATATTACTACAGCATTTGCATTTCATACCTATAAGGAGACTCACAGATGTTTTAGTGGGACAGTTTTCCTTTATCCTTACTGTCCTCTTTTTGGACAAGCAGCTTATGTGCTCAAATTCATCTACTGAAGAAGGATGAGAAAAATCATATCAAATACAGTTATGCAAAATTTGCAATATATTTTTAAAGTATATTATTACACAAATACGTATAATACTCTCAGAGTCTTCTAGGACAGAAAGTAAGTGCTGATGACAGACTGTATTAGCAGGCATTCCTCTTTTCTAGTCAAGAAGAAAGGCATCCTTTCAGAAGGCATAAGATTAGGTGCTGTGGCAGTAAAATCAAGTGGCATGTCCTATTTTTAAGAAGAATACTACCAGGTTGAACATATATGGACTGCTGCAGTAGTTTGAGAAGGATTCTCAAACAAATTACTCAGCATATTATTTAGCCAAACTTTGCCTCAGGCTCTAGTTATGATTTTCTGAATTAGAAGACAGAAAAATCAACTGATTCATAGGTTTATGCAGCCCTATAGGTTTATATGAGCATAGATGGGGAAACTATATGGTGACCACGACATCGCTCTGATGATCCTTAACCTTGCTTCTGGTGGTTTGGTTTTTAACACCATTCTATTCTAACTACCATTGATGGGTAAGTAATCTTTTGGTGGATGTCATTAACAGGCTGTCATTATAAAAACATCCATGTTTTCTTTATATATTCTTATATATATTTCTTTAGATTTTTTTTTATTGCTATCAGGCAAAGAAAGGAGCTTAACATCATCCTTGAGCTTGTCAAGGATATGAATCTCCATGGATACACCAGTAAACACAAAATATTAGGACACAGCCTGAACCAGAGGAAGCCAGCAAGCTATTCCAACAACCCAGCAACAGTGTTTCCTTGGTCTTATTTAGGATGGAATCTCAACATTCATTCTTTCAACTCTTACTCCTGTGGTTTATTTTCATTCCTTGCAAATAAATGGTTGCTTTTTCTGTTTTGTTTTTCATTTAGCCCTGAAGTCACATGCTGCTTAGCCATGGTACCTGTCTTAATATTTCATGGACTTTAAAAATTGACTTAAGCTGTACAAACTTACTGCCAGAAAATATTGCCTGTTGGATTCACAATTTAGTCTGGGTACCTTAGAAATTAAGTCTTGATAGTGTCCTCAGTAACAATCTCACAAGCGATATGGGAAAACACAGGTCATGCAAAACTTCCATCATGATATGCTCATATCAATTAATACTGTCTCAGAGTAATTACCAGTATCAAGCCTTGAGTCTTTATCCATCCAAAGTTTACAAAATCCCGTAGGACTGACTAGGGAACATACCTTTCCCCTCTACCACTACTCTTGGAAAGATAACAAAGGATCAGACACGAATGAGATATCCCTAAAATGAACCAGACAAGGGGAAAAGAGCAACTTGAGAGAAACAAATGGAGGCTAAAAACACAGAATAAGTTATTCGGCTGCACTAAGGCACAACTAAAAAATTGAGAACCTCCTTAAATACAAACTAACCAAGAATTGCAAGAGAGCAAGTAGAGACATACTTCACCATGACATGCATATGACATACGTAATAAACTGAGGGCAATTATTGTGCTCTATTCACTGCTGAAGAAAACTCTGCCTAGTTTTGAGCACCACAGTTTAAGGAAAATATCACTAAGTTAGCTTTTTCAAAGGAAAACAACAGAGCATTAAGTCTCTTGGTAAACATGAGTTATATAGAGAGACTGAAGGGATTAGCTTTGTTCAAATTAGAAAAGAGATAAAGGACATATCATGGAGGGTTTCCAATAGGCAAACAGTCAGAAGAACACAGTGACCATCTGCTCTTTAATGTCCACAGGAGAAAAAACTTAAAAACATCAGCTTGCCTACCAGAGCAGAAGACACAAGACATCCTTTCTCATAGCAAAACCAGACATTCCATGGAACGGACTGCTTAGAAGAGACACTATCTCCATCCTCAGAGGTTTTTAGGAGCAAACTAGACAAATATCAGTCTGGATTAATTTCAGCGTATTTGATCCTGCCATGCATGACAGGTTTGATTAAGTGGCCTCATGAGGTCTATCCACTTCTATATTTCCATGACAGTCTTCATTCTGTCTTTTCTTAATCAAATGAAGTCTTAAGCTTTTGAGTTCTTCACCTCCCCGTAGACTCACACAGGTTTTACTCTATTTTTCCCTTTCTAGCAGTAATGTGCTAAAAGTCTCCTGTGCTCACCACAAGTTAAACAACATCTTTAGCATTCTCAAGTAATTTGAACATCAAACTAGTTCTCTCTATTCTAGTTGTCTCTGTAATAGTGGAAGTGAATAACCCAGTTGTTGGGAAATATAAAATGAACCAATGCATCTATTATTAGGGACAAACAGGTTATTCAGCAAAACTGAAAGATTATAAACAAAACCATAAATTCTACACCACTGGAGGGGAAGTTTTGTATTACATGACCTTGAAATCATGTTCCAGAAACTTGAAACTCCTGAAAACTGGCCTTTTAAACACAATGACAGAAATTTGTACCAAGCTGCCTATGAAGAAATCCTAATTATAGCTACTTAACTTTTTTTAATATTATTTTAATCACTTTATGAAATATGCCTCTTTTTTACATGAACTTGTCAAGCTTATAGCAATGCAATTTGGAGGTAAATACTAGGCAACTATGTTAACAGAAATTGAGGTAGAATTTTTTGTAAAATTAAAGATTCTGTTTTATTATCTTTCTCTTGTTCTGTCATCCAGAGGTCTCCTTTAAATGAACAGACTATTTTGTATACCAAAACCAGCTTAGAACATTAACTGCAAGTGAAAATTTTAGCAGCTTAAGAAAAAGAACTGAAATTACTTTTTAAAAGCTAATCTCACTAAATTTTCTCCAATCTAAGTAAGAACACTAAATATATTTCACTAACACACGGTGCTTTGCAGCTACATTAAAAAAAAGTATTGAATATATGGTAGGAATCAGAGCTGGTCTGTCTGATACAATAAACACACAACCCCTGTAACTCCTACTAAATTTGACCATGAACACTTTTACAAGGATAAATAGAACCAAACCAAATACATGGGGATAATACCAAGAGGAAGTGATAGCAGCAGAAGTTTACCTAATTTTTTCAGCTATAAATTTGGTTTGGATTAAGTTTATAATCAACATATTTTGATTCTGTATTTGTTCAGGCTTTGGCAACTTTTCAAGGGTTTGTTAAAACAGAGAAATCTGTGCCTGCAACAGTTTGATACTAAAATATAAATGGGGAAGAGACAATAGTTTTTAATGATATTAAACTATGATGGTTTGAGGACATTATCAATATGTATAAAACTGAATATCTAATAAAAATGATTTAATTTTCTCTTTACTTGTGAAGTTTTAGAAGCATATTGACAAGACTAAATGACTGACTCAAAGCTCCACTCTCCAGCCATACAAATACTTTCAACTTTGCTCAACTCAGTTACTTATTTGAGCTATTAGAAAGATGCAACCTGTGTTATGAGTGAGCAGAGAAGTGCATGACTGAAATGCACTCTTGCACCCTTGACTTCTCTATATGATTTGAACAACTTTTGAACAACTTTTTCTCCAGGGTAATTACAGCGGGCAGCAAAAATCAGGAGTCAGCACAATTCACACATTACATAGCTCAGGTCATCCTTGCTATACAATTACTCTTTATTTCGCTAACCTAAAACACCTCCTTTTCACCCTCTGTTCATATTAATTTCCAGCACATGTGTACATTAGCACCATACAAAAAGAAGTTGAAGGTATTCTTTGGGCTTTCTCCAAGGGTGGAAATGGAGAAATTCTGTCTCAGCTCAGAGTCTGTTTCTTAACACCATCCATCCACAGTAGGGCACACCAATTCTGTGTGACTGCTCCTGCAACCTTAAGTTCATGGATTCACCACTACCTTTGTGTGGCTCAGACGAGCACAAAGCAAACCACAAAAAGGATTTTTATCAATACAAAGTGAACAAATAAGCAACACAATCCCTCCCTGTACAGCATCTAATTTATTCACCTAGGCTTTCTAGACTGTTAAGATGACTTTAAAAGGCAGCCAAAATCCATCTTTTACTGTATAAAACACATTATATTATCCCAGTAGTAATCAATCTGAAACTTAAATTAAGGGTGGGGCAGGGTTCCCCAGCACCAGTCCTACTCAGAAGCTCTCTTCTCATGACTGGAAGCTCCTAAATTCTACCTTAAAACTTATTCGTGGCCAGCCTATGTGAATTTGCTTATTTCAGCCCATTAAAAAGTATAGATTTCTTTTTCTTTGGAGTTATCAAAGTGATTTCTTTTTTCTTATTTCCTGGAATTAATTTCAATCAAATATACTTTAGATATGATTCCAGTGCAATGCTGATCCTCTAGGAAATGAACATTGGCTCTAAATAAAATAGATTAGAAACAACTCACAGGGGATCAAGCAGAATGTCCACAGCAAATATGCAGTAGGTCTTTCCTGAATGATTCTAGACTAAGTGAGAAGTCCCTGCTGAAGTTTGTATCTAACACAGACTATAGGACTTATTAGCAAAAAAATCTGCTACTTCTGCTCGTATCAAGAGTTAAAGAAGACACTGAGGACATAATTTCCATATTCCTGGGGTTTCTTCAAGTGTTAATTTTTGTTTTTCCTTTCCCTGTGATTCACAATCTGCCACAAGTGTAGTAAAAAAGAGTAGCACAAATGGTAAAAATACCCATGCGTTAATATAACTAGTGGGAGGATTAATGTGGAGAATTAATCTGGATATTAAGTAGGTATTACTACATACTATCAGAAAATGAGAAATGTGAGATGTGCATATCCTATGTGAATGAGCAGGGAAAAAAATGGAGAAATACAAAATAGGACACCTGCTCAAAGTTTATTATGATGGTCATACCTCTGGCGTATACTGTAGAGGGAATTTCAGTACTACAAAAGTGGTGATAAAGTAGAAAAGGCAAACAATTCAAAGCTGAGGTTTGAAAGCAGTGCAAGTAATAGGGACTTCAAACCAGGTGTCCTGGTCCAGATTTACATCTGATGAAAAGATCAGTGGGTGCATGGATATGGTAAGAAAACATATAATCAGGTCCAAAAGAACAGGAAATGAGAATATTCAAAGTTCTTATCAAGTACACTCAGCTGCTTGACTGAACATGGCTCAGTAGAAGTAATTTCTGAGTAATACTGTGACGAATGGAAGGAGGAGTGCAGGAGTGATATGACAGCTTCTTTGCTCTTATCAAACACCTTCACTTATTTATTTACTGACAAGGTTGCCTGGAATTATTTTGCTAAAAATAAAGCATGGAAAACTGGGAAACGAAGAAGAACCACTGTTATCAGGAAAGATGAAACAAAATTATTAAAATGATTCCCCAAGTTTTAATTCCCCTGTTCACTCCTATGAATTGACAGGACACAAGAAAATGAACATCTATCCTAGCGAATGCGCTGCAGATATATCCACAGAGGCAGACACAGCTATGCATAGCTGGCACAGATGTTTTAGTTTTATTTTTGTTAGCTCTCAGTCAGATTTTAGGAGGAGATTACTCACAGCTGTTGCACACAGAAAAATAATGTACTGGCACTAATCCTCCTCTACAGCAGGACTTGCAGTACCCATACTAGAGGTTGGGTTACTTGCTGCTCTAGGCAAAGAGATAAATGTCCATTTCCCCTCCTCTTCCAGACAACAGTCATTAACTGTTGAAGCCCCAGGTGAATGTTTTCACAGTACTGTACTTGTCCCTAGGAGGTACTGCAATGACACTTTAGATGAGTAAGAGCGGTATCTGCAGGCACATTCAGGAGGATGAAAATTATAGGTCAGAAAGAAATTTCTCCCTGTGGTCCAATATTACAGAACTAAGTGCCTTATGGGTTTTTACCTCTTTCTTTCAAACATCTTTCACTACCCATTTCTGGAAAATAACATTACATGGAATGCAAGTATTGTCACATATAATGAAATCTACATTCTGATGATGTTTTCATTGCCCTTATCATACTTTAACGTGAGTTAATATTAGGTAATCAAACTTCTCAAAAACTAGACAAAAAAAAAGGTGTACTGGAATCAATTGAATTAGCATATATGATCTCAGCCATGTCTTTCTCTTGGTGTTCAGAACATGGTATAGTATTTCCCTGTCCATATTGTCTGCTGAATAAAAAAGATGACAATATTTTATTACATTCCCACAGTTAAATATATAATTTTGTTTCTAAATTTAAAGAAGTGCAACGAGGCAAAAATGTTCTGCAACAAAAATGACTGGCACCACTTCCTGCCTAAAAAATTATCATGTAATATCTGCTATTTTACATGTTTGGGCAGAGTTCTTCATATGTACTATAACAGCCCTACTAGAATCAATTAATGTGATTTAATTTTACAGGAATTAATATGGTTTAACATTAACAGGCACAGCACATCAATACAGAACTCAAATGATAATCAAGCTGCATTGGTCCAGATTCTATCTATCCCCCAATCCTTTAAAAGTTAACAAATATATGCACAGTATGAGAGATCACTAAGTTCCACATATTTGCTCTGCACTCAGGCATGCAATTCTCTGCCTGCCTCTACTAGCATTCCACTACTTTTGTATTCTTTTCATTGATACCACTTTTGGAATGGCACCTCTGTCTTCTTAAAAGCCATTTCATAGTCAAACACCAAAATAAAAAAAAAAAAAAAAAATCTTCTTCCAAATGAACTGCTTCAGTCATGGATGAACTGTTCTTAGTCCTTCCACTAACAGTGCATAGGCCAATTCTCTGCACCTTACTGAATCTTTGAGCATGCCTTCTCTTTCACTTGGTCTGGTTCTTATGCACTTCATAATTTTTGGGTGAGCAATAAGAACAACTGCACAATGCTAATACCTGCTCCTGTGTTCTACAGTAAGTTTCAAAGTACAGAAGTGCCACAGTACAATAGTGCCACAGTGACAAGACAAACAAATCCCTGTTCCTGCTGTGTGCTTTAGCTGAATGCTTACTGCTGGCCACCAACCAGCACAACACATTTGTTCTGCTGTGTCCTTCATGCAGCATGGTGCCCATAAGAGAAAAGAGCTTCATAAAACCCAGTGTGAAACATGAGACAGCACCATCACCAGTCCATATGATTCCTACAGAGATCGTATAAGGAAAAACAAAAAAGCAACTCTAGAGGGAAAACAAGGTAAAGCTGAAGTCCAACATAGGTACGTTTGGCCGCATACCAGAGCTACAGATTTTCCAGCAGAGCAGCAGTGTTCCTACAAACTTGTAAGAAAGTAAAGCTCACAACTGTGTTATTGAAAGAAATAAAAACCAACCTATTTCAAAGAAACTTGTTTTCTACAATACCATTTCCAGAAATTGCTGAGCTATGCTTTGAGATTGTGTGAAAAAGACTGAAAAGGAAAATAGGAACTTTTATATGGATATCATCTACCTTCAGAAAAGCTTTTGACACTGTCTCCCATAATATGCTTGTAGGCAAGCTCAGAAAATGTGTGTTGGATGAATGGACAGTGAGGTGGGTCAAGAACTGGCTGAATGGCAGAACTCAGAGGGTTGTGATGAATGGAGTAGAATCCAGGTGGATGTTTGTAGTCAGTGGCACTCCCCAGGGATTAACCTGGGTCCAGTC
The DNA here is from genome assembly GCA_024500445.1 of Entomyzon cyanotis. Lineage (NCBI taxonomy): Eukaryota > Metazoa > Chordata > Aves > Passeriformes > Meliphagidae > Entomyzon > Entomyzon cyanotis. The sequence goes on along the minus strand of JAKEPQ010001015.1, from coordinate 1,496,150 downwards.
TTACCCAATTTGTTTGTCAACAATGTGGATGAAGGGAAAGGAAACAACCTAAGCAAGTTTGCTGATGATATGAAACTGGAGGGAGTGGCTGATACACCTGAAGGCTCTGCTGCCATTCAGTGGGACCTTGATAGTCTGAGAGCTGGATGGAGAGAAACCTAATGAGGTTCAACAAGGACAAGTGCAGGGTCCTGCACCTGGGAATAACCGCAAATACCATTAGAGGCTGGGGACTGGTCATTAGAGAGCAGCTCTGCTGAGGAGGAGCTGGCAGTCTTGCTGGATAATTGTATTTCCTTCAGCATATTGGTAGAAAATAAACTCTAAAGAAGTTTATGTCTTTAAAGGAGACAAAATTTGAAGCTACTGAACTCACAGATCCAAAGAAAAATACAACCCACTAAGGTCCTGTCTTTATTTTGTTATTTTCTCAATATTCTAAAATTTTACTTGAAAGGAGTTCGACCACAGTTTCTTCTGTCACCTCAATGGCTAGACTTAGTTACTTGATTGTCAGATGCAGTGACCATCTACATAAGAAGGCATGTATGATGAAAATAAGGCCCTAAAGATTGAATTCCTCAAACCTGTCTCGAGGACACTTTGCTTTTATAAGGTATTCTTTCAGGAAAGGAAATGGGTCATTGTTAAATTCCCTTTTATTTGCCAAAACCTGCTATCTCACCACACAATTCCATGATACATTTTTATCCTCTGTTATTTTTATTCTATTATTTTACTTCCTGCTTTATCATGAGGATTTGATCTTTTACTTATTAAATCAGTGGAAGAGTACCTATTGTACTGAACGGTAGGGAGAGTGAGCAGCCCTGCCACCAATATGGGTATTAATCCGGATTTACCACTCACAGGGAAGCCCCTTATAACATGCTGTATGATCACAGAGAGAGAGAGAAATCCTTGCCTTAGTGAAGGCTGCACAGGCAAAATTTTTCTGTGATGTGCTATTCAAAAAGCTGAATGGTAAGTGAACACAACAAATTGTAAGAACAGCATACATATTTGCTGGTGATTCAATTCTCTTTTGAGCTTTTACCTGAGAGGAAATCCTGGCGGCACTTCTTTACAATTTCTGAATGGACAATGCACTGTAACATAGAATTTTTAGAGAGTTTAGGAAGAAAAGTGTTACTGGATTGCTTTCCCTGCATCCTCACACTGACCTATGCCCTCTGTCTAGACTCATGCATGTAACCCTACAGTATGATTATACACTGCTGTGCCACAGAAGGAATATTCCTATAGCATGTTGAAAGCTTTCCTGTTAGGTACCTGTTGAACCATACAGATGAGGATTCAAAAGGTCTTTTCCCTTGCAGTAAGAATGACAGGTTTTTTTCAGTGAGTATATTCACAATTTCAGTTTTAGATGCAGTAATATTTATTTTTATCCAATCCCAATCACATTTGCTGACTAGAGAGACAAACATCACTGTTACTGCAACAAAATCACCACAAGTGCTGTGAGGATGCAATTGTTTCTAGGTGTTACTCATCTGTCAGCTGCTCTGAAGTGCCTCCCTAGAAAAATTAGCTCATCAGGTCAAGAAAGGGAAGCAAAATGTAAGCAGGCCAAACAGAATAGTCAAGGTCATTGGATCTGCAAGCAAACTGAGGGGCTCAGCTCTGTTGGGGGTAGACAGCTGGATCAGTCCACATTCAAACTGAATATTTTTAATGGAATTTTAGAAACACTTATATACATTTCAGATGCAGACAGGAGCCCTAAAGACACAGTAGGAATTGCAACTCAGCAAGCACTTCTTACATTGGGATAGTATTTCAATGCCAGAGCTGGATTAAAAATACCTATTTGAAATGATCCTTATACTGTATATGTTTTACATAAAATGACATATGAAATACACATTGACATGTAAACATGGCTGTTACTGTTACATGAGAATGAAATTAATTTCCGTTTTAGAGAAAGATTATCACTCTAAGAATTTCAAAGGGAATGGTTTTTCAGGGGAGGATTTACAATTCAAAATGTTGATTGGTCCAAAGATTGTGAATCAAATCTCTGACAGCAGTGAAATGCTTTTTCATTTATCTGTTGAACAGTTTACCACAAAGGGCATCACAATACAAGTGGGCCTTCCTTCATCTGTACCTGACATCTAGTTCATGTATTTTCTAACAATAAAATTGGTGTTGGTAGGTGTTAAGACTAATTTATGAGATACAAGTCATTCAGAGATGACTAGGATTTTTAACAGACTTGTTATGACAAGGCAGATTTTGGGTGAATGCTGTTAAAAATAATTAAATACTGCCTATTGTAGGAGGTAATCAAAATGGAAAAGCTCCATCTGAGATGTCTAATACTGAAGAAGTCAACCAGATGAAAGATTTAGTGATGTGAGACATTGAACAGGTAAAAGCTGTATGGGTGTAGGAAACCATTAAAAAGAATGAGTGATGCTCTTGGTTGAAGTATTTTGCAATCTTTGTTGAGAAAACTGCTGCCTTAATTTGTACAGAATACTCACACTAAGAGAGTAGATATGCATAGCTGCTCTAATTGAGGTGAAATAGCCTGCATACTTGTCCCAGATGACTTGCTGTGATTAAACTACATTTAGATTAAGAAAAATCTGAATATATTTTAAAGTGTTTGAAATTAAATATGTACAAACTAGATAACGCTCTCTAAAATTTCTTGCCATGTATTGTGATATTGCATTCATGTGGAAGTCTAAGGTGAACTTTCATTTTTAAAATTGGGGTTTTTGGTTACAATTTATTCTCAATTTCCATTTTTTGGCAGTTTAAAATTCACTGTGAGTTCATTGAGGCAAACATAAAGTGCCCAGCTTGCATTAGTAACTCCATGACTCTTAAAATGCGTGTAAAAAAAGAAAGCGTAAAGTACTATCATTATGTTGTGCAGCTAAACAGCTGTTCAGCTTTTTCTCCTACACTGACTTTTCTATTTCTAGATGAGTGCCAAATGCCATTGCAAGAGTTCATGCAAGATGGAGGTTTATTTATTCTGTCCAGGAGACAGCATTTTTGCTCTCCCTTTTTGTTTTCCAGTAATTTTCTGTATTTTTCTATGATAAATGCCACTAGAATTACTAACACACCTTTGCTTTTAGCATTTAAAAAAATAGGAGATTTCAAGGTTAGGGCTGGTACCAGCAGTACTGGGTCTTCTGCTGAACAAATGAACCCAATTAAATGCCTTCACTAATGCCTTCCATTTAAGAAGTTAAATAACAAAGGTAGCAAAAAAAGCTACTTCAATTAGAACACAAAGTCCAGATGTCAACTAAGCAACAGTAAAGTCTAATACTTTAACCCAGACCAAATATGTCAAATATATTGGCAAGATTTTCACTGTAAACATCAATCAGTTTTGCTACCACAACACACTCAACTGTTATTTTCCAGGAAAGCATTCATTGGCTTCATGATTACTTTGATTTTTCCATGATGGACCACAGCCCCTTGTCCTAGTGATATAAAAAGTGCATAAATGACAGTGCTAAACCAAGAGAACAGCAAGGATATTAGACAAATAAACTTCCCGCTGCCACAAGGCTTTGCATCAGCATTCCTTAACAGATTTCTTAAAATTTATTACATAAAATATTTTGGATCCTTCATTTTTTAATTAGAAGAAACATGCACAAAGCAGTGACTTTAAACTTTTTGAAAACGGAAATTATTTTTGAAAGGATTTTGATGGAGGCTGTGGTCAGCCTCCTTTAAGATTTCTCATTTTCCAGTTTTGGAGTGCTTGACTTTTCTACCCTCATAGTTTTTTGATGAAAACAGAAAGACATAATCTATATAGTACCTCATAAATAGTGAGGCATCTCAGGATATTCTTTGTGACATAGGGTTCAACTTCAGTAATTTGTACACTGTCACAAATATATTATTTACCTCCTAATTATCTGAAATTATGTACACATATATACATGCATACTATAATTAGATTAGATTCTAAAATTTTATAGGGCAATGACTTCATTGAACAATAGCTGTAGGCCTATGGCAGTTACAGAACAGCTGTAGCCAAGCTCTGACAGGACAGAGAAACAGCTACTTTCCCACTCAGTGAAGCTGCTGATCACTACTGAGACATTCAGAAATCTGCAGCTGTTAAAGCAATATTTGTGTTAAGTCTGCTTCCAATAGGGATGACAGGTGAGAAAGATCTGGAGGATGACAATAATTGTCAAGGTCAGTCCTCATATACCAATGTGAAGAGATGTATCAAGTCTCAGAACTAGCTCTGCTTGCAAAAGCAGTCACTGGAATGGGCACCGTAGTTTCTACAGCTGGGTGCCAGCCTGGGAAATGAATATAGCTAGAGCAGCCAGTGCTAATACTGACTTAGTCCTGGGAATCCAACAGCCGCCCAGAAGCAAGGGCAGACTTGGAAAGTACTAAAATAATCTGCTCCTTAAAGTGTAGCCTGCCATAACAAAACACCTCTCCCCATCGTTTTTAAACAGCTTCAGCCCATTGATCCTGCCTTTTGAATACATATCTGCACTTGTTTTGAATTCTCCTCATGAATCCAACCACTGTTTCAGAAGGTGTGATGCTCTCTTTTCTGCCAGATCTTAGGGGTAAGCTGGAGATCGTGTGACAATGAGATAAATGTTTGTCTGCAGCAACAGGTAAATACACTTTATCTGAAGAGCAGCAGTACAAAGAGGAATTGTGACAGATTCTTGCCTTTGTTAATTAAATATTTATTCTAATTGGCAATAAATTAAGTTCATTTTCTCTAAATAGAAGTCCATTTTGCCCATGACAGTAATTGGTAAGGGTTTCTCCTGTCTTTACCTTGACCCATGAGCTTTCTTCCTCCTGTTCTCTTTACAGCAGAGAGGGAGTAAGCAAGGAGCTGGATGGGAGTGTGGCTTTTAGCCAAGCCTAACCAACCAAAGAGGAATATCTACAGGGAAGACTACTCTTAGTATGTCCTGGTTGTATGATAGGGATCACAGCAAAACACCAAGTGCTTTTCCCATGCCCAAGCAGAGTTGCAGTTGGAATAATTACAGAGGTTTGTGTTATACTAGGCCACACAAGGAATTAGTTACTCTTTATAGACTTGGGAGAAGTTGCACCCCTAGTTTTTAATGCTTCTTTTTATTATCCTTCTTATTGCAACCATCTTAGTGCTTTTCTGAATTTCATAACATATAGAAGCTAATTACCTGTATTTTTTTTTTTCTTCCCACAACTTATATTAAACTTAACCCTTCTCATTCTGAGTTGCCACAGCTTTCTGCCTTAGGTTCATTCCTTGGCTCGTGACCACAAGTTTGGCCATGAAATCAAACACCAGGCCATCTTGACCACATGTCTGGAAATCAAACAAAAATAATTTCTTGGAACAGAAATCTCATTACACTCCCAACCTAAACTCACTTGGACACAACTGTGCTTACAATTCAGTGTTAATAATAAATAAAGCTCCATTAGATTTTTTTACTCCACGTTGTTTTTTAAAGGGATGACAAGGGATTTTCATGGCTACCCTAGACTCAGACATGTAGAACTCACTGCTGAGAAAAGGCAGCGGCTGCCTCTCCAATGCTGCATCAGTCCACATACAGATGAACAAGAGCAGTGCATTCACTTTGCTATGCAATTTTTCCTTTGTTGACAACATCACAACTGTGCTCCTGAAAGCCCCAAGGGAAAACTAGGAACTGCTTCAGCTGCTCAAAAGAATAATATAAGAGTCACTTTTCCACCCTTTTTTTATTTATTGAAAGACAGTTTACTTGTGTTAAAAGAGCCAGGCGCAAAGGGACCAGGATGTATTGCCATTTGCTCTTTACTCCCACCTATCTCCCATCATTCAGTGTGTATGGTCTGAAAAACAGGCACAAAAAACAATCTTAGAAGTGGTAAAGACGAGATCAGACATCGTGATGCCAGAAAAAAGATCTTCCCCCGCAGACTGAAAGAGATGCTAAAGACTTCTAGTAAAGGAAAAGTGTGGAAAGTCTCAACTGGCCTTTTCGTTTTTCGTACCCTAACCTTATCTCCCACTAGCAACTCATCCCTTCAGTGCAGTGCCTTCATTCCAGAACCAGATCCAAGATATTACGTTGCCAATTGCGCCAGACTGTCACGGCTGTGACGCATATTTAGCCATAAGAACTACAATTATACTATATAATATATATAATAATATATAATATATATATATTTGCAATACAGACCAATATAAAACCAAGGTTTTCTAGTTTAAATAATAATACACTAATATTCTTGAAGAAAAAAATCTATAATACAGATCTTTATTTTTTAATTTAGGTTGCAATATCAGCCTTTCATATTAATGACACTTTATTTACCCCAATAAGTTGCTACTTCAGTAAATGGTTAAAATTTCATTGATGACTGTTATAATTTCTCTTCATTTTAAAAGTATTTACTGGGAGGCAGTAAGAAGATTGTATGATATGTTGTTAGGCTAAATAGATATTACCAATAATCTAATTATGTTTAGAGATCTGTGAAAGGATAGTTTAATATTTAGTACTGTGATTTAAAAAATTGTATGTTTAATTTTAAAGTGTTCTTAAACTTCAGCTTTCAAGAATTTTTTAAGTCTCTGATAGGTACATTGGAAGTCAACTAATACTTTAAAATTACATTAAGAAGCAATCTGATTTTTTTTCCAGAGCAGAAGACTTAGTCTTTCTTCAGCTGTAGTAATTATTTTTAAAGTATTTTTTTAAATTATTTTTTCCTATATCTCCTGAGTCTTGCTTGATATGAGGGGTAAATAATGAAACTCAATCTGCTCTTTGCACATTGCTGCTGAAGAAGCTGAACAGATGTTCTGTTGCAACACACAGAATATACCAGATATAGATACTAAAGATGCTTTTTGGGAAAATTACTTCCAAAGTATTATGCCAGAAAGTATATAAAGATGGCTTTTCCCAGCAAGGTTTGATCTAATCACAGGAAGAGTTGAAAGCCAATTTACAACAAAGCACAAAAAATAAAAAGAGGATAGAATTTTTTTAAAATACAATTTTACAAACGATGCTCACTGATATCTTGCCCTGTAAGTAATACACCGCCCTAGAGAACAAAAATTCTAACTGTCTGCCGGGGAATACAATCTTACTCTTTTCTGTCAAAGAATTCACTTTTCTCATATGAATAGCTGCTATTCTGGCATGGTGAAAAAATCAGCTGATTTGATTTCAAATTAACTTTCTTTAGTTCCATTAGATGGGTGTGGGGGGAGGAAAAAAAAAAAAGGAAAATGCCATTTTGATAATGATCTCTTGCTTTTGCCAGGTGTGGGGAAACAAACACTGGCCAAAATTTCCCAGCTATGAAGCAGACCTTTACACACCATTTCCAATTGATAGCTTGTTTTGCTTTATGTAGCACACTTTTGCCTAGCCCTAACTTTCATCATAAATGTCTTCTCACAATCTTCTCACAAGGGCACCCAATTCACAATAGACTGTCAGTGCTGTTCTGCTTATGGAGACCTCCACCTCAGATGAGACAATGAAAGTTTTTGAAGGTCACAGAGGAAGCCTGTATTAGAAAAAGAACATGAACCAAGTTTACCTAGATCTACATTGGACACTTGGGCATCATCTTTTTCTTTCCCTTCCCTGCTACACATTATTTATAACCCTGTGGTAGTGGGCCACAGATGGGCTCTAGGTTACACAACATTTGTGATAAAGAGAGAGCTTAAAGTAACAGCTCTCTACTTCCAAACTGAGAGAATAATCTTTTCTCAGTAAATGTCAAAAAACCCTGTTCATGTCTTGTGGGTTTATTCTGACAGCATGCATATAAAATTAATGATTTTGAAAAAAAGAAAAGGAGATAGATCATTCCTACTTTGCAATTGATAAGGGATTGCAGTGCCTCCAAGGTCTGTTTTGTTTCACCCATTTCCTTTCTCTTGTTTTTGTGCTTTGTCCATATCTTTAACCTATGTCCCAGAGAAAGAGTAAACATCTGCTAGCAGTGTCAATAACATTCAATAGTTCATGTTCCCTTACTCTTTTACCCAGGCTGAAGTAAGCACATTTGGTATGCATTCCACTCTGCAGCATCCTGGAAACCTGCAGTTTGAACCCGTTTTTCAATTTAGCAGTAATGCACTCTGAAGAGTAATCTGTTACAGAGCCAGCTGGTCTTCCTTAGCCTTTTACCCACTTTTAATCTTTCAGTGTTCCATGGACACCTCATCTACTCTTGGCTGCTGTAACCTTTGATTATGTATCATATTTGTTGTACTCTTTTACGTTGCCTTAACCTTTCTATTGTAAAAGGTAAAGGCACTGCTAATAGCATTAAAACCTGAAGTATTCTGCCAATTAAATATGAGATTTGGAATTAATATGCCAGTAAAAGAATGTGAACCATCATTGGTATGTATTCAAAAAACAAAACAAAATCAAAGATAAACAAATGTAGCCAGTTTAAATTTGCAAGTATATACACCTGTACACCCACACACCTGCACAGATGTGCAGCTGCATGTTCACTTGTTCACAAACACACATACTCTGCTCACATATGCAGGCACAGAAGGGGAAAAACACTGTTTTTACACATTATTTTACTAGAAGTATTATCACAGGAAGAAATTAACAATAACAATACAGAGGGAAGCAAATACTATTTACAAATTTAGATGAACTGGCCTAAAAGGATAGAAACAAAAATTACTAAATTTGCAGTTAATAAGTGTAGCTCAAAGAAAAATGTGGTAAAGTACTTAAGTTGATATGCATTAAAAATCTCAAACGTCTCAGATCTTGGGATAGAGAAAATATTCAGACTTCTTTTTATAAAGTGTCTTTGCTGGTTTTTTGGTCTAGCAGAGATGGAAAACCATACAGATTTCTCTATATACATTAAGAATTTTAGGAACAGTGGATATGATATTAGCAGTGGTCATATATCTGGTTTTACTTAGCAGCATAATTCTAATGCAGTTCTCCTCACTCTTCAGCAATATAGCCAAAGGAAAGGATTTCCAAAGAAAGAACACTTTGTACTGTTGTACTGAACTAAGCATATTAATTACACTGCTAGGTACTATGGCCAGACTGCAGCAAAGGCATAAAATTTGATTTTATGTAAGCTTGCTTGTGACTTGCTGGAGAAAAAATGAGCTATGAATAAAAACAAATGTTTGTGCTGTTTCTTCGGTAATTTAAATTTTCTAGAGATCAATATGAATCAGGAATACTCAGCAAATATAATCTAAAAAATTCAGAGAGTGGTCCTTTTTCTCCTAAGGATTAAAATAATCAAAACTTATTTGCAGCTTTCACATTATGACAGTTTGAAGCTAATTGTGAGGATTCAAGAAGCACAGTGAGCATGTATGAACTGAAGGGAAAGTGTGACTCTTCAGCATCTACTTAATCGGTAAGAAAAGTGACCAGAACATCACCACTCATCAAGAATCAGGTGACACTGTGTAAATTCTAGCATTGTTAGTTCATACTCTTAGACAAAGTTCTCAATCCTTCAGAATGAGAGCACAAACAAAATTGTATGTACATGCACAATAGAAATTTTAAGCCTGAAAATCTTACGTATAAATTTTAATATTCTAATATACACTCTCAGGTCTCAGAGACAAGACCATGTAGTATATTTTTAATAAAATTCTAGCAGTAAAAAAGAAGCAATTTGTGTCCTAATAATGTCTCTCTCTATTTCCTATTTTAGCCTGACATCTGGTATCACAGCAGACTTCTGCCACCTGCAAGGTCAGGGAAATGCAGACATCTCAACATTTACTGACTACAGCATTATTGGAAAGATTTTTATACAGGTGGAATGGCTTCTATTTCTTCACAAGTGTCTCCCATATACAAAATAATAACTATGAGAAAGGTAATCTAAAGAAGGTAAAAAACTGGAAACAAGCATTAAAATTATCCTCCCAGTTAATGAAAGAAACACTTACAGCACACAACTCTTGAAATGCAACTAAGTCAGAAAGCCCTCAAAAATCCATAGTTTATGTGAGTTTACATACATAATGACCTCCTAGTTTGTACACTGGCCTTATCTGCAGAGGATGCTGTGTGCCAAGTGCAGCTATAATAGCTCAGCAGTATTTTGCACCCAACCTCTGTGTCAAGCCCAGATCTCATCAGCCTAAAGCCTCACATGTAGCTTCAACTCCCTAACTCCAAAGAAACACATCACTGTGCTACAAGCTATCTCACAAAACCCCAACAAATTTACACACTTCTAAGCAAAGAACCTTTTGAGTTCACTAAGCTTAAAAAGTAATTTGTCTCCTTTGCCATCTGCTAACTTATCCTGAAGACTTGTCTCAGTCTCAGCTGCCATGGTTATTGGAACAGCATCTATCCACCTGCAATCCTGATAGGTTGGAATATTTTTAGATATTAATTAGTGAAAAGTCACATCTAAGAGAACTTTCCTGTCCCCGTGCTGCTATTTCCAACTCTTCAGCTGCGGACTGCCAGAGCAGCCAGCCCCACAGAAGCAGCAGCTACAGGAACAATCGTGATCATGGCAGCCTAACCTGGCACGCTCACTGGTGAATCAGCCCATATACTACAGTCACTTGAGACTTCTTCTCAGAATATTGTTTTCTTTCCTGCTAGGATAGCAAACTCCCTGATCTCCATTTCCACATGATATGTAGTTCTTTGAAAGAGTATAAACAAGAGAATTAATTCCTCTTGCTGTTCTTTTAAAAATATGTTTTTCTTCCCAATGCCATTCAATAAAAATACCAAAAAATTGCCATGCAATTTTAAAGTGTATTAAAGTCCCCTTTCCAACACCAAGGTAATTTTTCAACTGTTATAGCTACTTTTTTGTTTCCTCATGCAAAACTGACTTTTAGTTCATATAAATTCCACGGGCCAAACTAATCCTTGCCTTATCACTGGAGCTTGGCAAAATTACAAGAAGAATTTGGACCAAACATTTCTGTCTAAGATAAAGTATCAGGAAGATGTCCAAACACTAATTGATCCCATATTTTATTCTTGAACCAAAATCCTAAAAGACCTGTTTCTACATAACCAGTTTGACTCTAAATATATATCCAAGCCTATAACAATTAGGGAGAACAGTATCACCTTTTGAAAAGCAGGCAATTATTGATACTACTGGAATAAAAGGCACTGATGAATAAGTCCCTGTGATCCATCCTGGACAAAGCCTGACAAAAGTAATTCAGCTACAGAAAATATATCTGAAGGAAACCTTGTTTAATTTTACGAGTTATTTTGGGTTGCATTTTTTCCATTTTCTGTTACTCCTGCTTGATATTTAGCTGTAGATGCAACTTCTATGCATCCAGATGGACTAAACACCCTTAGATTATTATTATTTTTTTGGTTTTAAGTTCATGTTACTCCTTGCTTGGCCACAAGAGGCATATAAGAAAACAATAGGACAACTTCTATGTTAATAACATTGTTATTTGTTGTTTTGAAATAACCAGATGCCTCAGTCAGGGAGCTACACTGCCGTTGTAGACAAAATCAAAAGGCAGAGGGACAGATGATATTTCTCTTGAGGAGCTAAGTACCAAACTAAAGTGGGATGACAAAAATGAGCATTCTGAAGTTCTCCCGGAGCTTGAGTTGGATCTCTTTGCCATCTGCTGCCTGCAGGAGCGGCCCTGCAGCTGCCTGCCAGCACACCAACCACTGCAGGAGCCGCGCTCTGCACCATGGCAGGAGGCGTTCCTGAATCCGGCTGCCAACAGAAGCAGTGGTGCAGAGAAGATGTTTGTCCCTACTCTGCAATTCACTGTGTCCCTTGGAGAAATTCTCTAGACTACTAGAAATACCTGAAGATTAGCACTTTGTTACCTCAACAAATAATCTCAGTGATAAAGGTTACGAAGATTACCTAAGTCCCTTGAGAGGGAATAAGATCCTCAAGGCCTCAGTAGTTATCAAACATATGCTGCTTACTTCAGCATCCTCTTGTAAGCCCACAGCTTTGTATGTGCTGGTTCTTCTGTTACACAAATTTTTAGCCTATAAAATGGATGCACCAAATACTCATCAGGCATGGTCATTTGGTTTGTGTCAACTATCACAAAGCATTTGAAAAAACTGAAGGCAGTGTAAAATAACAAAACATAGTCTTAACTACTAACTCTTGCCACTGTTTACTTTGCAGGCAGGCAAAAGCAAGCATGCCTTCCACATTAAAACACAAACCTCGGACCTGTGATTCAAAATGGTTGCAATTAATCTTTCAAGAGACAATGAAGCAAACTGACTTGTCTCACTTGTCCATGAAAACCTTCACCATGAAATGGAGGTGTATGAGCCTTTACATTGAAAAAAGGCAATAATTCATCAGAGACTAGGTCTGGAAAAATATCTGCAGAGGGCATGACTGTGCATCTTCCTATAGCAGAGATAAGCAGTTACCCAGTTAAAGCCACTGGAGACTACTTGCAGTAATGTTGCTAACATATGCTTGCAGAATCAGAATCTAATTTCTCACAATTTCAGTGTTCCAGTATCTCAGATTTCTGCTCTGTGGGAACATGATTGTTTTGGGCAGGACTTCCCCTTGGGGTGTGTGTCCTTAATTTATTGCTGCAGGGTTGAGTAATGTACCGATCACAGAATCATTCATGTTTTATTAAAATTAATTTCAAGGGAATGTTGGTTTTAGGAAGCACGTATAGGACTGTTCAGATGCTTTGGTAAAACAATACCAGCAACAAAGAGTAATGAAAATGTTTCCTTTTTCCATTCCTTTCATTGTAAGATAAATGAATTCTAGTCTCAGAGTATACCAAGAAAAAGAAAAAAGCAACAGGAAACTCCTGCTATTTTGTCCCAGTTACTCTCACTTCTCCTGTCTTGCACTGCTTCTCCTGGAAAGAGTCCCCTTTGGCTAACATGTATCTTTAGGATCTATCTGCAATCTGGGTTAGCACAACAAAAAAATTTTTTGTGAGACCTGGCTCTCCCTAGCAAACATAGATGGGTTTTCTTTATTCTCATTTCTGATCTTTTTAGGAATATTTCTTTTAAAGTGCCTGTTTTCAGATCTTTTCTAAGTATGTGGAGACAGTAGAAAGTAACTGCTTCATCTGGCAGATAATTTATTGTCTGAGACAATTTTAGGGTGAAGAGACACCACCTGCTCTAAAGAGGTTTCATTTACTGAGTGATAATTGCAGGCTGAAACCAAAAACGGAAAGAAAGAAATGTTGATGACTTTTTGGTATAATTCATCCACTTTAAAGTGAGGCTTTATCCAGAAATTGCCATTTTACAAGGAAAAGGGAAAAAGAACTGGTCAAGGAGAACAGTCCTATCACAAGAAGTACAAGAGAGCAGACACTTCCTGTTGCAGAGCCAGCAGTGCTGCAGGTGAGCACAAGACTGAGTTCACACCTCACCATGTACAAGCGCACACCACCGCTTGGGGAACTACAAATGCACAGATGCGGTATCAAGATGGTCTACACAGAATAATCACTTGTCAATGCTGCATTTTCTGAAACCAACTTTTGGTGTGATCAACAGCTTTTGCTATAAGGATAGCAAAACTGTTAATTTTGTTATTGCATCACAAATCAGAGAAAAAGGAACAAAATTAAAGTACAAAATGCCTAACCAAATTTGCTTGACAAGTACTAATTCACTTTGATCTATCCCTCACCATAATTTCATTGGCAGGTAAACCATACATATTTATAAAAGTGGCAGCAGGCTGCTGTTGCACTGTTTGTAATTTACAGTAACAAAGAATTCATTTAGATTACCATACTTGAAGTCCCAAGGTGACTCTGCCGTGGTTACAGCCCTCCTGCTATGCAGGATACCTAACATAATAAAGAACAAAGGGAAACAACGCTACACTGAGACCAGGGCTCCTGGGTAATCAATTCAGGTATTTACAGCTGAAACAATAGCTCTGTGCAAATCAGCATCATTACTACAATTTGCTGATAGAAACCCCAGGGAACTCAGGAAGTGTCTGCCTGCAAAGCAGCTGATTAATCTGAGTTACTTATGTTTTGTTAAAGCATTATTGCTTCCCATCATAATAAACAGTAAATAATTGTTTAAGGAAAGGGCATTGCAGGTGCAGCCAAACGTGCAAGATACACCTTTCTTGCAGCATTTTGGCCTGCATATTGGTCAGCAAATGTGTCTGTCAGGAAAAGGAGGCCAGTTTCAACCTTGCATTTGTGAAGCACCATTACCAGGCTCACCTGTCTGGGTTTTTTTAAAATGCTTGTTTCTAATCTTACACACTTTTGAAAAAAACGCAAGCAAGAACTCAGGGAGAGACAGTTTAATCAATCTGATGCTTATGGTTTTGGCTTGTATATAGGGCTGCTTGTCTCCTCATTTCGCTCTTCCTATTGGAAGAGCAAAACAAAGAAAACAATTTCATGGCACTATCTCCCCTCCGGTGCTTTTGCTGAGGAAAGCAAGGTGTCCCACAAGACCACATCTTTCACAGTGGAAGAGACCCTAATTCTGCATATCCACATATTTCCTTAATATTTTTTCTAATATAAAGAAAATGGCATTTAGTCACATTTTGGAATGTTTCATCTCAGAACTAGCAATTCATCTTTCAGAGAGGATGAGGCAGGCTCACTTGCCTTCCCTGTCCATGAAAATCCCTGCCATGAAACGGAGATGCATGACTATTCAAATCAAGTGTGAAACATGCCTTGCACTGATTAGCAAGCTGTTTAGAAAAAACTGGAAACAGAAATTACTTCTTCAGTGAGGGATGTTTTCAACACTTCCCAAAATAAAATTTTACACAAGTTTATTTTAAAAATGTTCCTACCTATATAAAAATTAGGTGGTCCATTAGATACACCATTGCCTGTGGCACTGCCAAAGTAATTCACTGCTTGCCTCAGCAAGTGAATACTAACTATCCAACTGTTCCTATGCCTGTTGCATGAAACACCTATGCAAGAGTTTCCAAAAATTTTTGAATTTCATGTTAGCTGCAAGAATATTGCCTTTTACAGAGAGACATCATATATCTCTGTCACTAGTTTATTTACATAAAGAATAACTGAGCTTCTTCTGCTACTGCTATATTTTTCAAAAATATGTATTCCATATTAGTTGGCTGACTGATAAAAACTATAAGACCAAAACAACAGGGAGCACAGGACTGTGACCATAAACTGGAATTTCTGTAATACAGCATTTGCAGCATGGATATATTCCCTCACAGCAAGCAAGACTCTTAGGCAAGGAGACAAAATCTGGAAACATCATTGCAAATTGGGAATTCTGTCATTTTCATAAAATGTTGCCAGGACCAATTTATATGGAATTGGGATCTGAGGAACCTCTCTATATCCTGAATGGAACTGACAAATACTGCAAAATGCATGGGGACTCCCATCAGAGTAGTCAGATTCCTTAGTGACAAGCTGAAACATTTTTCCTTTTGCTGAGACTCTCACTGCTGTGTTTATGGGATGCCCACATGCACATGCCCAACAACTTGGACATTGTACAGAGTGATACAAAAATGATCTCTCTTCTGACACTGCCAGCAGCAGCGAAGTTCCTTTGTCAGTGACATTGTTTCAGTGCACACAATACAGCACAGACTGATTATGGACTGATTAGGAACTGAAGTGTGATTGTTAAGTTTCTGGAAGAGCACACATCTGAAAAGTATTATGGAAAAGAACAATAAGAATAATACATCCCTAACAATAATCTAAGATAAGAAAGAAAATTAGATTTTTTTTTTTTAAAGTCTAACAGTAACTTAGCTAGAAATCAATAACTGAAGAAAGTAAGGCACTCAACTTCTAAAACACAGGTGACAGTGGCAATATTTTGGAAGGCTACTACTATTGCTTGAGCCCAAACTTTGAATGGGCTACTGCTGTGGTATGTACAGTAAGAAAAAATGAAAATAGAAAAATAGATATCCATGGTAGTTTTGTCTCTACGTCCATTCAGTTCTCTACTATCTATTAAACTAAAAGTGCACACATTCAGCTGAATCACCTGCAAAATTACAATGGTTCTGAAGTCCTTTGTATTTTAATTTTATAACGCTCAAACTGAATGGCTGGAAAAGAACAATGCTATTTCTTTTAGTCATACTTCTAATAGAAAATTGTCATAGAACTGTATTTTTGGAATTGCTATCCAACACTTAGAAGTGTCAACTATTTAGACAAATAGATTCTTGTACAAACTTGGAAGCGGCAAAGAACAGAACCCAGTTCAGTTCAGAGAGGACATATGGTAATCTTAGGTTTCTTGCTAAGTTAATTTTTCAAATGAATGGTCAGTCACTGCAATGAATTTCAAATGAAGGCAGGACAGAAGAAATCTGTCAAAGACGGAAAATGATTAAAAAAAATACGTGATGAAATATCAAAAAGTGAGAAGCCAGACTCTACACAACCTCTGAGAAGATATTTACTGAAGAAAAGTAAATTGTTTTTGAGGCTCTAACAAATGAAATATGAATGAATTTTTTGTCAAAAGTTCTTACCTAGCAGTTGGTCAAGTTTAGCCCAAAATCCAAATGCTACATCCAAAAGGAGATTCACATGGAAATAATTTTCCACACACTCAGGGTAAATAGAGCTCCAGGCAGTAAATAAACCACAAACAGGATACAATTCTAGATTCAAAACATTATACTTTTAGTTCAAGTCAAATGATGTAAGCTCACATAAAATGCAGAGAAAGAGAACAAAATAAATAGAGCAACAAAATCCAGGATGACAAGAAAGAAAAACAAGGCAATCCAGTCCAGAGAAGTAGAGTAAATGAGAGATACGAAGAATAAAAAATTAACAGACTGTAGTTTGAAAGGAAAGCATGCCTACTGTTTTGGGACTGAGAATCATCAACTGCAAAATATATCCTTCTGCATGCAACTGATACTGGGAAACAACTAAATTACATGTTTTTTCTTAGGAAACAATTAAGCAAAATAGAGTACCAGCAAATTTAGTGTAAAAAATGAAAAAAAAAATTCTTCAAGGTAAAACCTATACAGATGTAGAACACTAACTTCAATCGGACATTCTACAGGTCCTGTTCTCTAAAGTAATTTAATCTAGACAAAACCTCAGGGGCTTTCTTACAGAACAATCTTACACTGGAAAGGTAATCTTGGTAAGTTTAACAGTTTTGTTCTTTGGGGCTTTCTGTGTGTAGGGTTTTTTGTTTGTGTGGGGTGTTGGGGTTTTTTCTCCCTTTTTTTTTTGGTTTGTTTTTTTTTTTTCTTTTTTTCCTTTTCTGTGCACCTAGTATATGTGAGATTATGAAAAGGTAAGTTTTGGGATATAGGAATAGCTCAAAGCAAGTGGTACAATTTTGTAATTGGCACCAAACTGGCTGTGATTGTTGTCACTAGAATGATCTGCCCAGATGAAATGTAAAGTAGCACACAAATGGTTTCAGGAGATTAACCTATTTCTGTTCTGCTTTTTCGTGTACCTTGGCAAGCATTACGTTAACTGCTGCAGCATCCCAGAGCTATGAGAATTTCAGCTTTATATTTGACTCAATTATTAGGCATTTAATTTAATAAGCCTTTACATTCCAAGGTAAATATACCTCTGTTTTGGTATTTGGTTAAAATATGCTTTGTGAATTATTTATTTTACTCTCTTGAAAGGCAAAAGTATTTCAATAACCTTGATTGTCAAAATATACATGTAGGTCACAAAGTAAGCAAAGCTTCAGCCACAAAGCTCTGCTTTCAGAAGTTCCCATGAAATTATCTCTTTACCTAGAAGGCATCATTAAAAGAGATTTAGAAAAGCAGAATAAAATAAAAATTAAAAAAAAGGCTTTATTCTGAAGGCAGGAGTTCAGAAGTTGTTAATAACTCACCCAGCAGAGAAAATTCGTGTCATTGCCATTTAAGATTATGACAATAAAGCTATACCCATAAAATCAGCACATAAAATATTTCACTCTATAAAACTTTTTAATTGCTTTTTTTTTAAATCAAACAAACAAAACTGAAGGTTGCCAATCAAATACAAATACACTAGAGCTCTGGGTGGTTTACAAAAAGGAATTTAGATCTAAGAAGAAACTAAGAATCTGCAGATCTAAGAAGAAATTAAGTCAGGACTTTCACAGTAGAATGAGTTGGAGAGGTAGGTAGTTGGTAGAGACAGGGAGAACGTACCCAAGCATAGGCAAACATAGGCAACAATGCATCAAGATTTTGATAAGAGTGAAGCAGGCTAAGGAAAATAATATCATTTTAATAAAAACTTTTATGTAGGCCTGAAATTTATTTTTCTTTAGGTTGCTCAGTGTTGGATCTGTGAACTGTCAATTGGGTATAAATACATAATTGAAAAAAATTTTTCCACTATCTTTAAAATTCTTTGTCTTGGAATGTATAAGGATGCTGGTCTTGATTGGTTTGTTTGTTTGTTTGTTTTTATCTCTGTGTCTGAAATTGTGAGCAGTTGTGTATAAGCAGCCACAGTTTTTCAGACAAATATTTTCTGAATACTTCCTGGTAAAAATGTTTCAAAATACAGAAAGGATCTATCTCTTTACAGAAAAAGCAAAACAAATCAACCAAAAAACCCCTAGAGAACTCTCTGCACTGGATCTCGAATGCAGAATCAAAATCCTACCCATGGCAGCAGTTAACATTCTCACCTGAATATGATACTTAATCCCTAGTCCCATACTGGGGAGAGAATCCTTACATCTTCTAAAGCCAGGCAGAAAAAATTTGCAACCTGCTCCATGGATACTTTGATTGGTTTAACAACTTTTGACCAGATATTATTTGCTCCATGAAATAATTCTAACAGTGAAAAATCTTATTTGAAAACCTAAATTTTTTCTGCAGCCTGAACATATACCATATTCTTGGCTGTGCAACAACCCTTGCTGGCTGCTTGCCTCTTCCAACAATTTGCAAGCTGCAAGGTACCTATGTTAGCTGATTCAGTGAAGTAATGCCAATTTTATGCTAACCCCACTAGCTGAGCAAAACAGCAAAGTCGCATAAATAGAAAAAAGCACATAATGACTGCAACTATTCAGACAAACTTCTCACTCACATCTACAAAATGCTTAAAAACAAGAAGCTGTTCTACACAGGGAAAATTATAATTTACCAAGGACCCACATTTAAGACAAAGTAGGCTTCCTCACTTTGCTGTGCTACAAGTCAAACCTAGAAGGTGGCTAGCAAGCAAACCTTTTAATATTTCTTTCAGCACATGAGGGAAGCAGTTGGCATAATCAGACCCAAACCAGATAGCACAGTATTCTGCAATAAAAAGTTTGGGATGTTTAGAATGTCAGTCAAGCCACAGTACATGACAACCTCTACAACATGCAAAAAGGACTCATTCTAACTCACAGTATTCCACATATAACTACTGAATGACTCAGTTTTCACAAGCAATATCAATCAAACTATCTGAAGAAACCTCATACAGGTGCACTGGTTCCAGACATTTGTGCTCTCCAGCACTGTTCAAATTTTTAATTTTTTAAAATTTTTTTCAGTTTTTGTTGTTGTGGCCCCCATATTTTTTTCTCTGACAGACACTGAACACTCAAAAAAATGTTAGTACAGTTCTGAATTTGCAAAGCCTTCATTTATTTATTTTACTTTGCACAGGCAACTATTGCAATGCCAGCTACACAAGCAGCCTTTCAGAAATCCAAGGCACACAGTGGACTGTGTGTCAATACTTATAGAATATTTCACCTACAGGCAGCTGAGCCTAGATCAACTTGTTACTTCTCTGGTTGGTGCTGTTAGATAAATGACCATTTTTTTCTTACAAATCACTGACTTCATGCTTATTAGACTAACTGGTACTGTTACCCCACTCTAATTAAACTTAATAAAAGTGCAGTGTCATTAAAGTAGCAAAGGTTTAAATATCAAAGAAACACGATAGGATATGGAGACCAAGAGTTATTTTTTAAAAAAGAAACATCAATAAGAAAAGCTCCAATAACCGAATAAGGAAGGAAGTTCCAAATTTTTAGTTCCCAACACAGTTTTGTATTCTAAACATCTCTGTTAACATTAAAAAGGTAATTAATCTGCCTCAGGTCTTGAAACTCATCCACCTGGAGACAGACAGTTGCCTCCCCTGAGATTTTGCTAACACCTCGTCCTGTGGTATCTGTGTACCTCTGTTCATGGCTCTCAGAATTTAGAAATTAGACCTAACCTTGATGAGACAAGCCACCAGAGAAGAAAAAAATTGTAAGGGGTAGCTGAAAAAAAAAGCTAATGTGAATAAGTGTTTGTTCTTCTGTTGGCACATTTACCCACAACTCACATGTCCAAAGTCAAGCACATGTTTAAATAACATCCTGTTCTAGAACTTGAGTACTCATAGCTTTGCAGAATCAATCTTTCATTGGCAGCTGATTATATGCACAGTAGGAAAAGCCAAGCTAAGATAAAATAAATAAAACTGCAATGCAATGTTAAAAATGCAACTGAATGTTAAAAAACCCCACCCATTTCTGAAAATAATTTTTACCTGTTTTTCAGTCATGCTTACGGTAAGCAATAAGACAGATACCAGTAAATGCTAAGCAGAAAATTTCTTTTGAGATAGCCATTTTAATGGAATACTGCTCCCAAGTGTGAAAAACTATTACTTAACATTAGTACTTAAAATTGAGGTCAATACAATACTGCCCAATCTGCTTCATACTGAATTTTTAAAAAATCTTCTTATGGTACAATTCAACTACGCGACTGGTTATTGCTAGTTTAAAACAATTAGAAAAGAATTTTTTTTAATATAAATAAATTAAGTGAAGATATTTGCTGGTATCAAAAATGACCTCTTGAACATTCTTGGCAGATCTAATGTAAAGCCTTCATTCTCTTTTTCCCTCCCCCTTTCCTTTGACAAAAAAAAAAAATTCATTTCAGAATCTATTAAACACTGCAGGGGGAAGGAAAGAGACAAGGGAAGAAAATAATTTAAAGGATTTTCTCCTGGCTTCCTTGGGAACTTAATATAACCATGAATCTTGTAGAAAAAGAAGAAACAACATATTCATGCATTTGGAAAAGAACAAACAAACAAACTGAAAAAAAGGAAAGGAATATGAAGACAGAGTAACAGCATTCTATTTCTTGATCAGCAACTAGAATCCAAAGGAATGGTCCCTTTTTTGTAACACATTTGGAAAGGCCAAGACTATTGCTCAACATGCTGAGAAAAAGAACCATTTTAGTCAGAAATATTTTTAACATGTTTTACTACTACCGTTAATACTTTTTAACCCTTAGATAAATACCATCTGAATTGCAAATATGCATAATGTATTTTCTAGAAAATATGAAGCTCTGAGACAGTATGATCAAAACCATAAATATCTCTGAAAACAGGGTCAATACAAGGCATCAGGATACACAGCTAAGTGAAAGATAAATCATATAAAATACATTTTTGTATGCATACAGACTAGTACAGATAATCAGAAAAGACAGCAAATGATTGAGAAAAGAGCTCTCTCCAGTGATTTTCATTCTCATGACAGCAGACATTTCCAGAACTGTCTTACTCTCACAAAAAGAAAAACCAAACCCCCTGAATAATCACTATGAGATCTGCTTCCTGTGACGAAAAGCATTATAAATCCTACCTCACACTGAGAGACTCATTAAAAACATTCCATGACTACTTCTTGGATGTTAGGCTATCATTCAGAAAGCGCAGAATGATTAGATTGGATGACTCTAAGCTCTGACCGAGCAAACTACTTACACCTACATGTATACCCTGTTAATTTTGATGGGATTATTCAGATTCATCAAGCTAAACACAGGTTTAATTGCATATTGTGATGAGGTCACAATTTGGTTCTAAATGTTCTGCAGAAACTTAAACCACCATAGAGACCCTATCAACATGGTAAGGACACCTCCATAGAAATATTTTATTCCTTCCTATTATAAACAGCATATTTTATTAAATGAAAGACATCAGAGAAAAAAAAAATTCTCAGGAAATTCAATGTCTTTGTCCTGGATACAACCAGATCAGAAGTTGCCAAGTGGCCATGCTGCCCCAGTGGCATGTGAAGCAATCAACTCTCGTAGGTGTACAGCACTTGCAACACCCTAAACTATTATCCTTATATTTTCCCCATTTTTTCTGGCTTCAGAAACTGGAATACCTTAACTTTGAGAGACAAAAATCCCAACAAAAATAACTTGACTTTTGGTAATGGGGGTTTTTAACGAAGAACATAAAAGCATGTATGGGGCAAATGCTACATTTTATACTTCTGTACCTTGGCACATTACAGATGTTTAAGACCAGCTACCATTCAGTCTTGCCTTCTGTTTCCATTTTATCACTAGCAAAAACTCTTTTATTTCCTTCTGCTAGTTTACTAACTATTAAAACAATAACTTACATTGCTGTTCATGTAATACAAATTTCACTTTAAAGACACAAAAATTGGCAGCAAGATTGAGAGGGATGTGTAGAATGCTTTAAACTGTATTTTTTTTTTTAATGCTCAGACTTCCAGAAGATAGTGTTTCATTAACCAAAACATAATTCAAAGACAAATGGAGAGAGTTAGAAAGTCAAAGGCACAATAATTTGCAAGCCTCTAATTAATTAATAAATTAGTTTTGAAACCAGTTTGTTACAGTTTGCCAATGTTACTAAATAACAATAAATGTCCTACTTTCTGGGTTTAGCAAATGATGTATTTTTAAATAGTACTTCTTAACACTGAAGGAAATTAGGTATTAAATGCAGGCCACTCTACATACTTTTCACAAGCACCACTTTGTTTTCAGGTTTAGGCAATCATAACCCTACTTAACTTTTCATCTTCTTACATTGCCAAAGTTTATGCCATGTAAAATCAGTAAAACAACACAAAATATCAGAGTAGCTGAAGAAGACACTTAGCACACAAGACATATAGAGCACTTTTTCTTTAAAACATGAAAGAGGGGTTGTAATAAGATAATTCATAAAATCTGTGGCACAAAAATTAAATAAAGAGAAAAGTACTACAGATTGCCTCAAGCCAGAATCACCTAATAGCATTAAAAGAGAAAGGAATTACCATTAGAGTCTATGAGATACTCTAAGCACCCCTCAAGGGCCTGTACATGCTTCACTTGCTTTATGTGAAGCCTTGCATCCTTTAGAGTACAATTTTGTTAATCAGTTTTGAAGGTCACAGCTGAATGCAAGAAGGAAAGGCTGTGCATCTGTAGAAGATACTTATTTCTGGAAAAGTCATAGTTTATGTGAAAATGATCTGCAGTTATGCAGTGTGTAAGTCCTAACCTGCAACCACTTAGATAATAAAAAAATACCCAAACCCACAAAACATTTTGAAGAACCAAAGTCTAAAGGGTCAAGGTGAGAGAAATGTCTTTCTAATTAGAATTACTTTAGCAGATACATGTATAAATACATCCCCACGAAACAATAATGACTATTTTGCCTGAAATTATGGATAAATTTGAAGGACAAGACAGAAAGAAAGCTATTTACTGAAATCTTAATGATGAAGGTCTTGAAAATGCTTTCCTCTCTCTTGTTTTGTTATTTTATGTTAAAAACAAGATTAAATTACAAATACAATGACCTGAATAAATGACTTTCTGAAGCTGTTTTATATTTATATAACCAGACTGAACCATATTGCAGCATGACTCTCACCACATGCTTCCTGATCAGGACACGGTCTGACACCTTTTGAGGGACACATAGCAAAAGTGAATAAATATCACTTCTTTTGTCAGGAAATCAAATAAACACCAGCAAGGTTAGAGAACACACTGGGAGCAAATGCTTAGTCTTGCTCATGAGTACAGTTCAAGATTGACATCAGCATTGTCAACCTGTTTCCAAGCAGGTGGGTCAGATTCATAGAGGTGACATCTCTGAGTGCAGTCAGCTTTCCTGCACTGTGCATATCAACAGGCTGGTCCTGATTTCTTGGCACCTATTTGGCTGACACTGCCTTGAGTGGTTACAGAGAACATAACTTATAGAAAGTGGTATGACTGCTCTCTTTGTTGCTTCAAACAAAACAAAAAAAAAGAGGAATTTGTAAAATGCAAATGGAATTTGCATGCCAAAAGAGCACTGTCTGGTTCCTACTTTCACCAGAAATAGGTGCAGGTTTGTCTCCAGTGCAAAGTAAAATAAGAATAGCGTGGGGGAGAAACATTTATAAATGTAATGCACTTCAAATAACTGAAGATTGCTTATAGAGAAGGAAAAAAACCAAAGGAGAAAACAAGTACTAAAACATAAGGATGTATATATGCCCATATGTATTGTATATAAATATGTATGAAAAATTATCGGAGTTCCATTTTGTTTAATAAATGTGTAGGAGCACATACCCTAAAGTGAAACAAAACTGAAAGTGACTCAGAGGAAGGTTTTTTTAAAGTTTGCTGCTACAGAAAACCTCTGAAATCTCTGCACAAACAAGCAGCACTTCTGCTAACTCACGTATTCAGTAGAGCAGGAATAATTTTTCCCAGATCTTCCTTTCTTGCAATGCACATTTTCTCTACTATTTTAATCATTATTCACTATTGCCAAACTCTTTCAGTAACAAGTCCAACCACAGCCACATCTTTAGAAATCAACTGCCAGACTTATTTTCTCTGCAAGAGAAATTTATGTGAGCGTAATTGGGGAACTATTAAGAAAAAAATTTGCACACTTTTGATAGACAAATGTACTTGTTTTCATGCTGCTTACTGTGTTTCAGTGTACAGTGATACGGAATTACTTTAATATAAACAAACATGTCAAGTGAAAATACAAGTCTTAGCGTAGGAGTTTGTACCAATATAAAAATGTGTTTCTACTGGTGTCATTTTTCTTGTAGTATTCTTATATTGACATGCCAGTGCAGTATCACTACCATTTACAAACTTATACTGGGAAAATTATTATTTCCTTAATTATGTACGTTTTCATCCATTTTCAAATGTCTGCCCACAGCTTCCTTAACATGCCACAGACATCAACTGAACTTAACAGATTTTGATAGATTTTGATTAGGATTTATTTCTTGTCATTAGCAAAACACACTGCAAATCAGCCCTTTTTGCACCAAGTTCATAAGAGTTACGTATTAAAAATTTAACTAGGCTTTGTATACTTTCTACTAGGGGATGGAATTTACTTTCTATGCCCCTGCCCTGGATTTTCCCTTTATAAGGAAGCTGGTAACTTAGTTGATAAAGAACTTTGTCCATCACAGCACAATTTACACTAAAATTTTTACTATAATTTATCATTATACAACGATACTGTTATTGCAATTATTTACTATTACAAAATTGCTATGTTTCAATAGCAATTGTTCACAGTAGAAAATGTGTGAAATGTCTTCCTTCTATTGATGTCAATCAGTACACTGACATGACAATTCATTCTATACCATGGTTTAGAGAGAAATAAAGCAGTAAGTGTCCCTATTTATTATATGTATACAAATGAACATATTTCTGAACATATTTCTCCAACCTATTCCGCAATCCCTCCCGTGTTTTCCCAGACAAAATTTTGTATCAATATGGCCCTGAATGTGATACACATCAAAAATATGATTCTAGAATTTGAGAGTAGTACCCAGATATCCACAATGAAGGCAATGTGGAAACACTTGCCATCAAATTCCATCAAGATGTTTATTTGAATCAGGTTTTATATATCTGATAACAATTCCTATGGAGCTATTTGACTGAGGAACTGAATAGCTCTCCAAGACATTACTTAGGACAACAGTCACTGTTCCATATTAAATCATTAAGTGACTCTGTGAAGCGTCAGGTAATATTTAATAAACTTCCTTACATATTATGACAGGTTCTCTGTCTTAGGAATAGTCCTTCATGTGTTCAATTTCAGAAATTACAAGCCGGTATGTTTGCCCAATACCACTATTTTCAGTTTTTGCTAAATTCCTGCAAATGAAATTATTCTCTTCTGTCCATAGTTAGGTTTTTGTTGCTGGGCAGCTTCATTCTTTCTTGGATATTTTCACTCTTGTTTTCTGTGTTGTAAAAGCCAACCATGTATTTCACAAACACTTTCCCTTCCTTCCTTGCTTTCCAATTTTTGCCAAATTACAATGATCAGAGTTTGACAATACTGTTTTAGCAAATGTCAATGATCTTGCAATGATCTTTTATGACTCCAATATAACATAGAAAATACAAATTGTAATGAAAATCAACAAATGCCTGCATTTTTTTCTCTATAGAATTTCATAGAGCTAAATATAGATAGTATTTATATGTCAGTATATCTAAAGCTAGAGTTAAATTCATTCTATAAAATTTTATCCAAGGCACAACATTTTAAAGGAATTACTGAATTATCAGTGTAAATTCTAACAAATGACTTATGACTTTCTGTCAAAAATTGTTAAGAGCTCTGTTTCTTCCACATTAAAAAATTGTCTTACAAAGTCATCTTCCAAAAATTAGCCTCTAATTCATTTATGGACTTAGTGTTCATCATTTTTATATATCCTTCATAGGAGTGTTTAGAAATTTACTTATTTGACTTCTGCTTCAGTAACAACCTACATTCTTTGCATACTTTTCAATTCATTGTCTGCATCTTATCATTTTCTTTTATTCTAGAGGAATGCACTGCTTTCTTAAACAAAAACTGATAATGATAAACTAAAAGTTAATTTCCCAGAACTAAAATCAATTAAATAGATACTCCTTTGCAGCAACTAAAATAGTTTTTGTTCTACATACATTCTTTCTCTCTCTGACACTGAAAATAAAGAATTAATAAAAGGCAATTTGGACAAAACTGAAACAGGGAAAATTCAATTGAGGAGATTGACTCTCTCCCATGTGATGTTAGAAATGCCAATGATATTAACCAATCGATAGCTGAAATAAAATTCAGTTGTAGTTATTTCAAAACACTCCTAGCAGTGGCTGTTTCAAAACACTTAGATATATCAAAAGTCATCTATCCCTATATGTACAAACATGTATATAACAATAAAAAAATCAGCAATGAGTCAAGACACTCCATACCATAATTCCTTCACACCTTTGATAAGTCCTTTCAGTTAAATAGAAAAATGAATTTTCTGCCTGTACTGCTGCTGCTGCTGTTGAGTTAATCAGGAGAGAGTAGTTCTGACCCCAAGCAGGAGGAGAGTGGTAGTGAAAGGGTCATGGCTGGAAAAGCTGGCAATCTCTAACAAGTACACTCCTCATTTGATTCTACGAACTATCAAGAATGTGTTAGATATCAAATCTGCCTTGATACAGTAGAAATAGTATATAACTGTGTGTAGACTGGTAAGCATAGCACATGCTTCACAAAATCAGCCTCTTGGGGAAATAAATTCATACATATAAGTTTAATCAAGTGTTACTTTTTTTACATGTCCTCTCAATCTGTACGTGTACAGATATATTTTTGTGTGTATATACACAACTCAAATACAATGCTTTGCCTGAACTGTATTCGAAAACAATTTTCACACAAAGATATGTTACTTCTCTAAATTAGTTTCCAAAGAATGTTTACCTGTCTCTCATCTTCCATCAATGATTCCTTTAATGACACATCAAATAGTAGTTGCTAAGTGTCAATTCATTAAAAATATTAAAGCAGTGACTTTTTTTATTGGACATACTTCTCGTTGTTGCACTTGATTTTGTAAAAATTTCTTCATCTGTCACATACTTTCAATTCCTTATTATTGCCAGTTTTAAAAATATGCTAAGAGAGAGTCAGTGACGATAGAACGCGATGGTGCAACAGCTCTCAGCTTACTCAAGTGCAAGATGAGCACAAGATGAGCCAAACCACAGGCTGCTCAGCAGAGAGCAACAGCTGAAATTCCTCCACAAACCCACCCCATAGTGCCTCAGTTGAGACCGGAAAGAAACATCTCTGCAATCTGCTCACCTTGTTCCTTCAGACCTGAGGTCTTTGCTGAAATAATGAGCCTTGCTAATCAGTATCACCTGTGATAATGCCTTTGAAATAGAGAGATCTCTCCAAAGACAACTGGATTGTGACCTTCAATAACAATTCTCATAGGTCACTACACTGGCATCAGATGGTGATAATATTCAGCTATTACTAACCTTGCCTGAAGCAAAACTAACAAGAGGTGAAAATGCTTTGTCTTTTATGTTAAGAAATTAATTTTAAAAAGAAAGAATAGAAAGTCCCAGACACCTGAACTTGCAAACATCTATGAGAGAAAAGGTTGTGGGCTTGCAAGTTTCAAAAGAATCTCTTTGAATAACATTTTAAAAACATTTGCTACTCTGCTTTTCTTAGACATTGCAAATGAATTCTAACTTTAGCATATAAATTTACCGTACTTGAACTAAATTTACCTTCATTAGCTAACAACTTTAACTGATTGTTTACATGCAAATATTCATACTCAGGTTTCCTCAGGATATTTTGGAAGTGAGATTCATGAAATCTTGGATACGTTATACAGGATACCTGACACACTAAAACTACTGATTCACCCAAAAGTATTTAAAGTCCTTGCAACATCCATAAAATAGGCAAGTGAAGAAATCTACAATAACAGCTCACTGTATTAATCATGCCATAGATGAGAATGGCAGAGAAGATACAACACGTAATACAGAGCCTATTGATAACATTTTGCAGTCTGTAGGCTGCAGGTGAAATGTCAAATGAAGAATGAAATTCATGACATTTATTGTATCCCACACGGATCAGGAGATGCACATCATTGAAATAAATTCAAATTAGAAATAAAATCCACTTGTGACCACCATAAAAATTCTCACCTGTGGCTGTTTCAAAGTCACATAGACATACCATATGCCATTATATTTATGTTCACAAACACGTGGAAAATGTAAAAAAACCTAACCAACCAGCCAATCAATAACAACAAAAAAAAAAAAATCAGCAGGTAGTCAACGCATTCCCTTCCATTTGTCCTTTCTGTCAACTGTACACTAACAGAGTTAGTGCCAACCAAAGGAATAACATAGGAAAAAACTCTGCATCATAAAGAAGGAAAAGTAAGCAGGCTTTATTCTCCCAGATGAAGAGAAATTCACACTTCACGTTCAGCAAAGGAGACCAGTAAGGTTGCATAAAGTCCTCCCCACTTGTGCCCTGCTGGCAAAGGACATGTACAATGTGACAGTGCAACAGCTTTGCACTGCTCTCTTCCCAGATGTGTTGAAGCTGGAAGCTGTCTCACTGAGATGCAGCTGCAGTGCAGATCTTAACAGATTCAGAGGCAAAGCAGCAAGAACTGCACTGCTGTCCTGTCATTGCCATAGGGGGCTGCTGTAAACTAGTGATTACAGTTCAAGAGAAGGGGTAAGGCAACTGAATTTCATGCACAAGGCACATCTTTCAGTAGCCCATGGGACAAGACTGAGTCTGAAGTCCACAGTGTGCACCCCTGGGGAAATGAAGGTCATTTAATGGCATTATTAGACTTGGTTCATATTTCAAAAAAACAAGAGATGTCTCAACAAAATGTTTTCTGTGCATGGTTTTTCTTGGATCAGAACTCAATTATTACAGCTGTTACAAGAGTATTCTATAGGTTACCTCATTTGGGAAAAGAAAAAAAAAAGCTCTAAATCAATTAGTAACAGTTCTTAGTTTTATATTTGATTTCTTACTTTAAATAAGTGATTCTCAAGAAATCTCATTAATTTAAGGAACATTAGGGAATAAAGTGGTAGACATTGTCCCTGATGGTCATAGTGCTAAGACAAAGATTTAATTCTTAGTGCAATCTTTTTCCACTCCTCTTTCAACTACTCAAGATATATAAAGACAACAGAATTTAACAGAGATTTGGAGCAGAGAGAAAATTATCAAGGCAGGTCACAGAGAGGGAAAAAGTACTTCAAAAAAGACAAGCTAAATATAGTTTTAATAAATTGCTTAGAATATAATTGCCTAAGGGGTAAATTTAGGATCCTATGCCCCAGAAGCAAAGAGAAATAGTAATTATGAACCTAGAATAAGATGCTATTTACTCTTCTGAAAACATCCCATGGGTAATGTCTATTGATGGACATGGTCCGCATTTTCATCTTGGAAAACCACAGAAGGTCCCCTGTAAAACTCTCTTCAAATAACAGCAAAATTGACCTGAATCAAATTTGTAGTACAGATTCCTCACTTAGAAAATGTTACCAGTTCTCAAACAAATCACAGAATGTTCTGAGTTGGAAGGAACCCACAAGGATTAAGTCCAACTCCTATGTGAATGGCCCGTACAGGGATCAAAACCACAACCTTGTCATTGTTAGCACCATGCTCTAATCAATTGAGCTAATTAATTGGTGGCTTTCTTTCAAAAGCTGAATTTTGCAAGTTGCCTCTTCACCTGTAGCATTGAATTTAAATAATCAACTAAATATTCTGGAATTATTTGTAGTGTAAAGGCTTTAAATACCATGGCTGACCTGCTACCTCATCTATTTCTTCTCATAGTCATTGCTATAGTCCTCCTCTGATACTCTTGCCGCTTTTTTTTTTTTTGAAACCCAGACTGTATTAATACCATATATCTTTTATAAGAAGAAAGAAAGGCAAGGAAAATTATTTCAGGTGTCTCTAAAAACTATTTTAAACTGTATTTGAAGAAACATTTTACTTCAAAGTAATGTACGATATTAATGCACAATACAGTACTACATGTAGGTTGACAAGGAATACGACACACCTGTATCAACAATAATGTCCTAAAGATCAAAATCCAAAATATGACATTAGAAAAACCCTAATCCCCATTAAAAAAATTGGGGAGCTGGTCTTATAGCATATAAAATTCACAGGTAAAAGCCACAACAGAAAGTCATTCACATATATATTTATTGAGTAGCAAAGGATTCCATCCCTTACCAATTGAGGAGGACTACCTCCTGAAAACAAAACTCCTCAGTCTCAATCCTGACTCTATGACAGAGGAAATGAGCAAGTAGGAGGGATAAGGAGAATGTCACAAACTGCTGATTGAGGGAAAACTTTTCTAACTTGTACTTCTACTTCAGAAAAAGAAAACAGACTGATAAAGATGGCTGATTAAGAACTAGTGAGACATTTAGGAGGTCCAAAATAATCCCATGGAAACCAGATTAATTTACTGTTATTCCCAATAACAAGTATTCATTCATTCTTTATTGTCTGAAGGAGAAGAGAGCCGCCCACTGAATTTCCAACTGGACTTCCTATAGTACATTCACTTCTTCTTCCCTCCAAATACCAACCTTCTCCATTACTGTCCCGCCCATGGAATCTCATGTGATCACAGTCTAAATTGATTTGCCTAAAAGAACTATGACAAAAAAATTACATCACGGTTACCCTTGAAGAATAACTAGCATGTGCACTACTGTCACCACTCGCAGAAGTTCTCGCTTCCAACTCCAGGATTAGAGAGTCCAGACAGCAGAAAAACATCGAAAAGATTCTATTGTTTAAACAAAGCAAAACATTCCTTTGTTCAAGGCTATGAAGGAGGGATTTATTAGATTTAAAAAAAAAAATCTGATAACACAACAGCAAATACTTCTCCTTCTGGAGAATTCTTTCTACCTATTAAGAGACAGTATGTCCTATATATCTTTTACACTTATCTGTAACTGCTGAAAGCTAAAAATAATGGTGCCTTTAGGAATTGTACCCTACCGAGTTTGTGAAAGATGACGTGAGGCATTTCTGTTCTACACATTTTATTTTTACACTTCTTAAAACTGCTGTTATTCCTGAGCCTGATTTATGGGTACCCTGGGGTACTCCTAACCCCTTTTGATGTTATTTCTACTGGAAACAGTTGACAAAAGCAGATCTTCCCTCGAGGATTGCAGAGTTTTAGTATTTGTTTCAACTCTCAGCCATTTGCTCAACCTATTAAAGCTTCTTCAAAGACATAGAATAGCAACCCATCACCTTGAATGCTACAGAAAAAAAAATAAATGCATAAAGGCTGCCAATTCACACTAACTCTGCTGTAGATAAGCAGAATACATTGGAAGGCATTACACTGCATGGAATATTGCCTATGGATTTAGCATAGCCCTACAAGGGTATTTGGCTTTCAAGTATTTCACTCTGGTGCTCAGACCTGCATGAAAATATTCATATAGAAAAATAAACCTAAGGCAAACTAAGTGTACCTATGTAAACTTAAGAATAAAAACTGGCAATAGACTAATATTGCTTCCACTTTGTATTTTTTCTATATAGCAGAATACACTACTACTTTAAATAAGATTTTTAGGAGCTTTGCTAACCTTGCTAAAACCATGCAAATGCTGTGCTAAGAATCTTGGAACTTAATTGCTCTGCCTATGGTGGACTAACTGTCAATGATAAATTGATGGAAATACCTAGAGATATGGTGTATCTTGCTGCAAACAAAAATATTTAAGAAATATGCAAATTGTACCTGGTTGTCATCTTTTCCTGTTTGGTTTCTTTCCAGAAAAAAAGGAAGAAAAAAATCTACTTTGAAGAGCAGACACAAATTTTTCATTTTACTATAGTGAAACTAATACAAAGTAATAGCTAATGTACCGAATACAGTTAATCCTCTTTTTCACATGAATGCTACAGAATGATGAAGGTAGGTTTCACAAAATACTCTAAACTGTAGAGTGCCCTAAATGCTACTTTTCAACTGCATAAGCCTATTAGAAAGTAATTGCCAGTACAATCACCTAAATATTTAACTGAAGTAAAAAGATTACGTCTACTTATTTAATTTCTTGGAATTTTATACAAATATTACAAGAACGCTAGGTTGGAGAAAGCAATTAGAAACAAAAAACTGAGTAGAGATTTTTTAAGTAGCCCAAGATTTTACAATGACCTTTTCATAACTGATAAATGTTTTCATTGGATGATCTTTCACTCTTTCCAATGGTCAAAGACATACATTTGACCATCCTTGCAACTGGCAAAGGACAAAAATCACAAACTAAACCAATTTCTTGCACAGCTTTAACTGGAAAATTATTTCACATACCCAAAGACACTATTTTAACAATTTGTGGGGTTTGCCATACAAAAATTAAAATAGAATAAGGTCTTCTTGGTATCTCAGGTTTTGGTATCACCTACACAGGTCTATCATTACACAAAAAGCTTTTATGGCTTTAAAAAAATCTAACTTCTGAAAGATACTCAGAATTTAATATATGGATACATTCTCAAAAATTTACAGTTATCACAGAAATGTGTACCAATATTTTGACATGATGAGGCAGAACAAATTTCTTACATTTTCCTTATTTTAACGTTACACAGAGAAGAGGATTTTAGACAAATTTTTTTTGGTTTTGGTTGTTTCTTGTTGTGTGAGGGGTTTTTTTTGTTGGTTTTTTTTTTTTTGTTTGTTGGGTTTTGCGTGGTTTTGTTTTTCTTTTTTTTTGGTATTCTGTTCTTTTGTTTAGTTGAAAATATACTGTAGCAAAACCACTGTAAAGTCTCAGGAACAAACAACCTTTCCTGCAGTCTAGAAATACTTAGGATTCTTGAGAACGCCAGTGGACACAGGTCCTAGAGACAGGTACTGTTTATCCCACAAAACTCAGCTATTCAGCAAGTTTTACCCCTCTCTTGTACTTCATGTAGTTTAGTGAACTCTTCTGATGCTTCCTGAGCCCACACAGGGGATATAAGAACATAAATAACCTTTTGCCGTTCCATGTTAGTGCTAGGATAAAAAGTATACTTTTCACTGCATATCTAATTTCAACAGTGAGTCTTTGGGTTCCAGCTCCACGATTAACCCAAGCTGGCTGTGGTACAGCACCAGGTCACACAATCCTGTGCAGGACATCTGTCAGTCATTGTCACCTGGCTTGGGATCAGGGATTACCTGTTGGCCCTCTTGGGGTTAGCAGTACAGACACACCCTAGGGGTCTGCACTTCAGGAAGCCAAATCATTGCCCTTCCTTGGTGAATTTTCAGAGGGACAGGAGAACTCACCACTTTTGAGTAGTTGAGTCTACACCCTTGCTGCAAAATGCTGATGTACTGATTTGACAGAGACTGATATTTGGTCTTCACTTAACCTGTACCTAGGCAGCAGTTCTGTAAATACACCACAAAGGATGCTTCCAAAACCAGCTCTTTCAGAAGACACACCATATGAATCAGTAAAGAGTTCAAGTGTCCTTTCCAATTTCTCCCTTCCGACCAACAGCTCCTACTTCACAATTCTGTTTACACTTCCATGTGAAATATCTCCTAATCAGTAGATAAATGTGTTTCAGGCAATTCTTCACTACAATGGTAGTTGTACTTTTCGGGCAATTGGTTTTTAATCCATGCGTTGGCAAGTAATGGATATTCTCGAATGCATGTGCTCAAATACCACATGCAAAGATGGATTACAGTGTTTTAAACTACAATAAACACAAACATGAGAACAGATGCGTTTTACTTTGATTTATAGAACAAACACCAAGAAGTTAATGTCTGCAAGAACTCTCTGTGCCCCTCAAAAATCCAGCTCTTTCCCTGGCTCTTGAATACGTATCAGCAGAAAGTATCTACGCACTTCTGCCACTATCTTAAACACTTGAGATTTCAGTTAGAGCTTAAACTGTCAGATTTCCACCTGCAACATGAATAAGGTACAAAAATATGAACTTTAATTGTACCAGCAAAACAAATAACACACCTGAAAATACGGCATATTTTTCATCATGTCACCAGGGGGGAAAAAAAACAACCTTTAAAAGGGAAAACAAACAAAAGAAAAGAACCTTGGAAGTGATAAGTGCTGTGAAGCACTGAGACTGTGCATCTCTGACAATTTTTGTTGTACTTACCTAATATCTGTGCATGTAATACATGTGATACAGCGAGTGTTTGTTGTAATGAGGTTCAAAGCCACAGATGTTTCGTTGTCAGTGGTTGGGTGTGCTCCACATTTAAAGTAAAATTCCTGAAATATTGAAGGAGAGATAAAGAGAAGATTACATGCCTGCTGCTCATGTCTTTCCTTTATCTTTGGGTAGCTGACATTTGAGAGAACAGACAAATCACCACTGCCAACAGCAAAGGAGGACAATCATTAGGAAAGGTTTACAAGGGATCCCTTCCCTTGCAAAAATACCAGTCTAGGTGTATATTTTCTGTGATCTTCTGGATTTACAGAAAAAAAAAAAATCACTTCACCTAGACCTTCTCTAAGTATAGTCAAAGGCAAAATGCTAACCAATTTCAATACATGTTTGCCATTAGTGTTTCTTGTTACAGACATTACCATTTTCTGAACTCTACAACACAGAATTTTAACTCTAAAATAGTAGTCTGGCCTTGCTTTTGTGATGCAGTAAATCATTAACATACAATTTTACCATTATAATAAAGGAAAGCTCTAGCTCTCTTAGAACCCATATTACATTTGCAAGTACACAGTGTTTGAATCAAGTTGCTTTAACCTCTCTGACTGCCTTCATTAGCATAATAGTTTTCACACAAATGTGTGTTTTGTTCTCTTTTCCACTGCACCCCAGGGAAGGCCATATGAACCACACTACTCTTTGATAAGATTTTGTTACAAGAAGTTGTTCTAAGTGTCTGAATCATTCTAAGAATATATGTATAAAAAAATGCAGTCTGAAGTCACATGCTTTGCAATAGGAGCCATGGATTAAAGTTTGTAATTTCTTTGTTGCTATGAGAGCTTCTTTCCAGTAACAAATTGCGGAGGTTTGTAATGAAAACATAGTATAAATGAAATGTGAATTGGAAGGTAAGGGTATAAAAACATTGGAAGAAAGGATAAGAAGGCATAAAAGAATGACAGTTGATGACATCAAGATACTAAGACCACAATTTATTCTCAAGAAACCTGGACTTGCTAAAAAAATCCTAAGAAAACCAGAGAAAAACCTCAAAAAAACTGCAGCAAGGGAGAAACACTCACAGACAGTGAGGAAATCAGCAGCATTTCCTAGTGACATTCAAAGGTGGGACAGGATGAAGGAAAAAAGATAAGAATTATTGTCAACTTTTTTAGGGTGAGACAGTCACACCCAGAGCTCAGCACCAGGAACAATCCAAAAACACTGAAAAAGACATTCTAGGTGTTTCCTAGCTAGACTATGTGGACACATATTGTAACACTCGCTAATATATGAGTAAAAGAGAATGTGTGGATGAATGAGGGCAAAAATAAAAATCACTTGTTTTACACAAAATCCCCTTTCCCTCCCTACAGCTTTGCATGGAGATTTACTGCAGTACTGTACTAAAAGCAGTCCAGACACTCTCTTACTTTCTCAATGCCTATAGTCTTGCAGTAGGGAATTCTTTGTCTGCAAAACAGCTGTCATTTACTGTTTTGGGTTTTTTTGCCCTCAGTGGTGATAATCATTTAGCTATGTTGTGTATTTCTATATAAGACAAATACAGTACTAGGCAAAAGCATGCCACTCTAAGGAGGAATCTGGTAACTGGAATATGAGAAGTATTAGTGTAACCTTCCTCCTAGGTTAGTCTCTCCTGTTTCTCAGAGAAGCACTGATACATGCAATAGAGACAAAAATATATTCATACCCTGCTATAAGTGGAGGGCACAATGTCTGAAGCATGTCTTAGTAGCAGTTTAAGAGAACTGTGTGGCAAGAATACAGTTTTAAGGCAAGACTGTTTTTAAAGCAATTGCTCAAAAGACTTTTGAAGTAGTCACCTGTACATGTTCACACACAGGTAAATTAAATTTCTATCCTGCTTAATAACATCAGAAAGTAGTCCCAGGCAAGAAAATATGCCTAAAGTCATCCTTAGACCAGACTTCAGACTTTCCAAGTTTTTATTCTTGTTCAAGACACGGATATATGCACAACCTTTAAATATCAGCTTAACTTGAAGCATTTCAGCTTCAAATGAGTTAATGGAGCAACACATTCATCTGGAATACATGAAAACCTTACACAATATGTAGCTTCAATTTATTTTCAAGTTTTAAAAATTGTATCTATTGATCTTTGAATTATTTGCAAATGGATTTTGGAGCTTAGGTTTCTTTGCCCTTTAATTTAAGTTTACTTTTTTTTGAATTAAATGTTGAGAAGGATTTACTTCAGTGCAGAAGAAGATATGTATCTCCTTGCTTCAGTACATCTTCTGCATGCAGCTAAAAGAATACTGACAACTCACAGTTCCTGAACAGGTAAACCATGGGCAAGGAAACATACAAAAGAAAAATAACTTTTGAAAAAGTAATTACCCATTATAATAAATCCTTATTTGGGTCACAAACAAAAAGAGTAATAAAGGTATTAAGCTCTAAAACAATTGAAATAGGTTTAGACCTTTTTTTTGTCCCTAGTGAGCATCTATTTGGCTATTCTAATTGTTGATAATACCTCATGATGGTTCTTGTCATGAAAGATACTTAATGAAGAAGGTAAATAAAGCTATGTAATTCTTATTCCATGGAAAGACAGACAGACAGCAAAGGAAAAATAGTCAAAAGTTTTGTACTGTTGTGGTAGATAAACCACCTCAGAACTGCTGGGGAGCGAGTGGTTCCAGTACAGCAGGGCTTCACTGGTGGGAAACATCCTAGTCCCCCCCCGGAGAACACGATGGTCCCTCCCCAAATTATGTAAATCCCCCCAGCTGTAACCTAAGCCCTGATCCCATCCCTTCCTTCTCCCCATTGGTTGTGATGTTCCCCCGCCTCCTCTTACCTGACCCTCCAGCTATCCCTATAAATATAGACAACGAGGGTGTCTCTTCCTCTTTCACCTTGGAACCCTTCAGAATAAACTTCTGGAATATCCAGCTGACTGAGCGCTCTGAGTTCTTTGTCTCTGGTGACGCACGAGCTATCCAACTCTGTGGGTGAGTGAGAATATGTGCCATACACCGGCACGGGTGTGAGAAGGGTCGTTCTGTACAGCACCAGGCAGTGCTGGCTGGAGTGATCTCTCAATAGCCTTAGAGACACTTTCGGTAAACACAGAGCCTGGTTCCACCCCTCCTTCCCCCACTCTGCTCCATTGTACTGAAGTCCCAAAATTCTTTTGCTATATCATTAGGAATATAACTTCCCTATATTTCTGTTTATCAACCCAAACATTGTTTTAAGGAAACTTGTCTAATTAAATTTATGATGTGCTTCAATGTTGCTGAATGGAGAATATTATGGAATGTGAAAACACTGTTTAAAATAACAAAAGAAAATCTTGCCACTCTCCAGAGCTATTCACTGAACGATTCCCTGCTTGACTAAACTGCAATTAAAGAAATACTAAATCTTAATATTAAATACAAACAGAACAGAGGGCTCATTAAAAATATGGGGGGAAAAATCCCTCAAGATTATGTGCCAAGTATTTTTACAGAAGAAATCCTGAAGATTAAAGAATAAAAGAATTATTCATAACAAATATGTTGAGACTAGCAGTACACCCTTTCAAAATCAAAAGGTATCAACCCACACAAAGCACAGTTCCACAAAGCCAATGCAATAGTCTGTCTCTGGAGGTCTGAGACCTCAGTGCTGTGCTGGGAGTTCAGAAGTGCAGGGAGAGATGGGAATCAAAACCACAATACGCAGAGCGCCTGACAGTTCTGCACTTGTGCGGACTTCATTTCCACAATTTTAATATTTCTTTTTTTCTGCAGTAATACACATTCCATCTGTTTAAAAGCTTTTCAAAGTCATGAAGCCAATTAAATTTTCAGTTGCATATAAAAGTTTATGTTGCCTGGTTTTACACATTGCATAAATACACAAGCCACAAGTATTTATTTGTTACATCTACCAGATCTTCTGGAGACTTAACTTACTTTTTTATGCCACAGCATATACTTATGAAGTTATTACTACAGACAACCCATCAGCACGAGTTGCTTCTAAATTGCTTCCAGCAATGAAATTACTGAAAGCAAAATATAAGGGGGAAGAGTGTAGCCACTTCTTACTCCTCAGCCTTGTGTTTCACCAGGCATGTAAATGTGTCTATTCTTTTATTTAGTTTTTCACCCAGTGTATGGTAGCCTAAGGAGGGGAATTTGCTGGATTTTTTTAATCCAAATAATTTATGTTTCAATGTTAATCCCTGAACAGGTGTAGAGACCTAGGAGCCAGCCAATTTAGAACTAACACTCTAATGTAGCCTCAAACGATAAAATTCATACAAGCAGTAGTTACATCTTAATGTTGATATCAAAATGTCTCTAAACTTTCACTGTATGAGACACTACTTTCATAATGTTGGATTTATAATAAAAAGCCCCCAAACTTTACAGAAATAACACAGAAGGAATGAGTAAAAATTCATGCAGCCTACATCAATATCTAACTACTTCTAAAATATTTTAAAATAGAAGAAATAACATTATTCCTCTTTCTGCACATGTGTTTTTAGGTACAAAAAAACCATCTGATGATTGTAAGTATTGCTGTAGCAATGAGTAAGGATGTAAGAAATTACTGCAGAAGCTGAGACAAAATTTAGCGCTTTTCTTAATTCTAAAAGTGAGTAGTTTTATGGTCACCCTCTACTGCAGTGAATACCTTTACATCATTTTCTTGCCTAAAGGCATAGGTCCCATGAAACTGTGAACATTCTATTTAACACTATAAATGTCTACCTTTTGGCAGTGTATCTGATAGATTGTTATTCAGAGAAGGGAGCTGGCATCACTCTTACACACTCTGTCATATTCTTCACTCTTGTTATCGCTTTTGTGTCACACAACATCATAAAAAGTCCACAAGGTAAGAAAAGGTTCAAAGATACATGGTCAATGCTAGCTACTTTTTATGAAACTCAAGAAGAAAATGCTCACATTTATCAAAAAAACCCCAATCTTCTTTGATGTTTTAGTAAAAGTATCTCTCTGTAAACTCTGTCTTTTCAAACAAAACAGGGGTTTACATACCCCTAACTGCTGATGATA
Organism: Entomyzon cyanotis; assembly: GCA_024500445.1. Classification (NCBI taxonomy): domain Eukaryota; kingdom Metazoa; phylum Chordata; class Aves; order Passeriformes; family Meliphagidae; genus Entomyzon; species Entomyzon cyanotis. Next base: position 1,456,179 of record JAKEPQ010001015.1, on the reverse strand, counting down.
ACTGAACTGTCTCCTATATGGTCAAGTAACCAACATAAGTAAGATGAAAGTCATACACAAACCATCAGGGGGAAGGCAGTCTGAAAAAGGCCTAGAAGAAACTTCACCCTTTGATAAATGTTCTCAAGTCCTGTTTACTATGCTGTCAGAAAAAAACCACTAATCTTTGCTAAGTAGTACTAAGATAGCCTGCACCTTGGTGAGTAGAAAACATATACACATAAAATACAGGTCCCTCCCCTTGCTTCTCATTCTCTGCTGTGTAAGTTGGCTAAACTAAGGAAGGTCAGCCATATTTCTTCTTCCCATTTCTTAATAAGCTACAAAACAAGGTGCGAGCCTTATGGTATCTTTCCCCTTGATTACTCACACATGTTTATTTAGGCTGATGGGCAAAGCCATTTATGAATATGTTTTTTAGCCATTGAAGGTGTGGTTTTAATTTTTCAGGTTACCAGAAAACTTAAATCCCTTTTCAACTTTATCATTATAATTATCCCCATGAAAGAGAGAAAACTTCAACTCTATTGTGGCACACCCCTGTGATACTGCTTCATTTGCTTTTGAAACAAATAAATTTAGCAGATATTCAGTGGATCTGGGGCAGATTGAAAGAAACCCACTTCAAAATACCTGTGGAATCAAGTATTTCTTCTGGAACATTCTGGGAAAGACTGGGCTTAACTCTGGGCAGAGACATTTTCAGATTCCCACATCCCAGAAAAACTACAGGCAGTGGCTTTCCAGGCCATAGAAATATCTCAGTGATGAAAACAAACTAATAAATCAAAACCATCACTGTCGCCATGTGGAACAGGCACTCCTTTTAAAGTTAAATAAGTGAAAAGTGTTAGAAAAGCTGTTTGAACTACACTGGCTAACCAGTATGAGGAAGGCTGTACAGCCAAAGAGCAATTCTAAAAGGTTTAAGTCCTAAATGATTTGGTGATAGACTCATGAATGCGTTATATACACACAACTGCTCCACCTTCTTCTGTGTGCCAACAGTATTTTGATGAGCTCTGGTTACTGGAAGATATATTACTCTAAATTGTGGCAGTTCCCCCATGCACCTCACCACATACTACTAAGAACCTCAAATCATGTACTGAGCATGGTAAGCCTCAACTAGTACCACTTAGGTATTCACCAAATAGGTGAATGCCACTCTGCATGGTTTGGCTTTACTAAGCAAACACTGAGATCTAAACAGCTGTTAAGATCAGAGGGAGAAAATTATTACCCAAATGTCAAATTTTTGCAATAGAATTGGGCTTATGGTAAAAAACTATGTAAATGAAGCATTCCTACAGCTAGCTCCATTTTAGACAAGCAAATTCTTCTGTCTCCTCTATGTTTGGAATTCACCTGAAACTGTTATTGCAATACTTGTAGAGGAGAAGATAACCTTAGGCTCTGCTCCTGTCATCAGTGCTATTTTCTTTTAAGATGCTCTCCATTCAAGAATTTTTTTCTCCTACTTGAGATTCCAATCAAAACCAAAACTTTTCTCTGTGGATTTCCTGTGATTCATAAACTTGATGCCTGATCATGATATCAATGATGTAAATACTATTCCAGAGGGCAGCTGACTTCCCTAAACTGAAAAATGCAGCTTCCCCTGGGCACAGCTAAGTGGATATTCTCCTAAGCAAACAATGAATAAATACATCTCTCATGCCTCAGTGGTTATGGACAAACAAACTGTTAACTCATTTTAAAGGGAAAGGATTTATGCATAGTATTAAATCAGCATTCAAGCTCCACCATGTAGGTCCTTAAGTCTGTTTCAGTGTTAAAGAAATATATTAATTGATCACTACCAACAGTATAAAAATGCATATGATTAATTGCTAATTTTCTATTAAGTTTTAGCAGAAAAATATTCAAGGTTATTAAGTGACAGTAGATTTGAAGTTCCTTAGCACAGATTTTAGGAACACTCCAATGCAACTATTAAACATGTTGCTCACTTCAATCATTCATGTACCAATACTAATAGAAATATCTAAAAAGCATAATCACTACAGTCAGACAACATTTCTTCTCCATAAAAAAAAAAAAATCTTAAAATAATTTTTTCTCTTTGAAAGAGAAGTTCCTGTGAAAAACTCAACACCTGATCTCAGACCCAAACATTCAGAATGGAATCAGAAAACTCAGCAAGAATGAAAACAGAAGCATGCCACTAGTAACAGCATACTTTATATACATTTCTACATAAATTTCCCCATCCATTCCACTTTCACATTCACAGAGTCCCTGCTGCTGAACATGGCAGAGATGGCAATTCACGGACCGTCAGGAGAGTGAACTTCAAATGAAATGCCTGTATGGGATGCAAGGAGAAAAACTGATATTCCAAGAGAGTTCAAATGTTATATAATAAAACTTGTTAATATAAATATATAAATACTGTTTATGTATTTATTCCCCTTGCTAAGGAAAAACATTTCTATCCTTCCTTTTCCAGGATCCATAGGAAGAACAGAGGTAGTGTTCAAAAATTTTTCACAGGATAGCTATAGTACCATTCAGTTTTATTCAGACATCTAATGTGATATAATCAAGATTACTGATGATTGAAAAGAAGGCTTGCATAGCTATTGTCCATACAAGAACCTCCAAAGTTATTACTTTTCGGTTATTGATTTTTACTAAAATCTAAACAGAGGAGAAAGTTATATTTAAGATTCAAATAAGTGACATGATGGGTTACTAACTATACAAGTTTATAATGACACCTGGCCTCTGAATCAAACATGAAACTATAGTTTTCTAGGAATTTTCTGTATAAGGAAAGCAATAAGAAATGTAGTACCTATCAAGCAATTTTCTTTTCCTATCTACTAGAAATGACACAATGTGGAAAAATAGAACACAAGTCCCTTGGGAATCCCTTAGCTGCTGCTGCCCACACAATACTACTTCAACCACAGAGGAAAGTACTCTGTGTGAAAGTGACTTTTCACATTTTTAACAGCAACATTTCTCATTTGCTTTTCTCATCTAAAGGCAACCACACAACACACTTGCTTTATTTCTCTTCAAGGGGTGACTCGAGCTCAAACAATCCTGTCACTATTTCTGCTATCATTCCTTGAAGTAGCAGTATTTCCATAACAAATGCAGAACAATCATCATGATCCAGTTCTTCTATTACCCATTTTCTCAAAGTATAGACACAAATGAAAGCTGTAGGGCATTGTGTCTCATTAGAAAATGGATCTTTGCCTGGAGTGGTACCTTGTAGTGGAATCAAAGGCCCTACAGACAATTAGCCAAACCCCAGAAATGCATAACTAACAGGTGTGCATTTTACATGTAAAAATATGGTAAGATAGCTTAAGTAAATAACTTTTCCATCAGAACAGCTATACTTTCAGATAAAATAATGTGAAAGCTTTACACATTCCTTTCTGTGAAAGAATGCAAACTCTCCAAACTCTGCTCCTAACTTTTCATCCACATATCTATCCAATGCAATCTCTGATCAACACTAACTTTTGGGCTGAACCAAGACTGCAGGTGTCAAGACAATTAAATTACCTAGCCAAGCCTCCAGACCAACACAAATTGTTCTGTTGAATTTGTTCACCAGCATGTATGAAACTGATTATTTTGGAAAAAATTCCTTTCAATTACCTGAGCCACAGAAGTCTCGGTTTCAGAGTAGCTACTTACAGTGTATTATAATCATATCCTGAACACTAGTCCTGATTTCTAGGGCTAAAACTTTCCCATCAGCCTCTTTTAAAGTAGAATCCAACTGTCTAAATTTGTTATTGAGCATTTCCTCTAGAGAACAAACCCTTTACTTTGAGCTTAATTTCCTCTGGCAATCAGGTTTGAATTTTTATGTGAACAAAAGCCATGTAAACGGCTCAAGGAGGGAAGAAACTAGAATACTACATGATAGCAGATCCTCAGGCTGTGCTTCTTATGGCACAAAAAGTTGCTTGCAATTACAGGTTTGAGTGATTTATCTTCCAACCATGTTAGCAAGCACTTAGGGTAAAGACAGTGACAAAGGCTTCAAAATAAGTACAGAAAAACATCTAAAATGTACAAGGAGCAGGACTCCTATACTTGAGCTATAAATATTGCACAGGTGACGTTAGAGTGTAAGGTCTCTCAAAGAATCTTATGAGCTTCAGAGAAAAGCCTGCAGAGCTATAAAATCACAATGCCTAAGTAAACAACATAATTTCTTTAACTATTACTTTTTCTTGAATGTTGTATATGACAGGAGCAATTCCATAGTCTAGTCTGTTAATACTGGTGTGTTTCTGCAACATATGCAGTAGATTTCCATCTGTCTGATCCTGTCACAACTGAAAAATTTAAGTTCTGTCCATGCCTTGATATTGAAGAGACTGGGCAGGTTCAAAGCTTTGAAAAAAGGTATTTTTAACCCAATAGCCATTTTAAAAGATGACTGTTATTTTTGGGTTTAGGTTTTCAGCCTTAACTAATATCACCTATGTCCTAGAGCCTCACATCCATCCATTAACCATATAGATGATCTACAAGTCTGTAACACAGCTGAAAGACAGTACTGAGACACCTTTCATTTAGCACTATGGCTGCCTCAGGGGGAGCATCAGTATTTATGTGATGACACTGGGCAGACAGAATTAGGCTGTAATACTACAGGAGTGGCTCTTTGCTTCATCTCTGTGTCTCCAGCTTTGAAAAATTGGACAGTTTGTTCTGTCGTGTTTCCAATGCCTGCCATAGATCAGGATATGAACGAGAACAAACCAGAGAAGACTGCCCAGATACAATGGAAACAGCGACAGGAGGAAAGGGAGAAAATGGCAGAAATGCTATTTTCCCCCTCTGTACAAGGTATGCTTGCCTTCTTGGAAGAGTCAAAAATGTTTGGATTCTGCATACTCTTTGAATAGACAATGGGGTGGGTTTTAGTTAGATTTGCCACTGAGCAGTTTGTGGCTTTTCTTTTCATGCATATTTGTCATGACAATATGCTATGCTGTCCCTAAGTCTTAATAGAGCTCTTCTAAATTATTGGGGTTTGGGGTCCTAGTATTCTCCTTTCTACAAAGATGCTAAAGAGCAAGTCTTGTCTCCCACCAAGCCAGGTAATGTCTAATCCACAGGGAACAAAACGTATTAAACCATAATATTTGAGAAAATTTTGGAAAGTTTTTCCAGTAATTATTTTTTCAGGTTTGTTCAATTGCCAGAGTTTATGAGGTTGGAAGTAATTTTAGTAAATTTAGATTATTTTTTTTTCCTTTCCCCTGGATTCCTAGTTTAAATCTTTTCTTCTGCATGGACTGGGAAGACAGATGGAATATTTGTCCTGCAGCACATAAACAGAGACTTTCTTGAAACAAAAAGCAACAAAAACACCCTGCGTGATAGCCAAAACATATGATATGCAGAAGAAGGAGCAGTGATGCTAAACATAATCACATGAATACACTAATGCTAATAGTTGATTCATACTACCATCATCCAAGAAGGGGAGAGGACTATGCATAAGTTTAGTTAATCTTATTGGTTTCAGCTAAGTAAAACGTGTATATTAGTCCCTACACAAGGAACATTATAACTATTTCTTCCACTTCTGTGCAATGAGATAAAGAGGTTTTATTGGCAAGACAAGTATTTTAGATAGCATTTTATATAGCAAAATCTGAACTATAACATCTAGCAGAAACACCTCACAAACCTATTGGAACTTTCAGTATATAAATACATGATTTGTTACTTCAAACTTATTAAAAATATGTGTTTTACATGACTCACACATCAAAAAATCCAAGTGTACACAGCATTGCTATGGAGTTAAATATATCCCTATCTAATAAAATGGCACTATAGACCAAACTTTTGCAAAAGCTTTTCCCAGAGGTTCTTACAGGTTACTAGATGCTCTTAATAGTTACAGAGGGCTGCAAGAAATTAAGTGGGTAGAAGGGACAAACAAACAAAAAACCCACAAAAAAAGCCCACCAAAACCCACTCTTCTCTTTGGCTAATCTTGTACTGCAAAATCTCTAAAGTCTCTACAGCAAACTCTTTTCTGGCATTTAGTTTTATGCCATAGTCTTTTTTTCAAATATATTTTCTATATGTAATATAAACGGATGAGCTAGATGCAAAATATATGCAAGATGAGCTAAAAAGCATAAGTCACAGTGGGAAATTCATTAGCTCCTATATAAGCTTGTTCGAAAAAAAAAAAAATCTATGTTTGCATACTCCTACCTATAGTTTATAGCATAAGAAATCTGAAAAATGCAGTAAGTGAGTTAAACAAGCATTTAACATAAAAAACATATTTCATGTACGTACCAGAGAGAAGAAGCCAACATTTCTCAGTAGATGACAGCACAGTGTCAGATTTGAAAAGGTATTTTGCATTATTAAAGCCAGAAAGATGTGGACATTTTTCCTTTAAGACAATTTAACACACAGATATATTATCTCATGTAGATGGCTGTTTGCATAACTTTAGTATAATGCTGATGATGCCTTGATGGACTGTTTTCACTAATGTGACTCAATTTGCTTTTTCTAAAAATCCATTGTCTATTTATATCACCTTCACGGTAAAAACAAGCAGAAAAGGATCCCTGTGTTTTTTCCTAAATTAAAATACCCAGAAGAGAATAAGGCCACATCTACACTAGCAAACAGTTTATTGTTAAAGATTATCCAAGAGCAAATTTCCGTGTGACTGCACACAGTTGCAGAGTTAGCAAGGTCCCTGGCATGTTTTAAATAGTGCCATCTAGCACCTTGCCCAGGCAGAGTAAAGGAGCAGGAAAACACAGGCACAGTCTGTGGCTTCCATCCCTGTTTTGGGGACTGAGAACATTTACTAGCTATAGACAAGCTATGGCCTTCAGGCATGAGGAATTTGACCTGCAATATCTGACCCTGTGGATCTCCTAGGAACACTACATGGGGCATGGTTTTGCATATCTCTCTACTTCTGGAAACACAATCTTCCTAACGGCTGCTAATTCCCAGTCCAATTTTCTCTAGTCTTCTGACCAACCAGGCAACTGACAGCAGGACTCTTTTACCCTTCTCCATTGCAAAACAATTCCTGCTCCATGATATTTTAAAGTAGATTTCTACCTGTAGAAATAGCATCTAAATTCATATATAGTGAAAAGAATTTACTTCAATAGAAATTCATGCTCTCCCTCTGATAAAACAGTAATTTTGTTTAAAAATGTGACTAAAAATGGATTTACACAATAGCAGAATCTTTAAAATAGACCATGAATACCTCTTGAATGATTTCCCCAAACAACATACATTAAGTCCTGCATTTAACATTTCAAAAATCTTTTATTGTAAGATCTGTATTACAAACTAAAATGGTTAAAGTTTAAACTTGAAAATTACCTAAAAATATCTATTCAAGAAAAAAAAAAAGAAAAAAGAAAATAACCCCTACAACTTTTAAATGCGTTTATTGCTAAACAATTTTTCTTCAATTTTATGTAAAGTGATACTTTGAAAGATACAGATGCACGACCCAAATCATTGCCTTGTAATGGGATACCAGAAAAATAAAAGAGGACACATTATCATAGACATTAACAAAAACAATTGTCTAGATGCATGGTCTGAGTCACAGGATTTCAAACACACAATGCTGAGTCCCCAGGGCTGTGAATACCCATGTCCCTGTGCCTACTGAGAGCACTGCAGTGACCTGGCAGCACTCACACAAACAGGCATGAGCTCACTCTGCCCAGAGCACCAGCACCACTCTGACAAAAGGACTGGTGGAAACTCAAGCTGACCCTGACTTACACGCTGACTCGGTGGCAAAGCCAGACATAGAAATACTCATGTGTTTCACTCCACTTCCTAGGATAGGATATAGATAGGATATATCCTACCGTTCCTAGGGTAGGATATAGAGCTTGCAGAGGTAACTGAGCCAACAGCACAAATTTGGTTTCATGAATGTGTTTGTGCACACATAACCAGTCTATTACAGCATTTATCACAACACATCTTTTTTCAGACTCCACAATTGGTATGTTCACCAAACACTGTGACATGCTTACCCCTGCCTTCACAGTTTCCTGACTGCCATTCTTTCTGTGCAGACATTCTCTCCTTAATAGCAGCAAGCTCACAACTTAGAAACAAACTTTCCATCATGCAGCCTACATAATCATGAATATGTAGTACAGAGGTAGGAAGACCTTAGATAAGTACATTGCATAAAATAATCCCTTTGGGGTAATTAGTAGTCAAAATGAGAATTACAATTCTCTGTAAAACACACACTTCATTCAAAAGTTCAGGCCTGCAAATTATAAAAAATGTGTTCCTTAAATTTCAGAGAGAAGTTACAGCTGAATGTCAGTTGTGGTTTTGCCTTGCATGCCTCACCTGCCTCACATACCTACAGTTTTAACTTCTCATTTAACCAGTACTGCGCTATAACCCAGAATTGAGGGAATAAACTTCATCACTTCTAAAACCTACCATAGAAAAGATGATCCAGCCCTTAAAATGACTAGTGCCTGTCCAGTCACTTTTTTCTGATCCATAATAAGATGTGTCTCAGAAACACCTTGGAAAACACACGCATTTATACAGAAAGCAGAAAAGCTGTATTTAGCTCTTTCCTGAGCACACAGAGCTCTTTACTCTGGGTATGCAACTGCCTTCCAATACCTACCTAGCTCATCAAAATTTTATCCAGCCTGACACACCAAATGCCTAATTAGTGCTGAACTCAGAGAGTGGAATATAGGACAGTACAGCCCAGGGACAATACTCTCTCTATCCTTAAGATTACCATCTGCAAATAAAGCTAAGACAAAAAGAAGATCCCCTGTGTGCTGCTCCCATTGGTCGTCCTGGTGTACTTCAGACAAAAGGCACAGAAGCCACAACTACTTTCAGTCACAAGCCCAATAGTGGTGGTGCTGCCCTTTAACAGTAACTTAACATTTAAAGCATCTTTTTTTCAAGGACTGTATAAAACAAGCAGCAAATGTTTCACTTCTATCAAAGGACCATCCTCAACAGAAATTAATTCCAAAGAAGCAGACACTCTCTCTAAACTAGATTAGTTCAGATCCCTGCATTGACTGTTATCAAGAACAAGATGTGGGCTGTGCCTTTACCTGGTTGAAAGCTGGGACACCAGGAACACTGAGTGCAATTTTTCCAATGGGTGTTTCCCTTGCTCTTGAAGAACATAAGCAGAGAGAACAGAAATTCACAGACAGTAAGATACCACAGATACAACACACCAACATTTTCATGAAAATGAAAGATACCTCCAGCTGTGTAGCTCTCACACATCTACAGACCTGAACCAGGCTGTAGCTGAGATTCTTGACAGGCACTCTAAAACATCACCATCCAAAACTGGACAGGCAGCAGGTCCACCCTAATGACGCAAAAAACAATCTGACCTTCTCCAGAAGCATGAAAAGTAAGAAAAAAATGAGTACAGAACAATAAATCTTGTTGCTACAGGGTGCCATCTCCTAGGTAACCTACACCATTTATTCTGAGCCTCTCCCAATCACAGGAGCTTTCTCCAAACCAAAGTGAGAAACAGGCCTTCAAGGTGCCTCTGCTCATGGCAGGGGGCTGGACTAGACAATCTTTAAAATCCCTTCCAACCCAAACCATTCTATAATTCATTCTAAGCAAGTTCCAAGATACCAGTTAAAAATATCCAATATAAACTCAGTATCTGATGAATGTAACATTTGATAATCTCTAAACTTAAATAAAATATGATAACAGAGGAACTAGCATTACTTTAAATACAGCTGCAAGTATTATGTTAATGCATTTGGGTTATTTGTTTTTAAGATGTTTCAACCTTCTAATTTTTACCACTTCAATTTGTGGATGTTTTTTGGGGGTGGTTGGTTAGAGGATTTCTTTTGGCAGTGGCTGTGGGGAAAGGATAGTATAGACCAAATGTTTTCCATCATGGTTCTGCTATTCTTCATATATTATGCATATTTATTCCTATACATTTTCACGGAGTACTTAACGATTTTTACAGTTACTTCAAAACCTAAGTATTTTAAATCAAAGTTTAAATAAACTGTATAAATTTATAAAGTCAGGTTTCTCTGAGCTAAAAAAAAAACTGGTTAAAAGAGATTCTCACAGAACACAAATGCTCCAGCAAAACCTGTAAATTACAAGAATTAAGTTATCACAACAAATCCTTATTGACAAGTTAGTGATCCTGCAAGCAATGCACTATTGCCTACCAGTGTTTAAGAATAACCTTCCAGAAATCAATTTGTTTGTGGGTGCCACAAACAGACATAAAAAGTCATAGCACCTTCAACTGATAACTCCACAGCCAATTTAATTAGTTTGCCCCATTTGAACCTTAAATTCATGTGGGGCTAATATTTTTCTTTGCAAAGAATGAGATATGCACAATTACAGCTCCTTCTAATGGCACTGTAATAGTGGTGTTTGGTGAAAAGTTACTTCTTACTGTAATTACCCCACAAGCACTAGAAATATCCACTTCTTTAAAACAGAAGACTATCAAACACACTGATGCAACTTAAAGAATTCTGTGCTACTTCTGATGTTGCAATGGTAGAGTAGCAGGAGAGTGAAGCAGCTTTATGCATCAAATGGAAGAAAGCCACTTTTCACTAGAACATTCTTTTCCTCATTTCCGGGCAGCAGTTTAACCATCTGTAGCTTTTAAGAACAATTCATGACCACAGTTACTTTGCCCACATACATTAAAGTGCCACAGTGGAAAAACTCAAACATCTCATTTTAGAATGTCCCAAACATTTACTGAGGACCCAGAGAGCTGCCATGACATACAGTACAACTGATCAGCAGATGCAATAACCATGAAACAGAGTATTTCATAAATATTTGGAAGAGAACTGTTGCAATCCTCTGTCAAAAACTTTGGATAATGTTCTTACAAAGTTCTTGGGAATTTTTAACCATGTGTTTCTAACTATCCATTGTGCTAAAGCAAGGGAAATGCTTCACTTCTGAGCATCCTCTCAGCACACAGGCCATAATATTAAGTATTTCTAATGACAATTGCAAGATCTTCACTAAAGTATTTTTATGTATTTATCCAATCAATTATTATGCATTTAAATTGATGTCCTAAATGGGGCAGGTGCTTAAAGCATAGAGCATTGTTACCCTCCGTGGGGAATTTGTATATTTTAAGCTGGATATATACACAGTATCTTCCTGAGTTGGGCCATTAAGGCAGAAAATAAAATTCAAAAGACATTTGTTATTACAATTTAAGCCTTCTAAACGCAAAATAACATAAGTTTTCCTTATACTTGACTTCTCTGAGCTAGAAATACATACTGTAAACTGAATACAACCACTTATGCCTTGCCCCACGTAGCTGCGCTATGAGAATTCAGGCATTTCTGACAGTAGCTATTCGATAATTACCCATCACATTAGCATGAACCATGAGAGACAGAGCCCATAATATGTTGCAGCAGTTCCAGCATGAATTACCTTGCAGCCCCTGGTGAGAGAAGCTCACAGGTAATGTTATTGACTACATTATCTCACTCCACCACATCTGATAAACAGTGCACACCTATTCTAAATTCAGTTCTGATTTGTAAAAATGACCTAATTTCATAAGGTGCATGCACAGAAGGAGACAACACAAATTCAAAAGTTTACAAACTGGTCCCAAATCAGTTACAGGCACAATTTCTTAGAAATAGTTAGACCAAAAATATAGTAGACAATTGTTACTCAAAACCCAATATCTTCATGTTTTAGAATCCCAGACCAGAACATTAAGCACAGAAACTACAGGTGGGAAACAGATTTAATGCCAAGGTAAATTTTAGGGCAGCTTTTAGACCTAACAGACTGTCTCACACAGTGTGTCAGCCTGCAAATTGACACAGTTATTAAACACTCATAACAGCGCTTGCCACATGTGAATGAAGAAATCGTGTTCTTGTGTAGTAAATGCTACCTAACATTTGCGGAGAGACTCCTCTGTAACCATACTGTACCCTAAGAAAATCACCTTCATCTAATTAGATTGCTGATAGATGATTGCAGGAACATGTTGCATGCTTGAGTGGAAATCCAAGGTTTCAATCATCAGCAATGAATTTGCAACAGCTGCAGACAGTAACACACTGTTGAAATGTCATGTGCAGTGAGCAACAAAAGATTCAAAGTGTTACTGAAATCCACTGAATTATAAAAAACTATCCCTGAACACGTTAGACACATTGACACAGTACATGCAAAAATACGTATCAAACAAGCTTCATCTGAAAAACAATGCCGGTCTGATTTGTGAAACAAGAGACACAATAAACACTGTGTTAGGGTTTGGAACTGACTCAACTGGGTCTTCTAGAGTTTGTTTCTCTGGTTTTAATATAATCCTGTTTAGTCCATAGTTTTCAGTTATTGCTTCCCAGTTTGTTCAGGTTCCTGAATGCCTGCATGCTTCCTACAACTCGAATACACAAAATTAATGACTTGTATAACTGCAATTGTATAATCCATCCAACCTAATACCTTGTCTTTAGTATGAAGTTAATAGCAGATGCCTAGAATGTGAGCTAAAGACAATAAAAACCCCACAGAAATAAAACTTGAAATAGTATTTGCCAAAACCATGTCCCTAATCTCCAGCAATTTGTTGTTCAGAGACTTCATAAGCCAGAATGAGTCTCTTCACATTTAATAGTTCTCAGTGGATTTTTCATCCATTACTTTGTCCCTTTTTGAACACATAGTAACTTCCACAATATATCATGATAAAGAGTTCTGAAGTTTAATTATGTAATGGGCAAAGAAGAATCTCCCTGTGGTTGATTTGAACATCATAACAGCACGAAAAGAACACTGCATCAGGCCGAAATAGGATGTTATAATCATACAATATTAAGTCTTTATGACAGCCAACACAGCATGGGTACAGAATAAATTCCTTGCTGCAGTGCATCAGCATGTTTTTCAGACATTTCTAGAAGTAAAATACCTTGAAAACATTAAAGGTGCATTTACATTCAGTTTTGGTTTGCGAATGCTAAATCTACCTGAATGATCTAGGATTTGGTCAGATAAGCACAAGCTCTGCTCTACTCACTTTCTATAACATCAGGCTCTTGATACTAACAGTCTCAAGGAGGATATAGAAATGATCATTAATAAAAATTAACTTATTTTTCAATGAAACCAGGAGCATTCAAAAATTTGAAGAAAAACTGTTGGCTTGTTAGTACACTGTTATCAGTCTTTCCAAAGGTCTCACTGATTCCTATTATGGAACAAATTTTCAGCTCACCTGAAATTGCCTCTCATGAAATGATGAAGCCTCTACACTACCTGAAAAATTTTTCAAGAACTCTATCATTGAAGAAAATGCCAAGTTCTGTTCAAAACAACTGCTTGTTTTTAAAAGGCAGTTGTGAAGGGCAATGAAAACCTAGCAGCTGAGCACAATCGCATAAATTGCTCATAGAAGACAGAATAAAATACTGAAATCATGCTTAATGATCATGTTTTCAAGACAGGGTTTTCTGGAACTGAGCTACAGATGGAGAAATAAAATGAACAACAAAGGTGGTGGTGGTGTTTTTTTCTTTTACCGTATTAACAGCTGAAGAACAACACCCAAAAGAGCAGAGGATTTGTTTGAAAAAAGCAACATTTTTTTCTTTGATCTTCTACAAAATGATGAAATTTCTACACATGTAATTAAAAATCGTGGTATCAATACACGAAAGATGAGCTAAATTTCCTGTGCCTGTTCAGCACAAAGCAAAAATTACTGAGTTCTTTTGGGTTTGCCAGAACATATGAAAATTCCAGTTCAGAAAAACTCTTAGCAATTTTTGATTATTGGTGAGACAAGAAGAATGACAAACAGTTCTGAAGACCTGGCTTGTCTCAGTTTTAAGACTTCTATGATGCCAAAAAAACCCCAAAACCACAACCAAATAACCAAACCACAAACAAAACCAAACAAAAAAAAAAACCAAAACCACAAAAACCCTAAAAAACCCCAAAACTCTACCTAAAAATAAAAATCATAATTCATTATTGATGCAGATACTCTCTGTGGCCCATAAAAAAACCACCCAAAATAGTGTAGAAATATTGTGTTTACACTGAAGAGTGAATATGTATTCACTTAAAAAAAAATAGACCTTCATTATAAAAGCTTTAACTTCTATTTCTTTATAAATAAAACTTTATAATTCAGTTTTTCACCTATCATTGATTTTTCTGAACTGAGAAGTGGAATAGCAGAATTTCTTTATAAAGGAAAAATTTATCTACTCCAGAATGAGGTTACTTTGAAAATACCTGTGAAAAAAGTGATCTAATTATCGTTTCCTAAAGAAGAATCTGAAAAGAAGTGTAGAGTTGACATAATTTGGAACAAGAATGGAAAGAACATTTAAACATTAAAAAAGTTTAAATATAGAAATAAATATAAAATGTCAACGGCTGTGTGTCTTTCTTCACAATCAAGCATTTGAAGTAAATATTTTTAATCTCTAATTGCCATTAAGTAAATCAATTTACAGGCCTAACCAAAGTCAGCATAATACAATCACAGCACTTTCACAGGTTATTTCAAAGTCCCAGAATACTGTTTTCAGCACTGTAGCCCTCCCTCTTCTTTCCTCCTCAGAAAATACACTGGTGTGTAACAAAAAAAAAAACCCAAACAAAAACAAAACAAAAAAAAAAAAACAAAAAAACCCACCTACATTTAGAAATGATTTAAAATACAGAGTTTTACAGGAACACAACCACATCATGTCATCATTCAGGGCAGTTTTATATGAGGTAATCTAGGCAATTCTCAGCATGTAAACCTGACACCAGCCCTATACACAATACACAGTTAATATAGCACTTGATTAATAAAAGAGGGATCTGTAATTAATGCCAATCAACGAGGATTTCTGTTAACTAGACTATCAAACTAACCTGATACTTTTATGAGATTACAAACTTACTGGAACATCATAATAGTGATATGGGAATTTACACAGATTTATGCGTGGCATTTGATACAGCACTGACATTTTGATTAAGAAACTAGAACACTGTGAAATCAGCGTAAGAGACATTTAAGTGATATGTTTCAAAATGTAATTTCCCACAGCGAATCACCTAATGTCTGCTTTTCAAGGTGACTTGCAGTGATCCTCTCCTAGCCCTATGCTATTCAAAACATTTCTTAATGATCTGGATGAAGGCATAAAGTAATAACTCATAAATATTACAGATGGCACAAAATCTGAGAGAGTGGAAACAATGAAACCCACAAGTCACTGACAAAGCCACATAAACAGCTCATCTGAGATCAAAAACATGATATGGCATTTTAAAACAGCCAGAAATGAAGTCACACCTTTAGAAGTAAGGGCTATTCTGTCCAGTGAGGCAGCAACTTGAAATGACCGAGATATTTGGTAGATGATCAGCCAAACTGGAAACTTCAATATGACATTATAGGTTTATTGTCTAATTAAACAGCTGGATATCACCACAAGTAAGCATAGTGTATCATTCCTGTGTTTTGCACTGGTGGCATCACTGCTATAAAACTGTGCCACATTAATATTTCATTTGGTGAATGGATAGGTTTGTGAAGAGAAGCAGCTTTAAAAATCAAAAAATTCTCTGAAATTGATTGTTTGCCCTTCTTGTATCACAAAATAGAAAAGAGCACAGAACTACAACAACGGATCTGGTCTGCTTGTTACTTAACTTGAATTTATGCTTTATTCCTTTTACTCGCCACAGCACTGGGCATAAAATAATTTAACAGTAAATTTAATATTAAAAGCACTGGTCATAGTATTTGCTAATTATGAAAGGTTCTCAAATTTGTATTGTGTGGCACGTGAAAAGCTCTCTTGATAGGAGATTATCTCTTTGATATACAGAAAAGGATGAGGTACTCAATGAGTTTTTCTGCCTCAGTCTTCACTGATAATGCTGCAGCCACACCATCCAAGTCACAGAAGGCAAGGGATTGGGAGAATAAAGAACTACCCACTGTAGGATATCAGGTCTGAGACCATCTAAGAAAGCTGAAGTTGCACAAGTCCACAGGACCTGATGAGATGCATCTGTGGGTCCTTAGGAGGGTGAAATTTTTAGTCCATTACCCATCTTAATTGAGAAGTCACGGCAGTCCAGGGAAGTTCTCACTGACGGGTCATGGGGAAATAAAGCCCCCATTTTTAAAAAGAGAAAAGAGCTGCCTCTACCCAGCAAGAGTGGATCTTCCTGGAGATTATGCTAAGGCACATGAAAAATAAGAAGGGGATTGATGACAGCCAACAGCACTTCACTAAGGGAAAACTGTGCCTGACAAATTTGATGGCCTTCTGTGAAGAGGCTACAGTGTGGTGGATGAGGGAGGAGTAACTGACATCATCTACCTGGATGGATGCAGAGCATTTGACATTGTCACACACAACATCCTTCTCTTAACTAGAGAGCTATGGAATTGACACATGGACCACTCAGTGGATAAGGAATTGGCTGGATGGTTGCACTCAAAGTGTCTCAATGCTCAAGTGGAGACCAGTGCATTCCTCAGGGGTTGGCACTGCGACTGGCCCTGTTTAACATCTTTGTTGGCAACATGGACAGTGGGATTGAGCACACCCTCTGCAAGCTTGCTGATGACACCAAATTGTGTGATGCCATTGACAGGCTGGAGGAAAGGGATGCCATCCAGAGAGAACAGGTCAGGCTTGAGAGGGGAGCCCATGCACACCTCATGAAGTTCAACATGGACATGTGTAAGGTCCTACCCCCTGGCAATTCCAAGTACAAGCACAGGCTGGGAAGAGACTGGATTGAGAACAGCCCTGGTGAGAAGGACTTGGGGGTGCTGGTGGATGAGAAGATAACTTAGCAGTGTGTGCTCACAGCCCAGAAAGCCATCTCTGTCCTCTATCCCTTCACAGAAAGAGTTGTCCAGCATTGGAACAGACTGTTGTGGCACTTAGTGCTATGGTCTAGTTGACAAGGTAGTGATTGAGCAAAGGTTGGACTTAATCATCCTGGAAGTCTTTTCCAACCTAAAGGACTCTGTGATAATCTTACATCACAAATATTAACTTGACACAAGGATTCTTACTTCTTATTTTAATTAGTACTCCTACTCCACCATACCTGTGATTTTTTTTTTTTAAATAGCATGTATTTTCTGGACCATTACCATCTCTAATGCATAAGGCAAACTAACATGGATAGCAATACAACAAATAAAAAATGAGAAAGTCAAGAGGTTTCTTGGTATTAAGAAACATATCAGAATTTTTAAAATTATTCATAGCAATATTATGATATTGAAAATATTACAATGGCTACAGGGACAGACATAGTTCCTTGAACAATAATCATTGTACACAAAGAACAGTGAATAAATAGCATAGCAATGTATTACAGCCTTCTATAATGAGATGCTAGTTGTTTACTGTAGTCATATTTTGATAACATCAATAAATTTACTACTTTGCTCATGGTACTCTAACTGCTACAGAATTTATTTCTGTTCTCAGCTGAAACTGAGGTCTGAGCTAATCAAAGCAAAATGAGATGAAAAATGAAACATATTTCCTCTGAACAGTGACGTTTCAAAATAATAGCTTCGGATGCTTGAAAGGAAAAAATCATTTGGTAAGATGCATATTTAAAGCATGCAAGCTGAACACTATTCCCTTGATTTCTTAGTCCATCCTGTTTCAGATGAGCACAGACTCCCTGTGATACACACAGTCTGTGAAAAGAACACATAATATTGCTGTCCTCAGTTGCTAAGCCTAATTCCAATAAACAAGAAGGGAAGGAAAATATGAGAAATGTTCAAAAATTTAAATATCATAAAAAATAAAATTGCAAGATTCAAAATCACACAGGAGGAATGGGAAAAATAATAGAAAAAGCTACATAATTAAAACAACAAACACGCTTCCTATTGCAAACTCTTTGCTCTCAAACATAACCTACAACAGTGCGACTACTTTATAGTCAAATCTGACCATTTAAAATCACATATATGGGCCAATACTAAATATTAAAAAACAAAGAAGTGACCAAAAGTGGAATATAAATCACTCCTTTGAGCAAAGGAGATTGCTATAGAGCATGATTAGAAGGATGTACTGATATTTAAGAAAATCCAGTGCTTAGAGATGCTTTGAAAAGGTCACAGAAGTCCTATTGCTTCTTTTAGAAATGGTTTGTTGGAGCCTAGCATATTTCAGGAACTGGAGAAGAGATAAAAATGCTATTCAGTTATGAAAGTAGATGCAGTGTTCATCAGGAACAAAGAAATCAAGATAATAGTAGTGAGACATATCAAACTGGAAGAGTACTACATTTATATTTGGATTAAAGTGATTTTCATTTTTCCTTATTCCCAATAGTTTAAACCACACATGACCTATAATCCTCTTTAACCCTTTCATTATTATTTATGAGATTTTCAAGTCTAATGCAACTCTTTTTGCACACCAAATGAGAATCCCAAGAACACATACAGAGCATTAACACTTCTTCCAGAGGTTTCTAAAGTTCAAAACCATTTGCCCTATGTTTTGCCTTGGGGACACAGAAGCGCCTTTCAGAAACTGATGCATGTTCACTGGAGTGAAGGAGCTGATTCCTGTGAACTCACCACTTCAGTGGTTTATGGCAGTGTTACAGCTCTGTCTCCCTATGAAGAGGGACATTATTTCAGTGACTTTTAAAAAAGCATGAGCCTACAAAGAGAAAGCAAATGCAATAACATTTTTATGCACAGAAGAAGACTAATACCTCAATCAGAAATTCACTTGAATGGGTTATAAACAAAAAATGTTCTGTATGTATTTTAGAGAATTGTACAAGTCTAACAAAAACATTTCTTCACTAACATTTCATTTGAATAAGGACAGCTAAATAAAGAGTTTAGTATCACACGTATTCTGATCACTTGTAAAGATGAGCATGAATCCACAAAAAGCGTATCAGAAATACACTTGGGACCGGTTTTAGTGATGGGCTTGGCAGTGCCAGGTTAACAGTTGGACTTGGTGATCTTAAAGGTCTTTTCCAACCTAAATGATTCAGTGATTCTAGGCAGCAACAAAATTATGCTTATGTAAGAAGAGCATCTGGAAATTCATAGAACCACACCAATTTCCAAGCACACCTGCACAGCTCCATACAGTGTTTCTGGCTGAAAGTATTTTGAGACAGACACCAAAAGTACAAGGTTTTTTCATTTAATGAATGGTCCTAATTTGTGAAACAGCTTGAAAGATTAATTTGATCCTCATTTAGAACAGCTAAACTCAACTCTTCAATTTTCTAATGAATATAATTAAAGTTTATTATAAAAGTGACTTGAGTGTTCTACAATTGCAGCAACATAAGTGTTCACACCAGCTTCATCTTTTTGAAGCTGTAGAAGTTCACAGTGATTCTGATAGACTGGAATTAATGCCAAAAAACTTCACACTGCCCTCTGCTTGGGAGCATATCAGAACACATATCGAATCACAGTGCTCTTAACATTAAGATAATAATTTTCTCTTAAAATAATTTATAAATTTTATTTACCCGAACTGAAATTTGATTTTCATTATTTTTTCATATTGTCAATTATTCTACATCTTTACATCTTACATTTTTGCAGCCAAAAGAATTGAAGTCTGTAATTCTGTCAAGAGACTAATTTCATACCAAAATATTTACAAATTAGTATTTTGGTGGAAAACACATTATCTGTTGAAGGTATTTTGCAAGTTAGTGCTTATGAAAATTGAAAACTGACGAGAAAACAACTTTTAAGTTAAACATGTCTTAGGGGAAAAATAATGGAGGGTTTTTTTTATTCCTTAAACAGCAGTTTTTGCGGTTTGTTGATAACTTACAACTAACAGCCTCAAAGCTTCCTCATTGCACATCACTGTAAAGAAGTATGTACATCGTGGAGCTATTTAAGAGAGACAAATCATAACTGCACAAAATTTGTCACAACAACACAAAAATGAATAGTTAATGTTAAAATGTGACTTAATCTTTCAAAGATTGCAACAGGCAAGAAAAGCCTAGAGGTTTCAACCCATGATTTAGTTAAGGTTATTTTTATTGTGTTCCAAACAGTTAGACTGTTTTACCAGAGCAGAAAAGAATGGCAAATCCTTGGAAACACATCTGTAGGATCTCTATTATTTCCCACTTGGAGCAAGACACAAAACAAAAGATTTAGTGATTTAAGCCTTTGAACTGGAAGACTTCCCAGAAAGTAAAGATATGTTTTCACAGTGATTGAGGCTGAAGGAAAACAAACCATCCCAAATCACAAGGAATATGTCTTTCAGCAATTGTAGGATCTGAAGCCACCAATTCAAATATCTGATGCAGGGTTACTTACTGAATAAGCAGGTTAAAAAAAGAAGTTAAATGACTTTAATTGCTTCATTTTTCTTGACTAGATTGATATTGCTGGCAATTCTGGTTAAAAAAAATCAGAAAAATTAGGAGTGTTCTTGCACCTCAATCTGGTTCAGTTCTAACACTATTGGATAGAATGGTTTGTAGCTGATAAAGGGAAAATGCATCAGATTGGAAATAAAGGAACAGTGCATTTCTGCAGCAACAGCCTTATGCCTGTAGATCAGGTGGTCTGAGGCTGCATTAGCAACATGTCTGTCTAATACAGGGTGTCTTCTGAAATTTGTTCAGTGATGCCTAACTGAAAGATAACTCTGCTCCTTGGCTCTGCTAAGTATGCAACTTGCCAGAGGCACTGACAGCAACCGTAGTCATGGGGCTTAGATGACTAGTTGGTTGCTTGCCACTGCATCAGATTTTAGTTTTATGGTCAGTGGTTTTCTTCTGCTCTCTGCACAAAGATGGCATTTTATTTCATTTTCTGCTTTTAAAAAATAAAAATTGATTCAATGAGGGAGTGGCTTGTAGCTCAGGAGACAGGATTGCCAAAAGTGTCATTATTTCAGTACCTTTTTCACACACTGGATTACAGAAGATGTAAGTTGGCAGCTGCAAGTCAATCAGGTATATTCTGCCAATAGGTAACAAAACTGGGAATTATACTGCCTAGAGAAAAGCATTTGAATATCTAACACACCTGCTACTTTCAAAGTTGTGGTCTTTGTGGGTCCCTTCCAACCCAGGACATTCTGTGACCCCGTGGGTGGTTGAGCCATTGCCACAAGGCACACATCAAGAAGCAGAAACCCAAAGGCTGCATGACCCCAGTTTCTGTTGGCTGCACATGGACCCAGCCATAAATCTCATGCTAGTAAAACAATCATTTGGTATCTAAAGTTAGACGAAAATATTTCCTGACACCATCTGTGGCCAAGAAGGAGACACCTACAGAACTGTATGGGCACATCACAACTGTCTTGCTAGGGAAGACGAAGAGAAGGTTGCACCAGAGCAGGTGAGCAACTCTGAAAAAAGACACTTGCATAGCCCCAGTCTGCAAATCACTGATGAATAGAATCCTTTCATACACAGAAAATTTGAGTTTGCCTTTAAAAATCTCTGTCCTGAAGGGACACTCAACTTAAGCTTTTTTCCTGAGAAGGACATACCTCTTAGATTTCTTTAGTAGCAAATGCTAAAAATATCTAAAACATGAGAAAGTATAAGTATACATAAATAAAGTTTTTAAAAATCTTCATTAAGATTTTGAATTCCTATGCTCCTTCTTACTCAGTCTTTTCACTGATGTCACTTCAAGAAACAAAGGGAACAACAGCAACAAGTAATGGGAGAAAGACTGTAAAGCAATCAGCTTGAATAACCTGCTCCTGTGGACAAAGCCTGAACTCCCAGTATGTGAGTTCTGATACACCGAGATGACAAGGAAATTGGAAGCTTTCAAGGCAAAGATATGCATAATGATTACAAAATAAGCATTGACAGAAACGTTTAAGTATTACATCTTGCATTTAACCTATGCATACTTGAAAATCTAAGAGTTTTACTTCAGTGCAAAAGATGAAATAAAATGATTTCCTCCTTCATTTCAAACAGAAAGTGACCAAAGTTCATCCCTTTTGCTAGACATCAGAGGTATATAATCTGATGCTGAACAGCTCTTTTAAGTGTACCATATGTGTCACTTTACATTCACTACTGAAGTTCTAACATGGTTAGAATTGTTACAAAGAATTATTCTTATAAGTGCCACAGTACTTGGAGAAACATGACAAAATCTTACCGCTACATTTCCATTGCACCCTTGGGACTGGCAAACACCACTTATTCTGTTGGGAATTAGCACATCATCCCAGCATGATGGGCCCTTCAAAATAAAACCAAAGCATATAAATGTTACAATTCACTTAATAAACAAACATATAAAACTTGGTTTTAATGCTGCTTTTCCTACTCCTATTTCTTTCAGATTTTAGCTAGACAGTTTTATCACTATTACACTGACAGAGATCATTCAGGTTATATAACAATATTCACCAGTAAAGCCCAGTCATGGACCAGACATGTGGTCTCTCCACCCTAAGGTCAGTGCTGTGAACAGGCATCAATAGTAGATAATGTTTTCTCAGCTAAAGACAGAGACTAACTTAATCATAATTAAAAAGCTACAAAGGCCCATCATCTAGCTCAACACTCCTTACAGATGGGCCTGCAGCTAAGGGGAAAAAGGGAAAAAAGCTAACAGTTGGAAGTACAATATTGGAAAAACTGTAAATAGATTTCTTGGTGCCAGATAAATCCTTTACTTAACTGTAAAACAATACAATGAAAAAAATGTTAAGTGAGAATTTTTAGTTGATTCCTGGATATTTACCTTAACTTCAATATTTATCAGTCATTATTAAAGAAACAAAAAAAACCACCAATCCCCTCCCCTAAAAAACCAGTATAAAAACCCAGAAAAAAAACTTGGTAGATAAACCTTATCAAACTTTGTGATGGCATTTTCAATATAGACAGTTAACTTATGAGTATATTGCAAAACAGAAAACAAAAGAAAATTGCATATCATCAATATTAATACTTCACAACTGCAAAATAGTGTGGTTAACAGGATTATCTATCAAATAAGAATATATATATATATAGCGCATGTAAGGAACATTTACAAAAATACCTTGCATCACAAACTTAATTGACACTCGTATGTTTTCTTTTTTTTTTAATTTCACACCAATTATTATTTAATTCACAAACAATAAGATTAATCTGAGCAACAGATATGAAGCTTACAGGTATCCACATACACAGTAGAAGTAAACAGCTAAGGTATCAAAAATGAAAATATTTGGTACTCAGATTACTCGGTGTTTGGGATAGAGCCACCGCCCAGGAAACAACAGAAAATCTTGATCCAGAAGAGAAATGATGGCAGTCAAGACATTAACCACATTAGTGAAATCAGTGCCCACTTAAAAACACAGCTGAATTACAGAGCAATCCAGTGTCACATCTAGATCCATGTCCTTTTAATTCTGTATGAGGCATTTCTTCAGCTTAATGTAGGCACAGCTGAAATTATCTTGGAATTAGCAGGGGGAACTTAGTCATAAAAGATGGATCCAGCCTATCTGAAAAGTTGAGTAAAACAGCTTAGTTTTCACTGAGCTCTGCTATCTACAGTCAGCCAGCTGAAGTGCTAGCATTTGCAACAGGTGAAAAAAAAGCCTGGACACATGCAAGAGGAATTGCAGGCAGACACAGAGGTGACTAGTCATAGTTTTGAGTCCTTGGGTGAACACAGCTACAGTGTAGTCAGTGTAAAGTAATGATACTTGATATTGGGGAGGAGAGGGGGAACCACCTCGAATTAATAATTTAAATTATTTAAAAAATAAAGGTTGCCATCAATTATTCCAGTGAATTTTGACCTCTCATGAAGTTTTAGCATTCCTGAGATTTTGCTGGAAGAACAGTAAGGCCACCTTCAGATGTTGCATGAATAACTACTTCCTTTTAATTGCTTTCAACTCATTAGTTGAGACTTTTGTTTGATGCCCCCTATTAATTTGTTTTTCCCCATGCCACCAAAGATTGTGCAGATCTCTAGCATTCCTTCCATAGCAGCTTACTTTTCAGGATGAAAAGTAATCTACCTTTCCATTTCTCATATAGATGCTGTTCCTTACCTTTTAACTCTCCTGGTAGCTGTTCCAACTCTTTTTTGTGGGGGGGGATATGAGGAGCATCACACACTACACATGATTTATGTGTTGGACCAGTGAATAGGAAGATGATAACCACTAATTAGTTCTAGCCCTCCTAAATATTAAAAGGTAATTTTAATTTGTTGATGGTTACTAAGCACCAAGGCAGCATTTTGGCGGAATTATCTATTACAGCTCCTAGATCTCATTTCTATATATAACAGCTATCTCAAAATCCATCACATATATATAAAACTTGGGGTCTTTTTCCCACTGCACATCACTTAATATTGACATATGTTGAATTTCATCTGCCACTTCAACAGCAGTTGAAATGTGCATCTTAAGGTCCAGACAGGCTTCCAGTAGGTACTTCCTAGGTTCTTCCCATACTGAACCCAGCTGTTTGTTTCCAAGGATGAGCCAGCTATACAGCTCACTCTCCTAGCATTTCTTTTGTATCACAATCACCTAAAGAGCACTTTCTGCTCCTCTTACACTTTAAAAGGACTCAGCAACAGTTTTTTCTGCTGTTTCAGGGCTTTTGCTTGCCTAATTGCATCTTTATAGCGAAGGTGATGGAATTATGGTTTTTTGGTTGGTGGTTTTTTTTTTTCCTTTCTAGTAGTTTTGGTGTTTGGGTATGATTTGGGTGCATATTTTCTTAATTTTTTTAAAATCTCATTATACTACTTTTTTCTGAAAGGTGCATCTTTGATTGTAACAAGATTTTGGCAAGATGCTGAATGTAAATCTATTTTACCATTATCACTGTTAAAGACCAGGTCTTCATTACAAACATTATAAACCAAGTCCTTCTTAGGTCTTCCTCTTAGAGATTCTTTGATCAACTTTTCCATAACATAGCCTGACAGCATCTAGAAGTTTACTCTTCAGATCATGATTTTACATGATACACAATTTACCTGAAAGCAATTTAAATATCCCATTATGATAGTTTTTCCTACACTTTCGAGCTTTTGTTTTCCCCCAGCACGTTAGGCTTGCTATTGTTGTCTGATCACATGGTTGTTAAAGGGAGTCTATTTTTTCCTCTTTTCAGGCCGGGAATTTCAATCCATAAGGACAACATCTAACTCACTGACTTTGTTAAAGACAACCAAGGCTAACAAGTTAATATTTCCTTAACATCTATCCCTCTTCCTCCATACCCGAATTTAGTATCATATATTTGTTCAAACATTAATTTTTCCAAATTAACAATATGTAATAGCTTTTTTTAGCTTCAGATTATCCTTACATAATGTCCATTTGGGAAGAGGATAATAGAAAAAAAAGGATGAAAAATAAGAAGCAAGAGTGCTTTATAAACTTGGACTCTTAAGAAGGGATAGGGATAGTGAACAACATTTGTTAAAATAAAGAAAAAAATAGAAACATATTTACTCAAACCCCACGCAAAGCCATTTTTTTTCTCTGGTAGTGGTAACATGGAAGAGTGATTTTTCCTGTTATTTCATCCTTGTGTGATTAACAGGAGACTCTCAAAGTTAATGATGCTACACCAGCATATACACAAAAAAATAGTCACACCAAGACACACACCAAGACAATTTAAAAGTCTTGTAGAAGTGGTTCCACAGGTATGTTATCAATTCGGGTACTAATTATCTTGAGTTTATAAGAAGAAAATATTTCAAACTAAACTTCTTAGAGGAATTAATATTTTACTTCTCTGAAGTTATTTCAGGTGAAAACTTTCCAAGTATTCATTAGTTTGCAGGTCCTGGTATATAATCATGAAAATGTAAGAAGGCATAATAATTCTCAAGCTAGAAAAGAACCCCAAAACATCCACAGGATCATTTCTAAGGTTGAGATTCAAGAAAAA
Organism: Entomyzon cyanotis; assembly: GCA_024500445.1. Lineage (NCBI taxonomy): Eukaryota > Metazoa > Chordata > Aves > Passeriformes > Meliphagidae > Entomyzon > Entomyzon cyanotis. The sequence goes on along the minus strand of JAKEPQ010001015.1, from coordinate 1,430,142 downwards.
TGCATTTTTAAAAGTAAGCAAAATAGGAATGAATTGATACAATGTTGACTACTGTTAGAATTTAACCACTACAACAAGCACAATATCAAGTCCTAATATGCTTAGTATGGGAATATCTTTTATTTATTAAGAGTAGCAACAATAAGATGAATTTTGCAGTCACCTTTTAAGTTCTTATCTCCAAGGAAAGCTAGTGTGCTACATGGCATAGCGTGAACTTACACTGCTCTCCCTCTCTGCAATAATTTCCTCATGACATTCCTCAAGTACACAGGAGTACTTTGCGCACAAAGCAGCTCAGTATTTGAAATAAAAAAGGTCATCTGCCACTAAAGGCATGCTACAGGGAACAGCATGCTACAGCATATCCACAGGGAACTAGGAGCACAGTCCCATGCTATCAGCAACTATCAACTGTTTGCTCACACTGTAGCTAACAACTTCCTATTTTTTCCTTCCTAAAAACCCCCACCATATTCATCACTTTTTAAACTCTTTTGATGGGCATAAAACCCATAAGAAATTAAGATGCTTTTAACTCTTTTGGTAACATCAACCAGACCCAGCTTTGAGTCAACAGTGGTTTATTTTTTTCTGTTGTAACAAAAGTTAGATCAAGTTCTTAAGGCACAAGAAGGCATTGATCCAGCAGGAATCATAGACTGGCAGAATATAATGGGTTTCAGCCTGTCTGGCATTGATGAGTGGAGAGAAAAAAGTAATAAAACAATAAACCAAATCAACCTGAGAGCACCTATTCAACACCTCCTTTTCCAAATTAGTAAGAAGAACAATCTCTTTTTCTACATCTGTTCTTGGCGTTTTTCAGGGCCACGTTTTATTATTAATGTTAACCTAACACACTTTCAAAAGATTTAGTATGCTTGAAAATTTTAGTTTTCCACCTTCAAAAAAAAAAAATAGAAGAAAAGACATTTGTCCTTGAAAAACACTGTGCATTCAAAATGTTAATGTTTCTTTAGTGACAGTACTACTAAATGTCATTGCTATAATTGCGTCAAAATACAATTAGGAATTCTGGCAAGATAAACACTTTGAAATGCAATTTTTGTATCATCCTTTCTTGAGACTAAGAAAAGCCTGTCAACCTGCAGGCCAGCCAATCACTTGTGATGTTATAACGCTGCATGCTGTAGCGTTTATAATTATTAGTTTGCATTAATCAAGAACATACTGTGAGAGGAACAAAGCCTTCTGATTGCGAGATTAAAGCAACTGCCCCTCTTGTACCCAGCCAAATGGCTCACAGAGAAAGCTGTGCATTAAAATAAATGCATCAGGGAAGACTTTTCCGGTGTATAAATGGGAAAATGACAGAATAAAGAAAGAAATAGAAAGAACATCACTGAATAGGAAAAGTCATATCAAATGTACTTGAGTATTTCCCAAATAACTAAGTATGGAAATCTCTGTGCTTTGGGCATATGGCAGTTTTTTCTTCCCTTTTTGAGGGGGAAGACAGAAAAAAAATTTGGCAAATGGTATATTAAACTTGAAGTGAAACTTCTATGCAGCATATGAAGAACAGGGAGGACTGAGGTGTTTTTTTCAATGTATGAGGGAAGTACTGGAAGTCTGTTTACATCCCACCAGTATATTGCACTGATGCCCAGTACAGAGGGCAGTAGAGTGCACTCTACTCTGTGTCTTATTAAGCAGTAGCCAAGATCCAATTTTGGATTGTAGAACCAAAACTGAACTTGTATCAAGGACCACGTAAAAAAAAACAAAAAAAAAATCCCCTAAACCAGAAATAACATCTAGAGATCTTGGATGACAAATTATTCAAAATGTGGTTGCTGACAGAACTGTTGACCTGTGAAGTCAGGGAAAGGTCAGAAGCAGAGGTCAGCAATAGAAACCAGTGATTCATCAAAGACTCTGAATCACTTAAAAGCCTGGAAACTATCCATGTATTCAATGCTTTGTATTTTCCCTTCTTTATATTCTCCCCTAGTGAACAATATGCAGCAGAATATCATTAAAACACATCTTTGTACCTGCTACTATCTACATGAGAGACATAAATCATTAAAACGTTGAGCAAATGACCCAACCAAGGAAAAACTATTAATGCAGGAGGAATTTTAAAGTTATGCATGAAATAATTTCAGGTCTTGAGAGGATTTAAAAATCAGCATACAAGGCACAAGAAAAGTGCTAAATCTGCTGCAAACCATGCAAACATTCAGGCTCCTCTGCACAGTTCTGGCTACTGACTTGTCTTGAACAGCTAAGCATCAGATGGGGACCCCTCGGCATGATTTTGGCATCTTGAGACAGTAAGGCAAAAAAAGCTTCCTAAAATACAAAAATTAATTAATAAAAATTATATTTCCTTTTTGCAACTCTAACAGAGGTATCCACACCAAGCTACCACAATTCACTGCTTCCAATGCTAGTACAGATGAACAACTCTGTATCCCAGACAAGATGTATCCTGATGGTAAGCATGCATCTCTCCTATGAGAAAAGGCTGACAAAATTGGGTTTTTTCAGCCTGGAGAAGTGAAGATTTACAGGTGATCTAATCACAGTCTTTCATCACCTGAAGGGAACCTACAGGAAAGAGAGACAAGAGCATGCAGTAACTGGCCAAGGGGGGACAGCTTCAAACTGAAAGAGAGTAGGTTTAGATTCAGTATGGGGAAAGAATTCCTTACTGAGAGGGTGGTGAGGCACTGGAACAGGTTGCCCAAAGAAGCTGTGGATACCCCAACCCTGGAAATGTTCAAGGCCAGGTTGGAAGGGACATTGAACAATCTTGGTCTAGTGGAAGGTGTCCTAGCCAATGGCAGAGGGACTAAATGATCTTTAATGTCCCTTCCAACCCAAAACATTGTAGGATTTCTACTAATGCTTAAATGATAGCCTTTTACAGATGATCTATTTAAAACACTTGAAAATTTATTATGGTAAATAATCCATTGAAGGGAAAAACTGTCAGATTGGCAACTTTTATGACCAAAATCATCTCCTTAACCAAAAAGCTTATCACAAAGGCAGAGATAAAGTTTACCCACAATTTATGCAAATCTACAAAGACCATTTCTAGTAGTGAGAGAGCAGTTTTTGTTCTGAAGCTATTTATTTTTTTTTATATTTCTGACAAGACTGATACCAACTGACTAGCATATGGGGACACTATATTGCAGGTAAAGCTAACCAATTTGCTCTGAGCTGACTCTGACATGGAATCTCCCATACAGCAGGGAGTACAGTATAGAAAAAGACCACTAAATTAGTCTTGGGGTTGTTTTTAAAGAGGCTTGTGAAATAGGACTGGGAGGACCGGAGTTAAGTGCTCAGTCTACACAGCATGTTAAAGAATCCATCAGAAGGAATGTTTTTCTTATTATTGACTTTGGTCATTAAAATCAAATCAATAAAGCACATGGATAACTTTATTTATAAGAAAAATAATACTGAAGTAGAGTCACTCACATGCTTTGAGTCTTTGTGGGGATTGAACCCACTAGTTTGATTTATAGTGGGATCTTAGAGATGAAATTTTCCTTTAAGAGTGACCAGCCTAATTATTAAATTGACAGGTTTATTTCAATAATTATAACTCTTCCAAAATTAAGTAGCTGACAATTTGCTGAACTACTCACAGATGCACAATTAGGAAGATTTCCTGCATGATATGAAAATGCAGCTAAGTATGGTAAATGCAATTTCCATCATGGTTTATTGATAATTGCTTTTTCTTTCTTATCACAGGTTTCTTTGTTAAAAAAAACCCAAAAACAAAAAAGAAGAAAACATTAATGAGAGGCTTTTTATAAGTTCTGGTCTTTCTTTTCTTTCATACTGTTTGTAGTACAAGGATTTACCAGGGTCATCCTACTGATCTCAACTAAATAATGAACACTCATACAAAGACACCCAAGGTAAAGGTCTCTGGAGTCATCTCTTCATCAATAATATTTTGTAACAGGCATTGTGTTGCCAGCACAAACACTTTCTTACATAAGCAAAAAAGTTATTCAAAATGTGCTTTTAAACATTTCTTTTGGTTGATCCTTCCCAGTAAAAAGGGGCAAAAAGAGAATAAAGACAATCCAAGTACAACAATTGCAGCTGAAAAATTGAACTAAAAAGTCCTGCTGCTGGCTCCTAACATCAGTCTTGAATGAGACATATAGAATTGTGGGAAGAAGTGGATGTAAAGCCCCCTAAACCAAACAACTAAATTTCATTCAAATAATCTGTCAGACTAATGATTTCTAATCTCTCTGCCTAGATGGCATTAAATGCTTTTCAAGACTGGAACAAGAAAACAGAACTGGAGAAAAATACCTGTAATTCTCTAAGCTTGCCATGTACTTACTGCATCCATTGAAATTATAACATTAGGAAAATAAAAGAAAATCCACAGTCCCAAGTGTTAACAGCAGCAGATCTCATTGAGGTCAGCATAACCAGGAACTGAAACCTTCTGGCTTCAGTTGCTGCTGTTGCTGTGGTGACTTTCCAGGGCTCCTTCCACAGGGAAGCAGGCAGATGACAGGGAGCTAACAGGAGAAATCAAAACTTCTAAGACACATCCCTCTTCTCACTCCAGTTGGGATGTGCTCACAGTTATTTAGGCCACAACTGTCAACATTCAAAAAATACTCCTCCATGTTCAGAGGACTTTTGGCTGGGATCAGAAAGTGCAAAGGCTGTTTTGTTTTACCCAAAACACTCCTTATTGCCATGCTTCCCCCCGCCAGGTCACAGTTACAAGCTGTAAAAACTGACAGAACATGGATTAAATTTAATTGGAGCAATTTTAAGAGAGGAGTGATCAACACAATGATAGATTATCAGCAACCTACAAGTCAGACAGTTCCAGAGGAGTGCCAGCCATTCAGAGGTGAAGCACTTTCAGGATCTGGCAGCAAACCCTCACGTCCTTCAGCTCTTCAGAACAGGATGGTAGCATTAAAATTCAGTAAACATATTTTAAATTCAGTACAAAAATATGCTGCTAATTCCAGAACTCACAATAAACCAGAATTACACTGAACTTTCTATCTCTTAAGGCAAATCTCTCAGAACAGAGTAGGTGGAAGAAAGGTTTTCTGTGTGAAGGTATTTTTTTTTACCAGTTACAACTATAATTTCATGTCAAACATGAAACCATTTCATCTATAAGTTTTGAGCTACAGAAACAATTAAGCAACTTCATACATTTTAGGCAGAGAAGATCATGTCAATCCTGCAATTTAGGATACATCATAAGCTATGTCTGCATGGGAAATATATGGACTAAATGAAGTAGTACACAAAAATAAAAAATCTAAGGTAAACCAATATACAAGTCAAGGTCTGCAATTAACATATTGCTAATAATGCCAACTAGACACCTTGTAATTCAAATTGATATGAGTTGTAGTTAAACAAAGGCAATAAACCAAAGATGCAAAATAAAAATCCAAGCCTCATGAATATTCCACGGTAATAATTTAATCCAGATGTGATAATTTCATGTCAGATTGTTCAATTTTAAATATTTTTCTTTGACTAGGATTAAAAAAATAAAAATCTTTTGGCAGAGAGACAAAGCTAGAGCATTTCCATCGTAGGCAATACCTGGAGAAGCCATCAGTCCATCGATTCACTTCTGTAAGGCACCATTAGACAATGTGTCTCAAGACAACCATCCATTCAACCACCTGGGCTATGGTAAATCCACATGGAATGGATACTGCCCTCTGCTACATGTTCCTGCCTTTCCCTTTCCTTCTCTGAGCTGTCATCTCTACTGCTTCCTTATTTCTGCTCTTTTTATTTTGTCCAAAATGTCCCTCTCTGATTCCTGTGGAAAGACACACACACCAAGTATACTACATACATCTTTAAAATCCCCAACTAACCAACTAAAAAAACCCCAAAACACCAAAAAAAAGATCACCCCACGCCCACCCCAGAATCCAATTTACATTTTTACTAAGAATAAATTTCTCAATTAATCAACACAAAAGTTCAAAGCTAAAGGGCCACTAGACAGCGACTTGCTTCCTAAGGTGTTCAAACATCTTTTTCGCTCACTGTGGTTATATAAAACTGTAAAATCAAGATTACACACTACAGTATCTGAGGAAAATAGATTGCTATATCATCCATTTTTGATTTTACACATAATCAGAAACCCTGAAAAACAAAACCATATCCATTTCAGCAAGAATATTTCTATGTTCTAAAAGGAAAGGTTATAGGATATCAAAGACTCTTTTTTTCTGAAAAGGAAAACAAACAAAATTACTATCTTTGATATTTTTTTTCTGAATTCTTCAATTACTGTAAACTTTACATTTGCACCAGAGTAATCACAAACAAAAGTATCTGTATTTTAGCTATTAAAAAATACAGGAAACCCTGCATCAGGTGCATTATTCAGATTAATTTCAGATCATTTAAGGTTATGTTGCATGTATGGGCTTGCTTTTTCCCCCTAAAACATGATCCTGCTACTACACATAAAAGATGATTCTTTAAGCATTTTACATGAGAACATAACTAGTGTTAAAGAATTAAGATTGTACCAAGCAGTTCAGTATCCTGCCTTTGCTATCAAGATACTGCACATACTGGAAGAAGCTGATCCAAAGCACTCACTGAATCATGGCATTTTTTAGGTTGGAAGGGACCTTTTAAGGCCATCTACTCCAACTTCCCTGCAATAAGCAGCAACAATTTCAATGACATCAGGATCCTCAGAGCCCCATCCAATATGACCTTGAATGCTTCCAGTGATGGGGCATCCACCACCTCTCTGGCAGCCATTCCAGCATCTCACCATCCACATTGTAGCAAACATCTTCCTTATTTCCAATCTAAATGTACCCTCTCTTCAAATTAAAATCATTACCCTTGTCCTGTCACAACAGACTCTACTGGAAAGTCTGTCCACATCCTTCCTATAAGCCCCCTTTAAGCATAAAAGGCCACAACTGTGTCCCCCTGGAGCCTTTTCTTCAGGCTGAAAAACTTCAGCTCTCTCAGCCTGTCCTTCAAGCATAGGTGCTCCAGCCCTCACATCATTTTTGTGGCATAACCTGTCTTATTATTACAGAAATATAGTCCTATAATGTAGTATCAAATTTTCCAACTTTTTCTTCTCCTAAAGCAGTGCTTTAAAGAACAGCTCAGTCTTTTTTCCAATTTCATCTCTCTCTCTGTATTCATGAATATTGAATTATTTTGAATTATTCCTGACTTATATTCTATATATTGGCACAACTGGAAAATACCTTATGTCAATCTTTATAGTTTTCACAAAAATCACCAAAAAGGTGAACTGACTCAGGTTACAGGGGGCATTTGAAATTAACTCTCCTATTTTCTACACAAGCTCTTGAGGAGGCCCCTTTAGAATAGTAAAGGTACCCCAACATCTGAATTTTGTAAGAACTTTGTCTAATTTGTGCATACAAGGTGATCTGTGTGGATGTCTTGCTGGATCAACCTTTGATGGATATTAAGCCAGAGCAATGCCTCATTTCTTTATACCTGCTCTGAATCATTTATGTAATTCTAGGAGCTGATTGTCTTAAATAAGAGGAATTTTGGGCATAAGCAGTGAATTTCCCTGGGCTCCAGTGTTCTGAACAGAACAAGGCTTAAAGGGCAACACAGCAAGACATCACTGGGATAACTCCACCCCACATCCACCCCATCCCAGGCTCATCCATGCTTTTCTAGGTTTAGCTTTTGATTTCTTTCCACACAATAGAATGACATACACTCTGCTATAAAATGATTAACTCTCTAGACACAGATGGTACATCTGAAGTCACTTCACAAGCATTAGAAAGTAAAAAAAATAAGTTACTTTAAAAGGTGACTGCTATCAAGATACTTTGAAATGCATAATTCAGGACAGATCAGCTAGAAGCTACATAAAACATCATTTAATATTACAGTGAAGTTCAGATTTCCCCTGAATTCTGAACAGCCTAAGTAAAAGATTTTAGTTTTGTAGACAAGATATCTGTATTTAATTTATGAAGGTTATGACTTGCATTCAAATTACTGAATCCATTTCAGGCTAAGACCACCTGTAAAACCAAATATGCTAATCATTTCAGAAAAGAGTAGGCCCTCACACATAAAATCAGGGTATTTCTATACTGGCATGACAGTAATTTCAAACTAATTTGCATTTCCACAGACTTTAATACATTTTATTCTGAAGACAGAGTTCCCTTTTATTGCAATCTCATTCAGTATCTCTTGTCACATGGAAAGACAAGAGATATATAATTTAAATACTTTGCATTTTACAATAACATTTTAACTATCACTGTGATGTTTTCCTTGCTTATGACTCAGTGTAAACCATGACAACAAATAAAATTGATTAACTGGAATTAATATTATGATTAATTCACAGTTCAGTGCCTATGGCAATGGCTTAATCAGTACTTTTTATTTGTTTGTCATCATCAGGCTTAGCTATAACAAATTCAGTTATGATAATGAAAAGGATCTAGAGCTGGCACTTTAATCAGAACATAGATGGGGAGTATGCCACACTATATATAACAATAAGCCAGGCAGAACTTCGTCAAATACACACACAAGCACAACTGCTCTTTATAACTGTGTTTCGCCATTCCAGGTCTCACCTATTTCCCTGAGACTCAGTCTCTATGGAGGGACAAGCTGTCCCTGTTTATTTCAAGTTTTGGTCTGCTCCGAACAGACACAATGTCTGCAGAGCAACTAATAGCCCAGAATTGCAACTCTGTAAACAAGATAATTGTAATTTAAGGCAGTGCCTTCTCTTCACAAAGATAAAGCATATGCAAACCCATCAGCTTTAGAGTACACAAGAAATCTTAGTGGATTATCTCCTTGTTGCAAAAATTGATACCAGATACTACACAGTGAACATCTCTGATGAAAAACAAAAGGGTCAAACACATTCAATCTGTTTTGGATAAGAGGGAAATCAAGTAATTTGTCATCTTCAAACAATGTTTTTACCTTTATCCCTCAAGTTATGACATCTTTTACTTGTCTATACCTAGAATTTTTTAAAAAGCTACAAAAAGGATCCCACAGAAAGTTGGGGTTTTTGGGAGTGGGGAGGGGATAAGGGGAGCAACAAATTAAAACAGGATTTAATGTTTCTTCTCATAACTTCACTAATGTGCAATGCCAGTAAGAGTCAAATATCAGTAAAATAGTGCATTATAAATTGCCAGAGAACTCTAAAATACAGTATTGAGTGCTATTTTGTACATCAGTGTTACTCTACTCTCCTTTTAATTCATGCCAATATCCTTTAATTCCACTTGAACAATTCCAAATTATCAATAAAATGTCACAAATTTTCATTCTCATACAATTCCCATAATTTTCCACAGTGATGGAACACCAAAGAAATATTCTGAAGTTACTGTGCATTTAGACAAGACATTTAGATCTGAGAAAAAAAAAATCAATAAAAAAACCAAAATTAAAAATCCCCAAAACCCAAAATAATTCACCCTTAAAATTTTAGGCAAATTAAAGAACATCCAATCATACTCTCTGGTTCCTGAGCTCTCATCTGCTAAATTCTCCCAAGCTTCCTCAGGCCGAAAAATACTTTTGAAAATAAGCCTTATTCTCTAGAGTATTGGTGGTCCCACCACACAGACTATAGATGGACATTTATGCATGAAAGCTATTCATAAGCATTTAATTACACTGTGCAAATATCTATGCGCTGCACTGGACAAATTCCCATTGGGTATAACTCCTTTGAGATAAAGGGTCACAAAAGCAAAGAACAAAATCCTATTACAAACAGGAAAGAGAAGACTGCAATTTTGTAGTAATCAAATAATTGTATTAGAGAAATTGTTTGTAGTCCAATATCTAACACAAATAGCTAGGATTTGAAAAAGATTTATGTTCAGAGTTCTCACTTGCCTAATGAGTGGCTGTAGGAATGACACATTCTCTCTTGGCCCACCATTTTCTAAATCCATAATAAAGTAAGCTTCATATTGCCTCAGAGCTATTGAGAAACCATCATTTTAAATTTAGCATGACTTATAATTTAGCATTAAACTAAAAAAATTATTAATAAGAGCATTGATTTAAAAACAAAAGTTATTACAGCAATGAAACTTTGAAGTAGTCCTACTGGCTCTTGTTATAAAATTATATTTTCCAATGAAATCAGAAGAGAGATTTGTTCCCTACTCAAATCTTAAAATTCCTTAATCAGTATTCTCTGCTACTTTAATTTTTACTTTTATTTCTCTTCAGCAGACTTTGAGATTGTATTTCCTATTACACTGGGGGAAACTGCCTCCTTTTAAGCTCAGAAAAACAAACTCTTGTCTTTTACAATCATGGTTTGCAATTAACTTCTCATCTTTAATGCAAGCATAGAATCAATCTATCAACTCATGCATTGTCACTTTTGTCTAATTATGCTGTATGATCACAGAAAATACACATTACAAAAAATATGCATGTGTTGGTAAGTCTTCATGCATCTACTATTTGAAAGCATTCCCTTGGAAAGTCTCCTCAAGGTGGGAGGGGGGACAACAGCAGCAACAACAAAAAAGAAAACCACAACAAAATCCCCAGCCCTTAATAGCTCATTTATAGATGTTTTATGGTTTCTATTACAGCAATCTCCATTATCTCATATTGCTATGCATATGCCAGCTATACTCAGCCTTGTCTCATTTGTTATAAAAAACAAGGACCTTTCAAACACTTTCCTAGCCTTCCTTTAAAAGAAATAACCACAAACATGTGAGTATCAGTGAAGTGGAAAATTAGCCTTTTGAAACAAGTAAACCATCCTCCCCACGATATTAAGGAAACCGTAGGACTGAACAGCAACAACAACAAGCATGCTGAGCCACATAAGGATGATTTTACTGAGCATGTTCCTAAAAAAGTCCTTGACATTGCGGATGTTTGTCTTGCACATAGGTCCCAGAGCCAAACCTCCATCTGGAAGAGATTTGAACTACCATCCAGAGGCATTTCAGGATCTGAACCAAAAGGTTTACAGCATTACAATCCAGTTAATTCTATTGCTTCTAATTCCAGCTGGACTTAAAGTCTTATCTCTGCACTCCAGGCCTTCAGATACAGCCTATCACAGTAACACCAATTCCCAGAGAATTCAACTCCATGACCCAAGTGAGATTAAATCCCTCCAGATAGCCCAAGTAAATGGCTCATAACTCGCTTCTGTCACTTTCACTAATGCCTTTGTACCGTGAAAGAAACCAGCAAAGGTGTAAATATCTACAAATTATTAACTGCACTTTTTCTCTTGACTCCTATCAGCGATTCCAGTTGTCTGGTTCCTGCTGAGAACATTGCAGATATTTACTGGTTTAACTTTTTCTTTAAATACTGCACTAATGAGCTCCTGAATATTTGCACTCTATACCTGAGTGCTGCTATTTTTGATTAAACACACACACAGACACAGAAATATAAATAAATAGAGAAACACCAAAAAGAAGAGGAGATGCATCTTTGATGTTAGTTGGATTTAAACTCCCTCAAATCAGGTAATCCCACAGCACATCTTAGCACATCTTGTGTTAAGTAGTTTCACCCAAAAGAAAGCAGATATAAGCTGAAAGGGAGCATTTCAAGACATGGCATATTTAGTTTCTATTTATGAATACATGTTTATTTTAATGAACTGAGGACACAGTTCCCAAATATTCCTTTGGGACAAATAGAAGAAAAAGGTAATAATCTTCTTAAAATACTGTAGATTAATGATGAGACATTCCTGTGCAAAGCAAAACCTGAACAAAACCTGCAGCACTAACCTAGATGGTAATCAGAGATAGCTATTGTCAAACAAAGGCAGCAGTTTTGTTTATTTTGTACTTCATGTTTTTCTTTTGTTTGGCTTTTATTTTCCAGGAGGAGGACTTTGGAAGTGCATAGGAAGAAAATAAAGAAGGGGTAAGTAAGCAGAATTGTTTCCCAAAGCAGTCCCCAGAATAAAAAAGAAATATGTTTCCACAGGAGATTTTAAAAGATCCCAGTAGGAAAAAAATCAGAAACATTCAGGTGCCTGAATTTCATAATTCCAGGCTTATGAAGTTCTATCTGTCCAGCACACTGCAGAGAGACAGGTAAAGGGAAAAAAAAATAAAATCACCTACCAGAAATGTACCTCTTTTTTTTCCCAGGATAAGAAAGGGACCATAAAAAGCCTTTGACAGAGTAGATATCCACCATCAAACATTGTCATTGCACAAGACTAAGAAAGTTCTCCCTGAGTACTTCTTTCAGCAGTTCTCCTTCAAGACTGAGCCAGGCCACAGCCCCAGGAACATCACATAAACCAGTGAGCAGTATCATCACTAACATCAGACACAGCTGAGTTCCCAAATCAGAAGGGTGACTGCCAGCTGGGGGCACTGGACCAGTGACATGGATGTTGGTGGACCCTTGCTGAGTGCTACAATTAGGCACAGCTGCAGGACAAAGGCTTGGCCCTGTGTGCTGAGACAGCACCTGGATTCACTTGCAGACTAGGCAGAAGGAGTCAGCTAGGCTAATGCAGGAAGCAGCTGAGGGAGTCAAGAGCTGGGGGTGGGCACTCTGGACTGCAAACGCCAATGGCTACACTTAGGTCACATCCTTTCCGGTGGAGAACAGAGAACATGGGCAACATACACATTGGTTAGTCACACCTGTATTCTTAATCAGATACGGGGGGATTACCAGCATTATTGCTGAGAAGATGCACACAAGAATTCTTTTCTGGTAGTAAGTCCAGGCAACACTACATCCTCAACTGTTCTCAGGGTGCTCCCATCTAAATTGGTTAAAGCAGTTACATTAAAATTACTCAGAATTAAAAAATGCCAATGAAGCACTTTCTGTTTAACAGTTAAAGCAGCCAAGGAAGCTGAAACTCTCTGTTTATGGCTCATTTAAGTATCTTCAAGTAGAAAAGGACATTGTGGTGAGGCAAAGTCAATGAAGTTAGATCTGCAGATTTAGTCAGCACAAGGGAAATGACTCAGTGTAAGTGAAGCAGGTGACTCATATTTGTTTTTAATATGAAAATGAGGAGAAAACCAAGCTAGCACAGCTCAGTTAGTTTACCAATTCTAAGATTGTGACCATATGCTAAAAGACAGAATACTTTGGTAATCTTCTTTGTGGCACATAATAAATTACCACAGTAAGGGTAAAAAACTGGCCCCCATTTTTAATAAACTGTATATTACAACTCACGGGATGCAGGTACACAGAAAACCCTGTACATCCATCAGAATTCCACATATTTTGTTTTACCTGAAGCAAGTTTTGTAATTCTGAACAAAGTAAATGACATGATGGATTAACCCAGCTGAGACTGTCTTTATTAGACTTCAATAATATATGCAAACTAGAAACTTTATTTATTGTTATTTATCCAAAATACTGAAACTACAAAGTATGTTGTATTTCCATTCCCTGTTTACCCTTTTTAAGTGCAACCAATGAATGAGGCAATATTTTTTCCTACATTAACACTGATTGCCTATATGGAGACAAGAGGTTCAGGTTCTAAATATTTTACACATTGCACCACTCAGTTTTAGAAAGGTTATGCAACTAAGATGGCAAAGACCCACAGTAGAAATTGTGAAGAACCAGTAAATCACATATCCAACTGACATTCAGACCTCTATTCTATCTCTGAAAGCCTGGTCCAGAGACACCTTCGGTGGTATTTATTTAACTAAACATAGACATTTATGTGCAAGAAAGATTGTCTATGTTCTCTTTATAATGGAGAAAAATACACAGTTTCAGAGTTTGTTCATCTTATTCTCAAGTAAATGTCTAGAACAGGCCAGATGATTTGTGTCCTGAAATTGTCTTTTCGTTTTTACCACAACATAGAGTGAACTCCAACACAAGTATCTGTGTGATAAGTGTTTAAGTTTAGGTGAGGGGAATCTATTCCTTACTGATACTCACATGAGAGAGAACTGGTTTTGCTTTGCTGGTTTTGGTATAACAATTATTGAAGAGTTCTTTTTCATTAAAACAACTGCTGATATTGTTTGCAGCTTTTCAGGATATATGAAGTCAGGGAGAATCTGATGCATAAGAAAAGGGGCTTATAGCAGTGATATGTCTTTAGCACATGTTCATAGAGGAAATAAAGAAATAAGTATTTGAATCCTAATAAAGGCATATTAAATGAGGCCTAATAATGGGAATGAAAAGTGGCATTACCAACATACAGGAAAATGTCTGATGGGAAAACTTACAGTTTCTAGACTTATGCAAATCACCTTGGCCACAATGCTAAGTATAGAGATTAGGTGAATAATCTGAAGACAGAAGTAAACAGGAGAAGGCAAGAAATCTCCAACTAGAAATATTTTCAAAACTGAATAAAAAATATGTTTGCGTGGGTCAGAATTAGATGTTTACATGTCCGCTAATGTTCATCTTGAACAATAACCAGTGATTAGCATTGTTTCTTACCCAAGAATGAATAAGTGAAACTGACAGCTAAAACAGAAGTTTGCTTCCTGGTTTTTCTCTTCCTGAGAATGCTGGAAATATTAATCTGAAATCAGACTGATCAAATTATTACAACTGTATTACTGAGCATCTAGTAAAGGCTGAAAGAATCTTTATTTTATAACATTTCAGTTAGTTGTTGCATCTTAAAGAGAACCCTGAAATTTCACTACCTGTGGATAGTTTCCATTCGTACTTTGCTATCTTGCTTACATTTTCATTTGATGATGCTCTCTTTTTTAATATAATGCATATTAATGAGCACTGAAATAAGCAAGAAGCAGATCCTAGTACACCTTGGACAACAGTAATGCTTGAGCAAAGCCGAGTTTCCCTCTTTTACCTAGATTTGTATGGCTCCTCACAGGTGAAGGTAGGGGACCACAGTGAATTTTTGTTGTTAATAATTATTATGTACAAAACAAGAATACATCCTGTTTTTCTTGAGCCTTAATTACACCTCTGCAATGCCATGATAATACCTCTTTATTTGAGCAGGTGTATGTATTTAATTCCTGGAAGAGGTCACACTAGCTCAGCAACCTGCTGTCACAGCAGTCCAGCTGCTTAACCAAGTCAGAATGTATTGCTGCGAAAAGGCAAAAGAATTTAGCTTTCAGAGGAAAAGAGGAGAGCTGAGTCCAGGCCCATTAGACTTTATCTCAAATAGGAAGCAAAGAAATAGAGGGCCTTCATACAGGTATCCTAGGGAAAAAACTTCTGATGAGAAAAATTAAATTTGGAGATTTGCACTTTTTATCTTTTGCTTTTAGCAAAGCTGGCAATGGTTCTAACAATACCAAAGGCTTAAGATTATGCTCTACACAAAGGAAGGACACGAGTTTAATTTTACTCTTTTTTAGTCTGTAATAAAAAGTACCAGGATCTCTGCTGTCTTTGACAACAAAGATAGGAGTGTCCCTTTTCATGTTCAAAAAAGCTTGCCATTTGCAAGAGTGGAACATATTTTATCCCAAAGTACTTTTCTCTAGAAATGAATCTGATATATTGCTAAAGTATCATACTGAACAGCTCATATATGATTTATATACTTCTTATTATTTTTAATATTATTAGAATATTTTCCTTAGAGAAACATTTTGCATTCTTATCTCTGTAATTTTTGGCTCCAGTCTGCACTCCTTAATCACTAATACGAGACATTATGATTTGACAGGAACAAAATAAAAATCAGAGTTATGCCCAAAGCTGAGAATAAATGTTAAAATGTACTGCCAATCCACAGACTTGATATGAATTGTGTCTTTGCAGAGCTTTTTATTTCAAAGCCTTGTAAAAAAGCAATTCTGAGACCTTGCTGAGAGCAGATCACATTTTTAGATACCTAACCTAAAAGAGGACTTAAAGGTCATCAAGCCTGATTACATTCTGTTCAACACAATACAGTGCAGCCATGTGTAAATTATTATTGAGCAAATTATGAATGATTCATGGCAAATTTTTCATTAGAATGTAATGGCTCCGTTGCTGTAAAGTCAACATTACGATCTACAGTTACTTCTTAGAGCTCCTTCTATTAAACTAAACAGGAGGTGAGATGGTTTTATTTGTTCCATTTATATCTGTATGCAATACATCCAATAACAAAATTACATTCAAAACTGCATATCCCTCTGCTATTTCAAAGCTCTCAATCACAAATTTAACACAAAGGTTGTTTCTTACAATACCTAAAAACTTTGCTGTTATCCCTATATTTGTTTTGTCAAGGTAGGATTATCATAAATAAATACAAATTCTTATAATTTACTTAAGCACTACTTTCTGTCAATCTGCGTCCATATTTTCCACTCTGATCATCACAGCCCTCTATTTGCTTCTTAAAGGTTACAGAAAAATATCCTTGCCTGCTCTTTAGAAGATAGCCACTTCAAAGACTCTTTTGAAAATGAACAGCCTTTAACAATGTTTGATACAAAGCCAGAAAAGGGCATGGACTAAGTAAGGGAGAGGGAATGCTTAAGTTAGCACTGTGGGAAATAAATGCCAAAAATGCAGTTTATCACACAAACGAAATTCTCTTTTCCCCAAATAACTCTCTGCTCCACACATGTATATAGCCAATATTCTTCAGTGCTGATATCCATAAAAAAAAGTCTTTGAAACCCTGTTCTCAACATATCAACTACTTCTTGCTTCAGTACTCAGACGTTTTGCTGTTTGGGGTCAGATGGGGACTGGAGCTTATGATGAGATTCTGGATCTGAGTCTTGGCATTGGAAGTGTCTGGGTGTTTGGTTTACAGATTTGAATGCCTCTCTTCAGAAGAAAGAGAGCAGATGCTGCACCCAGTCATCTTCTGTTGGTTTAGCAGCAGGCAAGAACACAGCACTGTGTTTCTATATTCGACTGTGATTTGGATTAGAAAAGAATTGAAAGCTTAAAAAAATGAAAAAGAAGAGAAAAAACCCAAAAGACCACCATTGACAGAAGAGGGAAAATTATCAAAGATCACTATTGTATAACTACCAAGAAAACAAGCTTTTAAAGAGAATAAGGGAAAATAAGAGAATGAAATAGTTTTGGGATAGCTTTATGACATAACTTAAATAGATTATAACTATTTACCTTAAGAGCAACATGAAGCCAAATTCTTTATTAAAAAAAAAACCAACTAAAATTTGAGTAATTTCCACAAAGAATCTTATACAAGACAACTAACTAGAGGTTACAACTATGAATTGAAAAATATAGTATTTCAAGGTTTTGAAGGGATAATTTTGGCTCTGTTTGCATGTGGGAGGGAAGCATGACAGTAACAAACTGTGTCTAAAAACATTTATGTCACACATTATCATACTAGAGGAGAATGTGGGATGACTAAAGTGAGAATCCCAAGTGGAATATTTCCAGATCTTTCTGGTTTTTAATGGAGCAATGGACAAGATTTTAAGAACTGTAAAAACTTCTAATTTATACACCTAAATTTATAGCTAATGTCCTCTCAGGTACTTGGAAAAAATTTTAATCTAAAAATAATTTTTACAATCCTGACTTCCAGGGTAGCTTTATACTAAAAAATAAGCTAATTACAAATAGTAATTCAATATTAATTGTGGTTACCTGGCTGTAGAAAATACACTTTGGATACTGAACACTAGGGGTTTACATAATATTTACTTAATAAAAAGGATCTTATTTTGCAGATGGTAAATCAGTGGGTGAGTGGATAATCTGCAAAAGTCCATCCCATTTTCCATTTTTTGTATACATAACTAGAAATTTAGTTGTAATCTGCTTCCATCTCCCACATTAAAATTCTTTAAGACTTTAAATAATATTAATTACTACCAAGAAATTCGAGGGATTTTATCAGCTCATGTTTCCTCTTTTTACTTGAGTGGAAGAAAAGTAGTCCATCTGTGAAGAATTATTACTATCAGAGCAATCCTGTGAGTAATGTGGAATAAAGCCATTTCACAGTAATGTGTGCCCTGAAAATAGCTCTGATTCAGCAAGATATTCAACTGAACGCTTAAGACTTACATATAGTGCCATTGGCCTGGGCAGCTGTATGGTGAAAATTGAATAATATTTTAAATGGATATATGTAAAGGAAAAGAATCAAACCCCTGTCTGTGGTTGTATTTCCCCTTGTCTCATTCTAATTCAACCTCGGACTAAACTCTAAGCTAAACAAAAAGTAATGCACAATCTAAAATCTTGGTTTCTGGAAATAAGCAAACAGTATTTCATAAACTTCTGTTTCATGAAATGGAAATGTCAATTATTCAATGAGCTTTTTGTAATGCATTCCAAAAATTAATCTTCTAAAAATCCACCTATGTTTTTTCTAATGAAAAACTAATCAGACAAATAAAAAAGCAAACAAATCTAAATGATGAAGTTAATATAGCCTTGAGAATAAGGTTTGTGATCATATTACCATATCTCAGTTTTCCCTCTCCTGCACTGCCAGCCCCCTTGTTACTTAATAAAAGTTTCTGGTTTAGTTGTCCAGGGGCATTTATAATATCTAAAATTGATCTGTAACTCCACAGTTTTTAAAATAATATACAGAAAATCATTGACAATAATTTGCTCTGTCAATTACTAATGTATTACCTCTAATGCAAGTAATTCTTTATATAACCAGTGTATCCTTAAAAGGCCTAATCCAGCAACTCAAGCACAGGTTAACTTTTAAACACGAAAACACTCCCCATTGAAATAATGAGCTTTGCTGCACCTGGGCTTGAGCCAAATATGCTTCACGAGCCTTATTCAGCTCCCTGAACTTACACAGCTGCTGTACATTTGAAGGTACCACTGAAGGGAGAAACACGCACAGTAAACTTTGCTATGCTGCCAACATCTGCAGCATTGTGCTTACAGGAATTTCTCTGAACCTGCGAGGTATGCTAGCTCCCTGAAGGTAAATAGAAGTCCATGTAGCTTAAATAGGAGATGAATTTCTGATATATTAACAAACCAAAGATAATTTGCAGAAAAACAATGAGTTATGATGCATTATAAAGCAGTGACAACAGTGAACAGAATCTCATCTACAATAATCTGGAGTATCTTGTCAAAAGATCCAACTCTGACCCAACAAATGTATTCTGCATTTGCATGGCCTACTGTTTTAAACTCTTTTGCTATTGTTTATAACAATTTGTCTCAGAATACTTTCATTAATGTTTTTAATATTTATGTTTTCTATGGATAATAACTGAGAGTCATAACTGAGGCTAGTCCAAAATAAATTCTAGCTTTATGTTTGTTTTATCTGTAATTGCATTGTAATAACTTTCTACTTGGCCACGAGAGTAATTAAAATAAAGCTGAAGTATCCTATAACATAGAGACTTCCACCTAAACAGTATTTTTAATGAAGTATTTGTGTAGGTTCTCAGATATTGTAGAAAGGAATGTCATTAATAAAACAAAGAGGTATTTAAACTAAGTAACTGTTTAAAACAAGCATCTTGACAATCAATGCTTCTGATATATTAAGAAACGTAGTTTAATGGAGGCAGCTGGAAATTCATGGAAGAAATTTATCACCACAATCAGCATTACTTGCTTACTACACAGATGAAACACGTTTCCAAGAATGGTTGCATGTGTCCATACCTTAGTATTTTTCCCTTAAAAATCACAAGGATTACTTCCTATTTATTTCCTTCTTTCTGAAATAAAAGCATAGGGTGGCAGGGAGATCAAATGAATCACAGTTTTATGCAACTGTGCATCTCCATAAAAGGTAAGCAAATTGAAAGCTGTCTATAAAGTGTTTACACACTATCAGACCATGACCACAACATCTCTTTGGTGTCCTAAAACAGAAGATGTGCAGTTAAAAAGAAAGAAAAAAATTTAAAAAGCAGAAGCCACAACCAGATTGTTACACAGGGGCTGGCAGTTAGTTTAACTCTAAGCACATTCGCGGGTTTTATCATACAGGAAAAATGGGAGATTTTATTGTAATAAAAAGCAACTGCATACATTTTTCATCTAGCTGTGGTTTTTTCCATTACTTCTGAACGGGAGGAAAACCTCAAACCCAACAATTCAAGCCAAATTGTGTTTCTAGGTACTGAAGTACCCTTCCAGGCCCTTACAAATTGTTAGGAAAAATCTTAAAACATTGCATAATAAAATCCCCCACATTGCAAGGAAAACAAAAATTCCATCTTCATAATCCCTTGAAAATGCCCACACAATTACAGAAATGATGAAGTGGGAAGCAGTCTTTAGAAATCATCTAGAACAAGCACCCTGCTCTGAGTAGGATCAGATGGAGCCTGATGCCCAAGTCTGTGTCCAGTTGTGTTTTGAGTATCTCCAAGGATGGAGACTCAACAACCTCTTTGGAAAACCTGTTTCCAATTATGCCCATGCCTCTTGTGCTGTCACTGGACACCACTGGAAAGACAGTGTCTCAGTCTCCTTCATGTACTCCCGTCAGCTGTTTATACATACATTATTTCTATGTTAAACACTGAAATTAAAGTCAGGTTTAATATGGTGTTCTCATATTCATCTCTGTGTTCTTAAGTCTCCTCTTTTTTACTATGATTTCATTCTCTTACAATTTTTTACAGTGTCCTCCTTTTCCCACAGTTTGCTATTTGCTTCTCTCCCTCACTGTCTACTCCTCTGCTTCCTTGCCCGACAGCCTCTGCTCAATAGTCTATCCGTTTCCCCACCAACCCTCATTTCTTTTCATCTCCTGTCTTCGATGGTCCTGTACCAACTTTCCTTGCCTCTGTTCTCTCTTCATTTTCTTACTCTTCCCTCCACTCCCAAATTTCACTTATTGCTCTCCTTTTTCTCCCTCAGCCAAGATCATTACTTTTCACAGTTCCACCAGCTCTCATCAATGCCTTGTAGAGATAGAAGAGAGGAAACAGCAGACACTGCATGTCAGAAACCTTTCTGCGTAATGAGCTCTGTCATGATTAAGATTCACTTGCTGGATAAAGCTAAGTAAATCTATAAAATAACCACATGCTTATCTCCTGTAGAAATACAGGGCTTCCCCTCAAAAGAGGATATGTGAGGGTTTACTGGCAGGTGAGCAGCAAGGGGTCCAGGGGTGGCTTGATGGTGGCAGCAGAACAGCATGAGTGTGGCAGCTGACTAATTATGCTGCAAAGAACTCGGCTGGTTTTCAATTCCCTTTCTGCATTTTATCAGAAGATGTGTTGGAGTCTGTGGAACAGAATGTAGATGATCCTTGGAGATATTTTTTTGCCGTTCCTTCAAGTGAGGAAAAGAAAGAGTCTTTTACAAGGGCTAGCTCTTGCTGCTTGCCCTAGAAGCTGCCTTCATCATTTAAGGTCTAGCCAAGGAGTTGGAAAGAAAAGGCTTAAGGACAGCCAGAAGACAAAGGTTGAATCTCACATAACCTCTTAGGAAACTATTACAATAAACAGCTAAAGAATTACAGAGTAAATTACCTAGAAAGAGAATGACCCTATAAATAATTTCCTAACTTACACAGTGATGTGCTTTACAACCTCCAAGTAATTGCTTTGCATATGATACAACAAATATAATAAAAACATTAATTACATAGAAACATTCTAAAAATGCATGTAACTTTGAAACCTTTTACATCAACTTTTCCCCAACTTATATTCACTTTTTAACATGTGAAATTTCATCAGGAATGCCTCAGCCCATTTTACTTCTAAGGTAAAGTGTGTTCCATGCAATTTGCTACATAAAGCACCTTTCAGATAAAATGTTAAAAGCTAATAATGATCACAAGCACTAAGGACCAGAAATTCTAATAGACCTAAAAAGAATTGTACCTGCTCAGCACCTTTAAAATAGTGTGCATACCAAGGCAACACTGCACAATTTGTGTGTACATAATTATTATCTTACACCCTTAAAAAGTCATTCCTGTGACTCACTTTAGAAGTCAACATGATGTGAAGTCAGAAGCATTTGGAGCATCCTGCATGCCTTCAGTTTTATAATCAACACCTTAAAAAGCCCTCCCCAAACAATAAGGTGCAGTTACACTGATTTCTCTGTATAACAGTTCCTCTGTCCCCACTGTAGAGTTTCATTCCCCATTTCTCTGTCTGCTTGCACCACTCTGACCTACAAATCAGGCACTTCTCTGAGATGGGAAAAGTCATACCTGAAAGTCCTCTACAGTTAAGGCTCTTTATTTCTCTGCACCTTAGTTTAACCATCTGCAAAATATACAGGATAATAATTCTGTGTCACAGCATGACCACAGTTTTACACAATTTGAATTAAATACTGAGCAATGATTTAAAAAAATATCAACATATATGGGAAGATATTTGAGATATTTGAAAGTAAGATGGAAAGGTCACCACAGCACATAAAAAATACTAGAAAAGAATGTGTATATCGAAAAAAGATGTTTAATTTCTGCATTCCCCTATTATCAAGAGAGAGAGAAAGAGATAGAAAAAATTGTGAACAGAAAAAGAAAGCACACCCAGTATTTCACTTCAAATGTCAGTATATACATGCAAAAGATATTTGTGGTAGTGTCTTTGGATGGCAAAGAATGGTCCTTTCCCCTGGCAAATTTGTAAAAGATTCTCCCAGAGAGGAGCTGGTAAGTTCATTTAAAGAAAGATCCTCTCCATATTGGCATTTCCAAAACACAGTATTTTTTCAGGGTTCATAAGAACAAGGAGTTCAGTAAGCTAATTTAAAATCTCAAAAGAGCTATAATAGTTAATTTTTTAATTTAAAAAAATCTATATAAGCACATATAGATTTTTACTTATGAACAAGGTCTTACTCTGTCTCTTTACATAACCTGTTCCTCATCTCTGGGGTGTGGAAGAAATGTCTCAGTTTAGACATGATCCACAGATATAAAACATGTTTCTAAACTGTGATATTTTTTTAACAAATAGGAGATAGAAACTTTTCATTAAAATATTGTGGTTCACTTAATGATATAATTCATACTCTGTTTTGTACCAAAATTTTGCTGTTTTAAATGACATCTGTTGTTCAATTTTGTATCTATTTTTTGAGTTAAGGCTCTTTCAATGGTTTCTGAAATGTATAAACAATAGGCAGCTTCCTGTGGCTACACAGGCCCTTTCTTGAGAACTTTTTCTTTCCCATGCAAAATATGCAAACAATGAGATAATGATTAAACACCTGCTGTTTTTCCTCATCTGTTTTGATCCAAGACAGAGTGTGCTTAAAATTGAGCATTGTAGGACTACACCCAATCACCCCGGGGGTGAGTGACCACTGTCCAATCACCTATGAGTTTTTACCATATATAAAGAAAAATTACAGCAATAAACTTCTGCTGCTGCTTTTCACTAGACTAAGTTGGTGTGCTACATTCCTCCATTCCAGGTACAAGAGCAACAGCTTCCCACATTCATTAATAAACCATTTAGTAGTGTATGATGATGCATAATTCCAACACATTTTCTGTAAAAACCTCAGTGCATTTGAGCATGACTAAAATCATGCTACCGCATTACTGACAGGTGCATATAACCTGCAATGCTTCTGAATAGAAGCTTCTCTCACAGATAATTCCTGAACTGTCCACACACAAGTACAGTATGCACTCTGAATATCCAAATGGTACAAAATATATGCCTTAAGGTATGTGACATGAACATGTAAATCAAGTGCCCTTCCTGTGCTGCCTCCTTGTGATTGACACAAACATTCCCACTGACTTGAACAAACTTTGGATCAGATCCCAAATATTCCCACATCTTTTTTTCAAGTCACTACAGCAATGAGGATATAGATAGAAGGGATTGTCTTCTTTCTCTTAGGCTAAAGCCCAAGGACTGCAGGCACAATTCTCAGTTCTTTGGCATGCACCCATGGTCCACAGATTCTCCCTCAGTGCTGCTATGGCAGGGGGCAGAGACAGGGGCAGGGAGAAGAAAACCTGCATTTGATCCTCAGCCTTTAAGGAGCACCTGTTAGGATTTTGTTCCTTTTAGAAATGTAGTACAAAGAATTCTCAGGGCTGGAGCTGAAAGTGAATAACTGTACAGTTTTGACTAGTTGCTCAAGGCATGTTTATGCAAGAATCACTTCTCCTAAAAATGCCACATGCCCATTGTTATGAGACAAATAGCACAGAGAATATTCTTATGTGACTTTAAAAAAAAAAAAAGGGGAAAAAATCAACACAAGTGACAGTACAAAAAATTACCTGCCTCTCCCGACAGAATTTTTGGTGTTGAAAAAAGGACAGTGAATGAGAAAAGTAGGGAATGACAGTGAGATGGAGTAAAATAGAGGTTTATTATTTCTCCCACTTATCTGTGGCACAGCTAAGTCAGCCCCTTGTTGACTCTGGCAGATTTATACAGATGATGCTTTTTAAACATGAACTGTCCTTGAGTGGTGCCTCCGGTACATAAGACATATATTTTACTATAATATCAAGCATTAGTTTCTTGTTTTTGTAGCTTTCCCTCTCCCACAGTGTTGTAGAGCAAGGGGCATGTTTTACTGACCTTTATATCAGTAGCTTTCTCTTTGGGGGATTGAAATTGATGTTTCAGAGAATTGTCCTTGCTTTGTTATTTAAGAGCACAAAGTGCTATGACTATAGAAGATGCTGAGGTTACAATTTGCTACATATGGCAACCTCAAAACAGTCAATGTGAACAAAGCCTTGCAAGGTGGTTCTTCCTTCATTGATTTTACTTTTTATTTTTCAAAACTGTAACCTTATCAATCTGCTTTTGTACTATGTTGATATTTTACAGTGAGAGTTAAAGGCAGGTAAATTTCTACATCCTAGATATTTACTGGAAGTTAAGACTAAGAGGAGGTACCAAGAGTAATTCATACCTAAGAATAAATATGTTAAAAAGATGTTACAGTTATCCCAAACTGAATTTTATGGACAGTGAATTTTAGAATTATACAGTTGCATCTAAAATTTCACTTAGGCTTTCCTAATCTCAAATTAAAAATGCTATAACTGCAGTCTTATAATGTCCCAAAATCACACCATTAATGTTACAGCATGCTCATCTCTGTGTGTCCAGTTTTTTAAAACAGAGTTTAGATCTGGGAGGTATACTTGGGTGTATTATTTCAAAATAGTGTGTCTTGATGATAAAGTAGCTGTCACCCAAATCCAAAGATCAAGGGATTGCTATGATCAATGATTGCTGCTACCTTAACTGCCTGAAAAATATTGAAAGAAATTATCTTCCTTAAATTCTGTTTCATGGTAATTAGCTAAGAAGTTAGAATGTCTTTTTTTCTGTCCCTATTGGAGTTTAACTTTTATCTGCAAATAATTTAATATTTCTGAGTGAGATCTGAAGCACGGTGGTAGAGCAAATGAAGTGTCTCACCACAGCTCCCAGGCTTTATTCAGACTTCTGCTGAAATTTGCTGGGTGTAATTATGATCCTGCTAATTTAGATTGGGAAGTCCCCTGTTTGTGGACACATTGTTAAATGAATGCAACTTTTTTTATCAGTTACAAACACTAGTTCACTCTAAGAACATCCTTCAGGATGATCAAGTCTCAGAGATCTTTGTCTTTCTTTTTGCCTTTTCCTTTCTATTATCATCACCCATTGCCACAACTAATAACTAAACTTGCAATAGTTTAATGAAATTCTGCCCCTTTCCTCTTTGTGCTCTCTTAATATATTTGGTAAGACAACTCTGAAATATCTGGAACTTGCCCATAATCCTTCAATAATGTTATAAGGTACATTCATTTCTTTGATCATTATGATGGTGTTTGCTGTGCAACTGCAAGGAGATAATTCCAAAAAGAGCTAATTGCCAGCAGTCAGGAAAGCAGACAAATACTTTTGAAAGCCCCATTCTCTCACCCTTCAGTAAATTGTGCAGGTGCTATTTGCTCAGGCAGTGTTGAGATTGATACTGCAATTGTGCAAGACAGAGAGAAGCCAGGTAAGAAATTATGGGGTAAAAAACATGAAGAAACCAGAGATCCTGAGAATGGCAAGGAAAAAATTGTCCCAAAAGGAAAGAGAGAGGGAGAAAATCAAAGGCTGTCTGCAGGCTGACTGAAGCCCACTTAACAGAAACGGAGTGTTTGTACTAAGACTGACCAGTATAGATACTTGTTTGCATTAAAATCACCTTCTCTTGATATACATTCTTCCTACTATTGAATTAAACAATAGTTTGTTTCAAATAAGCTGATTTGGGTGACAAAATTCATCTTTTCCCAAAAGATACTGCAGGAATAACTCCAACACAACCAGACATTCTGGATAATTACAACTGGCAGCTAAGCTGCAGTAAATTGGTGAGAGAGTCATAAAAGATGGGGCAGGGAATATTAGATGGAAGAGTGCTATGAAATGTCTTTAAGAAGTACCTCTAATGACACAAACAAATAAATAAAAACTACCTTAATGCAGTGGAAAATAGGTTTGGGGTTGGATCTGAAACATAGTCACATTCTGTAAAACCTGAAGTGAACCAATATTACATTTCTACCTTTTATGTTGAGAAGATAGCACAATAAAGAGAAGGAAATCCAGTGTGGAGCTGCTTGGCTGACCTTATCTCTTGAAAATGTTGCTTTCCACAAGAATATTAACTAACTAGCAAAAATGCAGAAACAACTTCTATCTGAAAGTCTTCCATCTTTGAGACTTTCAAAGTATAAACAGAAGCATTAAGAAAATCTATTATCTGACCTGAGACATGTACCAAAAAAAAACAAAACCAAAAACCCAAAACCAAAACACACCCCCAAAAACAAACTAAAGCAAAACAAACCAAACTAAAACATAAAAACCCAAATCCTCCACCAAACAGAATTATGGACATGGAAGTGCTGCTGGCAAATAATGATCTGCAGACCTCATCCATATCCGCTCTTTGTCAGAAGGTCCAGGAAGGACAGCAACTGAGCAACTTAGGGTTTCTACAGGTTTGGGATTGCCTGGTGATAGACAAAAGGATCAAACCCAGGTTTAAAAAAGGCTTTTTATTTCCCCTAGTGTCCAGCCTTTTCTTCTGGAAACATAGAGTCTTTGCTGCGGCATATCATTCACACAGTTCAATTGTTTGACTTTGCAAAGCTTCATTACATGTCTCCTACCTCTCACTCCACATAGGGCTCCATATAGGAGCAATTATTTTTATTACATAATTTCTAAAGCTATTAAGTATAACACATACAAGAGGAGATTCTCAAATTAATTAATAAGCTATATGATACAGATCTATTTCTAAAATCTCTATTCTTTCACATTGATGGTGGTAGAAAGTAGGAATTATGCAGATTATTTTAACTAATAAGCTTGGAATTGAAAGGAAATGGGGTGATAAAAACCCTGTGCAGTGAGCTTCACAGCCAGGCAAGGACATTCGGATTTTCAAGCAGGCATTTTGGCCACAAAAACCAGAAAGGTGTCGGTTTTGCAATGACTATACTACTAACTTGTTCAAATACATCTTTGCACAGTGTGCTTTAAGCACACAACACAAATAATGCACATGGGTCTTATCTGCAAGATGGAACACTGAAATTACTCATATATTCTTTTTGTATGTGTATGTACACTCCAGGTTCCCTGATCTATTCTTCACTGTACAAATACCATTCATGGCACTGTTTTCTCTGTTAAAAAGTACTTTCTTTCAAGTTGGCTATGTTCTGATTAACTTTGATATCTATGTTTTAAGAGATGCTGTGTATTAATACATTCATCTTCCCCTAGCAAGAATCCCAATCTATGTGAATGTAAGCAAGCTCTAGAAAGCAGCCAGCTATGAACTGACACCAGTTATCCATCCACATAGCACAGATTATACAAGGCCAGCTGGACCTAGCACCATCTGGAATGACTGAGTGCATTACTTTTCCTGGAGATAAAATGTTCCACCCCAGGGGATCACACAAAATAAAACATTTTCCAAAATTATTTTTCTAATTTTTTCCCAAGCTATTCAAAATCCAGTTGCTTAATACCTTACTTATCATACTATAAGTTACACCTGGGAAAACTACCAAAAGAGGAAAGACTCAGTATCGGTATTCTTGCATTTCTTTTTTTGCAATGTTAAATTGCTCATCAAATTTTTCAGTGAAGCCATTTCGTAGACAATAGAACAATATTCCAGGTTGTACTGAATATGAGGCAGCTAGCATTAATAAAATTGATTTTCCAGCTTCTCTCCCCCATAACAGTTGGCAAAGTCAGATTCAAATTGCATCCACCTGTACCAAGGAGATATTGACTTCCAGGAGAACACAGAAAAAGTTACTGACAGGAGAAATGCCTTACTGTCAAGGAGACTCTGGAAGATGCATAGATTTTACAGAAAGCCAGCACCCTCAAGTATTTCTATTCTCTTAGGAAAATCATCTGTTTCTGAGGATGATGCAAGTGTGGAGTTTTGGTTTTACTTCCCATATTGTAACATTTCTCTGAAAAGACATTCCACCATCAAGAGACCATCAGACACAGCGAGGCACAGGTTCCTGACTATTAATTGCACATGGTATTTCAAAGGCAAAAACCCAACTGAATTACAAAACAGATCACTGAACAATTTAAATGAAATCCTTTTTCTGAAAAATATTTGCAGTGAAGCTTTAAATGTTTCAAGCTAAAATAAAATTCAGACTAATGTCATCTTCCACTTGTTTAGACTTAGAGAGTGCAATGGCAAACAGTAACTGTGACAAAAATTCTTCTATCTTCTGTTTTCTGTGAAACTTTCAGAACCAGGTCTCAGCAAAATTAAAAATAAAAAGGTATTTTCTAATAAGTTACTGTTTGAGCTTATGCAATAGAAGTCTCTATAATGACAATTTCAGATTGTCATCTTGATTTTGTCTATCCAAACATTCAGAGTCACTTTAATTTACTCTAAGAAATCAAAGAAGGTCTTTACTAAAAGTTGTGAAATATTTTTAATTGTGTTTGTTGTCAACATGTTATTTAGAATTAAGTTATGACATCAGCTATCTCTTCTAGTCTAAGGGAGAGCAGCTAAACTCTTCCTTTTCCTTGGCATCATATCAGGCACTGAAAGACCAGGCCACCTTGTTTTCTTTTCTAGTCCAGAGTTTCAGAAAAAAAAAAAAGAATCAGAAAAACATATTATGACAGGTAATCATTTGCAAACGTACAACTCTTTCAATATCTGCCATGTTCAGCTTCATTTTATAGGATCTGTCTTGGCAATATAAATTGTGCTTGGCTTCAGAAGTGCTTTGTGCCACACAGTGAAGAAAAACAATCATGACAACTGAAAAATAAAGCACAAGATGGGGGCAGAGAGAGAGCTGAGAATGAGAAGCTGTTCACTTTTTCTAGATTTATTTTAAAAGATTTTCATGTTAGCATTCCTGTATTCTTTGAGCAGTGTAGTTTTGCCAATGGAAGAAAAGTGACAACTATTGCATTCATGAAAGGTGCCAAACAACCTCAAGCATTTCCAAAAGAATCCCCTGAAACAGCTGCACAAAAAGAAAGCAATTTATCCAGCACATGCAGATGAATTATGCTGGTAGAAATTTATTGCTATGAGAAGTTTGTGGGTTTTTAGACACAGAGGCTATATTGTAAGCATTCCAAGAAAGGCAGCATTTGGGAAATCCAATTTCACATGGAAACTATGAAGAAAAGAAGGTAACTGTGCAGATTACTGCATCATCATCACATCTCAAGCATAATTAAAAGGGTTACTACAACTTTCCTTTTTAAATACTTGCTATACTTAGAAGCTTATTATTATGAGCTAAAATACATTAAAAATAGGCTTGGCAACATACCATATACCATACACCATACAATATACACAAAAAAAGTTGCAATCAGTCTATTTCACTCAACCGTATTTCCCATAAATTTATAGACTACACACAGAACTGTTAATGATATTAACCCATATTGTCTGCATGTCTATGAGTATGAGAGGCCAGGTGTCTTTCTGCTTTTGAAAATAGGTTAATCAAGGAATAAAATCATATACGTATAATAAATTATCATAGAGTACAACATTGTGCAACTCAAAATACTTGAAATTTTGTCTGTTTTCAAGCAACAATGTTTTCCTTGATCATACTGGTCTACATATGTACAATATGCTGGAGACCAATTCCTCCATGAGTAACAAACTTTTGACACAAAGCATAATTGAGGTTCTTCAGTGGAGAATTGGGAAATATTTTAAATACTGTATAAGAATAAATATTTCCTTGCAATTTCAGAAAAGACTTTACCTAAAGCTAAAAATAAATTTTTTTTTTAAAGTTATTTTATAGTAATGAAAAAGAAAGGAAAAAAAGACATTGTTTCAGAAGCCTACTACTAAAACAATATTAAAGCACATAAAGTTTGGCTTGTGCTTGAATTCAGTCTTTTCAACAATATATTTGAATGTGTGCTTATGTCACAGATGATTTAATGAGATTCCATCCATAATCAAAGGGAATAATTTGCAAATCTTACAACCAAACATCTTCATGATATCTGCATACTGTCATCCAATACTCCTTTTAATCATGTTAAGCAAAAACATTTGTTTCTCTCTCTACTATGACAAACAGTTCTACGGAAATTACTAAATCATTCTCTTTTTTTTCTCCACAAAATCTTTAATTAAAGCAGTTTAGTATTTAATGTAATTTGAGAAGAATGGAAAAGAAGGTGTTCCAGATGATAGGATGCAACCTTGGATGCACTGCACCTTGCACCTTCTCAGCTCTGCTATGACTTCCAGGCTGAAAGGGTCTGTGGGGATTTGTAAGAATCCAGATACATCTCCAGCAATAATGACATTAAAATAAAGTGGCTTCTTCCTTAATTCATTCAGTTGACTTCCCCTAATCTACTAAGGAGCCCCCAAACTTCACTCTGAAACACTAGCATGCCTTCTGAAGCTCCCTGGAATTGCTGCAAAAATGAAAAGTCTCAAAAAGTCTGTTTCAAATTTTGTGCCAGCTCATGTGCACTGGCTGTACCAGATGCACAAAGCAGAGCACTGTGCTTCTTTCCAACAGAGCTCCTGGAGGCCACCACCAAGGTAAAGCCTCAAACAGAGCCTTACTCGTACTTGGGATCTGGCCAAACACTGGCTTGCAGGGGTTGGGGAAGAAAAGGGAAGGCACAAGCAGTTCAGAAAACAAGTACAAACAGTGTACTCTTGAGCCTAAGAGCTAAATTTGTGCTAGTAAATAAAGTATAAACTGCTGAACACAAAAACAGATGGATATTAAGAAAATACCCAAAGCATGCTAGAAATGAAAATACTCATCCAAGTTATAACTGAAGTGTGTAACCTCTAATACACACATTTATCTTAGAAGGATGCTGTCAAGCTGTTCCTCATAACCTTTTTGGTATTTTTTATGAAGCTGCAAGATTGTGGAAACTTTTGCTTTGATAGAGGCTGAGCTATTGATGGGCCAGAGGAAGCACTGCCAGCACCTGGGGGAGCTTTCCCCAATGTCCTGGTTTCAGCTGGGATAGAGCTAATTTCTTCTCAGCAGTGGTACAGTGCTGTGTTTTGGACTCAATAGGAGAATAATGTTGATAACACAGTGATGTTTTGGTTGTTCCTAAGTCATGTTCATCCTAAGTCAAGGATTTTTTTGTGTCTCGTGCTCTGCCAGTGAGGAGGTACACAAAAAAGCTGGGAGGGAGCATGGCCAGGACAGGTGACCCAAAGTGGCCAAAGAACATCATGCCCAGAATATCAACTGGGCAAGTTACCCATAATGGGCGTAATAGCCCATCGAGGTTCAGGAATGGGTCTGGCATGAGTCAGTGGGTGGCGAGCAACTGTACTGAGCATTACTTGTTTTTTTTTCTTTTTATTATCATTATCTACTAGTATTACTATATTTTACATTGTTTCAATTATTAAACCATTTTTATCTCCACCTACACGTTTTGGTTTTCCTCCCCTTTTCAGCAGGGTGGGGGGAGGTGAGTGAGCAGCTGTGCTGTGCTTAGTTGCCAGCTGGGGTTGAGCCAGGACACCCACAGGGACCTGTGCTGCAGCTCACACCTGAGACACAGGGACCCCTCTGGAACACAGGGGCTTACCTCATTCTCTTCCTTTCCCTTTAGGATGACTTCTTCAGAGAGCTGCAATCACAGAACAAAGTGAGACAAAGTGATATAATTCTTCTCACCATTCTACTTGTGCTTTGCCAATCCTTGAAGTAAAAGTCTGTTTCCCTACCAGGAAAAAGAAACCCTAAAAAGGGTTTTTTTCTATTTGTTAGCATAAGACTTCTAGGAAGATATTCAGAAATTTTGGGGAAAAAAATTTAAAAATATAAAAACCATAGACCCTGTTCATTTGCTTTTAAGTTGCAGACAACTAAAAGATTTTGAAAATTTAAGACCTGTCACTGAAGTACATATTACTTACTATGACAACACCTGGCCAAAGCAAGTCCTTGTTACTCTACCAATACAACCACATTTTTGTAGCACATCTAACCTAGTTCTAACTAATGTGGAACAACTGTGCTTACCAAACTGCTTTCTCCCTAGCAAATTAAGCCATTGCTATACTTCCAAAATTTCTCATTAATTGGGTTTATGGGGGAATTTAGAATATGTTACGACTCAACATGAGACTGAGTCCAGGGAAAATGCACGCAGAATGGCAGCAGGTTAATGTAGTGCCAACCTATTCTGGTTGGCTTTTTAATTACAGAGTAAATAGAAAAGCAAATAATGTGCACAAGCAAGAAAAATAAATGCATAAATTCAAGTGACAGATTATGTTTCTAATAACAACAAAACATAGTTGCTTGCCAAGGCTATTAATATAGTTAATTATGTCACAGGTAAGATTTGTGTATAAATAATATTTAAGGCATCTCACACCAAAGAGTAAAAGAATTTGTTAAAATGCATTTGGACAGACACTTTATCATCTTTCATGAAGCAATTATTTTTGGAAACCCAAAGAAACATGCTTATGTCTCCGAAGGGACTTACATTATAAATTGATACATAACTTTTAAATCTTTTATCCTCATAAAAGTACAAAAATCTCTTCCTCTCTAGGCCCAGAAGGAAAGAAGAAAAATTTATACTTGGATATTTTGTATAACCAAAAGGTATTCACAGTTGCTATAAGCAAGATGGATGAGCCAGGGGAGGAGAGGGATGGGATGAGTAAACCAGAGTAGAAAAATGGATTATTGGTTTTAACCATCAGACAGGCATCAAACTGTGGCAGTCACACGTAATAAGCAACATATGATTCAAATTTCCCTTTAATTTCATGGATGCTCTGCCTAAGAGGGCTCATTGGTTTTGATTGTTTTTTTTTATTCAGGATGATTTGACAAAATTAGCTTTTGCTGTTCCTTCTTTTATTGTTGATGTCTTATTTTCCACGGCATTTTAAGAGAGAAAATGGACTAGTAAACGCTACTGATCTCAAAAAAAAGAAACCCCAAAAAACCAAACAAAACCCCAAAACAATGACAAAATAAACAAACAAAAAACTAAAACAAACAAAAAAAAAACAAACAAAAAACCCCAATGATACTTAAACCTTTAAATCAAATTGCCCAGAAGTCAAAAATTACATCCTAAGCTAGGATTTCCACTGTCTGTCCAAGCAGTCTGAATCAAACTGATGAAGCTAAACCAATGTTCACTGTTAAATTGCACTTGTACTACCTATATGTGTGTGCATGTATGTTTGCCTTCTGTTTTAAATAATAACTGTAATTTTTTTAATAGCCACAAAACTGAAACAAATGCTTAGTTGGTCTTTTACAGTGAACTTTATGTGAGGAACTAGAAAGTACTTTATTCTCGGATTCCTTTGACATCCCATTAACCCATTATATCACTACATCACACAGGGGGAAAAAAGAGATCTTTGGCAGTGCTGTGCTGCAGAGAGTACACTTCAAACATATTAGCTACCTAAACATGAATTGATCTGATCTCTTAGCAAATTTCTTTGCAAAATTGCTGAGAATTTTTTCTTTCCCTATATGAAATAATACTGAACTGTAGCCTATGAACGTCTTCACTTGATTTTAACATGTAATCTAGAGAAAAATTAGCTTCAATTTTAAAATAATAATGTACATTTTGAGCAACTTTTCATTCACCTCTTATAATAGTTTGCATTTTATGATCTCTCTAAAGTATCTCAGACTATTTGTGGGAAGGAATATCTGGTTAATGCCTAATATAGCCTCAAATAAAAATGGATACAATAATATAATCATATCCTTTAAGTCTCACAAAAGTTTGTACTTAAGTACATGACTGAAAAACAGTGGGTGGTAACAATGTCAAAGGATTAAAACAAATCCATATTCAGGGAAAGCACTTTTATCTAAATCCAAGGCACTCTTATAACCACATAGCAAAAGGTACAAGCAGAGCACAAAACCAAGACAGAATAAGGACTCAAGAAACCCTTAACAAGGAAAAAAAAAAGAAGAGAATATATATGTGAATGCAATAAAAAATAGCCACAAACTAAATGTGATTAAAACTGTGCTTGGCAAAAGACCTGGAAAAAAAATCTACAAACAAGAAAGATCTGATAAAACTACAAAACTATAGACATTAATTTTTGTTAGGTCTGACATTACTAGGCAGTATTTCAGGAACAAAAGTGCAACAAAAGAAACTTCCCTTTACTGAGTATAATTTTTTTTCCTCTACTAATAGTATGGTTACTACTGAAAGTACAGTAGGCATATTAGCAACTTGTAAGCATTGAATTCTGTACTCTGAATACTTCTAGGACAGAAGAATCAGAAGCGTACCAAATTTGTTAACATTCCTGCCTAATTGGATTTAATTTTTAAATGGAGCTACTTACAGACTTCCGTCAAATTCATTCTGTGTTCAAGAAAAGAAGAAATTTTTTGAGGATAAACTATTTTTCTAACAGAACTATGAGTGAAATAATGAATATGGCTTAACTGCAATAGTATAGTGAAACCTTGATAAGAATTAGGAAAAAAAAAAAAGAAAATATTCTGGTGGACAGCCGTGTGGTTGGCACAACTGAGGAACTAATCCAAATTTCCAGCAGACCAGAGAAGATCATTCTCTTCATGACAATCATGAGCCATTTTAAGACCTGCTTCAAACCAAATGAATCAACAGCAGTATCACTGTGCTTATAAATTGACAGGTTAAAACATGAAGCCTAAACAATAACGCCATCCTGAAGAATGTTGCCTCAGAATAATAGTAGGTACAGAAACCATGTCTGGAGTGTAAAAAAGAAGGAATGTGATTGTTAAGTGAGCATATCAAGGAGGATGACTAAAATTTGCAGCATATGCAGTGATTCAATATTGAACTTTTAATGAAGCAGCATCTACCTTCCCATATTTTTTAGAAAAAGTTTTGAAGGCAGATCTCACCATGAAAGAAACCATGTAATTGTGATCTCTCAGAACCTGAGAAACAGAAGGGAGAATTATTCTCATTATTGACATTATTACATGAAGGGGAAAATATAACAATTTAAATCTCTGGCACATAGTAAA
This sequence comes from Entomyzon cyanotis, assembly GCA_024500445.1. Classification (NCBI taxonomy): domain Eukaryota; kingdom Metazoa; phylum Chordata; class Aves; order Passeriformes; family Meliphagidae; genus Entomyzon; species Entomyzon cyanotis. The sequence continues at coordinate 1,394,627 of JAKEPQ010001015.1, read as the reverse complement.
TGAGCAAGATCTTGATTCCCACTTCTCTACAAGTACAGTAGGACAATGTAGTCATACTGCAATATGTATCTGCTGTGGTATAGGTATAAAGTAGTATAAGTAAAACAACACCATTCCTGAGGAGGGCTTTTTTTTTTCCCTTTTTTTTTTTTTTTTTAATTTGTAAATACAATACAACACATTCATCTTACCAGCTTTTAGAAGGCATGAAGGACAATCTTCAGATTCACAGTGGACACAGCTTCAGGAGTTATATGTGACTCCCTGTAATTACCCTCAGCTGGCCGAATTTTAGCCAACAGCTTTTCTTTGCATTTGGCTTTTTTTGTCTGGAACTTTCACTTGAAATAACAATTTATTATTTCAATGTTCCATCAGCCACCTGCCTTGGAGCTTGTTGTAATTGTTTGATTAGTTGTAATAAACTTACTTTCCTGTCTGTAACACAGAGAGGTGCAACTTAGATGACTAACACAATGTATTATTGAACAGCCCAAATTAAAAGGGAATAGAATTAAAGCTGTTATCTGTCTGGATGATGGATGTTCTTTGTTTTCCTCTTTTTAAATCATGAATCTAGTTTTCTGTCTCACCAGTTCAGCTTGTAAATCTTCCACAGAAGATTTTTAACATACTTTGTTTCTAGGGAAGTGGCAACTCTCTCCACCCCAATGACCTCTGATATCTGACATCTTGTCCCCCACTCAATTTTTCTGTATCTGATTACTTATAGGAAAAGGTCAGATTTTTTTCTTTGGACACCAGTGTGCTCATGGGACCTGACAATCAAAGAAAAATCTTAGTTTGGAGGAAAATAAAGGAAAGTGATCCCTTACCATCAGCTCCACAGTTCTTTGTGATGTCTGATTGTTTCTCTTATTAAAATACCTCAAGGTAAGCAATGAAAATTAATTCCATAAGCTAGGAATAATTTGACTCTCCCAAAAGCCTACTGTGATGGCAGGAAAAACAAGAGGTAGCTCAAGAAGGAAACAAATGGAAACAGATAAAGCAGCAATGAAGTTTCCGCACATTATTGGAAAACCTGCAGATTTTCCTCAGGATTAGCTGAAGATTCTATGATGTACCTTGTTCTTGCGCCAAAACAATGTACCCATGAAGAAACCCTAAATCAAAATCAAGGGGTATCTAATATAGCAGTACTTTACAGTACTTTTAATGTTTTCTTTATTGCATAAATAATACACTTTTGATATACCAATGCTCAACAAAAGATGGTCATATTCAGAAGCTTGAGAAACTCTATGCAGCATTTCTAAATCACCAGATCCCTTCATATTAAGTGATAAAGTTCTGGCACAATGTCTCAGAAAATCTTCATATAAATCCACATATGCTTGGCCTTCTAACTGGCATGTTTGGAAACAAATTTTAAGATTGGTTACACAAATACAAGTGACATAAGTACTGGAAGGTATGCAAAGAAGGTGCCAGTATATAAAGGAGATTTGACTTCTGGCTGGCCTAATTTCATTTAGTATGGAACTATTGCCATAGTCAGGTTGAGAATTTATCTTTAAAGGTCTGTTTAAATGTTCCAAAATTGGCATTCTTGTGCATATTAAACTGGATGGAATATCTAATACATATATTAGTGGGAAATTCACAGGACAGTCTGGTCACAAAACAATAGAACGTCATGCACTTTGAAATATATCTAAAGGTAAAATAATAATTCTATGGAATATATTCTGAGACCCCCTCTTTCAGAGACAAAGAAAATTCTTAAAGACATGATGTGGTGTGATGTCACAGCACTTGGTGATGTAAAGATTAATACATTAATGTATTAATGTACTAATGAATTAATGGGAAGGGAAAGGGTCAATACACATTTCACCTATGTGCATGAAATATACTCCATCACTGGAAAGAAGGATAAAATGCATTTCCTATCTAGCTCTTGCATGATGGCACCTTTGTTGAATTCTGTACCTTGCTAAAGAAAGAATAAACAATTAAGTAAATAAAAAGGAAGCACATAAGAGTAAACTGTTAGGCAAGGGAAATGCAAATTATGAAAAAAAAAATCACTGAAAATTTATTTAAACGTTTTATTCTGGTTATTATAAAATATGTGCATTTAACAACTATTAGTGTATTATTTCTAAAATACCCTAGTGAAATAAGGATGCATTATTTCTCTTTTTTTCTTTCAGAGAATAGATATTGGGTTCCAGTTCAGTGGACTATTTACTGTTGGCTAATTTCAGTTTTCTACCTGAACTACAAGTATCTTACTTAGTCCTTTATAAAGTCCTTTATATACCTTTATTTATAGTCCTTAAATACCTATACTTATTAATAAAACCCTAGGAGAGCCAAATACTGAAGTTTGCTGAGAGCTGATTTTTCTTTTTCTCCTATTCCTTAAGCTCACAAAAAGAGCAGTTGAAGCCAAAGGCACTAACAAATGTAACCAGGAGATTACCAACTCTGGTAAACACTGAATATTGAGCCATCAAGCATTAGTAGAGAGATAAAGCAGCAGACTATTATGTTTTTTCCCCACATCTTGCCAATATTTCTTTTATGTAACAGTAAACACTCTTGTGTTATTCAGTAAATTCACAATGATATCTATAGTATTAAACATAGATCAGAAAACATAAAGCTTAACCTGTGTGTGTGGATCTGAATTTACAATGCATGCTGAACTGTCTTCCTTTTTCTCTTGTCTATTATATAGTCAATAATTAAAAAAAACAAGCCCAGTAAAGAGTAGGACTGAATACCAAGTTTCCCATATTATTATTTGGTAGGAAAAAGAGCTATTTAGAAGAACTGAACAATTATATATCTAAAATACAGAAACTCAACCACCATCTGTTAGCCTCTAAGGCAGCTTTCATTAAGGCCATCACCTCTTCATGAGTCATAACAGGGAGCTATCACTAACATTAGCCATGATTAATGATGATGTTGCCAATTAAAATTATTCCACTCTAAAGCTTAGCAACATTCTGACAGTGTCACACTGCCTAACTACCACCTCCATCCTCTCAGTTGCCTCATTAAAAAAAAAAAACCCTGTTGCAGTTTATATTATAATGCAAACTCACAGCAATTCTGGGAGGTTCTCCTTGGTTACAGGGACAGGTTGGTCCTTTCAGGCTGCCTCTGAAAGTACTAAGATGCAATCACTGAAAGAACAGTCTGCAACCACTATAACACAGGGTGGGTTGAAACGTTTAGGTAAAAGGTAAAAAACCCCTTTATCTTATCACTTTATATCTACAGGAACTTCATTCTAATCAGTATGTTTCAATATGCTGCTGTTGATAATACTATCATTAAATGTCATTATAAAAGAAAATAGTCATTTTTTTAATACTTTACCCTTTCCTCTGAACATCCCCAATGTTTTATTCTTTTTTGTTTCCTGTTGAAGCTAAGTAGCAGAGTGGTTTATGTTTGGGTCTTTGAATGGATCCAAATGAGAAAAGCTGTCTTTTCTGTTTGTTTCTTCCATCCAAAATCTGTCTCTTCTGTAAAGTGGGAGAGCTATAGAACAGTTCAACAGAAATAAATATGAGAAACTACAAACTCATTTCTCAGGAAGAGGAACAGTTTCCTCCTTTGGTCTTAATATAATACTGGCCTTACTATAATACTTTGGTCTTATTATAATACCATATAATACTGGCCATATTTCCACTCTTACTGCCTGTCCAACATTTGGGCTCCATCACGTATCTGCAGCATGGAACTGCAGTAAAAAAATGGACTATTTTAATCACACAAAATGTGTGTTAGGTAAAGGAAATCACTTTTAGTTTGATGCATGGTTAACATAAAACCAAAACACATTAGGAGGATGTACAAGTAGCCATGAAAGAACTGAAGGACTAATGAACAAAGTGATGAAAATTATGTGACCTGGTCCTAAAGCATTTCTGTTGTTAGATTATATTTTGATATGCTTAAATAATAGTTCAGAATGTTAATATAAATAAGTAGTGTGGGAAAGCTGAAAGACTAGGTGAAGGAGTTTCATTAAATACATTACAACAGACTATTTTGTAGTAGCCAAATATCACTGCCAAAATAGCAAAAGAACTCCAAGATAATTTTTTTTTAATTGTCTGTATGTTTAGGCAATCCTGCTCTGAGGCTTTCCAGAAATAAAATTATAGCAGTTATGCTAAAAGCAATCTTTTATTTCCTCCTACTATAAAGGCAAAAGAAAAAAAAAAAGTTAAAACATCATAAAAGCTGAAGCTTAACATCACAAAGGAAACTCATATCATTAAATCCACGGTACTTCCACGCTGAAGGACTTCCTAACAGTGTTGGTCTGTCTTGGTGCTTGTTCCTTTCTCTCACAGCTGCCCTTTCTGTGGTGCCTTGGAAAGCCCTGTGCCACTAGGACATACTGCCTCTAAAGGGTTTGGTGCTGCTTCTCCTCCACATAGGGACAGTTCCTCACTGCTGAGGAGCAAGACACTGAAAATACACACAGCAGATTGACCCTTAGTCCCGCTTCACAGGCTCCTGCTTATTTAGTACTTTTGGTCAAGAACTCTCAAGAAAAACTAATTTTTGTGAATTTTTTCCATCATTTAGAAAGGGAACTGTGAAATCCTGGATATCCATAAAGACTGAATCCCAAATTTAATTTACCATTTTTGTTCCTTATTTATATTCTTTACTTTCTTTACTTAAAACAATTAAGCTAGGCTAGTTGGTTGCATAAACTAATATAAACCAGACTTTCAATAAATCCTATTTTTATTAAAATAGCGAGAAAAAGAATAAACATTCCTAATGCCAGTGACGTTACATATAAATCTTTTTTAAGAACTCTTTAGAAGGTAGAAAATATTCCCAAAAATGAATTCTTCACTTTACCAAGTTTCATTTAGAATCTTCTGTGTGAGTACAAATTAAAATTCTGAAAAACTTTATTTTGCTTTGCCAGCAGCTGAATGTATTGTCAAAAGTCAATCATAACATCTCTGTTGAAAGTTTTGATTGGAAGACAAATAGACTCAGATCTAAATATTCATCTTTAACAGGGCCCATTTCTGTTGTACTGAACACTGCAAATACTGAGCAATAGACATAGAAATGGCTACCACTCTTTTGCTTCCTTCCATGCTTAGGACAAAACGTTTTAATTTGTTTCTAGACTTGTTTAAATTAGTATGAGAAAAACAGATAGAAGGGAAATTGCTGGAAGCATTGCCTTAAGAAATTTGTATTGCATTTAATTCTGAAATGATGCCACTTGATGGCTTCCTCTACAATTCTGTTTCATCACTTACCTCCTCTACAGAATCTGCCTATTCAGACAGCTTAACCCAGTGCCAGGTTTTCATAAAGGATCCTTTGTATCTTTACAAAGGAATCCTCAGCTGACCTAAAACTTGGATTTCAGAGTCCATCTCAGCCTGGGGGAGCATGGACCCTCATGAAACACATGGCATGGGCACACAAGGAATGGCCAAATGGACAAAAGTTGTCAAGAGCAAGGCTGGAGAAATGTCTGTGGTTTCATAAATGCTAAAATATTCCATCAAAGCTACTTTGTTCAAACCAATATAAAGATTACCCCTTCTTTCTTTTTGATCTGCCTGTTACTAGCTTTATGCTTATCAGTAACTATTTTCTACCTATTTAGATGATCACAGTGGAGCCCAAGAACACAAGTTTCATTTGCTTCCAAAATCTTATTAGGTGGAAGCACACAGAATCCTTCACAATAAACACCAGGAATTTTGTAACTCACAGGACATTGACAAAATTGCTGTGGGATGACTAAACAAAATAAAGTGACTATTAAGAAACTTCTCAGCGTCTATTGGAAGGATAGTGCAATATCTGCATGCCATCAATGTTCTCTTAAAATCCAGTACAAAAATAATAATCACAGCAAGCAAAGAATATAAAGGATATTACTTAAAGTTTAAAAAGTCACGAAAATAGCTAATTTTCAGTGTCTAGGAAACTTAAGAGAGAGTGCAACAGACCACCTGCTTCATGACAAAGAGGTGGTCAGCTAGCTATGCTTGATAAAAGGACTGTGTGTGTTAAGTAGATGCAGAACTGTTGCTAGCACCAGAAAATATTCCTCTGTGTGCCAGCTGGCTTGTGGCAAGATAAACTATACCTTGAGTTTACATAGTTCAAAAATTCTTGACAATTGAAGCGAAGGTCTGCAGGGTGTGTTCACACACATGAGACCTCAGTGTTGTTATGAAAGGCAGAATCACCACAGTTTCCTAGGTAAACACTAATTAGTGACTGTCTGTTAGAGAATTCAAACATGACTGTATGGTTAGAGAGAAGTCCATGAGAAAAAGCAGAGTGCCAGCTCTATGTGTTCAAAGGCACTTGCAGTTCCAAAGCTGAGTGCTTTGCATCTGTCACTTCCCACCTCCAGGGTGCAGAAATGTTAAACTGGCGTTTTTTTGTGAGTAATGAAAGTGAAAAAACCTGTACCTACTGCATACTAGTAGTAGGGGAAGGAAAAGGCAAAGATCCAAACACCTACTAAGCATAGCAGAATTGGCACAGGCAATGAGGAAATGCACAGACTCACATGAAAGCAAAGAAGCTTGTGTTTTGGTATATTTACTGATGAAAATCATTAGAGTGTTTTCCAGTTTTAGAAAGCCTCCTTTTATCTTTATATTAAGCAAGAATTTGCTAAAATTTTTCTGTGGTTAATGGTGCTCACTTGTTCTCATTAATCAAATTCAGTGTTTAAAACTGCCACAAGTCCCTACAACATTTTCCTAATGACTATCACTTTTCGACTATACATCCCACTGTTTTTCTGTAGCCTAAGTAACTGTCTTAAAATTCATCCCCCCCTAGCAGATACAGAAACAACTTAAATGACAGAGCTCCAGGCTGAGAGAAGTGAGGTGGAAGGAAAACAGCAAAGTTGCTATCTTCTGCTGTTAAGACTGATAAAATCCTGAAATCATGCTTCAGTTGACTACAAAAATAGGGTATGAAAAATTCTAGTGGTTTTAAGCCAGATAATAACCCAGAAACTGAACACAGCACATTGTGGAGTCCTAAGCAGCTCTGAAAAACAGTGTGACACTTCCAAAAACCACATTTAGTCCAACAGGCTGCCACCACACAGCTCTCTGTGAATGAGAGAGTACCACTAAACAATATCACTTTCTACTTATTGCTGTCACCCACAGTGAGCTGCAGATCTTACTAATCTTACTAACCAGAAAATGCATCTCTCCAATATTAACATAGACACACACTTAAATATTTCCAAAGCAAATTGACAATGAGCAGAAAACTTGCACAGGTGAATGGGAATGTGCATGCACAAAGGAAAGCATCAGCCAAGGGACATCTGTGAGCATGCAATCACATGTTGCTCTAGAAGAGTCACGTTGACAGCGTGTCTAACTTCACATTTGTAGGACTCCCACAAATGTTCTTGTACGCATTTTTTTGACTATGTATGCATTCATATTCTGATTTCACACTGAACAACCTGTGGGGAGAGCAAGGTGCATTTCACAATTGTTCTTAGATCCCAAAATGCATGTACCTGAGACAAATAGAAAAGACTTTTGTGTTAGTCAGCCAAAGTTTCTTCAGTTCGTTACTTGCTTGTATTACTAGTGACATCCAGCTCTCTGCTTAGAAACCTGGCAGTCAAGACATAGTAGATACTTGTGAGGAGTTGGTGGAAAATGGGAGGTTTGCCATCAGAGAGGAGTTTATGCAAACTTTCTGAAGTTGCTAAGACAAGAATCCTACAGCTACATCTTCTAATCAGGAGTTTTCCACAAGGAAGTCTAAACTGAGTTATATTCTGCTTAAAACAGCCTCAAGAAAAGCTCTCATATACTGAGAAGGTGAAGACAGCACCCTTAAACAGGAATAATTTATTTAATTTATGTGTATTTAATCCTAAATAATAAAATAATAATCTGTTCAGCAGTCCCAGAGTAGAACTGTAGGAGTGGTTTCTCCTGTTGGAAATGCCTCCACAAAGAATATTTTGAAATGTAGCTTTTTCCTGCCCCAGTTTCTGAACTGGAAGAATGCTCTAGGGAATTTATGTTGAGGAAGAATAAATTTATTTGCCATGCTGCCTGCTGGAGCAGCTGTATCCTAGGCCTCAGAAAACTGAACACGTTCTTGAATGTTGATGATTGCAGACAGATTTTTTTTTCCATATCTTTGAAAAGCAATGCCAGATGTTAAGCAGTGAATTATCATAATATGTGACACCTAATAAATATCACAGGAAAAAGAATTCTAATGGGTGACTTAGGGGTTTATGGTATACATTTCCTGGGAGGAACTAGGAGAACTCCATTTGTTTTGGCACTGTATTGAGTAAGATTCAAAATATCAGTGCCACAAAAGTGGAATTATTCAGTTTAGCATTAACGACTCTGCCCAGCCTCTCTGGTGACCCTAAGTATACATTCAATAAAATAATTAAAACATTTTAAACAAAAACAATTTGAAAACCCATTAAAGTGATAATAAGCATCCAGTCTAGATCAAGCATATTTCTGCAGTTTTCAGGCAATATTAGCAATATTTTTTGCTCGTATTTCATATGATCTGCTATTTCTGAAATCAGATACCTTGAAGACTTTGTATATATCTTTGAGATAATTCTTAGCTAAGTTCTCCAGTTTCATGCATCTTCTTCCAAGTATTAATGTCTGAAGTTCTCAACAACCTTCCACTACACCAAGGAAGCTGACCAGCTCAAAAGCACCTTTGCAAAACAAGTGGTCCTGATGGACAATGGACAGTGATCTAGCAATGTGCCCTTGTGGCAAAGAACAGATTGCAGACAATCCTTGGAGATACAGCCCAAGCAGACATGGTCCTAGGCAACTGCAAGTTTTGGGAACTAAATTTGCTTTCCTCTGAGCTCCTGCAGAAAGAGAGTGACACCTGCAATACTAACATTTACACTTGCAGTTATTATTTAGGACAGGCTGTTTAGTTGTTTCTTTGTTTGTTTGAAAGACATCACTGGATACAGGAACACTCAACAACTTGAATATGAGTCTGAGTGTGGTTTCAATATTATGCAATGGATTTCATTGCACAACAGAGAATTTTAGGACTGTAAACTAAAGTGATGAGAGTCTCTGGTAGCTGGCCTGAGCTGGAAATCTCTGAGACTGACATCCATGGATTCTACAGCTCACCAGAGCCTTGCATAGGGATCCATCAGGACATTACTTCAGATGTAGCAAAAGGTCAAAGAACAAAATATATTTAAAGTGCAATGGTTAGAATTCAAACCCCACCATTTAATGGGAAACTACATGTTGTCAGGCAGTTTCCTAAGTGTTCAGAAAGATGCAGAAATGTACCACTGGAAAACATAACATCCCCCTTCTCTAATAAATTCTCTCTACTCCACAACATTGCCTGCATTTTCTGAAGGTCTTTTTCCCAAGTTAAGCAGATCTATATTATTAAACACAGTTAGTAACCTTTGTGTGCTGGGTGACAAATTCTATTGTGGTTTAGAAACCCTCAGGAGTTGATGACATTCATCAAAATATATCCCAGTGGTCTCATACATTTTTCTCAAGCAGTTTTCCTAGAACATGAAAGCAGCATTTACAGAGCTTACAGTCACGGAGAAGCAGCAAAAGGATTTAAGAAATTAACAGTTCTGGCAACACTGAAATAACATGAACACTATTGCCTTACTTTCCTGAAGACCAGGCCCTAATTATGAATGATGCCATAGTTATTGATCCATGAGAACTTCTGTTATAAACATAATTTTCAGAGGTGATATAAAAACAGGCTCTTTTCCTGAGCCTTAGACATCTCAGCTCAAATGCCAAGATTTTATTAAACCCTCTGCCTGCAGAGGTAAAAACTAAATGCTTCCCTGCAATTAAAGAAGCTTTTAAGTCATAAACCCTTTCTTTTCCTATTCCACTTTAAAGAAATATTTTATTCAGAATAAACAGAGAGGAGGATTAAAACCCATATTTTTTAAAGGTATGGCATAATACTTCAAAATTTGAGACTATTTCTCTGAAGTACTTGATTAATATACCTTACTCTTGACTTGGAGATTTAAAAGCTTCCTTATGTTCCTTTATTATCACTCTGTTATAATAATGCTGTAGTTAAAACATGTACCTTGGAAAAGCCTTAAAATGTGCATTTTATAAAAGACACAATCTTCACTTGAGCAGTTTAACTCAAAAGGCTGAATACAGTGATGGCTGGTCAAAACCCTTACAGCAGAAAATACTCCCATTTGAAAGGATGGATAAAATATACCAGATGCAGTCCACAGAGATGTTTAATATATGAACAGACCTCTCTAAGTACATATTTAGACAAATGATCAGAGTATGGCCTTGTGGGTAAATAATATTTAATTATAAACACTCTGAGGTGATCATACCATTCCTTACATTCTGCCCTCTATGTTAAACACATGGAGCAAACACACTTGTCAGGAGAATCCTGGTGGCAGTCAGAACTTTCCCCCCTGTGTATTTGTCTCTGCAGTGTCTTTATTTGAAAACCTGCATTAAAGAAATGAGATCAATGCTGTGTCATGACAATGACAAAGGAGCATGAATTATTTTGGATTCCTGGTTTTCAAGAACTGAATTGAATTGCTGTGGTTAAGAATAAAATAAACATTGCTAGAATACATTATATGTTACAATACAACAAGCTAGAAGCAATAGTTTCAGAAAATAGATGTGACACTGCAGTTTAAACTAAAGACTTAAATCAAGTCTATGCACTTGACTTGATATGCTACAGCTACTTTACAGGCCTAAAATACAAGGCAGGGATTTTTCAGACAAGTGAATTTTGCAAGTTGTCTTATTTCAGCAAAGAGACAGTAAAATACTTTCGTAAGCAATAAACTGAGTTATTTTGAAGTAAAATCAGTGTTATACTGATGCCTTTTGTCCAAACTCATCAACATAAAACATCAAACTATTTTTTTGCTAGTAACTTCATTCTCTATTAAAAACTACTCAATTTTTTCTTCTATATAAAATCTTAAAGTATTTATCAATTTATTTATCTACAGTTTTTACTTTTGTAAGACAGATTCAGAGAGACTATCCTACTTTCTCAACACTCTACTCTGCTTTTCATAGAAGAGTTAAGACTATCTTTGGAAATCCAGCTGGGTGAACAGGCAAACTAAGTTAGCAGTAGCCATGCACAAACCTAATAGGATTTTCCAAAATAGCTCCTGAGCAAGGAGTTGTCATCCTGCCACTGCTTCTATTTTCTTGTACCCAGAAGCTTGAAGTGACTTCAACCAACTGGAAGATACTGACTGCTTTATTTTAGGTCAATGTTTTTACCAACAGCTGCTCCACTGTAAAACTTCTCATTTACCAGGAAGTACAAGGGGAAAAATTACAGTAACGAAGGTGAGAACGACACTCTGGTACCTGAGAGCAGTTAAGTGCAAAGGCAAAGAACCCAGCAGTGTCCCAGAGAAAGCAAATGATTTAACCGCATGACTGCCTACCTCATTACACGGAGAAATATAGTCTTGCAAGTTTTGCCTTCATCCTGTGCAGCGTGGAATAGCAAATCCCAGCATTTCATAGAACAGCTGTTACAGTGAATTTATGAAGTATATACTCTTCATCTTCCTCTGTACCTTCCCTCTTTTTTTTCCCCTAGATCAAGCATCAGCAAAACAGGCATGACTGAATCTGTTTCCTACCTTTTCCATCACTTATTTATGTATGTCTGCTCTGGGGCTATACAAGATGGTGGGAGATGTGGGAAACATTTTGCACATCACTGTTGCAAGATAGTACTAGTATAAATGGCACTGATACAGCAAAGTATCTTCCCACAGGCACTAATTAAAAAGCAATAAGCTCACTTGAAAGCATTTGCTTCCATTTTTTCCTCCAGTACTCTATGCGCTGAAGCTTTTTTCCTTTCCTCCCTGACTACAACTACACATTAAAACCTGAGACAAATAAAAGTAGGAGATAATTTTTTTTAAAAAAAAACATAATAAAAATCTCCCTTGTTACTCTCCTGAGCATGGTTTTGTATAATGAGTTACAGCTAAAATTTTCTGACTAGACAGTCTTATTTTTAGAAATCTGGCTTTGAAAGAGCTGCTTATTAACAGAAGCCTTGGTTCTGAAAACAGGCTTCTGACTTGACTGTCAGTTTGTTTGTGATGAAATATCAATATTTTGTATATTTTCTGCAAATGTTAGCTTTTTTAACAGTTATCCCATACCCATCACTACTAAGGATAAATAGTATAATGTGCAAAAATTGTATATTCCTGTGTGAGCATATAAAGTTAGCCAGATTATATTCTGACAGCAGACCAAAAACAAAATCAGTGCAAGTAAATGAAGATGGTTCATTTTGCCTGTAAATAAAATGCAGACAGATAACAGAGCAAAAATTGGGAACAAACAAGGCCTCAGAAGTGACCAATGGGGAAAGAAAGGAATGGGAGAAGGAAAGGAGAAGTGAAGGCATTTCACTTTTATTTAAGCCTAGCAACAGCTATCCCTTTACTTCCTGCAATTCAAAATTGTCCATTGTCTCTTTGCTTACACACCTGGTCACTATATAAAGACATCAAATACAGAAATGTCAGTAAAATTTTTCAGTGCCTAAATAGGGAGAAAACCAGGTTTTAATACTGAGGAACCAAGGACAAACTCCTTGCTTTCCTGCTGAAGGAGGTAGATGAAGAGTTTAAGCCTGAGGACTGAGTCATAACATGTAACTCCACTTCCTACAAGTCTGTAAGACTCCTTGGTCTCCATCTCTCTGAGATAATGTAACTGAATTCAATAAAGTGCATTTAATTAATTGATTAACTTTTAATTGAGGCTTTAAACAGGAAAGAACTGCTTCCTCATCCTGTGTAATAGGATGCTGATGTTCCTACTCTGTTTTTCATAAAAAAGAGGTTTTATTCCTACAATAGACCTGTAGACATAAGAACATTAGACCTTTAAAAGGGCTATGTTAGGTACTGGAAGAAGTTTAGACAGGGCAAACTAGACTTCAACAGGGACTATAAACATACCAGAGAAGTGGAGCCAGCTGGCCACTACTGAGTTCCTGACCTGTTGTCTATGGGGTCCAAGTTAGTAAGTTTAAAGCCCACTTCAGTTTGTTTACAGGTCTACACTCAATCTACTACAGTCTGAAATGAAGAAGTGTATGGAGTCTGGTTAAGATTTCTCTCCGTCATTCCACAATGGATGTCAATATTTGAATTTATGTCTTTCCCTCCCCATCTATACTTCTTATATTCACAACCAAAGTAGAAATATTTTCCTTTAGAAGGAAAAATACTGTGCAAATTAAAAGACTATGTAAAATGCCTATCAAGAATTTCCATTTTATCTCAGAGAAAGAAAAAATAATCTTCTTGGATAAATATGTAGATTCTCCACTTAAGTTCCTAAATCATGAAGAGGGGACATAAAAGCTCCTGATGGGTTGAAGAGCAGAAGTGGTAATACAGAAAGAACAGAAGCAACTTTGGTATTATGGCGTCTTATCTGTTGAAGGAATCCACATGTTCTGAAAGTGATATGCTTGGTCTTGGGGCAAGGGGAGAGGAATGAAAAAAATTACAATACCATTAACAGATGTACTTTACATTGGGATCTACAGCATCTTTAGAAAGTGTTTAACAGCTGACCCTTCAGCACCAAGAGTCACAGGGGTTAGGAAGCTCTGCTGTAACCACCAACACAAGATGAAGTTCTGCTCTGTTCTACAATTCATGAGGACCACCCCACTGGCAAACAACAGGATAGAAAATTAAAATGAATCCCCAAATTCAAGCGCAGACAGGTGGTGACAGGAATCTAAATCTAGGAAGCTAAATTACCATTTTTGTAAATCTCTTGACATAGTTAATGACAGATATACTTTTCTCACAAGAGGAATTTTCGATTTCATCCTTGCTACTGGCATCTGAACTGAAAACACTTGTGTGTCAAACAGGTCAATTTAACAAATGGGATTTGCTCTTTAACCCATCCACATAGGATTGCATATTACAGCTGTCCCAGAAGTAGTATCTGTAGTATGTGTCTTTGACATGGTGCTGAGCAACTGCTGCAGCAAGTACTGTTGTTTTCTAAACACTATTAAAAAGGTAGAAAATCATGATGGAAAGTTTCTACCACAATGCAAAGGCAGGAAATGTTTACTTCAGCCATAAAAATTTTCAAAGGTGATGAAAAGGAGCATGAAACTTTTGAAGATTAATTTTTCACAGAGAATTAATTTTCCTTTCGCTTTTATAGGTGAGGGCTAAGTATAACTTCACTCAAGTCAGTGAAGTATTATAGATCTAAAAGTTTTACTGTAATGTAAAACAGGTCTTAGTGACATAGAATAAACCACCTGCTTTTTATGAACTTTCAAAGTCTATAGATACCTGTGCTTGGTTACTAAACACTAGAAAGAATGTATAACTCTAATATTTTTACAGTATGTAGTTAAGTGACCATGAAGGAATGCTGTATATTGATGAATACATAAAAAGACACTGTCTACAATAACACTTTGATTGTCAAACCATGAATAGGCATAATAGAATGCAAAATTAAATAGAGAACTATATTTTTGTTTCTTATACAACACCCCTGTTAATAGATTGTGAGTCTCTGAGTATTAGTGTCAGCCCAGCATCACACACAGAGGGGCCGGGGGAGAACCTTAGCCAGTGGGACTTCCTGCAGACAAAGTTGCACTGCATGGATCTTGTTTAGTTGATTTTACACTATACTGAAACTGTAAAATAACATCATTGAAGCCAAGTAAAGTGCTGTTTAAAATTCAATTTACTTATCAGTTGCTGTTTGTCCAAAAGAGACCAAGTATTCTCTCCACTTATTCCCAAACGGAGATTTTATTCCAATGCAGACATGCTGCTGGTGGTGACAAATGGAGAGGCCTCTTCCCTCATGATTTCCATTTGAAAGGTATTTTACACACACACAAAACTATGTTCCCCCTGTCCTCTCTTGAAAGGTCCTCATCTGTATCTGCATTATCCCTCCTCTCTTGAGTCTTGTTTGCAAAAAGACAGCAGGAGGACAACCAAGGAGTTGCTACAGTCATGTCCTTCCTTTCATACAGAGACCTATTGCCAGTAAATTCATCAAAATATTGGCAGTATAGTTGAAGATGACATAAGGCTGTGATGGACCACAAAATAACTTCTATTTTCAGCTATGGTCTTCCAATTTTTGTATAAATACGAGATACCTTGTTAATAGGTAATCTCACATCTAGGTTAACAGGTGTGTTACATTGTGCTGAGTTTTAGCCCCGTATGTAGTAAGCAGAAAAAGCCTTGTCATTTCATCTCAAATATAAAGGTATACTTAGAGATTTCACTCCATGTATTTGAAGAACAAAGATATTAACTGAGGAAAATACCAAGAAACAGACATAGATTCCATAACATATCAGAGCTATTGACAATATAATGCATTAAATATTGCATAACAACAAGAATTAATAAAACAAATCCTTTCCTTTTCCCACTTTATTTTACTATATTTTGTTTTCAGGAGGCTAACTAGGGTTTTTACATCATTCCACTAGATTTTGCAACCATATGGTCAAACTGAGAACACAGTGACTAAGTGGTAGACTTCCAGTGTCAACAATCTGCATTTGAAAAGGAGCAGATCCATATGTTTTTCTCCTTCTCTTTCTATCTCTCTTTTTTTTCTTTCTTTTTTTTTGGTGTGTCCTGTACTAGTTGCTTCAAAACTTGTCCTTTTTTTGTGTAGGACACAGGATCTACAGGAGCACTTTGTACTCTGAGACAGTTTAAATTCCTGACAATACAGGAAGTTTATGTTTGCTCATTAAAAAGAGCCTTTCCAAGAAGTTATTCTACTGCCTTAGGTTCTACCAGCAGGTTTTGGATTTATGTATAATTGGAGAACATCTATGTATAATTAAAGCACATACAGACAGGTATGTCTAATGCAAATTGTTTTTCTAAGTGGAATGCATCTATTTACTGTAAACTAGTGCCAAGATTGTTGCAGCTTAATTCCTTACAGGCCTGCTTTCTGAAATTGCTAGCTACACATTGCTGAGACTCATTAAAAGTCAGTATTAATGGCATGAAGGTTTTTGATCTTTTCTTTATTATTGACCTCTATGTCACTTAAAATACTGGCTTAGACCAGATTCTGGACCAGCTGTTTTCAGGTGAAATCTTCTTTCTTCAGTCAAAAGAATAATAAACACAGGACCTAGCATTTTATGCATTTAGTCATTTTATACATACTCCATACATATGTGCTTTGCACAGAAAATCCTCGCTGCAAGATAAAAATACCAAAGGACAGGTGAGGCTGCTCATGCAATATGCTCTAATAAATGAAGTGCATCACTCCTAATATGCTTGACCACATACAGTTTTAATCAGTACTTTACTATTTAGAGGTGGATCTTTAAAAAAGAGGGAAAATATTCAGTTATATTTATTCTCACTTGTGTATTGTTTATGGGTCTCACATAACCTTATTACTGTAAAGGGAGTAAAATCAGGCATGGATTTGGCTCACTAGCCACAGTAGCCCTTCTTTTTTGAGAGAAGCCCCCAATTCAATTTCTCGCTGGAATGGATTTTTCACAAATAAGGATAATCCTTCATTTAGTGTTCACACACTTGGTTACCTCTTAGCATTCCTGACTGTCATATCAAGTTTTAAAATTTTATTGAAAATTGCCAGAATTCATTTATGCATTCGTTGGTTTTATTATAGTTATGGACGAGCTGGCATTCAACAAATTTTGCATTAGGAAGTAATAGTCATGATTTTATCAGAATATAACAGGACCCATACCAAATTTTGCTTCATTTTCTTGTGACATGCTACTGTCCATGCATATCCAACATATGCAGGCAGCACAAAATGACTGTTTGTACTGGCAAAAAAGAAACTATTTTCACTTTCCCACCTTCTTTCTCCCCTTGTCACCTAAGACAGACAAAAACCACTCAAGCCCCCTAATTTATTTTATCAGAGAATACAGGGCAAAATGGATTGTATCTAAACATGTGGCCCCCCTGAGGATACAGGAAGATCTTGCTCACCTCACAAAGTTAAGGTTCAAGTATATCAGTTATATTCCAAATAAGAAAGCTACAAAGTGCCAATTCTCTTCAATGGAATATACAAATTGAAATATGCTAGAAAGAAGTAAAAGCAGAAGAGACACATAGGAGTCAAACTGAAGAAAACTTTTTCCAGCAGAGTCCTAATATTAAAAAAAAAAAGACAAAAAAAGTAGAGTTACAAGAACCCTAATCTAACAATTTCATTCTAGTTGAAGTTAATAAAGCCTATGAATTCCATTTTCCTCTTTAAATTACTGTTTTGTCAAAATGCCAAAGTCAGCAACCTTAGCCCTCATCACTGGGCCTGAATTTCAGGAAAGAACTTCTTAAATCAGAAAAAAAATGCAACACTGAAACAGAAGGGGACAGAGAACCAAAGAGGGAGCCTGTTGGCTCTTGTTTCTGATCACAGTTCAGCCGAGAATCTGAACTGCCCCATCCTGAATTCCTCTTAATTGGGTTGGCCACAGGGATAGGAGGAAATCAGGTCTAACATATGATAAGATCAACTGAATAATTACAAACACACATTAAAGAACTATTGTCATGAGGTCAAAACCTGTTGGGAAATTAAGAGAAAAATGAAAAAAAAAAAGAGTCTTTGACACTGCTCCAAAAGCCAGGGAGTGAGGCAACATTAGTTTATTTTTAAAACCTATCCTCAATAAATAAATCTGTACATCATTATCAAGAACTGATGGTATTTTATTATATGGTCTTATACCAAAAAAAAAACCACCACGAAAACCACGAATGACACCACATAATAAACACATTGTCTAAAATGCAAGCAAAAAAAAAGTGAAAGAAAACATAAATAAAACTATTGCATAGTGAAAGCACACTTGCTTTGATAAGTCCATATTCTGGCCTTTGTTTGTTTTTTTCCTTTTAAGAATTTTGAAAGATTTTTAGTACTGTACAAAAACACAGAGTGTCTTTTCCTATTAGTCCAAAAAGAAACAACCCTCAATTTATCATCTTACAATTGACTGAACTAATTTATATCCTTGAAGACAGGAGATGCATATATAAACTATTTATTCTGATGGCACAACTATTCTGACTGCAACATTTTAAATCCATTTTGCTTCTCACCAAAAGTACTGTCAACACTTCATTCAAGCAGAGAGTTGGTCTGGCAACTTGACCTCAATGGAAATGTCCGTGAGGCTCAAGAGTCATGCAAGTAACCGGAAAGCCTTTCAGTTGGGTGATTGTTTTTTTACCAAATTATACGAAATTATTTCTAACCACATATGGAAGGAGCTTGGAAGTTTGGGACCTGAGCTAAATCACATAGAACTACAGATTCAGAAGAGATTGCATATTAAAACAAAATTATTCTCCCACTCTAAAGCACCACCTAAAACCCAGGAAAACTTGTGTTAAACACATTCCTGCCTAGTTGCCCAAGTGTTAGTTTAAAACAAAGAAAGCAATTAGACCTGACTGAAATGAAAAACCCAACTTAAGAGGAATTAATTTTCTCCATCTGAAACTAAATTTTTCAAATCAAGAAGTCAAAAGGTACACAGATAGCATGAACACCCAGAAAGAATGTGTTGCTTAGATGAGGACAATGCAAAACAGTACATCCTCTTAGACACACAAGTCATAGTGTCTGAGCAGACAGGTAATCTGCAATGTGAGTGAGGACCAACACACTTCAGGGAAATATTTTTTTCATGTTTTGAGAATATGCCCTACCATTTATACTGGTAACAAACAACACCATCTTTGGTCATTTTTTCAACGTTACAAACATTACTCTGCAACACTCCTGAGTCGGGAAGAGGCAGTAGTGTTTTCATCTGGCAGGATACGTGCAGAGCTAAGCAGAAGAAAGCCAGCAAAAACATCTCTTGGTGCTCTTTACAGGAATCTGAGGCATCAGCTAAAATGCAGTGCCTTACTCTGAAAAAGGTATCTTCCACCAACTAAACTGCATTTATGGAAATAAGGACATGTAGAACATTTGATTGTAATTATTAAAGCCTAAATTCATTTTAAAAAAGCCCAGTAAAATCTAGAATTTGGTGATGTACAGACAGATTCAAAACAACTGCAAAGTGCTTCCACCATCAGATCATAAACAGCTGATGTGCACATAGAGATCAAATCTAAGTAAATATACCACTGATAGTCTCTTCACTCGTCTTTTATGAGAGTGTGCAAATAAAGCCTAGAAAATTTACAGGGTTCAATGTCACACGTATATTTCTATAGTTATTTTTTAAAAAGTGTGTTGGTTTGAAGACAAACCAGTGGGAGATCACAAGTCAAGACTGAAATTAAAAATAAGTGAAATAATACAAGGAAAAGCACTGACAAAGTCAGATACAACCTAACACCCTGTTAGGGTGGTGGTAGCAGTCCAACTGAAGTAGTCCAGTTGAAGCAGTGATCCTGTGAAGGTCTAGTCTCCAGCTGAAGATCCAGTGGTAGCTCTTGTCCTCTGGGAACCCAGTAGACAGGGCTAGCTCAGGCAGTTCCAAGGCCAGGTTATATCCAGGTGGGAACACCTGGCTCCTCCCTCCTGGGCAAAGCATCCCACAACGGGTGAGATAAGTCCATGAGTCACACGGTGGGTCCCTGATGGCCCATTGCCTGTCATCCGGGTGGGTCATTAGCAGCTGATAACAGCTAACGGATGGCCCATTGCTGTCATCCGGGTGGGTCATTAGCAGCTGATAGCAGCTAACGGCTCACAGCTGGTGGTAATAGAATACTTAAATACATCTATATTGCAATCCAGGACAAAAAGGAACTGGATTCCTAAGATAATCAAGTTCTTAGCACAGAAGCATTTATGATATTCCAAAACTACCCCAAACCAAACATAATCCCCTTCTACTTTCAGAATATACCACTAAACTCCTTTTTCTGCAAAAAATAGCAAGGTTCAAACATATGCAATTACTACAGGGAACTAAGGATGTTTTGTTTTGTCCAGTTGCTTATGGCAGAAAAACTTAAATAAGTACTAAGAATTTATTTGTGGGTTGTTAACTGGTCATCACACTCAAGAAGAAGGAGAAAATCTTCATTAGAACACTGCATACCTCTGCCAAGAAAGTTAAATCAATGTAACTACCCTGGCTGTGGCTCCATCATGTTAAAGATGTTTTATAGTAATGAAGCTCTGAGGAAAGGTTTAATGAATTTGACCTTAATACCTTTAGATCACAAACCTATCCAAACAAGTCTAATCAATATAACTTAAAATTAGCTAATTTTTTTAGTTAGAGAAGTCTGAGTTTTACTTACATAATGTTTAAGTACCCTAAACCTCTCTTATTAATTCAGTCCAAAACTAGGAAAAACTGCACAAGCTGAGACAATCCAAATTATTTCTTCCACAGTGAGCTAAAATAAATTCCTGTTTATAGTTATTTTACAGGTTAACAGTCCCTTTACTATGTTTTAAATGTTTTAAATTATCAATACCTTTTATTATAATAACAATAATTAATAATAATAATAGTTGTTATTATTATTATTAAAATACATCAGCTTCTTAGTGGAGGTGAAGGTACACTTGAAAGAATATAGTTTGACATTTGCTGTGGTTAGCACAGGTCTTTCTTGTGAGAACATTTTGCTATATTTCATAAACAAAGATAAAGTTTGGATGTTTTGCAAACAGCGTCTCCGGATTAGGTCAGTTCGGGTTTGGCCAATTAGGCCTAGGGGGAGGTTTCTGGCTGACCAATCTGGGTGACCTCTGAAAACTCTATATATATGGAAATCAAAATAATAAAGGCACTTTTCTCTCTTCTTGTCTGAGAACCTGGGTTTTCTCTCAGCTAGCGGCTCAACAGCGACAATTTGCTACCTCTGCTACTTCAATACCTTAAATAAATACATGTATTTTTTTCCTCCTGCATCAGCTGGTGCTGTAGATATTCCAGCATTTTAAAAACTAGGATGAAAATTACTGACCCTTTAGATTTTTTTAATATTCATCATTATTAAAAATATTGAAATAATGTAGTGTGAGCATAACCTCTTTGTACCCACAGCTATCTAAGGAATAATACTGGGTAGACAGAAGTTTGGCTGTACTTTAATAAAGAAAGCAAATTAGGAGAGTTATGCATAGGGACATCTGAATCTCAGTGGCAGCTGTCATATTAAAAAAAACCAAAACCAAAAACCCACTGTTGCATCCCATGATTTGTTTGTATTGTAATACATTCCAGCAACACATCCACAGCACATTTGGGTCTTATTGAGTAGAAAAGGGGATCTGAGAGGGATCAAAAAGGCTTTACCTACATATGCAACTATGGCTCTAATGTCAAGAATGCTGATGAATATTTATTGTATCTCCTTTCAACATAAAAGGCTAAGAAACTTTAGAAAGAGGCCTTTCTTTGTGAGAGGAGGAGGTACTGTATGGAGAGAAGGCCATATTTAGTTAAGACAATAACAGCAGAGTTGTAATAATTAATTAGTGTAACTTTTCACTCTCCTGGCCAACAATACACGTTTGTGGATGCAATATGCAAGCACAGGGAAAGAGTGTTCCCTCTCTGGTTACATTTCCACCCCCAAGGACATCCCAAACTATAGCTCAATGAGGTTTACTTATCAAATCTGTTGGTACTCCCTTTTATTTTTCAACAAAAGGTATACATCTAAACAAAAAGATATAAAACATTAATAGAAATAGCACAAGACCTGTAAGAGTGAAACAGTTTAAAGTCTACATCTGATCTACATTTATACATTTGGAAAATGCATGATATTACATGAAAAAATTTCAAATGCAACTAATATTTTGGACAAGTGTTAGTCCAAGCACAGTATTTTTCACTAGTCCCAGGCCTTCCATGATATACTGAAATAGACATTAGGGGTGATCTCACATCCTGGTATAAATATCTGAGGGGAGGATGCAAAGAAGACAGAGCCAGTCTCTTTTCAGAGGTGTCTAGTTACAGGATCAGAGGCAATGAGCACAAACTGAAACACAGGCGGTGCCACCTGAGCATGAGGAGCAACTGTGGTACTGTGAGGGTCACTGAGCTCACTGTTCAGCTGGCACAGGCTGAACAGAGAGGCTGTGGAGTCTCTGTCTTTGGATATATTCAAAAGGACATGGTCCTGGACAACTGGCTCCAAGTGGCCCTGCTCGAGCAGAGAGGGTTGGACCAGATGACCTTCAGAGCTCCCTTCCAACCTCAACCATTCTGAGTCTGTGCTTCCTGATATCACAGCAACTGCAAGGACAAATACACAGAACACCATCTGTATTACTAGGCATAAATCTATCCTCTCTGGCAAAAGGGTTTATTAGACATTTTATTCAGAAACTCATGTAAAAGTCTTATCTGAAAGTAAATTTGATAACTGTTTTCCTTTTCATTTATGACTGTTGTCACCCAGGCTGGAGAAACTCACTCTAGGCTTCACATTAAAAGGCAGTTTTATTTCACAGCATGACTTGAAGCAGTACATAATACTGAAGTCATTTTCCCTCTTTCCAATGGTATTTTTTTTCCAGCTTTTAAGACACTTTATAACGTGTAACCTCATTGAAAACACATACTGCAATAAATATAAATCATACATAGATCTCTCAGAGCTTCTAACAGAATTAGGAGTTAAAATATACTTTCTTATCCTATTAAACTAAAAGAAAGTACATTATTTTTTCAACATAGAGGCAAAACTGTTTCCTTAGCCAAGTTTATTTTGCATTAAAGATTTGCTGTTCCTGTAGTTTGAAATTGATAAGATTTCTTTTTCATAAATCAAGTATGTGTTTTCATTTACCGTATATTACAATTTATGTCCAATGTAATGAAATTTTCCTTAAGGGATATTTAAAAATAAATGAAAGAGCTAGCTAAAAGTCTGAATAAAATCATGTCAAGTCCTCTGAATCCTCCCAACTGTTCTCTTCAGATGGAGCTGAGTGTTTTGGAAACCATCCCCAATGGCATTGTCACTATGTGAGACAGGTGCAAGAGTGAGGCTGTCCTTTGAGAGGTTCAGCGTGAAGTAAGACTTAGAGCCAAAGACAGAAGTGGAGAAGAAAGAATTACATTGTTATAAAATAATAATTTGCAGGTTTCCAATGCTGAGCCTTCTTATTTCTGTCAGTGCCACAGTATCATAAACAGGCCCCAGGAATATTTGTTGGAGCAGCCTCCCCAGGGTGCTCCTGGA
The DNA here is from genome assembly GCA_024500445.1 of Entomyzon cyanotis. Taxonomy (NCBI): domain Eukaryota; kingdom Metazoa; phylum Chordata; class Aves; order Passeriformes; family Meliphagidae; genus Entomyzon; species Entomyzon cyanotis. The sequence continues at coordinate 1,371,304 of JAKEPQ010001015.1, read as the reverse complement.
TTTAGCGAAACTCAACATATAATCAAAGAAAAAGACTTTTAAAGACAGAAATGTAGACACTATCTTGGGGTTTTTTTCTGATATCCACGCTATTAAAAGCAATGAAGACACTTGATGAGCAATGGCAGAATCAGACTGGTAGATGCCCTGTGATCATCCTTAAGGAAGTTCCACCAGTAATTACAAATTCAGAGTCATCTCAGCACTAAATTTATTTAATGCTGATGCTGTGCACCAGGTCACTGCAAGCAACATGCAAACAATAAGAAAGAGTGGATGACACTAATTCATTATGAGGATGGCACCTGTGGAACTACAGGAAAAATACAAAAAATATTGCCCTCCTTTGGTAGGCCAATAAGTTCTAGATTCTCCATTGCTGTGATGGAAAAATACCTCTTTTTTTGGAACAGATTTTGTTATTGGAAACTGCTCAAACTATCTGATGGGTATGACAGAGGTTTTGTATCTACTTTAGGACAGACTTGGGCATGAACTACAAATACCATTAGGAGACAGGGCTTAATACCAAAGTACAGTTCTGCACTACGAGTCTCAGCAGCTCATATTCAGCATCTCTGTTACCATCGGATCACTTCATTAGGGGTACATTTCCCTGTGCAGTAGGTAGGGATCAAAACATGACAGATTTCTCTCCAGAATCCTGGCACAGCTGGGCTTGGCCTACACAACAGAATAATGCATCTGAACTTAAAATGTTTCCTCTCTCTCAAAAACTGGTTCATTAGGAAAAAAAACATTAGGCTTACAATTAAGTGAGCTGACTTAATATAACTAATGCAGAAGGATTTCCTGATTCTGTGGAAACCCTGGGAAAAATTGTTCCAAGGGCTTATTTTCTCTGTGGCCTAGTCTTCTCAAGGCAGAATTAACATCAGTGCCCAGTGGTGGCAATTTAGATGTCAGAATTGAGACATTTTCCATTATTTATGTGGAAAGAAGCTCATATATTGAATACATGTAATTTCCTGTAAATACTACTGCCAGCCAAATGTAGGGAAATTAAGCTATTTTTTTATTAACACGTTCATTAGCAGGAGCCAAACAATAAATGGTTGTTTTGCATTTGTTAGTTTGACCAGGGAGTCACACATTACAGTGGTAACTTTCTTATATACAGTATTCAAAAGAAACATTTTAACACATAGTATTTGTCATGTGTAAGCTATAATAAATATCAAAAACATTTGTATCCTCCCAGTACACATGTAATTTTGGAGAGACAAATACCTACATCACCCATTCTCAAGAATTCAATCACATTTTTAATATCTCCCCAGCTTGTTAAATGAGATCATACTTTTTCACATACACTTCAATGGCTGTTTATTTTTCAGGTTAGCTTTAAAGGACAAATTGATTTTTTGTAATCTGTTTGCCATATTACCCCAGCAGTGTAACCAGCAGAGGGGAGAGGCTGACTCAGCAGCAGCAAGGGCTACATAATTTCAGAGGTGCTACTTGTCCCTTTTTCTTTCACTCAGCCTTGCTCTGATGCAGCGAGCAGTACTCTTTCTTTTTTCTGTCACTGAGGAAGGACATAAGTAATTAACTCCAGGAAAAAAAAAGTGGCCTTAACTGAGCAGTGGTGAGACATTATGCACTGTGGAATGGAGTTTTACAATGATATATTAAAAAAAGAGATCAAAAGTAAACTGCCTTTTTATTTTATATTATTGTAAAATCTGCTATGTTTATATTCATCAAAAAGAAAACACCCTATTTCCATAGCTTACAAGGAGCTAGGAAGTAAGAATTCAAAGGAAATTACTGTATTACAGATCTTTTTCTTCCTAGGAAAGATGAAAGTATCAAATTCCAAACACTGTACTATCATCTATTAGGAAGACCACTTACACCATTTATGACATGTTATTTACCAGTCACTGAAAGGTACTCAGAAGACTCTTGTGCAAAAACCACACAGCCTGTGCTGACAAGCCACCCAAATCACAAGCCTTTCATGGTTCCAGAGAAACACAATTCAGCGGATGTCCATTTCTTTGTTAGGTTTAAGATGAAAAGCAATGGATGTAAGCAACATCCGTAATATGGCAAATGATGGAAGAGCACTTCTGTGGCAGAGGCAGTTTAACAAAACGTGTGAACTCGGGAGGCTCCTCTGGAGCACAGAGGGCAGGGACAGCAATGGCACAGTTCCCATCAGACATGTCAGAAACTAAATCTCATCTCAGCTTCAGGGAGTTAGATCTGAAGATAACTCCCCATGTCTGAAAAGATCTGACATAATGATGTGAACACTTGCAAAGTATAGAAGGAGCTGTATAAACACAAACTGGTGTTTGTGCTGGATTATATACTTAAAGCTCAGTGCTGACTACCGAGGACACAAGAAGAAGAAGAATGACCAAGTAGTGATGAGTCCCCACACTAGAAATGGCCTCACCATAGCACCTGTGCCTGAGGAGGGAGGCCTGAAGTCCATTTATCACACTTCAATCCAGACCCTTACTCTGGTTGCATTCTGGATTATGACAGATACCAAATAAAATGTTCCCGTCTTTTTTACCAGGAGTACACACAGAGTCAGTTACACTGGAAAAGTGTGGGTTTGTGTACAGCCTGGTGCATATCAGTTTGCAGAATCAGGCTTTCCATTCACAGATACACATTTTCCTTCTCACTAGAGAACTAACACTGTCACAGCTCCAAAAGAAGAACTGCCAATGTGCTGCTATAATCAGACCCTTTTTTGTGGGTTTTTGTTGCTTTATTTATTTTGAGTTTTCTGTTGCTTTGTTGTTTGGTTTGTTGTTGGTTTTTGGTTTTGTTTTTTTTTTTTTTCTGGAAAGAGGAATAGCCTAATTATCTGAATCATGGCTACTAAAATTTTCAAAGTATATTAAAAAATCTTACTGGTAGGCCTGTAGGTGGCCTACACATGACTCTCACAATCCAATCCTTCCAGATATCTTTTGTGCTTGATTAATTAGAGAAACTAGGGAGACGTGATATTTTACAGTGGAGTTTTCTTATAATTAAATTAACCTGCATATATCTCCCATAACGCATTAGGTCATGAAAGTTTTGTAATGTGCCAGGTAAGTGCCAACTGGAAAATTACAAATTTGATATTTAGATGGATGTCCTTGATAAAAATAAAAACAATGGGGTCTTTAAATTCATAGATATATAGTATCATAAATTTAGTCAGAGCGTCATATATTAAAATAATGCTATGCAAATAGGCATGACTGCTAAATATGGTTTTAGAATAAGACTATTTAAATGAATGAGTAATATTTTAAATGTCAGTCAACACACCATGAAAAAAAGAAAGCTCAATTTAATTAGGCTGGTCATTTGTGGCTTAGGTACATGCTTAGGTAATCAAAGGATTAGCATGTTGAGCAAGTGAAGGCAGCACAAAGCTTTGTGCCGGTTTTACACAGGTATTCACTTTCATCTCAATAAAAGATTTAGTGTAACAAATGATGACTTACAGGGTGCTTTGGTGCTTATGACACAAAAGGGCTTCTCAAGAAACTTGCTGTGTTGTCATGTAAAGGTCAGGCATAGTTTACCAAGACTGGAGGGAAAAAAGAGATCCAAAAAAAAATGTGGCTTTGCTGACAGAGTTGTAATATAGTGGTACAGGCCGGTTTTTTTAATAGTTTGTTCATGTTAACTTTATTTTGACTAATTTCTCTGCAAAAGGAGGATAATTGTAGTACCAGTAGAGAGGATATCTATCAGCAATCAGTGGTACAGCCCAGCGGGATTGGAGGGGAAAGATAGAGGATTTAGGGTAGTATACTAACTTGAATTTTTTTTAACCTTTTCAGCAGACTTTGCTTACTGTAGACTGCAATGCTTTGAAGAAAGCAGAACAAATACAACTCACTTGCTGTGAGAGCCACACTTGTGCCTTGCCTTAACACAGAGAGGTCTTTACACAATAAGAAATAAGTCTTAGTACAAGTTAAAATCCACCCCAGCTGGAATTATTTTTTGTCTCCTTGGTAGGTAGACCAGAAAAGAAGGTGGGTAAAGCGCATGCAAAATCCGTGTCTACTCTTTACAAGCAACTGCACAGGACTGATGTAGATGCTGTGTATTTATAAAACAAACCAACGGTTCAATAGCACATTCATGACATTAAGTGTGCCCATACTGCAAATACTGCACTTTGGAAGCCCAGAGGACTGCCAGCCCAAACTGCAAGAACAGCATGATCACTGTTCCTTACTCCTGTGCTCTGCTTCAATTCAGGAGGAAAAGAATAATAATAGATTTTCTTTGTTTTGGGGAGAAAGTAACAAGAATCTTAAGTGCAAATTATTTTCACAGCCAAGCATTATTTGAAAAGTAAAACAGAATAAAATTACCATTTTAAACTCTCCAGAAGATATCTCCCTTTCCTCTTTTGTACTTTTATGCTGAAGTACCTTCTCAAATCTTCTAAAAGCTGGGATTTTTTGAATCAACCTTGAAAATTGGAACAGCTTCCACTACAAGTTTCCAGCTACTTTCTTTTCATACATACTGTAAAATATGCTAATAGAAAAAAGAAGTAGCTCTAATCTGCTCATTCAATTGAATTTATCAGCCTGCATAAATTTATTTGTCATTGACCATGTATTTGCTGAAAGAATGTAGGCCCACATACATTCCAGGCAATCAGAACTTATTTATATGTATACCATAATGAAACTTTCTATAATAGGATTTCTACCATGGAGTTGTAAGGAATTCCTGGCAGACAATATGGGGCTGGTGTTTTTGGGGCAGGGGTTTAAGTCTCCAAAACAAAGAAGAGTGTTTAACAGATACTGTAAAAGCTGAAAATTTTGAAAATGTATTTATGTTTATTTAATACAAGGAATGGAGTATCTAAATCAAGCAGCACAGATGTGAAAGTCATCATTTCCAAAAGAGGGCATGCTGAAGGAAGCCACTGAGTCTAGCAAAGGACTTGTGTGATGTCAGTGCAATCCACAAGATTCAGACTCATCTAGTGATAACAGCAATGCCTTTCAGCAGCACTAACTTCATGTATTCAAGCTGAATACAATATTGTCTGTGTTTCTATTCATCCTACCATTGGAAATGTACATTAATGGTGTCTTCTCTTTTCTCTTGATTTATATGTGATTCAAGCCTATACTAATAATGAATATTTAAATGCAAATTTTGAGAGAAAAAGAATCCCCTTAGATGTGCTCATCTGGAACACCACAAAATGCAGCACTTTGAGGCCTCTGAAATAAATCAGAGGCAGTCGGTTAATTCGGGAATAGCACACAGAGCTTGAGGGGGTTTGTTGTGGGTCTTTGAATCAGATGTGTATAAGCATGGTATGGTTTAATACTTTCAAAGAGAATACAGGAGCTGGGTTTTTAAGTGCTATTTTTTTACAGTGCTATTACGTGTAAAGATATTGAAGCACTGTGCTAGGTGGAGAACACAAAGCTGAAACTTTAAACCACAGCAAAAGACAAATTTAAACATTTGAACATGGGCTAAATATGAAAGTTCCTCCCCCAAGCTATAGCATGGTATGGCTCAGCCTGCTTCAAAACCTAAGCCTGTCACATAACAAGCCTGGTTGACAAACACTGATTCAGGAGAGAGAAACTACTCTCATTCAACAGCAACATAACCCAGGAAATGTAGCAGCACTCAGACAAAATAAAAAAAAAAAAAAAAAAAGAACTCTCCAAAACTACACTGCTGCACGTTCAAATCATTCCCCAAAAGTCTCCCATTTTAGGGTGCAAACAAAGCTTGAGACATCTCTGACTAGTTTTCTGTCCAAGAACAATAACTCGCCATTGACTTTGCATGCTGCAACTTGGCAGGAGTGGTTAACACTCTCAACCACAGCCATTCAAAACCTTTTGGCCTCGGCCCATAATGGTCACAGTCTAGATCTGAGGTATTTCTGTGGCCTTAACAAATGCTCCAAGCTTTGAATAAACATCTATCATCCCATCTTTTTAGCACACATGTAGTCGCATAACTTGTGCATAGCACCAGGTTAATCATTATTCCTCAAAATTAAGAGCCAAGTATGTCTTTCCAGGACTGGAGCTCTAGTCTGCACCCTGTTCCTTGTATATGCTCCAAATAATGGAAATAAGTGAGGGAAATTTTCAAAATCCTTCAAATTACTCTTCTCGTCTATAAACAGCAAGAAAAAAAAGTAAGATAGGACTACATATATATACATAGCCATATGTATGCAAATAGAAAAGACTAGATATAGCATCTCCATACACCCCAAAACGTTGAAACAAATCCAAAAAAGCTTACCCTTGCCAACGTCAGGGTTCCTTGTTTACACACACTGCAGTGGACCCTCAGTTTCCCAGGCTTCACAGCTTGGCAGAAATTTTTGCAAAAAACATAAAAACTGTTATAACTTGCTGCACCTGTCAAGAGCAAAAACAAACAGAAAACAACCACTTTTGATGTATACTGAAAATCAGTAGCAAACTGTCATGAAAGCTTTCTATTTGACTCTATAAATGATAAGTTAAAATAATTTTGAGTTCTGAAGACAGCTTTGTGATCATCTTATCTTGCCTGGTCTAGTTCCTAACATTTCCCAGTAACTCCTGCTTCTTGATCAATAAGTACAGGTGAACTACACCATAACTCCTTAAAATGCATCCAGAGCTTACCACTGATGAGCACCAACTGAAATCCTTGGCAAGTGATACATGAGATTAAATCCCCCAGCCCTACATAATTTGCATCTCCCAGTCTAAATTGTCTAGCTGCAATTTTTATGAGATCAAATTGCATGAAAATTTCTTTAGATGAAGTTTAAAAGATGAGTTTGACTGATATCACAAAAAGAAAACAAATATTTAATTTAGCAAATTTACTTCTATCCATGAAAGACACGAAGCCATTTCTTTATTCTTGCTGGCAGCCTTATAACCTAGCAAAGTTTGCAAACTGCTGCCAAGATATTAGGCCAAGTAAATTTTCAAGAAAAATGAAATGAAACGCATTCTGTTCTGTGAAACTATGGAACAGAATGTGATATGCAGAGAATTGTGAAAACCCAGGGCAATGCTAATGAATTTGATTTCACAGGCAATGCTGATCACTGTTTTGAGTGAAGCACTTTTTAGAATAGCTAAGGCTATTCCTTACAAAGTGTTGGAATATCCCTGGCATGATTTTAATCTAGACTGGACATCTCCAAGTTCAGAGACTCAAGCTTATTATCACAAGTAGAACTGAGACCACAGTAAATTTTAAACAGATATTTCACAATATCAAGAGGAGATTTGACCCATTAACAGTGGTGAACTTCAGAATCAGTAGATTAAAAGCTTTTCATCATTTTTTCCTCTTCTTTCTCCCTACACTCATCAGCAATATATGTTTTATGTACACTTGAACCCTAGCATATCACCACAGTAGATATGACCTGGAATAATATTTTTAAACATGGCTGACTTCCTTTATTTTTACATATCCCTCACACAGTAAGGGTCATACCCTGTGTTCCGCAAACTCAAAATGACAATCAATGGCATTTTCTACCTATTCATGGGTGTCCTGATTTAAATGTACTTGAATATAATATAAATGTAACTCAAATATAATTTCAGTTTCCAAAACTCAACCTCAGAGAACTGTGTCATTTAAAAAGCTTTTTTTTTTTAAGAAAAAGTATGTAGATGTCTACAAAGAACATGAACACCATTGGAAGAAGTTTTGTAATACTTTTTCAGTTTTTCAGAAAATTAAGCAACATAAGAGTATATCAGTGATGTGTCCAAAACTAATTTTAGTCAACTGATCTATCAAGTGTTTTCACTATGCTCCCTTGGAGAGTATTAACCACCATGGCAGAACATAACTTATTACAAAAGTTAAATCGAATTCAGTTTTTTCTGGAAAAATGACACACACCCATACATTCACACACTTACACACTTTTCATATGAATAATTGGAACTCAAAAGGCTGAGAACACACTTCTCGAACCAGTCTAAACCAGGGTTCTAGGATTAAAATAGTTAAAGAAAAAGAGGCTTATGCTGAACTATTTAATATATGGTAGTACAATTTGGAGAGGTGAAATTTAACTAAATATGACAAAGTTTTGGACATCTGGATATCTATTCACTCATATTTTGCTGGAGGTTCTGATTACTGGAACTGAGAGCACATCTGGATTACACTTGATTTGAGCTAGAATCCACAACAAAAATCTAAACTACAAGATTGCGTGTGAGAAGGAGCACACTTGCAAGTCACTTAATTTTAATTTTGGCAGTTCCTCTATGCAGGATCAGAGATCAATCAATAAGACAAAAGGTCAATGCCTTTAACACAATTCAGAGGAAATGTTACATGACTTAAGTAAGCAAGAATGCTGTTGACTACGCTATGTAGCGGTCACAACAAACAAGATGATTTCAGACACTTATTCCTGACTCCGTCTCAAGAGCAGGAAGTGAGACTATTCTGTTATCAGCAGTCCTCTCCCATTGTTTCAATTCCATATATGGACTGTCTAATGGGACTACTGAAACTGCTGTTTCTATTCATACGTAGAGACTCTTATCCTGAGTAGTCCTATGGTGTCACCACTCAGTGTCCTTGTTCAGTCCTACACTCCAATAGGATTCCTGCCATGACTCTAATGAAATCCTTCCAGTTAAGCTGAACCATCTTATTGAGTTTGTGAGCCCTTACACCATAAAATAATTTGTTAATTGGCTGATGCATTTCCTGATCCAGTCCTCCACTCCCTGATGTCTTGTGTCCCTGTTTCACATCTTATGGCAAGGATTAAAATTTATTTCAAGGATTAAAATACTTGAGGCTGGAATCATGCTCTCTGTCTGCTTTGTGTTCTAAGCTCATTCCATCTGGACCCAAAGATAAAATTATTTTATTGATAATACTCTGCAAAATATTCACAGGATAGTAAGGCATAAATCAGCATGACTGAACACTGCAGTAAAAAATAGTAGTCATAGGAGAGGCCTAAAATGAGACATATTGCTGATTTACTATAGAGGATAAATCTTATGCATTAGCTTGATATTTGCTCTGTGCAAAAATAGGCTACATTAGCTCAATATTCATTTTTCTTAGCACTTTCAATTTTGTTTTCCATTTTCATGAATATAAAAAGTCCCCCCCAAACACATTCCCTGCACACAAATTTGAAACACAAGAAACAAATTTATAATGTAATGGGCTGGAGCAGTTAAGCAGCACAGATCTATTCAGAGACACAGAATAACTTTAGAAATATCTGCCATAGGAAGGAAGTTGGAAAGGCGCAGCATGACAAGAAAAATGCAGTGATTTTAGAAGGAATGTGTTAAATAGAGATTTTCAGCAACCCATTCACCATTTTATGCAGATGTTCTGATCACATTCTCATAAAGTGCAGTTACATCATTAGGTGTATGTCCTGAGCAGCATCACCAGGCAAAACAAAGACTTAATTAAAAATGCAAATGCTGAAAGTCAGCTCACAGTACAACACTGATGGCCAGCATTAAGCTCTTTACTGCCTTGTTCATGTTACTGAGCTCATGTCACATATTAGCATAGCCCTTGGCTGAGACTGCATCCCCTTGGACCCCTTTTCAAAGAGAAACTGAAAGACACAGGAACAAGGAAATCTGTCTTATGCACCAGCTCTGATGTATCAGTATTAACAGAGAATGTAATTATGGTACTGGGCCAGTAATCACTAAAATTACTGCAGAACCAACTGTATAGTAAATGTATGAAACACACACTTTTTGGGTGTATACATTCAAAAACTTTAATGAGAATTCAGAAAACAATCCCTATTTTGCAGTTTTCACTTCCAAATATTATCATATAAAACCACATATTACGGGCTAGTTTTAGGAAAATGCTTGATGGTTTTCTCTGTGGAGTTCATTTAATTACGTTGCCTTTACTTGCAAAAGAGAAAAAAAAGTAGAATGGTATAAATAAAAGAAGCCTGTTATTTATGACCTGTGTCAGGACCTGTCTTCTCACCTCAGTGAGACATACCTTCGCTTTCCGACATCTTCAAAGCTAATTTCCTCGCAAATATCACATCACAAAAAATGTCTTAAAACTGTTCTCTCCCTTTAGTGTTTTATATAAAAAAGGGGAAGTAGTTTTCTCTGATGTGTATCCCAGTGTTTTGTACTGTCTCCCCATTTAGGTTTTTAAGCTCCTTAGGACTCGAATTACTTCCTTTTTTCTGTGTTGCTAATGATGACCATGCTGTGGGAGCTTTGTACATGTTAGTGATAGCATAGACCAATTATTTTGATATGCATGACTAGTTAATGAGAAAACATTAGTCAAAATGACTATAAACTTGATCCTGAAATCTCTAATCAGTCAAAACACCCATTATCATCTCTATGACTGTTTAAGTGAATAAAATCTGAATAGGGATATTAGTAGCGAACCTACTGTTTTCATTTGAACTGCATTTTCATATAGATTATAATGATTACTGAGTGTTTCCTATAATCACCTATTTAAAACAGGACACAGCTACAGGAAATGTTTCAACAGATTGAAAACTACATTAAGCTAGCATTGTTTCAGATTCCATTATATTTACATTTAGACTAGCTGTAATTTGTAAAATGTAGACTGACTGTCATAGACCTCAGACTATTTTAGTAATCTGCACCCACATAATGAAAAATGCACATTTGGAAATGAACAAAAAAAAAGTGTTCTTCCAACTGTGTTCACTTTAAGGGCTTTGCTTGATTCAACACAGTAGAAGGAAAAACATCTGAAGTATAAACCCAGAAGGCTCAAACTAGTGAAAATTTCCACATACCTCTAAGTTAAAAAAAAAAAAAAAAAGTGTGGAGGTCGCACTTCTGCACCCGAAAAGAGACATTACTTACAAGATCCCAATTACTTTGCAAAAATACAACTGGCACGTTCTAACTTTAAACTTTTGTTCTTTACCCAGTCTTTGCCTCCAAAGATTTCACAGAGCACATAGCTTTCCTCCCCAGACCCATGCATATGGATGCACACTTTATAAAACTTTCCTACCTGTTCTAGATTATACCTATTCTTTATAATGCCTACCTAATTTAGAACATGAAAATGGTATTTTTTTAACAGCTAGAACATTCATCTAAACTGGTTGTGCTATATTCTGTGAGAAAAATTGACACTTTCATGGTTTGGTTTGGTTTGGTTTGATTTGATTCATCTGAAAGTAGAGATAAAAAGATAGAAACATGTCAGATAAATTGTGTCTAAAGGAGTTTGTTTCTCTGTTTTGTGGGGACTTAGAACCCCAAGGTGTGGTAGGAATATCTACTTTGCAAACCACTAAAATTAGGGAAGATGACCCCCACTTGGTGACACTGTGCATAGGAACTCATGACAAAGACCTGCAGTGTTTTGAAAGATGAATAACAATATGAAACAGACCAAACCTGAAAAAATAACCAAAACCAACAAACAAACCACAATTCTTTTTCTTAAGATTCAAATATGATTTGCAGAATGTGTATGGATCTCAGGTAATTAAAGTACATGGAAGACACAGCTTTTTAGAAAAAAGAAATGGACTTGTTGGTGTCACAAAGACAAAAAATGTAGGAAGAGTTGAAATTTGGCTGAAGAGGGTGTAGCACCTGTGTAAGAGGTGGAGTATTGGAAGTTACTTGACAAAGAAAATGGGACACATTTATCTTTTTAATGTCTTTTCAGTGAAAAATTTTGTGTGAGAAAAACAGCTCGGAGAGCTCTATGAATTAAAGAAATGTGAAAAGCACAGAATTTGATCTATCTTAAATTCCTGGAACTCAGGATGGGTAGGAAAAATGTATATTAGGTTTTCTTTTCCAATCATTACCATGAAAGAATCATCTACTTCTGTTTTCCTAGCCACAGTGTCATTTACCTTCACTTTCTTTTGTATTTTACCTAAATCTTCATTATCTTGTTACCTAGCTAACCTCTGTAATTACCTTTTCCCTGTCTCATCCCCTTTCCTGACCTCTACATAAGCTTCACCTTTCTCTTCCTTCTCACAATATATCTCTCTCTCCTTCAGCTTGCTCTCTGATTTTCAAACAAAGGAGCAAAATTCACCATTAATGCTAGAATAGTTCAAATTAACAATAAGGAGTGAAGGAATCAAAAAGACAAAAAACCCCAATTGTGATGATTGTGCCAGACAGCAAAACATGGAATAAAAAAAAGAGAAAACCCAGAAATTTCATGAAACTGCTGAAAGCTTGTCAAATAATACATGGGAGAAAAACAGTAATAGAACAGCAAAGTGTTCAAGGCTTAAGGGTACCAAAAGGTCTCCCTGAAAATGTACTTCTTGTGCGTGAGGAAACGACTATATCCCCCACAAAGCCCCACCCTGAACTGGCTTTTACATCACTGAAGGGACAAAGTGTGACCTGTGGGGATGACAACTGGCTAGAACTGGTTTATTTGCAGCTGAAGGCAGTGACTCCTGGATTTAAGCCTAAGCACGTGAAGGGAAGGGAAAGGAAGCTGCTCCAGAAGTTTATGTGTGAGTGGCACAGTTCATGTGGGGCAGGCTTCAGTATGAGCAGCAGATCCAGTCGAGCACAGTTTCAGCAAATAAACTAAGAAATGTTAAAAAATTTAACCAGTGGTCTTCAAGAAAGTCCATAAGAACAAAGCTGGTCCCAGGTCAGGCAAAAAAAAAAAAAACCAAAAAAAAAAAAACCAAAAAAACCCAAGATATAAATCCAGATACAGCATACTTAAAAACAGAGCTGAGGGTAAGGACCTGAGCTGAAATGAAAATCTTGGCCAGTGGGCCCACTGAGGATGTGTGAGGTGAAAACCTCTGACAAGGCTTCTGGGAGCCCTTTCTCACACAGCTCTTTTCATAAAAGTCTAATCCACGGTTACACAGCTGCCCATTTCACAGCTGGCCTTTCACACAACTAGCGAAATACCCAAGGAGGGAGGGAGGTTGAAAAGTCAAAATAATGGCTACTCCTATTGAGCTGATTCTCTGCATTAGCTTTCTAATTACTTCCAGTGTTCCAAACCCCCGACTCTACTCAATTAATGTTGTCCAGATATAGGCAAGCTAACATATCAATAGAAATTACAACTACGAAAGGCTGGAATCCAGCAGCAACAGTACTGCTGCAAGCTTTCTTACTGAGTCTGCTACCCTAATACAAAGTATTCTGGAAAGGTTTGTTTTTCAGAGCACCTAAGGAATACATAAAGAGGTAGCAAGGCTTACGGAAGATAATTTATTCAAGGTTCTAAAACTTTGTCCTTGGAAGTGGTCAAGGCCTTCTTGGATGGGGCTTTGACCAAACTGGCTTAGTGAAAGCTGTGTCACTGCCCATGGAAGCAGATTAGAACTAGATGATCTCTAATGTCCCTTCCAAGCCAAATAATTCAATGGTTCTATGATTAAAAAAACCTTTCTTACCAGTTTTTTACAGAAATTATTGTAACTGAATGAAAAGCAAAATTGTGTTCAAATACGTAGTTAAGACACAGGAAATAAAGTTCAGGAATAAATTATCAATTTTCTCAGTACAGTCCTAAAAGAAAATTGTTCTAGGACTTGGGTATTCACCATGAGAAAAAGATAAATGAACATTAAAGTGACAAACTTTGCTGGTGATATGATTTTTTTCAGGATAGTAAAAATAGAGGCCAACCAGAAGAAACACATTGGAGTCTGCAGGATGCTGAATGAGTAATAGTAAAATGAAAAATTAAATTCATTGTAGATAAATATGAGGTGATGTTCATAGGAAAAATAATTTTACCCAAGCAGTGATGGTCTTGACTAGTTATTACCACACAAAAACAGGATCTTGGGGCTATAATAGCTAGTTCTATGAAAATGTCATATCAATGCTCAGTAGCAATCAAAAAAGTAAATTGAATGCTAGGAATTAGTAAGAGAGGAATAGAGAAAGAAAAAATCCCAACCAAACAAAAACCAACAAAACAGAAAAAACACCCCAGAAAACAGTGTTTTACAAAAGCTGTAAAAATCCACTATGTGCTCCATTTTCAGTAGCCTGTGTGATTCTACCTTTTCTTTGCATTCATAAATTCCACAAATCCATCTTTCACAGGACTGTCCATTAATGTACTAAATAACTTGCCAGTGCTTTTATTCTAACATTTCAGTGTGTCACAAAATGTTGCACAATAACAGTGTACCACAGAAACTGTCTTTTTGAATGACCTCTAGTATTTCTTTTCATTCTCAATGCCCTGAATGTCAGGCTACTCACTCTGAAGCTCCCACAGAACTAGAACTTGAATGACAATTTACTTCTCTTAGAAATGAAAGAGATATGGAAAATGGCTCAGGAAAGATGTATCTATAACTCAGTTGATGCAATGTTTTTCAATACAGACATAAAATACCAGTACCAGTACTTTTAAAATTGAACTGTTTAGTTTCTGAAACGTGCTATTTAATGACATGAGTAACTTATTACTTCAGTAAAAGTAATATTTTGAGGAGGTTCCTTAGTTGGTTTTACAAGTGAAAAGACATATATTGACAATCCTCTTCTTAAAGACTTGTCCAGAAAATATGGAAAAGATTGTGTGAAAATGTCACTTTAACATGCTCTGTTACCTCACCACATGGCATGGTCATTGCATCACTTTTATATAATGTAATACCTGGACTATATTGTAAAGAGTATCAGGGAATTTTCAGAAAAAGCTCAGCTTAGAATTTCACATACTCTGTTCAATATGCTCTAAACTGGAATGCTGGATATGCAGCAACAGCCTTTTGCACTTAGAAGACAGCTTTGAAAATACAAATCTAATTTGAGAGGTTTCTTTAACTCTTTAAACCATTGAGCAAAAAGGTTTGGGAAGAAGGGAGACAGTTTTTCCAGGCTATTATAACCAGCCTAGGTATTTAAGCCATGGGCAGCAATCAGCAGCTCTTTAAAGCAATTCGGTTGTGACACATGCCAAGAGCTAACTTCCTCCTGTTGAGGAAGGAAATTACAGAACAAAGTATCTCAGGAAAAGAAGGAAAGACAAAGAGAAAGAGTGCACTCCAAGCTCAGAGCTTGAACCTCAAAGCTCCTCTAGCTCTGCATTAACTAACAGAATTCCCCATCCACAGATTAACTGAAAGGCAGCAAGATTCATTGCATTAAAGTTAAATGTGCAGAAAATGGAATCATAGTAATCCTCTCTGACGTGTTTATATGTACAGTCTGCCGAGCATCTACGTCTGTTACTTGATAAGAAGAATGGAAATAATAGTCTCAGACTTTGAAACAGTGATACCAACTAATCCTATCCTTGCAACCCTTACAGATGCCTCAACACACGTGAAAATTCCTCACAGAGAGGTGATGGTACCTATGAGATCGTGATGCCCCTTGCTATGCCAAGATACATAGTTCCACATAGGAAAGCTTTAAGCTTCAGCCCATGACCATTCCACACTGCACTTTTGGGGAGACCCTTCAGCCAGATAAACCTGTTGGCTTGATCATCTTCATAAGCCACAGGAAAACACACTTTATTATCCAGAAGGAATCAAATGGCTTCTCTATCAGAATGAATTAGGTTAATGTTTAATTACTCGAAATAACTCAAGATGAAGTTTCTAAGACTCTAAGTAGATATCTGTCACTATAACTTCATTACCCCTTTTTCTGTTAATGCAAATCTATGAGAATTGAGAATGCAGTAATTTGTAGGCCCTGTGAGCCTTGTCAGTAAGAGATATTATCAATATACATATGGTTCATTGACAAATATGTTCTCTGATTCATCAATTATTAGATATTATTTATACTATATGAACAGTGTCTTCAAATGTGACATCTCTGTCCATTTTAGAGACTAGATTACATGGCAATTCTCTGCTCAAGATTAATTTAAACCAAGTCCTGCTATCATTCTTCAATGTGTCAGTTTAGGAAAGCACCCTCTGCCCCACGCTAGCATTCCTTCCATGTGACCTTTAGAGACTCCACTCCTCACCATGGTAAGTACAGCACAGAGCTTTAGCAGCTGCTGATTACCCTACTCCCAATTAGTGTGACACCAAACCAGAGGCTGCCAGCTGAACTCTCAGTTGTTCCCTGGGGTGCCACACCAATCAATTAAGCAAATTGATTTTGTAGAATGGTTTTGCTGAAGTTAAAGAGAAATGCTTAAAGACTATTTTGTACACTCATCTTGAGATGTACTTTGTACCTCTTAATCTCTGCAAAAGCCTGTCCCCCTTGTACCATCTCATATTAACCTAAGAGAGCTGGTTTTGGTTTTTTTTGTTTTGGTTTTTTTCCCTTCTGTACAATGCTTTTCACAGTTTGACAAAGGTATGTGCTGGAGGGGTTCTCCTTTCTAGTGTTGAGTTCCCAACTCACACTATAAAGTAGAAGATGTTCCTGCAGACTCTAAAGAGACAAGATTTCATCCCAATGCCTCCTTACTTCCTTCATCAGTAATCTTTTGATCTCTAGTCGATTCTCTTAAAAAATTATGATAATCTAGGAAATAATCAAGATATTATATTTATGTCTCCAGTACCTAATGCAGATTCCTGTTCTACTATGTATTTGTGCAGGAGGTAATCAATCCTGCAGTTCTACCATATTTATAGTATAAGTCATTTAGCCAGAGAAAGAGATTCCAGAGGGGGCAACAGGAGAACAGGGATAGAAAAAGGAAATATGGAAGAGACTGCACAGAAAAGAAGAATGATAGCTATTTTTAGATATGGCAATGTTTCATTAAGATGTTTTATTTATCTGCATAATGCTGGTCAAACACAGATCTTTGTGCCTGGATAGCAGATATCAAATATGTTTGTTCACATTTATACTGCTAGATTTTGTGTACCTGAAAAATTTCTATTACAGATCAGGAGACAAAATGTTGAGGACTTGTAACATTTCTGTTTGAAACAGATTTTTTGGCATCTCCATCCTAAATGCTTCATAATGGTTAGAGTTATAAAGAAGATATTGCTCAAGATGAGTTAAATATTAGCTCAGCTATGGCCATTGCTATGTAGCTAACGAGTTAAAAATTACTGTAACAATGTTACGGGGTTTAGAAACCAGGATAAGATGATATATAGCCATTCACCACATTTTGGATATCAGGAGTGACAAAAAATACAATATCCATAATCGCTAATCTGCACTAAATCATGAAATTAGATCTTAACCGTTCACACCTGAAGACAGTGGAAATTTGCTATTTATTGCATAAACACAACATTCTTTTGAAGAGAACTAAAATTTGCTTTGGGGAAAGTGCCTCATAATGTTACTCATGACCTTCACCTGGACATATCTCCAGCACAGACTTCCTTTAAAATACTACTGATGTTTGATTCATCAACTCCAAAAATAATTAGCGGAGACTAATTATTAGGGAACAGTTGAAGTAGGTAAAAATTCAGTTGCCAAGTGATACACCTTTAAATCACAAACCAACTGTTGCCAGCTAGAGTTTTCTTCCAGTAGTATCTGTTGAGTATTTATTGTGTGGAAAAGCTAAAGAGCAAACTGTGGTGGACAAAAAGAGGTACTGTGGCTCCCAGTACTTTAGTTGCTCAAATGAACTTTTGATCTTTTTTGCAATTTTGGTTTAACCACCTTCAAAGCAGAAAGGCAATAAAATAATGTCAACCAGCACTGAAACCCAGGATACTGTGGCTTATAATAAAATCCTTGACAACTTGTGCAGTGTTGCATGAAGCTGGACATCAACAAGTATGGTATATGGTGAACAGGTTCAACTTGGAGCATGATGTCCTTCTGTTCCCTCTGCCCTGTGTCTGAAGATCCCATCTCCACATCAATATATTTTCTTTCTTTTTCTCTATTCCTGGTCTTTTGGCAGGTAAATGCCAGGACCCATAGAACTGCCTATTGCACCAATAGGGCATTGTGGAAATTTGGAAAGAGACTGATGATGCTCAGCAAACATGTTTTTTAAGCACCCGTGGGGCATTTTGCTCCAGGATGCAGCTGTCACCCTTGATATTTCAATCTGTGTTTTGCTGAGTGGGAGGAGAGTTAAAATACAAACATAACTATATATGTATATGGATGTATATCTATGTATGCATGTATATATGTGTATATATGTATATATATGTATATATATATATGTATCTCTACCACATGGGCTCACATTTTAAGTGGAGATGCAGTTGCAGATAGTCTATTCCAGAAATGCAGAAAACATTACAGGCAGATAGACTGTCAAAACTAAATCTGAAGAATTCATTGCAAATACCAGTTATGGCAGCAGTTGATTGTAAGTGCTAATATATTAATAATATATAACTGAAAATATATTATATATTCAGAGAATCTGTCATGTTCTCAT
Source organism: Entomyzon cyanotis (assembly GCA_024500445.1). Lineage (NCBI taxonomy): Eukaryota > Metazoa > Chordata > Aves > Passeriformes > Meliphagidae > Entomyzon > Entomyzon cyanotis. The sequence goes on along the minus strand of JAKEPQ010001015.1, from coordinate 1,352,929 downwards.
GATAAGACCTAAGACTGAATACTCACAGAGGTGTCAACAGTACAGACAGGCTTGTAAGATACAGTTTCAGGTATATCAGTGCATATAAATAATCATCTTTTTTTGAACTAGAACTAGAATTTGAAAATGGTATTTTGAATCTTAACATTAAATAGGAATTTCCAGATCCTGGATACCTCTCTAAGAAAACTGATTCTGAGGCAGTAGTTCATAAAAAAATTGGTGCCACAGTACATGTAATCCAGCTGAGAAATATTCCAAGACAGTTTCACTTGCAGGCCACTATAGCATTCTGTCTCATATGTGAAAGGCAGATCAAGGAAAACATTTTCTTAATTTATTTTCCTTTCAGTTTGATGATGTGATCACAAATCCTGTAATACTGTCTAGGTCAAACTTTCTGTCCAGTACTAATAGATCTCATAGAATACCAGCATCACCGAAACTTATAGAAAATATTTATTAATTACAAAAGATGATAAATGTTGCTAAATACGCATCTTTTCTGCTGTTCCAACTGAATAAAATCTTAATTGCTGGGCACAATGTAGGCAGTGCTGCTTCCTGACCAATGTGTAAGGAGGAACAAGGTTTAAGGAAAAGTTCAATGTGCCTCAGAGTAGGAGGAAAGCAACCCTTCACTGGAGGGTATTTGGAAATCCACATTAGCTGGTAGAGAATTCCAGTTTCTATGGTTAGATATTCTCTGAAAGAAAGAAAGAAGCAGACAAACACAAAGACAAAAGAACAGAGACACAAAGGATGAATAAAACCAACTGAAATCCTAGCTTGGCAATCTGTGAAGTGTGAATGGACATGATGGCCACCACTTTGGCACCTCTAACAATGGTCACTCAGGTAGCAGTGAAAATATGAAATCTTCACCAAAACAATTCTGATGGGACAATCCTAAAGACTTTTGGCTCAGCAATTCAGAAGCATGCACTGACTTTATTTCCTCTTTTCTGTGAATATGAACTTAATTTCCTTAAAGAAAACCTCTATTCCTTAATAGAACTTAATTTCCTTAAAGAAAACCCAAAACAAAACAAACCCACAAATAGAGAACCTGTCTTCCCCACTCAGATACAACGATCTTTTTCTTAAACAGAAATTCAAATTTAATCCCACTGAAATTATTTGTATTTATAAGGAGAAAGCAGGATGTGTTTTGCACAGCTATTTTTTTACCTTCTACTATCAACAGAATTTCTTAATCTCTTCCATGTAATTACTTTATGTAGATCAAGCCTTTTTAATAGGTCTTTGCTATGTGCACAGAGGTCCCAACGACATTAGTGAAGGCTGAGCACATGACTTGAGTGCAGACTATGATTCCTGTCATTTCAAGTGGTAAGAGCTCATAACAGAGACCATGTAGTGCAAGCACTAAGCTGCACAGAGGCAGCAACTACTGTTTTTTTAATGAACTATAAGCATTCTAGAATACCATGGGATAAAGCCCTGGAGGAAAGAGGGGAACAAGAAAACTGGTTAATATTCAAGGATCCAAGATTAGGAGTGATGCATCCCAACACAGGGAAGTCAGGAAGCCTACATGGATGAATATGGAGCTCTTGGACAAACTGAAACATAAAATGGAAGCCTATAAAGGGTGGAAGCAAGGACAGACAGGCTTGGAGGAATACACAGTGGTTGTCCAAGCAGACAGAGATCAGGTCACAAAAACTAAAGCCTTGATAGAATCAAATGCATTCAGGAACACCAATAGCAATAGAACAGCTCCTATAGGTAGGTCAATGACAAAAAGAAGATGAGGGAAAATCTGGACCTGCTCAAAAAAGAAATGGGAGAACTGGTTACTTAGAATATGGAGAAGACTGAGGTACTCAGTGACCTTTTCATATCAGTCTTCACCAGCAAGTGCTCCAGCCACACCACCCAAGTGGCAGAAGGCAAAGCCAGAGATAGGTAGAATGAAGAAACATCCCAGGGGATACCAGTGACAAGTGGTGTTCCTTAGGGGTCACCTTTGTTGGCGACATGGACGGTGATGCAGCGCTGTAGTGCAGTCGAGACACTAATGGGAAGGGATGCCATCCAGAGGCACCTTGACACACTTGAGAGATGGGCCAGTGCAAACCTCACAAAGTTCAACAAGGCCAAGTGTAAGGTCCTGCACATGGGTCAGGGTAATCCTACACACAAGTACAGGCTGGGCATAGAACAGGTTGAGAACAGCCCTGCTGAGAAGCACTTGGGGGTGTTGGTGAATGAGAAGATGACCTGCAGTGTGTGCTCGCAGCCCAGAAAGCTGATAGTATGCTAGGCTGCATCAAAAGAACCATGACCAGCAGGTCAAGGGAGGTGATTCTCCTCCTCTATTCTCATGAGACACCACCTGGAGTCCTACATCCAGTTCTGGGGTCCCCGACAAAAGGATGTGGACATGTCGGAGCAGATCCAGAAGGCCATGAAGATGACCAGAGGTCTGGATCACCTCTCCTATAAAGACAAGCTGAGAGAGTTGAGGTTGTTCTGCCCAGAGAGGGGAAAGCTCTGGGAGCAGTATTCCCATACCTAAAGGGGACTACAAGAAAGTCGGAGAGGACGTTTTTGCAAGGGCATGCAGTGATAGAACAAGGGAGAATGGCTTTAAAATAACAGACGGTAGGTTTAGATTGGATACAAGAAAGAAATTCTGTACTGTGAAGGTGTGAGGCACTGGAATATGTTGCCCAGAGAAGTTGTGAATGCCCCATCCCTGTCAGGTTGGATGCACCAGTGAAAGGTGTCCCTGCCTATAGCAGAGGGGTTGGAACTAGATGATCTTTAAAGTCCCTCCCAACTCAAATCATTCTATGATTTTCTGATTTGTACTTCTGCTTCATAGTTGGACTCTTCCTGCTAAAAAAGAATCACCCCAAAACTCTATTATCATGTTTTAATGTGTAAGAGAAGTTTCCTAAGTGTGACTTTCCTATTTTTTCTAGTAGCATCAGTAATAAATTCATATCAACAATTATTCTAGAAAACATAAAATGTTTGTTTAATAAATACAGAACACTTTCTCTCTACAAATGCCGCCTCCAGCTTGTGGTATAAAGATGCAAGTGATGCACTTGCAGAAGAAAGTCCATTCATGTTGTGCCCCATAAACAATCAAAGTACATTGTAAGAACACAACTCTGTTCCACACCACCCCTTGACACAGGGGAGTCAGCAAATGCTACTCCTCAATTAACATGGAAGGGATTTTAAAAACAATAATGTAATTAGATACGTTCATGAGAGATAATTACGTCATGTAAAGATAAGCATTCCCGGAAGAGCTTTAGCCTCTATTAGAAAAGAACATTTTTTACGTTTTTTCCTCTGAAATTAATTTCACAGGCATGCAAGGTATGATGGTAAAATGTGGGGAAATGGCACCATTCTCATCAGTGTTAAAAGCATATGATATGAATGAGGTCTCCAGCATGGCACTGGCTGCAATAAATTATCAAGTGTACATTCTGTTTTCTGAAATGGGCTCAATTTATCATTTTATTGAAAAGGTTCCATTATGCTAATGTCTTATAAAATCACTTTCTGCTGTTGCTAGAAGGTGAAGAGGGGATATCAATTTTTATATATAGAACTTGGAAGTATTGCAGCAGTGAATTGTCAAGGGTTAATAACCCTGACAGAAGATAAAATACACATAAGAGCAAACTTCCAAGGACTTTGTAATGACAAATTTTCATAACCCTATGGGAAGCAGAATAGTTTTCTTAAGCTTAACTCTCTTAAAAGAAATGTTGACGAAATTAGCAATAGTTAATTGTAAGGCTCAAAACTCTTCCCCTCTTCTCCAATTAACCCTTGAATTGACACTGGAGACTGTTTTTTTCCAATGAAGGTCAGATTAGAAAATACCATTATCATCCTTGTCACCTTGCCCAGATAACAGACATGAACAATAATTAGGCAGGGGTACATGGGTAATTATTTGAAAAGGGGAATGCTCCTTCTCTAAATAAAATTTTCTATAACAAGAATTTTTTATTCTTTGGAAGTATTGTATACAAAACAGGAAAGTATTAAAAATAGAGAACTAGATTTAGATAGACAATTGGTTTGATCTCACATAATAGCAATTCTTTTGTGATTTGTATCCAAAAAACCTCTTTTTCGCTGTGCATCAAAAAAACAGAGTACTGTTTCTGAAACATTATGCTATTTTTAACAGGAAGCATTTTCTTAAAGGCATGCCTTCCCTAGCTCTAAACATACTCATAAAGCATAATCCAAGGAAGTACAGCATCAAGAGGGATAATTTAATATATACTGACATTAACAAGCTGCCCAGGGAAGGGGTTGAGTCACCATTCCTGGAGTTATTTACAATTCATATGTGGCAGTTAGGGACATAGTTTAGTGGTGGACTAGGTAGTGCTGTGTTAACCTTTGGACTCAATGACCTTAAGATCTCTTCCAACCTAAACAATTCCATTATTTTATGATTGCAATGTACTTTAGCAGTCGAAAATAAGTGGAGCTGGAGCACTCTAACCATTATCTCAATGGATCATCAATAAACACCCCTCTGAATCTCACAGATTCAAACATGAATCACAATGCAACAATTTCTGTCATGCAACATTTACCAAACAGCTTGGAAACCTAAGGTTTTTGAAAAATTCTCATTCAATACATAGGAAATATTTAGTGAGATTGATTTAAAATTAAACCCCATCTCTCTTTACCATATGGAAATGTTATTGTTGTAGTCCTCTATTAACACTCATGGATTTTTAGACCTGAGATGCACATACTTAAAAGATGGTTACTTCTGAAAAACATGTTCTAACAGCATGACAAATTAGTCAGGCATGATGCGTAAGAGTTTTTCATTAAGTATGTGAGCAATGTGACTACCAAAGGAATAAAGAGGTGTGTAGTTGCACACATCTTTGTGTCAGGTGGCATCCAAGTGACAAAAGGTTGTAAAAAAACCAAAACAAGCATGAGGGATTGCAAGTGGGCAGAACATCTTCCAAGTATGGAACAACCATGAAAGGTAGCTGGCAAAACAAAAAACAATGGAAGCAGTGAAGAGCACAAAGGAGATTCAGGACAGGACAAGTAGTATAAAAATATCAAATAAAAAAGGAAAAATTGAGAGGAAGTACTTTAGTTCCAGTTTCTCTTTTCAAAGAGTTCTCGGGCCTGATGAACTCAATTTTTGTGGCTAAAACACATCAATGCAACAGACGTGGCATCAGGTTATGTTATTGTACATTGACAGCAAGTTTAAGATAAAAGATCTAACAGTGAGAGTCTAAAAGTTTTATGTATGGAATGAATGCATAGTGATAACAATTAACAATGTGCAGGACCTAACCACTAGCATAGAGAGAGCTGCCAATGCAGATATTTTGTAAAGATTTGTTTTGAACTTTAAAACAGAATTGTACATACAGTAAATTTACACAGTGTGTAATAAAGACAAAGGCAGCATTGCTTCCCAGAAATTATTTGCCAAAATCAGAACTAATACATTATTTCTGTATTTCTGAAAAAGTTGAATTAATACCTTCTCTTTTCTTGGTGTAGATTGATCCTCAAATTAGTATTGCATTTAATACTTAAAAGTTTGTAAAATTATGTATTATAAAAAATCTGAATCAAATATATGATAAATCACAATGTGATGCATGATGAATTTTCATTTAAATTAGAAGTAGTTTAATCCTAATACAAAGGTAAACTGTCAGGGCACCAAATCCAAAAATAAATAGTAACCTAACTAGTTACTTGAATATATCTACTGAAAGAATAAATTGGTTGCACATTAAGAAATTCACTACTTTTTCTTGTACAGCAATATGAATCTTATTCAAATGAATGTCTGTGAAAGAGGACTATCATAAGAATCATGTAACCACCAGGAAATGCTGCATTAGTATTTCAAGAAATTTAAGAAAGGTCAGGGTAAGCACTCTGGTAATTTGTTTTTGAAACAAAATTTTGATAACTCTAGAAAAAAAGACTTAATTACTAAACGTAAATTGCACAGAATATTGATTTTCCTTCTCCAAACTACTGATTTACAAGACCATGGACCGAAGGTATATTTAATTAATTAATGCATGCTATAATTAATCCCCAATTATTTGTACAGATGCCAAAGGAAAAAGATCTCTATTCTGATTGATTTCCTTTGAAAATAAATGCAGTTAAATGACACAAGAGAAATTTTAGGAATAATTTTTTCTATCTTTTAAGGGAATAGTAAAATTTTAGATATTTGGATTTGTAACACAGAAAAGCAATATTAGGTCATGGGAAAATAAGTTCATTGTTGTCTCAGTTTTGTCTGGTGCAGTTGCAGAACACTTACAGAGCTTCATGTTTCTGAGTGAAAATAAAAATATTCCTTCCACACTGGAAGCCATTTTGAAGGGATAAGTGTCCATGTTTTGATGGAATTCTCAAAAAGGGATAAGAAATAACTGCAGTTGTTCTCAGCTTGGAAATGGGTAGGGGTACTGAGCCTAACACCACATACAAATGGGGAGGTAGATGTACACCAGAACACTGCCCAACCTGGATCTAAGTTGAGATAATAAGCTCTATAAAAACATGCAGTAATTTTACAATACTTGGAGAGTTTAGACTATTCATTAACTTCAAACAGGCTTAACACCAGAATTCTTATCCTTTTGGGCTTGAGTAAAAGCATTATAATAAAGTGTAATATCAATTACAGAGCACAGGAATTTTTAACAATCACCAGAATACTATTCAAAACCTATTGGTACAGTGTCAGCAATTTCCATGGTTAAACTGATATGGGTTTTTTATCCACCAGGGCTTCTCTCAGAAGTATGCACATTTCTGACTACCCAAACCCTAAACTGAGGCTTTCCCTTCTAAGTGTTTCTTACTGTCTCTCATGTATCAGACTCTTTACATAAAGTCCATCACTTTATGCATCACTGACAATACCGAGGTTTTGGTAATGACAATTTAATTTGCCATTACTGACACTTGTGTTATTTGGAAACACAAGAAGTTTTAACATATATTAAATCATGGTAAAGCAGTTTCTAACTGGATGGAAAACAATCAATCCCCTCTTTTTGCTAAAATTTACAACTTGATACACTGAAGTCAGTATATACCAGTACTTGGTTTACTCTTCTGTGGAAACAGGAGCATGGAAAGATAAGGAAACAGGGGTGCCTTGCATGAAGCATTTATAAAAGACTACCTAAAGAACATCAGGATTTTTTGGAACTGACCAGATGAATATTATTTAGAAGTTGAAAATAAAAAAACCTAAAAAATGATGACCACATCTAGTTGATTCAGACAAAATAATAAATCAGCTGATAATGGATTAACCTGAGAGTTAAATAAGTAACAAAATTCATATCAGCCTACAGAAACCAGATGCTGTTGAACAAACTTTTTTTTCATATTACAAATTTGCTTGACATCACTCACACATTTAAAAAGGGGGATACAATGAGATTCTGCAGTCTGACTTCCTGCCTAGCACCATCCATACTGCTTCTAGGTTGAAGTCCAATGTTCATGCTTCAGAAAAAAATGTCCTATATATTTTTTTAAATGGAAAAATATGGAGAATTCTTATAAGCCAGGATAATTTACATTGGTGATTAATTTCCTAGAAAGTCAAAATGCATGTGTGATGTTTATATTTGCTGGTTTGCACTTTCTAGGCAATGAGATCTAAAATCTTAAAATAAACTGATGAGATCTAAGACACACATAATCAAGTTTCCACTCCTGCAGATAGCAAAACAAATACAAACCAATCATGACCTGCACTTTTGTAGGATTCTCATGACTCTTCTCCTGAACCTTCTAACAGATTAGACATTAAAACAATGTGTTATATATATGAGTTTTATTTATGCAAGTGTGAAAAGCAGAGAAAAATCATGCTCTCCACTCCACTTTGTTTTCTGTTTATACTTCCAAATATTTTACTGGCTTGCTTGGACCTGACATCATGACACATTGTCATTTTCAGCAGATGAGTTATACAAACCCTTATGTTTTACAGATTCATGTTTTTCAAGTAGAAATGAGGGAATCATAGAATTGTTAAGGTTAGAAAAGACCTCTAAGGTCATCTAGTCCAACCATTCTCTCTTCACCTTATACCTTATCTACTAATATGGAACCATCATGGAACAGAGTTTATTTACTTACACTGTGTTTATCAAGCACTTTGTCGCAGATATCGGACAGATGGAAATTAGGAGGGGGTGAGGTAGGATGAAAGTCCTGTGCTAAGAGTTTTTTACATGCCCTGTAGAAATCATGTGATGCTTTGAGAAAAAAGAAATAATAACAAAAACAAACACACCAAAAAAAAAAAAAAAAACCCCAAGCAAAAAAACCAAAAAACCCCCAAACATAAAACCCCCCAACAACAACAAAAAAAGAGAAGAAAAAGCATTTCTACTGCTTTGTCTGCAAAGACAAGAAACCTGGAATTCTTTGATTAAGAGATTATTTGGATCCATTTTTATATTTTTTTCAGCTTGTCAATGACTTTCAAACTTCTTAATTTCTCATAGAGAAATTGTATTTTTAGACTGTAGTCTAAAAACCTAATGCAAGTAAAATACATCTCCAGATGAGTCAGGAGTTGATTTCATAACTCACACTAGAGTGGGGGTGAGCTGGGTTGAGGATGTCCTGTTATACTCTTGTGCAAAGAGCAAATAATGCCCCTTGCCAGGCTATAAGGGCTTTTGTCTCATCAAGTGCAGCAGTTCATACTGCTTAAGTATATGGTTTATATAATAGCAGTACAGCATAAAAAGGGTTGCCTCTCTCTGGTTAGTCAGGTAAAATTTTAAATTTTGGCCTCCAAGCACTCACGTAAATACTTCAAAAATACTATTTTTTCAGTCAAATGCTTCAAAAGCTTCTGGGAGAAGCTCTTGTGATGTGAAAATTTTCACAAACCATTTTTCCTCAGAATTCAAAGGAGGGAAAATAAAACAAAATCAGGGCAGGAACATGGGGTCAGTATCCTGTGGTAACAGATAGAAATAACTTAGGCTTCAGAAAGACATGAAGTCTCAGTGTACACATCTGCAATTATGGATAAGCTGTGTAGCATGTTAGAATAAACAATATTAATTTACTCAAGTAATAAATCTTTTGCCTCCAAATTGTTTGTTTAAATTTGTCATCTACACATAAAAAAAACCTATTATACTTTATTCAACTGTACAGGTTGCTGCTGTAGACTGATCACCACACCCATCCACCTCCTAAAGCAACAGCTTGATAAGTATAATTTCAGCTATCAGTGATAGCACCTGCTCTCTTCAGCCACTCATTCCCACTACTATTAGTCATTGCAGCTGTGGCAAAGGAAATCCTTCCCACAAAGTAAAGTTAATTGCAAAACTGACTTCTGGAATAATATTTTTTTTCCTTGCTGTATTATTTTTAACCAAGACTATTCCTTAACGAGGTGAATTACGTGACCACAAATTAACTCACCCAAAACCCATAAAGAAAATAAAAACGTCCCCCATATCGAACAAACGGGGTGAAGCTGGGCAGACAAAAGGGAAACTTTCAACATTAAAACAAGGAAAGAAGTTTACAGGCCTTTAAAAAGTACTTATAAGTAACATCCTTCCACAAAGAACTATCAGTCATTAGAGTGCCTCTTCTTTTTTCTTATGATAAAAGGTCTTTATAACTTAATCACAGATAAAACTAGTCCACGTATATTACCAATACAGTTTCTCCCTTTAGTTTTCATTCTGATATGAAAATATTTGCTGCAATAGAAAACATCTCTTTGTGGACAAAAATATCACATGAGAAATTTTAAAAGTCCTAATATATGTATAAACTATTCTGCAAAGTCAACCACAGCTATTAAAGCCCTGTACACATCATATACATAGTAAAGAAAAACCCCAAAACCAAAAAGTGGTAATGTTTAAAAGCTCACACTTTTGTGTTGCTTCTGAGAGTAAGCCCAGGCTGAAGCACTGTCCCTAGTTTACCAGATTTAAATCAGCATGTGCCCCTCTTATCTCATTACTTATTCAGATTGGGAGATGTGGATCATTAAGCTGGGTGCTAATTTGCTCCTAAACTGCACTCATTCATCATTAGTTGGCAGTGAGAGGTTGACCAAGTCAGTTGTGGAATACTTCTGTGACCCTCCCATGGATTGTATATTTTCTGCATGAGCTACTTAATAAATTCTCTATAAGTTATTTTAACAGTTTTAGTAGCCCTTTTGTAAAGCCTGATGATTTCTGTGGTCAGATTAGTCACAGAGGTATCTCTGTCATCTTAACAATTTATCTTCTGTGCTCTGGATATATATGTTTGGTATTACCTTCTCCATGGTGCAAAAAAGAGTATTTGTGTACTGTTCTTTATAAAAAGGCATCTCTGATGGACTATTATGATAAATCATAACAGAATCTGGTATTGCACAGAATGATGTATCTTCACTGGGGCAACACAGTTGTCAGCAAGGGTTAGATAGACTCTGAGGAGGGTCCTTCTCTGAGAAGATTCATGTAATTGCTAAGAGATTCTTATATTTACATCTGACTTGAGCTTCTCTGTCCTAACAATTTTAAATATTATAGCAGAACCCATTTTGCATTAACTTGTGTCTCAGATTATTTTTCACAATGAAGATATTCTTAGTAATAATTCGGTGGATGAAAAATTACTAATGTCCATAGTATAAGTCATCACCATCATGTGTTGCACCAGCAAAGCTTTATTAAATCTTAAATCTATGGTAAAATTTTTTTTAACAAAATATGGGGTATGAAAACATCACAACAGATTGGAAATTAAACACATTTGCAAGGCATAAGATGACCAACATTCTAGTTAAGGAAACTTCTATAATTTAAATTTCACAGAGACTATTTTTTGCCTTCTCACAGATCTCTGGGGGTTTTGTCATCTTATCTACTTTGTAAAAATATTAACATAATACAAGTTAGAGACAGGAACAACACAAGAAATCACTCATTTTATCCACAAAGCAAAATTATTTTGCTGCAAGACACATCAGATGCTTATCACCTCCTAATATTGTTGTATTTGTTTAATAAATAAAATAAACCATGTATTTTGGGTTTTTTTCCCTGTGTTACGGAACTATAACTGTTCACCCTAAGAAAGAAAAAGACATGTTTAGAAATGTATATTGAAATGTACTAAGTCACTGAATTACCTGATTTTTCAGAGGGAAGTGAAACATTGCTTTTTCCAGGATCCAGAATAACTGCCAACCCTGCAGAGACTGATGGGAGTATGTTGGTACTGAGATCTATGCGAGTTAGACTTTCAGATTCTCTTTTCAAGGCTTTTGGAACACCTCCAACACAGTTATCTTCTGTCTCCTCCTTGTTCTGACTGTTCTTCTGTGGATTCTGAACAATATGAACAATGCTCTGCTGGGCCACATCACAGTTCTGCAACACAAAACCAAAATCACAATAAATAGTTAATTGTGACATAATGGATAAAATCCCTCTATCTCCAATTTGTTATTTCTTAAATGGTCTCCAGCACATTTTGTGGAGAATTTCAGTGTGCAGTAATGGAGTTTAAAACAAAGTGACAAGTGTAAATTGCTGGAATTAGGATTACTTGCATTGCCAAAGGGGTCACAACACTTACAAGTTCTAAACATTTAACAAAGAAATAGTGGACCAGAGCCAACAGCTCTAAATAAGTCTGGTTTATTGGCACAAAGTAAAAAAACTCCAGAGGGAGCACTACTAAATCAAGCGCTAAGAATATTCAACATTCAAGAGGCACTTGCACAGATAATGCTGAAACACACTCTTCATGTAGCAATTTAGGGTCAAACTTGATGATCATGGAGACTTCATGAACAAGCTACTCCAAAATATTTTTATATGCAGAAACAGGAAAGATGATGCTACTGATAAAGACTGATACTTATTTCTTCTCTGTAATGTAATTTTCAGTCTAAATCTGGTTTTAGATGTAGACTCAGTATGAGTTTCCCATTCTTTCCAAAAGTGACATTTAAGTGTTGACTTTAGATTTAGAGAAAGCCTGTGGAAGATCTCAGAACTGTTGTGGTCTTTCCTAATAAAACAAAACAACTTCTAGCCATTTTAGCCCAAAATGAGACCATTTTATGGTCTCACATATATAGAAGCTTTTCTTCTTTTTCAGTCCTCATCAGAAGTGATTTGTAGAAAATCTTTCCAGGTCTTGTGTCTTAAAAAATAGCAGGGTGAATAAGGATCTTAGGAAAGGTTTATCCATGATAAATCAGGATGTCTTTCACAACTTGTTCAGCATTTTCACAATACGGAACAGAAAAGAAAAATATTACCTCAGAACTAGAAATTACAGAGATTTTAGAAGACCTTCCACGAATGAAGGGCTTTCAAGAAAGGCTTGTATTGATTTTTCCACAACACACCTTGCAAGAAAAATTGTTCTTTATTGGGTGATACCTTTTGGAGACTCACACCTAATTCTCCAGTGTCATGAATGAACCACACACAAACATCAGCCTACAGAGAAAGCAGTTAGTGTATCAATAAATTAATTTTCTAACTCTGCAGTCATTAGGTTGGCCATCTCTGCCATGAAATGTCAAGACAGATTGTTGAAACCATTTGGGAGAAACAGAAAGAGTTCTAAGGCGTTTGTCTCTGTATCTACACAATATTTAAGATTTGTATTTTGTATATGCGATTACTACATGCAATTTTAATTGTAAAGTATTACTTTACATATATTTTAACACTCTTTTTACCCTCATTCTCCCACAGTCTCTTCTACCACTATTTCTATCCTTGTCTCTTTTCTGTTGAGTGGTTTTCCTTAATTCTCACATGTTTCTCAGCACTTCTTCCTCCACACTGTCTTTCTTATGCAATGCAATATAAAGGACAAAAATCTGGCTTTTGTTTTGCTGTAATTGAATTTTTAATAACACACTCTCTCCTTACTGAAGCAGTAATCAGCCAGCAGAGGTTTGTCAGAGCAAGGACACCACAATCTTAATATTCAATCAAAGCAGTTATTAGATTTCAACCTTAAAACATTAGGTTTACATTAAAGGCCTTCTTTTTTTTTTTTTTTTGGTACAGCTTGTTGCCCATAGCATTTTAACAAGATCCATTTAAATAGCTCAATAATTTCATTCATTAACACAATATCCAAAACATGTCTGTCACTCTAAAACTTCTCCAACTTAGAATACCACATAACATTTAAGAATTTAATAATCAAAAAGAAATTAACAAAAGAAATTAATACCTAGGCAAATGAGGAGCTGAGAAGTGATTTGCTCAGTTACAGTGAGAGTTTAAAAAGAGAAATAGGTATATATGTAAAAACCGACAACCTTAAAAACCCCTAATAAACTGTCAATCAGTCATAATTGTTTCAATGATCATCTCTTCTGGCAGTTTTTCTTGCTTAAGATGATGCTTAAGAGTTGCTGTTCTGTCTGTCAATTTTTTCTCACCATCTACTTCCTTCTCAGTTGGTTGGGTTTTTTTTTTTTTTAAAGCTTGCATAAGTTCCTGATTCAGTTCACTGCTTGATGCTCTGGTACAATCACACTGAGGGGATATTGCCTATGAGAGGATAAGAGGGATGGAAAGGGCTGCTTAGACAAAACCAAATTTCCCCGGCAACACCACAAACTTTATCAACCACTCTTGCTTGAACTTGAGTGCTGTACACATTTAGATGCCTGGTTTAAATCAATTGATCTTTTAAAACTATAGGTTCTTTTCCAGTTCTTTTTGGAAGCTGGGGGGTATGTGGTTAGCTTAGAAATGAAGGAAGGGCTGGCAAAAAAGAACTCCATTTTACCTATTATTCTCTCTTCAGCATATCAAGAACTACATACTTTAGAAAAAGATGTAAAATTTGCACTTTGGGCAATTATAGGGATTGCATCAGTTGGTTAGAGCATGGTGCTAATAATGTCAAGGTTGTGGGTTTGATCGCTGCATGGGCCATTCACTTCAGAGTTAGACTCAATGATCCTTGTGGGTCTCCTCAAACTCAGAATATTCTGTGATTCTATATATGACCATAGCAACAGTGTCTTTCTGGTTTTCACTTAATAAAATTTTCATTTTAAAAGGACAGGTGAACATTTTGTATCGGAGCTTTCTTCCAGCTCTTTATCTAAAACAAAAACAAACTTTGAAAGATTGAACAACACTAGTGATGATGAAAGTATAGATAATCGTCTCAGTAAAGCTTAATTAGCAGATCTCAGGATAGTTTTCCAAAAAGAGAAGGTAGGAGAAAGAAACAACATCCTTTGATTAATACCCTGTGTAAATTTGATATGGAAGTCACTGAGGAATAATAAACATGGAATCCCAAATAATGAGTTTTGCAACATTTTTCTGACTATATTTGAATTGAATTTGGCTTGTGTTTAAAGGAGGAAAGTAAGTCTCAACCTTTGCAGAAAAATTAATAAAACAGTACAAGAAGAAAATTAAAAAGGATTGTAATCATATCCTAATTGTGGAGAAGTCTGGATGGGAATATCACCAAGCGTTTCCCAGAATCTGAGTGAATAATACTTTATAGCAGGCTGCATTTTATGGACAATAGATTGGCTAAGTCTGCAGCTTTTTCTTTGAGACATGAGGTAGAATTCTAACTATTTCTGTGACTGTTTAGGTTTTGCCTTAGGTTACTATTGTAAGATACAATTGTTTATGTCAATGTCACTTTTATTTTCTTCACGTATTTGTTTTACGCCTCAGGAAACATTCTTTTGAGAATATCTATTATTAATGATTCTAGAGATATTGTCTTGTCTTATCTGTTGATCCAAATTAAAGCCTGTGTTCCATATTCCAATGGGAAATACTGCAAGTGTATGTAAAGTAGATTATGAAGTATCTTCTTTCACTAGAGCAAAGACAACTGAGAGGATCCAAAACCCAATAATAAGGACTGGATCTTTAGAGAAAATGGGTTTTCTCTAAAGAAACCTGGGAAAATGAATTCATAGCAGAGGAAATTAAAATTAAAACTTTTTTCCATTCCAGCCTTTTGCCTATTTTTTTCTTTTTTTCTGAATTCTCAAGTTGAATTTCTAACGTTGAATCAGCACATCCTGAGTGAACAACACAATATCCTTTGGTGCTGAGAGCTGTGGGCTAACTAGAAGGTCAACTGGGAAGACTGAAATAAATTATGAAGAGGGAAAAGATGACTGTGTTTAAGTAACCCTGAAATCCTCTTGTTAGGCTCTGGGGGACCTCACTGCTGCCTTTCATCACTTAAAGGAGACATAAAAAAAGAAGAGGGACTTTTAACATGGGCAGATAGCGACAGGATGACAGGGAACATTTTTAAACTAAAAGATTAGGTGTCAGGAAGAAATTCTTTACTGAAAGGGTGGTGAGGCACTGGCACAGGCTGCCCAGAAAAGTTGCAGATGCCCCACATCCCTGGAAGTGTTCAAAGCCAGTCTGGCTGGGGCCACCTGATCGAGTAGGTGGTATCGCTGTGAACAGTGAGGGGGTGGCAACTAGATAACCCTTATTGTCCTTTCCAACCCAAACCATTCTGTGATTGACAGATTTCTGTTTGATATCTTCTTGACAACACATTTTGATACTAATATAAATACTGAAAGAAGTGTTCTCAATCTAACAAACAAAAAGCCCATTAGAGAACTCATATTTTCTGAAGTGCAATATACTTTATTTTCAAATGTTTTATTTAAAGAAACACTAGAGCAAAAAATAGTTTGAATCTGAAGTTTTGTATGTTAAAATAAAAAAGCTTGTGGTGTTTTGTCTTGAAAAGGAATCTGAAAAATTTCCATTTCCTGCTAAGCATGACTTGGGAGTTTTAAGGCATTTGGGTATTTTTTTTAAATTGCGTATCAATCACAAAAAGAAATTCTTTACACTCCACTACCTATGATTCAGTTTGAACTTCCAACTTTTATGTTACCTGGAGAGTCACACCTTTACCCATGAATCCCTGGGGCCTATTGTGGATACAATAAGAGTGGAATTGTGTGATTGTCTAATTGCTGCCTATTTAGATCAAGCAGATAATAGACTGCCTGATGCCATTCCCTATGAGATTCACCCCAGGCCAATGCTCAAAAAAAGGTATTTTCTATGAATGATCAACAAAAACTAAAAAGTTGGCTTTCCAGTTAGTTTTTTTCTTAACTGTGCTGCATTTAAGCACTAGACAGAAAAATAAGAGGAACACTTTTGTTTCAGTAATCTGTAGAATGAATTAAATAAAATTTTTCCAGAGTGTGCATAGCACACCACAAGTCTTCAAACCAATAGGACCCATGTAAAAGTGCAGATGAGACACCGATTTTATTAGGAAAATATTTATTCATGGATAATGTAGAGAGGCAATAAAGATGACCTTCTAAACAGAAAAATAGGTATTTGAAGTTCCAAGAAGAGAGAGGAAAAAAAAGCTCACCAAGCCTTACTCTACCGTTGCTGTAACCCTTTCACAAGGACAGAGTCCAGGTCTCAAAAGCAGCAGAGACAGAAAGGAAATCAATTGGAAGAGCAACACTATTTCATCCTCTAATCACAGTGAATACAAAAAAGCAAGACGAAGAAAGTAACACTACGATAATACACTTTATTACATAGGAAGCTAAAGCTGGTATGCCAGTGAATTGGAAAGTAGAGACTACCTAAAATAAAAAATACAGATATATCAATAACATTCTGTTGAGCCACGTTGGTTTAAGAAATTGGAAGCAAGATTTGCAAGAAGACTTAACATCTTTTATTTAACCAGCTAATATAGAAAGAAAAATCAGCTTCTGGGCTTGGAGAATCTTATGCAGGTTATGGCAAGGGGAAACCTTGAAGGGAAAATTAAGCACTGTTAAAATAATGAAGCAAATCAGCACTCTGATCTGATATCACCATCCATTTGTGTGACTACTGTCTGCTCAGTGGCAGTGAACTAAATATTGCTCCACATGGGGCAAGGGAAAAAATCCAGAGCACCACGAGGCCTAAATTACATGGACCACTTAGAAGTTAAATTCCAGCAATCAGAAACTACTTGCTATTTTATGATGCTATGAAATAAATCTATATTTGATTTCAGTTCACCTTTCCAACATTTTCAGAGTTATGCATTACTGTTCTAGTTTAGCATTCAGGATATTGGGGGTGCTAAGCAACACCTAGGAATAGAAGGAAAAATAGATGTATTATTGAAAGCAGCACACATTCAAATAAATGTGATGAAGAGGTAAAAACTCTTCACTTAGCAGAATATTTTTACCCTAATTTTTATAAACATTTCCTATTCAGTTCTTATTGTAGTTTAACTATTGATCTATTAACTCTACCAAAGAAATAAAATAAATTGAAAGATACAAAAAAAGTGCTATGAAAAAGGATTCATTGTGTTCTAAACAAATAAACCCTAGTTATCATTTTGAGGACTACTATTAGAGTCCAGTCCTTTTTCACATGGAGTCACATGGAAAACACAAGGGGTAATGGCTACAAGTTATTCCTGAGGAGATTCCAACTGGAACAAAAGAAGAAAATTTTTCATAATGAGAACAATCAGTCATTGGAATAATCTCCCCAGTGTATTGGGGGTTTCCACAACATTGGATACTTCAAAGATTCGGCTGAACATCGTGTTGGCTCATCTCGTCTAGATTG
Source organism: Entomyzon cyanotis (assembly GCA_024500445.1). Lineage (NCBI taxonomy): Eukaryota > Metazoa > Chordata > Aves > Passeriformes > Meliphagidae > Entomyzon > Entomyzon cyanotis. The sequence continues at coordinate 1,335,230 of JAKEPQ010001015.1, read as the reverse complement.
CGCTTTTGCCAGGACCGATTGAACCAGATGTTCCTCAAGGTCCCTTCCAAACTGATAGCAGACAAATGAAGTTTAGTGGAACCCAGGAAAGGCTCCTGAGTGACAAATCAGGGCCACGCCATATAACCTCCCTTTGAGAAACATTCATGTTCTGCCAAGTTGTCACGATCCTGATTGTGTTTGCCGATTGATAATTCAGGATTACAGCAACCAGTAAGCTTAGCAGTCACACTGGTATATATTGCTATATATTTTCTCTTCCTGTAACACTGAACTTTCTGAGGACACCTGTAAAGTTTTCAGCCCATATGTAAGTGCCACCTGAGAGGAAGAAACTCCATCTACAATTTGTATGGAAAGATAATCCTAAAATTCCTGAGGTATTTCCCTAAAACCATAAATCTTTCTGTTGCTTTGAAATTCCATGCAGAACATGCTTGCTTATTTAGCTTCTAACAAGTACTTTTTATGTAATGCTATACAAAAAGAGTTAACTCAGACACATTCAAACTTAGATTCTATTATTTTCTAGCCAAGAGAACACTGGATGTTGAACAAGAGGAAATAAGTACATACTGTGTGATTTACCACAGTTCCTTCAGCTAATGGTCCCTCTGTGTAGCAAGAAGTCTTGACTAGCATTTACAAAAGTAAAATCCCCTGATTTACAATCAAACACAATAGTTCATATATTACAAAGGTTCTGCTTTGAATGATACTTTTTAAAGAGAAGTAAAAGACTTAGGATTTTATACTGACTGGTCCCTTAATGAGTTAATAATTTGCTGGAAATGGAAATGTATTCAAGTAAGTCTGAATTCCCCCTCTTCCTTCACTTACAAATCACTTTATGCTTCATTTCCATCTTTTTCACATTATAACACAAAAATTTAATGCTAATTTCTAGCTCAGTGGAGGGAATGTAGAGTTAATGCTCAGTTAGGAACTTTGCAGGGTTATTACTTTTTGTACACAATCTAAGACCTTAGCAATGCTATATACATATTTCTAAATGGCATTACTAATAAAATGACACCATTAATATGATAACTTTTCTTGAATGTAGATCTTTTAGCAAAGATTCCAGAAAGATATATTAACCCTTATAAAAAATAAAAATGTTTTATTGGCAACACATGAGACAGTCTGCAGCATTAAAATACCTGCTTTGATTATTGTTATTCCCTTCAAAACTCTGCATAATGATTTGCAAAAGGCACAGAAGGCAGCCAAACTTTTTGATATTATGTTTACAAAGCTATTAGTATCTCCACAGTGACATTAAGAACATATCATGCTGTTATAAAATGGAAGAAAAATAATAGCCTAATGAACACTAAATTAATATAAAACCTTCCTCAGTAAATGAACAACTTTTTCCTTCTTGTACTTTCATATATTGTGCACGAAAAACAACCTATAAACCTGTGATTTATTATAATGCCTGTATAGAAAGCAACAGACCAATGAAAAGCTTATAATGTTACGTTAAAAATGAATACAGTTAAGTTCTCATGGCCATTTGCTTGCCTTCTAAACACAGTTGAGTGCACCTCATTATTATTCCATCTTCCACACTGAACAACCTGATAGAATTTCTACTCTCTAAACATGTTATCTCCAGCTGTAAACATAAAAACAGAAAGCTTATTATTTCCTAGGTATGGATTGTATTTTCCGTTGGTCTAATTTCTTCACAAGCCACACTGAAACAGAACAAGTAACAAGTGTATTCTGTAAAATGCTTGAATGAATTACATTTGGGCACATTTTGGTCGGGGTTAAATGGTGATAAAAGATACTGTGCTCAGAAAAGGTCTCATAAGCGAGCACTGTTCACAGTCTGCAGAGTGCAGCATGGCCTCAGGACTGTGGACTATATGTTAGTTGACTAACATAAGATCTCATTTTGATTTCCTCTTCCCCTTAAATTCTTCTTCAAGAATATTTAGCTCAGCAAGGGAGACACTGCCAATCTGCTCACACTTCTCTGTCTTCACTTAAGGCATACATTAGGCATTAGTGAACATGTGAGGAACAGGCATAAAAGTGGCCTCACACTGACACCTAATAAGTGTCAGGACATTACTGAGACATAAATTCTATTTGAAAAACTGGAGACTCACTTACTACGTGGAACTCTGAAAATATTTTAAAGACTTCAGTAGGCTTTCATGCTGATGGGGCACTATGGTGGCAGCTATAGAGCTGCAGAAAGGAATTTGGAAAATTCCCTTCTCCAAAGATCTCTGAAAGAATTCCTATATGTAGTAAATACTCCACTGTAGAAAGCAAATTTTTCCTGTGAATTTATTGTTTAGTGCATCAAAAGTTTAATAGCTATAAATATTTATTTCAATTACTTCAACTAGTCATTCACAGATGCCTTTTTCATGCTTTATGGCCAGCACCTGGTATATATCCCAACCAAAGAGCACTTTGGTCTTCTACTTGTCCCAGTTCATGCATCTGTATATCAGTTTGAGCAGCTGCTATGAGAACAGCCGTAAACAAAGCCTAGTGAGCATCCTATGGGGCCCTCCTGTAACTTCTTAACTCACTAGTATAAACAGGGATAAGAAATCAAATATTTTCCAGAGTTTCCGTAATTTTACCTGAAGACTTGCTTTTAAACTAGCACTTTTTATGACAGGTGAAAATGGTCTTAGATTTGATTTTTTGGCTAAATCTACCAATATATCCCAGCAGGATAATGCTGAAAAATCTATGCAGGGCAATATTATGCAGCACACCTACATATCCAACTGGACTTCAAGGTAGAAGAGACTGCTTTGCCAGAGGTATAGTCAGGTATGTTACAAAAGAGACAGTTTATAGATTCTTCCCAATCCCTAATGGGGGATCCACACCATATCATGAAACATTCTTACAATAAATTAATCCCTATGCTCAGTACATGTAGGCATAGCTTGTCACCTCATTTATTCTCATCCCATATGAAATAATTTCTTATTTTAAAAGGGAGAACATTCATGTTGTGGTTTGACCTAGCAGGCAGCTAAACACCCACAGCCACCCCTCAAGTCTCTACACCCACCCTACCCCTTGATGGGATGGGGGAAAGAACTGGGAAAAAAGGAAAATTTGTGAATTGAGAGAAAGACAGTTTACTAGGAAAGAAAAGAAAGGGGGAGGGGGAATGAATCAAGTGATACACACCACAATTGCTCACCATCCACCAACCGATGTAGCTCAGTTTCCATCTTTCCCCCTTGTTTGTATACTAATAGATATAAGAGACCATATAGTGTGGAATACCCCTTTGGTTAGATGGGGTCAAATTTCTTGGCTGTGTTTCCTCACAACTTTTTCTGCCACCCCAGCCTGCTGGCTGCTGGGGTGTGGTGAGAAGCCAAAACCCCCTTTACTCTGTGTAAATACTGCTTAGCAAGAATGAAAACATCAGTGTATCATCAAAATTATTCTCATCTGAAATCCAAAACGCAGCACTGTACCAGCTACTGGGAAGAAAATTAAATCTATTCCAGCTGAAACCACAATTACACACAAATATGAACAAGGTGAATTCTATGAAGCTATAATATGAATTATTAAAATTTGATACTCAAATGAAAAGATCCTTTTTATGCCTCTAAGTAATCTGTGTGATTTTTCAAAAAATGTGTAGCATAAATGGAAAACATTACACAAATTAATCCAGATTGATTCTGCTAAATAAACAACATATATATTAAACATACCATTATAAAAGGGAGGTGAAAGCACCTTGTTGAATCACAGATGAAAGATGTTTTTGAACATCACAACAAGAGAATTATGACCCATAAAAAAGATAACGAAAATGTGCTTTAAGAGTGTACTTTTACCCTTACCTGGAAAAAAGTATTTTATTTCCCTCTGAGGCAATTCAACTCTAGGATAGAAATCTTCAGAGATATAGCATCAAGCTATGATAGAGATGTTCAGAACTCAGATTTAGTTAGAAGAACATGGATTATTAAGACAAACGGGGTCCTGAAAATTATTTTGAAGATTTTTGTATTGTGGCATTCTGTCTTCTGCATATATTCAGTTTGCAACATATCATATGCTTTTCATAGGTGTGTCACATATAAATTCTAACTGTTCACTAAAAAATCTGGTATCTACTTTATTTGCTCTGGGGATGCCCCACAATGCAAGCCATGGGGTAAATGGGGATGATTGGGAGATCAAGTTCAAAAGCTGACTCCTGTTTCAAACAAAGACAGCAGCCCAGACACACACTAATTTTCTGATTCTGAGCTCTCATCAAAGGCATCAGCAGACATATTTCAGATTATCTGAGGGGGCTGTTCTACTGCTAATTAAAGGTTATAGCTTTAATAAAATAGCCCCAACTGCTGTCTAGTTACCTGCTTTTGTGCAGTGATTTTCTGGATGTTTCATTTATCTATGTTTACAGAGACTAAAGGAAGCAAAAAAGTACCATAGAATGACTAAATGAAAATCAGCAATTGTATACTATCCTCTCTTCAAAACTAAACCACTTCTGCTTAAAAGATTAGTTGACCATTTTTCCTACAGCATGGAGATTCAACAAGTTTTACAACTGTTAACTTTCTACTGGTGTTATCAGGTAAAACCACCACACTGATTTCCCCTGAGAATTAGACCTGGTTCGCTTGGCTAGCTCCACTAAAAATCAATTTAAAAAATCTATTATTTTTAAAACAAATGTCTTGTTAACAGTTGTGCCAAGAAAGCATATAAACTCCCATGAACTTTCTTTAGCAATGGGAATTAAGCTTTGTAAGCCTGAACTTGTAAATCATCTCTGTCTTAAAGATGAACGCCTTTTAAAAGGTAATTCAGCCACACAATAAAGGAAAGAAAAAAATCCAAGACAAAGTCAATGACAGTCACACTTCAATAAGAAGAAGCAGAGAGACTACCAGCACAGCTTCTAGCTCTTTGTGACAGGGATTGTCATGTCACACAGCAAGCATCATCCCTTTTAGCACACTTTTCATCAGAGTGGATGCATACTGCAATGGGCAAGATGCATCTCTTACCCTCACAGCACATCTTGGTGTTAATCATTATTTCATGGTGTGAGAACATTTCTGACTTTGGCCAGGGACCAGCTTTAACAGTCCTGGAATTCTCACTCTACTGAGAAGTAAAAGGTGATGCTCCTCTTATCCCTGCAAAGATAAACACTGTAACATGTAGTATGGATGCTACTAATTAATCTCCCTAAAGCTCTTTGATCTTGTCCATCCTCAGTTCATGTGCCTCAAAAAGGGACTGAGAACATTCATGCCGATGACTAAACACAGTCACTTTTTTTTTTACTTTCTTTTGTTTTCAATCTCTTTGCCTGGAGTGGGAAAAGCTCTGAGATTAGTTCAATGGCAGCATGTGAGTCTTTAGAAGTACACAGTTAAGAGTGATGTGGAGTTCATATTTGCATGATTTTATCAGTGTCCACTAAAAGGATGCTAAAGTTGGCTGGCTGTAATTAGCAGGTCATAAAACTGTATCCCTGACTAGTATAGCATAAATTATCCTTTGTACCAGTGAAACTGAAAATAGAGAAGATGTAGGGGAAAGAGTGATGGGCTGGTTTGGATCGGGAGGGACTTAGATCCGGGAGCTTCTGACAGCAATAAGTGACACCCCCCCCCCCCCCCCCCCCATTTAACCCTGGGGAAAAAAATAAACTAAGAAGAAATTAGTAAAAAGTATATTTTCCAAATTATGTACTAAATCCTTAAAAAACTCTCATTCAGTGTTAGTATTAACCATAATACATCAGTGTTTCAGGAGCTGTGGTGCCACAGAGACCTTGTGTGATGAGCAATCCTCTGCCAGCCCCTGGCACCCAGGACGTGTAGAGAACAAAACCACAGAGAGCAGACTCAGCTTGGCTTAGGACAAACACCAGTGCACCACTTATGCACGCAGGGTTGATCCACTCACAAAGACAAAATGATGCAATTCACTACTAAAACCTGCCCTGCCATTATTAAAAGAAAAAGGAAAAGCTGATTTTAATTTGTGCTCCACAAATTGCACAAATCAGCAAGTGATAGAGATGAAAACATAGTTATACATATTTAAGTTACACTTGAAGGTTTCTCTAAATGAACATATGCAAATGCTTGAAGCCCAAGGGCAGTTCTTTCTTTCACTCAGGACATTTACTTATTTTTCCGAGCCAATATTTAATCTAGTATTCAGTAAAACATCATTAATTACTTTCATAAATTCCAAACATCCTGTGAGATGTCTTTTCCCTCTGAGCGGCGAAACAGAATCTTCAAATGCCTTCCCCAAGGAAGTGCAACAATTTTAACTCTACAGTGTTTTTACTTGCAAGAAAATATTATTTTTAGTTTTCATCTTACTGCTTAATGGTGATCCTTGTAGTTTTAAAGAAAACTAAAGTATTATATTTTGGTAGGAAGAATTTCGGGACAGCAAGGAATAGGAGATTACAATACAGTTAAAGAAACTGGTCTGGTCAGTAAGAGTAATTTCATAACAAGAAAGAGGAATAGCTACAGTGAATGACTCAAAAGGGTCTCTATCTCACCCAAAATCAATTACTTTACAGGCATTTATAAGAAGCTGCAGAAGGCAGTTACAGCAAAATCTTACACCTAACACCTGTAAAATTAGTGTTAGGATCCAATAATTTCCTAGTCCTTCTAGATACTTTTATTATTTGTACACAGCTACACAGTATTATAACACAAATGGAAAACTCCTAGGAAATACATTTCCTTAATTCCCAACGGCACTGTCAGCACAGTAGCTGTAATGACATTTGTGCTCAAACTACAGCACTCATACTACATAACTCCCATTGTATCACGCACACAAATCAGATTAATAAATATTTCTAATATTAGTCACTTTTTAGCTGTTATTTTAGATATGCTTATCATGTCATTCACTGATTTTCTCTCTCATATCAACAGTTCAAGTATTTTCAAGTATTTCAAGTGTTCTCTTCTAGGAAAGTTTTCTCTGGTACTAGCAATTGTATATGACTCACAGTCCTCCCCACAGCTGCTCTTCTGATCTGTCCTCAAGCATTTGATTACTGTAGCAGCCCTGCAATGTGCCAGGAGAAATAATAAAAAACACCCAAACACTAAGAAGTGCGGCAGCATCTGCACAGTTAGCATCTGCACATCTAGACTGAATCGTAATATCGTGTGGTGCAGTTTTAATGGATGATGCTGCTCTGCTTCATGGAACCCTCTTCTTCCCCTGCTCTTGCCTTTTGTATTTGTTTTCCTGTTTGTTTAAATTAGACTTAAAATCAAGTCCCACATGAAACAAGAATTCTACAAGAATATTGCAGAATACCTGCATAAGTAATTTCTTTTATTGATTTAAAGCCTTAAGGTCTATTTAATGGATTTAAAAAAGAAAAAAAACCAAACAACTAAATAGGGCAGACTGCCCTGGCACCAGTCAATGTAATTTAACACAAATCCATAGAAGAGGATTGATCCTACTGAGCTTATCTCTAATATGGTTTACAAATACTGACTCTTAGTGTGTTAACTTAGGCCCTCTTTGCTCTAAAAAATATTTTTATACCTACTTTCATACCAGATGGGCACCCAAGTACTTTATAAACGATGACAGAGAAAATACATTATATAAAGCTGAGAAGAGGCAAACTAATATCAAAAACAGAAAAAGAAGTAATGAATTTGCCTGAACCAATCTTGTATTTCATGACCTCATCATGCAGAAGCTGCCTATTTCAGAACAAGTGATAAATATTAAAATGAAATTTTTTTTGCATGTCTTATCAAAAGCCTCCAATATCAATTGTTTTCACAAATGTTTTCTCCTGCAAGCAGTGAATGCCTCTTCATCAACCTTTTATCAAAAGCAATCTTGTTCTGATTTCAGTCTTATCAGAGAAAGTTCTCTTTCTCCTTTGTTGTTTTTTTTTTCTTTCTTGGCATAAGGTACATGAATATCATTTTATACATGACTGTGGCTGCATCTCCATCAATCAGGAAATGAAAAAGTAAGTGTGAAGGATATATCATGACCCTGCAGAGCTCCAAACAATAGAAACATATGTGCCTGATAGTGACAAAGTGGGAAAGCAAGTGTGCACATCTATCTGAATGTGCAAATATTCCTTTTTACAAGGAATTCTTGCATTTCCAAATACTTCTAAACACAGAAAATTAGGATTTAACAGAGAACTTGACTTTCAGATAGCTTCCTGACATGTCCATTGAGGCTGAAAGAGAATATCCAATATCAAAACACCAACACAACACAGAGCTTGGGCTTCCAGCCCCCAGACTGGGGTCTGCAGTGGGGAGCTGTGCAGGGAGAGCCCACAAGCTGCCCTGTGCCAGTCTCAGCTGAGCCCAGACTTGCCTGGACTGGGTGACAGCAACACAGAGAGTGCCAAATCTGCAGTCAGGCAGCTTAGCTGGCAGCACCCCAGCTCCAGCCTACTTATGAATTACCTGCAGGCATCAGGGTGAAGAAGATGCACACGGAGACTGATGGATGGATGGATGGCGGAGCGTGACGGAGGATACAGAGGGAGATGTGCTGCTGAAGGTGCTGTGGGGGAAACACAGCCAGAGGCATTCTTTGAAGGACGGTCCCCATGCCAAAAGGGATTGTTCAAAAGGAACTTCAGCCCACAGGGGCAAGCTATGCCCAGCTGGGGAGACCCCTGAGGGACTGCAGCCCATGGCACCCTCACTGTGGAGCAATGCCTCCAAAGGTCTGAATCACACAGGTGAACCTTGTCAAGCAGGGCCACAGCGAACAAAGGACTGACAAAGGCAAACCAGAAAAGAGTGCCAGACAGAAACCATTATGTACTTGACTCCAAACACCTGTGCTGCCCATTAGCTCACCAAGGAGACTGTGAGGGACTGACCATAACCAGCACTTAAGCAGTCAGAAAAGCAATGGGACTTCAGATTAGGAAGGGGAAGACAACATTTTTGTTCATGTTTTCTTTTTTTGACTCAGTGCTCAACTCAGTATTCAGAAGTTTTTGTTAATTGACAATAAATGAAGTCTAGCAAATATCCCAAGTCCATAATATTTGGCCTGCAAGAGTTTTTTGATTTCCTTGATCCCATAATGCATTGAGAACTATTCAGTCTGAAGGCTCATTTTTTATGTCACCTAGGACTATGGGGGAAGAAAACATTCTGAACAAATACCACGTTTTCTGCTGCTAAAGCTGGACAGCAACCAAGGTTTTAATATATCTGAACAAGATCCTCAGTTTGTACAAATCAATGTCATTCCAAAAGTCTCACTGCACACCGAGGCCAATGCACAGTGACAGAGCTCCAGAACAGACTGAACTGCCGCAGTGACAAAGGGTTGAATATATAATGATTTCCATAGAAGAGACAAAGAGGCTGCAAAATTCCCATCTTTGACTCCTCAGGGGAAAAAAATGCAAAAAGCATAAATAAAACCACCTTAAGAGAAAAGGGAAGAAAGTTAAAAATGAAATTAAGATCATGGGCAAACGACTGGAGCCTTGTGCTCCCCACACATGTGCTATGCATGTGTTTGCTTTATAAATATGCATCAGGTTTTTCCTGCCAGTCACAGAAAGAATCTCGTCTTGAATATGCCAGACAAGAAAGAGCTAAGGAGACAAAGAGCTTTCTTTAGAGAAATCCCTAAATGAAATTTATAGCTGTAGAGGCAGACTATACCCAAGCTGCTCCAACCAGGTTCTCAGCTCCTGGGCTGCTAAGAACAGGATCATCACAGATCCCCACCTTGTCATATAGGAACTCTTTCCCATTATGCCATTTATATTTATCTCTGATGTTTTGTTGTTTTGGTTTTTTTTAAACTATTCCTATATCTGACAGGATGCCTACAAGATAGATTGGCAGATTTGCTAGGCTTTCCTTCCTAGGTGAGGTGTCAGTAATGCAAAACAAGGGAAAATCCTCTTTGTAGAGAAAGCTTAAGTATGACAAATCCAAACATTTAATATTTTCATCATGTTCCTGATGAAAAGAGGCAAAATTTTGCTAACTGGAGACTGGAGAGAAAGTACATACAACGCTTTCTCATCTGGAGGTTACCGGTAGCTATCAGGTTAAGGGTCAAGCTAAAGTTTTCCACCATTTACTCCTAATGCAAATCTCTCAAAAGGTCTTTCCTTTTGATTTTCTCCTCTAACATGGCCTTAGTAGCAGATTTTGCAACTAATAATGAAGGTCTCGAAGATTTGAGCCATGAAAGTAAATATGCTAATCTTTTAAGAAACTAATAACTGTTTTCAATAAGAAGAGAAGCAGATTAGTCACTAAAACACTATTCAATTTTTCAACTGACAGTAAATGAAAGAAACTTATTGCATATAACATTTCTTTTCAAATCACATAAAGAATTTAGAAGATGCATTTTTATAATGATCCTTAAATTACTGCAAGATCCAAAATTGCAATGCCTTGTTCTTAAGAAGATTTTAGTGTTTTTAACCAGTCCTAAAAGATAGTCTCCAATTTTATGCAAAACAGATGGAATGGTAGAGCCTATTGATATTATCTTGAGGTTTGTATATGAGAATTGTCATGGTAAATATGCTTTGAAAGGCATGATGACATCTTTTTCTAAGAAGGGAGGAAATTTGCTAAATTCCTGTAATTTTTGAATGTTAATGTATGGATATGAAGATGACAGTAATTACTCTCTGGTGAAGAACACTTCAGCAAATTTTTGTTATGCTTTGTTTCAGCTTGATTTTTTCAAACAATCTTCAGGTACCAGCTTACAAATACATATAAAGTCCTTAGAATATACACTACAAATGTGCATAATAAATATGTGGCATTAATATAATTTGCAATAATAATTACCGAACCTGGAGAGAAACAAAAAATTAAGACTCTGATTACCTGCTGTGAAAACTTAATAAACTAATTCCTATTAGACAATAATTTACATTTGTTTTGAGGGGTTTTGGGTCTTTTTTCACAGGGATGAGGTGCAAAACATACATAAGCATTTAATGAAAATGTTCTATAGGCTGAGGATTTATTATGGCAGTTCCCCAACATCAGTCATTTTTTCACTCTGGTTTACATTTTTCATAATATAATGCTACATTGTAAGTATCTGGAATGCTTTTTTTTTTTTTTTTTTTTTTTTCTCCCCAGCAGAATTTTTCATAAGGGTCAATGTTCAAGGAAAAAATCTCATCTTAAAGAATTCAGATCCTTGTAAAAATGAGACTAAAGAAAAATGCAATGTTTTTACCTCATTAGAAATACTTCTGATGATAATAAGCTGGGTGGTGATGGTACAAAAGTTCAGTAACTGGCACAGGGTACTGGATTATGAATGTGAGAAAAAGGCTGAGAGCTTAATGATGCATGAAGTTCAACAAACAAGTTGTCAGACAAGGACAACGGGATTTGAAGAAAAAGCCTGGGCAAATGGCCACAGGGTGAGATTCCACAAGTAGACAGGGACTTGACACCAAATGAGAGAAAAGGGAGAAAGATTCCAAAGTCAGACTGAAAAAGAAATGAGAGAAATAGTCATGATCAAAGAATATAAAAAAGTTAAAGGCCACAAGAGCACCTTTCTTTCTTTAAGTCACAATGGAGCCTGGAACGTGCAATCTCTGTTGTTTGAAAATATAAATGAAACTAGATGGCAAAGTGCATGTCAAGTACTTCACTTCCTCCCTGAGTTTGACCAGGGATGAGTGTAACATACTGCAAACATTGGTTACTCTGTTATTTGATATAATAAGACAAAGGTCTGCAGGATGTATTAGTGATTTTAAATCTGTTACTGATTGCCAATATTTTTTTTTTTAATTTTCAAGCCTACCAAAGGCTTTAATTATTGACATATAAATTCTATATTTTTTTGTCCCTACAGGATCCTGCTTCATTCAGCGACAGAACCATCTGCAAGACTGTGATGGAAGGTCTTGTTCAAAAGATGAAAGAAATATCTTTTATTTCCATAAATAGAAGGGGATTGAGCAAACAAGTATATGAATTCCCAAAATGCTATTAAAAAAAAAGACTAAAGAATGTTTCCTTAAAAAGATGTGTTTTGGTAAGCAAGTTAACTTATATTTCAAAGGTGTTCTTTAATTGGTTGTTTCAAATTTTCTGTATATTTCTCTTGAAACATAAACTCTGCATAATAAATCTTGGAAGTTAAATTATTGTGAAACAAGTTGGAAACAAATTGAGAGCCTACCTTTATAAAATACTGACTATTCTGTTAAAAACAGGAGTCTGGCTGTGTCACTAGAGGTTATGTCATAAACCATGTGGACCACCTATAGGAAAATGTAAAAATCTATTTTTCCTCTAATCCCTACCAGGTTATAGGACAGTCTTCTGTTCTTTCTTTATTCCCAGACAAATGCATCTTGACAGAAATTATGTTTTCTTTTCTTTTTGCATTACTTGGTTGTCCCTTAATGAGAACAGACAGGCTAGGGTGTTTTTAATGCTTGTATGAAGGACGGCAAAAAATAGCTCATCTAGGAGAATGGCTATGATGGACACATTCCTGTTTGTGTTTAGAAGTGATTAAGACAGTGGCAATTTCAAGTTCATCTGGTTTACAGAGGTCTGAAAAAAATAGATCGTTTGAAAGACTTTGCCACACATAAGAAAGGGAATTTGCTGTGCCATAATTATCTGAGAAATATTATTTATGCTATTTTATTTGCTAGATGGTCATATTTAGAAGGATGTTCCTTTTACAGGGCCTCAGCTGTTACTAGATTGGTATGGAATTGGACACAGATGAATGTACAAATTGTCATCCCAAACTTCATTAGCAGCTAAGATGGTCATATGTCCATATATCCAGAGTAAACAAAAGAGACAAGATGCAGTTGGCTCAATCCATCATGGGCAAATGCAGAATGTTATAAAATTGAAATATGGTTCTGAACTATCTGTAGTCATCTCAGAACAAAGTCTAAATAGTCAAATGACAGCACTTTGTGTTATAATGGCTGGGTGTTTTAATATTTTATGTCAAGCATTTGTTAGTTTTCTTATTGTGACACCATGCTCCGCAATGTAAAGCTTTTATATATATTTTTATGTTTTTTCCCAAACTTATGACATCTTACAGGGTAATCTATAATCAGTTAATTGATACTAAATAAACAGAACAAACTTTGAGGATTAAATGGTGTGAGGCTTCCTGGTTTGTTTCTTGGGGTATTTTTGGGGGTTTTTTTAATAATGATGTAGCTCTTGTGCTGAAGTATAATATATGATAACATAGTCCAGAAAATACAAAATCAAGTTTGATAAATCTCAGAGCTACTGGACACTGCTTAGAAAGTTAATATGAGAGCTTCGGGAGTATATGAGAGCTTGGGGATTTTATGCAAACACTCTCTGGGAAGAGAGTGGAGAAAAATGGAGAAGAGAACTGAAAGGAGACTACAGGAGGGAATATGGCACAATTTCAGAATATTCTGTAAGGGAATGTCAGCTTTATTGTGTCTGTCCTGGGAAGCTGTAAAGGACAGTTTTGAATGTCATACCTGGGCACAAGCCCTTCCTCTAGCCCAAAGGTTATCATGTCCACAGCATGGCAATGCATCCTGGTGTCGAGGATCGAGGACTTTAGCCCGGGGATGAGCTGACTTGTTCTGGATGCCTCTCTGCACACACATCACACGGCAACCCTGGGGCAGCTGCACTCACCACACAGACATACAGCACTGTCAGTGACATTGGATTTTATGGTAACATCAGTTGAGCTGGCCATTCTTCCTTACGAGCACACCTCTACAGAGTCTGTAGTCATCTCAGAACAAAGTCTAAATACCTCTTGGAGCTGAGCACAGTGTGTTCTGGAAAACACATGCATTCAGAAAAGTGGAAAAAGGTAAAGCAGCAGACTGGATTTAGCCAGCACACATCCACCCCTCTACCAACACACATCGCTTAATATCTCCTGGTCATCCTCTAGGTTTTGTGACCCAATCTGGGGACACAAAAGTTGGGTCTATTGCACGGATGTTTGCAGGCACTGATTCCTTCTGGTCCTGCCCTCCCCTACATATGCTTTTTTTCTATGACTTGTCTAAAGCAAATATTATCTCAGATTGGAATCAAGACACTCCAACATAAGGGATCCGATATGGTTTTTCATATCTTGGTTTATAAAATTGCAGTTAGTAGCATTTATTACCCTCTTTTTTTTTTTTTTTCCTCTCCCTGATGCAAGTTGTTGTTTTTCTATCTCAAGGACATACTCAGCAAAACTGTATTATTTTCCTATTTTAAAAAATTATTACTCTACCTAGAGAGATCTCGTAAAAAGAGAGTTCTTAGTTCAAGATGTGACAACTACTTTCAGCACAAGTAAAAAAAAATATTTAATTAATCCAAAAGTTGCATTAGCAACTTTCAGCAATAACAAAATAGCACATGGCTCACTTGATATACAGAGGGAGGGAGAAGGACAAAACAAGCCTGAAAAACAATTAAGAAAAGGCTTTTCGTTATACTTTAAGCTGGAAAAAATGTGAGAAGGTTGTTAGAGGTATTTCCGTGGGCTAACTTATCTTTTAGATATTATCATGAAGACCTGTTGAAGTCTTCAATTATTTAAGTGAGCAGTTATCTAAATTTTACACATAAGTTTTTTGTCCCAGCAAAGAAAGATGCACAAGGAGGATAAGCATGCATTTATGCATGCTTCAGATTTTCTTAAGATAGCTTCGCTGTCTTTCTGTTCACACAATTCTGTTTACTGACTTGAATGTATTATACAGAGAGTAAAAAATCTAAGCAGGGAAAAGTAATTCTCAATCACTTTTTTTTTGCTAGGAAAGAAAGTGATGGCATTGAAGAAATTATTCAGTTCAATAGTCAGCTTTGATGCTCATTTTTGGCAGAACTTGAATCCAAGGAGTAGATTTGTTGAGTGAACACTGAATTTTTTAAAATAAGTAAGGTTTAAAGAGTTATGAATTCTAGAGCATGGAGGAAAGGAAGATGGAATATTAAGAGATAGTAACGAGCATTCAAGAAATCATAAATCGATGTTACAAATAATTGGTACAGATGTTAAAAAACAGGAAAACTCACAAAGATCAATAAGCAGTTAAAAGATAAGGAATAAAAGCTTTATAAGCATGTAATGTAAATAGGAAACGAGGGGACGAAGTAGAAAGAGCTGGGGCTAAATGGAAACCCAGAAAGTCCACAGGCATGCTATAAAATCACTACTTTGTAAGGTGATGACATGGCCTTTTCATTATTTCAGGTCTTCTGATGTTACAAGCTGCCAAAAAATTACAATTATGCCACAGAGACAGAGGGCAGAAGCTAAGTGCCAGCAGATGTTGAGGCTGAGCTGTGTGCAGTGGGGATGCACCCAGGTTTGTTCCGTGACACATCAGCATTGTAGGTCTGAGTGAATTCCCACCAACTGACCCTGGGCCCAACAGCTACTCCTCTCCATAAACAGCACAGGTCTACCCAGCCCTATACTTATGTAAGCATAAAAATTCTTCTCCTCTTTGGAAATGACATTCCCATTCTTCATGTCACAGAAGAATGGCTCACATGTTTTTTCACTGATGAAGATCTGAATTTTGCCTTCTTTCTTCATTCTTGTAGTTATAATATATAGCATCACATAAAATTTGCATAACTGCTGACCTTTTTAGAGTTTTTCAGTGTGAATCTGCATTTTAGGCACCCTGCATTTTGTAGATATACATACCTAAAGTGTTCAAGTGTAGCACTAGTCAAACTTTCCCCTCTATCTGAATTTGTCTCTTTTTTTGAGGAAGTAAAACACTTCCTTCTAATTTAGTGTTCTTTAGATTTTTCTTATGCTTGAAGCCTGTTTATCTAATGCTCTGCATGTTCCAGTACAAGACCCACAAAGAGGAATGTAATTTAATGTGAATATTTGTTGATAAAGAAAAACAGGAAACTTGTAATTCTACCTACCAAATATCACTGCAACATAGACAATGTAAGTTAGTACTGGTACTAGTTGAAATAACTTCTTCATATATTTATATATAGAAACATAGGCATCTAGGAGCTCTATGTACTTTTCCAGTTTCTAGTGTAAATCAAATACCTAAATGTTTAATCAACTGCTCAAGAAAAATCAAGTAAATTTATAACACCAACAGAGGAGTGTTCAATGCCTGGACCAATTAATAGCTTTCTCTCAGTGACATATATTATTATTTATTTTACTATATTATTTCTCTCATTTATATTCAGGCTAAATATAGCTGAATACAGCATGAGGAAACTAGATCAAAATGTACTTCCCCTTCATAAATTCTTATATCAAATTGTGCTGGCAAATATATCAGACAGGGAATTCCTGAAATAGAGTATTGAAAATGATTGGCCAAAGTATCCAGTTTCTCAGTCAAATCTGCTCTGAGAATGATATAATCATGAAGAGGATATAAGGAAATAATTTCTGTTTCCACATCTATGTTCTAGTCCAGTATCAACAATTTACAAAATTTGATTGAATAATTCATGTTTGTTTTGTTTTTTAAAAAATAATTTAAATTTGGAATCTATTGCATATATTATTCATTATAACTTTGAGCCTTTTATACATATAAGCATACTTTATAGGTGCATGACGCTATCCCTGAAATCTAGTGGGGGTTTAGTATTCAATAAAAATTACCTTGATGTCTCTTCTGACTTCTGATCTAATATATTTGGAAACTTCTGTGTCCAAAGGTAAGTGAGAGGAGATTTTTCAACTGCATACACTGAAAAGTTAATTAGTAAATATTGTCAAATGAATATATCTGTCACACAGTAACAAACTGGTATGGATTTCAGCTGCTCTGAATGTTTATCACAGGCTTTTACAGTCAAGAGAAATAATCACTTTGTTTAAATATACTCTCCTGTTCAAAGATGAAAAGAAAACAGAACTTGAAAAGAAATGGGCAACAAAATAAAAGAAATAGCACTTTATATTGATGCAAAAATTAATGAGAGATGACAAAAATAAAAAATTAAATTTATTTCTTTGGGAAATAAGTAGGGTTTTAAGAAGCATTCTGAAATAAAAAAGGAATTTGAAGAGTGGCATAACCCATTGGTAGAGACAGAAAAAATATTGATCATGCAAAAGGAGTGCACAGAATATTTTTACTCTCCATTAGCAGAGAGGAAGGAAAGAGAGTAACTATATCATATAAGGATGAAGAAGCTGTTTCCATACTAACAACATCTAGGGAGGATGTTGACACATCTATAAGCAGTTTTAAATCAAAAGACTTGGGTAGCTTAGGTTCAAGGATTCTAACAAAACAGAGAGAAAAGAACTCTGACTTTGTTATTTTAATTTGTACTTAAGTGTGAGACATTGTTTTGTAATACTGGAAATGAGCAAGACAACCTGCTTGCTCCACCGTAAGACAGATGGCTGGATGTAAATACGGGGGAAAGAAAATCAAAACTTTACAAATAATGCACTTTAATTTAAAGCTTTACAAATATATGTATTATCCTTTTAAGTCAATGAGACTATATAGAAAGGTAGATCTTGCTGAACAAGGCATAAAGCTTAGCAACAGAAAGACAGAGAAAATCCATGGGTTTTACAAGAACTGGTTCCATATCTTAAGAGACACTTTGTAAAGAAATTAGCATCCAGACTGTAAAAACTAAAGACTGCTGGAAATGTTACTCATATTACATTTACACTAGTCTTTGCTTCAGAGTCTTTTATGGACTTGTCAACACTACTGAATACCTGATAATCAAAATCTTCCAAAACAGGTCTATAGAAATTCCTGCTAAGCTGTTAAGGAGAAAAGATACAAATGCCATCACAGTTCGATGAAATTTGCTTGACAAGAAGCAACTTTTAAAGGAAAGATTGCTTCTAAACATGGAATGTAAGCACACCTGTTATATACATGACCAATAAAAACTTGTGTAACCTTTTCAATATTACAGATCTTAATAAAATCAGAAACACTTTGATATTTTCTAATTTCCCATAATGCTGGTAATTACCATTAAAATTAAATAGGTAGGTGCCTCTATAAAAGTGTCAGTTTGATGCTTTAGTCAGTGCTGCATAGCTCTGCTTTTCTTACTTTGTGACTGAAAACAATTACCATTCTGTTGATCTCTCAGTATGACCAAACTCCTGTAATTTGTTTTGGTAGTGCTAACAACCAAAATCACATGAATCTTAGCCCTACTTTTCTGAATGATCAGCCCAACATAATATCAGGGGGAATCCTTATTAACAGATGTCTATTGGGTCCTCTCAACCCACCCTCCCTGACACCACTGGGGTCCTTTCTGGACTCCATGCTGAGCACATGTGAAGAAGAAACCAGCAGAAAAATGAACCTGACAATAAAAGGAGTAATTTTTGCTAGATTAGGGTGTTACACAAGACCAGAGGTGAGCAGTGGGAGCCAGTAGCTTCAATCAGAGAAAAGGGGGGTACAGAGTAAAGGGAATTGGCTGGGTCCCAGCTGGTCACAACAAACTAGACAGGCTCAGCCAAGCACTGAACTGCTGTTTCTTACACACTGCTATCCAGCTTTCTCACATTCATGCAACCTACCAAGCTACCCCTCTCTCATCAGTAAACAGGCAACTTCTTGATCTATCTGTTTGGCTTCTGCTCAGGCCAGCCATGGATATGTGGTCACCACACTGGAGAGGCATATTCTACCAGTGTCACCAAAGAAAACCTCCTTATGTAGCTTCTTCCATTAAACTACATACTGGTGCTTAATACCATCAGACATAACCTTTAACAAGGTTTACAATTGTGTATAGATCAGACACAATAAAACAATTGCTTGTCTGAGCTCTTTAAACCAGCATCTATTAAGCACTGTTCTTTAAACCAGCATCTATTAAGCACTGTTCTTTAAACCAGCATCTGTTGACCACTACTCCCTGACAGAAGAAGCAGGATAGAAATAGAATGTCTGCTATTTGAGATACATCTGAGATTTTTCTGTTAGCAGTATTTCAATCAAAGAATTTTAAAAGGCTATTACAAAAATAAAATCAAAGGATTTTTCAGTATCACATGATTTGCAATTATCTTACATTGGGACTATAAACTAGGGTCTGGTTATAAATTATAGGAGTAACTTGCAAGTATCATAAGTAACTTACAGATGACATCAAAACAAAGAAACAAGACTAATATAATTCTGGAGTTTCATTTTCTTATAATTTAAGGCTCCCCCTGTATGAGAAACCATAATAATGTTTTTGTCCCTATCAACATTGAACTGATTAGACAGGGTCTATATCGTTATTATCTACTTCCTGACTCATTCAGCGTCACCTACCCTCTACCCCAACACATTAAGCTGTTTTGTTGGAATTAAATGAGTTGTGTATTTTGTGTAAGAGCAAATATAAATAGATCTTTGTACATGAAAAACACTTCCACACTCCTGGAATAACCCCCTGACATTTGCACTCAGCCTGATTCAGCAGCAGGAGACAACACCTACCCTCAATTTGCTCCCCATATACATAATTATACTA
Organism: Entomyzon cyanotis; assembly: GCA_024500445.1. Classification (NCBI taxonomy): domain Eukaryota; kingdom Metazoa; phylum Chordata; class Aves; order Passeriformes; family Meliphagidae; genus Entomyzon; species Entomyzon cyanotis. The sequence goes on along the minus strand of JAKEPQ010001015.1, from coordinate 1,315,686 downwards.
ACACATAGCAATTTAACACTGTTAGACAAAATGATCCCAAGGGTTTTCTCTAGCTGAAAGTCTCTAAGTCCCTGTAACAGAGCAGAAGGCCCTGACTTTATAGTATGTTTTAATTTACAATGTATATTCTTACTGATGGCCTAATAAGCAAGTTAGTCCCCACACTAAGCTCCATCCATGCAGTCACAGCTCTACTAGTTGTCCCACCCAAAACTGTTTAAAGCAGGCACCTTCCTGACTAAACTACAACAGTTCCCTAACATCTATGGACACAGTTTAATTAGGAAATCACAGGCTGTTCTACATCTTCAACATGGTGGGATCCTCTTCTTTATGAGCACTGATAGTTTAAAGCAGAGACTACTCAGCTGCTCCAGAAACAAGCATGGTGGAAGACAGATGAGAGGGTAAAATGTCAAAGTAAAAAAAACAACAAAAAACCCAAATCAAAACTATAGAAGGAAAGCTAGGAGCTTACCTCCTGATTTTGAATTCATGTTTCACACTTTCTTCTTCCTTTCCACAATGTTATGTTAGGAAATATCCTACATACCTTTCTTTTAGGCTGCAGTGTCCTTTACACAATGGGATCCCGAACTGTGCTTACTAAAAAAACCACATACACCTACAGAGATCTATACAGATCACTCTTCACATACTGTAAATATTACAGAACTATTCATCCTTATGAATTCAGGTGACATCTGACAGAAGAGCCAAAGAGCAGATTGAGAGGGGCTTAGAGTCTCTCCTGTCCTTGGGTCTCAAAGACAATGATTATGAATCATGCAATGATGAGAGACATCCAACTCCATGTGGTCTCACTGGGAGACTGGCTGGGGTATCTAAAGTCCAAATACACAAACGCTATATGTACAAATCACTTCTCTTCACCATCAAAACACTGTGAATCCTGAGCTGTAATCTGGCAACTGCTGTGACAGACTCAGCATGTCAGGGGAAAAAGAAAGGATAAAATCTAATCCAGCTGAAAGCACAGAGAACTAAAGTCAACAGAGCACAATAATTCTATCTAGAACTCAGGCAAGGTGTGGAAACAGTTTCTCAAATATGACAAAAAACCCTTAATCATCATACCTATCAGGTTGCCTCTTTCCTGACTGCTTGAGTCAACAGTTGATGTCAGTTGAAGGCTGAACAACTACATAAAAAAAGATTACAGCATACATTACAAGACAGCAAAACTCTCCCTCCAATACGCCAGAAGTTCAGTTCAACCTTTCATTAAGACCTGTAAGAACAGAAAAGATATTTTGGTTCTCATTCCCAGGGCATAGTAAAATGAACCTTAAATTATTTATTTTGCTGTCCATGATAGTGTGTTTCCTTAGCATCAGCATGTAACATTGTTTATGACTCTAAGATATCAAATTTCATAGCCTATTTAACTTTAGCCTATTTCACAGCACAACTATGGAAGGCAAGAATGCTTTAGAAATCACAGCGTTTAATTTCACAGTGATCATCCATTAGGATTTCAACCACGCTTCCAAGGAAAATTCCAGTCTATGCAAAAAATTTACTCCCATGATGTACATCATACCAACTGCTATAGACAAAATTTCACTCAACCCTCAGCTCCTTTTTTGACTCCTCACTTCACACTTAACCCCCACAGGAAAAAAACAAATTCCTCCACACCCCCACTTGCCTGGGTAAATGAGTGGGCAAATTTACAAGTTTTTTCAAATATTATGGCCATGAACCCATCATTTAAGAAAACAACTTTGAAATTTCTTTATGTTCATTTTTAAAACAAAAATCTAATAAAAACTTGTGAATTTGGTCTGTGAGACATATCACCATCTGGAGCTCACTGAGATAAAAGAAAGAAAGCTTCCTTTCATCAAGGGTCGTACTGAGGGTCGCAGTGAAGTGCTAGCAATAATCTGTTGCTTCAGATACCGCCTTTGCAAAAGATACTGCCTTACCCTCTTTGCAAAAGAAAAATAATCTTACTGGTGATACTGAAGATTAGAAGAAATATTTATTATAAGTCTTTTACGGAAGCATTAGCAGAATTTAGATGGTTTCATAATTCCTTTAAGGAAACAACACACCAAACTGGGAAATGGAAGTCAAATTTAATTAAACAAATAATATTTTGATATGCTGTTATGTTAAGAGACACTACCCAAAGGCAAATTCTGAAGTTGTCCTTTTATTAATTGCCTAAGGACTAAAAAATATTAATGATATTACAATGACGTACACCTTTTACATTATGCAAATCTTAGACCTCAGCTTTAATCTCCTACTTAACAGTGAGAATTGTTCTTGCCTGAGGTCCATACTACTCAAACTTCAAGAGATTAAAAATTGCTCTCCAAACCATATAACGTTTCTTTGATATAAAACAACCTAAGCCTTTATGAAATGGAAAAATGGCAGTGAGGAACTTGAAAAATAACCATGTTCCTCTGCTAATAAATGCCCTCATTTGAGACATCAGCCATTTTCTCTATGACATTAGATTCAGAAACTGTGACTGTGGAGCTCTGCTGAAGCCCAGCATTGTCTGGTGAGCAGAGACATCTGTGTACGTAAGCACATTTGTAAGGATAGCAAAACAAGTACTTTAATTCACAGAAAATGGAGAGGTTGTTTTAAGCAATAGATGTGCCTATCTATTTCTGCTTTGCCCAAGACCCTCATTAAAACAATGGTGGTAGGATAACACCAAGCAGATCAGCACCTTCTTCATACTTTGGCAGGCTACCCTTACACTGGTAGATGCTACCTTCAGCTACTGCTTAAGCCTAAGAAAAGTTTTGCTTGGAATTGAAGGCTGAGGAAGGTTATTGTATAAGAAACATTATTCCCTTGAAGTTGAAGGAGGCAAACCAAAAGATATTCCATAAATTAAGTCCCAAGGAAACAGTATGATTTTTCAGTAGCTTTGCTGAAAATAAACTCTCTTTTATCCACATTTTCTATTTCACAACATACGTTGTGAATCAGCACAATGTACACTGGAAAATAAATAAATGTTGGTAATAACTGGTTTGAAACTGGCTCAAAAGTGCAGAGGATCTGATTAAAAACAGACAGGAATAATTTATAGTTTTATTCATTTTGGAATGTCTCTGAATACTGATTTTTTTGCCAACTATGTATGTTGTGGGGTCAAAAGACACAAAGAGTCAAGATGTGATGGGAAAGTAAGGCAATACAGGCAGAATTGTTCTGGAAATTATGATCACTTGTGAGATTTAACACCACAGAAATATTATCTCCAGAGATTAAAACACCCAATAAAGAAACAATTCTGATCTTGTTGAGGGAAAGAGCAAGTTCAGCAGACAGAGAAGTTCATTGAATTAAGCACAGCACTGCTAGTAAAGTAGCTTGAATTTCCCTGTACATCTGAACTGTAAGCATTTATTATAAGGTGGTCTGCAGTCAAGCAAAAGCAGCTGGCATCCATGGTTCTGACTGGTGCTTGACTGGCCTCAAAATCACAAGTTATAAGTACCTCTCTGTTTAGGCTTTCCTTGTAGAATTAATTCTCAAGAGTCTATAATCCTTTTTTGATCAGACAAGCATCTTCCAGGTTCTATCCTCTAAACAGTCCAGAAACCTTGTATTTCAGTTTTAAGACTGGAATGGTCCAAACTAAATCACTGACTATTGTGAAGAACTCTCCTCATCTCACCAATCCACTTAGCAGAATGGTTTCAGAAGCAATTGCACAGCTACAGCTGATTAGGAGGTTAGTGAGAGTAGGACTTAGACACATCAGACTGTGTGTCACAACTGAAGATGTCAGTGTTTAAACCACTCAGGTATCTGCTTTTCTAACACAGTGGGGGAAGGAGGGGTGGAACAGGCCTCTGCATTTACCGAAAGTGTCTCTAAGGCTGTTGAGAGAACACTCCAGCCAGCACTGCTCTGGTGCTGTACAGAAAGACCCTTCTCACACCCGAGCTGGTGTAAGGCACAGATTTTCACTCATCCAGAGAGCTGGATAGCTCACACATTACCAGAGACAAAGAATCCAGAGGCTCAATCAGCTGGATGTTCCAGATATTTATTCTGAAGGGTTCCAGGGTGAAAGAAGGAGAGGAGACCCAGGTGTCCCTAGATATGGGGATCACCTGGGGTCAGGGGAGAGGAGGCGGGGGGAACACCACAACCAATGGGGAGAAGGGAAGGATGGAGTCAGGGGTCGGGTTACAGGCAGGGGGATTTACATAATTTGGGGAGGGACTTATTGTGTTACTCAGACTAGGAAGTTTCCCACCAGTGAAACCCTGCTGTACTGGGACCACTTGGCTCCCCAGCAGTTCCTGAGGTGGTATCATCTACCACTACACTTTCCTTAGACCGCACTGGGACAGGTGAGCCCCATCAGGTCGATGGATCAGAAAAAACGCTCCACCTCAGAGGGCAACTAGGTATGCTCCAGGAGGAAAGCTCCAAGAGCCAAGACTATAAGGTGTGCCAGGGATGGGAAAGATTGAGAGAAAAAGAAGGACACAGCAATGGACAGAGACTTCTAAGAGAAGGAAACTGAAAAGGTAAGCTTTAGAGGTAATGAAGAAAAGCCCAGTGTTTTATCACTCAGAGCTGGCTGACACTAAATTGAACCCCCCCAGAAGGACACAGTGTGGAAAGAGTGAAGATGTTATTAAACTGCTTTATTGATATCCCCTTCCATGTAATCACTTTGATTTCCCTAATTAAAAAAAGTTATAAGCTCATGAAAACCTGTGGTGGGGAGAAGCTGTTGAGTGAGTGAGGGCTTCTGAGTGGGTTTAAAAGACTTTCCCCTTTGGATACTTCACTGCAGAAATAGATCTAGGTAAATCCTGTTGAGCCATCTTTTCTCACAGGCTGGGTGTCATCACATATTTCAGGAATAAATACAGCAACATTTGCAAATCAATGCTTATGATTTCTTGGTGGACTCAGAATATTAGGAGTAATTCCCGTTTTTACAGATTTCAGCATGAGAGTAGACCTTAAATCTTCAGTTAAGTAGTGCCAGGATTCTCTAGAGCACATTTACTGTGATTCAGTGCCGTAAATATAACTACAATTAAAGTAACTTGTCATAAGAAAAAACAAAGTACATTTTTAATATGGTATTTTTGATTTGATTAATATGAAAAAACCTGCATAGTCCACAGTGAGCTTCCAATTCATAATTAATTAGTCATTTTTATTGAGTTTACTTTTACAAATATTTTGGTTTAAACAAAACCCCAAGAGGTCTGAAGTTTAATTTGCATTTTGTTCAATTTCTTTCCATTGCCATGAAAAGCAGCTCACTACTTGGCTCTGATAACTGTTCGAAGAATGTAATCTAAGTTTTCAATTATATTTGGAGCCTATTTGTGATAATTGGGAAACCATTTATCCTTGCATATTGTATCAATCAACATGGCAAAAATGTCATGCAGGTAGGCTTCATTAAAGAATGAGAGAAAGACTTCTTGAAATGATGTATTCTGCAAAATCTGACTATTCTGCAAAATTTTTTTAAAAAATTACTGCCATGGCTGGCATATTTTTCCACATTTACTTCATATATGTCATGAAGGTGATTATTTCATTTTGACATATTTATTTTTTCCTATGACAAGTCTGTATTCAACAGAAAGATTAAATGAATATGCACGTTTGACAAATATTTTAAACATTTCTGCACTGAACATGGATATATATATTCTATACAAAGAAGGAAAAGAATCAGTCAGGCCACAGTAAAACCCCTATTGTTTGATCTTCAAATAACAAGGGAACAAAAAAGTTTGCACTGTTGCAGTTTATGCTTTCACAGTTTATGAGAGGAGACAAATATTCACATCACCAAAGTACACTTACATTCAATTTTGCTGAAAATCTTTTTCAAAAAATGATGGATATAAAAACTAAAGATGACAAAGACAATCACAAGAGTTTCCCTGATAGATTTATACTTGTGATTTTCCTAATCCTAAGGGAATTTAAACTGCAGATTTGCTCCTAAATTAGCAGTAGACAGAAAAAGATAGTGAGAATATATCCAATGGAGAACCAACACATTTTATGAGAATCAAAGATGACAAGTTCACAAGTTGCAAAGAAGCATAACATGTACTGTGAATATTATTAATCAGGTTGAAGCCTTTTTCAAAATATGCCAGGGGATAGTACAAGGTTGACAACTGCTCTCTGGGAAGTTTTATTTTGTCAAGAATTTCACAGATGTGATTATGCTGTGTAATTTCAATATATTTTACCAGACTCCTTCAGGCATGGTTAACACTCTCCTGAAAAATATATCAACAAAATTGGTAAAGTACTTCAACATACTCAGTGTCACTTACATTAGGCTGGCTGAATAATTGCAGGAGAATTAAAACTTCCTACTGAGTTATTTGGTATTATTTGCTTATTTGTTATTTGGCACTACCTGGTTATTAAATGTAAGCCCTCACTGTAACAGATGACCATATAATATGTATTTATCTAGAAGGGAACACAAAGAAAAGCATTCTTTGCACTTCACAGTTGACAAGTGAGAACTCTACTTCAATGTGTTATTCCACAAACAAATTTAAAACATAAGTACCAAAATTTATAAATTTAAAAAGAAAATGGAGTGCCAAGAAAAATGGAAAATACATTTGATCTATGTTTGTACTGGAAGGGAATTGATCAGGCAGAGCAAGTTGAGTAATTAAATGCAAATAATTAAACCATGCTACAAATGAACACCAGAAAATCTCTCTGGTCTATTCTAAGTTAACATGGAGCAAAAATCATCTTAGTCATCTCTTGAACGGCTGTACTGGGTTGGTATGACAAGGTCTGGTAGCAAGGGAGCTACAGTGGTGGCTTCTGCACAAAGCTGCCAGAAGCTTCCAGCAGCTTCCCCTGTGTCGGACAGACCCAATGCCAGCCGGCTCCAGGATGGACCTGCTGCCTGCCAAGGCTGGTGACAGTGTTTGGGATAATGCATTTAAGACATGAGTGAGAATATGTGAGGGAAACATCCCTGCAGACACTCAGATCAGTGAAGGAGGAATGGGAGAAGGTACTCCAGGTGCTGGAGCAGAGCTTCCTTTGTGGGCTGTGGTGCAGACAGACCATGGTGAAGGAGCTTTGCCCCTGCAGTCCATGAAAGTCCATGGTAGAGCAGAGATCCACCTGCAGCCCATGAAGGAGCCCCATACCAGAGCAGGTGGATGCCCAAAGGAGGCTGTGACACCATGGAAAACCAGTGCTGGAACAGGTTTTCGGCAGGACTGGTGGGCCTGTGGAGACAGAAGCCCATGCAGAAGCAGGTTTGCTGGCAGGATTTGTGATTCCATGAGGGATCCATGCTGGAGCGGCCTGTTTCTAAAGGATTACGCCCTGTGGAAGAGACCTACCCTGGAGCAGTTCCTGAAGTGCAGCTCATGGGAAGGATTCATGATAGAGAAGTTTGTGGAAGATTGCCTCCCATGAGATGGACATCAGGCTGGACACTGGAAAGACTGTGAGGGATACAGAGATGATGGTGAGACACCTCCACAGCTTATCCAGAGAAGTTGTCATCTGTGCAAGTATACAAGGCCAGGTTGGATGGGGCTCTGAGCAACCTGATGTAGTGAAAGATATCCCTGCCCATGGCAAGGTTGGGCTAAATGATCTTTGAAGGTCCCTTCCAAGAAAAACCATTCTGTGATTCCATGCTTCCGAGCCCTTCTCCCTTCTCCTGAGGAGAAAAGAGCAGCAGAGATAACGTGTGATGAACCGATTGCAACTTCCTTGTCTCCTTACACTACTGTAGGGAGGAGGTAATAAAAATCAGGAGTAAAGTTATGTACAGGAAGAAGGGAGCGCTGGAGGATATGTGGTTTTAAGATTTGGGTTCATTTCTCATTATCCTACTCTGGTTTAATTAATAATACCTTTTTTCTTCCCAAGTTGAGTCTCTTTGGCCCATAATGGTTATTGATGAGTGATCTCTCCCTGCCCTTATGTCAACACATGAGACTTTTGTTCTATTTTCTATTCCCTGCCCAGCTGAGGAGGGAAGTTATAAAGCAGCTTTGGTGGGTAAGCCTATCACAAGTATCCAACAAGACACACCAAACAAGCACTTTCCCTGAGAGGTTTTAGACAGACACTAAAGCTTCCTTGACCAGTATCTCGTCTCTGTCTGTCGCCAAAAGAAAATTAAAAATGCTCAGAATCTTTAGCACACATAAAAATAAAATGCAGTTTTTCCTATTGTCTGCAGCAGACCAGCAAAAACATTGAACCATGAGATTTATTTAAATGCAATACAAATACGTTACACAGGAACAATGACTAAGATTTTCTTTAGTTATGTCTAAGGAATATTTATAAATTAATCAGTTGCAGCTGCACATCTAATACTCATATGTCTAATTTCAGGACTTCACCTATCCTGTCATACAGACATTTTGACTCATTCTTTTTGTTCCATCTTAAGATTTCCTTCTTTTCCTCCACAACTCCTCAAAAAACACTTTCCAAAACCTCATTATGTTTTTAAGAATGCTTCTATAATTACACAAGAAATAATATTGCATGTCTCTTTTGTTGATTTTCATTACTTGAGTGATCACAGAAAGAAAAAAAAAATTGATCACAGACAAATTATTGCAACTGTATGGAAGGAAGGAAGAATTTATAATTATAATTCTATTAGGTTTTACATTTGCAATAATTATCCATTTCTTAAAGTGTGAAAATCAGCTCAGAGCAACCTGAATTACAATAACACATAAAAACAATGGAGCTTTACATAAATTTCTTCAAGAGAAATTGCTGTGCTCTCAAATCAGGCCTTTTTACATTCAAGGCCCTGTCTCTTGGAGTATTCATTATATTCCAAAAGCTCATTACAGGTGAAACTACTGTCTCATCAAAGCCAAAAGATATTTTGACATTTGCTTCAGTGTGGCCTCAACATATCATAAGATCAAAAGATACAAACATGCAGGCAAAAAAGAGCAGAAACTTACATAAAACCAGTGTTCTTTCTGAATTTTCTTTAAAAAGCAATTTATGGTCTCCTTTCATAAGCAGCTTTACAATTAGACCGATTTCTCATTGCTGGAGGGACAGTTGTATGAGAGATAACATGTTGCCAGATCCCAAACATTCATTTGAGGTTTACGAATTTGGGGGTTTGTTTCAATGCATTCTTTTTCTTGACCCATGTATGTATTTCAATTCTTGAACAGCTCAAGTCCTCTGATGTTTCAGTGGTGTGCTTATATAATGCAGGACAGTTTATCCAAATAGCCATTCCTGTTCTGAAAGTTAAAATCACCCATCTGGCACATAACTTGATGCCAACTGTTAGGCACCGAACTGACAGAGGATCATGAAAAAATGCTAATTCTCTTCATGTTTTGCATGAGAATAGTACAATGACTGTGGAGGCTCTTATGTGAAAATGATTGAAGCATGCCTCATCAACAGCATTTCCTACTCTCACCTCTAGTCAATGATTCAAATAATGTCAAGCCAACATTTTCAGAAAATGTGTAAGGAATTTGGCAGGTTCTTCAGCTTTCTGGCTCATTTTATGAGTAGTTCCCCAAAACCCAAGTCAAATAATCATCTCCTTCAAACACTGTTCATTAAAATAATATCAGGCTGGTGTTAAAGAGAAGGTATGGAAACTTGCTTCTGCTTTAGCAGTGGTAAGCTAGACTAAGTGCAAAGGGAGCAATAGGGATTTGAATCTCAAGAACTTCAACTTTGATATCAATAAGGAGAAATTTCAGAGGTCTTTCTGATAGTTTAATGGATTAAATCTATAAATATGTCTACAGGAGTCAGGGCCCTGGTGGCACCACCAGCCCTGACTGTCCCTTCCCACCTCCCTATGCTTCCCTATTACCCAGGACTCCACATCAGCCCCTGTGGCTAGCACAGGTCTTTCTCGTGAGAACATTTTGCTACATTTCATAAACAAAGACAAAGTTTGGATGTTTTGCAAACAACGTCTCCAGATTAGGTCAATTCGGGCTTGGCCAATTGGGCCTAGGGGGAGGTTTCTGGCTGACCAATCTGGGTGACCTCTGAAAACTCTATATATACGGAAATCAAAATAATAAAGACACCTTTTCTCCTTCCTTGTCTGAGAACCTGGGTCATTCCTCAGCTAGCGGCTCAACAGCGACAAGCCCCTGCTCCAGGGATTCTGCAGCAAGGCTGGTCCCCAGCTCCCCACAGACCTGCCTGGACTTTTCCCAGGGAGGTGCCCAATGCCCAGGGCTGGGGCTGCCCATGCCTGGATAGGGTGGGGACAGGCCCTGGTCCCTGACACCCTCAGCCTCCAGGAAACCCTGACACTTGAGTAGCACATTCTTTAATCAGACATTCATTCTACCTTATGGATTAAGAATTAAGTGTCATATTAAAAATGTTAACTTATCATTATAAACTGCCCTTATGAACCGTACTTTCTACTGAGAATGTTCTTTGGTCAACCGTGCAAAAGGATGGTTTGGTGGTGATAAAGTGCTTGAGATGGCCAGGTCGAAACAACTCTTCAAGAGGGTACAGTGACACTGAATATTTAACAACCTTGAATAATACAGACAATTCTATAGGCATACAGAGTCCTTGCATGAAAAAGAACAGAGGTCTATGTTCAAAAGACATGAAGCATCCTGGCAGGCCCTGAGGAGGAGGGTTACAGATGGAGAATATTCATTGTTGCTCTTGATCCCTCCTATTGTCCATTAAAAAATCACAAATATTCATTATTTAGTATAAGTTATGGTCCAATGTTTTTTCTCATTTCTGTCTCAATGTGACAAAAACATTGGTTGATAATTTTTGAAAATAAATAATTCATGTCAAAAGCAATCAGAATTTTTCCAGCTGCAAAACAGTGAATAAGCTGCTTTGTTTCTATCTTACACATAGTGCTTAATGCAAATATTAAGACTCATTCTCAAAATCTCATATTCTGGTATGTATTGTCCTAGTGTTTCCTTCCAAAACAATATAAACTCAGCTGGCCAAAGGGCCATCTATCCTATCAATCCTATGTACTACAGTGGCTGCAAACACCAGATGGAAGAAATACAGTAGGGCAAGCATATAGGACACTTGCCTTTCACTCTTCTAATCTCCATTTATTTTCAGCTCAGGCATTTCCAAAGCTGGATAAGGATTGTGTGAATTTTCTACTGATAAGAAAACATTATTTCTGGATCATGGCACTGCTTTTCAGCTTCTGTGCTGTAAAAGACAGTCCTTATAACTGATAATAAAAACTGAAATAAAACTGAAAATAAAGAAAGGGGCTGGCTGTTTTTAAAGGATACTCCAGCTCATTAAAATTTAAAAATAATTTTTAAAAAACCCTCTCAGAATAAAACCTAATAATTTCAAAGGGTACTGAAGAATTCCACTGCAGACAATGACATTTTAAAAAGTCTACCCGTGATGTATCAAGAATTTAGTGAGATACAGTCTTTGTATAGGAACCTGGGAAAAAATATACTTCTACAAAACCCATTGCTCTGTTCTCAATGCAGTCAAAGCTGAGATCTATGGAGATTTATTCACATGTACTTTTTTCAAAGGTTCACATCTCTTTCTAATGCCCCAATTTCTGCTTCTGTTTCAATAACTACAGTGTGTGGCTCTGCTATCATACAACTACGGGTGAGAAAACAGCATCATTTTCAAAAATAATAACTTTCTTCCAGATCAAAATCTATGTTTCTCTCTCTACCCAATTTTAGGATGGCAAAAGGTCAATATTCCAAAGCAAAAGATTCCATTAAGTTTCAATACTTTTTCTTAATGTAATTCAAGAGATGACATACTATTAAATATGTATTTTCAAAATTCCCAAGCGAAGACCAGAAATGTTACTAAAGCTGTCTGGAGCAAGGCTCTGTGTCTCTGCACATGTCAATTGCTGAAAACTCCAATTTCTACTTAGAGATTATGAAAGTCATTGAAATTCCTCAGTGCCACTGACTCCTGCCAGCACAAATTGAGTATCACCATCAAGTTCCACAATTTATGTGACTAAATGAGTAACTGTTATTTTTCTTAATCAAACAGACATGACAGCATAAAAACTAGGGATTTTAAGTTGTCAAATATCTACTGAGAAAACTAAAGATGAAAATAAAAATAACAAAACATTATAACAACTTTTTCTAAGTGCTAATTTTTGATTGCATACTTATGAACTCTTCTCTGGGTTATCGAGTTTCTACAGAAATAATTAATATAATGTACTTTAAAATATGGAATTTTTCTACACATAATTTAGGTACAGGTAAAATGAGTTTAATTTTTTTCACAACCAAAGCTGGGAAAAGCTGTTACCATAATATTCATATTCCAATGCAGTCTTAAACAAACAGATTGCTACTCTGCCTCCATAATATCTCTCTCAATGTCAGCGGCAGCTGGAAGATCAGCAGGTTTTCATCTATTATCATTACTTACTGGGCTTGATGATGATTACTGTGCCACTTGAGTCTGGGATCAAGTAATTAGTACTTGTAACTGAGAATGTGAGCCTTATCACAGCTTCTGCCACTCTCATGGTAAATGTAAAGATAAAAGCATGTTCTGTATGACTATATTTAACGTGAAGTCGGTACTAGAAGTTCTAAGGGAGAACCATGACACGATCCCTGAAATATTAGGGAGATATTCCCAAAGGTAACCAATTATTAAAGGGAGTCTTCTGAGTAAAATTAATAATGCATATACTTGGATACTCTGTAAAAAACACCCTGTGCTGAATTGTCCAAAACCTGCATAGAAACAAGGCTTGTCTGGGATTGTATCTTCCCCATCAGATTTTAAAACATTAGTCCTTTACAGTGTATGCTTGGATCTCCACAACATCTGCACTGTCCTCACAGTCACCAGCAGAAGGACACAGAATATTTGCCAAGACCCCACCAGTGGTGCTTTGGCCCCTCTCCACTGAGTGGGTGCCCTCCAGGGCCTGCTGAGTGCCTGCCTTGGAAAGGCCCAGAGACTGAAGACCCAGAAGGAGAACTACACTAAATGTGTCACACAGGCTTTGCCAACTGCTCTTCCTCCCTATGTTGTGTCTCATACTGTTTCTAGGAATGCTTGTGAATGATGAGCTCATCTATGAATGATGTCAGAAGGAATCCCAAATTTCAACTGCTCCATGCTATTCTAATAAAGTTATGTTATTATTTACACAATAAGACCACAGTGCAATAATACATTATGTATAAAACGTAGTATAAAAATACCATTAACAACTTTGAAATAAATTAAAGCTATAGCTAAAAAAATCTGCAAGAGATATATAGGATGATGATACTTCCCTGAAAATCTCCAAATACTAAGGGATGAGAGAGAAAATATATTTCTTCTGGGAAAATAACGTCATATATAATGAAGAAATACAGAAACAAATATGGATAGTGTAAATACCTTAAACAAAAGCTATTAAAAAAACAACCTTGTAACCATTTCTTAGAAGAGGAAAATACTAATTTAAAACTCTGAAGAAAAAACAAGTTTCTGTAAAATTTGTAATGAATAAACTTTTCCAGAATAGGTACAATTTGAGAAATTTATCCCATGTTACTAAGATTAAAGTAAGTTTATATTATTACTTTTTGAATACTTTCGCCAATCTTCTACTACTCTATCAGTAAACAGAGATTACTTTAAAGTAAGAAGGGTAAATTTCAGCTAACATTAAAATACTACTAATTTCAACTGTGTTTCTGGGCACAGGCTTAAGGAACATTTTAATAACTAGCATAAAACAATTATTGTTTGGTTTATACAGCGTAATCCATTACTAAGCAATATTTATCACATCTACATTGAACAACTTTATTTCCTACATAGAAAAATTACTGAACTGTGGCCACTTCAATTTTATAAATTGGAACACAGCCAGTGTGCCACAGTTCTTAGAGTTATACTGTGGAAAGTGATAATCACTGAATAGTAAAGCTTCTGGTAAAAAATTCCATTAAAAATACTTAATCCACTGGACTATGAAATTTTGATATGGTTATCACATTTATGGCTCCAAATTTTCATGAAAGAAGAGGGAGAGAAAAAAAAGAAAAAGCTTTATAAAAAAATTTAAAATACTTTTATTTGGAAGCAACAACTTTTTCTTTGAGTCAGGTATAAGTAAGAACATTTTCTTGTGACAGAAACATATTATTAAAGTACCCATAAATAAGTAAAATTTTGCCTTGGATTAGAAAATGTCTCATTGACAAAACTTTCCTTTTTTTCCAAATTATAAAGATGAGGATCTGGATAATGACAGGAAGCTGGAGCTTGAAGTTTAAGTGCAGCTTATTCCTGAAGTTTATTCCTCCTGCTGATAAAGGACAAGAAAATATTGAATCTTGGAATGGACAATGGTTTGTCCAAGACGCAATGCATCAGGGAAATTATAATAATCATTTTGGTGACCATCATAGCATGACTACTAATCTACTTTTTTTTTTTTTTTTAAGACGGCAGTTGAATTTATACACCATTAGAGAACATAAAACTGCTGGGTAATCAAAAGAAGCTAATTCCTCAAAAAACTTAAAAGGAGATTGAAAAGGACTGAGCCTGACTCTCTCCAGCTGAGACACTAGTTGCTATTAGGGCACTCATGAAAAATATGGAAGGCTAATTCTGGCACCACATCAAATGTTACAGAGATGTAAATCTGTCTCTCAAATACTGTACTGTTTTTTCATGAAGACACTTGAATGTCATCAGCTCTAAATGGAATCATATTTCCAAACCCCCAAATGTTTTGCAAAATGGCATTTCTGTTTTTTTGGCTATTACTACTGATTGCATGACTTCTATTGACACTTTTGACAGAATTGACAGTTTTGAGAAACATTTCTATTGTGTAAAATGAGCATTTTCCAAGGGAAAATTACTTCACCAGATATAATTAATTTGCTTTAACATATTCTCATACATTTTGCTTTTCACAAGAAAGCACAAGATACTCGATTCTGTTGTTAGAAGCAGCAGCAATTTCATTTCAAAACAAAGAATGATGTATTTAAATTTCTTCTCAGTTCCTTCTAAACTAAGAATATTTGCCTTGACAAAGCTCCCTTATAAAGAAAGGCATATTATAATCTAACTGCCTTGGATCAAATGAAGCTAGTGACAATGCAATCCTTATTATGCTGTTCCCATTCTATCCTAATCTGTTTCTAAATGGTGATGAATTTATTAATCTTATACAAATAGCTCTCACTTCCAAGATATGACCACGCCTTAGTGTCAAATATGAATGAAGCCAAATTTCCGTACTTAAACCAATGCTGTTAAAGTATCACACAATAGCATATGTGCAGGTGCAGATTTAATACACAATCTCATTTGCCACAGTTTTCTCACATATAATCCTTAGCATTCAAGAGCTGCAGAATTTGGATCATTCTCTAGTACCTTTTTTAATTCCTTGGCAAATCAGAATTACAAAATATTGTGAATTTAAACACATTTGTACAGATACATTCAGGTCATGTCAGTTTTTATCACCACAGTTTCTAGTTACTATTAAAATCTCTATTATATCTGTGTTTTGTTATTATTAATCTTTCAAGATAAAAGCAATTTACACTTGATTATTCTTAGACTCCCTAGGGCCTATTTGGAAAATGTAGCACTCTGTATAAATATTTTGTATTTATCATATAAAAATTGAAGGAAAATATCTGATTTCATAACATTGTTGAATACAGGATACAGGTGTTTGACAGAAGGGTGTTTACTTCCAGGTTATGAGTTCAAATTCAATGTGAAGCAGAAAAGACAAAGATATCACCAGGTACTAAACCATCTGTGACTTTTATTAAATGAAAGTCACAGATTTTAGAGTCAGTCACAACTATCATGGTTTTCTGGTCTGGATCCAGGTTCATTTTTGTCACAAAGCTTTACAGAGTAATTTCTTCATGAAACATATGAATTGCATGAGATAAAGAATTTCTTTTGGAAGTGCACTCTTCTTGGTTTACACTGCATCTGATGAAGAATCTATTCCACTGTAATATCTGCTTCACTATCAAGAATGTGTCAGTGCCCCCTTAGGTAGCAGAATGTTACAAAATACATTAAAAAAAGAGGACCAAAGCCTTTCAGTGGAGATGGCAATGTAAAGGAATGTCCTTGCCCAACACAGATGGAAGAGTGCTCACAGAAAAAAAATAAAGTACTATATTTGAGTAAAACATAGAGTGAAAAAATTCGTAAGTTGTCTGCAACCAAATAAGTTGCATGGACCATATTCCCGGATTTTACACACTAGCTTTAGATCTAACTCTTCCCATCAGATTTTATTAAAAAGAGTACATTTATTTTGCATTTTTTTCTTTATTTCTGGCTGTTTTTCTTGTTACAGACACACCATTGCATTTTTTATTAAAGAAATACATTTCAAGTTGTATAGCTGAATCCCAGCCTATTAATCAACAATGTAGAATGCTTTCTTTTAACTGCAAAATAGAGCACAAAATGCTTGAAGTGTTTTATTTTAATGTTTTATAAATAGTGGCCACTATTATATATTATATATTATATATTATATATTATATATTATATATTATATATTATATATTATATATTATATATTTATATTTTATTATATATATTTATTATATATTATATATATATATATATATTTATATACTTCAGCTATATAAAATGAGTTATTGATATTTCAGCACATTCCTATTTGGAGTGCAGAAAGCTTTAATTTTTTCGTTTGTCTGTAATTAGGCTCTAAATTTCAATTATTTTCTCTACAAAGAAGGTAGAAAGTAGAGATACAAATATAAACTTTCTCCTGTACCATGTCATTTAATCACCCTCATTTCACAGTCTAAAGTACAAAGCCTTTCTAAGTCACCTAATGAATGAGATTCTTGTGTTACTGAATATAGGAATATGATTGAAGAGCACTAACTTTTACATCATGTAAAAATATTACTTGTAAACAGAGTATGGGAGCTTTAAAGGCCAAGAAGCACAGGTGAGTGGAATATTTAAAATGCTTTTCCTCTCACAATGAAAAGAAAATTAAAAAAAGAGGTTTTACTCAATTAATTTGATGTATGCCTATCCATGGGACTTACTCATCTTCCTGAATAAAGTTGCAAAAGTACTTCTCTAAGTTTTCAAAGTTTTGGAAGTGCTTAATTCCAGCACAGGCAGAAAAGAACAAAAAAGATTCTACCCTTCTTTGAACATTATGGTTTTGATTGATCACTTGCCAATAAATTAACACTATACAAACCAGGGGATAGCAAAGGAGTTGCTTATGTGGCATTGAATGTAGACTTTGAAAGTGACGTCTTTCTTCTCTCACACATTCTGAATACTAAAATATAGAAAACAAAATCTTGGTTTAAAGCACCAGCCTCAGTCTGTGCCTTCAGAAACAGCAATTAGAAACTTCCTGTAAATTGAAAAATTTCAAACATAATTTAGAAGGAAAACAGAGAAAATGTAGAAGCACAGTTTAAAGCTTAAAAAAAATTCTGTTTCAGATAATGTACTTTAAACATATTTATTACTTTGGGGAGGAATTAATCTATTGGTTTTAAAGTTTTCAAGCATGATTTCCTACTTTCCTACATGATTTACTTTTTTCCTATTGTACCAGGGAATCAAAATAAATCTATGTGATTTTTACTTTTTCCAATGTATTTTAGACTTAACTGAATTGCAGATAAATGTTATTCTCTCTATCCAGCTGGTCTGTTTTCCTCTTCTAGATTCCTTATATGCAGTTTCACAGAAAATAGATCAACATTGCTTCTCACCCTGCCCTTACTCTAACTATATGCTGCTCATGTATCTGAATGAAAATATTTCAGAAAAAAAACCCTATATTTTTTGACATGCCAAATAGTCCTTAAAAAATTATAAATTCTCAGAATAGTCATTTATCCCACAATTTGGATTTCAAAAAACCTTAAAAAGGTCTCATCTGATGAGGTACCACAACTCATATATCAAAATCAATTCTCATGCATTTGGAAATAAAAAACTCCTCTGCTGAAAATAGGTATGCTAGTCTTCAGCTGAAAGAATTTTTCAGGAAGTCATGTGTGTCTGTAAAGTGGTGCTTATAATGAAAGTGCCTCTCAGCTACAGTGGTATTGTATACTTAAGCACATCTTCTACTTTGTTTGATTTGCAGCCAATACTCTGATATCAAACCAATCATCCTTCTATGTTTTTCTTCTACTGAACTGTTTGTTTGTTTTGATGACTGTAAGAGTAGTGTACATGACAGGGCTGATAAGGAATCCAAATTTATGCCAGCCTGTGCCTACATCCTGTTTACATAACACACTCTT
The DNA here is from genome assembly GCA_024500445.1 of Entomyzon cyanotis. Lineage (NCBI taxonomy): Eukaryota > Metazoa > Chordata > Aves > Passeriformes > Meliphagidae > Entomyzon > Entomyzon cyanotis. The sequence continues at coordinate 1,297,333 of JAKEPQ010001015.1, read as the reverse complement.
TTCTTCTACGGAAGCTGACACAGCTGCAAGGAAGATGCTATATAGTTCATTATGTCTTAAAAGAGCTTGGCTGACTAGATCAGCTCATCCTGGCAGTGCTTCTGAAAAACACCTTTATGGATAAGGACTTCACAGTCAAGTTCTCTTGAACGTTCTCATTTCAGGAACCTTAATGAAGCATCACAACTACAGCAGTTTGCATGTTTCTGTACTATCATTTCATTTTTCCATACTTGATGACTGGCCACTTAAACAACCACAGTGCATTAAAAATTCACAAATGGATGTTAACATAATGCTAGCAATGAAGGGGTTTTTGCATGACTGATGTATCACGGGCCGGGGGGGCTGCACGAGGCGGCTCCCCCTGGTCCGGGGTCCCTGGTCTGTCTAATCCCACCGGATCTGGGGCGGGCGGCCCCCAAGGTTCCACGACATGGTGTCAGTCTCCAAACCACGTCAATTCAAGCAGGAATATAGTGAGGCTAAGAAAAGAACTGGACTCCATCTCTGTTCTGGCAGGGAGGTTTATTTGGGGTAACGGGGAAAAAGGGGCACAGGGAAAGGAGAAGGGGAGGGAAGCAGGAACGGGATAGGGGACGCCAGCCCAGAGAGAAGACCTCGAGCTGATCCGGACATCGACTTATAAAGGGAAAGGAAGAGGGAGGGACTGTCTCCCCCAGAGCCAGTCCCAGGGAGTCTGAAGGGAAGACAGGCATAGGGAACCCACCAATAGATTTTGGCATACAGCAGAGCATATTTCAAAATGAACCAATGGTATACAAAGCAGAGGGACAAAGGAGCACATGGAATCCTAAAACCCCACATTGCTACACATGACATTGAGAACAGAAGACAGGAGATGAAAAAGGCTTTGCAGTTACAAGATGTGTTATTGAATTCTGAAGCACATTTTTTGGTGAATTTCCCTTGTCATCACTTCAGAAGTACTCTCTAAGTTTGAGTACACACATGGTTTTGCATTCCCTTCTGCAACACCTTCTGTTGCCCACTGGTACCAGAAGCTGAATAAGCATGACTCTTTAACACCAATGGAAGAAATACCTCATTGTATTCTGCCTAATCAGAATTTGCTTCTTTTTAACTTCAGAGTTACCTATTGACTTTGCTTTGGTATTATTGTTTCTGGTTTTTGTCTTGATTACCAATTCTTTTAACTTTGAATTTCCCCAAAGGCTTGATTAGCAATGTGCACTTTAATGGGTAAAATGACTACCTTTTTGCCTTGCAAATTCAGAAACTGTAATTATAAAACATTCCTGTTACAGCTTTTGCTCTGAATAAAAGTTTTTGAAACAAAACTCAAACACCTTAACTTCAGCAATACTGTTTTGTGAGCTCTCTTGCAAGACATTTCTTATAAAATTCACAGTAAGCCTGACATTTTTTGCTTTGTGTCCATGGAGGGACACAAATCTGTTTTCAAAAACTCCACATCTTTAGAGATTTTAGACTAATTTCAGGATGCCTGACTGCCACAGGCTGTGTGCTGCCTGATCTGTTGCATCTGCTGCTAAATCCATTGTTCAACCACACTTACACTTCTCACCAGTGTTCTTCATTAGGACACACTTTGGAAGATGAGAAACTTTATTCTTTGCACTACCACAATCAGACATATCCATTCTTAGGTTCTTTACAATCAAGGAGTACCTGCATATACACCGATAATCCACTGATGACGTACATTGTTTCTTTTTATAGCATTAATGATAATTTATCAGATGGAGAACATTCTTCCAATTATGACTTTTTAAGCACATCTTAATGTGAGTGTTGTTTTCTGCTCTCTTCTAAACATCTCTATGCTTTTTATTTGAATGTCCTGATATTTTACATCTTGTTGACCTTGTTTTCAGTCAAGGATTAAAAGTCAAGTTTTAAAAAACAACATCATATCTTGTAATATCTGTTTTGAACAAGAACGGGACCTCAGGGAGAAGAAATAGATGGACTCTCCAAGGAGATGAAGAAGATGCACCCCTGCAATAGTTTCAGAAGTCAAACAGGGTCCAAAGTGATACTGTAAGGATAGGAAGGCTAACATTGTGTACTCTTGAGACTTCTGTGTGACCTAAATGGATGTAAATTTCAAATCAATTTCTATTAGACCAAAACATTAATATGAGAATGCTCTCAGTAAGGGATCCCTGGTCAGTGAACACACTGTTAAGGTAAAGAACACAACTTGGCCTTAAGAGCAACCTGTAAGGGACACCAAGCCTCCAGAGATGGAGAGTCTCAAAAAACTTAATGGACAAAGATAATGTCCTGCAAACAACACACAGCTACCAGATTCAAAAAGCTCTGCAGACAGACTACATAGTTTCCAAATAATCCTTGATATTTTTGAGTCTGACACTGCTCTAGAGAAGGAAAACAGTAAATAAAATGCACTGAAGACTAATCTCTCTTTCTCAGGCTGGCAACACAGCAGTTTTTAGTCACTTGCCAGAATTTCTCAAAATAGAACAGTAGTATCTAAAATGCCTGTTGGGAACAGATCCCAGCATATGCTGTTGACTCAAGCCACTCCTGAGAACTGTCTGGGAAATTGCTAGGTTGGAGCACATCAAAGCTACAACAGAGAGTGTGTTGGTAATAAAAATGCATGGATGGATGCTTAGCAGTGCTTGGGCCCTTGCCACTGCCCTGTTCCATTCTCTGGCAAACACATAAGCCGGGTGACCAGTGCTGATGCACTGAAACTGTACTGCAAACAGCAGCACCAGAACTGTCACTGCTTTTCTAGCATGGTCCTTGTAAGCCTGCTGTGACGCATGGGCTTACACAAGACTCTGAAGGACTCAGCTGCAGTAGCAAAGTCACACTGAGGAGTCTTTAGAAAAGTATTCATTGGCATAAATTTCACCCTTTTTATAGAAGCACTAGCTTGGGCCCCAGTTTTCACATATCAAGACAAGTGTGACTTTTCATATGAGGATTTAAGTCATACAGATCTGGCATAGAAACTATAACTATAAAGACACAAGAACTGATGCAGCTGAGGCTGCCATGGAACATCCTAGATCAAATATTATCCATGGAATTGCTGAAGTTGGATTTGAAGTGGATCTCAGTCCATAATTTAAAAAAAAAACAAACCAAAACAAACCACACCCAAGAAGGCAGACAGGGAACAGCTTTTATGGAGCTATAATTTATCTTCAGGAGTTTACTCTTAAAACATTAACCAAGGATGTGGGATTTCCTTAGACAAGAAGACATTTAACAATTTATTTAAAGACATCAGCTAATTCTACCTTAAACATCTCAATGAACTTCATTTAAGGGTGAAGTTCTAGCAAGTTTTCTCCCATAGCAGAAGCCTCCAAGAATACATGCACAGGATCACAGCATTTACCTTGAAAGTGTGAGCAAAGGAGATATCAGAGGCCCAAAGGATGATAGCACAAATTTTAAATGAAAAATTGCAAGTTTTATAGGATTTCTTGCCAATGAAAGAGACTAAGAAAGCATATATCCAACACAGATGAACTATACAATACACAATCAGAACACAAAGGACATAACAAGGACAATCACTGACAGTTTCCTAAGCTGGACAAGTCTCCTTTTGGAAGCATCTAACATTCCCTGTTGAAGAGAAACAAAAGGGAAAAACAATTGCCTAAGAGAACTTAGGCAATTGGATCAGGCCAGAAACCCAGTTTTTAGAGGGCTACAATGTGGAAAAATGTACCATGTTCTTTATATGGCCTTAATTTACTGATACAGCAGCTTCCTAAGACAGAAATTACTTCTACCCAAAAGGATATACAAAGCTCCATAAAGGAGAGAAAATTAAATAATAGAATTCAAAATTTGAGAAAAAATCCCAAACAAATGCAGTAAAAACTATGTTGATGAACAAAACACAATGATGTTGAGGACATACCTACTATTTAACATAGATGCTATAAAAATATCAAGAACATCTCCTGTGCTTTGAAAAGAATGTGACTACTCTGGGGTTTTCTAGCCCTTCACTCTTTCATGAGGGAAGGATAAAGGCACTTAGGATGACTGTGACCAAATATTCCCAGAGAATTATTAGGTCACAGACAGATTGCTTCAGATGTGAAGCTGAGCGTCCCACCAGTCAACATGACTCCAGGGAAGAAAACACCTGCTTTCAAAAACCTCGCAAAAAACAACTGCTTTCTAGTTTCTTCTCCAAGTGCTGCCTGAAAGCTAGTTTGGCCTGGGTTTCTCTTTCTTCAGAATTATGTCACTCACTATCTTAGAACCCTACCTTACTATTTTAGGTCAAATCTAACATGGCAAGAGTAGTCAAGCAAGTAGTGGTTGTTTTGGACCCTAAAACAATAGAAAAAAATACCTGAGAGCTGAGATTATCATTTGAGTGAATTCAGTGTTTCACTACAGATGGGTGGAACTGTGAGGTTTTCTTGCTCTGGGGAGGCAGGGGAACCCCGAAAACCCCACCTAAAAGAGATCCCCGCCAGGTGGCTTCCATGCTGCGTGGGCGGAGCGGATCCGGGGCCGGCGGGACCCAAGCTCGGGATGGCTTCTCGAAGGCAGGATAATAGGAGCCTCGGTGATTAAAGGAGATGCAGTCTCTCAGCTTTTGGAATCCAGGGTTTATTGGTGGGAACGGCGGGGAGGAGAAGGCAGCTGGGACCAGGACGGAACGCGGGAGAGGAGAGAGCTGGGTTCCGAGGAGCACAGAGCCCCAAATGGAAGTGAACATGGGGTTAAAAGGGATGGAGAAATGGGAGGGGTTTACACAGGATAGCTAATAGGGGCAAGAGGGATACAGAACTGGCAGATAAACTGAGGAATAGGGGTGCAAGGGGGGCAGATACAGAACTTTTAAAACCAATAATAGCACTGCGGGTAAAGAACTTTCTAGCTATTAACTATATATGGGATAAAGAGGAGGGGAACTTCAAGAACCAATACCTCTGATTCCTGACCCATATTCATGGAGCTATAGCTTCAAAGCTTGTTGGGGAGACGATTTTCTGTCACCCTAACCAGAAGGTTTCTTCAAACCCAGGGGGGTTTGCTGGTTATTTCAGACTCTAAGCTCACCTGAGTGCATCTCGCTGCTACAGAACTGCTGTTCTACATATTTTCCAGGCTTCCTAATTCATACTGTGCATATTATTACCAGTGGCAAAATTGTAGCAGCAAAGCTTTCCCCATACAAAACAGGGTCACGGGATCTAAAACACAGCCTCATCTTTTCATTTATAGAGGTATTTTGACTCTGCTCATCTCAACTGCATCATTTATATAACAGATCTGTTAAAATTTATGACCCTTCCAGCAATAAATAATGGAGGTAGTATGAAATTATTTCAGTCAGAAACTGAAGGGAAATTCAATACTGTAAACTCAGTCAACTGGAAACCTGAATTTCAAATCATATGGCAAAATTTATTACAATGAGATCTGCAGCAGTTCTACTATTCATTTTTACCACTTCTATGCAGGAACCCTCTTCAATCAATGCAAGAATTTGACTTTGTCATTTTCAGAAATAAAATGTTTTTTGCTCTTAGGAAACTTCCTTGCCATACTCAGTACCTTTATTCTAACTTCTACCACATCTGCCCTTTGGAAATTTCTGTAGTGTCTCTAATTTTAATGGCCTCACTGTAAATAAGTTATTGCTTGTATTTCTCCAGTTTTTATAACAAGATAGTGAGAATTAATGACTGTTACTTGGAAAGCTAGCACTACTTCAGCATGTGCTTGCCAGGGAAAGAAAATAATCCATGTCTGGGAAAACTGGCAAAAGTTTTAGACATACTGAGTGAACAGTTTTCATTATTTAGGGACATATTTCCCACATACAGATCCCCATTTCTTGTCTGTATACTTTTGTTATTCTTTCTGATATAATCACTCAGCTATAATAATATTGAATGTTTAATATAGTACTCAGTAACTGTTCAGCAATTACTGGAAACTTTTTAGGCAAAAGCTCACAGCTGTTAACCCAAACAGAAGTCACTTATCTTGTTAAGATGTGTGACTAATAAAATAAAATAAAATAAGAATTAAACAATGTCTTGATGGTTCCAATCTTGAAATATTTGTGCAACTATAAGCTAGTGCAGACTCAACAGGCAACTCATAAGGATTTTGTGATATTTCGTCTGCTCATACTTCACATCTGTCCCATTTTTAAAGCACTGACTTTGGAGCTTACATTTTTAGTAATGTCTTTGGGCTATTTGTTCCCACAGCGTTAGAAAATACATTTAAGAAAATTGTTGTCCAGATACTATTCTATGGTCTAGTCATGCACACTGAGTGAAACCAGATCTGAAAACATGCCAGGATATTTTTCCAGTGCTTGCACTCTTTCCTTATGTTGCATAATTTTCTTTCCTAATTGTTTTTTTTATCCTGGAGTAGTGATATAATATTGCTAAATGTGTTACCTGGGAAAGACAGAAATATTTTTTTCCAGGAACTATGTAATTTAGGAGTCTGACTTCTCAGTATAATATCAAATTAAATTATTAGGTGCACTACTAATGCAGATTTTTCTCATAGAAAAGCTACGAGATTTCTTTTCCAAGCATGCATAGGTTCAATAAAAAAGAGAAGCTATTTTCAATCTGCCTTTGATGAGGAGTTATGGCAATTTGGAAGAGAATACTTTAACCATAGGCTGGAATTACAGAGTCATTCTTTCTTAAATACAATAGCTAGAAAACAACTCTAAGTTGTTAGGTACTTAAATTCTGCACCTTAGAATCTCCTTTTCCTCTTACTAAATAAATATATTTAGCCTACACATGGAATTCTTAGAAAGTCAGCATTTAGTTGAATATTGTTCTCACCAGTATTTATTTTGAAAGTCAATGAAAGCAGATAGCAGGGAAGGTTGAAAACTTTGGAAAATTCTCCCTCAATTTTGTACATACCTCCCGGCATTTTCTGGTGGAGGAAAGAGTAGAAATAAAAGCCTATTTTTATATTACTCATTTTTTAAACTCCCACTGGATTAGATGGTGGTGACTTATTCTTTCTACATGTATGGAAAAATGCCAGGTTGGTAAAAGCAGCAGGGAGCAAAGAATTGTCCAGTAAAATGCTCGACCTCTTGCACCAGGTGTAACAGGAGTGTAGTGATCTTAACCAATACACAACATCAGAGCTTTGGGGGTGCACTTTTCCCTATAAAGAGGGTACTTTTCTGTACAAAAAGAGGGAGAAATAGAGAGGTCAATGAATGTCGGATGTGAAATCTGACTTCATTAGATTAGGAGTATTGTAAACATCACATAATTAGCATAAGAAAGGAGTACAGTTAAGTGCAAACACTCCACAGAAAGTTTCTAAATCATGAGAAAGCTTGTCTCTCTAGATAAGCCATTTAATAATCCTTATAATCTCAATGCAAGACAGTTTCCTCTTACTTTTATAATTCCTGCTGCAGAGCATAAAATGACTCAAAAAATGTTTTGCAACCAGAAATGTAACTGCCTAACAAGTTACTGAACAAAAGACAAAACTAAGAAAACTGCATCAAATTACAAAATCTGGATGACTATGGCATCAACCATGAGACACATAACTATATTTCAGCAGTCTGTGAAACCAACCACTAAATAAGTAAGAATGAAAGCAGATCATTAAGAGTACAGCATGGAAAACAAAGATTCATTTGTACCAATTATATCAGTTTTATTTCTCAGAATTACTCTCTTCCCATTTTTCAACACTATCTGAGAAAAAATGGGAAGCAAAGCATTGTGATCAACATAATGCCTTCTTCAGAATTCATGCAGTAAATATTAAGCCATTTATTGTAATTATGAGGGTTGCTAGGAATAAATGTGATAGTGAAAGCCATCAAGAGTCATTCGATATTTCACTCCTTTTCCCTTGGCTTAGAATAAATGTTTTGTTATTGTACTGCAGCAAATCAGATTGTTGTATTGGGTCTTCATCCTTAATTTCATGGAAACAAGGTACCCTTGTCATTGATGCCATTACCCCAAAAGATTGCTGCTTGCATTAGATTCTATTCCTTTTTTTTCTTATTAAAGAAGTTACATTTTATCAAATAACAGTAAATCTAATTCAGAAGACACTGAGCTGACATCAAAATGCTCTCATTATAAATTGCCTATTAAGAACTAAGAAAACATCAAGGATTAACAGTTGTTTGGTTACATACTCTGAAAGTAGTCTTAATCCTCTATTCAACACTGAATTTACTCTTTACAAATGAAGATGAGAAACTTGCTATTCAGGGAAGTTATAAAATTCAATAGGATTTTCACGCTCAATTATAGAAAGAATTTTGCTTTTGTATTTTATCTGGCTAAAAGATGGATCTCCACTCACTCTAGTATATTTGGAAGCCATGTTCTTGAGATTATTATCTATACTAACAGTGAGTACATAAGCACTATCTAATGAACAAAGAACAACTGGATAAACAGAGTTATGTAAGACGAAGGATAGATAGACACAAGCAACAAATCTCAGAAATACAGAAGAATTTATTAGTTTAACTAGAACAAAATGAGTCTTTTATTAGTATGAAAACATTTTTGGTTAGTTTTCTGATTGGATTTTGCTTTTGGCCTAAAGCCAAATGCCAAAACTTCTAGATCACATTTTCTGTATGAAGACTGCAATACTATAGAATAATCTTAGCTACGATCATTCTGAATAATTTTACAATTTTTCTTCTATTTATTAATTAATTAGTATTATATGTTTTCTACTCCCCTGCATTTCATTATTTAGATTTTCTATGAAGTGGTAAAACATCGAAATCTTTTCTGTTCATATCATGCATGAGTGTACACCTCAGAGCTGCGCTAATTTTTTTCAAAGTGATGAACAAATACAATGGATTAGTAAGTAAAAGGCCAAACAGAAAAGAATACAAATATAGAAAAAACCCCAACAATCATCTGTACATATACTGAAGAATTGTTTTAAATGCCAAAGGAATTACCATCACAGTAACTGTCAAAGATATTTATAAACTGGAACTTTAGATCAAGGTCTTAAGCATTACATATAAACAACAGTATATCAGTTAGCCCCTATCCTTCCTTAATTCAATGACAAAATGAATAATTTTCCTTAGTTCTCTGCATTCACTGAAAACCCAAAAGTGTATTTAGAATTTTTTCTTACAGTTTATGTTTCATTTTCTTTTATGTTCCTTTATTTTTGTGCAGACTTATAGAACATTAATTTTGGCTGTCAATTTTAAAATACCTGCTCTTTCTCAAGGTGTTTTGAAATTAAAAAAAAAAAAAAAGAAAAAGTTGTTTTCACAGTCTAGCTGTATATACAAATGGAAAAGAAGTTTCAAGTTGACATTTTCATCACTGAGGTATTTTCTGAAGTTTTGAAGAAGGAGTTCCTAAAATGAAAAGACTAAAAGAACAAAATCATACTGTGAGCAATAGCAAAGCTTTCCGGAAGTGCTCAGTCCCTAATTCTAACACATGACTATCTGGTAATCCCGCCTTGTGTTTTGTAAAAGTGTTCAATAATGAACTACCTGGCCATTGTCTCATCTAATTTCCCAGAATGAGATGAAAAACATTCTGGTTTTGCTTGATCCTGCAGCAGAGCATATAAATCTAGTTGGTGGAAAGTCACTCCATTGTTATGTCACAATATGCTTCCCAGCAGGAGAGGCTGGAGAAATGAATTAGCATATGAAAAGATTCAAGCCTTCTGTTTAACTTAAGGTTTCACTCTCTGGAAAAGGGTAGGGTTTTTTTGGAAATGATGTTCTGAAGGCCATGCATGTGCAGTGCTTTGGCACCAGCTAAAGAAAGAAATAATCAAAAATTATGTATCTTTTCTCATGCTTAGTGAATGAAATAGAAAACAAAACAAAAGAAAAACTTTTAGTCTTTAGAAGTATTATTCACTAACTTTGCTGTTTGCTGCCTGCATATAACAGCTGACATCATGATATCTGTCACTCATCAACATCTCAGGAGTGGTGTGGTTCATTATACAGTCCTTTTGTGTATGTAAAATTATAAAACACAAACACTGTTCCACACAGAATGAAAGATGCTTCCAGTCATCCCAAGTTCAAATATACTAAGAAAAAAAGTATGATGAAATTTAAGTGAAAATGAAAAATTCGAGCACTTCAGAATCCCTTCTGTTATTCATTTAGATAGGTAAGTAATTGAATTTCATGCTGCCACAAATTTTCGAAAGGTCACAGATTGAAAAAACCAAACCTATGAATAACTGTAGAAGTTGTCAGGTTTGAAGCTGAAGATTTTGGCAGCCAGGATGGGTGCAGCTGGAGCTCTGGTTACCTAACAAGTTGTGATAAATAGCTTAGACACTTGGGAGACCAAAGCATTAAAGAGAAAATGGGTCTTTTTCTTTCCAATATTAAGGCTGGACAGGTAACTCTGGATGGAAGCCAGCTCTTCTACTGTATTCTTCTGAAAAGCCTAACCACAATTTTGCCTAACCAACTCAGTTTAATTTAAATTATTATTCTTCAGAGTTCAGCATGGTTGAACCTCTCAGCTGAAATTTGGACTACTTTTTACTAGGTTCCTCAGAGAAAAAAAAAAATTAGCAAAGCGACTGCAACAGGTAAGACTCTTATGAAAGCACAAGGCCCAGAGGAAAGTCACCAAAAGGCAAATGAAAGAACAAGTTTCCAGGTCTCCTGGATAAAATTACCATTCTTATGCATGTGCTACTTCTCCCATTTCAAAGAGAATAATGTAGACATTTCAAAACTAGCAGTTTGGATTCAAACTTCTTATGACTACATATAAATGAGGAATTTCCCATTCCACCGTCTCAGAAATAATATTTCAAGCTGCCTGAATGATCAGAAGTTCAGCAGTATAGGAAGTTTGGAAAGTTATCTTTGGAACAGCAGGAAATTTTAAAATGAATTCTTAAAGCCTACTGCACCCTGCTATGATGGGTGATCACTACAGCAGATCTGAGCTTTGCAGTCACACACTGCATGGACAGAGAGATGCATATATCTTTTTAAATAAAGAATGAAATCAATGCTGTTAGTGAATGAGGCTGAAAACAATCCTACAGAATGTCAAATACACAGAGTGGTCTGCCAAACAAAGCACAATGGAAAATGAAAGGAACAAGCATTATTGAATTAGTTATTGAATCCACAAACTCACATTTAGCAAAGGGCTCGAGTGGCCAGAACAAAACTGTTAATGCAAAAACCAATTGGAAGTCACACATAGTAATAATGTTTTTAGCATGTTGTGTACAGAAAGAGGAAGATAAAAGCATTCTCTTCCATTCTTGTGTTTTGCATTCATTTCCCCCCATTTTCTGACAATTTCTGTTAGAATGACTACCACAACCTTTTCCAAAACAAGAGATTTTGCTGTGTTAAGAGAAAGTTTCCCAGAAAAAAATTATCAGCAGCTGTACTTATTTATCAAAAGCAAAAGGAAAAACATTACATAAAACTGTAGCTTTCCCTATAAGGCCACAGGAAGGCTTACAAGATCATTATAAAATCGTGTTTTCTAACACGGCAGATAGTTACAGCTATCTTTTTCACAATCCCAGGTTAGTACATGATGCTAACTTTCATTTGGAGAAAGGAGGACATAATCCATTTTCTCCCTGTAATTATCTGACATTTTGCAAATCAACAAACTTCAAATGTCAACATCCATTTAGATCAGTGACAAAGGAGCGATGCTATGAAAATTAAAAGGGATCTCAGGAGGCACTACAGTAAAACACTGCAGGAAAAAAACCATACCATGAAAATTTAATCTTTTTTTTTGCTTTTCCAACTTTATTTTTTCAACATTTGCTTATGAAATATAATCAAAGCTAACTCTCAAAGCATAAAATAAGCCTGGTAGGACAGATATTCTGATTCTAATCATTAACAGTACTTTCATCCTTTTGCTTTCCACTCACAAGTGATTCCACTGATACTTTTAAACACTTTTTCTCATGAATGGAAGTTGGTCGTCATGACAAAGTGGATAAATGCTGACTTTTAGAATGAAATATTGTGAAACCTTTGAACTTCAGTGAAAATTAGAAGGGGGATAGAAAGTCCTAGATATTAAAAGAGCCTTTCATCACAACTGAAATATCTTCATAAGAAACTTTGGCACCGCACTGAGTACCTTTGAAGTTGGCTGCAAAAGAAGACCACCTTATTAGCTGGGTAGAAATGCCTTCCAAAGAGTGGTGAAACTATGGCTTGTAAACATCAGTCAGCTTGGAAATGGCTGCATTTTTACTATGTACATCAGCCTTGTACCTACTACGCCTAAGACTTTAGAAGTGTGCTAAAGTTGTTTAAAGGCATTAAAGAACATTCTTTCTTTAATTCCACCTTTTATACCCAGATGTGATGAATTGTTGACCTACCTTGACTGAGTATTTGTAGAGGAATCAATCAAAAGTATTCTACTAAATTTTTGACCAAATGTATACAGATTAAGACTATTATATGAAAATTTACTATTTTCTTCTGCTGTTCATGTCTATGTGAGTAACTAAGGTTAAATATCAAAGTCACACTTTCAAGGCAAACAGAACATGAGCACATAGAAAGAAATTAAAATGAGAACTAATATAAAATTAGGGTTCAATTATCATTTCTATACAGAAAAGATGTTACTGAATGAATTTATGAAATCACATCCTGAGTTTATAGTACAGAATTCTATGAAAACTCTAAACACATGGAAAAATAATCAAAATAAGCCATGAAATGTTTCAGAAAAAATATTAAAAATTACACTTTTCTTAAAATTTAGCTTTTATGGATAATTTATTATTTTTTAAGATACATAGCTGCCATGTTATGTCTTAAACAAGAATATGTAATTCTATGGTACTGTCTTCAACAAGAATACCAGTACTAGTCAATGTCACTCAATTTTTACATGCCACATTTTAAATATGCTCAAAAATATTTCTGTAGTATTTGAATTATTGTATCTCTATTTTTAAACTACATTAAAATTCCCTCTTGCCATATTTGAATATATTTCTTACAGGCAGATTGTGATGTCCCCTCTGAATAGATTTTAATTCAGTACCTACAAAAACTATTTATACACTATACTGATGAGAGACTCAAACACTTTTGAAAGTACCATGATTCAAGATAAATGGGGCCTTTCTGTAACTGGGATGCAGTTGGAAAGATACTTAAACATTAATGGGAGCTTGAAGCATATCCTCTTTTTTTCTATTTTGGTTTGTTTTGGAGCATTGACTAAGAAAGAAAAAAAAAAGGCAGAAAAAAATGTTTACTCAGATCAACCAAACATGCTGGATGGAAATTTTCATTTACAACCAAATTAACTTTTGACAATATTTCAGCAGTCAGTAGGAGAAGCAATGAGGAGTCTTATCTTGCATATCCTTACTCACCTGAAAGCCCAATGAGCATGAATATTTACAGTGCCAGGTGTTTTGAAAGAGAGGAAGTAATTTTTGCATATATCCTCTGAAAACAATATTGAATTTAATGTGTATTTTGTGATCATAGGATACAACAGAAGTTTGTAAACAAAGACCACCTTGTTCACCTTCAAAATATATGCAGAGATGTGGAGTTGTCTACAGCACTTTTTCCTGTTAATTTGGCAGGTGATTTGCGGTCCACAGCTCTTTAAAGATATTCCAGACTGTTTTTTGACCAGGGAATTGATGTCAAAATCAATTTGATAAGTAAAGTTTGTCTTTCATCCACTGCTAAGCAATAGCTAACGAACAGATAGGTAGGGACCGCATGCAGAATACATAGGCCAGTGTGCCAAAAAATTAAGAGAAAAGAACCTCAAAGATAATAGATACAGTGTCAATTGCCTGTAAATTAAAATAGGAAGTGAGACACAGAGAAATACACTTTAAATCAAAGAATCCTTTCCTTCTAAATCTCCAGTGTAGAGAAATTAAACACAAAGCAAGAAAAAATGCCAGCTGTTCAAATAAATTACAGATCAACACAAAGGAATCAAATAAGCCCAGCCACAGCACACTGCGGCTGTCTGCAGACATGAAGTAAGGAGAACAAACTGCTTTCCAGCAGCCAACAGTCTCTGGGGCAATTTCTGTAAAAGCTACCAACAGGAAACTGAAATACGAGCTTGCTTTTCACTTATGAAATGAGAAACCAACATAATTCCTGGTTTTTATACCTATTCATTTCAGAATGTCGTGTAACAAAGCCAAATCCACACCTTTATTGGCTTACAATCTTAAATGCTGTAGGAGAATGTAAATCCCAGCAAAGCCTGGTAACTCCACTGGCCTTTTAGAAAACATAAAGAGCAGCCATTCACTTGTCAGAATAACAGCCAGATTTGAAATATTCAAAGCAATCAACTTTCTTCTCAGATTTTAGACTAATGTCTGACCAATACACAACAAACTTAGGAGGTTCATTCCAGTACTTCTGTAATTAACACCAGCTTGTAAGTAACCAGCTATTTGCTATTAGGTCAGCTCTGGCAAGCTGGGGACTAGCTGGCAAAGGAATTGCAAACTTCAAAGAAAACTCTCAAATATCCAATCACGGAATAAAAAAATACCCACTCTTAGTACCTTATCTTGGAAGCTCACACTGGTCAGACGGTGACCTTTACAGGATTACCTTAACATGGAAGAAAATCAGTCCCTCTCTGAAGTGTTCTCGAATTTGTAATAGAAGATGGCTGTGTGACTGACGTTTGTGGGAAAAAAAGAAAGGAAAGAAAAAGCCTTAAATGCCTCCCAACATAAGCTGAAGCTCTGATTTACTTTCAAAGGAACGATGATAGCTGACTGCCAATTTACGGTATGCAACACAACACTCTTAGTCCATCAAATGGGGCAGGGCAGAATGCAGCTTCCACATTCTGAATCTTCTTTTTTTTTTTTTTTGTCCTCATGAAGTGGCTCATTTTAACAATATGAACAGTCTGATTTTTCAAATATTTCCTTTGTTCCTCCATCCTCCAAACATCCTGTTCAGTCTGGCAACAAAGAGAAGTTTAGAGAAAATGACAGAGATTCTAAAGACACATTTAAAAGCAATAACTGTTGTTATCCTCTATTTATCAAGCACAGGTGGAGAGTGGAGAGAAGATCTGTCAGACAGTTTTTCTGTCTTTTCATAGAACTAAAAAATTTTTTATACTGAAAACATCTAGCTATCAGCCATTCATGTATTATTATACTTACTGAGTCCTCAAAAGGAGTGGAAAATTTTCAGCTTTCCACAGAATTAAGAAAAAAACCCTTTCTATTTAAGAATATTAAACATATATGGTCTTCTTCCAAATGTCAGCTTTTGCTCTTGTGATTCAAAAGCCCAATTTCTCCTCTTACTGCTGATATACAAACCAGCTGTCTGGGATGCTCTAAAATCAAAATAACTGGGAGGGGAGCATGAATAATGTGATGCCAGTTAATCTTTTTGCTAAAGTCTTTTAATTGAAGCAAGTAGCCCAGCCAGTTGTTTTCAATTCCCCCTGGATACTGAGTATAGAACAACAACAAAAACAACAACAACAATAAAACATGGATCAGTTACATCCTGAAAAATAAAATTAGTCTTGAGTTTGGATAATATGTTGTTTGAAAGCTGTCTCACAGGTTCTACCACTAATGTAGTGCAATCATCAATTGTAGGTTTTATTATGTAACAGAAGATGATCCTCTTCAGTTTTCAAACATTTAGGTCTACAGAATACATAAGCTGTATTTACATTAGCATTCTGGCTCAGAGTACTGAAGCTAGTTTTGAAAAGGATCCCTGAACTGCATGCACTAAAGATGTTGATGCTTTAATACAAAATGCTTGATCTACTGATCCCTTCCTATGCCACTCAATTATTTGCTAATGTAGACAACAGCTATGGAAGACTAAGGAAAACACACCAGCATGTTGCAGAACGTGGACTGAAATAAACCTCACACAAACAATTCTGAACTAAGAATGTTCTAAACATTTTTAGTCAAGCCATGATGGTACTCTTAACAATACTGTAACGTTTCCATTCACCTTCTAGGAATTGTTTCACTCACATACTTCGCATAAAAATCCCTACATGGTACTTTGCATTTTCACCTATCTCAAATTTAGGTAGCATTTCAGAATATACAGCAGATGCCTGTAAAATATTCTCATATTACTCCTACTAGCATCAAGGGTGACATTTATTTACTGTATTTCATCACTGTTCAAAATAACTAGACATATCAGGTCTATTTATTTTTGACCGATGAGATATAAACAAAGCTCCTGGGATGTTGTGGCACTTCAGGGCCAATTTGCAGCAAGGATCAGAGAATTTTGCACCTCATCTATGACAGCGAGAGCCTGGAGACAGCACAGGCACACATGGGGAAACTGCAAAAACATCACACCCTCTTCAATCATTATTGCTGGTACAGTGAAAATTTTGTATCTCCTTCTGCTAAGAAAGCTCTTCCTTTGAGACTGCAGTCACAGCTCCTTGCAGGTGAAAAATCGCCAGGCAGTAAGAAGGACTCTGGAAGGCCAGAATGAGCAGCAACCAGGCTCCGTGCACAGGGCTGGCACCACTGCAGGGCAGTGTGGCAGGACCAGGCTGCTGGGCTGGGATGTGAGCAGTGGGGCCAGCGCCCCTTGCTGCCTTTCACCTGAGGGGTGCCGGAGGGGCTGCAGCCATGCCCTGCCTGGCCGTGTATCTCCTGTCCCAGCTCACAGTCCCAGAGCCGCTCCATCCCGCCCCACTGCCGTGCCGTGCCCGCTGCTGTGGCTCGGGCTCCCGCTGCTGGGCCGGCTGGATGCCCTGGCCTGGAGCTGGGAGCAGCACAGCGTGGAGAGCTGCCTCACTGCGCCCCGACAGCACTCACCGACACTGCAGCTATCGTGTGTTAACTACCTTGCAAAAACACAGTGCAGGAGGGACGGATAGGCTTCTACAGTGAATTAAACAAACCTCATGTAATAAAGGCCAAGCTGTTCCTATCGCAAGTATAAATCTCATCCTGTGAAATCTCAGGCTAAAATTTCCTGGGATTAACAATCCTGATATTTATAAACTGCTGAAGATTTAGAGTTTTTTCAAGTCACCAATGAGGTGGAAGGCCATTTGAGCAGAGTGCAGGTTTCAGCTATAGCTGTGAGTGGCAGGCACAGAGTGGCTGTGGCTAGCATCTGGATTCCCAGCACAGGTGAAGCTCAGCAGGATTTCCCTTCAGAGAGGTACCAGGCACTATGGGCTCCATCCCTCCAGACCTCTGGTCTCACTGCTGGGCACAAGTTGAGACTCACTGAGATGGAAAATAGTATATATTGGTATGACCTTCCTCTTGTAGGCAGGACAAGTCGAGCAGTACTGTAATATTTCTGAATTATCTATAACAAGATAACTAAATAGAAATAAATTGTTTCCTTTGCTAAATTAGGGACAGAGAGGGAATAAAAACACAAAGAAGCTGTTTCTGGTGCAAAAGGCAGCAAGACTGAATTGTTTCCCAAATAAACATTTAAAACACAGTCTCTCTCCCCATTGCCTGGTAGATGTGGCTCACAGGTAGAAACCAGAGAGTTCCATTCCTAACCTTGTTTACTACTAGACTTCTTCTCCTCTTGTATTACATTTTCTCTTTGAAAAAGTGTTTTCAATTCACCTGCAGCAATTGTCAGGAGAATTCTTTTATTCCTTATCTTTTACTCTTCCTGTCTTTATCCTGTAAACTGTTGATACTTGAATGTACTATGATTTGTTCCTTGCTTCTCATTTTCATTACCATTTTTCTTCTAGCACTTAATGTGTTTCTACTACCATTTCTTTGAGTAATACAAAGGGCAAAAGCCATCTTTTATTTTTCTTTGCTACTGTCACTATACAAACCAGCTTATTACCTTCTGTTCAATTACAGGTACTATTTCAACACCCACAATGCTTTTTAGTGCATTCCTAAAGCCTTGTTTTGCACACTTACACCCTTCTTAAAGACTTCAACAAATGAGGCCATCAGTACACTGACTTTTGTTTTAAAAAATCTTAATTTTCGGTTCTGTTTATCCAGACATTTTATAGTATTCAGTCCTTACCCATTTCAGTGCCTCTGAGATTTTCAAATCTACATCCAGAAAAGGGTAACAGCTGTAGGCATATCTCAAACATAATTTAATTGCACCTACCTCAGGTAACAGCCACAATGGAAATGTAGGATGCATATGATTTTGTATAGCCTGTATGCCTGGACAAGTTCTTCAGTCCACACTCTGCCCATGTAGAGCTGACACTGCAGCCATGGCCTGGGCTGGCCAAACACCCAGGCTGGCTCCAGATGCTGCTTGCACAGTAACCCAAAAAATGTGCAAACATACGCTTAATTTCTTTACAGTGGAGCTTTAGAAAAACTACCAAAATAAA
Source organism: Entomyzon cyanotis (assembly GCA_024500445.1). Lineage (NCBI taxonomy): Eukaryota > Metazoa > Chordata > Aves > Passeriformes > Meliphagidae > Entomyzon > Entomyzon cyanotis. The sequence goes on along the minus strand of JAKEPQ010001015.1, from coordinate 1,278,932 downwards.
GCTGTTAGCTAATGACTGCATTTCCAAATAGTCTGCCAGGAGAAGAAGCTGACATCTCTAATTTGAAATGCCAGGTCAATTAAACATTTCATAAAGGGATCAATAAACCCATAAAGTTTGGAGATATTTTGGGGTATATTTTCAGTTCAGTAGCTGTAATCTAATTTTGACTGAATTATCACCTTGGTGGTTAAAAACTGAAGAGCTAAAACCAAAAATGAATGAAAAATGAGCAAAGTAAATGCATAACACTAAAACCCAACTATGCTAGATGAAATTATTATTTCATATATTAAATCAACCAATACACAAAGCACATTCAGTTATTATGATTTAATGCCTTATCAACTGAAGTCCATCTTTGCAACTGTGTGATTGGCAAACACTATGAAGGCAAAATTTTATGCCAAAACTTTGAAACAAACAAGCCATGAATCCAAAATGTACTGGAAAGATAGTGCAAAGAAAGCCTGGTGCCAACAGTTATTAATCTACTAATCAATACAAAGTAAACTAAAAAATAACATACACTGCTAGAAAACACTATGAAAAGTGAAAAACAAGATGTTATCACATTGAGTAAAGATAGAAAGACTAGCCAAAATCTATAAACCTAGCACAGTACACTGATTAAACTCTAATTTTGCCAGCATTTGCTGCCTATAAGGATCTAAAATAAGGAAGTAACTCACAGAACATGCACAGAATGATTTAATCACAAAACGATTTTCAGAGAAAAAGTATACTTTTTACCTTTTCTATTTACATTTTAAAGAGTTTAAGTTTATATATTTCATTCAATAGACAACAAACTCAAAAAATCCATTACAATCTAATGTGAAATTTCATGAAAGTATCTCAGTTCAGTCTAACAACACTTCAAAGAGAGATTTAGTGAAATCCGGTAAGTAGGATTACATGCAGGTGTCAATCAATAGGTACTCCATATCTATCTGGATTTATAAAAAAATTGAAATGTCATGCTTAATAATTACTTCTTAAGTGTCCTTCTTATCTAACATAGCTCAAAAAGAATTGTGCAGAAACATGTTACAGTATGCCTGTGCTCTGCAGATTCACACTGACATTAAGATATCACCTTCAGTTTAACAATGCACTCATGTTTGTTAATGAAACCCATCTTTTGCCTCAAAATTCTGGGTATCCTAAATAAAAAAAAATGCAGAAATATTTTTTAAAAAATTGCCCGGACAGACCTAGGAGTGAAAAAAGAAAGAAAATCTATAGAACTAACGTACATTTATTTTTTTAAATTTCCATTAATTGAAAAAAATATCCAGACACCATTTCCTTTCAGAGATGTCTACTAGAAGAGACATTTCTTCAAGATAAATAAGAAAAGATCCAAATGAAAGGCTAAAAACACTTCAAAGTTTACAGTTAAGCGTTATTTTTAGGAGTTGGTGTATGATCCAGTTATCGGGTATTTAAAGTCGATGCAGTATAATTGAGTTTTTTCTTGTAAAAATATTGGCATACTCACAAAGAGAAAAAAATCATATGCAATCCAACCAGCTTACGTTTTGCAGGAGCTTATGCTGAATTACAGCACTATAGTGGTAAGTAAGCAAGAAAACAGAAACTGCTCACTTCTGCCTCCTTTGTGCAAACCAGTTAAACTGAGTGAGCAGTAAATCTTTTCAATGCAAGTATTTCTCCAAACCAGTCAAAGAGTCACACTAGCAGGCTTCTGGCCAATGCTCCTGCTGCTGACACAGCCAGCTTTCCATGGCTATATGTTTGTCAGTAACAAATGCCAGAGGCAGCTTGCTCCTGGGATTTGACTGTAAAGTTACCATGGTGTATCAAGAACTCCTCCCCAAAGTGTGAAGGGAAAGCCAGCAAAGTGGCTAATTTGCAGCTTTGCCCTTCTGTTTTTCTCCAGGACATAATTCAGTTAAATACATTCTCCAACAAAATTCAGCAAGGAGCTATTGTGGGCTGTGTATGCTCTTTCATGGCTATCAATGTGCAGCATGAATGGAAAGTTAAAAAATAAAATCCTAAACCACAATATCAATGGAAAAACAGAATCATAGGTGTTACTTCCAAAATCAGGATGTTATATTTAGCTGTCCCAATGAAAAGAAGATAAATGAGTACAAAAGACTTTAATTTTCTTTTGCAGTGACCGGGTATCTCCCTGCTCAATATCTGAGGGAAGCAGCACCATGGAACAGAAACCAAACAGGAAAGGAGCTGACAGTGCACAGATCCATTGGTGCCTCAGAGATGATGACAATACCCAGGCTCCCTTGAGTACCACAGCCACAGGCAAATTGCTTTACTCCCACAGAATATCTCCCTCCAACAGACCAGCTGAACAAACAGATGCTTTTATAACAGTGCAAACAGCAAGGTAAAAAAAGACTGTGGATTCAGCCAAACATGCAGCATTTCTTGGAGCCACCTTGGACCTTACTTATCAGCCCTTCCCAGAAAGCTCATTGCCTGATGAGCCCCTGCTCTATCAATCCCATATTGAGGGACAGTTAAACAAGCATTCCCTTAGAATTTGTTCAAACTAAAGAAATACAGAAAGCTAATTAAAGTCTATCAAACACTGATAGAATGACTGTCCACTGCCCAGATAACAGCAGACAGCAGAACATACCAGCCCTCCAACATCTACACATGTACCTTTTAAGGAATACATCTATAACAGTGATTTACTCTAGGACACTTATCAAAAGTATACACCAATGCTGATATCGCTTCAGCAGAGCCTCATAACCTACACTGGAGCCCAAAGTGTCTTTTGATATGCCTTACTTTCAACTCAGGTTACTAAACAGAGGCTCAGGAGCCTTCAGGATTCTGTTGCTTGGAAGAAGTGTAACTGCTGTATACTACTATGAGAATTTGAACTTCCTACTTTTTGCCTGAGTTGTAATTACTTGTATTTTTAAGTTGTATTTTTAATAGAATTTTTTTTCTATTTGAAGTTTTACATCCCTATGTCCCAAAATTTCAAGGGTATAAAATTTTGCAAGGCACATTTTTTCATTCCTTCCTGTTGGCAGGCATCACACTGGCTAACTTCCAGTGAACTGTGACTTCTGTTAGCAAGGACCACTGGTAAATGACTGAAAGTGGCTCAATAAATACTTCTGCCGTGTATCCCAGATGTTTGGGTGGATCCCTTCTGGTTCCATAAACTTGTGTGTGTTGAGGGGTGTAGGTGGCCACTGACCATTTCCCCTCATATTATGGGGGCTGCATTTTGTGCCCAATTGTCATCTCACAGCTCAGGGGGCTGAATAACCTGACAAAAGTGGTCTTACTGTCAAAGACCGAGGCAAAGGCCCTAAGTACCTTAGCCTTTTCCTCGTCATTTGTCATGGAGATTCTCCTTCAGCCTCCTTTTGTTGCTGATGTATTTATAGAAACACTTTTATTGTCTTTCATGCAGAAGCCAGATTAAGCCCTACTTGGGTTTTGGCCCTTCTAATTTTCTCCCTGCATAACTTAAGACAGCACTAGAGGTATTTAATTAACATCTATTTTATTCTATTACATCTTACTTGAAGCTGAAAATCATGCATGAAGAATTTTTTTTGAATCCTCTTAGTTTAAGCTAATCAAGTGTTTAATGCTTGATAGCTGAAAAAAATTAAATTGCAAATGTGTTCTTAAACAGAAAAACCTAATTCATTTATAATGAAAATCAGTGGAAGAAAATAAAAACAAAAAAACCCACAGATATAGTATACATGTTTTTAATCTCAGTTTTACATTTCATGATCAAAATTCACAGTGGCTTCTGATGCTACCATAAATTAATTACTATTTTTTGTAAGATGGAATGAAAGGCAAGATCTATTGTCTTTTATTAATATATATATAAGCCTAAAGTAAATAGTATCAGCCAGTTTCATTAAATGCTTAGGCTGCTTAAAGAATACATTTTAGGCAATTTAAGTTACAAAACTAGAACATAATACCTCTTGTCTGCCAAACAAGAAAACAGGGTCTACACAGGGCTTTTGAGGCACTTTTTCAGCTTTGTATTTCATCAGAGCATGTTAATTTGTTAAATTAACTGTGGAAGCATACTAGTTTCAACTATTTGTTTTTAGGGAAAGCTATCTTCAGTCAAAAATTACATTTCTGGTGTGAGATCCATCCACAGTCCATGCTGGAAGCCCAGGTTCTCACATCAGCCCCCAAATGAGAGCCTGTGCTTGGGTGAGGGTCCCAGCCAGCTGCCTCTGTGCTGTGCAAGGGCACTTCACAATCAAGACCTGAAGTCCTAATGTCCCAATTCATGATCCCTTCTACAGCTCAGTCAAGTATAAAGAAAGATTCAGATTCAGTCCCTGCTTTGAATCCTCTCACACCTAATATCACCTGCAAAACCTGCCCTACTTTGAATTACCAAAATAAAATGTAAAAAAGAAAATATTTTGGCACATTTTAAACAAAACTAACTTTGGAGAAGCCCACATTGGAAACAGTGCATACCAGTTGGATGGAAGAGTGTTTAATGATAGGTCTGTGTGCAGATGGAAACTGCTTTGTGGGATTTGTATTATAAAAAGAGGAGAGTTTTCTCATGTTTGCTCTTGAATGTTCACAGTTTCTGTCAAAAAGGTGTTGTTCAGACCTCAAGTATATGGAAGAGACAACTTTGTGTTTGTCAACAGTGATAAATAATTCTTTGCAGCATTATGGTAAATACCCAGGAGTTTCTTATGCTGGTGATAATAATCTAATGATACAGCATTGAAACAATTCTCTGAATGAAATAAAAGATTTTCTCTTCTACCCCAAGACCCATGTCTGCATCAAGACTCTGCTAGCACTACTGAATCATATCCACTTAACCTACACAGCTATATCTGCGAGTTCCTAAAATCAGAGCAAGCCTCAGTGCATGTCTATTGACGCATTATTCTGTGGGTTAGTTATGGGTTAAAAACACCCACAAAATGAGAACAGGGAACATTAACAAAATGAGAACATTAAAAAAGACAATTCAGAAGAAAATATGGGGCCAAGTGAAGGTAGAATGATGATTTATAAGGGAAAATTACAAGAGATACTCAAAAATATTTTTTAACCATTTCCAATCAGCCTCCTTAGATATCTGGATCATGTAACAACTCCAATATGTTCCCTGGTGTTCATGAAGGAAACATCTTTCTGTTTTCCTCTGAGAAAGAAATAAATGTCTCCATTTTTTATGTGAATGTAAATGTAGGAACTATTAATACTGATACAGAACTCCTACTTTCCCTTACTGACACAATTTCTGGGGTTTCCAACTTAATGTATTGTTATAGAATTTAGACAAAAGTGACCACAACAACAGCAAATGACCAAGCAACAGAAACACTACTGACTTGTTTGTTATTATGCAGACAAATTTTGTCCTTTGTTACTTTCCCTAATCTATTAGGGAAGAAGAGTCAGCAATTGACTCTTCTTGACATAATGACGCTTATGAAAAAAAAGTATCATTAAATTCATAATGTGCAAGTAATGAATGAGATTTTCAGATAAGTTGCCAAATTTCAGAGGGGACATGAAACCTATATGAATTTTGGCAAGAACTGACTTATTCATCCTAATCCCAGTGTCACTATGTATTCTTTACGTACCTCTTTTTCTCTTCAGCTGGGTACAGCGTGTTTCTTCATTTTGTGCCTAAAACTATCTTTAAGCTCCCTTTATACTGATGGACAGATTTGATTTCTCTGTGTTTTGCATTTATTGGTTTCTACATTAAAAATATTCCTACCACGTATTATGCAAGTGGAGATACAACCTAATTAAGCCTGCCAGTTAGATGATCCCCTTTTCAGCTGATGATAACTCAGCACTTACTCCACCCCTCCAACACACAGAAATCCATACCTCTGGAAACAAGACTAGAGTCTGATTAGTCAATGAGAAATCTGTATCAATAGACTCTCTCCCCCTTCGGCATTAACCAGCAAAGTAATACGTGGATAGTCCAGTAGCTTGGGGGGCAGGAACCTCTTTTGTTTAAGAATTCAAATCTCCAACATCCTGAATGACACTACCAGGCAAGAGGGCAGAGGTTTTTAGTAATCCAGTCTATTGCAGTTTCCTTCTTCAGTCTCTTAAAGTAAATTAGGAATTGTCTGCAATAGCAAATTTCATAAGCACACTGAGGTTGCAAAGTCAATCACTTGAAAGCTGGGAAATGCCACACTTATCCAGTTGCCTGTGTAAATTTAAGTCTCTCCTTGCTGCACGCATGTCTACACATTGTGGTATAATTTTAATTACCCCATTGGATACTGTCTTTTCCACAGGACATGACTCAGCCCACTAGCTGAATGCAGAAAGGAGCTGAATTGACATTGTACCAATAGCCATAAAAAGGCCATTTTCAACTTGCAGGTGATTGACTTTGCAACAAAAGTTACATTCTTTTGACACAAATCTGAATAAATTTTGAATTATATAAACACGCACAGATTTGAAGGAATAATGCAGCAAGAAGGAGATGAATCATTTATATGTGACCAGCATCAATGTGATTAATAAAAATAGCAGGAGGTGTTAATATCTACATGGTTGAATACAACTTACAAACAAAAAGTCATCATCATAATTTAGATATTTCAAAACATTTTATCAACCTACCACATTATTACTTGTGACTTTAACCCTTCCAAGACAATCTGCAGAAACTGTAGTATAGAAAGGTAATGAAGGCAAAACCAGAAAACTGGTACACACTAAAATGTGCTGCTTATTCTGCAAGTTTAGCATAATCTGAAAAGGGAAAATATCTGTCCTTTTGTAAAAAGTGAGTGGATGTCTTTCTAAGATTCACTAGGTTTATACTGGCATTAGTTTACATAAAAGATGTAACTAAAAAAGAACCAGAAACTGACCCAAGAGACGTACTAATGTCAAAAGCTCCAGCCCTATGGCATAGTCAGTGATCTGGAAAATGGAGGCTATATTTAGTTCACATTTTCATGCTTTTATTAGCAAAAATTAGCTATGGCTAAAACAATCCAGGCTCAATTTGTTATTTCAGATTAAATGAGTTTCTAACACAGTATTTGCTTGTTTATGCACAGAAGAGAGTCCAGTGTTTTCCCTAATTTACAAATCTCCTCCAAATCTAAAGTCATATGTCACATCAAAAGGGTGGTTCCTTTTGTCTCATCACTTCTTGTTATGATGCATCATGTTATTAACTGCACTACTATATAAAAATGATGAAAATTTAAGTATAAAGGCTCTGATTTGGAAAACAAATCCTCACTGTTCTGTTGTAATAGAGAGTTCTGAATTCATTTTCCCTTCAGAGAGAAAACAGAGCTCAGTACGAAGGATATAGTTTTTCTTTTTTCTCTTGCAATGGCTACTTTTATTCTCACAGGTTCTGCTGCAAACAAAAAGCTTGATTAAGAATAAATATTCATCAGGTAGATAGATAAAGATATAATCATGTGATTATATCAGTTCTTTGTTTCTCATAACACTGAACTGTTTATTCCCTTCTTTTTTTTCTTGCTAGCTGCTCTGAAGGAAGTTTTCTAACAGTCTCTACATAGCCAGCATGAATTTCTAAACAAATAGCTGCTTTTTTACTAGAAATAGAACTAAATTATATATAAAGTCTTAAGTTACAGTCATTCTACTTATTTTTTTAAAATAAATTGTCCCATCTTCTAAGCCTCATTTAAAAAAAAATTAACCTGAAGCACTGGAGACTGGATTCAGTGTTCATTAATTGCTTCCACACATTGCTGCTCCCTGGATTCACAAATTTGCCCTGTCAGCACCAAATCTGGAATATTTCTCCTCAGCCACCCCTGCTGCTTCCCGTTCCATTTCCCAGCGTCCAGCCCCAACACCACCTATCAGCCACACAGTTACAGAGCTGGTTCTTCCACTGTTTCTGGAAACACAGGTAGCAAATTCAGACTTCTCTTTGAAAAAGGATAACTCTTTTGGGAAGCAAATTTAATGCAGGACATTAAGTAAACTGATGCTGTCATTAGTGCAAATGTCAAGTTCATTATAGCAGATGTTTCAGCTGAAGATTGCTACACATTAAAAGCTCAAAACAAATGTGCAGAGCATTCACCATTTGATTTAGTTTGTCTGCTTCCAAGCTTACAACACTGAGCCAGAAGTGGCTATGGGCATTATAGCCTTGTCTGCAGCAGGAGCAGAGTTCTGTCTGGGCACTCCTGAAACACGCCCTGCACACAGCCTGCCGAGGTTCATTCTCATTCATTACACGTGGACATGTAAGATACTGGTGAAGCACAGGAGGCAAAAGCCACAGCTAATGCAGCTTGAGGCTGAAAAGAGCTCTAGTAAGGCAAGAGTAAGGAACCTCTTGCAAGAGTATTGCACACGTTGTTACAGAAACATCTTCATTTGGAGGAATCAGGTGGTGTGATTCTAGTAAATTGTATTGTTTTCTGTAAGCACTACAGTTCTGGAATGGACCTGCCTTTGGTGTCTTCACACACAGAACAGCAGGTGAAGCCAATTACTAGGAAGTGTGATTTCTGAGGCTTTTGTAATTCTCTACCCCTAGCTACGGCACAAAATACTTCCTGCCTTTCAGGCCCAAAGTAATTTACTGGAATAATAAATGACAACACTAATTAAAAAAAATACAAAGGTCACACTGTGTTCTTAAAAAATAAAATTTAAAAAAAAATCACATGTGTTTTGAAAAGCTACTTCTAAACCTCTTTCCTAAGATTACCATTCAGTTTTTCAATAGCAGTCTTAGTTTGATTTACAGGAACTTACAAACTGCAGCTTATTGTTCTAAAAGCACTAACACTCTGAAACAGATGAATCAAAAAAAGAAAAAAATCCCTCTAGATGAACATAAGGAACCCACAATACATGATCTCCCTCAATCTTGCATAGCACATGGTATAAAGGAGTCCAAAAAATAGTGCTTCAGAGAGATAAAGATTTCATCATTGCCTTAGTCCCATGATTTACATGCAAGGTTCTTTTTCGTGCTTAAAAAGCCCTACCACTGTCCTTCCTGGAACAGGCCAGCCAGAACCCACTTCTGACAATTATCAAATAGAGAAAATGTTTTCTTTTAGAGTTCCATGTATGAACAAGTGATTTAGGACCCTACATTTGCAATACAACAAACATTCATACACAAAGTGTGACTCAGTATCAAATATCTGTTCACAGAAAAAGGCTAAAGTTAAAAGCACCAGAGGTCCACAAGAAGGTAAGAGAAAGGTAATACATAAACTTGGAGACCAGAGTTAAAGCAAAAATTCAAAAGAAATCTGCACTTAAAAAATCTTAAAATTGCATTTAACGTAATTTCAGCTGACTGAAAAGATCTGTAAAGTCTTGCAAATATTCTTGCAAAGGTCTGGACATGTACTTGGATCTTGTGAGACCAGTCTCACATGGAACCTTAAAATTAACTCCATGTTCTTGCACATCCACTTGCAGCACCCTAGCAGTTCACAAGAGAACACAGGAATACACTTGCTACAGGAATTTGTTGCTGTCTTAAAGCTTCACTGTTGTCAAAGGTATACTTATTGTTTCTGTTCTGCCTTTACACTGCCTACAATAAAGTATTGCTAAAAATTTACTCCAATTGATGATTTTTGTTCATGCAACATTCCAATAAATGTAAGTATTTTACATTTACCAGTATAAGAATGTCTCAAAACTAATCCATCCAGAGTGGAGTCAAGGATTTAATGTATAAGATTCAGTTCTGGGATAATAAGAGAGCATGGCTGGATTTTCTTTTTGCAATGCGTATGCATTTCTAGCACTGTAAAAGAAAGAAACAATCTAATCTTATTTTCATAACTGAAAACAAGTTCTCAGTTGGGCAGCTTTCATCAAGCCAGCACATATATCAAAATATCTTATTGATGAAAATAAGAACACTGCATAACCAAACCTTTTCTTTTTCTCCTGAACTACTCTAAGATTTCACACTTTATAGCTGTAGGAACAGATACTTCTCAAAAAAAAAATCCTACTTCCTTTTCTTCTGTTCAGAGATGACTTGCAAAGAATAAATACTTAGGATTGTTTTGAGGGGCTTTTTTTATTTCTGGTAGAGATGGGTTCTCTTTGAAGCTGCTCAAATTCTATTGATACTTTATTTTTTTTCCCAAAAGTAGAGTCCTTTTGACTTCTTCATTCTTTCCCTGGAAGTCACAACTGATTTACTTTAGATGCTGAAATTACTCAAGTCATATTAATAATAAAATATAATTTAGAATATGAAATACTTTGACACTGCTCATTTCAATGAAAACCCACTCCATAAGAATAACAGACTGCAGAATTTTGAGTTCTTCTCTCTTAAAGAAATCCACCACAGACAAAAAAACCCCACCTAGTTAAATGTGAAATTCAAACACAAAAAGAATTGGGTTACCTTTAAGGTGAAGTGGTTTAGGGTCACACTTTTTTCTGGACTGAGAAAAAGAATAAAGGAAGGCTGGTTTATCACTTATATTGTGTGTGTGTAGCTTTTTTTTTTTTTTCCCTTTTTTATTTTTAGTTACTCTGTATGTACTTTCTTTTAACCTTGCTGGTTAAACCTTTCTTTTAACCTTGCTGGGTCTGCCCTCTGTGCACAGTTTTTACTGAAATAAAAGGATAGGGTATGCTGCAACCTTTCTCTGCTTTAGACTTCCCTGAGTGTAAAGATCCCAGTACCAGCTCTGCGGCCCTAGGGAAAGTGCTTCTGTGGAAAAAAACAATCCCCCTTCTGCTTAAACACCACACAAAGTGTTATGGTAGTCACAAACAGAACAATCTTTGTAGCTTTACAACTATTTTTTTAAGCACTTAGACAGGAAGTATCACCCATGGTGAAAGTACTTCTTGAATTACAGATGTGAGCAAAAGTCTTTCAGATGGGATTCTTCTGTCAACAAATGAAAAGAGAGCTTTTCTGGTACCTTAGATATGAGGGGCTATCTCAGATCTGCAAACATACAGCTTAGGAAAACAAATAAACCGGCAGTTAATTTCCAAATTTAACTGAAATTCAAATAACACCTTGGAGGTCTAAAGGAGACTGTAATAGAGACCCTGTGCTGTAAAACAAGACAGGGAAGGCAGAAGGGTGGGAAGTACTTGAAAGATTGCCCAGCAGCAAAGGCTTTCTTCTCCCATCGTGCTGGAGGCCGTACTATAGATTCAAACAGCCAGGGCAGGGAAGAAATGCACAGAAGAGGAGCCTCTAAACAAGTCCTTAATGGATCTTAGTGTTAAAAACTAATAAATTCTCCACATATATAAGATATCTAGATACAGCTGGTAATACACTTTTGTGAGAGGTGGTGGAGAAACTGCCACCACAGTAAGCAATGCAGAATAGGAAAGCTGTATGAAAGAGAGAGCCTGATGGACATACACTACACTGAAAATCTGGATCTGCCAAGTGGAAACATCACTACTATTAATCATACCTTTCCTGACTGGGGACTGCAAGAGTAGTCTAATCGCTAAAGCCCCCCAGCTCCTGCACTTGAAAAATGAAAGTGAAGGCCCAGTGAAGAAGGTGGCATTTTAGCCTTTCAACATACAGCAGCAAGGATCTAGATACCAAAAGCACGTTGGTCAGCTGGCAAATAGTATAATCACTCAAACACTGTCTTTCTTTACACTGATTAGAGCACTAACAAAGAAGGCACCAGAGAAACAGGTTTATCAAAATCTCTGGGGAAGTAAAAATGTATTTAACAGGAAAGCTAAAGAGTAAACTGACTCTTCCTGTTGGTGTCAAGACAAAGTGGTAGACTTGATTCCTAGAAAATGACTCGGTGACATCCCAGCCTGCCATTAATGACCAGAAAGTTCAAAATAACTCAGTCTGGGGAATAAAACTAAATATATACTAATTTAAAAATCTCTTCTTAAACTCCCCCTTTTGACAGAGTGGTCCAAGAAAGGTCCAACAAATTCCACATCTTTAGCACACACTTAATTGATACCATGTATGTGCTGTCTGTGGGGCTTTTACAGATTCGGAGAACAAATAATCCTTCTTCAGGATTATTTGCATGCAGGGGTCCTACTAATGCACAGGGCCACCACCTGTAAACCTCCAAACTTCAAAAAGTTACTCACTTTTTTTTTAATGGAGCTCTAATCACCTTTAGTTGTCTTAGCAGTGGCTGTTGTTGTGTAGACCCTTTGTAGGAGCTACTCATACGAGGACCTGCCAGCAAAGCAGGCTCTCTTGAGAAAGATTCTCAGAAAGAGACAGGGAACAGGATAGTTGACAGACTAAAGAAAGATAGGCAGAATAACCACATTAAGGGCTATGTTTTGATGATTGCCATTTTCGATAACAATTCAACTGTTGATCCCTAAAAGTTAATTTGTTGAAAACTTTCTTCCTTGAATGTGGTGGATATGGAATTCCATTTCTGAAAATTCATCAACATGGCTTCCACGAGGACACAGAATCAATGGGGAGTGAGGAAAAGGGCTTTTCTTTTATTCTTTGTGCAGAGTTCCAGAGACTTACTCCTTCAGGGAACAAGACATGAAGAAGAATCAAATCCTTGCCTCTCTTGTAATAACAAAAAGCAGTCACTGCAGGCCTGTAAATGGAAATAACATTGAATAGTGTTGAGGTTTAACCCCAGCCAGCAGCCAGCCAGGCCTCACACTGCAGCTCACTCACTTTCCTACCAGCAGGATCAGGGAGAGAATCAGAAGGGTAAAAGCTGGAAAAACTCTTGTGTTGAGATAAAGGCATTTAATTAAACAAAAGACACACACACAAGCAAAACAAAACAAGGATTTAAGTCACCACTTCCCACGGACAGGCAGATGTTCCAGGAGAATAGGGCCTCATCACATACAATGGCTACTTGGGAAGACAAACACCATCACTCCAAATGTCCCTCCCTTCCTCCTTCTTCTCCCCAGTTTATATGCTAAGCGTGACGCCATGTGGTCTGGAATATCCCTCTGGTCAGTTTGGGTCACCTGTCCTGACTGTGTCTCCTCCCAGCCTCCCATAAACCTCCAACTTCCTCACCAATGTGGCAGCACGAAAAGCAGAAAAGGCCTTAGCTCTGTGTAAGCCCTGCTCAGCAATAACAAAAACTTCTCTATATTATCAACTCTGTGCTCAGCACAAACCCAAAACAGAGGACAATTCAAATTGGAATAGTCTGGAAAGTAGGCTGGCAATTTTCCAGTGGCTGTTTCTTCATCTGCTGTTTCTGAAGCTGAAGTTTATCCATTGGCAGCATTCCTGGAGCTCATAAGTGTCATGTACCTTGGGTACAGGACATGGTTGCCTTTGTCCTCTCACCTAACACAGGATACTCAGCTGGTAGCTGTACACATCATTAAGCTGTTTGTTCATTGAGAGAGTCCTAACTGTTCTGGAAAAAGCAGGATGCTGCTCTATGCTCTCAACACGTGAAGATACCAAGTGACATCCACTGTGTATTACATGACTGTAATACAGGGAGTGGTAGTCCTTGAAATCTGCAAGATACCTAAGTGAGTTCCAGCCTGAGGGATAGAGTGTCTTCAGAACTGGAGAGTTCCATGTGTAATGCCAGCATCTTGCAAGGTACGGAAACACACTACGAAAATAACAAGATATAGCATCAATTTTTTTTCTTAAAATATATTTGGAAATTGTAAATGTTTGTATAATAGCATTTTTGCATGCATTAGAATGTGTTTTACTGGGGAACACAGAGGAATACATTTCTATTCCCTGACATTTGCTAATAACGAAGAAATAATTGATACTAATCAGTGTAAATGCCTGCTATTAGAAATCACAGACTAAATAACCATATTATGCCATACAAACAATATCCAACACTGTTACAGAAAGACATTTAGCACTTAAACTAAAAAAATTATGTATACTTTCTAATGATTGTCTAATGAGGAATAGTTTATGCTGAACCAAAAAAAGTAAGCAATTTCATAATTACGTAATATAAACACATTCATTGTGACAAACTGGTAAAATATTTGGCACAAATCCATAAACTCCAGGGACCTGAACAGTGAGGGCATAAGAACAGCAAGTGCTGATTGGCCAGGTTGAGGTAGGAAGAGAGACAGGATAGAATGAAACCATCTGCCAAGGCAAGCCTGAGGAATTAGGGCCCAGAGAAAAGAGGCAACAGGAGCTCCAGAGACCAGAGCTCAGTGCAAGAATTTTTAAGAGCAAACTCTATTGAAGTGGGTCAAAGAGCCTCCAGTATAGTCACAACAAAATCATCTTAATCTATATTTAGCTCTTGCATTTAGTTACCTACTTAAAAGAACAAAAGCACTTGTTAGCCTACTAAAATTTTAACTCGTGGTTTGTGTTGCTGGGCCTGGGGATTGAAGTCTGAAGAATATTCTATTTTTTGACTGATGTCTTTCTTCTCTTAATTGAAAAGGGAACCAGCTCCAAAGATAAGTTACTTAGGAAGTTAGACTTTAATACTGGATAAAGAGAATGCTTTCCATTAATGAATATCAAAATAAAAAATTTATTTATTTTTATTTAGCAAAGGGCAAATTTTAGGAGTGATCACTATATGCTCCAGAAGTGTCTAAAGTAAGCGGATACCTACTGTGACCTTCTCAAGAAATCTGGCGGCATCAGATTTCTTTTTTTTTTTCCCTGGATTTGACAAAGAAAAAGGGTCGGAATGGAATCACGAGAAGGAGCAGGAATTTCAGTTATCTTCTGTCTTCCCCATCACTTTCAATTCAAGGCTTAGTTTGGTCTTTCCTCCAGATCCTGAACTTTGGTAGTTTGCTCTAAGATTCGTATTTCAATAATACTGCCTATTTACTAGAAAAATAGAGTCTATTTACTCAGAAAAAAACCCCAAAACTACCAAATACGCTAATATCAAGTCAAGTTCCCACATGATTTTTTTTTTATTAAGCTTCTAAGGTTTTACAGTTATGTTTCAACCATCTCAAAAGTGAGACAAGCAAACAAAACAACACTTCCTTATCTGGAAGAAGACTATGCGTGTAGCCTGTGGCAGTAGTGGGTATGAAACCTATTAAAGTCCATTGTCTTTGAATCATATCCAAATATAAATTAATATCTAAGTATATATTTCTTTTCCTGATATAGTTTACCAAACAAATATGGCAGCAGGACTTAAAAAATATGACCGTTTTTCTTTCTGCAGAGAAATACCCAATGGAGACAATGCCAGATGTGTTCAGTGACTATGAGATATTTTTTTAAAACCCACATATTTTCAGAAAGAATAATCAGGACTTTCCAGCTTTTTCCAAAAAGACACTTCAATATTGTGACGTGAAGGTTCCTGTTACCTCACCTGAAGAAAAATAGCAAAGTTGTCACAAGGAATGACATAACTATCTGAAAAAATGACATCCAGATAAAAACTATTGTATGTATATTGCCATGGAACATAATATTACTATAGCTCTTGCAGTTATCTTGGTGATTTAATAGGCTTTTCAAAGGCTTCCTAAAGTTTGTATGTTCTTCATATTTCCTCTTTTAATTAATTCAGCTAAAAAACTCACCCAACACTTCCAACATAGGCAGAAGTAAAATAAATAGTGTAAATTATGGAGGTATTTTGCCAAGATGAAGTTGAGACAATATTTGTTTGAAATTAACAAGTTCAATGAACTAGTAAATAAGTGAAAAGTAATATATCATGCTGAAAATGAAGACAGAAAGTAGTATGAGCAATTGAAGAGTGTCTTTGTGTGGAGGGTGGTTGGATTATGAGACAAGTGACTGAGGCCAGCAATTTAGCTGATGTTCATTAGCTCAGGAAAGAGCAGCAAACAAGTAGTAACAAATTATGTGTTTGTTTGTTTGTTTGTTTGTAACTGAGACATACCAATCTCATTTATGTTTCATAAATTTCACTATTTTCTGAACTAGTCATTCCCTAGTCTTAGTTCTTATGCATTAGAAATTTGCATCAAAACATGCTAAAAAAGCATTAGCATGTAGTACCTTGAAATTGGCCAAAATAACACTTTTTACATCCAGAAACTGACAATTAATTGGAGTCTTCTTTGGGGAAAAAAAAGACCTTTCAAGCTAAGCAAGAACCTATTTTTTTCTGCTCAATTATGTTTAAAACTATTTAAAATTCATTAAATTAAAATTTATTTTTAATTTTATGGTTGTTGTTAGGAGGCAAAATATACTACTCTCTGCTATTACCTCACATTGCAAAGATAATTGCTCTATCAACAAAAATGGGATAAATCAGGGCATGCTTTGAGGTTCCTTCCCTCTCTGCAGATCTAGCAACGATTGTCTCCATAAGATATATCTCTTAGAGGTTCCTAGGCTTTCCAGAGCATGGAAAGGAGATGCCACTGTGATATGATGACTTTCTGCTTCTGTTTTGGTATGACAGAAGCATGAGCTGACTGATGTTTCAGGTATTAACCACTTTGAATTCCAGATATTCCTAGATAATTCTCTGTCTTGATACACTTATTTTGAACAAGTGCTCTTTTCTGTTAAACCATATTTCAAAGAAATATTTGAGCAAATATAGCTGCTACCAGATTAACTTCATGTTACTTGTGTCTGGAAAATACAGAGATTGTGTTCATTTGGTGCTCAGTTATGTGGCAAACCCTAGAAAAAGCCAAGATATTATATTCTACAGCTTGATTCCATGCCTTCTTGTCTTGAAAACTGCTAGCAATTGAAAATGAGCATAAAATGGAAGGATGGGGAAATGAGTGCTTCCAATCTCAAGCAATGCAACTCCTACCTAATGGCCTTGGGTTTTTTCTGCTCATCTAGAATTTGAACACCATTAGTTTCTGGAACATAAAAAGAAATTGAAATGACTGGGCTGATATTATCAGAACCTGTAATATATAAAAAGCCTTAAAACAAAACCAGAATATTTTATGAATAGTAATAATCAGAATGACATGTTTAACCATTTGGGAAAGCATTTTATCAACACTAATGCAGATCCCCAAATTATTCAAAATCTGAACAGTATGTAAGAGATGCAGTTAAGATATACACATACTGTGAATAAAAACACCAGTAAATATTAATAACTTACAAGGAAAGTTCCCTCCTAAATCTTCCAAATACCTACAGCAGGGCAAATGAAACAGTGGCTTGAGGGCTAACATTGTATTGGGAGCTAGAAAGACTAGAAAGTCGTATTACACACACTGTACATTCAACACATGCAGGCTATATAGGACATAAAAAGTGCTTATGGTTATGAAATTTGATACATTTCCCTAAAACCCAAACCACAAGTGAACCACCCACTAAAATGCTCAGAAAATTATATATACTGTCTGGACATACACATGATTCTGAAAGTATGGCATCCTCTAAAGAAAAATATAAAGGGCTGCCACCTTTAATAGTTATCTGAAACTGAAACTAATCTGCAGTTGCAATTAAATCACTATCATACAAGACTATGTAATTGTATTTTTCTGTATCACTTTGTAATAAGATATTTTCAGAGGGTTTTCTTATTGTACAAGTAACAAATTTCACTGTGGTAATCTTTAGTGTTCATGGGTTAGGGCAGACAGGAAATACAGACTAGAGTTAAGTAGAAGCACTTACAAACTATGACAGTCCAAATGTAACTTTGAATTCTAAAACTAACAAAGCTGGGGGGGGAGGGGGCTTTTCAATGACAAGAAAAAGTCTTGGTTTGTTTGGCTTTTTCAAACCAACTTCAAGCAATCACAGAATTGTTAGGGTTGGAAGGAACCTCTGGAGATCCAGTCCAACTCCATTGCCAAAGCAGGGTCACTTTATGAGCATTCTAATGTATGCAATCATCATTAGCATATGTTTTCCAGTTTTATTGTTTCCAAACTAGCAGCTGAAAATTAACTGTGAGCAAGCTTTATGTATTATCCAGTCCCATATTGCATAACAAAATGCACATCTTCCCAGTGAACTGAAAAGGAAGACTGCTCTAGGCAGGAGGGAAGAACAGCACCATGGTTCTTCCGCAAACAGTCTGTTTAAAAAGCAAACATTTCTTTACACGCAGCACTTGACCTTTCTTACATAAAAGAGAAGAAACTGAAGAAGAGGTAAAGTATAGAACTAAAAAAACCATCAAATCCCAGAAGTTTAAATGGAAGTTTGAAACAAAACAATGCAAATTTGACTCATACAAATTCAGTCCCAGGATAGGAAGTCTCTAAAACACTAGTCTGTGAGACCTCAAATCATCAAGCTGAACTCTGCATTGGAGGAAATATTGACTACAACAAATGCAACTGAAAACAACAAAAACAAACAAACAAACTTTGAATAAGAAGTGAATAAGCAGGGTGGGCAGAAAGAGTACTTCTTCTTACACAGTCAGTTTACCTTGACTTCACAAGAAAGAACTAGAAAGAATCTCTCACATAGTCTACATAAGAGTAGACTAAAATTCAAAAGCAGCAATACTGGCAGATGGCACTGCATGTTACTTGGACTCATAGCAGCAGGCTGTAGCAACTCTTCCAGCTCAAAATCATTGGCTCACATTCCAGGATGAGAGGCTGCAAATCAATTCATGCACTCCAATAAAACCAAATCACATGGATGTACATTACTAACACAATGAAAAATGGTAAAAAAATTAGTATAAATACATTTCTATAAGAAATATAAGTGAATGTCACAAGTGTCTTCTGACTCTTGCAGGAAGCTTCCAGCCTAACACAGCCAAATATGTCATGTTGTCTTTAAATAACATTTTGCTCAAGAAAATGGAAGCAGTCTTCTTCAAAACAACATACAGTTACAGAAGTATGAGGATTACTGAGTTTTAAGGGCATTAAAAAGCATATTTCAGCCTCCTTCCTGTCGAGTAATGAAGTCAGGACATGACATACAGTTCTTCAGCAACAGGATCTCTCATGCTGTCCCCAGTATGCATCTTTTAAAAACACATTGGATGCTGACAATTTCTAAAGGGACCAAACAAATCTACCACAAAGAGATTTCAAAGTGGGCAATGGCAAAACAAGCCTCCAAAGCAAACCTCATCCTTCTCTCACTTTAGGAAAGGTTTTTTGTCTCTCAAATACTCTTTTTTTTTTTTTAATAAAACTCTAACACAACTTCTCTTATGTAAGCAGCACTAGAAGCTCTGGCACTGACTAATAGCTTCCAGTGCAGTGCAACTTTAAAACTGCAGGCTAAAACTGGGCCTAACTAGTGAACTGGTGTACATCCTGCAGGGCTAGAAAAATTTAATTTTTAGTTCTAAGTATAACTACACAATACATCACACTAAATTACCTTACAATGGAAGTAGCATGTTTCTAATGCAGAGAAACAACAGAACATATGAAAGTTTCCATAAATGTGAACAAAATGAACTCTCTCTCCAGTTCTATATTTCATTTATTTACTGATAGCAATTTTTTCAATATTTTCTAAAGCCCACTGGGGCCTTGCAAAGTCAATCCTTCTTTTTAATAGAAAAATAACATTTCTGAGAGATTTGAAATATGTCAGGAGATAAGTAATTCAAAGATTGCTTTATGACTGACACATATACACCCAGAGATGCAAGGAGATTAAATCCTGTGGCTACTTGAGGCATGAACCCATTCTGTGTCAATCTTCCTCCATTTGTTTCTGGAGATTGACACTGAGCATTGCTCACAAGTCAGAAATGCATCAATCCTTCAGAGAAACAGGAGAGAGAGCTTTCATTTGCATTCACTTAAATAGATGAGATCAGCAATGAATTCCATTGGAAATGAACACTTCTGGGGATGCTGCTTTTATTACCTCTGCAGTGATAAAGGATGGCATTTACAGAATGGTCCACTGAAAAGCAAGTGCACAAATCATTGCAGGAATATAGTGTAGGTACTAATACCGTTATGTGCTACTGCATCCAGTTTCTCTACTCTTCTGAAATCAGAACTCATAGCTCTAATTCATAAAAATAAGGCTAAATGCTCACTTGGCTGAATAGTGCTTATATGGCCAACATTTCTGGTTGAAAATATATCCCACCAAATCAACAGCAACGGGTTCAACCTCCCCAAATCTTGTTTCCTAAAATGTATTTAGAATTGCATGCACTTCTGCACTACATAATTCTTCAGTTGCCTTGCTGGATTATAGGATAACAATTCCCAGTATCTGCCTTCAATAAAAATGGTAATAAATATTGAGTATGCTGAGCAAGTTTAAAATTTTTTTTCAACTTATTGTTGTAGGTAATGCATTCAGTGCATAACTCAAGCCAGGTAAATGAGCTGGAGTATTTCCTAAATGGGTTTCCCAGACAATGGACTTGTATGGATTACTTCTCTTCGGTTTGGATTTCTATTTTAATTTCTTTTAAAATGTACTTAATAAGTTTCTAGACCTTTTATTTTTTTTTTTTAAATTACGATTTTGCAAGGTAAAAGTATTTAATCTTATCTGATGATAGGCTTAAAGAATCACTTGATTCTGATGGCCCACTAAGTGGGTCTACAACATAAGGTTGATTTCTGTAACGCAACACATCTCTTTTAAAAGTGATAACATGTTCATCTCTGCAATTTTAGGTGTCAGACCTTGAATGCACTTCTTTATACCCTCCACAAATAGTCTTAAAGTGCAAATGATATTAACTCATTGAAAATTTACTGTTTAATTTTTTCTGTTTTAGATATGGGATTACCAGTGGTTGCTGTCAATTCACGTATTTTTGAAATTCAATTCCTTTGGTTTCCTTGCTTTTGCAGGCACCTATAGTATATCTCACCCTTCACTTTATCTCTTGCTTTCCTGTGTAGTAGGACAACCTCAGATGCTTCATGAGCCCTGTCATATAATATTTTTTTTTGGCTGTTCATCTAATCTCCACCACATGTAGTAAATACCATGTAATTAAACAGAACTTATCTAATCTTTCAGGTCTACCTGAAACCTTTTTATCTGAAATTCCCACAATTCTTCTAGACTTCTGATACTCAGCATGGCATATCCTTTCTTCCCCTTGTCATTGTGCTGTCTTGTTGCACCACTTCCTCACTTTCTTTTTTTGTCATAACACAAAAAATTACATTATTTTTAGAAAACTAACAGAAGCCTCCTCTTACTACTTCATGACCAGAAACAAAAATTACACCAGTATGACAGAGTTAAACATCTTAGCACATTTAGAAGAAAGGCACTGCAGATTTTACTATTTATAAAGAAAGAGGGACACTTTCATAAAGAATAATGTGTCCAATTATATATATTCAACGGGTCACTTTAACTTATTTATTGCCATTTATGGTCTTTGAGACATTTTTACTATAAAAGTCTGACAGTAGAAACATTAAGATGCTTTAAAATTGGGTTGTTTCTTCCTTTCCTGAAGCTCTGACACTTTAAATTAGATGTGCTTAAACTGTAGTAATAAACACACTGCTGCAAGATAAATAGTAAACAAAGACACAAAATTACTACCTAGGGTAATGAAAATAAGGCAGGAATAAAGGTTATATGGTATTGGTTAAAGAGGTGAGCAGCTACTATTTTCTTTCCTTAAACATACTTGCATTCATTTGTTTTGTACACACAATTCACTGCATACCATGAAACATACAAATAAATAGATTGCTATGTTAAAGATGGCAAGGTAGAACAGTAAAAATATTTTATAGGATAATTTGGGATGAGTTGTATAAGAAACAAATCATGAAGTCAGAGCTGTGCTATATCACGCATACCAAATATATGACAATAAAACTTTTATATGTTTCCATCGTACTGTTTTATGTCAAATAGTTAATAGGGAAAAATGGTATTAGGAATGTTTTTGCAGTTTAAAGATGTTTCATTATTTAGTTCTACCATAAAAATAGAAACTGGGGTTTTTTTACATCTCTTCACGAGAAGTTTAACCTCATCAACCAAAATCTGCCAACATTTGCACAGCTTTTCAAAATTACCTAAAATTAGGTGATGAGCCTTTATACATTATCACACGTAGATACCTTGGTTGCCTACAAGGAGATCAGAAAACAAGAAGGTCAACAGATTATACAGAAGTACATCACCCAATAAAAGACACAAACCATAGGTAGAAGGAAATTTCCAATCATTGGCAGATAGAGTAGATCTGCAAGGCAAATTAGCTTTGTCATTCTCTCCCCATTATTTCTTAGACTGAGAAAGGGAAAGAATAGAAAGGACAATTAGTTTCCTAAGGTGATTTAATGGGCAACAAATGTTGGATAAAACCAGGATATCAAAGACCTGGAATTGACTGGGAAAAGCAGAAATGGAAGCAGGAAAAGTGGCTTGAACTGTGGAAAACTAATAATAAGAAAAGCAATACAAGTGAGAAAAACACTGATCAGTTCATTCAGGAACAGCATTGAAAACTGGACTCCACAGGAATGGGAATCACATCCTCTACAGATGGAAGTTATATCATTTCACACCAGCTGAGAAGCTTCCCCAGGACACCAAGGATTTTGTGAGTTTGTAAGAGAAAAAGGGAGAGAGAAGAAGAGGGAGAGAAGAAGTGAAAGGGAAAATGAGATGGAGAGAAAGTGAAGGGGAGAATGCTGGCTCATGGAAAGTCAATGGCACAATTTTCATTAAATCAATGGAGCCAATGTTTTATCTGAAAAAAAAGAAATAACAACCTGCTATGTATATGAGGAAAATGATTCATTTGTGGAACAGGTACTTTTGCTCCTTTATTTAGTCTAAATGAGGAGACAAAATTGTATTGCTCTACTGCATTCCTTATTATTGGGGGTTTTTTTTAAACACTTTCATTTTTTCAACAGGCTTTTAGAGTTCATAAGAAGGCTTCTAGGAATTTTAAATACATTGAGTGTTGCTCCAAGGATACATAAGGAACTACATGCATACATTTGCTTCAATAACTCCTAAAATAAGTGTCTTCTTTCTCTTTAAGCCTGTACCGGTGTTATTTTCTTTAGGATGACCAATTCTATTTACTTTCATGGGGCCTTTGCTGTCATAATGCAACATTTTTTTTTATTTCTTCTCCCATCACCCATCAAAGCCATGCCTCACAGAAACAATTCTGCATATCCCCTAAAGTATGGAGGTTGATCTGCAATGAAAACTGTAACCAGATATGAAGCATTTAAATTTCCCTCCCACATTTTCACCTTCAATTAGTGAAAAAGCTTGAAAAGGAAAAAAAGAAAATAAACAAATCCAGAATGGTTTATTAAATAGCAGTGTGACCTTGATAATTACAAACATAAATGTATTACAGATGATATTTCAGAGAATCAGAGCTGCAAATATTTAGATAAGTAGAATAAAAACAACAGCAAAGAAATAATGGCAAGGAACTACATCCTATCTTTCTATTGAGGAGATATATTTGATATGCTACCTGTTATTTTAAAAAAATTTCCAACACTGAACTTTCCATTCTTCCTTTCCAATTTTATTTTCCTGACACACCATGTTCAATTTGAAAAAAAATTTCACAGACACTCTGTCCCAATTTCCCATTTCTTAATCCAATGATTTCACTATGTAAAAAGTTAAATAAATCCTAATTTTTGCTTATTCTTTGAGACAATACAAATATTTTCAAATTATTGTTCTATTTTACTTATGAATTATAAAGTACATAGTCTCTATTGATCCTTCCTTATAAATGTAGTCTAGTAGAACAATGAATATTATGTTTTTCCTTTGAGGAAAAGGAAGGAAGAAGGAAGGAAATGTCCCTACTATCCTTGATCTTATGCTTATTTAGCTACAGTATTTGGTAATGATATTCTGAATACTAAATATTTTTTCACCAAAGCAATTTAGAAAGGTGATGAATGAAAGATGTGGGCTGACATTTCTTTTAGTGTCATGATTTAGAAACTCATAAAAGTTATTACTCACTGCTACCACTTCAACAATTACAGCTTATTTTAGGTTTTTACTTACACTTTTTCTCTCCTGCAACCTAAAGATGGATCCCAATTATAAAAAGGACAGCATTGCAAACATATGAATTGGGTTATACTTATGACAAGTGGAAAAGATTCAACAAGTGTCTGCCTAATGCAAGTATGTAGGTAGAAAACAAAAGGCACATCTAATATTGGGGCAATTTTCAAGATAATTTCATTCTGAAAGGCTATATATGTCTTGAAACAAACGAGAGTGTTTTGCCAGAGGAGTGTCTTAGAAGCATACTGTATTTCATGCAAACAATATTGCAGTTTCTCTACCAGACTCACACAGAGCAAATGCTCTTTCAAAAATGGATTTTGCAAAATTCACTTAATGGCCTCAATACAGTGAATTTTAACTGCCTAAGAGAAATGAAATTTAAGTAAAATTCATCTGTTGCCTGAACGTGTTTTCACATATGAGAAAGTAATGACAACCATACATGGAATAAAAATTAATTCCATAGATTAAAAACTTACTGAAACTGTCAGCAATGGGGAAAACAAAATAAACTCATATTTAAAAATTGAGATATTAATCTGAAAGGCCAGCACATGTCACACAGAAATATTATGAGTCAGTAAGACTCCTATAAGAATACTGGCACCAGCATCCCTATTCCATGAACCCATGAACCAGACTCAGCAGACAATACAGAATTCACCTAGGTACCAAAACCTAGCTACATCTAGAAATTAAATCCATCTTTGTACTGAGTGCACACTGCAGAAAGTTTGCAAAGAAAACCCTGTCAGAGTTTGTCCTCAATCATCAGCAGGCCAACTAAAACACATTAAGAAATGTCAGAAGAATCAAGAAGGACCCAGAAAACTTCAAGGCCATGTTAGGACCTGTAGTCCCCATCAGAAATGGCCCATTCACTTTTTGAAATTACTAAACTGCTTGAAGCTGGTTTATACCTCATTTAGCTATAGTTATATATTTTCCATAGTCTTCTAATTCCAGGAAAAACTTAGCATAAAAAGAAGAGAACACAAGTGCATTTAAAAGCAGAATGGAAATGTGTTTCTGGGCTTGAAGGTCTAGTCTATAAATGCATTTAGTCCTTGATCTGTCAGAACAAATAAAAAGTAATGTATCCTCTTAAATAATACGGAAAATCTGTAGACCTGAGCTAGCCCTGACTTGATATCATGGTAAATATGGCTCTGTGGTACTTTCCACACGCATTGTGAGCACATAACACCATGAGGCCCAACACAAGTCTTGGGAGAACTTATTCAACACATCTCTGTTCTTACAGTGAGTCTGCAGCTATCAAAGGAACCCAGAGTGAGCAGTACTGCCATCCTCTCATTTAGACAAATCCACATTACCTGGCAACATAGATGCAGCATCTCTAGATTTCCTTGTTACTATATTATACCTAAGTATTTTTCAGCTAGCTTTTCCTGTTTAGAAGTACAATACACATCTCTTCCAGCTTTACAAGAAAGAAAATACCCACAGATCAATCAAATATTGACCAAAAATACTGATTTAAACACACACACACACAATTATTTTCTCTCTTTGAATTTCACATATGATGATTGATTCAGTCAGTATGTCTATGGGCAATTCTCTACAAACAGCATTTGAGTACGCAAATGTACGCTCAACAGTATTCCGTAACCCACAAAACTGCTGAATATCAAAGCTGTTTCTGTGAGTGATTTGGTGTCCTACATATAAAACTGTAGCTTGTAACACAAGGCAGTAGCTGTGTCAAAAGACCCAATTTAATCTTAGCATTCAGTAGTTTATAATTAAACATGGGGGGGGGGTTGCTTGTTAGGGACACATTTTGCACTGTCTCACCTGGTTTTTTCTTTGAACCCTCACTAAAATGAAACATTTTAATGAAATGCAATGGAAATGAAATATATAAGAACTACTGGAAGCTGTGTTGTACTGGGCTGTGCTTAGAGAGCAAGAAAGTTGCCATACATTTACGTACACAAGGTCCTTCTTTGATGAACTGCAATATTCCATTGTTCAAATACCTGTTCTGCTAAAAACCAGCACCATTTCTCCCCTATCACTTCTTTTCCCTCCTCTGCATACATGATCATCTATGTTGCTACTGCAGTTGTGCCATTCCTTTTTACTCATTTTCAGTTATGTTTATGAGCTCACAAACCACTGTTTAACAATAACTTCTAGTTGTGCTTATTTGTTTCTTGAATATATGTATAAATTAGTTTAGGCAAGTACCTATATGGATGGATGCAATCAAAGCCAAATTCATGTGAAACTTATGCTCCATGCCTCAAGCCTATGCTGCAGTCAAATGCAAGCAAACACTGACTCAGAAGCTGTCCCAGGGGAGCACTGCTGTTAGCACAAAGCTAACAAGTCCTGCTACTTACCACATGCCTTTTTCTGTTTCAAAGAACAATATTTTCTAGCTTTACCTCATAGAGGAAACACTGACAAAAAGAAATGGTACAGGACTGGAAAACAAGCTTTAATTCTATCCATGTTTTGCTACTGACTGCGGACAAGCTAAGCTACTGATTCTCATCACATCATTTGTCTGCTTTATTCATTTACACTGTAAGCTGTGCAAGGCAGGGAATCTCTCCTATAAACTGTTTGCAAAGAGCTTCTTCATACATGAGGACTTTGAGTTCTCCAAGAAAAAAGAAGTCTGTACTAATATAATACTACTGTTATTAGCAGTAGTAAATTTCAAATTGCTTGCATTGAGCAAAATTGTTTATCAATACATATTACATACTTTGCTACCAGGAGCTTTGTTAACTAATTTTGCCATTCTTGGAGGCAATGACAGTACTGTAAGCAGCCACCTCCTGTTAGAACACTTTGTGGTCCCTGATATGCAGCTACCTCCTGTTTATTCTCTTGGTGACTTGATTATGATTCTGTTCTTCTTTCCATTTTAGGATTGCTACAAGAAGATCTTTCCATCATTCTCTCACACTCATGACAACCCTCTGAAAAAATTCCTGGTTTTGGGTCTATATTAATTAATTACTCCTACTCATTCCAAAGTGAACTGTAATCAGCAAGGAGCTCCTCATCATTCTTCAGAATGTTTAGCACCCTTAAAGTGACATCATTTGCTATGCTTTTAGGAATCAGCTTATTGCTCTAATTCCTTTTTATGAGATTCAAATTTGCAGGTCTCATTCTTTAACCAGTCATTACCAATCTCTGCTTACCATGGCTCTAATTTCACTGCTTGTCCCTTAGTCACTAGCTTAGATACTGATCTCCCCCCGTGCACAGTGGAATCAATGTGTAATCTTCCTTTCTTTTTTCAAGGACAAAACACTTATCTGCGGTACAATTAAATGTCTCCACACATATTTCACTTCTATGCCTCCTACAATTTTTTAATTGTTTTTGTTGATATAAAATTACTTATTTAAGATCTCAACTTGGCACTTTCTTTCTTATAATAATTTCTCTTTAACATCTGTCCATTCCAGCTTCATTTATTTTTTACAAGTTTCAGCTGCCAGGAAAGATTTTTCCTTCTCTCCAAACAGGAAAACAAACACAGCTTTCACATTCTCAGTTATGTTCTGTATAGGCTGTCTGAGATTCGAAGGTAGCTGTCAAGCTAAATCTAGTTGTTCTGTGAGCTGTGAAACCAATAAACTTTGCTGTCCTGGAGTATTTCCTATATCCATGCCCCAAACTCCTGCAATTACTGCAGCTTTTCTCATGTCCTCTATAATCTCATTATCTGTAACACCATCAGTTCTTCTTCCTGACCTCCAGATTCTTCTATAGTACCTTAGGCAAATAAGTTCAAAAGTAATTTACGAACAATGGAACAACAAAATGGTTTTACTAGAAATTCTATGTTACTCCTAAAAGGAAATAACTTCAAAGCATCAGCTGAGTAGAATTTTTCTTATTTTGCATGCAAATCCATAAATCTAGAAAACAAGAGTTAGTTAATTTGCTCATATGTGATGTTAACTCTGAAATTACAGATGCAGCATAAATGCCAGCAGTTAGTATTTCACTAGCACCCCAGTTTTGTTAGGATTAGGCTTCTTCTGCAAAAAACCCAGACAGCTTACCACAGGAACCCAAACACCTCAAATACTCAACTGTTCTTCTTGTGTTTCCACAATAAATAAATATACATACACAATTATATGACAGAAAAAATGCAAATGCAGAAGCAAAGTAGAATACATTTAATCAAATATCAAGAATAAAAGTGTAGTTGATACATGCTGATGATATTAGTCATTGCAATATTTAAGACACCTAAACACAGAAGTATGAATTGTACCATCTGAAACAGCTTTTGAACTTCCTATTGCTTTAGCAACCAGGAGTCAAAGCAATGAATCTTGATTCAGTTTACTAAATAATAGAAAGTGTTGACTAGATATGATAATTCTGACATTCCAAGGAAATGACATCATGAACAGTTCTGTATAACCAGAAAGCAATTTTTAATTTACCCTGGCAATGGACTGTATGTTTTAGTCAACCATAACCTTGGTTGCAAGTGTTAAACTGGGCTGAAAATCTGTGCTTCATGCTGACATAAAATGGCAGTAATACCAACACATCCAGCTTGCCAGGAAGTGGTTCAGAAGCTTCTGACAACACAGACACCCCAATCTAGCAACTTGCAACTGACAGCTTCTACAATTCACAGGATTTTTTTTATTCTTACACTTTCACTTATATATATGTTTTCACATGTAAGTGGAGCACGTTGCTGTTTATGCTATGCAGGTATGCATTAACACTACTCAAAGCTGATGCACTGGAGACTGACAGCAATTCACATTTCTACACCTTCTTTTGTGTGCTGGAACTCCCCAAAGCCATTTGCAAAGCAACAAATACCATAACCAAAGAGAAACAGTGATAGGTCATCAATACAGTAGTGACTTTCTGTACTCAGGCTTAGCAGCCATTCTGAGTACAACAATATGTCTACAATACAAGTAGCAATTAATCTGCATAGTTCTGCCTGCGAGGGATCTTTTATGCAATCACCTTCACTACTACAGATTGTACCTGCAGCTCTTTGATACCACTGTAGAAGGATAGCAATTTCATTAAAGCAGTATTTGAACTCTGCTGAAAGGCCAGTGGGTTTCCCCAAGTTTCTGGATTGTCTTAAATGTGTGATCTTATGTTAAACCCTGGCTATTGGAGTGAACTGTGAAATGCACACACAGGGTAAACAAAACTGTATAAAGCAACTGCAGCTGCACTGGTAGTGGTAGTAAAGAACAACTTGAACCTATCTTTCAATGCTTCTTACTGCTCACTACAGATGAACAGCCCTCTGCATTTACTGAAGAGAAGAGTTTGCTAACCTTCAGGAGCTGAAATTCAGATACCTACTTATAGCTGCTCTTCTGTGCTCCCTGCTTCTCTTTTAGCTTCACACATTTTTTGGAGCACTTCTTTGGGCTTTCTGATCTGGAACCACCCCTCCAGCATCACACATCTGTGCAGGCACAGCAGCACACAGTGCAGCAGCAGCCGTGTAGCTATCCTCCAGGGGTCACAATTGGGTTACAAATTCTATAAAATGTGATGACTGTGCAGCCTGATTTAGAGCAATTTATTCACATCCTTCTTCATTAAGATTCAAATGGAATAAGTAAGATAGAAATTGAACAGATACAGAAATTGTGCATGGCTTGCTTCTGTAGTCAGTAAACATTTATTCACTAGGCACAGCTCTCCCTCGTGCTCTCTCTCTCTCTCATATTCTCTCTCTTTCCCTACCCTTCCTGCTTGCTGTTTTAATGCATAATTAAGAAGGTCAGAATTAATGAAGCAGTGTGGAGTAAAGTTCAAGGAATCCCCAGGCACTATTTATTTTATTAGATCTCAGGCATGAACATCAGATTGGCAGCATTAGAGGCAGAGGCAGTGTAGCTGGCAGCAGTCCAGAGGAGAAGCTACCAAGGGATTCTTACCTGCAGTGTCAAGTCATTGCTGAGCTCCCTCCCTGCAAAAATCACCCGCAGCTGGTCAGCTGGAACTCCCTGTCGCTGGGCAACTGCCTCCTTCAGCTGGAGGATGCTGGCATCCGAACCAACCTCCACCGGGAAGCCGTGGCTGGAGTTGAACCTGACAAACACTGAACAAGAGCAAAAGATCTTTTTAAGCAAGCATTTCTCATGACATGTTTATACTAGAATGACTGTGAGAGGCTTATTCTTCAATTTCAGGAAGCATGTACTATTTTCAGAGAAGAGCTATTAATACTCCAGTGTAGTATTTTTTACCCCCTCATGGAACAGCCAGTGATCAATAAATAAAACCCATGCATTTCCCCTTGGCAGTGTTAGAAGTGACACAGAGTATTTAGAATCAAAAGCAACCCAGCTAGGCAGCTGTCTAAGTAGTTGCTACCTGGCACAATAGATTTTCAGATCAGTCCTGACCTTCACAGGCAGAGGGCATATGTGCTTTCTCTGCCCCTCATGCACTTTCCCAACACATATAACAAATAAATGCAGGAAACTGAGGTATGCTCTAGAGCCAAAATATATTAAATTCAACAAGGGAAAACAATTCATTGTTACAAGGTGAAGCACAGTCATATAGACTGGCTTCCCACAAATATAATTCCACAAAAGATAATGATGGAGACAAAATCACATGCTAGAAGTAAACACAACCACAGAATTCTATATCTGGGAATGTTGTATTACAGCACAGTCTTTTCAGAGTTCACTAAAATATCTGCAGTACATAACTCCTGTCAGCATCCACCTTCAGTGCCGAAAATCACTACTGCACCAGTCATATCATTTTTAGAGCTGCAGCAACTGGTTTATACACCCAGAGAAGCCCAGCAAACAAACTCATAAGCTTCCTGCCATTCAGCTGGCAGAGCTGTTTTTCATAAGGAGTCTGAATGCGCTCATTGAGCCCTTGGTCAGGGGAATGACTGCAAGACCTATGAAACAGGAAAAACCCTTCATTACATCCATATCAGTCACGGGATTGTATGTACAGTAGACATGTTTCCAGTGGACTGCTTCTACCAATACCTTCACAGGCAGGAAGCAAAGGAATTAGCAAAACCCAATATAAAACAAAAGAAATCATTTATATCAATTACACCTGTCACCTAAACTGCTTGGGTATTGATTGCAACAACCAATCTTTTTAATGATTTATTTCCCCTTCCCATTGCAATGTTTTAGCTAAAGAAAAAAATGCAAAAAGCTTTGCATTTTTGTTGGCTGACAGAAGCATAAGCTCAAAAGTACTTATAGAGTTTAAATGAATAGCTATTTTTAAAACTAAAAATAAGAGCTCTATGATTTTTCCAAAGTACAGTCTACCTGACATCTCCAAAGGCGTCAGATCCTTTAAGAATATTTCAAAATGGCTGTGGTTGCTACTGTTGTTTTGCTGAGCCACCAATGTTGTAAGTATTTGCAATTTCACATCTTCAATTAAGATCTGGCTAATATTAAAGGGGATAAGGCCATATTCCAATAAAATTAAATGCAATATTTTCAGTTTTTTACTTGAAAGTACCCTCTTAATGTACTAAAATGCAGGGTAAGGTTGCACAATGAAGTGTTAGGCAGGTGCCCTGAAGTGAGTTATGCAGCTTCCTGCAGTACATCTCGTTATGGGGTTTGATTTCTATTAAAGGGCGTTCTGGAAATAACAAAAAAAAAAAAAAACAACTGAGCAAGCTGTATATTCAGACTGTTCAGAAGAATCAGTGGAACCTGAATTTTATTTTTATTATGATTTGGAGACCAAATGTGGATGTACATGAGTAAAATTAGTTACACCCAGTGGGAATTGAACATTTCCCATCTTTCCAGGAGCACTCATAATGCTCAACTGTAAATAATATTATCCATGCCAATAGCAAAATATGTAATTAAATCAATGGGGAATATACTTTTTTAATATGCCACACTGTGGCTATCTATGTCTATGTATATATATATATTATACACTTACATAGGTATGATCACATACACGCATAAAAGGTATACATGTGCACCTCCAAAGAGCTCTTCCTAACTAACACATAACCCTCTTTCTCTTTAGTCTTGCAAAAGCCAATGCTATTGGTTTTGGAAATGAAAAAAAAATCAGCAGATGCAGTGATTGCAAATCAAATGTGGTGGAAAAAGGAAAGTGTTTGATAAAAGAAGTATAAGAAAGCACCATTTAAATTAATTGTACAGTGGTATTTATTTTCAAAGGGAGTATAAACCAAACACACTTATTGGAAACATAAGTTTAACATCAAGCATCCCAAACCCTTCTCTCAAATAAATTTATTTTTATTCACTTACAACAGGTATATTCTCCTCCTCTGGATGTGTATGAGGTATCAGAAATTTAGTCTCACAATTCTCGGCACAAACATACGGGAAATGAATGTGAATGCATCGTTTTGCACTTCACAGCACAGAACTCCGAGAGCTAATTCAGAAAAAAATGCGAAAATGCCAAATTTGCTTTCTGGGAAATTCTAAGCCACAAATATTTTACCCTTAAGCATTTGTATTCTATTATATAGTCTGCTATCCAACAATTCTTTTTAATGTAAAAGAACAGAAGATACCTTAGCTTACTTGCACAGAGCATAAAGAGATTGATTACAAACCCTCAGTCTGTGGAATAAAACCAGAATTTCATTACTATAATATTTCAAGCTGCCTTTTTAGGAAAAAAAACACCCTTTTTTTCTTTTTGACATTTCACCTCAATAACTAAATAATCAATATCAATTTAATATTGTTAAAAACACACATTATTCAAGAGATCACAGGTGAAGTTCTACAGACACTCAAGAGCTCTTCTAAATACGTACATTGAAAAGATTTAGAATTTAAAGTTTGTCTGCTGGAATTTAAATAAATATTGACTTAATAGAAGATTAGAGAATTTACCTGAGGCCTAAACTGCTGGCAGAAATCCAAAAGAAATAAATTGAGTTACTCAGACGCAAGTACATGGGGCAGGTATATAGGGGAGTTGCAGAATTTAAGTGAAGGTTGGAAGAAACCTTGGGGTCAGTCAGGCACCCCTGCCAGGATCTCAACAGGCCACATTTCAGAGCCCTGGGATTCAGCAGCCTGTCTTCTTTGGCAAGTCATATCAAAAGTTCCAAAGCTTTAGTCTACATTGTTATCAATCCAACAGGTTTTCCAGTTCTTAATGAAGAAGATAAATGTAAAATATTGCAGAAGCTTAGGCCTTGCTTGTGAACAAACTCTGAAGGCACAGTCTTGATATGGAGAATCAAAGCAACTGAATTCTGCCAAAAATGAAAGTAAGTTGTTGACGTCTTTACATTGCTGCATGCACAACACAAAATTCCTTTTTAATTTTGACATAAAATAGCCAATTATTTTTCTCCCTAAAGTAATGAATCACACAATCCTACTTTGCTTCACACCAAGCAAAAGCTATAATATAAAACATATCATTTGTGGAAAAAGAATACATATATTTAAAGTTTAAGAGCTTACTGATAAAGATCTAATTCCTCATTCTTCCTATGAACAAAAAAAAAAAAAAAAAAAAGAACGTCACAAAAGTTTAACATAAAGACCTAACCTATAAAGTGTAAAATATGGGAAACTTTTTTTATTTTTAGAAGCCCTTTTCCTGCTGAGGTCAGAAAGAAGAGCTTTGAAATGTTACTTTCTTAAGATTTGGGGGGGGGGAAATCTTGTGAAATCTGTCTGTGATTATCAGATCCTCTTTGCCTCAGCACAAGACTAGAGAACACAACTCTTCTTAGCTCAAAAAACTATTTCACACTTGAAAGTATTATCCCTTCCTTTCCCGTATTAAATTTTTCTCATAAACTGTGATTAATAATTTATCCAGTACAGCTAACCATCTTATTACAGATTAAAACCAGGAAAATGCACAGAAAGGGCAAGTAAGGCAAGAGAAGGTAGGAATCGAGACAATGTAGAATTCTTGCCTCCTGATAAAGTACTGTAGAAATGTTCTGAAGTCCCTCTATTACCACACAGCTGGACATCACCTCTCAAGGCACAGGATGAAGGCAGCTGTTCCAAGTATCTTTTTTATTTCAGTGAATAAAATAAAAACATATAAAGCACATTTTTCACATCCCTGGGGCTTTTGTATCTTCAGTCATACAAGATACTGTTCTAGTATTTTAATCTTTAGACTCAATTAACGTTGAATATATTTGTAGACACTTTATAAACCCCAGTGAATATCAGTTGCTGCCTGGAATTTCTACAACTTACATTGTAGAAATGCAACTGTGGGATATATGCAGTGTGAGAAACTAGCAGCAGAGCACAAGATAATGGGATGGCAGTAAATCTTATTCCACAACTTGTTATTGTTATTTCCCGGTTTCAAGGGAACTGAAAAAAGGGAAAGAAGTAAATCAAAAGACTGAAGAGAAACAAAAAAATAGAAAAATATGAGTTGAAGAGACTCTGCAAGCTGAGGTCAGGACTGAAAAAGAATAACTCAGTATTGTGTCAGGCTTGTATTATACAACCAGTCAGTACATGTTAATGAAAGTCCAATCAATGGTTAAACAACTTTGTGCAAAGTTCTTTGAACTTTGTCTTTCCACAGCAACTTAAGCAGCCTGGAACTGATATGGTTCTTTTCTTCACTTATCTGTACTTTTAGATTCCACACTGGAATAGGAGACCTTCCCAACACCTTTAGCTGCCAAACTGCTCTCCCTGCACTGGAGAGCAGGGTGGTTCAGTCAGCTCCACTTTAATTTCTACTCTACTTCCAGTGCATCAAGTCCCACTTTGAAGGCTGTCACTGTCACAGAGCTCTGGCCAACTGGCTTGCCTGTTCTTTTCCTTGACATAAATATGTGATAAAATCTCATCATTGGAATAACCAGTCCCATAGCAATTAATGTATCCCTTTCCTCAATTAGCAAAAATATCCTTAGCACTCTCCAAGAAAACTCTCAAACAGATGTCTTTTAATCAAAAAGTTGCCAAATTCCAACAACTTGGAGCTAAGTTGAGATAGCAGGATCCCAAGTCTTGATGCCCTTGCACTGAACATTCTGGCAACAACTCCCTTCTTTAGAGAAGGAAATCCAACTACAGAACCTCTGCTGTCTACACAAGGAGGGGGATAGTGTCTCAGAGATAAATGATTTCACACATTTCAGTCTGTATGGCTAAACACCAACAGCTTGAACATTACCTCAAGATGAGTGGGTTGCCGTTGCAGATATTGATGCACTGGTATGACACTTTCCTGGAAAAACGCCCTGGTGTGTATTTCGCACCAGGTCCAGAGTGACAGGTATATGCAATGAAGTTAACCCTGACTTAATGAGTTACCACTCACTGCTGAGCCATGATAACTGGAAGGATTAGGTCTCCTCGATCACTGCATTTGTGAAATAAAATTAATGCACAGTAATGTAAGCCAACTTCACAGCCGCAGCAGAAAAAGAGCCTACACAGGCAATAAGTGGCAACTCATTAAGCTGGGGTAATTTGGTTCCTTCCGATCATTTGTAAATTACCTTCACCTAACGAATGATTTTATGATGTAGTTACACATAGAGAGTGATGTAGTAATCTAACATAAACAATGTCTATAAAACCTCATCCTTGGTGAGGTTATTTCTCCCCTTAGAAAGGAATAAACTCTCAGGAAAACATCTTTAGTGCTGGCTAACACCAAATGAATATAATAAAAAATGTTCCTTCATCATTAACTCAAATTTTAAGATCGAAATTTCTGATGGCTTTATTTACTTTTTTAATAAAAATAACAACTGGCTTTTATTCAAACTACTGTTTAGGGAAAGCAAGACAGTATTATTCACAAATATTAAATATGTACCTGGTTACAGTTTTCTACAAAGTCAAGAGCAGCACAGAAAGGCTGAGTAGGGACAGGACAGTCACCTCCATCACAAGATTTAGGGGGGCATCATAGCTCATATTAAATTTATATGAGCTATGTTCAGAAGAGGCAAAAATGCTATGTTTGCCCACTCTACTAGCAGCAGACCTTCTGGAAAACTCTGCCAGAGAACTGGTAGATGCATGATGTATAAATTCAGCTCAATGAGAGAAAAGAAATGAGTAGTTTCAGACAGCTCAGTGATCTCTATATTGGAAACAAAAGAACAACACACACAAGTATGTAATAAATAGTTTATGTGTAGGTTTTGAGTTCAGAAAAACAACACCTCTCAGTTGTATGCTGAGTCAAAGAGGAACTTATGACTGCAAGGAAAGTAAAAAATAATAGATACCGTCACATGATTTTTCCTCCCCTCATTTTTAGAAAAATACATTTTAAAGCTCCTGTCATTTGAGTTAAAAATAGTTGGAAGAAAATCAGGGAGAAATATCATCTACGCCTGCCCTATGGTCTTTCTTCAGAAGGGTCTCTGCTTATGGTCACTGCTGCAGACAATAATACATTTACAGTTGTTTTTTTACAGGGCATTAACAGCTTCTTCTGAAGAAGAGTTCTCTTCTGTAGCTGTGTTGAGTTTTTATTTTCATACACATACACCAATAGAATGTAAGACTGAGTAACAAGCAGGCAGGTTAACAATTTCCTCCTGATTCTTCATGCTACCAAGTAATCCAAACCAAGAATAGAGGCAAATAAAAAAGACAAGAGCTCAGCACTAGCCTCTTTTTTCCTCCAGAGCTATGCATGCACATGCAGTTGCTTTCTTCTATTGCAGTGAGGCAATTTTTAAACTCAGCAATTCTCGCAGTAACCTAATTTAGTTCTAGGAAGTATGCCTTTTAATCCAAGACACATGCTAAATTTGTCCAGTAAATTATTTCCTGTGATTAATTCACTCAGTTTTACTATTCTCTTTAAGTTAGAGGAATGCATAGCCAGCTAACTCAACACTACAATTATGTTGGCATTTCCTTTATAAGTCTCTTTAAAAATGCTATTTTCCTAGCTATTTTCATCCTGATTTACTGTCTGCTTATGTCAGCACCAAGCTGCCATGAACTTCCTTGATACAAAATCAACCTAAATTCATGTTTCATTTTAAATAGATGCATACTGTTCTTTAATGTGCTTGGATATGGATAAGAGTCTTTCAATTTCACATATTTCAAGCCATATGCTACAGCTTTCTGTATTAATAAGAAGTACTACACTTAAAAATAAAATGTGTACTCTTGCAGCTTTTAAATTACCCCTGTCCTGTGAAAGAATGGGCCAGTATTTTTGCGAAGTCCGCATCAGTTGAACGAAATTCATAAGAGGGTCAGAAAATCTGAAGTAGGACATACTGTAATAGCTTTAAGCCTGTAAAGGGAACTGTCATGGTGAAGACTTCAGTAGGGAGATTCCACCATTTTAACAGTTACACTCATTTGCAGTTCTACATGAAATTTAACATAATTTTCTTGTGGCATCTACATTCATCTAAATACCAGAAGCATTGTTGGGCAGCTGAAGGTCCAGTCAAACAAATGTATGATAAATATGGCTGCTACATGTGACTAAGGAAGGAGCTTTCTCACATTGTGAAGTTTGTTAGATGCTCAGTATAGAACCAAACAAGCATAAAAATATATAAAATCCACATTACAATGTGGGTTAAAATGGCATATCTATCATTGGAATGGCTACGTAGAAACAATTAGTTCCACACCTAACAAAAAAACAGAAGTCACAGAGAAAACATGTCTATATACCCACCTACCAACATGGAAACATTTGGTTTCAGTTTGTTTTATTTTTACATAACACCAAGCCAAAACTCAAGGGAATAAACATTGTAACAGCCCTGTTAAGCCCAGGACAGTGGGCTGTACAACTTCTTCACAGCTGAATGCTGTACAGCCATCTGCATTGCTTGAATGGAGAGGGTGAAGCCATCTGCTCTGGAGAACAGAAACATAATAGGGCTTATTTCCTTGATGTTTGCAGATCTAATGTCAGCTTTTCAATGTCTACAGTTCTTCTCTTTTACTCATCCCAACTGGGGGGATCCTAGTATCATTACAAACATGTCCTGATTTGTTTTAAAACACATGACACATGAATGAAACTGTATTTCTTCATTGAGTTCTTAATTTTAAAGCTACGTGCCGCAGCCTTTTTTTTCTTAAGTATCTTTCCATTTTACCAATTTTACTGATAAATAGTTCTTGACTAGCAGAAAAATAAGCTTTGGTGTTCTGGGACAGTCCAATTCCTGTCCTTCACCTTTAAATGCTAACCTCACCCTACTCCTTTCAAGCCGTGGGCCTCATCTCCCCCAGGACCTCTTTTCCAAGCAGTAAAACTACAGCAGTAGCAGAGCAGCCTGAAGAGACACTACCAGGGAGACACTGGGGGCACCAGCAGCCCTGACTGTCCCTGCCTGGCTTCCCCAGGGGCTCCACACTCTGCCCAGGGCCCCTGTGGTCACAGTCCCTGCCTCAGCCACACCATTTCTGCAGCAACTTGGAGTCTACCCTGACGGGTTCAACTTAAATTCTTTAGGCAAAATTACATCTGTTGAGGATGTTATGTAAAGATGAGTTAAAGATCCTAAGTGATTACACTAGCTTTAGTAAAACTATCATATCTGGCAGTAAAATTTAACCCCTTAAATCGAAAGAGAACTACAAAATTATGGGTTGCCAAAGAAATTTACAGTTGTGTCATGGAAATGTGTACCCAGCTTTTCCTCTGAATCGGTAAAAAAATGAATTCTTGTAGCTAAACTTGAAAGTTTACCATATATAGAAGGTAATTTTCTCTGGAGTTTTTCAAAGCTCTTTCCCACCCTTGGTTGGTTGGTTGGTTTGTTTTTTTTTAACATCTACTTTTCTTATCTATCTCACAGCCAAATAATAAGCATCTCTAAGTCCCTGACACAACCAGCAGCCACTTTTGCGAGGTAAAAAACATATGGCCCAAACTGACTGCCAAAAATAGTCTGACATTCCTACTATAAAACTGCTAGTTAGCAGGAAAAGAGAAACACCATTTAAAATATCTCAGTGTCACACAAGAATCTTACTAATTCATTATATTGTCTGAACACAGAGACACAGAGAAATTTATTTGGCCTGTTTAA
Organism: Entomyzon cyanotis; assembly: GCA_024500445.1. Lineage (NCBI taxonomy): Eukaryota > Metazoa > Chordata > Aves > Passeriformes > Meliphagidae > Entomyzon > Entomyzon cyanotis. Next base: position 1,239,954 of record JAKEPQ010001015.1, on the reverse strand, counting down.
TATTTACATAATATAGTCATTTACAATCTCCCCTTATATATACTGAATGTATTATTGTATATATATGTTTATGTTAAACCCCCTCATCTCAGATTCCAATTATTTCTGTACAGATTCAAATCCCATTCACTGAGCAGATGTAGACATGAGCTTGCTAAGTAAGATTAGAATATGGGCTCCAAATCACAAAAGTTCTTAACTGGGCACATGATTCAAATACAATTACAAAAATGAGAAATTAAAAACTCCAAATAGTGAAATGCCAAAATAAAGTAGGAGGTCTCTTGGGAGACAGAAAAATGGTGGTGTATATAGTATACCAGCTGAATATCATGAGATTAAAATTGTGAAACCATTCAGATACCATCAACTTTGCTTCTGTTTTGTTCTTTGGGGTTATTAAAACCAACTCTAAGCATACTGAAAGCATGTATAAATTATAGATAAGCACAGCAAATACTGAAGACCAAGTGGAGCTATGCTGTGACACAAATGTACTGAATAAGTTTCTTGTCATTTTACCAATTGTCTATCAATCCTTTTTGCTGGATTTACCTTTACTGTCCAACACATCAGCAGCTTTGAGGAAGATAACATAATGATTTCTCTTTCTGGTACATCGAGGTCTTCAGATAATATAAACTTAGATATTTCAAGGCTTGCAGGTTTATAATTTTGAGGTATATTTCACTAGAAAGCTAAGAAACTATAGGTTTGTTTCTTTTTCTTTTTAATTAAGGACTAAGGTAGCTATATAAAATAATTCCATACATTTAAAAAATGGAGGCCTCATAATCTGAAGTTTTAGTTTATTGCCATGATAGATCAAAATGTCTTAAATATCAGAATATGAAGACTGTTTATCTAGTTCAGGTCCTAACTACCCTGGAAGAGCAGTTTCCACTGCCACATGTACTGAAGCCAAGATTTTCTGGGCATGTATCATTTTGTGAATGCCAGATAAAGAAAATGATTCAAAAGATTTGCTATGTCAAAAGCAAGATACACATAAATTAAAATGTGAAATAACAGCTGAATTGATGGTGACAGGATGAATCTGTTCCTTCTTGCTGAAGAAAACTGTTTTAAAACAGTTTTTAAGTTAAAATATTCATTTCATAAATCAAAATTAACACATTTTCCCAAAAAAATTGTCCCAGGAGCTCAGAATGCAAATTCAAAGAATGTTGAGCAAGGCATGAATTTCTGAACAAGGAGAAAAATAAATCTATGTTTGATTACACATAATTCTCTATACATGGGCTATTTTATATAGGCAAAGCTGAAGCTTTGTGAGAGTATAGACTCCATTGAACATCCAACCTTTGTGAATGGGTCACACTGCTGCCAAAATGTATATGCATAGCACAGTTCTACAAATTCTCTTGCAAAATCCTGGCTGGCAGACCTAATAACTGTGGATAGAAGACAAAAATACACCATCATTTCTGTGAGGCATGTGAGGTGCAATACAGTTTAAAAGAGAAGAGTTGTTTTTAACTACGTTTGGTTTTAAAGGCTGACTGTGCTGACCAAGTATTTCAGCTCTCTGAAGAAAATGTAGTAGACCAGTATTAGGTTATTATTTTGGGCTGTATGCTGTGTTTCCATTGTCCCTGTTGTGAGGAGGAATGATGCTAGAAAAGCAGCTTAGACTCCCATGTGATATTCTCTTTTCCAAAACCTACTTTAAAGCCTGAAAGAATGGACGGTCTTTTTTTTTTTTTCTGAAAGAAATACAAGTTCTTCATTCTAACTATGAATATTTCCAGAAGAAGATCCATCTCAATGTCACGAACACCTCAATACTTCTCAAGATTTCCTTTCCTTCTGTCTTTCTGACAAAATGCAGGCAGCTGCAGCCCATCACTCCCTTTGCCAATGCATTCATCAATTAATTTGAAGGAAATCGCCCAGCACACAAAGCTGAGCTTATGATCAGACAGGAAATTATAGTCTATTATGCAATTTTATTCTTGTCTGTGATTGACTGCACATCAAAGGGCCACTCAGTGGCAGCCACCGATACTTGTTAAGGTAAAAATAGTTCTGCAAAAGCAGATGGTAAAAGCAAGACACCAGTAAATCAGAAATGCTGAGTCTCAGTATAGTATACTTTTGATGAGCCTTTTAGAAATATACAAGAAGGATTTTAACAGACAGTGTTCCTTTGCAGTGTATTGACATTACAAACTGTATGGTGTTTTCAGATACAGTGTAAGTCTGCCAAATTCTCATCACAGTTTTCCCTCACACCCTATATAGACTGGTATGGGCATCAGCACCTGTAAATAGGCAATTTTTTTTATAGTATATGCTCCATACATAGACTTTATCAGTATATGAATTTAAGAATATTTATAATTCTGCATGCAAATAACCTCATTGAGCTCAGTAAGACTTTTAACATTTTTTTACACTGATTAGGGATAAAAAGATTTTGAGGTATAATGCCAACATGTCCATCTCAGTAACACACTTTTAACACCTTATGAACCCAATTGTGTCAGCTTAGGCAAGTGATTAACATGAAACAAGAATAAAATCAGAATGAGATTTATTTAAATAAAGCCATTAAATATTTTGAGCCAATCATCCAACTGAAACCACGCCTTTGTAATGGCATGCGGGAGCTCTGAATAGTGACTGAAATGAAAAATGAAATACTGTGGCAAGCTAAAGGGCCAAAAAGTTACAGATATAGATCATTTGGTCAGATATTTAGAAAGAATAAGAATTCTGAACAAAAAAGTACTGTTTTAAACTGTGTACATCAAGCATTGTAAATGTGTGACAATGTTCTTGGAATCCTCATTTTAGAAAAAAGAAGTAAACCATGGATATATTTATTCTTTTAAATTATTGTCCTCTACAAAAAAACCCAGTGCTTTTCTTTAGGTTCTCTTTCCTCCAAACAATAAACACAAATTATACAGCTGGATCACCACTGAATAGTTAATAATTCTCAAATAAAAAAAAAATATTCTCATTATTGAAGAAGAAATATACATTAGTAACAGAAATATATTCAAAAGACTTTGACCTATTATTTATTTACGATACATATATGCTGGTAATTGCAAAATGGCAAATATTTATCATCACAGAGATGAAACCCTTATTTTCTTTCTTGAAAAAACCCAGACGACCTAGCACGTCTCATGGTTCCCAGAGAATTAACATAGGACATTTTTATGGGGAGGTTTCTTTAAATTTGTGAAAGACACTGTTATTACTAACGCATCCCATGTAAGATTTTTTTTGTGTGATTAATGCGACTGAAACAGCAATAGCAATTAAGTGTTACACTGTGTTAGTGAAACTGTTTCCTTGCCATGATAAACAGCTTCTGTGAGGATATTATTTACAACAAGCAGAGAAACCAAGAATTGTATTAAATCAGATTTAAAAGGGAGTGCAACTTTCCCCAGAATCTAGCTTTTCTGAAGCCAGCTTTTTAACGTGTTTTTTACTCCAAAGCCCTACTAGCCTAGTAAGAGGCAGGAAGAACTACAATCCTGGAAGTTTCTGGCTTTCACAAGCAAAACAGAACAATGCAAAGGAAGAGAAATGGAATAAGGAAGTTGAGGGAGAAAAGATTAGAAGCAGAAAATAAATAGATCAGATGATGATGAAAAGGCTTCTCCAGAATTAAAATCCTAGACTCAAAAATTAATTGAGTTGGAAAGGACCTTAAAGATCATTTCGTTTTAAATCCTCCTGCCATTCTAAACCTTCCACTAGTCCAAGTTGCTCAGAGCCCCATCCAGTGTAGCTTTGAACACTTCCAGGGATGGGACATCCACAACTTCTCTGGACAGCCTGCTCCACTGCCTCACCACCCTTGCAGTAAAGAATTTCTTTCTACTATCTCATTCAAAGCTGCTCTCAGTTTAAGGCCATTCCCCCTTGTCCTGTCACTATATGTTCTTGTAAAAAGTCCCTCTCCATGTATGTTGTATGCTTCCTTCAGGTACTGGAAGATTGCAATTAGGTCACCTCAAAGCCTTCTCTTCTCTTCTTTAGGCTGAGCAAACCAAATTCTATCAGACTTTCCTCACAGGAGAGGTGCTCCATTCCTTGAATCACCTTGGTGTCCCTCCTCTGCACTCACTCCAAACAGGCTGATGTCCTGAGAATCCCACATCTGGATGCAGCTCTGCAGGTGGGCTCTCGCCGGAGCAGAGCAGAGGGGCAGAATCCCCTCCCTCCCCTGCTGGCCACACAGCTTTGGATGCAGCCCAGACACAAGTGACTTTCTGGGCTGTGAGTGCACATTGCTGGGTCATGTCTGGCCTCTCTTCCACCAGCACACCCCAGTCCTTCTCCCAGGGCTGCTGTCCATCTGCTCATCCCCAGCCTGTGTTGATAGCAGGTGTTACCCCAATCCAGGTGCAGCATCTTGCACTTGCTCTTGTTAAACTGCATGAGGTTTCCAAGAGCCCACTTGTCCAGCTTGTCCCTCTGGGTGGCATCCTGTCCTTCAGGTGTGTCAACCATACCACCAAGCTTGGTGTCATCTGCAAGCTTGCTGAGGGCATTGGAGAGGACCTACAGTCAGTGCCATGATTTGGGGAATAAAAATGAGTGGTCTCCATTTTCTTGTGGACTATAGGTAACTCCTGAAGCAGCATGAAACTTGTCCTTACTCCAGGCTGCAAAGCTTGGACCTTGCAAAGATCCCTTACCTCACTCTACAATTAGGGATACAGGATAGATATCTGTAGAAAAGATACATTTCAACATTTTTCCTTTTAGGATTTTTCTTAACTATTCCATGAATAGTGTATATTATTATTTTTTAAGAACAAAGAGTAGAAGGAAAACAAAAAATAGCACAGCTAAGAGACTGCAATCATTTCAGTGGAAGACAACATGAAAAACTGAGTCCATTTTTCTGTGTGTACTTGCTAAAAGCTTTCCATTCCCTGCCAAGAGCCATATATTTTACTGAGTTAAATATTGATATTAATTTGTCATGCAAAAGTCCCACAGGGAATAGTCAGTACTAAGTTCACAGGATGCAGATATCAATTTCACAAAGAAATTTCAAAGTCATTCAATAAATGTTGTATAAAGCAAAAATAGCTTAAAAACGTAGTTCTTCAAAATAAGCCTGTATCATTGGACAAAGCACTGAACAAAAAAAACTAGCCTCTCAAAACTTGCAGGAATCCTAAACTAAGACATGGACAAAAGGGCATTGATATAAATATTAGTTTGAAACACTTTGGCAACATCAACATTGCTTCAACAGCTCTCCTGAAAATGCATGAGCTTAGGTGAAACACATTAGAAATGGTGAAATACTGAGCAAAGGTTATCTGGTAGTTCCTTTAGGAGTCCTTTCCCCATATGCAAACACTGCCATTATATACACATGCACTGTACAGGGATATACAATTTAACATACACAATGGACACGTATATATGGGCGCCTAAGTAATGTGAAAATTTCAAGAGTCTGATTATTATGAAAAAAGCTAAAAGTGAAAATAATCATCATGAAAACAGCTGAAACAAATCTTATTTTCTGGATTTAGAAAACTTCCCATCCATAATTCAGCTACAAAGCTCATCACACCATGTATGTGGACTAGCTTCTTTACTCTACACTGACAGTAACTGAAGGACACCTGGGCACACGTTTTTGGTAACACTCAGTCTGACTGCATCAAATCTAGACCTAATTGTTAAGGGATTGTCGAACCACTCCTCACTGTTGGGAGCACAAGCACCTGTGTAGAGCAAAACGGAACATCCAAGGCTAAAATCCAAATCCTAAACATTTCTGAAGACTTTTGGATGATATGGAGAGGGAACAGATTAATCTAGCCTCATATGCAGTTCACTAAATCACCAGTACGAAATGTTTCTGTGTCACTAAGTACAGAAAAGAGAAAAATGTGTTGATTGTTTTGACATTTCCATTAAATATCTATTTTACCGCACAGTTTAAGAACCCATATATGGTAGAAAAATTATGTGAGAAAGCATTTTATTTTAAAACTGTAGCCAAAAGCAACACAGCTGATAAAGTATCAACAATCCGCACCCCATGAACCACTCTCCAAGAATACCAGGGAGACAGACATGAAGGCTGCTCTAGGTGTGCTGTAGTCCAACAGCAGGACATTAGAGTAGCTTTCTAGGGGTTCGGTTTTTATTCAATTATGATGATGTTATTAATCTTTTTATTTCCTTGAATATGATATTTACTCTAAAAAGTTACCATCTTTTTTTTTTATTGGATCTATCTTACCCTGAACATCAGCATTCACAGTGATTGCTGTAATCCTGACAATTCAGACCAGCTTGCCTGGACAGGTTTTAATCTTGTGAACTATCACTGTAATTCACTGTGTGAGATACCCTGTTGTGTTCATGTGTGAGGAGAACCCTAGCTGCACTAGGGATAACTTGACTCACTTGTAGAAAGAAGGATTTCTTGCAAAGATCCCAGTTAGGACTTGCCTAAGTTTGTGGACAGATATTAAATTATTGTTGTACATTGTTTTGAGGAACTGTGATCAGCCGCTGAAGTCCTACAATGTAAGAAGACAGAGGAGATGGCCAAGGGCAGTGTGCTCCCGAGGCTCATGGCAGGATGTAGGGAGTCACTGGTGACAGCTGCTGCAAAAACAGCTGAACTTGGCTCCATACAAACAGGCCCACAGGGGACTTTGGTCTTCATAAATATATCTCTCTAGTGAATCAGCAACTGGCAATTGTTATTGAATGAACCAACCAGTATTCATCCCCAAGTGAATCCAAATGTCTTCCTGCACACGCCGGACCAGCACAGGGGGTAAATCCACACCTCCACCAAACATAGAGTATTAAATAATAGAACTATGAACAAAAAGAACTTTGGATAATAATGAGCTTGAGCTGACTTCACACTCCATGTGTGTGAACACATACTGGCCACTGGGGACACCCAGTGTCACAGCAATGAGAACATTATACAGACTGGCAACAGGAACCACATTCACATTGTGATTTAACTATCTATAGAAATTGCTGTATTTTGCAAAGTGCAATTTGTCCCAGCATTGTCATTTACATGTATTGTCTTATTGCTCTACAAACTCAAAATCCCATGCAACATCATACAGCTGGGCTCCAGCAGGAATATTCTCCTATGCTTGACATAAAATATCCATTTTTTTACTCATACTGAATCAACTTTGAATATCTAGAAGACTACAGTCCAGAAGGGAGAAACAGACAATAACAAACTATGTCTAAAGGATTATTCTTAATACAGCAAATAAGATACAAGGGGTGCCTTACTGTGTTTTTCCAGCATTGTGAACTAATAAAACCTTTACTAATCAATATATCAAACATACAAAATAACAAAGTCAGAAGTTCATGGACTAGAGATAACACAAGTGAAAACAAGCTCAATATTGAAATGTGATCCTGTGACCTTCATTTGGTTCTGCAGCTGTGTCAGAAGGGGGAATTTACTCTCCCCTGCCTCCTCACTGAATAGGTGATACTAAAACAGGTCATTTTCAGTAAATTATTGTCAGTAATAGAACTCATCAAGTTAACGGTGTTGATAACTGCAACAGGGCTTGTTCCCTAAATAGTGTTACTTTGTTCAACACGTCATATCAGAGTAAGTTAAAGCCCTTTAAGTAGGTTTTTATGCTGAGACAAAGCATACATTAAAGTGATGAATTGGTGGGAATCCTGATCAGAGAGAGGTAAATTTGTATTTCTTGCTTGAATAAATTTTACTGTCTTACATTTGGTTTGTAGATTACAGGAGCATGCATTTGGTGACAAAACAGGCCCACTCAAGGAGGTGGATGCTCAACCAGCTCTCAATCATTGTCATGACTCGGGGAATAACTTTTTTCTATTGTTTGCAAAAATAAATCTTAGCAATATAAAATAACATAGGGTAATTGACATGCTACATTTTTGTTAATTTTATCTGTGTATATAATGCATTGGACATCTTAAAAATTAATTTTTCTAATAGCCTGTTCTGGTTGAGGAGTAAGTCATCTCATTATCTACCAGCCTCTGGCACTAATATCCAGCTTCTTTTACAAAACCTTGAAACCCGTACTGTGGGGAAGCTAAACACAATAAATAATAAGAACTACTACAGAGTTCTTCAATAATAGATTTGTTTTGTGCTAGGAATTTCTGAATATTATTACATTCAGAAATATTGAATTAACTCTAAAAATATTAAATAACTTATGTTGTCAGAAGGGATTACAGATGTTTTCTTTAGCTGTCATACCAAATCATTTCCAGCATTCTGATTATTTTAGGACTAATGTATATCCTTGGGAAGGGGAATTGAAGCTCTATCATATAAAAAACAACCAACTACATACTAAAAAAAATCCCATTCTACAATGTTCCCTAATTAAAAATACATATTGTCCTTCTGATAGTACATACAATGATGGTAATGATATCTCAATACCAAATCCCTCTTGAAGGACACCTTTAATATTTATTTTATGTAGCCTTTCTCTGACAGTATATCCACACACTGACCTCTGAGTAAGGTCAATCTGAATACAGAACCCAGCAACAACTTGTCTACAATTTTAATTCTTGTGTTTTGAAATATGTTTATTAATGCCAAGCCTGAAAGAAGTGAAGCAAGTATGTACAAGGGAAACGAAAAAGCTTCAGGAGCTCTACTGAGACCTCAAAATAATGCCTAAAGGTAGAATCAATCTTCATGTTAACAGAAATGTTGGGGCAGCAATTGTCTCTGTCAGAACGATCATTCTCTCAGATAACAACAGGGTGACAGCAATCACTGCAAGTTTTTCCTTAGGCAATCTGCATAAATGTGAAGACAACTTGTTTGGGCCTCACTCCTCACTATCTATGGACTCCTGCTAGGGAGAACATGCAGCTGCCTTGGGGAAAGCAAGGCAAAACCAGAACCTTGAAAGCAACTTACCCTTTCTCAAAGCAGATCCAGATACTGGGGCACAAAATAATGCCACCCGATTTTTTGGTTTTTTGTTTTGGTTTTTTTTTTTTTTAGAAACTAAAACCTATCCAATCCTAAGAAAATAAACTGCTTATTCGGTATATTAAATAAATGCAGTAGTTGGATTTTCCAGTTTCCAATGTACACTTCCACCAAGAGGGTGCAAGGCAGAACAAAGACGGTATGACGAAGAAATAAGAATAACCCCCAAAAGCTTACATAAATACTGTTTCATCAAAATTGTCAATCAAAGAATCTGACTTTGGTCACAGATATCATGGCTTCATTAATCAGCAACTGAAATACATAAATCTGCATTTTGGGAGGTATAACTCTTTCCAGAAGTGCGAGATTTAACATCCACATTTTCACAGAAATAACTTGAAGAAAAATAGGGAGAATGGGGAAATACTGCTTTCATTTTCACAACATAGGTAAATCAAAATTTCTTTGATATTGAAGCTAATGTAATACAGATCTTTACGGTGTAGGAAACATGGTTTATCATCCTAAGAAACAACATGCAAGGACTTTAAGTGCTCAAAATGCATAGACTTTAAGCACTACACCTAGACTGAAAAAAGAGATACTCCCAAAAATCTCTTGAGCCACAATCTGTAAACAATGAAAGCACAACTGAGGCAACCATAATCACTTTTAGGGTTCATTAGAAGATAAATTGCCTTTCTAATTAACACTAGTCACAAACAGATCTTGGAAATATTGTGCATACTTCTGTGAAAAGGATTATGTAAATAGTGTGTATTTGCAAAATTACTGACTTTGCCAAGACTTCTATTTATTCAGTTGAGCAGTCTAGCAGGTCTATGCAGTAAATAATGTAGGTTTTAAAAATCGTCATCCATGTGACAATATAAATTTTCCCAAAAGCCAAGCTTTAAAGTTTTTTCACATGAATAATGCATACAATAAAAAAGGAATATGCATAATTAACATCTGACCGGAGATATAATATGTATTTTCAGGTGAGTAGTGTGTACATACACGATGCAGCTGATGTAAATTTTTATATGCAATTACTGTTGCAGGTAAACACTGCATATTTTACGAGTTTGAATTAGTGGAGTGACACCACAGCTAAACTGAGATGAGCTTCTAACTTAACAGATATTTTTTGAGCACTCTAAAAATCAACACACATGCTCATATTGTCTGGAAAATTACTGTCCTTAAATGGTGTAGAAACTAAGTTTACTACTAAAATACATAGCATTTTGTTACTGAATTTTTATCACTTTACCTATTTAAAAGTGAACCATTTAACCAAAATTAGTTTTCTCTAGATTCTGTTTCAGATGAACAGAGCATGTGTGCCCCTAACTGCAGATGAGTAGGTTGGCCCCATAAGAGCAGTGGTATTTTATTTAGTCCAAATATGTGACTGTGACATAGTTTTAAGGAGATGGGATGCCTAAAGGCTGCTATAAAGAGATAAAGAGGAGACAGGCTTGAAGGCCGTTCCTCAGATCTGAAATAAAAACTACAGACTTCAGTTACATGGAAGCTCACACTGATGAACCTGTTTTGATGACCTTGGACCTACTAAAAGGGGTAAAAGGTACACTTTACAGTCAATTGTATTAGCAGTAGAAATGGTACTGGCAAAAGTGACAGCTGATGAGGTCCTAAGTAGTTGATTAGTTTTAGCCATGTAAAACTCTAATTATTTATCCATGAGAGTATTTGATGCATATAAAATATCACAGACACAGCAGTAACCTAGGCTACATCTGTAGTTGATGGAGATAAACTGGTAGGATAAATGGCTCTGTCAAAAATGACTCAATTTTTTCAATTTGAAAAACTGATCTTAGATCAATCCTACCCTTGGTAAGCATTTCCTGAAACACTGCATGCTATTCCCTCACCTGATTCATACTTATTTATCCATTAAGGCTGGCCACAGTAATATCTTGTCCATCCTCGGTACAAGGAAGTAATACTTGACAAAAATATTAGAAATTATTTATACAAAGCATCTTCAGATTATGTGACACATTACAGCAATTACTTGTGAACGGTGCAAAAAGGTCTCATTCATCTTAATGCTTTAATGTATGAACTACAATTTCTGGGTTAATGGCACTTCACTAAATGCATCATATACATATACTAACCCTGTTTGGTTTGGATCTGCTGCATATGTTATCAGTCTCTGTCCCCAGTCTACTTAGTGAGATGTTGTCCACAGTCTAAAAAACTACTAAATGAATGTGACGCTACTGTCTTAGCGTTCAATAAAAGGTATAGGACATTTACAAAGCATGTAGTTCAGTAGAAAGATAATCCTCTAGTAAGGTTCAATAAAAGAAGTGATGACACTTGCTGATCTTTCTACAGCCTTTCCCAGGAAAAACCTCCAATGTTAATGTAAGCATTTTACTATTAGATAGATGTACTAGATGGTATTCCAACAACAAATTAAATCTGCAGGGTTATATTTTTTTCTAGTAATATCCTTCCTTCTTTCATTCCAGCACAATCTGCTACTTACGTATAGCCCTTAGCTATCAGCAGTCTTTACTCCCACAAAATGACAATGATTTCTTTACAGTATAAATGCCAACTTCATGTAGCAGAGAAAGAAAAGAAACATTGGACAAATTATATGATTATAAATGGTCCTTCAGGAAGTCTATCTGAACTCAGTGTGAACATAGAACTTCTGTGCCCCAGCTCACAGCTCTATTCAAGTGGACCATCATTTCTATTTAAAAAAAAGCTGTGAGAATGTTACAAAATGAGATGACTCATCTGATTAAACTTTGTGACATGCTCACCTTATGGGTAACTAAAATTCCATGCTGGCTCATACACTTTTTTCTAAAACTATCTACAATTAGTTCTATCTCTTGGTAAATTTATCAAATCTTTTGGGATTTATTTAGGTGAAGTGTGTTAAATAGATATAAATCAATCATTACCAAACCAGTGGTGCTGTTTACTGAAAACAAATTAGAAAGATTCTAACCGGAAAGAAGCAATCTGCCTCTATGCCTGATTTTTTTTTTCCTCTGCATTCCCCTGCCTTTGCCTCCTAATATTCCTTCTTCCTCTGAAGTACCTTAACAAATGCTTATGAGAAGACCTTTACTTTAAGATAGAAATTATTTCATGTTTATAAAGGCCTGACTTTGACTTAAAGATTTCAAATTAATAGGCATATAAATGCATCTATTGACCTATCCTCCAGGATTGAAATAAGACAAAGAGATGTTAAATGGCCAAATGTAAAATAAGAGTCCAAATATTTTTTGTGTTTCTGGGGGTTATGAGCCTGCACTTTCTTATATGGGCAAGGTTATTTGAGTATTTCAGTACCTTGTTGTTGCCCATGTCTTTCCTGGGCTAGCAACATTATGTTTCTGGTTAATGTGGTGCCTTTTGTCCTAAGGTTTTCTTGCTAAAAAGTATTATATACCCTTGCAATCATATAACAAGTTCTCCCATAAAATGAAAACTATTACAGAAAGCAACTGTCTTAGACAAAGAATGAGCTCTGCTCCAGTGAAAAAGCTCCCAAAACCACACTGCAGCTCCCTCACAGACTCCACACTGATGACATGAGAGAACACCTTCATAGAGAAGTGCACTTAGCTGAAAAGGGAGAGCAAACCAACAAGTGGGACTTTCCTCTTCAATGATTGCTTCACATCATCCTGCAGCTAGTACCGCTTTGGGAAGCTGGAATCTCAAACAATAGAAAAAGCCTACTGAATGTATAGCTGGGTATATAAAAGCCTGTGACCTGACTGCTGGAGATGAAAGCAATGAAAGCAGAAATAGGACAGAGGGAAAATTTAAGCTGTTCTCGAAGAGACTACATATCATGGCAGTATTTTCTGAGATGAATTGGAGAACTTCTAGAAAGCTCATATGGAAAGGATGGACTTCAGGTGTACCAAGCAGGAAGCTGAGTCCATGGCAAGTATACCAGAGGAGAGGTAAGTAATATAAACTAAGGGGAACACAAAATGGTACTGAAGAGCCAAGTTTGGAATAACAAACCTTCCAGGGTACAGAGCAATAAAGCATCTTCAAGAAAAGAGAAGACAGTTTGAATACCAATCAAAACATCTGAGTGGACCAAGATCAAAAATCAGTGTATTTCTACTCAGACACCAAACAGATATGTAAATAAAATTGAATGCTTAGCTCTAATTGACAATATTATCTGAACAGGCATGTCTGGCACAACTGAAAGGTGGTCAGCAGGAGACTTATGAATATAGGAATGAGTTATATTAAAATAGACTGCAAGAAGAGCCTGTGAAGAATTGTTAATGAACGCTCAATAAAATCTTGAGACTAATGAAGTTAATTGAATGAACATGCATCACAGAATTTCTACAGGTTGAAAGTAACTGGCTAAAAAGGAGGAATACAGATCGAGGACTACTGTCTCTGTCTTCTGACTACCATAACAAGAGTGACTGAATTTATACAAGAAGGTCATTGAGATGTAAGAGAAGAGAACATACATTAATGGAAGAATCCTCTGAACACAGTCTCCTTTTAGAGATGACTGTGATGCCTAAATTTTCAGATACCTTTAGTGACCTTTTCTATTCCTGAGTGTAAAGGACTCCTCCCAGTTGAAATACAAACTGTGATTAAAATGCACTCAAATTAAACAAACATCTCTATTATAACATAGCAAACGTAAGAAATCCAAAGAAATATAGGAAAGGGAAATTAAAATAAATTAAAAGGAGGAGCTAAAAGGGTGAAGCACGCACATCAGTGGACTAAGTGTTCAAAGACTCAGGCTCAGAGGAAATGTAAGCCAGCTCTCATGAAAACTTTAATCATACTTTAGAGAGTCAGAAAAGTTACATGGCAAAATAAAAGGCTATTTAAATTAAATAAAATATGAAGGTTTGTTCATGTGATGAAAACATTAAAGGATGTGCCCTCGTATTTTTTTGGCTACAAATGCAGCCCAACAGGATTTTGACAAATGACTTGCAAAAGATAAAAAAATTAGTAAAAATTTCTTTCAAATACATTTTAGGCAAGAAAACTGCTATAAAGTCTGTACAGATATTGAATCATAAAAGCATAACAGAATCTTTCAGGAATGACTCAGCCATTACAGAGAAAAGCTCAGATCTTAGGGTAATTTGCAGCCTGTGTTCATAATGCAGGAGCTTAAGTAGATCTATCTTTGCAAAAAAGAAATACAAGGAACCTTATCAAATGAAAAATATGAGTGAGAAAATACTAAGATATAACCATAACCAGCAGCACTTCTCCAAGACTTCTGAAGAAACTTAAATATATAATTGCAAGCCTACCAACTATTAGACACATGACAAAATTTAAATCAGGCTCAAGCCAAATGTGTCCCCAAGTTTGTATCAGTGGCAGAATATGAGGGAACAGGAGAACACAAAGAAATTACAGGTTTCCTGGTACAATGAATAAGCATCTATAGTGTTTTGGTGGAAGGAACTATTCCAAAGATATCCTTCACTGATGAAAAGGGTGAACATGAGAAAGATGAGTAATCTGGTCAAAAATGTGCATTTGGATGAAAAATACTTTTCACCATGTCCCTTATAAGATACTTAAAAAAAACTAAGCACATAATAAAGAGAAATGCTCCTGCATGGATTATGGACTGATTTAAAAACAAGAGGGAAAGGACACAAATGAGCAATAGGTTTTCATAACACAAGGAGTTTACTGGTAGAATGTATCAGTAGTTTGTGCTGGACCCTCTGTTGTTCATGACAATCAAAAATGATCAGGGAAAGAGTCGAAAGGTAAGGAGACAAAGTAATTTACAACATAAAAAATTTCTGATATAAAACTAAACCAAATTTACCAAAACCACGATATTGAGAGATTTGTTGATAAGATGTTACTAAAGCCTATAACATACCTGGAAAACATAGGCATACATGTGAACAATGGGCTCTAAATGCTCTCTATGCCTGAGGACAAAGCTTATATATAGATCATTGGGATCATCAAATTAATGGCTGTTTAAAAGTCAAATTAAAAGTAAGATTTATTAAAAAAAAGGTATAAAGACTGGAACAAAAAAAAACTTCAATTTACTACTGTATCATTATAGCATTCTTTCATTATTTGAGCAGCTGAATGAAACCTTTACCTCTTCATTTCATAAAGTAAAATAAGAAAAGCCACTGAAAACCGTGATAGGAACACTCAGAGGTTTATTATCTATTGAGGGAGAAATTAAACTGACTGTAACTTCTCACATTCTAAGAAAAAATTTCAAAGAGCCAGGGCTACCTTGTACCTTATGGAAGTCTGTAAATATGGGATTGCTATATTTAGAGAGGAAAAAATTGGCAAAAGTATCATTTGGCACTTTTCTTGGTATTTCCTTTTCCTTATTATCTACTACAAGCTACCACTGGAGATGAGATTCTGATATAGATTGACCTTGGTGTGATTCAGAATAATCAAGTCTGATGTTTCTATTACTGCCTTTGTAGCTTATGACTTGAAGCAGTTTAAGTTTTAGTCACATTCAAACTGAAAAAAGAAAAAAAAGAAATGTTCAGAAGCAGTCAAAAACCAATGCAGTTTGAGAACATAAAAAGGCATACAGATCAGGGCAAAATGGCAGACTTAATGGCAAGTAGAAAGTGGGAATTTGAAATCAGAGGTGGATATAATCATCAAAAACACAAATAGAAGAGGGCCTGAGGGACTCATATGACCAGAAATGGCAGTGAGAGATTGCCACAGAAGAGAAACAGAAAGGCTCGAGGGGCTTAAAGCTAATATGGATTAATATGATCAACAAAATCAAAACAAGGTGGAGAGCGAAAAAAAATTACTTGGAGGTTCTGAGAAATTGTGAAGGCCATTTTGAGCTTCTAGCCTTATATTGGGATCAGGAAGATGGAAAGAGCAAATGTTGGACTGAATTGGATGTAGCTGGAGTGGGAAAGCAGAAAATCAAGGACATGCTCAAGGATGTAACCAACCAAATGGGAAAGAGATAAAAACTAACCTGTGGATACTGAAAAGAATAGAGAATATATGGAAACCACAGAAAGAGGTGGACACTTCTGTGAAGGAGGAAAGAAGTACAGAACAGACTGTAAAGAATGATAAGTGAGTTATGATTGGTCACACTGACAAGTAATCAATTATCTAGAAAGCAATTACCTGAGAATTGCTCAATAGTGCAATGATTCAATTAAGCTGTAATTTTAAGATGAATCAACTACTGTATTAAGTAAATATGGAGAGAAATAAAGTATTATAAATCAATAACAAAGATAATCAGCAATGGAGGGAACCAGTTAGTCAAGAAGTACATACACAATTAGCCAATTATGGGATTAAATAATTATTAGGAAGATAAAAATAGCATTAATTAATTAATATGTCTAAAATGCAAAGAATACAGTCCCTAAAAAAAAGCATGCTGAAAATATTAGTCTGTTCTTCCCTTTCACACTTTCCTTCTCCAGACATAAGTAAGTAAATTTTACGGTAAATTCTGCTTCATTTTGCTCTTCAGACAACTTATTATCTTGCAACCATGGTAGAATTTGTTCAATCCTCAACAATAGCTAGGGCAGCTTAAGAAGGAACCTAACTTTTGCTATCACAGGTCACAGTCACTGTCAAGTATATGCACTACTTTTGGAGGCCTTTAAAGAACAGAGATGCATAAGTCATAAAATCTGTGCACTGCAGACTAGAGGCAGACATCTCCTAATATCATGGCATATGGTCCAATGTACAGTAAAGTTACTGAAATTTCCTTCCTTTCCTTCAGAGTACATGCCCTGTGTCATCTGAGATGCACCAGGGGGGCCGGCAAACAGGGCACACAACAAAAGGGAGAGAATCACTTCAGCAGGTGGTGACACCTGGAGGCCAGGTGAGAAGCAGGAGAGGATTTTGAACGGCACAGCATGACTTCGTGTAGGAAATAGAATTAGGTCTCAGGTGTGTGCTTTTAGAGTAAAAGTCACTATCTCTCTGCTGCTCTCTCAACTCACAACACTGCACTGTCTGGAAAGATTGCATGTCTGGTGATCCAAGTGGGAGTACAAAGAGTCAAGCACTCCAACCAGTGCCTAAATTAATGCAACTCAACTTATTCCTTAAGGGACCTTAAAACACTCATTTGTGACAACTTGGGTATTTGAATCTCCCAATGCCAGACAGTTGACCTTGATCTGCGTCAATCTTACTTAGCAGCCCAGAAGTCTCCCAAAAGCTTTTCTTTCTTGTTTCGCATTCCATTAGTCCTCCTAGAATGTAGATGATCAAAATGATACTTTTATGGTTGGTATTTGCCAACATTCTTTATCATGAAGAGGCCTCTAGTTTGCTCTCTGGATTATATTATTTGATATGTTAATAAAAATAATAATCAAAACCATGCGAAGAAACACAGAAGGCTAATGGGAATGAGTTTACAGAATACAATATATCAGCATGAAACGCCATCCAAAAAATTTTGTATGCCAGTATGACTGGATCACCTCCAGTCTCTGGAAAACAAGAACATGACAACATAAATCCAAGAACAAGTATTGCTAATAAATCTAACAAACCCAGGAAAACAGTATATAACTGGAATGTGGCAAGTGCCCTGTGCATATTTAAGAAACTGCTAAAAGTGATCTTGGCAATTACAGACTCATTAATCTTACCTTAACAGCTGAAAGGCTGTGGAAGAAATTTTGAAGGAAAATATAATTAAACCCATAAAGGTAAAGGAAAAATTAAATAAAAGGAAATTTAAGTTTACAAAATCGTGAAGCTGTGTGCCAAGCTAATTTTTTTTTCTTTTAAAACTAGAAAAGGAAGATTTAATTGGTCTGGAGTTCAGTAGAGCTAACACATGGCAATGAAAGTGTAGAACTTGTATTACCCTCTCTCTACTTTAAGATCTTAAAAGCTAAAATGGAAAAACCCCAATGTGTTATGCTAGAATAATTTTGTTATTAGAGTTCCATAAGTATTGGCTTTGGGATTAGTAACTCTTTAATTCTTTGACTTTATGGATACTTAAGTTGTACTTTGCAATGTTGGAAGGTATCATCAGTACAGCATAGAATTAGAGATGGATGATATAGAAATTTGAAAAAAGAGAGGGTGAAAATTTACTATTAAAGGGATAGTAGAACATTTTGCTATAAACTGGTGGTTTATTATACAGGCAGCACCAGAATTCATGCAGTAATTAATCACAGAAAGGCAATGAGGCTTTCCAAAGGACAGATTTCCCAAATTTCTTTAAGTTCTTTACTAATTATCAATATTCTTCTGAATATACGGAAATCAGAAATGGCAATTGTGTCCAGTGATGCTTCTGTAAATGTCACATATAGGTGCAATTACAACAGATAGTCCCCAGCTTGTGTACAGAAATTACATTTATTCTATCAGCCACCACATCATGCTAAAACTTATGTTTAACTGAACAGTGTCTTTGATCAT
Source organism: Entomyzon cyanotis (assembly GCA_024500445.1). Classification (NCBI taxonomy): domain Eukaryota; kingdom Metazoa; phylum Chordata; class Aves; order Passeriformes; family Meliphagidae; genus Entomyzon; species Entomyzon cyanotis. Next base: position 1,221,503 of record JAKEPQ010001015.1, on the reverse strand, counting down.
ACTTACATTCTTTGACTATCTTCCAAATGACCATCCTGTAAAGATGGCACAAACTTTGCATTAACTTTTACTTAAACTGATCTTGGTCAGATTAGCCAGTGTTAATGTACCACCCAAATCACCTTGTAGAGCTGATCTACTACAGCTGTGCTACAAGTATACCTTCTCCCCCCACCAGTGTCAATGTTTAAAGGCTCTATAAACTGTGATTTTATCTCTCATCATCACTAAAGAATACTCTGGTGTGCTCCTCAGTATAGCTTTATAGTGGAACTGAAAGCACTTTTAACTCTTGCTAAAATTCAAACCCAATCATTTATTTATTCAATGAAATGTGTATCAACAATTAACCCATTAACATGTGAGTCATTGGCCTAGAAAGTCACACAGCTGAAGAACAACTCCCACCCTGGTGGCAGTACTCTAGCTCCAGGAGCAGGCAATACGGCTAATGAGTGGATTGTGGTTTTCCACGTGAGCTAACACACTGCAGACCCCTAAAGACGATTTCTCCTGGAATCACGTTTCCTTGAAATGAGGATTCTTAGCTTGCGGCTGAATTCCTTGCACATACGTGAACATGTAGACTAGTCAGCTTAAGGCTATACATTTTTTTCAAAATCATATCCTTACACCTTGCAAACTCTCTATGTCTGTACTATCTTTGGAGCCGTTAGCTTAGAATTCAGTAATTTCTTTTATCCCCAGCATTTGCTGACATAACTTTTTAAAAAGCACTCTTTCTAGAAAATTATTTCTTTCTACCTTTTACCACTCAGATTTTTAAATAAAAAAAGCCCCTAATGCTCTTAAAGAGAGATTAAGGATGTCAAAATCACCCTGATCCAATGGTTTGAAGCCAAGAAAATCTTTTTATACTGCTAAACTACCAGAGGCATTGCACAAATGAGCATGAAAATGTTTAATCTAAGTTGCTCTTAAATTCTGACTACTTAGCAAACTATTTTCAGCTTACAATGTAAACACTCAGTGACACACTGATAGAAAAATATAGGTCAGATCTTTTATTTTTAACTGGTTTTGGAAAGTTTACTTCTATTTAAAAAAAATTAAATAAATGATGCTTAAGACTGTGAGAAACTTTGGTACTACCATCTTCCTGACCATCTGTCCAGTCAAATTTTTCTTTCTCTTCACTTTGATTGTTTCTCTTTAATTAGACATATTTCTGTTTAAAGAAAACAATTAACATTTATAATAGAATCTTCCTTAAACAACACTGGCTTGTGCTTAAAAGTGAGGATTTATTCTTGTCATCACTGCTATCTGCAGCAAAATGACCACTGGTTTTAATAGACAGAGAGTTTTAAAGGATTTTAGTTGAACTCCATTAGTTTTGTTCATGAATGGGGACTTGTTGTGTCTAACATTAAAGAAACACAAATGTAAAGAGCTCTTGTTATCCAGAAGAACCTGCAGTCTAAGTTTTAATTCACAACCTATTGTAAGTCCTTACCTGCAAGGTAACACAGAATGTTTTCCTTCCTAGATTTAAACTGCTATGAGCACTGAATTGCTGGATGGGGAATTAAACTATTGATATCCTCACACTAATGAATTCCATATATATGAATTCAGTATATTGAAATGAGCCATAAAAACTGCAACATGGAAAGAACTACAACACAATGGCCAGAGCTACATGACTTCAAGTCAGAAAAGTCAGATTAAAAACTAGAGGCAACTTCAAAAAACCCCAAACAAATTATAGAAAAAAAATACCATGGATGAGAAGTGGAAGAAAATTTCCCAGATTGCAGCACTTTCACTTTGATCTGGAATTGGATCACATGATGTTTTTTTTGTTTTTTTAAGTGGGTTGCAGGGTTTTCCCATGGTACCCTGTATATTTGCTCACAATGTCAGGTTAAACAAGCAGAAGGGACAAAAAGAGTCCTGATATTTATTCTATGTCTAAATTTGTTGAAAATGTATATATAATTTTCTATTTTCATAAATAAAGTTTAAACTCTTTTACACAAGAAGGAAATTCTAACTTCTTACAGGGGGATATCTATTTTCTGTGGGTTGTTTTACAATATAATTTCTGAAGCAAGGTTCAAGCATTAATTTTTTTAATTAAATATGTTATGTGTTTGGAGTACAAAACTGGAAAAGTGGCATTTGAAAAACCAATGTTACACATGTAGATTACTGTATCCATTGACCTATCAAATTATTTCTATATGACACTAAGAAAAAAATTAGTATATAGCTTTATTCAGTCCTGCTACTTGCAGTAGGATCCCTGGTAATGAAATCAGCCACTGCTATTTTGCATTTTTTATATACACAAGACACACAAAATGGTAGCCCTCTTTATAATAAGCATTTATATGCTTACCTCAAGACCAACAAAAATACCTAGCATTAGTGAAATTTTGGCATGCAGAGAACTCAGAGTCAATAGGTTTGGAGCTGAGCTTCCTTGTTCTGGAATACGACTCATTTAGAACGGGGATTAAGTGAATTTGAGGGATAGCATTGAGGAAGCTTCTTTGTTACCTAAAATATTGAAAGATAGAGGAATAAACCTGACTGAACTAATTTTGGAAAATATGCTTTTAACAAAAAAAAAAAAGGACATGTACTTTTTCATATCTTTTTGTCTACACGTCAAAAGACAATGTGGAAATATCTTTTAGCATGTCTGAATGATGAGACTATCTATTTTTCTTATTAGATTATGTTAATGAGGTATACATATAGGCTAAAATATTTCCAACCAATTGAACTACACAAAAAATATTGAGAGTCAAAACATATTGTCTCTAACAAAAACTGAATCTTTCCAATTAAAAGTGCTGCTATTCTTCTTTTATTTTAATTTCATTACGTACTTTCCGAGTAATGACTTCCATTTCACTAAGGGACACTTTCAATTCAAGCCCAGCTATAAATTTAGGTACTCAAAGATTCAGATTTCATGAAATCACAGATTAATTGAAATGTTGCAGTAATAATTTTAAAGTTTAAAATATTCTCTTCCTGGTTTTACTCAATAATTGCTAGAGTTATTGCTATTTTTTGCAAAGCCATTTCTGTTTTTTCTTTCAGTGAGCAGGTAGTAAAAACCTAATCACATTTACTATAACAGAAAAATATGGCTAACAAACAGAGCATCTCTTCTCTTGCTATGTTAAATAGGACTTATTGGACTGTCATTATGTAGGACTTCAAGCACCAGGAGCGACAGGCCACCCTTCTTCAAAAAATAGACTCTTACTGTGCATATTATCTCCCTTGTCTGTCTGTAATGCAGGATATATAAAAGCAGTGAACCAGCTCTGCTTTCATTCAGGAAAAAAGAAGATTAATATATATGATGATGGCACCAGATATTTGCTTTTAAATGTGTGTGTGTGTGTGTGTGTGTGTGTGTGTGTGTGTGTTAGATCCTAAATTGTAAATTACAATGCCAACTGCCAACACAGTAAAGACCATTGCATTTACAAATGCAGAATTTCAGACGTAAATCTGCAATGGGGCTGAGAGCCCTGGTTTTATTTTTTGGCTTCTTTTCAGGTACACTTGGATGCATGAGTGCTATTTAAAAGGGGGGGGGGGGTGGGGAAGAGAGAGCAAATCACAGTAGTCATTCCTGAGCTAAAACTGCATGATTAAAGCTTTGAGAAAGCAGAAATAAGGATATTAGTATTTTATATACATTTTATTCTGGCTTTTTCAAACATTTTCTCAATCCAAGGAAAATCTGAAGCAATTGATTCCTAAAGGATAAGTCAATAAGGGAGGACATTTGTGAGATTACTTATAAAGATTTCTAGCCCACATTCTTGTAATCCAAGGTTATTGCTTGTATCATCATACTGACAGGTTTATCTTAATAAGAAATGTTTTGTGCTAGGAGAATTTATGCTTTTATGCTCAATTACAGTTTTATGTTGGAGGTATTAAATAGGCAATAAAAAGAGCCTACCTTACATATATTACTCATTTTACACATCCATGGTCATGAAGGTAAGATACCCTTGGAAATGTATTTCTATTGTCCTTATTAAGCAAACAATTTGTATTAATTTTGCTTATCTCAAACCTTACCATTTTCAGATGGGAAAATAGTAGATCATAAATTACATAACCCTACCAGAATGGTGCTTTTTCTTGATGCCTTCAGTTAGAACTGGATTACATGACATGAAACACTGCATAAATGTAAAAGGAAATAGACAGTCTCTGCCACAAGGAGCTCACAACCTAAAGTCAACAAAACATAAAAGAGGAAAACTGAAAATCCAAGACTCTCCCCACATGAGCAGATCTCATTTGGAATAAAGCAACATTTCTTTCTAAGCAAAACGAAGAGTATAGCACCCAAGCACAATATACTAATTACAGACTTAAGAAATCATACAAAAATAGTAATAAACATTTGAAAGGTCCCTGGATCTGAAATTTTCATTTCTCACCCCTGCCAATATAGTACTCTACATGCTGCTAATGCAGATGAATAATCTGACACAAAGCTCAACAATCACAGCTTGCTGCAGGTTAAAAAAAGAGCCACAATAATTATGTTCATTACCATGACGGGTTAGTTAGAGACCAGTAAAAGCTCTAAATGTCCTTTGTGATCTCAATTAAGTTGTTACTAAGAAGAATGCCTAAGGAGAAATTTCAATGTTAACTTTTACTTCTGCACAATACACTGAAATGCTCTAATGTAAAAACTCCATAGGTCCCTATCCTTTACTTCAAGTCACAGTCTGCATTAACTATGCCCATACACTTTAACTTTTTGGGCTAACATATAGGAATCACAGGCGAGAACCTACTACAGATCATTAGATAGGGCTTTGATTTTCCCATCTTTTAGGTTTTTGTCCAAAATATTCTTTAATAGGAAACACAGAATCTTTCAGCAGTGTGGTGATACATGTGGCCCTGACAAGACAGCACAGTGAAACCTGAAGCCTGAAATAGGAACATTTAAAGGAAGAGAGTAATTCAACCATTCATAAATCATCAGTAAATTATACTGCTTGGATTCCTTAAAGATGTAGCCATTAACCAGGCTGGATTAACGTAATAGCAAAGAAAAACATACTTAGAAAAACCTGTTTCTTTGAATGTTCACAATACTACAGCCTCGTGATTTTTCTAGGTTCTCATTAATCATGGGACATTCTCTCACGATGAACTAAGTATCAGGTATATTCTCATGGCTGCAATGACATCCTTGGAAAGAGAAACTCCACCTTCAGCATTCCAAAGGACCAAAATCTAAAAGCGCATTAAATCAAGCATATATAAGGCTGAAGATGTATTTATTTATAAATGTACTTTGAAGCCACAAATAGGTATTAATAAACAAACCCATTGTAGGAAGCATTATATTCCATAGCCAGGAGACCCATCTTAAAATCTGTGAATGATTATTATGTGTTTTTAAATCCACATTTTCCAGTCCTATATTTATATAGTGATTATTTGACAACTGTATGGTTTTTTCCCCCAGATTTATTTCTGTGAAATAATGCACAGTTTTCACCAATATTTTTAGGAAATGGCATGGTGGAATCTAAGCAGTCAGCTCTTGTTAACATGACCCGATAACAGCAAGTGATGTGAGAAGAATTTGTGAGTACCCAGGTTGTGTGAACAGATTTTCCAAAACTGCCTCTGCTGAGGGGGTGTTTGCCCCAAACCTGATAATGCAAAGAAGAAATTAAGAGTCATCGTTTGCTTAATGTGACCACCAGCTGGATTAAAACAGTAGCAAGGCTTACAAGAGAGTGAAAGTGAGTTTGAAAGGAAGTATTAAAAAAAGCACAAAAATCTCTGCCTGGGGGGAGACCAGCAGCTGCCAGATGGGTTTTGACATTGCCAGAAGTTGCCCCACTGGGGCTGCAAACCCACATGTGAAATGCTAGCCCTCCCTGCCCCACAGCGAGGGAGTTGACAGCACAGGGTGCAACACAGTGGTCCCTCACCAGCGTATTGATCAGTGGCTCATGTGCAGCACGAGGGGAGGGGTGGTGGGAAGGTGTAAATCTAGGAACTGCCCTCACAGGAAAGGGGGTGCTTGTAACCCACCCTGTGTGTCTCCGTGGGCATGTTGCATCCAGCTGTGTGAGGCTTTTGTGTGTGGTGAGATGAGAACTTCCTGGGAACAAGTACAACAGGGTGTTCAGCAAATTGTGAGAATGTGTTTACAGTCTCGAGGTGTGTCATGTTGTGGTTTATCTGTTGTGTTGCTGACTTAGATCCTGTAAGTGTAGTTCACTGACTGCCAGTTAATTACATCTTGTTAATAAATCAATAAACCTCTTTGATCCCTACTTGATTTGGAAAAATAGTATGCAGCTGTTCCTTGCAATGAGGCTATTCTATTTTGCTGTAATTCCTATGAAAGCAAACATAATCTGTTCTAAGAAAGCCGAGTGCCTGCCTTTCTTACTAAATCATAACTCACTTCTGAAATGGACTTGAGCATCAGGGCCAGACGGTGTAATGCATCACTATCTACACGGTGGTAGATCACAGAGAAATGGGGAGAGGTATTGTGGGAAGTTTTCTGAAGGTGAAAAAACAATCCTCTCTAGCCTGTATGCCTGAAGTTAGAAATAAATCATTGTCTGTGCCCAGCAACAACGCGTTCTGCAGAAAATACTGCCTAGGGAACTGCCAGGGTCACTGCTAGCTTTGCTTAGCTACACAGGTGGTGTTCAGGAAAATTTGATCTGGGCCATGCTGTTCACTTGACTTAAATCAGCCTTCAAAGTTGCTACTCATAGAGGAAGCATTGCAAAGAACTTTATGGAAGTTTGAATGTGCTTTCCTGATCTCAAACAGTATTTTTCTCTGCATTACAGGTCTTCTGAATACACATTGGTTAGGAAAGGTATTGATTACAGATAGAGTGTGTAAAGTGTGAATTCATTGCATATGAACTATATAGAATTGAAAAATAAATAACCAGAATATTAAATATTTAATTATCTATGTTCTTTTTAGCACATTTTTATGCCACTAATATAATTAGAATTCCTACAAACTGTGTTGAGAATAATGTAGTTAATGGGACAACTACACAATTTGTATGCCTGGGATTTGAGTTCTCTCATATTTGGAGAGGTATAAAAAATTTTGAGTTTTAAGCACCTTGTTATAATAAGGGGGGTTTAAAAAAATATTATTTAAAAATGCAGGAAAAATGGCACATATGATATAAAAAATCCATAATGCCTCCCTCCCAACCACCTGCTAAAAGATAAAGGGGTTTTTAAAAAACCCTTGTCCCATAAAAAATATTACAAGGGTTACATAATGTTTCCTGTGCCATTTCTTTTCTTTAATCTTTCAACATTTTGTAAGAAACTGAGGGAAAAGTATTCAAATCAAAGTTTCAACCCATTTCAAGAGGCTAAAAATGAGTAAATGACTGTAACGCTCTACCATATTGCTAAGTGCTCCCTCATGAGGTTCACATAAACATCCTCAGGACAGATTCATTTCCTAAAATACTACTTCCAGTGTTCACACATCAACCCATAAAACCGCCCATGTTTCAGGATCTGAGCAACACATTATCAGCATTAAACTGTTTTGCATTGTGCAGGACCACTGCCAAAGCTCATAGTCTCTGCTGTAGCTGCATGAATATTTATGGACTCAGATGCAACAGCTGGCAAATCTCAGTAAGGTTTGGATAGCCAAAGAACAGAGTTCTCTATAATCTTCTCTGACTCTATCCTACACTTTCGACAAAAGCAGTTTCTACAGTTGTAAATAAGGCAAAACTTGGGTCTCAGATTTGTGCAGATGCTCTTTGCCCAGGAGTCATACCTGTTAAATCATTCCATTTTGGAAGCAGGAAGAAATTAGGATTCTAAAAGCCAATCTCAATCCTTGCTAATATAATTTCTAAAGACTCAGAGAGGGAAATGCCACTCTGTGAAAGACAATCCTTGAAGTTCCAAAATGCAAGTTAGACATGATGACTTCCATCATATACTAGTAACAGAAAATAGGTGTTCATACAGTATCCACCACTGCAAGATCTTATTCCTCCTTCCTCCCTTATGGAGTTTAGGCAGAAACTATTAAATTTTAAAACTGTAGGTATTTAGAGATGGAAGGAATTCTAGATATTTCATTCAGTCTGGAAGTGAACTCTCTGAAAAAAGACCCAAACTATAAAAATACAAATACTATAAACCATAGCCACCATGATCTCTTTAGGCTTCCCCACTTATTTGAATGCAAAGTGCTACATTATGTGCTGAACTCCACTGTGACAGTACGACAGAAGTGTCAGGGCAAGAGCACACTCACCAATCCTGCAGTGGAGCCCTCCATGCTCAAGGCCAGACCTCTGGTAAGAGAGAGGGGTTTCAGAAGCCTGTGCTGCCTTGGAGAACCTCGAGAAAATTCTAGAAGAAGCTTTAGGAGCAGAGACTCCTCCACACAGCTAGGCTAAGGAGCCTCAGCAGGGGCTCCACACTTCTGAAGCTGGTTTTAAGCCAAGGCTCTCAGCCCCAGCCCCTGCCTAAGCTGTCCTTCTGCACCCTGACTGTGACCCACTGACTGATATTCCCAGCTTGACTCTGAACTCTCCTCATCACTGTGGACTTCTCTGGCCATGTGGTCTGCTGGTTCAGCCCTTGTTGCTGTCACCCTTCCAGTTTGGGTACTGTGTCACTGCTCCCTTGCCAGTGAGGCCACAGCTTCTGCCTGCCCTGTTAACCATGCTTCAGCTCCCATATTCACTTGCCTTGGCAAGCATTCTGTTCCTGCTGCTCCACCACAAGATGTACTCAAAGCATGTTAATTAGGTGGGATTTTCAGGGGACACAAGCAGGAAACATATACCAGTTCATAAGTTCAAAAAAAGTTTGGGAAGAAAAACAGTTACAAAAGCACTTCCTGGAGCTCCCAAGGAGCAGCCCATCTGAAAGATGAGAAGAAAAGAAGAGAACTGAATCTGGACATCCCAGTAACTCAGTCAGCATCCTAATTTTTAAACTAACATTTTTAGCTATACATTTTGTGGGGCATTAGAGTGACTGTAGGTAAACTAACTGAGGCAGTGAGCTCTTGACCAGGAAAAGTGAAATGATAGTAGATTGTTCCTTTTTTCAGCAGAAAAAGGATTAGGTCTCTGTACTAGCAAACAAGACTGTGAAACCCTGCCTCTGAGAAATCCTTTTCCTTACCTCTCAGAGAAGATGTGCTGCACAGTTGAAAGCACACACAGAGAGCACAACCCTTGAGCCTCACTACTGGAAAGCCCAGTACTGAGTTTGGCAGTTTGTGAAAGGCTGTTGCAAAGAGAGAGGATCAATCAGTTGTCCGTATCCATGGGCTATCAAACAAGGTGTAAAGGAGCTTAATTGCAACAAGAAAGACTCAGGTTAGACATTAGGGCAGAAACAGCAAGAGCAGAGGAGCTCTGCTGGAACATATAATCTTAGGTGACTGTGGAATCTCAATGGAGAGATCAAAGAAACATCAATGAAGAAACACGTAGAGTTAACTGAAGAGAGAGACAGAGCAGGGGAAAGTGAATTAAATTATATGTTGAAGTCTCTTTCAGCTCTGTTTTTGATGATTCATGATCTCTTGATTCTTACTTTGGAGCTGATAATACTTATGTGATGAGCAATCACCCTGTCTGAGTTTCCTTTAGAAAAAGAAAAGGAGTCTTGGTAATCGAAACTTGCTGATAGTGCATCCAGCTGATGAGTTTTTTATTAGAATATTCATAAAAGGATTCATATTCATGTGCAACATGTGCTCTTTGCACTAAATAGAATCAAATAAGAATGAAAGAGGAAAACCACATACTCCCTTACTAGATCTCCGAGAAACTGGTCAGTAATGAAACCAAAAGAGGTGGCTGAAGGGGACAAAACTACCCTCCAAGCGATACACTTCGAGAAAATTATAATTCAGTAACTAAGAGAATAAAAGAACATCCATTACTGAAAAATTCTAAAATCCTGGTTCAGCCTCCCAAGCACAATGAAGGATTAACTGTTGGCTACACAGAAGTGTGACATAATGAAATGAAAGCACTTATCATTTGTTTTGAAAGAGTTGAGTTTAACAACTATTTTTAACACCAGAATTATTAAAAACAGTTTCAACTGTCCAAAGTACATTAATAATACATTCTTTTCCTAGTTTAGCTGCTAAAACCGAGGGTATGCTTAAGGTGCATAAAACAAATGCAGCTGTTATAAAAGGAAGAATTGAGTTCTACAACAGGATTACGTAAAAGATTTTACACCAGGATGAGAAATGCTATCGTAACATGACAGAAAAGGGACGAGATCCAAGAGAGCACATTTGAAGTTTTCCTTCATACTATATCTAGTCTGCCATCAAAACTGCCAGCTGTGGTACTCTATCAGACACTGAGCACCATCACAAAGCATGAGCTGCACAATCAGCCACACTACTGCTTTCTTACTTGGATTAGATGGAGACCTAGTGAATGATTGTATACAGTTATCTGTATTTGACTGCTATTTTAAATAATGCAGGAAAACTCAATGGAGTTCATTTGTTCTTTGAGACACAAAAAATGAGCCTTACAGTAAAAAAAGGTGCCAGGATTATTGATGCTGTACAATGCTGAAGCTGGAAAATATTCTCCTGTTTTAAATATACCTGTCAGCAGTGAGCTACTGGGCATGCAAGGATACATAAACCTAGGCCACAGCTGACACTTCTTGCCTTTCACAGCCAGATACAACCTGGCTCTCTGATATTTGCTATTGCCAACCTTCTGGTTTTGCCAGTTCTGGCTTTAAGTCCTGAATCCCATAATTAGCTTCATAGGATGCAGTAGCTTGTGCAAAAGCTTCCTCACTTCATACATCCTGCCGCATTTGGGACATGTAGTTTTTTTCTTTGGTAACTGTGATAAGTCACCAAAACATTATGTCTTCTAATAGAGTAAAACAACATAGTCAAGAAATGAAAAGAAATACAATTTTTAAAAAAGTCAAAGCTAAGCATAATTATGCACAAGTTGATCTATCTAAAAATAAAGGAGGGCATATCTTACTTAGAACTTTGAAGGCGGGAGTGCTTTGTCTCTGGAATTATTTTTATTGCCTCAAACCAACTGTAAATTCCTGACCTTCAGACATATTCTGAATTCTTTCATACAATCAAAGTCACTGTATTCCTACCATCTCAAACAGATGCAATATTCCAAGAGAAAATGGTTTAGCAAACTAACTGATGGATTAAGTCAGTACTTCACAGTAAACAGATCCAGCAATATTCTTCATATTTTGGAAACTGACATATTGGCCACGTCTTAAATCTTGGAGATTCATTTCCTATCAGTATTACCAGTGGATTAACACTACAGCACTGCAGCAGCCCAGTGCAGATGTACTATTCTAAAATAAGTATAGGTAGCTCCAAATCTGTCAGAAAAGAAGGAAATATGCATCTTAGGAATACTGTATATCTTCCTGTCTTAAAAAGTCTTTGCTCCTATTACAGTGCCCTTGGCCATGTAACAGGGTTTCCAGGTAACACACAAGGACCAGACTGAGCTGTGTGGCTGAGCGGCAGGAAGTCCACCACTGCCCACACACCCCCAGAGGTGCACTGGCCTTGCCTGAGCTGTGCTGTAGCATGGCAGATTCTAGACAGATTCTTCTTAGCCTCACTTTAAACATGAAAGAAGACTGGACAACAGCAATTCCCAAACTTTCCAACTAAGTAATAGTTTCTTGTCAAAAGAATGCATCACATGTATTGACATGCTTCTACCCTACATTATGAAGGATATTTAGGAAGATCCGCTGGTACTGATATTCTGGTAATAAGAATATGCTGCTCATTCAATGATTCCATATATAAAACCAGCATTTTAATACAGTTAAGTCAATGTGCTTTAGGTTTCATATCCTAAATAACTCTGTTATCAATACTAAAGGACATTTTTATCTTCACTGTCAATTACTTTCACGTTCCAATTGTACCTCAGTATAAGAAACTGAAACACTTGAGCCAGCCTGCTAAACAAAATATATTTATTTTATTCAGGTTTTACATTGAAAGCTTATTTTGATGAAAGGATTTTGACTCTTTGTGCAAAGCACCTTGAAATGGGTTCATTTCTTTCTTTCTGGTTTTTTCCTTTCTCTCTCTCTCGCTCTTTTTTTGGTTTTTTTTTTGTTTGTTTTTTTTTTGTTTTTTTGTTGATTAGTTTGTTTGTGATTCTTGGTGGGGTGTTGCTTGTTTGTTAATTTTGGTTTTTTGGTTATTTTTTTAATCCATGCATAGACACCTTTTGTAGCTTGCTTTCTTTTACAGGTTATGACATTAGACACAAATCCAAATAAGAAAATATCACCTGCTATAATAATTCACAATGGAAAACATATTTGATGTGATACAAGAGGAATAGCTCTTGCTAAAAAGGTTCTGAGATATTTTTGTAATTTTTTACTATAAATTATGTGTTTCTATAGGGCAAAGAAAGACATACAATAGTCAGTAATATAATCACTTTTTCTGCAGTAATTACAATCATTTACACAGAAGGCACTCAAGAAAAACCTCACATCAGGATGCTCTCAGCTCTCATCTGAGTTGAATGCCTGAAAAGTAACCTTGCAACTTTTGAAATGCTGTTTTCCTAGAGTAATATAGTTTTTCAGATTAAATATTAAGAATTAGATAAATTTTGACAAACATTGAACTGATTAACAAATCAATTTCTCTTGCTCATTATTTTTCCTTAAAAGAAGACAAGTATAAATCTGAGAAAGAGATACTAATACTTTCATTCAAATCTGGACAGAAATTTCTGGGTTATCAGAAATTGGAAGTTATCAACTTTATGATTGCAGATTGAGAAAGTAATTATTTAAGAACTTTTCTTTTTGAGAAAGATCAAGCTTTTATCCATGGCTACCAACAATACAACAAAAAACACTGCATAGACTACCACCAATACTCAAAGTAGAGTACCTTGTCATCTTTGCATGAGAAATAAACACATTAAGAGTTATTTTTTTATTGGTAGTTCTTTCACTGTATTTCTTTTTTGTGATATAAAACAACCATACAAAAGAATTGCAGAAGAGTTGAAAACAAAGGTTTCACTGAGGACTTCCAGTTGTACTCACTGCTGCTATGGAAGCAATGCCTTTCTTTGTGATAATATGGCTGTCCAGCTCTGACACTTTCCTGACTACACATACCACCATTGTATCCATCCTGTGTAATGACCAAAACTTGAAAAAGTTAAGGTAATATTTTTCAAAATCAGTACTAAGCAGTATTTTGAAGATTGTACAGTTTCAGTGTATACAGAAGCTGCATTTCCTAGAAAAATCTAACAAGTAGGAAATGCACCAGCCCAATTTCTTAGCAATACAATCACTGTGAATATATCTCAGTTTGCTCCCCCTACCATTTTGCATAGTCCAGCTTTTGATATCAAGATTTTATTCAATGGAGGAATATCATATTATCTTCTCAGATATTCAAAATTTCCATGGCAATCCTTCTGGGTGTCTAAGATACCTCTGAGATGGGTCACACCCCACAGCAGACATATTCAGCAGAACCCCTGTACCAGGAGGCCAGTGAGTACTGAAGGGAGAACTATCAGAGAGTGATCAATCTGCAAGTCTGCAACATGACGAAACTTTTCTATAAAAAATGTTGGGCTCAGTCTTCATTGATAAACATGCTGTAAGCTTAAAGCTAAATTTAAGTGTGGCATTTAGGCTGAAAACTATAGCTCTGATGAAAAACTAGCTTTAAGGCACTCTGACAAAAATCCAGGAAATTCAGTGGTTCTCTCTGATTCCAATAGGTTCAGAAGGATTAAAAAAAAAAAAATCCTTGAAGGATGGGATTTGTTTCATATTTTACTCATAACAAGTCCAAATCTTTCACATCCAGCAAAAAATGTTTGCATTTTAGTGATGCACTGCTTTCTGGAACATACTTATTTCTGCTCCTGAAATGACTTATTTCTGTTTGTTTGAAATAAAATGGAAATTGGTAAGATGGTTTCACATGTAATCATGTAACAACTGTTTTTTCTTTGTTTGATTTTTTGAAGTACTAATTCCCAAACAGTGCTGATGAAGTCCAGTATAAGCTTCCAGAAGATCTTTGTGCATTAGGTGACTCCACTTAGCAGTGGAGGCTTTGCAGTTTATTGACAGCAGGTTACTCATTACCAAAACAATTATTTCTTTGAGCATAATTGAAAACAGTACACATGCCATCCAAATAGTTTATCCTCTCCCAGGCAAATTACAAGTGGGTGGGTGCAACTTGAACAGAGCACAGTAGTGGCTTTACCACTACTAATAATACATGGGCTGTAAAGCCCATTTCCCTGTTTGTTAGATAGTGTAACACACATACAAGTTCCTCTAAATGGAAACTTAGCAGATGTCTTCCAGCTTTAGGGTTTTTTCCTAAGAATCACTTTCAAGGCTTGCACTCTTACAGCAGAGCTGATGAAACTATGATTGCTTTTCATGACTCCTCCTCTGCTGCTGGGTAGGCACATTAAAAAGACATAGCTGTCTATCTCAATGTACACATGCCATAGTAAAATGTGTGTTATTTACTGATAAAAACCACATGACAGCAGTTTAAAAACAGGATTTATTCTGTCAGTCAAATTAGGGAGGCAGAATATCCTCTATGCCAAGTGATTACTGTCTGGGTCTAAGTGTGGCAAACTGCCAGATCAATTATAATGGTAGAGAAGAGGAAATATGAAGACAGATTGGCTCAATTCTAAGCAGAAGCATCACTAAAAAAGAAACCTAGGGACATTTTATTGCAACATCCAATTACTTAAAAGTGCATCTTCAGCCTGCAATGCAGTTTTTGTTTATATGGCTTCTTTCTAGATAGAGTATTAAAAGGGAAATCAGCATAGAGTTGGACAAATCAGGTGTGAATAAAAACCACACTGATACAACCTGTACGTTGATGCTTCTGAGATGTAAATTTCTGAATGTCAGTTTTTACAACAAAAGCCTGGAAATACCATGGGAAAACATACTCCCATGTATGTTTTCCATAACATTTCAGATGAAATCCTGTTAAAATAGTACTATTTCCCCCTTTGATCTGTAATTGATTTCAAGCGGAAAGAAAAGGGCTAGATTGCTCTTCATACCCAAGGTTTTCCTCTGCTATTCATTATTTTATGGATAATTTACCTTTCACCATACTGGAGGGAAAAGGATAGTAGTGGAGCTGGTTGATTAAAGCCACCTAAAATTGATCTATGATCATTTCCTCTTATCATAAGAGGAAACTAGAGAAAGGCAGATAAACTTCTGTGTTTTGTCTTTTCTTACTATTATTTTTATTATTAATGTAATTTATCCTCTCAGTTGCACATCTTTATTTCAGGTTCCTACACCTGATGTGGGGAACATGGACGGGGAACATGAGTTTCTAAGAAAAGACCAAGAATTTAGTATTCTGGAAGACAAATTCAGTAGCTTGTATGGTATAGTCTGATCAGTCTTCAGACCAAGCCTGAAAGAAATTGATTCTGATAAAAGTTGCAACAGTAATGTTCCACAGCTGGTGCAAAATTAGTGTCTGATCATTACTTGGTAGTGCAAAATGACTTTTTTTTTTTTTTTTTTTTGAATGAGACACTTCTAAGACTCTGCAGCACCCACCATTATAAATATTATCTGGGCAAATTAAAAATGAGTATCTAAAAAAGGTTAAAACACAGTAATAAGAAACAAAGAAGAAACTTGCAGGATTTCATGAGGGCATAATTACATGATGTTGTTTGTACATGAAACTACTAGATTTCTATTTTGCAAAAGTTTGGAATGAATTAAAATTCAGAGAGGTGCAGAAATGTGAAGCCATGGAGTTCAAGATATTGGCACCAGAACAAAAGGAAAATTAGACCCCTTATTTTTAGCGTGTGAGGTCTTAAAGATATCTTCCACTAGACTTTGAAAAAGGTTTATGACAAAAAAAGGAATTAAACAAGTGTGCTTTTTACTGAGACTCAGAGATTGTAAAAAGGCAAAAAATAAAGATCATAGTATGAGAGGCTTAACATTTTTTGAATCATTAGGGAGAAATCTTCATCTTTAACAGAATAGAGATTTAAAACATGCAATATTACTAGAAGAATTTGAAAATAAGCACAGGAAAATCTAATGCTAAGCACCATCAGTTTGTACTCCATTTGCCATTTTTTAAAACACCCTTATGAAAACATACTTAAAGTCCATAAATCAATCTTATGAATACAAAGTATTCAAAAGAAAACTACAATTTTATATAATATCTAAAACTGTTTAACTGATGGCTTTAAATCAGGAATCATCATACCCCAAAGTACTCTTTGTTAGGGATCCATTTAGTATAACATAAGAAACTGGAGGCAAAATATCATTCATTTAACTGCAGCTCCGAGTAGCTGTTCAGTTTCAATCCAGCCTGTCAATGTGTGGAAATTATATTTCCATCTTGAACATGTAAGCAGGAGAATACGGCTCCCTCTATTTGAACTTAATAAATGTTGTACATGAAACAAAAAAAGATCAGTGCTGGAATGCTGTAGTTTTTTTTTTCTGGTGTCATTCTTTTCAAAAGGATACTGAAAAAAGATGAAGAGAATGAGCTGTGTGAATGACTAAAAATCAGAAATAAACTCCATTATAATTAGTCAACAAAATTAAAATCTATGTTGCTTTGGTTTTTTTATCCATGAAGAGGTTAAAATTGATGCAACTGCCAATAAATAGAGAATAGAATATATATAAAATTATTTTTCTGCTGAAGACAATTAACCACTGAAATAATTAATAATTTACCCAGGTACAGAACAGATACTTCATGAATTGAAGCTCTTTAAGGGTGACCAGACATCTTCCTTGAAGAGAGGCTATTGTCCATACAGAAGTTTTGGTCAGAAACCAGAAACTAGGAAGGAACATTCTTTGACCTTTGCTCAGTAGATCAAACCTGATGACCACTAACAGTCCTATGCTGGTATAACAGTGTATGCATTTTAAATGGTTCTCCACATTACCATTTACTCTTTCTAATGTACCTCAGGACCAAGAATGATGACTCTTTCCTTATGACTAGCTTATCATTATCAGTTATCACTAAGTCATTTCATTTCCCTTTGTCAGAAAAATTCAAGATATATTTCTCACAGTATGCAATTTAAGCTGATCCAGTAATTAAGTTGAGTCAGCAGAGCAACTTCTAAAAGATTCATGCTTAAAAAAGATGTCTTACACTATAGGCCAATAGCAGGATACGCATAAGCAGAAGCTGACGATGGCCATCTGCTTTCTAAGGCAAATGGGAATGAACAACAGTCTGAAGTACCTGACAAGGTCCGCAGCTCCTGTGCCTGTGAGTCAGGAGTACTCTCCCATTGATGTTTTTTATTTTGATCACCAGGGATACCCTAACTGGCTCCAAACAGAACCACAGAATCTGTCTGCACTTTGTTCACAGACTGAAAAAAATCTATATTTTCTATATTGCTTGTGTGACTCCCTTCGTTCTGCCTCTACCTAAATCACTTGGAAAGCACAGTCAGGCATACTGCTGACATATACATCCTAGTGGATAAGCAGACCAGCAGAGCCCTTCCTGAACCTATAGATGAGGCATCCCTGAAACATTAACGATACCTAGTTAAACATTCACACAGGAAATGCTTTAACTAAGGTTGCATGCATGTTTTTGCTGCATCTACTTATGTGTCAGATGTACAGGCTACACACGCTATTTAATTATAAGATCACGTAATAGTTCACATTATCAGTCAAATTACTCATTATTAATGTAGCATCCCTGTGTTCCTGAAATTTAGTTTATGTGTAACTATGATTTATATGACAGTTTTATCAAGACTTGTACATTATGGTGAACAGTTCAATCTTCCTTGGGAACAAACACAAAAAGAAATTATTTGAGAAACAGCACTGGTGTTTAACGCAAGAACTCAAATTGTACTTAATACAGTAATTCAAATATCTAGACATCTTCTATAATATTACTTTGGATTTCTTTTACAGAACTAAGTTGCTCACTAACTCACTTCAGTCAATCAGTTAGCCTTCAAGTGCTGTAATGCAAACCCTACTAATTTTTGAAATTAAATGTACTGCTATGGACAGTAGGCAGATTTCTGTCTAATTGAAACAATTAATGTCATTGTCAAGTAGTAATAACTAAAATACTGAAGGGGGGATGTTTGGAGGGGAAGAGTTGTCTTCCCAAGTCACTGTTACGTGTGATGGAGCCTTGCTCATCAGGAGGTGGTTGAACACTTCCCTGCCTGTGGGAAGCAGGGAATTAATTCCTTGGTTTGCTTTGCTTGTCTACACGGCTTTTGCTTTCCCTATTAAAATGCCTTTATCTCAACACGCAACTTCTCTCACTCACACTCTTCTGATTCTTTCCCCCATCCCACCGTAGAAGGGGACTGAATGAGCAACTGTGTGGGGTTAGTTGCCAGCTGGGGTTAAACCACAACAGGAATATAAATTTTTGCCAGTGGATGTTTAACTATGTCACCTGGAAGTCTTACAGAAACATGTCACCAGGCTAATTCCTTAGCAGATGAACAAATAAATCAACATTCTTTATAATTACATCCCTTCACTCTGAGCTATGATTTATTCCAGTTCCAGGAACAGCTGCTCTTCCTTGTGTACTACCTTGTAATTTGGATGTTTACATTCTAGTGACCCTTCTTGAGGCAAAAATGTACCTTTATTTTACCAGCTGTTTACCAAAAGAATAGTCTACTTTTCAAGCTGTGCAGTGATCCAAAAAGGATTTCACTAAAGGTCCAGCTGTAAGAGAAACATGAACTTACTAGTACCGAAAAATGAATACTTGCATGACTGCCAGCGTTTGAATGAAGTGACATCTGGTCAAGCTGTCCTCAATACACATAGATTCACAGACATGTCAGTCAGGGTGCTAAGCAAGTTATTTGGAGGACTTCCAGAAAATCTTAAGGACACAAACTCACTATAGCAGGCATGCCATTCCAAAGTGAGTGCATGCTATGTGCATTATTCCAGGTAATGATATGCAACTCTCTTGCTTTAGTGCCAAAATTAGTCTTCGTGCTATCATTCAGAATAAAATATGATATTTACTTCCTTTGAAAAAAAAAATTCTAAAAAATAAATTCTTCAAAAGATGGAAGTTAACTATCAGTGGAATCAACTATCTTGTCTTCTCCATAAAGGCGTGTTTGGGTACTATCACAAAGAGAAACATTGAGGGCAGCACAAATACTCCAGATAATTAAACACAGGAAGATAACTTCTACTAAAATCAATGGATTTGCATGAATTTATATCAAGTAAGATCATGACCCAGCATGGAATCCTTGTCTACCAGGAAAGCTGAATTTGATTTTGTGCATTCTTTGAAAGTCTGAAGGGAGAAGTGTGAAGGACTGTATAAGGGACCTCAATACACCACTTGGTGTCTTTTTCACATGCCATCATTCAGTATTTGAAATGACTCTTTATTCAATTACTTCACTCTCCCATTTACCAACCTAGATGCAGTAAAAGGGCATCCTTATTTTGAATTCCATGTGCAGTAATTGAACTAATTCATCAGTCTTAACAAAGCCAGTAGTTTTGTCCTCCAATCTCCTTCCACTCAAACATATCAACCATGCCAATGTAAGTGAATATAGATTAGTGATCATGGAACTCACAACATCTTTCTTTATTTTACTGTATAATTGATGTTTGACACGTTTTCTTTTCTACTTGTGGGTGTGTGTGTATGGTTTTGCTTTGTTTTACTTTATATCCTCTGTATCATTTTGCAGTTACCGACAACTAAGAGGAAAGTCTGGACTTCATAAAGCACAAACTTCCTTGCCAGTTTCAACAATTATTTCAAAGATTGATATGCTGGTTCAGTAATGCCTTGTCACTCGAAATAACTCTATTTATTCTCTCTCTGTCTCTCTCCAGGAAAGCTATTCTTCAGCATTATCCCTCCCAGCACATGTCAAGATCTATGAACTCTGTGAAAAAAATTCCATTGTTTACGCCAAAACATATATTCATTATGCAAACAATCCTCTTAAATTAGGAAAGGAAAATATGAGACCCACAAGTCATTATAGTTTACTACTTCACTGCCTGATTGAGTAGGGAGCACTTCTATTCATAAATCTTGAGGAGAATGGCTTTCACGTTCCTCTATTTTTCACATTGATTATCTTTTCATTCTGGAGCTTTGGGTAGCCAGATTGTTCCCCTTTGTGTGAATTGGGCAATGTTCTTCTAGATTTGCCTTTTTCCTTAACTTGCTAAGAGGAAGTGTTTCTCTCCTGAGCACAGAGTTCTGTTTTCCAGTTCCATCCACAAGTTATTGAAAAGTAAAAATAAAAGAAGCCTACATCAGTTGTATGAAAGAAGCCCCCATAAGAACAGCATGATGGAGCTGCTCATTCTTGCATACAGCAAAATCTATTTAACTTCTTTAACTTTTTCTGAACTTCAGTCGTTCACACAAAGTTTTTACAGACTAAATGTAGACTTGTTATTGGAGGAAATGACACAAGGATGTTTTTACTACTGTTCTCCGATTAGCTGGTTTTGTTATTTTGTATAATGTTCAGGAACAGAGCTGGTCTGGAGCTAGATTTTATATATTCACTATTACCTACAATAAAAAATAGCTGGGTTTTTCTTATTGTAGATTGTATACATCTTGAAAAATAACAAAACCAGTATTGGTCACTGCTACCATGGGTACCTTTCGTTTAGTGATATTAACTAGAAAATCCAAATTGTGAAGACAAATAAGGCAGTGAAACTATCAAGAAAATAATTCAAGTATATGTAAACAGGTGGGTTTAGTCTGGTTTCTGATGTAAACTGATTAAAGTAATTTTTGCCCTTTCTTCCCTCTAGTAGCTTTTGAGTTGATTGATTTTCAAACTAATTCCAAAAGAGCAGTAGAAATACCAAAACATATAATTCCTAAATTTTAGGGAAACCTGAAAGATGTGTAGATCAGAAGACATTAAATCATTACTTTCTGAGGAAACAAGTCAAACAGAACGTGTATATTATGCATTCCACTGGGTAGAAGCCTACTTGTGCAAATAGTTTGTGAAAACTACTGGGACAAAATAGGACAAGACACGCCACAACTGTGGTAGAACTAAAACAATGTCTTTCTTCTGAATCTCAAGACAGTTGCCATAGATTTGTTATATCACACTAAAAAACCCCCACAAAATCCAAACCACATTTTAAAACTAGGAAATAGAAGACCTTAACTAAGTAATCTGACAGCTAGTTCCATGGTGTGGGCTGTGGTTGCATCTGAACTTCAACAACTAACTAACAGTGCCACACTCCTTTCCCTTTCCCCTGTCCTCATTCCCATTCATTCCTAGAAGACCTCTTCAAGAAGGCAGACACAACTATCATACAAATACTGAACTGAAAGACTAAATTGAAAGCTTCTTAAATTATCACATAGTTATGACTGAGAATGCAAATGCATTTCAGTGTAATTTAGGCAGGTTAACTGCAGCATCTTTGGAAGTGGGTTAAAGTCTACATTTCAGTTGACATACGGTAAATAATATGCCTTGGCTCAGGCCCCAGACAACTCTTATGGAGCTCCACACATCAAAGCACTGCCTGCTGTGTAACACTTTTTGAGGGGGGAAAATTATTAGTGTATGAGTTCTTCCACTGGCAATTCTGATCCAAAAACATATGAGTGCCATTCATTACAATATGAAGTAATTTGGTCCAAGTTATTCTTTTTATGGTGTGCACAGGACACAGCCATGGAAGATGAGCAACTTGCAGAACTGAAGTCATAATAAAAAACATGAGGCTTTTTCTGAATGATGCTGAGCAGATGACACTCATGACACTCATTTCTATGTCAGCTTTTCTGTTTGATCCTAGGTCATTGTATCAAATGGCAACACCCATGGTAAAATGGTAAAATAGTAATTACTATAGCTACCTATTAGGGCTGGTGATCTCCTCCTGCATTATATGAGGCAGAGAGCAAAATGAAAGTAGTTGATAATGGTACATTGGCAATTAATTTATTAGGGTGATTTTGATGAGATTCAAATTTCACCATGACTTACATATATCCATGTACAAATGTCTTATCATGCAAGTTATGGTTTCTGACTATCAGGAAAAGGAATATTTCTTAAAATTAGAAAAAGGAATCCCTGTTAAATACAAATATCTAAAATGCGCGGGATGCCAAAAGTTTCTAAACATCTGACATATCATGAATGAGCTGATAGCAGATATAGTTAGAGAGATGAAATTTTAAAGTGGGCAAAATTGAGATCCAATTTAGGCAAGCATTTGACCTT
The DNA here is from genome assembly GCA_024500445.1 of Entomyzon cyanotis. Lineage (NCBI taxonomy): Eukaryota > Metazoa > Chordata > Aves > Passeriformes > Meliphagidae > Entomyzon > Entomyzon cyanotis. The sequence goes on along the minus strand of JAKEPQ010001015.1, from coordinate 1,199,101 downwards.
GTATTTAATTGGAATGCATTTGACTTTCATGAGGCTTAGGCCTATGCTGACCTGTTAAGCAATGTTTGCCTGGATTTCTATTTTACATCTGAATTACAAAAGATTAAATAAACAAAATCTTAGGAATCCCATAGGTGCATTATTTAATCACAGTAAAAAGAAGTACTTTAAGTGCTCTGATGCACTGCACATTTAATCCAGCTTCTGAGAAGATGATGACTGCAATAAGCACTGGATCAGGTCATGGATCAGCAATATAAGTCAAATAATATCTCCTCCTAACTTGTTCTTAAGTACCTACAGTTATGGAGTAGAACCATGCTTTTCAGTAAGCTATTCTACTACTCAGCTATTAAGTGCCTACTCTTAATAACTCACCTAAACTCTCATTTCTTAGCTTCAGGCTACTGCTCGACTCCAGAAAAAGCATAATTAAGTTTTTAGATTTTTATGTGCTCAACTCTCTCCTAGACTATTTTAATTTAGCTACTTTGGTCCCACAAGCATCTTCTTCGAAAAAGCTTGTATAAGTTTTGCACGCTTCCTTAGTGTTTTCTTCAGTTTTATTGTATTATTTCTAAAGTGTGGATACTGTGGAATCAATACAATGCAATTAATATGAAGTATGTTATCTGTTTTATATTTTCATCTGACTCTTCGTGTTCTTTATTGTCTTTTATCCCTAATTTTGTAATTATGGAATTTCTTCTGAGGTGTAAGAATTGCACTTTTTAAATCAGAATGGAAACCCCTCTGCAATTCATTCTGAAATATAACAAGTTTCTCTTTAAAGAATGAAGGCAGCTTTAAATTAGCATAAAAGAACAGTACTACATAGCAGATCACACCAAGTAGACATTATCCTATCCAGCTTCTAGAAAGTCTGTTCAAATTACTTTGCATTCAGGAAGTCCATATGGCAAAAGCCAGTATATTCTTATTAAGATGTCTGTCATAATGATGCAAAGTCTCACTTTCAAGGGAGATCACTGTTACTCAAAGTGCTAAAAATATTAAAAGAACATATTTTAAATACTGGCAACAACAAATGCTACTGCCACTTAAAAAAGGTACTACAAGATTTCAGAATATCAAAAATAGCAAGAAATGTGACCTATTATATCAAATATTAGTTTTCCTCAATCCAGTTGTTTTAAACCTTCTAAAAGGCAATCAATACAAGAGATAAAGTTATTCGATTAATTTTTTCAAAAGTTCATGACATCTTGTGCAAAAAGTTCTCCTCCTATGAGGAGAGACTGCAGGAGCTGGGCCTGCTTGGTCTACAAAATAAAAGACTGAGAGGGGATATCATGAATCCATACAAATAACCCAAAGATGGATATCAAGAGAATAGTGCCAGACTATTTTAGGTGGTGCCCAGTGACAGGATGAGGAGCAATATCCATTCTCTTTACTGGGAAAATACTGTATGGAAAATTAAAAAACCATGCTTTCAAAATCAATTTTCAAAGCATTTGCTGGTCTTGCTGACAGACTTTCCACTCATAATTTGTATCTACACTTAATTGGTCAAAATCAAGACAAAAAGAAAGTAACTTTCTTTGGTTTAGGTGCTTTAAAAAGAAATCTTTTCCAAAGAAGCTCTCAGGTTTGATCCTGAAAGTCTTCTATTTAAAAAACAAATAGCGACTATAATAAAAATTATAGGATTACTGTGAAATATACATTGAAATGAAATCACAGACCACTGGAAGTACTCTATGACTCTATCTCAGAACTAAATAAAATACTTACTAAACTTCAAAAAGTACAAATTTTTAATGTAAAACCAAACCAGGTTAATACCAATCAATTTAAATCCCCCAGTTTCAAGAACTTGAGAAGAAATACTAAAGCAAGACTCCAAGATAAACACATTATCAACCAAGGATCAGAGAAATTAAATACAGTAAAATACAACAAACAAATTGCCAGAGGTGTTGCAAAGTGGGTGTAATAATGAAGAAATTAACATTTCAACACAGCAGGACACCCAATTCCTTACTTCCACATCATCATCTACTACTGTGGGAAGTATATATTTTAACAATTTTTCATTTCATATACACTCTGCACTGAGTTTTTTTACACGAAGGAATAGCAGTTTGGTACTTACACACATATGGCCTTAAAATATAACTTTTCAGTGCTATGAGAAGTTTTATTCACAAAATAAATTCACATATTCCCTACAGCTTGCAAGGAAGGGGTTTTATATGAAAGAACTTCCTACTATGAGATGAAAGAGATTAGCATGTATCCATTAAGATATAGTTACGTGCTTCAAATGCTGCTCCTCAAAAGGTGCAGTTTTTCCTGCCAAGACCTATTTATATATCTAGAAACTTATATCACTTCTATGTATGAAGCACATATTAAATAGCAATTTAAGCAGAGATTTTAAAAGCTTTTTGAATTCAAAAGTCAACTCTCATGTCCAAAGACATAAGTCATATAGGTATATAATTGAAAAGGCCTGACTTCCAAAAATATTGAATATATCTTCAGTATTTGGAAAGTAGACTTTCCAAAACAGTTCTCTATTGAGATCACAAATTATGCCAAAGCATTTTGCAAACACTAATTAAATGTAAGTTTCCCCGTTTTACTGATGCAGAAGCATGGAGGAATTAGTTAAACTACACAACAGAAGTCAGTATCCCAGCCAAGGAAAGGCCCCACAACACCTAACTTTCAACCATTAAGAAATATTTTTCTCCGCACCATGCTCACACACAAAGGAGAACAACAGTCTGTTCTTCAATGTTGCTGGAAATGTAAGCATCTAAAAATTACTTTGTCTACTTTATTTTTGCATTTCCTAAATTACATGAAAAACATTATCAGGTTCCATATAATGTAACCTTGGGTTTCTTTCTAGCAATAAAATGAAACACTTTTAACTTTTAAATATTTTAAATGTAAACCATGCTTTTAGCTTTCAGGCACTAGAACCTGTTGTAAGCACAAATTAAACTTTAATTAAATGACTTTAATAGGAATTTTGAGTGTTCTGCATGCATAGTTTAGGATTGTACAATTTTATAACAAGGCTGATGTGATCAAATGGCTTGACTTTAATAGTTACCATCACATTAAGTAGATTTCTAATTACAATAGGAGTTCCAGAGAGAAAAGCACAATTAATTAACATATGACCCAAAGTCTTTCAAATTTAGTAAACCGTGCCAGGTTTGACATATAACATGCCAAATACAAGTGGGACAGTGAATGACGAGGGTGAAGTGGAGCATGTTGTGAATCCATGTAAAATTTTATTTAAGCTGTTAATTCAGCCCCAGAATGGGCGAATCATGAGGAAAACAGCTGCAACTGAAGTCAAGAGAAGCTGTTCTCTGAATGCCTATGGCACTATATATGATGGTAAGTGTCTCACCTAATTATCTAGGTTCAGAGGATAGTGAGGTACATGAAAAAACCAAGAAACTCCAGACAAAATCCAATGCCCATATGGCAGAAGAAAACACCATAATAGAGAGTATTCTCTAACTGTTCCCTCCAAGTTACACTTGGTGTGATTCATGGGACTGGTTCATGGTCTGATTATTGGAGCTGTCCTGTGCGGGGTTGTTGCAGTGGCCCCTCGGCAGATAAGTCTAAGTGACCAGCCTCATGGGTCAGTGGCTGTTGAAGAGGAATCCTGGGTTTGAGACAAAAGCCGTTGCTAGTGAGGTTAGGGCGACTGGCGTGTCCCAACCCAGAGGACCGTGTGGCTGGAAGCATTACTATGCACCTGGTAATAAGTTTATTGGCCCCACGCTCTTCCCTGCCTTTATCCCATTTATAGTTTATGTTCTAGTACGTTCTCCCCAGCACGGTATCCCATTGGTTTTCAAGTTTTGTACCCTCCCACGCTGTATTGTAATTGGTTTGTACCTCTTTCCTTCTGCCCTCGGACTTTCCCTGGTTGGCTCTTTGGAGTCAGCCACTCCCCTTTTCCCTCCCCTTTTAACCTCGGCAGCCCTTTGTTCATGGCTCTTGAGCTCCGGTTTCCTGCCCTCCTGCAGCCCTCTGTTCTCCTTCCCTCTCCGCCTCCCTTCGACCTGCACCCTCGGATCCTCAATAAACCTTCTGGAATCCCGACCAAGACAGCCTGCATCTCCATTCGCCTCTACCTTGTTTCCTCTCAGGCTACCGTCCCCCGGGCACCACAGCTCGCCCGCATGCTTTGTTCCCGCGGCACACCCAGTGTGTCTCCGGCTCGGCCGTTCGCCCTTCCGTGCTGCTTCTCGGCGTTCAGCCGCTTTCGGAGCTCGAAGCAGCACAGGGCCAAAAGTTGGATTCAGTGATACTAGAAGTCCCTTCCACCTCAGAATATCCTATGATTCTGTGATACTTTTGAAAGAGAATCCTGGCTCATGAGAATATGATCCACAGTATCATCAAAGCTCCGGTTTCCCAGAAGTTCTGATGGAGATTGCAATTTTGTTTTTTAATTTACCTGTTTCTAAACACTCCAAATCATAAAAACTAACAATTATACAATTGCCTCAAATTCAGTAACATGAGAACAGATAGTATGACAGCAGATGGGTTTCCAACATTCCTCAACTAATGAGAAATTTCATAGAGGCTGACACTTTTCCTTCTTGAAAAAATTTGAATCAGCTTTCTAATTTCCTTTTTTGTATGCTCAGATCTTAATCTTACAATTACACAGCTGCTTGTCTTCATATGAATACTTTCAGCCAAGTGTGTGTCAGAAGACAAAGTTCTTAATTTTTTACAAAAATAATATTCCCTTTTCTGCTTGCTTTAATTTCTTCTAGGTAATTTCAGTTTTCAAATGTTCCTGTGCTGGCTTTCCTAAGTAACTATTGCAAGCACCTTTCACTTGTGTGTGCAGAACAGTATAATAAACGAGAAAAAAAAATTGCTGAGTTGGTTGTGGAGTTTTTTTTGGTTTTGTTTGCGTTTGGTTTGTTTGGGGGTTTTTTGAAAGAACCAGGTATTGTACTGCAAATAAAACCAGGAGTGAATATAAAAGAAGTTAATGATACTGTTTTCACCATAAAAATTAATAGAAAACAAATGAAAAAATAAAAGAAATAGGTTTCTAAGATGTACATCCCTAGATGTACATCTAGTACAACCCCAAAGTATTAGATTTGGCAAAAGTGAAACTGACTCAGTATTTCCTTTACTAATCTGTAGCTATTTTTCCTTAAGTATATATTTTCCACTTGAGAAGATGCAGGGGAATGATTTCTTTCCTCTTGGGGAGATCAAAACATTTTATCTTCAGTGTCATGAAATTACAAAACACATGCAACATAAAAGTAGAACTGTGTGTCTTTGATCTCAGAATGAGAACAGACATACTGACTTTAATGCTAATACACACTGCCTTTTCACTGTCTTTTATGTTCAGAGCCGACTTGTGTGGCCCGAGAAAGGCAGTTATGGTCTCGTGAGCTCCCAGTTTTAACCAAGAGATCCAATGCAGATACACAATTCTAAAGGAGCCCTGCAGTGTATAAAAAACTGGAATGCTATAGAGTTCTCTCTTACTGTACAGTCTATTCAGAAAAAGGTAGGAAGAGATGAATATCGAGTGAGAGGAAGAAGCTCACAAAACTCTAACATGATAACTTAGTAAGGTCTTCTAGGGAAATAAATAAACTTCTCTCATTGCAAATAGTTATGGAGTTGAGCTCACTGAGATAAAGCAAGGCCCTGTGCTTCCACAGACTCATCAACATTTCTGGTTTGCCATTGTAATGACTTCATATTTTGCAAGTTTACAAAAAAAATAAAAAACACCCCATGGAAACACAAAACGGGAAAACTCAAGAAATTGTAAAAGTAATGTTAGCAAAGTTGTGAAATAAGCCTGAATCACACCTCACCTTCTATGAAGAATTTTTAGAGAACTCACCAATATTGAGATCATTAAGACCCTAGTACTACTACTTTTTTCCTTTCCAAAACTGAAAACCTTCATCTCACACAAGGAACAGAGCCATTACAGAGAAAGGGCTTCTAAAAATAAGCAAGCTGTCAGAGATGGCCAGCAATCTCTGCAACTTACTGTTTCTTTAGAATATACATTGTTGGATGAGTTTGTAGCTGCCCCTCTCATCCATGCAAGGGAGCTGCCTGCCCCTGAATTGTGCTGTCAAGCCAATCCTACAAAAGCAGTGATGGAATCTATGGACATGCTGAGATCCTGAACACCAGGTAATTGTTTCAAATTTGTTGAAAGACAACTCAGGTTAAGATGTAAGACAGATATATGAAATTACATCCATCATAGTATTGCTATATTTTTTCATTCTGATATCAATATTTACAAGTATGAAAAAATTCAGTTTTGTTAAATTTTATGTCCAGTACATTCTATTAGGTGTTTTGAGGAGCTGGAGGGAGATGGATACTTCTCATTTTCATCTGGGTTTATCCTTATGGCAAACATGAGATGCTATTATTCTAGGTACCTTGTTCAAACATACATATTTTAGTTTGCATATGAACTCCAACCTGTAGAAAGACAAATACTGTCCTTGGTTAAAACAATATTAAAAAAAAAAAAAAAAGAGAGAGAGAGAGAGACTATGGAAGAGAGATAATATGTCCCTGCATATAGACTTAATATACTGGTATGATTATGGGATTGCCACCTAGAAATGGAGATGCTCCTCTCCATAAGTCTGGATGCCCTTGAGGAGGGTATGCCGATCCTGATGGGCTCCACCTTCCCTGCTGTGGGAGGGAACTGACCCAGTCCCCAGCTGTAGCTGCCTGAACGTGTTGTCAGGCAACATCCCAGGCAGGCATCTTGTTCATTCTTTGAAAATCTAGACGTGTTTAGTTGCTCAAGAATGGTAACACACCCTGACACAGTGGATGGTCTTCTCTTCACCATGGCACTGTGACCACTCTCTGCCAGGCTGTCTCTTGGACAGCACAAGGCCTTGTGCTGGGCGTTGATTAAACACAATACATAGTGTGTTTAATCAAACCCAGCAGTGACCACGGACAGGCACAAAGCACCTCCTGCTTTCCAGTGGGGCACCATGATCAACCTTGCATAGCCTGGTGCACCTGGCACAGGCGGTACAAATGGCTGTGCCATGTCTGCCATGCCAGTGAACAGCACAGAGGGCTCAGGGGGGCATACCTTGCTTCAAACGACTTTAAAGAGATTTCAGTGGTACAGACAAAAACTAGTGCTTAGTCCAAGTAACAAAGACCTTCTAAAGCTGTCCGAGTTGTCAGCTCTACCATAAAGCATCACCAAAATGCTATTTAAATCTTGTGAGACAAAATGCATGAGCTACTCTTTTTTGCTTGCAGCTTTGGTGGCCTTTTTGTTAGAATCTAGTTAACCATTCTCTGCATTAGGGCACTGCTGTTTTCTTTCTCTGCAATATAAGAAGTTGTTTTTCAGTTCCTGCATAATTCACAATGATACAACAATGACAAAACTTTAACAGAACAAACCAAAACAAAACGGTGTTGTCCTTAATTCAGAATTAAATCAGGATGGCACAGGTTTTATTTTCAATGCAATTCCAAATCAAAGGCTGCAGTGTTAGGAAGCACACATATTTTCAACAGAAATGCTGCACTTTATTTTTCTTAAATATTTGTCTGCCAGGAAAGTATGCTAGGTACAGTTTTCACCTCAGCACTGTTCCAGCAACTCCAGATTAAGAGCTCTTTAGGAAAGTAACATGAAGCAATTCATCAATACAAAGAAAATATATCAGCTCTCTGAAGAATATCTGGCTCAAAACCAAACAGATACTACACTACTTTAAAAAAACTATGTAACTGTATGCTATTCTACGTTATCTACGAAGCTGTGTGAGAAATGTAGGAAAGTTGAAAAGTTTAATTTTCTAAATGAATACAAAAGATGAGCAAAACCATCAGAGATTATCAGGCAAACAGGGTCATATTACCTGACCTCTGGTATAGACACATTCCAGCCCCACTCAAAATGAGGGAATCTCATGCCCACAAGCACACAGAGGGGCTGAGCCCAGTCACATGAGTTGGATTGGAAGTGCAATGGTCATAAACTTTACCACAAGAAAATTATCATTTTGATCTTATCTTAAACAATGCATAGAATTACATGATTTTTTTCTCATCAGGATCTGTTTGATGATCTATCCAGTTGTATAATACTAAATAATTTTTTTAAAAATGCATTTGAGCCAGGGAAACACATGGCAAAGAGGAGACTGGGGGCAAGAGACTCTTGAACAAGAATCCCCAGGAGGTTAAGTACAACTTTGGAAACAAGATTTCTCCAATCTGACTTGTAGCACATCTTGGGGACAGTTCAATTAGATAAATAAACCTTTTTTATTTTTTTTTTCTCGAACATTAATGGTAGGACTGTTAAGGATTTATTAAGCTTCATTTAAAAATCACATATATGTTAGACAAATTATTCTTTTCACCTACTGTGTCCTACTTTGAATAAACTGGCCTTCTAAAAATTATTTTCAGTTAATAGGAGGAGAGTATTATATGTAACAGCACGAATCAGAGCAGCATCAGGTGCACTCCTTTGCACTGGATTTGGTATTATGGAACAGGAGGAGGCAATGCTGCAAGTTGAACAATCTGTTATCAGGTCTTTTTAAGTGTATTAGGTTTGAATGAAAAACCTACTAGCACCTGTTGAGAGCTGCAGTCCTAAGATCTGAATAGTTATATCAGTTACATGGAACTTTTTATTTTTTACAGAAATATCCAAGGTTACCTGCTCTCCTGTAATAAAGTACTAAGCCATATGAACTGCAAAATCAATTTTGGTATATTCATAAGCTGTGAATCCTGTCCAGGAGGCCAGTTGCCAATACAGGAAAAATCAATGATATTTCCAAGCAGCATCAAATGCGTATTGTTTTTTAATAAACCTGTGAAGACAGAATTTTCACTCAACATATGTAAATACAAAACAGTCTAGAAGCTTATAAATATCTACTCAATATAGTGAACATGCATTAAAAATATTTTGTGTTTATCACATTCATTTTTTTTAATATTGCCAAATGTTACGTTGCTGTCCTGGTAACCTGTAAATTGGTTTAATTTCACAGTCAGGTGGGCTGAGTCCTAGTGTTGCAATTCCTCAGCAGGTCCCTGTAGTGGCAGCAGCAGTACTTGTTTTTTACAATACAGCAGCAGCTGCAAACTCAGATCTAGCAACCTGCAAAAGGAATTGGACAGCTATTTCTAAATTTCCCCAGCAAGTGTTTTGTATCTCCTCCAGACCAAAGATAGCAGACAATAGCTAACAACTTTGTGAGCTTATTCAACAAGCATCAGCTGGCTGGTGACTCTGCTGACTTAAGAAAATTAATAAACATAAAAAATTAAATAGGTTTTTAAGTCTTTGTTATAGGATATATGTCCCTTTCGTCTTCCTCTCAACATTTTATAATTGGGAATCATCCTTTTTATCCAGGTGAGTTATAAGCTAAGAAGTAAGACTGAATTACCCACTGTTATTACCATATAAGATCACAGAATACTGACCTGAGTTGAACAGGACCCACAAGGATCATCAAGTTCAACTCTTTAGTGAACAGCCCATATGGGGATCAAACCCACAACCCTGGCATGGTTAGCACCATGCTCTGACCAACTGAGCTCATAGTTTGGGGTCCTACAAATCTGCTAAAAGAGCCCAAATCAACTGCCATGAAAGTTCAATTCATTTAACCATATAATAAATTAGATTGGAAGAGACCCCTGGAAGTCATCCAGTCTGACCTCGTGTACATCTATATGGTCTTTTCAAGAGATATCTTACTTTTCCTCTGCCACTTGCGTGGCTTGTTAGACATGGAGAGAAGTAATACAAGTCTTCCTCCCAGAACAGCTTTAAGACCCACTGGGCTTGGAGCTATTGTTCAGAGAACAGCTGACACCACAGAGTTGCGTGGCAGGGGAAAGGTCACTAAGATACTGTTGTCTTTATTAGCCACCCTCTTTTAACTCTCCTTTAAATCTTCTAGAGACACTGTGAATCAGGTGCAAAGGTGTCCAGGAATTTTCATTTAGGTGAGTGACTTCTCAGCACTCATACATTGCTCTACTTTGAATCCCTTAAATCACTATTCCGGTCCTATGTAATTCTGTCTTCATTAAATATTCATGTCCAAATTTGATTTTAATCATCTCCATTGTTCACTGTCACTTACCAAGATCTTCATCAAGCAACTGGCAAAAATTCAAATGGATCAACAATGCAACATTAATGTCCATGAAAATATATTAAGAAGTATTTTTCATTGTACTTCCAAGTTAATGACCTTGCAAGGCACTTTTTTAATTTCATTTTCAATAGTTCTTATTATTCTTATTTCCTTAGTTATGTTTTTATTCTACCATACCACTTCTCTTTTTAGCCCTCTTGTAAACATGATTAAAATGCAGACATAAACTTAATTATGTGACACCCCCCCCTAAAAAAACTTGGATTTTTTGGATCAAAAATAGCAGGCTGAGAGTATTACACTCAGAAACAGTTCACTTTGTAGAAAGGAATTAAACAATTTCCTTCACAGAAGCAAATAAAAATTCCTAAAGGTCTGAAAAAGTGCAAGTATTTCCTATCTATAAAGTTCAAGTGTTAGTAAAAGGCCCACCAGAACTGATATTCATGCTTTGAAGCACTAATACAATTTGTATCGATTCAGTCAATAAAATCCATTAATGAAATGGAAGGTTCACATGACTAATTAAATCAATAAAAGCAGTAATATTAATCCAAACTTGCATCAGTATCTAGAAGCCAGTGTCATCATCCAAGCCCAGACAGAACAAGCCAATAAAATGAGTTTTTTGCCAGCACTACTCCTTGATGATTTAAACTACAATTACCTTTGCTTCCCTTTTGTTTGCTTTTTCACTATTATAGTTAAGTGAACTGAAAATCAAAAACACAATAGCTTCCCAACAATTAATATTTGTAACAATAAACTTGTTTTCAGTATACCTCACCTTGAAAGTAACTTCTGAAGTGAGATTATTTTATTTGTGGCAATGTGCATTTTGTTTTTGTGATGTTTGCACAGAAGCTTGTGTGGGATTACTAAAAATTGGTACTAACATACTACTTCAATCACCAGAGAAAGTCAGGACTTTCCAACAGGAATCAATCAAAAGTATGAACTAATAAACAATAAATGTACTCATATATATGCTCACAGAAAACAACTGCTTGCTTCAGAAAACACTATCAAAAAGCAGCTTATTATCAAATTTCACATGTAAGGCATGTAGACGAAAAGCAGTTCTTGTTCACAGACAAATGTAATGACCCTACATTTGTAGATACACCTTCTATATCAAATAAGCCTCTGTTAGGTCTTAAGATTAGGTAGAAGAAAAAAATATTTGGATATTTTAAAAATCTAATATTCCCAAAGTGGAAAGAGCAAACATGGTTATGAAACTTAGGTCCTGGCAGCTATGAAAAAATACATAGCAACATGTGAGAATAAAATTCCCAGGATTACTGTTCTGCCAAAATTCCAAAGATTTAATTGTTTTCTTGCTACTTGGAAATCCTTCAGGATTTATCTTGGATCGCTTATTCTCCATATTCTGCACAATTCAAGTGTTTTATATTTTTCAATTTCACTTCCAAAAAGACAGAGTTCACTGTTCAGTAGTGTTCTTACAAACTTTACTTTCTGTTCTAATTTTGCAAAGTGTCCTGCATTTAATGAAAATAATTGAGTCAAAATGCTTTTTATGCTAAAAACAATGCATGCAATTACCTAGTTTTTATCCACCATGCTTAGCTTTATTGAAACGTATCTCAGGAACTACACCAATGTCCACTTCTTCAACTACTAAAAGTTTTGTGGTTTCTCTAAAATTGGAATAAATCACTGAAACCTGTATCAGAAAAACCTGCCTACTTTTGTCCTGTCTCTCTGCCTTGGTGGATTATCATTAAAGGTAGGAAGGGTAGTGAAAGCAGAGCCATTACTCTGTCTGTGGCAAAATTCCCACTCATTTCACAGAGACTGGGTTTTTACTTACAGGTAAATGTTTTCCAGGACTGAAAAAAGCTGGATCATGTGGAAAAAACTATCTTAGAAAGTGGAATACATGAAAAGCTTCTGAAAACTTCATATAATAAAATCTCATAGCAACAACCTCAACCCAGTCTGGAAACTATCTGCAGGAAAGCAGGAGAGCCTCAAGTGTGAAGGTCAGTACAGCCAGTACAATACTGGCTAACCATGCTGCCAGAACGCAGTGAAATCCAATTCATTTTGGGTGATGGACAAACTCAGGTGTCTGCATGGTGTTTCAAATATCACCATTTTTCAATGATGCAAGTAAAAAGATGTCATAGTATATAGCAAAGATATACAGATTGTAATAAATTGTCTTGACCAGATATATTTCAACTGTGTTTGCTGAGTCTGAAAGAAATTAATTTGTTTGTATCCAGAGACATTGTGTTTCAAAAACTAGGGAAAATTTAGATAAGGGAGTGAAACTATGAGTCCCTGAATTCTCATGTCAGCAAATTAATTCATTATGTGAGATGAAGTTCAGGCAGCATCTGAAGGCTGTAGTATGGACACACTCTGTACCACTGGGAAGCATTTGCTCACCTTGTCAGAAGTGTAATTCACTTGAGTCTCACTCAAAAACACCCTTGTGTTTCAACCAAGTATGATGATGTGATCAAATAATAAAGATGGTGATGGCTTAGGTAGAATGGAGTGCCTTCAGTCCATTTAGCTGTGGCCTATGGGATAGGATGGGCTTTTTATCTTTTGAAAGGAGAGTAAAATATTTTTTTTCTTTCTTCTAGCATATTTTAACTGAAAAGCTAAAACTCTTCATTTCTGATTCACAGAAATTCTTAGACACTGTGTTAAATACATTCCAGATCAAAACACTAACATGTATTCTGTCAGGTACCTCTTGTAATCCATATTCGTTGAATAAAAGCCTTCCAAGTTGAACAGCTGAGTCTACATTCACAGCTTTTTCTTCCCCTCCTGGTGCCCTACATGACCAAGCTAGCATGAAGTACAGAATATCGATTAGAAGTGTACTATAGATTCCTTGCGCTGCAAGTTAAATTACCGTATACTGTATATTTTTAATTTCCCACATATAACAATAAACATGATTGATTCTTCAATTTCAGAGCATCGTTTTGGCAATTAAGAAAATAAATACCCTTTCCATGTACAGCTCGCTTTTTTTCTAAATAAATGTCTGCAGTGTACTAGCTCATGTGTGACAGAAAAATAACTACCTACCTCTCTCCCTGTAGGCCTCATTCCATTTTCTATTTCTTTTTTTTTTTTTTTTTTTTTATTTAGGACCTGCCATTCATTTTCACACCTAACAGTAAAAACCTCTGGACGTGGTTGTTGTGAAGAGGATTATCTTTCAGATCAATGCTGAAATTGATTCCAAACCACGCTATTTATCAGCCTGAAGCTAAAGCACTAGGAGTAGTCAGGAAATATTTCCTCTCCTTCAAATCCATTCTTATTCTGCTGTTGGAAAACCACAATACTATGGTCTTTGTTAATACATACTACTTCTATTCCTTGTGCATATGGATTATTAATGTCAAATAGACTATGAGGTTAGTTGCATTATCAAATTCAGTTCAGAAAGAAACAGATTAAGGAAACACTGCGATTAAGTTTTGCACTACTGCTGAACATTTGCTGATGCTCACTAGGAATATAGCCTTACTATGACATGTGACATTAATGACTCTCCTCTCTATTTCACATAAAATACACTGTAGACTTTTATTAGCATCATATAATGATACAAGAAATACACATTAAATGTCACTTTACAAAGCCACGTTCACATACATGTTTTTTGTTGCTGAAAAAAAGAAAAATAAAAAGGCCTGCTAAATTTCAAGCTTGTGTACACAAACTACCAAAAAAATTAAAACTACGAGATTCACCAAACTATCTAGGCATAATACAACAGCCATGCAGATACACAAGGGAAAATCAGTTAAACCTTACCCTACTTCTCTGATTAACAATCTTTGTGATGAACAATTAGGGACAATCTGATGAATGGTGAAAGTTAATGAGAGTCTTTCAATTTATTTCAGGAACTATATTAAGCCTTTATTTGTTTGAGACTGTGGCAACAATGTTAGCTCATTATGACATTACTTATATTGTCATTTAATACTGTCTGAAAGTGCGGGACAAAGCCTGTGGTGAAGCTTGAACTAATGTAGTACATAAGCTTCAAATAAATAAAAATTATAGTGCAATTTACAATACGTGAAGGCATACAAAGTGTACTGGAATTTAAAGTAACGTCAAATAACATTAATATATGGTGAATATAATGATGATAATAAGTAGTTAGATCAAGCAATACTGGTTTCTTCTCACTTTGTTTCTTTTATAGGAGAAAACCTGCAGTTTGTCACTGAGATTCTAGAGTTTCAATGACTCTGCCAAGTGCCTCAATGGCAGAATGTGGATGTTTCGAATTTCACTAGAGATGCAAGCTGAAAACATTTAATTAATGAAAGCTTAATATTAAATAAATTGGGTTAAGTTTAAAGTGGGTAACAAATTCATATTTTTCAAATTCAGACAGTAAATTTAATACCCATTGCCAAAGACCTCAGAAGAATTTATGGGAGTCCTTCTGAGAGCAAAGATCTTACTCAAAGTTTGTTGAAATAATGAAAGCAAACAATAGCTAATTTTGATCATTGAAGATATATTATTTACCATTTTTGTGGCAGATTTAAACTCTGAGTTTCTTTTATTGTATCTCCTAATTAATCTTTAGGTTACATGTAAGTTATTTTCACCAACTGCCAGATGATTATAGATGTGGTTTGATAAAAAAAGATATCCATAAAACACTCTGTTGTGGTTTAGAGCAAAAACCAACACACACTCTTAGAAAGGGTAACTGGTAGAATTAATCCCCTATCTTCTTGCTTGAACTTCAACACTAATTAGAGGACATAACTTTAAAAATGTGCCCCTAATGAAGCAAGATGACCACTGCAGCTCTCCTCTGACGCTAGAGGTGAACCTTGCAGCTTATATCACTGTTGTGCTCTCTTCCTAATTTTATAAAAAACAATGCATGTCTTCTGCAAAAAACCCCAAGTTTACCCAAATCAGTTACTAACAGGTCTAGAAAAAAAAAAAAAACTGCAAGGACACAAATATAGTACGTGCATATACTTTTTACAATCTACTATCAAGGTTAATATTGAGCTTGGAAAAACAGGAAACACTATGTAATAAAAAAATTTTTAACTATTTAGCAATCAAATCACTTACAATTACACCAAGGGAATATGAAACATCTTACTATTAGCCAACTCAGTAAATTATTCAGGATGATCACATTTTTCTTTCTACTATAATTATTTTTCTTTATCTCTTTAATTTAAATTGTTCCAAGCTTCCAAAAAAAATGTGCAAAAAACTAAATCTGTAAAAACAAGCCCTTCAGCTTTGGACTTTCACCTTCAATTTCAGTTTCTTATATATACTATTAAACTCAAAACATAAGGAAAAAGAAAGTTGTGCTTTTCAAAAATTGTATTTTTCCAGAAACATATGCAGCAAATGCAGCCTGGTGCATTTACTCATATTTTGAACAGCAAGGCACTCAGAAAGATGGAAGTTTGCAATTTTTTATGATTGGTGTTGAATGCACAAGCACTTATTTTAAGTATGATCAATACAACCCAAACTTCCTAACAACACTTTGTGTTATTCATGAATTATTTTGACTTTTTCGTAAAGAAATGAAAAGAACAGTGTTTTCAGAGTTCAAAGAAATTCATTTATATCAATGAAAAGAAAATCACATTTTAAGGGGTTTTGTTTCTAGTAGAAGTGCAAAATTATACACTGTGTCTCCTAATAGGAAGTAAACCGAACTGAAATAAGTCTTATCATACATATACACAGAATGACTGGAAATTCATATTGAGAATTGTAGCATTTCATTTCTAAGACAATACTCTTAAAAGCAGCTCTCAACATGTAATCAAACTACTAAAAATACATTTATTTATGTTAAAACTACAAAATGGGTTTGCTTCAGAAACTGCTTTCTAAGCATCTTTACTATGTCTTGAGCATATCAGTAAAGAGCTATCACTAAACCACACTGGTTAATGGGAAAATGTTGGACCAAATGGCATTATTATTATACAGTAGATTTTTAGCAACAAAATCTTTTAGGAAATTGTTCTACTGATTTACACAGCTTTGACTAGGGTGTAAGATTTTTACTTTCGGAATAATATGCTACTGTTGATTACTTTTTATCCAATTACGCAATTACTTCCCACTGTAATGCCCGAATCATTGGTCTGTCTACTTATTTCTAACGCAAATTTTAAAAAACACATTTCCCAGATAAATGTGATCTTACAGCTACATATCACATTTAATAAAATCTCATGAGCCAAGGAAAATGTGTCAGTTAAGAAATTACCAGAGACCCACAATGTCTCAGTAACTTTATAGCTTAATTTCAGTTAGGGTCGAATCCCTTAGTCTGGCTTTCATGGAATAGCTGAAGGCTGAAACTGGCTCCTTTTAATTAAATGTTGAGCAAAAAATTGTCCCTGATATTCACAGATATTTGCTATATTTATATCTACAGGCGGACACATTTCCAAATGATGAGCAACACACTACTCAAGACCTTGGACTTAACTTACGGTATTTGGATTCTACACTTTGCCACCGTCCTGCTTCGTGATTTCTGAGCAATCTTTAACCATTTATATTAAAAGCCTTGATCCCACTAGATGTGGTGACATAGAGTATCATCATATCTAACTTTAAGGCACCTGATCCCAACATGGAATTTATAATCTTGGTAAACATGCAAATGACCTATATAAGGAAAGCTTAGAGCCTGAAAACAGGATTCACAACCAGGCTACAAAGCAGAAATCCACCTGGCCTAGACAGTGTGAGATCATGTCCTTGTGTAATTACATGCAGATACAAGAGCTATCAGCGAACAAAAGGTTTCCAGCCTTGAAACCAAATGAAACTGTGTCAGTGTATCAGTTCACCAGAACTGAATAGCTCTGCAAAGCTCAAGGTTAATTTGCCTAGGCACTGAGATGAGCTACTGAAGGCACGCAATTTCCAGAATATCAGCTAGAATACCTGTGCTCAGTGCTGCATTGGAGCAAGTGGAATATTTTTACAGTGCTCCACTGAACGACATGGGCAGGTTTAGCAAAAGGGGAAGAGGGTGTTCTTCAGTGTTAAGGTTTCTGCAACAGACCTGCAGATAAATGACTAAAAGAGATTTGGCTTGTTACCTTCTTCTTATTTAATCAACTGAAAAAAAATATCCCTCTAGGTATAGACAATCAACTTACTCTGCTTTGCAGATGAATGTGAAAAACTTATACAGTTAGTATCTCGGAATATGCATCAAAGTTCTAGGATACTATGAGTAGGTCTTAATTCACCTGAACTAATTTAAATTTATTTTTCCCATATCCCACAGTTCCTTAATTACTTTATGCATGGTTCCTTAACCACCAAGCAAAAAACTCATGCCGTTCTTAGTCTGTTTACCTCAGGTGTACCCTTGTGAGTGAAGAGACAAAAGTCTAAAGAGATAAGGAAAAAGGCATTGTGATTTAGCATCTCAGTGAATGAGGTCACGCATCTGAGAACACAGGTGAATGGACACCAGCGTTATTGCACAGCTTTGGTTTTAACATTTATCAGACTTTGCATAAAATACACAAATGGCACTTAGAACAGGGAACAGAAGGCACGGTTATCACTTTATGAAGAATACTAAAGACAGGTGTCTCACAAGTCCAAAGCTGATCACACTGCTTCCAGCCCCACAAATCTGCTGTTTCTGGTTTTGCTGTGTCCTTTCTTCTTCAAGAGAAGTGAGGGAAGATGAGTCTCTGCCATTACAATCTCATCTCTACTCCAGTGGCCAAGAAGTGGCCAATTCTCTAAAAGGTTGCAGTTTCCACTACTATGGACTGGAGCATGTTTACAACCATGGTTATTGATTAAATGCTGTAACCTCCATGTTACAACATAAATGGTGGACAGAACAATTACTGAGATTGACATGCTGAAATCTCATATGTTAATACATGCCTTAGGTATGTTCTGATGGTTTCTGCTGCTCTAGAGTAGAATATCTGGTTTATGAACTACAAAACATGTTTAGGTATGACATTGAGGCATTATAGAATGTGACCCTACAGCATCCCTAGAGGGTGAGTACTTTGAGTAGGTTCAGTTGCAGATGCGTGAGCATGTAAACAATTTAACGGTCATAAAACAAGATGCTAGCCCACATTTGATGGATCATAGACTTAGATTTGACATATGAGTTTGTCCTTTGTCCCAGGACAGGATCTAATACCATGGCTACTCATGGGTGGTTTCGTTTGAATCTTTCATGACAGTGATTAGATAGATAGAGAGATAGAGATGTTGACAGCACAGAGCTATTAAGAGCAGGTGATGCTCAGCCCTGCTCTTCTCACTTTCCTGTGGTAAATTCTTCACAGCAAAAACTCTTCTGCCTGCATTTAAGGCCACTGATTATGCTCCAGTTCTCTGGAAACAAAAATCTTTCCTTAAATGTTTGCTCTGTCTCTTATTCTACAGTATTCCTAAAGTGTCTTACATCTTTTTAAGAACACAAAAAGACAGTGTCCTTTATAAATCAGAAAAAGTTACCTGTAAACATATTTTTGTTTAACCAATGAAAGTACAAATCTGTCCTCACCATGATGAAAAAAGTCTTGCCTTTTGACACTGAGCATTTTGCACTGTTTTCCTCAATCTCCCCCCCTCTTTTTTTTTGTTGTTGTTGTTGCTGTTTGTTTGTTTGGGTTGGGGTTTTTTGGTTTGTTTTTGATCCACTGGTCTTCTATCATGCTGTTACTTTTCTTTAGAACACTTTCTTAGGTCTTAAATGAATGCCATCTTTTCATATACTTCTGGATATATTTACAGATTTATTTTTTGGTATCTGTTATATTACCTTTAAAAGATGGTTTATCCATACATACATCTACAAAGACTAAGCCTTCATTCAGTCTATGATAGTCAATCCAGTGGTAAAAGTCAAACTTATACCTAATGCTGAAAAAGTTGTGTTAAGCTTGTTTCTTTCTCAGATTGAGTGTCTCAGCATAGTGCTGATCACACCAAAAAATTATCTGAGTATAATTCACTGCACTAAACCACTTTCCTTAGTGCAGATGCTGGTTCTCTTTTCAATGACCAAAAGAAAGTTAAATAATTAATTTCCACATTGCATTACTATACCTATTTAGTTGTGTCTTTCAGTTGCCTTCAGTAGGGTTACACTAGAGTAAAATTGAAGCAATGCAGTGCTTAATCAACCCTAAAATATGCCCCTGATAGCTTTATGTTTTATTCCAGCCCATTAACAGGCTCTCTGGTATGACAGTGCAAGAAGATCATTATGTCTTAATGAGGTGATTAAAACCAAAAAATATGCAGTTGTTGCAAAATATTAGAATGGACTCCAGGAAACCCTACCAATATTTAATGTACTATTTTAATACTTTATTTGTTGCTACCTATAAAGTCGTCAAACTTCAATTATGGAGCTGTAAATTATCCATGATATAAATATTCTTCATGTTAAAGCACTCACTGATACCTTCAAATGTTGGAACAAATTTTAGAATTAATTACAGGTGTTGTTCTCATATTATTTTTATGGGGCAATCCTACATATTTATGTTATTAATCTGTGTTTCTCAATGTACAGCATTACAGGAAGCACTATAAATAAGATTATGCTCACATTTAAGCTTTGTACATTTTTTTTTCTGGTAACAGATGTACTAGAGGTTTCAAAAGCATTGCAAAACCTGTGCTTATAATGACACAGATTTTGAAAGTATTAACCTGAAAGACCACATATCCAAAGTCACTCAGGTACCTACCTGAGTGGAGCAGATGACTAATGATACTTCCAAGACAACCTGTCTCCCTGCCCCCTAAAACTTGATAGAATTGCATTCATTTTGCTTGATTCATTTTTGCCAGCCCAAGGACTTCTGTAGTGTTAATTTCAGTGTCCCTAATGTCTTCCTAAAGAAAATAAATGATAAACCACAAGCCCTAAATTAACTTAATTATTTCACACATGATGCCACATAACAGAAAGGTTGATTTATTCTGTAAGTAAACATGAAAAACTTGAAACTGAAATGTAGTATCTTATAAATTTAGGCATGTCACACAGGAACACATAATAATGAAATGATAAAAATGAGTTTTTGGCAGAAAGAAACCTATCAAAGGTACTTTCTGACTATTTGTTAAGTAACTAACATAATTTTGTATCCTCAAAACTCTGTGTGTACATATAGTTGTATATATATGTCTATATGCACATATGCCTCATCAATCATTTTGCTTACTTTCAGATGCAGACTAACCTTAAATAATACTATAAAGAGATAGTGTATGACCTATTTTCTCAATATCTTTGCACAGAGCTCTCTGAAGAGATGGGAAGGACCACTTTTTTTGCCTGAAGAATGCTGTCCTTACAGACCTGACATTTTCCTGACTTCATTGACCCTTCAGAGCTGCTTTCCATGGGACCCAAACTACAATTTCCTGAATAAAGACCTTCACTCTGCTGTTCTCCTTCCCCACTCCTCCCAGGAACGTGAACTCCATTTCATGGTCGCAACATCCAAGGTTGTCACCCATTACCACGCATTCCCACAACTGTTTTTTAACTGTTTAACAAAGAAGAGCAGGATACAGCTGTGCCACACTCCTGCTTGACTCATCCAGTACCATGCCAAGAAGTTATCCCCAAAACTTATCAGAAGCCTTCTTGGCCAGAATATTCAAAATCTATCAAAAGAGGTGTGGAAGAGAGAGTGAGGACTGACAAACGAACTGAAAGGGATCTTGAACAAGCCTCACTTCCCTAGAAAATTGATTTAATTAGCCATACAGAGAAATCTTACCTATTGTTACCAAGGGAAGAGTAGAGCATATGGACCTCTTTTAACCCTACCAAGTACCCTGTAGATTCAAATGCTAAGCCGACAATATATCGTATGCTTTACACAATTGCAACATTAAGTGGCAACTTAGAAGCACTAAACCACAAATGAAAGGGACATAAAATATAAAGTGGGTCTTTCAAAATGGAGTTCAACAGGCAAGCTATCAAACTGTCACTTTGGTTTATGGCCATATACAGGCCATAACCCAATGTTTTAGTGTACAAATTCACAATTCATGACACTCTTTCAGAAGTGGCCTTAGAAACTATTCTACAGATATACTGGCTCTCCATTTTGCCCAAAATAGAAGGGAAGGGAAAAAAGTGCCTAATTACCCATGGTCTAGTGGCCCAGTCAAAGTTTTCCCATCCTGCTCCCAGTATTAGATATTAAGAACTTCTTGCCCTCTCTTCTTTACCTCTGTAGCATTTGAATTTGAACAATCGTGTGTTCACAAACTGAAAACTCTGTCTATACAACGATAGTTAAAAGATGCTATGGAAACAGGAAATATATTTTAAATAATACACAAGAAATAAAATTTTATTTTTCTTTTGTTAAATAAATGTTCCCCTAGATTTAGGAACCTAAACAGAAACAAGTCATTCTGGAGGGAAATTTTATTGCAGAGGTATATATTGCTAGTTGCATTATGAAAGTGCTGACATATATCTTTGGCATCATGAATACAACACTGTATTATTTATATATTTCCAGTCTTGATGGATATTTTTACTTTTTACCTTCCTCTCCCCTCAAAGAAAAATTAATTACTTGTCTATCACTAAGGTATGCATCTTCCTTTTTATGTTCTGGGACTACTACAATATAATATTTTAAGAACTACAGAATGTTGATCATCCAATGCTCACCTGAATAAACAGTACAATAATTCTTCAGCAACTCTTGAAATTGATCTGAATTAACTTGGTAGAAATCTCAGTGGGATAAAGGCAGATTTATATTAGGATATGGTTAAGATTACTTTTTTTTTGTCTAGAATGTAATATACCACAATAGTGAAGGACCTAGAAAATGTGTGTATTTATTTTTTGTCAACTAAGCTTAACAGCATACATACCGACATAGCTGATATGTGCAATTTTTTGATGAGCATAGAAATACAAAAAGAAGTTGTTCTTCAGGAAAAACTGCTTGTAGCTGGACTGTATATACCCTGAGACCCCCAGTGGGGAGGATCCCCACTGATCTCAGCTAGAGAATCCTGGCAGACAATGGAATATTATCAGTCTGAAAAGTCCCAGCTCATACCGTTTTATAATAAAATCATGAACTCCAGTCAGAAAGCTAAATCACCAAATACTGAGAACTTAGGTTAGCTACAGTGACTTTGTCAAATTATTGCATTCTGTATTGAGTATAGCTCAGGGCAAGTGCTTAGTACACTTTCAAAGAAATGTAGGGTCTATATTCAAATATAATGACTGCAATATCCTGATTTAATACCTCTTCCTTACTGCTTCTACCTACTGTTTGAGCCAGCTGTTAAACCTGTTGTGTGACAATTCAAGTTGGGAACAAAAAATCCAGTTGAAAATTAGTAGGTGCAAAATAGTATTTGGGCTTTTGAAAAGCTCCCTCAGTGTTAGAGACACGTCCTTATAGACAGAATCAATTTGTCCATTGCTGTTTGTCTACTTGAAATTTGAGAATTTTTGGCACCAAGATTAGGTTTAGGTGGCATCTATGACCATACCTGATTAATTTTAGAGTAACATGAATACTATCACACACAGGTGACAAGGAAAGGAAACAGAGGTGTTACAAAGTACCTGGCCATCATTTTCACTGGCATCATGATCTTAGATCAATTTAGACCAACTACGGCTTTTTGTATCAGAGTTTTGGCTCCAAAGGGAAGAGGAAAGCTGAAGAGATCCAAGATATGACTGCATTTGGATTGTGTTAGCGTACACAGGTCACTTGAATCAATTTATTTCATTTTCTGTATGTTTACTGTTCCCATTCATTTATTTGCACTCAATAAGTATGTTTAAACTGTCATTGCACTGCATTGCATGACAAAACCTGGATGTATGATCATTTACCAGTCTCTACTCTCAGTGACAATACAGAGCGAGACGAGACAACTTAAATTTGCTTTCATTAAAGCACAGCTCTTGATATTTCTTACTTGATCAATAGCAAAATCAGAGCTTAGTCTTACTCACAGAATGAGACCACTTGGTTCAAAGTAACGATTAGGCACACTAGTCTATATATGAAATAAATAGGTACTCTGTTCTGTTACCGGGAGGAAAACAAAATCCTTTTGAAATATGAGCAGAAATACTGCTACAAAGAGAAATACAGGATATGGAGCCCATTTCTAGGGAAAGGGAGGGAGGTTTTCCATTGAATTTAAAACAATAATAATATTAGCAAACTTTTCTTCAAGAAAAGGGTAGCAGCATAGAGTTGAGATTCAGGCTATATTGTACACCAAACCTGCTAGCATCCTCATAAAATTAAAAATAAGAATTCTCAGATTTATTCTTGGGTGGGACAAAAATACGTGTTATTTATTTTAAAAGAAAAAAACCCAACCACCAAAGTACCTTTCATTGAACTCCCTTTGAAGCCACATGCTGTACCTGTTCACAAACAATTTCATTGAAGAATTCATGTTCTTGTAAACTCACAGAAACACTGACATAAGCCAAGTACTCAGAATGTACAAGAGTGTGACTTCAAATAACTAGAAATAAATGAGTGCTAGCATTCATCATTAAAAATGGAGTAGTTTTTCCCTTACTGGAAGTAGTCTTCTGTCAAATGGAGAAGATTTAAAATTATCACAGTAAAATGATGGATCTGAAAAATCAAATTACCACAATGATTTATTATTTATTATGAATATTATTTAACATTGGACATCTATGATTTACATAACAATCTGTTTTCAACACACAGTCACTAAAAATATTAAAAATCATACTTCCAAAAGAACATACTTTCTTGAGTGAAATATTTCATGTTTGGTTTTATGATTCTTTAATGTCAAGCAACCTTTGAAACTGCAAATAGTATTTTAGTGGTAATGATATCTGCCTAGAATTAAGCCTTTGAGAAAAACATGTCAGGAAAAATTGGTAAATTTTGAATTCCAAATAACAACTTGAAAAAGTAATCTATGAGAATAAACACTGGGTGCTAGTATATTTATAAACTGAGTAAATTTATGCTGTGTTTTAATTTTGTTGTTGCTTTTCTTGCTCTCTTTGTGCCTCAAATCATTCATGGGGCATTCATTTTTATGGGGCAGAACACACTTAGTGTCCATAGTAATATATTGCTCCCTGAACAAAATATCTTTGTGGCTGTGGCCTGCTAAATGAAAAGTAAATATTATCAACAGGAGAAAGAATTTTCCAGTTGGTTTTTTTTTATATGTATAGTTGGCTGTGAAAGATGTAAAATTTTAAAAAATCTGAAGACTTGCCTATAGGATGACAGCTAAGCTTTTTCACCTTTATTTTTTTAAATAAAGGAAGCTATTTATTAAATATCTGCATTAGTTAAACTATGGATGCCTTGCTTTTAGTGTCACTGAGCAGAATGAAACCTTTATATCAGAGATTCAAGTAGTGGATTGCAACTTTGGCTATTCATAATCCAAGCCAAACTAGAAGTAATGGACTGAAAGCAAAAACTTCTGTAAACTATTGTCTGTCTATACTTTGTCAAGTT
Organism: Entomyzon cyanotis; assembly: GCA_024500445.1. NCBI lineage: Eukaryota > Metazoa > Chordata > Aves > Passeriformes > Meliphagidae > Entomyzon > Entomyzon cyanotis. The sequence goes on along the minus strand of JAKEPQ010001015.1, from coordinate 1,174,317 downwards.
TCATTATTAGGAAGAATATTGTAATAAAGTAGGAACACCAATGGAGCAACAGCATTTCAACTCTAACACTTATTTCAATTATCTGCTCCTCTGATTAGAAAACCTGTCTCTGGCCACAATTCAGTAAATAATTTGATTTCATAAACTCTACATGCATTTTTGCTTAATAGTGATACACGTTTTCAAAGACAGCATTTCAAAATCCAGACAAAGGCAAGCCAGAATGCATTTTTTCATTTTCAATGTTTTTTGTATTCTGAGAATACTCACCTACTTTTACTTTTTTTCAAAGCAATTCAAACAATTGATTAGATTTGAAGGGGAAATGGGTATTATAAAAATCATGCTTTCAGAATAATGAAGTACATCACTTCTGAGATATTTCAATACTTATAAAACATAAAGAGCATCGATGCACTGTTTTGGCAGTTCCAATACATTGGCTGTCATATTCAGATCAATGTTCTTAGTATTTGACAATGCTGTATAGAAGATTTGTTTTAGCCTTTCCTATTAAGAATTGCAAGCATCAAAAGCAGGAAGAGATTGTGAAGAAAAGAGAAAGCAGCATTTATATATAACTTAGGGAAATTTTATTTTACAAATTTTTTTTCATTAAGTTATTAAACTATTAGACTACTTGCATCCAGAGTTCCATAAATCTTATGATGAAGACTGTAAGTAAGAAGGTAAGAATTTCAGACATGGCATACTGGTCAACATTCTGCTGTGATGCTCTTATGTTTGACTGATTCCTCCCTGTTTCCTTTTTGTGGGAAATATTCCTGCTGTAGTATCATCCATAATAATTACTTTCCAAAGACATTCAATAAAATTCTGCAATCCAATCTATTTGAACTGGATTGTTAAATTGTTATGATCACCTTCTGTACCCAAAGTTTTTAAAAAGAAAGCCCCATCTCCCCTAAAGAGTGAAATGAAATCTTAAGAATTCCTATTCATGCAAGAACCTCATATTGCTTCTCATAGAAAGGATTCCACAATATATTTTAGAAGAAAGATTGTAAAGAACATATTTTCATAAGACAAAATTCTATGTGAACTCACTTCTCATATATAAAGTAATATATATGAACTCACTTCTCACATATAAAGGCCTCAGATAATTGTGCTAATATCTTAAATACATTAGTCATAGACATAACCATAAAACTGTATTTTAATTTATGTACTTTTGAGAAACTGAAGACCTGCACTTTGTAGAAAGACATGTCTTGATTTCAATATCATTCACCACATTCACCTGCAGGAGGGCTCTGCACAGGGACCTGGACAGGCTGAATTGATGGGCCGAGTCCAATGATACAAGGTTTAACAAGTCCAAATGCCAGGTCCTGCACTTTGGCTACACCAATCCCCTGCAGCACTACACGCTGGGGACAGAGTGGCTGGACAGTGGCCAGGCAGAAAGGGACCTGGGGGTACTGACTGGCAGCAGCTGAACATGAGCCAGTGTATGCCCAGGGGGCCAAGAAGGCCAATGGCATCCTGGCCTGGATCAGCAATAGTGTGGCCAGCAGGACCAGGGCAGGGATTGTTCCCCTCAGCACTGGTGAGGCTGCACCTCAAATCCTGTGTCCAGTTCTTGGCTCCTCACTTCAAGAAAGACACTGAGATACTGGAGCACATCCAGAGAAGACCAACAAAGCTGGTGAAGGGCCTGGAACACAAGTCTGGTGAGGAAAGGCTGAGGGAACTGGGGTTGTTTAGCCTGGAGAAAACGAGGCTCAGGGCAGACCTTATCACTCTCCAAAACTACCTGACAGGAGGTTATAGCAAGGTGGGTGTTGGCCTTTCTTCCAGGTAGTAAGGGACAGAATGAAAAGAAATGGCCTCAAGTCACATTAAGAGAGGTTTAGGTTAGATATTAGGAAAACTTTCTTCACTAAAAGGGTAGTCAGGCATTGCAACAGGCTGCCCAGGCAAGTGGTAGAATCACCATACCTGTAAATGTCCAAAAACCATGCAGCTATGGCACTTGGGGACATGGTGGATGGTAGTGATGATCTTGGCAGTGCTCAGTTAACAGTTGGACTCGACGATATTAAAGGGTCTTTTTCAACTTAAACAATTCTATTATTCTATGTCAACAGCACTAGTTTGCAGCTGCTAGTGAAGTAAGTAAATATTTTGAATCACAACTCTCCCTATCAGTATGGTTGCTACTCTGCTGCTAGGACAAAAGTAATATAAATTAAATATTTCCACGCACACAAAATACAATTCTTGTTTCTTCTTTCAAGAGATTTAACTGAAAATGTTCAATGAAATGTAGGTTTCAAGACAGTATTAAGTGTCCCTGTATTATTTTGTTAGAAATTTTATTGAATTGTAGGTACTATTACAACAGTATAATTTAATTTCGGTGTGCCACTCCTCATGTTTTGAGGACATTTTCTTGCACAGGACACGGAGGGTTCATTGTACATGTTTAGTTTGTAACTAAATAGTAATTCTCATCAGGTAAAGTTCGGACTTTCCCTGGTGTTTAAGGAATGCTTATGCAAGTTTGGGTTTTTTCTTGTACAATAATCTTATTATCCATAAGAAAGATTCCATTATTTCAGAGATTTTATTGCTTGAGACCTGTTAAATTAGTTATCTTCTCTCAAGAAATATGGAAACAGTAAGATGTATTTCAATACAATGGCAGCGTTCAAAGAGGCCATAAAAAGAAAACATTTCTTAAAATAAATGATCATGTGGTCTCTAAATTAGAGCATGCTGCTTTTAAAGAGAACAGTTTTAAACAGAACCGTTTAGTAAATTAAATTTTAAACATTAAACACCTCATTTCACATCTATAGGTTTCTATTTTATTACAGTTTTCATTCACAGCAAGTTGCAAATCCTTCAGACTTCCACCAGAATCTAATGACCATCTGGAAAAGCTGCGTAACTGAAACTTCAAAAAACCGTTCAGGACCTGTCCTTCCTTGGCAATGTACAAAGGCTTTTTTCAAAAAGTATTTCTATCATGACAAATGTTTTAAAATTCTTTTAAGCCTGTTAAATCAATTACATCAGTGTTTCTCCAGGTATGCGATTAACAAAGCAAAAGAGTAGCTGCCATCAAGTATTAAAGTAGCTTTATAAAGATACTGGTAGGTGAACTGCATCCGCATAAACTGATCTTATATGTTTGAAGTACTTGCATTTACACATGGAAAACACAACTCTTGGAAGTTTAATCACATGGAGATCCCAACTGGGCATCTGCTGACAGTGAAGAGCTAGAGGCCTTGGTAGATGGGACTAGCTAAATGAAAGAGGAAACAGGGTGGAAGCCCATGTGTTGAAAATAAATTGGAGCTGATCCCTTAACATAGGGTTTAAGAAACAGAATAAGATTTCTGAAAGTATATTCTGAAAACTGGTAATGCAAGAATTCTATATTACATGACTAGTATAAAATAAGGCAGTTAGTTTATCTGATTTTTTTTCTATTTTCTGTAAAGGTTGAATCTAAACTATTTTCTCTTTCATTTTGTCTGTTTCTTATTTACCTCTCCCTTATCCTCCAACACACACTTTATATTTTATTACATCTTTTGCTGATAGTCTCACTTTTTAACCTCTCTTTCATTAGCTTCCATGTTTTTGGTCCCTCATGCTATTCATTATATTACTTCATCTTCACTCTTATCTCTGCAAGGAGCTTCAGGATAATGCTCACAACAGTATTTGAATCCAACTAATCTAATAATAGATAATTGTTATTGCAACAGTAACTAGACATAGTGATGCCCATTTCAACAACGATGAACATTGCCCTGAGTCTTCAACTCCTCTAGTGAATTTTCCCTCCCTGTGCTCACTATCAATCCTGCCCAACAAGTGCTATTGCCCTGGGAGAGCGAAGATATGCAAAAGCTGAGCTATATATTCAGTTGCTGCTGCAGAGGAATGTTACCAGCTAGCAGGTTAAGGGTTCCTGGGCTCATAATGTCTCTACTACATGGTGCAACTTAAGACATGGGGAGCTCAAACCAGCTCCAAAACAGGAGAGAGCACAGTCCTGTCAACATGATGTTGGCACCCAATGTATTTAGTCCTACTGAGGACACTGTGCAATGCAGCTTACCAGCCCACTGTGGCTCTTTGGGCCTCATAACCATTCCATGATGGAGATAAGCCTAGAAGTGTTTCTAGGACTGGCTATGTGATAGGATGTCTTGAAATCTCATGTAAAGCAGAGAGAGGTTTTTTTTTTAAGCATGTCAATATCTGATGATGTGAGAGAGGCCTGGTCCTGCAGTTATTCACGCGTAGTTCGTCTTCTGCTCCCATTCTGGCTCAGCTAAGCTATGGCTTCTCATATAGCAAGCCTGCAGATTTTGCAACAGCAAAGCTGAGAACCATGAAAATGCCCCTAGAGACCACATCAATAGAAGGCTCTATGAAATGCACATTACAAGTGAATGTTTGAGACACATTCTTTCTTACTGCCATTCTGGCAACAACGTTATCTAACAGAGATTATTCCTGTACATTCATTATCTCAATTCAAAGCATATGTACTTTTCTGGAATTACACTTTTGCATTCCTCTTTAGCCATGAATTGTTACATTGCAGTTGCCTAAAACTCTTAAATACAATTGTAAAATTGTGAATAACTGTATAATTACAATCTTGAAATTATCATTGTATATGCAGATCTATGTCTCTAGCCAGTGCCAACATACAAGAAACAAATGTAAAATTCGACTTCTACAGGTCTCCTGCTACCTATAATTGGATGCAAGAATTAAATAACATCAGCTTTTCCATCTGTAGTTAAAAAAACCAGAAATAACCAAAGCATCTTTATGTACTTATATTAATCTATAAATTACATGCTATTTCAGCATCAAATATACTGCACAAATAAAATAGGAATAATAACAAGTAATAATAATAGGAATAATAATAAGTAATAAGTAAAAGCAAGTCTAGTCTGTAACAATTTTTTGCAGAAAAGTAAGTAATGCATAATGCCTGACCATATGTCTTTTTTGTCCTGTTGGCAAATTACCTACAAATTGCTGTACCAATTTTACTGCTGCTCCTTATTATTAACTGAAATATGTTTTCTCCTGAGTATTGCTACTCTTTTTCGCATCTTTTCAACCTCACCAGAGAAAATGCAGTTAGGATTCACAACACTTGGATAGATTGAATTGCAAAGGACACCTTCTACAGCTGAATTCTGAAGAGACACTTCCCAAACAAAAAGCTGAATGAACAAAAGCTACAGCCATACACATTGTGCTGCTTTAAAACTGGAAGTTGAAAGGACTGAAAACAGTTACATTTGCATCAGAATTTTCTTTGGCTATGTAACAACAATGTAGCCCTGGGCATATACTCTGCCACACATTAAAATGATTTTTTATACAGAAAGTAATTAGCATTTTTTAATGATTCATTCTGTAGAAGCCATGTCTAATTTGGGGCATCGGCTTCTAAACATAATTCCCCACCCATGTACTAGAATTTAAATCTTAATTATTACTTTTGCAATATAAGAACTTAAACATAACTATCGATTATGGAAACTGTGATCATTCACAGGACATGGCTAAGACATTCTTGCCAACTAGATAAAATTCAAAGAACATGTAAAATTCTTTTTTAAGCACCCTATGGCCCAGTAAAGCCTTGAAGTTCCACCTGTTAATTAACACCCAATTATACACATTCAGATCTGAAATTTCAACAGCTAAGAATAAATAACTTTGCCTAGCTTACTTATATTATGCATACACTTTATTTTTCCCCGTCATATGTTTATATTATTTAAGAAAAAATCAAATTTCCAAGATCAGTAATTATTATATTCTTCTAGTAGTAGTCTTGTGATCATCAACACAGTTTAGGAAAAAGAAACCAAACAAAACAGCTTTAATGTACTGTTAAACAAATGTTCATCAGTTGAACTTCCAGGTTTAGCTTGCCAAAACTGCTAACTAGAAGATAATGATTTCAGAAGTTTGCTTTAAATGACTCCCAAACAGGAGCATCCTCATACTTTATAACAAACTTTGCATTTCTACTGAGATAAATGCATTAGTCTTTTCCTGTAAATATGTGAATGCATCAAAATGATTCTCTACTGTAAGATACTTCACATTTAATAGCATAACTAATGAATATTTATTACACAAATCCTGGGTGTACAGAAAAACATAAGTAGCAATTTAAACTAACTTTTCCTCATTTCCATAAATTGTGCTAATCAAAAAGTTTCAAATAAATTAAAAAGCCATTTCTTTTTACACCATTTTTACAGCATATTTTTACACCATTTCTTTTGTTTAGTTGTTTCAAGCTATTGGCTGTCTGATATGATATTCTATATCTGCAAATATTTGCTCTTTTTTATTTCTAGTAAGGAACCTATAAATACCAGGGTTAAATAAGGAATGCAAACTACTATGGGTAAACTACTAATTATAATTCTACCTACTCATCACAGTGAGTGATGGATTTCACGGCTTTTTCTCTGTCATATCTTCAATATGAAGATAATTCAGTCAGGGAAAAATTCATTTCAAGAAATTTGACTCCGTCTCATAAGTTCCTTGTAGAAAGGTGGTGAGGTACAGGCTGGATGAGCAGATGGACAGGTGGACTGAAAAGCAGCTGAAGGGCCAGGCCCAGAGGGTGGTGAAAGTAACTGAACACTGACAGAGGGTGCCCAGAGAGGTTGTGGAGTCTCCATACTTGGGTGTCGCTGTTGAGCCGCTAGCAGAGAAGGAAAACCCGGATTCTCAGCGTGGCATAGAAAAAGCACTTTATTATTTTGAATCCAACATATATATAGCCTTTTCAGAGGTCACCCAGATTGGTCAGTCAGAAACCTCCCCCTAGGCCTGATTGGCCAGGCCTGAACTGTCCAAATCTCGAGACACTGTTTTTAATAACATCCAAACTTTATCTTTGTTTATAAAACACAAAAGAAATTCTCATTGGAAAGACCTGTGCTAGCCACACTTGGGGGTATTCAAAAGTTTTCTGGATATGGTCCTAGGAAAGGTGTTTTAGATGGCTCTCCTTGAGTCAGGACAACATGATCTCCAAAGGTACTTTCCAACCTTGGTCATCCTGTAATTCCAATTCATTTTAACAAAAGTTGTATCTGTCACAGTTCTCCACATATCACCTCCACAGAGCTTGATATTTACTCTGGCATCACATCATCTTTTGTATCAAGTTCTTATACTTTACAACTGTCAAGGAAGAGGTCTTCCTTCATTTTTACTATTCCTTTTTATTTCCTAAATGTCTCCAATATCTACTACTAGACAGAGGTGACCAGAAGAAATCACTCAGAACTCTGAGATTTCACAAATACTCTGCTTGAAATTTTCAGACAACACAAAAAAGGGAGGAGGAAAGGCAAATACTAATGTGATAGTTAACATATGCATTTGATATGGGAAATTCTAACGTTATTTAAGTTTGCAGTCTGCAAGAGGCAAAGAAGGGAACATTATGCTCATGTTTTTTTTCTGGGATAGGGTTATTTTTTAGCTTTATATTTTGACAACAAATTCCAACAAAAACAAGGAAAACTCTATGATGAAAGTGTTACTCATATTCAACTGGCAAATTATTTCTGACAAAAAGACATCTGCTCAGAAGATTCCCAACCAGCTGTTCCCTAATCTTTTCTTCACCAATATTACAGCCTTCTAAGTCAGTGTTCTGTTCTGTGTTTCTAAACTGATTTCCATTTCCTTAGCAATCCTTATGTGTCTCCTGCTGACAAAATATGGAGTACCAAAGTATTAGGTAGCTTTTCCCCACCACTTTTGGTATCAGTTGTAATGAGGTAGCAAGAAAATGTTTTGAAATAAGAACGTATTTCTGGTGAGGAAAAAAAACCTTGAAGAAATCCAAAAAAGCCTCAAATCTGTGGTTCAGTAGTATAAAGAACCCAGATGAGACATTTCTATTGGTAGCACCCTGGCCCCAAGGGTGGTTACAGCCTTCTTTCTTTGTCTCACTTTTTTGTCTGTTTCAGGGTCTTTGAAGGGCTCAGCAGAGCCAGTCTCAAACAGTCAAGTCTGACTTCATTGCAACAAGGCGTTCTGTGGCATCAGCCAATTAATGAGGAAGCACTATCTTTTTCCTGTCTGCTTTACTTCTTTCCCACAACATGACCAAAATTAGGTTAATTAGCAATGTGCTGGGGGAAATAAAATCACTTTTTTTAGATTAGGAGTTTTGGGCTGGCCCCATTACAAAGTATGGGACAATTAATGAAAAGTAAAAAATGGAATCACAATCCTGATTTAGGTTTTCAAATAAATTCCCTCTCAAAGAGTTAGCAAACTTGACTTAGAGGGTTTTTTTTATTAAAAATATGAATTAAGAGATGGTAATATAGATAAAATACTTTTTTTTTTTTCAATGAAACATGCTCATAGAGACTATAGCTCTATTTTCTTAATATGCACAATAAAAGCTGTTTAAAAAGTGGAAGAAAAGGAAGATCTACCAGCCCCTGGGAAGTTAAAAAACATTGTATGAGTAGAATAAAAAGGCTACGTATGCAGTTTCACTAGTTGAAATAATTTCCATGAGAGTTATCCCTTCTTGAGTTAACCTAGCCCAGAAGAGAGCAGGCACAGTGAAAACACACAGCACAGATTGATTGCATTAGCAATGCTAAGTAGCTATTGTATTCCGAACTCAATCCACACCACTCATACTCAAATTTAAAGCATCACTTATCCTGAGCTTTTGGAATAAAACCAGATGAATGTAATTGGTGAATTACACCTTAAATTAACAATGTGCTGAATACCAGCCTTAGAAATTAAACCATACTTTTATTAAGTGTTTTAAGACAGCAGAAGTCCCTTCATACCAGCACTGCTATGGCATTTTACAGTATTTGAAGATCTGCCTCAAGGCATAAAGAGAACAAACAGAATCCCTTCTCATTATTGACCTGATGAGAAGGGATTTAAACTAGGTAAACTGGAGAAAGTTTATTATCACCTAAAGCAATAGAGCAGGGGCTGTGAGAAATAGACCAGGACGTAATAGGACGAGGGAGGCTCTCACAGTTCCTTTCTCTTTTGAAAGCAAGATGACTGAGGGTTCATCTCAAGCACCTCTATAATGGATATACATAGCATTGGATAAAACCAGGAAGAATGACAAATCTGTGCACTGCTGTAGAGTTATGATCTCACTGAAATTAGAGGGATGTGGAGGCATAGCTTGCATGCCTGAAGTACTGCAGTGGATGGAAACAAGCTCCCCAGAAAAGATAGGCCAGAAAGGTGAGGATGTGGCACTGTAATCTGTGCTAAGGAGTTGCTCAAAAGCACAGAGCTTTGTCTTTGAAAAAGCTTAGATCCTGATGCAGAGAGCAGCAAATAAGCTGGAGGGTCAGCCTGGATAAGCAGGTGGAACACTGGTTTGACAAGAACCTCACAAAGTTCAGTGAAAGTAAATCAGCCTTGTATCTGGGACAGAATAACCCAATTACAGTACAGTCTGTGAGCAAGCTGGCTAGAAAGAACCTGGGGGTCCTGGTGCACAGTAAATTGAATATGAGCCAGCGGTGTACTCTCACAGCCCAGAAACCCAGTGACCTAGTGGACTGTATTAGCAACACTCTGGCTAGTATGTGGAAAAGTGATTATTCCCCTCTCTTGAGCATTTGTGAGAGTGTATCTGAAGTCCCGAGACCGGTTTTAGGGTTTTCAGCCTTGGAAAAGACTTGATGTACAGAGCAAGCCCAGTAGAAAACACTGTGTAAAGATCAAGCTGAGACCACCAACTCTGTTCAGCTTCAGAGGCTCAGGAGCAATCTTCTTGCTGTTTTCAGCTTCCTGATGGGAGGGCACAGGGACAATGCAGCCAGACTCTTCACACTGGGATGGACAAGAGGCAACAGATTGAAAGACAGAAAGTTCTGATTAGATAAAAGCAGGGGGAAATTATACCACAAGGGTGATAAAACACCTGAATAAGGTTGCCAAGAGGGGCTGTGCAATTTCTACCCTCAGAGCATTTCAAAACTGAGCAACCTGACTCTGGTTTAAGCAGGGTGTTGGACTAAATTATCTCCAAAGGCCTCAACTTAAAACAGGAGCCAATATTTCATTGAGTAGCCTACAAATTTACAATGTGATAAAGTTTTTGTTAAGCAGTTGTTTTGTTGTTTTTTCCCTCTTGTCCTTTCCTCTCATTTTCTTATTCCATGAGGAGGAAAATTAGACTTTATAAGACTGAAATCAAGTGTAACTATATTTGCCCTCTAGGGATAAACCCATCAATATAATTATCAATTAATTTCTTGAAAGTGTACATGTGACTACAGAAGTAAAATTGTGAGTTTACAGACTACTATTGTCCAGAGGCAATGTCATTTTTATGCTATATCTAAAACACATCCTGACACTGCCACTTTTTATCTTTTTTTTTAAATTATTATTATTGTTCCTTTATTTTACTTAACCAAATACTCTTTCTTTTCATTACTTTACAGTGGAAATATTTCGATCCTATTTGGCTGGCACTCAGTACATTCTGCTGTCTTTGTGATTTATGAGTTGCTGCTTTTCACTTGCACAGAGAAAAAAAAAATCCTCCATGAGAAGAAATAATTTAGAATTGCTTAATATGCCCTGATGAATGTGCTAATTATTTTGGAGAAGCAGATTTGCTGTCACCTTTCATTGTTGAAAGCAAGACACTCATGGCAGGCTCCAGTGTTATAGAAAGAAATAACGTAACTACTTAATGTATGAAAATGTTATTGGCCATGCACAATGAGTAATTTAATTTGTTCACCATCCAATGAATTTGAACAAGTTTTTTCCATGATTTATAGCACAGACTGTCTCATGGCTTGCAATGTGTCATACTCTAAAGGGTCTTAGGATACAATTTTATGCAAAGTAATACATTAAAGTTAGTCTTTATCATAAAATGCTAGAAAACACATCGTCGTTGTGCCATATCATTGCTCTGGAGCCCTATAATCAGATTTCATGGGATGGAATGAATAATAGTGGTTCCTATGCATAAAAGGGAAGACTTTAGGGAAACTGAATCTAAGGGGAAAAAAAAAGTAAAAACTGATTTTATTTCGATATACTGCACAAACTAGCTTGAGAACTGGCTTAAAAAAATATTCAATTTGTATTTATTCAAATGTTGCGACATGTTATCCTTGCATTATGTTTCTAAATAGGTTATTTCAGAGGGCTGGGCATACAGCACAGTATTTTAGCTGTTGATAACACTTGAGTCCATATCTTAGAAAGAATAATATATTCCAGACAGTAGCTTTGTCTGTCAGCCAGACCTCTGATGCCAATAGCTCTGTTTTCTGAATGCTTTCAAAGTAAAGCTTAATTGACCAATAATCAGACAATACTGATAGGCAAATACCTAAAATACAGTTTCCATCACTTGTTTCCTTGATTTCTTTTAGACAATTAAAATATAAAACTTTTTAACTGCTAAAATACAATCATTTGTTGGAAGTGGCATCTCAGCTGTCTTAATTTATGCCTGCTGACTTATGCATAATGCTTGCAGCTCTAACTCTGCTTAACTTAAAACCAAAGGTGTTTCTAGTGAAAAAGGAGATACATATTCTACTACAGTAGGTGATCATTATGAATTCTGGTAACTACATGATTATGCGGATGCTTTTAATTTTTAGACTGTATTTGCTTTCTGTATTCATTTGCAAAAATTTTAGGAGCATTAATGTTATTTTTCGTGTTTAGACAGAAGTTAAAAATGCAGTGTATCTCTGTACTGAAAACCAAATCAATTACTAATTAATTCAGAAACTCTGGTGACCTAAGTGTTAAAAGTTCATTTCAGCTCAATTTTCAATATACTTGGTACATAGTATACTCTGAAATACAGCACTTCTGGCTCTGGCCAAGCACTTCACAAACATCTAGCCTGGATGATGTACATATTGTTTAGTAAGACATGATATAAACATACACTTAAAAACTCTCCTGTTGTTGTGTAGTTTCTGTGAACTAAGTCATCCCAGTAACTCAGAGAAAAGGAAGAAAAGTAGGGAAGTCTGAAACACTTAGCCATATACAAATATCCATGATTTGCAATAGAGGTGTCCTACGGAAATACTAGACAAAATTTTAGGCTGCTGCATTATTCTGTCTGAAGCTTGCAGAATAACTTTTCAAGAGTTCCTTGTAGATGTACTGCCAATGAATTGAAACTTATATTAATGTTTTAAGACTTCTGGTATCAGAGGGCACCTTCAAATACAGCTCCTGTTCACCTCGCTAGGAAAGCACAAGTTTGGTCATTGTTCCCAATCTCCTAATCTACTGAAGTGCCTGAGAAAACGCTCTGACACCTACCCCTTTTCTATTTTTTCCCTTGTAGTACAATAATTTGTGGCTCTGTCTTGAGCTGTAGCTGAGGAATATGGTGAGGAAATATACAACAAATGAAATAATTATGGGGTGTTTTTACTGTCTCTAGTCTTTATTACCTCAAATGCAGACAATCATTTGAAACAAACAAACAAACAAAACATGCAAAAATTTTAAACACTGAGAACTGCAGGTTTGAAAAAAAGAATTAATCAAAATCTGTGCCAAAGTAGTAAATGTGATAGTTTAGCAACAATCTGCAATCCAACTTACTGTATTAGAAAATAACATCGTGACAGCAGATTTCCATGCATGCTCCCAGCTATTGCTAGCTGTAAGACGAATTACTTCATATTTCAGTGTGGCCACAAGCAAAGGGCTTGGTAACATTAAGATTCTTCCTCTATAAATGTTAAGTACAACTCTTTACTCATGGTTTCACTATTTTATGTTTTACATGTGGCACAAGAATAATTTAAGAAAATTTCAGTAATTTCCATTCCACATGTTTCAAATTCTGAATTCTCTGAGTACTGGTAACATGGAAGCGTTTCCCTCAACCTCCTTAAACAGTTTCCAGGCCGGAATGACAACAGGGATACTGCAACATTGAAAACAGGTATTCAAATACATTATCTGCAGCTTACTTTGAAATTACAAGTTACAATTCAATCACTTTCCTTATTCTCTAATTAAAAGGGAAAAAAAAAGTGATGACAAATATATGGATGAAAATTTTATACAGCATTTTTAGACAGCAAAGAACCCAGAAATGAAATCAGGTCCTTCACTGTCTATTCAGATCCCAAATTTAGATACAAAGTGAAAATATTGTTACATGCAAGTACTTAAATGTATGAGGTCTACAAAAAAAAAAGGAAAGAAGTGAGACTAGAAAAAGAAATGTGTCTTCTTCAGAACCATTTCATTTTTTTTAAAGAAGTGAGTAACTGTAGGTTACTATTCACAAAATACTTTCTGGCAGAGATCTATTAGACTCCTGAATTATTTTCCAAGTAAACAGCTGAAAACCCTTAAACTAGACATATTTTCTTAAAATATAGTATGGAAACAACATAGATGTAAAATCCTTTTTGCAGCTTTGTTATCTAATCATCTTAATAGCAATAGCAGTGAACAATGTCAAAAGGGGCATTTCACCCCTGTATACACATCTTTGCTTCTTAAGTCTTTAATTATTTGATTATCTGTCACCAGACTACTTTCTAGCCATTGCTTCCACGAAAGATGATAAAAATTTTATGTCTGCCCTCATTTCATGCTATAAATGTTTCACAGTTTCATGAATATTCATTTTGTTTGTTTCAAAAGTTATTTAAAGATAAAGGTGTTTTCAGGGTGATTTTTCTGAACTATGTTACTCTGCAGTTTGCTTTGTTTCATTTGAATGATTTTGTATTATTGTAGTTGATTGGTTCTCATGTACACAGCACTAACATCTACATTAAAATGGCAGATTTTTTAGGTTTTTTTATTCACGGAAACATTTCGCCAAGTACACGCAAAATCTCACAGCACAGTAACTCACCCTGTAGCCCAAGTCAGCTTTCTTACCAAGATTTGCAGCAGTCAGTTCTGCTCACATGCCAGTCTCACCACAGAAGTTATTTCACTTTATAAAGGACCAGTGGAAAGTCTGGGTTGAGTTGCCAAACAAGACAACATTTGTTTGCTAATTGCCTCCCTGAAAACATTACAGTCATCAGTTAGAAAAAGAATGGTACATCTTCTTATTACTTACCAGCAGTCATTATTTTTAGCACATAAGATGATCTACTGACTTAACAGTGTTTATATTTGTGAGCCAAAATCTCTGCAGAGATGGAAGCAGAAACAAAATATGTGAACAGCTGCTGCCAGGAGGTTATAATGAGACTGTGCTCTGACTTGGTTCCTCACACAGCACACAACACTCCATGGCTACTGTACAAAGTTATCACCCTTCAGGGACAATACATTCACACTTCAATTAGGAAACCTGCATTTATGAAGAGTATATTCATAAATCGGCAATCTTGCAACTATTTTCTAAAAAGTATGGTGCTCAAGAGCATGAGTAGCCTTTTGACTTCAAAGAAATTCATGTGACAAAGCACTCCAAGCCAAATGTTTACTGTTACAGATAAATATTTGAAAACTACCTTTATAAGCACTAAGTCCCAATGGCTTTTGAGAATGTGAATGATTAGCACTTTTATAGTCCAAGACTTTTTTTTATCTTATACTTCCATACTCCAGCCTTTCAATGCACAGAATACACACTTTATCAAGTTAATCAATTTAGAAACCAGGAGAATGTAGTTTCTCTGAATGAAAGATTTTCTAAAACTATTTTCTTAAATTGATGCCACTTTCACCTGTAGACATTGTCCTAAGATTTGTTACCAACAGTCTTTGTGAGACTATCAGGTGACTTTAGTTTCACAAAGGCGAACATCAAAACAGAAGGGTTCTGTACTGTGTTACATTTGCCTTCAGAGTGTATTGGCTTTGACACAGGGCTGCCACTTCTCCAGGTCAGCACGTGCAGCCTCTTGCAGAGCCTATGTGTGCTGTGTACTATTGGCCAACCACATGGCTGGCTCAGCTGGTGGGCCCAGCACAAGCACCGCGTGTGGGGATGGATGCACACTGGCAGATCCAGCTCCCACACACCATTCAGCACCTTCAGCTGAACAATTTGCATCAGTGTTGCCTATGAGCTTCCATCCTAAAGAATGCTGCCTGAGTAGACACCTTCACAAAGACAGCTATCCTCTAATTATACAAAGTAGAGCCATATCTGAGATCACCTTTCATTTTGCTTTTTTCCCTAACAGCCTTGCTGCACCTGCTTCTTCAGAAAACAGTTATTGTAGCCAGGCATCTGGCTGACAAAGCCGTGGCCCAGAATATATTATTCTTTCCAAGACATGGACACAGGTGTTACCAACAGCTAAAATAGCATAGTTGATGCCTGGTCCTCTAAAACAGATTTGCCCATCAATAAGATTGAACTAACCATACAATCTTACTTCCATTAAATTTCCAATTCCTTTCCATTTGAATTTTAGGTATGAACTAATGGATTAGTCCTGCCACTTCCTGCATTATTCTCTAAGCTGTCTTTCTGAAATGCAGGGAAGGCCAACAGCAGAGACAGATGAAGAGAAAAAGTAGTCTGACAGCGTGACAGACACCTAGTACCAGCATGACTGATGGGAAGACTAGGTTGAGTCACTGAGCTATTAAGGTTGGAAGAGACCTTCCTATGTGGATCATCTTATCCACAGTGCTGCCTTAAGCAGACACAATTATATCATGGTGCTTAGGGTTGTGTCCAGTCAAGATACAACTATCAAGGAATGAGATTCCACAGCCTCCCCAGGCAGCCTGTTACAATGTTTTAAGTACTCTTGTGATTATTTTTCCCCTAATGTATTACTTCTTTTTTAGAACTTGTGCCTGTTGCCTCCTGTCCTATCTTGGTGCACCTGTCAAAAGAGCTTCATTTCACTGTGCATCTTCCAATTAGAGAGTGCTAGACAGCAACAACACCTCTTAGCATTTTCTTTGTAAGACCGAATACTGTTCTGTCCCTTGCATCAACTGTGGGCTCTACAGGACCAAGACTCATGATGATACCTGACTGGATTCACCTGCGTGTCTAGAAGGCAGCTCTGGCAACACTCTTGCAGATTACCATATCTTTTCCCCATAGTGCAGACCTGGGCAAGGTGCAATTGTGAAGCACATCCATGGACTACCAGCCAGCTATGTCCTTCCTATGCTTTGACTCCTATAGAAGAGTGGCAGTGGTGACAATCAGCCAACGCAAAAGACATCAGGATGATGACAGAAGAATAAGGGGTGAAAAAGCACAAAGCTGGTGTTTACAGTATTAAAAGTCACAAAGCCTCTTAATCTTTTCCTTTCAAGGGAAGGTATTCCAAAGCAACTCAAAAGGCAGCTTTGCAGCTTTCAGGCTCTTAGTCTTCACGGGACAATCTGTAACAAATCTGAATGATCAAGCTCCTGCTTTGAAAATTCTCCTATAAACTGAACATGACTATGAAAGATGTCCAACAACCATTATTCTTTCTGAATACTCCCTACAGATGTACACACATCAGGTCATCGTTCGTCTGTGCATATTCTTGCACCTGCCACATTCCGTTACAAAACTGAATTTTTAAACAACCAATTAACTTCAAGTGTTGAGTATCATGTTGCCAGTCAGTTAATGCCCAATTCAATGCTGGCATTGCTTGCTTTGTCCAATGGATAATTAAAATTTCACCTTTGAACTGAAAGGTGAGAAGGGCAGCATAAATATATATATACACAAATAGGACATGAGAATTACACAGTAGCCATTAGTCTGAATCAACCATAGTTACAGTATCCCAAACTGATATTCAATGTTTATTTTTACATTAAAAATCATTATGTGAAACAATAAGCTAATGTGGCTTTTGCATTAACTTGGGGAGAGGCAGGAGCTCATCATATATTTGAGGCATAGCACTAATGTAGTAGTTTTCTGAAATAAAAATTCAAAAGTCCAAGGAAAAAAATTAAAATTCAAAGTGTATTAAGGAAAAGTTGTGAAGTTGAAATGAAAGTGCATTAATTAGTCCACCTCAGCTGTTCAAAATATAACATTAATACCACAGTTGTTCTAAAATTAAAAATTTACAACACAAATGAGTAAACTCACATATACTCTCATCACTAAGACTTTTTTCAGAATTATGATTCAATTTCATAATTCTTACCCAATTTCCAAAATGTGAAAAGTTTTAACATGATTATACACTTGCAGCATTTCATCCATCACTTTTCTTGCACACAGGAGAAACACTAAAATTCTTAAGAGTCTTTCAAGAAGTTGCAGCTCAAAGCAAGAGGAATAGAAATGTACTGTCAATAAGATGTAACTCCTGTGCTCCCTGACACCATCTCCAAAAAATTAGAAAAATCAAAAAATTAGTTTAATTTGAAGTCAAGTAACAAATACTGCCCTTGATTAAGACAGTAAAATTTCAAGGCTAAATCAGAAATGAGGTATTTATTATGCACACATGAAAATTTACCTTCTTCATGTATTAATAGCCATAAATTTGATCCTCAAGAAAGGGGATCATGCCCTGGGGCTTATTCTGAGTAGGGTTTCCACAGAAACCTTACCTTACTGAGTAAGAGGTTGTGTTAGTTATACTTTAAAGAAAACAAAACCAGCCCAACACAAACTATACAAAACCCCACAATCCTCCCCCATGACAAAGCACATGATTTTTTTTCCCCACATAAATAAGCCTGAAATTTTCTGTATTAATGTATGCCATCATTTTGGATAATATTTGTTTCCTAAATGGGCTGGATATATGGGTTATCATTAAAAACCTAAAAATTTTCTGGCCACACATAAACATTTTGTCCGTCACACTAACAGCACAGGTTCTAGTGCAACAGGATTCTCATACCAGTGTGCTTCTGGGTGTAGACAATAAATGTCTTTAAATGTCTTTAAATATAGACATCCAAAAAAAAATTATACAACCTACACAAGGCATATCTACGGTATATTTTAGTAGTCTATTTAATTCTGTCTTATGCCCATGAAGAACTCAGTTTAAGATAAAAAAATAAAAGCTGTTTCTCCTTTCTCGCAAATACTCCTTCATAGTTTTCTAACACCAATAAATGAGATTTGCACTGATGAACTCTTATCTCCAACTTCTTTCTGTCAAATGAACACACATCATGACTTGTGCTGAGCAGGTGTCATTGCAGTGCTGCAGTTACACCAGATATTTGAGCTGGAAGTACTCACCAAGAAAGTCATACAATGTGGTCTCCTTTCCCACTTCCAATAAAGCAGGTTAGACCACTTGGTTTTAAAATTTGAAGAATATGGTTCAGAAAACACATTTCAGTTCAACTGATTTGCCTTTGAGTTAAAAAAAAAAAAAAAATTAAAAATCCTGCTAGTCTTGAAGAGCAAATCAGTTGGATAACCCTATAAAACTTCAGGACCTTTAAAGGAGATCTCACTTTAAGAAACAGAAGTATACAGAGTACTCTCAATGGTGCTCCCAGGTTTGAACTGTAATGGTTTTATTTTGTTGTAGATTCGTTTGGTTTTTTAATGGCAAGCCCACAAACGTATTTCCTTGCCTATAATTTTGTAAGAGCTGTTTTTTATCAGAATTTGTTAGTAAAGTGAATGTAAATGAAATGTCCTTTCTTCCCAGTTAGAAGACTTTCATATTTAATTTTTCTCTAAAGAAATTTTACTAACACAGGAGCTCGGGGATAAAAAAATTAATTTTATGGTTATAAAAGAAAACAGGGGAATTGAAAAACCCCTTTGGAGTTCAGTCACAAAAAGGAAAGATTCAATTACTTTGAAAATCAAGACAGAAATATTAGAAATTATGAGCCAGACTGGGGGTCATCATCAACTGTAATCCCAAATGGCATTTATTCCACAGCTTGTGTTATTATCCATTTAGAAACATAATGAACAGCAAGCCACTGAAAACATGAGGAGATAACTGCACTTAAAGAAAGGAAGCTCTCATAATTATTCATTAATTGAATAAAAGTAAATGTTAACCACAGTAATATTTTCATTGTCTGTCTAGTGTTCAGTGCCAAAACCAAACTTGCCAGAAAATTATAGTTTCTATGTCTATTTATGTAATATCCCTAATGGCAATATATTATTATAGAGCAAGTATGCAAATAACGGTACTTAAAATACATTTTAATTCAATAAAGGTTAATAAATATACAGTAAAATATTGTGATGATAGTTAAAGTTAACTATACTTTGACAGAATGAATCTGACACCATTTTACCCCACTATTAGTCTATCAATTTTAGTCATTTACTTCCCCGATACACTATACAAATATGAGACACATGAAGTTGTTTCTTGTGTGCACACTGTGCACGCTCCTCCAGAATGTGTATCTGCTATTAGAATTAAAAACAAAACTGAATTATTAACAGGCAGCCACTTCTTTCACATATTTATTTGAATTACTGCTATCATACAAGCTAATGAAAGTGTGACAAAATGAATTAGAAACATTTTGAAATCTATCTTGTACAACGGACTGATTCATTTGAAGTGATTTGTAGTTGGACATTCAGCCTATGTTGAAATCTAAACCTATTTATCTTTTGGGGAGATTTCAGAGCTCAAGATGATCATCCAGCATTGCCTTGAATAAGACTCATATAGAAATTATTAATAGCAAAGTACCGCTTTGTTAAAGCAATACTTTCTGTAACTGAATTCTCTGTTTATTGTTGAAATATATTCAGCATATATTAAAAAAAAAATCTCAATCTCTTTAGGTTGCATTGGGGTTTTTTTACTGAAAGTCTTCACTGTCTTAAATGACCTACCACTTCTTTTCATGACCTGACTTGTTATACCCAAACCAATAGTAATTCTTTGTTACTTTTTCAGATGCTTATGTATGTCTGTGTGTGCAAAGTATGAAACTTAGCCTCAGTCACCTGAGGCTGTAATTATGTCTGACTGCCATAATACTGCAAGGCCACAGACATATTAGTTAGCATGCAATATATGTTAATACATTAAGATAATAGACTTTCAACTCTGTGTGCATTTATGACTGATTTGATGTTATATCCTGACTGAAAATTGAAAACGTATTGAATAAGAACAATGTTTGTATTTCATTTCTGTATCTATTGTTCAATGCTTGTAATCACCATATCTTGAACTTCACTGACCAATAAAATTGAACTCTCCTTTATGTATGAAGCAGTTTTCCATTTCAAATACATAGAGAAAGAGGAACAAAAACTCAAAGAACATCACAGTACTGTCAATTAATGCATTGTATTACAGGAATCATTTAAGAGATTACCTTAGGCTATTTAATTAATCCATTAATAAGTAGTGATTTATCTGTTATAAATTGATTTCTCACCTCCACACTTAACTGATCTCACCATTGATCTGTCATTCTGCCCTCAAACGATTTCAAATTAAGTTCCTCACTTAGGACTCCTAGTACAGCATTTCAAGACCCCTAACCTAACAAAAGTTAACCTAGGACTCACTAGACCTAAGTCTCTGAATGAAGGAATACAAATAACTAGGAAAATACTATACAAAGCAAATATTAGATCTGTATCATAGCATATAAGCTCTCTTCCTTTGATGACCATTTAAAATTGTTTAACAAAATAGCAGACTTTTTCAGCTATGGATAGTCTTTAGATTCTCTGTGCTGCTTTACCTGAGGTGCTATAACTCCTTGCTCTACTTATAAGAACTCAGTAGTAAGAGCATGTTGGGTTGCAAATAGTGCCTTGTGCTCTGCAGGAGTCAGTGAGAGAGGAAAACAATCCGCCTTCATTGAATACCATGACTTTGGTTTTTTTTAAGTTTAATATGAACTATCAGGACAACCAAACAGGATTTCAGATGTTATGTGATGGACTATACCCTGAGTTGCTGGGCACTCTCAAAAGCCATGTATTCAAAAGCATCTAACGACATTGCTCATTTTGTATGGCTTAGCCTGACTGGGTTTTAGAATAGATTAATTTTCAGATAAAATGTATCTTCCTGCAATAGCTAAAGGAGTAAGAAATCTTCTTAAGTTTTGCTAGTTGATTTTAATTTAAACTGGAAAAACAACCGAAAACCATTGCAGTGATGCATTGTTGTTTCCACAAACTAATAAAATAAATGTTCCCAATACTAATTGCTATCAGACACTCGTAAGACATAACTTCTCCCTTCATTCAATGGGCTAAGTAGGATTATTTAATAGATTTAATTTTATTATTTTACTAAGCTTCATCTGTTGCTATCATTTCCCATATTTAATTTACAAAATAGCTGTTACCTTTGTGTTCACAATTATATAAATAGTCTGAAACTACTTTTATTATCTTCATTGTTAGGTTGTAAGCCAATCATTCACACTCTTCAATATTACATACTCCTGCTTCACAGAAAATAATTAAGCATATTTATGCCCAAGTTGCAGAAAATGGATTTTAACTTGCTGGATTCACTGCTGATCATAAATAAAGCTAATGAAAACCCAAATGTTACACACTAACCTTGATTGATACATATAATACAGCCTAATTTCCCAAGGTTTCAGCATGGAGCTCAAAAGCACGAACTATGGGATGCTACATCCCTCTTCTTAATCATTTATACTCAACTTTCATTTTCATGACAGTAACCTGTTCAGTTGGTAAACACTATTAGTTCCTGACTTCAATGTTCTCATTTGAAGTTCCCACATTTCTCCTACAAATTTCTCCAGAATTTAATTGTCTTCCTTTTTTTTTCTCCTTCACACCATCCTTTCCTTATCTACCCTGCTGCCACATCTTCCAAAATGATGTGCAGCTGCAGCCTGTCCTGAAATAAGAAAACTTTCTTGGAAAGGGGCAAAGGGGCAGGACTGAATACATAACTACAGTGGATTAAGACCTAAAAATGGGCACTAGGATGGGACATAGGGAAGAATGCCCACGAATGTTCACTGACTTCTGAAGACACTATCCGCCTTAAGTAGATGTGGGATACTGGATAATTTGGCTGGTGTTACACTCACAAAATATGTTCTCCTCTCACACCAAAACTCCAGACTATGGAAATAAAACCCTTTCTGAAATTCTGTATATAAGAGGACACGCCTATAAATTGGTCTGAAAGGATTTAAAGTAGTTTTTATTAATTTAGTAAATAAGCTTTATTAATTTATCAAGGAAAATGTCTACTGTGACAGAAGAACAGTGTGGCTTTGCATCAATGCCATCATTTACTGCATTTTTATAATAAGAATTATTTCCACTTGTAAATTTAAAGGCAAAATGAGCAACAGACTACTTTCGCAGTTTATTGCAACACGCTGGAACTGTTAAAAAAAAAGAAAAAAAACACAAATGGAAATGGCCTTAAAAAAATATTACATTTAAGAGGACAACTACAATAATGTTCAAACATCAGTTTGCCAGAAACTGCAGTGGCAGAATGAAACTTAGTCAGCCCTATCTTCCTAGTGCACATTTTAGCCATGCTTAACAATCTGCCTTGAACTGCAAGGAATTAAACAATCTACAAAGATCAGCAGCAGAATGTTCTGTCTTCTAAGTCACTACATCAGCAAATAATGTTTCAATGGAAAGATTTCTCAAAGCTCTTCCAAAAGCTTTATCAATTCCCACAAGTAGCCCATAAGAGTTGTCTTCAACTGCCCATAGTAAAACCAATGACCTGAATTGCCAAGTCACCTTTATCAGAGTAACATTGAAATTAAAAAAAAATTCATAGACAGTGATATTAATGATCTATAGACCAAGACAATTATTCAGAATAAACGTTTTATGGGAAGTCCTCATATAAAAACATTTTCAACAATTTATTTTATTTTTAACATGTTCTGATTCATTTTTGAATTCCTTTTTCCCCATGCAATTAAACCACTTCCAAGTATAATAATGTGAGCATTTAAGAATTTATGTTAACAAAAAATCAGGAATTAAAATCATCCATCAGTGCAGAGAATACACTCCAGAAGGATACATTGGTATATACAATAACCACAAAAGTAAATTTGCATCTTGCAAATATAGTTCTAACTGTTCAGGATAGTTCAGAACTCTTAAAATCTCTTCCCCCCCCCCTTTATTTATATTCTCAAAATCTATGCAACATTATTTTTTGTACATTATATTGAGACAGTCAGAAATCATATCCCAGTATTAAATTATGTGGTACACATTCTTGTTCTTAATAAGCTACAAAAAAATAGGCAACTGTGCTATGAATTGAAGTACTTGATATCTGAAACCATCTGAATGACTCAATTCAATGCCTGTTAGATGAAGCATCCACACTATTAAAGCAACTACATAGGTGGGTCAAATGCTACACTCAGTGCTGGGGGTTTCTGAAGAGAGCGCTACAGGTGCAATTCAGGTGTGAAAAGGAGGTGAAATTAGCACTGGCTGAGACAACTGCTGGAGAAAAGAAGTAAATACCCACAGAAGTACAAAGAGAATCATAGAATCACAAGACAAAAGATTAGAGAAAGGGGATCCATGGAGAACAGCATTACAGGGTCATCAAATAGGGCAGAAATTAGTAAGGAGAAATAGAAAATGTGTGTAAGAGTAAGACTGAAAAGTCACCTTGCAACTGAAAATATTGCAATGGGGAAAGGGGAAAAAGATACTACAAAATGTTCAAGAACTAGGGGGCTCAGGGAGAAAGGAGAAAGTAAGAAAGCAAGCATCAATGCAAAACCAAAAGAAAGCAAAAATAAGAGACAAGAAAAGTAAAAAAAACTGCTTAAGAAAGGTCAGAGGGCATACACTGGCACAAAAAGTAAAGAAAGAAACATTCTATCTACTGATATCTAAGGTCGTTAAGAGCTTCAGTTACAGAGCTGTAAACATTTCTCTGCTTACTGTGAATACAGGTGGATGGCAATCCCAGAAGTTCTTGTCTGCTGCAACAGAAATGTTTCTGTCCTACAGCACAATCAATAAAAATCAATTGCCTGATAATTGCTTTGCATCAAATTAAATTATGGAGGTCTACATAGCTCAGAGGGTTGGAAATGAGATGTGGAGCCTTTCACCTCTGGGTCACTGCTACAAACACAATGCAAGTCAATAATGACTATGAGTTGTTACATTTGTGTTAGTAAAAAACCTGATTTTAAGCTCTACTAAACCACACCTTTGCTGCTTTATAACCTCAGAACTTTGTTCTGCCAATCCCTGAACAAAGCTGGATGAAGCTCCCAATACCTCTCATGTGACCTTTGTGCTGCCAGTGATTATAATCAACATAATTCCTTATCCTTTCAATAGATTACAATCCAAACCCAAAGAGTCTGGTTACTTTTGAAACCAGTTTGAAAAATTGAAGACGATTACAAGTTAGATTTAAAGTATTTATCAAGACCCCAAAATCATGTATAGTATTTCTTCTTTTAGTCAGGATCATAAATACTCAAAAAATACATTTTTTGAGCATTTTCTTTGATTCTCACAAAAAAGCACCCAAAATCAAAAAATAAACTAAACAAAAAAAACCGCCCTCCAACTCAACAAAACCTCCCTGCCACCCTTCCATGCAAAAAAAAAAAAAAAAAAAAAAAAATCAAAACAACCCAACCAGACACTCCAAAATATTCCTAAGTTTTGCATTCCTGTTGAGGCATTAAATCAAAAGGAAGACAATACAAGTTTCTGAAAACATTAGCTGATGTTACATAGAAGATAGCTGGTTTTATTGTGAAAGTAAAGTCTGGACAGTACCTGTGATACTGCTGACAGCTAAACCTACAAACGCAGGCAACCTTGCAGCCACTTATCCGGTATTGGCACTCTGAGTTTAACTAAAATGCATCCTGTTTTCCAATATCTACGTTTTATTTTCAATTATATACAGAAAATTGTTGTTATTTACTTATGCACTTTAGACTCCAGATTCAACTTCACTCCTAATTTAAGCTTCAGCAGCCAAATCCTTTCAGTCTGTTCTTATCAACTCTGTGATATTCATGACTCTCTCTAGCATAATTAGCAGATTGATGTGGACAGGACATGCAGATGGATTTGCTGCAGGAATTAGAAGACTCGAATTTGCATGTTCTGAAGTTCCAAGGAGAACATGAATTCTTTCTCCCTGCAATCTTACTTTTACAATCTATTGTTCTAAAAATTGGACAGCAATTAAATACAAGTACCATGCTAATTGGAGGGTGGGGGAGGGGAGGAGGTTCTATTTGCCAAAATTATAGTAGAAAAAAATTGTTTCTATTTCCCTTTTTCTTCCTATATCCTGGCAGCAAAGAATGTACACCACCTCCTCTGGACAGTCAGGCACTTCCTTAAACAATAAACCAATGAAACACACCAATGTTTGCATTATCCTTCAGTTAGTATTTACCCAAGTGTACCAAATATGTTTTCCAGAAAGCAAAACAGCATGCTTAGTATTTTCAGTGGGGCAGACAGGTTATAAATAAAGGACCTCATTATAAAAAACAGTCTGTCTGTAGCATCATGCTACAAACACTCTGATTTATCTACCATATATATATATATTTATGGCACTGCTGCTCTCCACACAGTGCAGCAGGAGATTGTCTTTATGTTAGGACATGAGCAACTGGCCTAATTAAAAAAAAAAGAAAAAAAAAAATTGTCAACTTTTTCTCAAAAACATCATCAGTGTTTCAGTGCAGTTTATGTAGCACACTTGTAAACCCCTTAAAACAAGAGTGTAGAAAACCATGGGGGTAAGAAGCAGCAATACCATAAGTAGGTACCGTCCATCACAAATCACACCATCAGAAACATCACCCTTTGTTCCACAAGGTACAATCCTCACAGCTCAGCTCAAAAATGACTGAGCAAAACTGTGCTAGTAGCACACTGATACTTATTTTACTTCAGTCAGAGGAAACAAAAGAGTGCTCCTTTTATACAATGGCGTAGTCATCAGAGCACTCATCTGACTGCTGATTTCCAGGCCATGGTCACCCTGAAGCCACAGCTTCTTTCTAGGAAAAAGCTCTAAGCTGTAGAGAGGACCAGGAAGAGAATTCTTCCACTCTCACCACAGCTATTGAGTCTCTGTGCACAGAGGGATCACAGCCTACAACTTACACCTTGGCACTTAAAAGAAGCCGTATCTAACGCCTCATGAATCTGGTATCATTACAAAACATCCCAGCTTCAGCTGCAGGGATGGCCAGTTTCTCTGTCCTAGCTTGGAATACATTTATGGAGGCAGAGAACAGTACTTGCAAACAGCTTATCTATGGCTCTCAGTTTGTGCTCTCTCACCACACACAGCCTGCGTGAAAGGTTGCTGTCACACAATGTGTTTTGAATTTAAACTGATGCTAAGCGAATCAGCTGTGTTCAGGCCCCGACCACGAAGTTTAGCTATTCCAGAAACTTAGGAAGAGGTAAGATACGTTTTTGAAGGTATCTTATTTATGATCTACCTACTCCACGCAGAATTTCCCATGGATAGTAAGGGACTGTACATCCTGAAAAATACAATTACAGGTGAGTATTTTCCATTCTTAAGACTTTGTCATTGCCACAAAAAACAATGTCATCAGTCTATAATGCAGATTCATCACAGATAATCTTCAAATTAGTGGAGGAAATAAAAACTACATTGTGAATCTTGATCTGGAAACTTGAATGAAAGACATTGCAACTTATACTTCTATAAAAAATATTGGTCTAATTCCTCAATATACTTGAAAGCTTAATCGTTTACACTTGTTTACTACATAGCTTTTCCTCTAGCAGAGTAACTACTGAAATAATTTTTCAGCAAGCTTTGAAACAATTTGTCATGATTTTTTAAACATACTTTTTATTGGCATAAACCAGTTTGATTTCAGCTTGATTTATAATGCACGTTTCGTTGTGTGTTACTTTTCTAGAGCAGCTCTTAAAAAGCTGATTCCATTCACAGGTACATTGCAAAGAACAAAAAACTTATACATAAAGAGTAATGTGCCACCATAATTTGAAAATATTCACCTCATTCTCATTCACCTGCCTCCACTAAAAGATTTATAACACGTCTAAACCAGGAATTGATGAATTCATCAGCGTCTGGGACATTTTGATCATAATCAATAATATAATTTTACCCTTTAAATGAGTTTTCAATTAAAATACTTTTTTTGAAAGTAATTTTATTTTTGTCATAAAAATAGTTTCCGTGCAGGCTAACAGCATTAACTCATTTCATACCAGGTCCTGTGCTGTAAAGGACAATAACCTGTACAGCCAAACAATGATAATAACATACTTAATGGAAGATACGTAAAATCCGTTGTGCTGGTTCATAGGTTAAATATTATAAACTAAAACATTTCTTAGATAAATAAGTACAAGCATAAGATCAAGCACCGTTACACAAGTTTAGAAGTTCATTATCCAGCAATGAAGAATCTAAGGACAGCAAGAGAATATCATCTTTAGGAACACAGGCTGAGCTTGCTCCCACAAATTCCACTTTTGAACTTTCTCTCAGCTCTCAAAAAACCCAGGACACGACCGTCCAGTAGCTTCCATGGAAAGTTAGCTGTAAAAAATGTCTTGGATAAAAAGTCTGCCAGGAGCAGCAGAAATGGAGCAGACAGACCATCACCAGTCTTTCATCAGATGATATTAAACAACACCATCAGAACTAAGTTTTATCTCTCTGGAAGCTGGTGCTTACTGCTACAGAGTTGCTGTAGGGAGCTAAAGTAGGGAATGTTTTAAAGGAAAAATTATTTTTAATGCTGTACAGCAAGAGGTTTTAGATATAAGGAACAGAAACAAAATTTAATAGCCTGGAATAAGACGAATGAGCAAATATATATGAAGTCATGCTAAACCAGAGGGGTTTGTGGTCCACTGAACAAATACCCCTGCTGTAGAAAGTGAATTAAATCAAGTGGTGTGATCTGATTATGTTCAAGGATTATTTGTCATGGGCAAACTATTGGTTCAGGTAGGAACAGACTGTTACCGTTCAACTAAGTGACAGTTATTGATCTTTGCTGGCACAGCCTCATTGTTACATTGCTTCACTGTTATGGAGAGGCTGCTGGCTTAATGTCTGTCAGTCTGGGAAATACAAGTAGCCCTTCCTTAGGAAAGATAAAGGGAGGTAGTTTCAGGGTCTTTCATCTTTTCCAGAGCTCTACTGCTCAGAAGCTGGAAAGTGTGTTCTCTTTGTCTGTGGCAATTAACTAAATCTTAACTTCACACAATTTTTATGGAAGGATAATATGTATACGTAGAAATAGGGAGACAATTTCTGGCATTACTGTTAGCAACGGAAATACAGCTTCACCCAGAACCATCATGCTGTACCAGGACAGAGCCCTCAGAGCAAGGAAAGAAGAGGGCGCTGATGGGAGATTATGGGGAACTCTTTGAAACCCTTTGAGTTTTGGTGTCACTTCTGAGAACTTTCTTAACTGAATGGAAAAACAATTGCAGAGAATTTGAAAAGGAAAAAAAAAAAAGGCGTCTGTAGCTTTGAGAACAGACAAAAGGCTTGTGTTCTTGTTCAGGGAACTGCTTTACATAAATCTTCAGAAGTCTCTGAGAGGCAGTATCCTGGACAGAAATCAGATAGCTATTTCTCAGGCTCAAGTATCCAGCTTGTTTTGAGGCAAACCTCAAGACAAATACACCAAGAGCTATAAATCAGAGAACTATACCCAATGCAAGCAAAAATGAGGCTACAGAAGCTGAGGAACAAGTATATGATTCCACTGCTCCTTCCACTGCTTTTGTCAAAAAAATTCACAGTTTTCCACAAAATTTGAAAACTGAAAGTTACTATTGGCAGAAGTCTAGGTAATTTCACTCCATTCAGCTTGGGGGTAGGAGGAAGCTGCAGCTTCCCTCACACTATTTCACCTTGGAATCAGTTAGCTTTTGTTTGTTTATATTTGGAAGCTGGTCCTGAAAACCTTCTTCATGCAGGAAATTCTTCTTCCCATGGTAACAGTCAAATAGGTATTAATGCAGTCATAAATCATCATTGCAGAACAGTAAACACACAAAAGTTGATCTCTTAAAATAAAGGCAAATCTTGTTTTACATCCTCCTTAGTGGAGCAGGTTAATTCCTGGGATGCACCTTCCTGAATACCTTCCATCATTACACATCCACCTAGGCTCTTTGGTGCTGTACATTTAAGTCCCAGCTGGGAGACACAAACGCACAATGACATTGGAGTGAGTTTGTGAGGCTCAGTGAATGTGGCAGGAGATTCAGGCTCCTCGGAGAGGAGTGACAGCAGATGCCCTCCAGGGGAGCTACAAACCGCGCGTCATCCCAGACTGCCACCCCGGGAACACGCTCTGGACTCTAGGAAAAGAGCTGACAGGCAGCAGCCATAGTTTCAGCTGTTTTCTTCAGATCTCTCCCAGCAGGTGTCACTACGACGTAGCATTGCTATAAAATCATAAAGTAATAAACATAAAAATAGCAGCTTTCTTTTTCCCCCAAACGACGAAGTACCTCTGTAGACTAATCATGTAAAACCTGCATAGTCCACACAAATGAGCTTTGTGGGGAGAGGGTGGGGAAAACTGTTACCTATGTATAATTTCAACTTCCAACAGCTGATTTTCTTCTTCCAAATTGTTATACCGCTGAAAGAGAAGTCTTTAATGAAGTGGTTAATTTAATGCAATGCTCAGCATTCTCTTCTTAACAGTAATGAATACAGATGGCTGTATTCCAAACTCCATTCATCTATTTCAAATTGTTATAAAATGGCCGTTGAATTCTATTCTTTGGAGAGATAAAATATATTTGTAATAAACAACAAAATTTGCTAGCAGCTGGTTCTGAAAATTAAGAAAAAAACAAACCAACACAACAGGGGAAAAAAATTATTTCCAAAGCAGTCTCCATGCAGACTCTGACTGTCCCACCACCCAGTGATTCTGCAGGCATTCAGACACCTCACTTTAATGTCTCGAAAATCAATAGCAATTTATTCTCTCTTTGGACCCCAAGCAACAAAAGTAAATAATACTGTCACCTGCGGTCTGCCTTCAGAACATGTTCACAAAACAGTCTCGCTACTATACCACAACCCTCCAGAGCTCTTTATCTACGCTGGCTTTGCAGATTGTATTGGCTTTCACAAGAGAGAAACACACAAGACAGCAACAAAAATGGGTCGAATTCCTGTATTCTGACCAGCTAGGCTGCTGAGCTGGAATTTAAAAAATGGTTTGGCACCTGTCTTACTTCAGTTTCATGTACATTAATTATATTACAAGGAAAAAAAGAAAATAAAAAAGGAAAAACATCCAAAACAAAACCAACAATATTGGAATTTTGTTCTCCCATGCAATAAAAGGGAAATCCTAGAGGAAAAAGTTGAAAGACAGGTTGGAACGTCAAACGTTTCCATCATTTAAAGGTAGTTCCTAAATTAACTTCTTAAAAATTGGTGGCTTTCAAATTCACATTCCTTACAATGCTACTGAACATATGTCAGACTTTTCAAAGTAATCCAGAATACTGACAGATTGTTTTGGAAACAATCATAATTTGTAAGCAATATTAAGGAATCAATTCCCATATCATTATATGACAATCACTTTCTTTGAACTGCATACAGCATGATGCATATCATTATCACAGGGACTTTACAAAGTTTCAGACACATTAAATTGTTAGATATGAGGATATGCTCACTTAACAACTAGTGAGCCTGTGTACGTATGTACGTATGTATGATGGACTCTTTCCAAGGAATAGTATTTAAATATGCTTGGATCTTTGCATGTTAAATTGTCTTCACTTGTGGATTGTGTGTTAAGCCTATAGGGCACCACCAATTCTGTTTCTTCTTAGAAATACTGATTGTGTGGTTCATATATAATAAGTTCAGGATGCCTCACCAGCTCCTTTAAGGATCATATCCTGATTTAAAGCAGTCTACCATTTCTTTCAAGGCTTTTTATATCAATGAGCACAAAGACAGCACACAGGCTGAATGCAAAGCAGGAAGTGAGAGAAAAAAGTCCTTCTATTCCAGTTTTCAACATGGACAGTATTTCTATGAAGTAATTTCCCACTCTAAAATGATAAAATGCTGAAACTTAAAAGCACAATAAAAATATGTATATTTAATAGTTCTCATAATAACTCTCATTACAAGCCAGGTCAGATCTGTCATTTCTTTCAATACAGAATAACTAGTGAAGAAAATGGGAAATTCCAAAATATTTTAGGTTAGTATCTCAGGAGAAAGAAAAATCTGTGTGGATTTTACATGACCACAGGAGAAGAGATGAGGAGATACTAAGACTGTTTATTTACACAAGATACAAACACTTGTCTAATCAAAGGGCTTTCTGAGCCAAAAAGAGTTTCTTGTAACATTGGCTCAAAGCTTTAAACTCAAAGTTAGTTTGTGCATGTTAACTTAAACTTTTTTTCATTAAGTAAACAAAACATCTAATTTCATTTAGCAATGTCAGTGGCTGATGTATTAGGATGACTGAGCATTCAGATTAGTTGATTTGGCCTGCAACTCAGGTTGAAGTTTCACAATATAGCTAATTTGTTAAAATGGGTAGGCAAAACAAAAAAGCCACCTAAATAATCTCTTCAAGCATCTTTTACATGCCAGTACTCTCACTTGTCTCAGTGCTGAGCTGATTCAGAAGGTGTTCATGTTTTCCCTTTTGTTCTAGTTGTAGTGTGTTTTAGCTCTTGAACTGGGCAACATGTTCCACTGCCTCACCCCTTGCATAGCAAAGCATTTCTCGCCAAGACCTGATCTAATTCTGCCCTTTTTCAGTTTAAAGCCATGACCCCTTTTCCTGTCACTACACATCCTTGTAAAAAGCGACCGTCCAGCTCTCTTGTAGGCCCCCTTTAGGTACTGGAAGGTGCTATAAAGTCTCCCTGGAGCCTTCTCTTTCCCACTCTGAACAATCCCAACTCTCTCAGCCTGGGAGAGGTGCTCTGCCCCTTGCTCATCTTCACGACTCTCTTCTGGACTTGCTGCAGCAGGTTCACAACCTTCCCATGTCTGAAGCATCAGAAACTGGATGCAGTACTCCAGGAGGGATCTCATAATAAGGGTGGAGCAGATGGGGAGAATCACCTCCCTTGACTGGTTGGTCACGCTGCTTCTGAGGCTAGCCAGGAGTTGCTTCTTTAAACACAACAGAACCATTCTTGAAAGTATTGAAGCTAATATCACTAGTCAGAGCTTTTCTGGAAGATGCTTCAAAGCCACAGAAGAATTTCTGGAATGGTTTAAGCCTGTCTCAGAAATTTCTACTTTGTGTTCCCAATACTAGGTGTAGTAAGCACTGGATTTACTGACACCTGCACAGACTTGCAATTGTAAAATGAGTAAATAGTAAATTAACTTAAATGCTCTTCTTGGGGGATAAAAAGGGAACAGCAGAGAAGCACTCCTGATTTTTATTGTTGCTTTGTTGATTCATATGCTGTTTGGCTCTTCTAAAATTAAAGATAAAAATATCTTTTTATCTTGTAAGGTTTTGGTTTTTGTTTTGTTTTTATTATAAGGGGCTAGTAAAAGCCTTCATAGGACTGAATGAGTATCCAGCCATGCTAGCAGTCTGACTTCAGATACTGATGTGCTTATTAAATATTCATTTAAAAGTTCTACAGTTTTTAATTAAGTAATTGAATAATGATCTACTGTTCAGGCGGTCTTTGCTCTGCCCTAACTGTTGGTTCTTACAATAGGAGACTTTTCATTCATTGTGACTGTGGCTTACAGTAAAAGGAATTAAATCTCTGTAGCCTTTTTCTGTTTTCATTCAGTTTATGACTCAATATAAAATTCAGTTTATTTTGTTGCTTTTCTTCGATATTAGTGGCTATTGGGTTTTCTGCATTTTGCACCTGATTTCTAATATAATTAATACGTGAATCTTCTAATGTTTTACTTTCCAATGGTTTAATCTTCTAATGTGTATGTGTGTGTGTGTGTCCGTGTCAGTGTGTTTATACTTCTAATAATTAACTATCATCCTTTCTCCAAAATGCTTGGAAATAGAATAATTCAGGACCTTTGCTGACATAAGTGCTCTCTTTCACTTGTATTCGACAGGAATTTCTGTCATCATCATAAGGCCAGGTGAGCCCTAGCCTAGAATCTACAATCTTCTGTTTATAAGGAACTAGAGTGAACAAGAATATTTACTAAGATTGCAATGGATTAAGCCCTTCCCTTCTAAAGAAATCTCTACAAATTGCTTCAACTACTGAGAGCTACCCAAAATAACTAAGAATTAAGAAAGTGAATAATTTTAATCACTACTTTGCCAATACTGCCAATAAGGTTACTGCTAATGTGGCCATTTTTCTTTATGATGTAAATAAAAATTGTGAAGTAGATTACATCTCTTAGATAAATAGTTTTGACTGCTTATAAGTATAGACCAAATAAATATTTGCAATCTAAACACAAACATTTTAGAAGACACTACTTTGCACTTTCATTAAAAGTGAAATTGACTGGATAGGACAGCGTGCTTGCTTCCAGGCTTTCCTATCTCTTTTCTTAAAATCTTGGTACATGAATTTGCCTCCAAATATGATCTTATCAGAGCAGAGGTGCATGAGAGCAAGTCACATAATTGGGAAGCCTGAAAATAAAGGATAAAATTATCAAGAGAAGTCAGCTCACAAATTTGAGCACTCCAGGAGATTTTTAAAAATGCAACACATTCTAAAAGCTCTAGATTTTTATAATCCTGGAGTATGCTAACTAGCATAACTTGTAAGTTTGGGTTTGGGGCAACATTAGTTTGAAGGCTAATACTCCAAAACCAAGACTGACCAACTGAGGTCCCCTCAGCAAGGTGCAATGTGTACAGAAAAATCAAAATCCTCTGCTTGTACTTTTGACACTGTTGGTGTACATCCTTCTGAACAGCACTTCAGACTTCATTATACACTCCTAATAGTCTTGACTACTTTTCTCCTGAAGTTTGACACACAGCTCGGTAACAATTCCAGTAACAAAATAAGAGCTCACAGACAGAATTCTTACAGTAGGGGAATTTTATTTTTATTACTTTTTTTCTTTTTTCTTCCCCCAAGTTTAAAAAAGATATTGTACTATCAAACCCAACTGTTTATGCCTCTCTTTGCATGATGCTAAAATGATGCTTACAGGACAGATGTAGTTTTGTGGCTTATGGCTGAGCATAAGCAGACTGCATATTATAAGCAAGCTGTGTAGCACAGTTCATTATTTAGATTGCCTGTTGTTTCCTATTGAAAGACCTTGATTCAATTCCCTTTTTCTTTATTGGATTTTAAATATCCAGAAAGAAACATTCCAACAAAGAAATATTAAAACTAAGCCAGTTTCAAGGAGTGATGGAACGTATTAGGCAAACATTCCAATACCATGGTGCTTACAATCGAACACAAGATCATTTATCCAGATTTCAAATCAGATTTCAACAGGACACAAGAAATGAGGCACAGTCTGAGATACTGAATAAGGAGAAATTAGAGTGGCTCATTGAATGTAAACTGAATGAGACAAAAGCTCTGCACAAATTAAAGTTTATTCTGAAGTCTATTTTAGAATTATAGTAGAATAAACAAATATTAATATATCCATGTTTCTTGAAAAAGCTTTTTCATCTCTCACTTGCCAATCACACATACTTACCTATGCAAAAGCAGGTAACTGTTTAAACTTTCATCGAAAAGGTTAGTGTCTAACTCATTTATGCTCATAGACATTCTTACTATTCTTACAACTTAACCTAAATAAGGAAACCTAACAAAAGATACTTACCTATATGCTCCATGGTACCTTAAGAAAAAGTGTCATTTGTTGTACTAAACTGTTCTTTTGCAGCTTATATTCACTTCTATATTTCACACCGCGCAGTCCATTTAATTTTCTAGTTTTACCCTCAGCAGTGTGTGAGATGCTCTAATCAATTCCATATCAAGAGATTCTGTTTCAAATAAGCAGGCTATATTTACTGATACATCATGAACGCTAATCCAAACCGATTTTATTTGCCAAATTACATGAACTTCTTTGACCTCATTGTCTTGATTTCTCTAGGACCTTACTCTGAGGCTGTAACAGATTTGTTTCAGCCATGAGAAAAAGCACAATCTAATTCACTTTCCAGATTGTGAACATGACTGTTCAAAGCATGCATGTAATTACATTCCTTCCTTGCAACAACACAAGTTTTATAAACACTTTTTTTAGTAGAAACCTATGATTTTATATGAACAGTGCTTTATTCTTAAAAAGGTGAAATTAAAATTTGCCTTTAAACACTGCTATTTTACAAATTTACTCAGTTAAAACAACATGAACCTATAAAAACAATACATTTTAATGTACTATTTGCTTTTAATATACTCTTATACCAAATGTTACTGCAACTAAGTTTCAGCATTTTTCACCTTCTTTGAAAATTTGTCAGCAGTTTATATTTGAATAGTTCCAGCATTTCCCCTCACAGAAATCAACAAACTACTCAAGAAGAGCAAGCAAGTACATCAACCTGTTAGCTGAACTTGAAAGAGTACAATTTTATGATCTTAAGTTATTCTTCAGTCTGTTGGCATAAAGAAACATTCAAACATACTCAATTTTGTTGTTCTTCTCAAATCTATTGACTACGAAACACATGACACAAAAGAAATCTGCGATTCTGAACACATAGGAAATCATAAAATGAAAAGAGCCATGACAAAATAAATACCTAGTCTTAAAATAATAGCTATTGAAGAGGAAACAAAATTCACAATCCAAAGGATTCTCCAACTGGACAATTCCATCTCTCCTGCCATCTTCTCAGAGCAATACTTTTAAGATTGGTCCCTTAGGTGGGAGAGTTATTACTGCCCATCTCTGCAGTCATCTTTGGCCAGAAGCTCCCTGCCTACTTAGAATATGGCCAGCAGATGTGAGTATGTGCCAGATTTACAACTACTGTATTTCCGTGTAACATATCAACAAAACAATTTTTAATGTTCTAACTGAAATCTTGGACTCTGAGCTTCAAAAAGAATTTAAACAGCTGAAGCTTAAGTAACATGTTTCTGGTACAATCAGGAAATTTACACAACCTAAAAAAACCTCAAACTAAGCCAAATAACAGCTTGTGAAAATAACAAAGATACATGTTAAGTATACAAAAGTGTATTTGTATAGCAATAGTTCATGTAGCTTTACTGAAAGCTTTAGAACAATGACAAGAAAATCCTAAAAAGTGTCCAAATGGGGAATACTAAGGTACCCCGCTAATACAGGGCAGCCTCTCTTTTTTTTTAATGAGTGCTTTTCCTGTTTGAACTATTGTTGATTTATTTGTTAGAAATTTCAACTTGCTTGTAAACACAGGAGTAATGTAGAAAAATTAAATGTACCTTTTGAGACCCAGAAACTGTAATACACCATAAAAACAGAGAGAAGATGTCGCTGTTGAGCCGCTAGCTGAGAGAAAAACCCCAGGTTCTCAGACAAGAAAAGAGAAAAGTGCATTTATTATTTTGATTTCCATATATATAGAGTTTTCAGAGGTCACCCAGATTGGTCAGCCAGAAACCTCCCCCTAGGCCTAATTGGCCAGGTCTGAACTGCCTGAATCTCGAGACGCTGTTTGCAAAACATCCAAACTTTATCTTTGTTTATGAAATGTAGCAAAAATGTTCTCATGAGAAAGACCTGTGCTAGCCACAAGAATATAAATCCAGCAAAGCTGATGAAGTAATTGCTCACTCTGTAAGAAATGTACCTGTTTCTAACTTATGTATAAACTACTACATATTATCAAAATTTAAGCAGCTTAAGAAGAAGCCTAAGCTTTTGCTGCAGTAAAATCACAATGTGATTTCCAGCGTTAATGTAAGAATGATAGTTTACTGTCAAAAGCCATTATAATCAACATTATCTGATGCATATAGAGGGAAACCTTCAGTTTCTTATGAGAAAGCTAAACAGAATTTGTACAAACTTGCACTGCTAAGATAGTTGCTGGGTGTAAAAACTCTACTGCAGGTGAGGCAGTATACACTAAAAGGCAGATAGTGTTGAACACACAAACTCTTTAGTTATACTTTCTCGTGGCCAGTGGGAAACTAGCCAAATTCAGGTTTGACATTAAAGATCATTATGCTTTTAAGTTAAGCAGTTAAGTGACAAATCATTACAAATAAACATCATTGTGAAATATCAACATGTTGCCAAATATTAATAAAGGTATGAAAAACCTCATTTTACACAGCCATTTCAAAACTAATATTCTAGAGATAAATACTCACCATTAGGTCTTTAAAACAGCAAAAAATTTTGTTTTAGCTTGGTTGATCTCTTGTTAAGGCAATACTGGTTTTTAAAAATAATTGGGGGTTAAATGATGATGGATTCCCAAGTTATCTTTTTCCCTGTTCAGTGTTAACAAGTAGGAATATGTTTTTGATGCTTCCAGTGTCAAGATCAGGTGAACTGAATGGCTTTATGGAGCACACTACTCCAACTCCTTAAGGGGCTATAAAATCACAAATCAGTAATCACAATTAATAACAAATCAGTTTGTTATTAATAATTCATGGCAACTTCCTTAGTTCACTACAGGGGCATCACTCTTAGGGCATCCTTCTTACTGAAATAACTTAACAGGGAAAGTCAGATAAACAGTGTTACCATCAAAATGAGAAGCCACCTACCATGAACAAAGGGACACTAAAAGCCCTAAAGAATTTAAATCCTTACAATTTTCAGGCTAAATCCAGAATTCTACATTCCTTTCTAAAAGCTGATATTAATTTAATAGATAAGTCACACCAACAAAATTCCCTCTAATGAAATTTGGTTTA
The DNA here is from genome assembly GCA_024500445.1 of Entomyzon cyanotis. NCBI lineage: Eukaryota > Metazoa > Chordata > Aves > Passeriformes > Meliphagidae > Entomyzon > Entomyzon cyanotis. Next base: position 1,136,477 of record JAKEPQ010001015.1, on the reverse strand, counting down.
TCTGCAGATTTGAAGTGTCACATTTCCACACATTTAGCTATACTGCATAAGAGCTATTTATGCTCTCATTACTCTGAAATAGACCCTTTTAACAAGAATATTTTACTTCAATTAAGCATTAAACTAAGTATATCCCATTAAACATATCTACGATGCAAAAATATGATTTGGAATTGTAACACTTTTCACTATAGTAAAAAGTACCTACTAATAAAGCAGTTACCCTCAACACCAATTATGATACATAAAGACCACAAGACTTCATTCTTCATGATCTCAGAATAGATGGCTTTTACAGAACTATGTAATTTATTAGTAACATTTGGATTTCAATGCACATGAATAACTAGATGGTCAGATTCAGGAAAAATGGCATTCAATATAAACACATTAAGAGAGGGACTAGACACTCATTTTCTAATTTACTCAATGGAATAAAATTAGCTTTGATGCATCAGTAAACTACCATGGAAAAATCAGCTTTATCCTTACAGACTTAATTAATTCTGGTGTAGAAAGCAAGCAAGTCCACTTCCAAAGCTTAATCTGCTCTCTGAGTAAAATAATGCCCTATGCACAAAAAATTCTAGTTGTATGAAAATTCAAAATGCATCTTCGATTCTTTAAAGTAACAAGAGGAAACACTGTAAAGTGTTTTAATGGCTTTGTCCCTCCACAAGCATATTTTGGTTTTAAGAAATAAGGTATTAGTGAGTGGCTTGTTATAAATTGCAATTAGTGTACAACACAGATAAAAGTTTGAAAGGACAAAGCCTCAGAGGTACATGGGACTAAGTGGTTCACTGCTACACTTTCAACATACAAGAAAGGAGACTGTCTTGATTGCCTGTATGATCATTCCATAGACATATTATCTACATACTTTTAAAGACGAACTTTAGATGAATTGGTTCTGATCATGTTGGGGAAAACAACAAGTCAGGCTTTTGGGTACTGATTCTGTATCATCTACACAATAACTATTACCCAGTGTGTCTGGTGTGTCTCATTCGCTTCCTGTTCAGTAATGTATTAGCCCAGGAAGGTTGTGTTTCCTGACATAACCACCAAACAGAAACAGAATTTCATTACTTTCTTATGGAGGAAACAGTTGAGAAGCCTTCTCAAAAAGTCACTTATTTCTTCTAAGATAGTTGATACCTAAAGCCAGCTGGAAACCAATAAGTGATCCCAACTTTCCTTCTGAAGAAATTGGCATTGTCTTATTTGACTGGAACATCACTGTTAACAGAGTCTAATTCTCTAGTAACAACATGCAGCAAGTAGATACGCACAATAGTTTCAGGTAGGTAAAATGAACAAGAAACTCACACATTTGACTTTTTATCTTACTCACCCGCACTCTGCACAAATGGCAAAGTAAATGAAAAGTCCCGGTGCAAAGTCCTTTGTCCTCAAAGAGCTACCTATTCTACTTCATGTCTAGAAGTAAACTAAGATTTCAAAAGCTGTATTCATGTGAAATTAACTGCCTGATTTTTCACGTGTTGCAATTGTATCTTAAAATGGTTTATAGCTCACTGTCTGCTTTCCTAGTTCAGGAAACTGATTATATGAACAGTTCTAAAATAACACATTTGAAAAGAAACAGGAATTGATGCTTAATACTCATTGCACATAGTGATATGCAAGGATGTCTTGGGTTCCTACCAAAATTACAGCAATAGTTATACTATTACCCAAGGAGAGCGCTTATTTTTTCAATTTTATTTACATAAAAAAGAATGCTGACTTCTTAATGTTGAAAAATCAGGAAGGGAAAACATGTATCGGAATTGTCACTATCAGACGAAAGTAAGGAAATGCTAGGTTTTCAGAAGTTGATTGCATCATGAGAAACATTTGAAGTCTGTCACCAAAAAAATTTATATTATACAAATAATATATATGTTACATAGTATAAATTTATACTATAAACATGAATTATTAGTAGTATTTGAGTGTTACATGGCATTTTTAATGTAAAACTACACAAAGGAGAAGGGAACAAACCATCCCAGAGGTGTTCGTTACATGATTTTACGAAGCCAGTGTCACAAAATAGCCTGCTCACTTTAATGCAAGTTACATGTCCTTCAATCAGGATATTATCCATGAACCCAAAATCTCTTCCAAAGGGTAAGTAAGTTAACATACAGCAAGTGTTCACTTATTTGATATAATGTTAAAATAACTGTATAGTTTTAAATACAATTTTAAAGTATCTGATGCTTATTTTTAAAAGTGACATTATTTTTATCTCCATATTAATAACAAAAACCAGTAAACTTAATTCAGAGATTAATTCAGATGTGAAATTTCATAACACCTAAGCAGAGTCACACACACGCCACGGATAAAATCAGCTTGGGTTAAGTATATGATACTCAATAATTCTCAGGTATAAATGGCAGCATAAAATTACGGGCTGAAGCAGCTGAATTCAGCCAGCACAGATAAACTTTAGCAGCAGTGCTTCAATCACCTGTGTGACTCTAATTGATTTAGTACATGCTAGGCAAGTCTTGTATTTATTGGAGGAACAAGACAACAGAAAAAGCTCCAGAAGTGCTTCTCCTAAGCTTCAGGTGTTTTATGAGATTAATGTGGCCAAAGCACCATGCCATACTTGAAAATTTTGAGTTTTAATATTATTTTGGAGCAGCACTCAGTACTTCTTATAAGGCTGTAATGTGTTTTCATTTTACCTGCACTGAAAAAAAAAGAATGGAAAACAGCAGGAAAGCAGCTATTCTAAGAAAGGGAGGCATAAAATGTAAACATAATGCAATGAAAAAGCAAATGAAGAAACTCTCCTTTTCCTTTCTTAGAAATAACGGAAACAGATTGTGCTCATCTTGCTTAGGGCCAAGAGTCTCACTGTATGGAATTCAGCCAGGCTCCAGCACACAGCTCACTATGGAGTTTTGCTGCGTTAAAAAGTAAACCAGATGGGACATTTGCTTCCAACAAGATAATTCTAGTGGAAATTGTTAGAAGTACTGTAAAAGAAACTTTTCAGCTTCATCTACTATTTTATTGTGTATAATAAGGGCAGGATGAATGAAAAGTAGACTATGAAAACAAACCACAAAAATTTAAAAATTCAAAACATTAATCATTAACCAAGTTTCAAATTTATGTGCCTCAGAACACAAACTGCTTAAACATAAAGCCCACACCAGGCTACAGCCAAACCTCAAACAGTAGCAGAGTTAGTGTGAATAAAATATGTTAAAATTATGTAAACTAAGTTAAAAATAATCAACTTGAAGGTCAGTCTGTAGCTTCATACAGCTTGAACAAAAAATAATGAAGCATGTCAACAGACCAATACACCAGGACCTTGTGAGACCTAACAGACACAGTGCTTTTGTTCAGGACTATTGAAATAATATCTCCTGTTCTTAAAAGCACTCATATGTTCCAGATGAGCTACAAAAGACAAAGAATGCAGATGAGGTATAGTTCTATAGTTACTGGTTTTGATGACTTCTTGTACATCTGACTAAGAATTTTTGAAGTATTGTGCCCTAACTGTGCTAGAACAAAATGAAAGAATGCTTTTCCTGTATAGTTTTTGTTGCATCAATATCCTAGACTGTAGCCCTGAAAACTGTTCTTGGCAGTAAACAGCTTTTCTCAACATAAGCTACACTCATTTCATCACAACGAATTCACTCTTAGAAAAAGATAACAGGAAATAAAGGCAATATTTTGCAAACAAAGCAGCTTAGATACATACTTAGCCCATTACTTCTGAGAAATAGGGTCAATTATCATAGAGAGGCAAGCTCATGCTTCAATTATCCCAAACCATATTGCCAAGTAGAGGTATGTACCACTAAAAATTTACTGTTAAAATGGGCAACGTGGGCTTTTTTTTTTTAATCTTGCTTTCTCAGACTAAAAACTGCTCTAAGCTCCCTTCTCTTCCTCAGGAACTGGTCTATGCCAGACTTAAGACATTCTACTCAGGCTTTGACTTTATCCTGCCATGTTTCGTCAATCAGCCAGAAAGCAGACTGGAATGAAATTGATATGACTGGATAAAGGAAAATCAAATTTTTTCAACATTTAGTTTCAGTAATCTAATTATGAAGCTTTTAGTAATAGTGTAATTACTTTGAAGTTCTGAACATATGTTTCCACTGAGAGTATTCCACAGAGGACACTGTATCAGAAAAGGGAAAAAATGTAAGGATAAATGTACCAAAAATATTTCAGCTCATCAAAAAAAATTAAAATTGAAAGGAGAACCATATGCCACAGATGTAATATGAACCACTTTTGATATGTAATATCAAAATGCCACAGATGTAATATGAACCACATATGATCCACAGTTCTTTAATTTAATATCAACAAAGAAAATGAAAAATAAATTTTTCATGACATCAAAACACATTACTAAAATGTTACTGGATTGGTATATTAAAAAAAAAAATACACATGTAAAATTATTATGACAAAAAACAGCTGAACACTGTTCCTTGAACTTTGAAGGTATAATGTTTCCACTTATGGAAAGGATGTCTTTGAGAAATAGCTCACACAATAGGCCTGAAAAGCCCAGGCATCTCAGTTTCTTGTGATTCTCAATCTTGTGAAGTTAACTGAATATCCTTAGCTCTATACACTGAAAGTTATTAAATCTGATGTATTAGATCTGACATAAGACAGTTCTATTGGCTAAATTTACAAAAAAGAAAAAAAAGAATCAATGAACTTAAGAGGGGAAATTCACCACTGAGCAAGACATTTAGAGATATTAAACAAAAGATACAGAAAAGAGCAGCACAAACAACAGGAAGATGGAGAGAAAAACAAAAACCCCAACAAATAAAAGGAAGTAGAGGAAAGAAGTAGAGGAACTATATCATAATACAGAAAAGCTTTACACAATGAAACAACACTCACATTGGTCATCACAACAGCTGTGAACAAAGCAAGCATATTTTTGTCACTGGAAAGTCAAGTTTGCTTTTTTTGTTTGTGGTTTTTACATGTAACAAACAATTTACAAATGTAAATGAATTTGCTTCAGTGCCCTTCTGTGTCATCATGAGCAAGCTTAGGGCATAAGCCTACTCTTACATAGTACACAAAAAAAACCCCCAACAGATAAATTAAAGCAAAGGAAGATGTCCAACTTTTGTGGCAACAAATGCATTGCTCATACCACCTTCACAAATAACAGCACAACCAACAGCTTGGGATGGCAACTGCTCTCTAAAAAGCTGTGCTTTCATTTCCTACACATTAATACATTATAACCTTGCTGTCCTTTAAACTGCCATGGAATGACAAGCTGTTTCCTCAATTAGGATCTTCATTCATCTTTATCAGCTTCTGAAATTCTTAAACAATAAATCATCTTCTAAATGCTTTTCTTTTTCTTTTCTCAGCAGAGGGGTCTAGGCTTAGAGCTTAGAGGTAAAAACAAACTGTGTCCCTAAATCACAAAGGAACGTCAAAAGAAGTATAAAACCCACGGAACAAAGCATTAACAATATTTTTGTTTTCTTACCAAGAGACCTATGCTATAGGGGCAAGTAATGCATAACAAAAGAACTTCTGACATTCAGAAAATAAATACACAATCTCATTGGTCAGATTTCCAAAATCAGGGTTAAAAAGGGAAGACATTAATTGCAATGCACTCATCGAGAATGTTCATTTGGTAACCACCTTCCTTTCATCATTTCAACGTAAGCCAGCCAAGTCCAGAAAATCAGCAGTCTTCCTCCAGTCAGAACAGGAATACAGCCAAGAGGTGTGGATTAAAAACTGCAGGATACAGATAATTTTTTGGGGGGATGTTTAATGGACAATGACCCATCATTCTTTTTAGATGTGTGCACATCACTGTCATTGTTTTCCTCTTCCAAAGGTAAATGGAGAAGAAAATAATGACATATAATATTATAAATTCAGAGGTCATCAGAGGGATGAAAGCTTTAAAATAGTTTGAGTAAGAGCTTTAAAATTTCCTTCATTGAAATTGCTAGCATGAATAGAGGTGTTAAATTCTGCAGACAGCCTCAAACAGTTCTGAAGTCCAAGACTGAGCTTTTGCCATAAAAAGAAAATTAACTACTTGGAAATAAAACACCAGGAAAACAGTTAGCAGAGTCAATTTCTCTGAAGCTCATAATTTATGATGCCACTGTTTTGGAAGGCATTGTGATATATGGAGAAGAAATTACTGAAGATTTTGTAGCTTATCCATTATAGGCATGTAGCCCCTGTAAAAAAGACATCACTCAAAGCTACCATGTACATAATGCATCATAATTGTGACAAGTTATTTATGCAATTTTTTGGCTGAACTCATAAGAAATCATTAATAAGACTGCTTTGTTCAAGAGGAGATACATGTTTACCAGCACAAATACCAGCTACCACTGTACAAATTGCTCCAGGGCATGAAATAAAAGCCAGTTTCATTATTAATTCTTCATTAATTTCTACCCTGAAGATCACTAAAATCAAATTTAATATTTGAGTAATGGCTAGAGAACATGAATGATTCCTTGCCTCTTGTCATTTTAACCAAGGATTTTGAATAACATGGTAAGTATTTCAGTTATTTCCATATACCACAAAGAACAACTTTGATGCTACAATTTTTCCTGGGTCAAGCTTTAACTATACTAATGTAGACATGAACATGCTCATTGAGAAAAGTGATGCAACATAAGACTTACCACTTAAAAGCCTGTTTAGTACGATCAGGCAGGCTTCAGTCTGCTTCAAAAAGTGCACAGTAATGAACTAACTCTTTCTTCAACTTGTCCAACCTCAAGAATAAAACAGGCAAAAGGGTACTGATGCATTTTTCTACATCAGATAAACCTGATGGATTTTTATCCTTATTCTGTAAGGTCATCCATCTTCCCCTCTTTTAGCACTGAACAAAATACAGAAGGACAGGGAGAGGCCTGAAGTACAACATTTGGAAACTGAAAAATTGTAAAAATATTATAGATTTTAACTGGTGCAATTTACCACATTAAAATTTAGTGACTTAATGATTAGAAAACCTCATAAAGCACAAACATTTGCAAGATGCCCCACCCACACTGTAGTTCAGAAGGAACAAATCAGGTATTGTGAAATAACTGACAACTAAATATAACTACATATAACTACATATAACTATATATAACTACTATATATAACTAAAGCTTGCCAACTAATTATCTCCAAACCAATCTTTGTAGTGGTTTCTGTGAAACCTCGCTATATAGCTGCACATTTCTTACATTTCTTTTTTCCCTCTTTTAATGGAAAACTTCTTACATCACTGGCTTCATTTTGTGTTAGAAGTTGATTTTCAGTCCAACAACACTGATATACAGTATACAGGAACAACAATTGATTGAAAAGAATTAATTTATCTATTTTACATAAACCTGCCTGGCAAATCAACAAATTTCCCACTAATGGTTTTATTCTCCTTTGGGCTTCTCCTAAATATAGCAAGTTGGAAAACCTGCACTATTCTTTCTTAATATTGCTTGCCTCTGTGGACTGACCATTAACACAACTAAGAGTTCCATGATACAAGGTGTGGTAGCCCACCTAACTTAGTTCAGTAAATGGGGATATATGTGTTTCCAATTAAGAAAACTACTCCACCTCTTGAGGCAAAGCTATCACAACAGAATCAAATAATGTCTTCCGCTTTCAACATATCTACAAAACACACACATTACTTTGCCAAGGACCCTGAAGTAGCAGCATTGTTGTTATGCTTTCAAAAATTTTCTTTTTCAAATTCCCTCTTTTATTAGCAAAGGTCTTTTCCTAATTTTTTCTGGGAGTAAGTAGAATTTGAAATTCTTAACTTTATTCTCATCTCACAGATAGGCTGGACCAATGGAAACTGTATTTACACATTGCATGTAAGTAAACATAGGCAATAATGTAAAGAAACTGCCAGATCAATTATCTGTAGGGCCCTGTATGAAAAACTCAGAACACTGCATCAGAACATCCTTAGCCACTGCTTAGTTAGTCTCTAGTCAATGTGTCTTGATATTATAATACTATTATTTTGTAGCCATAAACCCTTCCCAATCAAGTTAACCAAAAGTACCAAGAAAGGAAAAAAACCACAGTCTACTTTTCCTCCCCCTTGCTACTTCCAGAAAGAAATCCAAGCAAAAAGCCTTCTCATCTCCCTTAATGGAAACAATTAAATCCAGAATACTTATGTGTATCTAGCAAAACTCAGTTGTCTTTTGAAGATATCCTACTTCAAATGATACTAAATTTATAAAACCTCGCAGATAGAGTCATAACAAAGCATTATGTATGAAAATAATTGTTAAAATATAATTCCAGTAAAACACAAAGTGTTTCATGATGCAATTCTGTACACACAGTGCAATACAGCTACCCTAGCAGAATGGAAAAAGGCTCAAAACAAACTAAGCAAAATAGGTAATGTATTTAAAATGCAAGTAGCCTTTGATATTCTGGTGTTTAGGTTTTGTGTAATCAAAATAACTATCAGAAAGATTATTCCACATGCTCGTAAACTACAACTTGAGCTATTATTCCAGTACTGTAGTGGAACTATCCACAGCATTATATACCCTGAAATAGAACACCAAGATGACAAGAGAGGAAAAACAAACAAAATTGCAGAATGAGATCAAAATATCTAAGTAGAAAATTCCTAAATTACTTCTCCTTTGGTTGCTACACTAGTACCATTATTTTCTAAGCTAAATACATTCAGGGAAATTTTGAAAGGCTTTATTCTTATTTTCCTTCCTCAAGGTTATTTTTATACCAATGAGAAATATTTATGCAGAAAGTAGATTACCAACACACTGAAAAAGGGTGCAACACGGAGGAGTGATCGGTCATCCAGATAGCTAAAACTTTCACCCAGGCTTCCATTCTCCCTTAACTTGATTACTGCTGGATGAATCATATTTCACTGTCAAAACCCTTCGCAACCTGTCGCTAGTACCACCTTCATCTCTCATTCACCACAGAAATGCTGAACTGCCAGTGTTAACTAAATAGGGCCCATTTTCTACATTTTTAAAAGAGTTTGGGGCCTTCTCCTATGTTTTTTGAGAGATATTTTCCGAAAAATTCCACAAAGCTGTCCCAGTATCTTCCTGCAAAATCAGGGTTTTTAAAATTTTTTTCTCCCCAGAACAGGTGTTGAAGAATGTGACATTATTGCCTGGGCTGTTGACTAAGAAAAGGTTCAGCCAATCCAACAGCAGGTTGACACCTCCCTGTGCCAACACCAGTTTTCAGCTGATCCAATAGTAAGCAAATGTAGGATGGTAAATTAATAAAATAAGATAAAGAATAAACTTTAAAACCCACCACAAACAACCCCCCAAATGTCCCATGCCCCTTAGTAAGTAGATGTTTTGACAACAAGCGTCACTTAACTAGCTCAGTCTAGATTCAAATTGCCTTTTAAGGAACCTGAATGTGCACAAGCCTATGAGACCTGGTCTGTGAGAAAAAAATAAAGAAAAAAGAAAGAAGAATAAAAGATAGAAAATCAAAAATCAATTAAAGGAACTATTATGTTACACAATTATATTATAACATTAATTTATGCAAACATAAGGCATTTCCAGAGATGTGAAACTGAAACATTTTGGAAAATATACCACGTGCTTCATAGGAAAATTATTTTTAATACTCAGGTAAAAAAAAATGGGCAGATGAAACAAATTATCTCACCCTTCCCCTCCTGCCCCATATTTTGCCATGGCATTCCCAGCTCACAAATGTTTAGAAGAGACTTTACAAAAAGTCTCAAAGCAGGAAATTATGGTAGGTCTCCACATCACATACTTTGAAGATAATTATTTTATTTTTGGAGGTGTGGGGGAAGGTGTTGTACCAATTTTGGCTGGGATAGAGTTAATTCTTCTTAGAAGCTGGTTTGCATCTAGTATGAGAATAACATTGGTAACACACTGATGTTTCAGTTATTGCTAAATAGTGCTTAACTCAAGTCAAGGACTTTTCAGCTCCCCATACTCTGTCAATGAGGACGTGCATAAGAAACTGGGAGAGGGTGTGGCCAGGAGACAGCTGACTGGAACTGGCCAAAGGGGCACTCCATACCACAAATCATGCCCAGTAATAAACTGGTGAGAGTTGGCCTGGAGGATGGGCTGGGCACTAGTCAGTAGCACCTGAGCAATTTTACTGTGCATCCCTTGTTTCTCTTGGGTTTTATTCCTCTCTCTCCTTTTCGTTGCAATTATCATCATCATTAGCAATATCAGTATTATTATTACACTGTTCGTATTTTGCCCCCATTTCTTCTCCCCACCCCCCAAAGGCAGGGGAGGAGGGAGTGAGCCAGCATCTGTGTGGTACTTAGTTGGCAGTTGGGGTTAAACCAGGGCAGTTTGCAACTCATGTAAAGCTGTGTTTTTAAATTTGCAACTAATTGGTATGTACATTTCATAATCAATATTCACAAACATTTCCGTCTGCCACAGTGAAAATAAAATTATCATTCCTCAGCCATATAACATTTATATTCATGAGCAGTAAGTAAATATTTAGATTTCAGTGTGAGGGCTAGAGGCATCAGCTCTGTAACCACATGGGCAGTCCCTTAGGTACGCTCAGCGTACTTTTCTGAAGCATCCAAAAACAAACACACACTGCAGTTCTGCAAACACATGTATTTTATATACTACAGCAATACATCAGATCAGCAGATGACACTGCAAAATGAAAACAGTGGAATACCTGACCTTCTGTCCTTTGCTTAAGCCAAGCCTTCAATTTAAAATACTCTCCACTACATAGGAGAAAAGCAGTGCAAATGACAAGAAAGTCCAGTAACAAATATTCCAGCCTAGGAAGAGACCATTTGCATTAATATTTTTACAGACTGAAAATACTGCAGAACTGTTTTTAACTTTCTTTTCTGCTTTAGCAAAGCTGAAAGAAAAAGAACATTACCCATACACTCATATTCATATACTACTAAGAAAAAAAGAACAATTTCTAGCCGAAAAACCCAAAGTCTTCTTGGAAATTTCTGAGATGTTCAATTTAAAAACAGGAAGTATTTTTATAACACAATGTATGGTTTTCAACTTGATCAGACCTTAGGTAGACAGCAACTATGACACCAACACTGATGATGAAACAGTGTCCACTGTATTTCACACGTTTTACTTTAATAATTCTCAAAATGAGAAACTGAAAGCAAGATGAAATGTGTAATGAGAAGGCTAAAAACGGATCCTGTAATTTTGAACACCCCAGGCAGATTAATCTCACAAGGAAAAGAAAACCCACTGAAACAACCCAGTCACGAGTCACACACCATCACTGGATGGGTAGAGAAAGCTCAAGGACCAAAGGGTCACACTCCCAACACCATGAGGTGAAAGCTGTCCTTTTTCAGGTCACCACCAGGCACCACGCCAGACCAGTAACACGTACATAAGCTGGCAAGGCCAAAAAAGTTCGCATATCATACAAACCTTGCCCAGAAGCACTTACAATAGATATACTGAGAACGAAAAAAAAGCAATTTAAAAACGGCCACAGCCACAAGCCCTGGCCAGTTTTTTTAGGCCTCTGCCCCAGGGTAAAACAGGAGGACAGTGACCCTTCTCAGAACTTTGGCCCCGCGTTCCCTGCACGGCCCCGACAGGCATTAACCAGCGGGCGCAGACCGAGGGCAGCCCCAGCTCGGCCCCGCCGTGGCTCCTAGCCGCCCCCGCCCCGCCGAGACGCCGGGGAAGCCGGGCGGGGACGGAGGGGAATCGAAAGGAGCCGGGCCACCCTCCGTCGCCCCCCAGGGCCACACGGGCGACAACAACAGTAGGGACGCCGGCAGTAAGAAAGGCGCGTGGAGGAAAGGGGCGGGCAGGAAAGGGCGGATCCACATCCGGGCTCGCCCCACTCCCTGACGCGCTCACTCACCGATCATGGCGGCGGCGGCCGTGAAGCGGGGAGAGTGGCGCCGCGTGCACGCGCGCGCACGTGCCGCCCGCGCCTGCCGCTCGGCCGTTTCCCTCGCAGCTGCCCCGAGGGGTCGCGCGACCGCGGGCTATGTGCGCCGGCCCGGAGCGCGCATGCGCCTCAGTGAGGGAGGTGGAGGCGCGCGCGGGGCCCTCTGGGTAGCGTAGTTCTTGGCCAGTTCATCCCGGCACCTGCTCTTCTCACCTCATCGCCTCACTTTTCTTCACCCCCCCGGCTAATGACTTTCTCTTTAATTGCCGTCCGCCGCCCCGGTGTTCGCTGCACCGTGGGTAGGTACAACTGTGCGGCGCCGGGCGATTTCCCTCCCGCTTTCCCGGCGGGTTGTTGACTCGTTGCCTGGCGACGGTCGCGTGGCCGGGGGAGCGCGCGCGGCGGCAGGTGCCCAACGGACCGAGAGCGACCCGCTGGGCTGGACCAGGCGGAGGGACAGCGGCGGGTCGGCGCGGGGGAAAAGCCCCCGGGGGACAAGGACATCAGGTGCTGATGAAGGGCTGGACGCGGGGGAGTGGGGGGCACGAGCTGGGACGATGCAGACGGGGATTTGAGTGGCGGGAGGGGGGCAGGCGGAGGGCGCCTGCCTGTGAGGGCAGGGAAAGCGCGGGAAGGGCGTGTGGGGCTGTCCCTGGTTGCGGAGGGAGCGGAGTTGGACCTACTGCATTTTCTAACTCCCTGGGCACGGGGCGCTGATGTTCTCTTGTCGTTTCCAGTCCGTAATTTGCATCGGTCCGTCGCGGGCGCCGGTGGGGCGATGGTAGTGGAGGAGGGGGGCCCGGGCCCCTCCAAGCCCGAGTGCGGCAGGTGCCAGCGCAAGTGGGAGAAGAGGGACAAGCAGCAGGACAAGCAACAGGACAAGGAACGGGACAAGCCACAGCCCTGCGACGGATTCACTATTAGAGCCATGATGAAAAATAATGTTTTCGCGGTATGTTTGCTGCTAGCGTAGAGGTGATATTCATTAACGTGTCCAAGAAGCATAGCAAGTTAGAGCTGTGAATAAAGCACATCAGGAAGGTGTGCAAGTTGCTAATACCTTATCTGGAGGTTGCTGAAATTGCCTTCAGACTTTGCAGAAGTATTGCCACAAGGTAACTCTCTGTGCCTGTGGAGGTTGTGATGTTTCAATCACCAAGTGCTTTGCTTTCGTGCCACAATTTTTCCGTATGGTTTTGTATTGGCAGTGCACGTCCTATTAAACTGCCAGCCTCTGGAACTGCGTGTGAGGCTTACTGCCTCCCATTTAGCAAAATGCTGTCAAGTGGTACTGCAGTATTGCTCAAAAGTTTTCCCACACTGGCACAGTGTGTAAATTTGCTGTGAGTATCACAGATGATGGCAGAGATCTGGAAAATACATTAATTTTTAAAATAAGCTTGGAAAATAATAAAAAGCTTTCACACCTTCTAGGGCAACACTAAACTGGAAACAAACATTAGTTCTCCAACTTGCAGTTCAAAGACAGAGGAATTGAACCAGTGGATTTCATTTTAAGTAACAGTCACAATTTCTAATGAGCTTGGAGTCTTGTGAGTTGAAATATTATCATGAAGGCCTTTTAAATCACTTTATATTGTTTTCTTTCTCTACCTTTGTCAGAATTTAGGAATTAAAAAAGCTTTTACTACTACAGATGCTCAGCATGTAAAGGGATGAGGTAATATGACCATATATCTCTGCCTAAACTCCTGAATTGTATTTTTCTTTATTTGGACACACTTCAAGGTGCTAGCGAAGTCTTGAATTCTCAAAGGTTTTTAAAATCTGTATACTATTCTGACAGTAGTTATAAAATACATTAATTCTCTTTGTTTTGCTGAAGTGGTCTTCCTGGAGTAGTCTGTCTGATCTTGTTATCTCCAAGAACATCTTAAAAATCCAAACAAATCCATCTTCTAACAAATTTTTAATAGAGTAATGATTGTGTACCTTGAAAAACTTTCTCCTAATTAGTAAAACTAAACTGTGTTTCACCTTAGTTGGAAAAACACAAGGTGGACATAACCCAAAACCCCCTTTGTTTTAAAGATTGTTTGGTTTGCTTGTTTTTCATTCCAGAGATGCATGGAATACACTATAATACTCCAGCAGCCTTAAGGATTAATTTTTAAAATATGTCTCCTGTTCTCTGGACAAAATTCAAGTAATGGATATTTGCACATATTTATTTACACCTAGATATGTAAAAGACAATTTAGTCTAGAAGAATCAGTTGTTTCAGGGGAGTTTGTGAACTACATATTTAATTTTTAAAAAGGACTTGTGAACATAACTAGCTATGAGTTTAATCAGAATTTAGGTTTCCTTTTAAATAATTATAGAGTATTAACTTTTATGGCTGCATTTCTAACTCCAAACATGAACAGAATGTTAAATCATGTGATACTGTCATTAAGCAAATGCATACAGGTAAAGCTGCTGCCTTTGAAGCTACTCATTGAATAACAGAAATTAGTTTCTTTGGCTTGCACATCTGGAAAACATCTAACCCACCAACTTCCCACTTGAAATGGTCCTGTCATTAGCACTAGGTCAGGTCAGTGATGGGTTTTCTTAGCTAAACTGTGAAACCCAAACATCAGAGATTGCCTGACCTCTCCAGGCAGCCTGTTTCATTTCTACCCTGCCTGCCCACCCCCATGCCTGCCCCCTCAGCCCTTTCAGAGGTTGGGTTTACAGTGTTCTGAGCTGCTGCACACCTTCTGTTTATAATTGGGTAGGAAGGAAGCAGTGAAACTGTTTGTGGTCCTGGGAGATTCGTAGTGCTAGGGGTATGTTTTGCAAAAGCTCCAACTGGGGACAGGCAGCCACTGGAATCATTTCCAGTCAGCATGCAAAATAATCAGGATAGAGTAAGGAATATTTCGCTGCCACTCTGTCTGTGCAGAAGTGGGTGTTCCTTTTCTCTTTTCCAACTACTGGTTAAATGGAGCTTCAGATTTATTAAGTGCTCACTTGTCAGAGGTTGACATCATTGATGAAGTTCTCTTGGAAGGCTTAGGAGTTGACTGGAGGGTTGAAAGCGCAGCAGGAATATCTAGTTAAGACATGGTAATTCTTATTGTTAACAGCATGATAAGGCTTAGGGTTAAACGTGTTTGGCATCTTCAGGTCAAACAATGAGGTATTGATTAAAAGCCTTTGGTGCAAGCATGCAGTTAGTCTTAAACTCTTAGGGTAGAGTCTTAACAGACTACCATTATGCATCTATGACTGTAAATATTGTAGTAAAAGTTCCAGAATTCTTTGACGTTGCTTGGGCAAAGAGTGTTTTACTAAGCTGTTTCTCATGAAAGTTCCTGAAGTAAGTAGGTGCAGAAATTAAGTAGATGCAATATTTAAGATTTTTCTTGGCTCTTTGCTAAATCTAAGGCTTGCTTGTTGAAATACAATGCTTAAATAAATAAATAATAAATTTCAAAAATGTTCCTGAAATGAAGAAAGTGTTTAAGTTATTCCAAAACTGTAAATTTATATAGCAGTTTAGATTAAAAGTAAGATTTAATAAAGATCTTCTACACTAACAAGCTACATTACATTTTAAATGTTTTATCCTCCAAGTGGAATCAAGAATGTTATGTGCTCATACTTCACAGGTACTGCATGTAGAATTAGAAATACAATTTAAAATTAATTTTTATAATTAATATACTAGCAAGTATATGTATATAATAAGTATAAAAATGTCTGAATGTGAATGTGGACAGCAGGAAGTAATCTCTGTTCCCTTCTGATCCTCTCCAGATGATAATTTTCTGTTTTCTGTAACTAAATAAGAGAATTAAGTGTTGGTGTCCCCCTTTTGGGTAAGGCACTAGTGGTAAAAGCACTTTTTCAAGGACAGAATTCATTTTATTACTGACAGCAAACAGTAGAAAGGGAATTCGAATCTATCTCCCAACTTTTAAAAGATTGCTGTTACATTCATGTGTTCCATGACATCAGTTAGAAACTGCCTCCAGGAAAAGCCACAAGGATTGAAAGAGAACGTCTACTAGATGGTCTTAGAAAGAAAGAGATGCTAAGAATTGTTTCTGGGTTTCTAAAATCAAAATAGCTATTCAACCTTAGAGAGTCTTAGCTATGTGTAGAGCACAGCTTTCATTTCCTAAAAGAAATGTAATTGTTCATAAGCAGAAAAATGATTATTTGTATTGCAGCTTTGTATTTTCTTTCTTCTGTTCCTCATTTAGGAGTCTACAGTCTGTATGTATTGGGATGAGTTCTCAATCTTTGTACTTCAAACTCTTCTTTCAAGCCATTTTCAGTAATGTGCGTTGTGAAGTGCTTTCTTACCCTTTACCATTTGAAATAACTCATAGCAAGGGTTTAATTTTAACCATAATGTGATTTGTTTATATTCTGAAACTTGTAATTTGAAATATTACTTGTAATATTCATCCACACTGTGTAACTAAGACTACTTTTGTTATTTACCTTGTAGCAGTCAAAGTTTCTAATCTGATTTTGAGTCTATATGAAAGAATACAAGAAAGAAGTTGTATCTTTTGATTATAATAGCTAATTTATTGGAAAAAGCAGTGTGTTCTGGGGGAAGTAGATGTCAAGTTAAAGGAGTGTTTTGATAAATGTATATTGAGAAGTAACACATCTGTTTTGGAGGAATTGCTCCAGTTTAACAATAGCAATTGTGTACAATCTACAAGTGCACTTCAGTGAACACTATGAGACAATTTAAACTGTCAGTGCTCTGGAAGGCAATCCTGTCTTCTTCCTCTCTCCGGCTGTTTAGTACTGCTGCCTCTTACTGTGTCATTTGTACAATGTTGGCTGATCAGGGAACTGATCCTGCAGAAAATGCTCCACCTGTTAAAGCTCGCAGTGTTGAACTCCAGTCTGTGAGATCAAGGCAAGTAAAGCTTCTTCTTCAACGAGGTTCATCTGTTCATGTGCCCTTCTCCCTGTCCTGACCGCATGCTTCCACCTCCCCTTTTGCACTGACATTGTTTTCTCTTGCAAATATAGAGTAAATTGGATCAGCTGTGGCAGCTAGTATATGCAATCTGTGTGGGTGGGAATGTATCCTCTTGGCAACATCATGGTCTTAATTCATTTAAAACCAGTTATTATATTGAGTTCTAGCCAAGTAACTCCACAAACATTTACAGCAGCATGAACTTGCACCACAATTGAAAGGTGTTGTTTTCATCCCTGGACATTTATTCTTTGTACGATAGGAACTTTTTTTGTATGGCCTTGCAGTGAACTGGCCCTGATTAAATCTAGATTAAAAGCAGCTCAACTTTTTCTTTTTTTAAGCAGTGTAGACTTGACATACACTTTGGTAACAGTGCAAGTTCACAAAAATTGTTGCTGCTACAGCCCTGCCTATTTGTACCTCCTCCTTTGTGCTAGTACACAGTCATCCAACTGGATTGATGAGGCACTTCTGTTGCATTAGTTTCAAACATGAAAAGCTTCAACACAAGGAGGTTTTTATTTCCCCTCATGAAGTTACGTTCCTCTCCAATTCCATGCTTGTATTTGCTGTAATGACCTCTTTGATAGTATAATATAAAAGTAGAATATACAGGAAAAATACTAATGCTTAAGACCATAATTTTCTCAAAAGGCTTCTATTTTGTATTATGTTTTCTAGCTATAACCTAGATGGCTTAATCACACTGCTCTTATTTGAAAATACTTCAGAAACAGATCCTTTTGTCTTCACACTGCAACTACGAACAATGCCAACCTTTCACCATATTCACAAAAATAAAGTGCTGGTGAAAAGGTCTGTTTCTTACCATAAGCATGAGGAAATCTTGCTGCTTCATTTATGAAAATCTGTTATACATTTGAATCTCCAGTAAATCTTCTCTTATAATTCAGTCATATGACTTAAAATAGTTCCTAAGTAAATTATCAGTTAGACTCTGTTTTGTGGTTTAATTGACAATTCTTGTCTTGAATCACTTCATTTTATTCATGATACTTTGCACAGAAAAAGACCTCGGGAGGTTTTAAGTTTAATGTTTAGAGAAGGTAAATATAAATTGATTTTAAAACATTATGGCAGGGCTCTTTCAAAACTCCTCTACTAATTACTTTTTTATGAACTAATGAATAAAATATTCTAACTTGAGATGATTACAGAGACTTGTCAAATTCTGTCAATTCTTGCATAGAACTTAAACTATTTTAAACTTTTCAAACTCTTTACAGATTTCATACAAGTTAAAATACTGCAGTGCTTTGAGTGTATGGGTATCTTCATCTGTTGTTTCTCTAACTGAAGAGGGCAGTTTTCAGTTTTGAGATTTTTTACTGCAAATATAGGAATTTGGAACAAGTTGTTAGACAATTGTCAATAAGGATAGTCTCTGAACATGATTTTAACATCATGTTAACATGTCAACTTCCTGTGTAGGGAATTACCTAAAGTCAACATTGCCCACATGCAACTGAGTATGCGTCTGGAGCTAGCCAATCAAAATTTGCAAGTGGTAAGTTAGAAAGCATCTATCATAGACCCTTCTCAGCACTCAGACTCCAGAACAGTTTCCAAAGAAATGGACACATATGTACATATTCTTTCTTTTAACTGGGTGTCTTTAATTTCAGTTAACAAAAATTTTGTACTCTGTGTGGGCTTCAGCCTTTGTCTTAGTTTTCTCCCTGTTTGTTGACTGGGGATGCTCTAGGATGCTACCTGGAGTAAGTTCAGTGAAGAGCTATCAAGGCACGATTCTGGAGCCCATGTTCCAGGAGAAGAGGCTGAGGGGAACTGTATATCAGTCTAGAAAAGAGAAAACTACCAGAGTACCTCATGGTATTAGGTCCTAACAGACCTAGTGACCCAATAGCTGTGAGAAAGCTGTCAGGAAGATAAAGCCAGTCTGTTCTCTCTAATGATGGGGGGACAAGAGATGTGTTTTGAAATAAGGTGTTCATGATGGTAAAAAGGTTTTTCACAATGAGGATAGTCAAGCAGTTCATCAGGTTTCCCAGAGCTGTGCATTCTTGAAGATTTTCAAGACCCAAATGGAAAAAGCCCTGAGCAACCTGTTCTGAAATAACCATGCTTGGAGAAAGAGGTTGAATTGGAGACTTCTTGGGATAATTTTCCTGTGATTTTACTTCTTCCATATTATGGTTGTTTGTGGTCACTCCATGGCAGCACTCCATGCTGCTCCTCAGGTCAGGCAAATTCGTGATGACTAATTTACTTTCTGTTTGCGTAAGGAAAAAGGCATTTGAGGGTTTTTGCTTTGATAGATTTGCTGCCTTTCTGAAGATGTGGAGAAGGGAAAAATACTACAACTCCTTTGTGACCCTCATAGAAACTACACAACATATTATTCCACTTACAGTACTAAACTACATCATAAACCTAAGGTTGGCTTTCTGAATACAGTTGAATAAGCCTGCATCAGTGCTTGGGTAGCAGCAACCCATGCTTAATAGCTGAGAGCAGCTGCAGCTAATTCTTCTTAAGTGGTCTGTTGCAAGGAATTGGAGCAGCTGGCCACGTCTGTAGCTGTCAGCTTCTGGCTGCTGTCTCTTGTCTCTCTTTGTCACTGCTAAAACTTAAATAACACTGGAAGCTTTAAGCGGGTGAAGGACACAGGAGATATTGCACAGTGGCATGCACACTAGGAAAAGGAGTGGGGAAAGAGAAAACGAACTGAACATGTCTCCCTAGAGCAGGGACCTGGGTGAGCATTAACACAGTATGATTTTTCCTATGGCTGTGCTCCCAGACTTTGCAGGCAGAGAGTGCTGGAGTCTGTACCATGGAAGTGAAAGTCTTCCTTCTTTTCATAACTGATGCTTTGGTTAATGTATGTGCTTAGTCTATGTTTGGCTGAAATTATCTGGTAAGACTTTGAAGGGGTCACAGAGCTTTTGGGTTTTTTGTGTTTTCTTAACCATTTTGAAATGACAATTATTGCAAAGGCAAAAAAACCCTGTAGCAAACAGTTCTAACAGTACGTTGATAAAATGTCTAGACAATGTCAGAGAAAAACTGCTGTGAAAACCTGACTGGTTCCTCCTAGCAGTAGTTGATTCTTTCTTATACTTGACATCCGTATAAGCAGTTTAGCATAGCTTTTCATTTTCATAGCAAAGGTCAATAATTTTTGCTGGCAAATTTACTGCTCTTTGATAACTTCCTTTGTTACATAAAATATGTGTCAGATAAGATGAAGTTATAAAGTCCTTTATGGGGTCGCAACATGCTGAAGGCCGAATTATGGCATCTGGGGTTTAATGATTGCACTCTGATTCTGCAGATATATTACACAGAATATAAGAAAATATAATGTTTCTTATAGTTGCAAACTTCGATCTCTGATGGGTGTAAATTGAGGGAATGCCTGCAAATAGTCAGACTTCCTGTGGAATTTCTGTTAGGCCTCTTGCCTGAAAAAACAGGATTCTGATGTGATAATAAAACCTGCCTTGATTATAATGGGATGGTAAACATATAATTTAGCTTTGCATACATTTGAGATGGTCTCTTTTCATGTCAGATTTTTCTTTTTAAAAAATTACTCTTCACCCGTCTTTCTGTAAGGGGTGATGTCAACATCTTGATAGCAAGAGTAAATCTTGATTTGTTTTCAGTTTTATAATAGAAGGACATCATTAGCTTGACTAAAATGCAGACTAGCTTTGTTTGATGGGGTTTGGTTGTTGGTTGGTTGGATTTTTGTGTAATTAAAGACTTTTTAAACAAGCGTATACTACAGTAAGTACAAAAATTCTGCACAATGTGACAAAGTTAAAATATAAAATACATCATAGAAATATCTGTGCAATGAAAACTCTTGAAGCAAGCATGGCATAGTGTTAACTTCCTGCGTAACAACCAGTTGAAGGAAGACTACATCTTAAAAGTTATTTTTAATGCCTATTTCATTGGTCATAAGCCTATTACTGAGAATGTTTTGTGTGGATGGTAGGCAGTACATAGTATTCTGCACAAAAACCAATGTAAATCCAGATAAAAGGGTGCAATGCTTTCTGACCAAGCTTATATGCTTAAGACATCCATTGGTTTTGCCGTTATTACATGAGCATTTTTAATAATTTTTGTCTTGCTCAACATCTCAGTATAATATGAAAGAACTACTTCTGCATAAGTTGTTTGGACTTACTAGGTGTTCTTGAAAATATCTGTAGGCATTAGGTCTTCTAAGTTTAGCAAATCTTTCATTCTTCCAGTAATTGTTCAGATAGGATTTCTTTTCTGTTATTTCCATGTAAGATTTGTCTTAATGACAGCTGTATTATTAAGCCCATGATTTATGGAATGAAATATTATGTCCTGATTTATTTTTATTTTTTTTTAATTCAAGGAAGTGAGTAAGGAAAGCCCTATGGAAGGAGAATTTCTGCAAGGGAGTAAGTGTGCAAGGGCTGGGGTTAGGAACATCCCTGCTAAAGAGTTAGGGTGCAAGGATCTGTGCAAGACTGGGATTGTACAAGATCATGCACATGAGGCTGGTGCATGTCCCTATGTGCACTTCCAGACCCACATGCTCCACTGAGTGTGGCCACCACAGAGACCTTTTTGGAACAGTATTTTAGAGTGTTCTAAAAAATCTGAAACCTTTGGATTTAGTTTTCTTTTCTTATGAGTCTTGGTGCATAGAATTAAGGGACATACTTTATGATTCAAGTTTTCTGTTTTAAGATTAATAATTGTATACTTACTAGAAAATACCTTAAATATTTTGAAAAAATATATGGTGCCCTGGCTTATTTTACTGTCTTGTTGCTGATATTAATATGACTGTAGTGTTTTGTATTGGGTATCTTAGCTAGAACTATTTAGGCAAAGGTGCATGCATACTTTTACTGACACTGTAGCCAGAATTTGATAAACCCCTTTCTTTTTCCACAGAAGTTGAAAACTTACATTCTTACTTACCAAAGCAGATCTATTCATCCCTCTCTTTCTGCATTCTTATCTGCTGCATGTGCTCACTTTTTCTCTGACTTTATTTACTTCTCCTCCAGATGGTGTCTCTTTTTCATATCAGTGGATTTCCCTTGCAGTGATGTTCATCATGTGGGTGTTTGGGGAGAGGGCAGTTCCACACGGCAAGAAGCCTTTTAAAGACTGAAAAGCTTATACCCAGACCTTATTAGAATACCCTATATAATAATTTTTATTGGGAAAAAAACCTCAGAGGAATGAGCTCATTATAATTTAAATTTGCAGTTTTTAAGGCATGATTGGGAAATATTTTTGACAGGAAGAATACATCTATTAGCTGATTTTTTAATATTTTTATACAGTGTTTTACTAACTATCTCATGCCCTTCTAATTTGTGTGTCCTTCATTTAATTCTTCAGGTTCTATATTAATAGTTAAAGGTCAGAGGAACAATTACTACGACTTGATTTGATCTCCTGTGTCATGCAGTCTATCAAATTCAGAAAGTGATTCCTGTGTATGATGTGTAACTTCTGGTTGAGTTAGGAAATATGTTGGGGTTTTTTTAGAAAGTAATGCAACCCAAAGGTAATGGTGGTGTCAGAGTCTGTTTTACCTCTTAATTATGCCAATGCTTAACTTAGTGCAATACTATTAGAAATTTGCAGTCCATACCTATATAAATTTATCACAAAATAGTCAGATTTCAATGTGCAAATATTTTAGACTGAGACAAGTACTTACAGAGCGATACTGTCTTTAAAAATCCACAAAAGTAAAGTTTTAGTGTGCTCCAGCCTCCTACTTAAAATCTGTTTAAGTCATGATTATTTTATGAGCTTCTAGTATGCCTCTGGATATATTTAAGATGTATTGCAGTACTATTATTCAGGACAACAATCAAGTTTTAATAATTTATTTGAAAGCTTCTGAAGGCTTCTGGTCATCCAATTGTTCATCCAGTATGAAGAATTCAGACAGTGCACTAAAATTGTATAACATTCATCACTTTTAAAAAGTGAAATCAGTTCCAATGTATCAATAAGAAATCAATGAGTTATGCATTTAAGATTGCAGGAAATTTCACCAACTCTGCTGTCTACTGTTATCTGACAAAGGAATCTTTATAACAGAAATGTTAACTGTGTCTAAACCATTAACAATACTGTGCCTGTCAATAGTATACAATGTTCAGACATTTGTGTGTAAATTTTATTGAAGAAATTACTGGGTTTTAACGTGCTTGGTTTTGTTTGGATTGTCATTTTTCCTTTTCCCTGTCACCAGATAGAATTGAAATATTTTTCAGCTAAAGTGAGAAAAGAAATGACCCTTTACTAGCAATAGAACAATTCTGCCTCTATTGTAGAATGTTCCATTAGACAGTAATAACAAAGCATATATTGGGTGGAAATATTAAAATATATTTGCAGAGGTAATTACAAATTGCCATTAACAAATCAGTTAACTTTAGATTTTTTTCCCTCCATTTGATGTTCCTTAAGTTATTCTTTATCAAGTCATTGTTTAGTAGGATTTAGGTGATTATTCTCCTTATTTTAACCTATTTATTCTTTTGCTTCTGGCAAGTGGAACACTTTGAGCTCTTTTCTTTTATAACATTAAAAATTCTTCAGTTTTATTAGTTTTAAGTTAATCTCTCTTAAGACTGATAACAAAAAGTCTTGCCTGAGGGTGTTTGGCACCAATGTTTAGCCAACGAGAGGGTTAAGCATTTCTGAGCAAAATGTTTGTTCTGATTGCTGAAAGAAGTTCCTTTGAGAGCATCTTTAGCTGAGATATCCATATGACCTTTTCTGCTTGAAGTCACAGTTTAGAGTTCCTACTTAGGCTGAATGCAAATTCAGCTCACTCCTAGCTGAATGATCTTCCCAGTGGGCTGGAGGTAGACTCCCCTGTGTTAGAAGTTCTTTTGAAGCCTTCACTGTGTTTTTAGCACAGAAATTAACAGAATCATCACCTCTTGAGCTTGCATTCTAACTCCTAAATAAATATGCAAAAGAAGGCAATACTATTTAAGGGACCCTTCCTCAAAGCAAGTTTTAGTCTTCAGAAAATAATTTTACAGTCTGCATTTTCAGTAGTCTGATATATCACTTTTTTAGTCTTGATTCAAGTGTCTGAACTCCAAAGAGTAATGGAAATTCACAGACATTCCTGTATTCCGTGTTCTGTAGGTATTCAGCACGTCGTCCATCACTTAAACTTGCTCAAGTGTCTCATTCCCTTCACCAACCATTGAAGGAGCCTCAAAGCTTAATTTAGGCTCCTTGAATTTACCCCGAAGTTGGGCTGGTGTTCAAACCAACCTTGAGTTTGTACCATGGATTACTCAATGGGCCAAAAGCATTTTGTTAGGAATCTAGAAAATGCTATAATACAAATACTGGTTATTACCTAGTGGGAGTTTAAAAAAAGATTCCACTTATTGTAATATGCTCATTAAATGAGAGGATTATGTGGTATTTAGTACTGTTTCCTTTAGCCTATACTTTTAAGTTTCTTTATACTTTCTATTTCCAGTCTATTTCCCTGTTTTCTTGATCCGTCTGATTGACAGCATTAGATGTATATTAACTTTGCTTCAGGGTCCCATAGACCCACTCTAAGAGACAGAGTACTTCATAAAGTATCCAATAAGGAGCTATTATGGTGTCTTGTTTCCTTGCAAGTTACAAACTGTCTGATAAATATTATCATTTTGCATCATGTTTTTCCAAGGAAAGCAAATAAGGAGTGTTTTTAAGGGAGATCTTCATAAATATTGTCATGGTTCTTGTATTTTCAAAAGGACTCTCTAGAGCCATGTAAAATTTGCAGCCTAACCATAGAAGATTATGCTACTATATGAAAAACCCACAAAGTGAAAATAAACCACTGCACTAGGTACCAATTATTCAAACTAACAAAGCCTGATACCCTGCAGGGTTTGGGTTTTTTTCTGGTTGATTAGTATAAAAATTAAACTTCTCCTTTTTCTTTTTAATACAGTGTTTGGTGTCTAGTAACATGAGAAACAAGCCTCTTGTTTGGAGCACACTTTTCTGTTATCTGTTATTTCCAAAAAACATGAGGGCAGCTGTTTATGCTTGAAACTGGCTTTTCCTCAAATTCAGTTGAAAATTACCAACAGATGTAAATTCATTAAGAATGAAGGCAGGCACATGTACACACAGCATGAATGTATAAGCCTTGTTTCCTTATGAAGGTCTTTTACAAAGGGTACCTGTATGCATTCATTCCATTCACCAGGGAAGAAAAAATTGAATTACAAAGGAACTAAATAAAATGGAGCTGTGGCAATATCACAAATGAATCAGGCAATCAAGAAAAAGATTGAGTTCCTTTCAATCAGAAGCTGTTGCTTGAAGATGAGCACTTAATAACTGAGCTGCATAATTTCATTGTGAAAATTAACAGTCTCTCTCAGAGCCTGGACTTCAGTGTTGGAATTATGAGAACATTAGAGACTTCAGTGGTTTTCTAGTGAAGTGACCAGTACTAACAAAGTGGATGACAGAGTGCGTCAGCAGCACAGTAGAGAACTTCTAGTAGAATCAGAACGTCTGAAACAGATCCTTTTTGAGCTTTATTAGAAAGTAGAAGTTATTTTCATACAGTGACAGAGGAGAAACCTCTCACTTCCTCTCTGGCTCCCGTGTTTAGCCTATAGATGTTATTTCATATGACTAAATGTTCAAGAATGTGTCAATTTTACAGTTAACCAGGAAGTATATTCTGTTTTTTAGGTTTAACTTCATGATTTTAATGTTCTAGAAGCATGAATTTAGTGAAAAGGTATGACATTTAAGAAATATTTCTCAAACTTCAGTAATTGTTTTTTGATACGCAGTTAAAACACAGGAAGGTAGTAATCATGGTAACCTTTCTAGTTTGTAAAGACTGCAGCTACAAAGCTACCGGTAAGTATAAGAATTGTAATGTGTATCAAGGATTTTATTATGTTAAAAATTTGTGTACTATTAATGAGAAATGGCCTTGACACAGTAAATTCTTATAAATAAAATAGAATTAAGTGGGAGATAGAAAGGCAGATAGAAGGAACAATTGCTTTGTATAAGCGAAATATGTGTCCACATGTGAGAAAAAGACCAAAATAATTTTATCAATGCTCATTAATATAAAATATGGTTTTGCAATTTATGTTTATTATGAGTAAATATGTGAGATTAAGGTAGGTTTGCTACTTATGTAAGTGAAGAACAATTAATAACGCGGAAATACTGCTTAATTCCCCAGATGTTATTTACCATTTGTATTTTGGGAGGGGGTAATAAAAGGAATTCTTCCAAGGATAGGCATTTTATGGAAAGTTATCATTAATTAACTTTGTTTTAGAAATAAAATTGCATGAATTACAGAGGTAGGATGCTATAATGGGATAATAAATTCTTAACATTGATAAAAATCCATTTTGGATTTTTTTTTAAATCCATTTATTTAGTGATTTGTGAGTTTAGCTAATAAACTGGTACTTAAGTATTGGACAATTAATTTAATTTCTCAGAATATATAATTATTTTTATTTAGTGTTCTAGATGGATTCACAGCCTACATTAAAATGTTGCTTTTTAATTACTAGTTATGCTTACTGTAACTTACCAAAAATTGAAAAGAAATTGATAGCTGAGAACTTGCACTGTACAGAGTAGAAAGGATGGAACAAGTATCTTTTTTGTTTTTCTGTAAGCCTTGCATGTATACTGTTTTTTTTCTCAAAACATTATGATTTTCTGTACACATGCTGCAACCAAAATTCAGCTATCAAAATATAAGTTCCTAACCTGAGAAAAATCATGCTTGAGTAGGCAAAGTTTTGATATTTTCAGAATTTGTATACAAAAACCTTAATGGAATGTAAAAAAGACAAAAATCTTTCCATTTTCTCTTCACAAGTGTGGGGTCTTTTAAATATTTAAATAATCCTGCTAAGTGGAACTTCTATTTAGTTGTCTAAAGCTATAATATATGTGCTTATCCTTTAAACTCCAAATTTTTGCAGTATAATATAAAAATCTTAAGAATTAATTTTTGAGTCATTCATCATCCTTAGCTACAGTTGTTTGCATTACAGACTGAAAGTGAATGTGTAGATAATGACATCAATGTACAACTGGGAAACAGGACAGCAAAGGTGGTGGCAATGTATATGTATGGATGGCTGATGGCACTGCTTGTGGAGTGATGCTCAGTGAAGAGGCAGGAGGGCCTGTGTACCTTAGTTTTGGCCAGCTGTTCAGTCTTGTATTGAGAGCATACTGGTGTTCCTGACAGAGTGTTCCTTTCTAGCACAGCCACGTATATACCTCATCAAACCTCTCAGCACTTTTTGGCCCTCAGTGTCTTTTATCTTTTTTCATGCAGTTCCACACCTTACTTTCATTCCAGGCATTTTTTAACAATACCTCCCTTTTTTTTCACAAGTCCATCTGTGTTTGCAGGAATGAAATAAAATAAGGAATCTGATAGTTTTTGTTGCCACTGAAGAAGTGTGTTGTCTCAAGACCTCTCATAAAGTTTTGTGTTAAACAAAACAAGTGGTAGAACCAATCCTTGTAGCATCACACAAATAAAAGCTTTCAGGGCTGGAAAGAAACCACCCATCAGAATTGTCTTGAAATCTGACTGATAGGAGTTGACCTATCCAGTTCAGGGTGACTGACTCATTTCTGCCAGTCTCCCAGGCAAGTCAGCAGCACATGGTGATCTTCAGTGTCAAACACTGTTGATAGGTTTAATGAAGTAAGCATGGATATCTTCCTCTGAGCTGTGCCAGAGAGGAAATTGTTCGCAAGCAAGACTAATGCACTCTGAAAGCTGTTACCAAGTTTGAAAGCCTGACTGCCCTGATTTAGGTTCTTGGCAGAGAAGTCAAATTCTATTGGAGAGTATGTTGTTTGGTTGGTTTTTTTAAAATTATTTATTTTATTATTTTTCCTGAGAATAAAAAGCTGGGCAGAACATTCAGGCTAAGAGGATTTTTGCAGCCTGGGCATTTACACTTCATTTTTTGTGTTAGTTTAAGAACTGTGATTTACATTCAGATTACATTCAGATTATTGGGATGCTTAGGACTTTGTCCAAATGGGTTTTGATTGTCTTCAAGGATGGAGATTCTACATAATCTCTGGGTAACCTGTTCCAATGACTACCTTTATTGTGAAAAAGTTTTTCTGCAGTCAAATCAGAATTCCCTTAATTGCAATTTGTGACCATTGCCTCTTCCTTTTTTGTTGTGCATCACCGCAAAGAGCTTGACTCATATCTACTGTGCTCTCATGCTTGTAACTGAAGGCAGCAATGAGATTCCTGTTCAGATTCCTTCTGTTAAGGCTGAACAGTTTCTCTCATCCTCTCCTCATGTGTCATGTACTCCAGCCTTTCTTCATACTGGCAGCCTTCACCAGCCTTGTTTCAATATATCAATGTCTTTCTTGTACTGGATAGTCTGAACTGTGACCTTATTTTCAAATATAGTCTCACAAACATTGAATAAACAGGAATGTTGAATTCCCTCAACACTCTTGATGCACCCCAGAACGTAGTTGTCTCATTTTTGGCACAAGGGTATGCAAGTGTTCCACTTGTTGGTCACAGAGATCCCCAAGAGCTTTCCTACAAAGTTGCATTCTAGCCAGTCAGTGCCTGGTCTGAACCGCTCCAGTGCAGAGCTTTGCATTTACTATTGCTGAACTTTTTGAAATTCCTGTAAACTCATTTTGCCAGCCTGTCAAGTCATTTTTGGATTCCTTCCTCGAAATTTTATGTAGACTGCCGAGTGGCGTTAGATGCTGCACATCACATTTAGGAATGTCTCCATCTTATTATGATCATGGGTCAATGGATGAACTCATTTCTACCTCAGCTCGCTGCTCCTTGAGAGTGAAAATCAAATGACATAACTCTTTTATGCTGCATAATTTTAAAATTGAATTCTCCACCATTTCTTGAAGGGATTAATTGCATATCTTATCCCAGTGTGATGAGTATAAAAACTATAAATCTGATTTTTTATATCACTATTATTGTCCTGTAATCAGTGTATCTTTTATCTATCATTCTCTCTGATTGCTTGCAGACCTTTCTATATTTACTATATAAAATTTGAGTTAAAAGACTATATAATTATATTTACATGACGCAAGAAGGAGCAGCAATGTAATTAGTGTTAACAAGGCCACATGAATTTTACTATTCATTTCTAGATTGTGTAGATTTCTGGTAATACAAGTAAAATTTTAGCATCCTAATGGCAGTAATAAATATTACAATGCAGTATTTTGAGTGCTTTCTGAGTTTTGTACCATTTGAATACTAGCCATTTTTCACTTACAACTCCAGGATCCAAGCTGGAAGTTTTTTATTAACTAACTTTTCTATGTGGGAAAATACATATGGCTAACTTTTACATAACTAGATTGTTGTAGTTACATTTGATGGTGATTAGACTAAATGTGAGCTGAATATATAGTTGTATTAGTAGGTTAGAGCACAGCTAGATGAATAAATTACCATCATCATTGGGAGATGCAATTTTTAAACATTGGGTAAACCAGACCTACTTTATTAAACTCCATGGAAGGAAAATAACTGTAGAAAGTCAATTCTTCTTAATGAAAGCAAGCTTATAGTTTTATATATGTAACCTTTGAAGCTTCATGTAGTATCGTAAATCTTGGTTTCTGTTTATTTGCTTTTGGAAGTCAGACTTTTGGGTTTTGTCATATTTTTTAGCTTGATTTCATTAGTATTTTATAAAATTTTTCAGTAACATAAATAGAGAAAACATGTTGAGAAGGTTGGTAACCAGTATTCTGTAACTAGCCTAAGTGAAGGCTTATTTACTCTTTCTTTACTTTCTTCTGTTGTAACAATCCTATTTTTTGTTATAATCTTGTTTTATTCATCTCTTTTGATGAGGTCTAAAGGGTAGTCTAAAGCTTCCAGTCTTCTGCATGGCAGTTGGCGACAGTGTAATCATGTTAGCACTCTTTCATTGCTATGTCAGTGGTTATAGTAAGATGGTGATGGTGTACAATTGTAAAAACAAACCTCTCTATATTCTGTAGTGTGGTCAGCAGACAGTCTGCAGTGTGAGTAGAAATTTGGCTTGCTTTTGACCAAAAGGACCTCAGTTACAAGCGATCAGAAGTATAATTGAGCAACAAATTACAGTGAATGTGAATTAAACAAAGCATCCCTGGGGCTACATGGCAGAAGTCGTGTTACTAATTCTTCGAGTTATTACCTCATAATGACTGGCATCCCAAAGATGGTTTTTTCTGTTACAAAATTTTTGCAGAGTGAGTTCCATGAAATGCTGAACAGCATTCTTCATGCTGTGTGATTCATACTGAGAGATTTGTCTCTGGTAATCAGATCACATTGCACAACATAAATGTGTATGTGGTTCAATCAGGCAGAATTTAGAGGAAAATATTTTAATAATATAATTTGAACTAATGTTTAGAAAAAAAGGAATCATCAAGCAACCTCCCTGCATGTGTTTAGTGTATCACATCTTACAGACTTCTGGAGTTGTGTGGTTGTCATAAATTATTCAGTAAAGGGAAAGGCCAATGGTGAATAATTTTCAGTTTTACTGTTTCTCCAAAACACTAGTTTTTATTAAAAAAATTATTGTTATGTTCAACTTTCTAATGGAATTTGAAATTTATCTGCCAGGCAGTAAAACATTAGTGATTAAAAACTGTAGTTTGCAGTTTCTATGATAAAACACCATTGCATTTAACCAGATATATAGCTAGGAATCCATCGCACTGTTCTACAGGTTAATTTATCAGAATTATCTCTAAAAATATTTAGAGAAAATTAACGGTTTTCAAGCATTGACGTTAAGTATTTTACTTGTTCTTGAAATTCATTGTACTTTACCAACATATTCATCTAGGCAACTGGAAAGAATCCCATTTGATGTAAAAATGAAAGTTAGTTTTGCGGGCTTGTTCAGCTTTTAGTTTGTCTTTTAATAATAATTTCATACTTTGAATTGTAATGATGGCTTGTGAGGTAGCTCAAAACTAAATAGAGCCACCAGTGTAAGTCAGTAAACAGTAATCATATATAAACAACTTTCTCTCACTGTTGGGGATAAGGTAAAATGTAAATGAGGGTGAAAAAGCTTAATATTCTATGACAAAATGTTAGATGTCAGCTTCTCTCTGTGTTTTCTCCAAATATTGTCAAGGAATGGGGTCCTTTCTGCAAATCATAAAAATGGTTTAGTTTTGTTGGGTTTTGTTTTTTTAAATGAGCATTTTAAATAAAAATGTATCCTTCTCATCAGAATGTATAATTTAATTATACTCAGTGTAGCCTATGAATAAGTAATGTATTTACGCTAATGCTCTTATAGTAACATTAACTTGATTACTGACTGTGCTTTTTCAGAATTAACATGGTGGGTGTAGAGTAGCATCAAAGTTTACTTTCATTAGGCTTTTCCTAACAAGTATTTTATAAAAAAAGAAACTGAGAAAGTACATAGAACCTGATATTTTCCTGTACTTTGTTCATTCATTAATAATTTAAGTTCATTATTTAATTATATGAAATTCATTTATTTAGTTACTATTATTTTACACAAAGCTATTCATATTTCTCAGAATGCTTTTAATTTCAAAGATCACTTTTTTTGTATTGAGCTACAGATATTGTAGAATCGTTGAGGTTGGGAAACACCTACAAGATTGTTGAGTCCAACCATTGACCAATCACCACTGTGTCACCTCAACCATAGCACGAATGCCTCATTCAGTGTTTCTTGAACACTTCCAGGGATGGTGACTCCACCACCTCCCCATGCAGCCCATTTTGATGTCTGGTCATCCTTTCAGTGAAGAAATTCTTCTTGACGTCCAAATTGAACCTCCCCTAGCACAGCTTGAGGCTATGTCCTCTCATCCTGTCGCTGGTTGACTTGGAGAAGTCAATTTTCACCCTCTTTTTTTTTTTTTAAATTAACATTTTACCACATAAATTAGTGTCATAAAGGGACATAACTCAGCTGAATGTGTATTTATATTTGTGTATTTTTAAATTCTATTTAATGTTTTTATTGTAAGACTACAAATTAAATATATCTACCTGATTTTCCCAGAAGAAGGCAAATATTCACATCTGTGTTTGAATACATGGTATTGCCTTAATTTATAAAGGTTACAAAAGTTAACAGCATGCATAATAACAACTCTGCAATTCAAGGCTTGAGACATATGACTGTCTCACTTTGAATCACTGGTTTGGTCATATTATTGCTTTGTTGAGGAAGAATATTTATTATTTTAAAAAATTAAATGTTTTAAATATCTCACTGTCTCTAAAAGATTCAAAATAAATCTTGCAAACATTCTTAAATTAATATTTTTCACTTTTATGAATA
Organism: Entomyzon cyanotis; assembly: GCA_024500445.1. Lineage (NCBI taxonomy): Eukaryota > Metazoa > Chordata > Aves > Passeriformes > Meliphagidae > Entomyzon > Entomyzon cyanotis. Next base: position 1,104,119 of record JAKEPQ010001015.1, on the reverse strand, counting down.
CTTGGTATCTTGAGGGTGCTAAACAATTGACTGTCAAATGGCTTTTTCCTTACATATAACATTCTTAGATGTTGAGTCAGAAAAAATAAGGATTATTTCATTCATTCTGAGTTTTGCTACTTCTGATATCTCAATGTAGCTATTCACTTAGCTGTCCATGAGAAAGAATGAACTTCAGTAATCCGTAGATGTGATTCCAACTTGCTGTTTTGTAGCAATTCTTCAACTTGTCATCCAGACAAATCTGGTTTTGAAAGCTTCTTGAAGGCTAATTGTATATCCTATACTGAGATGCGTGTTATGTCAAAGAAATTGTGTATCAGGACATAATTATGAAGTTCAGTAGATCTAGAAAACCACAAAGAGGAAAATTGAGGATTTTTTTTCTAATGAAGTTACCGTTCTGCTTAAGTTCTGTGATTAGTTTAACTGGAATAACTCTGGTAGAGATCTATGCAAACCTATGAAAGATTAATGCTGATCTCTATAGATTTTTGTATTTGGTAAGCTGCCATAAAATACAAAGTTCACTAAAACATTTCCTGTTAATTTGGTGTGGCATGATATGACTTATTCTCGATTATAAAATGTCATTGTAATCATATGTTACTGGGATTTATTCTTCCCAATCCAGTCACAAGAGAAATATAACTGATTGGCACTTTTCCAACAATAAAGCTCTGTCTTGAGTCTGGCTTACCCTGTAATGATGATTGTATAACATTTCTCTTTCAAAAACCCCTGTGGTTTTGCATTGCCTTTTGAGCCCAGTACCAGCTGTTTGATTAGGCATTGAATCATCAAAAGGCTTTGCAAATCCCAATAATAGGTGTGGAATGCAGTCTTGAATTTTAGTCTCTTGTTCCCCAAGGAGGAACATGGAATCCACGGCTTAGTCACTAAGCTCCCTATATAGCATCTTGAGGATAACTGCCATAAAAGGATGAAACTTCTGTTCTGAATAGGTGTCTCTTGCAATAGGAAATGTGAAACATATGGTGTCATACAGTATCACATCAATTTATATTTGTCATCTTTGGCTTAGAAGTGCAAGAAGGTACTCTCATTCACTTGACGTTAAAAGACTGAAGGGGTTTTTTTAGAGAATAATCAGTTATCAGTATTCTATAAACAAATGAAGTCAGGACTTGCTCCTGTTCCAGTGCTAGCTATAGCTGGCGTCCTCTATAAAATAAACTAGTATTTAGAGGCTTTTGGCTAACAAGTGAAAAGTCTAGGTTTGTTTCTCTGAGTCAGAAGAGATTCAGGTTCACTTCCCACAATAGCCTCCATATGTACATATATATCCTTAACCTTTTCCACTGCTTTCTTGTCAAATGGAAAAGTGACAACAATGAAAAGATTTCAGCTTTTACATTTGGGACGAGCTATTTTAGCATGATAAATTGGCTGAATTGTAATCCCTCTTTTCCCTGAACATGAATATAATTTTTTGATTACTTAGGGTATGAAAACAGTTTAGCACAGTGAGATTAAAGGCAAGAGAGGAACAGGAAACATTACAGGAAGAATAACACTGTTGTGGCCATGCAGCTTTGAACATGATAAAATACATTTTAGTTGGAAGAGTCATGACATCCTGAAATGGAGTCAAACAAATTTACTTGCTATATTACTTCAATGTATTTCAAAGCAAATTTCTTTTATCTCAAAGCAGTGTTAACATTCATTTCTCCCTCTCCATTTGCAGTGAAATGCAAATTTGTAATCGCTGGTTGAAAAAGAAGGCCAAATTGTTACAATAGGTTTACTAAGGTATTTTCAGCCCCAAAGAACAGTATTTTCTCATGCTCACTTATTTAGATACTTAACACTGCAAGACAAAATGTCAAAATACAATTTAAGTACAGTGTATATTTTTATTGTTTTTTAATTTGAAGATATACTGATAAATAATTTTCACAGCACAATTATTGTGAACACTTGCATTAGCAGTTATTAAAATAAATTATGATAGTGTTTTCTGTTGATTGCAAACAGAAACGTTGTTGAAAATGTATACCCTTTTAGAGCTTTGTTGGAACAGTCATGTCAGAAGAGTCAGCAGTGACTGCTGCATTTGCCATGTGATTTATTTTTATCAATTTCAAGTGCATATTTGAAAGTAGTTTAATTAAGATTTTGCACTAGAAAGATGCAATGTGATGCTGAAAGAATCGTAATTTTTTTTAACTGACAATTGTAAAAACCCAAACAGTATACTCTGTATAAAGTAGATTTTAAATATTACTGAAGCTATGTAAGCCAAGCAAGGAAGTCTGCAAAATAGAGTAGAAAGCAGATTCTGTAATAATTAGCTCTCACTTTTCTGAGAACTTTTTTTCCTTTCATCCATGTTGTATTATAGAGCAGTATCATCAGCAGACTGATACCAGTAGCCTTCAAGACATTATGATCAATCAAATTTAATAATACCTACGAAACAGTCTTTATACAGTGTGAGTGGATTTATGAAACATAAGTTTGTTTAAAAACATTATCATTAGGCTTGGAGTAATCAGCATAGCAAAGAAATTAATGAGTATGTAAGGTGAGGTACTGTGCCAGAGCAACACTTGTGAAACAAAGATGGGAATTCAGGATGTTCCAGTACTTTTCTGGAACTGCCGTTATCTTCTGAGCTTTGATTTTCATTATTTTATTGGAACTACACATCCTAAATAAAAGCAACGTCTTAAACCTAATGTTTATGCTAAGTTGCTAACTAAATCCACTCATCATTTAAAAATGGGTGACATCAAAGGTGTCATTCACTAAAAAGAAGTGGTTTTTTTTTGCAGTTATCAGTAACACTGAGAAATAAACAGTTTCTCCTGAATTTTAAAGTTTGCCCTTGAGGCAGCAAAAAAATCAAATGTATTTTAATTTATATTATTTTCCCAAAACTTAAATGCCCTTGATTAATAACTATATATGTGACAGCAAAGGATAGATCTGCTTTCAATCTGTTACAAAGATCATAGAAGCAGCAAATGTTAGGACTCTAAGATGTTTCCTGAGGGATCAAGAAATCTATATGTTTCTAAAGACTGACCTATCACCTTGAAAAGCAGCCATGAAGGAGAGCTGCAAATGCAAGACCACTGTCAGGTCAACCTGTCGTTGTGCTGACAGGTCTCTGATATAAAACCCAATTTACAGTTAAAGAAGCACATCCATTATCCTTCTGATTTTAAAATATAACATACATCAGCAAAATGATAAAAGAAAGTGCTTAAGAATTATGAAAGTCAAGGACTATTTCATATCAGAAAGTCACAACCTTTTTTGCATATTACTGATTAAAATTACAGCGAATTTTAATATTAATCTGTATCTTTATTTCTTCCAGTAAGTTAAGAGTTTACGTCAGTTGAACTTAAATCATTGTAATTCTACTTTTATTATGTTGTTTGGATTAGTCAGACATTACATTGCATTATTCTTTATAGGAGTTCAAGAGGTTTTTGGAAGTGTGAATAATTTTAGACAAAGTGATGTGTCAGTTTTTGGGAAAAAATACTGTCTTTTTGGTCCTAATGAAAAAAACCTAACAACAAGAAGCCATATTTTTCCTAGCGTCAGGTTTAAGATTCATCTCTATTTGTAATTTCTAATAGAATAATATTTTTAAATTTTCTGTGTAAAGGGGATTTGTAGTGTCTTCTACTTAAGAAAGTTTTAGTTCTTGAAAATGGAAAGTTTAAGGCATTACTAAATGGTCAGTAAAAAGGAAAAGCATACTAATTTTTTTTACTTGATTACCTTAATGGATTTAAATGTTAAATTGGATAGCCTAAACTAATAGGAACAAAACATTATTTTACTGTAATGATTTACTGATTATTTTACTGTAATGTCCACCAAGGCTGATGGAGAAATAAGATTATGGATTTCTAGTACCAAAGCAGCTTTTACTCTTTGGAACAGTTTCCAATGTTGTCTTACTTATGAAATTATAAAATATACGTTTTAACTTTGCCTATATTTGGTGGGATTTTGACCTTTTTCTTTTATTGCTAGGTGAGGATTTGCTTGGTAAATAACTTAATTCTGCAGAAATACTGGTCATAAGTTTACCTAAGTATATTTTATAAACTTAGAAGTTGCTTAGGAATAAATATACTATTAGTTTAATATTGTTCGTGTGCTTTTGATTTTCAAGTGTTTGTCCAGTCTGTTTGTAAACTATTTGCATTTCTTTAAACTCGTAGGCCTGTAAATTCCAGAAGGGCTCTAAAATCTTGTCTGTAATTTGGTTTAGTTTAACTTCTACTTGTAAGCATTTTAAAATCACTAATCCATGCTCTGATCAGTGTACCTATGTTGCTTTTGTCTTGAAACTCCATATAAGATGAGATATAGCAATCAAATTTTCAAAGTTGAAATACATTCATTTCCAAAGTCTCAGGAGATCATATGGAGTGATTTATGAAGACACAAAATAATTACAATTTCAAGCAAAAGGCTCAAAATCTGTTATGTTCACTTAATATATTTGCTATTTTAGTCTCTACTTTCACTTCGCATTTCCTTGTTTCTTGAAGACAGTGAGATATTATCTGATTTATAAGTAAGGATGTTTAAAATTTAAGTGAACTAAGAAAAACACTTTTTAGCCATGTAATGCAGATCAGATTTTAGTCATGTAGTAGCTGGCAAGGTTCTTCTTTAACCTATAATACATATAACTACATCACTCTTAATAAGGACACTGCAACATTTGTCATATAGGTTTATGTACAATGAACATATCTTCAGGTTAATTGCTTTCTAGGAACAGCTGCTCTAAAGAAGTGAAAGGAGCCTTGTACCTGCACCTGAATTTAGCTAACAGCAGGCAGCCCTCTGTAGTTAACCATTTTTTGAAGTAATTATTGTGATGGTGAAAGAAGGTCATCTACCACAGATAGCCTTTAACTTGAATTTTACTAAGAATTACAAGGAAACCAACATTCTTTTCAAGTAGGTTTTTTTGTTGGCTGTTTTTTGCTTGTCTGGTGCTTTTTTAATTTCTTTTTCATTTTTTGTGATGGTTAAATGTAATAGAGCTTTTTTTTTGGAATTAGCATAAAAAAATTCTATTGAAGTTGAATTTGATACATTTTTAATTTCATGGAAAGTTTGAAAAATGTGTGTTATTCTTCTAATGATTGAGGGTAAAAACTTTGAGTAAATACTACAGTTCTCATCGATTCTAAATTCAAAGGATTTAAATACTGAAAACTAACATTAACTTCAAAATTTCCAAAACTTAACTCTTCCTTTAAGACAAATTTTGTTATTTTCAGTAAGGTATGGTATCCTGGTGATAAAGTTGCTTAGTTTTGTGATTTCCCAAGGCTTCCTTATATGGCTCATTTGAACTATTTCAAGTGTGCCCAAAAATTTTTTTTTACATCTCAGTGTAAGGTTATACGGTCTGCAAGCAGGAAATGCAGACCAAATGTGCAGAGTAGGGTCTATGTGCTGAAAAGAAGGGATTGAAAAAAATATCTATTACTATCATGAAAGTGGTAGCAACAGTGGTAAGCAGCAATGGGCTGTGGCCTTGTATACTAATGGACTAAGCAAGGCTTGTAGAGACTGTATGTAAATTATTTTCTTCATATATAATATCAGCAGTTGGGAAAAGGTCATGAAGATAACTTCTTGCATTACATGTAAATCCATTATACTGCAAGACATATTGGAAGGGAATATTTATCTGGTTTTGTTTGCACTTTAGATTTTTCCAAAGTATAATTATTCTAGAATAATTATCTTTATGTGAATGCCCCCCTCCTAGGTGTGTTTCAGTATGGACTTAAGGTGAAAGAACTTAAAAGAAAAAATTGTTCTAGACTAATTAGTGCATAATGGAATATTTTGGAAAATTTCCAGCTCTAGATGGTTGTTAATGATGTAGCCTGCAGACTTGGTCCAGAGCCCACTGGATTTAATTCCCCTTGCTTCAATGAAATTTCTTTCAGAACTACTGAGCCAGCTTTTAATATTTACTGATAGTAGAGTAGATAAAGTTCAGGCAATTAGCAATTTTGAATAGGATTTAATGGGGCATTCAGATGATTTATCGAGCTCTCCAAAATGTTATATAGATTGAATTTCTTTGTAGTTGTCTTGTTCCAGAGTGGAGGGAGAGTTCCCTGTCATTAATGTGTGTGTGCCTTGCAGGAAACATTTCCACCAGCTTCCTAAAGCAGCAGTAAATCCTTCTTTCTTCAGGTATGGTTCCATGAGCAGGTGAGCTCATGTAACATTTTGCTGCTGCCTAGAACTTTTTTATTGTTTTTTTTCTCCCCTGGTCCTCATTTTACAGTCTCTCTTCTTTGCCATCTCTCCTGTTAATCTGACACTAGAATAAGATGAGTTGGCTTGCTAAACAAGCAAAAACTATCAACTTTTTTCTCCCATATTTTCTATCAAATTACTTGGATGAATCATCTCAGGGAACACTCACAAGCATGTCACCCAATAAAAGATATTGGGAGAGTATGTTGGGGAGTGGAGAAAAAGGAAACTCTACCTTTAAGCAGTGGTGAGGTGTAATAGTTCTGTAGTAATGTGATAGCAAAGCCACTACTGAAGCTTGCACTGGACAGCGATCCCTCGAAGATACACTGCCAGCTATGATTTCCTACTTCAGGCAACGGGGCTAAAGCTTCAAAGTGTAGGCTTTTCTATAATCACATCTAAAAATTTAAAAGCAATCAAACAAAAACAATGAAAAAACCCCTATTAGGTTTAGTTCTTTATTAAACCCATTATGTTTAAAATTAATTCTTTATCCTATAGAGGATTTTTGATTATTTTTCCTTCTTTGTGATACACTCAGTTTTTACTTTGCTCTATTCAGGTGTTTTGGGCAAAATTGTTCAAGCTTGTGTGTGTATACACTCTCTCCCTTTTTTCTTTTTCACAAAGTTCTATATTCATCATAGTTATTTTGTGATATCGTTTACAGTATAATGTATACTGCATAGAATATATCTGTAGTCTATTATTTATTCTCTGCTGTTTTCTTTATGTAGTTAAATACTTAATTTTTTATTTTTCCAGTCATAATACACTAGGGTACGTAAACCAGTGTGTTGGATATAATGCAGTATTTTCAGTGACATTAACTAAAAGCAGGAAAATTGTTACACAGATAAACATTTAATTTATTTTGTATCTCTTCCTCATGTTTACTGTTTCATGGATAAGTAAATTTTTTTTTTAGCTTTTTTTCCTGTTAGGAAATAATCTATTTCTCAATAGGTTAACATTCTCAGTATTTTCTCTGATATTACTATCATATTATTTAAAGCTCTCATATTTTCTTTAGGAATAGCTTTTTTCAGAAGAATTTGAATCTATTTATTTTGTTAGCTTTTCCTTTTATCTCCCAGTCATGATTGGATTTTTGGGAATATCCCCAGGTTATGTATTCTTCCTTTCTACCATAATAGTACTGTTTCTCTTCCAAGCTGTTTTCAAAAAAATCACTGCAAACATTTCTAGTTCTTGTATTTTTCCTGTAAAAATGTAATTTATTATTCATTACTTAAAATGTCTTTAAGGTGTTTTAATAAACTTCCAGGTTAATGTTGCAATACTGTTGCAATAATCCATGTTCGGTTCCTACTTTGGCTACAGCAAGCCCCATGAAACTAATGAATCAATGAAGATGTAGGAGGTGAAGAAAAAGTACGAATCAATCATACCACAATTCTTCAATCTTGAGCGTTTATCAGAACACTGCATTTCAGGCAGTTTCAGTCATATGCCATCAATAATAATTACTGCAACATTGCTGACTCCAAAACAATCATTGTTTTTGCAATATTAGGGGAAGATTTTCTTCTAATTTGGGTGCTGGAATTTTCTTCAGTTGAGAAGTGGTCACAGCACCAAGCCTGACAGAGTTCAAGAAGAGTTTAGATAATGGTCTAAGGAACGTGGTGTTACTCTTGGGAATTGTCCTGGGCAGGGCCGGGAGTTGGACTCAGTGATCCTTTTGGGTCTGTTACAACTCAGCATATCCTCTCATTCTCTAAAATTAGTTGCAACCTTGTACTGCATTTGAATTGGAGCAAAGATTTGTGGTCAGCTATTTGATTTTCACAATACTTTGTTTCTTGGCGTCAAACATTCTTTACAGTCATGTTCTGAGTTTATCCCTTAGCATGCAGAAATGCTAAGGTGTTAAATGGCATGAAATTTTATTAATACTTCCCTTCTGGATCAGCTTCTTCCAAAGTGAAAATAAAGCAAGCCAGAGAAAGGGTAACTTCTTTGTTTTCTTAGATTGCCTTTTATATATGACATCCGAATCTTTGGAAAATGTGCATTACTGTACTATTCTTAATGGTGTAATTGCAAATTCACAGCTCATTATCACTAGAAGCCATAGTAAAAGTACAGGGTCTGCTGATGGCATTGTACACCATTTCAAAATGAGAAACTCAAGGTTATTGTATCTGTACCTTTTAAAAACTTAACTGTATCTGATGCACATGATATAAAGATTTGAAGATAAGTATTTCATTGAAACAGAAGACTACAGAGCATGGAGGAATATTCTGGAAGAATATTCTCAGAAAGCTATAGAAATTATATGGAAATATATCTATCACATAGTGAAAATTGCTAACATTTTATTTCCATTTAGTCTTTGTCCCTGTGTGAGAATATTTTACTCTGATTCCGATTGTCTGCAGTTTTATTATGTCTTGTCCATATTATAGGTTGACATGATAGATAAAGACCCTTCTCTTGCAGGGTTAAAAGAGAAAACAAGAGGGAGAAAATATGCAAATATAGTATTAGAGTTATTGAGGGGTAATTTCTCTTTGCATCACTTTTAAGCAAGCTGAATCTTTATTTGACCAAAAGTTGTTATTTTGTCACTGAACTGTAGTTCCTGTTAAGATTTTAGATGTGAACACTTTCAGGAGTTTTGAAAAAGAGTTTTACCTCTCATGTAACTGTCATTGCTTTGTCTTTTTTCTCAATGGTTTTGATCTTCACAGAACCTACAGCTTTTTGAGCATAATATTTTACTACTTATTCATTGAAGCTGGCAAATTCACCAAAAAATTGTGCATGGAACCATATTTTTTGGCATTGGCTAATTACAACAATTTTGTCTTTTTAATTTTTTTTTTCAATATGTAAACATCTTTGCAATTTATTAGGTATTCTTTTGTTTACTGTATCGTTCCTTGGCAATCTAAAGAAAACTGACAACTGAATTTTCAGGGGTTTTTATGTAGGTGCTCTTGATTTTGATAATCTGGTTGCCTGCTAATGATCCTTGGGATGACAGTTGTTCTGCAACCCATCTGGGGAATGCAGTGAGAAAGTGTATGTTTTTTTCCTGGATCTGAGTGAGAAAGAACTGACAATAAAGGACACGATAAAATAGCTATTTTAATAGGACAGAATGAAAAGATGACTACAGACAGCAGATAAATCTTACATCATTTCAGATGTGGGGAACCCTCCTTTTCTTCACCACTGAACTGACCTCTGAGTGGATTTTTCCCTGGCACCTCACTAGGTTTTCAAAATGCTGGTTTTTATTGTGTATATATTTTTTCCTGTTTATTTTTTGAGATATTAGGACTTCATGTTTCTAAAGAACACATATCTAAAGATTTTACTATATGGCCTCTAATATCTGATTTGTGCCAGTATCCCCTGTGATTAGTTTGATAATCTCTTATAGTCTCTTTAATCTTTTCTAAGACCCTTTATTATTGCAGACTCCAGTATCTGACATCAAAGTTTTTATTATGCCAGTTACAATCTGGCTTAATTTTGGATGTTAGTTTTTTCTGTTTGCATGTGCATGTGCATGTGCTCTGCCTGTGCATTTTTGCACTTTCTTTTTGTGGCAACACTGTGTAATCCTAAGCATCTTTTGTTGAGATTGTTTGAAGTTGTGATTTTACCAGTAATCATATGATTCATTTCTTCCTTCTTTTAGTACTAGCTGAAAGTATTTTGATTAATAAATATAAAGCAAAAGGTGACTGATTACATAAACCTGAAATTTTAGAGCCTCATTTTTTTCAGGAATAAAGGAAATAATTTGTAGCAAATAATTTGCTCAATGAGTTTAAATGAGTTTACCTTCTAATGTTTCAAAATTGTTTATGAGGCTATCTGAATTCCCTCAATCATATTTATTATGCTGATTTGTTGTGTAAATATTTTCAGCAATTTGGAAATGAATTTTTAATGTGGGTATTTAGTTTATAATTAAACACAGTTCCAATTAGGTAAACCTTCTACGTAGTCTCTTCAATGCATCTAAGTCAACCATCTATTGGAAGACCATCTTTTCTTCAAAAAAGAAAGTATAATTCAGAGTAGAATCACTATACTCAAGACTTCAAAGAGTAACTTACAACTATGGCTATTTTGTATTGGAAAATAAAATGTGAGATTGCAGGTACTTGGGCACATAACATGCAAAGTGTACATGATCAGCTGGAGATTTTCATCAATTCACCAAGAGAGCTCCTGTTTGATGGAGGGGTACCAAGTAATTTTTAATAATTACCAGTTAATTACCAAATAATAATTGCACTAAAGTTCTATTTCACAGAAATAAGAATTGTCCCAGAAATGTAAATGTTGCCCAATACACCTTATTAGAAACCATTTCCATGTAAATTTGTAGAGAATTCAATATGGAAAAAAAAAGAATAGAAAAATTGAGCTAAATATTTGTAATCAGTAAAATTAAAAACTCTCAGCAGGTTGCTTAATCTGGAGAAAAGGAGACTTGGGGGACACCTTATTACTCCCTACAACTACCTGAAAGGAGGGTGTAGTGAGGTGGGGGTCAGTCTCTTCTCCCAAGTAGTAAGTGACAGAGCAAGGGGAAACAGCCTCAAATTGCACCAGGGGAGGTTAGTATTGGATATGTGGAAAAAGTCCTTCACCAAAAAGATTGTCAAGTCCTGGAACAGACTATCCAGGGAAGTAGTTGGATCAGCATACCAGGAAGGTAATGTTGAAAAGACATGAAAATGTGGCACTTGGTTTAATAGTGGACTTGGAAGTGCGGGGTTAAGGGTTGGCATCAATGATTTTAAGGATCTTTTCCTACCTTGATGATTTTGTGATTCTATTTTATGATTAGCTGCAGTACTTTATTCTGACTTCCATCAGTGTTATTATTGCTCTCAGTTGAAAGCTGAACTGTCAAATACTGTGTTATTCAAAATCTTTTCTTCTTGAAGGTTAATAAGTCTTCTAAGTAAATATTAGTTACTTCTCACCTGTCTTTCACATTTTTACTTCACAAATACCCAACCATCTTTTCTTTCTGAGATGGTGTAATTGATATATATCAAATAAAATTATCAGAATTTTTTCTCAGTTTCTGTTTAACTTTGAAATTGCAGTTTCTGTTAAAGATCTGAAGGAGAGCTTCTGTTTTAATTTTGTTGGTTATATAAATTAGTCTAATAAATGTTATTCACCCTATCTACAAATCTTGTTTCTAGATTCTATATATGTTGATTGCAGTTGTGAAGGAAAATAGAGCTAATAAAAAAAAAAAGTAACAGGTTAGAAACAAAGTTTTTTACTACAAATCTCAAGTATCTCTACAATGATTATTAATGCATAATCTTCCATTACTACAGTCTCTTTTTGTTGATCCTCAGTTCTGCAAAGAACTCATGCTTGTGCTTATCTTGTGGTGAGCTGAGTGAGTTCAAGAAGAAAAGATGGATGAAGCCTTATATTTTACTACTGGCTTCCAGTTGTCACTCTGCTATGGTTTCAACTGTGCTTTTTACGCTTTACTAGAAAGAGCATTTCTTCTACCCGAAAAGCTGAAAAAACAACTATGAAAATTAAAATAAATTTTTCCAAGTAGAGAATCATGCTCAAATTGCCACTTATCTTTCAGTATCCATGTTAGCTTACTGAAAACTGGCTCCTCTGACAGAAAAAAAATGGCATATGTAGCCTTATGACAACAAACTATACAATGTTGTTCAGAATAGCCAGATGCCTTGCAGTCTTCATCCTGGTGTCTCTATTTATATCTAGCAGCAAGACAAATATTGAAAAATTAATTGTTTAAATGACAACCAGCAAAATTGCTGTGGACGGTGAAAAAAATGTTATAAAGATTCCAAAGAGAAGGGGAATAGCACATCTACTGGAATTCAGTTTCAATGCTTCTTCAAACAGTCCTTCATTTCTCCATATCTGAAAAGGTTTTTTTTTGTAATCATGAAGGGGTGTTTTTGTTTGGTTGGTTGTTTTTTGGGTTTGTTTTTTTTTTCATTGTATGTGCAAAAATGATACAGTGAATTCAAAGGAAAAAAATTAAAAGCTTCCATCTCTCAGACTCATAATTCTTGTTAATTTGTGTTCATGGAAGAACTGCTTCCTGACAAGCTCTTACAGTTTTTTTTAATTCATTCTCTTGCAAGTTATGTGGAGTGAAATTATTCATATTTCTCTTCTGGCATGTAAAAAGCTAGCTCCTTTTCCCTTAACTCCATCTACAACTAGATTATGTTAGCTGTGTTTCTTCTGTCTTTTCTATCTTACCTCAAGAGTGTGCTAGGTCCCAATAGAATTATGCTTTGTGATACTGAAAATTGAAACTTTCACTGGAATTTTGTTTTCCTTAACTACTAGTTGATTTATTTAAAAATACTGTTCTTTATTGTTAAAACAATAGAAATGTTTTTACTTTGACTGACACGGTCTTTAAAATATGATCTCTCTGTCTTGAAGTTCAAACTGTGAGTTTGAAAATTAATTCTCTTCACTAGATGATGCTGATATACAGAATTAGAGGATATACAGAATTAGAGTAGACATAAGTATCCCATAAGTTATAAGTTAGGGAAGCCCCAAACAAATAATTGAAGCAATTGGTAGTCTAGATGTGTCTCAAGAAATGAGAGTCTGAACTTCCTGGCAAAATGTAAGGTTGAATAAAAAAGTGCTTAAAGGTCTTTAAAAAAAGTTTAATAAAGAAGGATTGCATCTAGTAGCATGGTGAATACATGCTGTTACATCTGAATTACAGCCTAGGTCACCTGCATTCTCCATCAGTTGCTGCACTGAGATTTAATAGCAAAGCCTCCAGGGCAAAGTTACCAGACTAAGCAGCCTATGCAATTTCTTTGAGCTACAGAAAAATACTGTGCATGAAACCAAGAATTTGTGCTTTATTTAATCAAAGTCTTAGCAGTCTGATTTAAAAAAAAAATTGGTCTAGGTAAGAAGATACTTACACATATGGTCAAATTATCCAATTATTACTGCTTATGCACAATAGTGAAACTATTGAAATTTATACACACAAACTTTCTAGTATCTGTGCCTTAGGCTGATGTTATGCTCACCGTTCTAGTGCAGGTCTGCATCCAGAAGTCAGCAGTGCTATTCCTCCTTGAAAGAAAGAGTTATGCAAAGTGATCAGCATCCCAGCTTTTTTGATAGGAGGAATCTGATGTTTAGTTGATGATTTTTCCCAATAACCAGGGGGTTTACCTTGGGTGTATTTGGCATCACATTTATACATTAGCTAACATGGCTGACTTTTCCTTCATTGCCACATTATATTCAAATTTACTATCAATTATATGGTTTGCATATGCTGTATACTTGTTCTTGACTGGTTGGGTGGGTGTTTAAATCTATCAATATATAATTTTTTTTATTCTGTATTATCCTTACGAAGTGGTGATAATGATTCTGTCATCATAATTATAATGGAAACTATATTTAGCATATAAAGAATATGATTCCCTGAGACTGTCTACTTTCCAAGAAGGTCAGAGAAACACAAAAAAGATCTTTTGTTTTTTAATATTGCATCATTCTGTTTAATTGTAGCAGTTTGTTGCTCATGGCACTATGTTTTCTGATGCACTCTGGTCCTCCTTAAGGATCAAGGAGTAAATAAATAAAAAATGCCCAGTGAGTTTCCTGTTGCTAATTACCAACATTAGTAAGCAACCTATTTATCTCTCTAGTCTATAATGTATACTTTTCAACTCTTAATGTGCATAGTTGTGAATTGTGGGGTTTTTAGAACAATTACTTTTGACTAATGTATAGAGACAGTAATATTTCACTTTGATGTATCTGTACAGTATTGATACAATTTTGCATTTGGGAGTTTTATTAATAGTTTTATTATTAATGCCCTTTCCTAGATGCTATGTGGTGCAGTTTCATCATAGTTCCACTTTATATTGTTTTTTCATTTCTTCGATAAATTTCAGAAGTACATTTCTCAGTATCTAGTGTCCTATTTTCGTATCCTGGAGGTCAAGACACCCATCTGTGACATGAAAGTCTTTGATTTTTTCAGTTCTGGTACTGGAATTGACGCATTTGGGATATGATGTGAAATAAAACAATGTTTTCGAGGGTTTTATAACCACATGCAAGAAATTGGGTATAAGTAACTTCCTTAGAGCCCTCTCATTGAAACTACATACCTTCATTCCAGTCCATGCTCAGAATACTATATATACTGTATAAAACTGCATCAGAAGATGTTAGGAAAGAAACATCCCAATACCTTGAAGTCCCATAGATAAGGCATTCTCCTTTTTCTGCTGCACTACTTGTTGTGTAAGGAGTCTGCACACAGTAAATTGGTGGTGTCAGTTTAAACTGAATTGAGTATAAATGTCTATGTTACAAGAAAATGGGATTAATTAGACACAATTTGACTGAGAAATAGCCTGACTTCTGAAATAACCACTTTTATTCTGCACATTATGCATACTTTCCAGTTTCTCCTAAGTAAAAATGATCCTTGTTAATTTTTTAAAAACTTCAAATCACTAAGAAATGAAAATTTTCATTGTTTTATGTGTTTCCTGTCAAGGTAGTTAAGGCTACTTTGCTAAAATATATACTGAACATGCCCTGTTTCTGTCCTTTGACTTTTCCCTATGAGTATCTTCATGCTTTCTGGCAAACTCCAAACTAGAGAAGGTTGGGATTCTGCTCCCACTAGCACCCTAGCAATCAGCTCTGGAGATGATGAGGAGTATAGGAAGAGGAAATAATCATGATGAGGAGAAGAAAATACATTTGCTGGAAGACAAAGAAGAAAGCATCCCCATCTGCTGTGGGGACACTTTGAGTGTAAAGAATGAAATTAGCTCTCAAATGTTTCGAAAACCATACTTTGACTAGCTAGCTAGAATATGTCTTCCTATGTGAAAAAATATCCTGAGAATATTCCTGTGAACCACAGAAAAACATAGGTCAATTTTCTGTGTTATTTCAAGTCTAAGTGGAATAAAAGATGTATGCAATAATGAAAAAAATGATGCCTAGCTGAATCTATAATACATAAATATATAGGAGAGAAAGGCTAGCAAGCTGCTGAAGTGACATTTTAAGGTCTAATTATCCTATGTGGAAAGAAACTGAGGATATTACAGGTGAAGCAATTGGACAGCCTATGGCAGTGAATGATCATAAAGCTAAAAAGAATATGTCTTGGACTTCTTTTCAAAATGGCAAAAAAAGCCCCATTTAAAACCTTATCATCAGTACTCTCCAGTCTAAAACTAATCAGCTAACTGAAAAGAGGGAGATTTGTAATATTTTAAGGCATTTTTGGTAGCATGACAGAAATAATGGATCACAAGAAAACAATAGTAAGATTTTAAAAAATGGGGGAGGCTTTGACATTCAACAAGATGAGATAATCTGGCTGTAGTTCACTACTCACCTATGATATCATGATGTCCAAACAGTTGTAAACAACTCCTTTCCAAACAGTCTTTTTAAAAATGACAGCAAAATTCACGGTACATTACTTTCAGCTACTTCTGAAGAAAGTTCAACAGTTTCAGGAAAAAAAAAGGGAGGGGAGGCAGGACTTCAGAAAAGGTCTTAAGAAAGCAATTAAATAGCATTTAAGCCATTTCTTAAGTCATAACACACATAAATGGAACAATTCTTAAAGAAAAGCGTAGGACTTGACACTGGATAGATTTCAAACTTGTCACTGATGATTAACAAATATCAACGTATGATTGCCAAACTAAAAAGCACTAAAAAGTATGAAGATGATAACTTTATGTCAAGATTTTTTTTTTAAAGTTAACAAAAGGGTCCCCTGTATCATCCAGACCTCTAAGAGACCACAGAATTCTCACTGCCCTGAATATGTGGCAGATTGATTTAGCCTTAGAGTAACAATGCATTATGGATTGAAGATGCTGCATAAGAGCTTCAGTATGAGGAATGACTATATTCAATAGATAGAAATGGTAACAGGATCCTACAGAGTAAAAAGTTGAAAGTTTTTTATTTAAAAAATTCATATAATCTGGTCAAGATTTATATATTTACATGCAGATTTAGCAGACTTCAATAACAGTATAACTTCCAGCTGTTCTGAAATTATTAACATCAATATACTAAAACTTTACCATTACTTTTAGTCATGAAAAATTATATTTCAAGTAAAAAGGTTGCAAACAAACAATCTAGGTAGTTATGGAGATTGAAACAAAATATTTGGGGAATATCAGTTACTACAGAAAGTGTTTAATCCTGCATTTGCCAATGTGAAAAACATTTCAAATAACAAAATTATAAAAGTAAGAGCATTATGACTTGTGAAAGATACATTTGTCCCTTCACAGTCACAACCCACTTACTGTCATGATCTGTGAAGAAATATTCTGTGAGAGCTCCTTTTCACTTGCATCCTACAATTTTGACTTCTGATATGAGACAAAATTGACTCTTTCACCAAGGAAAATTTTGCCTCTTCGTGGAAGATTTTTTTTGACTACATGCCAAGCAGACAAGCAGATATTAAAACATTTTTTATATATAAATATATAAAACATGAATTAAAAACTATTGTTTCCTACTAGTGTTCTTCTTATGAGGGAATGATTTGAATTTAACATCAAAGAAATCAATTGAACAATTTTCCCTGCAAAAAAGGACAGATATCTTAGCAGGTTAATAAATACCTTTATCAGCAACAGCAGCACTGAAAGTAAAAAACCTGCCATACAGTAAAATAGCCATCAGGAAAAATTTAGAAGGCTCCCAGATTTAGTGCAATTGATGCACTGGAAAGCTTTGTGAAACTAACAGAGCAGGACTGTATTCATCTGGACTGGAAGGAAAGAAATAGATTAGAAGAGAAATATATTAGCAGTTGTCACTCTTCTCCCTTTGCATCAAACGAAATTGCTTGGCAAGCATCAGGAGAGAAATCTAAATTATATTAAATAGTTACACTCTATTCCAGTAGCGAATGAGAGATGAAGGACCTTCCAAGAACAAAGTGCTGTAGAGCAGATTGTAACATAGGCATATCTGTCTTATTGAAACAACTTATCTCTTCCCCAGTCAAAAATAAGATTTCTGAGGTGGCAAAATAGAGTAATTTTGCATGCACCTTATGACTTACTTTCTGTAGTGTCTCAAGGCAATAACGAGATACAGCATCTTTGTACAAAATCACGTGCCTGATTTTTCTTTCAAGTTCTAGTGCTTTGGAAGCATTTGAAATGTTTGCTGACCTATCAGTAGTTTCATTTGGGGATCGTAAAATTGATTTTTCTCAATTTGACTTTTGAAGCTACGAGATGGACTTTGATCTGTTGTCCAGATTTGTGGAATAGCCCCAGAAGCAGCTTTTAAGCATTAGATGTAGCACCATTTAAAGCATATCAAGAGTGGCATATTTGAAGAAATATCTCCCTGTTTCTTTTTGGATATAAAAAGCTTTTATCTGATACATGTTGATGGATCGTGCTCTTTTGATATTGAATGCTTGTGATATTGACATTAAATAAAAGACATTAATGTGTAACTCAGGAGTACCTACTGGGACATCTTACTGTGCCTCTCCTGTCATTTGAAGTTTCTCATTCAATTTTTAATATAACAGCATAGTAAAATCAAAACATGATTGCAGAATGTATTAACCACCTAAGTCAGTTTCATCAAATTAGGATCAGTAAATTAAGACAGAGCAGGACAGGCTTAATTGCTTATTGCCAGTCAGAGTAGGCACTCTTGGGGCTGCTTAGTTGAGATTCTGATTGTTATCACTTACTAAGATTAGTGTTTCCAAATCTTTACTACTGCTACTGTGTTTATTCAAAACTCCTTGGATATGTCACCAAATGCTATTATCATACTAATCTTCTGTTGGTTTGGTAGGTCACTGCCAAAATCTTGATGTTTTTTCATGGGTGATTGATGAGATTGTCTTGATGATGGGATTGTGTGTTACAAGTGTAGAAACATGTAAGGTACTTGTATGCATGCTGCCTCCAAAAGCACAAATTGTGGATCATCGCTTTTGCACCTCATCCTGTTCTTTGGGCGTGAGTTGTACCTAGGCAGTGTTGTGTTCAGCCTGTTCAGCCTGTTCAGCCAAGATAAGAGCTTTATTACACTGTGAGGATGAGGACCTTGCAGTTGACAGTTCTAGAAAAGTTTTTTAAGTCAACATGGCCCTGCATAGTGCTAGGTATATTATTTGGTCTTTATTCCTGCTAGCTTGAGTATTTCTTCATGGCATGGTTTAATTTATTTGACTTATTTCATATATATTGCACTTTTCTTGAGGTTGACGTTAGGATTTGGCCACAGCTTCTGGCTCCAATACACAAGGAAATGAATGCCAATATTTCCCATGGGGAAATAAGTGGATTGCCAGTTGAACCATGCTGCATTAGCCAAGTCTAACTCCAGTAGGAGAGGAAGATGAGACAAGTCTGTCAGTGGTTACACAAACATTTCCTTAATGCCATCACTTTACATCTCCCTGAAACAGTAGCATATCTTAGTAGACTCTATTCTGTGGATACAGTGCAATTTTATATGCATAATTTTTTTTAGTTTGAATACAAAGAATGAGAATTTATGATTTTATTTCTGAAAATTTCATTCTTGAAGGTGGTAATATGGCATGATATTTTCAAGGAAGAGTGGGGTTTTTTAGGTAGGACCGTTGAGTGGTTGTGTAACTTTTGATCCCTTTAACTTCAATAATAAATTTAATGAAATATTTTTGTGAGGAGAAAGCATAAAAAGCTTGGGTTAAATTCCAGTTTTCCTGTAAGGATCTTGGCAGAAAAAAAATGGAAGTTATTTCTTTCTTCTAAATGCATTAACCTGGGTTAATAAAAAATACATATCTTTAACCATTAAATTTGATTACAATATCACTTGTCCCTTTTTTATATAATACATGAATTGTTATATAACAGTAGGATCTCAGTCCACTTCTTGTTTGGCTTAAACTGCTCATGAAAGCAGTGTTAGTTTTCACAAAAAATCTTCAGTTGTCCTACGCAGGCATGTGTTTAGGTCCCTGAGTATGCATGGAGTTTGACACTCAGAAAATGTAGAAAATTCAGTCTTCAAATATTAATTGCTGTTTAAACCTGGCTTCAAATAATTTTGCTTCATCATTTTTCTAATGTGCCATCACTGAAAAGTCTAAGAATGCAACCTGGTAAAATGGCTTTAAATTGACATGAGTCAATGAAAGAAATATGGTCTTTCTCTCTTTTTTGCTTAATAGCTTGTATCTTTTATCTTGTCACATAGTTCAATGGCATAGAATTACAATAAATGAGTTTTGCAATTATCAAACTCTTCAACTTCTCTTTGGCATTTAACGAACCTCAGAATCTGTTTATTGCTTCATATACTTTGCCATCATGAATATTAGCCTTTAATTAACTGGAACTCTAATCTTAATCTTTCTCACTATATTGCAATGAAACATTTTTATTAGGTTGAAGAAGATAGTATTTATTACTATTTTCCCAATAAATTGAATACTTTCAGAATGACCTTTTTATCAGTAATTATAACAATATAAAAAGTAAGAAGGCAAAACTCATTATACCAAACAAAATCATTGTCTGATTACTGTTGGTGTATTTCATTTAACAATATAAAATCACTGAGAAGCCTCAGCTGAGGGAGACCTATAGAGATCATTTGGTCCAGGCTTAGATCAGGAATTGCAAAAAAGTAAAAGAGGAAATTGTACACATAAACCTTTCCTCAGACAGACTGCACTGCTAGAATGACCCGAAGGAGGTGTCTGCAGTAGAGAGCAGTGCTCCGTGGTGGTCTCTTTAGTAATGAAGATTGGAACGAAAAGAAACTGTTTGCAAAAGGTGAGCAGTTCTGGTTCAATGCAGCCACTCTTGCAGAGGTCTCGAAACCTAGGTTTGTTAGATACAATGAAACAAGTTGTCTTCATGAAGTAAACTTAAAGGAGAGCAACAGTACTGTTCAGTCATGCAACATGATCTTCAATGCAGGGACAGTTCCACTGTCTTATTAATTGCTGATATTTCTTTGTTCTCGACAGAGGTTAGGCTCATTCCTGTCTTGATCATTTCATTGCTTTGAAGTCAGTTGCTCTTCCAGGTATTTAAAGGTCTGTACCTATTGCAGACCCATCTGACAAGAAAAGCATCTTTAAGATAAAGGGAAAAATAATAGCTCTCTCTCGAGACTCTTTTCAAGTATTCAATATGCTGCTACTTCTCCAGCTATGTACAGTACTTTAGTAGTTATATAGTACAAGATGTGTTAAGGTAAAAAAGTCCATACTGAAGTAGAGACAATAATGGCATGTAATATTGAAATGAGAGACATGATAATAGATGAAATTTATTCATGGAACTTGTTAATATTTGGTTTTAGGAGTAACCTTATTTAATATTTTCATTGAAAAAAATCAGGATTGTATAAAGAAATTTATAGCTTTCATAATGTTTGGAGTTGTTATTAAAACAGATGAAGATCATGGTGTGACACAGGCAGAAGTGGAAGCCTTTGAGAACTGGTGTAATAGAAATGGAATTAAATATTACAGTACAAAGTACAACATAATGTACTTAAAACTAATGACAAGAAATTATATTGTTAACATTGAGCTCATCACCTGGAAAAGATAGTTGCTGTGGCAGTTAATCAATGGATAACTATGAGATGCCAATGTGATGTGGCCATGAGGGACTAAATGTAAGGCTGAGAGATCTATCACACAGACTGCATCACATAAAAAATAATACTCATTGTATTTGTGATTACTGATAATAAGGATTTACTCAATCTGAATGGATTTCCTTTTTGTCAACTTTTCCAGTCACAGCTTGAATGTACAGAAACTTGTAGTGACTTTTGGCCAGGAGTTCTGTAAATCCACTGTTTGCTGTATGAATACATTATTTTTGTTTGTTCCAGACTTACTGAATAGGTTTGGTTTTTTTTAATGTCCCATGCTCTTACTGAAGGACATAGTGGAAAATCTGTCCTTACTCATCTTCTCCATAATGTCATGATTTTATAGTTGTTTATTTTATTCCTCTTTAGTAATCATTTTCCCACTTCATTCTGTTCTTGTGAAAACTGTTCTATACCCACAGTCATTATCCTCTTCTGAACCTTTTCTAATTCTTCCATACCTTTATTTGAGGTGGCAGATCAGAATAGGTATATTACTTTCGATGAAGTTTCTAGCCATTCATTTATGGACAACAGGATGGGTTTGATAGCCAAGATACTTTTAGTCCTTCTAGCATCTTTGTTCCTGGATAAAGAATAGGAAGAAATCAAGGTAACGTGAACATATTTTCTAGAAAATTTGTAAAGGTGCAGTAGGAAAAGGCTCATAGCAAATTTATGAACATGAGTTGGGAAGAAGAGAATGTTTGGTATCAGAGAAGATGTAATTTGGGATTGCATTAGCCACCCCTAATTATGATAGTCTGCTAGAAATAATTCAGATTGTATCTCAAGTAATCAAGGCAACATATTCTTTATCAATAATTTAAATCAAAATCTTATGGTAACCTCTAATATTGTACAGAAAATAATGGTTTTAAGGATGTGTGAAAGATCTGTTTGTGAAAAATATACAAAAGAACAGAGGTGCTTTTCTAGTGGCCTCAAAGCGCAGTGACTCTGAGACTTGCCTCAAATGAAAAAAAGTACAAAAAACCAACCCACAAAAAAACAAGTGAAGGTACTTATACTGGTGGCATAGAACAAGTTGCTCTGCAGAAGAGCAAGTGGAGGTTTATTTACATTGGTTAGAAATGCTTTTCTTGGAGCATTACTCTCAACTGCTGCAGATGTGTTTACTAAGCAAAGTTACAGCTGTGCATATCAGATCTATTTTCACTGGACATGGTCTATCAGTGTAAGCAATATGCAACAACAGGTCACAGTTAAATAGTCCTCGTTGAAGCAATTTGTAGGAAAGTACAGTGTAGGCATATCACTAGTGGACCCCTTTACATCAGCCAGTGGAAAATTATGTGAAAATACTTCAGGGGAAAAAAGTGCCAAGTGAAATTTAGGTCTGTAGTTAGCAGAGTTAAATTACAGAATAGCACAAATGAAACAGAGGGTGTTACAAGTTTTTAATCTGTTCACTGAAAAGCTGAATATCTGTACTGTTAGAAACTAATGTAAGAGTCAATGAAGATAAAGACAAATAGAACAATACAAAATACTGGATATGGTTTATCATCATTGAAGCTCTCACGTTTTTTTGAAAATGACACATTCTAGCAAATCATAAAGGCATTTTTGACAAAAGAGATATGCAGTAGGAAGTCCTTATCCCAGATGCTCAGCTATACAGTTTCTTGGTGAAGAATCAGTTGTCAAGGACACTCTAGATCAGTTTAGCTCTCTTAGACTCTTTTAGCATTTGAGATTAGCTTTCTTAATTAGCTTAAACAATAGATTTCTTATAAGTAGTTGACGTTCCATTATCATAGTGCCAATTCTTAGTTGCTGTCCCCACCATGTTTGTCTGAGAAAAGGGTTCCAGCATGAGCATTTTGTAATTGGACTGTAATTCAGACTATGCCATAGGCTAAACCAGCAATAGCTCAGATATGGAACTAAGTAGAGCTAAATCAAATTTCCTTACAGGCAGATGAGAGAGGTCTAACCAAAGACCTTCACTCTTTCCAGTGCTTCAGCCATCAATAGTTAAGGACTGGATTTCATATGAAAGCCAAATCCATAACATTTGGGGAAGGGATATGCTAAAAGAGATTACCTAATCTCATTATTTAATAACTAGGGAAAGAACATGGAAGGTGTAAGCAGTAACACTAGCTGGAAATCAAGTCAAATTACTTCTAGAAAAAACCAAAAAGAAAAAGGAGAAATACTTTATTTTCCAACATCTTCTGCTACATAATGTCAATACCTTCTTGGTGTTTTATTTTTGATCTAAAATGCTTTGATAATAGAGAGATCTACATTATAGTATAACCAGTTTTTATGGGACAGTCTGAAAGTGGCAAAAAAAAGCAGTTAACAAAACCTGTAGTTCATTACCAAAGTATATTTTCAAAGAAGTGAAGTATAGCATATAAAGGTGAAAGTAAACTATAATTTGGGAGATCACTATTATTCTTCTTTTATATCTGTTTCTATGTTAAGCCAGGCTTTTTCCAAAAATACATTACCACTAAACAGGTTTTTTTGTTTGTTTGTTTGGCTTTTTCCCTTTTTAAGGTCAGGGGGCCCCCACCAGCAGGATCAGTAAAAAAAAGGCCAGCAAAACGCACAGCTTTTCGCAAGTTTTATGACAGAGGAGACTTCCCAATTGCTGTTCAGCATGAATGTATCGGAAACAAAATCGCCTGGAAGGTAAGTCCTGGCACAGCTGTGACAACCAGCTGAGCTTATTGAAGTGACATCTCTCATTGTCAAACAAAGTTAGCCTGCAAGTAAACACTCTGAAATAATTTCGTAGCAAATGGAAGATGGTGGGAAAGTCATTAGAGAAAGGCCCCTGAGTCAGCTGTCTGCCTTTGCTAACAATTAAATTATATGCTGCAAAAAGGAAGATGACAGAGTTGCTTTGCCTTAGAGAATTGTCTCCTGCCCAATTCGTCTCTATTTTTATGAGGACCTGGCAATGCAGCCTGTTTCAGGCAGTCCATCAAATGATGGAAGTGGCTGGATACAGTGAGCAGCAGCCATTTATCTCCCCCAAATTTCACCTTCCTGCAGGACACTTCCAAATAGAAGCTTTAATTACCTAAATGGATAGGTCAAGATTGCCTGCTCCCTGAAAATGCAGAGCAGAATACAAACGAAGGCAGATTCTCATTCCACGGCTGTGCTCTCAGTCTCCAGCATATGTCAGACAGCGTAATCGCTGTCATACGTGCCTCTGTTACAGGCTGACCTCCACTGCTGAAACCATTACAGCTCCGACATTTCTCTGACAAAAGGTTAATTGGCTTCAAAATAAATGTATTGCCTAATGACTCCATTCTAATGCCACTGTGTTTCTCTCTAAAATGCTTGGTGATGTTATTTGTAAAACTTGCCAATCTTCTAAGTAACTACTGCAGACTTTTAAATTTAATTTCAAAAATGAATGCTGATCTTTAACCTGCTCCTACTCTTTAATTATTTTGGTTATCATGAATTACTTTATTTTTTGTCTTATTTATTGGAGCAGAATAAGATCTTGCTGGAAGCAATGATGGTTACAGAAAATGAACCAGATATGCATGGAAAAAATGTATCAGATTTGTAGAATGTTTTAAATTGTTCATGTCAAAAACATGAGACCAAATTTAAATGGAAAGCTATGTTAAGTCAACACTAAAAGGAGGGATTTTGCAATCTTATAGCTGATTCTACTTGTAATGAAGCCAACAGGATTAGCCCTGTAATGTGGTAAGTATAAGTAGTTCTATATTTGGCAGTAACTAAATTTTTAAGGTAGCTCTTTTGCTTATTAAAATACAGAAGAAAGTTGTGCTACTATTTTGTGGCCTATAGCAGTGTTGAATCAGCATAAGGAGCAATTTATAGTTCTTGCAGCAAAGGAATTCTCTATCCCAAAAGTCTTTACTCATAATCAGGATGAGATTCCACTGCAATTGGGCTTCAGGCATCACTCAAAATTTCCTTACTGGACTAAAACTCACAGGTTTACAACTTAAGTTTGCACTCCAGTCTTTCATCACCAGGTACAACCCAAAGGTGATTTTCAAGCAACTGCAAAAAATCTGCGCAATTTAGTTTTGATCTTTAGGCTTTATAATTTCTAATATCTCAAAATCAAACTGAGGGGTGCAGAAATACTACTGGACTGGCATTCCACTAGATGATGCTAGTGACTGCTTAGTTGACTTAGGACATGAGGAAACGAAATGAAGCTACATAAAAAGTTCAGATGGGGCATTAGGAAAAGGGTTTTCATTGAGAGGGTGGTTGGTCACTGGAACACAGTTTGTCACAGTGGCAAGCCTGTTAGTTTCTGAACTATGCTCTTAGTCATATGATTTAGATTTAGGCAGTCCTATGAGGAGAAAGGAGTTGTATTCAATGATCATTATGGGTCACTTCCGACTTGCTAACTTATCTACAAGCCTTCCAACCACAGATGAATGCTAAAGTAAGTGTTTGATTTCTGTGTTGAACAGTTTTAATTCTTTGAAAACATACTGCCTTGAACAGTCACAACAGAAGAGTCTCCAGTCAAAGATCCAGCACATATTTTTTTCTTAAGACAATTTGCAGTCTTATAGACCTAATGTCCACCTATTGCTGTAAAACACTGACTTTTAGCTAGGGCAATATGGGGCAGAGGTGTCATACAAAACTTATTTTTGCTATTCTGTTAATCCTTTCTTTTGAAGCAAAGTATCAGATCTTCAGCATGAATGCAGATAAGCAGCACAGTGGCAGACTATTCCATTCCTACATTAGTACATGTTCAGATCCAACCTTATTGCCCTTATTCCATGCCACTCAATTTAGTCACAAGTCAATCCAGACTGAGGTAGTAGAGTTCCCTGGGGCTATTGTTTAGTTTGACATGCAACTGTCATTGATTATTGTGCAGTTTAAGTAGATGAAGCAGGCAAACTGATGTTTTCCAGTTCAAACTTTGCATTAGATACCTTTTGAATCCTTAGAGGCTGCACAGCACTGCAAAAGGGTGAAAATATTGTTCATCATTAGCTGATATTTAAAGGTACAGATAAATTAAGTATTTTTCACTTGTTTTAAGGACATAGTTGCACTACCCAACAGATGTCTAATGGCTAATTTTCATCAGTTCATCATATTAAATTGTATATCTGATTAGAAGAAGTTAAATTTTTAGCAATATATTTTACTCAGTACTGCTTAAATTCATGATAGTTGAAAAGATACTTTACTAATGAAATGTGTCTAGGCAAGTGCCCTGTAAAAGCTTGGCTGAACTACACTTATTTCCATGAGTCATGATTGAGCAGAAGGATAAAAAGAAGAAATAAATGGTAACAGTGATATTTTAACCCTGCTATAATTGCACAATAGCAATGTTTTATTTTGAGAGGATTTTTTTTTGCTCTGTTTAGTTATAATGTATGTCATGGTCCGTTTCACTCTAGTTAGTTTGTCTGTCAAATGGTGCGTGAGAGAAAATGCAGGAGGGTCTCAGAAACCTGATTTTTGAAAATACTGACAAAGGAAAATACTATAGGATTTGTTCTTTCCTTATTCTTTCCTGTGCAAATGCACAGCTGTATTTTATTTGCTTCTTTGTTTTTATAATTGCTGAAACAAAACTGTAGCTGTCAGACATTAATTTTTGGAAAACACTTTGAACACTTGTTCATTATATTTTAATTCTGTGGACAGAATACAGTCATTTTCAACAAGAACAGGAGAATCTGAATTGGATTAATATGCATGAATTGTTTTAATATGTACCAAAAAATGCACACAAATGACCCTTGATATTGTGACAGTTCTGCATATCTCTAATTTTATGCCCATTATTGATTTCCTGTAAGGACTGGCTACATATAACTATGGTTGTAGACCTAGATAAAATATAAATTTAAACTTCAGGAACCATGTAGAGCTATTTCTGAATAACTGCATGAGTTGAATATTTAATTATGAAATAATAGTGTTTTGTTGTTTTTGCTTAGCTTATTTTTTTCAAAAATGCACTAAATTTAGAAAAAGGCATTATTGCTCCAAAATAATCCTGAGCATAAACAAGACTCAACTATGCAGACAAACCGTGGTGTTTACCTTGGTGTCTTTTTTTTAAAAAAAGGGACCAAAGCAAATTAGAGCTCACTACAACATCATTATAGCAAGATGTGTGTTCTTTGTGAATACTCAGACTAAGTCTTTAAGTTTAGACAAGCACTTCTTTGAATATTTCTGTAATGCTGTCATTCTGGTTGGTGAGCTTTACTATTGTTGCAAGTTCTAATAAACCTGTTTCAACCTAATGGAAGAAAAAATGTGAAAAGATAATATATGTTTGCAACATATTATATACAAGAACAGAAAATATAACCTGATTTTAAAAAATACCATCCAAAGGAAAAAAAAAGGATAAAAAAACCTCTGATAATGCTGAAGCAAAATTATGTGGTTGTAGAGGATATAGTCACATTTATTTCTAAAAGAAGAAGATGTGATTGTCTTGGAGTTCCTAGTGTTTGTTTTCAAGTCTGGGGAAAAGCTGTCCTTTTGTCTTTTTCAAAAGTGAATATAGAGAATGACTTGTTAATTATGTCTGTAAAAACAAGACATAACTCACTACACAAATTTCTGGCTTTGATTACAATTAAAATGAAAAAAATAATTTCAAAGTGAATTCCGGACTTTTTCATTGCCATAACAGTCAGTGAATTCTTTGCTAAAAGGCATACGCTCAATGTAACATTTTTATATCTAATTTGAAGCCTTTGTTTTTATCTTTCCTTGGAGATCATAAATAGAATTGTATTATATATCAGTGCCTTAAAATTTCTGCAAATATTTAATGCTTATATTTCTTTTATAAGGTAGTTTTTAAGATCTGGAAATAAACAACTTCTTTGGTTGAGTTATTGAACAGATGTTCAAGGGTCTTTCCAAATATGAAGCATTTGAATTTGTCCACTAAGAGAAAATGAGTAATAATGGTATGGTTTGAAAATGTATTTCTAATGTGTATTAAACATAAAACTTGGGAACATAAATTATTATTAATTTAGAATTAGATAATGGTAGAAAGTGATCTTTATATGAAAAGAATGTGCTAAAATATTTATAAGTCTTTTGACTACTTTTGTGGGATCCCAAAGTTCTTTTTCAGCTTACATATATTGCAATTTTTTTCAAAATATATTAATACATTCTATTGCACAATCTTATACCAAGCTATGAATAATAAAAGCTCATAGTTCAGGTCTGAAAAGGACTTCCATTTTTAAATATACGATACTGAATTAAAAAAGGTCAGAATGCAATTAAACCTTTGAGTAAGAAAGTTGATAAAATGAAGAAAGTATTTCTGAATTATAAAGTATGTGTTTGAAATGCAGTCTCTCTGTATCATACAGAAAGTCATCAGAATGTTTGAAAAATTATTTTTTATGGAGTGGAGTTAATTATGAAAGTCATTATGCTGGGGTAAAAAAAGCTTCTATTCTTCAAAAGAATTGTAGCCATTTCAGAGACATGAAAACCAAATTCAGAAACTCAAACTTTTCAAGGAAAATGCCAACATGAACATGATTTCCATCTTTAGGGGTTTCTGAGGTTTTTTTCCAGAGTATCTATGTTCACTAAGGATATTACTTTTACCATTTTAGTTTCTCTTCATCTCCTCTTTCCTTCACAGTTAATTTTTATTCCAGGAGCTAGTAAAAGCTATGGTGACAAAATTACTTCTCTGTGACAGAAACTAAATGCAGTGGTGAAAGAAAGTGATCTGCCTTCAACATCATGAATTTGGAATGTGCATATACTTTCTCCTTACAGCTACTACTGAAGGTTGTTTTTAGCAGTAGGGACTACAAATAATTTGAACATTCCTTAGAACTACAATTTTTATTAGTACATTGTATACTGGTTTACACAGAATTCTGAACTTCTGTGATTAAGCTTATTTGTTGTGGTGGTGGTTTTGGGTTTGTTTTGGTTGGTTGGTTGGTTTAGGTGTTATACTTAGTTTTGGGGTTTTCTCTATAAATAATTAGGTTTGCGTTTTGTCTTTTCCTAGAAGTGCAGTCTTTTTAGCTTGCTTGAGAGATAAGTTTTAAGAAAGAGAAAATACTTTTTTTATATCAACCAATATAGTTGGAGAGGAGATAAGTTTTCGGTTGCAGAGCTTTCAAATAATATCTTCATTTTTCATTTTTGTGGCATTTTTTTGCCATTAAACCGCATGAATAAACACTCTATGTTACTCACTATGTTGTATCAAGTGAACTTAGGTAACACTTTCCAAAGTTCAAATCCCCAAACAAATTAAAAGTAATTGTATGAAGCTCATTTACCCTACACAATGACCTCATTATTATATTGTCATCTGTCAATTTGTGTAATTCAAGAAGTTGAGGGGTTTTAAGCTTATTGCCATTTCAGGGGGAGGTTAAACTTTACTTCACCTCTTCTACTCTCTATTTCTAAAGCATACTTGACACTGGCACTGACGCTTATCAGAGCCCTCTGTAAGTAAATTTATCTCAGTAACTCAGGAAAAGAAGGTGGGTGTGTTTTTTCTTGATAAGCAACATGTTCATAGTCCTGGAAACTTTGATTACATGACAGTCTATGAGTGCTAATGATGTGCGTTGGCAAAGAAGAGAGAAATGGTAGTGAAGTACAGTGAAAAATATGAGAGAGTTGAGGGATTTCAAAACTTTTTCTTTCAGCAGT
Source organism: Entomyzon cyanotis (assembly GCA_024500445.1). Taxonomy (NCBI): domain Eukaryota; kingdom Metazoa; phylum Chordata; class Aves; order Passeriformes; family Meliphagidae; genus Entomyzon; species Entomyzon cyanotis. The sequence goes on along the minus strand of JAKEPQ010001015.1, from coordinate 1,074,404 downwards.
GATGAACAGCTAGATTAGTTTAGCTGTTCATGGAATTGCAACCTCAGATATCTGAAGGCAAAGAGAACAATCTGCTGTGAAAAATAATACTTTTGTAAAATTTATTTTCAGATATAGATGTGGTTTTTCTGCTTCCTTTTTTGTTGAACTGTATTTAATAACTTCTTAATAAAAGATGTTGAGAGGACACTGTAAGGAAACATAAATCCCCCATAAGTGTTGTCATGCAGAATGAAATCTTTTTGCAAGATTTTGTAGAAAGAGGATCGGTCATATATCATGCATAGAAACAGCTGCTACAACACAGAGCGGTGTTAGTTTATATTTTATTTAATGTCTTCATTAGTGTTTTAGGCAGTAGTTTAGTTTTCTGCTTCGATTGACCTCTGATTGTCTTTCCCAGGAGGGCTCCTTTTTAAAATCATTCCAGTGATACTTTATAAGCCTGTCTCCAATACAAATGTGTTGATATAACAAAAAAAATGCAATGTGGATCTGAAGAAAGGCAACTGAAAGCAAGCATTTCTTAAGCCAGAAATAGTACATAACATTTTAGAGAAGCTAGAAGTATGAACTGAGGTAAAGAAGCAGAGTCTTGGAGATGCAAATATTAAATGCTGCCTGTGGGAAAAAAACCCCCACAATTATATTAACAGATACAGTATAAAGGAATAGTTTGGAAAAAAATATATTTTTTTAAAGGAAAGAAAAAACCTTAGTTTTCTATGGAGACAGTAATACAGCAAACTGTGTGGCATGGTAGCAAGAAAGAAGTATTCAGCTTTAAACTAAAAACAACAGTAACTCAGTTGCAGCATCTTGAGTTGGGAGTTACTAATAATCTGTATACTGTGGCTTACTGAAGCAAGCACAAGCAAAGACTGTGCATAAACTGTCGTGTTTAGACAAATGTCATTCATCATTCTTTGTGACTGTGATATTAGTACCCAACTAATCACTATTAAAAGTGTTGTCTTGGCTGATGTGCATGTGACCTTGTTTTAGAGGTTGTTAAATATTGCCATCACAAGACTGTTCTAGTTTTGGTTTTTTAAATGCATAATACTAAGAAATAGGCACATATTAATGACTATGACCTGGTTCTCATTTACGTGAAATCTCCTTTAAATTTCTCATGCAAAGATTATGAAGTATTGTACATATGCCCACTCAATGACCCTAGGTCATACAAAGAGAGAATAAATGCAATGTATTTTCTAGCAAATGAAACAGCAAAATTTCCATTGACTGCAATAAAATGGGATCCTTATTGCCAGATGTAAATATCATTCCTCATCTTGTCCCTTTTTCTCCCTAGGACACTACAAATTTTCCTACAATCTACTAAGTTTTTAGTTGATAATGCTCACAGGAATCCATTTTTAATCAACTGTCATAGAATTATAGAATCATGGAATCATAGAATTCTAGGTTGCAAGGGGACCTCAATGATCATCTGGTCCAGCCTTTCTTGGCAAAAGCATGATCTAGCCAAGATGGCCCAGCAGCCTAACCACCTGTAAACTATAAAAACTAAGACAATTAGGATTCTTCAGCCTGGAAAAAAGGAGGTTTCAGGATGACCTAATTGTAACCTTTAAGTACCTGGGAGCCTACAAGAGAGATGGAGAGAAATTTTACAAGGGCATGCAGTGACAGGACAGGGGGGAATGGCTTTAAACTGACAGAGAGTAAGTAAGTGTAGATAGAAGAATTTCTTCTTTATGAGGCTGGTGAGGCACTGCAACAGGTTGTCCAGAGAATTTGTGGTTGCCCTATCCCTGTGTTTTATGTTGGCTCACTACTTTTTAATACTAATCTACAAACGATTCATGACTTTACTCTTTTCTGTGAAGTTCCTTTTCACATCTGAAGAGGAAGTGTCTTTGCAGGTCTTAGAAGAAATGTGAGATGCTAGAGATTAAAAAAGAATCTTATCAAAATGCTACTGCACAATTCTGTAGCAAAACACTATGTTTTTAAGAAATCCCATAAGAATAATTGTGACTATTTCAGTAATTACCAACATTCTCATTGGTTGATTTTACTTTTGCATTTAAATTAGTATTTGTGGTGAAACACTGAGCTATGTCACATTATGTATTACAGGTTACTCAATGCAATCTTACCACGTGTGGCTCACAAAAATGTAATTCTTTCTAGATTTAGGTTTTTTACAATCCTGTAGTCCTTTCCATTTCATTCATATTTCTAATTTATGAATTTAATGAAACATTTTTTTCTCTGTGCTCAGAAAATGTACCATATTTTTTAAAAAATATGACGTCCATTTACTGAACAGCTGAATAATATGTTTTCCTTAAGAAGTAAAATTTTCCTAAATGCGTGAGATCTCCTTTCTTTTAACAACATCAATGCTAAATCTGGGGATTAGTGTTGAGATGGAGTCTGAAAAAGCCTTGCGAAGAATAGTGACAGTTCACCTGATTCCTACAGTACACAGCAGCCATATTTCATTCACTGATTCCTTTGTGACTAATTAATAGTTGCAACTTATCCCAGGATTCTAGAAAACACTGATGTTGTGGCAGTTAATCTACTGTTCCTTTTTCCCTGAATACACAATTAAAGTAATTCCTTTATTTGATGTAATTTGCCATCTCTTGAAACTGTATGGAATGAAAACTCAGCCATGTATCAGAAATAACTTTAATTTAAATTTGCTAAATGACCTCTGAAAGCTAGATGAAAGATTTTCTGCTGAATGGGCTGGTGCTCCCTGCCTGTATAATTTATGTGAAAAATTAGTGTGAATGGTTCACTTTTATAGAGCAGTGCTGCTTGTAGTAAGCCTGCAGAAACAATTTTCCCCCAAGCCTCCATCTGTTCTTCAAACCAGGGCATATGCCATCTCATCGAGCTTGAAAGTCAACTGATTTATAACTCCTGAAAAGTGCATAGATTGAAAAGAAAGGTCGACTGCTGCTATGTGGCAATGATTTGCTAGGTGCTTGGATAAAGACAATTCACGTTACTATGGACTCCAGGGGACACAAGTGGTGGTGTTAGGTTTGGAAATTGGTAAGTTGATGTGTAGGACAAAAACAAATTGCTTCTCCTCCTTCAGGTAAGCAGATACCTCTCTTCTTAAAGATGGAAGCGTTTCAGGAAGTAGGTAGGTAATACAGCCAAGACTTCTTGTTATACTTGTTATATTCAGACAGAGTAAACTTTTCCTAGCTACAAAGGTTGCCATCTAGAAGTGCCAGGACTTGTTCCACTTTAATCTTTAAGCTACAAGCAGAAACATCTGTCTTTAAAAGTGCATCTTGTTGTTTTGTCAGAAAGTTTTGTTCAGTGCCACAAACATAGCACTGATGAATTTTCTCTATCTACTCTGAAGGTGATTTCTGAGCCCCATCCAATTAATGGATGACTTGTTCTCTGGCCATTAGTTATCAGCCTTCCTCTTTTACCCAAATATTGCACAGTTCTCTGGCAAGTGACAAAACAAATGGAATTGACAACATAAAAATCAATGTGTGTTTGATGTTTTCATTTCTAGTAGTCGTATACTGTGACCATTCTGCTTTGAGGCTCAGATACTGAATAATTTCTTGAACTACTTTTTCGTATAAATTCTGATTTTTTAAATATCATTTAAGATAAAAAATGGCATAGAGTTAAGTGTATTTTTTGTTTAAGAAAGAAATGTAGAAATGATACAGAGTCTTTCAATATGAGTACTTGCAGCAGATTTTACCTTGAAAAACACAAAGGTGTAGTGTAAGAGTTCATGTGAGTAGCAGGAAGAGTCATCCTCTACAAGTGTGAACTTGTTGCTTGTTGAGGCATTTGTAGCATGTGTTAGAAAAGATTGTAGCTTTCCACAATCATCTGATAATTTTTTTTGTATAAATATAAGTCGGTACCCAGCATAAATACTGGGTATTCATATATTGTGTATGCTAAGAAACTATGACAATTAAATACAAATTGTAAATGTCTTATTTTGCTGTGTGTTGAAGAGATCTGTTAAACAATTATAATACAGCTTATAAAATCATAAGTTGTGTAAAGAAGAATGTGAGATGTTTAAGAAAACTTCATACTGTATGTCTGCAAAATTAATAGAGAAAAGTTCATTACCACTGAAAACATATATTCTAAAACCATATTCAATGAATGCCTCTACTTTGGAAATGTATTTTTTGTGAATGTCTGTTCTCATCAGTTTTATGACAAACAGTATTTATTATGTTACTTTTTCATTGTTTCATTTTTGTTGTCCACTATGTATTAGGCATGAGCATGAGGCAAATTTATCTCCCTCAGTTCCATTTCATTTCCTATACTACTTTCAAAGCATAAATTAATTCATCATCATTTCAGTGTCATTTTCTCATCACTAGCCTTGATGAATGTTTCACATCAAATTTATGTTCACATCTACTATGCTACCAAGTTCTGATCTGGCCTAAGCACTGTTCTCATTCCTCACATTGTTGTTCTGCAAAATAATTGTATCTCTTTGCTAGTAATATCTATTTTTATTGTCCTTTTATTTTCTTCCATCTTAGTGTTTTCATCTGTATCTCTTCTGGCTTAACTGCAAAGAGTTTGTCTTCATAGGAAGTTATTCATGTGGATAGATTAGCAGAATCTGATTTAAGTAAAAAATACATTTTACGTATTTTCTTATGAAGTAAGTGTGTCCTTGGACAGAAATAATTTGGATTAAGATTCATGAGTATGTCCTAAAACAGCAAGACCTAAATTTTAGATTTCTTTTTTCTTCTTTCCCTAAATTCCCTCTTCCTTTGAATGTTGTTGACAACTTGGTTTGATAAAATATAAATTTGGCATGAAAGAGATATGTTCCTGCAAAGACTTAAGCATGCACCTAATGCCTTTTGATCAAACCCACTGAAGCAAAACTTCTGCTAGTACTATGTAGCAGTGGTGTGAGATGTACCTACCTCTAAATAGAGAAAAATATATTTCCATTTGTTTGTTTTCAATCATAATGGTGTAATTTCCTTAAGTGCTAGTTTCAAATTAATATTATTGCATTTTTAAGACATTAAAGACCTTAAAAATTCAGCTCATTTAAAAGTGTCTGATAAAATCTCTCTTGAGGTGACTGAATTGTGCTTTTTAATGAAAAAAAATCAGTAAGACTGAGTCTATATTTACATTTCAAATAACACTGTGAATTTTTGACAGTAGTAGTAGCATGTGGTAGTTTATCAGAGCAAAAATAAAATATCTTAAATATTTAAATGAGATGGTTCCCCTTGGCTTTCAGCTTTGCACATTAACACTTAGGAAACAGACAGTTGTGGGGAATTATAAATACTGCAGTTGTACTATGTGACAGGATCTGTGGGTTGCTAGTGTGCTCCACTGTGGCTTCCTTCAATACCATGCTAAAAATGTGTCTTACTTTGATTTTAAAGCTACATAATCTGCCTACAATGAAACAATCTACATAGGTGTAGGAGCTGCTAGAATTCTATATTTAGAATATCAGAGTTAAACCCCTCGATAATCTAACTGCCACCTTAGACTTAAAAATAGTTAATTTAAATCTCATGCATTGGAACTGATTTGCTATGTTTTCAAATTAATATTATATTCATATATGCAGGTAAATCCACACCTTATTTAAAGAACTGCTACACAAAGGTAGACAAATGCAAATCACAAATGATGGTCTTTAAAGAGAGATGAATATTCAGATGAATATCTTCTCAGGTTATAATGAGGCTAAAAAGGGTGTTGCTTCCAGTGTAATCGAAATTGCAGTCTGAATGCAGATCTCCTTAGAAATATGAGTTCTATTCTAACGTAGTGAATCTTGTCTCATAATGAAGACTAAGTGCACTGAAGTACAGTTCTGCTCTCAAAAAGTAGCACAATCAATTTTGCTCTGTTCTCTTCGTATCCAAACAAATTCTGCTAGGGTCAGAAGCCAGTGGTGGTACACTTCAGAATCATAAATACCTACATGAGGCTGTACAGTATGTGATGTTCCCATTCTGTGCTTCTTATCTTTTCCTTTCAGGCTTTTAAAAAGGCCAGTTTGGATGGGAGACCCTTACTTTGCCTTGCTGTTTAATAACAGCATTGGAACCTTGCTGCTCTTATTATTCTTAAAGTGGTAGACAGGGGCCCTGGATAAAGCCCATGTCTGAGGCAGAACATTCCTTTTAACAAAGCTTGGGCTAAAGTGTCAATTGTGCACTTGACCTCAGGTGAATTTAAGTTTGCTTTGAGTTGTTGCTTACCTTGTGCTTCCACAGTGTGAAAGACAAAATGCATTAACTTACCTTAGTATGATTTTTTTATTTAATATGTTCACAGATCAGTTCAAAAGCTTGCTAAAAAAAAAAAAAAACCCAAACAACCCAAAACAGCAAAAGCCAAATCACATACTAACCAGGTGACGACTGCAGTCCTTTTTATGTCTCTTCCAAAATCTAACCTTCTGTTCCTGTGCAGCAGTTTGGGTGAAAACACAAGCAACTGTAAATTGATAAAAAAGGGCATAGTGTACATTTGTTTGGAAATTTGTATTCCATTGTTATTAGGACTACTTTACTCCTTTCAGTATTAGAATAGAATAGAATAGAATAGAATAGAATAGAATAGAATAGAATAGAATAGAATGAACAGAATAGAATATTTCAGTTGGAAGGGACATACCATAATAATCTAGTCTACTGCCTGACCACTTCCTGATGCATTAGTAAGATAAAACTAGTAACCATCAGTAACAACAATCACAGAGAGCAGGAGCTTCAGCCCCATACCTTTTCCCCAGGTAATTATTTATGCCTTAAGAATCCTAGATTATCAGTCTAGGTTTTTTAAACATAACCTAATGTGGTGATATAATCTAATATGGTGACTATGAGTTTAGAATAATCTTTCAAGAATAGACTTAATTTTTAGATTTACACTAGCTGTAGTTCAAAATTCTGGTTACTGGCTAGCATTGGGTTATGTGATGAAAATTTAAAGGTAGCAAATACACATTGGGACTGCTAGAATTGTGCTGTTCCTCTTAATCTTTTATTTTATCAAAGAGGTTTGTTGATAAGCCTTAGAATGTGAAAGTGAGTTCTCTCTCAGAGTGAGGCATGTTTTTTCTGCTTTAATAATTAATTCTGTACCCATGTATATTTCATTATAAAGTGGCAGCCTTTTATACTGCTGTTACTTCTGTAAGGAAGTCAAAACTATTCTATCCTTACACAGAGTAGGGGATAATGTGCACAAGAATATTGCAATGGTTTTTCTTAGTTTCTATGTTTAAAACAGTATTTTCGTATCAGCTAAGAAATGTCTTTGCTTATATCCACATTCTCACCTGTGGATTATGAAATTGGTGGTGTAACAGGACAAGCTTCTAAGATATTGTCTAGATAAAAACTACTGCCTTTTGTTTCCAAATGGGTTTTTAAAAGTAGTCATGTCTGATCTGATATGATGTCATATGAAAATTATTCGATTCAGGTCCTCCATATCCTACCATACATTTAAGATTTCACTAAACCAGTAGAAACTTCCATGGCCTACCTAGGACCTACCAAGAAATAATGTGTACCTGTATGGAATTATTTACAGTTGCTCATCAATACATAGTCACATTTGGTGAGTATTTGTTTCAGAATACTTTAAAATACTTGGTGAAGTTTTTAAATAATTAGGTTCTTTCTTTGTAAATTCAAGTCAATCTTTCTAAATCACTGATTTAGTGGGCCAGATATTTTGTTCTAACTGACTTTTTACTCCTATTTATTTCTGACTTTAAATGTGTGTGAGGTTTTCTTCTCATAGAAATGTTCAGCCTATTCTCCAATACATGCTACTTTTTTATGAAGAACAATCACAAAGTCATTTTCAAGACCTCCTAAGGAAACACCTTCTATTAAGGTGCAGCTTATAATATCACATATTTCCTCAGTTCCCTACAACTTTATTGATATTTCATGAATTTAAATATGTTCAAACCATTCATTCCTCCTTAGCAAAAAGTGTTGAATCTATATCCTATACAATGCTCACCTTATCTTTTTTTTGGTATAGGTTTTTTTTAAGTTCCAATGTTATTACCAACTAGGGATGTAATAACTATTGTTCTATAATTTCTGGGAGATTATTACTTTTCTTGGTCATCAGATCTTTGAGCCAGTTGTTGCTTTTAATTACTGCGTGAATGGTTTCTAGCACATTAACCTCTCTGCAGTCCTTTCAAACTCCCACCCATCTAGTTTAGTTTGTGAGTTTATTCCAGAATCTCCTCTTAATTTTATTGGTTGGGTTAGCCTAGGCAAGAGAAGGCTAATTGAGATCTAATTGCAATCTTCCAGTGCCTAAAGGGGTGTTATGGAGGAGACAGAGCCAGGCACTTTTCAGTGGTGCTCAACAGAAAGCAAAAAGGGAGCAGTCATAATTCTCAATAAGGAAAATTTCAGCTGGATAGTAGAAAAATAGTTATACATGTTTGGGGCAGGGAATTGAATGAGATGATCTCCAGAGGCCTCTTCAAAAGTAAATTATTCTGTGATTCTATGAAATTAGATGGATGAGCCTATTATTTTTTATTTCTGTGTTACCTTTCTTTTGAAAATGTCATTACATACTGCTGCTCAATGAATAAGACTTCCCTGTGCTTCTGAAATATAGGTGCTTTATAGGTAAAGAAAGAGAGGCACAAAAATAATTGTACAACAAATGTGTTAACAGACTTAATTCATTCTATTATATTCTTAACATTCCTTTAACTTGAAACCACATCTTTACCATGTGCAGTATTTATCCATACATGTGCACTCCTTTGACTGCAGTTTGTTTCTCTACTAAGGCGAGACCAGAATAGGGAATATAAATCCAACTGCCCTTAATGAATGATACCTGAGCATAATTGTTAAAGCTGGTAACATTTTGGCTCCTTTTACTTGTGTGTAGGTATTTGTAGATATGTGTGTAGATACTAGATATTTGCAAGAATATCTAGTGTTTTTAAAAAACATCTTCTCAAATGGAGATACTGGGCTGGAAAAAGTAGAATAAAGTAATGGTGGTATTCAGGACTTTTGAGTCTGTATGTTCTGATGATACCACTGGATTTCTGGGAACATTTCTGTGTTTGGATGTTCTGTTCTTCCATTCCCAAGGGTGGTGACCAACAGCATATCCTTATTAACGTTGAAATGGTCACAGTTTTGGATTACATGCTCTGTCTCTACCGATAAATGTTCTTTGTGTTGGTATTATGCTACATAAATCTTAAATTTTCATTTGCTTTTTTAACAAGCTAGGAAATGCCATACATCACAATCAACAAAAACTATACTTTGATTCATTATTATGCTCTTTTACAACAGAATCATATATGTTTCCCTTAGGATCTGACTTGATCTAATATGCAGGATGGATAGTTCACTTGGGATAGAACTACATGAACACTTGCTGTTGCATCAGAACCAGATTAAAGAAGTTTCATCTGTTTTTTCATGTCCTGTGCCACAGTTCAGTGCTCCCTTGGTTGCACTTAGGTTTCATTCTATTAATCAGATCACTATAATGGTAGATCTTAAAACTAGTAAAAAATGCATTTGTGATGGGTTTGGTTTGCTTTTGGGTTTGTGGGGGTTTTTTTCTCTTAGTTTTGTTTTTATTTGGGTCATTACAGTAGCCTGACAGCAGCCACAGAGATGTTTGTGCTGGTGCAACTGAAAGGAATGTGAGCCATGGCAGTAGATGATGAAGCAGAGAGAATGAGAGGGAAGACATGTTAAATCCATTTTATACATGTGTACAATTTTAAAAGATAAAATACCCAATCAGTGGTCTCTAGGAACATTGCATGAAGAGTATTTTGGTTTATATCTTTATAATCTGTGCTTTTTTATAGTGGACTCAGCGTTATATCAGATCACCTTATAAATGTTCATCAGCTTCTTTTACACAGTTTATGCTATTAAACCTGTCTTGCAGATAAAGAGAAAGGTCATCGAGGGAGACTTTATATTAGATTTCTACCTGTAACCTGATACTGATAATTATTTTAATAATTTAGTGATTAATTAGAAGCTAGTAATTTTATTCCAAGACCTGACTATTCAGATTACTTAATTTTATTTATTTATTTCTGTTCAGCTCAAGCTGACTTATACAATTTTTATGAGGGCTCTAATTGAAAGACTTTAGAAACTGTTCTTCAATTCTTTAAATTAAATGGTTTAAAATTGCCTAGAATCCAAGTATACTATTTCAGTAAAATGAAACAAATATTTCAGCTAAAAACCCAGAAAATGTAGTTTCCAGACAGAAATCGAACCAAATCCTCTTTATTTTTCTACTTGGCAATTCTGCAAATCAAATCCAGGTCTCTGAAGTATGGTCCCTGGAAAACAAGGAGTAGACATAGAAATTATTTGAAGTAAAATACTCAATAGCCTTAGATGTTCACTTTTTCTCAAGAGGCAGAAAGGGGGCATCCAGAGCCCTCCAATGTATCTTTCAATTATTTTTTCTTTTCCTGAAATTCCTCTTTCCTGGGAAGAACACACCTTTTAGCCTCTTTAGCCAAAGAAGCAAAGGTTTTGTAGACAAACTGCTAACAAATTTACATCATATATCTTCTCTGATAAGATCTTTCCAAAGAATGTGTAAATCATCCCTGTTGAGAGGAGGAAGGTTGATTCTATAGCTAAAAACTTTATGACATCTTTCTAAAAATCAAGAGATCGCATTTTAGATGTGTAGCAAATGTAACAAGTACTCAATAATGCAACTTCAGAACTGTCCTGTAATTTTTGACTGCTCTATTTAGCTGCCTACCTGTTTTTATGCAATCCTAAAGATAAATACGTAATATTTTCTATCCTACTCTGTGCACTGCAGAAACAAATTAAAAGTCTAGTAGAATGAAAGTTAAAACCAGTTTCTTTTTTAATGCCATATTTAGCTATTTGTAACTTCATTCTAGCATACTGAATTTGTTAGATAAATTTTGAAGAAAAGTAGTATTTCTGCAGAGATGAATACAGGGTTGTCTTGTTTAAGGAAAACCAAATAAAAATAAAAAAATAAAACCTCCTGCCTCTTAATAAGAAAAAAATCAAGACCCAAAATTGAATGTTTCCATCTCTATTAAAAGACTTTATTATATCTGAAGTTTTTCATAAAGCTGAGAAACCTTATGCATCAATATGTACTGAATAAAATACCTTTCAGTATGCAGCTCTTCTCTGTGCCTTTAAATATTTTGAAGCCTAATTTTATTCCATGATGACAGTAAGAATGTTTTGGTTTTTTATTTCGAGAGAATCAAGAACAGTACATTTGTTTATGAGTAGTTATTCACAATTGCTTGCATTTTAGCAAGAAATGGAAATACTTTATCTACATGATTTCTGTCTTGAATCATGCTGGAGGTGGCAAACTTAAAATCAAGTATTCTGCTTTAACTGCAACTCTGTGTGACACTGATCTAAGATTAATCACTATTCCTTGTATACACAGGTCAGTGAAGAGCACTGCCATATGGAGACCCCACAGAAAATGAGCTAGTTAAAGTCTGATATTAGTGTGTGACAAAAACAAAATTTGTACAAAATCTCATTTTTATGGAGCTCCGAGTACAAAGTAAACAGTACAGCATTGTGATTATGCAGCCAGAGGGCTACTCAAAAGTATAGGTCATGAAATCCATGGTTTGAGGGAACAGTTTGTCTGGAATAGTTGCAGCTGAGAAGAGACTCAAATAACGAAGCATAAATATAAATATTTATATATATGTATATACTTATATTAAAAAAAATCTATAAAATTGTATAAATATACATATTTATGTACCATTTTTTATAATTGTATAAATATATGTAATTATATAAAAAACATATTTCATTGCTAGCTCAGAATATCATCTTTATTCTGTTTTTCAGAAAAGACTGCATGCTTTTACTTGGCTGGATTTATACAAGAAATATTACAGACTAATGAAGTTATCTAAATTTCATTTTACCTTAGTCTTTCTTAATAAACTTTACAGAAAAGCTTTTAACAGCAACTGAAACATTGAATTGCAGAAATATTCAGTTGCCACACACTGGTGGAGAGAAAAGTAGTAGAGTAAAATCTATCATCTACATAAAGAAAAAAAATATATTAAGACAGCAGAAACTTTCTTAACAAGCTGACATCCACTGCAGCAGAATTTCAAAATTTGGAGAGAAGGGGATTTGTCATATAACTCATAACAAATATCTTTCTGAGAAAAGTTGAGCATAGGGCATAGATAGGAAGAATCCTTTAACTTCTTCACAGAAAGAAATATAAGTTTAAGATACTCCTTTCCAAGGTGTTCACAAATGATGCCAAGATTTTTTGTTTAATGGTTACTGTCTGAATGGAATATGCAAATTCCACCCTGCACACCCTACACAGTTTTTATATAGATTGCATGGGAGAGGTGCAATCATTCATTCTTCATATTTTGATGGCTTTTGATGCAGAAAATGATTAAAATATCTTGGCAGAATATTGTAGTGAAAAATCTATATGGAACATGTTTTAATTAAATGATCATTCATCAATACTTTATATCTTACTCCATATTGCTATAATTTAACAATTTATGTGTTATGTAATGAGCTAAAATATTTTCTTCCACTTACCACCTTTTAGTTTTAGTAGAATATGTTCTTACATGTACTGATATAAAGAATTTAAAGAGTTTTTCTCTAGTGACTTGACAAAACATCAGTCAAATATGGAGGATAAAGTCCTAAAATCTAAATTAAATAGTAATGAGGGACATAAGTTTCATTGAACTGAGAAGAATCACCTATTTCCTTTACAAAAAAGTTACTGAAGAGACATGCTGTAGTAGTATCAGAAACTTGTTTCCTTCAATTGATCAACAAAACTGAACCCAAAGTAGCAACACTTCTCTGAACTGCCTGTCTTAATTAAATGTTTTGCATATTAAGATAAGGGGATTATTCAGCATGGTTCTTTGCTGAAGGGGAGATGATCCTGCAATCTTGTTAGGTTCCCACTGATGATGTCAGAATATAAGTACCCATGCAGAGAGTTTGCAGCACCACACCAAAATGTACCCAAAGGGATGAAACAGGAGTGCCACAGCTACCATCACAAAATTTTACATTTGTCCTATTTTCTTCCCTGATTTGTTTGTTCTAAAGTAATGGAGAAGCCTGAGAGGACAAAAACTTCTGTTTCTAGATGCCTTTATGTTGCAGCCTGCTGAACATTGTTACTTTAAAAGTATTTGCTATTCTAATTAAAACATTGCTGGTTTTTCAGCATCTGAGAAAGATTCTTCAGCATTGACTGTAAGGGTTGACAGGGAAATGGTTGCTATGGAACTATTTTCTGAGCTAGCATGGCAGAGCAACTTTAGGCAGGATTTAATTTGCATCTCTTCCATGCTGCAATTTCTTCAAGATGGTCTGGCCATAGACTTCCCCAGTCACCCAGAAAGCACAGCTCCACGCTGAAAGTAGTTGTTTCCCCAGAGATAGTACAAGTGTCAACCCTCCCACCCCCACATTTAGGAAAGTTTCTAAATCAGTGAAGATCAATCTACAAAATCATTTAATATGTGATCCAGTAATTATCCCATTTCTTAGTTGCAATAAATCCTGAGCTTCCTGTTTTTTTCATGAAGGCGTTAGACTTGTTAGGGAGAAAAGCTGTTATGTTAATTACAAGAATTAACTATTGATGACTCAAGACTGTAAGTGTGACATACTTGGACCTGCCATTTCTCCCATATATGTAGAGACCTATGTATAATAAATATTTTGTCTTTATCTTCCATTGAAATTAGGTTTAATATTGTGAATTTAGTTTTATGATCATTTGAAGGGACATTCCTCTTAAATCTTTAGTTAATCTATAGTTTATTATTATTAATAATAATATTTTTACTAATAGTTGAATAAAATATTTGCATGAATAAAATACCATTGCATAGCTGCTCTATTAAATTGAAGGCTCTGGAAACAAGAAATTGTAGCAAGAAAACAAACTAGTGTAACATATTGCATAAAAGGACTATAGTTTTAAATATTAACAAAACTGCATGCATGTATGCTGTGGTATCCTAGACTCTATTTTCGTGTTATTATTTCCTCAGTACACAACAAAAAAAAAAAATCAATTCATAGTCATTATACAAGAAAGGCCGGTTTGGGGATCGTACAACTCAGAATTTCAATCCAAGCCAGAGTTATAAGGCAACTTAAGTAATGACTCTTATTTGACATTAGCGCACCTCTGAGACTTCTTCTTACCGAGATATTGCTAAATATGTTAAAAAATTAACTGTATCACTGTGCCAGGGGTACGGCCGTCAAAATGCCTGTTTTCCCCGCTCAGAGTGTCTGTGCTGTGGCAGCGAGCAGCCCTGCGTGCCCCGCGGGCTCGGCCGGGCGGCAGGAGCGGCAGCCGCGCTGTCACCGTTAGGTGGCTCACTGGCAATGCGGCTGCCCCGGGGCTGGGCGCTGGGCGAGTCACGGACAGCAACGGCGAGAAAAAGAGCCTGTCTTTGAGCTCCGGAATGGGCGAGACCTGGGTCCTGCTCTGGGGAAAGTGCTCACAGAGTGCAGGGTGAGGAGAGGTCTATTTGCCCGGCGTCACTGCCTGCCCCTTTGTTCCCTGTGTCCTTGGCAGGGGCTGAAAGAGCTGCGCCTGTAATACTTGGGCCCTTCTGTGCCACTTAAAGAAATAATAAGCCATTGTCTTCATTAAGCAAGCCTTGTTTTAGCAAACAGAATTCAAATACTAAAAAGGGAACATTTTTAAGGGGGGTGAATCAGAGACAGGGATGCTTTACAAAATTCCCTAGAGAAGCTGCATTGTTTCCACTATTTTATTGCTACTCACTGAGAAGATTCATATTCAAATAGGTTGGGGTTGTGAATCGGCCGTTTGCACATTCTCATGCACCCAGGAAGGCTATGATTATGGCTAATTACAATGACGAATGGAATCCTAACAAGAGTGCTCAATCAGATTGCTGTTCATGCATGAAGCAACGCAGGCCAGCCAATGGAGGTGTGATTTTGGTAATTACAAACAATGGGGCTAAGTTGAAAAAACCTCCGTAAATCTGCTCGAGACAAAATAAGGTCTAATTAATCACTTTAAGTTTTGAATTCTCCAGATGATCTGCGTGCTCAGTTCTCTTTAGCATTCTTTTAATAGACTTAGTCTAAAGAGTAAGAATGCATCCCTTTTGCTCATACTTTCACTGGATAAAATGCAACTGTTTCAAAATATGCTGACTTTCCTTTTGTGATGATCGTGTTGCAACCTGTTTTTCAGGCAAGGAGATGGAATGTTAGAAAAATAAACACGCTGTTGTTTGCCTTGCTACCAGTGCCATTATCTATGTCGAGAAAAGCAATGAAGTTTCTTAAATTGTCTTATTATTATTGACCTCATTCCCAAACTTAATTTTATGGAAGTGAATGGGAATTTTGACATCTCCTCCAAATACTGCATATTTTAAATCTGCCTTTATTAAGTTGTACTTGGGCTAATGTAAATAAATGACTAAAAATTCATGCATTTTTTATTACCTTATTTTTTTCTTTTTATGAAGAAATATTAGCAGCATATACATAATGTCAAATGAAGGCTAATCTTTTGGCAATGAAACTTTGAGGGCAGAACAGTTTTTCTTTGTGTATTAATATCCATTCCAAATTTTATTTCAAACATTCCATTACATGAGTCTATATTTTCATAGTTAAAGTTCCTTAGATTAATTTGTCCATAAATAAGTACTATACTGAATATAATAGCCTAGTTTCAGTACCCTAGGCAACATTTGAGGAACTATTTTTTTCTTGTAGGTTCAGTTGGTGTGAAGGGATCACCTGTCTGTGTGACTTCAGTGAAATCTTGCTTTGACATAGACATGTTTTAAGTACGAAGGTATTACCTATTCAGAAGACCTAGAGAATAAATCCCTTTTATTGAGCTGACATGTGAAAAAGCACAAATCATAAAGTAAATAGGAGTTGTTTTGGACCACTGATGTTTGTATGTATGTCTTCTATAGTTTTATTTGGTCTTTTTCTGTCATTTGGACAAGTCAGCACTTTGTCCAAAGGCCCTTTTATTAGAAGAATATTTCAGTACACAAAATATATTTTTGTTGCCAAAAAGTTTGATTAAGTTGGTGCATAGATTTTTACTGAATATATCAGGTTTTGGCTAGACAGTTTTAAGCGCTGATATTTTGTGAGATCTCAGCGTTAGGCTAAGGGTTGTATTTGTGCTTGTTTCATATGATCTTATAGTTTGTCACTAATAGTAAAACTTTGATTCTTCTGTCACCTTTATACCACAAAATGATGCATTGCCCAAGTTGCTGTACATCTTTCATTATCAGTTGCCTTAAAACACATGATATTAATTGTGTGATTTGGCTGTGTGGAAGCCTTGGTGGCAATTAACAGGAACTTTTTGGTGTGCCCTTTTACTAGTCTGGTAGGGATTCTGTCATATTACGAATTATGTGTGATCCAGCTGTGCACAAGCCTCTCATTAAGGTTCATGGAACAGCTACTTTCAACCATGCCCAGATTTGTAGACTTCTCTGGAGAAAGTATGATCCATAGTGCTTCATGAAATGATTGAGCCAAGAAATTAGCTGCTGCTGCCAAAATGATAATTTGTCCCTGCTGGCTGCTGCAGTTTCCCTTGGGTAAGTCTGACTGCTCAGCCAGACCAGAGACAGTGCTGCTCACTAAACCAATAGCAGATACAGTGTTCTGTTGGTTTGGTGAGCTGAATTGCTCATCAAGGGATAAGACAAGACCAGAGCAAGCAGGACAGAAAGATGGTGCAAATCCAAACATGGAGATGGAGAGAGATAGAGGAAGTGAGACCTCATTGAGTGTGTCAGGCAGCTAGATTGTTTTAGTCATCTTTTGAAATTATGTTTGTGCAGGCCTTGATAATATTTAGTCCCTTCAGTTCCCTCCATTAATAAAATTGTTCAGGGAGTGTCTTAAAAGATTTTTACTTCCTTTGATTGAGTCTAATGTATTTTAAATACTTGTGCTTTTGTATGGTAAGCCTTTGTTTAATCTTTTCCTTTGATTTTCCAGCAGTCCACCAAATTAAAGCCATCTAGGTCATATGCCAAACACCTGGATATCTTAAACTTAATTAGATAACCCAGCTGATAGCTCAGTCTCATGCATTGTATTTATCTAACAAAAAGTGGAAGTAATCACTTTGCCTAGGCTCAGTTTCTCATTTGATGTAATACAAATGAGAAACTTACTTGAATATGGCCATGATTTTAACTTGAAAATCTTATTAAAAGCTCTGCATGTTATGCACATACAGTAACCTCATCTGAGAAATTTACCCACTGGTGAAACTGTTAGTTTTGTCCCTACTTTTGTGTGTCTTCAAGTCATTACTTCTTATTTTGAGACAAATACAGGAGTAGGAGTAAATGGAGTATTTAAAACTTTTCTCTCTATGAAGGGAATCTCTGTCCTTCACTGACAGGATATCTTCACCAAGATAGGAAGACATAATTCCTATATCAAAAAGTCCAACAATTGAGGCAGGTAAGAATAAGAGCTTTCTGCTGTTAGATAGCCACGGCTATGTTGCAATGGATTAAAATATTTTCTAGCCTCACTAGATTGTGAAATTTATAATAAAAACATACATGGAAAATATTTTAAATGCAGTTATCTTAGTTTTTAGAAGATCATTAATTTGTTTGAAGATTTCAATAGTCATAAGGGATATTACAATTGGAGAGATAATAAAATTAAGACTAGTGTATTTGCATTACTAGTCTATCAAATAGAATTTATTTAAAGTAAGTAACATTTATAAAGTACATAGTGGTATGGTGCAATATAGAGCTTTGATTGGTATTCATTTTTGATGACTTATATATCACCTTTAAGACCTTTGTTTTCTTAGTGCAATGTTTTTTCACTCAGCTAGAGTAAGGCAAGCTCAATTGCTTTTTATTTTATCAATAAATGATTTTAGCAAATAAGCTTGCATCAGGTTTTACTTGAAGTAAGCATAAAGAAAATCTGATTTTATTTGTTTTAACAGTGTATTACTATAACACAAAAGTGAGCCATATTCTGCTATATGAAGTTACTTCAGATATGAATTAGACTCCAGAAAATAATCTACAGGTCGCTTTTCTAAGCACTCTGACTTAGTTACTTTATTCTGCTTGTCAGAAACTTTTGGTATATATGAAACTCAGCTGGTCTCATGGCATCTCTGACAACTTATTCCCACAAGAATCAGCTGGCATATTTCATTTTTGGAACAAGAGGCACTTAACTTTCAAAGTATCCTGAAAAACATACTGAGATTAGAACAGTATCCTATGGTCTTTAGTGACAGAATTATTTATGAATCAGGGAGCAGTATCAGTTTGCTATCTGCCTGTCTCAATGCCACTTAGGGTATGAGGAATAAGGGACCCTAATATCTCTTTAGGTTAGTGAGTATTACTCATATATTATGTAAATGATCCTATGAAAGATATTCTACAGGTAATTAATAAAATGAGTGATTACATATTTTATGTTGCTAACCATTTACTTCATAATTTTCTCACTGTTACAATAATATTATTTTTACTCTTCCTTTCAGTCTAATACCAATGCCACCTTTTTTGTTTTTGCTATTATATTTTGTTTCCTTTCTCTTGATGTATGTGCAAGTCTTTGTGAGAGTAAAAGCATTACAAAGTTGGAAGGTATTGCTAATGCAAAAAAAACCTTAGATAAGAAAAGTTAGACAAGTGTCTTGGCTGGAATGTAAGAAATTGATTAAAATTAATGCCAAAAATTTATAGAGAGTAATAATAAGAGTTTCTCATGATGATTAACTTGATTCTCGAGGATTTATTTTTGTATGATTTCAGTGGAAGTTTGTGCTTATCTTACTTTAAAAAAAAAAGTCTGACTATGTCAGTTGAGTGGAAGATGCCATGGGGATACTGGTATGATGGAAATCTAATGCAGTTTTGCTATGCATTAGTGAATTTAGGAGAGACAGGAAATACAACTTTGTGCAAGGCATTGAAAAGATGTAATTTTATTTTTCTGTAGTTCTAGTCCCCTAGAATTAGTAGAAATGCAATTTAAACATAAGTACTGAAAAAAAATACCTTAGTTATGCTAGTTTTATAGGACATATTTATGATTCTTTGGATTTTATTATAATTTTTTATTAATACATTTTAATTGATATATATATCACAAAGACATGCCAAATCAGTTGTCAGAAGCAATACTGCCATGTAAAAGCACACAGGCATGGCTTAATGAACTTTTAAGATAGTTTAAAATATTTTTAGTAATTACCTAGAACTGTCACATGACATTAAATACTACCTTAGTAATTACTGCTATGTGGTCTAGAAGCTAAAGTAATACATTACAATCAAACCCAGAACTGTGGATCATTTTGCTAAGAAAATTTTAATGAAATATTTTAAATCACAAAGGTGCTTTTATAGTTAATATCATATTGTGGGGGTTTTTTGTTCTCCATCCTGTTCAATATCTCTTCTTGAAACTTCAGAGAAGAGCTTTCCATGAGAATTAACTTTTTAACTGGAAATGGGTCTTAGTGACTGGTGAGTGAGTAGAAAAAAGCAGATCGCTACCAGAAAAATACCTTTGCATTTCACTTTTAAAATAGTAGTTTTCCAGAAGTAGCTACAAAACACTTTCCATGCAATTTGGAAAAAGTTTATAGTACAAGTCTGATAGTGTATTCAGACATTAAACCAATAGATTAAAATAATTGGCATTATAATAATGATCATAACATAGGGGATGATACTATTCTAAAAGAAGGCTTAAATAGTGACACTTTGAAATTGTGTGCACAATTAGTTTTATAATGTCTATATAATTCTTTCTAAAATATTGTTCTTTAGCGTTAACTGAGGAGGCCAGAATGCTTTTAATGGGATTTAAAATAGTCAAGGAGTTAATATCTGACAGGAGGATGGATCTTAAAAAATAGTGGTTTGCAGAAACAGAAGAATCCATCACTGCCTACTCTTCATGATACTGCCTTTAGAAAGTTAGCAATTGAAAAAAAAAAGGTCTTGAAATGAGACTGAGCATTGTAGGGATGCCTCTAATGCCTTTCTGTGATAAATACAGCTGCATAAAACAAGACTTGCTTCATATTGCAGTAAAGTGAACATGCAATATCAAGTGAGAGAGATTTTTGTTGCATACCTAAATTTTTCCCTCTAAGCAGTGTTGCATTGTTTTTTGAAAAGTCTTACTGTTCTTACAAAATAGGCTTCATTTTCCTTCAAGTAGGGGTATTCTTAATGGCAAAACAATTTCCAATCATACTTCTAACTTTGAGATAATTCTGACAAGCCTTCTTCTGGAAATTAAAACCCCCATGTATTAAATATTACTGTTAATGAATTTTGCAGTAAATTTAGTATTCCAACATCATTAATTTCTCCATTATTTTTTCCATAATTTATTCTCTAGTGTTTTTCCTTCATTTTGTGATTAGTTTCAGATTGCATGGTAATGAAGTGATGCTTGTGTTTTCTGTTAGGGAGAGAAGTAATGTTTTGTTGGTAGTCTGATTCTGCATTCACTATTTGGTATAATGTATCTTTAAAGTTACTTTGACATGTAAATGGATGTAATTTGCCTAGTTACAGGAGTAGTACCTGTTTTATTTCTACTACTAAATTATATGGAAAAAGAATTGACCTCTTTTTAATTTTTCACGTTCAGTTCATGTATTTGACTGACAATTATACATGTCACTTCAAACTGAATTTCAGGCCTTTTACCGAAGTTGATAAAAAGCCTCCTATTCATTTTTAATAAGCACAATCCCAGTCCTGAATGAGAACAAAAAAGATTACACTTGAATTCAGTGAATATTAAAAATATCGATTCAGAGTTGTTACTCAAAGTAGTTTTAAAACTCCAATGATCATATTCTCCTTTAAATTCAAAGCCCAAGAAAATGTTAAATACCATTTTATTCATAAGAACAAAACCCTATTATGCTTAGCCAAAGATCTGTTTGTCTCATTTCTAAAGGTCATTGGGATGCAACAGTTGGGGAGAGTATAATCAACAAGGTAAATATTTCATCTGTACTCTTCAGTATACCCTCCCAGTTTCCAACTCTAAGTAGCTTAACAGCGTCCTGTTAATGCACTAACACAGATCTTTCTCACATGGAATAAGCTAGATTCCCATTCAGAATCACCCCCAGAATCACACTGCTGTCTCCTCTATAGCTCTTCACTCCAGAGATATTACAGTAGGGTCTCACAGGTCTCACATCATCTTACTGAAGCTTTCTAGAAATACCAATAAATTAAATTACATTTATTAAATGTAGCATTTAAACCTTTAGAACTTCTGGTATATCTTCTTACAATTAACATCTACTTCACTACATTTTTTCCTTTAATGTCCAACAGAAGCCCTCCAACAGCAGGGCTCGGCTATAGTTTACATTTTGATAATACTTCTCACTGATTTTCTTCCACCACATTTCCATGAAATCTATTTTTCAGTCTCCCACTCATCCCAATACTTTGAAAAAAGGCAAGTGTCGAGCAGAGACAAAAATTTTTAAGTTCAGGACTTATAATCTCTAGTGCTTCTGAAGAGCTTCCCCGAGCAAACTCAACAAATAAGGAAAACATAACATTGCTTTATGTTTCTATGCTGCTTTATTTCTTTGAATAAGCATGATTACTTAATGTACAGGAGCTTCATGAGCCTGTGAATAACTTTTATCCTTCCTACTGCATCCTCTACATTGTCAAAAATTCTGCAGTAACTTTATCTCTCTATATTTGTATTATTTTGAACGTCTTTTACCTAAGAGGAACATATGACCTTCAGCTTATATATTACGACTTGTACCATAATGATGAAACACATTGTATTTCCTTAGGTGTAAAAGTAGCATGTCTTCAAAGCTTATGAAAATCTTAATTGAAAGATTTAGGTAAATAAAATATCTTTGTCTGGCATTTCAGTGCAGAACATAAATTTTATTCCAAAATACCAGTACAGTAGGTGACCGCTAGTCACTACTACAAGGAGATTTAGTAATTAGAAACTACTGAAACTAGAAATTATCTTAAAAATGCATGGTAGTTAAGTTTAAAAAAAAAAAATAATGTCCTAAATTCTTGGTAATCTTTTGGAAGAAATGGTTGAAAATTTGAGTTAGAATTTGCTATATTAATCACAACGATATGACTAAGGAAAAAGTGATATTGAGTATACTGGGAGATTGGCAGCAAACTAGGAGGCAACTCTGTATTCCGTGGGGTGATAAGCGCTAAAAGGGTCCTTTTGCTCTGAGAGTCCTGAAGTACAAGCAGAGATAAGATACGCATACTGGGTTATTGTGAAAGTAAATTAAGCTTTATGATTGGACGTGACCTCTAAAGTTTATTTCGTCCAAACACCCATGCAAGAACAACTTGGATTAGGTAGCTCAGAGCTTTGCCCAAGTGAGTTCTTTTAAAATTTCCCAGTACCGAGATTCTGTAACCTCCAAGGAAAACATGCATTTTTGGTGTCCTTCGACCATGCTTGCTTGACTTTGAAGAAGTTGTCATGCTTTGAAGGGCTTGTCTAGCACTTTTGACCCTCTTTGTCCTGCATGGCAATTTTTTCATTCTGCTGTATTCTTACTAAAACTTTGGCACAAAGTTCTAGGTGACAACAACCTGGAGTTGGTATAACTCATCAGAAGGTCAGATATTTTTTTCCCCCTAGATACCTTGAGGAATACATGAAAAACAAAGACCTGGTATTAGCTTCCCTAAAGCATTGTTTCTTTGTCCAATTCCTCATCTATACGGTAGCACTACTTCTGTACCACTCCTACTAAATACTGAAACTGTTAAAGTAGAACAAAGGAAGGCCAGCTGGACCTGGTATATTCTGAGTTCTGGTTCAGCCAGGACCAGGGGGAAGAAAGGGAAACCCCTCTGCAGAAATGCAGAATTATCTGAAAATTTCTTCTTCTAATTGCAAATGGACCAAAACTCTGAAGCACAGGGTATCCCACACTCCTGACTCCAACATACTTTGTAAAGGATAGACTTTTGTCTTTTGTTGTATTATTAAATTAGTGATTGACTATGTTTTCAATAAGATAGTCTAAAAATTATTCAGTCATTTGAATTGCCTTACTTTTTTGGAACATTATTTGATGAATTCCGTGCATTAATTATACAGTTATGACTATATATTTACTATTTTAATTTTTTTCCTAATTTCACTGCCAATTCTGTTCTGCCAATTTTGCAACAGGCAGAACAGACTCTCCCAACCTATTTTCACATATACCATTCATTATATAATGTACTTTCAATATAATAATCTTTATTCATCATCATTTTGAAATAATCAATCACAGTTTTTTAGTTCCTCAGAGTTTTCTCTAAATCCTTAACCCATCTCACTGTTTTGCTATCTCTGAACTCTTTTTAACCCTGAGGTTTCATTTGAAGGGAATTTATTATTACTTCCTACAATATTCTGGATGATTTGAACAATATTTTTCCTGTGCTTTTCATTCTATTCCATGATTTCCAAATTTTAACCTTTTATTTACTGCTGAGACACAGCTTCCTAGTGAGCACAGTCTTTTCGTTTTTTATTTGTGAATGATTGATGACCTTGTTTTGCATTTAGTAGCGCTCATAGCATTTCAGGTCATGTGTTCATTCAGTTACTTCAGTAATGAGCAGGACACATATTATTGTTAACATTATTGTTATTTTGTCCTGTCCATTTTGTAGAATTTTTGAGGAATTCAGTAGGAGGATGATGTGCTTTTTTCTGGAAGTTATGTGAAAGTCCACTGTGAGTTGAGCAGATTAGACTGCTGGAGCTCCTGCATATAAAAATGCATTTATATGCAAATTGGAGCAGCGCTTTCCCATACAGGCAAAACCAGTTTATATTGGAAACTATGTCATAACACAGGTCTCACCATAGTTTTCAGTTTGATATAACTTTTTGTAGCCTTTCTAAAGTAGTGATTTTTTTTCAGCACCTGTTTTTACTATGACTTGTATTATGTATCCATAGAATCATGAATCAAAACATGCCTAGAATCATTGGGTTTTTTGGGGAAAAAACCAGCATATGTATTAGGATATTTTGAGTTTGTATTTCTGAGAAAGACCTGAAACATGCCAGTAGTAAAACTGCAGGTCTGTAACCTCATATTACTCTCAGTTGCTGCATTAAGCAATAAAAAAAGTGATTTATTGGTTTCTAACTTAGATCTCATAGATATCTTTCCTGCCATAATGAATGCAGACCATCGTTTACTATCTAAATCCACCTTGTCAGTGAAAAACTCTCCAATAATATTTTTAAATCAAAATAAACAGATGAATTCTTTTGTGGTTTGTGATTAAACAATCATGGATGGCTGTTTTCTTTCTTATATTTGAATGTTTAATTTGACTAAGACACAAAGAGATCTAGACTGAAGTACCTTTTTTATTAAAAAAGTGTATTTGACTCACATTCACTGCTTTAATCAGTAGCTACCTAATAAACTGATAGGACTTTTATACTCTGATTACTTTTTATTTGCAAGTTTCTTTTAAGATGTTTGGAGTTCATGTTTATGCTTATTATTAAACTTTACCTTATCTGTAAAGTAGTGGAAAGCACCAGCAATTCAATATATTTTTGTGTATTTTCTTTGTGAGATCAAACTACAGCAATAAACAACAGTGACATGGAACTTTTTTCCCCTCCTCCAAAAGTAACACAACAAATTTGTTTTCAGGTGACCTGAATATTGGCAGACATTTAGCAAAGAAATTATTAGGCACTATTGCCTAGATACCCAACTAAATTAGAAGACTTAGATGTATTTTACTGTGGGAGAAAAAATATCATGAATTCCCAATAAGAGAATTCAGTGGCAAACAGCTGATTTTCACTTCTTAAACCTTGATGTCTAGTCTTTCTTAATTATGTATCCAAATCTTATATACTGAACTTAGGAGTTGTCTTTGTCTTCAGTAACACATGTACTCTCTGATTTGGGGGCTTTTTGCCACAAAATACTTGGATTGAACTCATGAGTCCCTAAAGATAAGTTTTACTGAAGTAAGATTATTGTCTATGTATTTCAGGCTGTACCTTACAGCGCAGTGTTTCACTACATACCCTAGATAGAAAAGTTAAGTCATTGAAGATGTATAACAGCATTTGGACATTACATCACATTGCTAGATTACTGAAAAACACAAGAGACTTATTAATACATTCACTGAGCAAATGCAACTATGCTGGATCAGCAGAAATTGGATCATCCTAGTTTTAATATGCAAACAAATAAATTAAAAAACCCACCAAAAGAAGCGTCCTAATTTTGTGTTTTGACTCTAAAGCATTTTTCTTTCTCTAAGTCTTGGTTTTTTTCCATTAAAAAGCAACCATGATGAAATTAATGTGGAACTGATTGGATTTCACCCAGGTAAAGGGTGCAATTTCTTACACCTTTCCTAATTGATATGATACAACATGAACAGCCTATTTAACATTCCACTGATATTCTGTGGGTTTTCTGGGAGTAATATTAAAAAAATAATTTTGGTAGGTAAAGTCTGAAATATCAGACTTTAATTGTGAAAGCTGGAAATCTCAGCTAAAATTGCCATCCTAACATACGTAGAAAAAAGTTTGTAGGATAATTTCTGAGAAGAGGAAAGCTGTCAAGTGGCTTGAAATGCAAGTGAAAGAAATATTTTATTAGCAGGGTCATACGTAACAAAAGGACTGGTTAAAGTACTTGTTTCTTTAGAATTGTTTGAATGTTATGTTAATTAATTTGAAGATATGAAGGTGCAACAGGGTTATAGGCCTAGGATTAAGAAAGCATAATGGGCTACAAGGTGCCCAGTGGTATGACAATACATAGTGGTTTGAATTTCTGCATTCCAGTTTTGACTTGAATGGAGAAAGTAACAGTAGAGAAGGCTGTTCCATGTTCAAAATCACCCCTATATTTTATGACACTTATGGCAGTGATACTTCATGATCTTCGTTTAGAACCATATTTTGTTAGTGATATGTCCATTTTTCATATGTAGATAATCAAAAAACTTTATGAGTTGCAACAATATGGAATAATGGAGTATAAAAATTTTGGTACTAAAAATATAATCTCATGGGACTACATTTGGCAGCTAGTCTAGAAGAGCATTATTTGAGATGAAGCTTTTAAAACTTGAAAGTCAGGAATTACCAGACTTACAGCTGCCTGAATAATTTAAATTCTGATAATTTGCACTTTCTTTCTTTGCATTGAATGTAAGATTTAAAGTCTGCAAAACAGTGTTGAATTCAGTGCTGCAGATATACAAAGAGGGAATTTAACATTGTGAAGACAATTGAAACCAGATTTTTTTTTAGATGTTGACTTTTCATTCTAATGATTTTCTGAAAGAGGTTTAATATTTTTAAAGCTAAATTCATAGGGATATGAGTTTATTTTCTCTTTTTAAGAAAAGAGGTAACATTTCTTTTCTAAGGAAGTATAACTTTATATGACCTTAGCATTTATTGCACCTATAAATGTTCAACAACATGTTACAAACTGTGGCAGGAGAGCCTAATACAAATTTGTTTCATCTGCTCCACAACACCTTTTTTGATATCTCCTAAGAATGTCTTTCATGACAGCTTTTTCCTAGGCTTAGAAAGTACATATTCAGCTAGACTGGCAATGCACTAAAATTTGCTTGTACGTTGCAAATAAGAGAAAGGAATTTATTGTATTCAGTGATTTTTATACCTTGGCTAAAGCTTGAGTTTTTCATCATGAAGGAATGAGTGAATTCAGCTGAGAGAATTTGCTTGCTAAGTAATACAGTCATAGAACAGTTTGGATCAGAAGGGACCTTTTAATGTCACCTAGTCCAACCCATTCTGCAGTGAGCAAGGACAGCTTCAGCTAGATCAGGTTGCTCAGAGCCCTGTCCAACCTGATCTTAAATGTTTCCAGGCACTGGACATCACCATCTCTCTGGGAAACTTGTTCCAATGTCTCACCACCCTCATCATAAAAAACTTCTTCCTTACATCTAATCTGATTCTACTTTCCTTTAGTTTAAAACCATTACCCTTTCTCCCATCTCTGCAGGCCCTTCAAAAAAAGTTCATCCATCTTTCTTATTAGTCCCTCTTAAGCCCTGAAAGGCCCCAATGAGGTCTCCCCAGAGCCTTCTCTTCTCCAGGACGAACAACCCCAGCTCTCTTAGTTTGTCTTTGTGGGAGAGGTGTTGCATCTCTCTGATCATTTTTGTGGCCCTCCTCAGACCCTGCTCCAACACATCCAGGTTGGACTCGATGCAGTACTCCAGGTGGGGTCTCACCAGTGTGGAGTACAGGGGCAGAATCCCTTCCCTCTATCTGCTGGCCATAAAAATTCATATATGACACAGTTAATGTTCTTGCCTGTATAGTCTTTCATACAACATTCTGTGTTAAGTGTTATGAAGCAGGAAAATGTTAGTCAATTATTATTCATCAGCAATTATGTTCATTAGAGGTCAGAGCATCTTTCCCGAACAAATTAGCCTTGCAAAATGATATTTATGGAAAACTTCCATAGATCTTCATAATTATACTTGCAGAAGTGTGTAAACAAGTCAGGTGATACCCTTTTCATATAAGTCAGCTTCAAGAAGAAGGCAATTGCTCATGCACAGTGATTTTAGAACCTGCTATCACTCAAGACAGATAAATAGTACAGATTATACACTCTCTCTGTATAGTTATATGTATATATCTAAAATTGCCACTAATATTTGTTTACTGATTAAATAATTATAGGTTACTGATTAAATAATTATAGGTCTAGCTGTAGGAATAATTTTGAAAAGTTAAATCTATATACATTTTCAGACACCATTATCCATTAAGTTATTCATCTTATAGACAGAAGATTTGCAGTTCAGTCTATGGAAAGTAAGAGGAAGTCTGGGGTGGCAGAGGCAAAGGGAAGTCTTCTATAGGGGTGAAAATTACAACAGACTCCCCATTTTCTAATGTTAGTGAATATGCACTTATATTCTGTTACTCACATTTGTTCTTTGGTCTATCCTTTTCAAATTTGATGGAGGCCTAAACTAAGAAAACGAGGAGCCACATTTTAAGGTTAAAATCACCCTAGGAAGCCCAAGTAACATCTTCAAAACTGACAGATTCAATACAGTAGGGGATTTTTATAGAACTTACACACTAACCCTAAAGTAAATCAATTTGACAATATCATGGAAGAAAACAGTGAAGCTAAAAAAGCATGATTTCCTGAAAAATAGATCATGTTAGACTGCATGTTTTTCTAACTGAAAAACATCTGGTTTAAGTGTAATGCAATGAAATTAATTCATCTTGATTTAAGTAAAGTTTTTATATAGTCTTATTTAAAAAAGACTAAAACAAAAACATTTTTCCATTTGGTTATTTTGCATACATCTATTTAATGTTACAATAAGAATTAATATAACAGTCTCAACTTTGGTAAAGAGATCAGTAGAGTGTCTGACAGCTCTTGCTGTCTCTTATTCTGTCTCTTCTGTCATCCCACCAATGAATGCCAATTATTAAGTTCACTCAGGAAGAGATGACACCTTTTGTACTAACAGGTCATTGCATAGATAGCTTTGATTCTGTAATGCATAATTCTATACTTTTAGAAGTAACCCAAACAAACTCCATTAGAGAATTATATTTCCTTAAAATGTAGACACTATATCATAAGGCAATGGGAAATGAAAGTAAATTTAATTTTTAGTTATTATAAGGAAAGTTTGAAGATACCAAAGTAGCGTTAAAGCAAAATTCAAAGATCTTTTATTTGCTCAAATGCCAAATATAATTGTATTTTAAAACTTACTATTTCATTAAACACTGGTCTATTTTTGACCCAAAGCATCAGTAAAGGACCAAAAATAAACCTGGATTTAATACATTGTTTTGTTCAGGAGTGAAATAAAGAAGTGATGAAATAAGGCTACCTTACTTCTGTGGTAGACATTGCTCCATATGAGAACAGTTTTGGAAATCATGTTTCAATGTGTCTGGTGGAAAAAAATATTGTATTTCTGGCAGTATCTTTTCTTGTCTGTGTAATAAATCATGGTATGTATTCAGTAGTAGTTTGGAAAACAGAATAAATATATTACTTTTCTAAGTATTCACATAAACCATAATGGTGTCTCATTTTCCATCAAACTTGTTAGAGAGTACTTTATATAAAGAGCAATAAATGTTTGTGTCTTCTTTTAGTGGCTGCTTGCTTTTTCCCAAGGAATTGTTTCTATTCTGTGCCAAGTTGTACAGCTCTCATGACCTACATGCCCAAGTTAGTTCACTGTCAATGAACCAGTTGAGAGCCTGCATATGCTGACAATTTCTGATGATACCTGGCTATGCCTGGGGGTCAGACTTCCATTGGTCCTGTTCTAGTCAAGATCTTTTCTTTCTTTGCCTGTCTAGATTTCAAGTGTTTCCTGGTTCAGTCCAGTTGCAATCTGCATTTCTGTATTCTGAGAAGCTGAACTCTCAAACTGGCCGGATGAAACTTCCAATTTCTGTCCATCCAATACAGTAATTTATTCTTGTGGTATCACAGTGTTCCAAGTCAACCTGTGTTGTTGTTTTCAGGGTTAGTAAGTAGGGTTTTGCACTATGCAAGTCTGGGAAATGTGAATTTAAAAAAAAAAAAAAACCAGTGGAAGCCTTCACTGCTTCACTGGGTTGATTAGACAGGAAAAACATTTTCTCTACAGAGGAAAGCTGTAGAGACTTTAAATGGAGATGGTGTGTAATATAAAGGAACATTTGTATCCTCTTGCTTGAAGATTTATTGTATCTATTCAGCTTGAATTTATATGAATTCTTTGATAAGTACATTGCATGACAGTATAGTGTTATATGACTGTGAAAATAACCACTGGGTTATTTCATTTGCTTATGGGTATCCTTACTGTGTTCCTGTTTGCGCAGATTTACATGCCATGAAAAAATAATTCTGTTCCAGTTAGATACATTACTTGTTTGTTACAGGTTCTGACCAAAGCAATTAACTGGACTTGAAGGTTTTGCACATCTTTCTAGTGTGGAGGAGAAAGTGTTAATGAAGTTCATGTTTTAATGCAATTTTATTTATTTGCAAGAAAGAGTGAAGTCCTGCTTTCCTAAACACTAGGGGAATTCAAAGATGGGAAACAGCTTAAACCCATGACATCTGCTTTTTTAGTCTCCACTCTGGCTAAAAGCCTAATTTCAAGCTTTCTCTATAGAAGAAGCTTTCTGGCATAGAACATATATCCCACAGTTTTTATTCCTTTTCTAGAAGCTGGTATCTCCTTCAAAAACTGGCCTGCCTATTTCACACACAAACATGAAACATACTCAGCCCAAGATCATGCTTACAAAAACTATTAGTTCCACAGAGATCGTACAGTTTCTCAGTAAGAAATAGCTTACAAGTAGGAATTTTTCTAACGCTTGATCCAACCTATTACCTAATCTTTAACTTCACTATAGTTAAAAAAGATATTAAAACTATTGAATATAATAACAAGTGAAGAAAACAGCATGTGGAGATGTATATATATATATATATTTTTCTTGATTTTTTTAAGCCTTTTAGGATTTGTCATTGTAATGGTGGGTATGGAATATTTTGACTGCAAAAAGTTGTTCATCTGGTATGTGAATCACATTGTACAATAAAGCTGTTCAGATTTTCAGAATAATTTCAGACATTCAAGTTTCAGATGTTTGAATGTCTTAATCTCATAATCTGATTTTTGTCTAGTCACATTCGATGTTTGCGTGCTAATATTTTCTGAAGAATTTTATTAAGAACCATTAAACCCATAATTTTCTGGAGGATATAGGGCTGAGTATGTGAAACTCTCTTCTTCAACAACTAAGGGTTTTTTCCAGTTTGCTCATGTCAGTGGTTTTCTACTATCTCAGCCATCTGGAAAGTATTGTATACTATGATAGGACATCTTGGGGAAACACTTTTCCTTGCCTTCTGCTTTTGTTCACTGTTGAAAAAATAAAAGAAGACACAGACACTTATATACATGGGCTTTTAGGGGCTCCACAGTGTAATGGTCTTCTTTATAATCTGGCAAGTACTATGATTATTACTCAAAAGTTACATGAGTCTTGGACTTACAGAGGGATTTTGTCCAACGTCCTATGACTGATTCTCTTTGTCCAGATAAGCAGAGAAAAAAGCCCCAAAACAACAGACCAAGAAACTTATTTTCCATGTTCAGGTAAATTTAGAAGCTACAAAAAGAGATAAAATTAAGCTTTCACATACTACCACCTACTTTTCTACAAGTCCGAATATTTAAAAACAAATATATAACTTTTAATCTAGAATTATGAAATGTTCTGAAACATTCAAAGCCAGAGTTTGTATTGAGGCAGTGGGTTCAGGAAGCTATCAATGTAATATGTTTACAAAGCAGACGTGAATGGAAATAGTAATATCTCACATGAAAAAAGTGGAAAATGAAAGTTTAGTAAAAGATAATGTCTTAATTCTGCTTTCAAAATATAATGTTTAAATGTGGAAAGAGGAAATCACTGTTCTCTTAGAAAGGTTTCACGTTTTGAATTGTATATTTAAATCCTCGTTAATATATTTCTATGGTGTTATAGTAAAAAAAAAAAACCCACAACCAACCAAAACAAACAAACCAAAGAACCCCCACAGGTTTAGGTGACAGAAGTAGGTTTCTGTCTATTTTTTATTATATAAACTTAACCTTTTGTGATGATCTGAAAAGGAGTCGTTAACTGATGAGATGCATGTGATTCCTTTGATTTACACTGTTAGAAGGAAGTTTTCCTGACATGCTGGTTTGATTCAGCTCTCACAACAGCTTGTAAGAGATAAGGAGGTTGTCAGAAAGCTATTACTGGATGCTCAGGGACTGCTTTTGAAGTTCCTCTGAGCTGACAACTAATGAGAAGCCTTTTTTGTTAACTTACCCTTCAGTGTAGTTAGATGTTATACTTATTTTTAGGCTTGTTTGAAAACGTAAAGATTAAATAGGGATTTGTTTGCTGTCTTTAATATAAAATCTAGCCTACCACCAAAGGTAGTTTGTTAATTTCCCGTTTCTGTTTTGTAGGGTTCTTTTGTTTTCGGTTTTGTTTTTTGGTGCATATCTTCCTTACTGTGTTTTATGGCTAAACAGCAATGTTTTTGCATATTGAAGGTGACAGGAAGTTTGAATTCAAAACTGAAGTGTTAGTGTGATTACAATGAATACATTTGGCATGGTGACAAGAAATACCTTTTTTTCCCAAAATTATAAATACATGTTGTAAAATAAGCATACACTTGTATCTGAGGAACTTACAAGGTTATGAAGAGGTCAGTTATAAGCATTTTTCTCAATAGAAGTTATTTGGGATCTATTTGGCTGAAGTTCCATGAAGAAGTGGCAACTGGTTTTGCTTCCGGATGTACTTTTTACTAATCCTTGACCTTTTTCTTTTTAACCTAAACATGGTAGTTCATAATGCTGTTGTGTTGGGAGCTGAAGGTACGGTGACATGGAAAGAGCTATTTTTAAAGACTTAGAATTATCTTTCTAAGAATCTATAGGAGATAAGGTATTCAAAGAAAATATAAGCAAAGAAAACATGGAACAACAACAACAACATAATAATAGCTTCATTTTCAATGTTCTTGCCCATTATCTTCCAAAGGATAAGTTGTTAAAAATTTTCTCAAGCAAATGAGGAAATGTATTTATTAATGTGGTATCAACTATGAGGAGTTTAATAATAGGCCTTAAATTTTTTATGTGAAAACATAGACTGGGCTAAATGATTCCAAAAGTCTAGTTCTGATATAGCTAGGCCTTCTCAGGCAGTTTTGCCACAGAGGAAGATGGAATGTGACGTCTTATTGTTCTGGTCTCACAGAGTGTGAGACCTCTCAAAATGAAAATCATTAGATATCATAACTGTTTTCAGTAAAATATCCTGGACTGAACCATGATGGAGATAGTGCTCATGTAAAATCCTCTCCTCTGTATCATGAAATTGGTACTACAGGCTATTTCATCAGTTGGTAATAGATGACAATAATCCATTATTTAAAAAGTGGTGTAACTACCAAGCCTTTGGAATAAACTGAGGATTTGGCTTCTGACCAATCAACTGGGATTTCCAAAGACTTCACTGGTCACTGAACCAAGCTGTCATTATTACAATGGTACAATCTTAGTTTATTTCTGGACTGTGAAATAGGTGCTTGCCACAACATATCCTGAGACACTGAGGGGCCTGGGTTTACAGGGAATGCTTTCCAGCCTCCCTGTTTAGGTGCCTTTTCCTCTGAAAGAGGACAGAAATTGAGAGAGGAAATGGTTACATGTTTTCATACTTTCTCCCTTACATGGAATCTGGAAGTAGCTAGGAATTATCCTAGTGCTGAGGAGCTGGAAGCTATTCTTGTTCACATGCAGTTTAAACCACATCTTGATCACAGCCACTGTGGTCACTGGATGGACCTTAGAACTTATATTTGGCTGGTGATAAGAAATTGAAGGATTGGGTATTACTGTCACAGGCCTGAAGTTTTGCTCTTGAAGTTTTATTTGAGAGCATATTCCACTGGCAAACAAAATACTTCTGTATAGCGATGAGAAAAACTCCAATGCTTGCAAGTATGAAATTAAGAAAAGATCAAATGTTGATAATACAATACATAAGAAATCCTCATGCAGTGAAAAGTATCCTTACAGAAAACCACTGAGGCCTAGAAATTATTCATCTCAAGAATCAAAACTTTAGTTGTTGGTTAAATAAAATTTTGAAGATTTGAATGATATACTCATCCTGCTTGTAAGCTTCATTCATCCATTTGAGAGAGAAACAGGTTTTTAACAGGCATTTTTTGGTCAGTCTACTGAAGTATTGGTATTAGCCATTTTGAGATTTGAGATAGTTTGGTGCTCTGACTTATAATGGCAGATTTACATTTACATTTCTTTATTTTTTTAAATTTTCTAGCCCTTATCACTTTATCTTTTTCCATTTTTCCCACTGTCTCATTCCTCTTTGCAGAACTTTTGCACAAATCCAGATTTCGGGTGTTACAGTGTATGCCCAACTCCATAAACATTCTATCTCAATCTGAAATGGAGAAATGGCTTCTGGTTTTAGAATGTAAATTCCTTCTCTGAAATAATAGGCTAATACTTACCATCCTTTGGTAAAATGCAAAGCTCACTTTACTTGAGATGAATTGAGAGTGAGCAAATGCAAGCTCACTTTACTTGAGATGATGAATGAAGAGCATCAACTGAATTTGCACAGATGACTTGAGGCTTAAACTAGTGGCTCAGTCATATAAAAAGAGCCCAAACCACAACCTCTCTCTGGTTCCTGTAGAGAATTTGCCCAAAATCATGTCCTTAATTCTCCATTGAAATTCTAGACCTGATATATGAGCTAATTTTCAGTTAATAAAAGGGAATAGAATGTTTTTACAATGGAAACAGTTGGTATCTAAATATTAAAGATCTTATTTTGGTCTCTTTGGGTGTTGCCAAGAAGACATCTTTTGTTATAATGATAATACCACAGCAGATAAAAACAAAACCATCAATCTTAACAGAGAATTAAGTCTGAAAGTTGATTATGATCACTTAAATCTCAATATGTTAAATTAATTTTAGTGTTCATTATTCTTTGAGAATATTCGTCTTGAATGCTTGTCTGGTGTGATTAGATGGAGTTGTTATAAAATTCAACTGATCTTACTGAATTTCATAATATAGGAACAAAGCTGGAAGCATGATAGCAGCCACTGAATGGTCTATCAAATATTTGTTGCACTTTTAAAGAATTGTTTAAGAGGATTTTGAGTTTTTAACCACTTAAAACTTTCCTGAATTCCTGCAGAAATTTGATTAATTATCTGCCTCTTGAGGTATTGTTAGGCATTACTGATACTTAATGATGGTATGGGAAATAATATGACAGAATATTGTCATAGGTTTTCCATAGTGGTACAGCAATGTGTATGCATCCTGTTTTCAAATTTACATTCCACAGCCCATTTGACAGCTATTAATACGAATCTTTATCAGATTTCATTTTCCTTCTTTTTTATTATTTCACTTTTTAGTTTTTTCTTATATTGCCTAAAAGTATATGTTTATATTAGTCTTTGTAGTACATTTCAATCCTAACTGAGCTTAAAAGCCACCTGGAAGCTTATTGCAGTAGGTTGACAAGTCAGCCTTCACTGACAAATTAAACATACTTCAAAAAAAGAAAATCTGTGAAAAAATTGTAGTGACAAGCGTTTGGTTTTAGCATTTTACACAAGGTTAATTTCCTGCCCCAGTGTTGAGACAATGCAAACAGTGCTAATGTACTGATTTGGGAAAATGCCTCAGCTTAATCCAGAGAGAGTTTCATGTAGAAAAATCACTGACACACCCACTTATTTTATTCCATCATCCAGACAGCAAAATAAATTACTGAAGTATCATTACAACAATGTAAGAATTGGACAGCTCTGCAAAAATTTAATTACTTTTTAATAAAATACATATTGTAAATATTTGCATGATGAGTGAAAAAAAAATAGATCAAATTTTTCATCCTTTTGCATTAGATAGCACTGCTTCGGTGGCTAATGAGACAGCGGAATAACTTGAATGATTAAAGCCCAAATGCTACTGGTTTGGGACTCAGTCCATGGTAGCAGGTCTGCTTTTTTATTCTTTCTTTTTTTCTCTGAAGTGCAGAATTCCTAGTAAGATTGCTAAGATTACACCATACTGCATAGCAAACACATAATGTTACAGTGATTGCTAAGGAAATAGGAAGAAAAAACACAAGGAATTTCTTCATTGGACGACCTTTGCATATGAGGTTTCTAAAAACTGAGATCCCCATTGCATTAGTGAGGTCTATTTATACTTGTAATATATTTATATTATGTAATGCCTTTGAATTATTTCTTCAAATATTTTAAACACATTTCTTCCCAGCCTGACTATACTGCATTTCATTGAGGATGTAGTTTGAGAGACATTCATAAAACCAGTATCTGTTAAGCTTCCACACTTGATGATGTTAGCAGTGCCCACATTTAGAACAACTCTATCAAGTTATCTTGCATTCTCATCTATTTTTAAGAAGTTCAGCTTCCACATTGAATTCCTGTATTGAAATCTAACTAGGATATCCCAGTATTCAAATAAAAATTCTATTTTCTTACCTAACTTTGGCAGTTTACTTCTGAGACCTTTCTTTATCTGTTCATCAGAATCTGTAGTGTTGCAGTGAGATTTTCTACTGGTTTCAATGATCCTGCCTTGGTAGACAGAGGTCTTTACCATCATCACTAATGTAATTTTGAAGATTACTTTAAAAAGAAGGGCTCCTTCCATTTACTTTGCATAGAT
Organism: Entomyzon cyanotis; assembly: GCA_024500445.1. Taxonomy (NCBI): domain Eukaryota; kingdom Metazoa; phylum Chordata; class Aves; order Passeriformes; family Meliphagidae; genus Entomyzon; species Entomyzon cyanotis. Next base: position 1,037,851 of record JAKEPQ010001015.1, on the reverse strand, counting down.
ATGAAAAATGTACATTGTTAGGATTTAATGACTTCTGTATGTTTCTATTTCAGAAAAATTAATTAAATTTCCGGTAATGGGTAGTGAACAGATCCTCGTTGTTGGTCTCTGCTTTTCAAAGTTACTTTCTTTTACCTTTAGAGAATGTGCAGGAATGGTTGTGTTAATAGGGTTACCCCAAATTCTGCAGCCCTATTAACCAACTAAAAATACATAGGAATTTAGATATGAGAACATGACTATTAATTGGGCTTAAAACCATATCAACCACAAATCAGCTATGAGTACTGACATGGCAAAGTAGTCCAATATAGGACTTACACACAAAACAATGTCAAGCAAACCAAATACAGTGACTTGTTTTTCTGGTATTAACTTCCCTTCTGCCCCTATTATGCAGTTATATTTATATGACCTGGAAACCAAGTATTTTTTAAACTTTTAATCTTTCATTTATATTTGACAATGGGTTTAGTCCATTTAATTTTATGTTCAACTCACTGACATATATATACTATTTAACTGTGAATAAATATAGCTATGTCAAACAAAGTGTTGGGAAAAAAACCCATATGTACAAGCATAATTTTCCAAGTTTTTTGTGCATAACTTTTTGCCATTTATTTTCTTGACCAATTTCAAAACAGAACAGCATTCCTTCTAAATTTATAAACTCTCTTAAACATAAAACTCTTAAAACTATCAATCAAAAATGTTCTAAAAGTAAACTTACAAAGATACATACCTAGGATACATGTCAATACTGTAACTTAGAGACACATACAACATGATGTGTTGACCTCCTCACTGTATATTTTTTAAGGACAGTTTGCAAATCCAATGACCTGATCTCATTTCATCTAGTAAAAAACTGTTATTATAAAAATCTGTTTGTTTCAAATGCAGACTGCGACACGCTGAAAGGCACAGTTAATCTTTCACTGATAAATTCAATAGAAAAGACAAAGAACTGGACAATGATCCTGTGAAATACACTCTGACTTACTGTGCTGTGTGATAGTGTATTTTGTGTAATGTAATTCATGAGGCTTGCAGAGATATTAAAGCCTCATGCTAGCAACAATTTTGCTGTTATTTATTTTATTTCATTTAACTGATAGTTATTTTATAAAAGTTCAATTTACTTTTCACAAATTTGTCTTTGGTTTACACTTTTTATTACCTTCAAAGAAAATAAAAAATCAGCCAGAACTATCATTGCCATATTTTATAGCCATTATTTATCTGAGCTTCTGTGGTAGTTTGTCCTTGCCCATAATTTTCAGAAGAGTTTCATCTAGCCTGAATAAAAGTTCTTGGGTCAGTATTCTGATGGCTAAAATTTAAAGCATTGCTGTGCCAGATTAGTACCATACTAAATAACCTTAGTAAACATGATCCTCAGTTCTTTAATTGGAGAAGTCTAATTTTGAGCTAAGAATGCAGAGTTTAGCTGACTTCTGCATGGCTTCTGTAGCAGTGTGCTGTGCTCTGCCCTCCCCCACTCCCTGCGTTCCAGAGGTTTCTCCTTTGTTCTCCTTAGCTCTGTATGTTATTGGTTCTTTTGAATTATGCATCTTCCCTATCAGAAGTCTATTGGTGTGTACCCCATCCTTCTCCCCTCAGACTTTCCTAGGTTGGCTCTCCAGAGCTAACCCCCTCCCCTTTTCCCTTCCCATATAATCCCCTGCCACAGTGTGCTCGCTGTCGCAGTCTCTGGACTTTCAGCCCCTCTGCCCGTCCCCGGTTTCCCGTCCCCTTTCTCCGCCCCTGGACCCTCACCCGAAGATCCTAATAAATTCCCTGGAAGACCTCAGACTGCATCCGTACGTTTCTTCGCTCCACCTCGTTTCCCGCTGAGCTTCTGTCCCCCGAGCCCTGTGCAGCTCCTGCGCGCTCCCCGGCTCCGGTGCAGCCCGGCGCGTGTCACGGCGCAGCCGACTGGGGCACTGGGGCTTTCAGCTGCTTTTCGGGGACGCAACACCACAGGCTTCAGTTTTTGAATGGAGTTGATTAGGAACATTTTTTAAGTTTGCTATGCAAATTCAAAATATTTTTATTATTTATATATATTCAAAATATTATTGTCTTATCTCTAATTCATGTTTATTGATGGTTGGATTTTATATTGGCAACCACTGTCACAATATCTGCAGCATGTTCAGAACTTAAGTACATACATTTTTTAAAAAGTATTTTACCAGTTTCTGTGAAGACTGTAGATATGCTTGCTAAATAGATCCACAAAATGTAAGATGGATTCTGCGATCTTGGGAAAATAACTTGAAATTATTTCTTTGTTGTTTCAAGAATTAAAGAGCACTACTAAAATAGAAAAATCCACTAATACAATTCTTTAATTTTTATTTCGTAAATTTAATTAGACTCTCAATAATATGGACTCAGTAAATAAGAAATTAAAAACCTTTAAAACTACATGTTTTCATTACAGGTCACATGAATTTTCAAGATGAATTTACCACTGAAACAAAAGAAATACGTAAAATGTATTATGTCAAAGACAAAAGGACCCATGCTCTGACATTTAAAAGAGGGCTGTTCTGTCTTGCTGAAATGAAAAGAGTTTGGAAAAAAGGTTTTCTTGAGAGACCAGATAAATGCTTAATGAACCAATCAGAGCTACAGCAGGAAGGGTTTCTAAATTCAATGTCTTAAGTCATTTGGGCCATTTGAAATGACATATTTTTTATACCTAAGTAGATTTGTTATGGGTACCAAGTTGAGATAGATCTTTTGAATTACCTGATCTCTATGTGTGTACTCAGTTATCATAACACCAACATTGTATCCAAAACATGAGGAAAACTTCTGTTTGGGCTAGCACAGTATTGTGCATAGAAATCCAAATTAATATAGCTAAATAAATTATCACAGGTAAATTAATATGCCACAAAGAAGCAAATGAATAATTACAATATTTAAGTTTCTGTTGAATTTGTTGATAGCATATAATATTTTAAAAAAAACAAACAAAAAAACCACAAAACCAAAAAAACCAGGAAAGGTCATATGCATGTATTGACTGAAAGCCATCTGAAGACTTCTTTCCAACTGTTAAATGCCATTTTCAATGACACTGTCAATGTAACCATTATGTTCAGTGTCTCATTTCATAGACACCTACGTCAGATGCCACAAGCAACTCTAATCTCCCAAAGCTGGGCTTATTTTTAACTTTCTGAAAGCAATACTGTCTAACAAACTCAAATTGCTTAATAGTCTTGATTGATGCATCATCTGCACCTAAAATTTTGCTCATATATGTTTTGATATATTTAATGCAATATTAAATAGGTATGCAAGGCAACTTATATTAAATTTTTTCCAGTGTATTTCTGCTCTTCACTCCATCTCCATTTGTGTAAGTCATGCCAACATCCGCATGTGTCCTAGAAAACTAACAGGGTCATATCACAGTATGGCCTTGGGCATTGTTGCAGCACTGTTTAAGTACACGGGTAGTGCAACCCCTGCCATGATCTGTCGAGTGCTTATTTGCCTAGATAATGCTCATCCATGATTCAGGATAAGCAGCTATCAAGACTACTTACAAAATATAATTTAAAGACAGCTATGCTGTCTTGTACAAAGAATCAAAGAATTTAGCTGTACAGAAATTATCTCTTCCATATTACTGTGCATCAGGCTCAGAGAATGACTCACACCCTGTTTTGGTTTTTAGCATAGATACAGTTCATGCAAACATCTGTTAGGCATGCTGTTGGTTACCAGGTCTGAAAATTATGTGCTAGTTTTGAATTTTGGCTTCTTTGAAATAACATGGATTTTCATAAGGAGAGGATTTTAACTTTTCTACAGTAACACAGACAGTTTGTTCCAAAATCTGACCTTGAAATTTCCAGTAATATCCTTCTTGTTTTGTTTCATAGTTTGCTCTTGAAATCGAGAGAACACCTTCACAGTATTTGGTGTCAGCCAGCAGATGGTGCAGTATTCCCTTCCATTTCTGGGCTCTGTCAATATCTGGAATTCTTTCACTTAGCATTTGATTCACCTGTCAGCAATTTACCTTTGGGGACCTTTCAGTGTTGCTAGCACATTGTCTCAGGTATTTAATTCCACCCGATTATGACTGAAAAAATGTGAAGTAACTTCAAAGCCCAGGACTTGGAGGCCATGGGATAAAAGATTTCCAGTGGTTGACCTCATCTCCTTAAGATAGTCATCTGCTCCAAAACTGCTCTTTCTCAAGGCCACTTGGAGACAGTTGAGAACACTTTGGTTTTTGTCTGTACTAGTCCAGAAGTTAGTGAAGAATGACATGTTGTGGCCCTGCTTTCTCCAACTTGTTTCAGGAAGATTAGACTGCATAACTTCTTTGTTGGTAAGATGCAAGAGTTTCTGGCCTAGATATACAGTATTCATGGCAATTGCCCTACTGTATTATAGTATCTTTCTGGATTCTGGATGGTTGTGAGGAAATGTTCAGATATTGCTCTTTCCTTGGAAGGAGTGTTATTTTCATAAATGAGATAAATGTCAAGAGTCAGAAGCTAATAGGAACTGTATCATAGAATGCTCCTAGTAGAGAAAAATTCCTATGCTAATTTGATTTCATCATTTCTGTTATATTTTTATTTTAAAAATTGTGTGTGAAAATACAAATGATAATGTTTAATGATATGTTTTATAAACTTCCTCAATATCCAACACCATAAAACTGCCAGGTTTTCATTACATGTGTATATCAAACATGACAAAAGTTGGATGGATGGATGGATGGATGGATGGACAATTCTAGTTGTGCATTACATAATTGAAGACTTTGTGGTATTTTATGCAATAGTTTAATTATTAAAATAAAATAAATCTTCAGAGAGTTGTATTTAACTTTTCCAACAGACACTTTATGTGCCTTTGTCCCAGTGCTCTTATCGCTAACTTTTGTGCTTTGTGTTACTTTTATTAAAACCAAATAATGTAAAATTAATTTGACAAACAGCTATGCATGGGTAAATGGCAAAGAGAAGGAAAAGAATGTCAAAAATTAAAAAAACTCCAATAATTTGTCCACTAGTTTCACTAATGGGATACAATCAGTTGACACTCTCCTGATTTGCCTTGACAATTCTTTAAAAATAACATGAGGTGTTAGGCTTCATCTTATTTAAATGGTAGAAAACCTTCTTTGAGCAAAATAATATTTATTTCCAAAAAGACAATTTTAAATTAGTTCTTCACTGACGTACTGCATTGTATATGTTTTGTGGGGATGAACAAACTGGTTCACTCTTCTGACGAAATTTAAAATGAACTCCATACAGCACGAAGTAAACAAATGAAGATCAGTATATCTCCCTTGCAAGGTAGTTGGAGAGTCTTGCAACCAGCTCCATGTTGTCCTTCTGCCTTCAAACTCGGCCTTGGAGAGGGGGCTCTACCTAACCTCCTCCCCTTGCCTGGGACACTCCTATCATCTTTGCTTTCCCTTTCAGAGAGGAGTTGTCTACTGGTGTCTGATAAAGTGTCTGCAAAATTGAACGTTTCTTCTTCACAATGATAATCCTCTGCATGTTCTGTAGTTAAGGACCAAAGCTTGTCCTCTGCTTCTTGCTGCTGCCTAAGTGCACCTGAAGGGAAGTTCTTAGGTGTTACAGCTGAGGGTGGAATTTAACCTACCACCAGGCTATGGACCCCAGTGGAGATGCTAATTCCCATTCACCTCTCAGAGTGGGTAATACATGTAATATCACATGGCTTTAAAATGTGCAGTTTATATATCATGTACTGCTCATATAAGTCAATTGCAAATATGAGAGATTAACAAAATGTGGAGAAATTATGCTTCTCTGACTTAATGTAAAGTTTTACATTTACTGAACTTGTGAAACTCATAAAACATATTAATAGATCATGTAAAGAAAAATGGGAACAACTGAGTGTCTGAAAATGTGTCAGCAAGCCTTTGTAGAGCAAGAAGAATGTAACTCGATAAGCATACATTCTGAAATAGCAGAAATCCTTTTTTCTGCCACTGAGGTTATGGTGTGGTCCATTGTTTGCTTCACACAAACAATTCTCAAGTACATTCCACATTTGTCAGTCATGTTTACAGAGCCCTTTTCTCAGGGTGCTTCATCTTCTGTTTATAATGCTTCCCATCAATTAAAAGAAAGCAGTCCTTGAATTGTAGTCTACAACTATTTGCTGTATTGAAAGAATAGTATCTTTTACATGCTGTTTTAGAAGTCAGTTGACTCAGATAATCTAATGTGATGAGAACTCAAATAAATAAAAACAAGTTAATATTTAATTTCCTTTTCAGTTCACTGAATTCTTATATATCAGTTTGTCCCTGCCATTGCCAATGAGGAATCAATGAGAATAAATTCTATGTATTTTATATTAGGGCAAATTGATGATAATGACAGGTGAGCTCTCATGACTGCCTTATGTAGTAGCCTTAATACTTTCCTATCTATACTAGAAATAGCTTATAGATTTAAAATCATGTTTAGCCTTTTCATAGCTGCAACATACTGGTGGCTCATAATGATTAATTAGTTGGCTCAACTCTATTTCCTGTCACACTATTTCTATGTCACACTGATGAACTCCTATACTGCAGCAGAAGTCCTTGCTGTTAATCTGTCACTTCAATATTGCATGTCATACTTTAAGGCCTATGTCTCATAATCCAGGGGTTTATTGTCATCCTGTTTTTTTCCTGGGTGACACACTGACCCTCCTTCATATCTGGCAAGACTTGCCTGCTCTGTATTATCCATGAGGTGTATATTTTAAAAATTTAAATCCAGGCAGTACAATTAAAAAGATTTATGAAAATTCAGGATTAAAATCCCCTCCTGCCAGAAATGTGCTAGATTATCTTCTGAATGACATAACTCCACAGACTTAGAGATTCACATTTCTTTAATAAAAATCAGTTCTTAAGTTACATTTATAAGAAGGGATTTCAGGCTGGGTTTTTTACTCTCTCTCTCTCTAGACGGAGCAGATTTTACACAAATTCATATCTTCCTTCTCCTTGCCTCCATTTCTGAGCCAGTCATTGATCCTCTAGTTATTTAGGGAATAAGATGACCTTCTTGTTGACTATTAATTTTCTTCACCTCAGTAACCCCAGTAAAATTAGATTGTCACCTTCAGCTGTGGCAACTGAAAAGAAAATGTTTTGCTTATTGTATCACGCTGCTTTCAGCTGGGGTAGAGTTAATTAACTTTGCAGTGGCTGGTATGGGTTTGTATTTTGGATTTGTGCTGAACACAGGGTTAATAACATTGTTTTTGCTATGGCTGAGCAGAGCTTACAGAGCCAAAGCCTTTTTTGCTGTTCCTACAGCCACACTGGAGAGAAAGCTGGGGATGAATGGGAGACTGGGAGGAGACACAGCCAGACAGTTGACCCAAACTGACCAAAGGGATATTCCAGGCCATGTGACATAATGCTTAATATATAAAGTGGGGGGAAGAAAAAGGGAGGGGAGGGACATTTGGAGTGGTGGTGTTTGTCTTCCTTAGTAACTGTTACTTTTGTAACTAACATGGAGGTAGTAGAAACTGCAGTAAGTTCAAAATTATTAAGTATTAACGTTTCTGTGGTTTCAGAATTTTAGGTTTTCGGTTTTATTTTTACATGAGGAGTTATTTCAAAGCTGAATCCAGATTGCCAGTGTAGTAACACTCCAATGACATTTCTTATATTTGCTTCTCCTAATTTATCCTAGGAGGGAAATATTTTCTTTTATTATTTAACTTCTTGTGGGAAGTTAAATATCTACAGAATATGTTAAAAAGGCTCTAAATAGACTTTGACTGATTTAAAGATTTCTATTATGTCCCTTGCCATTATCTGTTTCTCTTCAAGTTTGATAACCTTCCACTTGTTTTAAGATGTGTATTTTAGCATTTCATTGCAGAATGGAAAATATAGGCACAACTGTCTTTTTTTAATTTTTCTTTTTTTTCTTTTTCTTTTTTTTTTCTTTTTCTTTTCCTTTTTTTTTTTTTGCTGCGGGGGAGGTTTTTTTTGTTTTGTTTTTGGTAATAACTTAGGCTGAACCTCTTTCAATAGAAAATCCTTGTAGTATGATCCTTTTGGAAGGTGGAATACAGCAGACTGAAAAGAGAATATTTTCTTGCTAGAAAATTTGTAGGGACTAAATGCAACAGCAAAATTGTGTTTTGAACCATAAGCAAAATTACCATATTGAAAAATCCATCTAGTCAAGCCTGGAAAATACTAGTGAGCATTACTTGTTCCACAGTGAACATTAAAACTAACATGCCACTATGCATCACAAATATTAAAAGCATGAAACCAAAAACTGTGAACTGCACTGGCTCCATCTTGACTATTTGTACAGGATCTTGGAAAAAAAAGTGGAAAGGAAGTTCAAAACTGAGATGGCTCAAAAATGTTTCTATTTTTCTCTTTTCATTAACCTACAAAACAGACGTGAAAGTAAATCTTAAGAGACACTATTATTTTACCAATGAATCCTTACAAAATCTTTAAAAGCTTTACAAAAACTCCTGTTTGTCCTTATCAACCCAACAATTCCACAGTTTCTTTACCTAATTTTAATGCCTTAGACAAAGACATTAAATGAGTACATACACAGTTAGATATAATGTTTCTGGCAGATCACATCCAAAATTTAAATAATCAGATCAAAGACACAGCATTATGTAATAGTTGTGTGAAATGAGATGGAAAATTAAATTATGTGGCTTAAACATTACCTTCTAAAACTTGAGTTTGTCTTATAATTTACTAGATTACTTTAAATAAGATTCTTTGAGAAAGACCAGTGATACCACTGTTGTGAAAGTTCTTCTATACCTTAAGTTTTCTCAAATAGTTTGTTTTCTTCATCCCTCAGGCAGATTAGCCACAAAGCTTATTTTTCTATTGTCAACCTAGAATCTTTATCTGATTTTCCTTGTCTCAGAAGCCTTGCCGCTCACTGTGGGCTGCTTCATAGGAACAGATTTTCTCCTGGACGATTTAACTCTGATACTGTGATTAGTTTCCTCCCATCCCATACATTAGTTGTATGTACTGGTGAAGCAACAATTATTAACTGTATATTGTTTTTCACCTAGGGAGCTTTTAGAACACTTAAGGAGCTTGGAAGTTTCATGAAACAGATTTTGCTCATACTACAGTTGCTTTTGTTATTGTCCTAGGTTGCAATATAGATGTATTTAAGTATTCTATTACCACCAGCTGTGGGCCGTTAGCTGCTATCACCTGCTAATGACCCACCCCGGATGACAGGCAATGGGCCATCAGGGACCCACCGTGTGACTCATGGACTTATCTCATCCAATTGTGGGATGCTTTGCCCAGGAGGGAGGAGCCAGGTGTTCCCACCTGGATATAACCTGGCCTTGGAACTGCCTGAGCTAGCCCTGTCTACTGGGTTCCCAGAGGACAAGAGCTACCACTGGATCTTCAGCTGGAGACTAGACCTTCACAGGATCACCGCTTCAACTGGACTACTTCAGTTGGACTGCTACTACCACCCTAACAGGGTGTTAGGTTGTATCTGACTTTGTCAGTGCTTTTCCTTGTATTATTTCACTTATTTTTAATTTCAGTCTTGACTTGTGATCTCACACCGGTTTGTTTTCAAACCAACACAGTTATTTAACCATATGTTATATATAATTTTTTATTAGTTGTCCTATTTACTGAAAGTTCAGAGACTATTTCTGCAAAATTTACAAACCACTAGTAAAGAAGTTCATAATAATTATTGTGAGATTTGTTCTTAAAATCCATAGCTGCAGCATTATTGTCAGATGTGGACAAGTTTTGCCAAGAATTTGAGCATTAATCAGCATTTTTTGTGGGTGGATATAAAAAACAAAAGAATTTTGTAGGCGTAAACAGAAAAATCACATTTTTCTCTGAACAGCTGTATAATAGCCACTTTTAAAAGCTAAATAGTAAACACAGAAGGAAAGGATTTCACACCATAGAATGTAAGACAAAATATTTCTGGCTTCCATATTGTGGGAGTTATTACAGAGCAAAAAAGCTAAGTAAAAATTGTCTGCGTGCTTGGACAGCTGACACTTCAAGAAATAAGTTAGAAATCAGAATCCTTTTCAGAGCCATGCCAGTTGCCAGCCACTTAGGGATTTGGAACTAGCTGAGGAGAGAGGAGTACACACAAATACTTTATAATCTGCAGCTTGTCATATGGATATTTTGTAAAAGATTTTTCTTAATAAATCTTTTGTACCATGTGTAAAAATCAGAGTTGTTTTTAAACCCTGAACTCATATTCACCCTGAAGTTGATATATCAGTCCTATGTATATGTAATGTGTAAGCATAATACAGAGTTGATAGATAAAGGTGGTATCTTTTATTGACCAGTTGTCATTGCTTAAGAACATTGACAAGCTTCTGAACACAGAAGCTTTCTTCATATCTGAAACAAAGCATATTTCAAGCACAAAAAAAAAGCTGGAAAAAATTGCATAGACTATCAGAAATATCAAATCTTTGAGAAGGAAGATAACTGGCAGATAGAGGAGATATTAGTGAAGAGTGGTCGAAAAAAAATGAGACATTCTACTATGTGTATTTGGAGCAAAATTGTTGCAAATCTTGATTCAGTAACCTAACATGGATGTGTATCAAGGATATTTTTTACTGTGGAAATAGTTTGTAATTTTGAAAGAGTTGTCAAATGCACATATAAGGAATATATTCTAAACCCCACCTTAATAAGACATAGTGTGGTAAAGGTTTTTGCCTCGTGAAACACCTCCCATTAAAAAAAAAGAAGCCCACATATTACTAATTATGTCTGTTACATCTAAAGCTTTTGCCAGACACAAGTACTTGTTACAGGTTGTGGTTTTGATTTTCTGAAACTAGAACATTCAAAACATAACATAACAATCTAGGAATAGTACAAATTACAAATGAAGCATTAAAAAGAAATATTAAAGGAATTTTTATTGTCCTGTTGACAGGGAACATGAAAAAATGTCTTCTTTTTACTTGTCCTGCTTTTTTGTCTATGATTTTTTGACCTCCTGGTCCCTTCTTATGTGATACAGCTTTCTTGCTGTAATGAACAATTTGGCCTCTGTTTTAGTTTAGGCCTGTCACCAGAATTTTGTAGTTACTATATGGCTGTCTTCTGTTCTCAGTGACTTTTGGAACAGACTTCTTTTTTCATCTAACAAGTATTGCTAGTAGTAGGCTGAATGTCCTCAAGGAATGGAAAACCCATCAATTTAGGAATTTAAATATCTTTTAATTCTTGTTATTTTATTTATTAATAATCATATTATTTAATTTATTTTTGTTATTTAATTATTTTGTTATTTTTGAACTTTCTCACAAATTGACCCTGGCATATTCATGGAATTATATAATCATAGAATAATTAAGGTTGGAGAAGACCATAAAGTCCAACTCTCAACCTAGCACCACCGTTATATTCACCATTAAACCATGTCCTCAGGTGCCATAGCCACACATTTTTTGAACATTTCCATTGATGGCAACTCCACCAGTTCCTTGGACAGTCTGTTTCAGTGCTTTATAACCCTTTCTCTGAAGAAATCTTTCTTAATCTTTCTAAACCTTCCCTGGAGCAACTTGAGGCCATTTCCCTGGGTTCATACTGACTCTAAAGGCACCTGATAAAGATATTTTTTCTTGTGAAGCAAAAAGCCAATGAGAAAGATATTACAGAGAAGCAAATAATATATAATGTTGAGAAAACAGGAAACGTGAGTTTCCTTTGTTCCTTCTCCTGCGTGATCCTTCACTGGGACTTGATTTCATTCACATCAGTGAATAGGTATTATGCACTTGCCCTTTTCATCTCCTGTAGGAGATTAACAATCAGTGCATGTGACACTATGTTAGTATGTCATTGACACTATGTCTGCCAATAATAAGATGCTCACAGCAAATGTATAATACTTACTGTCCAGCAGCTGTTCCAGTTAATTTTGATTTATCATAGAATGTTCTGTTTCAACATGAAAGACTGAAGTCAGTAGCTGAAGTGTACAAGACCAGGATTCAGATCTACTCAGAGTCAAGCGAGGAGGAAAATGAACCATGGCCTCAAACAGAGAATGTGTGTGTGCTGCTTGCTGACTGAGGGAATTACCCAAGTGGAAAGTTCAGTTTTTGGCTGCTTTAGTTCAGGCTTTCACAGTTCAAGTGAGAATGTGATTTCTGTTCTGAAATCAATGGATAGGAGTTTTTTGCTTAACCTGACAAATTTTATTTAGGATATTTGGATGTGACAAAGCTTGTTAGGTGTGAAGAATCTTACCTGGATACCACCTAATCACACTGAAAAATAGGGTAGCAGCTAAGCAGGGTTTTGAAAATGGAAGTGGATTCTTAAAGAGATGGATTGGTCTCCAAGTGATTTTGAGGATCATAATATGTTCAGATAAAATGCATTGTTGTTGAGTCACTTCTCAGCTGTATTCAGAGCTTTGACAGGCCATAAACAAATTTTTGGTTCTCCCTGGCTAGACTGAATATATATGGTAGAGTCCTAATGGGTAAAAGAAGGAAAAGGGAAGAAAACTCTAGAGTGCAAAATCCCTCATAAAATCCATAGCTTGTTAAGATTAGCATACTTTTTGTTTTGGGATTGGCAGTAGATTCCTATTAAAAATAGGTACATAGTTTCTCTAACTTTTTTCACAGGGGAGCACCATGGAGTTTCTTTATAATTCTGCTCTTGAAATTAATAGGAAATAAATTAGGTCAATATTCTAAAAATTAGGGACTTGATATTTGTGCTGTGCTGGATATTTGTTGCTTACAAGATTCTTTCTCTTATTTGTTGTTTTGAGTGTCCAAGTGAAGATATAATGTAAAATTTTTCTGAAATAGGCAGATTATTTTTCTTAAAATTACTAGTTTGATTCCTATGGGTAACTTGCAAAGTAAAGTGTATAAGCAAGAATATCAGAATCTGGTACTGACTTATCAAAAAGTGAAAATATATGGGAGTATATTAATTTTTATTCTCTTCTTTAGATCTAATATTTCTGTATTTTAATATCTTGTCATAAGCCATATTTGTGATTCAATATATTCTGGAGTGATAAAAAATGAATTATTATTTACTAAACATGCCTGTGTAGGTGGCATGAATTATCTGTTGGCCTGATCACATTGTATTAGTACTGAAAAATTGCATTTATCTGTTTACTTGTTTTATATTTTCAGGTAGAGATTGAAAATCTGGACTATCATTACTTTCTGCCTTTGTTCTTTGATGGGCTTTGTGAAACGGAATTTCCGTATGAATTTTTTGCTCGTCAAGGAGTCCATGACCTGCTGGAGCATGGTGGAAACAAGATTCTTCCTGTTGTTCCTCAGCTCATTATTCCAATAAAAAGTAGGTGAACATGTAGGAGAAAAATCCATAAAATTGTATTCATATGATGTAAATTTTTTAAAAGTTACTAATTAAGCTGCAAAACACGATAGCCTGAACATTTCATGAAGATTATTGCAAATGTGAATAAATTTTAAGGTACAAGGCTTGAAGGCTTATGCCTTCAATTGCCTGATATGTGCAGTATTTAAGAAGAATAGACTCTCTGGTTAGTGTTTTTCTTACTATCGGGTGGCTCTTGGTCTTTGGAAATGTGATGTTTTCTTAGCTGTTTTTGTATATTTATTATATAAAATCCTCTGCTGTACAGACCAGTTCATCTAAAATGACAGGAGGAATCAACAGATGGCATTTTAAAACTGTTACTTTTTAAGGTTCTAAGTACTCAACCATAGGGTTTTTTTCGAAAAATTTTGTAAAAGTAATAATTTTAACACAAATGTAATACCACTAAACTTCAAATATAGTACCAGTGAAACTTTAGTTTCTTGAACCACCTAGTCTTTCAGATATATTGTTTTGTCCTTTCCTATTTCTTTAGGTCAGTACCTTGAAGAGTTATTATTCTGAACCATCCTTCTTTAATTAGTTATTGTGATTCTTAAGTCTGCACACTAGACCTGTACTAATAGATGCTCATGTTTGTTAAAGTTGGCTTCTCTTTTATCGTTAATCATTAATGGTATCATTGCTGTCCTTTGTCCTGTCCATGAGAGGGTTCATCTTTAAATACAGTTTGGAAAAAGGGGAAATGAATGTAGTTTGGAGCCTGATAATACTGAAATAACAGTGTGGGAAGCATCACAATTGTGAGGTTTTCGTTCAATGTTTTCTCAATTTAAAAAGATTGATTATAGATGTCACTATATCTTACTGTAGTTTTAAAAATGTCAAAAGGAGTACGCAATATTCAGAATATTTACTCTGTGACACTTGAGAAAGGTTATGAAAACAATGTTACCATTTTTTCTCTCTAAAAGGGAAGCACGTAAATAGAGGAATGACATAATTTGTTTAGAACTGTATTTCCAATACCCCCCAAATGTATTTACAGTATTATAATTTTTTTTTTTGAAAGCTGAAATAATTTCTTAAAAAAAGACTGCAAGTCTATGACAGCACCTACTCAGGATTTAAAAGTCTAGCTTGGATATAATTACCTGGAAGCTTTAGCTGTTACACAGCATTTAGATTTAGAAAGAGACTGCTAGGTAAGGGTATTTGTAAGGGTTTGATATATAGTCTTAAATGAAGTCATAATTTATGGTACTGGAACATATTCAAGAATCTGCTAGCTAAATTTAGTAGATGGTTCTGCTTTACTTTATTCTAAAGTGCTTATTTTTTATTTTAAACAAACTTCTGTATCAGCTTTAATATGTGAAAAGTCTAAGTATTATCAATGATAAAGGCTTCTTCCTAATTAAAGCCATACTAATATTAAAAAAAGACACCCTATCATCTCCAGGAGTCTGAAAATGTGTACTTTTAAGGGTTTTTAAATTTGCTATGACTATGTAATATAGTGGTGTAGTCATAGCTATACATTTCTGTGACTCAGCTGCATCCACAATAAACTCAGCTATGTTTTACACAGATTATTGTCTCTAAAGTGTCCCCTGGGTGAGTTATATCTGATTAACCAGTCTTCTTCTAAACCACTACCATATTTCTACTGTGAGAGAGTGAATCAGTTGATTGTTAGGCAAGGTAATATATATGATCAAGGGGAAAAGGCTAAAAGAAAGACAGAAAAACAACTCTACAGATAGAATGCTTTTAAAAGTAGTTTTGTCTCCTGCATGTTCATCAAAGGAGTATAATAGTAAAGACCTAAATGTTCTTTAAAAACATTTTAAATTAAATATTAGAATTATGTATTATATTTTAATGATTTAAGGGGAAATTTGTCCTCTAGCCATCCTTGCTTAAAGCTCACACATTTGAACGCTACATCATTAAAGATGAAAATTATGTTATTTAATCCATCTGTGGGTTATTGTATGCCCAAATCCTTTCAACACATTTTTTTCTGGTTAAAGAGGCAGTGACTAAAAAAGGCAGACAACTGAAATTAACAGGGCCAGGTTCTCTTCTAAAATATCTGAAATAAGATTAAAATAATAAAGAAGAATGATATTTTTGTTTGTCACACTGGAAGGAAATTTTTTTACTGGACATTCAGAGGAAAAAATCCTTCCAGTTGGAGGCATTAATTTCTCAGAGAGAAAAATGTTCAAAATATATTTTGATTTCTCAAAATAAAAATCCAAAATATATTGTATCTTGCATTGGAAAAACATAAAAAATAGTTTATAAATATAGTCATTGCATGACATAAAACTCAGAAAAAACAAATTACCCATATATATCAACCTTGTAAGGAATCCAATTAAAAATATATAAAATGCAAAATCAGAAAATAGGATTACTTAAGATATAGGGCGTTTTGCTCCCTTTCACAGAAGATGTAGGCAAACCCATTGTCTGAATTCTTTAAACCTCAGCAAATATATATAAACTGAGATATATGGCAAATAGCAAAGTACTTTGCAGCAGTGTCATGAAAGTTCTGATGCACAACACACAGCCAAATATCTTCTTTTCCAGAAAGTTCCATATTGTTATTTTCATATTGCAGACAGGTAAAAAAGCAGAAGAAGGAGGCTGATTTTGTCCCACATCACAGCTTGCATTGGTGGCAGAGAGCTTAACAGAACCCAGACACAGTCCCCTGGGATAGCAGGCAAAGGTGTCTGTAGATTACATGAGAGTTCCCTTATTTTTTGGGCAACAGAGAAATCTGTCTACCCTATGTTTTCCCATGTGGTCATTATAGGAATGTAAAATTCCTTTTGATACTCAATTATTGGGGTAAATTATTGCTTTTACTATTATGTCTGCCATAACGAATGTCAGATCAGAAAAACCTTGTCCTTTTACTTGCTCTCATTAGGCTTCTGCAACTCTCAGGTTTCTGACCGCAGAGTTCCCCAATGTTCTCTGCATGAGACACATGTGCAGACATAAACACTGAGGGAGTCAGAAGTTTCTACACCTTTGTTATTTCTATGAGTAACATCAGGGACATCTAACACAGTGTGCAGAAGCACATCCTTTCGGAGGCAGTGAGCAAGCTACCATTCACATTTGCTTTGCTGGCAGTGTAGTTGTAGGAGTTTTCAACCCCTTCACGCATAAAGTCACCAATTGTTCCAGCTCCCACACTCTGACTATTGCTAAGGCAATTGTTTGTGGAGCAACTTGGTGAATCTCTTATCTAGATGTATTAAAAAAAAAAAAAGGCAAAAGAACCCAAATCTAAAATTTTTTTAGAGTGGTATTACTTTTAATGTCAGATCACTTGAATGGTCTAGTTTATCAGTGCACTGCCACAAATGAAGGAATAGTACACCTTAGCACAGATGTTGCAGTGAATGGGTAGAAATGATCAATAAGGAGATATTGATATAGCTTTGCTAATGAAGATAAAAATGTGAAATTAAACTCTTAAGTATCTCAGATCATCCACTTGCCAGAATCTTTCTGTTCTGTTCTGAATCCTAAAACAGATACATAGGCAATCTGAATTTAGGCCTAAAAGTCAGTAAAGCTCACACTTTTGCACTTGTAGCTTAGAAGGAAGTATTTTTTCTACACAGTTGCAGTCAGCAGACCAGTTCTTCTGATTGAATCCAAAAAAAATAATCCCCATTCTAAGAAACACTGATGTTTTCCTTTTGGAGGCTTTTACCAGTTAAAAATAATTTCTGTGATACTGTAAATCAGGGATAGCTTAAACTCTGTTGAAAATGTTTCATTAAGGAAACGGACTTTTTTGTGAGTCAGATCTAGAGAAATGAACAGAGTATTCCTCCCTCAGTGTTGCCTACAGAGTCCTTTTTAATGATTAATAAACTTCCAAATTAAACTGATTTCTGTTTTCTTATTGTTCACATTCTGTTTGCATGTAAAATGTTTTCTTGGACTACAGTGTAGTTAATTCCCATTTAATGTCAAATCAGTGTCACTTTTGCATTTAGATATATAAAGTAGAACGTGTTGCAAGCAGTTGTTCTAAGCACAGTAATAGTTCTTCTCATACATCTTCACTATATTTAAGAGTATTTAATGACTGTTAAATACATCCTCTCACAAAGTGCTGCAATATTTTTACGGAATAAATATGGTTTTCTGGTCTGCAGGTTGTTTTTTTTTCTGCAAATCATGTGAGTTGATTTCTGTCACCTACAGAAAGTAAGTTAAACCTCTAACGTAATTGTAATTTTCCTCCTGGCTGACTGTTGCTCTTGAGAACCAGTTCTGGTTATTAAGATCACAGGTTGAAAAAAAAACAGTAAACAAGCTTCTTTTATAGACTTAAATGCTTTTAAAGAAAGCAAAGGTCTCTGATTTTTTTTCTTTTCATTTTCTTTGTACTCAAATACTAAAGCATTTCCCCCTGCAGGTTTCATCAACCAGTACAAGTGGTTGCAATTAGATTCATCTGCTCAAATCTGGTCATTTCAGGTATTTTCAAACATTATAGGAAGTAGATTCTTCATTACTCCTCTTTACTTCTGTCTGTGAAGAGAAACTGTGTTTTAGTAAAGATAAATCTCATCCATGTTTTGAAAGTGAAATCTTCAATTAACATCTCTGACTTTTAAAGTTGGAGCTATTCTTTCCTGAATTTATAAATTTATTAATATTTATCATTTATTAGTAATGAATTTCATCTGCCATTTTATCTCCCAGTTGTTCTGTACTGTAAAGTCCTTTTATAGTTCTTCAGAGTCAGTCCTTGTCTTTGGCACCGGGAATAACTTGGTATAGTCAGAAATCTTTATCATCAGTAAAAAACTCTTTCAAATCACCTATGGATCTAGTGAAAAACGTGATCTTCACCACAAATTCCTGCAAGGCCCTACTAGTGATACTCCTCCTATGTGATAATTTATCATTGCCCTTAGTTCCTCTCTCTAAGCCATTATTTATTTGTATGGAAGCCATGGCCATTCAGTGAGAGACCTTTTCAAATACCTTTTGAAAGTCTAAGGAAACTGTATCATCATGTTTTTCTTGTCCACATTCTTCTTCTTCAAGGATCTACAGCAAATTACGTAAGTTGTGCAGTACAGATGCCAATACTACTGGTCTTTGATTCCGCAGACCTTTCTTGTAAATGGCATCAAATTTCATTGATAACAGACCTGTTTTCATCAGAAGGGTACTCAGTGCAGTTTTAGTAGCTTAGACAGCACAGAGGAAGGAATGTACTAGGAATGGATGAAAGCTGTAGACTGCCATAGTCACTGAGCAGTTTTTTGGGACTCTCTTCTAAGTGTTCTTTATACTATGTAATTAAACTGGGTCCACAAATGTTAATAGAGTTCAAATTTTATAGGAGCTGATCTAGTAAAATGCTACAATTATATGCACAACTAAAGCTGAAAAAAGCCGCTGACTTTCTCTTCAATATTCTGCTAGATCAGGTTTCTTGCAAGCATCAATGTTACACTTATGGATCTTAGCCTTTTCTGTGCCCCAGACTTTGGCTTCACAAGAAAAGTCTTTGGTGACAAAATTGGCATAAGGTTTTCATGCCTTGCCCCCTATTTCTCCTTCCCATCATTTCAGTGCAACACATCACTCTTTCAGTTGTGCTGGAAGAAATTTCTGTACATCTGTATTGTTCCTTGCATCAGGCTCTTACTGGACTTCTAAAAAGTGTGAAACACAAGGTTCTTATCCTGGTTTTTATTCACTTGCTTGAAATACTGTGTTTTGTAACAGCCTTTATTACTGTTCTGTAATATTTGGCATAATACTATTATATAAATATAGGTAGTTAAGTATTATGCTCTTTGAACCTTTTGGAGAAAATTTTGTAAGAGAAGTATGTATCACTTTAATCAATTGCATTCTGAGAACAATTCATATTAGGCGTTCTTTAAACCTGACTCCCTGAATTTAAAAGAAGTCCTTGATCAACAAGATTAAGTAGATCACAACAGTCAAAGCATTTTTATCCTCAGTGCTTGTTACCCCACAGAATACCTGCACTATGTATCTTGTTCTGCTTCAGGCAAGGAATTTTCTGAAACAGTTGCCTCATTTACCAATCGAGTGAGAGAGATGAATGCCAACTAAATTAGTTTTAATGTTTGGTTGAGACCTAACTAGAAAATGGAAACTGTTGGTGCATTTCTAAGCATAGATTAACAAGTGTATTTGAAAAAGAAGTTGAAGAGAATTAAACTATCAACATAACTTTTAATATAACTACCAAAATCTAAAATTAGTGTTTAGAGAAGAGATGGACGTTTGGGGAAACTGATTTGATTCTGTAAGGTTCAGGCTATCAATGTGCTCTCTGGGAGAGAATGCTCTGATTGGATCCCTTCTGTGGAACTGCACTGTGTCATGAAAAAGACCCTCTGTGTTCTGGGAGAAATGCTGTCATGTTTCCTGGCTTATAAAATCTATCAATCTCATGTATCAGATGAGAACTGTGGCTTCTATTACAGACAATATCTGGGACTGAGACAGAATTTTCCAAACTGCCCCATAAAAATAAATTATAAAAATAAAAAATATCAACTTATATAACTTCTTGTTTTTTTTCTTTGAGATATTAGTAGTGTTACTCAAGAGAAAGACTTGAATGTCTTAAAACAATTATTTCTATTGCTTTATATGTAAACAACTATCTAAATGGATAAGCAAACAAGTGGCATATATCTTAAGGAAAGCTCTGGTCTTAATAGAAATTAAAAAAAGAAATACCAAATTTACATCAGTTACCAATAAAATTTATCTGAAATTAAAAATACAATGAATTAACATTCACTGAAGTCAGTGAATTGGAATTTTATATTGTTTCATTGCTAACAAGCTTTAATAAACAGCACTATGGTGTTTTAAATATGCTTTCAAATTTCATAATTATGTTTTACTCTGGCTTTGAATGGTAGCAGCAGAACTAAGATACTGAGCTTTTAACTCAGATATTTAATCTGCTATCGTTGTAAAATTCTCTTTTAATTAAGAAAGTTATGATTAACTTCAGAAAATATTTGTTTGGAAAAGCTGTAGCAGTACAAAATAACATATGTTTGAATGAAAAATACTTCATTATATACTTCAATTGAGCAATTATTTAAGCTGGGGTGTTTCTTGGAAAAGTGTATCCTAATCAGAAGTAGAATCTTCCAGTTTATACCATTAAAGGAGAAAACATCAAAACTACCAAGCAACAGAGTCAGTTTATTGGGTTGCAGTTTTTGCTGCTTAGGAGAATGTTACTGTAGTCTAAATGACAAAAGAGAAATATGTACCACTGCGGGAGGAAAGTCCCCTCAAAACTGTATAGGGAACAGCAAGGTGTATCTTTGACTGAGAAGAAAACCAGTTGTTCACTTTGCTTTTATTGTCAAGATCCACATCTTACAGCAGACTTCTAGACCAAGAGGCAACAGCCTAGAATGATTTCTAAATCAGAATATTGTGGATATTATGCATATTTCCTTCATTTGGGCTCTGTAGCTGTACTGTACCAAGATTCTTAAATGGTCTGCTTTATTCCTGTGTAAGGATACTAGTATTTTCTCCAAATTCTGTTAAACTCTGGATATCCCTGATATTTTCCAATGTATTGGAATGTACTTTTTTCATCTACTGCATTAATATTTTCTTCATTTTATTCATGTGGGAGAATGGTCTGTAGTCATAGTAGTGTACAGAAAATAATTACCAGCTTTTTAAAATATAAACAGATATTTGAAAGTGGTTGGTGTATCTTTGGGGCAGGGACTGCCTCTAATTGAATGTTTATAAAATGCCTAATATAGTCAAGCCAGGAGCTGGTTGACCGTGATGCATGGCACAGTCCAAATATTTAAGAAGAATAACAACAGTTCTGCAGTCAAAATGATCTTTCTTTTGATATTTACAAGTGTTTTCCTAACACACAATGCAGATTTCTGCAATTTGAAGGGATCCAGGCTCAAATTCTCAGTCTGTTTGATTCTGCCATATCCATCTGCATCCATACCCCTGCAGGCTGCAGTGTGTGCCCTACTCTTATACCAGTACCAGGCAGCAGTGAGCACGGCTGTAGGAGGTACACTCAGGCAGAAGAACTCCTTAGTTTAGAGACAGCGCTCCAGGAGGAGGTGGGCATTCTGAGATGTATTGAGGAGAGCGAGAGACTACTGAAATATCACCCTGTATTCTCTGAGACATGCAGGTTCCCAGTCCTTTCTCTGCCTGGGAAAATGGAATGACTCAGGGGATAGGGGGCAATGGTGACAAGTTCCTTTCCTGGCATGACAAGTGCATCTCCTCTGGGACTGCCTCAGCTTCCCAGGTGCCCTTATACAATAGGTACAAGGCTCTGCAAGGGGTACCAAACAACAACAAGGATAATGGTTCATCTGGCACGAAGGTGTCACAAAGGTTAAGTTGACCTGTGCCCTGCATCAAAACTGCATCAAAATCGCATCCATTAAAAAAAATAAAATAAAAAAATCAGCTGGTCATTTTAATAGGAGGGTCCCATCAACAGCTAACAGAAGGCTTAATATGCAAACTGGACCCACTTCCTGGAAAAGTCTGATGCCTCCCTGGGGCCTACAGGGGTTAAAGATGTGAAAAGAAAGCATCCTTCCCTGGCATGGCCCTCAGATTATTATCCATTATTTATTTTTTAGGCAGGCAGTGATGAAGTCCAAACCAGAAGTCTGAGGACAACTGAGACTTCAAAGCTACAGGACAACTGGTTAAAGGATCAGGAGTAGAAGTATTCCTCCTCTACCCCTCCAGTTGCAGAGAATGATGAGGAAAGAGATGGGAGGAGCCAGCAAATTAGTATCTGGCTCTGAAGTTGGTGTCACTGGCAGGATTTGGAGTTTTTTGATCATGGATTGGTTTAAAGGCCTACTTGAGCCTACTGGTCTGAAGGGGAGCAGGATCTTTACACAGGTGTTGGCAGGGTTTGTTGGAAGAGCTTTAAATTAGATTTGAAGGGGGAAAGGGATCAAACAGGGCTCACTAGAGATAAGCCTGGGTGCAGCATGCCAGTCTTCGAGGGACAGTGCTGGTGAGGTACTTCAGTCTCATGTTTTGGTACAGGCAGGGGATGGAGGTCCATGTGGGTGATGTGGTGGCTGGAGGCCATAGTGGGCACAGTGTTCATGTAATGACAGAGTTTTCAATTATCAGAGAAGTGAGGAGAGAGGTCAAAAGAACTCCTGCCTTGGACTTAGGGCAGACTTTGGCCTGTTTAGGAGCATGTTTGACAGAGACCCTTGGGAGGCAATCCTTAAGGGCCTTGGGGTCCAGGAAGGCTGCATGTTTTTCAAGGAGGAAATCTGAAAGGTTCAGGAGCAAACTGTCCCATGTGCTGAAAGATGATCCAGCAGATGAGCCTGACTCAGCAGAGACACTTGTTTGGAATTCAGGGGGAAAAAAGAGTTTATGGAAGAGTTTCATTGGAAGAAAGGGCAGGAAACTCAGGAAGACTAAAAGATTGCCGTAAGCTTATGCAGGGAAAAAATTAGAAGTCCCAAAGCCCAAGTAAAACTTAATCTGGCTACTGCCATAAAATATAATAAAAAAATTTTCTATATATCAGAAGCAAAAGGAGGGCTAAGGAGACTCTATCTCCATCCTTTACTGGTTGCAGGGGGAAGCATAGTGAGAAAGGATGAGGAAAAGGCTGAGGTGCTTAATTCATTTTTTGCCTCTGTCTCTAGTTGTAAGAGCAGTTATTCTCAGAATACTCAGAATACCCCTGAGCTGGAGATGGGGATGGGGAGCAGAATGAAGCCTCCATAATCCAAGGAGAAATGGTCAGGTACCTGCTGCTCCACTTGGACAGAAACAAGTCTAGCATCAGATGGGATACATCCAAAAGTTCTTACTAGGAATACTTGCACAGCCATTTCCACTGTTGTGACTAGCACAGGTCTTTCCCGTGAGAACATTTTGCTACATTTCATAAACAAAGATAAAGTTTGGATGTTTTGCAAACAACGTCTCCGGATTAGGTCAGTTCGGGCTTGGCCAATTGGGCCTAGGGGGAGGTCTCGGGCTGACCAATCTGGGTGACCTCTGTAAACTCTATATATATGGAAATCAAAACAATAAAGCTCTCTTCTCTCTTTCCTTGTCTGAGAACCTGGCTCATTCCTCAGCTAGCGGCTCAACAGCGACACACTGTCATGACATACTCTGCATGTCTAAAAATAAGGTTTCTCATCCTCTAGGACAGCTTCTACAGTCCAGAAGTACTGTTCCTGGGAGTGGGTACAATTTGATTGTTAATGATTAAGAATCAGTGGTTTCTGTCAATGATTTTTTTTTTAACCCTTTATTAATCATTAGTGTGTGTATGAATTATTAATTTTATTAATTAATAATAATTCATTTATAAAATTCAATATAAACATTTATGCTTGTATGCATGACATAACTATTGTAGTGAAAATTACAAGTGATGGTGATAACTTCCCTGTTAGTTCAGTTAGCTGTTATTTATGTGTATGACAAGTTAGTAGTGAATAAATTTATATGTTGGAATCCTTAAACTTCCTCTTCCAGTCACTCTTTTATGAAAAGGAATGATACCTGTTTCTCTCTAACAGAGTATTTTCCTGCCTGAGACTTGGACCCAATCTTTAAAATTGTGTTTGGACATCTCTTCTCTAAAGCAGCCTTAGAACATCTATCCACAAAAGTGTAATTTGGAATAGCCAGCCTCTTTGCTGGAACTTAGTGTGAGCATGCTGCATTGTTGGGCTTCCTGTCCACAAATTATTGTGCTCAGAGACAATATGAAATAAAGTGCAGCCTGGTGACTACAATCGGGACTAGCAAATAAGAAGTGTGCAAATCAGTGTGTATTTTCATTTATCTTGGATGATGCACAATAGTACCTTTATACCTTGGGCTTTCTAGCTGTTTTCTAACAGTTGGTTCAGAATACTGTTCAAAAGCATGCCAAGAGGCATGAAGGGAGATTATTTACTAGTTGATTTTTGAGAATAGTCTCTGCCCATTCACACAACTAATCTGCCCTGCCCTTGCTTCAGAGATCTAGCTCTGGTTTTAACACTCAGCAGGCATGCAATAATAAGCAGAAGCAGGGAAGGTACAGTGCATTTGCTTAAAGGCATGGAAAAACTGACATTGCTCCTGTGTGAAAATACTGCTTCATTCCCCATGAAACAGCATTCCTGTGCACTGATAAAACTCAGCACTGGAAATACTGAATCATGGAATTGTAGAATCACAGAATGGTTTGGGCTGCAAGGGGCCTTTAGAGATCATCACGTTCCAACACCTCTGCAATGAGTAGGGACATCTTTGATCCTGCTATTTCGACTTGAAGAGGCAGTTCTTGAAGAGGTAGTTAGTAACTTGTCTTCAAATTTTGGTGTGTTTTTTGCTACAGTTTTTTCTAAATGCTTATACTTTGTTATTGTATCTTGAATCACATATTTGTATATTTCTGTGTTTATAGAACATAGTAATGAACATGAGCTTATCTTTTTCAGTTTTGTCCTGGTGCAATGATGTAGAGGTCTATGGAACTGGGCAGAACATTGGCGAATTAGACCAATATATAAGACCATACCAAATTTGACAACCAGCTGCACAATTTCAGAGATGCTTTTATAAATAGATGGATTTTGCAAGGAAAAAATGTGTGTTTTAAGCATGACTCATTTTTAATTACAAGAGAGAATGCAAAGTACTTGCTTTTAGTAAAATTAAAAGAGGAGAAACAAAAGGTATTTATGAAATGTCTTAGTGTATAAGATTAGAAGCATGACACTGAAAGCTAAGAGAAAAATCTAAGTAGGCTAGACAAAATCTTTTTTTCATCCGTAGAATGTTTTTCTTTTGAAAAAAGCCTACAAGGTTTTTTTGTGGGTTTTTTTTCTATAAACATTTGCTTCATTGTACTGAATCTCAGAATAGTAGGAATTGTCAGCTGAATGAATAAAATGATCGTGAAATAAATGAGTACAAACATACAAACACCAATTGTTGCACTAGAATGTATCTGTTGTCAACCTTTGCAGGTTGTCCTGCAGTTGTACAGTTCCACTGGCCCCAAATGGTACTTACTGAACATTTATTTTTCATTTGTTTGGACCACGCCAGTATTATACAGGCAGCATGAGGGAATAATGAGCTGCAGTCTTTGGGTTACTGAAGAGTCAGCACAAATTGTGGGAACAAATAACAATCAGACAAGGCAGTGTTTTATAACATCAGGACTGCAATCCATCTTTGGGATCTTTCAAAGCTGGGCTAATAAAGGCCCACTTACAATTCCTGACAGAGTATAGTTTAATTAAATTTGTCCATTAGAGGACTCCTCCCCCTCCCTGTACATTTTAGAAATTAATTCTGCTTTCTGCCTGTTGCTCTTTTTGCATCACAGATGCACTGAACCTTCGTAACCGACAGATTCTCTGCACCACACTGAAAATCCTCCAGCACCTGGTGGTGTCAGCTGAAATGGTGGGGGAGGCCTTGGTGCCCTATTATCGGCAAATTCTCCCAGTCCTAAGCATCTTTAAGAATATGAATGGTGAGTTATCCTAACAGACACTGTGTCTTTCCAACTCCTAAGGCAAAAAGGGGCTTGAGGCAAGGTTAATTAACAATGTAGTTAAGATTTATTACTGTATATAAACTCAAATCCATTTGGAGCTCTAAATAATGTAAACTCCCCCTCTTACTATTCCCTAAGGATGCACTGAAATTAACAATTTCATTTATAACTCCTTGCACGTACAGTTTATTTAACACAGTACAGAAGCACTGAAGCAGTTCTGTAATCTTCCAATAATTAAATTGTAAAGTTTTGTAACAGTCTTTTGAATACATTAATAAATTGCAAAGGTTTTTACTCCCTCAAACACATTAGTTTAGTCCAGCTGTTTTATTCCATTCTGTGCTCTCCACAAGCAATTTGCTGCTACCAGAAGCTTTTGGAAAGATTAAAAATAAAAGTAGAGATCAAACTAATTAATTTGAGGGTCAAGAGAGCTCCTTATTGTAGAAGAATTTCAAGTTAGAAACAGTGAAGTTTGAAGTTATTGCTGCACACTTAGCAGGTTTTATTATAGAGAAATTTAGAACTAATTTATATCTACAGTTAAGTGTTTTCTTTGTAGTGCAGGTCCCGCCAGCTTCAGTCTTTAATAACTGGTCCTCTGAGTTCTGTATACTGTGAATACATTTACACCACAGTCACCAGCTGAAATCAACATGATGTATTTGGCTTTTGCCAAACTAATCTTTAAAGTATTTTTCTGCAGTAAATCTATCTGTACTTATTTTCAATTATCTACAAAGTTACTGACTTTAAAATTTCTGCTATTGACTTGCGGCCATATAGATGAAAAGAAATTAATTCCTCACAAGCTTTCAAGAGAGGGTTTTCATGAAATTCATGGCATTTTTATAGTTCTCTGCAGGACTCCTCCCTATTATATTTTCTATTTGTATTACTACAGAATATAATACCTTATATACAAGTATAAGATTCAAATCAGATTGAAAAATGCCTATTCAGAGACTGATTTGAAAGCACAAATGAAATTTACATTTTAGAGCCCTTTAAATACATGTGCATCTCTGACTTTGTTTTACTTAGTGAGAAACGTGCAGTAATATGGATTTCCAGAAGTGCTGCTTATTTCTGATGACAACTGTGGCTTTCCAGAAGTTGTGGGATGAAAGGTTATATGTGAAATCTTTAGGCTAAACTTAAACAATTTTAGTAGGGCTCCTTGTGGATTCAAAGATTCCCCACAACAGATCTAATTTCAGTATCTGACACAAAACAAGACTATAAAAAGGGCTCTCATTGATGAATGAATATACCACACATGCTTTTTTCCAAATTTCAGCCTGAAGTAGCCCATAAATTCTCTTGACTGAGCTTTTCTACAGTGATTTCAAATGAATAATAGGGAAAGTTCACGTGTAGTCAAGTACATAGCTTAGCAAGGCATTAAACACAGTCTAAATATATCTTCAGTTTTGATTGTTTTGTGAGCAAAGTAAAACACGTTTTCAACATATTTCCATGAGATCTGTGCGCTGTTAATTTGCGCCTATGTAAGACTACGCTAAATTATATTTGACATTTAAGAACTAAAGCCCCAAAAATAAAAGAATAGTCCAAAATTAACTGGTTTTATTAAGTCATTACTTTTTTAGTAATTAAAATGTTGAAATTTTAGTATTACCAGGAATAAAATAGATGCTATTTGCAAGGCCTACCACATGAAACTGTTTAACTTATTTAGTACTAAAAGTGGGTGATAGAGAATACCTCTGTCTCCTCTGTCCACAAAAAGATTGTGTTTCACTCCTCTTTTAGTGGTGGTTGACAGAAAATACAGGGTCCTTTCCTCCTCTTTCTATCTCACGTAAGCTAATAGGCAGGAATAAGGAAATTGCAGAGGCTGATCTGGCCTATCTTCTCCACTGTTTATTGATACAGGTGAAAGATGGGGTAAGTGAAGTATAAATTCTTCTTCCTTCTTTTCTCTATAGCTTGTGAAAGTAAGAAATGTGATGCATCTTCTAGGACTCATATGATTTGCAGTCTGTTAAGTCAGACACTGTGGAAGTTTGTCCAGAGTTAAGTTAACTGGAACAAGCTATGTTTTAGTCATTTTCACCTCACTAGATCAGTATGTATCTGATGAAAGGAGCTCTTTCCCAAATTCAGCATCTATAAATACCACTCTCAGTAAACAAACTTATAGTCAAGAGAATATTAAAAAAGAAAAAGAAAAGTGTTATTAAGAAATTAAGGTCAATTTACCTTAAATTCAAATTACCTGGTGACCAATTTAGAGCAAACCAAAATGATTCTTTATGCAGTGTGTGAAGCTCTGGAACTTCTGACCTGAAATTCTTTAGATACAAAAGATTTCCATGAGTTGAGTGGAGGCTCAGAGATGTCATAAAAAAGTCTATTGCTTGTTTAATAAAATGCATGTGTCATTGCTATTGGTATTTTTTGTAAATTATAAAAAGGGAGAGTATTGATGAAAAATAAATTAGAAGTTTTAATCATTGAAAACATATAAAACACATTCCTCCATCTGAGTCATAAGATACAGGTTAAAATAAATTATTGTAATCTAACTTATAAACATCAGGGGGAGGATCCAAGCCTCCTGAGACAGTCTGTGTGAAAGCCAGAGGAGAGAGTTCAATGAACTTCTGAAGAGTCTCATTAGTGATCAAGGGGCTTTTTGGTTCACAAAGCATATTTGGTGTGTCTGAATTTGTGCTCTCTCTGGAACTTAGGCCCTGACTTTCAGTAGATATTTCTTTAGCCTTGGGTTCCTGAGAACTGTGTGGCAGAGCATTAAGACATAAAAGAGCACAGTTGTGTTGGTGATGCTACCACTTATATCTTTATTGGTGGAGACATAGCGAGCATCCTCACCATGTGGCCAGAGTGTGCTCTGAAACAGGGTTGAAGCTTTCTGTTGAAACTGTGAGCCAGAGCCATAGGGCTGGCAGGAAAGCAAGAGGAGGGAACATGAGTATATTCCAGTGACTGAGGAAGAAGAATACTGCTGAGATACAGGAGCTGTTTGTCTATTTTATGGAGACTGGGAGGAGATTAACAGTCTTCAAGAAAGCCTCCCAACACAGGGACTATTATACAAATTTGCTACTATATAAGATAAGAAACTAAAAATGTCATGATAGTGCTTACTAAGTCTTATTATAAACTCTGTAATGCCACTGTAGTTTAAATGTGTAAGGTAAATGTACTCTTATAAAAATCATTTAAATCTTGTGAAGAGAGAAAGAAAATTCTGTATAGACTCCAATGGAAATACTCTTCTTTTGTACCACAAAACCTTTTCCTTTTGAGTATCTTATTTTCAAAGCTGTCTTTTATAAATTTGTGAATTATCTGGGGTAAATACAATTTAAAAACAAATACAATATATTTGTTCTTTTATGAAAGCAGACAGAAGAGAAAAGAAGAAAAAAAAAAAGGAAAAAAAAAAGGAGTCTTCAGAGCCTGGAAAATGCTATTAAGGTGCATTTATGCCAGAATGATGCCTGAAACAAAAACCTATTCACTAAAAGGATTAGACTGTTAGGAACAGCAAAATTCTTCTGTCTGATTTACCTGACTAGTAAATAAAAAATTCATTTATTTTGTGTACTAGTTATTTTCATGTTACCAATTTATATATTTTGGTAGTGATGAAGAACTGTTTTGCAGATAAAATAGAGTTAGATGAAAATAAAATATTATTAGGATTTACATGCCTCAAAGAGAGAAGTGTGGGGTGGCACTGCACTGTGGAATGTACCTTTCTAGCATGGTATTTTCACCTGTGACTTGTTTCAGTCACTGTGAGGCAAACAGTGGAAGTAGGGCAGACTGAAGCCTAAGTTTCTTTTGGCTTCAATAAAAATGCCTTGACACTATCAATAACTTAAAGCTAACGTAAACTTTGGACGGTCTCTACCTATGTAGCCAGTCCTGGAATATAAAATTTTAGAGGTATGACTGAGAATACCTGATGTACCATTCAACCAAGTGTGAAGCCACAAAGCAGAATTATACTTCATGCTTTACAGCACCGGAACTTCACTTGGGAAAAAACATTCTCTTGTCTGAAAGGTACTTCACATACTTTGGAGAACTCTATTTTACAAAGTGCAATAATACT
The DNA here is from genome assembly GCA_024500445.1 of Entomyzon cyanotis. Classification (NCBI taxonomy): domain Eukaryota; kingdom Metazoa; phylum Chordata; class Aves; order Passeriformes; family Meliphagidae; genus Entomyzon; species Entomyzon cyanotis. Next base: position 1,007,695 of record JAKEPQ010001015.1, on the reverse strand, counting down.
ACATAGACTCTAAAGGAAGAAATAGGACTTAAGTGTTAAATGGCAAACCCAAAAGACTATGCCTAGAGGTACAAGTATTCCCCGTGTTGGAGTTTGAGTATTTTCAGAACTTCTTGTGTATTCCAGATGCAGTGGTGGTTCATGGTTATTAGTAAGAAGCAGCAATTATCCTTTAATGTGATTGAGTATGCTCTAAAGAAAAATCGCTCATCCAGAATATTTCAACTGTTTGCTTCTTCCACTGGGAAGTCCTTTCAAAAGTCAGTCCTGTTCTAAAATACTTTGAATTTTGACAACTCTGTGTTCAGAAATCATGTTTCAGATTAAAACAAAAAAATCACAAACAAACAAAAACAAACAAAGAAAAAACCCCAAAAAACCCCACGAATGTCTTGAACATCAGTGTTTATGAAGTAATGTATTTGAGGTTCTCTTCTCCTATGAACTTTGAGATTTCAGAGATTTCAGATTATTCTCAGACAACTTTTCTCAGAATTCTGGTGCTATTAGCTTTAGCTTTTCTTTTCTTTTTTTTTTTTTTTAATCCCTTTAAACTGAAAAATGGAGATTCCCAGAGAATTAGTTGATTCATGGTTGAAATTTGCATAAAAGCCGTCTAATGCCATAAGATTTTTTGATAAAATAAGCCATGTTAATATACTAGTAACATAAACTGTATTCTACATCCAGTTTTCAAATTGTTCTTATGCTTCATTATGACACTTATTTGTTCTATTCCTATGCATATTTTGCAAGATTTTCATTATTTCTAAGCTTGCTTTGGATTCCATCAGTTATATTTTCTGAAATTTGAAAACAAAGATTTTGATGTGGCTTTAAGGATATGCACATTGAAAGAATAAGACCCCCATGACAACACAAATCTGAGTGAAAAAATTAGTTTTGATACATTTTCTGGGGTGTTTTTAATATATACCTTCAGTACAAGAGGATTCAGAATGTTCTGTTCATCAACATATAATGAAAAATATTGTGGTTTTCCCAAAATGGAATCTGCTCATAAATCACCTTTTTAAGCAGATAAAGACAGATTGATTGCACTCCAAAAAATGTTATTACCATACTAGTGAGAAGGCAAATATATTTTTGTTATTCCCAACTGTGATTAATGATATTATTTCAACAGGCTTTCTATGAATTATAGTTCTAAGGATATTTATTTAACAAACAGTCTTCAATATTTTTAAGAACATCAAAACATTTCTCGTCTGTGAGATCCACTGATGATATTTTAATGGTATTTTTCAAAAATGTCTTTTTGTTTTGTCAAGCATCTCATCTTGAAAGTCTCACAAAATAATGCTTTATACTGTAATTGAGTAAGCAGGAAAGTGATCCTCAACCATTATCAGCTGCTGTCTCACCTTTCTTTTTTGCACTGATCAATTTCATTTTATTTCAATGACCACTCTTGCATATGGAGCAACAAAAACTCGTTGGAACTCTGAAGCATAGAAATTAGAAGTTACCAAGATCCACCTGTATTTGAACATTTGTTGCTTTAACATCTTCCATACAAAGCATGTGATTTTCAGCTGATTATATAGTAAACTTTTAATTTATAGTCAAAATTCTGTCAGTTACTTTCTAACACATTGAGAGAATCATCACACTTAGATCATAATTGCTGGATAATTTCTAATTACTATCTAATTTCTTAGCTGAAAATACAGCACCAGTCTGTGCAAAATAAAACTGAATCGGCTGTGATTAAATTGAAGCTATTCTCACTTAGCACTTACTTTTAATGTGTAATAGTCTAATTAATTCAGCATCTTGAATTTTTGATAAAAGAAAAATGAAAAGCTTCCCATGTCAGAGGGTGATACATTAAATCCAATATTTTCTTTTTTCCTTTTCAGTTTCTAATTTTTTGTGTATTATGACTCAAGGAAATGAGTGATGTCTTTTGAATGAGAAACAGAGTATGTGTTAGTTAGGACTTCTGAATTCACAGAAAATCATGGACAAGTAAAACAGTGGAAACATTAAATATTTACTGTGCTTCAGTAGAAACATCTGCAAAATGGATATAACCTGGAAGAGCTTGTAGGCCTTAATCAACATTTTGTTTGGCAATTAATCAGAGCTTTCATGAAGTACTGGGAGTGTGGGTATATATGCCTGTGAATCATCATTTTCATAGTGCTAAGAGTTCACATCATGTTTTGCTTTAATACCTTTGTTGAATTTGTGTTCCTTTGGGAAAAAATTACCTTTGGAAATATCATGTTTGAGGAAGATTTGGACATTCAGGACTAGAATTCTGCAGAATTACAGTAGTATCTGTAAGTCTGCTTATTCTGGATGCTTATACTTGTCTCGAAATCAGCAGCTGTGTATCTGACCTCCAAATGAGACAAGGAAGTGTTTAAGTTACCTGAGAAGTCCATAGCGGAAGCATCCTTTGAGTAAGTCTAAATCATAGCTGCAGTACTAACATCAAAACACAGCAAGCATAGTAATTTTAATGTATTTTGCTTGCAGCTTTATTTCTGGCTTGTTTGGCATTGGGTTGGCCAAGAAGGCCAGTGGCATCCCGGCTTTTTTCAGGTATAGTGTGGCCAGTGGCAGGGCAGTGATCATCCCTCTGTATTCAGCATTGGAGAGGCCACACTTCCAACCCTGTGGTCCAGGTTTGGGCCTCTCGTTGTAAGAAGGACATTGATATGCTGGAGTGTGTCCAGAGAAGAGCAATGGAACTGGGGAAGAGTCTGGACCACAAGTCTCCAGAAAAGAAGGCTTGTAAGGGACCTCATCTGCTCTCTTCAACTGCCTGAAAGGAAGCTATAGCAAGGTGGGGGCTGGTCACTTCTCCCAAGTAACAAGCAATAGGGCAAGAGGAAATATCTTCAAGTTGTGTCAGGGAAGGTTTAGATTGTATATTAGGAGAAATTTCATCATGGAAAGAGTTGTCAAACATTGGAACAGACTGTCCATGTCAGTGATGGGGTCACCAACCCTGAAGCTATTTAAAAGACTTGTAGATGTGGCACTTTGGGGTATGATTTAGTGGTGAACTTGGCAGGGTTAGGTTAATGGTTTGACTTGATAATCTTAGAGGTCTTTTCCAGCCAAAACAATTCTATAGTTCTATGCTATTTTTTAAAAAATAAAATGCTTGTACAATTGTGCAAGCTGGAGCTAGAACCCACAGTTCTCAACTGCTGTTTAACTTGTGTAGCTACTTCATCTATAATTTCTTCTTTGGATAGGAGTTCTGAGCTCTTTGCTGGACCTAACCAAACCACACCGTAAGGGCTGGCACAGGCTGGCCCAGATTTATCTAGAAAACACTACCCACAGAATCAGCTAGTTCAGCACATGTCCCAGTTTGGTGAAATTACATATCCACAGGTTCACAGTTCTCTAGCTGCACTGGGTAGATCAGAACTTCCCCTTCCATTCTGCAATTCTGATTAATAAGCAGCTCCCTACGGACTTTTTTTGCCACTCTTCTCAGGCTCCTGATTCAGTTTGCAAAGAGTTGAGACACCTTCATTTGTTCTCTAGGTATTAAGACTTTCTTTGGATCTGCTCCTTTCAATGTAGATTGTTTAAAATTTGACTACTGCCCCTCCTGCTAGGAGTTATTACTTTCTCCTGGATAATTAACTTCTGCTTTTCACACAGTTGGTTTCCAACTGATTGTTGGGACTGAGAAGTGATTTCTTCAGTTGGACTTGCACTGCCGACTTCACTTAAAACTACTTTCAGAGTACACACTAAATAATTCTGAGAAAATATTTGTTTTCTGCTTAATTCTTATTTTTTAGATATGTTTGCTAACAAATTTGCCTTGAGTTTGAGGACATGCGATTTCAGCTTGTCACATTTATTCAGGTGGAGTGTTTTTTTATTTTAAATATGCATCTGAAATCTGAGTTCATGTAATAATTTTAAGTTGATTATTTTTGTTTATTGCAGATGTTTTCATCTGTGTGCTCAATTAGGATTTCTGTTCTGAGAAAGATATTTCTGTGAAAGTCAGTGTGAGGTTGCCAAAACTGAAAAAATTTGCTCTGCACCTGGCTTTCTGTTCTTATACTAATAAAAATAAACCCCAAACCCAACAGGTAATGGGGAGAGAGAAGCTTGGGAGAGAGGGAACTCCTTGTATGGATGACAATTTTTCTTGCGGCATCTCTCTCTTGCCTTCAAGGAAAACAGATTAAAGCCCCATATAATGGAATGATACCAGTGGGAACATAAATATTGCAGTGTGATTAAACCACCAAAATACTCAGGTGATTAAAGTGCTTCAGGTCTTTCGGTTATTATTCTGTTATATCATTTCATCTCATTTCAAGATGTTGCTTTTTTCATAGTTTTTGAAGAACACTCTAGGCAACAAAATTGATTTTGTGAGGCCCATAGCTTTGGACTATTGATTTATTTTTTTATATTGCACATCCATCATCTTTGTTTTTAGACACTCCAGCAAAAATATGTGTTCTTGTTGTAACATCATCTGGCTGTCCCAATACTGATGCAATTAGCACACAGAAATCTTTGCTTCTTTGACAGCAGTATGCTAGCTGAGAGGTACCCTCCTGACTTTTCTTATTTGAGAATTAGGTGAAGTACCTTAGACATTTATGATGAGAGCATTTGCTTACTAATGTAATCTAATTCAAAAATTAGAAGTTACAGCTAGGAATTATATTTTTGGGGGGAAAAAAATCAAAGCCAACCTACCAACCAAACCAATCCAAGCATAACCCAAAAACAAACAACCCCCAAAACACCTGGCTTTATGTTAGGACTTTCCACTTGAACACCATGTTAGGTTCCCTGTTATTTTTGCTTTGAAAACTTAATCAAGCATTCAGCAAAAGGTAAGAAATGACAAAGCTATCATTCAACTCTCTCTCTTCTCACATTGTTTTGTGTATTATGATACAGTTTATAACGTTTTTTGTTATATAAAAGAATGTGTCACAGTACATAAGAAGAAATCAAATCAATATATAATTAAAGATGTTAATAATTTTTCAGATTTAGTAGTTGTCAGGCTACCCTCAAGGTCAGTTGACACATGACAGTGATGGGGTTACCTGTGGCTACTGTCTGCCTTTGATTCTCCAGTCCAATTATCAGAAACCCATTTAGGGATGAATTAAATGGGGAAGGACTTTGGCCAATATACAAAGCAGGGGTTGTCAAATGGTGCTGTACCTCTTGTGCCACTGCAAAGTGCTTTTCTACTTACATAATGCTGGCTATTGGTTAAGACATTGATATTCTGAAGTGGTTTTCTATAATGTCAGCAGTAATTGTATACATTCTTTTTTACTCCCAATCCCTGTGTATTGATATGTTGTTTCTTAGTATTTACTTAATGTTCAATTCTCAAAGATAGAAGCAGATGCATTTCTGATGTATTTGTATGGTTCTATTAGTGATGAGTTCATAATCCAAGGTCCCTGACTAGGATTCTGAAGCTCTACTCTTACCTTTTAATTGGTCTTAGAATTATGAGCCAGACACAAAATCATCAGGCTTCACTACAATAGTTCAGCTGCACAGCAATGGCATGGCATTGCACTGAGCTAGGATTTATGATTTGAAATCAAATTTAAATGTAATTTTGTAGTATACATGATCCCTTATATTTCTCTTATGAGTATATTAAAATATATAGTAAAAACAATTATGATCAATTTATTCATTGGTATACTTTTAGGGAGCAGAAATTCTAATAAGACATAAAAATTTGGAATATTTCTGTATCTAGCAGAGTATAAGAAAAAGAACACAAATTTTAGAAAATAACTAAGGATCTTTATTTTATATATGCATATAGTTTCATTCCTTTTAGTTATTTCCTAAAAAAAATTTAAGATTCATCTTTGGAGCAACCTGTCTCCACTGGTTGCAGGGAGAGCCTGGAGAGGTTAGCCTTTTTGGGAGCAAAATTTGCTTTGGTAAGTACACTGTCCATGTGTTAGATTTCAGAGAGAAGCAGACTGTCCAAGTAGATTCATCTATCATCACAAAAATGCCAGTTGCAAAGCCAGGCTAAACAGTGGAGTGGTCATAACAGGCAAATCCTCATAGATGTTCATGATTGCAACTTAGAAAAATAAATGTAAGGCATATGGACAATTTGAGTTGCAGTCTCTGTAATAAAAACGTTATGTGGTATGTTATTTGAGAAGCAGCACAAATAGTTATCACAGGAATTATGAAAGGCAGCTTCCCTGTGGCACAGGAGACATTCTTGTTAGCCCTCAGAATCCGTTCTTGAAAGATCCTAAATTGTTTGAATTCTTTTTCTGTTAAATGAGCTCACACATACCTTATTTAACCACCTACTAGTAATGCAAACAATTTGATGAAATCACATATGAAAGTGAATTATTTTATTGCCTTGGGATACTTTTTTTATTTTTTCTTTGGTGTAAACAAATACCTGTTATAGGGAGACTACTGTCATAGGCCCCCATCAGGAAGAGATCCAGCAAACTTAAATGATCAGAAGTGGTTGGCATACACGCATTTGTGTGTGAAAGGGGAGATCAAGAGCCTGCCATCTGGAATAATGCATGTGTAGGGATGACACCAGGAAATGTGATATGTGTGTGTGTGTGTGTGTGTGTGTGTGTGTGTGTAAAATTTATTATTATTTTTTTAATGAAGGCAGATCTATAGTGAAGATTCTGTTACATTATTCCTATGGGTTTAGCAATTTAAGATACTGTTGAGGAGATGCAAAGATTATTTCCTATATTCTTGAAAACAAAACAGAGGACCTCTTCTTCTACATATTCTTATCAAACTTACAGAATGTATTCTTGCTACTCTGGGTGAAACTGGTATGTAGTGAACTGTCATTATTTCTTGTATGTAATCCCAGGAATACCCATGAAATTCAAAGTAGAAGCAGAGACTTGTTTGTGGAGGCCAACTAGAGAGTAAGAATGTTATGTGTGGCCTTGAAAAAGCCTGTGCCTTGATAACTAGATTTCAAAATATTACTTAACTTGAATGGGATATATAGTATAGGTGTATTGCAGATTTAAATATAAATAGTAGAGATTATGATCATGCAAGAAGAGTATTCCAAGCCTTTTTCTTTTTTCCAAAGGTTTTTCCTTTAGAAAAATAATAACATGAAAAAAAAATCTTTACATTTACATTACATTCTTAATCCATGACACATAAAAAATAAAGATTACTATTTGTTTTGTATTCTGTCCTCTGATGCAACTAATAGTTTCAGAACCTCCCTGTCCTCTTTTCTGGGTCTCTGACATATAATGTCAGCTGTGTTCCAGATCTTTAGAACATCTCTGGGTCATACACTTCATATGAATAATATCGACTAAGGACTCAATTTGCAATCGTTATGCAGATACTAAGCTCTGGAGAGCTTGCTCTGAATTGAGGATTGTGAAATTGCCTGAGTGTCAAAGTCTCAAGATAAAAAAGTTGAAATCACTGAATCCAATGAGATTTTTTCCCCATTTTTCAGAATCATACAGCATAGTTATCAGCTGTAGTCTGTCTCTATATTGTTCTTTGTATAACGTCTTAGAGATACCAAAGTTATTTGTGAATTATACTTCAAAACGATCTAAACCAATACGATCTAAACCAATAAAGTAAAAATACAGTCCCAATTGCTAAAATACATGCTCAAATCTCTGTTTTCCATACACAGGATTAATCCTTCAGCAGATAGTGTGGACAAAACTTTGCTGACTTGGGTACTTTCTTCCCCTGCAGTTTTTGAATAGCACTACAGAGTGCTTGGTACCATCAACCCCATCCTTGTTCCACTCCTACTTTCGATGCTATGCTGTGTAAATGCCATTCTGCTGAGCTGCACTAGACCCAGCTTTTGTTTCAGACACTTTGAACTGAAACCAAAATAATAATTTTCCGAGGGTCAGATGGCAGTCACTTGTGGCTGAAAAGACAGTGCCAAGTGCTGTGCAGCATGCTTTTGCCAGTTGGCCACAGGAAGATAAACACTTTCCAAAAATTTATTTCTTAAGTAAATAAAAAGTTACTTCAGTTATTTCCAGGACAGTTTTAATTTGTTTTCATGATTAGGAAGTGAATCTGTGATGGCTTCGTGCCTTGCAAGTATTAATGTTTTAGTGTGTAAATAATTCAGTACTTTTTCTGTGAATTTAGTATCCAACATAACACACCCTTTCTTTGTTCCTTCCCTAAAAATGAAACAATTCTGCAGCCACCATCTACCAACACCAGATATGCTAGGTATGGTTGGGTAGAGTGGAAGTCTAGGCAAAAATTAGCACAGGTTGCACTCTTATTTCTGCCGCTTTTATATTGGTGGAGGTTCCTGGCACTTATAGGGGTTCTCCAGGAATGCTATCCATGTTGTTTTGCTGTTAATTTGCAAATCCCACAGTGCAACATATTGGTAAAAGAAATCAAGACACCTTGTCAATCTGAGTTGTTAAACAAGCAATGGTCGTCAAATATCAGCCTACATTTAAACTGTCTGCATACTCTGTGGTAAATAAAAAATGTTTGTTAAATGGCTGGAATATATGCAGATTCTTCATTGATTTGTTCTGTTTGTGGGTTTGCATTAATTAGATACAGAAATTCAGATAAAAAATATGACAGAAAAGTTGCATGTTAAAATATTTGAGGGTTTTTTTTACACGTAAAGACAACTGTATTTCGGTTGAGAATATGGATAATGCAATAAAAATATATCAAGCCTTTTTTGTAATATTTAATTTTTAAGAACAGTTAACACTACTTTTTGTCTTTTTATATTTTTTGTTCTTTTACTTTTGATCTAACAAAAGTACTTCTCATAACTGCAGAAGAAATATATTTGTTCTGCTTGCATGGGTGCCATCAGACATGCAAAATATGTTATTCAAGGGCAGGATTCTGCACACATTTTCTCTTCTCTAATTAATGTTTACCATGTTTTGTCCAGTGCAGTTGTTCATCAGCATTACAAGAGAAAGGTCCCTCTTTTTGCATTTTTTAGAATGACAAGCAATATGCTGTTTATGTAAAGGAGCCCTATAGAGGCAATGGCTCCACTTCTCATATCCTTGTTCACAATGAGACAACACTTTTTATAGTTATTGATCCCAAGGAAGCAAGTTGCCAGGGGGAGCCAGGGGATTTCATAAAGTGAAGGCCTGTTCAAAATCTTGATGAGAGCAGAATCTGGTGCTAACCAAAGCAGAAGTGTTTAAATGCAAAACCCCACATTATCAGATGCAGGGACAGTCACCATAGCACAACTCATTTATCTGAACACTAATTATATAACTAGGCATATATTATTTATGTATTATGTTTCCTTTTACGTAAAATTATCTTCACATTGGAAGGAGTTGTGAGCATACACATTGTTTTAATTCCTTTGTTTTCTGTGTAACATCTATCTCTGGCCAGGCCAGGAACAAACTGTACCTTTCCTACTGTATTTTTCTGGTCAGAAATCCCATTTGGCTATTGCCATATCATCATCATATCATTAAAGTATGATTGTTTATCTTCCACAGTGGGACTGTATATGTTTTCAATATGAACAAAAGTGAAATTTTGTGAATTCATGAAAAATTACAGGCAAGCCCTTCACTGATTTCAGCTCTGTACCTGGGTAACTTTCTGGTCTCAGAAATTTTTATAGAATTTACCATTGGATTACTTCACTACTTTTGTTTCAAGAAGAGGCTTCCTTTGAAATTGACCGCTACCACAAATTTGTGATTTCCCATTGTGGTTTGGGAAATTCTCAAATACAAACAGAAACTGGGAATGCTCTTAAAAATCCATCAAACACTGGGGACTGGGATGCAAAGTTTAGCAGCTGGGTGAGTACATATGTGATGAAATTACATTGTGAAAATCAAGGGTCTTTCACACATAATGTATGAAGTGTACAAACTCCAAATATTAAAGCTCATAAATTATGAGGAAATCTATAGTGATCCATATTGATCCACACAATATTTATTGTTAAATGTCTTCAGAGAGGCATTAATTTTATTTCAAGACCATACTCAATATGGAATTTAGTTTAAAAATTACATAAATGGCAGCATTCTTGTAGGGAAAATGTTTTTGTAGGAACTGCTAAGTTAGACAAGGAATAACAGTTATGTTGTGGTGCAGGAAACAAAAAGCTAATTTCAATAATAGAATGCTCTATTTCAAAAGTAAAAGCCTGATTTATGTCCATACCTTTTCAGATTTTTTTGAAACTTCTTTTCTAATAAATTACTCTACTCTCAAGAAAAAAAGGGAGATTAATTGCAATGAAGAATGACACATCATTTTTTCTTTTTTTAGATCTAACATAGATCTAACCTACATGCAGCTAGACACATACTGACCTGGAAGGATATAAATTTAGTTTAATTTGGATGTTTTCTATACTTCCAGTTTTTTCTCATCAGTACTTCTGTTTTTTCACTCCTGAGGACTTGCAAGTATATCTTGAAGTTGTAGTAAAGTGCAGAATTTTTCTCCTTCCTTCTATGAGGAAGACATTATAAATGATAGATTTCTGCTTTAGATATGAGAATATATTAAAAACAGGGACATTTTATAATACTTCATTAAAACTCTAAGAATTACTGCTCATTATGCTGTTTCTATAAGCACTGTTGTTTTGTAAACTTTATGGAATTTTACTTGCTCAAAAAATTATTTGAAGGGCCTCTGGTTCGGTTTAAATAGCAGCTTTGTTACAGAGTAGAATAATGCGTTAAGTCTGGGGTATTTTTTTTCTTTTTAATTCATGACTGTTTGAGTCATTGTTTAAATTCTAGGACTGCTTGCAATGTCATCCGGGAAAGAATTTGACGAACAATTCCCTACTGTTGTGTAATAAACTTAGTTTTTTATTTATATATCCCCAGTACTTGTAGATTTTGTTTTGTTATTATCTTTATAATTTATATGCTGGTATGTATGTATGTATGTATGTATATATTCATTTATTTACAGAAAAATCTACGTACATGTAAGCAAAACCCTAAAAAGATTATTTACATTTCTTTATTCTTAAGTTCCTGTTAATTTTCATTTTTCCAGCACTTTTAATTGTGGTGTGATATCTCATCATCTGCTGCAGCAACACTGGAAGATAAATTATAATGTACTTTAGCCTTCTGTAAAGAATAAAGAATTTTTTTTTGTGCACAGATTTTTTTAACTTTGATTTTAGGCTTTAGGTGTTTACTAAAATGGAAAACTGTTTCCACCACATTACATATCTCTACTTTATTCTGTAGAAGATGAACAGCAGGGATTAAAATTAAACTGGTGATAAGATTTTACATAATTAATCGCAGAAGAAGATTAGAGCCCTGATAAACTAATTACCAGAGAAGTTTCTGAGTGCATGATTTTGCTATGCAGGCTCTGATAAATAAGAAACAATTGGAGAGGAATGGTGATGTCAGATTTCCCAGTAACTGAGTTGACATTTTTGTCTTGTTTTTCAATATATCCTTTATTAGCTTTTATTGCTTCCTGCCTTACATTTTCTTCAGTTACTCATGTGCCCAGTGTTTAAGCACTGTCCTACTAATTGTGATTGGCTGAAACTGGGAAAATATCTAAAACTGCTTTTATGGACATTAATTGCATGTATGTATATGCCTGTGTATGTATACTTACACAGATAAACACACACACACTTATATTAATGGGTATGCACAGATGATACCCTACTCTTCTGGAAGAAATTTCTTCTAGCTTGTAAAAGTATTGCAAAACTTGCTTATTTGGAGACTGTGCCACATCTCCTTTGAAGAGGGCATATTGATGCCAGTTGTGAAGTAGAAATGCAGTGCCATTTCTAGGTTACCAACAGTTTTCCACATATTTTGGGGGCTGGTGGTGTCAAAAAACATGTGACAAAAACACTGGGACAAGACCAAACATCTGTAATTCCTTGTGTTAATATAGCCATCTCCTGCAGGACACAGATCAGAAAAATTAGAATAAATTTCTATGTGATAACATAGTTATAACATGAGACTCCCTTTATCTTATGGATCTTTGACAACAGTATAGCATATGCTGTGAATCTAAACCACCAGAATCTTAAGTCTTCAAGGTGCCCATTTCTCAAAGTGCTGGTTTGTTATGATAAATTGCATATTGGAAGGGAAGAATGATGCCTCTCAAATGCAGTGTCCTCCAAAGCCACCTAGACTGAAATCTAACTGTTACATATATTTATATCTGTGATTGTGCACTTCTTAAGTGTCTGCAATGTTTTCTTTCTTTTATAAATTGTATCTTTGTAAGCTCATATCTACTTCTAGGTTCGGATTTTAGCAGAGAATTCTAGGATTGTTCTCTGCAGAAAATATTAAAAGTTTGTATACACAAAGAGAAATTGCTCTAGAATCCAGTTGCTCAGTCATACGTATCTTTCAGGCATCTGAAGCCATTATTAATTGACCTCAGTAGCTTCATTAAAAAGAGATAGAACAACTTTCATTTGTGTGTCAGTACAGATGGTGATAGCCCCAGAACTGTTGCTTCGAGCCAGAGACCACAAGCTGTTTAAAACAGAGCATATCCCTCGATATACTTCCTACTGATCATGGGCCATTAACAGTACTAAGTTCCGGTGGGAGAGGGGGCTAGTCGAGAATTCTGCTTGGCTGCTTTAGGGCAGAGCCTGTGTTATGCAGTTTACTGCACTAATTATATACTCTTGATGAGCTCATTAGAGGACAATAAAGGAAAATGAAAACAGTTTGCAATATGTGTGGTCAAATTAGCCACACAGAGAAATTACAGTTTGTACTTAAATGTTGTATAGCAAGTGTCCATTAAAAAAAATGTAGACACTCGTGTATGTACACTGTAATGATGCCTAAACTAATTTTCTTTAATGTGTTTATTTTTCAAATTGGGAATTGGATCCTGTTTCTATCTGATTAGAATGCAAAGGAAAGATTTAAATGAGACAAGCAACAGGATATTTATTGCCATGTTCTTCATGGAAGTTTTTAATTATGCAGATCTGAGTTGGTGGTCCACTTGCAATGTTTTAAGGTTGAAATCTTATCTCCATTTAAAAAAGTGACTATTTTTAAATTAATAGACCACTTAAGGCTATCAATTTAAGACTATCCACTTAAGTCTCCATTTAAGAAAGTTCTGTGTGCAGTTGAGTGAAAATAAACTGCATTTAAGTGCAGTTCATGGTAATTTGTAGAAAAAACATTTTAAAGATTTCTTTCATGATACACTGACTGTGTGCATGTATATACGCTAATTCATATACAAAATATCATCATGGATAGAAGCTGACAGTGGTATTTAACTGCAAAAGACTTTTCTTCTCTGTGGGTGTACAAAACTTTATATAAGCAATTTATAAATGGGGAAAGTATAGTAGAGGTAGACTTGTCTTATGGCTGCAGCGAGATCAAATCAAGATGGTTCTACAGAAGGTGAATGAGGTACGTTTCCCAAGCTGCTTAAAAGTTGATATAGTTGCATGTGTCATTGTTCCTTGCCTCAAGTCCATCATAGAATTTCAATCTTTCTTTTAACCTGGTTCATTCTAATAGAAGTTTGTTAGGAAGGGATTGCAGGTGAAATTATAGAGGTGGACTTGTTTAGGGGAATTACTTTCAGTGAAGGTTGGGTATTTAATGGGTATCATGGACATCTGTGGGCCCGCAGTTTATCTGCCAGGCTCAGCCTACCCAGAATGGAGTGTGCCATTAATGCATTAATTGCTCAGACTTACATAGTCAGGGGCAAACCAGATTCCTGGTGCTTTGACCAATCGAAATTATTTCATACAACAGTTTTCAGCAACAGCCATTTGAAATTGCAAGTCTAAATTTCTAAGAGAGCCCTCATATGTTTTGACCAAAGATTTTATAAATTGTTGCTATCCTGAAACTTCTATTTGGTTTATTGTAGCTTTTCAACTCCAGTTGTTTTCTCTGTATTTTATTTGATGTGCTGCAATGAAATTCTCTCAGCATAAGCTAGAAATATCACATACCTATGGAGTCCATATGAGGCCCACATTTGGTGTCTTTATTGATATAGGCCTGTTTCATTGAGGAAATAACCTTGATAGGCCCCCAAAATGCTTTCTTAATGGTATTCACTCTGAAGTAATCCAGTGATGTGAAAATTTGGGATGAACTTGATACAAGAGTTCTCATACATTTGTAAGTTTTATCATTCTCCAAACACTCATGGTTTGTGTAGCTGTAACACTGACTCTGAAGTAATGCTTTCACTCTTTCTGTTATTCAAGTAAGCTCTCTCTCTTGATTTCTTCATAGAAGTGAAATCTGACTGACTTTCATGTTAGAAGAGCTAATCCTCTCAAATATTTATCCTTTTTATGATGCCTAACTGTAAAATAAATATCTCATTAGATGCTTTCAGGATAATTTCTTTTCAGAACTGAAATATATCATGAGATATAACTGTTGAACGAAGCAAGCAATTATATTTTTTATTATCATGAACACAGAATTATGTCACTGAGAGAACACTGAATCACATACAGGGTAGAAACTGACTGAATGCTTTAACACTTGTTATAACCAGAAGCTTGGACTGGTTTTGGAGTTTTTGTTGTTGTTGAGGCTTTTTTTGTCCCATAAATTAAGATTGATACAAAATAATTGTCTTTATTTATTATTACTTCCAATACCTAAAATGTCTCCAAAGCAAAAAAAAAAAAAAAAAAGTGATAGAAAAACATAGAAAAATAGTCAGAAGTGAAACAATGGGGAATGTAGTCACATCTGGATGAGTGTAGTGGGAACTAAAGCTCCTCATTTGCACAAACAGGTCCAGAAGTCCATCAGTCTTAAAGTTCAGAAAAGTACGTGAATGAACTTTTTCCATTCTGTAATGTGCAAATTATCTCTTTCTGATCAACGCTATGTACCAGTAACTCTATACATAGAAATCAACCTAAGCAGATTGTGTGTTGTTAGAATTATCACCGTTTTGTAACTAACATATAAATTTTTGTATACAATATATAGATCTAGATCAGAACTTCTCTGTTTCCTCTGATTTTTTTATGTAACTCAATCTAAGAATTTTTAAATCAAAAGTAGTATAAAACTATTTTTAAAATGGCTTGTGGACAAAAATGGTATTATAAATTTTTCTTAAGTTGCACACTTTAAGGTATAGGTATGATATTACTCTTCAATAAAATATAATTTATTATAATATTATCATGATATTTGTCATGCTATTATCATAAATTTACCAACTATTAATTTAAAAACAACAGACTTCCCAGTGTATGCACTATTGTACTTTACCAGGGTGCATTCTGACAACTCATGGAATAGGTTATCAGAAAGTGCATTCTAGTCCAATTATTTTGAATTGCTCAAATCTGAATTATTGAATTCCATTCTAAGCTGGAAACAATAACTAGGCAAAGCTTCAAATTGTGAAATTACCACTATTTTATTGCAAAAGGGTATTTTTCTTAAACGTTTGAGGTTATGGATTATCAAAGAAAATTGGCTCAGCTTTTCTTTGGGATAACTGGACCATTTCTTCTTTTCCACTAATTACCCAAAGTTCTTTTAACCTTAAATGAGCCCTACTGGATTCCACAAACCAGAAAAATTACCTGCACAAAAACAACTTGAGAGCCTACTTCTGTGTGAAGTATGCAATGTATTTTTTAAAACATCCCATTCTATTGCCAATAGACTAATTTATTGCCTTTTTTTTTTTTCCCTGCTCTTGGTGCTGCTCTGGGTGGCACTGCAGTCCAGAGAATTCTGCGGTGGCTGGTTGTAACTGCAATGTTAGTGGATTTTGTGGGCTTCCTTTAGAAGTTCAAGTGGGGGGTCAATAGAGCGAGAAGGAATAGGGTGACTTCAGAGAGGACCTACCAGAGAAAATGGCTATCTTAGACTTCATAACCCTTTAGCACCTGATGTTACTAAATTTCTTTTGTCTTTGTTCTCATAGCTTTGTCGCCCATCTCTTACAGTGTTAACATTTGTTGAAATTTAAGAATAATATCCTTCCAAACTTGGCAACTGGAGAACAGTTAGAGTCAGGAAGGATTCCCATTGATTTTAACTTTAATGAGAATTGGATCAGCCCATAAATGAACAATTTGTATAGCCTTTTAATTAACTGAAGTGGCCAAGTTAGTCATCACAACAGAATCACAGGACTATGAGTACAATTGGTGTTTCAGTTCTTCCTGACTGAAGGTCTACATGTGCTATTAGAGGATATAATTCATGTTATCAAAGTGTAATCTGGACTATTCTCTGAATCAATAATCATTTGAAAAGAAAGAAGATCCTTTTTGCCAGACTGCAGAGAACCACATGTTCAATAATGAAATGATTGACTCTGCACTTCCAACAAAAAGTAGTTAAACTGCACTCAGTTTGCTCTGCACTTGGACAAAATATTAAGGACTGCAGTTGTATTTATTCCAAATGAAATTTGAAAATGAACTTGATTAAGGAATTAATCTTGGTTTGGTACTGTACCAAAGCCTTTCCCCATGTGCTGGAAAATAGGTGCATGAAACCATTGTCTATCTGGCTGCTACATTTTACTGTCCAGCTTCTATATTTTAAGAACTACACTACATATCCAAGGTTTAGAAATTCTTTAGCAGTTCTTTGAGACTGACTCCCCCTTTTCAAAGTACACTAGAGTCAGAAATTGTGCTAGTTAGGGAAAGATAGTGGTTGTCAGTCTTAGCTATTGAATTCAAGTGCTTTTAAATGATTCTTGTAAATAGAATAGCATTGGTAATACTAATTCAATTATTATTAAATTATTTTAAACTAATTATAAAAAATCATTATCGTCATTATCTTTAATATCTACTTCCACAAAGAAACTAAAAATAAGAACAGTGAGGAAATAACAACTGTGAGAGACTGCCTCCTGAGTTGCAGAGTTTTCAATTCAAACAAATCTCAGCAAACACCAAAAGTGAAATCATCGTCTTTTCCTCGTCTGGAATTAAAGACACTTCAAAAATCTTTTGAGTTTTATGTAGGCTTCATGATGATTCACCAATCACCTGAGGTGCTTTGTAAGGAACAAATGTACACTTACTAAAAAGTAAGGTGTATAAATAACACTAGCCAACCCATGAGTTTGATCCAGATTCTAAATTCTGCTTGAAGTGCTATAATGTAAGCAGATGATTATATACTTATTGCTGTAATTTTTAATACAAGCAGAAATCAATATTTTATATCTACTGCAATTAGTGACTTTTAATTGACTCCAGGGAGAATGGAATTAAGCCTAGAGCATAGAAGACAGTATGAACAAATATTTATATCATATTAAATGCTGTTAATCTTGCGGAACAAAGTAGTTCAAGTACTGAGAACTTTATGAAAGTTAGTGCTATTTTTACATGTAAATTATTTGCAAACATTTTTTTGCTAACTAGTTTTTGGATTTTGGATTACAAAATAATTCATAAATAAGGGACTAAATTATAAAATTAGCAGGGAACTTATTCTCCTTAACTACTTGTTAAAATACCCACCAAAACCTGACAAGTATGGATTTGAATTTCTCTTTGAACCAGAAAGTAGATCTGAAGTGTAGTCTCTTTTGACAATGTTTTTTCAGGTTTTTTTCAGGTGTTATTCCACTAAGTACAACAACATTATTATATTATTCAACGTACAAATATTTCTTAGTGCAAGGACTTGAGTTTCAATATTTTATGTTTTTTGTTTAGAGTTGAACATTCTGTATCTTATCTGTGTCAAGCAAGCATTTAAATAACTGATGCAAACCAGAGCAGAGTAAGAAAACACAAACTAATGCATAAACCCCAGGCTAATGCATAATATAATGATCAGAGCAGTTTCAGTGTGAAGTAGGAAATGCAGATATAAGTCCTGTCAATCTAAGAAAAGTTGAATGTTTCAGTATGCTGGGTGATTCTCTACCCTTTCTATAGGTACGGGAGAAGCTGCCACAATCTCTTTCTAATTTCTGAAGTTGAACATCTAGTCCTTAGTTCCATTTGTTTCATATAGTTTGAAATGTTTAGGACGGAGATAATAATCTTCCCAATTTTTATTGCAATGACATCTTTTTAAGAAGATCCAGATGTGGTTTTTAAGAAATAAAAAGTGAAAGTTTTTTGATCTTTATTTTTTTTTCCCAGGAGAATGCAGCTTTAAGATTATTTCAAGACTTACATCATACAATTTCTTTTACTTTGCAAGATTAACTTATGTGACTATGAACATAAGAAAAAAATCTACTTTCTTTTTGCTTGTAAATTAAAAAACAATAGGCTAAAAGCTATGTAACTCATGCTAGTCAACCCAGGTTGAGATTCAGAGCTGTGTATCACTAGGCTTGAAACCAAATTTACGCTCAACTTATTTCAGGAGGCAGATAAACATCCTTGTACATGGTCACAGTAACTTGTCTGAGATACTGTATGAAATTCAGTATTATATACTAAAATGCTCTTTCTCCCATATATGCCTAGTTTGCCTCCAAGACCTATGTTGCCTGAAGAGGACCTCAGAAAATAAACCACGGGCCTCATTTCTCTAGGAGTTGCTTCCATTCTTTGACAATCAAATTCCATTTTCAGTTACATTTTCAGTATGAGACACCTGATTTTACATCCCCAAAGTCTAGAACTTTGGCCAGAAAATTGAAGTATTTTTGTGAAATTCCATAATCCCAATTTAACTTTATGATATCTGCAAATTCTCTTTTGCTCAAAAACTGAAAAGGGAATAAATATTTTAAGTGAGAAAATCCATTTCTTTTTTCTTTTATTTCATGCCCTAAGGCTATCTTTCAGCTGAAGTGGGGATTAATGGATTAAAAAATACTCATAATTCTGGCCAAGTCAGATTTGTCAGGACGCTCTCTCAAAGGTACCCCTACCATTACAATATACATTTTATAGTATATGGTAAAGTATATATGGTAACAGGAAGTAAAAATCCATTCATGGCTGACTTCTTGTGTTCCAGAAAGACTCCATCTTATGGCCTTTTGATGTCTTCAGCCATTTTGTCAGGTGAATTCTAAACTAATGATAGTAAAGTTGAAGAACATAAACTAGTACCTATAGTGTGCTTGGATGCCTTCCCATGGAGAAGTGTGTATGCTGTAGATAACCAAAATAGTTTAAATCTTTGTCTGTATATGAATCTTTATTTTACTTTCTCATATGTGGTGTAGATTTTAAAAAGACACTTTATTGATTTCATTTGCTTATTCAGTGGAGTGGTCACTCTTCTTACCCACACAAAGTCCAAATAATGAACTCATTTCTTTCACACCAAACTGACCATGGTGTGTAGTTGCAATTAGATTTTATTAGTCATCTAACATTAGATGGTGTTAGTCATCATACTGATACATGCTACTGTTATGATAGAATGCATTCCAAACACAATGATCTAAGGGGAATCATAAAAGTCAGATGAATTGTACTAGATATCCTAACTCATCCCCAGCTAGTGAAGTGCCTTGTACAGTATGTTAGAGGCATAATTGAGAGTAGTAATAAAATATTAATAGCTTTGGTTTTTTTCACTTCTGAAATATAACATCCATTTATAAATAGCCTATGCATTGATATTGCATATTAAATTTCCCCATGTGTTTTGTTTCTTTAAGTAAATAATGAATTTAAGGTAGATAGGGCTTGTAAGGAAGAAACATAACTGGAGAGGTCTAGTTTAAAATGCAACTTCCATTACTATAAAGTAGTTATAATTGCCGAGAATAAAAATGCTACTGATATTTTTTTATTGGACCAAAATAAATTTGAGAAATTCTGTAGCTATTAATTGAGGTCAGACAAGCAGACTTTTTTTTTACTACTTCTCTAGTATATTAGCTAATAATTTTGAAAAAGAAAGTTAAATACTTTTAAAAGTGGTTATACTTAATATCATTTAATTGAAAATATTTAAGCAGAAAAGACATTACAGAATCTGAGTCATATAGTATGCAGGAAATACATGCTTGAGCAATTCAAGAGGCTGAATACGCTTAAAGAATTTGTACATTAATTAGAAATCCTAAATTACATTGGCATATATATTATTTATAGCAAGACTGCTACTCTATCGTCTATAGTTACTAAAACGCAGCAGAGCATTTTGTTATTTGTGTAAACATGAACAATGAAAAGATTGTTTATTCCCAGAATGGGAGAGAAAAGTATTCTAATTACAGTTTCCATTGTTTTGCCTGTGGGTTCCCCAAAAGCCAGTCCCTGATGGGAAGCTGCTGCCTCACATTCAGTGATGCATGAACTCAGGCTCTTTGTTCTGCAATAGGAAAAAAAAAGTATCTGTGCAGTGCTATTTCTTGACTACTGCATGTAAAAGGTTATTGTACTTGATTCCTCTGCATCTGCACAGAGCTGACACAGAATCTCTCCTTTTTTCTTTCCACTTCTGCATGTAACTATTGTTAGTTTCTTTCTTCTGTCATCAAAAGACATAGTGAAAATAGGGTAGAATCAATCTTTTCTTTTCCTGGCAATGAAAGAAAAAAATTTCTGAATTTATACATTGATATCTGAATAATTGCTTATTATGTAAACTGTTCAGAATATGTAGATGAAGGGGAAAGTAAGGTCATAATCTCCTGTTCCTTTGGGCAAAATACATAAGCTAAACCAAGTGCCACCTAATGTTATCTTATTTGCAGGTCATACAAATAAATTTCATTTTTCACGAAGTATTGAATTCACATTTGAGTATCTAATAAACCCCCCTCATACCGAGGTTCTCTTTTAAACTATTCCCTGCATAATTAAATCATATGGAAAAATGTCAGAAGACAAAATAAAATGTATTTATTCCAGCCATATCTTCCCACAGCGTGACATGTCGTGTGAAAACAACATTAAGCATTTTATGCCATCTGTGCTGGTTGGGGATACATTTATAACGCATGTCAATGTGGAACATTCCTTTTCAAGTTAGACACAGTCAGCTTATAGCAATAAGCACCTAAATAGAGTGATCTACAAAAGCAGAGAGCCATTGATATTTGGTTCACTTTCATCCACTCCTTGAGCCTTGTTTTATCTTTGGGAAATGGAGCTTGTTCATCATGCTGTCATTCACAGCTTTATACAAATAAAATGTTAGTGAAAAGTGTTGTTTCTGAAGTGAATAGATTTTAATGAAATAAATTCTGAATACTAAATATTAACAACATTTAAGTAAAATATTAGTGTTCCTTAAAAGAGATGCATAATAATTTTATAGTATTTTTCAATATTATGCTATAACATATACTATAAGTTATTTTATGTATTGTATAGGTATTATATAAATTTTCTTTTTTTGTGACATTTTTAATATACTAATAAAATGTAGGAAATATTAGGAAAATACCATCATTTCCCAAGGACTATACATAAATAATTTGGTAAATGTAAGAAGTCATAGCTTCTAGTTGAACATTACTGACCCTCATTGTATACCCCATCTCCATAACTGTTCTGGAGAATCAAAGAATATATTGTTTCAATGCACATGTTATGTAAATTGCGTTTTTCAAGTCACTTTCTCAAACCGGCTAGTGTGTATTTGAGACGTGTTATGTGCAATTATTACCAATGACATTACAATAATTTGATGTCTGAATTTTTTTTCCTGAATTTGTTAACAGTTAAGAAATAGTTAAAAAAAAATTGCAGATCAAAATGTCTTGATTTTCTACTTTGTCCAAGCAGAGCTTTCATGCCTCTGGCAAAGGATCTGCTAAAAAGTGATTGGAAACTCCCCTACTGAGGAGGTCCATCTTCAGCATAAGGTAGATCTACAGAGAACAGGGGAAGAGTCTGCTTAAGAGAACTTATTTTTCTCATCCTACACACACAGTCCCAGCATGAGCTGGTAGGACTATCCCCTTTCATGCTGGAGATTCTTTTCTCACCTACCCTGTTCATCGTGCAAGAAATCTCCTTTATTAATTATTAGATATAATCAGTTTGATATTAGTTTTCATTCAATCTTCATTAAGCATTTGGCTTTTCATCTCAATACTTTGCTTCTGTAAAGTATGCTGCATAATTTCACAGTAAAGATGCAAGTTTCCATAGAACAATAGAAAAGAGAAAGCTGCCGTGTATCACAGGAAGAATGTATGCATGTTGGTTATTAAGAAATACTCTTTGCTTGTCATGGCATTAATCAATTATTTCCTGTTCCAAAATGCCTATTATCAATTCTTATTATGCATGCCAATACCTTCTTAAAGATTATTCAACTTTGAAACATTTAGGAGGCAAAATCATGGACACCAAGGAATAGTCAGTCTTCTGAGGAGAAAAAACTAAACAGTTAACCAAACAGGGTACATTGATTATTCTACTCTAAATGAATTTATCACTAAAATTTGGTATTCCTTCATTTATTTTAGTTAAACCTTTCTAGAAAAAGTTTAGGGTGCTTAGTAGCTCTGTTATTTTGTCTCAATGATTGACTCTCACCATATATATACTGTGCTACTGTGTATAATATATGTGCTAATGTCTGAATAAGAACATTTACAAATGAATTATGAACAGTTCCATCTGGTGGAATGAGCTGTCAAAGTGAGGTTTTTTTTAATTAGACTTGAGAGAAATTGCAAGGAATTATGATAGGCACTGTATGCAGAGAAATATCTCTTTTATTGAAGTGCCTGATAAAATTGAAGGAAATAATATTTTAAGGTATTCAGACTCCAGGTTCACTTCAGAAATTTTTGAAAATGTATTTTTTGTTCTTCATTAATTGAAGTTACAAATATTTTCCATTCACTGTATTTCGTAAAGACTGGTAATTAGAATGACCATGAAATATTTCTTCTTCCCAAGAAACACTCTAGTACATGCAGTTTTGCACACAGTTTGTGTAAACAGTCTTTGCATGTGGCCAATCTGCCTCTCAGCAATAACCTTAAAATCTACCTTTTAGATCTTTATATTAGCTTGTTTCAAGAAAATGTCATGTATTTCTTCTACATCTCTTTGAGCCTTCTATGAGCAAAATTATCAGCCTACTACATTCCAAGTGGTGACAGTACTATGCTACTGTTCTCTGTTGTTTGCAGATTGTTCAATAGAACAGAGCATATTCCAGACAGATTTAATCTTAAAATATGCAGTACTAATTGTGAAAAAGGCAAGAGGAAGATAAAATCAGTGGCAACAAGATAAACTCCTGGTAGATCTCAGTCAGCAGTTTTCTTTGAACACAGACACAAATAGACAGTAAGCTTTGTAAACGTGGTAAAAATTGGAAATGTGCATTGTGTATCAAAGGAAGAGACATATTGGCCAAAATGTGTTTTGATCAGTTATAGCATTACACAGTTACCTTGTGCTCCTTTATTTAGCAGTTGTAATAATGGCCGCTGGAGATCAAACATGCTTTGTTCATGTTGGAGAAAATAAATCTAAGTGATGAAAAACTAAAGATTAGTATCAGATTAGATGATTTAAAGCAATGTAGAGGAGGTACAAAAAATGTACATATTTAGTTAAACTACTTTCTAGTTGTAAAAGACCTTCATTGCTTCAGTCTCTAGGTAAACACTGTCCATATCCAGACAGCTAGTGGAAAATGGGTTGGTTCAAATTTAGCTCTGTAACAGCATGGAGTTTACAGCAATACAAATCATATATAATAGGAGGAGTAACAAACACAGAAATTTACTTAATCAGAAGTATTTATGCCTTTTCTTTTTTTTTTTCTGTACTGCTGATTACACTCAGGACGAGAAATTAATTTTCATCCTTATAGAGTAAATCCTGTATTCCTTAGTAACATCTGTCTTTCTCCCACATTAATGTTTTTTAGATTGAAGGAAGCATTTGCACTTCTGAGTCACCAGTCAGTGGTGACAGTATGCTCTTGCCTCAGGATATTGAGTCCAATGGTTTAATGTATATTAGTCACCTCATTTGCAAGATTCTGAACATGTCCTCTTCAGGCTTACCTTAACACATAGATTTTTGCAGATAGTGGTTTCATAGGTTTTCAGAAACCATATAGCGAAAGAAAAAATGAGATGCTATGAGAACCCATGCTTGGCAGTATTTGAAAAGTGAATAAAAAATCTTGCTTTCTTTTTCAGTTTTTCAGAGCAGTTCCTTTCATTTCCTTGAAAAATCAAATTATCTAGTTTCAGCTTTAATTATACGTGCCTATTTACTTTTCTTTTAAACACTCAATTTGAACTCTTGAATATTGAAATTAGCAGAGGTTTTGCTATTGAGTTCAGTGACACTCAGTTTTCTCTTTACATTCCTCTGTGCCAAATCTTGTTCATGATGCAGACAGATGACATTTGCTATTGTTAGGATCTGGTCTTCTGCAATTATTGTATTGTACTTATTTATTTATTTTCTTTGTTATTGAAACAACAGGGATGTCTGCATGTTGTAAGTCAGAAACATCTCACATTTTCACGTGAAGGAAATTTGAGTAGACAATGTATTTATTATTTTCTGCTGTAAGGAGTTTTCTAACACGTTAACGTGACACAACTTAAGAGTACATATAAGTGAAAATGTTGGCGCATTATAGAGGCTGGAAAATATATTTTGAAGCTTGTTTAAACAGCTTGCTTTCTAGACAGTTTTTTCAATGACAGAAGAAGTTATAAACACAAGAATTAGGCAATAAAATTCTACTATTATGTAGAAAAAAAATAATAGAGAAACTGAGATGTTTTGATTCGGCTCTGAGAGCTGATAAACCAGCTCTACCTGTGGAATTACAGGTTTAGAAACCTAGTTTTAGCTGATATACCTTCAGGACTCCCTGGCCACTCAAGAAAATTCACCAAAACCTTTCACTGAAAAGAATGCTGCAATATCAAATAAAAACCTCATTCCATTCAGGTTACATGGTATGTGACAACACAGTCTCTTACTTTTCTTTCTACACAGTTTACAAATGAATCACTCAGAATAGAAATGCAGGGAATCACATGTTCTTCATTATTGATTTTGGTGTCAAATATTTTGAGTATGTATTCTAAAGTCAGCATCAAATTGATGATGTTATCTTGATTTAAACGAAAATATAACTAATCCAATGTATTCTGATAATTCTTCAATATTATGGGAGCTTAGTTCTCTATAACATTGCTTTGCTATGTTAGAACATTAATGAAAGAAGAGAGATTTTATTAGAAATTTCATTGTGAAAAGGTTACTTTAACAATATTTTATTATATGCTGATTGAACTTTGGCATCTGTAAAACAAAACCTTCTTTCCATCCTTTGAATTTAACCACAAACGTTAAGCAAAAGTCATAACCAATGAACAAATTTGCATTCTAGTTTTGCTGACATTGCTACAACTACAGAAGGCATGCTAATATGTGTTAAGGTTGCTGATACCAAGCTCTGAATACAAACATTAAAAACCCAGAGCATCATGACTATGATTCATTCACCAGTTTAGGAATCATGAACTTGTAACATATTTCCATGCATAACTTCAAGTAAGCAATCCAAATTTATGAAAAAGTCTTTCTCATGATGGCCAATATATACATGCATGAATGTATAATTAAGATGCCTGTGCGTATATGGATCTCTCTGTATGTACACATCTCCTATCATAGAGCACTTGAGAGCATCAGGGAACAGACTGAGGGCAAGTGAAACATCTGACAAGTAGCAAAGGGGGCTGGAATATGTGACACTAGTGAGTGTAAGGGTAGAGTTTGCATTTGGCTGTAAATACAAGATAATTCTGTAAATTTTTGGTTTCTCACAAGTTTTAAGATAAGTAGGGAGAAATATATATAAAGGGTATAGAAGTACTTCATGTTGTTAATTAATCACACAGCTTTTCTGGAATATTTTAATCAATATTCACATATATTTTAAATAACATATTTATGAAGTTTTAAGTATTTAAAGCTAGAGAAACCCAGGGTAGCATATTATATGGTTTTGTTCTGTGGTATTTTAATCTGTCCTTCAAAAAACTTTCAGGCTTTGAAGCTTTTCATTGGATCACAGAAAACATTAACAAATATTCAATCTAATAATAATTAAATTGAGATAGGGAAGAATCTGGTTGTTTGGCTGGTTTTTTACCTATTAAAAATTAATTAAGAATTAATTTTAACCATGTTTTCAATGCACCTGTTACTACAGATTTACAACTAGCATATCCAGAATAATACAAATTATTCTAATTCCATGGAAAGATGATTTTGACAAATAAAAAAGAGAAGAAACAGACGAGGTAAACTCTACCAAATAATATAAGACTGTTATAAGAGGCCATTTAATGATGCATGTTGACATAGTATAGACGGATCTTTCAATTGATTTCTTTCGACAATGTATGACACTGAAGTCTAATACATGGAATTAATCAGTGTACTAGGTGTATTAGGGACAGCCTCAGAAGCAGATGTCAAAATGCACTCATCTATAGAAAAATACCAATGGCCCAAAGTGAAGGGGTCTCTCAGAGGGAATTACTTTCTGGGTTTGTGTTCTTCTATGGTGTGATTGAGTATACAAGTAATCTTACAAAACCTTTGCAGGTAAGAATGTTGGGTATGAAAAAAGTAAAACAAATCAAAAGTTCCCCTAATCACCATATAGTAAAGAAATAGATTTCTTTTAATATAACTAGGTGCAGCACATTAAACTTGGAACAAATGTCATTGAAGATCACTGCCTCAGCAGGAATTCTTGGTGCCATGCTATGGTTAAATGGGATAATACAAGGTTTATAAGAGAAGGACTATCAAGTAGAAATAGAACATGTCTGTGCACATCTCATTAAAATTGTTGTGACAGTGCTGTGTTTAAAGCTGATATTCACACTTGAAGAAGAACATGAAATATTGGAGAGATTTCAAAGAATTAGAAAAAAGATGTCCTGAAACATGGAATTTGCAGTTTTCAGTTTAGTCCTTTATACACTAGAGAAGCTATTGAGGGAGAACTTAGTCATTTGACATAGATAGCTACTCATGAAGAAAAAAATAATATAAGCTCTTGGTAGCTCTTAATTTTGCCAACAGAGGGTAATACGGTTTCCAAAGACTAAAAGTTGTTACCTTGCAACTCAAAGTTCCCATTCCAAGTGTAGTTATAATGCCCTGTTACAATTTATGTATCATATTCAGGATTCTACAATGGCCTTTAAGATTGGACTGGATAGATTTATTAAAGAGATATTTTAATCCAGTTCTTTGGGGAGGAAATTGTCATGTATTTATAGCCTTAGATTCTATGGCTGTATCTGTATTAGCAAATAAAATATCCTGAGCCTGTTCTCTAGTGGCTCAGCATTTGTGCTTGGAAGCCTGCTAATAATTAAACAGTACGGGCAGTACTGGTGCAGTGCTTGGCCATGCTCTAGCTCTGTTTTTTTCATTAATACAGTTGTAATCTGCATTTTTTTTTTTTTACTGTGGGAGGGATGCACCAAATGTCCTGAAAACACCTAGATTCATATCTCTCAGCTTTATTGAATTGCATCACAAAATTTGTAGTTACTATATTCAGTGAGATGAAAGGAGCCTATTTTTGCTAATGATCCTGGTCCCCAAAACCTTAGTAAGACCTAAAGTATCAATGCTTATTAAGTTCTATAGTAATTAAGCAATTAGACGTAAGCAGTCTTTCTGCTTTGCTGCAGATTTGAATGAAGTTTTGGAGGCTTCAGAAAAGTTAATTATATTTTAACCCAGTACATTAAAGAATCTTCTATAATAAACAGCCAGCCATTGCACAATAAATTTGTAATCAGGAGAATGCAGAGGCAAGATTGGTAGATCTGAGGCCATGGAGTTGTTGAACATCAGGAGACACACAGATTTCAAAGCCAAAGAGATAAGCAGACCATCAACACTGATGTTGATACCCGATAATGTGTGTTTGAATAAAACGTGCCTCTTATTGAAAAACAGAGAGCTCAAAGGTTGACTGAATTTTAACTTTCACAAAACAAACCACGCCTCATTTTAAGCCCTGTTTGGTTTGCATTTCTTCTAGTAGCCAGATGTTCTTATTGTTGAAACTGCATGCCTAATCTCAAATGAGTTTTCAATTTGCATTTGAATTTGACTTTGGTGCTCAGCATTTTGTTTCAGTGATATCCCACCTCATACGATCAAAGAGCTTTTCAGTAGACAGTATTTGCTTCCCATGAAGATATTTTTGTACTGTAGTCAAGTTACTTTTCACTCTTTCTAAATGGCTGAAACACATTGCACTTTGGAAGTCTGACACTGTGTGGTGTTTTCTCAGACCTTGTGATTCTTTGCTATACCTCTGCCACTTTTTCACTGGTTTTTTTTTTTTTTTAGCAAGACACAGGATCAATACATGTATTTAAGAATTAGCCTCACCAAGACTATAAAAATTCCTTCTGCTTCTCTCACTGCTCTTTTTAGCACCCCATAACTAAGAACTGGCTTCTTTGCAGTAGAGATCTACATTGCCCATAAAGCCAAAGGTGCAAGGCTTTACAAAGAACTTAAATATTTTTAGGGAATATTTCATTTGAAAAAAGAAAAATCCATATAGAAGAATGAGTGAAAGAAGAAGATAGAGCAGGGAATAGGAAAAAGCTATGGCTGTAAATGAAATATAATAGGAGATAAAACAGAAACAGGCTGGAACGAACAGAGTCAGAAGGGACAAAGGTGGGTTGATTAATAGTAGCAAATAATCTGATTCAAGTCATCAGTGGCTAGAGATCCTTCTTCATGTTGATTAACTCGATGCAGAATGCTTCAAGCATCCAGGAAAGAAGATAGTGCCATATCCAGGCCTTATGTGCCATGAAATCCAGTGGTCTCCCTTGTAGAATTCTAGATCCCTGGAATCCTTGGGCCCCACAGTGCAAACATGCTGCAGAGGGACAGTCCTTACCCAAAATACCTCACAATCTAGAGGGCAGCTCTGCCATTAACATGTGGAAGAAAACACATGGACAAGGAGAAACAAAAGAGAGCAATAGACCAGTATGAAACCAACATGTTTTCATCGATATGAAAACAGTAGTCAGGAGAACAGCCATCTAGCAGTTGTGTATGTGAGGATTTCATGGGTTTTTATCATCATGGCAGAGGATTTTAAATAGGGCTTTGAAGGTGGACAGTGAGCATGGCTGTGTGGATGTATTTGTACATGTTCTGACAATTTATTTTTGAGACTAAAATGATTACTTTAAGTCTGGACCTATGTGTTCTTTCTTAAGTTCACTGGCATTATTAAAACAAGATATGAATTGTGGTTTTGCATTTGAATCTTTGTATTAAAATCTGTCGTGTATTAAGGAATCAGTTTTAAACAATGTATAGTTCTTGGAAATACTTTCAATTTTATATTCATCAGAATATATAAAATCTTACTAGACTAAGATTGGAAGGCTTAGCTTTTTTGTATGTGGTTGGTGTTCCACAGTAGCCCAAGCCAATCTACATCCTGTTTCCTCCTTCTCTCACATGAGCACTTGTACATTCCTTCCCATTTCTTGGGCCAGGTCCAATACATGCTTCACCCTGCTGTTGTTCCTGCTAGTGAATATGATCTGACAAAAAGATTGTGATTTGCTATGAAGCTAGTGTGGTGAAATGCCTGATACAGTATGAGATGATCCAGTCAGAGTGGATAGAATGAAGATGGTGGGAATAAAGAGTGAGTTGGGAAGTACAGATAAAGCCAGAGATAACAAGATGTCAAGAGACATTACTCAAGTGGCACAGTCTCTGTCATGAGCTACAAACCGCAGTCTGAATGACCAATAAGAAGGCAGAGAAACTGGAGAATTTCATTGGCTAAGGGATAAAATTCCTTTGCTGAATCAGAAGCAAACAATACCCCCCAACAGTATTGAGGGCACCCTGTGCTTCCAAATATGTTTAGTTTCCTATGAGGCTGAAAAGCAGCTATGCTTACCTCTAGGTGTTCATAGCAGAAATTGTCCAGCTGAGAAGTTTAGCCAAATTTTCATTCTGGTGCTAGTGTTAATAGTTGCTATTCACGGCCTTTATTGTATTTTTCAGTAATAGATATCAGAGCTGTTTTATTACACTTTTCTGTGATGCTGTGGTGATTGTAGTATAATCCTCTGACAATATTGTGGTATTTCACTGCATGATCTGTAGCTGTTTTAAAAAGGTAATATTGACCTACTTAAATATGAGAAATTGAGTCTTTGATGTAAATATACCTACCTATTGACTGTGTCAAGAATGCATCTCTTGTTGTGCACTCCAGCCACTAAAGTAGTTTGTTGCTATTATATCTGCCACCCTTAATTTCTCCTGAAGTGCAACAGGTACCAAATAGAGTAATTTTGTTTCATAATATTCTAAAACAATACATCCTTTTCTTGCGGGTGGTTTCTACAGTTTACTCCAGAAATATGTTTTCTGTGGTGCTAAAAGTCCTGCAATTATTTAGAAT
Organism: Entomyzon cyanotis; assembly: GCA_024500445.1. NCBI lineage: Eukaryota > Metazoa > Chordata > Aves > Passeriformes > Meliphagidae > Entomyzon > Entomyzon cyanotis. Next base: position 977,240 of record JAKEPQ010001015.1, on the reverse strand, counting down.
GACATTGTTAGTTATTAAATAGGATGATAATGTTTATGATAGATCAGCATATTACTTTTTTCTTTTCATTCACCATTTAAAACTGAATTTAGCTAAATATTTTTATGTGAAATCTGAATTACACTTGATTTTGGTTTTCCTTATTTACAGGATCTATACTCCAGTATCTCATAAATGAAAGCCACATAGTTTAGAAAGATGGAATTTTTTGATGATAATCTGTAGATTTAATTGCAATAGGCTTACCTCAGTTTAGTCAAAATACACATTAGCAATTCTGTCAATTTCCTGTTTTTCTGCTGTGTTGTATAGCTAAACCCAACCAAATGTACTGTCAGACTAATTTTGATGGGGCATGTAACAAAGTAGGTAATTACTTCATTTTGCTTAATGTAATAGAAATCCATAAGTAGCTATTTGTTTTATGTGAAAAGTGGGCAGCCTATTAGAGGTCAGGACAAATAACAAAGAGGAATACTCAGTGACAAATACAGACTAAAGAATAAAATCTGATTAATTCAGAAATTTTGTGAGCTGAATTTTTGTTACACTGTAGTTGCATGTACTGCACAAAAATTTCTTTTCAGATAGGTTCAGTTGTATATTAGAGTTTCATAACATTGTTTTCTTCTACTCTCTTTTTTTTAATGTACATTGTATGTTAATATTTTTAGCAAGAAAATGTTATTTGTCCTGTACGTTATTTCTGTAGCATAAAACCACTAACCGAACTGAGTTTAGAGACTAATTGCACGTTTTAGTGCGCATATCAGCATATGGCACTATAGAAAAGATGTATCTGGGCTAAATTGTGGAAACCACCCAAAATATGTATTCCTTCCAGTGCTACATGCAGCTAGTAACATTTACAAAAAGTAGCACATCATCATTCTAAGATGTTAAGCATAGCCAGGTTGACAAGTCAGTGACTGTATCTTGCAATGTCAATTACTTATTTCTAGAGCCAAAACTTGCCAGCAATAGAACATCTGAAAATCTGAAGCAGTACTATTTTTGTACTGCTAAGTTGTTACCTGTACATCAGGAAATTCTGTGAATCTCCCGAGCACAGATAACATGAAATCTGATTTTCTATAGGGCTTTCTAACTCCCAGAGGCCCCAGAGACATCAGTGTGTATCTGACTTCTTAAAATTGCTAGGGTAAAGACAAAGGAAGGAAGAAGCATGGCACAGCAAGTGGCTCTGCACACTAAATATCTGAAAAATGGCTGCTATATTTTTTTTTGAGAAATCAATATCCCAAGTGGCTTGGTGACAGAAGAATATAGTAGTTACCTTGCAAAAAATGCACATCTCTGCAGAATGATCAGGTGGATGTGCAGTGTTAATGTAAGTTAGAGAGGCACCTAAAATCTTGATGAAGATATTTGGCAATGTCACTCTGGTGTCTTCCAGCACCAGCAGACTGAGGGAACCATCTAGAAGAGTCTTTCATCTGTTCTTTCCCACTTTTATGTATTACATCAACATGCTTTCAGTGCTACATCATACTTCAGTAATAGGAGGGCATTTGTAGGCTGTTATCAACCAAGTCCATTTGCCAGCACACATTCTTCCCATCTTTTGTCACTCCATTACTTTCCCTCAGTGCATCAGTCCCTTTTACAATTGGAAAGCATACAATATCTATAGCAACTGTAACTTAAGACATTGCTCAAGCTATACATTTCATAGTGTGTAAATAGTTTAATTAAGCATAACAGTCTATTCAGGCAGAGAAGGGACAAATGTACCTCTACAGACTTGATCCTGCCCGAACACCAGTGTTTTCACAAGACCTGAAGTTCTGAAGCTTTGCTTTTTAACAGGGACTCTAAACCTACAATCTTTCTTTCAAGGATTATTTGATTCAATATTTGAACTTTTTTGCTCCAAAAAAAAGGAAGTTGTAAGACTCTCTAAATCACAGCTACAATTTTAGACATCATGACCTGTTTTTGTTAAGTAGCTTGATTCTTGACATGTTACAATATGCTGCAAGGATGCCTTTTGGGATAAATCTGGGATTGATTAATTTATACTGCAAATATATGGTTACAGTAAAGACTTAATAACACTTCTCAAAATGACTGTAGTAAATGTGAGAGTTTGAGGTCTAAAATGCCTTCTGGGTTCATTATATAGTTTAATTTCAGAAGGATACTAAGGAACTGACCATTTAAACATATATCAGATCGAGCTTGGTATTTTGGGTAGATGTGCCCTTTGTTTAGAAGTTTTGTCATCTGGAACAAATATACGTGTAAAATAAAAGTATATTCTTTTTAAAAAATGCATCCAAGAAAACCCATAAATTACTTGCAACCTTCTTAAGATCTGTAGCATCTAAAAGCTGTAATTAGTATCTGAAAATGCAAGAAATGTTGCTCACACTCTCTGTCAGCAGATGATCACCTGTATTTTTAAAGACACTTTCCTATGTTTGCTGAACACAAGGTAATAGCATAATGTATGTTTTGTGACCTACTGCTCCTCAGATTCTATCAGTTTCATATGAAAATACATTTCAAAATAATTCACATTTAATTTATGAACAAGTTTTCATTTCCTTCACATTGGATTTGTCTTATACTTGCATTTACACCATAACTGTTGAAGTGTAAAACACACTATCAAAGAAACATTTCTTGACTTTAATATTGGCTTGCTTTTAACAAAAAAAAAACCTCCTATATTTTCATTTTAATTTCTGAAGTTAGATTGCTTATTGCTTATAAAAGTTTACATTGCCTTTCAATACTTAACAAATCTGAATCATCAAGACTAACAGAGTAGCTGTGAAAAAACAGCTTTGAAAGTAAAGAATTAAAATCTCTAAAATGAAAATTTTTCTGTCGTATATTAACAATCCCAGGAAATGTCAAATGCAAAGAAATGTGTATTCAGTTAAAATCAAGCTTTGGACAGCATTCACTTTGGATCGTATATTAATTTGGAAATTTTGCTTTTTTCTACCTTTTCTATTCTAAGCGGTTATTTTTCTCATTGAACCTGTCTATAAGATGAATAGAAGTTGTCAAAGTGCATAGAGACATTCAGGCCCAAAACACAAAAAATGTTTATCCTATCTTTTTTTCTTTGACAGTGTACATGTTTTGTAGAGCAGGAAAACAATTTGTTATTATGAAACTTATTCTAAGGAAATCTTTCCTGTGGTTGCCAGACTAACATTTGCTCCTCTTCATAAGATATCTAGTATTTAATGCACTTTGACTGAACTTCATCCATTTCTTCCACTAATAGCTTCAGATTTTCTGAAAGAAAGAAAACATAATACATGTTCATAAATTAATTCAGTAGCTACCCCATACTTATTATGAAGTCATGAGTTGATAGGGGAATTTCAGGACAAGATTGCTGGACTAGGATTGCTGTACAGTTTTTCATCCTTGATCTTACAGGAAATTGTTACTTGGAGTGTTATGTACTGTCTGATTGCCTATATGCATTAGTGGGAGCTCAGAGACTTGCCTTCTTGATCAGAGAGCACAGCACTTGCAGCTGTCTGAAAAAAGTGCTGTGGGTTAGAACATGTTAAAATAGTGGGGGTACTGTTTGTCAGACCAGGTGCAAGAACAGAAAAACTTCATGGTTTGCCAGAAAGAGGAGGAGTATAGACAGAAGGGGAAAAGCACAAGGAAAGAACAAAAACATTCCTTCTGTTAAATACTAAACTATAGTCATTGGAAAGAATACAAGAGCTTATTCCAGCTCGCTTGTTGACTAAATTGTATGTTCGTCCTACAGATAGTTCCTTAAAAAGAACTATTCTTTGTTTTCCTATGTACAGACACAGTATCTATTGTTTATTACTATAATCATAGCATGCATAGTTTAAAATGTGGGACCATGAGATAGGCTGTGGTTCTCTTTCTGGTTTGTCAGACACGAAAAACCATATTCCTTATTTATTACAGCTTCTTTGTGATTTACTAACAAAATTTCTGGTTTTAAAATAATTTCTTATACATTGCTTCTACTAGCCTGATCTGTTTCATAAACATTGGCCTATATTCTTTCATGCCTTGTATTTAGGCCATATGTTTTTTGTCCACCATCTCTTTCTTTTGTTCTTTTCATATTAAAAAGTTGTCCCAAAATTCATCGAAATAGAGTATCTCCAAGTTCTCAGTGTCTGTTTTGTTGAAACACTTTGTCAAGCTTTGGACAGGTGCAGACATCTGTGGCTTAATAAAGCTCATGGCTGTCACAGGATTAGCCTTTGTGGAGAGGATCTCAAACTCTCTTAGCTCCTGGAGTCTCAATTTACTGATTCTGCTAGACTACCCACAACCGTCTAGCTCAAGCATGTGTACAGAAATCCCAGCCATGAATGCATCATTAGGAATTGAAGGCAATTGAAGGTTTACCGATGAAGGAATCATTCTGACTCCTTTGGCAAAGATCAGATGGGTGATATATAGTGCAACGTTCATGTTTTCCTTCCCTGGTATTTTGCTTAACTGCCACTATACATCTGTGGCTCTGTGCATCAGTGTATATCCATGTTTTAATGCAGCAGCATGTTGAAATAAGACATGCAGTGTTTGATTATCAGTGAAAACTCTACTTATGCTTAAGAATATTCATAATCTTGGAAACACTTTATTGCAGGTTTGAAGACTACATTCTGACTTTATTTATGCCTTGGAAAAAAAAATTCTTTTTATTGTTCTCTGTCAGCAATCCTCATGTTCGCTGACTCCATTAGTAGGATTATGGTCAGGTTACTATTCAGTACAGCACTGGAATGTGTTGCTGTCTTTTGTACTGAAGTACAAAAGCCCTTGTCAATTTTTTTTAAAAATGTAAGCTAAGCAGTTTTGCTTTGCAGTTGTCAGAAAAGTGAATGTGTAGCAGAGCTCTTCTTGACAACTGGTTATCTAGATATTTGCCAGTAGCCTCAGCAGTAGGTCTTTATGGTTTTGTTTTCATTTGAATGAAGGAGAAAAGAACCATAGATGTGATTATTTTTAGTTTGGTTTTGGTTGTTTTCATTTTTTTTAAATTCGCTGATCTTTCAACATTGCTCTTTAGAACATCAGATGACTTTTGCAGCTTAAGAACTTTGACAAAATTACATCAAAAGAACAGATAACTAACGCTGTGCTACTGCAGGTAGGAATACAGTGTTATACTTGCTTTATGCAAACCAAGAGAGGTATTTCAGTCACAATAGTTCAAAACAGGTGAGAGTTCAGTTCATCCTTTCAAGTTGCTCCTCTTAGGTACACTGGAGAAGAAAATCTTTAAAGCATATATGTGATCTCTCTGCCTAAATCAATTGGCCCAACCCACAGACACAGTTTTGTAGCCTACTCTCTATTAAGAAAGTAGACCGTGTGGTTAAAATGGTCTCTTTTCGGGAATTTCTCATATTTAGGAACGATCTTTTTTTAGCACACTGAAACCTGTTTTTTTTCATTTTAATAGACTTATTAACTCTTTCATAACTAAAAATGCTAAAGACATTAGCACTCAGAAAGCATCCTGAGCTTCAAGTGCAGTTTTGTTATTCATTTACAAGGGAGCAAAAACAAGGTCAAATCAGCTGTGTAGCAGAAAAACATGCATAGATACAGCAGAGTGCCATGGATGAAGGGGGGAAAAGAGAACAGAGCTCAAAAGGAGGCAGGAAGAGAACACAAAAAGGCTTGTTGTAACTTTTTGTGAGGTCTGGTTTCTGAGCTTCAGACTGGAGAGACTTGAAAACAGTCTGTACCTGAGGAAAGCAACACAGTTTTCAATCATTTCTAGTATGAAGCTCATAGCAATGGCATCATAGTGACAAATTGATGCTCAGTTCCATTTTGCATTATGAGCTTCAAAATAAAAAGGCATTGACTTCGAACTACAGATGGCAAGATCACAAGCTAAACTGTGTTCATGTGTCAAATGCTTGTGTACTTGTGCATGTTTGCAACAAGGGGACTCCATGTCTGGTACCAAAGAAATGCATTCCATCTACACTGTTCAAGATCCACTGATGAGACCAGGGCTCAGCAGCAAGTTCCAATCACCAGTGTAGATTTATCAAATTAAAAAAAAAGAAAGGAGGGAAACAAGATGTAATTTTGGTATGAATTTTTAAGCATACCAGACTATGTCTTCCCAGTATGAATACATTAAATATAATTGTATGGCCATCTTTTTCTTTAAAACTCATCCTTTTCATTTTTTCCCCTTTTCTTTGTTTTCTTGAAATTTGTCTTGGCCTTGGCTTTTTTGTCCCCTCAGTGATTATCTCCATATCTTAAATAATAACTTACTGCAACTCCATAGCTCATACTGAGCAGCAAGTCTTCACTGTAAGCCAAATTATTTTACAATATACAGAATAAATAGATGGAAAAAGTCTTAAAAAATAAGTAGTATTAAACATGCAGACATGGGCAGAGCTTTTAAAGGCATAAGCACCTTATTACACCAAAACAAGATTTGACCACATGAAACAAAATGGTTTACACAAAATGGAAGTCCAAATACAGAAATGGTCAATAGGGTTTAGAGAAAAGAAATATACCATGGCTGGCACAAAACTTTGGGGTTTCTCTGAGTATGATCTCATCTTTGAATTTCCAGCCATCTTAGTATTTAGTTTAGGGAAAAAATCTACATCTTTTTTAGGCTTACATTTCAGAAATATACTCTCAGCTTTATCTCAGCATGAGTGAAGTGTTATTTTCAGCTGTTATGAAAGAGTATTTATTAACTCTTATATTTCCATAGATCTCTCCTTGGGCTCATTCTGTTTTCCAGCCAGAGCAATAGCATTTTACAAATTTTTTGTGACTGCCAAGTGATATTTGAATGTTGAAACTGGGATTTCATTGAGCAAGTGAAGATGCAAATGTGTGTAGTTAAAAAACTACAGTTGTAGTCAGACACCTATCTCAGTCTGATTCTCAGAAGTGATGCATTCAGGGAAATAAATCAGGATTTAAGTGCCATTTAAAAAACTCAGCAGTCAGTTTTATAGGTGCTTTTATATAATGATTTAACACTCAATGTGTATTGTTTTCTTTACTGTATGAAACATAGTTGAAAGGCTTCTAAAATACAATCATCGGAGAACCCATTCAGTACCCTGAATTTAATCTATTCAGTGGCATAATTTGCACCATACTGAAAAAGAGGAAATAAAGTGGAGTAAACTTAAAAACCTCCAGTTGTGTTTATCATGTGAAAAAAGAAATTAATAAGAAATTACAATTTCATTTAGAAATAATTTCAATTTTAAGTGTATATTCAAATACTTGGCAAATATCTTGCTTTCCAGTAGCTGACAGACAGTTAAGAATATTTATTACACAAAGCAGTGTGAAAGCTCTCTCTAAGCAACCTAGTTCAGGTATTGCGACCACTAAAGCCAAGTAAGCTGGCTCCAGGCAGCAAACCCTGCAGGAAAGGGAAAAAAGTCTTAGGCAAAATGCCATGATAACTTGCAGAGTTCAGTTGCCTGCATGGCATTTGTGTGCCATGTGGTTACTGACATATAGGCTAAGGACTAAAAAGAGGCAGGTGTCACTGACAAAGTGGCAAGACTGAGCATCAATGCAGAAAATTTCTATTTATGTGTCTATGCTTTAACAGTAACAGTTTTGTCATTTGATCAGTAGGTACTCTGAAATGAAAGACAAAATTAATTTTGTCTGCTATTCCTTGATTCTCCAATGAAAGAGCAGCTGTTGCTTTAATTTTCAAGCCTTTTCACTAACATTTAAATAATCACCCAAATCCTGAAGCAGCCTCAAAAGCCTGCCTACTCTCTGAATTCTTGCCATATTTAGAGTCCTTTAAACATTCACTGATCTCACAGGGTGCTGCTCCGGCAATGCCAGCAATGAAGAGAATGTCACATCGGCTGGCTCTCCATGGCGTCTCCCCAAGCCAGCTGAGATGTGTGACAAAACATCTTGTGACCTCTCTGCACTAAACTTGCCGCTGCTATGTGACACTAAAAGAGCAACAGTGGCAGATCTTGTGAAAGAGCTATGTAGTCAAGGTTTGAATGATCTGTTATCAGGGAATTCAAACCTTGTTAGGTGTTTAAATCAAGCTGGGTGGAGCTGAGGAATGACAAACACTCCATCATCCAGGTGTTTTGTAAATGGATACCTTCTAGCTTTTTGTGGTTGGTTCTTTTAGGTTTTTGTACCATGAAACACTGTTTTTACTGACCAAAAGCTTCAGCATTGCAAGTTCCGTTTTAAAAAAAGCCAAGAGTTCTTAAAAGATACTCAGAAGAAGAACCTTTTATTTGATAAGTCTGTGAAAACAAATTATTTGTTTTTAAAAATCATATTATTAGAGTTGCTTAGGATGAGAGGTGGAAAACTCAATCCGGGTAATCAGCTAGCAGGATGGCTTCTCCACCCTGCCCTCCTGTGACCTGGAAGGGCATTGGTGCTCCTGGCAGTACATGCTCATTTCGGACCTGTACTTTTGGCAGGGAGAAACAAGAGCAGCATAGCTCCATGGACAGGGACGAGCCAGGAGCCAAATGTGACCCCAGCACAGGCTGGAGATCCTTCCCGGTAGGCACAGTCCCATACAGGATGGCTGATAATGGGGTCTACCAACAGCCACAGCCAGCAGTGTCCTGAGGTCTGTGCAGTAGTCCCTGCCAGCACTGAGGTAATCCTCACAGGTAACCCTGCCTATTAGTGCATCTATAGCCCTGACAAGCTCATTGTTGTTAAGGTGAATTATATGTATCACGAAATAGAAAGTATGAAGTATGATCTACATTTTAAAATTCTGCTGTTTGAAAATTCACGTCACAGAATCACTGAACTAAATAGGTCAGAAAAGACCTTTGAATTTGTTGAGTCCAACCTATGACTGAACACCACCTAGACCATGGCACTGAGTGCCACATCCACTTTCTTTTAAACACCTCCAGGGACAGTGACTCCACCACCTCTCTAGACAGCCCATTCCAATGCCCAATCACTCTCTGTTGACATTTTTTTCCTAATGTCCAGACTATGTGGGACTACTGGAAAACTCCTGTAGTTACCTTCATTAGCTTAATTTCATTTAAAGAGGGAATTCTAATAATCTCACTTTTGTATAGTCAGGTGGGACAGGCAAGGAAACATGATAGACCACATAACGGGTACAGCCTGATGCAGTTTGTTTGCTATTCTTTAACATCTATTTGTTCTCTATACCATTTCATGATAACAAATAAGCTCTTCAACTTAAATGTAAAGGGTGTTCATTCACAAATGGCAGCAAGCAGCTAATAAACATAGGCACAAGACATTTTCAGTGAAATATTGTATGTGTAATTGCTTGTTCTTTATTTGATTCTGTTTTGATACATATTATGTCCCATATTTAAACCCTGTATTAAAACAATCTGTAGCTTTTCCTGAGTCTTCCCTGATTATCTAAGTTCTTTGCTTTTTTTCTCTTGACTCTTAGTATTTCAAAATTCAGTAGGCACTCAGAGGGAAGAAACAACATCTCTGACTTTTCAACTTATTGTTTGTACTGGGTATATCATATAATGACCCATAGCTTAATTAAGTCAGAAACAATTATTATGGCTGTCTAGTCTGACTTGCATATAATTTTATTTATACAACCTGATTATAAGAATTGACTATATCATAATGTCTATCTTATCTACATGGCCAGCCAGCAAGGGCATTTCCTCTCTCACAATGTGGGAAAAGGATATGTTGTTCCTGTCTGTCAGTGACAATGACTGGGCTACTTAGTTCTGAAACCTTGGGTGGTTTAGATGCAGTGAAATTCCCTGTGCAATGGGTACCTTCATAATTTCAAATTTCTTGTCTTGTGATGCAAAAGAGCCATTTCCAAACTTAAAGAATCACAAAATGGAGTTCTTTAAAGCATTAAGTAATCATGAGATCTATGAGAAGTATAAAGGATGCAGAACTATTTTCTCAATATACACCTAAAGCTGTCGTGACTTTGCACTATAAAACCAAAGCCCCAGAGAGACTACAGTAGCAGTAAAAGCTAGAACATTCCTTAAAGTTAATTAGCAGAAAATTCAAGTCAGTTTGTGAAAACATGAGACAGTTAATGTCTGATGTAAGCTTCTATATGAAGCCATCCTTGGGACAGTCAAGCACTGGAGCAGGTTGGCCACAGGTGTTCTGGAGCATATGAGTCTCCATTCTTGGAGGTTTTTGAGACCAAACTGAACAAAAATCTGAGCAGCCTGATCGGATCTCATAGCTGATCCTGCTTTGAGCAGGAAGGAGGATGAGAAACCTGCTTATGTCCTTTCCAACTTGAATGTCTTGTGATTTTCGTGACTCAGACAATTTTCTCTACATCAGGAACAAGCCCACCACAACATATTTCACACCAAATGTAACTCTGAATTTCTTGAGGATATTTACTCCACAGCATTTTTATTTTGGAATAAAATATCAGATAGAATTGACAACTGCCTAATGCACGTTAGATGCAGAAAATCAGACAACAGCTTTTACTGAAGGGTAATGTCAAAGCTCTGCATTCCATATGGATGTCACCAAAAGGAATTATGGTTTCATCAACACAGCTGCTAGCTTTGTAATGACATATGGGAGTAACTTTTTTTTGATGACTGTTCTTACAGCAATGTTTCCTCCACCTTCTGCATTTTTCCTGACATCATGACTTTAAATGCAAGCAAAATTTAAAAGGCTGTAGTAATTTCTGAAAACTTTTTGTACTTGGGTTAGCAATCTAATTTATCTCTAAAATAAACATTGTGTGAAATCTACTATTTCCTGAAGAACTAGATATAACTTCAATTTATTCTGTAGTTGTGAGACAGATATTTTATTCTATGATCCATTTTGTCTTGTACAGCTCAATGTGGACTTAAACTTTTATACACACAGATGAGTGAGTCTTTGTGGACTTTACTTCCACAGCATAGATTAGGAAAGAAAAGTAATTATAAAATAATAATATCAAGGACCTAGCAAGGATAACAAGGATCTTTTCTATTGATCTTATTTCAAATATAATATCATTATATCAAATCAATAAATATGATGACAAATGCATAATAACTTTCCATATGTTATGCTATATTTAATGTCATCTTGGGCTATGTAGGAGTTCCTGAACTAAGAAAAATCTGTACAGAGAAAATTTGTTACAAACAGAAAGGGCCTCTCTGCAGAAGTGGATCTGTGGATCTTTGATTTGTGAGGAACAAATCAAGTATTCCAAGTTTTGGGGGGGTTTAAATGGGAAAATGTTTGATATTTTATTTAATTGACAGGCAATGCCAAACCACTTAAATTATCATCTTTCAATAGGTATTTTGTACTGCAAGAGAATGAAAAAGAGAGATGTCACCTTTCCAATTTAAAGCAATGTATTTTTTTTCCTTGAAGATTTTTTAGTGTATACAAACAAGCGATAATAATGGAAATAAGACTTTTTTTTAATTGAGAAGCAGATGTGAAAGGCAGGCTTGCTTTATTGCTAATAAGAGCAAGGGTCTGTCTTAATTCACTCACAATCATTTTGCAGGTTCAATTACTAGATAAGGCACTGGGATAAATATTGTATATTATGTATATGTACTGATATCCTTCCCTTATGACAATAGTCTAGATGAATTTAATGAAAGTAGTAAGTAATGAAATGTGAAGCATTTAATGGAGCAATTGATAATATTCATAATTTTTAACATTAGTTTAGGTAGACGTTTCCTATTATATCTAGTAAGTAAAGTTCAGAAATCATAAATACTAACATTATTTTTAAATTAGTAGCAGAAAAATAGCTTTCAATGGGAAAATTAATTTATGTCAGACTCGTACACCCCTTTAGAATACAAAAATTTTGTTTAATTACAGCTTTATGATATGCATTTTATTTGTATGGAGTTTTTACTTTGATAAATGAATGTGATGCATGGATGTGTTTGTATTATGCAGAGATCTACTATAAATCTTGATAAATTATGAAAGCTGCACCATTAAGTTATCTTCCATAACTGAAGGTGAACTATCAAATATCTAATCACTGCTCTAATAGGACATCATATATTTGGATTTTTAAAAAAATTTTCTATTTTGTAATCATATAGTAGTCATTAAATAAACCCATCTCAAATGCCTTGTTGGCTATTCATGGTCAAAGGGCAAAACCACCTAATGTCATCAGTCAGAGTGAAAATAGTGAGGGAATGCTTTTCAAAAGCCACAGATCAGCAGCCTTCTTGAACATAAGAATGCTGAAATATGCATTCAACAGTACAGATACGAAGATGTATACTGGCATAGTAAATGAATAAAATATATGCCATAGCAATAAACATAAGTTTAAAAATTTCAAATTTAGCTATGAAATTGAGATATTCAGTTCTAACTTTTGAGAGGGTATGGGGATGTGCGAAAGCGATGCTGTATTTAATATAAACCTTTTGCTTGAAAAATAACTCTATATATTGTAAACTCATGCAAAACCTTTAGGTCATTATGCAATATCACAATGGATGTCAAACAAGTTTCAATTCAACCAAAACACACATTAAAAACGTGGAAATCTTTCTCCAGAAAAGGAATCAAATGTCAATAAAACTTCAGCCTCTGTCAGGGAAGAGGTTAATTTCATTCCTTCCCTGGGACATTCCTTCTTAACTCCTGGCAACCCTGACACTTGCAGCTCTTGCATCAGTCACTAAGACAGTCAAAAGTCTGACTTTTTAGCTTTATCCCCAAACTCCCTTATGATACAGAGAGGAACGCAGTTAATCTATGTAAAATGGCTCTTTTCTATTTTTTTTTCCTAGCTGGGTCATAAGAAGTCCTCAAAAGGGTCCAGTAACAAAACACTAACAAATGCATTCCAAACAGTCCAGCAAATGTTGCATAACCCAAAATTAATTAACTTTTAGCACTATTTTAGCTGAGCAGTAGCCTTCACTGATTGGTTTAACAGCTATGTAGTTTGCCCTTGCTATCTGTAGTCACTGTTAAGCCTCCTACAGTACAATTCACTTAAATTGGCTGCTCTAAATGACACAACCCTAAGTTCTCTTCACCAATGTCAAGAGAGACTTGTAAGCTCACATTTCTCCATAGTAGTTTCTTCATCAGGTTCTTTGTGGAAGAATCTTTATCCCCAGTTGACACCTGTGAGAGCATTATGTGATAAGGAGTCAAAGACGGCCTCTGGGGAGCTGGAATTGGGGTTGAAGGTCTCACATTAAAAAAGTCATTTACTTCTAGTTTAGTTTTGCTCTTAGGCATTATTCACAGCTTTGCTCTGTCTTCAAACAAAAGGAGCAGTGGCCCCACTAAAAGAAAAGAAATTTGAAGCTATTGAATGTGCTTAGAGTTAGTAAATATTAACTTGGGCTTTCAGGAGTCAATCCACAGTATGTCTTTAAAGCAAGAGAGCCTTCAGTTTTCATTGCCATTGCCTTATTGTTGCTGTACTTTTTTATTTTTTTCTTACCAGACAAGGTATTTCTAATAATATTCTACACAGCATATGGTTTTGTATGTCGCTTGAGTAAAATTCTTCTTCCTTAGTTGATTATTGTTGTGCTAAGTTGTTTTCTTATTGGTACTAACTAGAATACAATTAATATTTACAAGAAAATACAGAAGAATATTTGTTTCTATACTTTATAGTTCTTTACAAGTGAAGCTTTAGTATGTGTTTTAATATATATCTGGTGTGTCTGGTGCTGACTGTAAAGAAGTTCCAGAATAGGTTTGCAAAGATCACATACACAAACTTTGATTGATCTCACAGAATGTCTTATCATATGCTTTTGATTATGGAAATACCAGTGTATTGGCTTTATCAACTTTACATTAGAGGATTTTTTTCACCATATATCTCCTTGTATTATTTTCAGCTTTTTTACTTCTCAAGTAACATAAAATTGAATTTATGTAACTAAGGCATATGTGGCAAATAAGTAGGACAGGGTATAGTCATCACTGACAAAAGTGTTTTGATAAGAAGGGTAAATGCATGTCTGATGAAGAAGCACACATTAGTTACTGATTTCAAAGGGATTTTATTCTTTCATTGCAAATTAAATTTAACCCGAATATTTTAAGCTGTCAAGACAGAGAAGAGTTAAAGTGAACATAACATACACACTGTGACATTTTTGTTATTGTTTTGAATTTTCAATTAAACAAAAGGCTGTTAAATATTTTTAAAGGGCAAATTTAGCACTTCAGTAACACTTACTCAGAATAAAATAGTCTTCTCAAATTAATTTCAGTAGGAATTTCTATTCTATTCTGATATAATCTCAACATATTGTTATCAGTTGCTTTATAAGGTGTGCATAAATATGTGCATATATGAATGACAGAATATCTCAGCCACCTATGGATTATTGTTTGCTGGTCATGGTCTCTATGGTGGTTACCAGTAACAGAGCTACTGGCCTGAAAGTTCCACACTGTCTGCTGGCTAATATTTGGGAAGTGTCTGCACTGCAGCAGCTCACTAAGTTGTCTTAACTACAGCCAAGCCAGCTGGAAGAGTGGCACAGACCAGAGACAAGCAGAGGTAACCACTGGGATCAGGATGAGTGTAGCTGAATATAATTGGGTACTGACCTGGGGTCTCTCAGTAGGGTTCCACTGCCCTGCCTGGGCATACCAAGTGATCTTATTTGCCACTGTAGATATTGCTTATAAATTCTCCTAAAATGGCCCCACTTACATGGTTGCATATGTGACTAACTCTAGAGGCAACCATATTTCACTAAGGACAGTTACAGTATTTGCTATGCAAACTTAAGTCTTCCTGTGCTTGCAGAGTCCATGTTTAAATGTCTGTGGAATTTAAGAAAAAACCAAAGGATTATTTTATCAAATTAGTTCTGCTATATTAAAAGCTTCAGCTTTATAATATCTTAGTTTGTGCCTCTGCATTTGAGTTTCTTGGGTGAAATTTCACTGTAAAAATAGAGCATCTTCTGAGATTAAAAAAAAAAAGAAAAAAAAAAGAAAAGAAAACCAAACAAGTCATATTTTTTTTCATATTTTCTTAAAAATTCTTTTTTTCATATTTTGCAAAGTGGTCAAACAAAAGGGGTTTGCCCAAAGCAATGCAGGCATCTTTCTGTTGTACTTGTCAGGAAAGGGTATTTTAAAGAAAGAAATCAAAAATTGATTTCATAGCAAAGAGCGATCTTCACAAATATCTTTCCCTTTTACTCCTTTAGTAAAGCAAAGAACTCTCCAATCACAGATCCTACTATTATTTTCAGAAGTTTCAATATTACATGATAACCTGGTATTGCAGTCTTTTGTCAGAGCACCAGAAAAAGCTTTGAAAGACATTAGCCACAGTTTGAATTCCTTGTCATTTGCGGTTTTAATATCACTCTAAAGTACTACTTTTTTTTCCTCTAAATGTCTCAGAGCATCCAACTTTTATTCTGCTTATTTCTCCAGTTATCCTGTAGGGTCACATTGGTTTTTAGTGAACACAGGCAAAAAATCTGTGCTGTACGCAGGAGTAATCAGGTTAGCTCCAAAAGGATTTTATGGGCTACTTGTGTCCTTTAAATAAATAGGTTTGTGGTTACTCAATAGTTAATACCTAGCATAAATATGGGGTTTTTTCTCAAGCAGATAAGTCCTTTACTACCACCTGCCCTCTGTCCAGACACCAGCTATTCATTCCAGCCACATTCTCAGCCCTGGCTCATGGGGGTCATGCAGGGAGCGAGATCAAAGCAATGGTGGGGATTATAACTAACAGTTCTCTTGGATTAGGTTTCATGTACTGATGGGAATATGAGGATTTGTTCCTTGTGTGTATGTTCTTTTCCTCCTGTTATGTTTCTAGATAGATTCTTCAGCATAAGATCTCCGAGTTCTTTAGCTTGATACAGAAAGAAATTGCTATTAATAAGCACAAGCAAAGAATCTGTGCTGTACACAAGAATGAAGCTATTTTACTTAGCTATACTCACAAGAGGTACATTTTCAGGCACTTTCTATACTGGATTGGGGACTTCCTATGCAGAGGGAAAGAGTACTTTCCTTCCACAAGGAAAAATCAAATTCTATGATTGGAAATTAAGTTGTCTGAAAAGATCAGCAATCCTAGTAAGAGTCTACAATATAAGCAGTCATGAACACAATGATTGATGAAAATGAGTCTTTAAAGAGTGTTTTCCAAACATTTGTATACAAGCTTAAGTTGAAGACTTAGGGTCTGTTCAGCTGAACAAAACCCTTGCTCTCTGGATTGGGATCATATTCTCTTTTCCCTCCCTTCCCCTTCCCCTTCCCCTTCCCCTTCCCCTTCCCCTTCCCCTTCCCCTTCCCCTTCCCCTTCCCCTTCCCCTTCCCCTTCCCTTTCATAGGGTGACTAATTGCTTAACTAGTCAACTAGTCTTTGCCTCAATAGATAAATGGAAAAAAATTAAGAAAAAGTATTTGAGAATTAATTAGATACTGGTTTAATCAGGTCAACATGTTTCATATCAATATACAATAGTACGAAAAAGTCCAAAGTAATGGAAATTATGGACTTTTGTTATGCATACTTGCCAGACAGGAGGCACAAGGAATTGATATCATTACCTGTTTTTTAACAGCTCCTGTTCGTTATAGCACAGAAACCTGGGCTCAGTTCTCTCCATTATTCTTTTCCTTACTTACAAGGAAAAGTAAGGTGATCTGAGCTTAAAGGTAACTTGGAAGAGTTTATTTCTCTCATACTATTCTGCCATCACTTCATTGATGTGTTGCTATCAAAGCCAGACAAATTAAATACTAGAATTAGAGCTTCTGCTTAAAAGTAACTCTCGTGAACAGGTGATCAGCATCCACAAACAGTTCAGTGGCAGTTCATCAAGAATGGAAAGTGGTGTTCAGTGTCCCAGGGAAAGGTACCCTTGCTACTGAGCATGTTTGAAGAAAGGGCATGTCCCTTACACTGTCCAGTACCAAAATGTTTCACCAGAATCTATTCAGCAAATTCATTATAAATATATAGCTTGTTTCTGGATGACCAAATCTGAGGTTTTAAGTCCAATACATTGTCAAAACCAGAAACTAGTCTGCCCTTGTCACTGCCCCATTAATAAAGTTATTAAAATGTTGGTAAGTGAAAGTTTACCAACTTGTGGTTAACCAACTCTTAATTGCTGGGTTTTAAATAGGTTTATTCTGTTATTCAGTAACAACAGTTTTCCTCGGTTCAATATCTATGAGCTATATTGAAAATATTTTTGTAGTTTTCTTTATCTGCTATAATTTCCCTTCCTATCTTTATCTGTGCTTCTCATAGTCTCTTGGCATTGTCTCGTGTTGATGATGCTACACCCTCTCAGTCTGTACTGCTAATTATTTTATGTTGCTCTTTTTAAAAATGCCTCAAACTAAAATTAACTTTTGTTTTGATTAACTGTAAGCAAGGCCATGCCTCAGTGTGATTCTTTAGTGCAAAAAACACAAGTAGATTGTCCAGTTTGATGCCTGTTCCTATCTAAATACAATATTCTGTGTAGCCTTGTCAAACACATAGATGCTCAGATACAGACCTGGTTCTCTGGGTACATGATTCTATATCTCCATTTCTGCCTTCATGGTTTGCTGATGACTAATTCTGACACAAGTACAATAGATCCAAGCCAATAATCTTTTTTTACATTGGTGATCCTTAGTCATAAAATAGTCTCTTGCAAGAAGTCCCATAAGATTGAAGAGAAACATCAATTATTAAGAGCTGGGTGGCAGATAATGTGAAATTCAAGATGTGAGATAATTATTTTCAATTACAGTTTGCAGTGCGTGTCAGGCCAAGTTACCCCAACCAGCACAGAGTGCAAATTTTGTTTTGCTGTGCTGCCAGCAATCACTGTACCATGGCAGTAGTAAGAAGGTGACATTTCAGAGAAAGAAAAGTTGGCATTTCTGCTGTTACGTGCTCACACACATCTTGGGAGAGGCAGCAATAATTGTAGTTAGGACTTATTCAGACAGTGGCCAATAGAAACAGCTATGGAAATGCACTCAATTAATGCATCTCCTGGTGCTCCACTCACACACAGTCCCAGAGTGGTATTATTAATTTTTTCAGCTCTGGTAGCACCCTTCAGACTCAATTACAGAAGGAAAGTTGTAGCAGTTTTATGAGGTTTTATTTCTATCCAGCTGCCTTTCTGCAATTAGTGACCGTGGGGGATACTCTAAAACTCAGCAATGACAAAACAAGCCAGGGTGACGGTGGACAATAAATAAATTTTCAATGTACTATAGAGGACAAAACTAGCTGATTCTACTTCTGTAGACAAAGCCTTTAAAGAGCTAAAAAACCTTAGTCTCTCATGTATGCATCTGGTGTCACTATTTTTTTAATGTTTCTTGACTTCCGATTACCACAATAAAACACAAATTTTTTTGAATGCAGTCTACCTAAAGCAAGCAATAAAAGATCTTGGAAGCTCTAGGAACTGATCCATGAAGAAAGATCATATGGATACTTTTGAAAAGGCAAGACTTCAGCTTGCAAATATTTGAATTTCATTCCCATCAAGGATAGATTGATACCAAGGGGGCTACAATGATGAATGAAAGGATAAAATTTAAAGAAAATATACATGAGACTGAAATTAGGGAAGTACTCCATGCTATTCTGATATTTCAGTTTTCAGATAATTCTCTTGAAGGAATAATCACCTAGAGCTTCCAAAACTAGAGGACATAAACTTTGGAAAACTTAGCAGAGAACAAGTTACTGAGATCTGAAGAAGTTAACAACTCCTTCTCTATTAAAATATTTCTATATAAAAATTTTTCTTTAGATGCTAAAAGGGGAAGTTTTCAACTTTAACAAGCCAATATGATGTCTATAAACCCCATTATTATAAAATCAACTGTTTTAGCAGGGGATATAGCACAAGTATGCTTTAAAGAAAAGTTTAAATGTTTGTCCAAGGACTGTTTATGTCACCAGAAAATCATCAAGAGTGGAGCATATTTGAAGCCTATGCCCGTAAAAGAAGAACATATTTTTAGCAGCGCTTACAATGTGACGTCTACTCAAAACTCAAGAATCTTAAACATCATTATACAGCATCCCAGAACATGATGCCATGTTCCAAACATTTGGCCATAGCCATCCCCATCAAAAATCAGCTCCAGAAAGTTATATGTAGAGTGTCTGGGTTGAGGTAGTTTTATTAGTCATTATAACTTTATTTTTTTTTACTAAGAACAAGAAAATAAAAAAAAAAAATAACAAATGATAAAATTACAACTTAATGTAAAACCAAGACATTTTAGTGTCATATCAAACAAGAGAGCATACTTTATGTTGTTGTATGTTACTGCATTTATTCCTCAAAATGACACTATTATTTTAATAAATAAGTGAAACACAAGATTATGGTTGGCTTTTATGTTTATTAAATTTCATTTTGACTCCAAGAGACCTGCAAGATGAAAAAAATGTGCTAGATATTTTAGAGAACAACTGTAGAATGTAATGTTTACACATCTTTTATGTTAGATTTGGAGAAAAAGTCTCTGATGATTGATGATATAAAGATAATTTCTGTTAACATTGCAGGCTGGTGGCAGCAGTTTGTTTTCATACTACCATGGAATTTATTTGAGCTCCATGCAACTTATAACAAAACCATAATTTTAATTTTGATCTTCTTCAGAGGAGTGAGCTCTGTTAAAGTACTAAAGACTGTCATTGCTGCCATATTTGAGACTGCAGAGATTTGCAAAAGTTTCCTCCTCCCACAGGCTTTGGCTATATTTGTCAACCCTATGAAGACTGTAGGGTGAAACCTGAGGAGTGTCCATCCCATGTATCTCCTGCTGACATCAGCAGGAGCTTAGCACCTATAAGCATCAAAGGGTTTTGTTACTGCAGCTGACTCTCAATAATGCAAAACAATTAAAAATAATAGCAAATGGAACAAAACCCAAATGATGCAATAGATACTGGGAAAAATTTTAAGGATACTCTAAAAAGTCAGGATTGTCTTAGTTTTACAGTTTAGCATTTCAGTTGTGAACAGACTGTATCAGCAAAAGATGATACAGAATTAAATTCGGAATCAAAGCTGGAGTAAATAGTATAATGGTGAGAGTTTGAACAGGCTGGCTGTGATCCACATAAAAATTAGTACAAAGTCAATCTAAAGTAACACTGTGATAGGAATCAGCATTGTCTCTTGTGTCACTACTTTTACATTTAAATGACATGTGGATCCATGATGAACATTTAGGCTTTTACTTTCTGTCCATTACCCCATCTATTTGGTCTTTGAAACAGGAATGATTTTTTTTTACCTGTCTATAGGGCTTTACGCAATGGAGATTCTGAACCACAAGTGAAGCTCCAGTAAAACACATAAATAATAAATAACATTATTTACATTATTGAGACCATAGCTCCCACATATGCTTTTCTAAGGGTTCTAAGCTTGAGTGTCAATTTGTTGAACCATTGTCCTTTCCGCCATAGTACTTCTCATCCTTAGCAAGATGTGTGTTACTGTGGTCTGGTGTGTTTATTAGCTTTATCTGAGTGATCTGAATTTACTTTGGGGGAAGCTGGTTGAATGTCACCCACCTATTTTAGAGTTGGCAGCAAGATTTGGCATGTTTGCACTTGCTTGTGCCTGGAGTCAGTGTAGTTAGGACTTTGGTTTACTCCTATACTGTGCTTTGATATCTTTTCATGTGGACCTGAGCAGAAATACTACATTTATTTGTCCTCAGGAGAGTCAGGAGTCCAGAAGTCCAGAATATAAGAAATCACAACAAAGACACTTTCTAGTCATAATAAACACATAGCTAATCCTGATTATAACTGGAATCACAGATGCAATACCACATTAAAACCAAAGTATGAAAATGAATAACACAAAGTCCAAGAACAAAGATCAGACCTCTAAATTATGATGGAATAAGTCAAATTTTGCCACAGGGCATAAACATCAACCTGCACTTTCGTTTGAAAGCTACTGCAGATGCCAGGGCTAACAATAACTCAGTAGCTGAAAAGGCTTTTCAACTGTACAGTATCCAATGTATAAAATCAGCCGAGATCTCTCTGAAGTGGACTGTGTCTCATCTTTACTGCCAGCTAGCCTTACAGCCTTTAAAATGTTCAGAATGCATTGCTATGGAGAAAATCACTGAAGCATGAGCTGCCATATGAGCTTTTAAAGCTCTGTTCATTACTTCCCAGTCTGGCTGCTGTTTTTCCCTTTCAGAAAGGCAACCTATCTTCTCTACCACTATCTTGTAATAGCCTTTTCTGGCCTCTTCCCTATTTCCCTCTTTCCTCCTACTTTGTTTTCTGTCTGCTGAGAAATCTTCAAACACAGGACTTTGTGTTCCTGTAACACCTGTGCCAAAAGTTGCAGAGAAGTACACTGGCTTACAGGCGTGCAGCTTCACAGTGAGATATCAAGTGTTACTGCAATGTCCACCTAAGAGGACATCCATGATTGCAACTTAATAGGATAGACTGCTGTGTTGTTAGTGTACCCTACAAAAAGTCATAAAAAGTTGATTTGGGAGATAATTAATTAGGGAGTTTGAGTTTGGGGATGGTTTGGTGTTTTGTTTGTTTATTGGTTGGTTGATTCTTTTAATCTAATCATATTGTGGAATTGCAATAAGACCGAGATAATATTTATAACACTTCCATCTTAGACTGAAAAATCCCTCCCAGAGGGAGCAGTGACACAACAGGACTTGAGCTATAGCCCAATTTACAATAAACATACAGTCCTGAGAAACTTCCTCTATGCCTGCCAGAAATTGCTCATCATTAATTAAAATGAGGTATTTATTTGCAAGCAGCTACTCTGTACCATCAGCTGTCTAGCACTGCATGACTGCATAAAGCATGCCCATGTAGATAAGTCATTGATAGCATCACTTCCCTGGCAAGAGTCAGGCTTGTTCGTGTAGGTATCTGTGATATTATTAGCCTGTGTGAGAGTTATTCCTTTTTATACCATTATGTGAGGCCAAGAATTTAGATATTGGAATTATGTATTTTTTTTAGGTCTTGGTAATTTTCAGTGTATAAGCCATTTCTTCCTATTTTCAGCACAGTGGTGTAATATGGTGAAACTGTTGTGCCACTTGAGTCTCTTTTCCTGTTTGTAGCTAAGAGATATACCCAAGATGTATGGTTCCTTACTGGATATATCACTGCAAACATAGATTTAGATCTGCTAAATTAGTAAGAATGACTAATCATTCATTTTCTGGTCCATTAATCTAATACTTTTTTTTTTTAATGAAAGCCTCTTCTCACTATTGCTACCTGTTTTAACAAGATCTATAGTGACAATCCTGAAATTTCCCCAGTCTAAAAGAATTTGCACATTTTACGAAAACTTTTCAGGGCAGTGGGATTCCAACAAGGGTTACGAATCTTTCCATCAGGGTAATTAGAACTCATGCCAAAGTAATACTGGGATAAATATTTAAGTGTCTGTGACATGCTTATTTTTGAGATGGACAGTGAGATTACTGCAGAACTCACTCATCAAATCTGGAGGGTGAAGAGGTGATTTGAAATTAATATAAGCAATATAGAGTGCAATTTGTTGCATTGTTTGTTGCACTGCTTGTGAAATAATATTTTTTATCATGTTTTCAATCCTTATATTCTGTCTAAATTTCACTACCTCTGAGATGGATACATAAGAAAGGATGATGCTGAACCAAAAGAAACTGGATCATTAAAACTTAAATCCATTACCTATAGACATAATTGAAAAATAAGCACAGCAATCAGCTGGATTGTGTAAATGTGTTGTGTTGTTCTAATAACAATTTTTATCAGCTCTGAATTGGACCAAAACTGGAAGGCAACTTGGAATTGCAGGAATGCGGTTCAGTTGGTCAGATCAGAGAGATTCTAAGGGCATTGTGAAATGGCTCGAATGGTATTTGCTATAGTTTCACAGCAGTTGCACAGATTAGAGCTAGATAATTTTTTAATATTTTGTTCACACAAAAGAGCAATTTCAAAGTCCTTTACCAAAATTTGTGAGATAGTTGTTCATATAAAGTAGCTCGGCATACCCAAGAGAATTTAATATTCCAGACTGTTCTCTTCTACAGATGACATGAGCCAAGGTCTCCTTTCCCTGATCTTGATGGGCTGCTCAGGTAAATGATAAAGATCTAATGAATTAAAGACTAATAGCTAACAGATGTACAGACGCTATCCACTCTATTAATTAATGCTGCTGTACATTATGTGGAACTAATGCAAATTACTGTGTGCAGAATGTTTACAGATTGGAATTGTGCTTAGCAACTCAGTGAGAACCTCAGTGGAAGTTTTTCCAATATATTAGGAAAAATGCTGTGAAGGAACTAGTAAGGTACAATCACTATGACATTTATTTGTGACCTTTAGGTCCTAATTAGTTCTCTTTGTTTAAGACATTTTTGTTCAGTGTGAGTCAGTTAAGGCTGCATTTTATCATTACTTTTAAACAGGTAAGACAATGCTAACTTTTTTCCAGTCAAAAATTATAACCTCAGAAAATTAGTATTGCTGATTAAATGGTCTTCAGTCTCAAAAGACTTATTTAATTAACTATATCTAAAATTAGAGATATAAACTGTGACACTTTAAAAACTCATACGCTGATATGAGTGCCAATATGTCATTCAGAGTATGTCAAGTTTTTCAGACATAAAATTTCTTTTTCAATCACTTCTCAAAAAAAATTATTTGTCCAAATATTAAAATGACTCGTTTATTTTGATATTCAAATTAGTTTAGACTTAAACTAACGTTTAAAGGGAATTCAGTGATGAGTTGCAAATTGCACCTGAGCTGAGTCTTGTACAGTTGATAGCTTAGTCATCAACCAGTTGTCTCACATAATTACTATGCATGCTGGAATAGAAATCTTCTCAATTTATTTTTTTTCATAATGCAAAAATACATTTAAACAAATTAATTGTTGAGTTTGGCCAGTGTTTAACAATTCCCTGTATTCAGCTTAAACACTTGAGCTGATTCTAAAGTCAAAGAAAAGAGAAATATTAGTAGTTAAGAGAGGAAGAGTGGGAAAGGAAGTGTACTTCACCTGTAGCTCAGAAGTTAGATGTGATACGTACAA
Source organism: Entomyzon cyanotis (assembly GCA_024500445.1). NCBI lineage: Eukaryota > Metazoa > Chordata > Aves > Passeriformes > Meliphagidae > Entomyzon > Entomyzon cyanotis. Next base: position 953,106 of record JAKEPQ010001015.1, on the reverse strand, counting down.
GACAGTGAGAAGTGATAGAATTAGTAGCAGAAATTACTAAAAATTTGGTGTAAACTTGTGTTTATACTACACATGGTATCATAGGCGATACCATGATATTTAGATGCTGTGTTTAAGCAGTGCTATTTTTAATGCCTTTGGTAAAAAATATTTTCACATCCAATAACCAAAGCCAGACTTTCTGCTTACTTGCTTTTTAAGGGAATCAAAGTCTGCTTTTACATGCTGTTATGTGTGAAAATTTTTTTTTATTATTCTTAGCTAAAAAATACATACATCTGCTCAGTAGTATTCATGAGTAAGGTATAAGCAGTCAAAAAAAAAAGCATTTTTATTTTGCAATAAGGTCTTTGCTCCATATTGTGTATCAGTTGTGGAATTAAGTTTGATCATGAAAACTACCTCCCAGTCATTTGCATTAAATACAGTATTTTAATATTTATTATTTTGGTTCTTAAAACAGCTAGTTTATTTGAGACTTCTACTCTTGAATTCAGGGTTTCACACTATTATTGGGCTAGCATGAACTGAAATAAAAGCAAACTGCAGTAATAATCTGCTACAATGTCAAACCTGCTGCAGTGTTTATAACTCCACTTGATCTCTGGTAAGCAGTGTGTTAAATTTTTATTTAGTATAGCCAGGAACTCCTGAAGCCTTTGCCAGGATTGTAGAAGGGAACAACCACTTGAGGTTTGGGCTGCCTGCAATCATGCAATTAGCTTAACTGAATACCAGAAGTTCTGGGATGAGGTTATTTATTAACTAATTGACAGCCTGCACTGGTTTACCATAGGAAAGAGAAAAAAATGACCCAACAGGAGAAAAAGCTACCTTAAAATTAAACTATTAGAGCAATGAAATTACTTGGTTTGCATATTTCCAGTCTTCTTGAATTTATGGTTCCTTTTCTGGGAGAAATTAACCACTGTCTGCTGAGGAAATGTTTGGGGTTTTTTTTAATTCTTTTTTGTAAGCATCCAAGCTTCCCTCATAGTGCATTGCTTAACTTCTCTACGTTCTGGTTTTAAACACGATAAAGAGCCTTTCATACCTAATCAAACAATTGTCCTGATCAAATCCTTTTCCCTCCTCAACTTTCTGTCATTATGCTTAATATAAGAGATTTCAAAATGTTTGTAATTAGGGTCAGTTCAGGATCCTAAACAGTTTTAATTTTGCTCTTCCAAAGCTTCTTGTGTTCTGGTTTGTTGTCCATATAATAAGGATAGTGAGACATTGTTTCTTGTCAGGGCAGTTCTGCAAAACAAGCTCTATGAGCATTCAAAAGAAAATGATCTTTGGATTAGGCGGGTAAATCTATGATACTTATTAGTATGTATAATAATTTATAATAACAATTCTTTAAACGCTTGTAGAGCTTGAGTGAAAACATTGCTAATAATAAGTCTCATTTGCAGTGTTCAAACAAAGAAGCAACAAAACTCTTGTTTTGATATAGCCATTTTCAGTAACTTGGATATGGTATACATCCTTGCATACCTAACACCTGTTGTCTTCCAATTTCTTTGATTGTGAAGGTCATCATCAGCATAAACTGAACCATAAGTAATAAGATTTAAAGCTGAGTAAGTAGAATCAGTTGACAGTTAAAGAGCTTAAAATAGCCTTCTATAGCTTCTGGTAGCTGTGTTACAAGCAATACACAGCATTTCCTCTGTGCTACTCCTCAGCTGAACCCAAGCTGAACCCCTTTTTTGACGCAATCGTTTGATCAAAAATGAGCAGCTACAATGAAAGTAATTTTTCAAAAGAGGACATGATTACTGTGTGAGAAGCTTTGGTTAACTAATCTGAAATATTTCATACTTCTTCTCAAAACTCCTAGGCTTATCAAATGATAAAAATAACTTTTCCGGGTATTTCTCTTAGTGTCCATTTACTAAGGAGAATAATGTTTACCTGAAATTGCTTTCCTGTCAATTCCACATTCCTCTTCACAGTCTTTCCCTCTATCCCAAAGAAAGTAGAGCTGCAGAGATAGGGCTTTTTTTAATTCAAACCCATGACTTTCACATATTTGAGCAAGTGTTTGTGCATTGTAGGACTCTCCCAGAACCTGTATGTAGTTATAGACCCATTCACACAGCTTTTGGAGTAGTGACTGCACAGAGGGGAATAAGAGCATCCCTCTTTTATAGAGACTTGTGTTCCATTCTCTGAGAGTTTGAGGTCTTCTGTGCTGCTCTCTAGACATTTTCTCCAGCATTTCTCTAGTCTGTTCATTAATGGTAGTGAAATAGGTATGTCTGTAGAAGCATATAGGTGTTAGCAGGACAGAAGGGAATTATATCAATTAGAGCTATTTAATTTTCAGTGATCACAGAAGCTTCTGAAAAAAACAGTGATCTCCTCTGTGACTGCAGCTGTAGGCTCTCATAAGCTCTACCTCAGCTTTAGCAGAAGTGAGAGAATTCCCTTTCCTGTGTCTCAGATGAATATAATGGCATCATCTCTTAGAAGTCTTCCAACACATATGAAGAAAACTAGGAGGGATGAAGATGGGTTTATATGCATTGTCTCTTTCATTTTGAAAACTTTAGCTGCTTCTCCCTGCTGAAACACCTTACTGCATTGAAATTGAATTATCTATTAGTCAAAAATATTTGGCCAAGATATTGACAGATTTTTGAAGAGAACTGATGCACATCAATGCTCGCTACAGTAAGTTTAGCAGGTGCTCTAGGGAAACTGAATAGCTAGAATTGGTACCAGGGATGATATAGGATTTTTTTCACCTCATACTGCAGAGGATTTTGAGCACTCTTTCTCTGTCACCTCTCGGTTTGCTCTTCCTAATAAAAAAATTTTGATAAGTTCCCTTTGATAGGAAGCTGGTTGTAAGGAGCAATCAATAAAACATGTTCAAAGTTGGTTGATAAGGCAAGTAGTATGGAAATTAGAATAGGTTGATAAGCTGTGAAGGGGGTGAGTAAAAGAGGGAGTGATAGTGAGAGAACCAGAACTCTGAGTCTGTTACAGTGGGAAACAGTATGCCAGAAAGGTGTGCAAGAACAGTTTGATAATTTACATCAGAGCTCCAGGCCAGGAAGATGACAACAGCTATGGTTTGAGTTGGGTTGAAGATGGAATCATTTCTGTCAAGGAGATTAGAATTGAAAAGACTGGTGTCAAGATGGAAGATTGTAATAGGGTTTATATGTTGCAACTGTGTTAGTCAATAACACAAAAACAGCACCATGTTAGGAAGTTCAGGGACAATGAGATTGATTTTGTTTTCTCCGTTTTAAAGTTTTATTTTCTACAATGTATCCACTCTCATCTTTACTGACTGTGTGACCTTTAGCGGTTTTTATTCTTAATTATTTCCTTTCTTGTGGTTGCTTTTAATATGTAGTAGAATATTCAGTCAATGTAGTAAATCTATTTTCTTATGTGTTTAGAAACAATGCACGTTATTTATTTTCCAAACTACATAATAGTTCATGAGAATAAGGACCTACTACTGTGATTGCTGCTCTTCCTGCTCCATTAACCCACAAAAAGCTCAATTTCTAACAAAATCTAAATCCATTCCAAAGCCAATGAATATCTAATATTAATTCATTTTTGTAGCACTCTTAAATAAGATATGATATATAATCTTTGGTTCAGTATATGCATTATTTCTAGGGAAGAAGGCTGCAAAATCTTTCTGGGAAATTATTGGAAGGGATTGTTTGTAGAGTTTTTTGATTAACTATCCCTAATCAGTTCCATTAATCTTCAACTGTAGGTGGACAATTTCATAAAATAATATGACTGTCTTATTTTTTACTGTTCAAATCCTTCATGTTTTATATTGCTCTACTCTTCTGTCAAATATTCTTTGGTTGGGTTTTTTTAATTTTGCTTCAACATTCATACATTTAACTTATGAATTTATATTTTTGAAGAAGGTGCATTCTCCTCTTGACTGTACTGCAGAGAAATAGGAACTCCTAGGCTAATGCTAACATGTGGGCTGAAATTATTATTTGTTCAGTGAATAAAGTGTACAGACCTATTCTTTCATATGTTTCGAGTAAATCCCTGCTCAACCAATTTTCCATTCTTCCATGTGTAGAATTCCAATGTGAACTTCGTGAGACATTGTGGATTTTTTGTATGGAAATTGCAAATAAGAACTTTTACACAGGTATTTTTATTATCATCTGTGGGAAATACAACATGCATATATTAATAACTATCCTTTGCTCTCTTGGAAATATGATAAATGTTTGAGTGGCATCAGCTTCCAAGGGTGCTTGTAAAGTGGCATACAAAATAAAGTCCAATCACAATTTTTGTTTTTTCAAATGCAAATTAAAATGGAAAGGAAAGTAATCTTAGAATAACTTCTTTCTGATCTTATCTCCACATTCTAAGGTAAATTCACCTTAATTCACTCTAAGGTAAATTCACCTTCTGAATTTACCTTAAAGGATACAGGATCCAGGCTGCTTCCTTCTTAATAAGATTCACTTTGGCCAAATCAACCCTGGGGTTTTATTCTCTCTCAAAAGGGAAGCAAAGCCAGTTGGTTAGTATAAGACAAGCTAGACATACAAATACCAGTCATATGATGGTTTTTTTGCATCCCCATATGAAATTTCTACCACAGGGAATAAGTGACTGACACATCACCCCCTGCCACCTTAACAACTGTCATGCAACACCATTATTTTTCAAACATTAGTGGCATCCCTCCAATTGGCCATAAGGTTGCAGACACATATTTTAATCTTTATTTTGCTCATTGCAGGAAGCTTAAGTCACACCATTTAATGTGTGCTCATGATACATTTTACTTTCTTTTGTAATAAAATGGAAGCTAATGAAGCACAGCACAATTGCGGTGAATTAGACAACAGAAGAGCAAGGCAGGAGAATACCCACTTATTGACATTATCAAATCCATCTTAAATGCATCGACTTTTAAACCAACTCATATTCAATTATTAAAAAGGGACCAGGGGAGTATACTGTTGGCTTCATAAGAAAGAAGATTATAACAGTTCATTAGTTATTAATTAATTGACAATCTCACTGCTTAATGTCTTTAATAAATACTTGTGTGCCCAGTGTCTTACTTCTATCCATTCTGTTTTTCATCAACGTGTAAAATATAACATTTTATTTCTTCTGTCCACACATACAAGGAGGGGTCAACTGGTCATGTTCTAGCAATTTGTATTAAGATATTTACAATGTTAACTAAGATACTTTACAACATAAATTATTTATGGATTTGTAAATAGTTTTTTCCATATGAAGTTAGCCATAAGAGTAAAATACATCACTGATTTTTTACTATAGATTAAATTTAGGTGTTAATCTTGTTTTACGCAAACCACAGGTTTCCTGAATAGCAACTTGCGGGGAAGGGCTGGGGGAAATGGACCCCACAAGAAAAACAAGAGGCTGTGACGAAAGTACCCAGAATAGAATTCTTTTGACAAGAATGATTCAGAGGCAAACCTGTTTATTCTTCCATAAAACATTGCTTTACTGTAATTTTTACTCACAGCAATTCGAAGTACTTATTTTTGCTGCTGTTTTATACCCCATCCTCCCTATTCACAAGCAACACACTATTGCTTATATAGTATCTTCACAAAAGAAGCATGATTTGCATGCATGCATATTCAGGAATGTAATGCCTTGCTTTCATGCATCCATTTCATTACCAGAACACCTACTGATTGTTTTTTTAAGGCAGATTTTTTTTGGGGGTGGGGGGAGTGCAAGAAAGACTGTAAGTGTTACCAGATAACCATCCTCAGGACAATGTGACACAGCAGCAACTGTGGCTGTAGATAAACTTGTTATTTTTTGTTACTAATAGAATTTTTTAAGATCCGCTAATATAATGGACAGCCGCGAACAGTAGAACTCTGCTGCACCAGGGTCTATATTTGTTAGTTTTCATAGGTGTAGGTCCTTTCTGGTGCCAGTAACCAGATGACTGGGAGGGAGGGAGGGAAGGAGCAGTTTGAACCTTGGGCTACCAGTGATTCAATACATGCTATAAAATAGTATGTTGCTTTTAAAAACCAAACAAACAGAAAACTCATTATGTTGATGGCCTTAGTTGTCTCTCACAAAATTTGTAATGTGCTATCTGAATCATTATTACATTTCAGCACATAACTATAATTTGCCCTATGTATTAAAACATAAATATGTTTCATATCAAAAGCTTCTCTCTAAAAAGGTTTTTGTCATTACATTTTACTCTTGCTTATCTTAACTAACTTATGTATGGGTGGTTAAAGAAAATATAGACAAACTGAGAGGGTAGATGGAGCAATGATGAGTCTCTAGGGTTGGTAACTTTCTGTGGTAACTTCTTAAACAAAGCTACAGGGTCTGTTCCAGCAGCTGCAGTAGATTGTCTGACCATAGGCAAAGAGTGACTATCTTATTTCCCAGTGGTGAAAAAGGCAGCCACTTTCTCACCTTCCATCCTGGCCAAAGGGTCTTGCTGCTTCCTTCAGCTCACCCCTAAGAGACCTCGTTCAATTAAGTATTTTGTCTGAAAATTAATCTAGGACAAAATAGTATGGTCGGTATTTCTGCTGGGTTTGTGAGCTGAACTTGCTTACAAATATGTGAGATTCATAGAGAAAATGACAGGAAGAAATGTTTCCAGGACACAGGGCAAAAAAACACATGTTCCTCTAACTCTAGGGCCCCAAAATATAAAATAAATAAGTACTAAAAATATTGGAGTTTTCAACTTTGTGCATACAAATACACAAAAAATACCCTGCCTAACATGAAATTAAAATGCATCCAGAATAGGAGATTATTTAACATGGAAAAAAGGAGAAGGACGAATAAGAGTGTCAAAAGGTTAGAAATTATGCTAAGAAGAGTTATTTCCATAAAATTTCTCTCAATTCATTTGTGAGTAGAAAGTTTCTCTAGAAGTCAGTCCAAAACAAGAATCTAATTTTAGGCATTTTGATTCACTTCAGGAGGAATCTGACCTCTTCCTGTACTATAAATGTTGAAGAGACTAAGAGACTAACCTTAGGCTAATGTTAGCCTTTGTGTTTGCCTTCCAGTGGCTTCAACAATGCAAATCAAATTCTAATGAGAAATGCTAAGAATTAAACTAATTTGGTTCAAAATTCAGCTTTGGTAATTTTAAGTGTCTTCTGGATTTCAGAAAAGTATTCAGAAACCTAATAGTGTGGAAAACACTTGTATGAGGTAGAAGAAACTTGTATCCATTGGCATTGATTTTCTTTCCCCCCAGTATACACATATTTCCCTGGAGGACAATTACAGAGTGTTTATAAGGAGGCAAAAAGTTATCAGGACCTGGAAAACAGAAAGGGTAATTTGATCCAGTAAACACAAAAATGTCTGAAATAACATCTGTTCTAGGGCTGTATTTGACCTAAAATGTCCTAAATTCTAGGAAGACTTTTTTTCCATTTTATATTCAAATTTCCTGAAATTTTACTGTTATTCTCACATGAGATTATGTACATCACTACTATGACTCCTGCACACTGATATAACTCCTGTGTCTCTTTTTCCTTTGCTGACATTTTGCCTACATTTCTGTACATCAGGCCTTTGTGCTGTGATGCATTTCCTGATAATCCATTGAATATGTTTGTATAACAACAGAGCATGGTACAGTTTTATCAAAAATGAAGTAGCTTGTGTACAAACTGTATTGAAAATAAATTTGGAATTGAGATATCAGCACTCTCTGCACATATGGAAAATTTGAAAGATTTCATGATAGACTTCACATCTGTGTGTGTTTTGAACATTCTTCCTCAAAAAGTGAGTATGCAGATTATTCCAGCTCAAAACAAATATTGTGCTCTGTGATTCGTAACCTGTGCACATCTCAGAGTTCCTAGCAATTTTTTTTAAAAAAAGAGAAAAAAAAGAGGAAAAGAAATTACTTCAATATCCTTTTAATTTTTTAGAAATCTAGGATTTTTAAAGAACTTGTAAAATAAAAGAATAGGATAGTGGAGATTTTCTGAACTGTTATAGAACAAACCTCCCCTTGCAATAATTCTTATGGAGAACTTCATACTGCAGCTTGTAGGCCACAATTGTAAGTGACATTTATTTAGTATCTTTAGTTTTCCTTGCATTTCCTTTCTTTACAAAGAGTCTTCTATAAATAGAAACCAACCTGTTTCCTTGGCTTAGTATCAGGAAAGTGGTGAATCATTTCATATAGTGATATGCTGAAGACAGTATGAATATTTAAAATGTAGATATACAGTCTAACTCTAAATAGAATATCTATGCCTGGAATTCCAAAAGCAGCTAGAGATTTTTTAGCTTTTACAAAAGTATGAGTGAAAATACCTAAGTTGTGAAAGAACAGAGCTAAATTCTTCCTACCTGTTCCTGTACACTAATTCTTCTTGTTTTAACACAGGCTTTTGTCAAAACCTTGTTGTAAATTTTAAATCATAGTTTATTTTTACTTGTCAGAAAAATATTGAAGTATAATAGTCCATGAAAATGAATTCACACATCACTGTGAGAGTAAACTTCATTATTAAAAATGTGCTGCTTTCCAGATTTACATTCACTTTTGTTTAAATTTTTATTTTGTTTGAATTAATTTCTGTGATTTCATTTTGTTTGCCATAGGTTAGAGCATTACCTTGTACAAAATTAACATTTTTAATTGCATAAATATTTAATCCTGGATGACATTCCATCTAACTCAATAGAATGGAGTTAGATCACTTATTTTGTAAAGTGTTGTGGAGTCAGTCTTGGGGAAATATATAAATCTGATTAAAACAATAACTTACAAGAAGGAAAGTACTTTCTAGCCAGACAGAAATGCTAAAGTGTATGTTTTTCTATTTTGTTTTAAATCTTTAGTATGATTTCCCAATTCAAGAAAGCATTTTGAGTGAAACTGCCAATGCAGAAATGCCTTTCTAATTTCCCTGTGTACCTCTGAGCATGAGCAGTAGCTGGGATCTGGTTTTATCCCATTTCTGTTTACAGCCAAGAATTGGAGAGACTATTCGGATTTCCATTTTCCGTGTTTAAATCAGGGATTAATCCAGAATTTGGAATCACAGTTTATTCCAAGGTTTTTATCAAGTTAACATGGGTCTTCTAGATAATACAAAAAGGTTTTTCTTACCATGAAAAAGGAAAAAAACATGGGCTGTGTAGCATTTAACACTTCCTTTGTTATTTAGCAGGGTCATAGTTCATCCCAAAAATTCTTGACTAATCAATTAGCCTTAACAGTATCTCCCAGAAGATGCTTTAAAAAGAAGGATCATGTAACTTTGCTGTTGCACTCTCTATCAAGGCTGTGAGCCTGTGAGATTACAACCAGTGCGGCAAGGAATGCGACAGTGTGGCATGAGAAGAATGTGGCACATTACCCATGTGTGATAACCCAGCCCAGTGTAGTCCCTGACTGATGAACACATGGCTGGCCTCTTTACAAGATGAACCTAAATAAGCTAAATATCTTTGTTCACTTTGCTATTAGTCACACAATTTCACTGTATTTCATACCATTCACCATTTCAGACCACTGAGAATGGACGTGTTTATTTGTATATAACAGAAAAGAAGTGTGCAAAAGTTAACAAATGATCTCGAATGAAAAGGAATATTTAAATCTTGTACACTTAGTTTTCAATCTGGCAATGTATTCCTCAGGTTTGGGTAGAGGATTTTCCAGCAGTGACTTGAAGATCTGTTTCTTGTGGTAATGAATTTAGGTAAACATCCCTTAATAAACATAAGCATTGGGTTATAGTTAGGAACATAATCAAGTATATTTCTTAATCCAGGATGGATTTAAGCATATTAACTGGTTTCCTGAAGTTGGAGCCTACAGCCTAAAAATCAAGTTTGCTTTCTGTTTTGACTCCTGGCCCTTAATTTGAATGCAAATATTAGAGTGGGCATGACTGTGTTATCTCTTATTTAGCATAAAATCACTCTCTTATCATTCCAATTGACTTCTCACTGGAAAATCGCTATGATTCATTTTAGAGGTGCATTGTTTCAGATTTAATTGATTTCACTGTTTTCTGATTAAAATCTTGTTATCCAATGTAGCGCATAGCTGCATTTTGTAGACTAAAGACTGCAAAATTTTGTTAGCAGGAATGACCAGCATTTGTACTGGTAGCCTGTGAACTTCAAAAAGTTCAAAGTTCTGTTTTACTTTGGATGTTTACCCAATACCAAGAGTTAGTGTGCCTTTTTAGAGTAAGAAACGGAACAGGAATTTTGAAAAGTAGAAAGGAGCTCCAATTAAGTTTCAGATAGATTAGCAGCTTGGAAATGGATGGAAAAGTCCAGAGAGGAACTTTCCTGATGCTGGACTGATTGTTCTGCAATGACTAAAGCTTATCAATTCCTACCATTTCTTTTGGATGAAGTGGCAGAGATGAAGACATGAAAAATGAAAAGATTAACTACTTGCAAGTAGGAAGATATGGAATTTTTGTTGTCCCTGGTAATTATTGGCTTAACTTGCTTACCTGCTTCTACATTTCTTCAGCTTTTTTCTGGGAAGGTTCAGACTGATTTTTTATAACTGTATATGTACCTTGTACAAATCTTCCTGTGGACAGGATTCATTCAGGAAGCTGAGTCTGTTGTCAGAAACTAATGCACTAGAAATCAGCAGTATCAGCCATCAGAAAGGCAGTTCATATCTGCCCACATCACGTTTATTTGCATAAATGGGCCCCTTTGTTTCCTGAAAGAAATAAACTGAGAGTGAAGTTAGTAGTGGCAGAAGGCCACTGCAAGAAGCAAAAGAGATTTATCTACTGACATCACCATAATCATCTTAATTAACTGAAATTTACATCAATTTTGTTTAAATGAAATCTGATTTTTTATCCTCTTAAATGTACATAATCTTCATGCTTCCTGAAAACTTCCAGAAGACTTGTCACACAGCATTTCCTTCCAATCATCTTTCTTCTCTTTAATTTTAGTGTTATTTGTGGGGAAGGAAATAGTGTTTGTCCTTGTTACTTACATTTCTTGTTTCATATGTGATTTCAGTTCTCGGAAAGATTAAATGCTGTTTACCCTGGAAAGGAGATTAATGTAGAAGTATCACACACCTTTATCTTTCTACGTGGATGTTGGAACTTTCTCATTTTACACAGCTTCCAGTACAGTTCCAGACTATTTGAATATAGCTACAAATCACAATTAGAAGGAGAAAATTCCATGGTGATGTTGTACTGTGGACAAATGGACATGACGCAAGAAAACACATTTCAGTTGTACACTTTGACTTCCAACTCTCATATGTTGGGATGAAAATCCAGTTAGAGTGAATCGACCCACCATGCTATCTATATTTCTTCTCTTTGTCTTTGTCTTCATACCAATTTAAGTCTAAAAGTTACCTGGTAATATTGTTGAAATATACTCTTCCTTCATACAGAAGCTGATTTAACTTTTAGTACAGGCCAATGATTGCATCATGTGGGTGACTGTAGTTGTGAAATAAGCTTAGATGATCTTTGTCTTATGTCTTTTGGAAAACTTCAGGGTTAGTTGAGCAGTCGTACTACTGCCTCAATTTTATGTGTTTTATTAACCTCCAGAGCTTGTGTGGAAAGAGAAAAATACTTCAAGATTATTTTTTCTTGTGCTGACTGATTTCAGAGAAGATCCTGTGCCTTAGGCTTCTTGTTGGAAGGGCTTTTTCTACACCTTATTTATTTTTATGCCGTTGCAAACAATCCTAGAGGCCTTATATATATGTTAAAGCCTGGTATTAGTATTACTAAGGACTGTAAAAGTTAATATATGTATCAAGATCTATAGCTCAACAGATCAGTTTCTAAATAGTAAAGCCAAAAAATTTTATGAATTACTGACACCATCTACTGTAGCCATGTCTTCTTACCTTATATGTTAATTAGTAGTTTGTCATTTGAAAGCATATTTCAAACTATATTTCTGTGTTAGTGTGGCTCACTGAAAAACTTATGTACATGCTTGTTAAGACATAAACGGGAACTTTATGTTGCAAGCTTTACCAGAGCTTGCAAGCAATAAGGTAAATGCCCACTGACATAAATATCCAAGTATACCAGCTACACACCTAAAAGACAGGAGAAACGAGAGGTTATTTTGGGGTCTTATTTGTAAATTAAGCCTGTGAATGATTGTCATGAGATTCATAAGAAAAAGTCTCTGGTGGATTCAGGGTTTTACTGAAGCCCATGACAGCCCATGTCAGAAGTGAGGTAGGCAGCCAATGTTCACTGACGCCCAGGGCCTTTCATACCTGGGTTTATGTTATGATTTTCATGTCTTCTTGGTTGGTATTTGATCAGTTGTTTGCAGCCACCAAAATATGTATATTTTGTTTGTTCAAATTCTTATTGTAATCAATCATGGGATTCAGAAATATGGAAGTTATGAAATAATATGTTAAAAAGACAAAATTCATCAGGGAAAAAAACATTTTCAACATTTTATAGGATATGCTATAATGATGAAGTTAGAAGTAGAAGTTATTGAGATGTAAAAGTACAAAATCCAAACTTTGTGTAGCAGTTACACTCCACTTAATGCAACCTGTGATCTACAAATTTAGAAGAGGAAATGAGATTTCATTCCTAGCAGTTGTGCTAAATTCAATGACTTTTAACAAGCATGCTGACAGTGTGCTTTTCATTTGTCATTCACAGAGAAACAATGTATTTGACCAGTTTAGTTGTTCAACATGAAGAAATGGTCAGTACCAAACTAAAAAAACCCCAAACATCCAATTTTTTGGGAGCAAAAAATTTAAAATACATTTAAAATACATGCTGAAGCTCATAACATTTTGTGTAATGTAGAATAATTTTAAATGCCTTTTTCTGGTTTGTCATTTGTAAGAAATTATTTATCCAAAAAATAAAACAGATTATTGGTTTCTTTTAATTAAAAAAATGTAACCTACCAATGGTGTTAAAATTATGTAAAAGGATGGTCGCAATGTATAACTGGAGTACAAACGGTGGTTCAAATAGCTGCATTTTGTATTTAGATCCAAATTTGTAAACTCCGCTAAGATCAATTTACTAGGTATTTAATATGATGTACATTATACTAATATTATTTCTGCTTAAAATAGTAGATGCCTTATCTTAGATTCTGTTTGCAGATCTATTTGTACCTTCATTAATTAAAATAGAAGACACATCTATATTCATGAAGTGACTTTAACCTTACATAGTAGGAGTAGGAAATACCTCTTCCTTTTTTATTTATTTCACCTTCATGGACAAAAGTGGATTAATTTTTTTTGTTATTTATAGACATCCCTAAAGACCATGGTCTTGCCATTTCCTTATTCACATGGGCTGTGGAGAAGTAGGGCTAATGGCAATATGATAAATTAACTCCAAGGAATGATCTCCAGCACTGAAAGCTCATAATATCAAATGGTGGGCTCTGTCGCACACTACTCTTTGACATCATCATCTAGAGGTCCAAAAAACTCATCCTTCCCTCACTCCATTGCTCCTGTTCTTCATCCTGAAACCAAACTGAATTCTGTGCTCTAGCAATTTTAAGATTCAAATAACACTTATATCCTACTAGGCCAATAACCTGGAGTGAATGCCGAATTTAATGCCAATTTATAAATTATTCTTTAGTGTCTATGTTATAATTCAAAACATTCCAAGTACATTTTGCTAGGTGATTTTAAGATGGTAAGATGATTTTTTGTGGTTGTGTCAGAAAATTATGAGCTAATTAGTCTTTGGGAAAAAACTCTTAATCTTTTTTACATAAATGGAAATGGGCAGATCTTCAGCTCATGTAAGAGCTTGTCACTCCAAAAAATTATCTTATGGCAGTTTGTAGTTAAACTTTATGGAAAAGTAATGTAAAATTCTGTCCTAATGTCTTCTGTTTGGTTCAGAAGATGGAAACTACATATGCATGTCTCAAGACAGCACCTCTTAGGGGCAGATAAGTGTGCTAATGACAGACAATGCCCTTCAACCTGCAGTTCCACACCCTTGACAATTCAGTTCAAGAGTGAGCTCTTGATTTGCCACCAGAAGGGCACTAAAATGCTCTAGTTCAATACACAGCCATCTTTACTTAATTTAAAGCTTTTTAATTGAATGTCAGTCAATTACACAGTTATAATCCATATCTTATTACAAAGTACCATACACATGCATTTTAAATAGTGCATTTTCTTAACTTAAACTGTTTTCCTTTTTAGAAACCATTGCAACTAAGGAGTCAATTATGATTATGATAACAGCCGCAAAGTATTTATTACTTAATGTAATTATTTAATTGCTAATTAAAAGAAAAAAACCACACAAACATCCTATCTTATTTTCTATTTAACCAACATTTCACAACATTAAATACTTTTCCAGGGTAAAGTATGTCTCACCTATCTTAATGTTATCTATCATAGGATTTGAGTATTTTCCAAAAACTAATTAGACTCACAACAGCTCAGCAATCTGATTCACTCTTAACCTCACACAGCCTTTCCACCTTGGTCCATATCCTATTTTCTTAGTAGCTGCTTTTTATAGTGACTATGAGAATACTAATTTGGAGTGAGTTTTCAGCTTTGTTCTGAAAGCTGAGAAAATTGTGCTCAATCTAATATCCTCTGACAGAGAATCTGAAATCTTTTGTTCTGTTTATTGAATTAGCCTATCTTCTGCTCCCATGAGTTTTGTTTTTCAGATTGATAGATTCATGATTAGTACAAGAGAACAGCTGAGGATGGCAGTCTCCTCATGTAGAAATATACTCTACAGCACATGGGAAATGGGAAAAGCATTTCCTACAGGACTTTCAGATTTAGGATAGAGATGACATCTTTGGTCTGGCAATTTTAAAGGATAACAACAGCTAGTGTTGCACTTCTGTTGAAGTAATACAAATTTCAGCAATTTATTCAGGAAGTTTTCAGTGAAAAAGCCAGGATGTAATCATAAAAGAGCAGGCTCAGGTACAGCTTTAAAGTCAGCCTCAGATGGGAAAAGGCCTTTTTCAAAATTTTTAACTATTCAGTCATTCTATGATTGAATGTCAAGCTATGCAAGTGGACTGCTTTGGTGGTCTAGCTAACTTGAGAATCCATCAGTATAAGCCAATAGGTTGGAAAACGATAGCTTTCACAAAATTTAGCATAATAGTCTCTTATGTAGTTTTCTATCTTGATAGAATCTGAATTTGTACAACTTCTGTATTTTGAGAGCTGATTCATGTGAGACACTGGGACAGGTGAAAGCTGAGAACATTTTTGAGGTAAATAACAGGGTGGAATTATTTACACATCAGAAATTATGGATCATCACAGTTATTCCCCAATGAAAATATTCCTGACAATAGAGATATTTATGTTAAAGATGTTTCTCAAAATAATTTTTGAGAAAATCCTCAGAAGTGCAGAATTAAAAAGAACAAAAAGATATAAATATTATATGCATTCCTTACATTTTGCTTTTATTCATGTAAGAAATGGGGGGGTTACGATTCTCTTAGCAAATCAAATACAAAATTCTATTGATTTCTTTTACTATTGAACAGACATTATGACGCGTTAGGGAATTGATGTCCATATCACATTTTTAATCTGCTGTATAGAATCTTTGAGATCTTTGAGATCTTTGTGTTGAGTGCACAACATCCCAGTATTTTTTTGTAGTAATCAATTTAAACTATTTGAGGGAACATATGCATTATATATGAAATACTTAAAGTTCCAGGTGAATAAACACTCACATTTGCCATCAACTTCAAAGGTCTACAGATAGACTTTGTGCACAATTTAAAATGAAAAATGTGTAGTACATGCATCTGACCTTTTTCATTTAAAATGTTATTCTACCTTATCTACATTATATATATTTTGTATCTTTCTGTATTAAATAATTGTAGATGGAGGGATGAAGCTTCATATGTAATAATATTTCTCCACAATATATATTTATTGGCATTCAGACAGGTTTTACTAACAACTTATTGCACCAAGTGTGACTTCATGTGTCAGGAACCCAGAAGCATTTCAGCATATATGGCTAGTAAAGCTGTGGTTTATGTCTACTAACACTTTTCAAGGAGGAGTGAAATATTATGATACATAGATGTTCTAGGGAAGAAATACAGGGTTTAATATTAGGGTATTGGGTTGGGGGGAGCAGGGTCTGGGGAAGGGGGGGTCACATTGCTGTTTTGGGGAGGCCTTGGGGGGGATTACTTTTTTTGAGATAAAATCCAATTATATTCTTAAAAAGATTTATTAGCATGTTTTTATCAACTATGGCTCAAATGTGATCTTTAGTTGTTTAAATGGAAAACTTAAGCTGCTAAATGGAAGCACATTCACTTCCTGCAAGTACTCATTTAGAAACAAAGCAGCATTAATTAAAACCATATAAGTAAGAAATGGTTGTCTAACATAGGAAGCTGTTAAAATGTATTTCTGGAAGATATTGCTGATGATGCTGAAGTCAATAGAATGAATTCTTTTTCTTTGTTAAAACAATGTGATTTTCTTCAAAATAAGCTTCATGGCACTAATCCGTCTGAAAGTAAAGTGACAGATTTTAGCACTATACTTGCAAAGAGAAGAATGATTGCATTCTGATTTACATTAATTTTAAAAAAATCACTACATGAGGAAGAAGTTAATCCCACTCCTATTAACACATCACCCCTGAAAATGGAATCATAGCATTTGATCTTTCTCCCAGTGAATTCAGTGTATTGAATTTAATAGAAAGTCAACCTCATCACAGCTAAGTCCAGCACTGGCCCTGCTACTCTAATTAGACTTCAACAATATTAGTTTCTTTTTTTCCCTCATCTTTTTACTTCATTTCCCTTGGCTGGAGTGCAATTTCACCAGAATGTAGTAGACTAATCATTAACTGGCAGCAGCATAGAGACTGAAACTTTAAATTGACAATCACAGCAGTAGAATACCAGAAATTTATAGAAGCATAACCATTTCTTCTGCTGGGTGTGTGATAATTGTTTTTTTCCTCATTTACATCCAAAAGTAATTAAGCTCTACAATAAAATTATGTACTGTAGTGTTGGTGCAAAGTCTGCTGTTTGGAGGTTATGCAGAGATTCCATGAAAACATCACAGTGGGAACTGTTGTTCATTTGCATTGTCACTTCCTAAAAATTTGCAGAAACATACCCTTGAAAGAATTAGGTCACACAAAATGTGGCCTAAGGGCTTCTCCTTTCTGTTTTCCCCAGTGGAGTTCTGCAGCTGATGTGATAAAAACCGTTCTACATCAATAATTTTTTGAGTTTATGTTTCCTGGAAAATTTATTTGGCTTATGGAAATAAACCATCTTTATCATTCAGTGGGAAAATTTCCTTGTCTTTCCTTCCAGACCTGATTTCTTGATACAAATGCAGTGGTGTTACAGTGCATGTAAAGTTGCATAATAAGAGTTGGCAATTCTAATATCTTCTGAATCTTCTACCGACAATTGTAGTTAAAGCCATGCATTAAAAATGCATGTCATAGTAATGTAAGAAAATGATTACAGGAAGCTTTGCTTTCCCTGGATGTTACAACTTACATATAAACAAACACAACTTCAAAGCTGAGAAATTTTCTTTCTCATGACATTTTTTAGCCAAGTCTCACAGTGTTTCATGGTCACATGTGCCTTTTCCTTTTAGAGGGGTAATGGATAGCTGTTGTTTTCTGATACTATTGATAATGTGAAAAAAAAAAAAAAAGAAAGCTATGAGATAACAACATAGCTAGTCCTTTTTTTATTGAAAATAAGCTAATTAATCACTGTAGTGGGCAGAGAAAAACTAACTCCCTCTCTCATTTAGTTTTCTGAAACTCATTGATTTACATGGTGAGGCATGACTATAGCTGGCAGCCGTATTATACCCTTCATTTCTTAATACTTTCTATATGCTTGTTTCTTTAGCTGGGAAATGTTTTGATATAAATAAACACACTTTAGTCCTGATTTTGCAATCACTTACACATTTGCATGACAGTTTCCTGAGACAAGCTTGTATCTGCTTATGATACCAAAACTAGCATTTCGTGTAGCATGAGCTTTATTTTATTGAGAAATTTTGCATGAATTTTGTTGAATTCCACTTTCTGAAGCTTCTGATACATTACTTAAATATTTTCTTTCTCTTCCTATATTTTTTTTATTTCAGATTTTTTAGGGGGTTACTTATTTTATGGCAATTTCTCACTTAAATTTACAATCATATAGATAATTCTAACATCTCATTTATGCTTGTTCAGTTTGCTTTATGATCATAGGGGCTTTTCCTTGAATATTTAGGGGGATCTCATATAAGTATGACAGAGAAAGACCATCTTTATACAATTTCTATAAATTGTACAGTACAATAATATCTTCAACTGTTTTTAAAATATAAATAAATAGACAAGGAATACACTTTGGATCATTTATCATATCTGGAAAAACATAAACAGTCATAAATAAATGAAAATAGATTCAGAATAACCATCTGTTAGGAAGTTAGTTCAAGTCAAAACACTTAAAAATTGGCACTGTAGACTGTATTAATGTAAATATGTATTTTGACATTTAAATATGTAGCCTCATGTACAGATGTTCTGATTCACTGCAGCCTTCATTTGGGAACTGCTAAGAGCTCAGGATCGACCCACTCAGGTAGCTGAGAAAATTTGATTCAGGTGTTGAACTTTGTGTTTCTCTGAAAATATTGGCACAGGTTCATAGTCTAACAATAAGTCTCCACAGCTGTCTCCTTGCCAAATCATAAGCATAGAGGTCACAGGAGCCTTTCTCCATGAGTAACTAATTTGATAATTAGGTGAAATCTCCCTGATCACGAAAGATGCAGATTTGAAACCACATAGGTAGAGCTTGTTTCCTGATTCCTGGGAGAGTACTTCACTGCGTTTTCAAACTATAAAAACTAAGGCAGTCATTGCTGCCCTAGCTCATGGGGTTTTTTTGCCTGCCTTCTTAAAAACACCAGGTTTAATGGGCTGTAAAGTTATTATTTTCTATAAATCTTTCCCACCCGCCTCCTCAACTCACATAACTTTTAAACTCGTTGTCCAAGTTCAGTCAAACTGAAAAAGGGGCAGAGTTTCTGGAAAAATAAGCATCTGGGTAGAAGGGAGGGATCCAAATTCATGTCCTGGGAAAAGAACTGTTGGTAGGGTATGCAAGAGATGCAAGGTGTCAAAACATGCCTTAGCTCATATCATGTTTTAGCTGGTAGAACTTGTGGGAAACAAATTGTCATCGTAAAGAGGTGTAGTGCAAAATCACCACACATCCATGGGAAACAGGTATCACTACTGTTTCGTGATGTAACTTGCTTTTGAAGAAATTATTCAGTCTCACGCAGAAAGAATAGCAATAGCTATCTACCATCAGGAAAGTTCCTGACCTGTAGCTCCAGGCTGGATGCAAATATTTAAGTCTCAGAGAGAAACTGTTCTGCTCCCTGTTCCCCACTGGATACCTCTGCGAGACTCATTGACCAGCCCTTCACTCACTTCAACACTGCTCTTGGGAATCCAGCTCCGACCATATGCTGAGAGGTAAATTTAATGCAGCCCTACCAAGTCTCCTGCAGAGCCCATGTGATGGATATTAAGTTTTGCAATTCCTAACATGGTACCAATTTCTGTTCTGGCTGTAAAAGAGTTATACCACTATGTTGTCTCCTGCCCTGTGTCTCTAGTTCTGCCTGACTGTTTTCACTGTTGTCTTCTGTAGATGTGTGAAGTTAAGTTATTCTGTTAGCTGAAAATTTTGAGTGCTATTATAGTTTCTCGCCTATAAAATCAAATTCTTATATTCTTGTGCCATTTCCCCTACAGAACTAGAACTATAACCCCACTTTAAGCCATTCTGAGCTGCTAGATAGAGATATGTTACCAAGGTAAGCATATGTAAATAAATTAATATTAGCCTGACTTCTTCAATGTCTCCTCAGGATTCAGTGACAATGGTTATAATCTCTGCCAGACAACTCTCAGCAGTTTCAGGAACTGTTGAGGCAGATGGCTGAGGCACTAGATCTGATAACAAGCATGCCTGAACTTACTGACTTTTCTGCATTTTTTGATATTAGGTAGAGAGGAAAGCTTATGCCTCTCCAAAATGAGGCTGTTACCAAGCCAGCAAGAGATTTCTGGATTAATTTTTTTTTTTTTTTAACCCGCACTATTAAAGAAAAATAAGACAAGAGAAGAGGAGAGGGCTCAAGCACTGGGAGGCTGTTGGTACCTCTCTTCTCACAGTCTAGTAACAGCTTCAGTTCACCTCCTCCATCTTATAAAGACAATTCTTTAGTTGATACACACATTCCCCATGCTTGTGTTAATATGGTTGACATTCCATTCTAATCGGTTCTCAAGCAGACTTGTAAGTAGGTGAGATTCTTAGTCAAAACTGTAAAGCAAAGATATTGGGTTCTAGCTACAGATGTGCAGATAAGCCTATCTACCCTTTCACCATGTTTTGCTACAAAATTACAGCAGAAAGACAACAGGCTCAGATATAACGTTAATCAGCATCCAGTGGAACATTTTAAATTGCACTGTGGAATAATTATGCTAACCCATAATGCATGTATTCATATAAGTTAGAACCTTTATGAAGCATACTTCGGAAAATTAACTAGCCAAAGGAATGTCCTTGGCTTCTCTTCTTCCACTTTCAGCCTTTGTTTGTCTTCTACTTCTCCCATATCCACATTCTTCTGCCTGAGACAAGAAATGTCTATTTTACTTACCAGTCAAGCACCCAATAAACTTTGGCTGTGTTAGGACAAGTAATTCAGAAAGACCTTTCCAGAGACTACCATTCAGTGACGACATTTCTAGGTGACTCATGAATTTTCCTCACATGATTTTATAGAGACTAATATATGTTATTCCTTTCCCTTAAAATAAAATATTATAGTTTCCTTCAAAAGTCATCATTCTGCTCTAGCTGCTGCTGTCCAAAAATGCACAGTGATATTTTTCTGATGCAGAATTTTCTCGTAATCTTGAGGTAGTGCTTCCACGGGTACCAATTCAGCACTGCGGCTGCAGAGTTGGATCAGAGACCTGTACACTCACTGCAGCCATTAGCATTAAACAACATAGGGGATGAAACAGCCATCTGTGGTCTGCTGGAGAGAAGCAATAAAGGAATTTTGTGAGGTGTTTCTTCTTCCTTTCCTCTGGAGGCTGACCCTATCCACTCAGCAATAAGCATTCTAGGAAAACTTCAAGAGAATATTACTCTTGAAATATGTCCTACTTAGATATTAGTCATGCTGACTTCCAGGTTATCTTTGCAAGGTGTCACAAATCTATCTAAAAACCCCCCTCATGACTTTCCTTCATAGGAATGGACATTTCATTGTTATTAATGTAAAGCTGATTACAATGTGTGCATGTGCTCTCAGATCACCCAAGTGTGAGAAAGCATATTTAAGCTGCCAGGGAAGAATTTTCTTGACAGCCTTTTACTTTTGCTCTTCATTATAATACATGAAAATGCAAACTTCAAATACTCAAACACATTGAGCTCTGCTGTGCTATGTAACAGTTTTCCTGGCTGTTATAAAACTCTAGGCTGGTCTGAGTTGACCAAGAGCATTCAGTGATATCACTTGCCTCTTGTCTCTTCCTTGCTGACCTGACAAGTACATGTGTATGTGTGTGTTTGAGCTGTTTTCCTTTGGAAGCTGAGCAGTTGTAGGCTGGTCAGGCACCAGAGCTGGACGCACTGTAAGATGAATGAATGATGAATAGAAAACTAAGATTCTGGTTACAAAATGTAGCATGCTTTATCTATGTAAGAGAAAAAGAAATGGTCATATTTGCCAAAATTGGCTGGAGAATGATAAATGACAAAATTTCTACTCTCATGCTTCAAAGCGCTGGCATGGCAATAAATCTGGATAGCAAACACTCAAATGACCACTGCAAAGAAGATGAAATTACTGCAACTACTTCACTGCCATCAGCCTAGAGATACATGATATGTGCAGCAGTTTCAGACAAGCAGCTACAAATTCACCTGAGAAGAAAAGATATTTTCTTTTTTTAAGCATGACCGTTCAGGTTCACTGCTTTTGTAATGAAGTGAAAGGATATTAAGAGAGGTATTACAAAGTGAACCAGAAGTGCTGCATTGTTAGCAGCTGGAGGTTTTCTCTGCTATGACACCTGCATGATCAGTGTTAACCTGGCTCCAATTCACAGTGCTGAGCATGTTTGCACACAGAAAAGCTATTTTTACTCCCATGTGTAGTTCCAGAATAGATGTTTAAAGGTCTTTTTTCAACAGCCTTAAGAGTTTGTGTGCTTCTGGATGACTGCAATTCTTCAGGTGTAAACAATGCAAGTAAGAGCAGCAGCTTTTTCCTACAGTCATACATGACAAGTGTAAAGTTGTGTCATGAACAGTGGAAATCTGGAAAATATATTTGTAATTCTTACTCCTATAGCTAGAACCTATGATTACTTTTTCTTTTTATCAGAAAAATGTTATCTGGAATGGGAAAAATGACCTTTCATTAATAATTTTTACTGCAACGACACCATTTTCTTAAAACAATAAAGAAAATAATTAAAGTGTAATATATGGGATATATTTAAAATAATTTTCTTTTAAAATATTGTAATATATGTCAATACTAATTTATATTTTAAAAACTGCTAATAATTTCCCATCCTAATGTTTTTATACACGCTTATTGTGTGCAATTACTTCTTTGTTACAAACAGTTGTATTTAGACCTCACTAAAATGCTTGTGTTTTAATAACACTGTGATCCATTTGTGAAAACATTGGGAGTGCATTTTAATAAAGACAACCTAGAGTCTGTGATATCTATTGTGGCACAGTAAATAACGATTTTATATGAGATAGTAAAGGAAGTAATCTTATAAACATTGCATAAGTGGCAAAACAAAAGGTTTTGCTGTGTATTGCAAGAATGTGTCAGTCTGCTAAATTTTAGTAAGTGATCTAAGTCAGCTTACTGATGTAAATATCTTCTGTCACCTGGCACTGGTGTAATTTAGACAAGGAGAAGACTATTTTCCAGTAAAGCATCACTAATTAAATAGTTCTTATTCACTTTTTTTTTCACACTTAATTCAGATTCCTAAAGCTTAAAAAAATTAAAAATCAGGCTGAATGTGATGTATGTGCAGTTTCTACATTGCTTTCAAAAGGCTTCAACTTACACAACTCAAAATCCATGAGTCTGCAGAAATACCACACCTAGGGGACACAATTTCCTTTCTCTTTTTATCTGTTTTGCATTCCTGTAAGATCACACATTAGAACACGTTTTAGTTGTATATAAATTGACCTTTTTCCATTTGTTTGAAAATCTTTTATGAATTCAAATGTATGCTTTTCTTAATATAAAATGAATAGCTGTTAAGTAGCTTTTGATAAGTATTTATTTTTATGTCCTTCATTAAAAGGAAGCAAATCCACATCTTGGGAGGGCTAGCTTTTTTCAATCTATAATATGCATTGATTCAACTGGAAAAACAAAGGAAGAATAATCCGATTACTCAATTCATTGACACACACACACATATATATATATACAGCGAGAATATAAAGACACACCAGAAGGAGATATCCTGATGTCGCTGTTGAGCTGCTAGCTGAGGAATGAGCCAGGTTCTCAGACAAGGAAGGAGAAAAGGTGTCTTTATTATTTTGATTTCCATATATATAGAGTTTTCCGAGGTCACCCAGATTGGTCAGCCCGAGACCTCCCCCTAGGCCCAATTGGCCAAGCCCGAACTGACCTAATCCGGAGACGTTGTTTGCAAAACATCCAAACTTTATCTTTGTTTATGAAATGTAGCAAAATGTTCTCACGAGAAAGACCTGTGCTAGCCACATCCTGATCCTTATAGTACTGATATCCAGGGAGCAAGGTGTTCCTTTATGTCTGGCTTGAGGATAAAAAAGCACATTCCAGTTTCAGTGCTAGTTGTAGTTTAAACTGAATAAATTCTGTCCTTGTCCTACAGCAATGAAAGAAATCCTGGCAAATCCACACAGTCATTCATAGCTTTCATCTCCTTGTCCTTTCTCAAATCACTGCTAAAACACCCTCTGTTGACTTTAGATTCTTGCTTATTTAGCTTAATTAGGGAACAGTGAAACTAGAAAACCAGCAACTTCAGGCATATTCAGCAGCCTATAGGCATATCAAACCACTTGCTCCCATAATTTTGATTGAAAATTTTTAATGCATGGACCTATTTTTACGTAGTTGCCTTCCACAGAATCAGAGAATAGTTAGGGTTGGAAAAGAGATCACTTAGTCCAATCTGCCCTGCCAAGGCAGAGTCACCTCCAGCATGTGACACAGGAATGTGTCCAGGGAGGGAGACCCCATGACCTCCTTTGGCAGCCTCTTCCAGTGCTCTGCCACCCTCAATGCAAAGAAGTTTTTGCTCAGGTTGAGGTGAAACTTCCCTTGACAACAAAGGGTTCATCCTTCCGTCACAAAGTTAGGAAAGTAATCATTGAAGTCATTTAGTTGTCAGTGCAATTTTTGATGGGCAAGCTAGACCAAACTGAGTCCTTAAATGGCAGTGATTTTGAATGGTGAAATTAGAAACAGCCAATTCCATTAGTACATGGCAGATGTACAAACATACCAGCAGTTATTAACACAAAGTAATGGATTACTGAGCTTTTTGCTTGTGAAAAAAACATAGGGTTTCCCCTTAAAAGCATTTTGGTTACATTAATAAAAAACTTCCCTTGGGGGAAGGAGGATAGATGGCTAAGCATCTTGGGTTTAAGTATGTATGTAACTCATTGTCTAAAATTGGCTGGTTTAGGATTGTGTTTTATATTGAAATCAGTGATCTTTAAAGCACTTGGGGACTTTCAGGTTTGTCACTTTGAATTACATTAAAAAATAAATTGTGTTTATTCCACACACATGCAAAGATTTGTTTTTTCATGGTTTTAATTCCTTTTGCATTAATGATGCTATATTTGGATGAGAAATTAATAAGATGAACAAATATATTTCACATCAATCCAGAAAAGCTATGCAAATCTTGCACACACAAACATGATTTCCAATGAAAAGAATTTTACTTTGTACTAGCTTATATACATCTAAAATAACTGGCAGAACATCAGATTCACATAACTGGTGCAACTCTTGCTGCATGTTAAGCATGATTTGTGACTAATATATACTATTTTGCAATAGTAAACATTGTAGCAAGGCCAATGAGCTGTCAGCCTCCAAATTCCATTCCCCTGTCGAGCATACTGTTTATCTAAGATTATTTAAGTCTACTTTGTTTGATATTGATCTGTAGAACAAACATAGGCAAACTTCAAAGTCTAAATTAATTGGGGAAGTTTAAGTACTTATAAAGGAAAAAAGTATTCTCTTATTTTTACCATATTGATATGTTTGCTAATAAATTTTGTTACAAAAGCTGGGATTTCTTTTTCATTTTTGTACTTCTATTAAAAAAACAAACAGCAATAAAAAAACCCCAAAGCCTCAGCTTAGAAAGGATTACATCTAATATTGCTAACATTTCCTGGAAATGGAAAAACTGATAACAGCTGCTGTCTTGGCTCATTTTCAGTTGGGTTTTTTAGTTTGTTGGGTTTGGGTTTTTGTTGGTTTTGGTGGTTTTTTTGTTTGGTTGGTTTGGTTGTTTTTTTTTTTACCACAGCAATTTGCAAGTAGTTGCAGCTATCTCTAGTAAGCTTACATCATTACTAAAACATCATTTTCATGTTTCCCTCCAATCAGACCGCTTCCTCTACTTGCTGACTTGTTGACTTTCTGAATAGCATTTATAGCAAGAACACTTACATTTTACAATAAATGTAAATTTATGAAGTAACTAAAAGCTGGCTGCATATGGAAGATAACTACAGGAAGAATCTATATTTTATGCTAAAGCAAAATGTCTTTAATGAGAGTTAAGAAAATCTTTTCTAAGGCATGATGATCTGAAATGTCTCTATATTAGTATTCTTTTTAAATTCCAAGCATACATGCCTTCTTGGATTGAAACATTCTTCTGCAATCTCTGCAGTACTGTAGCATTGTAAAGTGATAAACAGTCAGCACTAGTGATGCAAACTGGAAGGAAGAGCCAAGTAAAGCAAGAGACAAGGAACTCAAGTGTTGATAGTGTCAATAAACAGGTCTATGCTTTCTCAAATATTTGGCCTCCTTAAATTATATTAATACATTCAGCTTTAAAGTGCTTTCAAAGACACTTTAATTTGGGGGTTTTAAATTATATTTCATGGTTTCAAATCAGAGTGTAAATGAATATTTTTTCAGCCAAATCTGTGCCTCTTTCCTTGGTACAAGATTAAGCTTCCAAAAGCAGTGTTATATATGTGGTTATCTGTTACTATGCCAAAAGTTTAGATTTATTTTGTATCAAAACAGATAATAATTCTGCCTATGACATTTGTAACTTCAGCAAACCCTCCTTCGTGAAACACATTTTCATATTTAAGGAGTAGCACTTTCTTTCATCACAATTGAAATGGCTGGTGAAAAGCTCTGCCAATCCAAGGGGATTTCTGCATCATTTCCCATTCTGGGATTACTCCGTGCTGAGCAACTGCAGATACTCAGCAACCTCATCTAACTTTGGCAATGCAGCTGACTTAGAGCAGAGCATTTGGACCAGATGACTCCAGAGGTTCCTTCCTGTCGCTGTTGAGCCGCTAGCTGAGGAATGACCCAAGTTCTCAGACAAGGAAAGAGAGAAGAGAGCTTTATTGTTTTGAATTCCATATATATAGAGTTTACAGAGGTCCCCTAGATTGGTCAGCCTGAAACCTCCCCCTAGGCCCAATTGGCCAAGCCCAAACTGACTTAATCCGGAGAAGTTGTTTGCAAAACATCCAAACTTTATCTTTGTTTATGAAATGTAGCAAAATGTTCTCACGAGAAAGACCTGTGCTAGTCACACCTTCCAACATAAATTTCTCGATGAGCTCTTCTTTCCAACACTCTGTCCTAGGGATCAGCCTGCATGAGACCAGTTAGCGCTTTGTGTGTACATAATCTAGACTTATCCTAAGGAACATTTAAAACTGATGTTTACATTGCCCTGAGCCTTCAAAAAGGGTATGTGGGGTTCTCTGTGTGGGTTAGGAAGTCAGAATCTCCTGGAGTCTCTTCCTTGCCCTAAGTGAAATGAACTGGCAATGTCCCACTATTTCTTAGCAGACAGGAGACTGACTGAAAAGTCTGTGACTTTTCACAGACTTTCAATTAAATGAACAGGGAGACTGAACTACCTCATCCTTCCTGGAGCTGACAATTTCAAAGCACAGTTCTGAGTCACAGTGATAGGAGTGGTGCAAAGGAGCCTTCCTCTCTCTTCCCACACTGACTCACTGAGGCTTTCATTTTCCACTCCAGTCAGGAAGCCAACACCTTCTGTGACAATTAAATTTATCCTAACAAGAAGCCTTTGAAAACTTAATTAAGCTCTGAACTGTACTTGAGCAGTGAACTTACATGATGTGAACCCTGACATAGATGCATGTCAGTCTATATCTGAAATCAGCTTCCATTTATTTCTTGGTATTGGTGATGACTCCTAGAAGGAAAGAAAGTCCTGAAATTTTCCTCAAAATGTTTTAATACTAGCTTGTACTGCTTAACTGCATTTTGTTATGTGACAGCCTCAATCTTGTTGCAGCTGTTTTGTTTTGGGTTTTTTTGTTTTGAAGTAACATTCAAGTTAGCATGTTGCATTACTGTAGTCATTCTAATTGCTAAAATACATGTTGGTTTGACTAGGGTGAACTGAGCCGCTTAAAACCAATTTTTACTATACGTATATTTTACCATAAATAGTGCTTTCATTATCGACAATAAGAAGTTGACAATCACGGTTTGTGACTGATACCTTCCATGACTTGGAGCAAGTTGCTTTACCTTTCAGTATCTTTGCTTCTCAAGGTTCAAAAGGGAGGAATGATGCCTATCTTTCCAAGTAGTTTTATTGATTTGTGTACAAATATAAAAAAAAAGCCAACAAAAAACCCACCCGAAACCATTATACCAGAGCCCTTTGTTAACTAGTGGCACTTCAAAAATTTCTGCTAAGAATCATTTGTTCCAAGACAAGTTGAAATACACAAGTGTGACTGTATGCACTTAAAATCAGTAAAGAAACACTTTCACCAGTAAAGAATAAATGAATGACATTTGAGTCACAATTTGATTAAAATGTTCTCTAAACTGGAGACATGGGACTGTCTTCACAGTCACTTCAGAAATCTCTTCTAAGTGCTATTCCAATACTAAGCATTCCTCAGATATTTAACATTTGTGGAAAATCTGACATCCCAAGATCTATGACAACTCTGCAACACAGGTGTATGAAAATCCTGGTTTTAATTTGTGTAAAGCAGAACCTTTGGAACAATCACCACTGGGAGCAAGCTCTGGTATCTGTGAAATACTTACAAGCAACTTATTTGGGGGATTAAAAATCCCTCTTTTCGAAATCCAGCCTCCCTTGAAGTGAAATCTAATAAACTAAAAGAATGTCTTGAACACTTTCAGATGCTTGTTAGCATCTAGAGTTGGCTAGATAATAGATCTGAGTGAAATTTGAGGTCTGGTTTACCTTTCTTGTCCACTCCAGGATGTCAAAACTGCCTTATCAGGCTCTTAGTGCATAGAGAGGAACTTGCTTGTCCTTTTATGCAATAAAACTTATATTTGTAGCATTACCCTAGTGAAATTTTAAAATGAAATTACATAGAATACAAATAACACCAGAATTTCTATAATATCCGAATCACGAATAGAAGCATGTCTAGACTCAAATACAAACCATCTTTTAAAGCAAAATTCAAATCCTCCTCTGTTCCCTGCCAAAGGCTGAGTTCAGTCCCTGAGGGTCTGAGCAGAGTTTCTTTGGCGACAGCAGCTGGCATTGGCAGGGCAGGGAGTGCCGCTCCTGGCCTTGGTGTGCTGGGTGATTTCATCAGCTCACACAGGTCTTGACAGGTGCAAAGCCTTTCGCTTCACTTAAGCACCATAAAACCTCTGGTGCATGATTTGGGAGACTGGGAACTAACTTTTTGATCCAGGAAGGGAAAGTTAGATCTTTTCCTGATTGGAATCTTCTTAGTAGTCACTCAAGGCATTTCTTCTAAATGCAGAAATAACATTTGTTCTGAAAAGATTCTTGGTGCTCACTGAATTTGCCAGACGTTTCACTTTGAGATGAAGATATGACAAATGTGCTTCCTAACATTTTCATGTTGATTTATTCTTCCTCACAAAGGACAACTTCATAAAGAGTTTGAATCAGATCCATGTTCACACTTTACATATGCAACATTTTTGTGGCTGACAAAGCTGGCTTCTCAGGCAAACTAACTTGGAAATAAAGTCAAACCAGAGAAGGGCATGCTGAGACCGCTATACCTCAATGGCTATTTTTTTCCAACTAATCATCATTATTATTATGAGAAGATATTTACCCTAAGGTGCATTGGGCAGATCATTCTGACTCATCCATTTAATGGATGTTGTCCTCTAGGGCTAATGACCGTATTTTTTGTATGAAAGCTTTGTTAATTCCTATAACTACATGGGATAGCTATGTTAGTACTTACTAGGTGACCTCCATGCTGACATAACCTTTCTAGTATTGTTGGTTGTAGCTTGTGTCATGACATTAGTGTGAATTATGGCTGTCTTGAGGATACAAACCTTCATATAACACAGATGGTCTGTAGGAAAAAAAATTGTAATGACAGTCTGCACATCACACATTCAATCTTCCCTTGCAGACTCTTTCCTTTATCATTGCCTCATACTCTTAGGTACCTTTTAATCAAGCATCTAAGACATAATTTTTTTGTACAGACTATGTTCTATAATAAAGATTGTAACATGCAATTCTGGAAAATACGTCTGCTACCAGCATTATCGTGGCTTCTCATTGGCCTCCTCCAGATTTCCTTAGCAATGTATCACCATTACTTCCAGACAGCTGACTTTTTTTACTACTTCTTTGAAAGAGCGATGAAAGCTGTGTAAGCTCATTAGCAGAGCATGTGTGTAGGCTTAAAATTACAGATAATAGACATATGGTTGGAAAGTCAGTAATTCCTTTACGTATTTGCCAAGTCTTAGGTCAAGGTTCAGGGTTTCCTTTGCTCAAACTGGTGAAATCAGAAGTACCTCCAGGTGTTCTGGGGAAGGTTTGCAGTGCACATGCAAGACAGGTGATGAGGCACAGTTATCTCAGTTGCTTTCTGCAAGACCGAACTATGTTTACTCTAAATTGCACTCAATTGTGATGTGCTTTTCTTTTTGCATTGGTTATTTGTATAAACAAATCCTCTTTTTAATAGCTCTTGGTGTTTTCTATACGCTCTCATAATCTGTTATTTGTACCATTACAGAAAATTCATTGTAATAAATTTTGATGTCACAACCCTGGCTTTTCATGTCAGTGAAATTAACAGTTAATGTATTGGAAAATATTTGTGTGCTTAAAAGTAATCATCATAAAAAAAGTTACCTTCTTCCCACTCAGAAGCACAGCCCTTGTATGTCATGTCTGTATTTGCATAACCATTTAATAAAAAGTAAAGTGACATTAAGTGTGTGGAAGCAATCTGGAAAACTGATATACACATAATTAACAGGGTGCAATCAGATATATCACAGGGAAATTCAGCAAAAGGATGATTTTTACCCATGTTCACCAGCTCTTTCTTCATGATCATGGTTCTTCAGTTTTTGCTGGTAACAAAGGCACAAGCTTTAAATCCAGATCTTTGGGCTTAGATCTAGGAGAGAATGTGGGGATGGGTGCAGTTGTACATCTACATCGCATCGGCCTGGGGATCTGGGAGTAGCAGTGGGGGAAAAATCTACCTTTGCCCTTGTGTTTGCCCTGTTTCAAATGTGAAAGGCTGGCTCTGCCTGAGAAGTTGGTTGCATTGTCTTGACAAATGGGTCTTTCTCTGGCTGACTGAGAGTGTCACTAAGTGTTGTTTGAGATGTTAACATGGGCACATTGTCACCACTGTCCTGAGTGAGGCCACTGGCTGCTGGCATGTGGACCATCCTACAGCAGTGTGACAGCTGCCCCAACTCCCCACTACACCAAACCTGATCTGAGTACATTTTGCCCTTTCTAAATTATTTTTTATATAAGTCTTGGAATGTATATTCAGATACTTTTTCAGAATACTGTTTTAAAACCAAATGAAATATATTGTCCTCCTTTAAATCAATCAACATCTTTGTAGGTGAAGTTATTTCTTATTGTTCTTATTTTGTTGTCACAGTTGTTCACACTGATTTTTAAAGCATTAATGTCTGTGTGTATGAACGTGTGTCACCCTTGCTAGTCCATGTTAGAGAAAGCAGCAGTAAATGATACTGCATCTGGGGGCTGCAATAATTTGTCCTTTTGACTTTGACTTAATTTTACACATTTTTAAGGAAACTGAAATTGAATGAACACCATGCTACACTCCAAAAATCTCTTTTAATCGGGTTCTCTCTATCAGAAACAACATAAGTGTGTGAATATGATGACTAATGTTGAGCAATCCCAAACTAATACCTATTTAAGGTTTCAAACCATAACAAGTCTAGATTAAGTCATGTTTTAGACAAGTGCTTATGCATCTGGCAGTAGAATTTTGTCTCAAATAAGTAATGTTAAAAATAAACAAGCAATGATTTAGAGGTTAACTGTGAAAAAGAGAATCCATGTTCATCTTATAAAAGAATGTGTTTATTTTCATCAGGATTTTTGCATAGATACTGAAGTAATGCATACATAAATTTTGAAAGCATATGAAGCTGGAGCCTGACCAAAGCCTTAAGGAGATGCCAAACCCATCTTGTTTTCAAATTCAGCTCTGTTTCATGTCACAGAACAAAGTTTTTAATAGAGGCACAGTAACTGACCAGCAATTGCAATTTTCTATGTCATTATTTTGAAGTGTAAGACTAAATTCAATATAATTTTTTTTCTTTTTGTTTTCTTTTTCTTTTATTAACCAGTTAATTTAGGTGATGGGATAGAATACAGCCAGCAGAAGCGTGAAAATATTGGAGTTCTCATTCAAGAGACACTGGAACTCTTTGAACGCTACGGTGGAGAACATGCTTATATAAACATTAAATACATGATCCCCACTTATTGGTCATGCCTTTAAACTGAATTATATTAAATGGGATGATTCCATCTGTGCTCAGAAAAAAATGTATCTGACTCTGTATGGCATCTTGTTAGTCATGCTTTATTTTCTCTACAGCTGCTAAAATAGTGGCTTCTGGGGCATTGGAGTGTTAGCACTATTGTGAACAAGGCTTTCCAATACATAAATAGTGTCTGTTCCTTTGATTACAATGGTGTACTGTGCTTGTTTGTTCCCTGAAAGAATCACTCCTTTATAACAGAGCTGACTCCAACAGGAATCTGAGTTAAACCTTCACTTGTGTAGACAATAAAACTATAATTTTCATACACGATTCAGCAATTGCTGTTCTGTGTCTGCTTGCCCTGAGGGTGATGTCAGAGGCTGTAACAAGAAGAGTTTATGCTGACTGCTTAATAGGTGTTTGTCATGGAAGAGAAACACCAGTTCAGCAATGCCTCTCTAGCAGCTGTGCCGAATAATGTGCACTGACATACAATAAAACTGTTGAATGTACATACCAATTGCAGCAGGAAAATTTATATTGTCCATTATAAAGCACTATCATGAAATTAATCCAGGTTTCTTACACATTCCTGTTCTCAGCTCCCAGGTATTTACTCATGGAACTTGGGTTCCTCTTGGTGAATATAAGGCACAAACACAGTTTTGAAGAAAAGAAGCTCAGAAAAAAACTTAAATAAATCAGACGGAAGATATAGCACACATAAAGTGTCAGTCCCTAGCGACACTGTTAATCTGGATAAACACAGAATATACACATACATTTTTAAAGGGCACTTGGTATTTTTGTAACTGCAAGGTTGCTATTGCTTTTCTGTTGTTATTCTTATGGTGTGTATGTGTGCAAACAATGTAACTATTGTTGTAGGAATCCCTTACAATTTCCTACTCACTTAGTTTCTCCCTGCATACCCATAACACAGAACCGATATAATCATGGATATAAGCAAAGCTATTGAGATTGACTTTATTGCTTTTTGCTATGCTTTTTTCTATTTTTTTCTATGGAATAAACCTACAAAAAACATAAAACAAGTCTTACAATACTCATGGACGACCATTTAAAATTATTGAGTCAGCTCAAAGAAATCAGAGAAATAAACTTTGCCCAAAAAGTATGACAATTTTAGAAGTACAGACTTTGGGCTCCTCTGGCTTTTGTTCTGGTTTCTGGAGCTCTTCAAATGTATGCAAGTTGCACTTTCAAGCGTTTCACTGTAACTGTTAAGAGCCTGAAATG
This sequence comes from Entomyzon cyanotis, assembly GCA_024500445.1. Classification (NCBI taxonomy): domain Eukaryota; kingdom Metazoa; phylum Chordata; class Aves; order Passeriformes; family Meliphagidae; genus Entomyzon; species Entomyzon cyanotis. The sequence goes on along the minus strand of JAKEPQ010001015.1, from coordinate 919,604 downwards.
CACTTTTCAGTGTTAGATACATGAGACATTTTCCAAGTGCTTCTCCATATCCATATCCACATCCACATTCACACCTTACAAGGCTTGCCCAAGTGAGAGACACAGCCCCTACATTGCCCTGCTCTCTTGGATGCCTGCTGGAAGTGTGGGGAGAACCTTCCCACCTGCTGAAACTTTAAGCCTTATCTGTCATTAGATTGACATTAGACTTGTTTTTTTCTGTTCTGCGGCATCTTCAGCCTGAGATTTTTCTTTGCTTTCTTCTCCTTCCTGTAAATAAAAAAAAGTGACGACGATTTTTACTCTTCCCACCTCTTTGCCTCAAAGAGGTGCACCTTTAAGTGATGCCACTAGCCATGAGCATTCATCAGCCCCTGGTTTAGGCATGGCTGCTGGAGGTGTGCCTTTTTCCCAGGCTCCAGGGGCCTTTCTCTTCTGTTTGTTTTTTTGGCTCTTCCTGCGTTTTGTTTTACACAGTTTTTCCAGGGCTACCCTCAAGGCTTAGAGTTTAGGTAAGGTCTGTCCTGTGTCCAACAGACACCTGTGATGGAGAAGCACATCCAAAACTCTGCCTCATGTCTGGGCTATCTATAAATCTTTTGCCTTCCGTGCAGAGAGGGAGGTGAAGCCTGGCTGTAGGCCCATGCCTTTGCAAACTCAAGAGCTTTGTCTTCAAACCTTGCAGCACAGAGGCTAGCAGGACACTGCAGGGGGGCACAAGGCCAGATCTTTTCCAAAAATGCCTTTCTACATAGCCACTCTAGCACTATCCATACAGCCTTCTCTTACAGCTTCTCCCCATTTGCTTTGCACTGTCCCTGGCACCAACAAGCCATACTTTTTCATGTCCTGACATCTATGGATTTGGTAACTGTGGCATTGCAGGTTTCCCATGAGTACAGACTGTGCTGGAGGACTGCAGCTCAGAGGGAGCTGAGTTATTCAGCTCGGAAACAAACCAAACCCTTCATAAAAGGAGAATTCCCAGGCCACCTTTCACTCCTCAGCTATTTGTATTCTTTCCTTAAGAGAAAGTCCAGCACTGCTCTTTGCCTGAGATCAAAAGCTCCTCAATAGCTGGCTTCAGTTCCCCCGACACTGGGCTCCAGCCACAGAGCCACTCGCAGAAGGGACAGTGCAGGAAAGGGCTCTCAGCCCTGGGCTTTCCCTATCCTATCACCCTTCTGCATTCCCAGCAGCTCTGCTGAGAAGTTTCAGGTTCCTCACCAGCTTTTGCAATTCTGTTCCCCAATCCCCTCTTTTGCATCCCCACCCCTTCAGCTCAACTGGGACAGGACTGCTGATTGACAGAGACTCCATGGAAAATGGGTACCTTGTGAAGCTGCAGACTTCCCCAGGCCTGATCCCGTCAGCCTTGTGCTCTTTCTTGAAGATTTCTTTCATAAGACATTGGTTAAACAAGGGGTGACCTTATGGCAAACTGTAAGGGCAATAGAGGTCATACACATTCACATTAGGAAAATTAATTTTATAGAAAAGTGCTTTTATTTGCATGTTCAGGATGGGAACATTAGCCTCCATCATACTATTCCTATGCCTGGTCCATTGCTTTGAAAGTGAACATTATCCCATAACCTTATTATTTCTAGGAGCTGGACTGATAAAAAGAAGTGTGATAAAAACCACAGGCTGGTAATTTAGGAACACTGAGAATAAAACTATTTTGAGATGTCATTTTACCAAATCAAACTGTAGGCCTTCCCACCTTGACAGTGTCCCTTTAAGCATGATCAGCAGCATATTTATAGGCAATTACAGCACAGCTCAGAGCACTTTATAAAGCACAAGATCAAGGACTCAGGTGCTTAAGTATATGAGTAACACTATGTCATTCAATACACTGCTTAGCTGTCTTACTATGCTGAAAAAAACAGAATTATGGTTAAAAAATAGTAACTGCCTCTCTTTTGACCAGATCATGTAATTGTGGTCGCTGACACTGGGGGCAAGCCAAACAACAATTTTTAATTGAAATCAAGTAAAAGGTACTCTGGGTCAGGTGTTTCAAGGGTTATAAATTAAATATAGTGCCATTAAGGCTAATTTGGCTTTACAGAAGTGGTGGGGTTTGTGCCTTGCTCTGAGGTCTTCTGCTGCTTTTTAGCTCTCCAGTGATGATAAGGTAAGTAATGTCAGTGAACAAATGTGTGGACAGTTAAGTAAGTTGTAAGCACTGGTTTTCTGAAACTACATGCTTGAAATGTCTCCAGTTTACCTTAATAAATATGTTAGGTTGGCTGGCCACTGCTTAGCTTGAAGAATAAAAAGCATATGGCAACATTAGGGGAAAAAATACACCTACAGCTGCCTTTGTCATGCATAGTCATGAAAACAGGAACAAAATAAAATATTTTTGATGATTTCTCCCCAAAGGCATGTCAGGGAACTCCATAACAGGTGTCAGAGTTTAGGGAGCTCTGTCACTTTGCGCATGCTGGCAGGTGCTACAGAGCAGTGACTGTGCAAGCCGTTGATCCCCTGAACATTCCAAGCTGCCTGTGTGAAGGTGAGCAGGGGCTGGGGTGGCTGTGGCTCCTGCCCGGCTGGGGCTGCCATGGGCTCCTGCAGAGGGGCAGAGCCTGGCAGAGGACAGAGCAAGCCGCTGCCAGCACTGGTGGCAGGGAGCTGGAGCCAGGCTTCTCGCTGGTAGCTTTCCAGTGTTTCAAAGAGACGGAGCTGCCAAAAAAGTTTGAAAAGAGCCTCCCAGGAGTCAAACACAAAAGGGCTATGGGAAGTTGTAAGTGGGAGGGAAGGTATGGGACCCTAGCTGGGAGGGTGTTTGTGCGTGGGGTGCAGGGACGTGTAGCTGCAGCCAAGCAGGGCAAAAATAAAAAGTTAGAGCAGACACTATGTGCTTTCCTAATCCTGTCTGGAGACCCTCTGACTTCCAGAAAAGCATTCTCCAGTCTGAGGGGCTCTGCAGGCAGTGGGGCACATCACATTTTTCCACTCATCTGTAACATCCTGTGTTTTCTGCCTTAAATAAAAGCAGTGATGTTTGTGGGAACTCCATATAAAGCCTGTCTGCTCACAACCTCTCAGAGCTGCTTTGTGCCTCCTGGAGACCGGGAGTGGAAGGTTTATGCCCTGGCAGGACAAGAAGTTCCCTGCACTGGCCCCATAATCCTTCCGGCGTGTGAGGGGAGGGAAGGGGAGTGTGTGTGGTGGGGCATATCTTAGCTGTTCTTGTTCTTGCCTAGCAAATCCAGCCTGGGTTTGGGAGTCTGTGGGGCTCCTTGCTGAGAGCTCTCCCTTCCTTGGACAGTGTGTGATGGCTTCTGGTGAGGTGGGTGGAAGCCTGCCTGAGCAGAGACAGCAAACAGCAACCTCAGGGAGGACAAAGTGTGTTTCTTGTGGAGCTGGGAGTCAGCTTTGTACTTCATATCCCATTTGTGATGCAACAAATCAACAAATCCTTTATTTTTTTTGCCAACACTCAGGAGTGAGTTGAGCAGCTCTCACAAACCCCAGGCTCATAACCCCCTCTGCTCTTGGTGTGTGCTGTGTGTGCAGCAGGGCAGGGTCAGTGTGCCCAGAGTGGGTGACTCCACTCGCCTCTCTGGGCTTGCCCATTAGAAGCAGAAGCACCTCATCTTGGTCCCTTGCTGTGCCACTTGCCAGCTAGGCATGTGCCCTGAGTCCCCTTCCTCAGGGGGAAAAGAGTAGACTGCTCAGATTTTCTTTTTTTTTTTTTTTTTTGCCAACAGAGCCCCTCACATAGGGCAAAAGTCTTAAGCTACAGAAGAATGGGCACCTTCGTGGAAGAGAAAGCTCAGGACACAGCCCTGCTGGCCAGGCTGTGGCCGGGAGCATTTTTGGGACTGTGCCCTCTCTGCTGCTTCTGCAGGTGCCCATGCACAGGAGCCCTCTGCATTTGCTATTGTCTGCTGACCCTGGCTGCTGGGGGTGTTGGGTGAGAGGGGACGAAAGGGGCATTAATCCTAGTGCTTTCCAAATATTGAAAAGAAGGTAAATCCCAGCCTCCTTCCTCTGCCTTGATGAAGTTGGGTTAATGCACTGAGGTAATAGAAAAAATAGGAGCACCTAAACAGCACTGTAGTGTTGGACCTTGTATGCCTACCTTGAGAAAAGAGTAGGACATACCCCTATTTTGTTAAATGGTCTCAGCAATGCAAACTTCCTGTGGTCATCTGCATCAGCACAATGCTTTTGGAAAAAAATAAAATCAGAGGTTAAGGCTGTTGGAGGGCAGAATGGGATCAGCTACATACCAGCCTCCTGTTGTAGCTTGCTCTGCAGCAGTGGGAACATGTTGCTCGAGGAGCTCATCTCTGCACCTCTTCTGCTTCTGATATGATGCACAACTTGGTAGAAATTAATTTAGACTGCCATACTTAGTGTGACTGTAAGTAAGTGTGTGGATGCTTTTGGTAGCATACTCTGCAATAAGTGTTGCAGCCACTTCAGCTCTGTGACTGCCACAGAGTCATTCTGACCTTGCATGAAATCACATTGCTCTCTGATATGGGCATTATGATCAAGAAAAGCTGTGTACAAACTCCTCAAAACACATCAGAAATCTCAAGGAGGTCTCCACATCACAAGCACAGCCTGTCAACAACACTGTTGGATGATGAAGCCCACTGAGTATAGGCAGGCAAAATTAATGTCTGACATAAAACATCTACCTCATGTTGCACATTATTGCATTAATCAAGGGGCCTGGCTTTAAATGTGTGGTCCATCCAGTTTTGTATCAAATTTCAATTTCTGTTTTCTGGGTGTAATTCCTAAGCCCTTCCCTAAGGAGCAATTACCGAAAAGCAGCTTGGCTTACCTAACTCTTGCCCTAGAAGCAGGGAATGATATCCCTGCATCTGGCCATCTCCATCTTGTGCATTAGTCTCATTACTTCATTTTCATGTGATTTTGCTTCCCGCTTCTCCTGGGTCCCTGTGGTGCTGTGCTGAGCTGGAAGAGATGCTGAGGGAGCTGGGTGGGTAGGGGGGAAGCTGATGAGAAGAGACCAGGAGTGAGCAGCTATTCCGGCAAAGGCTTTTCCTTGACAGTTTATGGTTTAGAAAATGTGAGTTTTGGGGAACTTGAGTCTCTTTCTCCCAATACACTGCAGCATTATGGAGGAAGAGAATGAAGGAAGACTTATTCCAGAGATATTTTACCTCAGCTACTGCCCAGGGAGCAGCTCTGGGGTGGAAAACATTAGCTCTGCTGCAGGTGGGTGACAGGAATGAGAGCAAATGGTGGGAAGCTCTTGGCTTCCCACCATTTGCTCTCATTGTGAGCACTTAGAGGCTGCATTTGTTGAGCTTTTTGAGCCCCTGCAGCTGCACATCCCAGCCCCCTGCCTTTCTGGGCCACCATTTGCTCCCCACCTACAGCCTGGCTTCTTTCTATGGCTGGGATTTTTCTTGGTTTTCTTTGGCAGAGCCTTTCGAGGCCTCTGCTCCTGTGGAGGGCCAGACAGGTGCCCCACTGCTGTGATATGAGACAGCCTGGGACTTCTCCCCTCACTTCCTATGTGACTTTCAAGGCCTACTTGGAGCTGCTGCTGCTGGTGGGAAGGTAGCACAGGTTCCACAGCTGTCTTCTCCTCCAGGCACTGCCCTGTCTGTCCCAGGGTACTGATGGCAACATCCTGCCTTGCTGGATGGGATGTTGTCACCATCAAAGCTAGGATATCACTAGAAATCATGGAGATGGAGCCTGGCTTCTCCTAGCCTGTAACACATCATGCTGAGCCTCTTTTCCCTTTTCCTGCATGGGCTGTTAGTGGTGTTTTCCCAGGCTGGAGCAAGACTGTTCCCCAGCACATGCTGAGCAAGAGACCCTAAGGTGGGTGGTCTACAATTCACCACCACTTTGGAAAGCAAGTAAATTCTTCCAGGGGTGAGGGATGGAGGGGTTGGGGGGCAGAATAGAGTCTAGCAGAAATAGTACTTTTAATCACTACTGTAAGCCCAAAGATAAATCCCAGATCTCTTTCAAAATGCTTAGGACAGGGAGGGAGAATACCTGGAAGCCCTCATTCAGCCCCACATTTCAGTGTGAATTATTCCTCAGCTATTTACCAGAAGAACTCCATGGCTGACACTTTTTAGCAACACTGAATCATCTAAGTCTGTTACAAAGGAAGAAATTGCTACTGCACTGCCTCAAGAACCAAAGTAAAGGGAACATCTGCTCTAAACTTCTTGCATTGCTTGCTATGCATTATTACTTATGGTAGTAATGTGACTAAATTAAAGCTTTCTTCTTTTGTGTGTGCTTTTATGCATTGCTTTGGTATAAAATGTGTGGCTTGCTTCAAATCAACCTACAGCTAAAACTATGTCCGCGTAGAGCTGAGCCCACATGTACTTAGATGCAATTAAGGGCACAATTGGAGCATTCTGAAAGATTGCCTTTAAAAGGCCTTTTGTTCACTCCCCCATAGGGGCTGGGTGTTATAAGCACGTTAAAATGCAACATTAAGGAAAAAAACCCTCTGTGAAGAATTCTGTAGAGGCACAGCTATGTTTCTGTAGCTTGGCAGCTGTCTGTATTCAAAGGCTGGGGAATGACTCGTGGTGTGAGGGTGATGATAGTTTTGATAGGAATCCCCTGCATCACAAGAATGTTACTAATGAAGGAGGAAAAGCCCACCAGAAACATTCCAGGGCTGTGAACCTGCAGGCAGCCAAAGCCAGCATCCAAGCTGCTCTGCACACACAACAGCAGCAAATCCAGCTGCTTCTGCAGAAGAATGAGCTAGTGGTTATTTTTCTTTTCCTGTCTTTCTGAAGTGCATGCAGTCTTACCAATGAGCTTAATTGATTGAAAAAATATCTGGAAAATAAAGCTCTTGAACTTGCATGCCTAGAAACCTACCAGCATCACGTGTGTAGCAAAGGCCACGTATCTCACAAAATACCACAACATTTCACAAAGGAGGTTTAAGAGCTCCAATTGAATAAAGCTTTCTCTGTGAAATATTGTTATGGATCTACAAAGCAGTTAAACCCTCCTTGGGAAAAAAACGTGTACATCTCTGAGAGTGTAGTGGTGGCAGTGTAACTACCACTGAGGCCTCATTAATAAGGTTTTTCTTCTTTATCAGTAGAAGGAAAAAAAAATCCTCATCACAGAAAAGAAATTTAAGTTAGTAAATTCTTACAATTTGCTTTTAAATTCTACGTGTGTGTGTGTGTGTGTGTGTGTGTGTGGTATTTAAAAATCTTTGTAACAGTGCTCTGGCCTTCTTTAAGGGATGGATCCTCTTACTTAAATCCAGTAATGAAAATAACAGGGCCTAAACTAACTTGGTAAAACTGTTTCTATCAATAATTTTGCTACTGACATAGTGCAGGATTGATTTTTGTGGTCTGTGTTATAGCAGCTTTTAATTATAGGACGATTTTGGTACCACATGAAGTAGGAAAAATGGGCAGTTGCAAACTCTGCAGGGTTTTTTCATCCATATTGTAATGGTGTTTTTTTTCTCTTTAAAGAAAGAAAAATAATATTCCTCTGTTTTCAGAGGGGTTTTTAAAAAACTTTTACTCAATGAGCATTTTACAGCTCCTCAAGAAGATGGTTGCATTGCCTCTGCTCAACAGCTTCCCTTCATACCCCCAAATATTTTCAGCTCTTTATTACTATTGTGAGAATTGCACTGTATTTTCATGTCTCCCATATTGCTGTGATTATGTTTGGGGAATGGAGATGGATGGTGTGTTGAGTGTGTGATTGCTTTCTCCACAACCCTCACTCAGGGCTGTTTTCTATAATTTAATCAATAGAAGACAGTAGTACAAACACTAGTTTTTAATTTCCAATTTCGGTTTGAAGTTTCTCATGAAAATTTAAATGTTTTTTTCAAAATATATAAAGCAATTTCATTTGCTTTGCCTGAGACATTTCATGGCAATTGTTTCCCTCTCCCTCCTGTGAAACCATGGTGCTGACTCTCCTGGGCTGCTTGGTCCTGGTACATGGACCTACCATCCTGATGGCTTGGGCAAGCTGCTGCTCCCTCATAAACATTCCCAAATAAACCTTAAGGGGCAGATGGTGCCACTGGGGTGCTGAAATGCCTGCAAACTTGGCTGGGAATAGGGTGAAACAAGCTGGCCTCAACATGGAGCTGGGCTTATGAACCAAGGATGGGAGATGCCCTCAGAGCCATGGCCTCCAAGGAGGGCAGTGAAAGGACCTTTCCCAGTGCCAGTGGGTGCCTTTAGTGGCCACCTCAGCCAGGTGTGCTGCTGCTCAGGCACCTGCCCAGCCCAGTCCTGCAGCACCCACCAGCCTACTCCTGGCAAAAGCAGATGCTCACTGTGCCCAGTGTGCACTGAGCTGCCAGAGGCTCTGCACATCTGCTTCCTTCCTGACACAGCAGATGGTTCTACAGCCGGGAAAAGCAGCTGGTAGTTGGCATCAGCTGGGCTTGGTGGTTGGGAGGAGCAGGATGAAGCAGCAGCAGGGCAAGGGGCTGAACACAGGTATATTTTTTACAAGGGAGATGCCTCTGCTGCGTCTTTGCACTAGCTTTGCTCCGGGCAAGAGAAGGAGTGATGTATGTGCTGCAAATACAGGGAGACCAGGAAAGAGCTGTGACTGCTCACTTCTAATGCTCGGCAAAGGGCCACGCTCCCTGTTACTGCTCAGCGGATGTGGTGCAGCATTACGGTGGGCAGGGCACCACAAGCCCTCCTGCTGGGGGTTGGTGGCTCCACGGGATCAGCCAGCAGAAACCCAAAGTGCTGCCGTGCAGTCGAAAGTGCTGCTATTTCTGCTTTCAGCTGGGCAAACTGCAGTCACACAGAAAATGTGTGCTGGAGCAGAGGGTGAAACCCAGTCACTCGCTCTAACAACTGCTGATGCCCTTCTGGTGCCAGACCTCTTCCTTGCCTGGCTCTCAATGAGAGTGAAATGGGGAAGCAGGGCCGTGTGACTGCTCTGGTTTCGGTTCAGCATGGACAGAACTGGCTGTAGCTGCACAGAGCCACAATTGCTGCTAAATATTGCCCATTTTAGCCTTCGGACTGGCCTTCATAAAGTCAAGGGGACTATTCACAGGAAAAAGAAGAGCAGGAGCTGGCTCCTTAAACTAATGCTGTTGTTGTACAGTTGGTTGCATGGGGGTTTTCTCCAGTGCATTTTTTCTTCTACCCCAAGCAGTGCTTTAGGAGGACCATATTCGCATGTAACCGTATTTGCATGTAACCATATTTCCATGTTACCATATTTCCATGTTCTAGCTGTGGGGTCTTTTCAATTGGCTTCTCCGTGTCGCTTTGGTTCATGCAATTTTAATCTGTTTTACTCATTGGCTCTTAACCTGCAATTTTCTGTTTAAATCGCTTTCTACAGAAAATGTCAGGAAGCTGGGGAGTTCTGTCTCTCACATGATGCTGTGATTTGATAAAAAAGTAGTGTGCACCTTTCTTTAAACGCTGGCTAAGTTTAAAATCTGTGATTCTTATCTATTTGTTTAAGAACTTACACAAAACTGCTGCTATCAGACAATAATAAGAATCATGAAATTTATATGAAAGGAATTTCTTTTTTATTGTGAACTTTACACCTCTTCACTTATTTCAGTAAATGCCCAATAAAAGCGCAATAAATCCAATACTGTAAGTGCACATATAGAGGGTTTTTACTCTGGGCTTTGCAGCTCCCTGGCTTTCCTGCTTCATGCAGTGCCCAGCCTCCTGTGGGGCCAAGGGCTGCCTTTTGGGACCTTCCCAGAACAAGCCTGGAAAAACCCAACTTGCCTGCAGCACTTGCTGCCCACTTGACACCATGCTTGAGAGGGAGGAAAATAACAGCCACAAAAGCAGCAGTGGCTGATGCCCAAAGGCATGTGGGAAGGGAATGGGGCAGAGAATGCACCCCTGGGAGGGAGAGATGAGGAAGGGAGAGAGAGCTGTGCTGCCTTGCCCACAGGAAAGGGCTGAGAGCTTTGGTGGTGGTATTCTGGTAAGTCCACAGGTAAACTCACAGGTAAATGCAGAATTTGTGAAAGGAATTAAATTGGAGGGGGAAGGGAACCAAACTTTTTATCATCAGCTGCTTGTACTGCTATAGGTAATAGCCTTTAAACTTGAATTTAACAGGGAAAAATTAAACTGTATGTTTATGCCTTACTCAGTTTCCCTTGTAAAACCCAATACAAATAGCAAAAATGGGAAAGAAAAAAACCCAAACAAGCCAACAGATAAATTAAGGTTGAACCAAGCTGAAAATAACTTGCCTGTTAGACTGACTGTAACCTTGCATCAGTAACACCCCCTCAGTGAGGGGAAGGATGTGATTGCACAGGCAGGGAGATGGTAGGAACCACCTCAGCAGCCCTTGTTTCTGCAAGAGCCAATTTATATCAGTACTTTCCCAACTGGCACAACTGCTTCTGCCAAAATTTCCTGGGTACAGAGACAGAACACTGACCCTACAGTCCCAGCTGGAAGACTAGACTCTCCTGAACAAGAGTAATAGGTCAAACTCCATATTTTAAATCTCATACAGGCACCCAAATGTGACTGCTTGCAGGCTTTGCCTGCTTATCTGAGAGCGAGTGTGATGCAGGGTGGGATGTGCTGGAGAGATATCCCATTTGGATGGGGACATCCTGTGGAAAGCTCATGAGAGCTCAGCCTACAGTGCAAGCCCTGCAATAATGTTTGCCCTTGTGGCCAGAGGCTGAGTCCCAGGCTGTTTTCTGAGATTTTTGTCTCTGGCTTCTCTTCCAGGAAAATGAAACTTACACCTTAAGGTCAAAAGGCAGAGTCCTCTGCTCCTTCCCATCCTGTCTTGTGTTCTGCACTGCCTCCTTCACCCTGGTTTATAGCTGTGGACAGGACAGCAAAATCAGCCTTCCTAGCTAGCAGTCCTGTGTTTGTCTGAATTTTGATCATGTTCTCCTTGAGCCCAATGATGACCTACTGCTGCTGACTGAGTCAATAATTACAGCAGCATTTTGGACACCAGACTAGAGAGGCAGCAGTATGTGCTGCTGAAAAGGTTGCTGCATAGACCCTGTGTGCTGGGCTTTGCCCTCCCATCTAATGGCCTGTTTGAGTTCCAGGTATAAAGTGCTTCTGTAGACTTCATAGTGCACAAATACAAATACACAGCTGTTGTTTCAAGGGATGGATCCAAGCTGACCTGCAGCTGGGCAAAAATGTCTCAACAAATTATGCCTCGATTGAATGGTCTCCTTGCCAGGCCACCGAGAGGCAGCAGAAATAAACTGTTCTCCCAACAAGTGCTTCCTTAGATCTGGACACCTGGTCCCATCCTCTCTCCTCATCTTTTCTCTGTGGTGTTTAGTTCAGCACAGCTGCATGTGCTCAGAAATGCCTCTGGGCAAGGACAGAGCCCTCTACAAACAGGAGAAATGGAGCTGAGCTCCTCAGGAATTAAAGTTTACAGGCAACATAAGCACAGTGCTCAACATCAAAGTGCTGAGGGAGTGAGAGGAGGAGGAAGGTGGAAAAAAACTAATGAGAAAAGGAGCAAATATTCTAGGAGACCTGTAGTGTATGGGAGGCAAAAGGCAGCAGGGGGAGAAGGTTGAGTCAAGGAAGATTGGTGGTGGGGAAGAAGGAGTAAGATGCAAATTAACTAAAGAGCAGAGAAAAACACATATTCCTGTAGTAGGTGGACATGGGTGAGTGTGGAGGAGGAAAAACTGCTATGCTTCCATTGCCGTAACAGGAGGATGTGGCTGCTAAATTTCCTGCTCAAACAATACTTGGGAGCTGCCCACATGCTTCTCCAGGCGGTACTGATCCTGAGTATGTACTGTGGGACACCACAGTGCTGAAAAGACACTAAGTGCTTACAATTGTGATACAAGACAAATAGATACTTATTCCTGTGTAGGAAAGAGAATACTGCTTAAATATTTAATTGTGTTTTGGTTTACAGTGGTTTACTTGTGTTAAAGCATCTAAAACATGCTCACAAAAAAAAAAAATCAGCATTTTAAAGCTATGAATTATTCTGGTTGATTTTCCTTTTTTCCCCTCTAGACAAAAGTAACCATTTGACAACATGAGGCTCCCTCAAACAATGCAGCCCAGTCTCATTACAAACTAACATATTCTCTCACATGTCTGAACCAAACTACTGAGAACGTAGTAATTGATCATTCATAGATGCAGACTGGTAGCTAACAGCATCCTCACTTACCTTCTAAACACTGAGCACAGTTAAAATAAATTCAGGATTTATGCATGTGGAAAACTCAATTGCAGACGCATCAGAGATGAACCAAAAATGGAAGCATTCAGAAGTGCTAGTGAAAAATCCAAATAATGACCTACAGTAGATGTCAGCCTGAGAGGATAACACATGCCCTGTAATTATCTTAAAGGGACTCTGTGTGCTCAGTAAATACATGTAATTCTGTCCAAGCAGATGTACCATACAACTGGGTGCTGAAGCCAGGTAGGAAAGCTTATCCCAGTGAGGCCTCAGGACCTGTGTGATATTTCCTTTTCTAGACACATCTGGACTTCAGTCTCCATTGTATAACTGGTAAAGTAAGCCAATGCAACTACTGGGTAGGATGAGTATGGTGGAAAGACAGATGAAGGTGGATGTGCCACTGTTTCTCTGCTGAGGCTCTCAAGGCTTCCAGGGCTTACTTCAACAGGAAAATATTTTTAAAGTCCACATTTAAAAAGTATTAAAAAATAACCCCAAATAGGTAAAAAACTGTCTATTTACACCTTGTAGGTACCTTAGGGTGTGCTGGATGCTTCAAGTCACTGACATTTTGGAAACAAGCCCTTTGAATTTGTCATGCTTGACCTGTGATTGCCGCTTTTCATGGGGCAGCAGCATGTACATGGCACTGGTGTGTTACATGTGCACAGCCCCAGGTGGCCAGGCAAAGCAGGAGAGTTATTACAAGCGCTGCAGTGCATGGAAATGGCAATTTTATGGATAATACTATATGGTGATTTATTAAAAGCTGTGATTCTCCAGCAGCTTTTATTGTATCATCATAAACCAACACTCCAGTATAGTGCATTAAGCTGGGTAATTCTGTTGGTTCTTCACCAGGGCTGACAAAACTCTATGTAAGAATGCATGGGGTGGGCTGGTGAGCTGAAAGTGCCATCACTCTAAATGGATCATCAAGAGAGGAGAAAAAGCCATGTGGTCAGCAGAGTGTGGGTGTTTTTCAGGGCAAGGGCAGCCAGCACGGAAGGGTAAATCCCACTGTTCACTACATCAGTCAGTGCCAGTGGCTTGCAGGCCTGGAATGACTCTATCTCTGCACCAGTGACAATGATGGCAGAACTTGTCTCTCTGGGTTTAACCATTAGGGCAGCTAATCAGAGCTCATTGGTTCCTGCCCCTGCTCCCCTGCTAACTTGCTGCAGGACATTTGGGTTGTAGCTTGACCTCTTTATGCTCCAATTTTCCCTTCCATAGCATGTGAATATTAGCTGTTTTGTTGAGGTGTTGTTGTTCCTTCTGTTAAATGAGGGAACATGCCAAATGCATCAGACCCGGTGGGAATGGGGTATGCAGCATCATCAGGATGTATGCAACTCTACGTTTTGGGAAACATTTATATTCCACCTCTTAAATATCTTTCGCAAATGGAACTTGCAAAAAAGCAGGGCAAGCACTGCTAGCACAGCTTTGCCACACACTGTCAAGTGCTTACAAACTCTATTTATAGCTACAGTTAAAGATTCAGATATGCAAGCACTCCATTAAAAGACCACATTAATGAGCCCTTAGAGAAAATATCTCACAAAGCCTTTTGAGCTTGTAACTGCTCAGTTGTTCAGGGCTTCTTGCTTGTTAACATTCATAAAATATAAACACTGTGTACTAAACACCAGCACTTTGTGGATCACAATGACTTATCTCCCCAGCAGCACTGCAAGGTGTGAGGGGAGAGGCGGCAGCGGCGCCACTGGGGTGGCCGAGCTCTGCCGCAGGCTGCACATGTCGCTCACCCAGCGCCTTATCTGGGGCCTCTCTGTACTCTGCAAGGCTGAGTGGCAGATTGACTCGCAGGTCAGTATCTGTGAGTATAATTTCAGAGGGAACAATCAAACCTATTAGCTGAGAGTGGCAGAGCTGGGCCTCTTCACAGCCACGGCTCCAGAGCGTGGCAAGTATTTGGAGCAAAATCTAATAGATAAAAATCACAGGAGATTTTTTCCTTTTTCCTTCGACATAAGCTAGCTGATGAGAAGTGTCATTTGAGAGAGAAAAAAGTTGCTATATTTGATTTGTCATTATTTCCCCATTGTCCCTTCCTGCCTGCGATTATACAGTTCCCATTTTCTCTTCCTCGCCTCTCACAGAATTCCATATTCTAGGTTGTGACAGATGCTCTTGCTTAAATGTTTTTGATATATGTTTTATCTGAAATTGCTTTATCAAGTCTGCATTGTGTAAACAAAAATCGCTGGGGCCCATTTAAGAATAATTGTCTGTAACCTTTAATATTGCGTTTCCATCCATCCACAAGTCACAAAGCGCTTGAGCAGTAAAGAAGGCCATTTCTGTGTTTATATCTGAGGTAGGGCTAGATAAGTAACTTCTTGGATGCTGTTTGCTGGCACATGTTAGCAACCAATCTTCGTCCTTGTCTTTGTGCTTTTGGTCCTGTAGCCTTTCAAACAGAAGGTGCTCTCCCGGAAGGAATAATTCTGCTTACAAAATGAAAAATAAAGACAGCAGGCTTTAAAAAGCTTCAGGGCAGTTCTTACTGTTCAAATGTGTCATTGATTTCAATAGTGCATTAGCAGGCTTGTTAAGCAGGGCCTAAAGTGCTTAGCTTTATTTTATGGTGGTGAGTACCTGATTGTTCAAAATATTAGCATCTTATTGTAACGGCAAACTGGCTCATGCCATAAACTGCCCAGTGCCGAGACTGCTGTGCCATTGCTGAGTGCCTGATAAAACAGGGTCATTTGCAATCAATTGGTGAGGTAGGGAGGCAGGGCTGTGACACTTCCTGCTGCTCTCCTCATTAATTTCCCTTTATCTGCCTCAGTCTTGTCTGTTGACAGAGCATTGCTGTCTGCCCCATGTCCTGTGCACGGGATCCTGCTGAACTCCTCCCCCTGAGCCCCACTGCATTTCTGCCCATCTGTGGGTGAGACTCACATTGGCTATGCCAATAACCTGGGGGACAGCAAGAAAAATCCTGCAGCCCAAGGAGGGTTTGCTGTGCTGGGAGATCTGGGTGGACTTCCTCTGACCTGGTTTGGGGTGCTGGTCTTTTGTGCAGCAAGGTGGTGGCCAGCAGGGTCAGCACATCAGCCAGTCAGATGGACATCACCATGTCAGGCAAACCTTTTCTTGAGTCCACTGACCATGCTGACTGACCTCCACTAACTAAAAGGGGAGCATGATCCAATCCCCAGTTCCCTCATTCCTGTTCAAGCATGTGACAAATTATTGTGGTATAGAACAACTTTAACAGCAAAGTTCAAAATTCAATGCAGAGCACCTGTCTCACATGTTCTCCCGTGTGTTGTTAGATAATCCTTTGTGGAGCTGTGGATGAGAAAGCCTCCAGGAACAGGCTGTACCCTGACTTCAGGGTTTTGGTCAGCCAGAATATCCTGCAGCCCTGACCCTCAGCACCTGCAGGCACAGCCAGGATAGGCTTCTCCGTTGGGCCATTTTGGTGGAGACAACATGCATCTTCAGGGAGCTCACAGGACAGCAAATGTGGGGAAATGGTGGAAAGGTGTGGGGGATATTGGTTTTGTAACCCACCGTCATTTTGTATCTGGCTCTGCAAAAATGGCCCTGTGGGGTTTCAGCAGGGGAAGTAGGAGGGTCTGCAGGTCTTACAGTCTTCCAGGAGCAGCTGGCAATGGAGCAGGAGCCTGCAGACTTTGGCCTTATGACAGCGACTGCCTCTTGCATCTTCTGAGGATTGAGTGTTCAAGAGGTTCATCTCTTCATTCTTTGCATCTCTGTGGGAACCAGATTCCCAGCATTGAGGAGTTAAATACTTTAAACCACTACAAAGCAAATGGGTCATATCCATGTTCTCCATGCTCTACATGGGAAAACAAAGCAAGCTGAATAAACATTTGCTGTCAGAGTCCAGGGGCTGCCTTGCTGGAAGCAACACTGGCTGCAGGCTGGCTTGGGCTCTAGCTGAGTTTAGTACATATATGTTAAGCTTCTGTGTGAAAGCAAAAGGGAAAAAGAGAGGGAATCATGTGGGCAGGAGGAATGAACAAATTGGTGTTGGTGGAGACAGGACTTGTGTGTGGGACAAAGGGGCTGCAAAGCATTAAAAAATGGAAAGCTTCTCAGAGGAAAGCAGCTAGGCTTCTGAAAGAAAAATAGTAATGACTTAGAGAATCAAGAAAATATTTTTATTTACAAGTGAATTAGAGTGAAGCACTTAAGTTCATTCACAAATATGAATCTTAACTTCCATACTCTGATTTCCCTCTCCATAAAATATAAATAATAGCACTTTCTTTACTCACAGGGTGGTGTGAAAACAAGTTTGTTCATATCTGGGAAGCATTTGTGCTATATGGGAAGTATAGCAAAGACTATGAATATACAGCTAAAGCTGTGGGCTGGCATTGAGGCACTTGGCATCTCCCCAGATATGCCATATATCATGCGAAGGAGCCAAGAGAGGAGGGTATGAAAACACAGGCCAAACTTAATGAGTTCTGAAATCAGGAACATGTGACTCCCCAAAATTAGAAGTGCAAAAGCTTTGAACTCTCAGAAAACACTGAGATTTCTCCACACTTCTCAGAACACTGAGAAAGGCATATGTTTTCTTAAAAAACAGCTAAAGGCAATGAAGACATAGGATACAGTGGGGAAATACTCAAAGACATAGTCCGTGGAAGTCAAGAAATCTGTATACCATTGAGAAATAGTTCTACTTGGAGTAGGGATGACCACTGTGATTGACTGGGGGAAGCAAAATGAGCAATAAAGAGAGAAGAATATGAGACTTATAAATCAGCAGGGTCAGGGCTGCAGGAACTGGTAGAAGAGCTGATTGTGAAAGAATGCAAGAAAATGATTGAAAAAGCTGAGACAGAAAAAGAAGGGAAAAGATGTGAACATAATAAAAGTTTTTATAAATTTGGTGTGTAGGAAGCTGCAGGTCAGCTGGTGATACAGCCATCATCCTCCTGAGCAGCAGTGTGGCTACCTTGACTAAAAAGGGGATATTGTCTGGAAAGTGAGTTTCTACTTGTAACTCAGCATTCAGTAGGGAGATATGTGAAGTCTGTCACAATTTATAGACATTTTCCAAGGATAGGAAAAAAAATATCATTAACTCTAAAAGATACCAGGGAATCAAACAGTTGACTAAACCCACCTAGATAAAGAACTCTTAAAAAATATGGATTATTTACACCCCAGGTTTATCCTAAAAAATGAATGTCAAAGGAATTAAATAATCCAGGAAACTTAAGCTGGCTATGGGAGAGGTACCAGAGAAGTTAAGAGAAGACATTGCTGCATCCAGACTTTTAAAAAAGGAATAACAGAGGAAGAAGGGTCTATCAGCTCCAGGGAACACTTAGGACAGCTGATTATCATTACTAGAAAGGCAGATAAAACTGGACAACAATTATTTTACTTCATTAAATAAAAGAAGAAAAAAATGGGGTTAAGAGGAATGAAAGATTCATTTTAGCATGCTCAGATTTCAAGAGTACAAGGATTCAGTGCTCTGTAAGACACCACAGAGTAAGATGGGAGACATGGGACTGAGTTTCTTGATGCTGGGCTTGATTACTGAATCCAGGTCATAAATATGTAGCAATTATTTAGGGCAGGGGGTAGATAATGGAGCGACAAGCTTATATATTGAACTCTGTTAGCACTGTACAGCTGTCACTTGGAAGAGCACAAGGAAGTAAAAACAACAAAGAAAGAGGCATAAGGGAGAGCAAAGAGGAAGCAGGCTTTTGGAAGCAGAGAATGTTTGCACTGGTATAGGAATTTAACATGAAAAAATGTCAAGCTGGGAAAAAGAAGGTAAAGGTGCCTTAAGGAGATAGCTGGGGCAAGTCAGCATAGGAAAAATAGCTGAGGATAGCAGCCAAGTTTCTGTTTGTGTTCCTTTTTAAGGTTCAGGGAATGAAAAAACTAGGCGTGAATGTTGCAACATCTAATTTTTATGTACTTTGATGGAGTTCATAACCCTAACGTTTGCATTTACAGCGCTTGAGGAGACAGAGCCACCCAGCAGTGGGACCCAAAGCTTGTTTCATACTAAGCTGGCGATTACCCTGCAAGAACTGCTGCAGATACCCAGTGACACAAGATGATTCAGCACCTCTTTTGCCTGGTGTTTGCTGTGGAGCAGGAGCACAGCTGGACCTGAGCTGCAGGCACACCCTTCAGCTGACTTGTTGCGACCTCCTGTCATGAAGGTGATCAGAGCATGCCTCTGGGACAGGGGGACACTGAGTTCAAACTTGCCCTCCCTTCCTGGAGGTGTCTCAGCCCATAGCTCTCCTCGGTGACACCTTCTTGAATTAGGTCGTTTGGATTCCTCCCAAGGAAATCTGTTCTAATTTTTGTGTTGCAATTGGTCCACAGAGAGAACAAGAGCTGGGCCCAGCGAGACTGTCCCACATGGCCCAGGTGTCCTCCTGCTGATGTTCATATTTCAGCATGGCATGGAAAGTGGGTAAGATTGAACATGTTAATATTGAAGTTTTGGGTTCCAGCATTCATCTGCAGAAGGAGGGAGGCAGAAGTGAGGTAAGTAAGGGAAAATGGGCAGCCTTGGGGGCATGTAGAGCTCTAGCAGAATTTTGAAAGGAAGAATATTCAGATACATGGAGGTAGGAGAAATTGAAAGAAAATGCTAGATTTCAGTTTACTGCAGTAGATTATGCCAGATTGACTGATATCTTTCTTTGATTAAATTGAATTTTATGTCCTAGATAAAGGAAATGCTTAGTTCTCCTGCCCAGGAAATGTAGATGCCTGGTGAAACTGGATGACATGAGAATTAAAAAGGGAACTCTGAGACAGAAAATTATTTGGCTGGTGGGGAAATGACAGTTTCAGAGGGGAGGTAATGGAGTGCAGTTAACAGAGGAGTTTCTGAAGAATCATCTTCACGACCTTGGTAGAAAAAGGAGGAAATTACACTTTCTGCAGCCCCAGGATGAGCAGAGAGTAAAGGCTGATATCCTGGGGCCCTGAGCTGAGGGCAGAATGCTTCTGGATCGATGGAAGCATCCTGGCAATCCCAGTTAGACACTGAAGGTAGATGCTTACAGTGAGCTGCTGTGAGTAGCTTGCCTTCCCCTGGGAGAAATTCTTCCCTAAATGCATGAATTTTACTATATTAATGTCTCTATGTATTTCAAACTGGTGTTGTTAAGCTGTTATTGTAAATGATATGCAGACCAAGGTACAAGGGAGACCATGAGATGCCATCTGCATTCTCATGCATGTTTTCATGAATCTAACCCCCAAAAAGCTGGCAAAATCTTTACTAACT
This sequence comes from Entomyzon cyanotis, assembly GCA_024500445.1. Lineage (NCBI taxonomy): Eukaryota > Metazoa > Chordata > Aves > Passeriformes > Meliphagidae > Entomyzon > Entomyzon cyanotis. The sequence continues at coordinate 900,112 of JAKEPQ010001015.1, read as the reverse complement.
CCCAACTGTGACAAAGCCAATAAGGGATCCTAACTTCTAACCTAACTGCGGTTGGCATTTACCTATCTTCAAAGTAATTGTTTTTGTATTTCTGTGTGTAGACAGCAAGACATGAAGGAATGCCAGAACTGCCTTGCCTCCTTGAGCATTAAACTCTTCCATGCAGAGTTTTGTGTGAAGTTGAGACATTTGCAGGAATGACCTTATGGTTTCATCAGAAGATGTGGGCTGCTCTTGTAGGAGATCTTTACCCCTAGTGAACTCGGGCAATAACACACTGTGTGTACACATGAGTTCTACACTTAAGTATTACACAAAACTTATTTGGAAATAGGGCTTAGTCCTGATGGACTTACATGGACAAAACCAGCCCAAATTTCTTAGTACTGAGGCAATTTTTACCTCTGAGGGGCTGGGCTTTGCTAAGACAATCATGCATCCTCAGCTTATAGATCAAAATGTATTATAAAACACTGCTCCATACCGTCTTGGTTTCTTCCCTTTCTTTTTTTCTCTTTTCTCATTAATTTCAATCATGTAATAAGAAAAGCCCAGTAATGTTAATTGGTATGACTCCCCCTCAAGGGCATTGTGAAGCATGAAATAATTCCATTCATTACTGACAATGCAGGGACATGCATTTTCCCTGGAGGATCTGTTTCATCTTGTGATTTGGTGACCATAGAGAACGGTGAAAGGATTAGGGACATATTGTTTTAAAATTAATTGTTTGTCAGGGGGAAGCTAGAAGATGGTGGGGAAACAGCAAGCTTAAAATTCCAGTGACTGACTTCGAGGTTCTTGGAGGCTGATACACCTAATGGGTATTTATCAGGCAGACCCAGCTGCTGAGCCATCATTCGCCCCAGCCCTAATTTTCTTTTTAAAAGGCAGCTGAGCTGGTGTTTGAAACATGCCACAGACCGGCAGAGAGCTAGTTTGATGTAAAGCTGGTCAGATTCATTTCTCCTTTTTTATTTTTGGGAGTCAGAATTTCATTTCCCTAAAATGCAGTGTTTGGGCATGACCTCCCAGGCTGTCCAAAGATCATTTTGGAAATAGAGCCACCTTGCTGGGGTTTGTCCTCCCCTGTAGCAGGTAGCACATAGCCTGCCAAGCAAACTCTGCAGTCCTAGAGCACAAACACTGGTGATTCTAGCTGAGAGGAAAAACCAATCTTTCTTTTTCATTTTCTTCTTTTTTTTCTTTTTGCTTAGCTAGCAAAAAAAGCATCTATTTGTACTTTTGCTGCATTTGCAACATTCTCATTAGCAAAGGACTGGGTTCTTTTTTTGGGAATCAGGCTGCTTTTGTGTGGAGGAAGTGAACCTCCTGACACTATGTCATTTCCCTTGTTTCCAAACAGCTTCTTGTCTGAGCACACAGCTTCCACTTAACATCTGGCTGTAGAAGCGCAGGGAACCTTCTGCCAGCTCTTCCTCTGCTCTTCCCCTTGCTGTTCTCAGATGATGTTATCAAACCTTTACTGCAGCTTTAATTTTGTTGGATTAAGGTGCATACTTTTCGTTATTGTTCCTTTCATGCCCTGGATGGATTTACTGGTTTGGTGACAGCCTTCCTTATCCCTGAAGAGCAGGTCCCAGCCAGCAGTGCCCCACGCTGCATGGGCGTGTTCATTAGCTAAGTGCACAACACCCAACAGCGTCAGACACGTATATTGTTCCATCTCTTAGACAGCCTCTGCTGAGGATTACTCATGAAAAATAATCAGTAAAATACGTTGCAGATGAAGGCTGTGACAGGAGAGATAACCCTGTTTTTAAAGGTCCCATAAGGCGAGCATGTCTCCCTCACAGAAATGGAAACATGGATAACGTCTTTTAACTTAATCAATAGAGATCAATGCAAAGGCAATAACTCAAGAAATGGATGCATTAACCTCAGAGCAAGAACCAATATACTCCGAAGCTGAACCATGGCTCTGGACTTAGATGTGCTGAGGGGGATACAGACCAGGTTACTCAAAGCAATTGAAATCATAAACAAAAAGCTGAAACAAAAATAATTACAGGTTTACATTTTAATAATGTCATATGGTAGAAACTGAGATTTGGCGGAGGCATGAAAGTAAATTAGCCTTATGATCAGTAGTGAACCACCTGTTTGCTCCTTGAGTTATCTACAAGCCAGCCATCTGTAACAGAGAATGTGACTGACTTGGTGGAAAAGGAGCAATAACAGCCAGGGTTCATTTAGTCACCTTCCCCAGGCTACCCTGTGTTGAGAAGAGCACAGGCTTTCCTGTTGCATACAAGTAAAGGCTGGGAATACATGTTTTGTACTTCTATCCACATGTTTTCAGAAAGAAAAACCTCAAACCAAACCAAAAAATGGCAAAATGCAACAGTTTTGTCCAAACTGCAACAGTTGCAGGTTTGACAAGCATTTTGGAAAGGTTTGTGCAGTTGGAAGAATGACATAATATGAAGATAATATGCATGTGAGAAAGCCAAAATCCCCACTGGAAGAACTGTGGAAAAAAACACAAAGAGAGGGGGAAATACCCAGTAAATGTGGCATCTGACAACTGCAGCTGCTGCCACTGTAGGTATCCTGTGCCTGCAACAGAACTGCTGAAAATAGTGCTTGATAGAAGTCTAGCTGAGGATTTGGAGACAGACTCTGGCTTTGTGCAGCTCCCACAGTAATTGCTGGGAATGTAAGTGTTTAGCAATGCTGGAAAAACCCCCAGCAGGCTATAGCTGTGTCTAAATACACTCAGTGCGAGATCTTTTCTGGATTTTACCTTGTCAAAGAATAGACTGAAATCCAAAGTGACCTGTGTTTGCGTTCCTCAGCCTTGTTATCACACCCACGATTGCTCTTTCCCTTTCCATGCCTTGCCCATTGCGCTGCACTTTCCCATTGCCCTGGGAAGGTGGTTGGATGCCCTGGGAAGGTGCAGGGCAGCAGTGCCTGCTCCTGCAGCAGTGCCTGCTCCTGCAGCAGTGCCTGCATGGCCCAGGGGCTGTGGGGCACAGCAGGCTGGCAGCTGCATGCTGTGAAAGGAGAAAGATCCCAGACATTTCCTTAACTCTGGACTTGGCTTCTGAGACTGAAAGCAAAGGCTGTGGAGTGCATTTGATTGACCTGTCTGCTGGCAGGGATTGCTGCTCCCAGGGACTGACAGGGATCCCAGCTAGGCCCCTGGTGCAGGTAAACCCTAAGATGTACTTCCTGCCCTGTAATTTTCCAGCCCACTGCTGGGGATACCTGGGAGTGTATGTTTGATCACTGGGAGACCCTGCAAGAAAACAGAAGGGGTAGAAGCCAAAACACTGAAATCAGATTCTAGAGATGCAACTACACCTTTGAAGTACTCACTTTACTGCCATAGAGCAAGGAGGAAAATCTTAGTAAGAGACACTTGAACCTCTTAAGAATCATCTCTTGGCAATAATGACCTCTCATGCATATTTATGTACAGCACTTAGCTTTATAATGGACACTTGAAAGACATTTAATTCATTTTTTCGCCTAGGAATGAAGCTATGTGGAGTGTGGCAAAAGTGTTCCAATGTCCAAATATTAAAATACAGAAATGGTCCTGGTATTCCCTGCATGCCAGCCTAAAACTATGTCCTGGGAGTATACTGTTTAAGAGTTCATGTGCTTGATGAAATGAATATGTGTTTGCAAGCATATATACATACCCCTAAGAGTTGGTAAAATCACGTAGTTGCTACAGGACTTCAATCAGGCTTTCCTGAAAGAACTACAGACAGGTCCTAGTGCTTGGTTAGGTTTGTAAAACCTTTTTGTTGCACAGAACTTAATGTTATTCATTATGCACTGAAAGCAAAATCATATGACTACCATTTCCTAAGTAACATAATTACCTTGTTGATTCTTATGGGGCAAAACACTACTTTTATTGTTAATTAATACTGCCAAATCTGGTTATGCAATTCTGGATATAGGAAGTTCAGTTTAATGTGTGTTTATGAGGAAAAGTCTAAAAATAAATGCTTCAACTTTTTTTCCTTTCAGAATGTGAGTATAGATATTTCTTTGTGTGATCCCTGTTCTTAACACTACAGAAAATACAACCTATTATCACATTTCATCAGGGAAAAAGAAGCACAGATAATGAAACAGAAAAATGACCTGTGAAAAACATATTTAATAAGCTTTAAGTAGCTGAACCAAAATGCACAAGGCAAAGAAACGTGATTCTGCTGTTACAGAAACAAAGCTATTTTATGGGAAATGGAAAGAATACTTGCATAATTTCAAGGGCTTACACTTTGATTCTTATTTTACGTGGAAATGTATTGGGAAATTCTTATGCAGAGGGCACATAAATATATCTTGTCTGTCCCATGGAAAAGACAGTAAGAAAGATTCATTACACACTAGGACATATAATGACTTCGTGATTCTTTCAGTTCTCAGCCAGTGCTTTAATGAAATTCAAGCCTGCTACATCTGCCATACTACACTGTTAATTAGTTTTCTATTTATTTAGCAGATCTAGAAGTGGAAAGCAATCTATTGCCAGTGAATTGTTTGACTTCTATGCTAAGTAGGCTGCATTCCAATCCTCTGATGTTGAAACTAGCATGAATCCAACTTTCATCTCATTGCCATGTCAAATTAGCACCCAGCAGATTCTACATACAAAGACTTTTCTTTTTTTTTTTTTCTCATTCATTTGTAAAACACCTTGGAAGATCTTGGAAGTCAAGGAACAGGAGCTGAGCAAATTTTCTCCAATCTCTCTCCATCCCCCTTACATGCTACAATGGCTTAAATGTTGAAGGTACAGAGGCTGTGATTTGTTTGTATTGAAAAAGGAACATTATTTTAAGCAGACCATGTTCAGTATTTAAAACAAAAATATTGATGCATATTCTGCAACAGTTTGAATAAAATACTATCCAGCCTAAGAGAAACCCAGAATGCCTCTGCAAAGTTATGAGATGACTTTTGCACATGCTTTGCCATTTTCTATTTCTGTCTGAATTCTGTAATATATTACAGCATCCAAACACAACATTGTGTATGTGACTTACTCCTGTCTTGCAGTGTCAACAAAGTCACTGGATTGTGAAAGCATAAAACAAAGCCAGATGGAATTAGAAAATAAATTGGCTAGAAATTAAGCCATTAATACTGTTGTACTGCATTGTAGGAGCTACAGTGTGCTGGAGGGAGTGTGGAAATACAAATGCACACCCAGACTTTGGGGTTTGTCTTGAAATTTGGGTTTTTTCTAAAATCTAGGTACAAACTCTGAATGTGCTTTTTTGGATATGTCTAGTCCTAAAGAAGCCATTATTGTACAATTAATAAGCAAAATTCTGTACCAAATTTCAGCAAAGTATTGCCAAAACTGATCTCATACAGTATTGTTATTTGTGGACCGTCCTTGATAAAATTTCTATAATAGTCAAGGCGTTGGTTTTGAGTAGAACACGATGTAAATCAGAGAAATACAATATATAGCAGAGCACAGCAACATACAAAAGCTGGGTCCAAGAGCACACTGGTGGTAGTGTTCACAAAAGAATAGCTCCTTTCAAGAGAGAGGAAATAAATCTCTTTTACTAGACCAAATGATATTTTTGGAAAAATGTTTTTGAATTTCAGGTCTGAAACAGAAATAGTGAACTTTAAGTGCTGGTTGAAAACCAGTCAATGTGAGTTTAACTTTGTTGTGTTAATTGATTAGATGGCTTGAAATTCATTTAGAAAAGCTTTTCAAAAATAAAGATGGGATACTTAAAAAGTTTGAAGCCAGGACTAGACTCAGACAAGAGCAGAAATGAGGAGATATCTGAAGGAGGCAGCATAGATGAGAAAGGGAAAAATGTGCCAAGATTTGATCTGCAGGAATGTGCTCTCAACTTAGGATAGAAAACCAGAAAGAGTGAAGACAAGTGAACCCAGCTCTTTTACTGATTTAAATTAACAGCTGTCTGTCTTTCTGTCTTTGGAGTAGTGTGATTTTTTTTTTCCCCAGTGGCAGATATTTTCTTGATTTTACTATTATTTCTTTAGCATGTTTCTCTCTTCCACCTTTAGGGAGAGCAACCTAAATGACTTATAATTCTAACCTTGGGGAAAAAATAGCACAACGTAGTGATATATTGAATGGTGACAAGAATTCCCTAGTGCTTCCTGGAAGCCTCCATTCCTACAGCTCGGTGTTTCATCATGGTAGAGAAAAGGAAACAAACTGAATGAGTCAGAGTAATTTTCCTAATTTTTTTAAAGTTGTTTTCCTGTGTTTTTGGCATATTCAAAAGGACTGAGCAGTACTCCTTAACAAAGCATGCCATTAAGTAAATGTTGAATGTTTAATGGTTGGGTTTGAACTTTTGATAGTCAGGAAAAGGAAAGAATATAAGCCAGGATTTATTCATCTTTTCCAGTGTTCAGAGAGCTGAATGGACTGAAACAAGCGGCTGAGGCTGCTTCAGAAATCTGAGGGCTAAAATTCTGCTAATGAAGACCTGTGATGTATAAGCATGTCTTCCAATGGTTAGGAATAAATCCATGAGTTTCAGGAGCCTTCAATATACCTGGTCTGCAATTTTTCCAAATGGATAGATTATCTGCATAAACATACAAAACAGCTGCCAGAAGAACTTCTGCTTATTATGAACAGTTCATAATCTTCCTGTAACTTGCCAGAGCTGAGTCTCAGCAATAACTTCCCTTGTTTCTGCCCAGATGGGAAAATTTGGCTTTATCATATCTGTCCCTGAGTTCTTGGTGTGCACAATACAGTACATCCTCTCTCACTGGTTGCTTCTGCCCCAGTTCAGAGGGGGACAGAGAGCTCATTCTGCAAACAGCTGCTGCAGCACTTGTCTTTTGATCAAGCCATGTACTTGTGTCTTATTTTCTGCAGTAGTATAAGGAAAGGAGTTTGTCTAAACTTCCATATGTAACCAACAGATGCTTGTGAGCATGGATGTTGTATAACCAATGAATGATAACTTATAAAATCTTTAAACTTGCAGAAAGAATTCAGAATTTCAGCAAATTTCTGTCTTGTCTGGCTGCTCGTTTCGATTTGTTATAGGAAAAAAAGCCAGTTGTGCATAAACTCCATCTGTTCTTATGGAGTAATGTGTATCTGGTTGGGAGGGATATTGGAGCAATGTTGGAAAACCAGAGAAACTGAATATAAGATCAGGATTCCATTTGATGCACTGAAGAGGCTGCAATAATAAGCAATTCAACTTTTTGCAAAAATATTGGCAGAAAAAATTGCGTAAGCGTAATGTATGCCTTGAAAGAAATGTTCTAAGTTATTTAAATTATGCCTTTATTTTACAATGCTGTGTAATATGTTTACACAAACTACACCTCTAATTCTTGCTTATGTGGATGCTGCACTGAATTCCTTCTCTCAGTATTCAGTAGAGCAAGATACAGACTTTACTGAATAGTGGAATGAAAGACTGAGAGTGAAGGTGCCATTTCATAACATGACTGACATGACTCAGTTTAAGTGTTCTGGTCTGTGATACAAAGACACAGAATTTTGTAACAAGATTTAGTTGAGAAACATCCAACATATAAGTCAAGACAGTAAAATGTAATTTTATGTGTAGGAAAGATAAAAAAGGCTTTGTGGAAGGACAACACAAGGCATATATTTCTCTTAATTGGTACGCCTTACTTTTCCACTCTGTAGTAGAGGTAGCTGGGGTAAGATGCAGACTTAAATTTTTGGTGTGCTACAACACAGCAGCCGGCAGGCTGTGTTACTGCAACAGGCAGAAACAGTCACCCCAGAAACCTCTATGTTTCTTTGGGTCTGATGCAATTTTACAGAGCTGCAAAACAACTCTGGTGAAATCTAGTTTATGCCTGGAGATCCAAATGGATCGGAGAGACAGCAGAGAGAAGATGGGGGAGGAGAGGAAGCACTGAGCCCTACTTTCCACAGAATAAGGCCTCTGGAAATAAGATGGTGCCAAAATCTCTGCATTTGTTATGTGCTTAAAAGGTCCTTTATAGTTTAGGCAAGAAAGATCCTTGTCCTGACAAGCTTACAGGCTAATTGAAACCTTTGTGTGTCTGCACAACACAGCAAAATAAAGTGAAAATACTATAACACTGTTTGTGTCAAATATACACTTCAGTTGTAGCAGCCATGAGAAAAGGGTGGATATTAATGCAGGACAAAGGGACATGTGGGACATGGAAGCCAAGAGAACTAACACAGCTCAGGGAGAGGGGCTCCACAGGACAAGCCAAGGTAATTAGGCAGGAAAGAAATGATGCAGGAAGCTTAGAAAGACAGGAGTTGTGAGACATATGGAAAGAGATGTAGCAGAACAACAAACTGAGTAGATTTAATTGTGTGCATTTAATTGTGTGCTTACGTGTGTGAAGCTGGAGTAGCAGGTGAAAGGGATAAGGAAGATGTTAGCCATCTGGGAGGCTTTAAAGGTATCTTCTGGAACTTACAGGCAGAAGGAAAGTGAGAAGTTGAACAGTGAAGAAGTTGTAAACCCGAGTTAAGGAAGGCTAAGGATGAGGTATATTTATTTTGAAGGTAAGCATGGCAGTGGAAGATTAAGGTAAGGGGCAAAAAAGAATTTGAGAATGAGATGTGTATTACAGGAATAGAAGGACAGAAGCATTGGAAAAGGGAGGGAATATGCCCTTTGTAGGTGGGAGAACAGAGAACACTAGGCCTAGCAGATTATCTATGCAATATAATAAGCAAAGCAGTAACAGAGGATAGGGGGTTGCCATTGCTTTTAGTGACATATCTGAATCTATATGCAGTACCCAATCTCAGAATTTATTTGCAAATTTGTTAGTAATGGAAACACAGGTAAAAAAATCCATGTGGAAAGTTACACAACTTTCTACTCAGCACAATAGAAGCAAAACAGGGAGAAAGTTTCAGTGATGTGTATCAGAATATGGTCCAACATAAAAAAAAAAAGTAACTTTTAAAGAAAAAGTGTGTTAACTTTTCAGGGAGGAACAGTTCTCTGGCCCTCCAGACATTGTGTGCTTGTGTCCTTTGCACTGTATTCAGTGAATGAATGCATTCTTAAAATGTCTGCAGTTACAAATTTTATTTTCCACAGCACATGCCGTCATGCCTCTGGCACTCTGTTTATCACCTCCTTACTGTGGCTGCTCTGTCCCATTCACGACAAGTGCCCTTCGCCACCACCCTCTGAATTCCTCTTGGGTTCATTTTGTTCTTTGCTTCAGTTCTTTGCATTTTTCTACTTTCATGTTACATTTTTGCTGCTGCCGATGTTGAGAGGCACCAAAGCTGTGTGCTAAGTCATTTCCTTCTCTCTACAGCTCCTGATTCCCATCAGCACTGCTGAATGTTTCCCTCCTTGTATCAGGAAAGGCTTTCTTCTGCAGATGATCTGGCACCCACAGCATTAGTTTGCTCCTGTCTTTCTGTTTGCAGTTCACTCTCTTTTTCCTTAAGTGAATCACAGATACCAATAAATACTTAGGTTTTTCTGGCTGCAAATAAAAAAATATCTAACTCACATCTGCTGAGACTGAGGTTTTCTCTGAGAAGTGGTTTTTATCTCAGTGGTTTTTAAATTTTGGAAGACCTGACCAGTTTGGGGTGGTGGCAAGGGAAGATGCAGAAAAAAGCTTTGTACATTCTGATCCTGTGGAATGTCTTCTCCGCATTTTCCTTTGTTTTACATTTACCTTTGAGAAAACAAGCTTTCCATCAACAGAGCCTTTGCTCCCCAAGATTTGTGAAGGATAAAGATTGGGAGTAAGATGTACCTGCATTAGAGCATATTTCATGCATAATCTTTCTTCATCATCAAAGGCCCCATTATGCATTGGCCATTTCAGCATCTAGTGGACTGGAGGGAATTGTGCACATAACCCAGCACCACACACAAATTATTTTAAAGAGACTACCTGCTAGGACATCATGCAGTATCCAGCCTCTTTCACTGAGCACACTGTGACAGCCTGGTGGGCACTTCCACTGACTTAATGCAGCAAAACCATTGCTAAAATGCAGGTTTTTGTTTGATGTGGTAAAATCAGTAATATAGTAGTATATATAAAAAATCAATTATCTTCTTTGATAATACATTTGAATGTCCCATTTCACATCTGCATGCTATGCTTCTGATTTTCTGTCTTTTAAAAAAAAGTAGCTGTAATGAAAAAAAAATACAAAATGCTGAGTTTGAGACTCAGTTTGTTTGCAGTTAAGGATTTTGTGGAGTTTTCTGGTGTTTTACGTTCTATGATTTCTACTGCTGCTTATTCTGGGGTCTTTTATTTCAGCATGTTTAAATATCTGATGTAACAGAAACAGTAATGCAGATGAAATCTTTCCTTTTTATGGTACATATCAGGCACTGTTTATGAGACACAGTTTTAAAACCTTCCAAATACAATCTCAGGAATTAAAAATATTTTTTCCTTTTTTTTTTCAGGAAAATTCCTTTCAAGGGGATACTGTAGTTTTAATCATTGTTCTGGAAAATTAGGGATGAAGTCCTGGTATCACTGAATCAAGTTATTCATTGATGTCGGTGGGCTTGAATCTTCTCTCTAGTTTAAAAAAACAGTGTTACCTGGTTTCATGAAGAGACTGCATTAAAAATCCACTATTGCGCTTATGCGCAAATATTCTTACTTCTGAATTACAAGAACCTGAAAAAAGGTAATTATTTGCTTCACATCCCATGACAGCAGAATAACTGAGGCCATTTACCTTCACACAGGAAAGGTGAGCCCTCTGATACTTGGGAAACCATTCTGAGAAAATCAAGTAATATCAGTACAGATGCAGGCGAGTGTTCTCGCAGGTTTCGCTCACATAGGAATGCTCATTGCCCTCTTCCTTGCTGGCAAGAAAATAATTTTAGAGTAAAGAACACTCGCCATTCTGCAGCCCTGGGCTTCTTCACTGAACAGTCATGGTATGATGTGAGATTTGAGGATCAGGTCACCACTTTATTTCACACCTGTTACTGGCTCCAGACACAAACCCTCCCCAAACCTCTCCTCTGCTTGGAGACACAGTGGGTCCTTATTTCTTCCTGCAGGTCTTTCGTTGTGACAGTTTTTCTTTCTGTCATTCCCTCTGAAATACAACCAGCAAGTCACTGTTCAACACAAATCAAACTCTCCATGTCTGAATTGGAGCAGAAACCTTTATGAAAAGAGATACAGGAGTATTGTTCTTGTAGTTTTAATCAATCTGCTCCACTTTTCTGTGGTGTAGATGGCCAAAAGGGAGTGCGAGTGCTTCTGTGAAGGGACACAGAAGTCTTTGCTTGAAATTGCTAAAAGCATGTGCTGTGCATTTCTTGCTTCAGGGTTCCATAAGGTGCCAAACCCAGCTGAGAGCTCACATGGTCAGGCTGAACATGATGCTGTCACCAGGCAGCTGCACAAGGCAAGATCCCGTTTCTGTTTCATACCAAAGGTAAGAGCAAAGAAACACAAAGCCTCTTCAGATAGGGAGATATGTCTTTAAATTTATTTTCTAATTCACTGCTAAAACGTAAAGCATCCATCACAGTTTGCTGCTTATGTAGCCTTCTGTGAACCAAGATACCAACACCCAGAAGCTGTCTCTCAAGTCTCAAAACCAATTATTCTAAAAACAAAGCTTTTATTGTGCTTGACTGAAGCTAAATAAACTTGAAATTCAAATTTCTTTTGAAAAGAATGGTCTGCTAATTGGTGTTGAGTTTTAAATGTTTGTGCTTGTTTATTTCTCTCACTTCCTTGAATGATGTTTCAGAAACATTCCAGTTATTACAGTCTATTAAATCAGACTTATCAAAAAGGAAACATTTATTGATATCTTGAGAGACGTGTATGTCTAATTAAGGTTGTGTTGCTGTGCATATTTTATATTAAAGTAAATGCTTCCTGCAATTTGACTTTAATCAGGTCTGAAGGGCCTTAATAAGTGTATGGCTCAATCATTTATATTTTGCTGCTTTTCCCTGGACCAAGGGAGGAAGTTCTGTATCAGTTTGCAAAGTCGCATCACTTACCATTAATTGAGAAAATTCTGCCACACACTGTAATATCTATTTAATACATTTGTTCCTGGAAATGTTGGCAGCTGGTATTAAATGCACAATTTTGATAGAGCTGATAAATCCAAAAGAAGTCTGGAGTATTTGTAGATTGCCATTTTGAAGTGTGATTAGACAGCTATTTTGCATGTTTCATGGCTGTTTCACACAGTTTTACTTGGAACTATGATTACTAGAATAAAGGAAAAAATATTTATAGGTTTCTGAATTCCTGCTTTCCAATTTAGGAGGTTGGTTTTCTTTGTCTTGCACAGTTGTGCAAGATTCCTCCCTGTGCATGAACTGTTATCCTTTGCTGTTTTCTTGACTTCCTTTCTTGTTTCATGTGAAACACTTAGCTACAAGTGTTAAAGGGAAATTCACTGCCAAGATGTAGCTGTTAAAACACCTGTCCTGGGTATGGGTTCTATTTCTCTTGTGCTGTCCCTCATGTCTATGCTTAACTTCATCCTTCATTAAGTAGGGCTTTTTTGGTGCTATAATTTAAATGATATATGTAACCTGATCTTAAAAGATAATTTAAAATATTATCAGAAAATAGCTATCTTTGTTTTCTCTGTGAAATACTATCAATTTTGAGTGAAATGTCATATATACCTATGTGGCAATATGTCCAGGTTTTTGGAGGAGTCATTCATAATGCAAGAATAAGCTTATCTAACTAAAAATAACACTTCTGTCAAAAAGCTGTGTAATAGATTGTTATCTTAATTCTGCTGGCAGAGGGATGCAGTAATGCAGAACTCTTTTGCATGGTATATTTAAAAATATATATACACACATCTACTTTATGTTAGTATGCTGACAGATTAGCACATACAGAAATATATATATTTGTGTGGGGAGACACACATTTCCTTTTATCAGACTTTTCTAAATTTTTGGCAATCTTTTTGTTGCTACTCTAATTAATATACTATGTAATAACCTGAAATGAAAGCTGTGATCTGACTGTAATAGATGGTTTACACATAATAGCTAGAGATTATTTTTGCCAGTGATATCATGGCCCAAATAGCTGTAGCAGATAAGAAGAGGAAGAAAGGAAAAATAGTTAGTTCCCACTAAAGGGCCACTTACTGACAGAACTGTCCCATGGTCTGATCCAACTCCTGGGAGCTACATGTGCACTGAGAAATTCAGCAGTGCCAGGGAGTGCATCTCAGTGGCAGAGCTGTTCAGGTGTCAGGAGAGCCTTGGGACAGTTTTCCCCCAAGGGTAACTAACACTTTCCCAAAGACTTGCCAGGCACTGTTCCGTAAGTTGCCACACTGTGTTGGATGAAATCTCAACTGTAGAAACACGGCCAGCCCAGGGTGAGCAGCATTGTGGTCGCAGCTTGATCTTGGTTCTGTTTGTTTAACTTTTTAGATGAGATGCAGACAAAAAATCTGGATCAAAAGTTGACATTAAATTCAGATTTGTTTTGTCTCATTTCAGTGTCTTTCTAGATCATTACCCTTATTCAGATGACATTTTTCTTAAAAATCACTCTAGTACAGTGACTAAGGCAGTGTTTAAAGAACAAAACAAGCCCTTTTATCTTCCTCAGACAAATATCACAAAATGTTAATAGATTAGTTTCCAGCTTTGACAGTTTTTTCTATTTTTTTTTGACAAATGAAAAAAGCTAAAGATAACTAATTCATTACTAACTAGTAATAAACTTTTAGAATGCTCCCAAATTAGATCATGTAAGTAATACTCAACTTATGAGCATTTATATTTGCAAACTCATGCAAATTCAGTCCACACAGTTTAGGAATACTAAATGATCTTTAGGAAGAAACAATGCTTGAAGTTTCTGCAAACTTCCTTCATTTATTTAATTCCTGATATTCAATAGTTTTTAAAAGAAAAATTCTCGCACTTTGACAAAGAAAATCCTTGACAAACAAATTAGCAAACAAATTTTTTATTGCTTAAAAAATGTCAGAAATGGAATGGAGGCAAGTTATGTTCTGAAATAGGGAATATTTATTCTTGAAATAACAGTATAGGCTCCTCAGTTTACTCTGTTGTCCTTCAAATAAAACTGCAACTTTTGCCTGTATCATCTTTTGTCTTTCAAATAATCACTCTGCATCTATAAAGTGTGAAGATTCTGCTGGCAAAAGTAACAGGTAAGAAACAGCCGTCAAAGAGAAGCCTCTTTTTCTGTCCTTCCCCCTTTGCATGGAGAAATTCAAACAGCAGGAAGCAGGATAAGGAAAATACTGTGCTTGGAGAATAAAACTCTCCCAAATCCATCTTCCTCATTCCTAGGTCAGTACTTGTTGATATTGGAAGCTGTTTGCCTGAAGAGCAGCCATGAACCTCTCAATGATTTGTGAAGAAATCTGGAGTTGATTAGTGTAAGAAGGAGGAATGATGTTCTGTTTTACTCTATAAGCATCTGTTATGACACTTAAGGCCTACAGGAGTTCTGTGCCCAAGGTAGTAAATCTTTGTGTCTAGAGGTGGGCTCAGGCTCCTTCATCAATTAATTAATGGTTAAGTGTCTGAAGGACATTTCTGGAAACTAGATTGTCCTGACAGAACTGTGCTTATGAAACTGAACTATGAATTTGAATATTGCTTCTGTATATGACAAGAAAAAAAATGCATCACCCCTAACTTGAGAAAAATTGCAGACCTGTTTTGTTGGGTTTTTTTGTAGACCTCTCATTTGAGAAATGTGTCTAAGGACGTATGTTAGACCTCTAAGCACTTTGGTAATTGTGGCTTCAACACTTGTACATTTCTGTCTGCTACGAACTCTAGGTCTATCTCTCAGCAAAAACAGAGGCATCTGTGAGTACACAGGGAGAGAGAATTTTTGTATTTTACATCTAATTCCGTTGTTTAGGCACCAAAGAAAAATACTGTAAGCTGGTACTTCAAGCTTAAAAAAAAAAAAAAAAAAAATTCCCTTTCAGTTCAGTGCCGTCCGTGGGGATACACCTCCCATCTGTGAGATGACTGTGTCACACTAGTATGGAAACAGCTAGACTTCTCATAGCTTAGGCAGGTGGCAGACTCCTCTTAGAATGCTGTGATTCAGCTGTAGGAAATTTCTTTTTGGGAAGAAAAAAAAGGGAAATTTATGCAGGATGCCATTTGGAAAGATGTCAGCCTCAAGATTAGGTGGACTCATGAAAGTACCTTCTTGAAAACACATGGCTGCACCCCACTGCCTTCAGATATAATGTGACAACGCTTCAGATTCAGCCTCAGGAAAAAAGAATATTGCTCATTTTTAGTGTTCACCACAACAGTTGAGTATTGAAAGAACTTACCTGCAATTTTTGGTGGTGTGTGTTGTGAGTTTTTGGGTTTTTTTAATCCTTACAAATCTTGTGATTTCTGAATTTGACCAAACTCAGAGGAAAAATAGTAAAAAATGTAGAGTGAGTACAAACAAATAAAGAGGAGCTTCTGCTGCTGGAAATCAACCTGTTTGGTAATCCTGACAGTGCTATAATTTGGGTCCTTATAATCAGTTCCATTACCTTTTCTGTTTTCCTTCCTTTTTTTTCCCCTCCAGGAGTTATGAATTTGCACTAGGACCCAAAGTTTGTATCCACTGTGGGACTCGCATCCGGAAAGTGAGGAATGTGCTCCTACCCTTGGCTGAAGGAAACTTCGTAAGGTAGAAGATCACCAGGTAGGCTCATGGTCTTGCCTTTAAGCATGCACTGAAAGCACTGGTGTGTGGCTAGCACAGGTTCTTCCCGTGGGAACATTTTGCTATATTTCATAAACAAGATAAAGTTTGGATGTTTTGCAAACAGTTTCTCCGGATTGAGTGAGTTCGGGCTTGGCCAATTGTGCCTAGGGGGAGGTCTCGGGCTGACCAATCTGGGGCACTTCTGTAGACTCTATATATATGGAATTCAAAACAATAAAGTTCTTTTTCTCCTCTCTTCGCTTGTCTGAGAACTTGGGTCAGTCCTCAGCTAGCCGCTCAACAGCGACACTGGTGTTGTGTCTGTGCAGTGGCATTTGTGTGTTTGCATCTTCTGGCAGCAGAGCTTGTTCTAACGGGTTAGAAATCTGTGGGTGCAGATTGGTTTCAGTGGAAGAAGCGAAGCACTCAGCTTAGGTAGTTTATGTCCTATATTCTATTTAGGGAATGAGAGCTAGCAGTGCACATGCCACAAGTCCCGTTGGTCTGGACAGGACCTCCTGGCTCCTCACAGGGGCCTTTTTGCACATGAACCTCTGGGTCTGGAGAAGGCACCTTGTCCTCAACATCAGCCCGCTGGCCAGAGGTGCAGCTGACAGGCTCATGTGGATGATGCCCAGCTCAGGCTTGTGATGTATGTTCATTCTTGAAATTTCCTGTGCCACTTCCTTCTGGGAAAAGTATAGCTAATTGCTTTCCTCATCACTGACATGGCACTCCTGTGGGCTGCAACCTGACTTTAAGGATTTTTTTTGTGTGTGTGTGTGTACTAATTTGGTACAATAAATGCAAGCCTTTTACAGGACTCTGCTGTGCCTGCTCCCTCACTTAGGCCTGTAATTTATCCACATTTCTTATTCCAAAAAACTACTTTCAAGGACCGGGCCTGGTGTGCTACTTTTTATCTCCCCTCTCTGGGAATGTTAAGGTTAGTTTAAAGTGCCTCTACCCCCTCATCACTCTTCTTCCTTTTTCAAAGCTTATTCAAGTATGTCATCTCCCTGATGCTCTTTTCTTCCAACATTTACCAGCCTGATGCATTTTTTTCACTCGCCTATTAGTCTACTGTGTGCTTTCCATGTATTCATAGAAGGAAGTCCTGCTTCCCCTTCCTGCAAATCCACCCACAGCCAAAAAGAGGCACATCATTATACACGTGTGCAAGTATGTTTCCCTAAGATAATGCATAGGTGCTTCAATTTGCCCAGGATGGAGAAGCCCAGGTAAGTTTGAAATCTCACCAGTTAAGAGACAAAACTGAGATTTTTTTTTTTTTTTTTTAAATTTTCTCCCCCCCTCCCCATTTAAGGAGTTAAGTACTTCAGCAATATCTAGTATTGTATCTATGGTCACAATTGGGTATGTAGACTTACAGAAAAAAATAGCAAGAGGGAGAAGATTTAGGTTAAAGGATAAAAGATTAAGCAAAAGAGATGCGATTTCAATTGTTAAATACTAATTTTTTTATTATGTCGCATACAGCTTTACTGTTTTGGGATCTGCTAAACAAAGTTGTTTCACTTAACCCTTGAGTAACACACGCAAAGTCATTGCAAATATCAAAATCAGTATTTTAAGATCATAAACAGTAAGTTTAGAACAAATGTAATATAGATGACTTTACTGGATTAATTACATATGAAAATGAATACCTTGAAAACAAAGAGATAAGCATATTTATTAGGGCCATGTTTTATGAACTTCAGTTATGCATATTATTAATATGAAAAACTGAGTCTAGACAGAGAAATACTATTGTATTTGAAGAGCTAGTATTTTGCAATTGCTTCAGTAGGTTTTTTAATGATAGGACAAAAGCACATTTTAAAATCTCTTGTTCTGCTTCCTGAATGCAGAAGAATTTACTGTCCCATTTGTGTGACCTGCAGCTCTGTCTGGCACACCTATGTATGTACTGGAAAATGAAAAGGGGTGGAAGGAAGGCAGAGATAATTTTAAGTTGAAGAGGCAACTCTTTTTGACAATGTAGCATTAAAAGAATTAATATGCCTCTGTTTCAGTACTAGTATCTTAATGCCATATACTCTTCAATCTATAAAAAGCATGGTCCTTAAGTTACAGTTTTGAAGTAACCATCCTGAAAATAAATTAATATTCTAGTATATCTGGCTATAATCTCAGTATATTCTATTTAAGAAAAAAAAATCAGTTTTCATAAAAACCTTGACTCACAAAAACTAACTCTCCTGAATAAGTGTACTGAACTCAGCAAAATCATGGCAAAACCAGTGCCATTTCATTATCTGACTTGTAAGTCTAATTAAAGTATACTTAACTGTACCTTGTATCATACCAAAAAATACCCTGTTTATTACTACTCATGTTAAAGGAAACTTGTACAGGACTGAAGCTTGATCTTTTCTTTATTACTGAAAACACAAATCCAGTTAAGACTTCAGACAAGCTCTCATTTTTCAATTAACATGTTTTATTTCAATTTTATTCAGAGCTGAAACAAGAGTTTCATTTACAGCTGAGGAAAGCAAAGATGAAACTTTGTTCTTTCTTTTGTGCTCAGCCATACCATTTATTTTTCTCCTGGCAATGGATTTTAAAACTCTTTCCTTTATTTTTTTAAATGGGAACTGTTTTAGTAAGCGCCAACATTAGAGCTGACAATGCTTTGTGTAGTTTTTTTTCCTTTTGCCTGGTTTCTGTGTCTGTGTGTGCAGGCATGCATTCATTAACGTAATTCCTCAACATTCAACAAGAGTGCATCATAAACCAGAGGAAAAAAGCCTCATAAATATTTAGATCCTCCACCTACCTTCCAAAACTGAAGTGAAAAAGAGTATTTAGTGTGGACTTGGTTTGAGTTAATCTGCATATGAACTGAAAGGGGGTACAAAAGGATGAAAAGGTGGTGGAAACGAGCATACAAACCCCATAGTCTCCAGGGGGCCATTCATCTTGTTCTTGTCAATACAATCTCAGTCTCACTGCTTGGCTCGGCTCTGCGCATGACCCGACAGCCTGGCTTTGCAAAGGATGTGCGAGCTCTGGCTGCTTTGGTTCTATCGGGGAATTCGGCCACGGGAGAAGAAAAATACTTTCACCTTGAGGAAGACAGAGAAATTTCTCTACCTGCTTTTGGTCCACACACTGACATACAAACTCAAAACATCACATGAAAGGACAAGTAGGTTATATGAAAAGCAATTTTAGGTAATTTGACAATTAATGAGAGGTAATGACACCACAATGTAGCTTAAAACATGCTACAAACCCATACAAGTTGGACCAAGTGTTGTATATATTTACACATAAATCTCTACTATTTCTAACAAACAGCACTGTCAAAAATTACAGATAAAAAAGCCGATCACCAATAAAATTCAGGACTTAGTGTACTTTTACAATTGAACAGTCATAGAATAGTTTAGGATTCTGCAAGTTGTTTTTGTTGAACAGTCATAGAATAGTTTAGGATTCTGCAAGTTGTTTTTATATATTCTGATTTTTTAAGATGAGGGAATGAGTAATAGATTATTTGTTTTTTGTTTTATGATCTGAGATAAATTAATTTTGACTGATTACATCATATTACCTACCAAAACAGCAGTTTGTTTTTTGTGAGGACAAACTTAGAATGAAATACATGTAACTTAGTGAATTTGTCAAACTCCACATCAATCAGATGAACTGAATTACAACAAAATTACATAAATACTATATGCAAAATGGTCATTTTAGTCACATAATAATCACTTATCTTACTACACTGCTAAACTTCTGTTATGTACTTGTGATAACAGAAAATTCCAAACATACTATTTTCAAATTAATCTCTGTTTCAGTCTCTTCCTTAAATGAACTCAGCCAAAGTAGGTTTTGTTTGGTTGGCTGGTTTTCAGGTTTTGTTAGCAGACCTCCTGAAAATGCTATCAGTGACCACACCACTGTGACATCAGGTACAAGCATGAGCATGCAAGCTGCTCTGAGTCCCCTGCTCATCACCTGGTGTCACTCTGACAGGCAGGACTCCACCTACACCAGCAAACTGCTAATGAAGTACCAGGATGTATCTGTAGCCAGAGGGATGATTGATTTTGCGATGAACCTGTAAGACAGGTGCATACAAACTTCAAAATAGGGCAGAAGATCAATTATGCCTCTAGTAATGAAAATCAGATGGATAGCTATAAATAGACTACCTGGAAGGAAAAACAAGGTAGAGATGTATATTTTAATTGACTTGCTAAGAGGAAAACCACTTTTTGGCCTGAAAATTGGCCATCTAATTGGCTAGGTCATGACTTCTTAAAACAAAGTAGAAAAATTCTAGAGATGGGGAAATGCTTTAAGTCAGTGCCTTCCTTCTACCTCTAGCAGAGAAATGGTTTGCCAGCCTCCCAAACAACAGGGACTTTACAGACACCTTTCTACAGTGGGGAGAAGGAAGGCTGTCTTATTTGGTTTATTTAATTTGGATTACTTAATACCTGTTTTCATGCTGACCTTCTTTAATCAAAACATTATGACAAAAATGTAATTTTTTTCCTGTACAGTTCCCACCACAACCAGTCGCTTTTGAGCACACTGTGAGACCAAATACTTATTTGTTAATATATATATACAAACAGTATTGTTATGCAAATTGAATAGTGGAGTATACTCTCTGGGAAACTGAATTTTGCGTTTCTCTGCTCTGCTGACAGGATAACAGCTCTTTAGCCCTGTCAGGATTTGTAGCGTGTGCATAAGCTAAAATCAGAAACAGTTGTTGAACCTGTTGTCAAAACAAAAACCTGCAAAGAATGTAATAATCTATCTTTAACAATTTGACAAGTTATGTAAATACCTAGAAGGTGAAGAACTGTCCACAAAACTTTCATACACTCCTTTTTAAACAAATACAAGACCATAAGAGATAATGTTAACATTTCAGTGATCACCTTTATTTATGAATTGTACAATCAATTCTATAATAAAAAGCTGCCTATTAGAGAAGGCACCTTAAAAACTTCTACAAATGATAACAAAAGTTGTAAAATATACATGGAAACTTTTCATGTTCCAAATGAACAGGAATAGCTAAACTCATGTGAACTGGATCTGTACAGAAGCAATTTGAATCTACAAGAAATGCATTATATTTTCCTTCCCTATATTTCAGTCATAATCTGAGACCAAACACAAAACATTTAACACTGAGAATAGTAACAAAAGATTGTAAGAATTTGAGAATGGCTGGCAGTAATTTCCAGACACTTCAAATTTAGCTGCAGTGATTTTTGCATGTATTTTGCTTGTACACCATAGTGGACTTTTCAGCTCATTCCCTTGTCCCTCTACTCTGTGGTCTGGCCAACATAATGACTAGATGAATGTAAAATACTAACACACTTCAGAAAGCCAAAGCTAGGGAATGACTGCATTACCTTCAACAGAGTCAATTAGCTCTTGTCAAAATCCTGGACCCAGGTTGTTGTTCAGACTATGCCAAGAGCAGAAGTGGTTGATAAAAACTTTTATGTATGTTTACAGTGAGATGCAGCTGACAGCTCAACAGTTTGCAATGGCCACTCAAGACATCCAAAAGGTGTGGGACACATCTGCACAGAGCTGGCAGATGCCATACAGAAACTATGAGACTAAAGTGAACTTTAGGAGATTCAAGTGGAATACCACAAGGCAAGTGAATCCTATCCTTTATTGTGCTTATAAACTGTTAACAATGACTTAATAAGATCAAGAAATGAACTCACTGTAAATAATAATCAGATCCAGCATTAGCTATATAGGATGATATCATCTTGTATGAAGTGACTGCAGCTCAAAACAAGCCTGATCTCCTAGATAAGCAAACAATCCAGTAATGTTCACCTTTTGGCTTTGAGCCCAAGAGTCATGTTTTACTGATTGTTATGACTTGGCCTTTGAGCTCTGGTGACAGTTAAATAGGGGACTTCCAATGCACCAGCCTACAAATTCCAACAAAAATGGCATGAGATTTGGGGTGCTTCCTGTTTCTATGAGGAAATCCTGAATTTTTCTGAGTGCTTAAGCAATAATTCTCTGCACTTTTATAATGCCTTTCATCCAAGCAACTTGAAGTATTTGACTACCAAGTGTTTCATGGCTTCTGAAAAGTAGAAAACAGTGAAGAGAGTTCCAGGGCATATGATAATTCAAATATATGTGGCTACTATATTCCAGGAGAAATCTCCCACACTCATCAGAAAGACTGTGGGTAGGAGGAACAAATGGGAGACAGTGAGTCATCCACAATCAAAACAAAGTTTAGGATTCCTAAAGTGAAAAAGGACCATAAGAAAATATTAAGAAACTGAATGCTGTTGTTTCCTTTCAGAGAAAAGGCACAAATAGCAATGCACAGACAGAAAAAAGAGCTTCTGAGCATACGACAGCATGCAAGCACAATGGTCTTTGTGTGGGTAATCAACAACCACTGTAGCAGTGTTCTGTCCTTTGCTTTGGATGAACACTGTTGAGCAACTCTGTCTCATCTCCAGAAGCTTTCAACATTCATACTGCTTAGTCCCTTTCTTTTCTTACAGCTTTGTAGCTCCACATATTTCTCTTCACCATTAAAACAAGGATTCACATCTAATAAAGACTTGCAAAATATAAAGTATTTTGAGCAGGTAAAAAAAGACAACTTCTAGTGAAAAATAAAATTCTGGCCTTTTCAGACTGATTACTAACATTTTCTTAGAAGGCCCAACAATACAAAGGTTTTTTGATCATTACTGCAGTTTTAAAAAATGCTAAAGTTTTCCTATAATTTGTTTAGCTGTTTTCTGTCTAGTTAAATACATTCTCTTTGTGTAAGAAGTGTTGCTCTTTAAGTACTGAAAATTAGGAACCATATGCAACACATCACTAGCAATCCCACAGTGTAAGTCAATATACATATGCATTCACATTTCACACATGTTAAAAGGAAAAGTTAAATTAATGCTTCGACTGCATTTTAAATTCTATTTTCTTTTAGTCGTAATTGAGAAGAATGGCTAATTTAAATTCATTTACAAAGTTAAAGCTGAAAACACTTATATTTCACAGTAACCAATACACTCTGGTATTTTACCAAAACATGATGCACCTGAAAAACAGAACTTACCTGTTTCTTTAGCTGTCAGCTCTTTGCCATTGTGGTTGACAAAATAAACCTGAAAATTTCCCACGTATGAACTATCTATATTTATTTTATAATCCTATAGTTTAGGTGAAAACACTTCTCACTCTGGTGAGAAATAAAAATAAGATTATGTATGTTACGTATCTTTCAATATTGTGGTTTTAGTTACAGGTAGCGAATTTTAAAAAGCTGCTGAGGGCACTACTACTGATGACTGCATCAATTAAAATGCAGAATATCCTGGATAGTTTTAAACTTAGGCACCTAGTTCAAACAGACAGAAGGTAAAAAAAACCCCAAGTATGTCTGAAATAATGGCCAAGATCTCTCAATGTTCTTAATTTCCAGATATGATAATACAGTAGTCTTTTAAACTTGAATGTTCATTAGCTGGACTTCTACTGACTGCTATTGTTTTTAGCAGTGGTCACTTCAGTGCCCCACAGACCTGGGCAGCATTTACAATGATATACACTCCCTGCTACTCCCACTTTGCAATGTGTGGCACAGGCTGGCTCACTTCTTGCTGCCAAAAGGGACAGGCCAGAAGCCTTTTGAAATTCCCCCCTATGTGAACAGAGAGCTATACAGCAAAGTAGTAATTTTGTGAGTGCAGAGATGGAAAAGTGTCAAATCCTAGCACACCAACTGAAGCCATGGGGCTGTGCATGGGGTTAGAAACACTGGGAAAACACTGTGCATGGTGTGTTTCCACAGATTAGTTGGCTTTCTTTATTGACCTAGGAAGAGCATGAATTACTGATAATCCAGCTGTAAAATGCACTACAACAAAGCAAGTGTTTATAAATTATAAGGTGTAAGAGTGTTATGAGCTAAGAGGCAAAATAAACCTTCAAAATGCAGGATTCAAATATGTTCTGTAAAGAGTGTGGCCCCCCAGCTTTTAAATTTACGTGCTGCTATGAAGGAGATGATAAAGTAGATAAATTTTATGTTTACAATGGAGTAACTTAATTTAGTTTTCTCTCTGTAACTGCTGGCATTTTTTCCTTTTCTATGCCTTGTCAGATTGCTTTTATTTTCCTCCTTCTCACCATTTTCTGCCTTTTTCAACAATGCTGTAATAAAACTGGCATACCTGAGACTTCATCTCATGCTGGAGAGTGTGAAATCAAACTGATCTCAACTTTGCTTTTAATGCACAGAGATTTTTCAAGAGCACAGCAGAAGCACCACCCTCTCCAGACAGACACACCTTTTCTTGTTGCTAGAATGCTATCTTTTCTAGAGAAAAGTCTGCCTAGTACTTAAAGAAACTGCATGAACAGCCATTGCATACCCATGGAAACTATTTAGTCAGCAGTGCAATCTACTAGGCAATCATTCTATGGACAATCTTGAACACAGATGTATTACATTTTACTATATGTTAATTTACATCTTTTCCATGCATAACCATGACACTCTGGTAGGTAGATAAGGTGAAGCCCAATACAGAGATACCCCTGCCCTCCCTAACCTCTGAGAGTCACACAAAATGCTTATTTTATCAAGCAGACTTTAGTCCCCTCCATCCTATCCATGTAAGAGTGTCCTCTAACAGCAACTTAAGATATATGAAATACACACATTACCAAGAAAACTCACAGGCACAAGATTTAGGTCAGAAGTGGAAAAATAATTTTTTGTTTTACTTATCATTGTCTTTTCTGCCCAGTTTAGTGATTGCATAATTAATAAACAACCACAGGAACAGTGAGAATGTAGCTCTTCCTACTCTCGTGTAAGTGGATGAATCACAAAGGTATCTCTTCTGGCTCCTTTATTCCACAGTGAGGAAGGGCCAGTTCTACCAGGAGTGATACTGTGGGTTACTACACCCTTCTTCACAGTTGTTGTACAGCTTGAAGTGACTTATGAGATACAAATCTGAATCCTTCCAGACTAAGGACTGCTTAACATCTGTATCTTCCGGTTCTTCAGCAATCACATAACATCACTGGTGGACAAATTTAGGCATTATCTCTTCCAGGATTACACAGAATACTCAGACATGTCCCTTTTGAACACTACATCATCTGCTTATTAGTTTGAATGACACACTACTATAGCTCCTGCTTGAAAAGTTACCTGTCAGTTTGCCTTAACATCAAGGGAAATACGTTTTTGTTGTCAAATGCAGTGCAGCATTTCCGTATTTTTGGTCCTTGAGATTTTTAGTTTGGCTCTAGAGCTTATTCTGTTAATGCATTCATTGCCTTGCAGAGATAAATGTATTTCAGATGTTCATCTGTTTTTGGGCCTATTTGGTTACAGTAGAACAATCTTGTACACCATGAACGATTCAATACTGCATCACACACACAGTATTTTTTTTTCAAGTGACTGTAATGGGTGAGTGAAGAATTGCTTCTTTCCCTAAGGATGCATAGTACAGCATATTGGTACCTTCATGTTACAGACAGCATCACAGAAGGCTGATGACATCCAACAGCCCTTGCCTATGATTTGGCCAACAGAGACACTGGAAGTAATAGCCAACACTTTTGAAAGAGTCTGCTTCCCAGTAGTCATTAGCCTTTGCCTCTCCTATTTCCAAAGGTGTTATCAGCTATGAACATTATAGCAGTAATTGAATTTGCTTTTTATGATCATTGCAGGTCTTTAATACACAGAGGCTGCTGCTGGCATTATCATAACTCTTCTAACTTCGAGATTAGATTAACGCAGTAAAACTTCACCTCAAAAGAGAAACTGTTGGAGAATACTACAGGTTACATGATACAAGAAGGACAACCTAGATGGAAACACAAGAGCTGAAAACAAGGACTTCTGCCTGTGTCTAGATAGAAGTGAAGACATTGGGCAGTTACTTACAGAACCTTACAAGGCCACAGACCTGGTTATCTTGAAACAGACTAAGCAACCTCCATCTCCCTGCCCACTCCCTTTCTCCGACATAAAGAACATGAAACCTCTTCCCCATACCCACAGAACCTGTTTACCCAGCCCTGTGTCATGTCCTCCCCATAGCTGCCTTCCCCCATGGGAAAGCTGCAAAATTAAGAGACTGCCAAAGTACTTCTACTGCCTCAGTACACCAGGCTGTAGTCATACCAGTCTTGATGGGAGCTATACCTTCTCACAGCTCTTTAACCTGAACTGATTCAACTTTCATCTCCCAAGAACTCTTAAAACACCCTTTCTTAGAGTGTGGGAGTTTGGGAAGGTAAAGGCAGAGAGCAGAACATAAGGTATGCTGAGAAGGGCTTTTAGCTAGCTCTTTGGTTTTTACTGTATACTTGATAAAGAAGGGTATCATGCTGATTTGCCTATTTGAAACTAATGCTGAGTTATCTCCATTTTATTAAAACATTCAGCTTTTCCAAGGGCTTTTTTCTAAAGATTTAAATTCAGAGTTTTGAAGTACTTGCAGAAAAAAATCAAGGAGAACTTTTCCTGTCATTTATGCCTAATTAAATGGGCAGCTTCATCATATAGCTTTGCCTCAATGTCTGTACTGTTTTGACTGAGAAAATAATTCAGATTAACAACAGAGCAAACTAGAGCTTGAATTTTGCATTGCACTGCGTGAGTGATTCCGCAAGTGGTGGTGTGCATCATTTCATTCTCCGCTAAATATGTGCAAAATACCTTAGGATAAACTATATTGTTCCTAATAGTAGGTTACTGGTGTTACTGCATGACAACTCATGCTGGTATTTCTTACCTCTTAGTGTCTGCTTGTATTCAAGCACTGGAAACCCTATGTGAAGGAAGCAATAATGAAGTGGTATGGGAACAGCTGCACCAAATCTCCTGAAAAAAAGTCCCCATATGCTATTTTTACTGTGAGAATCACCAGTCCAGAACAATTATTCTAACATAATCTGTGTTCATCTAATTTTAAGATGAAAGCTTGCTATTTAGCAGATGCCCTTAATCAAATGGAAGGATTCGACAGGACGGTTTCTCAAGATTAAAAAGAGCCTTCACTCACCAGTTAAAATCAGTAAGCAAAGGGCTACAAAAATGCATCATTGTCCAGACTGGTCTACAAGAAGCAAAAGGATGGCAATTTTGTTCAGCGTGCAAGGTTGTATTTTAGCTTGTCACAATCTTATAGCGAGACTGGAAAGAACAAACACAATCATGTTACTAAGTAGAAACCGCATTGTTTTGTCTTTCATAACCATACTGCGGTGTGCTGTGGGCATGCTATTGATGAACTAAGAATCTACGTTTTAAAAAATGGTTTTGTAACATTGCTATTCTTTGATAACAAAGGTAGTATTTTCTTACGGGATATTCAGGTTTTCAAGGATGGAAGCAGTAAGACTGGCTTACTTTATATTAGCCATTAATTTCTACTAATGTAAACAAAACCCAGAAACGAAACAAAAACTCGAATGTCCAAATAATGAGCCCTATCTACATGTTTAAAGGGGATATATACAATAAATACTGGACACAATGCAATAATCGAAGGCATTTTTACTGTTACAAGAACTATGCAGTCTCTACATTTTTGTCAGTGCACATCTTTCAGGAAAAGCAGAGTTAACACGGCTTGACAATACGCAGTGACACTGTACACCTGTCAAGATGACGTGTCTCTATTTTCTTTTTAGTTTAGGAAGCATTGCTCATTGCCATTAACCTAATATTGAAGGTATCTTCAAACACTGTGCAGTATGTATTGAAATCCGTTTGAATTTTTTTACGAAACTTCAAGCAATAGCTAGACGTTATACCTAGTCCTATGAAATATGACGGTTTTCAGCGACCTACGTGAAGAATGCAGCGATTTTTACCCAGCTTTGTGACAAAAGCTCTACCAAGCTACCGCGAACTGCCTCAAAGCTTCCTAACAGCCTCTTAAGTGAGAAACACCAAGTAAGAACACCGAGAAGCTGCGTGGGGAAGGAGGAATACGTACAAGCAACCGCGTCGCGCTGCTTTGCCTCTGCGGCTACAGTGGATGGAGCACGTTAATTTTGGTTCTGGCTGCCGGACACCGCTGCTCCCATCACGTCTCCCATCCACACCCGTCAAACGAGCCACGGCTGATGCCAAAACGCGGCGCTGCCCTACGAGCAACAAGGGCGACGCGCAGGCTTGCCGGGGAGGCTCGGCGGGAAGGAGCTCGCGGAGCCGGGACCCGGCCCGGGCTGCCGGCCGGGGCAGGCGCTGCGCACAGCCGGCCGCGGGGCGGGAGGTCGGGCGGGGGAAGGGAGCGGCCGTGCCCGCCCGGGGCAGCGCCGGCGCGGAAGGAACCCCGATCCGCTCCGCGCCCCGCGGGGGCCGCCCGGCGCTCCCGGGGCTCCGCAGCCGGGGAGAGCGGCTCCCGGCAGCTCCACTTCTCCCTCCTCGCCCCGCCGCGGGGCCGCTGCCAGGGCGGTGCCGGCCGGCTGCCGGGGCGCTCCCGCGGCTTTCCCGCTCCCCGCCCACCCCCTGGCCCCGGGACCGACCGGGAATCGCTCCTCGCGCCGTCCGCGCCGCCCACCGCCCGCGCGCGCAAGCGCGGCCGCAGCCCCCGCGCGCACCTGCCCCCCCCCCCACCCCGCCCGCCGCCGCCACGCGACACCGGGGCCGCGCGGAGCGGCGGGAGCGCGCGCGCCCCGGCGGGGCTCTCCCCGCCCCCGGTGGGGCGCGCACGTGACCCGTCCCCGCCCCGGAGGTGCCTCGACGAGACTTTGTTTGGGAGAGTTCCGCGCGCGCGCGCGCGTGTTTCCGCGCGGCGGGGCCGGGCGGGAGCCGCACGGGAAGCCGGTTATCCCCCCGCCGCCGCCCCGAGCCCCGGAGCGGAAGGGAGGGAAGCCACAGCCGCGGCTCCGCCAAGCGGCGCTGCCGCCGCCGCCGGACAGCGGCCGCCCCGCCACCGCCCCGCCCCTGGTCCCGCCCCGGCATGTCCCACCCCCGCGGGCCCTGCCCCCTCCCCTCCTGCCGCCGCCGCCGCCGCTGCTGCCAGCGCAGCCTGAACTGAAGCGAACTCCGGAGCGAACTGAGGAGAAGTGAGGAGGCGGCGGCGGGGCTGAGACTCACCAGCCACAGGCGGCGGCGGCGGCAGCGGCAGCAGCGGCGGCGGGAGGGCGGGCGGGCGGGAGGCGGAGAGGAGGAGGACGACACACGCCAGGCGCAGCGCGGCGGCAACAACAGCAGCGGCGGCGGCAACAGCGGGGAGACACCGGCGGCGGCTCCTCGGAAGCGGCAGCCGCGCCGGCAGCGCCCGCCCGCCCCGCGCGTCCCCTCCCTCCCTCCCCCGCCGCGGAGACAGGGGGCAGCGCCGAGAGGAGAACCGGGCTCGGCGTGTGTGTGCGCGGGAGGAGGAGGAGGGGGGACACACCGAGGACTGCGCCGGCCGAGGGCGCACGGAGCAGAGAAGCGGCGGCGGCGGCACCGAGAGGCGGCGGCGGCGGGTCCTTGTGCCCGGAGAGGAGGGCGCAGCCCGCACGGGGGTTTCTACCGAGTTTCCTCTTTTTTTTTTTTTTTTTTTTTTTTTTTTTCCGATCCCTGGGACTCAGCGGCGGGTCTGCGTTTGTCTCCGGATTTGAATCCTCCTCCTTCTCCTCCTTCCTCGGGGAAGCTCCCCTCCCCGCCCCCTCCCCTCCCCCACCGCCTCCCTGCCCGCCCGGATCCAGCCGGGCGCCCCGTGCCGCGGTCGCGTTGCTCGGCGGAGCTGCTGCGGGCGCTCGCCGTCTCTGCGCGGGCTTGGAATATGGTTGGGGAAATGGAAACCAAGGAGAAGCCGAAGCCGAGCCCCGATTACCTGATGCAGCTGATGAACGATAAGAAGCTGATGAGCAGCCTCCCCAACTTCTGCGGGATCTTCAACCACCTCGAGAGGCTGCTGGACGAAGGTAAAAGCGCTCGCCCCGCCGCCCCCTACCCCGCCCCGCCGCCCTGCCCTGCTTCCCTCGGCCCGGGGATCCCGCTCGGCCCCCCGCCCCGGCCCATCCCGGCGGCGGGGGCGGCCCGGGGCCTGTTCCGCTCTCCCTGCTGCTCCCCGCACGCTCCCGGCCCCGGCTGGGAGCCTAAAACAAAGGGGAAGTGCGGGCTCTCCCCGCTCTGGCCGCCGCCGTGCGCTGCCGGGGGACTCGGGGCGCGGGAGGGAGGGGAGAGGCAGTCCCGGCCGGCGGGTCCCCGATACCCCCGGGGGGCTTTCCCCTTTCTTTTTCTTTTTTTTTTTACTCCTTTCCGCACTATCTCCTAAAACCGGGGGAAGGGTAACTACAGCACGGAGGGGAGGGAGCGAGGAGAGGAGCTCAGGAATGCGCTCTGGGGGAAGGCAGGGAGGAGGGGAAAGGCTGGCTGGCGCTCCCCTCCCTCCATCCGTCCCTCCCGCGGCGGCGGGGGACACTGGGCTCCTGCGGGGGACACTGGGCTCCTGCCGGCGCCCTCGGAGCGCTCCGCCGCCCGGCCCCAGGGCCTCCGCCGGGGGGGCGGGGGGTGTTTGGTTTCGAGATGTGGCTCTTCTGGAAGCTGCTTGGACTTGAATGACTAAGGCGGAGGGGGGCTGAGCTCTTTCTTCAGCACCAGATCTACCCCACCCCGAACCGGCCACGAACTAACTACGATTTTCCTATATTGCAAGGATAGCGAGCAAATTCTTCTGTTAGCTCTCCTTACCTTTTAAAGAAACTTAAGTTGAAAGGCTCCTGCGTGTGACTTTAGTGAAGGGGGAGAAACAAAAAGGATTACGAAATTGCCTGGTCTGCTCCTGCCAAGCGTCCACCCCAGCCCCGCACCCGCGGCTGCCGCTCCTCCCGCCCCGTTCTCCCCCAAATAACTTTACAGTTAAGCTTTCACAAAAAAATAATCGTGGTTTAGAAACTAAAAAAAAAATGTATGTGGTGGGAACTTACTGTGTCCCATACGTTGTCCCACTACAGTAACAGACCCACTGTGTGTTAAAAATAAGGTGATACACTTGTTCTTAGTATTTTAAATTTGCCTTATTCACTGGGTTCACTGGGTTGTTCTTGTCAAAGGCATTTCCTTTTCTACCACTTTAAACCTAGGCTTTCTGGAGAGTTAGACCTGTTTGTTTAATCGTATTTGATATTTGTAGAATATGATATGACCATAAATTATTTATACAGTTCCAACTTGTTGGTATTCTAAGTACTGATTTTCGAGATTTTGAGTTAGGATTCTTGTTTGCGGATGTATTCCTCCTCACTAAAAGAAGTTTGGGAAGTTGTTGACCTCGGAAGATGAAAGAACTGGTTATATTTGGTAGAACAACTCCCCGCCCTCTGCCAAGACTGTAAAAATGAGATAGCGACTGTAGTACAACACAAAAATAGCGTGTCGAGAAAATGCTACCTTCTGAAAGAAATGATAGAGGAGTTTAAAAAGAGCCAAACAAACGGTGAAGAATACTGAAATATGGATTGTGGGAAGCATTATAATGGGAGGGTCTATTTTTATTTTTGAGACACTTGGAGGAGTTTGAATTTATATTGGAACAAATGGATGTGAAAAGTAAAACTATTTAAAACTTATGTTCTTGGTCACCACGGTGAACAACCTCTTCAGAATAGTTAGATTTACAATTAACATCGAGAAGAAACTTGACTGAGAAGACTCCTTTATAGCACAAATGAGCCTTCCAGAGGCTTGATAATGGATTTTTAAATTCCTGAATCTCTTCAACTTTATGTATTTCGCCAGAGGAGGCCTGAAGCTATTTTTTTATTTTCAGAGAACAAAAGGAAGAAAAACATTTCCCGATACAAAAAAGGACACTGAAAAAGGAGTGCCTGAAATGCTTACATCTTGTTATATATTTTGAAATACTGACAACTCTGGAAGTCTGTTTGCGGAGTATTGGAGTTCCAAAACGAGGGCTCTCGAGACTCTTGCTGAAAAAGTTTTAGGGACTGTGTTGGAACTATTCTTCACACTCTTCTTAAAAAGAAAAGTGAATAAAACACAATCCTTGTTCTTAAATAGTCTCTGGAAGAAGCCTGCTATCCCTTTAAGCTTTTCTGCTTTTCCTGTTTACGTTGGCAATTGGGTGGGAGTATTGTGGAGGCAGAAAACTTTTTGGAATGTTGAAAAAAATGTTTCATGCAAATCTAGTAAATTGCTTCAAGACTTCAAAATTTGAACACTAAGGGGCGCCAGTTATTTTTTTTTCTGAGGCGTGAGTCCGCGAGCACCACTATTGACTCGGGCAGTGAAATTGATCAAATCTGCTAGAAAATGCCAAAGAATGACAAAATACTTGTGGATTTGTGCAGGTATCTGTATTTGCATGGACCTCCATGTGTTGTATGCTTACAGACAGTATTACATAGGTGGAAGAGACAGTAGCAGTGAACAGCTGAGAAGTTGGAACAACTGTTTTCCTGTAAAACACCTATCCTGGTTACCAGTGGAGGCTGTGTTAAATGTCTTGAACTGTATGCTCCACTGACATCATCCAGCACAAGGGTTTAGTAATAGCGAAGTACAGGCTTGCTAGAAAAGTCTGCAGGATTTAATGTGCTCACTTAAAAGTGTACTATTTCATAGTTTCATCAGTTGTTTCCGAGCACCTTTGAGAATACTAAGTATTTGGGGCAAGTGTGTGTATATATAGGTATATATAATCTAAAAATAAAGTTACAGGGTTCACATTCCTTCTTTGTCCCCTCCACCCTGTAATTTGATTTGCTTCTTCTAGTTTGTTTTGTGCTTTAGGTAGGTGGGTTGATTTTTTTTTTTTTTTTTTGTTACTCTACAACCAATTCCCTGAAGGTTTTGTTTATGTTTGAGAAGAATAATATTATGATCGGCCATTGTCTTTTATTTTGTGTGCTGATCAAATTGAAGAAATAAAGTCACAACCCTAAGAATTCAAACAAATAAAAGGTGGGATTACTTGCCCTACTGGAATGCTAAAGTTTTTTTTTTTTATTAGTATTTATTTATTTTTACATTTCAGCAATTAAAACAGAACTCAAATGGGCTTCTGCTGTTATTACTTCTTGTAATTGTATACAGCAAGACATAGAAAGGGACCTGTCAGTTTAGGTGAGCAGTACATCTAATCTGGTTAGGTTACAGAATGTACCTCTGCTTTTTGGGGGACCCATTTTTTATGCTGTGTATGTTATCCAAAACACGTTTTGCTTTTTGAACTCTATCCTACTTTTTGATCTTGGAAAATTTTAGTGCTTAACTTGATAGGTGATCTTTCTAGTAATGTTTTGAAGATTAGCTTAAATGTAAGAAGTGTATTGAGGAAACCTTTTTTTTTAATAAGAACTACTTCCATAAAATGTGAAAATCACAGTTTTGTTTAGGTTACAGTTATTTTTCCATATGTGTGCTTTTAACTTCTTATGTGTAAATAAGGCTTTTGTGGATTAACAAGGATGTTTAAAGAGCACATCATAATAACTAGGAAGCTGAATTGTTTTTATCAGACTAGTGCAAACCTGTGGGAAGAGAGGGCTCTTCCTGAATGTGGAATAGGCTGTATTTCCTGTAATTGTTTGCACCATCAAATGTGACCTGATTTTTTTAAAAATTTTTTTGCTTAAGCTTCTGAGATACTGACTTTTATGATGTTAACCTAGATGTTTTTTTCTGACAATTTGTATATTTTAATGCTCCCTTTGTGGACAGTGAATAGAGCTGTACCTGTTTTCTTGCACTATTTTAAAAACTAAATTTGTAATTTCAAACTCCTCAGTAGCACGCTGACAGATTGAAATTAATGAGGTACTTCAGTTGTATTCTTTCAGCCGACTATTAACAAATAGGCCTAAACTATTAACTGTGATCTAACTAGTGTAATTTTTAAATTTGCATTTTGTTTTCTTGAATCTCTGAGTGCTCAGAATATTGCACCTGGTCAGAATGTACACGGATCAGACCTGTGGTCTGAACTCTTTTCAAAAAGAGATTGAAGTGTACTTTATTAGGAATTCATTTTTCTTCGGTAAACTATACCTCAAAAACTTATGTCTTCCCTTTGAAACTGTGTTAAAGGTGACTTAAAAGTGTGTCTGCCTTTGAATGTAAATTAAACCATGCTTAAAGCTATTGGAGATAAATCTAATTTTGTGTCAAACAGGCTTCCTTTTTCTGTCTACTAGGTGTAACAAA
This sequence comes from Entomyzon cyanotis, assembly GCA_024500445.1. Classification (NCBI taxonomy): domain Eukaryota; kingdom Metazoa; phylum Chordata; class Aves; order Passeriformes; family Meliphagidae; genus Entomyzon; species Entomyzon cyanotis. The sequence continues at coordinate 866,196 of JAKEPQ010001015.1, read as the reverse complement.
GCTAGTGTAAAAACATCTAAGTAGGCAGTACGAGGAGAAATTTTTCTTGGATGTTGCTCTCTCTGCTTAGTTTGCTCACTGAGAAAAGTGTGTGTGAACTTGGAGAGCCCAGGGCCCAAAACTGCAGGTTTTGTGTCAGTCTGGTGGTATTAACCAAAACGTCCGTGTGAGCTAGGGCTGAAGAACTCTGTTCTGGTGCTGTAAATGAGTTCTCCCTGAAAAGTTATCTAGTTACTTTTGTACATGACCTTATTGTTTGTGATTATGTAAATGTAGCCTGTGCTTAGCCAGGGTTTTGCTGACTTGTCAGATTTGGTGGAGGGGCGCTGGCCACATTAGCACGTCAGTTTTTGAGTTGTATCAGATCTTACAGTAAATCCCTAAAATTCCATTAAAAATGTGCTTCTTAATGCAGTGTTGAAAGATGAATGTTCTTTGGAATAAAAGCCTTATGAAAGGTATTTGCCCAGAGAGTCTCAGACTAATTTTTAAACTTAGTGTATTAATGTTAAAATTGTCAAAACAGCATGCCACAAGACCATTGAGCATTGTTTGTGTGCTGTTTGTCATTAGTACTCTTTTGAGTTTGGTTCTTTAATCGTGTCTTAGACTTAATGGTCTGAGGTGTTTTTTTGATTTATGAATGTCTAGTAATAACAAGGTTGTAAAGCTTCTAGAACTTGTATTCAAAAACCTTGTAAGAGCTATTTTGAGGTGTAGGTGTTTGGTTATTTTTTGGCTGGGGGAGGGAGTGGGTTTAATACCTTGGCATAGCCTCTTACAACATCAAACCAAAAGCTCCCTTGCACTTAAGGAAAAGCGTGGCGGTTTTTTTTAGCTTGTGGAAAAATATTAAAAACAGCAACAGTTCAGTTCTTTTTAAAATACGTTATTTTTGGAACTGTATCTGCAGCATTTATAGGATTGCAGTCACCTGACATGTAACTAAGAAAAGTGGTTTGTTAACTGATACAAGTTTTAAGTTAGTAAAATGGTTATTTTAAGCTCATGTTTTAAAATTGGTTTGTTCACTGTTGCTTACCAATGATTGATTGTTAAAATACCTGTCATCGGATGGTTTGGTTTTGGTTTTTTTTTTTAAATAAGAATAACCACAGTATACTTAGTTCTCTACAGGAGCTGCTGACTTGTTAAACTGGGAGAGGCCTGTTTGAATTCATCGTTTTTGTCTAGTGCTACTTGTTCATTAAGGTTGGAATTGAGTTGCATTTTCCTCCTCTGAAATTGAATGCAGTCATTTCTAAAATGACTGGTGTTGTATAAAAATCTCTTGCTATGGTTAGCAACAACTGACCAGGTGCTGATTAGATGAGGGAGTGGCATGCGGCGCTTTTGTAGTGCATGAGGGGGAAAACTGAAGGTGTGTTGGTTAATATTAGAGTAAAATGGGAAAAAACCCCTAAATTAACCACCACCAATTGAGAAAAACCTGACAGATTTTAAGGGAGTACTTAGAATGTCCTGATTATGAAAATGAAGTTTATGTGCATCAAAAGACAGAAAGAAGTTGCTGCTGATCGGTGAGTGCTGTGGGTGTGAAGAGAAGGCTAGACGTGAAATGGATGGTTGCTTTTGTGGGGTAGGAATGTTTTTCAATGGGTTATCTGTTTTAGTTGTTCTTAAACTAAAACCTTTTTCCTCTGAGTGCACTATACAATTCTAAATCAGGAATGGGATGCTTACAATGATTTGAATTGTGCAGACTTTCTTAGAAAAACGAGTAAATTTGAATTGTCTTTAATAACTGTCTGTAACCATAGAGTCTTCTCTATTTTTGAGAATGCACACCGATGCAGGTATCCTATTAATTAGATGTATTATTAGATGCTGATGTGGTTTATTTCTGTGGCTGACAGGATAGACCTGTGTTAACGTTAATTACCAGACCGTCCTGACAGCTCGGGCTGATTGAAGTACAGCAGGAGTCTGCCATGGAAACTGATGGTTTATATTTGACTGCTTAGATGGAATGTTGGGGGGCGGGAGAGGGTGGAGGTGGGGGAAATGCCTTGCTGGGAAAGCTGTGAACTAATGAAATGCCCTCACTCACTGACCCTTGTCTTTATTGAAACATAACTCACAACTTCTCATTCGGGCTGTGTGAATTTTTCTGTATTGATTTTAGTCAGAATGTGTACTGTGAAAATATTCTGTTGATTTTTGACATTCTATTGAAATTTAATAAGCCAGTGCTAAGAAAACTAGTAGGAACAGTAAAACTGCCAGTGTTTTTAATCTCACAATGCACTTGGTTAGGTCAGTAGAAGGACCACACAAGCTGCATCTGTGGCTTGTTAGCAGGAGGATCTGTGTCTGGGAGAGACATCGAAACTACTGTTTGCATCTTGAAACAGATGATAGGTGTAATGTTAATTAGTCGGAATTATATACCTTTGCTTTACTAAGACAAAGAGTGGGGTTGCTGAAAGTTAGACAGTGTTACATTTTTACTTTTGATTTCAGAAAATAGCCTGTATAACCTTGTACAGTGCAATTAAAGTAATGTCCAGGTTTGTGTTTCTTTTGGTTGTTTTTCTTGGAAATGTTTAATAGAAGGGGAGTTAGCTTTTTAATAGCAGAGCGTAGATTTTTTTGAGACAGTTTATGCTTGGATGAACAAAACAGCTGTGACAACTCTAAAGAGAAGTAATATCTAGCTTCATTAGCAGAGCTGCCCCCTCCACTGTGTTATTCTTGCTTCCATTAGAAAGTGTCTTTTGCAGGCTGGCTGTGTGTATGAGAACAAGGAGACAGTGCAAGTTAAAGTGGAGTTGTGTTACTTAAACCTCTGTTGTCTGAGTTCGGCACTAGAAGTTGCAGCTTTTTTGATCTCTGCAGTTATTTTAGCAGGTGTTAGTGGTTGGAATGAGTGTGATAATGCTAAGGGGGTTTTTTATTTATTTTATTCTCGTGGTTTGTGAGTAGAAATTGAAAATACATTTTCTTTTGAGAATTGATTTTTTTATACTTGGTGTCAAATAGTAAATTTTGTTTTTCAGTTCAGTGCAAAAGATCATTTCTCTTGAAGGGAAATGGCAGTAGGTAGCTATTAATACATTTTAATGTTTTTGGTGGTGCACAGTTGAGTAGCAGCTTGGAAGTCAATTTTTTAAATTGCTTTTGAAAGTATTTTTGCCTGTTTTGCAGCTGCACTTGAATACTTTTACTTTACTCCATACTGTAGTTTGAGGGATTTTCTGTGCTTCCAGCACAGGCTGTACCAGAGCAAGGTTTTGATACTTTGTACTGTAATTGCAGTGCTCCGGGAAGTGCCCATGCAGGAAGGTCCTCAGGATACCCTTTTTTAGAAGGGATAAACCATGAAGCAATTTGTGTGATAACTCACTGAAATCTGAGGGTATTAATAGTTGGAACAGTTAACACTTCAGTGGTGTATAACCTCATAAATACTGACGTTTCTTTAAGACTTGATTTGAAAATTAAAAAAATCCTGGCATGCCAAACAATTAAAATCTTGTTACTTAGCTGGGAAGTTACTTCTACATAATCTAGGGAGTAATGCATCAGAGTGGCTGCTGATGTCAGAGCAGAGGCAGGGGAAGATAATGCAGTATTTTATACCCTTATCTGGTGGATCAGTTTCTGGCTTAAAAGGTCAGCTGACATTCTGTACTGGTCAGGGTTTTTTTGAGTTTGTTTTTGTGTAGTGCTGGCTTTCTTTTCAGGCGGATCAGAGCTGTGATCTCACTCCCCATATGTGATCTCAGAGTAGCTGTGTTGGCACGGTGGCTGAGGTGGCTCGATACTGGAGATACAGAGCAGTGCCTTGGGGAGAGAAGTGCATTTGCTTAAACATTTACTTAAAAGTCTGAAGCTGCTAATTGATGTCAACTGATTGTGCATCTGGTCCATTCAGAATTTTAAGGATGTACTTATTTGCAGACTGGCTGACACTAGATGGAAGTCAGACTTTACTGAATTCTTTAAACCCTTCAGCTGTTGAAATAATGAACCTTCTTGGTTTTTGTTGATTTTTTTTTTCTAATTCAAATTAACTGATTTAGAAATCTCTGTAACTCTTAGTTGGTTAAAATGTCCCTTCCTAGCTACAGTATATTTTCTTCATTAATGTTTATGAGATGGCAGGTGCCTGAAATTTTAAAAAGTGAGCAACAGCTCTGCTAGCACAAGCATTAATACAAACTTCATGTTACAGTTCGGTTCATATATTTAAATGGCAGCTAAACTAAAACATTCAGCTCATGTTGTGTAATGCTTCCATTTATTTATCAGTCTTCGAAGCAGTAGCAAATCAGTTAATATTTTTCCCAAGGCAGCTTAATCTAGTAACCTGAAAATAATTTTAATAAAAAGTTGGCTCATAATTTTCAATTCTTAGATGCAGAGTGAGCCAAATCCACTTCTCTTTGCTGTGAGTATCTTTGGTTTCTTTGCAGAAACAGGGAGGAGGAGGAGAACACAAGGAAAAAATTCTCTGATCCAGTGCTGTTTGCTTTTGAACAGTGTTGCTTATCATATTGCTTTTAGTTAGTTTCAGTTTGTCTCAATTTGAAGGAGCATGAGCTGCACCCCTCCAGCATAAAGCAACATGGACAATTTTCCAGAAAGTTGTCACAGCCATCAACCCCCGCCCAAACTTACAAAATAGCTCTGCCTAAATACTACATGTACAATCTGTTGTCAGGCGTGTTCTCGTAGCAGTTGGTTTGTGTGTTAAAGTTGAAGGTTAAAATGCTGTAATAGGCCCAGCTGTCTTGTTTAAAGTGTGATGTTTTTGCTCTGAAGATTGGCTGTGCAGTGAGAAAGTGGTGTGCGTTAGACATTGGTAGAGACAAGTTGTTGATAGTTCTTTAATTGCTTAAGTATCTTATCATCTATAAAGATAAGTATAGTCAGGGAGGCTCATATACAGTCAGTTTATGAGGGAATTACTGCTGCTTTAAATCACTTGAGGCTTTTATGGAAATCTGATACTGCCTCTGAATCAACCTGGAGCAAGGCTCCTTATGCACATTCTTTTGTTCCCACTTCTTGTGTAGTTATGTCAACTTTGTGCTCAAAAAGACTTGAACAAAATCTGAGCACACATGATGTGTAAGGGATCGGAAATGAATTCTAACTAAGATTCTATCAGGAAGATGGATTATATGTGTATTAAAACATCTTCAGAGGGAGAATGATACTTTAGTATCTGAAGTGTAAAATCAGTGACTCCAATTGTGTTTAGAAGGGAATTATATTTGGCTGTTTTAATAACATGTTTACAGACATTTAAGTAATATTTTTAAATTTCTTGCAGTGGTTTTGTGTTCATTCTCTGGTTAAATTTTATTTTTGTGACAAGACCAGGATAATCCTTTATTGGAAAAAAACCAAACCAAACCAGAGAAGACATTACCCAAAGATGAAATCCATTTTGGAAGGGAAAAAGTACAACTGGCTTTCTTGAGAAAAGCTTATTACGGTTACAAACTTCAAAAACTTTTTTGGAGACCTGTGGCATTTAAGGTATAAACTGACATTTTGAGGGGGAGGAGGGGGGAAACTTCCCTGTGTCATCTTAATTATAGGGTTAATTGAGGTTAAATTCTGTATGGATCAAAGTCTTTCCAACTTCTAATAATTCAGGTGTAGCTTGCAGGGAAGCAAGGGACTGTGTGGAAGCTTTGTCTATAGGTGATGTGGTATATAAACTTTGTGCCTATTGATTTAGTAACTGTATTTTATTCATAAGTATTCATGAGGAGTCCTGTTGGTTCCAAATGGGAGGTTTAATGCACACTGGGGGCACTTGGTAGTGCTGAGTTTTAATACTGTTAAGTGTCTTCAGCAAGGTATTCTTGCGTCAGCCTCGGATTAACATAGGATGAATAACAGAGCAATTCATCAGCCAGGCAGCTCTGAAGAGTGTCAGCAAGAAAGCTGACGATGATGAATTGGAGAGAAATGGATGCTGCAGGAGATGGCTGCTCCAGCTAGCACTGGGGTATTGAGGGATGGCAGCTGGTATTTAGGTGTGTGCTGAGGAATTAAGTGAGGAAGGGCTCCACGCTTTCGCTGGCTGAATGCAGAAGAAACACGGCTCTTCTGCAATCCAGAAAGGTCACGAAATTCAACAGCTTAAAATGACAGGTGGACAACTGTCCATCTGGTTTTTAATTCATTGAAAAAGATTTACATTGGTCTCTAGTATTGATACATTTGAGTTATGTTTTGAAGACAGACTTGTGAATTTCCCTTGATCTTTGCAGGCTCAGCAACCTTATTTGGCATCAAAAATTTGGATGAATTAACTGTGAGGCAGATTTAATTTATTCTGAACTTAGTTTTCCTTCGAGTTCTGTGTTAGCCTTTCTTAGACCTCACAACTTTCAGTTACTTGGTTACTTCAGTTACTGCTTACTTTCAGTTTTAATTTTTAATTTTTCCCTCTCCAGGATAAAGAAAATAGTTGGGAATTTTGGGAGACATTTTCTTCTATCAGCTTAATAGCACAACTAAATGGTTTTTGTCATGTTCACAGGTCTTTCTAATCTCATTTAGTATGGTTTGTACTCAAATTGTTTTTGACTGCTTTTTGTTATGTCAAATTTTTGAACTCTTGATATGTGGAGAACAGTTTAAAGTGGTGATGTTCTTTGTTGGGGCTCTTGGTATGGATTTTTTTCTGACCGCTGACTGACTTTAGGTTACTGTTGTGAGCCCTGAGCACAACTCAATACTGAAATCAGTATCAAAGACAAACATTTCAGTATCTTGTATAGCCGTCATAGCTAGTGTAGTGTAATGGTATATTATAGTATAAATTGCAGCACAGGTTAAACCACATTTCTGGTACATTTTTCTGGATTAGGCATCTGGGCTGCTGAAAATTTTGAGCAGTTGTTAATAACTAAAATGTGTTTGTGAATAATTGGAAGTATATTGTTATGTCTCCTTCAAACTTTTATTGTGTGCTCTTGGTGTTAAATTTCAGATAAAAGACAGGATACTAATAAAGCACTAACATTTAAGGAGCTTTTTTCTTAGTCTAGTCATGGGTGAGTAGTTTCTCATAGGATGTAATATAGCTGAAACACAACTTGCGCTGCTATAAACTTTTATCTTTTCCCACACCCTCCCCCATGGAAATTTGGGGTTTTTTTTTTCCCCTTCATGGAAAGTGAAGGAATGAATATGGCTAGGAATGAGATCTGGATAATTTCCAGGCTGTTAAGCTAATTAATGAAACTTAATGCCGCAAACATGGGTGCAACAGTATGCACCTACCAATATTGCTAAAATGAAAAAATTTATAGAAAGGACACAGTACATTTTAAAACCACATTACTGTATAAGTAACTGCAAAAAATGCATTATATGATGTATCAGCTAAAATTAGGAGATCATTATATGGAAGGAACAGAAAAATCAGAATATATTTCCTTGAGCTCTGATGTGTCTTTTTGTTCAGAAAATGTTACTAATTTACAAAAATAATACAACAGTTTACTTAGCATTAAAATGTTAAGAGATCATACATTACATGTAAAAGAGGTGGAGATACTTTATATTGAAGTTAATATTTGTACAATATAATAATGATTTTCTCTTTTTCCAATGCAGTCTATGCTATTTTTTCTCGTGCTTGTCACACTGTGCCACTTTAGCCATTCCTTGCCCATACCTTTTCTGACATAGCAAAGAATTACAAAGCAGACGTGTTTCATTTTGCAGCACCATCAGTGAAACTGTGCAGTCACTGGCACAAAAAGTAACATCAAAGAGTTTAATCTAAACTAAAGGGGTTGTATTTGGAAATTGCATGAAAACAAAACAGTGCTTGACATGAGACCTTTGAGTCTTTCTCTCTGAAATAGACAGCATCTTTTTTGTTAGCAAAGTTAATGGAGCTACGTGAAAAGCAATATGAGTTACCAGAATGATGTTTTTCAGTCTACTGTTTGCAGACCCACTGCATCTGAAGAGTTGCTGCAGATAACAGAGAAAAAGGAAGTCTGTTATTGGGACGTTTAAATAGACTACACTGAGCCTTCACCTTTAATGGGAACGTTTTGTTATGTAAGTGAAGAAGGTTGAAGACCACTGATTTAAGGGCATTTCCATTATGCTAATTGTCCTTGTCCATGGGTTGAAGTAAAAATTTGAAACAAGAAACTTCAAGCAAAATTGTGTTTGCCATTATGTGTATTGAAACTTATCTGCATTTATTTTTTTTTAGGACTTCCCAATGTTATGTATTTACTGAGCTAGTGAGTATGATGTTTTCCCCAGATGAGATATATAGAATCTAATTATGTTAATCTGTGGAGTCCAGTTTGCAACACTGGGGCTCCAAAATATTAAGATGTTAATTGCCAAAAATAGTTATAAGAAATGTAACCTACTAAATTCAAATTGGTATGCTATTATTACAGAATAATTTCAGTAGAAAACTGTTTTTGAGGTATCTGTACCTTTCAATTTTAATTCCATTAAAATAGTCCCACTGTGAACAAACATTAAAGCCAGTTCCAGATACTGAGGTACCTTCAGTTGTAAATATTTCAATAAGTGTTTCAGGGGGGTTCCCCCCCCCCCAACTTTTCCCCCACAATAAACAGCTCTATGACCTGATAGAACCTGTTCAGCATTAGTGAGAAATGAGCTTGGAAAAAAAAATTATTGAAGAACTTAAAACATGTTTAATACATAGTAGTCAAGGTGCAGAGCCTGGTAATGGTGTAAATCTATTCTTTAAATCAGTCCTGAATATAAATCCTTAATTTATAAGGTCTTTCTGGTGGGTTTAAGAGATAGATGGAACTAGTGTAATTGAAATATATACTGTGCTAGAAACCTGTAAAATTCTGCTAAAAGATTACATGAATTAAAGTTAGCATTCGGTTTAAATATTGGATGTTTAGTTTCTATGGTGGGTTGCACTTTTTCGACTTGTTAAGTTTCCTAAAAGGGGCTATTCTTTAGTGAGTTTGTTTGTCAGCTGAAGAGAAAATCGATGATTCTGTAGCTACTCCATAAAAACTTACATTATCTTCAACATTTTAATTATGCAAGTAGCAGAGATCTTGGCTACCAGACTGTTAAAATAAATATTAGTTTTGTTTTAATATTCTCTGTCTGTTTCTACCATGTGTGTATATAGACATGAGTACACTCTATCTCCTGTGCTCTCTCCCTCCCCCCTTTCTTTTGTGTTAATGGTAGTTGTTAATACCTCTCCCTTATAGTAGTAGGAAGCACTTAGCCAGTTACAAATGTTGTCTCCATGGGCAAGATTTAATATTATTAGAATTACTTATTTTTTCTGATGGAATTAAAAGTTAGACATCAGGTTGCTGTAGTGTAAAACCAAAGGGGAGGAGGGGAGAAACTACTGTACTTAGATGAACTAAAATGTTCTCTTTTTGAATGAAGAACATGTATATTACAAATTTCAGCATTATAAGTCTGTACTTCTGAGTGTTTCTGCTAAGGATAAAATTATCTGGTTTTAATAAGTAATGTAAATACATTTTTATTTTTGACAGCAAACAAAATCCATGTTTGCATTTCTTAAAATGCAGTATTGAAGTTTACTTATGGAACATGGTATATGTAATAATGCAAACTTGTGGATTTTTTTTTTGTGCTGGTTTGGTTACTGATATCTGTTCATGTCTTGCAGAGCAACTTCCTTTATAATGAAATGCATTTGAGTTAATTCTGCAGATTATGACAAAACAGTAATCCTTCTTCCATCATAGTTTCAGTTAGAAAAGCTCCAATCTCAGCTTTTGCTGTAATGGCAAGAGGTAAACACTGATGCTGCATTATCTTATCTAGTTGATAATTTCATCTAATAGTCCCGGAACTTGTTGTGCCAACTGTTGAATGCACTGGGCTGTGAAATAATTGGAACTTCAGCTTGCAAATACCAAGCTATTGTTTTCAATAAAGTTGAGTTGAAATTTGCTTTCTATGCTGCATTGCAGTGGAAACCAATTAGTTACAGTGTGACAAGATGCCATTTTTTATTGCCAGAAGAGAGTTTTGCAATGTGAACAAATGTTTGCCGGTTTTGGTTGCAATTTAAGTTAATTTTGTAGACAAATGGGCCTAAAGAGCCTTTGGTTATTTAATTTTGAATTTTAGAGTTCATATTCACCAAATGGCTTCTCAGATGATTTCTCTAATTTGCAGTGCTGCTAATGCCATGCAATATGTACTTTTTATTAGTCCCTGAAATCTAGATGGCACTTTCATTTCATTCTGTGGGACCCATCTGGTACAGTGCAAAACATCTCAGTTGTGCAAGGTTTAGTAATTTTTGCATGTGCCCATAATTTACTATACTTCTGACAGCTAGGTGTGAGAGATTTATGGTTTAACATAGTATTCTTGTGTTTTCCAAAGGCATGTAAGAGTTGATCAGAACAGCATTCTTTTGAATGTTACCTTCCCTTAAGGTGGCCCCATAAAGTGAAATGAATTAAGATACTTTGATTATTGTGATACATCAGCTTTGTATGTAAGCTCTGTTTGCTTACCTGGTAACAAAATATTTTTGAAAATGGGTGCAAGTGGTGAAAAATGCACCTTTTGAAGTACACCATTAGCTAAGATAGCAGAGTAAAACTTAAATAAGCCAGCATGTGAAATTGTCATGCTATGCATATAGATTGATTACCTCTAGTACAATTTGATTACCTTCCAATGTGATTAATACAACTGTTTACCGTGATAAAATCATATTCTTATGCTTTTTTTTGGAATACTAAGGGCTTAATATTTTTAGTTGCTTATTAAATATTATCTTTTATTGTTTCGCTGTAATTGAAACTCTTTTATTCAATGAAGCCCAAAGTAATATAAATTTAACTCCCGTGCTTTGTAAAGATTTGGCATGTGACTTTTAGTTAGGTCTTTCTCCAGTTGGTAGCTATTGCTTTGCTGATCTGTCCTTACAGTAGTATATTTTTGCTTTCAAGGTGCAAATTTTGTGTTACATCCTGCTTAGCACAGGTAGCTTTTAAGAAGCAAAAAAAAAGAAGCAAAAGGGAGACAGGGCCTTTCTTTTGATAGTTAACAGAGGAGGACCTTAAAACTTGAAGCATAATGAGTATTCAGTTTGGGGGTTTTTTTGAGTATTTTTCAGGCTTGTCCAAAAACTTAAGGAAAAGTATATCATATGGAAGTGGGAAAAATCAGGGGACATTTGTGAACAAAGTTTGTGGGAAGAAAGGGACACTTATATGAAAAGAAAATACATATAAATAATACTCACATTGAGTGCTTGCTCAAAAATGTATTTCAGTAAGGAGTGCTAGATGTATGTGAAGGCATAGTCAGTATGAGGAGGATTTTATTCTTAGAAATGTTTCGATTAATGCAAATAGGCAAATTTAATGTCAACATATTTGTTTTTTAGACGCTGACTTTTAGAGGCACTTAACACAGGAGGTGTAATGGTGGCTTTTACTGAAAAAGTTGAGCTAAAGGTACCACCTGTGAAGAAGTTCTCTGAGGTGTACCTGCTGTTAGGGCTTTTTCAGGTGAGCGATAGGTCCTTACATTACATTGGAGCCGCTTATGTCTGAATGGATGTGGTGGCTGCCTTGGAATGATGCTGCTGTTAGCAGTGAAAAATGTCTTCCTTACGATTCTTGTGCAGCAGGCCGTGGAGTGCAGCACATTTTTATAATAAAGGTGATGAATTTAATCGCAAACTGGCAGCCAAATGGAAATTGCAGACCTTGATACTGGGAGAAAATTGCCTATAAAGCAACTCCTGAGAGAGCAGGCTTTAAATTTATCCACCCATTTCGACATTGAGGAGAACACAGGAATTGCAGGGTATTTTGCTTGGGCTGTTTAGTTCAGATGGATGACACTTTATTCTTCCTTTATTTAAGAACTAGTTACAGTTGCATTGTTTTTTTCAAAAATAGAAAAAATTAACCTTTCTGCTTAAACTTTACACAGGAAATATTTTGGAAAAATCTATTCCTTTATTAGCTTGATATTTGCTCCTATTAGAAAGCAGGACCTAATATGCGTAATTAATTGAAACTTAACAGCTGCCTCACAGATTTCCCCTTATGCCAGATTTAACCCTAGTGTGATTTGAGATTTAAAAACCACATAGCCTCGTGTTTGAAGACTATTTGCATTGAAGCAGTGCCATAAATAATTGAACTGCTCTTGAAGTCCCACTGGAAGTCTCTAGTAGTATGCTAACATAATTTCTGATAGAGGCACAGTGTTTTTCAAACTTGTTGGTATTGATACACTTCAGCAAGTCTTAACCCCTTACGTTGCCAAATGCTGATGCTTTTCCTATATCATGTACAAATATGATTCCTGTGTATGGTGAGCACTCTATTAAAAAAAAGACAAAATATTGTTTAAGGAGCTTAGTAAAGGATGGCATGCTTATCATCTTTTCATGGAAAGAATTGCTGATAATTCATTTAGAAAGAGATACTTGAATTGGACACTGAAGTGAATGTCCTCACTATAAGGCTTTTGGGCTGCCCTTTGGAGTGCTTTGACAGGTGATGATTCAGGTGGGAATACGAATGAATAGCACTGGATTTTGACACAGACTTCAAGATGAAGAGAATAGGAACACTTAAGACATCAAGTGTGGCATCTGGTAAGGTTATTCCTTCTATTGTTTCACTGGTCTAGTTTCGCCTCTTAAATGACGTCAGAAGTAAGGTCTGTATAAGAATGATAGTCTTGATTGTATGATCCCTAAGGTAAAATATGGCCTAATTTCTTGACCAACATGGGGAATTTTTATAGCAAGTACATGAAATAGGAGCTCCTTATTTCTTGTTCATTTTGTTATGCTCTTTAGAAAATCAGACCTGTTACCAATTTCTGATAGATTTTATTATTTCTTTGTTTTTTAAATACTACTTCATTACTGTTTTGGTAAAGTAAAGCTTCCTTGAGAGATAATATATTCTTATTACCAGAAGACATAAGGATTATTAAGTCACTGTGTGATGAAGACAGTTGAACCTGATTGTGGCAGTTGCTGGAAGGTCCCACACTGTATCTGTAGTTAATGAGTAACTCCTTCCTTTGCTGAAAGTATAGATTCATAGTAAAGTAAAATGAATGGTTGGCAAGTTGCTGACTGTCCTTTACCATATTGGATTATTTTAATTTTTCTACAGAAAATACAGAATAAAGGTTTTACAGAATATCTTTTCAACATAAATTTCTATATAGCATAGTAGTTGTAGGACCTGTTTTTGTTTTAATTACTGGAATCGCCTTGGCGGGAAGTTACAGAAGATGGTTTTGAAGTAATTTAGTAGCTTGATGATGCAAAAAGTAGATTCTTGTTTGAGAAGGTGTCCCTGTTTCTTTCTGCTAATTCTGGTATTCAGTGAATTCTTCAGTGATCTGTTTCAGCTCAGTAACCTGGAAGAAAGCTAATCAAGCAAGCCAGAAAATGACTAAGAATAGTCTTTTGCTCGATTAGTGAGTTGAATTGGCCTACTAAAGCAGAGCTGGTTTGAGAGGTGTTAAGGAACTTGATTTTTCAGCAGCAGTGTGTTCTTATGATTAGTGAGTCTTCTTACCCTTCATAGGAAAGAGAATTGGTATAGCAAACCTGACTTTTTGGAGTAATGGTCCAAATTTCTGATTTCTTCTGGACTTCTCATAATTTGGGATATATAGTCTCCTTCCTCCAGTATAGTGAACTTCCTTGTATTGTAATTTTTTTAATCTATTTTTACAACTTTCTCAAGATATGCAATTCTTTTCTGGGATAAGTGGTGTGTTGCCTTTTCAAGTATGCATTTTCTTCTGTAGACAGAGCAGGAATAATTTCGTACAGCTCGCTATGACTGTTCTTTGCATCTTCCATTTGGTTATCATTAACCTTTTTTTTCACTGTTCTTTCTTGTTTGTGAAATGTCTGTGTAGACTTAAGCTTCTGTGTTGCCATTCACCTTTGTTAAATTTCAGATTAAAAGCAAGCAAACATAATGCCTAAAAATCAAAATAATTTAATATACTCTTAAAAATGAGTTGTAACTTATGTCACAACTAGAGGGAAGAGGTAACAAAACCAGTAGTAGCATTTTACTTCCAGTGCAGTGTATGATTAGTGCTCTGTTATCTTCAAACCCTGGTGTAGATTGATTTTCAAGTGAATTCCTACTGGTTTTTTTGTTTTATGCATATATCAGCACAGAGAGAATGCCTGTTGTAACTTTTTTCCACTATTTCTCTGTGTGTGTGGTGCACTTATGCACCTTTTGGCCTATTTCCAGTAACAGTGATTACATTCGTGCTTACCCCTGTAGTTGCATAAAGTTGTGTTCGCAGTTTGGCAGTATTGTCTGTGTTATATCAAAATTGGTTTCCTTTTGCAGCCTTTGTTTGATCCACCGTGGTTTTCACCTTGAGTTTTAACAAGGGAAATTGGCTTGGATTGCTTTCTTTATGCCATTCATCCGCTCCTGTCTTCTTTATCTTTTCACTAAACTCTTTTTTTTTCAGGCCTGTGCTTGTAACCAGATATATAATGCTGTCTACTTCCACCTCATTTTTCTACTTCCCATTACTGAAACCTACATTTTAAGCTTTTATAAAGCTTTTTCTTGAGATGAAGCAAGATGTTCTCTACGCTGCACAGTATGGATGGTCTTGATGCTGACATAAACTGTGATGAAGACAGTCTGTGTCATTTGACTTTCTATTTATTTAAACTTGTGTGTTCTGTGCTGCTCACTGACTCGGTAATGGTAAACATTGTTTTATTTTAAGCATGCTCTGTTTCTTATTTTCAATTCTGTTTCTTTAGGGGTCCTAACACTAATTATTTTTTAAATGTCTTTGTTACCCTACTCAGAATGATGTGGACTTTATTTTGAATTGTTACTATTGAACCTTAGCATTAGGTATAAGAGAACACATTTTTTTCCCTATGCAATTTACTCCATGTGTATCATTGGATTTAATCTGCTGCATTTTTTTATTCCGGTCCTCCTGTAGAGTCTCAATCTATTCTAACATTCCATAGCTTTCATAAGTATTGATTACTGCAGTCTAACTGTTCATTGTTTAGTTTCTGTTTTGCTTTGTTGGCTGAATTTGTAAAGCTGTTTTCAGTTTATCTATAGTAAATAACATATTTTAACAATTGTCATTAAGCAAGACTTTAAGATAGGGTGTTTAGTGATTCACAAGTTAAGGAATTGATCTGTGCTCTGATCATGGGCTAGAATCAGTTAAATTGATTAAAATTTATTTTAAGAAAATTTAATGAACATCTTGAAGTCCAGTTTTATTCTTCTTGTTCTTGGTATTTCATTGAGATGTGTAAAAAAAAAAAAACATTCCCCCTCCTCCAAATTTTTATCTTTCATATTCTTATCCAAATGTAAAAGTAGTCTCAGAAGCAGATTATTTAATAAAGAAAAGGTTGTTTACTTTTGTGTTTGTTTATTGAGGTCAGGGTGTGATCTGTAAAATTAGAGTTGTCTTTTGTTTACTTTTTTTGCAAGAATGGAAAAGGAATGGAAGGAGGTAGGAAACTGAATTTACTTCCCAGTTTTACTACTTACTGTTGCTTCTTTGAGTGGACAAAAGTCAGTTCATTGACTTTTTGAAGAAACAAAGTAAATTTTAATAGGTTTCTCCAATGCAAGCTGTCTGGTTCACATTCTTGAAATAATTCATCTAAGTTGTAGTAAATAAGAGAAGCAGGTTGCTTAACTATATAGGTCTCTTAATTTCTTTGCAGAATGTTCTATGTTGATATCAACTAAAGACTTCCATTTAGGATATCATCCCACTATAGGAAGTTGTGAGGAGGTGTCCAGATGCTTCATCATGCAGTCAGCAAGTATCTTCATGTTTCATTTTAATTTCAGTACGGACCTAGAGGAAAGATGTTGCAGATGACAGAGATTATTCCCCAAAATATTGTGGTGGGTTTATTGATTTATTTATTTTTAATTTGCCTCTTAAGAAGGAGTTATGGGATCGTGGGCAACCTTTTACCTAAATGGAGGGCAAAGCTCTCAGTATTCATGTTTCCTTTTGAATTGCACGGCTGCAATTTGCAGCTCAGTGTTCAGCTACTTTTTTCAAAGTTTTTAGGAGAATCATGAGAGTTAACACCAAGGCTGCTGCTTTTCAAAGCTGTGAAAATGTAGCAACTAAGATGCTTTCATTCGATACCTCAGTAATGAGGGAACCTAATAGAATATTACTCATGTAAACTTTCCCTGTGAAGCTGAAATGTATCTAATATGCTTCCAGGCTGTTTTGAATAGTAATTACAACTAGTGTTACTGGTTGTATTTCTAGTTCTTCACTACACTGTGTGGAGCTTTACAGACTTTACCTAGAGTACTTTCAAGAACACTGTGGTGTGATAGTGTGGTTCTGTGCTCTATAGGAAAATCATGTTGACATGAGTTCTGAAAGTGCCAGAAGACCCCAAAAAGCTCTTCTGTGGGTGTTTTTATGTTTGTTTGAGTTTCATTTTGTTTCGGTTTTGTTTTGGTTTTTTTTCACAGTGCAAGGTAATTGAAAGCAGTCGAGCTACTTACCAGATGTTTTGCAGGTCTAGTGGCAGGAGGGGATTGCCTATTTACCTTTTGCTTTTTTCTCTATCCTTCAAAGATGAATTTAAAATAAAATTGTTTCCCCCTGCAGCCAGTATGGGAAAGTGAAGAGTTAAAGAGACAGAAAGTAGAAGGAAATAGAAGCTTGAAAGGCTGTTTCAGGTTTTGGCTGCTTTTGTACTCAAAGCTTATAAAAACAAGTCTGGAATTTTAAATGGAGAAAGAAAATGAAACTTTTCTACTTCTGCTCAACACAGTACATGTTAAAATTTTATTTCCCTTCTGGTAATGTAGCTTCAGCTATATACCAATATTAGTTGTGCATGGCTCGTATTTAATGAACAATGGCTCATCTGCTTGGTTGGAATATAGTTCTGGCAATTAATGTTGGAAGCAGTAGTGTAAGCTGGTGTGTATTTGAGGCCTCATCTCAGTTCCATTTTGATACCCTGTATTTAAAGTGGAAATACATCTTAGCATAGTGGGGGTATGGGGGTGGTTAGTGGGGCTGGAGGGAGAGGGGGAAAGGCAGGGAGGGATGTTTGTGTGGTATGTTTGGTGTTTTGTGTTTTTTAGCAGGAAGTGATTCTCCTTAAGATGGGTAAGATAAACCATGAAAAAAAATTAAAATAGTGACTTTATAGGCAGACTAGCAGAGGTTATGTTATCTTTCACTTAGTATCTGGTACCAAACACTATGACACTGAAAAGAAATACACTATTAACATGATACCAGTAATCCTAGTATTTCTAGTGCACAAATTGAAATACTTTTTCAGTCATTCAGAGTATGGGTGTGTTTCTGAAGAAATAAATGAATTATGTAATGTAAAACTGCAGATACGATCTCTGGAATGTGCTGTACTATCATATATATTTTAAATAGCTCTGATACAACTTGTGATTAAGTTTGCATTATACATTCCACTAAATGGCCTCTTCTGCTGTTTAACTTTGCAGAACTACCTGAAGCTTCTCATGCCAAGTGTGTGGTTTAGGCTTCAATTAAAGTAGTGAAAAGATTTTCAAGAATGAACATGGGGACAAAAGTCCCAGTATTTTAAAACAAAATGCACTTAAATTTTTTTCTGGGAGAGGCTGCTAAAGGGAGTACTTTTACCATTTTGTCTGGAAGTCTGCCTAGATTAAAATGAGATAGATCACATGTTTGCATTTGAGCACAAGAGATTGTCCTGTACCTCCATGCAATCTTCCTTACCGAGCTGTCTTATAGGATAGGCATGCTTTACTCCAACCTGAGAAAGCCATGTAATTGCTGTCGTGAGCTTCTGTGGATCTGGGGAGCAAACTTAGAAGAACAGACTGAGTTTCCTGTGTTGAAAGCAGAAGCTTGGCTTTCTTACAAAATCTCAGCTTTTAAAAAGGAATTTTTTTTAACAGGGCGATACTCTGCTAGAGCAAAATAGTGTAGTGCTGTAGCCATCCCTCATGGTTTGTGGACTTTTGGAGGTATTAAACAATGTTGGATGGAAACTAGAAATAACTGAAGGACTGAAGGAATGAGGAATTCTGTCTTCCATAGGCAAAAATGGAACTTGAGTGTGGAGAAAAGACAGTTTGGCAGTAAGAGAAGGTTTGGGATGAGGAAAACAGGAAAACGAGAAGTATATGTCTACTAGAGGAAACTGCTTTCTAGAGCCTAGAGTAAACCTAGTTTTGGAGTCTTGCCATGTCTTTGCTGTCAGGAAATATCTGTGAAACCCAGAGGCAAATTGTCTCGTTCCTCCTGTGCTGCTGGACAGTATCTTCTTCTGCTGTCAGTTAATACCTTATTTCATGTGGCAGAGGTCTTTAGATGGAAAAATGCCAGCCTAGCTGACTGGTTGAATTTAGCAAGTTACCAGGTATGAGCTCGGTTGTTTTGTGGCAGTAAAAGTGATCCATAAGATGCACACAGTTGAGAACTTTCAGGCATGCTTATTTTGAAAGAGTGATGTTTCTGAAACTGGGGAGTCTCAGGCAGCAGTTCTGTGAAGTGTTGTTAGGGGTTTTTTTGTTTGTTTGGTCAGGTCATGAATATCATAGGGAAAAAATCACATCTTTCTTTATAGTGTTTCATGAGATTGTTCATAAAAGTTGACTTCCCAACAGAGTGTGATTCTTTCAGACTTTTTAGAAAATTCCTCTTGTGTTGAAACAGAGAATATTAACTTAAACAATGAGGTGTAGATCAAGACAGTGTATATTTATTTACACAGAAAGAGGTATTGGGCTTGTTGTTGAGGGTGATATGTTATTGATGTGGTGTCTCAAGGTAGGGCCTAAATTTGCAGTAGTAGCAGTACTTGTTACTGATTAGTAATAGTGATTGAGAATTAGAAGTCTGAAGAATTATTTCAATTAATAATGGCTTTTTTTTGTATTTTGGAACCAAGGGTATATGATAATATTGTCATAGTTCCCAGGATAGTTACATTGTGCAACTCTAAAAATATTGCTAGTAGTTTATCAAGGAACAGTCACCTCTTCACATTCCTGAAGAGTGTGCAATTGTTTTCTTTTGAGGAAAGGCTGTGGTTTTGTTTTATGAGGTTTGAGTGGATTGCTGTTGTGACAGTGTACATAACCATGCCACTTGGATTCTCCTGTCAAAGGGCCTAAGTGACCTCTGTATCTTCAAGGATATCTCCAAGGTAGTTTAGGCTTGTGCTGACCCAGATATTCTGAGGGCTGTTTTGACTCTGGCTGCCTCATCTGCCAAGGCAGATCTGCCTAATGGGGGACTGATGCTATATGCAAATCAAATAATGTCTGTGAAATGAACAAGGATGGTTAGAAGGCTCAGCCTAGTCTCTTTTATTCTGATTACTTCTAGAAGTAATGCTTCTAGAGTAATATCACTAACCAAATAGTTCTGTTTACACAGTAGGCAGGCCAGCTGCATTCTCAACATTCTGAGTGAAAGCTCTCTTATGGGTGAAGGGGGTGAGCTAGTTCTGTGTTTGGTGAAATGGGAATCCACCTAATAGAGCAGGTAGCACTGTAACTTTTGAAAAGCAGGTACTTGTTTACCATGTAAAGGAGCAAAAAGAATGTGAAGCTGCTTGACCTCTGATAGTCAATGGGATTTTATCATAGTATAAAAATACTCTCAGTGGAGTTTTTTTCTTGACAGAAACAAAACTTTGTAAGATGATTTAATGTAAGATGTTGAGATTTTAACATGTTTAATGCAAATTAAGTTGAACATTTTATTCACTATGTGCAATAACAGAAAATAAAATAGGACAAATAACAGTTAATACTCTTCACTGCAGTAAAAGAAACGTAAGTAGCCAGGTTCTTATTTCTCATTTCGTCAGAGGGTGATGATGGTAGCAGTAGTCGATTCTCTAAAGTTTTGCTGGCTATGCATGTTTAGAAAGAGTTAGTTGCCTTGCTGATTTCCTGCTGGTTGGTAATGTGTTGAGTCAGATGGCTGAACTAATGTGTGGTACAAAAGGATGGATAACAGTAAGATTAGTATACTAATATGTCACTTCATTTTAACTTATGTTCAAGTTTGAAAAAATACTCGGCTTTAGTAAGAATTACAATTGCCAGCAGCCTACTTTTTTTAACCTTGAATTTAGTTCTCAGTCATGTAAGATTTAGTTTGATTGTTGCCAGGTTTCACTTCCCCAGAGAACCATGTTTACATAGGTGTATTTATCTTTTTGAAGATTATTCAGGTGTATGTATTTGTAGTGAATTCAAGCACACTTTTTTTTTCTCTACATTGATGAAAAATGATCAGCTTTTCAAAGCTGACTGGTTATCTTAATCACTTCAACATGAGAATGAACTTGTTTAACAGTTGTAATAGAGTAACTCGGTGACAATTTTTAAGTAGGTTTTTTCTGTGTGTATTACCTAGCATAAACACAAGCATTTTTAACTCCTTTCAATACCTTAGTTAAAGTATTTAATGACATTGCTAAATTTTTTAGTTCTATTTCTCATATATACATTTTTGCCACTGGTTGTGTTTGTATAATAAATTACATTTTGCAGTAAGGTAAAACTGTTCCTATTAGCATATGTAGTGTTCGTAATAGATTATTTTTAAGAGTGGTGCTTGAAATAATTATGAAGTTTTTCATGATGTTTCATCAACCTCTTTCTAATTCTACTTTTGGCACAGCTATTGTCACTTTGTTTTAGCTTGTATGTTGAAGAGCTTTTTTAGGAGTCACCATTTCATAGGATCATAGAATGGCTTTGGTTGGAACGGACCTTAAAGATCATCTAGTTCCAACTTCTCTGCCATGTTTTAGCCAAATTTCTTTGATTAAATCCCATGCAGAGTATTGCACAGGGAGCCCAACTTAGCGTTGCTCTGTTTCTTGAGCACTTACAATTATTGGGTTAGTCTGTTGCTGTCTGTCTGTGGTAAACTTGTCATGTGTCTTACAGACTTTCATGCTGTTTTTTAAAAGTTCTTCAATGTGTTTGAAATTTGGCATAGTAATAAAAATGGACTAATGTGTCTGGATGGAACACTACTCTAGAACTACATTTTGGTGTGTTTTCCTGCATGAGTACATGTTTACTTATTCTATATCCAACTCAAGAGTTTTCAGGTGTGTTGGATGTGTATAATCTTTTAGCAGTTAGGTAATGCTTAATATAGGGTTGTAGTTTGGTCAGCTGTGTTGTCAAGTTTCTTAAGCTGTGGTGTTGGTTATGTATTTGGTTAAGTAGAGATTGTGATTAAGGAGAGATCTTGTTTATGTGCTGACTAACTCTGGGAAGTCTTCCAATACTTAAAAGTTAATTTGAAGTTGCACAGTGCATCTTCATAATGTAATTTATATCAGAGCAATGCAATAGTTAATGTATTTAATGTTGTAGATGACTCATTTGAGTGCTGGTACTTGCCAACCAAAAATGGTTACTTTTTTAGTCATGTGGATAAAGTGCTGACAGAGCCAGGTAAGGCAGCACTTAAAACAGCACTGTGCACGGGGAGCAGTGTATATAAAAGGAGGATTATGTTACTGTTGTATGTGATCAGCTAAGAAAAAGTAAATTGGGAATGAGAGGCACTAGTCAATCCTATTCACATGGATTAGGTTCCAGTTGAAGTGATGAAAGCCGTCAGGTCAGTCTCTTATGAAATTGTACTTCAGAAATACATAGAGAGGGACATTTCTTACAAGTACTGGAATAGCTTTGTTTTGACATGCTAGCAGCTATGTCAGTTATCTCTGGGGTATGTTTGCTTTCTCATGTTTTGGTGTTTCATATCTTAAAGTATTAGGTGAATTCTTCAGCTGATAACCAGCAATAGTTTCTTCAGATGTCACTGACACAAAACCTATAGTGCTTAAATCCATGTTTTTGTGATTTTAAAGTTTTCATTGGCATCTCAATAGCAGTATAGTATCCTTTTTAATAAAGAATGTGTAATGTTGATACTTCACAACTAATCAGCTAATAATGACTGAATTTTTTTTCTCCTCTTTATCTCATGAAGCATGTAGAGCATGGTCCAGATATCTGGTGTTTTTTAGTGTGTCAAGTGATCACAATGAAGATTCAGTTTTATGACATAGAAAGACATACAAAACTGTGAAAAATCGACAGAGGACATAGGAGGATATACATCTTCACTTCTCAACATTTCCTGAAATACTTCATATTGGCGACCAAGTTTTATGTTTCCTCATATTGCCTTTGTAATGTTAAAATGTATGAAATTTACTTTGGCCTTAAAACAACTAGTAAAATAGAGAGAAGGTTCACATAACATTACTGTATTAGTGAATAGATAATTATTTTTGGGTAGTCATGGAAGTAAAAAAAAATCCCTCCATGCATACAAAAGACAAAGAGTACATTAAGCAATGGAATGCTTTCTTGTAATTTCGGACTGTGGACGATCACTGTGGATGGTTCACAAAGAATGAGAAAATAACTCTGCATGTGCTCTATGTTGCTCTTTGAAATTGGTGAATCTTAAGATGCACCCTTGAATACAGGAAAGAAAATGGTGCTGCTGTTTAGTTTTCAAGTGGGGTTTTTTTAAGTAATTTTTACTTCTCAGTTCCAAGAATAAGCAATTCTATAATTTAGGTAACTGAATTGTAATTTTAATTTTACAGTAAACTTCAAAACTGATTATTTTGAAGTGTCTCCCTATGCCAGGAATTTGTTTAAATTTAAACAAGCAAGTTTGTTTTGTTTTAAAGGTTGTAAAACAGTGTCTTGCCCTTTACTTTTAGGCACTTCTTGCAGATATGGACAGGATAGCATAGTGTGGGATTTCAGTGCTGATATCCAGGTGATTCGGATATTAATTATTAGGCTGTTGTGTTCTCAAGGGCTCAGTATACATTTTGAGAGAATGTTCTTCTGGCTTTAACTGGAGAGCTTCCCATTACATGACTTCTCAGTCACTGAATGTAAATATGCTTTATTTCATATGCAGAAGGTACCTATGGGAAGTGGACAGCAGTTGGTTCTGTTGTGAAGGGAGTATGGGATGGTGTGTGGGTAGAGAAAGTCCATTGCAGACCAGTCAATCTGCATTATCCACAAAGATCAGTTTCAAACAAAAAGAGACAGTAAACTGTAGTAACATATTTTTTGTAAAAAATACCCACCTAAGGAGCTAAAACCGTAGAAGTTCTGTCTGAGCTGATACTGTCAAGCTGATGTTTTTAAAGAGTGCCAAGTAACAGTGTTGTTTAAATCTTATAGAAAGGATTACTCCTTTCTTTAATCTTTCTGGTGATTAGTAGTTCATATAGAGTAGTATTACTGCAGACTCTCCCACATCTAAGATATTCAAGTTATTTATAATTATGGTTACCTCCTAAACATTTGATTTATGCTACTGGCTATGGAAAGAAAAACAAACAAACAAAAACTTTGAATAGATCTAGAATGTCGATGTACATTTAGCTGTGCTGCTTGTAACTAAGGAAGGACTTGAGGAGCTGGAGCGAGTCCAGAGAAGGGCAGTGGGGCTTGTGAAGGGGCTGGAGCACAAGTCCTCCAGAGGAGGATCAGCTGAGGGAGCTGGGGGTGTTTAGCCTGGAGAAAAGGAGGCTCAGGGAGACCCTGTCAGCCTCTACAGCTCCCTGAAAGAAGCGTGTAGCCAGGTGGGGGTCAGTCTCTTCTCCCAGGCAACTAGTGTCAGGACAAGAGGACATAGTTCAAGGAAAGACTGGACATGGCGCTTAGCGCTGTGCTCTAGTTGATATGTTGGTGTATTCAGTCACAGGTTTGGCTCGATCTCAGAGGGCTTTTCCAGCCTAATTGATTCTATGATTCTGTAAGTATTTAGGGGCAACTTGCTGCTAAAGGGAGCTAGAGTAGATTTTTGAGAGGGTAGTAATGTAGCCTGATACAAATACGGGCCACCAGATCTGCTTCAGCAGTCATGCTGTGCTGATAGACTTTTAGTTTTACAGTTTTTTCTCTATCAGCCAATTACCTCGAGAAACTTTCCATTTTCTAGTCCTACTCATTTGGGTGGATGGGTAGTGTAGGTCAGTTGCTGTATTATGTAGATTGCTGAAAAGTTCTTTAAGGTATCCTCTTGGGAACTTATAAACTGATTTTTATGTTAAAGATATTTAGGTTTTTGTAGCATAATTCTGGGATATGATGAGACAAATACTGAAGAACTTCATCTCAAATGTATAGCTTTTGGAGCTTACCAAGAAAATGAGGAGACTGTATTTAATCTTCTCTATATTATTTTTTTAAGCAAATGCAGACTGTCAGAGGCAGCTGTAATGCAGGATTGATGGACTTTTTCAGACCTGCTCTGGCCTTTCTGACATATCGTGATGTTAAATAACATAAATGCAGGTTTTACTAAGTGGAAACAAATGCATGACTGTTTTAAATTTGCCAGTTAATTATGTCAGAGTTCAGTGTCGTGCTCTAGACCAAAATTGCTGATACATGAAAATTTGTCAGGAATGGACTGTTTTATCAGTTTTGCTTGATCCTAAGTCTAATTTTTTTTTAACTCCATGTTGGTTTCCAAAGGAAAGGCACTATGAATCTTGTTTGCCTTATGCTCAGGCATTTCACTGATTAATATCAGAGGTGGGGGGTGTAAATGCTTGCCAGCATTTTAGACTGTGTACTGATGATGCATGCGGGGTACAAGTCCACGTGGCACAATATTAAAAATGACTTGTTTTTTTGCTAGCATTGCTATTTCTGCTGCATCAGCAGTAGTAGCAAACAGCACTGGTGTTAACAGTGAAGACTGTTAAAATTGTGATGAATAAAACCAGCTATTTCTTTGCCAAGTAAGCATACTAAAGCTGCTAGATTAGAAAACACATGAGTTGCAATGTTCCACCAATAATAAAGCACTTTAAAGCTTTCTGTTGACATTTATACAAAGAGAACGGATGAGTATGCTCTATTTGATTTTGAAGTCAGTTTGATACAGACCTTACAACTGCCCACAAAAGAAGGAGTTTTACAGGCTCTTCTTGCAAAAAGAAATGACTGAATTTTGACACCAAGAGTGCTGACAAATTGCTGAAAATGCTGCACACTTATCATTGGACTGACAGTTTAATCATCGAAAGTGTACTGCTAGATTGGCTCTGAGAAGCAAAGGAGAAGAACCTATAGTTTTTCCAAGGCATTAAAAGTTGAATTGAAATTTGAAATGCAAACACTTTTTTTTTTTTTTTTGGTGACACTCCTGAATGATTTGTGTGCCCTGTTCTCAGTGATGGTGTGGAGTACTTCGACAGTCTTTTTCATTTCTTCTCGGAGAAAGTGTCTATCCATCTAGTGCATTAATGGTGTGATGTCACTTTGGTTTCTCTTTGAATTTTTTTATATTAAAAGTTGTATTTAAATTTAGGACGTGCTGTGTCAACAAGATTCTTTTTGTGCAGGGGATGCAGTCAGCATGGTCACAACTCATGTTGTAGTTTGAGTACATGCTCTGCGTTAGTCTTTAGAACACTTTCAAGAGAGATTATAATTCCCCTGTCTCCAGGGATTTTAAATAAAAGTAGAATATAATATTTACTTACTTTTCCTCTCCATTATTAGTTATATTTTCCATATTGTTTTCAATATTATTGGATGCTGTTTGACACACTGTATATGATATGAAACTAACTGGTATCTAGTTGCAGTTAACTAATTGATGGGTAATGCTTTAAGGGAATATGGAATTGCTTGTCCGCCTGTATAAATCATGGATCAGTAGGCTGTGGATTTGGATCCTACAAATTGGTAATTTTATATCTGTATATCATCGTCTGTAACCCTTGTTTTCTAGTTTATGGACTTATCTGACTGAAAAAATTTGAAAAAAAAATTTGTTGTTTAAAAGTAACTCTCAAATGCCTAGAGAGATGATCTGGCAGTAGTGGTGTGCAATAAAAACACTTTGTAAAAATATTAAGTTAATGCACACATTTTGTTGCATTAAAAAAAAAAATAAACTGCACAGTAGTAAAGAATGAGAAGGTACTTGATTCAGTTAATTCCTCACCTGCCCCCTCAGTGCAGTGCATGCTAATGACATGCATTTGAGTGGACTGACTAAAGTGGTCTCTGATAGATAGTTAGTAGAATTTTTCACTTTTTGCAAAAAACTGTTGTGGAAATACTGAAGGCATTATTTGTGCTTCATTTTATTGCCACAGTCCATAAGAAAAGAATAATAAGAATTATTTTTGCCTGTCAAAATACATAAAATTATGCTCCATGTAAAAAATTTGGTATCATGGAAATTTTGGGCATAACTTGATTTCTCTGAGAAAGCAGAAAACTGAAACTGAATGTTCTGTGCATCAGTGAGCTCCAAGTACCATGAGGATTTTTAGCTATAGGAACATAACTGTTCTTCTTACCACAACTCTTAAACTTCTAACTTTAAACATTTGCTCCTAACTCTATCATTTTTTCATATGGAAACTAGCTTGTGCTTGAGAATCTTTAAAAGCCTGGTGCTTCCATTGGTTAAAGAAGCATTCCTATTGGTGTTAGAAGGATGGTTAGTGTTTTGATTAATTCTGTATCCCTTGCTGATTTTGGCTATTGGCTTGTTCCACCCCTACTTGCTGTGTATTGTAAAAACAATGAATGATATTTAAGGTGCTCTTCTCTGGGTTTCAAAAATTAAATTCTGTGTGCGTTGATGGCTCAACATGGTCTTGGGAAAGAAACATAAGTTGAGAATGGCATCAGTTTAACTCTGTTTAAATGGATGTAGCTGAATTGGAACAAATGGTTAACATCAGAAGACTTGTTTCAGGTTTTCAAATTCTTAGTTCTAGCTTAAGCTACAGTGAGGTTTAAAAACAGTAAGTCTGCTGCTCTTCCAAAAGATAAAACCATGTAATTTAGAAGAAGCTTTTGTGGCGACAAATAGTAAAGCTGTGGCCACTGCTGAGGAAGGTGGTTTGCAAAGTGGTGGGAGAGGAAGGATTTGAGTCTTTTCAGTGATTTCCTAGTGTGAATACTCTTGCTGAATGGTTTATGTAAACCCATTTTGTGTTGCAACCCAGCAGTCTTAAACACATGTGCAGAGTCTTACTTCCTCTGAAGGAGTAAGTGACTGCTGAAAATGAGTAACTTCTTGATGGTTTTTAACGTGATGACAAACACTCACATGAGCACTGTTCTTTGTGCCTTCAAACAGGGAGAATACTATAAGTTTAACGAAGAAATCAAAAAAGTACATGTCTATAGACAGATGTAAACTGTAGAAATAGTAAATCCTGCTTCACAACATATCTTAGAAAGGTATTAGAGAAATTGAAAAATACGATTTGTAGGTAAAGGGAACAAAAGATTACATTACTTGGGTAGTTTCAGAGAGAGAGGAAGAAAAATGTCCTCTGGACCAAAATGCATGTCATTGCTGCCATGGCTAACTAGGTCATGCCATATTAAGGTGGAACAAGAGAAATATATTGAAACTAGTTTGTCTTTTTTTTGAGTTTCTTTCTCTACTACCCTGCTGTGAGCAAGCAAGACAAATTTGTCATTTACTGCTAAACTTACTACTTAGAGTGTACAGACTGGGGCATTGTTAAAGGTGAATATTGTGGATTTCGAAATTCTTCATGTGTTTCTGCTTTTGCCTAGAGCAGAGTTGGGTACTTAGGTCCTTTCAGAGACCTGTTACTGCATTTGCAGAACTCACAGGTTTTAGAGGTATGAGGAAGCTGCTGTATGCAATTTTTTTTTAAAGTTATATCTACTATTATAATTAAGTATCTCTCCTTACTAACACTCTTTTAAATCCCTAGAGTGTAATGCAACGTAATTACCACTGCAGCATTAAAATAGAGGTAAAGTACCTAGAATTGTACTTAGATGTTCACTTTGAAAGTAAAGCTTTCCTTATGTTTAAATCAGTTGGCTTTCTGTGAGAGGGAAGAATCTGTAAAGAATTGTAAATGTGAAGGAGCCAAAGCTTTACAAATGAACTTGAAAAGTGTGATTTCATGAGAGACCTATCAAAGAAGCTTCTAGGCAAGGGAAGACCTACTTGGTAGTGTGTGAGAAATGTGAAATTAATCTAAATAAAAGACTGTTTACTTGACTTCCTCTTTTTTTTTTTAATGGTATGTGAATTCAATGCTAAAGAATAAAAAGGTGTGCTTGAAGGATTTGACCTTCCTACTTTAGCACTGCTTCTCAGATTTTAGGTATTTTTAAGTATTTCAGAACACAATAAAACGGTGCTTGCTAGAGCTTGAAAGAACAGAGCTTTTATCTTCTCTAACACGCTGCTGCTGATGCTCTCTGAAATCTTACTCACTCCTGATAAATTTGAGGGAGGTGCTGAAAATACAGTAACCACGTAATTCTGTTGATACACATAACTGCCTGGAGTGGCAAAGTTGCAAGATACTCAAGAGACTGGAAGCTTGGATTGGGTGTAATGGAGACCATAAAAGGATAGATTATGTTATCAAAGTTCAATACTTTATATGGAGTCTTGTTGAGACACCAGAGGTGTGATTAAACAACAGGCAGGTTTATAAGAAAACTGCTGTTAGTCATAAAAAAAAGTAATCTTGAAGATGTGTAGAAGGATTCAGCAGAATCTGGAAAAACCCAGGAGGCATATCAAGCAGATAACCTCATGAGTTGTGCATTTGAGAGAACGCTTGTGGTCTGCTGCACTAATATGTTAGGAAGGAAGATAGGTTGTACTCCCTCCATAGTCAGAAGTGAGAGAGAATGGGTGAGCTAGAGATTTGATCTAATTATTTTATCATTTAAGCAGTAGTCCTTCAGTTCTGTCAAATGTAAGAGAAGTGAGAAGAGAGTTTAATAGATAACATCTTGCACAGAAATGTAGTTTGGAGACCAGATCAGCAGTTAAAGAAAACTAGGAATACGAGCCTGTTATTTCACCTGTTGCTTCTGAATGTTCCTTCTGAGGTCTTGGAGAAAGTATCTAAGATGAGAGAAGAAAAAATGCCAAGAAGCAGAAAACAAAATGTGGCACTTGAGGAGCCAGTGATCCTGATGACTGCTGTATCTGACTGTCCCTGTCCTGATGTTTGTCACCATTACCACTGGCTTGGATGTAGAGAGCGAAAATACAAACCTACACATGCAGAGAAAACTAAAGTTCACGTGTCTGGCCTGTAGTGGAGTAGAAAATCTTGAGTTGGTAGATATCTTCATTCTCTATGAAGTTTGAGGTGTGATAGATGGCTTAGGTTTCACACAAGCCAAAATATAATGGTAGTCCTCAAGTCAGCTCTCATACTATCTGTGTGTTCTGAATGTTTGGCTTTCAAGTGTCATGAATTGTGATATAGGATTATTTGCAAGGGAAAGATTAAAATAAATGTTCGTTTTCTCCTATGAAAACTAGGATATCTAATGTTAGTGATTATCTTCAGCATGAAAGATACATTTTTAAGGAAATTTTCAGTGCAGCTACTCAGTAGCTGCTAATGATAAATAAAAATGACCATGTTGCTACTTACACTTCAGTACTTCTGCTGACTGCCTACCTTGTTTCAGTGTAGTGTAAATGAATGGAAAATCTGAAGAGAATGAAAAGGAAGCTAAGTGTGCCAAAAGATAGTAATATTTGTTCAAAGAGATGCACTAAAGAATTTCTTTATATACTGAAGCCAGTATAAATAATGCTTGTAGTTCTGAGGAATTTGTGCTTGTTGCCAAAATTGTCAGTGTAGAAGGAGATGAGGATTTTTTCCTTGAGCAATGATTATATGGTGACAAAATTTGTTCCCCATTGCAAACAGGTGTTAACTACCAAATCATGATACAGTACACATGACTGTGTCAGTTTCCAGCAGAGAAACAGCTTGTTCCTGCATATGCATTGCAGAGATGTGTCCTTTCTGATGCTCTCCCCCACCCCACAGCTTTTCAGGTGGTGAAATCTCAGCTATTAATCATTTGCCAGAGAAGAAACTGATGATGAAACAGAGAGGTTACATTAATCTCTTGTCTGCTGCTAGAGTTTCAAGTGACTTCCTCTTTCTGTGGCTTCCTGTATTTAGATGAAAACCTAAGATTTCTGTTTTCAGTGTCATGTTAAATTCTCTAAAAGTTTTGAAAGCAATTGTTGCAATTCTGAGTAAAAGATGGGAATTACTGCTACCTGGTTTTGTGTATAGCCCATACTATTTTAAGTCTTAATGCTTTGGGAACATTACTGTTGAAATGTTAATTTTTGGTTTGAAACTTGGTTAATACATTCATTATAAGTAATTCTTAAGTGATATTGAAATAAACTCATTGAGAACGTTTTTACACTATTTGGGATTCCGTAAGTTATGAAATGTCGAATTTGTTATTATAGCAGCAATTCAAATACCACATTCAACAGTTTTAGAAATAAAATGTAACCTTGGTAAATGTCTTTTTTGGTGAACAAAAGAAAGCTTTATGTTCATTCTCAGACTATTACAATTTAGTGACACTAACACAGATTTGAATCAAATTACCTGTTTTTAACTACCTTGTTTGTAACTACTGAACTACGTTTTCCAAGTAAATACCTCAAGGTGTGAGTAATACAGGTGCAAATGGTAGAAACTGTGCTTACAAGTCCACCTTTGACATTCCCCGGTGCTGTTGAGGGGTTTTTCATGACTTTGAAATAAAGTAATAGGGCTTCTGGGTGCATAGAGACGTTGCCCAGGTCTCTCATACAACACTTGCCTTCAGTTCTTTGTTATCTCTCTGGGGGTAGTCAGTAGAACAGTGTGTACCAGTTAGTTGTCATACCGCATGCTCATGTACACCTTTAAGTTGTCCTGTTTCCCACTGCTGAAAGATGCTCCATTTAATTTCCAAGTGCTATAATAATAACTAGCAAAAAGTACTGTGTAGATGCATTTTTCTATTTTTTATGTTAGGTACTGATTTCTAATTTTTTTTTTTTTTGCTTTCTATCTGCTTTATTATTAAAAAAATACATAAAAGAGCTGTTTTTATACACCTTTTAAATGATGTGAACAATCTTGTGTTCTGAGGAGCTGCACATAATTTTAACTTCAATAGCTGAATTCCATAAACAGGATGAGTAGGCAGCAAATTTACAGACATGAAAGACATTTAAGGATGGGTGCTGCAATTTAAAAAAAAATAACCCAAAAAAACTGAAAACCCTCAAACGAAACAGAAGGAAAAAAACAAAACCAGAGCAGATTTTTCAGCTACTATGATATTTGCGAGAAGAGAAAGAAAATGGCATTAAAATTTGGGAAATAATAGGGAAGATTGTCATGATAGAGTATAACCTGTTTCTGTATTTAATGCTTAATATACGTTTTTCCCCCCACAGAAATTAGCAGAGTACGGAAAGACATGTATAACGACACATTAAATGGTAGTACGGAGAAGAGAAGTGCAGAATTACCAGATGCTGTGGGACCTATTGTACAGTTACAAGAGAAACTATATGTGCCTGTAAAAGAATATCCAGATGTAAGTATATCTTTTTAGTCCCTAAATTGTTTTTTGATCCTTGTGGTCATCTTCAAGTGTAAATTTCATGTGATGCTACCCTTGGATCATGCTGAGTTGCTTTGGACGCTAGGGAATCAGTGTGTGTTCCACTTGGCTTGATTTGCAGTGAGTGTGAGTGGAAGAGTGTTGTGTGAAATACCAAACTAGTATGGATTGCTAAACCATGGATATAAGATCCAAATTATCTTGTTCATTCAGTATTGTGCATTATAAGACACTTGTGAAGTGAATTTTATGAGGAAAGTAGTTCTTGGGACTGTGGTTTTTTTTCTTGGTGTGTCTCTTAAAAGTCAGCTGGAGAATGCTTAAGAGGCCCTTTAGAGACCTTTTGTAGACTGTACTTAGTCTCAATTACTGTTTGTCCCTTACCTGTGTAACCAGTTCTGTTGCTCATAGAAATGTCTTTATCTCAGGGCTGGTTGTCCTGTCCTCTCTCCTTTCCCCACCCTGCTTAAGCAAAACTCTTTGCTTGCCTGTCAATGTCGTGTTCTCCATGAGATGTTCATTTCTATTGTACTCTTACCTTGTGAGGGGGAATGGTTTCCTTTAACTAGAACTGTTTTGAACTTGTCTAGTCTGAAGGGTTTCTAAAATCAGACCTGTCTAAATCTACCCCAACTACCCCAACCATTTTCATTGATCACTGACAAAAATAAGAAATTATGTTGTTCTTCCCTAAATAGAATTTAGATGTTCTGTTGAAGTAGAGTAGTGCAGGGTCCAAGTAAGGGATTTGCACATTAAAGTGGTACAAAGTTGAAGAAAGTAAAGAGCAGCAAAAAATGGAGGTAACATTTAGATATTTCTGTGGCTTTTTTTTGTATGGTAATTAGATTAAGCTCCCCAAAATGGAGTTTTATTATTTCAATGCTGCTGAGCATACAGGCTTCTAAATAAACATACAGGCTTCTAAATAAACCTCCTTTATTTAGAGGCGCTCTGTTAAGAAAACTATGCTTTCTGTTAAGAAAATTAAGTGCAAGTCCTCAGTCAGAACAGAATATTTAGACAAATGTCTTTTTCCCTTCTAAGTTTTCACAACGTTGTTTTGTTTTGGTGTTAAAATATCTGTTCTAGGAAAAATGTTCAAGAAATTTGCACTGACACTAAGGACATCCCTCTCTCCTTGCATTGCATTCTTCTTCCAAATTAAACATACGTGTATCTACATACATATATATACATGCATACATGTCCCCACACCAAAAATACTGATTCTTTTGAAACTCCTTGATTTTTTAGAGGAACTGTGCAATGTAATTGTTCCACAAAGCCGTGTAAGTAATTCTGGACTTAAAGCGTGCATATATTTCAGAGTTATATTGCTTAGTGGCTTCTTAAAAGATTTGTTATTTATTGAAGTTTTGTTTTCATAACTTGACAGTGCATTCTTTGTGAAGAGCTGCCTTAGTTATTTGTTGTAGTTTTTACACAGCTTCATGCTTGCTCTATGAGGATTATGAGTAAGAAAAAAGGTACTGAATTTCCCTTAACTATTACGATGCTGTTCTAGAAATCAGGGGTTTAGCAGCTTAGCTCTTCACTGCCAGTTAATTGTGAAATGTAGAGTAAATAAGCAGGAAGGAGTTTGTCTCTAGTTACTGTCAAAGCACTTGTGTAATGATTTCTCTGGCTGCTGCTAGCTCTTTGTGTGCCTTCAGAAGAATGGCCTTGAAGTGGTCACTAATTTATTTTAATAAACTCTTAGGCATTCAGAAGTTGGAGAAGCTTGTGACGTGTATACATGTGACCTGGAATAAAAAGCTTGTTGGTTCTTGTGAGATGATGTTAAGTGTGTGCTAGAAAATGTGCAGTTTCTGCCACTGTGGTGGGACCTGGCAGTTCAAGCTGCACTGGGGAGCCAAGCCCAGTGTTCTCTGTGTGCTCCTGTATTTATCCATTGCTACTTGGAATGGGATTTGCACAGCCTCAATAATTGGTTAATCAACTAACTAGAATATACCACTAGATATGGTGGTATATACATCACACCAAAAGATGTGATTTGGTACGTAGGTCCTTTCTAAAATCTTTCTGCAAGTTAGAAATTAAGTAACCTGCTTTGAATTCATGCTAGCACGGCATGCAGGAGGTCTGGAGTACAGTGATTCCAACTTGATAAAAACCAAACAAGTGTAAAATTCAGCTGTAAGTATTAATTTTACCAGTAAAAGTAAATTTGTCTGTAAAGGTAGAAACTAATTTTCTGATAATTTTCACAATGTTATGTAAAACTTTTTACTCATATTTGGCAATTAATTTAGTTTTTTTTTCAGATATAAGAAAGACATTCTGTATAGACTACGAGAGTGATTTTCTCAGATAAATCTAGTTCATTGTTTCTATTGCCGTAATTTTCTTACAACTGACAATCTTGTATGCCTCACAAAGATATAAAGTTGCTCAGAGAAGAATG
This sequence comes from Entomyzon cyanotis, assembly GCA_024500445.1. Taxonomy (NCBI): domain Eukaryota; kingdom Metazoa; phylum Chordata; class Aves; order Passeriformes; family Meliphagidae; genus Entomyzon; species Entomyzon cyanotis. The sequence continues at coordinate 832,221 of JAKEPQ010001015.1, read as the reverse complement.
ACCAGAAATTGGATTTCTGATGTATATTTAATAATATTTTTAGTAACAGAGATAAATAAATCAGCAGAATGTTATGATGGTCTAATAAACTTCTGTTATGGCAAATATTTTTTACTTAGAATTTTGAACATATTGGTTAGTTGACTATACTGAATGCTGGGTAGTCATATTGTACCATTTTGTGCACAAAATCCTCAGTTACTTGTGAGGCATAAAAATAATGGTCTACCATAAGTTTAAACAAACGTGCTTTAGATTTGTTTCTATATAAACATATGCAAAAGATGAAACAGTAAATTTTCATAGTCTGTATCACTTTGGTATTACCATTTTACTATACTTTGGTTGCCCACACAAAGTAAAGAATATATAAAATTAAATTAAAAAGCTAAAATAAATATATAAAGTCCACTGAAGGCTCTTAATTTATTTTTTATACTAGTGCATATTGAGCATTTTTAATCTAATATTTATTTGAAGGCCATAGTTGATGCAAGGTTCAACTTGCCAAAAATCTGATTGACTGAAACAGCCTGTAGTTTTAAATGCTGACTGTGCAGAGTCTGAACGTCTACTTCTGTACCAGTAAGTGGTAGATATGCAAAAATGTTGCTAAACAAGGATTCATTTTCTTTGGTGTGTTGTATTAATAAGGAGCATTTTTCCATTGTGTAATCACAGTCTGATCAATTGTGTAACTGTTGGGATTGTCTCCTTTCTGGCACATTTGTTTCCATAGGAAGTTACTATTCTGCAGTTGGGTCTATTTGTATCGTTTTCTTCTACCACCCTTGAAAGGTGTTTAATCTTTATATAAATTTTACTATTAAAATTCAGATTTGAGATACTTAGTTTTTCTGAACCATGTATATGCTTCTGAAACTTGAGAAATTGTGCAAAAGGCACCCAGAAAGTGAAATTCCATTCATTGTCCATATTTTGCCCTTCAGTTAAAAGTGTGTTCTCTACAGTGTAATGTTTGCGCTCTCATGTAAGTCTTTGGTATTACAGTTTGAAGGCATTTTCAATTCATGAAGAAATAACTTCCATCAGAATTTTAAAAAGTAAGAAGAAAAGATGTCAGAAAAATTCTTGAGCTTTTAAGAAGCAGAAGAATGGAGGATAAGCTGTTGTTTGTGGGTGAATAGTTAATGGTCTTTAGCGTTTCTTATGCTTCAGATAAATGATTAATTTTCTCAAATTTCCCTAAAGAGCTGAGACTAAACTTTCTGCCTGATATCAATTTAAACAGTTTTTGGAATTAGTATCTACAAATGTTGAACTGAATAAATGTGTTTTCTATTATAATCATGGCTTTATTATTAATAAGTACCCTGTTAACTCTGATTAATGTGAAATTCTCTGTTGGAACTCTTCTGTGCCTCTTCAGTAAAAATGTAAGAACTCAGTAATTATCGCATCTAAAGTAGCATGTCCTTTGAGTATACTGAAGCTCAAAGGCCAGCAGTGATAAACAGCTTGTGCGTACTTTCTGACCATTTTAGTTAAAACTGTTTAATTAGTACAACACAACAATGAACACAGGGACTCGTTTTACCATGGGGAACTTCCTGACAAAACGTTTAAATCCTTTTTCAATTTGGTAATATCAGAGTTTAATAGCATGCCTAATATGGATTAGGAAAATGATAATATCTTCTTTATTTATTGTTCTGATTCTTTTACTTAAGCTTTTCATTCCCTTCCCACAGGGAAGGAGGCTAAAAGACATGGCCTTGTTTACCCTTGCAATGGGAAGGAAAGAGAGAATAAAACTGGTCTCTGTACATAAACTTGGAATACAGAGAAATGGCAGGGCTGAAGGAGGATTTGGGAAAAGGTCAACTACTGATGAAAGTCCAAATGCATATGAAATAACTAAAGTAGTTTGATGACTAATTTTCAGTCGTCGTAGGGTCACTGGAAAAACATTCTAGTAGAAGTAATGGGAGCAAAATATATAATTTTGGATTTGAACTTTATATATTCATGAGAGGCTTTACATGCTCTGGTTGCACATGGTAGGGGAATGGATTGAGAAAGGGCCCCTTTGTTTAGATGCTGTTAAAATGGAGACATGCCTTAATATCTGTATGAAGATTTTTTTACCCTGTCTAATGTTTTATTAGATATCCGTCCATTACTGACCATATGAATTACCTTTTGACAGGTTGGTTTTGTGGGGTTTTTTTGGTTTTTTTTTTTTATTTTTTGAACCATGCTAAACACTCAGTCGCTGGTTTGGGGGTTTTGGGGTTTTTTTGGTGAGTGTTTTGGTTTTGGGGTATTTTTGGTGAAGGATGACAGACATTGTCATGATTTTATTCATAAATAAGCTGGTTGAATCTCCAGAGCATGTTTGCACTTGGAGGCAAATGGATGGAAGACAGTCTAAAATACATTGGAATTAAAAATCCTGTCCTTCAGTCCCTTACAGTAATCTTTCAGGCTCAGCATCATCTCAGCAGTACCAATTAACTTGGTCCATATCTCCATTATTTTTCCCTGTTACACTCTTCAAGAATTTAGTGCAATTAAGTTAGGTGATTACCTTGTCATTTATCTGTTAATGTTGTTCTTCCCATTTTATTCTTACTTTATAATTTTGCTATTTGCAGATCATGTGGTCTTTGTGTATGTGTAAATAAAAAGAAAAGGAAGGTAGGGTGGTAGTTAGACAAGTAAACTAAAAACTTAGTAAGTATCATTTGCCTTGGGAATGTTTCCCGTAATATTTTTCAAAGTTTGGAAATCGGGGAGAAATAGAGTTGAATTGGCTAATGATAGAAATGTTAGACGTATTTGTTGAGACACCATGTTTTTATGGTGATGCTTGTATTAGTAACTTCTTCAAATTAGCATCACAAGATTAAACTCCTAGTTTTATGTGCATGTATGACACTCCCTGCAGAAAGCAGTGGATTATTTTTCTTGTTTAATCAGTGTACAGGTCTAATTTGTAAGGGTAGGAATCTCCTGATCTGGCATTAACAGCTAGTGCTGTTTGGTGCCTCTCCTCACCATGGGTGAAGAGGACTGTGCATATATAGGGAAGCCAAGTGCTAAAGCAGAATGGTAGTCTAGAAAATTAGTCTAAACAGCTAGTTTGAAGATACCTGTTGTTTTTCTGTGGATGAAATAGCTAAAATTATTCTAATAAATTAATTTTATTAAAAATGTTTAACTCCGGGAATTACAAAATTTTATGTTGCAAAAAAAGTGTCCAGCAGAACTTTTTGAAGTAGGTCTAGCAGTCAACATCCATCATGATTGGTTCTGCTCCTATAGCACCTTTCATTACAGCTCATCTGATTTTATATGTAGAGTCAGGCTTTTAGTGGACAATCTGTTTGATCAGAGCTGTCTTCTTAACACGCTTCCATTTTGAATTCTGCACTTCATGTGCACACGTTTCTTTCTTTCATGAATTACAGAAATATTTGGGTGCATGGTTTCAGTTGATCATGTGCTAAGACTCTGGTGTCAGCTTCTGCTGCTTTTGCTGAATTGTTTTCCTTCAGAACTTTTACTTTGTGTTGTAGCTGTCACGTACAGAAGAGTTGTGTGGAAATACGAGTAATGAAAGGTCAGCTGTGAGGCAGATACTTGTGGCATACTGATTTTGTTTTACATTGGGGTTTTTTTTCAGTTTGTTCTTTAAAATGTTTATTGTAGGAAAGAAGGGTTTTATACAGAGATGGAGAAGTGCTTTAGCATGATCTTTTTGCTTGCTGTTGTGAGGTCAGGTACACTTGGGTACACCTGCTGAACTTGTTGCTAGTTTTTTTGGGCATTTATGTCCTGTGTACTTTAACTGGGATTGGAGACTGCAGTAAACATGGAAATACATCAAGTTAAGCGCTAAAACAGTACTTGAAAGAGCAAGGTAGAGCTTGTGTTTAAAACACACATGTGAATTTACAAATAAATGTTTAGACATCAGAATCCTTAGTAAGTTGTACTTCATTGCTCAAAGTCAGGAGCCAATCTTCCCTCTGCTTCAGAGAGCTGAAACAGACTCCTGAAGCATATGGGGCTGGTATTTGGGAAGCAGTGTTTTAAGGAAAGAGGAAATACAGAGAGAAAAACCCTTTCTTGATGATTAAGAGGTTTTTAAACTTTTTTTCCCCTTTGACTAGTTGACAAAAGAAGAACTGTAGCACTAAGCTGTATTTTCCCAAGAAATATATTTTCCCAAGAAATATAACCTGGTAATTATAATACCATGCTGTCTTCACCCCCTCCCCCTGCAGTGGTCAGTCAGCTTTTGACAGACATTTTAGATACTTCTTCCTTTTTACTAGCTCTGTAGTTTAGTTATTGCTGTTTGTACACTCAGATTTTTATGGAGTTGCCCTTGCAAAAGTAATTTGATGCTTTCCAGTCAAAGGACAGCAGTTCAGTAACTTCATATGGGTAGGTCAGTGAAATGCAAGTCTTCACTAATTGTGTTTGCTCTGTGTTTTGCCAGGATAAGATGGCACCAAGCCCCATCTAGAATTGCTGTTTAATGTAGTTTCGAGTTCCAGTCAAAATACCAGCTTGGTATTTTCTTTGTATCTCTTCTAAATCATATGCTTAGGTAAAAATCAATTTACATGCCCTCAATGGTTTAAAAGGTCTGTTGTTTATTACTAGAGTCAGTCTGCCCACAAACCTTGGAGGTGCATTTTAATTAAAAAAAAAACCAAAACAGCCTTTTAAGCAACATGGTCAAGTTTTTTTAAACAGGTGTGCTGTTGTGAGGTTATGCTATTTCTGAAATTCTGAACTCATTAATACATCTAAAAGTGCACATCACTTGTCAAGGAAGAGTTTTCAGAGTAGTGCTGCATTTATAGCATTCATTTCTGATCTGAATTTGTTCCATATTTCAAAAGAACAGAGTTGTTTTGCTCTGCATTTGTATCTCATTGGTGTTGGTCACTTGGTCATCTTACATAATTCTTCTTGAGAAGAAGGTTGTACACAAATCAAGCTTTGGGAGTAAACTTTCCTTTTAGGCATTTCCTTTTTTCTTCTGTGTTTCATTTCATAGCTTAAGAACTGTTGTTGACCTGCCTTGGTTTGGAATGTTGGATTTAGAATAAAACACAAATGCTACTTCAATAGATATCTTTGCATAGGAGATACTGTGTTTCTGTAGCTGATAGATACTCATCCATTGTAGTATGGATCTACCCAATTTATGAAATTAGCTCTCTGTTATGTTTTAAAGCTAGTAAGAACAGTAGATGGACACCATTGTTTAATTTCAGTCACTTTGGCATTATATGAATTCACAGTTCTAGGCTTTTATATATTCCTTTTCTCTTTTAGAGCAGTGTAAAGTAGTCAGTTCTGTGAAGGCACTGATTCCTTTTGATATTTGCTGCACTACTTTGAGTGAGTTCTTCTTTAAAATTGGCTTAGTATTTTAAGAAAAATAATTCTGCTTGATGAGCAGCCAGTTCCTTTTTACACCTTATTTGCACTCATTTTAGTTGTCTCTTATTATATCGTATAGTACTTCCTCTCTTCAGGCAAGCTCATGCACCTGTCCTAATCGTGTACATTCATCCACCCAACATTGCAGTTGCTTAGGTTGATTAAGGCTTTTTCAGAAGGTTTCTGTTTCTTTAGAGTGCATAAATAGGATCAGTGTCTCTCGGCTATGTGGTTTATAAACACTCAGAACATACTGACTCAAAAATTCAAGTTCATTCTAGTTGCTAACATTGTGATCTGTGGTATCAGAGGACACTGAGGGCTTTGCCCTGTGGTCCGTGATATAGGAACTGCTTCCTCTGGGAAGATTATTACCTCAGTTGTGATTTAAAGTTATCTTAAATATGCAGCAGTTTATCAGATTATATTTTCCCTGTAAAGTAACAGGTGGTCTAAAAATGTGAATGCTGCATTAAATAGGTATCTCTGTATTGTTGTCCCTAATTGGAAATGACCAGTTGTTATATTGCTAAATGATCTTAAGTACTGATGATAATGAACATATTTTTCAAATCAACATCTTAAGTGTCTGGGTCATGCTATTTAACCTAATTTTTTGAATTTTATAATTTGAACTTACTTGACAACTTGATTACCATTTTTTAAAAAAAGTAACGTCACTTGCATTAAAAGTAAAGCAAAATACCAAAATAGTCTATCTTGAGCTTCAATCTCATTAGATTTTTTTAAAGTTATTCTAGCCAAAGTAATATTTGGCTTTTTTTTTTTTCCTTCCACAAGTGCAGATGTCACCCTTGAGACTGGAAAAATTATAAACAAGGGCTTTTGAGTCTTTGTGAAGGACTTCAGTTTTTTCTGAGAGTCCATTGATAGGCAAGCTGAAACAAGAGAGAGACCTGAAACTCTGGCTTTGTAATATACATAGGGCTGGAACATAACATGTATCTCTAATCCTAAGTCACTACAGACAGGTAGGCTGACGCATAAGCATGAAGTACATCTCAAAGCCTTATGATAACTATTTCTTCTGCTGTTTCTCCTGTGGTAGATAGGAGGTAGTTGCTCTTCTGTTGCAGTGTCTGCAGTGGTGTTGGTCATCACAGAGCTGTAAGAAGTGGCAATACCCATCTCCTTACTTTAAAAGCCCCAGAGTAAAAGGCACAAATTAGTTAGAAATGAAGCCTGAATGTATCAATTGTTGATTTGCTGCTCTTTTAGTAGTGTAATTGTAGATATTTAGATTCAACATTACTAGATATCCAACTGTGCTACTGTTACTGTATTACTAGACTGTAAATATACTATTATACTGCTGTTCCCAACCAGGTGGGCTTTTTGACTCATTTGTCTTTTTACGCATTGCCTTCCTACAGTTAGAGCATAGACCTAAGGTTTGGTAATAGCTTTTAGCAGAAGTCAGTTCGAGCAAACAAGGTAGATTAGGCCTTAAAACACTAAAGGAAATAGGGAGGGCTGTATTTTGAGCTGTCTTCTGTGTTTCTGACCTGTTCTGCAGTTTCAGATTTGAATTTTGCAAGTTTACTTATTATGGCAGCAGTACATCTATAGAGAAGACTTTTTGTAACAATGTTTCCAGAAGGTAAATGGAATTACTAGTTTAATTTTTCACTTCAGATATGGTCAACACTGAGAAATCTCTTTATTATTTATTTTTAAAAGAAATATTTGTACAACAGCAAATGCACATTGAGACCTTACTTTCTTTAACGCTTGATTGAAGTATGTCACTTTAAGTCTGTAGTAGAATGAGAAATGCTGCCAGTTAGATAATCCTACTGGGTTTTGTTCTGAATTTTGGAAGGGGGATTGCTTTTGTTCTTATGAAACAATTTAAAATTACTTTCGCCTGTTTCAGTGTTTTTATGGCATGAAATTCTAGACCTAGTTTGGTAAATGAACCCCTAATGAACATGAAACAATGTAAACTGTGTACAATGTACAAAGCTATGACTAAGCGTGATGTTTGTTTAAAAAGTGGGGTTTTGCAGTTCTGATAGAGAAATACTTGGAGTATTTTCAGTATATTTAAAGACAGAAATAGGTAATTCAGAAGTTGATTTGTCTTAAATGAAGTAAGAATTCTGTTTAACCTTCCCCTATGAATTCATAAAATTCAGTTTGTTTCACTATGGAGCTCTTAGTCTATGAATGAGATTGCAGTTGTGTTACCAATTCTCAAATGTGTGTAAAAGTTAAAGGAGCAAAGCAAAAATTACCTAATATTGGTTCTGATTTTAAATTACAATTTAGTCAGCTAAATTAAGCAATTAAAATCGGTCACATGAATGCAAAGCATGTTTATGTTTAGGAATGTTAAACACCTTAGTTTGTCACTCGCTTCAGAAATCTAATAAAATGCATTTTCGCAAAATATCTTGCTTGAATATGGAAGCTTACATCACAGCTCTAATTGGCAATGCCTATCTTTATCCACACAACAATACTATGCATCTTTATCATAGGCTTAGTTGCTTGGTTGCTTGGTGTGGTGCTTTACCACTTTATTTTTAACTTTGCTTGTGAAAGAGAGTGCTATTATGGAGGGAAAAGTAGTGATTGCTATTTATATAGTACTGTTTTGAGGTTTTCTGATTTGGAAGTGTGCAATTTCTGTGTTTCCTCCCTTCCCATCTTTCAAGGTGGCAAATAAATACCTTTTTGCAACTTAGAATTATAAAAGACTGAATTATTCAGCATAAAATCTGTTGCCTTAAAGGGATGAAGAACTTTGTCAAAAGCTCCAGTAAATAATAAAATGAAGTGGTTACTGAGCACCTCTCCTTTGCATAAACTTGAGTATAACCTCAAAGCCTGTTTCTGCAAAGTCAATTTTTTCATTTTGAGAGAAGGAAAAGTGCCTGTATTTCCCTGGTAAATTAAAAAAAAAAAAGAGAAACTGTCCCTTAAGTACAAGAATTCCATTTCTGCTTAATATTTGTAACTATAATATCACTATCTGCAGTGGTGCTCCAACTTAAATGTATCTTTCTCACTTCTAATTACTGAGAAATGGAAATAGTCTACAGCTAAATTGCTAACTTTAAGTGCCTTGGGTAATGTCATATGTAGTCACATCTAATTAAAAGGTACTATTATGGAAATTAGTTGTTGGACTGTATATCCTGAGGATCCTTTGTTGTTGGAATATGAGTTTAATGATGTAAACTGTGAGGCTTAGAGGGCACTGCTGGATCCTACAATTAGGTTTCGGAGACCGATTTACACACAGCACAACTTGTTAATTCTCTAGATAAATGTGTCATGATTCCCAAGTAGAGCATGGAATTGAACAATTTTTACTCATCTCCTGGTGTTATTGAAACTGATGTCTTGTCACTGTTCTCAAAACCTCTTCTTAGTGAATAGGATGAAACAGATTATTCACTATCTCGCTTAAGCATGCCTACTATTAGATTGTTCACAGGATCTGATTTCCTGAGAGAGTTTCTGTTAACAATCTTTCAATTACTGTTTAAAGGTTTTTATGACCACTTAAAGGAGGGAACTACCAAATGGTTCTGTGGGCCTTTAAATAATTGCAAATGGGAATCTAATGATAACAGAGATTCCCATTTTAAAACCATGAAATTGTTAATTTGTCTATCTTTACAGCTTTCTCACTGATGTTGATAATTCTAAGCAATTTAAAATCCAATTATTTCCAAAATACGACAGTAATTAGATTAGTGTTTTTACATGAACAGAACTCGTAACATAAAAAAAAATCATTTGGGGGAATATTATTTTAGTTATTTGAAGTGGAATTGAAACTACCCAATTAAGATTCTCTTTAAACTTGTGGCATGATGAAAAGGGTTAATGTTTAAGACAATATTAAATGGAAAGAAAATGTGACTTCAGTTTATATTATTATGTACGAAAGGTATTGAGAAAGCAGAGGTGAAGCAAATAGTGTACAAACCGGAAGGTTTTCTTCCCTATTAGCAGAAGAAACAATGTTGCTAATTAAACATACTAAAAGAACAAATTGCTATTTCATTAAAGATCTAAAGGTAATGTTTATGCAAACAATTATGCAATTGATAAACAGTAAAAGTTAGTCCAGAAGTGGTGCGAGGGAGGCAAAACCCAAAATGCTTTTTGCTTGAGTGTGTTTGACAAGGCATGGCTTTTGTCTGTGGTAACTGATAAGGACTCTGCTTTGTTGCTGTGTGTTCTTGTGTCTCCTGTCTGCTGATCCAGCCTGCAGTGTTGTCAGCTCAGGGAGGAATGTCAGGAGACTGGAGCAAAAGGGACATTAAATGGTTGACACTGAGGCATGGCAGTAAATGAGATGGGAGCTAAATATATAGGTTTGTGACATTCTAGCAGCTGGCTAAAGTCCTGCTGTTTGTTGCTTGGGTATACTAGCCTTAAAAAGGAAGAGAATTCATTGTAGCACCAGGAAGAAAAAAAACAGCTGGTGGCTTATCAGTCAGCCCTGATGACAGAGAAGGTTAAAGAGTTTGGAAGGACAAATCTTGAAAGAGTGCTTTTATTAGTAACATAAAATTTTTAATTTGATATGAGTGGTTTTATAAAACTACTCTAAAACTTGGCTTGTTCAGTGCAAAGAGACATGAATGCTTCATTTGTTGTCCAAATAAAATTACTTTAAAAATTTGCTTATTTGCTTTTGATTCAAGCAGTTTGTTAGGTTATTTTTATCGTAACTTACTTTTGATGTTTTCTTGCTCTGTAATGGGACTCTTGGAAACAGTTTGATATTTAATTATCTTAGTGTTTAATGCTTAATTTAGAAAAAAAAGGGGTTATTTTTCTAAAATATGAAAGCGTGAATGCTCTTGAATGGTATAAACTTTATGTATCTTAATCCCCATCTTTATTAGAGAGCTAGAAAAGTACCATGTGATTTAAATATGATTTTATGTTTGATACACTTTCAAAATGAAAGTTAATGTTTGGAAAAATCCATGTTTGACTGCTTCAAAGCTTCATATTTGACATGTACCTTATAACTACATCTAGTTCTTGCAGTAAAGGCTGTTTGGATGTAAGCTTGAAACAAGTACAGCACCTTAGTCAAAAGATTACTCTGGCTTGATACTCTTTGCTGCTTCTTCATGCCTGAGGTTTCTTCTCAAGAACCTGCTTAGTTCTTGAACCCAAACTTGATTGTTACCACTGGCTTGTAGCTGAGTTAAAGTGAAGAGCAAAACCTCATTTGTGGCTCCTCAGCAAGTAAAGCAGTAGTGGAGAAGCCCTTCTGTCCTGTCTTTTGTACTCCTAGTGAGTGTCTGTGTTGGTGGCACTCTGACACCGCTGGCTTGAACAGGTCCCTGAAAGAAGCTGCGGACTAAAGACATGAAACCGTAATAAAGGTTAAAAGCCTTTAGTGGAGAGGACTTCCACTTTTTTTGAGTGCTCATTGTGCTGTGGCATAATCTGACAGGATAGGAAAAAATAAATTCCAGATCTCCTGCTGTTAGGGAGAATGGGTCTGTTCCCTTCCTTAAAGTTTGCTGGAGTGTTTGTAGAAGTGAGGTGTAACTGAGCAGCTTAGTGTCAGCTTTTAGAAGACTGCAACAGGGATAGTTTGGTCTCATTTGTGTTCATGTTAAGAGCTCATTTTCTTCCCATTATAGGAGCAGCTTCTCCTTGTTACAGCAGTAGTACCAGCATGGTTTTCTATCATTTTGAGATGGCCTTGCATTAATTTATGTGTTTGTATGTGTTTTTCTTCCCTATGGCATGTGAAAATTCAGATGGACTGTACGTAGCAGGGTGATGCACCAGATAAGGTTTTCAGGCCTTGAATAAAAGAGATTAGAGAGATTTGAGCTGCTTTGCTCAGGGAATTTGATGTATTGTGTTTAGGCAGATTAACTTTTTTTATATACCACTGTATAGAGAGATTGATGGCTGTGGAGCTATATAGTAATTTGAAAATCCTCTTTTGCATTTAGTGCATGATGCCATTTCTGAAGTGCTGGTTCCCTTTTTTAATTAGCAGCTCTTTGTGGATCTTCATTTTGATTTCTGTAAGTTGTTTAGGTCTATGGCAATTTTACCCATGTGTTAGATTGTACAAAACCACCAGAATAAATATCAGCAGAATTTAGCTAATTTAATAAGCTTGCCTTTAATCCTTCTACCTAGCTAATGCAAGTTTGTTTATAATATTAGCTTTTTTTCAAGTGACTGTTTCATTCTGCACAGTAAAAAACAGAAGCACACAGCTTTTTATAGCTTTATGTTAGAGGTCAGTAATTTAATGGTTATTCTTAAATTCTCTCTGCCTTTGTAGTCTGTTATCTGACTTCCACTGCTTCTCGTTAAAGGCACTTCGGGAGTGCAACATCTGCACTGTTTTCAAATTTCTCGACTCTTTGACAATATAATGTAAGATCTTACGGTGGCATTCATTTTCACAAAAAATGTAGGCCTTGTTTTGGATTTCTAGTGCTTTCTAGTTTCATTTTGCTACAGAAAAATGGAAATGAAAAAAGATTTCTTATACAATCCTAGGACAATGAAGCTTTTTAGTATTCACTTAATTTTGAACTAAATGGTAAATCTCTTGCCCTTAAATGTTTATATCTTGGGATGCTTTTCAGAAAATGAAATTGAATAGAATATTGATTAGATGTGGTAATTTGCCAAATCTAATAGGTAAGGATATGTTTTGGGGTTTTTTTATTATGCTGTTAGGTAGACTGATCTTCATATTGGCCGAAGAATTTGTGAAGAAGTGATGTTAGCTCTTTAGCAGCTAATCTGGGAAAACAATGCCCTTGAGATTAAAGTATTATCTTTGTGTTAACATAGATTTTTTAAAAAATTTTTTTCCACCTGGGATTACCGTGTATACATTGTGTTTAAAAAATAAGGTGGAACCTTCTGCCCAGAGGAGCTGAAAATATATTTTCTGAAAAGACTGTGTTAGTAGTTCAGTGTTGTTTCAATGGATGGAAATTGATTTGGTACCCTAGATAACATTTTGAAGGTACTGATCTTTGGATGTACAGGAATTACAACATGCTATATTATGGCTATATTTTGATGACAAGTTCTGACAGACACCTATTTCAAACAGACGACAAACTGTATGTTGGCTTCTCTGAGTAGTTGTAATGCATTCAGCCAAGTAGGCGTAGCTACTGCTTAGGTGGTTCTGTCACACTCATTGGAATTTCAGTGCTAAAAATTAAGTGTTATTTAGATAAATATCTAGCTATCATTATATTTCATTGAAAGTTTTCAATACCCGAATGAAACACCACCAAGTATTTAGCTGGAATTTACTCAGGTCTTCTTAGAAACTGCAAGTTTAGAATTTGGAGAAAAAAGTTGTACACTTCAGGGTATTACTTTTGGTTTGTTTTTATCTTTTAATCTGTGCTTTGAGATTTCTTTGTTCTTTAATCAAGAAAGCTGTATTGCCATTATTACAATGACCTGGAAAGCTAGCCTGATTTTCTTTATTTTTATTTCATTTTTTTATAGATCTGGTCTAATGTATTTTCATGAGGTTTGTAAAACTGTTTGTCAGTTAAACATGCTCTCAAAGCCCTCAGTAGAGGTTATTAGAGGTGAATAATGTGGATTTAAAGGATTTAGTAATTCACTCTAAATCCTAGCTATACTTTCAAATGCATTTATTTTTTTCCCTTTTTTTTGTTTGTTTTTCTTTTTTTTATTTTTGAAAGGAGCATTTTAAGCATTAGGATGTGGTCTGCTGGGTAAAAATGGTATTTTATTGACATCACATGGATAATCTGGTTTGTCTAGCTCACAGCTGCAGTGATCAGAGAGATTCTGAGCTTTTTGAATGATAACCATATCAGTGGCTGATACTCCGCTCAGTCAGGAATGAGTGCAAATAATCTGTAATAATCTGTAATTGGCAGGTCAACTCTGCCAACGAAGCTAACATTGCAGAATTATGATACATAAAGTGTGGCACCCTTACAGGACCTGAAGGGAGCCTACAGGAGAGCTGGGGAAGGGCTTTTCATAAGGACATGTTGGGATAGGGGGAATGGATTTAAGATGAAAGAGGGTAGAATTAAATTAGATGTTAAGAAGAAATTCTTCACTGTTGGGATGGTGAGACAGTGGAACAGGTTGCCCAGAGAAGCTGTGGAAGCCTCATCCCTGGAAGTGTTCAAGGCCAGGTTGGATGGGGCTCTGAGCAACCTGCTCTAGTGGAACATGTCCCTGCCCACGGCAAGGGTTTGGAATTAGCTGGTGTTTAAATTCCCTTCCAGCCCTAACTGTTCTATGATTTTATGAAATTGAATAAGTTGATATTTTTATTTTAAGATGGTTACGTTGCTGTAGTCTTGGGACTTTAATTGTATGGTGGTGATTTATAAAAACAATTGCGTTTTTATTATAGCAGGCAATATATCTATTAAAATTTATCACCCAATTAATATAGTATCTGTTTTCTCACTGAAGTTATATGGTGTACTGTTTATTTTGGCACATTCCAGAACACAACTGGAAGTAGTATTTAATTTGTTAAATAATGCATGGTGCCAGCATACAGGTACTAGCAAAGAGAATTTAATAGTTGAATAGGACTCAGGGTCACCATTTGAAAATTTAATACTTGTGATTCTTGTAAGTAATAGAACTACTTTAAGTGGCAAAATCTTAAATTGAAAAAAATCCTGATTTATCATTTTAAAAAATCCTAAAAGTTCTTATTTTTGTACCACCTGTTTTAATGTTACTTAGAGAACATCACCAGTAAGAAATAGTAATAGTGATCAGTTTTTAAGGTAGACCAAACAATTTTTTATGGTAATCCATCCTATAGGTTATTGAACGTGCATTGCTGATGTCCAAGAAGAGAAGGCAGCAATTCTTATTCCTACAGAGAGAATGAGGTGCTACTGTTAATCACTGATTCTTTACTATCTTCTTATTAAAGTTTTTCTGGAAAACATAGATAAATTTGTATCAGCATTTCTTATTAAAGATTGTGTGCAGAGTCTGTGTAGGCAAGGTTTGTTTGCTAACTGTCGAACAAATGCTAGATGCTGTGCTCAGTTTTTGTGAGCCAACTGACTTGCAGCATGTGTGTGATCATTCAAGAGATTTTATTCAGTTCTGAACATAATGTGAACAATTCAGTGTCTGAACTGTGCTGATGAGGTGAGTTAGAGGTTAAACAGCATTGAGGAGGACTGACTCACGCATGCCGTGAAATATAAATACCCCAGTACTTAGACATTTAAGGTGTTCTTCCCTATTGCACATAGTGCTTACTAATAAGTGTGATAAACTTTCTGGAGATCTTTCTCCTTTCTGGACGTCTCATGGAATCTATACTCTTCTAACTGACTTAAGCTGTGCTTAAAAAACCAATTACATATAATGTAATTTAAAGGAATTTAACATGTTACCAGAATTAATCCTACACTAACTGCATTACATCATATGTAAGTTAAATGTAGTTCTGAGAAAGAGTAATAGATACTGGTATTTGTATGCAGAGAACTCATTTACTCTGTTTCTAGCTGAACTGTTTGTTGGAACCTCTGCAGTGTGTAATAGGCAAAACCTTTGCACTAGTGTGTTCTTTTCATCTTTTTTTTGTATAGCATATCAGACTTGAAAACACTAAATGTTAACTTTGTTCTTCTGCTGCACAAATATTATGTTTTAGTAATATATTACAATTATGTTCATATCCTTGGTTTTTGCATTAATACATATTTTACAGACATTTTTGAACTAGACTAAGCTGGTCTTACTCCCACAATAATTATCAGTTCTTTCCCATTACAAGACAAGTTATTATCTGGCTTTGATGTTAAAAAGTGATTATGGTAACTGAACTAAGAACAAAAAAACCCCAAACAAACAAAAAAACCCCAAACAACCCAACTCTCCTCCCCCCCTAATCTCTGTTAAAAATGTATGCAGTACCAAATAAAGATGGAACCAGTCTTAGTGCATTACATACATACTGAAAATGATGTTTAGCCATTTACTGTATGAAGGAAAAGAAAAATCTTTCCACTGTCTCCTTTCTTGATTAGTAATAAGGATGTTGTTCTCTTTGTGACAGCTCAAATTTTAGAGAATCAGAGCTGCTTTAAGTATTTCAGCTGTAGTGACCCTTTTGTTAAATGCTGGGGATTAAATTACTCCCATTTGAAGTAATCTCAGAGGTAAACTGATCTGCTAGAAGTTTTGATTTTGTTTATCCAGCACAAAAGTACCTAATTGAAAATGACAGATCCGAATTTTTTGAGGGTTGATATTTTGTATTTTATTCTCTAGTACCTCAGTGGTTATATCTTTGTATTTAAGTGATGAAGAGATTATTTAATAATTTGTATGCATAAGTTGCTTACAGCATAGCATTTCTAATTTACTACTTAACTTCATCACTTAAATGCTTCAATAGTTCTCATTTAGCTTTGATTATGGTATGAGAATGGTGTATATCAGATACACACAGCAAATATAAGTGGATATATTTGATATAAGCAGATTATACATGTCCTGCTGATACTCACTACATGTGTGCTTTAGCCTTTACTTGGTTATTTTGTGTGAGGCATATAAACATGCCATATTTAGGGATGGAGAGAATGTTTCTCATTCATTGTTGTCTGCAGAATCTCTTCTATTAGCAGGAGTAGGTGGGTGTGGTAGAGACTTGGGTAGACAACTTCACATGTTGTCACTAGCAGTCTTAACAACTGCTTCAAGTTAGTTTGTATATAAAAATTAACTTCTAAATGTGGGTACTATTGTCTGTGTTCACTGTATTGACAATGGTAATACCATCTGCTCTGTCAGCCTCTTCTCCCTTTAAAATCTTGTCAGATAATCTGTTTTTCTTGACTGTGTTACAAACTTGCTGGATTCCACAAGAGCACATTTAATTCACTGAATACATGCTATATGCAGTTAATGAACGATTTCACTATTTCAGCTTTATTCTTGAACTATTACACTTTTCCGTTTTGATTTCTGAAATGTATATGAGTGGCTGTTTATGCAAACATTGCCTTCTTTGTTTTTAGTTAATCTATAATGTGGTCACTGAGAGTAAGCTGTGTATGGGATGCACTTGTTTTTATTTGATAGTAGTTCTGATTGCTTCAGAAAAAGCTGTGTAGCTGTTCCCTGTTGTGAGAAGTATGGTTTGAATCACTGAAAATACTTAATAAGGCATGAAATTTATCTGAGGTTTTCTCTTCATCAAAAAAGAAACTTTCTGTTTTGTTAATCGCAACCTACCAAAAAATGTAGTGGTATCATCTTCTGTATGGGATGGGATAGTGGCAACAGTTTGAAGTGTTAAAATGCTAGTTCTCTTAACAGTATGTGTATGTGTTTGTACACATACATGCACATAAATATACATCACTACAGCCGTGCTTGTAAAAAAAGCCCAACTAACCAAACATCCCCCTCTCCCCCTAAGGAAAAAAAAACAACCAAAAACCTCAAAGCAACAACCAAAAGCCAGTTTTTTGACAAAGTTGTCCTTGTGGAAATGGTTATATGGTCATGGTATACTAATGAAATAAATATTGCAAGTTGTTATTGCTAGAAAGCATATTCAGTGTAAGGTAGGGTAAATTGCCCATTTGTTATTTCTTCTTCTATATAAAATGTTTCAAATTAGTTTCTCAGAAATCCAGTCTCAAAGGTACCTATCTGTAATTTTATGCTACAAGTTTTGTTTTGTTTATTAAACACTAAACTACCTAACAAAGTATATAATCTTACCTTAAGGTTTAGTATGCTGTCTTTCGTTTTCTAATACCTCAAGTGGTTTTATACTTGTTTCAAGCAAGAGGCTTTCAAAAAATCAAATCAGCCATATGTATCTGATTTATTTTTTTTATGATTACCTAAAACTCAGCTGAGAGCAATGCAAGATTTTCTGAGAGATGCAGGAATACTTCATGGAAAAAGAACTGCACTACCAGTATCATAAAACAATATTCCTTTAAAAACAAAACAATGAAAAAAAAATCAAACCTAAATTTGCTAATTTTGGTGGGTCAGTGAAAGCTTTTATTGGATTCAGAGTCCATTCTTGTATTTGTTTTGTCAACATAGTGCTATTTTTGATCTCATACTTTAGTATTTCCAGGTTTGGTTTTTTGGTTTTTTTTTTTTGTGTATAGATGTTTCAATTAAATGCATTAGCTGATTTAATTTGTAAAAAACATGCATGAAAATGCATACTTGGATTTAATTGTATCTTTAAGAAATTTATTAAGCCTTAGGAGTAATGTTAATGTTGCTCACAAAGAGTACTCTCAGACAAACACCATCGTGAGTGTCATACACATTCATCATGCTTTGTTTTGAATGCCTTCATTGTCTTGCAGCTCCTTTGTGTCTCTTCATTACTTTGTTTCCGTGGCTGGCATTTTAGCCTGTGACTCTGTCAGATTAAGTTATCTCCTAAATGGTCTTGGAATATGACTATTGCAATCTGAAGACATAGAAGGTTTCCTCTAAAGTGGCTAAACTGACTGTTAGCGTTGCTGCTAAAGATAAAATTACCAAATGTTCTCCCTTATAACATCCAGTTTTTAGTTGCTTCTTAACCATTATATATTTTAACCACTGAACCATGCAGAGTCCTGGTATTCAGATGCTTTTTATTTGGTGTGGAAAATCATAATGAAAATGAAATGAGCAGGAAATGCTGCTTTCCATGTCTTCAAAAAGCAAACTAACCACCAGGACATTTTAAACTGCATTTTTGAGACGCATTAGTTTGTTTAAAGTATCAGTATGCACTCTGAAAGCTGATTTGAGTATGGAGAAGGCTGAATATAAGGTCCAGTTTTCTCTCTTCATGAAAATCCACCTTCAGGTGGCAGTTACGTCTAACATATAACTAAGCTGTAAAATAAAATTGGGAAAGAATAATGGATAAGGGAAGGCAAAGCTGCTTGCTAACTGATGGAGAAGTCTGAAGTTTTTGTCCTGTTACTATTTTAAAAAAAAAAAGGAAATTATATGTAAAGGTAGTCTCAGAATGGAAAATTTCTTTTTCTATATGACATAACCATAATAAAGCTGATTTCTACAGGAAGTTAAGAAATAACATCATCAATAGTGGGTATCTATGGTTACAAGTACTCAGTTGTAGTAATTACAGTGGGGTTTTTTTTTCTTAAGGAAATAATAGCATTTATGGGATTTTTCTAAATTGTGGGTCAGAAGGTGAAACAAATGGTAGATTACTAGAAACATAGATGCATTGCAAAGCGTTTGTTAAGAATCATTAGTAAAGAAAGGGCTCCTTTTTTGAGTGCTTATAATTTTTTTCTGAATTTAGCTGCTTATTATATATTAAAGTATGCTTAAACATGAAGTGTAGATCATCTTTTGGTGTTGGTATAATGAGGAACTACTGAGCTTTTCTTGAGACTTTCCTTAAAATAAAAAGCCTTTAGGCTGTGTATGAAAAGTACTCAAATACGCATTGTGCTTAAGGAACATAAAAGCTATTTAAGACTTTTCTTAATTTTCTTAATTCTTCAGTTGAAATAGTCTTCAAGAATAGCTTGTTTTGGCTTTTTTCCAGTGATAAGTAACTGATTCTGCAAAATCAATGTTTAGTAAGTCACTGGAACATTTGCTAATAAGGTGGTAGAACAGATGAGTTTTTAATTGAGTTAAATAATTGTTTAATCAAATGCATGTGTTTATGTTCTTTCTTAGTAGATTTGGATATTTCAGTCAAATTGGATTTTTTCAAATTCATCTCCAGTAATGAAGTAAAGAAATTTTTTTCCTAAGTTAAATTAGATCTTGCCACATCTTTGTTTCATATTTCAAAGGAAAACACCAAATACTAAAGTCACAGTAGTAGTATGAAATTTAGTACTGCTGGTCTACCTGAAGTTCCTCAGATTTTAACTTGTATGGAAAGTTCCTTAAACACTGCATTTCGCCTCCTGTGAAAACCAGACACACTTTTTTGCAGTCTCTTATTAATCAGCAGCTCTGAGTCTTTGGCGTGGTTCATTCTCACTTTTCTTCACTACTTTTGTTCTGGGTGTGGAGCATAGAAGGCACTATAAGCATAGATGGACTATAAAAGCACTTGGTCTGCATAGGAAATAGTTGTTTTCTGCATAGGCAATACAAGATGTTTTTATCAGGGAATTATGCAGTGGACTTGATAGATAGGTCACCACATGGAAATTTTGTCTACTCTTGGGAATGTCAGTTGCTGCAGAATAATCATTAATATCCCAGAGCAGGTACAGACATTAGGAATTAGAGCAGCTTTTTTTTCTTCCCCAGTACGTTCGTGCTTAAACACTTTGAGTAACAGAGATCCTCATGTGCAGTCTTTCAGCGTATGCTGTCTGTCTCTTTAAGGGTGTGTGTTTTGGACATCATCTCAAAGAAAGGCAGCAGCTGTCTTACACACCAGCAAGAACCAGTAGTGTTTTGTACATGCTGAAAACTTCAAACTTGAAAGGTTAGCAAACTAAGGGAATGTGAGTGATGATGCGGAGAAACAGGCAGAGAGGGAGAGCAACAAGGGTGTAACTGGCTGGAACTTCAGCACCTGAGCTCTGCTAAACACTCTTAATTCTTGGCTTTTAGGATGCTCTTGTGTTTGTGTGTCACGATACAATTTCTTCTGGAAGTTGTTTCTTTAATTCTGATTCTGAGTTGAGGAAGATTTGAGCACACAAAAATAAAACCCAGGAAAACAATTGTAAAATACCACGAGTGAAAATTTTACATATAGAAATATATTCAGTGTAGAGAGATACTAATTGTTGTGGAAGGAGAGACTGACTTCATTTGGTTGCTTTTTCTGTTCTTGATGTAGAAGCAGTTAATTTTAGCATGAGTCACTCCTGCTGACTTTTTAACGCAATCTCTCTTTTCAACCTCATGTGTGAGGTTAGATATATTCAAAGTAGCGCAGTCTTAAATTGGTTGGATTGATTTCTGAACCACTGCTGTTTCTATACTAGCAATTCTCTGGGGGTAAGGTGAATCCTATAGTACTAGACAAATGCAAAAGTGAGAAACACTGTCAGAAATTAGAGGGAAATATTGTTAGCTTTGTCTCTATACAAATGTTAGAACAAATAGTATTCCTGAACACAGGTGTGTCATTTGTAGAGAAATGCAAAGCAATGAAGACTGTGATTGGGTGGCAGTATGAGACAAAGAGCATGAGAAATATTGAGTTAGATGTTAAGATTGGTCTTTTGAATTTGTCAGATGTCTCATTCTGATAATTCTGTTTGATAGTCTTGCTGGCCTGAGAGGTAGGAGAAGCAATAGCTGCAGATGCAACTGTATTCTGACAAAATTGTCTAACTTGAACGCTTACTCTGTGTCCCTGAGTTGTGGTCTTGCTGGTCACTGCTCTGTCTCTCTGACAAGAGTGAATTATGTTTTTCTGTGAGTCCTGAACTAGGACTTTACAGGTGGTTGTCTGAGGAACTGATTCCTGACAGTGATGTATCAGTACAAAAGGTAGAGGATCATTAGTTAAAGGAATAATTGGCTTAATCTGTGACTGATTACTGATGAGTCAATTAAGACTGCACCTCAGGAGAGGTCCTGCAGAGTTCTTCATCTTGTATCTCTAACACATTGAAGAAAACTTGGTTGGTAGGATAGAAAATATGCTTAGGAAAAAAATAAGTCATTACCAAATACTTTCAAAGACAGTTTTGAATTTTAATTCTGTCTTGAAATTACTGTGCCTGAAGACAACCATGTGGAATTCATTAACAAATGTAGAGTAATGTTTTGTTGTAGAAGGGCATAAAAGTTGCATATGAATATAAAACTAGGGAAAAGGATCAAGGCTGAGATAATGGAGAAGAGTATTTGGGGACAATGAATGTAAAAACAAACATAAGAACTGAATTTTTGAGGGAGGGGAAGAAGCAACCTGGGGTGTGTTAATAAAAATGTGGTTTATGAGATACAATTGTTCTGAGCAACTTAACCTTGTTGAGATCTCAGTGTAAGTATTGCCTTGGCTAGGCGTCCTGCTTTTTGAAATTATCACATTGTAGGGCCCAAGAGAGGCAATGAGAACAGGCCAGGGTTTGGAAGCAATAGTCCAAAAAGACTCCAAGTGTTAATACGTAGGGTTTGGAAAGAAAAGGCAGGGTTGAGCTGCCTTGGAACAGTTTGTGAAGGCTCTTCATAAGGAACATGTCTTGGGAGTAACTGGTAAAGGAGCTGGCTTAACATTTAACAGAATGTGTTGCAGTTCAAGTATGTGATTTCTCAACTAGAAATTCTAAATAGTGTTCAGACAACATGAATAAAGTTGCAAACTTGAGAGTAATATAGATTCCTCCTTTTTCTCAGTATTCTATATCATTCTATTTAATTTATTTGTATGCAAAGTATATTATTATGTGATTGTTCTTTTAGTCATGATCCAAATTAATGAAACATTAGAGACTGCTGTTTTTCTTGGGATATTGACAATATTACAATAGTCAGCTTGTGTGTTGGTTAAAATACTGATTTCAAGTTAACTTTGCAATATTATTTTAACATTACTGGTGGAATGGCATGGATATCTACAGTTTTAGTGTGCAAAAGTGTGGCTATGGAGAAAGGCAAGTAAGATGCTGTTCATGTAAGGCAGTGGTACAATTTTTGTATTAAACAGAAAATGTGTGACATGTTGTAAGATTTTAATAATATTTCACAGCTGAACTTTATTACTTGTAACTAGTTCATTGCTTTATCCAGGCTTAGTGAACATTTCTTATGATTCACAGTTTCTGTGTGTGATCACAAGTTCCTTTAGTCTTTATTCCACACCCCCTCACCTCCCAGTAGTTGATTCAGACTTCATAATATGTGTTTTCTGAGCTTGCAATATTAAATAACTTTGGGAGTATATATTCCTTATGAATAGTTTAGCTGCTGTGAAACACTGTTAATTTTGTTGAAGAACTTTAATTTGCTTGTGTTCATAATTTCTGCTCACTCTTAAATCATTCCTGGTCTTTGCAGTTTCATAAGGATTTCAAATACGTTGAGTTTTAGTACTCAAACCCAATTTTAATTAGCTGAGGAAATGAAAGCAAAGAACTTCTTCACAATTCCATTGAATGACTTTGTTTACTGAGATCTAAAATATCCAGACTTATGTCCTTACAACAGAGTTTCTGTTCTCTTAATTTCTTCTTTGAATTTAATGTTCAGTCTGAAATTTCTTATTTTATCTATCCTTTGAGCTGGTGCTTCATCTTTGCTCTGCAGTTGTCAAAGGGTTCTGCTCTGTGTTCCCAATGCTACCATCACTTAGTGCTGTTTTTATTTATGTCTTAATTTTCAGAATGTGTGGTTGAAAATAATGAAAGGAAAAAAGCTCTTGAAAATAACTAGAAAATAATGTTATGTATGGCTAAATGGTGGTATTACTGTGTTGAGTGTAGGCAGGGGGCTGTCTGCTGAAGTTTGCCAATTAAACATGAAATATAAATACATGCTTTATTTGTATGTACAACTGAATAAATCATGCATCTTACAAAAAGTGATGTGCTTTTGTTGTGTCTGTATATACACATAAATTTTTATGTGTATTATACATATTTTATAGATGTGTGTGTGTGTGTGTTTGTTCATATATATATGACAATACAATGCTTTAAAGGAATGATGCCCATGAAACCTAAAATGAACATGTAAGAGGCCTCGTTTTTTTTCTGCAGGAAATGCTATGGCATGTGTAGATAACAAAGAATTTCTGTAGATACACTTCCCAGATTGAGCCCACCAGAACCACATGGAATGGGGTAAAAGAATGCTGCCTGCAGGTTCCTTAGCTGTGAGCAGGGAGCAAGGGAACAGGGAGTGTAGCGGCATTTCCTGAAGGTCTTGAGCCATTGTGGGGCTGGAGCTCACCTGGCACCAGAGCATGCCCACCAGATGGACTTTGTGTAAATGTCTGGTCGTGCATCCATCCCCTGTGTGCTTCCTTGCCATGATGCACCTCGTTGGCTATGGATGGGCATGGCTGGACACCTTAGTGGTGAGGGAGAGTGGCTCAGAGTTTCTGTAAGAGCTCCTACTACTTAATGAGGAGGAAATTAAGACCACCGCTGCTGTAGACTACCTGATGTTACATTTAAAGAACCTAGTTTCACCTGACTCTTGTTTTCCCACAACTGGGGTCATGTGGGACTTAATGTGTGAAAGGAGTACCTAACTCATTTTTCAACCTCAGGTATTTAGTGTGGTGTCATAAACCATTAAACACTTGATATTTTTAGACACAGAAATACCATCTTGTTACATATTTAATTAATTTTCTTTACTTGGTTTTATAGAATTATTTGTTTTTTTCTTTCAGTTTAACTTTGTTGGAAGAATCCTTGGGCCCAGAGGACTAACAGCTAAACAGCTTGAGGCAGAAACAGGATGCAAGATAATGGTCCGAGGGAAGGGCTCGATGAGGGACAAAAAGAAGGTAAGGTCTTGAAGGGTAGTGTAGTTTCACTTACCTAATTTTATTTTCTAATGGAAGATAAGTTCATGTCTCTCACTCTTACTTGTTGTGTTCTTACTGTTACGCTTTTTTGTTATTTAGTGTCTTACACAGACTTGGTAAATAACACAGGCTGTCCTGAAGAAGTGAAATGTACATGCTCCATAATTCTGCAATTGGGAGTCTAAATAGCAATTTGAAAGTATTCTTAAGTAATAAGTAACTTATAATTGTGTCACATTTCACAAGGTAAAGGTAAAATTCAGGTTAAATGTATTTCTCTAGGAAAGAGCTGCTAACCTCAAAAGTCTTATTATTAACTTTCTTTACCCAAGTAATGATTTGTGCATGGAGTGTGGAGTTGAAAAAAAAAAAAAAGAGTTAAATGTATTTCTGGCAGTCAGTTCTGTCCGAGTGAACCAAAAAGCATTGTGTTTCTGGTCTTATTTTGTGTTCAGGTGGAGTTGCAAAGTGATCAGGGCTGTTCTTGCCTTGTCCCGTAATATGCATGCTCTGCCCATCTGATAGATATGATGGGCTTCATGATAGAGCCTTCTTTAATGTCAAGTTGCTCTTGGGGTAACTCTGTTTTTCTAGGTTTATTTTCTAGCTATTTCTCTCTACCTCTGGCTACTGCTGCTGAAGTTACACCAACATCTACACTGTAGTTTTGAATGTTTCCTCTTTGTCTCAGAAATACTGTTTCTTTTGGTTATTTTTTTTAGGAGACCCCCCCTTTTGTGATCAGTCACATAACACATTCTATGATACATATGTAGTACATTACTATAGAAGGTTAATGTCTACCTAGTTAAACATCTCTTCCTTCCCAGAACTTATAAATATGTTACCTTCAAATTTCATTTAATGTCGCCTGTTTTCATAATCTGCTGTGATTCAGTCACCATCCTTTGTCTTGTTCTACCATTCTTGTAGGTTTTGGAGTTTGTGAAATGTCTGTTTCAGAATCAGAGTGGTGGAGGTTCCCCTCCTCAGGCAGAGTCACCATGTCCAGGTTGCCTAGGACCATGTCCAGATGGCTGTTAGGTGCAGTGTCTTCCCACCACTGTGTCCTGTCCTGTGGGGAGTCATCTCTCTAGACAGTTTGGGCAGCTTTACTCTCCAGAGAAGTATTTTTGGACTGATTTCCCCTACTCTCCATATCTTTTTTCTTTTAAGTTTAATTTTTGAGTGTTTACAGAAGAATAGGCAGTGGGAGTTACTGGAGTTTTGTATTTAAGAAAAAGATTAAAGAAGCTGAGGCCTTCTGAGTGAGTCACCTGGTGTTTTTAAGTTTAGTAAGAAAAGAAAACTAGCTTCAACAAGGACAAGTATGGCATATCAGATAAAACCTCATACTTGTTAAAAAACCAGAAATTGATCCAGTCAGCACTTGAATGTCCATTAC
Source organism: Entomyzon cyanotis (assembly GCA_024500445.1). Lineage (NCBI taxonomy): Eukaryota > Metazoa > Chordata > Aves > Passeriformes > Meliphagidae > Entomyzon > Entomyzon cyanotis. Next base: position 806,884 of record JAKEPQ010001015.1, on the reverse strand, counting down.
TACTTCTAAGTTGATTCTCTCATAATTTTTGAGCCTAAAGTACTTGACTATTGATAATTTAATGAGATAATACTGCAGTTAAGAGTGGAATGTATTTGAATGATAGCACAGTATCATGTATTTGTATACCAAAAAGTACAATATTGGTTGTAGACCAGTGCTGAGTGCCAAATAATTTTCTTCATAAAACTGATTTTCATGCCATGCATTCCTAAGCTTTTTATAGTTCATTTGCTCTCCTGAGGTGATTTGTATTGGTCATTAGTTCACATTTTTCAGAGCAGACTTTTTGGTGCTATACTATTTTTGATGAAGTAGGAAGAATTTCATAGTCTTTGATTATGATGCACACCAGTAAGATGTTTCTTGTAAAAATAATGATTTGGAAGCTGATTTAAGATACGGTGATCAAAGACTAAAGCAAGAATAAGTGACATCTGTCAGTTTGGAGCACAGCTACACTTGCTACTGACTCTTGCCTCTTTTCCTGGTGAATTTTACTTACAGATTAACTCCCTAGCCTTGCAATGCAAGATGATCAACTTTCTTGACAGTCTGTGCCATTTAATAACCACCTTTTTTCGTTTTCTCAAAGGGCTTCTCTCTTTGCAGGTTGTACTTCAAAATGCTAATGAACTTCAAAGTGTAAAATACAGAAGTTACACAATTTTTTTCATGGCAGATTAGGATGCACTAATACTTTTTTAAAACCCTTTCCTTGCTTTAGAGTCAGTGTTCTTTAGAAAAGTCAGTATTTGAGATTTTTTTCAGTTTTTCCACTAGTTTTGAAATTTGGAGGAGATAAGAGATGCAGGTTAATTTTTATGTATATTTCATAAGTATATTTTATATCTGCAAACCTGCTTTCCCAGTGCTAATTGTAAAAGAATCTATATTGGTTGTGAGAAGGAGTTATTACTAAAGCAGTGTCAATCTTACGTTACAGCTGCATGGTACTAAGTACCATCTCCTTGAATAAACTGTCCGTGTACTTTTCCTGCCTTTCCAGTGGTTGCAGAATCCAAGAGAAAATACAAAGACAGACATGCTGGAAAATAAACCATCCAGATATGCTCTGTAGAGAATTTTCCTTTGCTGTGTGATCCTATGAAAGAAGTAATGAATTAGAAATCTTTGTCATATGGCCAAAACACTTGAACTGGCATCACATCTTGAAACTTGCTGACAGATTCCCCCCAGAAAGCAGGGGAAATCCTCAAATCATTTGTATTTGAGGCTCAGCTGGTAATCAGAACATCTCTCTAGGCAGCTTTCAACAAATTTAAAATCAAAACCTTAATTACTGAGAATACTGTGATTAGAGCCTAGGGGTGCTTGAAGGAGATTACTGGGGGGGGAAAGGGGTTGCAGGCATTCATCAAAAACTAATGAATGTGTAACTTTATTAAGACCAAGGCATTTTTTTGCTTAGTCTGAATGCACCTTTCATTATGCAGAGAAGAAAACTAGTAACTTGCACAGTAGTTAAAGAATGCTTACAGTGAAGACTGTCCAGTGATGGATAAGCAAAACGTTATTTTTCATCTCTCTTGTCTTACATGAATTCCATAAAATAGGCCTTGACACACCCACAGGGAGTCAGTCCTGTGCTCTATATCACACTGCCATTATGTCACTTTAGAGGGGATGAAACCCAACAGCATCAGACTGTTGACTTGTCTCTTGGTCAATTCCATTGTTTTTTCCCATTTCATCCTACTTTTAGACAAGAATCTCCCCTAGAGCAGTGTGTGATAAGAGAGCACCATTCATTTTTACTTCACAAGGAAGCATCTCATTATGTATGATACATAGAACTTTTTTCTCACAGTTAATAATCTCAAATAGAAGGGCAGGCAGCTATGCCATTCTAAATTTGAAAAACTCTGTGCCTTCAACCTCTGTAACAGCTTTAAGTCTGTTGCACTTCACTCCATATTAGATCATTTGAACTGATCTGTGGTTTCTGACCTACTTGTTCCAGCTTACTCGTTCCTACAAACCTATTCGCCTTGCAAGCAAAAACCTAAGGTTTAATGACAGAGAGGCTCTCGGTTAGTACCAGTCTTAACCTTTGACTTATGCAGAGTTGTTACAGTAAATAGATAATTCTGTTTCTTTGAACTGTCCCTTTTTTCTGTTTTTACAGTATCGCTAAAAAAGAATTAGAAAAACCCTGTCCTTGGTACCTGCACAAAGTTTGAGGAAGATTTCAGAGTGGAAAAATTTAGCTGTCTTGTGATCAGAATATTTTATTAAATTTGCATGCTGTGTAGTTTTATATATTTTTAATATTTTATTACCTTCTAGGTTTGAAATATCCTCTCATCAGTTTTGTTTTCCAGTGGGAAGACTTAAACATTCAGTTTAGCTAATCAAGTGATGTTACTAACATCAGATAATATGTTGTAGTGCATCTTGTTAAGCAAGCCCAATTACTGCTACCTTAATTATAAGATGCTTAACTTTTATAATCTGTGAAAAGTACTGTGTGAACAACCCATAAAGGTCTGGTGCTGACACACATGTTGAAATGGAATATATTCAGCATATGAAGCACCAAATGAAGTTGTTCTGTGTTTCAAAATGGAAGACTGACCAGCCGTCATTGTTCTTGTATTCTGGGAGCAAAATGCTTGGCTGAGGCCAGTTGCCTCTAACCCATGCCTCTGCACAAAAGCATGCTAGTGGTGTTTGACCATTGCATATATCTATGTTGACAAATTGTGGTTTGGAATGACAGTTTTAAAAAATTCCATAACTAGTTGCAAAGGTGAGATAGGAATGAGGAATAGTAGTAGAAAAAGTACTTTAGATGACTGGGAACATAGACAGGTGAAAGTGAAAAGCAACTCCACATTCATAATACAAGACTACAGTGACTGTCCTTTTATTAAAGAAAAAAATAATCCTTTTTTGACAATGCTGGTGGAGTTCCTGGAGGTCAGATGCTTACTTTTACGTGTAGTACTATAATGAGCAGAATCCCTTGTCAATGTGCATCCTTAAGGATGCTGTTTATTAAAACTGACCTCTAGTTACTGGAAATTGACTGACAGACAGTGTGGAGCAGCAGCTCAGCATGTTTGAGATGCTGTATTCTGCTTTGTTAATTTCTGTTGCAAATCAAAGCTGCAGCTGTCTATGTAAGAGACTGTTACATTCATTTTAATTGCTATCAACTTCTGTGACTATACATTAAAAGTCATTGAATGAGCAGGCTTCTTAGCTAAGATTGAGATATGGCTTGTACAGCATGTCCTGAATCTACTGCATTCAGGTTATAAATTCAGAACAGAAAATAACTTAAGGCATTCAGAATGAAGTGTTTTAAGATATTACCCTAGGAACAATTAACTTTAGCATCCAGCCTCTTCTACAGTGACATTTCCTCTAAACACACTTTCTCATAAGTATATGTGTCTTCATTAAGTTTGATTTCTCAAACTGATCAGGCTTGAGAGACTTTCTTCATACTTAATTTTTGACCACTACAATAACTGGCCTTTTATTTTTAAACTAACTCTAAACAAAAAAGTCATATTCATGTAAACTTACATATTTATTGTATCACAGCAGCTATTTTAATACAGATGTTTAAGAATATACTTAGTGGTTGATACTGCTTTGCCTTCCAACAGGTTCATTGTAAAACACAAGGTATGATGAAAATATTTTTGGTTGCTTGCAAGCTGGATTTTTGGTGGGTTTTCTTCCCCCCCCAGTAGTGAGTACTTTAGAAAATAGGCTAATCTGTTCCAATTTCAGAACCTTCATTTCATTTGAACTAGTTATTCTGGATACAGGAGAAATTGTAAAGCTGGATTTTACTATTATTATTATTATTATTTTATTAAGGAATTGTTGAAGTATGGCCTTTTTCCATTTTCACAGGCAAAACAGAAGTCTCTTGAGTTATATCCCTGGTAGTATTTTAGCAAGGTAGTATTTTAAACTCTCAAGAGTTTACACTATTAGCTAATAACATAAACAAAGAAAAAAAGTCCTCTTACCAAGCTGCTGATTTAATGACATAATTAAATGCTAAAGCCTATTGTATTTTTAATTCTTGGAAACACAGTTTTTAATAGACAGTGTTGAAGGTAATAGATATTATTTCTCACTGACGGCAGACTTGTTTTGAGCCTGTTCATGGGGGTTTTGTACTCCAGAGTTTCTGGAGTATTATCTTTGGATTCTTACCCTCATACATCTTTTCTTTGAGTAAAAAGTGTTCAATTCACATTGACACTAGTGAAGAATGCAGGCACAACTAGCATTGTTATATATGGGAATGCAAATTTTACAAGAAGAGAACATTCTCCTGAAGTTTTATTTAAGATTTGACAAACGCTTCTTATTTGAAGTAATTTATTTCAAGAGCGTTTTCATAGCAGCCAGGGGAATGCTCTTACTTTCAAGAGGAGAATTGTTTTATTTTGAAGGGAAAAAAAATTAGGTGCCTGAGGACCTTAAAAATTATTACAAGGCAATATTAGTCTTTCAAAAAATATTACTGATACGTATCTGATGCAATGCATCTTTTAGATGGTCTATTTCTTACATACTTTTGTCCTTTATTGGCTACATACTGAATATATCCAGTATATATTGGATATATTTCTACATGAGCTCAATACAAAGTTGCAGTTTTGAGCAGATTTTAACACTATTAAGATATGGGTTTTCCTATGTAATGTGAAAAGTAGCTGAAGCCTTTGGCTATGATTAACTTAGCTATCAAAAATTCATTATGTGTCATTCTGTTCTGAGAGCAGTTAAATTCGTTATTGAGCTAATTAAATATGGAAATAACTGACTTTAACAAAATACTTCCTTAATGCCATTAAATACACTGGAAACTGCAGACTAGAGAAGTGTAATCAAAGGCCCTGCTTGTTGAAATCCGCTTGTATTTTGCTTTCCTTATATTCGTTTTTCTGTCAGTTCCCTGTGAGCAAAAAACCTTCTGATCAAGCAGCAAGAGAATCTAGATTATCTTGAAATAGGAGAAAAGTAGCATGAAGTGTAGTGGAAAAAGTATATCAAGGGAATCCTGAATCATTGCCTGAACATCTGTGTATAAACAAGTCTGGTTTATAAATTAAAATGCTGTGTCTATTGAATGGGAATTGACTCATCCTGCAGCATGGTAGAGGTTCTCTTTCTGCAGAATTACTCCTAAGCTTTTGTTAGGTGGGAAGCACAGAGAGTGGTAATTGTGTTGTAAAAGGTTGACCAGGTTACGGCTCAGTGTTTTGTATGTGGTGTTTGAATAGCAGTTTGGAAAGGCTTGGGAGGCTATGCATACAGAATTGTTTTGAGATACTGACGAAATTGTCTGCAAACATCTATCTGCATTTTGCTTTGCCTAGCAAAGTAGTGAAGCTAAGTTTAAATAATGAAAATCTACTGTAACCTGAAACTTTTTTGCATACTAACATTGCTAATTTTTTTAAGAATTAATGCTGTGATGATCTTGCTTACAAGAAATAATTTGTATTCAGGTTTGCATTTTCAATGTGTTTGTTCAGTATTATGCAACTGTGCTTGCAATTCTGTGTGGGAAAGGCCATACTTGGTTTGAGGCTCGGGGGAATTTTCTTGTGCTGCTTGAAGATTGAGTCTACTTAAATGTGGGAATGGAGTGAGAACTTGTTGTTTCAGAGGGGACAGCAGCATGCCTCTGTGATTTCTCAGTAGCTATCATTTCCTGGCAGTTCTTGGTTCTCCTTATTTTTTGGGTGGCTTCTGGCAGGCAGAATACAGGCAGGTGGTTGTTTACCATGGTGGATATGGCTCCTCAGGGTCAGATTTAGCAATTTTATTGAGACTGATAGGAAGGCTCTTTAGCATGGAGTAAAAGAGTAAGCACAAAGTAAGATACCACTATTGCTGAAAACAAATACTTAAATTACTAATTGAACATTTAGAAGATAGAGATGTTTGCCTTTGTGCTGTATTATTGTTTTCCAAACAGAGACAAGTAATCTGTTTCATTGCAGCAAGATACTGGATTCCTTGTCAACTGTATAACAATCACACATTGTAGCTCCTAAAATGACTGATCAGTTTAAACTTATTTATAGATGGTGACTTTCCTTATGTTTTCTGGCTTAGTATTAGCCTTTGTCATGCCTAGACTTGGATTGAAATGGGTATCATTAATCACCAGCTACACTTCTGCTACATATGACCCACAATACAGTGTATTAAGCAGGTGAATGAAAGTCAGGTAGTTATGTAGACATGAATAAGGATATGGTGGGACAGTATCCTTACTTTACAGTTTATGCAACTATAGGTGCAAGATCTTATTGTTAGATTTTACACTTTTAAGATAGTGGGGGGATTTATTGACAGACAGTTAGACATTTTTGTTAATCTTTCCTGAGAGTAATTATCACCTTCTGTCTACTAATTTTTACGGGTTTTTTTCACATATTTTTGGGCAGTAAATGGGGAATGTTTTGATAAATGTAGGACACAGTGAAGTGCATGCACACTGAATGTATCTTAAAAAATTTGCTTACAACTCAGAACAGTTGTAACTCTTACAGTAGCAGAACACTCCAAGCAATGCTTGGAGACTGTTTAACTTAATAGAATCTGATATTCTGTGTAAATTATCTGATCTAAGTGCCACAAACATCCCATGGAACAAACACAACACACAGTATTTATGCTTTCTTGATGCATTTGTTGATGTTAGTGATTCTTGAATGTAATCTGACTCATAAGTCAATTCGGCACTATATTCCTACAAGACAAACAAAATCTTGTCCTAACCTTAATAGTTTGAAATGAAGAAAACATTAGGCTGGTTTTGGGTGTTGAAAGTAAGATCTGCAAAACAGTGACTGCATTCAGGCAGTCGCTTTCATGGGCCTAACAGAATGGTTTAACTGGCAGCTGAAGTTACAGGAAAACTCTGGCTGTAGGAAGAAAATGGGAATATCAAATTACTGGTTGGTGTCATTAGAAGGTGTTACAGAATTACGTAGCAAATTTGATAAGAATGGATGGAATCAGTACAGGGAGGAGATGTTTAGTTGGTATAAAAATGTCATGAATTTGACATAGTTGCTGGGAAACACTCAGATGTTTTGGTGTGGGAAAAACTAACACTTCTGGGGAGTGAATATATGTACAGTAGTGTAGAAAGTAATCCAGAATAATTTACAGAGCAGTTACATTTTCATAGCAAGAGCTACAGGAGATCTCTTTTTCCTATTGAGTCTTACATGGAATCACAGAATATACTGAGTTGGAAGGTACCCTTCAGGATCAGTGAGTCCAACCCTTGGCCCTGCACAGGACACTCCAAGAGTCACACCCTGTGCCCAGGAGCATTGTCCAAACGCTTCTTGGACTCTGTCAGGCTGGATGCTGTGACCACTTCCCTGATGAGCCTGAGTCTCCCTCCTTCTCTTCCTCCCTCCTTCCTAATGTTCCTGCTACTTTGAACCTAGGTCTACTTTTTGGGGTTCGCCCCCATTAATTTTTCCCTTGTTTGATAAATTGCAATAATTTTCCTTGCTTTGAGATAAGGTTCCTCCTAGTTCTCTGTAGAAATCTTCTCTGCCTGTCTTTTTCCATCTTAGTCCTTGATTACATCCTTCTCAATGGTCACGTACTTTATAAATGATTGTAATAAAAGGAGGGTTAATTTCTATGGTGCTTCATTTATTCTCTGAAAATACAATTAGATGACATGAAAGTGCACTAAACTGAGTTTTGGTTTCTAGCAACACTTTACACATTTGCATTATGGTAGCAAATGATATTAACGCTGTGTGTTTAAAAACAGAGTTATAACTGGGGATCCTGAGTAAAGCAGGCAAGGTAGAGATTACATGAGGCAAAAGGAAATAATGACACACTTTTCATTCTACTAACAGTTAAAATTATTTAGCATGCATGACACCATTTAAAAGGGAAGAAAAAATCCATCAGCAAAAATATGTGAAGAAAATTATTTCCTGAGAATCAGGGTGATAGTGCAAATTCACCAATTTACTTGCCTTGAAATTACTGGGACGTGAACTCTGAATGCAGTAGCTTTTGAAGAGGTGTGAAGAGTAGATAGCAGTGCTGCTTTCAGACTTGGTTAGAGGTTTCTGTAGGTAAGTTGTAGGTGTGACATGAGGAATGAGTAGAAATGAAAGGTTAAGATTAATTACTATCTCAACTAGAATTCCTGAGAATTTTTGGATTCCTCACATTAACTAAAAATAGGCAATATAATTATGAACCAAACCGTCCTTTCTTTTATGCATCATTTTACAAGTATGCTAGTGGTATTTTTGCATGCACAAATGGAAAGGATTTTTCTTCAAGAGCAAAGAACAGCCTGCTAGCTGAGTGCCTTTATCTGGCATGTGGGCAGTGAGTGCATATAACTTAAATGTTTGGGTGTAAATACTTATGCAAATTATTATGCTGGTTTTTTCTGTCTGGTAAGTCTGATGTAGGTGTTACTTTCTTCCTAATCTTTCTGTTCTGTTCTGTGATCATGTGCTATGGCACAAGGTTGATATGATTGTTTCCAGTGAGGTCAACATTTCATGGAATTCAATGTTCTGGTATGGGATTATTTAACTATTTGGAGGGTTTTCTTGAAGTTATTTTCTACAGTATTGAATTGAATTTGGCATTGTGGTGGTTTTCTTTGTTGGATTTTTTTTTTTTTAACACTGTTGATAGCAGCTTATCTTAAGAAAACTTTTTCCAGTTTGATAGCCAGCAAAATCAGCTCCCAGTCCCCAGTGTTATAAATGAAAAGCTGAAAACTGGTCTTTCTCTTCTCCTTTCCTCCCTTGGTCTTGTTTGGTGTTGTACGTGCCTTGTCTCTGCAGTCTGGAGCTCTAGGAGCAATTCCCTAAATCCTGTCCAAAGCATGGACACAGTCTCCTAGTTACAGATTTTTTTTCTTTTCTGTTTCCCGTGTTTCTCTATGTCAAAATGCTGGTTTGTTTTCTATCTGTTGGACCTTTAAACTCTGGGCACCAGATCATGGTGTTTTGCCCTAGATAAATTTTTTTTCCTCAGTAAGTGTGGCCAAGTACCTTAATTTATTGGCCTTTGGTGTTTCTGCTGTGGTGATACTTTCCTGTGGCATAAGGAGAAAAGCAGTGACAGTGCTGGGTCTATTCTGTGGTAAAGTTGCTGTAGACTTTAGCAATTGCAGGTTTGTCTTGAATAAGAAAGAAATAGTTCTCTGAAAGATGAGACCCATAACTTGATAACGGCTCTGCCACTGTTTGTGGGCTCTTTGGAGTGTTTTTTTTAAATGGTTATCTGGACTGTTCAGTCCTGCAGCTGTACAGAAAAATTAATGCTTCTGTGGCAATCAGACAGTGCTGAAGAATTGAAAACCACATTTAGCTGTCTGACTGAATCCAGCTGAAGTACCTGACTGTTTTAATTGATCCACGAGGCAGAATTATTTCAGAGCCACTTAAGATTCAGAACTATTGATTTCAAATGCCCCACATACTTACAACCACGTGTATTCAAAGGAATTTAATTTTTGGGCTGCTGGGGATCTTGGTGGGCATTTTACCTAGCTTGCTGAACTTGTGAAATATACTAATACATAGTTTTGAGAACTAAAATCTCTAGTAGTTGATCAATTTTAGATTTAAAACTAAATTTTATAGAGAAAAAGAAAGGATTTTCTGTGTTGATAAATTATGTTGTATTCACTCTCCATCTAGTAAGTGATCCTTCAATGACCAAGCAGTCTTTGAGGTGGGTGTGAAATACTCCTATGTTTGAAGTTGACAACACTGGAATTGAACATTCACTTGAAGTTTGACTCACGAAAAGACCTAGAACCTAAATCTCTTAGCTCACACTGACTCACAACAGCATTAATCAGAAAAAGTCTTAAGATAAGCTGTATTACAAACCAAAATAAGTGATAAATTTTGAAGTTACATGGTTTGAAATACTGAAGCTAATCTGGAAATTAGTATGCAGTGAGGACACAAGGGTATTGCAAGTACCAAAATTGGTTTGTGCAGCCTGACTAGCGGAATTTTTCAGTATCCAGCCTTTTAAATGGTAAGCTCAATTTATCTTCAAATGTACCTTTTTGGAATAATTTATTTGGTAGTAAAATTAACATTCCTTAAAACAAACAAAAAACCAAAACAAACCAACCAACCAAATGAATCCACAATTTTCCATTTCTAAGAAAAATGAGATATATAGAAGACTTTGCCTTGTCTTCTATATACACCTGCAGAAATGTTTTAAAGAGGAAAATATATTTACTATTGGTTATGTGTTTCAGCTGTCTTAAGGAAATTTGATTTAGTTACTACAGGCTTCAGACCTATTATTTACAGTGTAATATATGTTTCGTGACTTATATATTAGAAGATTCTACCAGGTAGAATAAAGTGTAATGATTTTAAATGAGCCATATTTGGCATATTACTTGTGTTCCTGTTAAACCCACTTGCAATTGGCTGTTTTTGCAAGTTGGAGTATCAAGTGTAGTAAATTTGTTTGGACAATGCTGTATCGCCAATCTTGCCAGATGCAGAAATCAGCTGGAATGTGGCATGTTGAGAATGCTTTTTGGATCCTGGTGTTTCACAGTAGTAGATACAGGACTTTCCCAGTCTCCCTTTCCTGGAGAACCACGTAAGAGATGAGGGAGCGTTTGCAGGGGCACCACTGGGAAGGGATTATTCAGGTCCCCCTGTCAGCTGTATCATTTTTTATGTTGGGCTGTTGGGTAGGAGTTCAAATACACAGGTTGTGTTTGCTGCTCAAACAGTTGTTTATAGTGACCCTTAGGGAAGAAGCAACAGAGGGAATATAAACATTGCATGGGCAAGAACAGAAAGCTGACAGGCAGTGAGTTTTACCTTACTGGCTGGTTAAATAAAGCTCCTGTATTGCAGGGGGAGGGAAAGAGAAAATCACATTGAGCATTTAGAGGGAGGGGGGAAAAAAAGGCAAATTTAAAGACCCTCAAAATGTCAAATAATTTGTCACACACATTAATCTGTTAGCTCATAAATGTCAGTTCTTGTAAAAAGTCTTTCTAGCTTTTTCTTAGATCCAACTTTGCAGAACATTTTGGGGCCTACAGCACAGCTAAACTGATTTTTTTCAGGTTTTTAAACAGAACTCTGAACCAGGCATCTCTTGTAACCTTGAAAAAGGATCTGTGCTCCTGCAAGAGACAGCTTGAAGGGTGGTTGGTGATCATGGAATCAGCTAGGGAAAGCATTTTATTTACTCCAGTTACCTGCCTTGAAAGCTCAGCCTGAGGAAAGAACTGTTTCAGCTTCCCTTGTTAGTGTACATTTCTGCACAGCTGAGTCACTGAACACATGGGTTGCTTTTAGGGATCTTTTTTCCCCCTCCTGTTAGCTTGGAGGTGATTTTGTCATCTTGCAGAGAAACAACTAACCAACCCCTACCCCACCCATTTTATTCTTGTGTTTTAGAGTTTTGCAAGAGCAGGCTTTCAAACTGGCAGTGGCAGACCATAGTTGTGGGTAACAATATTTTATAGACCAGTCCTTATAATTTTGCAGTAGTTCTTCTTTCCTGGTCTCTTCAGAGTGCCATTTAACCAGCGATCAGTGGATCTCAAGCTGTGGACTGCTCCCAAATAAAATACGTCACAAAGAACCAAGACCATATAAGTGGGCTAGGTGCATGGGAGATACTAAGTCTGTTTTTGTAATAGAACATATTTGTGGGCCTTCAGGGGAGGAAAAGAAATAGGACACATGTCAAAGTGGCTGTTCCTGCCAAAATTATACTAACCACATGATTTCATAATGAATTCCTTTGTATGAGCATATTTGAAAAATACAATGAAAAAATAATTGATAATAATTCAGAATGGATTTTTTATATAAGATGAAAAATTACCGATATCCACAGTTCAGTGATTTTAGCTGTGACATTTATGACCAACACATTTGTCATTAAATATATAAACAAATGAGTTTTGGTTAATTTGATGATGCAGTGAGTTTCGATATTGATAACAACAGTGGTGGGAAAAATGCTCAAAGAAGATGGTACTTAGTTTCAACTTAGTTAACCATTATCATGAATATATTAAATTAATTGTAAGATCGATTTCGTTCCCTGATGAGCTGTGTTCTGAGTAATGTGCACTCCCATGGCTTCTAAAACACTGATAAATGCAATCTGTTGGAATGTTTTTAAGACAATAGCTATTTAATGAATAGCTTGTGTGTACAGGAGAAAAGAATAAGCTTGATTGCTTACAATCTGACATTTGAAAAAGCATTTTTTTAGATCTCTTGTATTTGCATATCTAATTGCTATGTAATCAAAACTAAGTGAACTGTAGCTGCTTGAAACTAAAAAATGAAAGGCAATCATCTTTAAAGGGGAAGATATCCCACTCATATGCAAGCCTGTCTGAATATTAGAATTATATTCTTCTTGTGTTTAATTATAGGTGTCTGACTGAGCAGTAAATTTATGCCTGTGTATTAAAGGAGTGAATGTGACCCTGAAACATCAGCTTTCCTTTGTTGAAGCAAAGCATTCGCATTGAGAGAACTTAACAGTGTTGTGTGTTTTGGTGATAAGGGATTGTGCCAGAGTAGCTGTTAATTACCTGCTTTGTTTGATATGGAAAGTAGTGGTTCCACACTTTTCTTCCCACCAGTGACAGTACTCAATTAAAACTTGTATTAAAGAGTGATAATGCCCTCGTTTATCTAGTATAGAAGACGTGAGGTGAAGAAAATTAACAGGATATTTTCATCTGTTTGAAGACGGCTTTGTTTTTTTCGTGAACCTAGTGACAGTAAAGGCAAAGCAGTTTTGTCTTTTTTGGTGTAGCAGCATATGGTAAGCTTTGGTTATTTTATTTGTTTTTGAAATCTTTGTGGCTCTTGAACCCCGCCCTTTAATAAGAGTAGCTAGCTATAGTAGAAGTGGGAAAAACCAAACCTTAAGTGCAGTGTTAGAGTTGCAAACGTGGAAGATGCTTGCCTAATCCCATTCCTTCTCATTCCTCTGTGTGAAGCATCTGTTGCGACATGTCATTATTGCAGTGGTTTTTGGAAATCTTTTGTGTCATGACATGGCATCTTACATACCTCATGTCAGAATTTTATTTTATTTTTTAAAGTTTTTGACTGAGTTTCTCTAAGTATTTGAAGTGTTTCCTAATGAAGTCTGAGATAGACTTCTTTAAGTAGCAGCTATTTTTTGCATATCTGAACAGAAATAACAGGGAGCAGTAAAGCAAAGAAGTTAACATAGAAGATTCTGTAGTCTTTGTTTATTTCGGATACCAATGCTGAAAAATATTCTTAACAGTAAAAAATATACAAACTATATCAGGCAGTAAGAAAGGGCATAAAATTGTTATAGTAACACTTAAGTGGTTTTTATTTCGTTTATCCAAAGAAACTAAGGAATGGCTTGGTTGCTTTCCTTACGAAATTTGGAAGGTCTGTGTTCAGCAAGCTTAAACAGCTTTATTCTGTAGTGAAAGCTGAATGTTTGATGCTAGACTAATTTGGCCAAAAATGTGAACCAGTAAGTGAAAAGGAGTAATTACTGTAGCAGCTTTAAAGCGTGTACACCAAAGTCTTTTGAGGAGCTCGGTGGATATGGCAATGCATGGTAATTCAACTAGAACTTCAGAGCTTCAGCTGTTAGGTGAATAGAGGTCACATGCAGAGTAAGAGTGGTTGCCTGCAGTAATTAGGCACAATTAATAAAGTTTGTTCAGAAGGCATATTGCGCATACTGAATGGTTAGCAGTAATGACTGATCTTAGATATAACCTTACACAAACAAACAAAAAAAAATCATTACAGATAAAACAGTTTCTTAAGAGACTTTGTAAGGTGTGGAAACTTGAAAGGTTTTCTTGTTTTGTTGAAAACCTAAACAAGAGTATCATTGTTAGAGAGCAGAAGGCGATACTTTATTTTGTAGTGGAACATTGTAAAACCCACAGGATGCAAGAATAGTGTAGTGAAAAGTCAGGCTTAGGGAAAAAAAGGTGTAATTGATCATGGTTTACAGAAAGAAAACTAGAAAGCCCATTCTAGGTCATAAATGGCATGTTTTTTAAGTAGTCTGCTTTTCTTTTGAAGTAAATATTTTTCTGGGCATATTAACTGATAATTTTCATTTAATTATTGTATTTAAGAATAAGCTGCTAATGATTATTGGTTACATTTTCTGTAGGTAATTCATAAAGTCAATAAATGTAGATTTGTTCCTACTCACCACACAATTGCCCTTTCATGCCAAGTAAACAGTGATAAGCATTAAATAAGAATTTGATAAGGTGTTTTATGATCTGGCATTTTGAAGTGCAATTATCACTGTCTGTTTCTTTAACAGTTTTTTCCAGGGTTTTTTTTTTTTCCCTACACTGTGAAAAAACCCCATGGAATGTGATTTTGACATGCATTCAGATTAGTAGGCTTATTTCACGGCGCAGCAGTGCTGCAGCACAGTATTAGTGTAACTGCGTTAGCTCATCCATTCAGGATTAGGTTCTGCAGCGATTAGATGGCTTCCTATGCTCAGACATGCTCATGGAATAGTCATTTCTCTTGGTAGGTCAGTGCTGCAGCCCACACTGTCCAGCCACAGACAGTTTTTGTAATGCCAAAGCCACTCTGTCAAGGTTTCCTCAAGCTGTCATGCATTTAGTATAAACTCCCAGCCTCAAATAAAGTCGAGGACTGTGTTTGCCCAGAATGACTAGTCTTAAATGGACATACTGTACTTTCTGGTCCCTGTAAAGAAAATGCAGAAAAAGGCTGTCAGATTTTTCTGCTAAAATTAAATTGTTCTGATTATGTTTCATTGACTTTGGTCACTTGAAAAAATGTAGCATTTTTTGACAATTTTCTTTGTTGTGCAGTTTAGTTACAATTTTGAGGAACTCTTTCATGTATTTGCTTTTAAAGAAATTTGTTTTCTCCATAAACAAAGTTTTAAAATAGTGTTGTGATACCCAGTTCTGAGAAGATACTAATCTGCTCTATTTTCACATAATATCTACTTGCAGATCTTCTTGAAGAGAGGAAAATCTCTGTGTTGAAATTATTAGCAGTGGTAAGATGTGGATAAGTAAAGGAACTTTACAATTGCTTTTTCTGGACCGCATGCTTTCCCTTTATGGTCTTTACTATTCTTCTAGGACTTGCAGTCCCTTTTGGGAGGAATTGCTGTGTGTCTGATTGCGCTCCAGAGTTAGGTTCCGAAGGCTAAGACTGAATGGGAATTCTCCTTTCCAGTCTATGATTTTGGGGGGGGGGGGTTTCCCATTAGAGAAATACCAGCTGGAATGCACAGATTTGGTTATTTTCTGCTCCCACCCCATGGACAATTTTTCACAAATTTCATTGAAAAGTTGGACAAAAATGGTTGTGTTAATTTATACACTTGGTCAAATAGGAAAAGCTCACTATCTTGGTAACTTTGAAAAAACGAGTTTAACTTTCTTCTACCACTAAGCTTTAGGACATGAAAAATCTAGAAGCTGAGAGCTTGCAGCTCTCCAAATAGTCAGCCAGAAGAACACTGTTTGTTAAACATCCTGTTGACAGGGTTTATGTAGCACTGAGGAAAATTCAGACCCTCTATCTCCCCCTATAATCTGAGTTGATAGTACTTGTCATTTGAAATATATATACACCTGCTAAACATGCCTTTTTCTCTCTGATGAAAACAGTCCTGCTGAAAGCACGTCGTAAAACTTGGTTTTATTGCAGAGGTACACAATGAATCATAATTTCCTGCAGGCTCAGATCCTGCCTATGTAGAATCACCAACAAAAAACTGAAAATGTGAACTGTATTTTATTTATGGTTGGGACCTTTAGAGCATGTCTCACATTTGTACTTCCAGTTTTTGGCTGCGTAACAATGTACTTGGTGCATCTGGTATTTCGCGTATTCTCTCTATTGAGGTAATTTTGAGTGCAACTACCTAAGATTTTTATTTTAGTAGATAGCAATGATAATGATGTTCTTTATACCTTCTCAGTTTTCTTAGCCATTTGGACAGTTGAGAATGAGGTTAATGTGTAAAATTTCAAAAATTACTGTGAAATAAAGTTAGGAGAATTTATCAGTTAGCCCTTGGTATATCTATGCCTCAAAGCTAAGAATTTTTTTCTAAATCAGATTTTGAGTGATTAAGATTTCTCTTCAGGAAAATGTGAAGAATCCATCTAGAAACAAACTTTAATTCCATGTATTAGCAGAGTAGAGTTATGATGACCTTGGATACACTCTAAACCAATCTTTAATGATTACTGTCAGAGCAGTTATTTTTCTATTGAAAAGTAATGGCCTATGATATATTGAAGGCCAGATTAAATCATCCTTACTATTCCTTCTGGTCAAAGTCTCTGAAATTGGGAAAAAAATACTTGGAGTTAAGCTTAAGTATAAAAAGAGGCAGAATGGGTAAGATGTATGGAATAAAATTTCAATATAGTATAATGTAGCTTCTAATTTATCAACATTTAATATAAATCACAAAAACTTTTGTTGTACCTATACATATGTGTCTGTTCTGTGTGTGTGTGTGTATACTGCTGAAGTTGATAACAATTCTGTAATCAAGTTGCATTTTTTCCCATATCTGGTTTTGTGCATCATGGACTTTGTACATTCCCATATGCTAAAATGAAAAATCTTATTGGTAAGGATCAAGCTAATATTTTGGTACTCTGGTATTGTTTGTCTACATCTAGTCTCAGAGAATGAAAATCTTAATCATGTAGGTTTTGTTTTTTTTTTTTTTTTTTTTTTTACATTAAGTGTTGTTACTTTGGTCATATTGTGTGGCACTTCTCTAATAGCCAATCGTCATTAATCCTGAGTAGTATTCAGCAACAAATGTTAATGATTAGAGTAGTGGGCTTTCTTTGTGTGTCTTGTTACTGGCTTTAACTTGGAAAAACTAAAAAAAACACTAAACTTGGTTTAAACAGTCAGGGTTTTTGG
This sequence comes from Entomyzon cyanotis, assembly GCA_024500445.1. Classification (NCBI taxonomy): domain Eukaryota; kingdom Metazoa; phylum Chordata; class Aves; order Passeriformes; family Meliphagidae; genus Entomyzon; species Entomyzon cyanotis. Next base: position 789,881 of record JAKEPQ010001015.1, on the reverse strand, counting down.
AGATCTTTTGCTTGTTTCAAAAAAAGAAGTAAAGTATGCTCACCTGTGTGACCAATTTGAGACTCTGCAAGGGGGTTATTAAACAGGAAGTCAGGCAATGCAGACACCAGGAAATGCAGCAAGTTTGGGATGAACAAAATTAGGCTTGAAGGATCAGGAAGAAACTGAGAATAAGGTGTTATGTCTCCACAAAATTGTGGCAACAGTAGCAAAAAGGTTTTTTTTTCCTGATTGTGTTCATAAATGCTTATTCATTTGTGATTTTTCCAAGTAGATTTTTCTGTGATAAACAGTTTCTTGCTTTCTGAAACTGAAATTTTTCTTATGTATTGAACTACAATTTGATTTCTCGTCTGTTCACTCTGTTCTTCATACCAGCAGTTACAGTGGTTGTAGTGTTAAGAGCCCCTTAATTACTTGGAGGAGGGGGTGGATGCATGACATGCAGAAATTACAGAATGCATGGGGTTCAGAGTCCTGGGACTGTATGTGGTTCTTGACATACCACAACCCCCCCCATGCTTATTCCCATAAGTAAGGACAACATTTGAAATGTACAAAACAAAAAGCTCAGTGTGGAGCTTTGTACTAATAATTTCTCTGGAGTTTCAGGTGTTATGTGCTTATTCAGAGGTACTTCAGCTGCTCTTTGGACTCTTAGTGACTATGCACAGTGCAAACTTCCTTTTGGTCCAATTGTTTATTTTCTTAGTGCCGTTTATTATACAGGTATATTAGAAAAGCCGTTTTTGAATATTTGTGGCATTTTTATGTACTGTTTCATCATCAGATTTAAGAGGTTATTCGTTGGTATCTTCAGAGTAACGAAGTAACATCTCCTGTGTAAAATGGGGCAAAGTTTTGAAACTCTAATAGGTATGTTATCTTGCATGTTGTATCATGTTAGAGCAAGCTATTAAAACAGCTCATATATACTTACGTGCCCAATAAAAACATCACATCCTGCTTTGAGATACCTTGTGTTATTTAAGTTCTTTCTTCATCCATTGATTTGTCTGTGTATTTCATGCTGTTTGGTCTCCCTTAACATTTGTATAGATGATGAGCTGTGCCTACTTGTTACTTTGCATACATTGCAACTGCAATGTGTGCCTTCCTTGTCTTGTGAAGCTTGAGTGCTGGCGTGGTAAATAGTTGTATATTATGTACTACATCAGTCAATGAAATTTTAGTGCATTTGCTTTCCACCTTTTGTCCCCATTACAAGAATCTGACATTCTGCGTACAAAAGTGAAATAAATCTTACTAACTCTGCCTGCAGGGCAGAACAGGGTTGGGGGCAGAACAGGGAGGATATGGAGATTATACTGTGTATGCTTAGCTGAGCATGACTTGTATTGAAAACTTCAGTTTTACTTTTGTTGACTGTTAGTGTAGTTTGTTGAATAGTTAAACCTTGCTTTACTAACAGAGGGGGGGAAAATCCTACCAACAACTTTTGCTGATAATTTTTCTGACTTATGCAAGCACTTTTTTGTGAAGGTGTCTTTCCCTGTGAGACCATATGGTTTTGCAGCAAGAAGTTTGAGTATATGGTCTAAGCATTGTTTGTAAATTACAGCAGAAGATGAATTTCTTTCAGATTCCTGTGGAGAATAGCATTGAAACTGGTAGTTGAGGTACTTTGATTTTTACTTGATTCTACGTGATTACTTTGATATTTTTTTTTTCCAAAAGTCAGTCAGTCACTTCTGTTCCATAGCATTTAAATGGGATTTAATACTTTGTATGAAGTAGTTGCATAGGCAGAAGGGATATCAAAATAAATAGTTGCACATGTAGTATGTGTTGCATAGTAAAAAGGGCATTAAAAAACAATTTAAAAAAAAATATGCTTGTGTCATTCTTATGTTTGGTGGTCTTAAAGGAATTCTACACTATATAAAATACACTTTTCTCTAAGAAGGTGATACAATGGATATTGAAGTAACCACATATGTCCTTAAATTAGCGTTTAATTCAAAGTGTCTTTACTTAAATTTTCGTCAAATTATGCAGGATTGAAGAGGCTCACACACTCTTAAGCAGAGTAATGCCTGAGCTCTAATCATATTAGTACTCAGTCCTCAGAGGACAAAATCTCCTCGCTATTGCAAATTATTGAAGGTTTTCTGTGAGTGGTATGGCACTATGTTTGGATTGATCTGATGGTCAGTTCCCATTAAAGGCCTTAGGACATCTGTTCCCACTGTTTCATGTGCATCCTCAGGAGTCAGTTGAGTTTGTGAGTTTCCTAAATTGGCCCCTGCACAATTGCCTGAGCAGCAGGGGCAGCTCAGTGGAAGCAGCAGAGTCAGGACTGCTATTTTCAGTGACAGCTGGTTGTTAAATAGACTCAACTTGCAAAGTGAAACTTCACCTTCACATTCCACGATAAGAGATACATGAGTGTCTGTATTAAAATGTTTTCACTTTGATTTTTAGCTTGCTATGTCACCATGTATTTCACAAAAAAAGTAAGAGGTTTTTGATGAAAAGAATTATTTTTCAACAGAAAGGAGTAAAAAGTATAATTTTGTAATTTTTTTTTCATAGCTTTGAAACAGTATTTTGTAAGGCCCTGAAATCTGATGTTTTATAGACCTCTAGGTGACTTCTGAGCTAAACGTAATTTTCTTAATTCTGGTTTATTTTTTAAGACTTTTCTCCAATATATTAAAGAAACATGAATTTTGTTGCTTTTTTCCTGTTTCTATTTAGTTCCATTTTCTGTTTATAATTTGTATGTGGGGGAAAAAAAAAGCCCTGCCAAACATGCCCCCTCCACCAATTTAAAAAAAAAAACCTAAACAAACAAAAAAACCCCGCCACAAACACAAACCCACCAAACACAAACCAACTGTCCCAAAACCAACAAACCAAAATAACCCTTTTTGAATTATGCCACTGGAGCCTTTCATGAAGTGCCAGTATTGTTTGAATTGGTGCCTTTTGCGTGTTGCAGCTGGAGAAGTAACATTACAATTGTTGATAACTGAGAGCTGAGTTGAGTAACAGAGCTAGGGTGAAGGTGCTCAGGTCTTTGGCCTGTCTAATGTTAGGTTACCATTTCAGGAAGATCACGTTCCATGTAATGATGAGGACCTTCAGCCAGTCCACTGATTTGACTTAAAATACTGACTGCAGCCCTGTACTGGTTGAGTGGAGTTTTTCTGTGGTGTATAATTTATGAGAATTTGTTGACTTAAATAGGGTTCTAAGGACGTACTTTTGATATATTTTTCTTATTTTTAGGCATTGTGCTTTTATTTTTCTTGATGATTGTATGTTTTACATAAACAGCATTTTTAATTTCCCTTTTTACAAAAAAAAAAATAGACTTTCCTTTTTCATATATAGTAATTACATAGTTGAAGTGTGGGAGGAAGGAATAGGAAGCAGCTTTGAACAATTTTTTTGAATGAATTTGTGGTGCCATCCCATCTCACTTAATACTAATGAGCTATTTTAGTTGCCCCAACAGTAATGGGCATTAGGTAAAATAAACTATACTCTTTGCTCATTTGCATTTGGTATAAATTTGAATTTTAATTTTATTTTACTTTAAAATTAGCCTAGTGCTATAAGATGAAGTATGCTAATTTTTAGAAAATACATTGCAGCAGCTCTTCTGTTCTGATAACTGCATCACTGTACCATACACAGGAACTGTCTTATGGGATATATTAATAGTGGAAGAGAAAGTCATGTTTGTCTCCCTTTTATAGCTAGCCAACTCATGTATTTTTCACTCTTTTCCATTTGCAGAAAACTCCTAACAATTATTTTTCTACTTATTTTCCTATTTTGAACTGTGAAGAGTCCCTGAAAAGGTCTTGAACTTTCCCCAATTGTTTTTACTCTTGAAATTTTAAAATACAACTTCAATCAAATTTTTAACTGATTTTTCCTACCCTCCCCCTTTTTTTTCTTTTAGCATGCTCAATGTTAAATCATAAATTTGTGTGCAAATCACCAGTAGTGGTAGTGCAAGAATGCTTAACTCTGGAAAAGATTTTGTGTTACTCGTCACTCAAATGAAGGAAAACTTGAAGGAAGTAGGAGTGAGGGGAAAAAAAAAGTTCTTCTTTCTTCTGTGAGTTAGCTTCTGCTGATTCTTGCATTGCTTTTCCATTACTAGGATGTCTTATATTATGGCTTCTTGAAATTTTAATCTCAAGTGTAAACATGAAGGAATAATTTATGACCATCACAGGGTAAAAAAGCCCTAATTCCAACTCTTCATGCCTCTCCAACATCTTAAAGAAGCAAAATAGGGCACAAGCCCAATTTTTTTTTAACTTTTCAGGTCTCCTTTAAGAGCAGAGACAGCCATGATCCAGCAATTTTGGAGGTAGAGGCAAGTAAATGTTTTACTTCTTGTAAACATTCCAGTAAGTTTTTGCAAATCACCTGTTATTTGAGGAGACTCTGGTTGAAAAAGAACCTCAGCCTCTTCCCCTTTCCTAAATGGTGAATTTACTTTGTGTTATTCTATGTGAGGAAAGATATATTTAGGCTTTCATTGATTGTTGACAGGTTTCACATGAGTTACACACTGTTGCAGTACCCAATCGGTGTAAAAATATGCAGTTTTATTATTAGTAAGGTTTTTGTGATAATAGTTGATGAAGCTTTTTCTTTTGAACTGATCTACAAAATTCGAATTTGTTGGCTGGGCCATCATAGTGGTTTTCTTCCTAGAAAAATATACAAGTGTCAATTGTTTCTACCTCCAGCTGCTGGTGTTCAAGTCAGCTCTTTGGCATTCTCACTCAGGACAGTTTAGCAGCCTCTTACACACTGGTTCGAAACCTATAACTATTTCTGTGCTAGGGACATTTCTGAAAGCTCATGTGGGATTTCTCCTGAAAGCATCACATCATCTTGAAGGCTGTATTGGATGTACAGGAAAGAGCTATCCATCTGTTTTGCTGAAGTTTTTTTGGACCTTCCTATTCCTTACTGTGAATAAAACCAGACAGTTTGCATCATTGCATAACAATACAGGATTATACATATTTGGGAAACCTTGGCTTAACTTGTCTTTTGGGGTGTGGGAACAAATGTTCTGGTCCATGTTAGAGGGTTACAGTGGGAACAGCAAAGAAGCTAGATCTTGCTCTGCTAATGTGAGAAAATAGTTCGATGGGCTAAAGAAATCACTGCTAGTTAATAAGCTGTATTGATCCACATTAATATCTCTGATGGTTTGGAAAGGGAGAGGATGGGAAAAAGGAAGTGGGAGGTCAGGACCTGTCAGTTGGCAGTAAATCCTTGTCATCTGTGGGAAATGCATTTTGAAGAAAGTTTTTATGCTTCTGACTTTCTGAATAAGAGGAAACATTAAGAATTAAGAAATTCACCTTTCTTTTACCTGTCTCTCTAGGATATGAGCAGTGTATAGTTACTTTTGTCCTCAATTCATGTACTGAATTGCTGTCTTATTTTCTAAGATGGATTAAACCATTGTAAAATGTAAGAAAGGCTTACACATAATGACCTTTTCTACCCAGTCTTATCCCCTTCAACTTCTGTAATTCAGAAGTACATTAAACTGTAAAACTTCCATTTGATTTTTGTGGGGGCAGATAAGCGTGCAGTCTGAAAATGTATATAATGGACATTTTAATGAAAGAAGCTTGGAACTTGTCTTTTAAAGAGTAGAAGCAGTTAATTTTTTAATAACTTTTTGCGTGTTTCTGATAGTGTGCTGGAATTTGTTTAAAAGTTGCTCATTTTAAAATACTGACTTGGTTAGCACATCAAAGATTTACTTTGCTTCTGTAGCTTCGTACTTAAATGTAATGACATTCTGTTTGCCTCTTTTAATCTGTCCAGTATTTTATTAATGATACTTCTCTCTTCATTAGTATCTTTGGTAGCTGAGGGCAATGGCTAGCCAAGGGAATGTGTTGAAAAAACAGAACTTGAAATTTTTTTTTATAAGCCTTAATTTTGCATATTATGGTGACTTGCAATGGAGCTGTGATAATTTTGTTAATTATAGGTCTTACTTTGCACTCTCAATTTTACTCAAAATGATGCAAGTGAAGATATCAGTGAATTCATTATTCAATGAGTTTTTAGAAAATTACATTCCTTTGGTGAGTGTTTTTGTACATGTTACCTGAATTTGTGGGATTCAGAAGGTTCATGTGAAACCAGGTGTCTTTTTGGAAGGACGATGATGATGATGTCCCCTAAACAGCAGTTGTAGGACTGCTAATTGAGTGGGATTTTGAAGGATGCATATCTAGACATTCTCTCCTAAAACCAGTGTACATGTAAATATTGTGATATTTGACTTTGAATTAAAATTATTAATAGCTTTCACTTTCCTTTGTGCTTATGTAATGAGCAGGAGGTTTATTGAACATTTTTTTCCAATTGTAAGAAGTGGACAGAATTTTCATAATTACTCCTTTACAGAAATTATTTATTGCAGTAATTTCATATGGGTTTTATTTAAAATGTGTTACACAGATGCTATATAAAGGGCTGATGGGAGTGTACAGATTTTAAATGATCTAAAAGATTTGTGGTTTTCATCTCATTAAGCGTGTAGAAAGTGATTAAAGATTTCCAAACCCTGGCCTTAAGGACAGACTCATTGAAGTACCGGAGAGTTCTCTGTGAAAGCTCCCAGAGAGAGTATGATGGGTTGTAATGTTCTCAGTCCGAAGAATCATTAAAGTCATGCTGGTATGCACTGGCCTTTTTTTTTTTTTTTTTTTTGGTGGTGTTTGTTTTTTGGGGGGGTTAAATTATTTTTTGCTTGCTTTGGGGCTTTTTTTGTTAGTTGTGTTGGGCTTTTTTTCTTCAGTTGTTTTTTGTAAATCACTGGATTGATGCTGCTTGAGCAGTGAAGGGGGATCCTGAACATCCATCGTTTCTGTGCTGTAGGAAAGCTTTCCCTTATATATTATCGGCAGCATTCTCAAGAGCCATTTAATGTCAGTGCCAAGCTGACACTCAGCTATACAGTCTTTACCTGCATGACTATTACTACATTTTAATCCAGCCTTGAGAGGTGTGGCACCTGCTGGAATACTCCTCATTGTGTAGTCATTATAATCAATAGAGTAGTTGCATGAAATTGGTCATAAAGAAGGTTTGGAACAGTGGTCACACTTTGAGTTACCTAGGTGGTAGCTTGGGTGTGTCAAATCCCACGTAATTGTAGCAAGGATTTGAGGCAGCTACTGTAATAAAACTGTAATTACAGACGGTGTGCAAGGTTTCAGTCATAAATACAGGGAAAACTTGTGTGCTGAGATTCAGACAAGAGTTCCAAATTCTTTCAAGGACTGAACTTTAGTTTGTTAGCCAGTATTTATTGTCAGTTCTGTACTCAGTGGCAAATTTAAGTTTTCTGTATTCTTTGTAACACAATTGCATTTATTTTTAAAGTAGAAGTTAGTTTATTTAATTTGCATTAGTATCTTGCTAGCCACTTTCCATTTCCATACTTTCCATACGGTCTTGAAATGTTGTCCAGTTATAAATAGATTTGTTTTGTAATTGTTGCAGATGCGTAAATTTGAAAGAATGGAACTATTGCATGAGGGAGTGAAATGATTAAAACCCAAAGATAAGCTTGTATAAACACCATAAGAGTAAATTATTATAGTTCGAGCAAACCCGCTGAATAGCAAAAAAAGAAAAAATAATAGAGAGAAAACAAAACCCTAGGCTGTTACTATTAAATGGGTTAAAATCTAACAGACTTAGCAGTGGTGCTCTATAAAATGCTATATTCCTTGTTCCACTCAGTACTGTACTACTGATGGTCAGTCACTGTTGAAGAAAAAGTTGAATAAATCATGGACAACAACAATCAACACTATTCATGCACTGCTTGGAAGTATTACCCCATAGTATGAATCTAAAACAGACAACATAAAACATAAAATATTTGTTACATTAATCAAAGAATTTGACCCTCTTTTCCAAAAGAATCGTGGGCTGTAGAGAGGGCTGCTATTTAGAGCAGAGCAAACCACCATGTAAGTGCTGGGGTAAGAACCCCAGCACTGGGGTAAGAACCCCAGGCAGTCACTTGCTTAAGAATACCTGGTCACTGAGATAAAGCCTTTCTTTCACAGAGTTTCAGGAGACCTGCTGACTGCAGAATTAACTTTGGGCATTTTATCTGGTCTCACTTCTCTCTAATCTGAAATGCAAGACGTTCTTCTAATGCTTCTACAAATCTGAAAATTCAGAACATTAGTACTGTGGGAGAAATCACTGCATAAAGAAATGAGAGTGAATAACTGAGTGACATATTAATGATATAATTCATTAGTGGAAATCACTCCTAAGCAATTACAAAAACCTTAAAAAATTGCCCTTATGTAATAAGGCAGTATTGGTACTGCTGTATGATGAAGAGGGGAAATGCAGCTGCTGAAACCTGGTTGATGTCTCCTGTGAAATTACACGTTATTAAGAAGAGTGTTGAGATTGCAAACCTTTATGCCTAAGTGAACTTTTTTTTTAGAGTTAATCACTATGCTGTGAATGACAAGGTTTTTTTTCTTTGACACACCCTTCCTTAAATACGTGGGACATGGTGTGCTAGTTTCTCAGGTTAGCAACTGAGACATAGCATTTGAAGTGTAAGGAAGGTGATTGCTTTGCAGGCCTAACCTGGAGTGGAAACTGAGTTTTCAGAATACTTAACTTTTAATAGCAATTTATGTACTGTGGTAAGATCACATTTGATGAACGTGGCACTAATAAATGCCAACACGTCAATGGGCAGTCAGAGCGAGGGGCTCCCCATCCTCACTGCCTTTTGGGAGCAGCTGGGCTGCTGTGTATCCTGCCAGAGGTGTGACTGACGGCTGGCAGCTTCCTACACAGGGAGATGTGCCTGTGCCCTCCTTTGTGCTCAGCCTGCTACTGGTGGAATGTGTCACTGAGCCAGTTCAGCTTGCTAAACAGGCAAAACCTAATCTGACAGCAGTAGTTTGCTGCTGTGTTAACTGGCTCTGGAAAGCCCCAGCAAGAGCTGCTGCTGGTACAAAGAGGAGGGAAGGAGAAAGGAATGAAGCCACTTCTCTTGTGGGAGTGAGCAGTTACCCTTGAAGCTGTGTTAAACTGAAGTCTATGCAGGAAACCCTTCTATACCAGAAAACTCAGAACAGTTCTATCTTGGGATTTGGGACAATTTATTTCTCTGAGGTGACTATGCAAGATCAGTGTTGTAATTATAAGCATAGACATTGTGTCTAAAGTTGTCAATACTCATTTTAGCAACCGCTTATGAAAAAGTTTGGTTTATGTTTAGCACTCTGCTTTCTTGTTAGCATAGGAGGTGCTTGGAATCTAAATATACAGGGGTAGCATTTAGCTGCCTAGGCACTTGAGTCTTCTTGCTATCTTAGCAGAGCTGGAGGAAGGAGGAATGCATCTTTAAGGAAATCTGCAATGATGATTCATCCCAAGAATTGAAACAAGAAAGGGGAAATAAAGAAAAACACTAGGTATTATCATATAAATACTGCATGTACTACTTTTCATTAAGGTCAGGATTCCACAGAATACTTTAGTTTATGTATGAGAGGTGTTGTAACACAGATTACTTCCCTCCCCCTTGCCCTGTTTTCTCCAGTCTGACTCTGCCTGCTCTTGTCAAAACTTGGTTGTTGTTAACTTACGCATCCAAATCACAAAGAACCATTCCCAAGACTTACAAGATACGGATTTTGAGCTAAAGCTCTGGCATTGTAACCATGTCAGCCTGATCCTAGCAGTAAAAACAGCTTTGCTTTCCTGCACATGGCCTCTTTACTGCATTTGGCTGCATTCTTGTAGCCCGTAAGTAAAGTACTATTGGCAGAGTGTCACAGGTTAAAGCATTAAAATCATATACTCCATCCTTTCCCCTCCCCAGCCTGTTCCTGAACCATTCTAAAAAATCAGTGGTGTTCAATGTTTGTTTGTTTCAGCTCTTTTTTTTTTTTTTTCTTCATTTCTCTGAGCAAAACAGTTTCTTTATGGCTTGGGAAGTTATTTGAGTTACTTGAAGCTTAACTAATACCTAGATATGTTTGGTTTGAGTCACGAGTCTCGTTTTTAATTGCTTTGACAAACAGTAAAAACCTAAAGATCACAGTGTCCTAAAATAAAGCTAACAACATATTACTGTTAAAATAATTCTATTTTACATTACAAGTCTCATTTGAGTTTATAGAGACAGTAGTAACTTCATATTGTTAAAACAAAGTCACTATTATGTACATATGAAAAGTAAAAAATACAAACTTGTTCCTTTTTTACTTCAGTTTTTTGGGGAAGGGGAGGAAATAGGGAAGCATTTTTGGTTTTATTTTCTTAAATTTGGCTTCTGTGCAGTTACACTGTATCTGAAACTTGTCTGTTATATTGTAGGCTAAGAGGTGGTGCTTTTCAATTTTCTTGGGACACTGATGTTAATGTGTTCAATGTAAGTTTCTGTAAAAAAACACTCTGTAGTAACATCTCTGTGTACTTTTGTGCAAAGATTTGGAGTTAGTGAAATTTCACTTTTCTTACTAACTGTTAAGCAGTCTCAGAAAAGACGTTAAGGTTAGTAATGGTGTATTATTGTAAATGTTAGTGGCATGTGAAAATGGGGAAGGAAAATTCTCTCTTTAAAAAGTTTTGTTATTTTATAACCAAAAAACCCAAAGGATTGGTGGGATTATATTGCAATTTTACAAAGTTGTCTTCAATGTACTCGCCTAAGACCTTCACTAAGAGTTATGCAGAGGAACCCCTATTGATATATTTTGTATTTTTTATCTATATGAGAGGCATGTGCAACTTCTCGTTGAGAAAATGCTAAAAGCAGAATGGTCAGATTTTCAAGCAAATGCTGAACCACAGGACTCTTGAAGTGATAGGCACACTGAGATGAAGGAAGTGTGGATGTGTTGGCATTAAAATGTAGGGTATCAGCAGTTGTTATTCTGATATCTCCAAAAGGTCACTTAGCTATTACATTTTTTTTCTGCCCTTGATATTTCTTTCCCCTCCTTTTCTTTAAGAGGTCTGTAAATTCAGTTTGGGAAAATAAACCAAAAAAACAGTCACTTCTTGATTATTAAAAAAAAAAAAAAATTGCAAATTTATATATGAATTACTGTAGCTTTGTCTGCTTCTTAGGCTTTTAACATACAAATGAGTGAAAATTTTTGGATTTCATGTTTAAATTAAGCAGGAGGAGCACCTGAAGAGAAGTGTGTGTTTATTTTGATACTTCTTGACCCTTGTGGTTTGTTCAACATCACTTATACGTGGAGCTGTCATAAAAGAGTAGGAGCATAGGGGCTTGAGGATGAGTTTACTTGAGAGATTGGTCAATGTAACACTGAAATCAGATTATTGGTGAGCAGAATGTTTATATGTTGGCAGGGTTGCTGTGTTGAAGTAGCAATTGAGTCAAAACAAGGTAGAGAGGAAATAAAACATGGAACAGAAAATAAAAATGGCTGAAATTCAGTAAAGACAGAAGCCACAAATATGTCCAGCAGTTACTGTTGATGAAAGTTACATGATAGTCCTTCAAAAGAAGAAAGAAAATGTTTCAAAACATGTACAATTACTTTACTAGCCTAGGAGCTAATCATGTTACCCATGGAATACAAAAGTGTAATTTGTTTTATATTTTTTACTTGGCCGAGTGCTAGTGGCTAATACTACGTAGAATGCAGTTTTCCAAATGCAGCATGCTGTAAATGGCATTCCACATTGGAGGCAAGGACAGTGTTTTGGGGTTGGACTTAAGTTTGATTTGTTTGCTTGGTTTTCTCTTAATGGTTAAAAAAAAATCCTAAGAAATATTTGGAAGTGCTATACTATATAGACTAAAAGACTGAGAAACCAATGAGCAGAGTTTTTTCCCCTTAAATACAGTTGAGGAATAGTGATAGCACATTACTGTAAACAATGCAGTAAGTATTCAGAAATGTGAAACCACTGCTCAGGTGTTTCCCTAAGTTCCTAAATCATTAAACTACAGGTACCTATGATGCTTTCCACTGTTTGCATTCATTGTGCAGATGGAAGTAAAAGTTCAGTATGAACGGGAAAATGAAAAACTAGGATGGTTACCTTGAAGCTATAAATAAAGGTTCACCTTAATATGCTATTTTTATGTTTTACTTAATCTTTCACAACTGCAGAAAGCTTCCAGTCCTAAGTGAAAACACAGAAACCTAACTCCCGATATGAAGTCCTTTATGATTGGGCTAGGGATGCCTCCCTTCTTTTTTTTTTTTTTTTTTTTCTTTCTCACATTCTGGGAAGTGATTTGCTTTCTTTAAGGGCAAAGTGGGAAACACCTCCTTCTGTGTTTCTGTGACCCAATATTAGGGCACTCCTGGAACACCTGGTGATGTTGATGCCTTTTTGCCTGAGGCATACTAGGATCTTGATGCTCATTTCCTGGATCACGTACAAACCACTGGATTGTTACATGGCATTTTCTTAGAGTTGCAACTTCTTTCTTCAAGCAGATTTCTTGAAGTTGCCACGCCTTGAGTTAGGTTTAGAAAGTATATTAGATGAGGTCCTTTTGGATGTCAGCACTTTCAGGTCTCCTACTTTGAGAATCCCAGATGGAAAATGGTCATCAGGTTTCAGTTTAATGAAGACTCTCTTGCTTGTCAACATGTACTTTAACAGAGTTTTAGTCACTTTTGTAAGTTTGTGGGTGGAATAGAGGCATGCAATAGCAAGGCTCGTACCTTGGTGTCTTAGTCTTTTTCCTAGGTAGAAGGAAATTCAATGGTAAGTTAAAATATAATACAGCTGGAATACTGCTTAAATAAAAACTGAGATATACAGAAGAATTTTAATGTACCAAAAAGGGCAAATTCAATAGTATTACATAGTGAAATATTATATTAGTGCGATGTTGGTTCTGCTCTAAGAAATAATTTTCCATGTTCATAAAAACTGATCTATTCTAGATTTGTTTCCTATTGCATATATATGTAATTTAACGTCCTGTTAATTATTTCTCAAATAAAAATTGTAAAGCATGTAAGACTGTAAATTGAGTAATTTACTTATGTGTGCATGGTATGTACGTATTGCTTGATAATAGGGTATATAAAAGAACACTTTGTTGTCCTTTGTCTAAATCTAGATAGAGGAATCAGCTTTATACTGATTAATAATGCTCATAAACTCAGAGGCAAATAGGTTTATGCAGAAGTGATTTTAGAACAGTTGCAGGTTATTTTGAAGTTAAATTCATTAGTGACTGATGATGAATGGACTTGAGTCATGAGTTGCAATACACTTACTGTCTGCATTTCATGATTAGAGAATGCTCTGAGGAATGTGTCCACTCTCACAGATTAGGTTTTGTTGGTCTAAGCCTTCACTGAAAAATGTCCTTTGTACCTTGAGATTCAAAATGTGGAGGTACTTCCCTTCAAAAAGTCATCTAAAGCTAACTCTGAACCAAGAAGACTTGAATTCAGAACTTAGGTATTTCATCTTCTTTCAAGGGAATTTGATGTTTGTTTAGTGAGTGGTCAATGTGTAAAAAGAATCACAGTATCGTGAAATGTTTATAACTGTTTATTCCCTTTTCTGTAGAGGAATAAAACCATACTTGGATATCAGTGTAACTGTCTCCATATAAAGTTTACTATACCAGGAATACTGATAAAGTTAAAATGTTAAAACTCTTAGCTGTAGTTCAGAATCAGAGAAATGAACAGTCTCATTCCTCTGCCTGGGTAAAGTTTGTTACTTCATGGTAATTTTAAGTATCAATATTAAAAATTGCATTCATCTCTGACAAATGTATCCAGGTATTGAGTTTACGCTATGCATTTCATAGGCTAAATTCTCATTTATTTCCCTGTGGATACCGACGCGTCCAAGACTTTTATACTTCTATCCCACAACAGCGAAATATTCAGCCTTAACAGGCTCCTGGGCTTTGATAGCACTCGGCAATACAGCTTGTTCCACAAACCTTATTTTTCACACCGGCACAACTTGAGGGAAATACACCGGAGGAAAACCCCGGAGAGAGGCAGTGGTGTTGCCGTTTTCACAGCGAGTTCCCCGTTGTGACCAGGTTCCTGCTGCTCCTCTCTGCGGAGTGTTGCCGTGCAGCCCCAGCGGGAGCTGCGGAGCGCGATGAGCTCAGCCGGCGCTGACAGGAGCTTCCCCTGCTCTCAGCACAGCCCCAGCCGGGATCAGCTCCCCTCGGCCGGGCCGGGAAGAGCAGCTTTGGAAACATCCACCGTGGTGCTCGCAGCATTTAGCAACCATTTTGACTGCAGGGCAGAGCTGAACTTGGGGCGGTGCCTGGTTTGAAGTTTCCTGAGCACAAAGTCTGTGTTGAGGCTTTGAGAGGGAGAACAGAATCCTCTTGTGTCATTTGAACATTAGGTTGTTTCATGCCGCTGGACTTTTTTCAGAACAGTTCTTAAAAGATTCTTTAGCTCATGCCCTTTGACAATGTTTTGACAGCTATTGGCTAGGTTAATGTGTGCTGGAAGACACACACTTTTTCAATCCAAAATCGTCTTGGAGTGGGGGCTTAGCATACAATAATAATTTATAATTAAAGACATACTAAATTGTTTGACAGTCAAAACAGCAAGTGCGTGACTGCTAATTTAAGCAGTTGATCAGTTGTTTCTATAGGTGAAAACTTGGGTCAGAAATGCCAAGTGTGGAGTAAGCTGCAGTGTTCTCCCTGACCAGGTGCTATTCCCTCCGCTTATCTGTGTAATGTTACTTTTTTCACCATCTTTCTGCTTGTGAACTGCTACCATTAGAAGCTCAGTAGGAGCAAAAGTCTGTGTTAATTTGCCTGACTGTAACCGCACAATTAAAGCAGTTTATCAGCAGGGGTTAGGACAATCAGTGTGTTCTGATGCTTCATGCTGTAAAATTACTTCTGTTGTTCAAACAGATAGTGTAATTAGTGCATCATTTTAAACTGGTTTTCTTCGGGGCTGGCTTAGGGTTTCATCTGATAAAAACCTCTATTTTTGGTATTTACCTATGCACTTATTTTGTTTGCAGGCCTCATCTAAATTAGCAACTTCTACTGAAATGTTAATATCAGGACTGTATCATCCAAACACAAGTTTTGGGGGTTGTGGGTTGTTTCTCAGGACTTTTTCTTTGTTTTTTACCAGTCAATCCTGTCAAACCTAATATTCAGTCACAAGAATGGCAAGAGGAAGCCGCAGTTTAAAATTGTTACTGTAATACTGGCATTTGATACGCTGATGAACAGGTTGCTCCATGCCAGATAATAAAGATGACTGTGTTCTGTCCCTGGCACGAGCGCAATTTGGTTTCATTTGGGATAGTTTCCTGAGACCTGGTGTGACAGTCTTTTAAGTGGCATTTATGTGTTAAGATAAGGTCCCTCACCTTCTCCTTTTCCCAGCTACAGCAGTGACATGGTGTTGGCATTCAGTCGCCCCTTATGGTTGTAAATTCCCTTGTGCAGCAGAAAATGAGGGGGGAGGTGAGGAGGCATTTGCTCTGCATCAGCATGTTGTCTGAAAGGCTGGAGTGGTGCTTGACCAGTCCCAGGGGGAGCAGGAAGGGTGCCTGGCAACAGGAGGGAACCTCAGGAAGTTGTTACACTGGTCAGGAAAGGATGCAGTAATTCAACAGTAAAAGATTATCCAAGTGATTTTTGCTTCAAGGGCTGGACCTCTCATGAATAGAGATCAGCTGATGTGGAATTATTTGTAGACTGAGTGGTTTATTCCTTGCATCATGTTACAGAAATCTTCTGTTTTCTGGATCTTTGTTTTCAACTATTTCTGCAGCAGAGAAGCCAAAAACTTAAAAATACAAGTCTACGGCTCAGGTTGGCAGAACAGTTGCAAGAACAGAAGTTTCATTAAACAACACAAGACAGACAACTCTTGAAAGGTTGGGAGTACATGACTTCAGGGCAAAGTGCATTCTTCTAAGGTTTGTCTGACTTGGTTTTACCAGTTCAACTGTGTCAACAAAAGGTTGTAAAGTAAGATGTAAACTGTATTGAATGGTTGAGTAATGTTTCTCTTGGACTTACTAATAAAGATATTGTTGAATGGCTGCAATACAACATATCATGTCTAACGTAAAAATACTAAAATTAGATCAGGAATTTGTTTATAATTACTTTATTTGAGACTATTTAATTAAATGTAACTTCTGTTTCAAATCTGTTTAAAATCAGCATGTTAGCTTTTTCTTTTTTTTAATTCACACAGCTCCTCTTACACTGCTTGTTGAATTATTTTTAAAACTTTGATATATATGTGTGAATGTTTCCATTATGGAAAAGAAATACTCACCTAGAGCTACTGTCAATTTTAATGTACCTACAGCACAATCTATTAGGCAAAATATATTGTGGTAATTTTACTAAATAGCTGAATTTCTTCCCTCTACATCTCACCTCCTCCATTTGACTGAGAAGTGGCTGTGAGTGATTATACTGTTTTTTATATCTTAGGATAATTTTAATTAAAGTTCTTAGAGTGTATTTGAATTAAACCTTTGTATGGTTTAAAGGACTAAAGCTATTCTGATGCCTTTTAATTTTAGTGTTCAATTTGACATTATATGAAAACATTCGTCTCTTTTACTCTATCTTTTCTGTGGTTTTTGTCATTCAATAGGGAGAGCAGCTTGTTTAATAAGTTGGTGAAAACAGAATTTAATAGCCTATCACTTCAAGTGAGTGAGAATACTAAGGTTAATTTTCAACACTTGGTTGAGCTGGTGACTTTACTTTAATATCTTTTATTTAAAAGATCCTTGCTATTGGTACTGTGCTGGTTTTGTGTCTTTTTAGTGGCCTACATTACAGGAAATTGTATGAGATGGAGTGGAAAAAGGTGCATAGAATGGAAGCTGTGCTTTTTTTAATACTTTAGGCCATAGCTTTCTGAGAAAAATACCATGTGGAAAACTTGCTTCCTCTCTTACCACATTGCATTCATTCTTTCACTCTTTCTTTATTATCTAACTAATATTTCTCTTGCTGCATATAAACAGATACTAGAGAAGTATTTTTTTCAGTGTTTATTTCATTTTTCTGTAATGGCATTCTGGCTGTTGGAAATGACTGGATTCTACTTCACCAGTTCTTAATTTGTCAACTTCATTTCTGTCACTTGTCCATACTGTGAAGGTCTTCAGGGTAAGAAATAAAGTTTGAGGTTTTTTTGAAGTTGATGATAAAATATATTTTATGGCTTTCCTTCTGGAGATATTTTCCTTTTTCAACATTTGAATAATTTTAACCATATCACTCAACCTTGACATTCCTTTCATGTTGGTTTGAAGTTTTTTGAAATGTACTGGCTAGATAGAGACCTAACTCAGTACTCTATTCTAGAGGAGTTTTCAGTCATCTGCTTTGTGTAGCTTACAGAAAGGTAGTAAGTTTCTGTCTCATTCTTTCCAAGTCAGAGTCGAGGAATTAAGAAGAAATTCTTTGGAATGGGATATGAAGATGTAAGTAGGAACAGCCATTTAGGCCTGAGATGCAGGAGGTCAGGACCGTGACTTGAAGTTACTGTGCTGTGGTGAGGTGTATGGAAAATACAGGATGCAATTTAACAGTGAGCTGGACTGCAGTAGTTCCCGTCATGGAGCAACCTTTCTCATATTTAAGTTGGGTTGTATAGATTCAAGTCAGTTGCATCCTTTACCTGTTTTTCGTCTTCCCCCTAAATCCCTCCCCAAGAAAATTCCTACAAAAAATAGTAGCTACACCATTTTTTGTGCAGCTAAATTTTGAGGAGTTGTAGCAATGTTGGTTTTGTTTTACTTCCTAATACATTGATCCTAATAGCAAAATAAATATTGAGTAGTCTATTATTGTGCAGAGGTACCCTGAGGATTAATGAGGGCTTATGCACAGGCAAGAGAATGAAAGCAAATCTGTCTACAGAATTAGGCTATATTTAAGGATACTGAAATTTCTGCCAAACAAGGAGCACAGTGAAATTTCATCTGCCATTTATGTTGTTCTTAATGTTCTTTAATTTAGCAGACAAGATAGTTTGGTTATAATTAAGATTTTCTAATACTGTTGTTTCACAATGTTGTGGCATAAATCACTTTACTTTGTAGTTTTCTGCATCTTTGGTCTCCATTTTTCTTGCATAATTCTTCCATAAACAATCTCTGGGATGCAGGAAAACTTCATGCTATCAATTACTTCTTGTGTATGTAATATAATTTTGAATATATGCAATTGAATTTCTTTTTCTCCAAGTCTTAGGGTGCTGTTTCTTCCTTTATTGTGCATACCCTTCCTGCTGCTGTAGCAAATGTTTCTTTTGCAAAATAATTCTCATGGAATTTGTTACTCCTGGCTGCTTTTTCTTTCAATAGGTAGACCTGGTGAGTAGGCTGAATCGCTCAACAGTTGCTCCTGAAGGACAAGGGGCAATGGGCACACTGAAAGAAAAGAAATTACATTTAAACCTGAGAAAAAGCTTTTCTTTGTTGTGACTGAACACAGGTTGAGCACTTAAAGAGTCTCCTGGGGGAGGTGATGGAGTCTCCATCCTTGGAGATGTTCAAAACCTGGCCCATAGCAACTTGCTTGAGTTGACCCTGCCCAGAGCAAGGGGTTTGGATTGGATGATATTCAGGGCTCTTTCCCACCCCAGACATTTTCTGAATCCATGACGTGAACTGGTTTGTCTTACCTGCAGTTCTCTTAAAGACCACCACATCTTACAGTTTCTCTTTGTACCAAGTTATGCAACAAAGCAAGTTGTAGTAATTCTTTCCTGCCCATCTCTTCACCATTTTCTCCCCCAAAATTTTTCAAAGAAAACCCTAATCAACCCTTAAAATCTTGGACCATATTTCATGAGTCTTCAGAAGAATAGTTTCCTACTTGTGTTCCAGATATATTCAATTTACCTGTTCAGGCTTTACTGTAATAAAACATGCTTTAGAAAAGATGTGTTCAAGACTTGTTGCACACAGGATTACTTTGATGTAAATACATATTTTGTTTGGGAGAAAATACCTTTTTTTCAAACATCTTTTTAGGATTTAAATGAGAATGAAGTACTGTAGAAATGGTAACTCCTAACTGCAAGAGGTTTGCAGATTCTCTCTCCTTCATGAGTGTAACTCTGCTATATGTTTTGCACTTGATTTTCTGTTGGAATGAACGAGCTAGTAAAGACCTAACTTTCCCAATTTGGGTAAAACCAAACAGATGAATAATCAAATATGCCTACTGGTATAACATTCAACTGGCATTTTCAATAGAACAAAAGATACTTCTTCGAAAACTGTTAACCCACTAAGAACTTCATGAGATGGAATGGGAGCACTGGATGAATTCAAAGCCCCAGTGCATTGGGGTAGAACAGAAGAAATTGGAAGCCCATTCCCAAACTCTGTCTTTTCTCTCTTTTTTTTTTTTTTTTTTAAACATAGTGTGAACTTTTTTTCTTCTTAGCCTTCTTTAGTCTTATCATTTGACTTAATAGATAGCACTCTCAACAACAGGACTTTTATTAATATTCTTCATGGCTGTAGAAGAGCTTATAGTCATACACCACTTCAGTTATCATACCGATAAGTAGTTTGTATGATTACTTGTGCTGTGAGGTCTCACCCTAATAATGCCTTTGATTATAAACTTTACGCACAACATGTTCCACCTAAAAGTAAATGAGGGGGATAAAAAACCTTCAGTATCATTTGTTTGTCCTATACACAGCTTTTTGTTCTCTTTTTAAACTAAACAAAAAATTCTCACGCTGCAGCAGAGTAAACTTGTAATGCAGTGCCAATACTTGATGTAACATTAGTCTGAAACAAGTTTTTGAGCTTTTGCACCATATTATTTTCCATTATGAGAGAAACTGATACACCACCATAAAGCCCCTTTATGTTTGCCCACACTATGTATAAACATGGTGCATGGTATTTAATTGCATGGTAGCTAAAACTCCATTTAGGAATTCCTTCTCTTTTAGGAAGAGAACTTGGTGTTTTACCTGGGGGTCCTTTCCTTCTCATTTTTTCCTCTTGGCCTTTTTTTTAAATTTTTTTTTGCCTCCTGTGATACTATAGTTGTGTAGGTTGTCTTGCAGCTGGCGTTAGTAACTAAGACCTTTCCCATTCCAGTGCTGTGTCAGTGCCAGAAGAGGTAGTTGCACATTTCTTCCTCTGCCCTCTGCTGGTTTAGGAGCATTTTCTTATTCTTCATATGTGTAACATATGATTTTGTATACTAACTCACGTTAATATAGCTTGTCATCATCTTAAAACAGTTCACTCCTGCTTTGGATTTAAAAAATATAATAAATGGAGTTGTTTAAAAAGTAATAGTGGAGTTTTGATCACGATCAAATAAATAAGATGCAAATACCTTGTCATAGCTAGCTCTTTCAAAGATTACATTTCAACAGAGAATGTGATGCAATGTTTGCAGTGCTTCATAGTCATATATACCTGAGGGAGCACTGTTCCTTGGAGTGTTTCATTTTTAATTCAGCTAAGTCTGAAATGTTTTGTGGAATAGATGAGGATAAAAATGGGCGAGAAAAACCTGAACCACGAGAGATGTATGAAAAACATGTGTAAAAGAATCAGTACTTTGAAACTTCTTTTCACTATGTATATAACACGCACATATCCATTACTCCATACTATAAGCTACAGTGGTGTGTTTGGTTGTTTTTAATGTTATCTTTGCCAACTTTCTAAACAAAGGTGGCTGTGAAAATAGGTCTGCCAATTTCCAAAGCTGAAAACAGAGAGAAAAGTAACTCTCACTTATTATATAGAACGTGACACCGTAGCTGATAGTATGGAGTAATGGATACGTGCATGTTATATACATAGTGAAAAGAAGTTTCAAAGTACTGATTCTTTTACACGTTTTTCATACATCTCTCGTGGTTCAGGTTTTTCTCGCCCATTTTTATCCTCATCTATTCCACAAAACATTTCAGACTTAGCTGAATTAAAAATGAAACACTCCAAGGAACAGTGCTCCCTCAGGTATATATGACTATGAAGCACTGCAAACATTTGTTGGTATTAAATCTTAAAACATTTCCTTAATCTGATTTCCTGGAGGAATTTTTCATGGAATTTAGGGGAAAAGACACACTGGCGGTTAAAAAAAAAACCAAAACAAAGTTAAAGTGTGAATTGTGGTTAAGCCACAAAGGTCTCCTTTGCAAATAGGAGGCTCTTCTATTATGCCCAGCATTTTAAATTTTAAATAAGTGGGGTTTATGTGGGCCTTTTTATAGATTCGAAGTTGTAATAACCATTTTTGAGCCCCCCTTTTTTTTTACTTGTTATATTACATTTTAAATGTTGTCAAATTTAAATGAGGTTTCATGAACGTTTAGCTAGCTCTATTCAGTGTTTAATAAAAAAAGAGAAGTTGGTAAGTTTCTTCTGTGTTGTGTTTCATGATATTATTTTTTGAAAGACTGGATATTTGAATGTGTTAACTTAAATTTATTGGTTTCTGTTTAAAATTGTTTACATTAAAAATGTTTTGTTTAGCATGCTCTCCCTTTCTGAAAACATTTCTAAGATTTATCTTTGGGATTATGGATGCCATGGGTGTGATGAGTACATGCCCTTCTGTAACTTCAGTATTAAAGCCTTGTCGTCTCCTCCTCTCTTTTCTTCATCAAGTGCATGTAGCTGTGCTTTGAAAATGGCAACTTCTGTTCCTTTTGTAGTGTTTGATTCTTTGAATCTTTGCCTCATGAGTGTATGAAAGTGATTTTTAACACTGGAGAATTGCTTTCTTGTCCTTTGGAGTGATTCAGATGGAGTTCTTGTGTCTGGTGTCTGTTTCACTTTTCTTCAAAAGATCGGTTGTTTAACCCACTGGTATGTCTTACCTGTTTACCCCTTGAACAGCTCTAAATAATGTTCAAAGTAATAGAGCGTTAGTAGTGCTTCTTATTCTTGTTCCTTCATTCAGCTGCAGAAGGTATTCTGAGAAACAGCACTTGTATTGTAGCTTTTAAAAAGTACAGTAAAGTATAAGGTTCCAAAACGCAGACAAAATCCCAGAAAAGGTACTTTGAAGCCTAAGTTCATGTGAAAAGAAAAGTCTGCAAAGTATGAAGAAATGTATTTGCTGAAAATACAGTTCATACTGTTCACAGAATTGAATTTGTCTACTGTTCATGTGATTGTTTTATACAGAATGTAAGTGCTTCATAGTTCCCATGTTTTAATTTTTTTTTAGGAAGAACAGAATCGAGGCAAGCCCAACTGGGAACACCTGAATGAAGATTTACACGTACTTATCACTGTGGAGGATGCTCAAAACAGAGCAGAAATAAAGCTGAAGAGGGCTGTTGAAGAAGTAAAAAAGTTACTGATACCTGCAGTAAGTATTTGTATGCAAGCCTTCGATTCCCATTTTCAGAAGGTACTTTTGAAATGCAGCTTATATACTACAGGTGTAAGAGTAACCCTGCAGAGTGGCATCCTAGAAGGAAGTTTAGATACAATTTTGTAGTATTCTGGTGATCTTTAAACTGTCTCATCCCAGATTGAATTACTCCTTAGAACAGAATAGTATTTTAAAGAGACCTCTTTTTTTTCCTGTTTTAGAAACAGATACAGGAAATTATCCCCTTTAAAAGGCAATGCTGAGCTGTTACAAACACTAGTTTTCTCTCTTCAGTATTTGTATTTTTCACTTTGAGGCTGGGGAAATATGACATGCTTTCATGTTACACTTTGAGATGATTCTGATACTTTGAGAAAAGAAGGCATGTTTTTTTAGATCATCCCATTAAGCATTTTGCAAAAAGAACAAAACCCTTTAGTAACAAAAAAACTTTGCTGTCAGTATATGGGGGAAAAATAAATGTAGTGAAACTGGAAAATGGGTTGTCTTTCTCATTTCCAGATAATATAAACTGGCTTCTGCACAGCTAGATAGCTTAAGTCTTTTTGCAGAGACCAAGATTACCCTGTGAGAGTTCTTCTCTTAGATCTTCTCTGTATTCTCACTCAAAGCAAGGTGACTCGGTGTGGCTCTAAAGTGCATCCCATGCCATTAACTTGCATCTCGTGATCATTTTTACCACCACTTTTGTGTCCCTGTAAAATGATAAGAATAAATTACATCTTTTTCAGTGGTGGAAAAATTTTCCACATTACAAGGAAAAATTGAGACTATCTTATGAAAGAAAGTAGTAGGTGGTATTAAAATGACCTACTGATTTTGAGTACTTAGTGAATGCTAATAGATGCTGGCTGTGAGGAAACTTTTGGTGTCACAGGCTGTCTCTATAAGCAGATTTGTTCAGAAGACTTTTTAAAAGTTTCTAAAGATAGGGAGAGAGACCTAATTTCTGAATTATCAAAAAAATGCGTAAGCAGGAGGTATGAAAAAAAAGTGATTTATATCTCTTGACACTGCACATTGTCAATTTCTGAAACAGAAAGTAGATCTTCAGAATTCATTTATTAAAGAGACTTTGAGCACATTAGGATTGAGTTTATGTAAGGATTTTTATATGGGCAAAACTTTGAAACCCTTATGCTACTACAGAGCAAACTAGAGAACAAACTACAGAGCTACTTTAGCTACTACAGAGCAAACAGTTTAAAACCCAAACTTCTGTGTGAGTTAATTTTGTCACAGGTCTGTTCATTCTTCTGCCTTCCCCTTATTTGATGAGTATGACTGAAAGCTCAACTTCAGGATGACCTGATAGGTTACAAACCCCCAGCATGTCTGAAGTACTAGTGTGTATACTCTGTATGTTTGTGTTATGCCTGTTTTGTGGAGCTCTTGGATGGGTGTGTGAGCCTCCAAAAAATGTAATGCATTAGTAGCTTTTTCATTGTAAAATTGACAGCCAGCTCTTTGTCTTGAAAGTACTCTGCCTCCTTTAGTAGCTGAGTCAGTTGGGGAAGCTCTATAATGCTGATTACTTAAATAATTGTTTTTCCCCTTTAATAGAAAATAATGACACAGGGCTGACCATTGTCCAAATAGAGCATCAGCTGAAATACACTTTGTCGGTTCACTTCATTATCATCTTTATATATTGTGCATTGGCATAAGAGATTGGGTAGTGTGTATTATTTGCAGAAGAGTTAAAGGTCTGTTGGCTCTAATTTCTCAAAATCATGCCTTGGTGAAACAGGTATGTGTAGCACATGCTAATGAATTAGTGTATAGGAGAGCTTTGTTTTGTGCTACCTATTGCATCTGTTAATTTAGTATAAAAAATGGAATTGTGGCTTCAGGCAGTTTGAGAGCTGAAAAATTCAATTTAGTATTAAAAGATAGGATTTGAAAACTTCCATGAGGGAAGTCATAAACCTCCAAATAATCAGGATAAGCATGAGGCAAAAAAGGAAATCCTAGTGAGTTACAACAATATGAGTGAAACTGCTGGAAAATTCCAAAGATTATCTAAAATGTAAGAATGGAAAACTGGAAATTCTCTTTCATGTGGTAGAATACCTGCAACTATTACTGTTTCTCAGAGAAATGTCAAAGGATTAAAATTGAAAAACAATATGTAAATGTATTTCTCTTCTACTGCTGTCCAACTTGATTAAAATTTGAGACTGTGTAGGAGAGAAGACTCATTTTCATTCTTGCCGTACAGTATGACAGTGCTTTGGGTTTATGAGATAAATTTCAGAAACGTGTTAGTGTTCTACTGTTGAGAGATGGAAATTAGTTGCTAATTTCTTGGAATGATCAGTTATTTTTGTACTCAAGATGTTAAAAAGCCTAATTACATTTTCTAACAACAGTGCACAAATAGGCATGTTTCCTAAAATGGAGTTCTGTTTGAATGTACTTGGGTGAACAGAGACCATTTCAGTACTAAAGTGTGTTTCTTACGTTTATGAATCTGGATCATTAGTGATATTTTTTCCTTGTGGATGTGAATCAATATTTTCCCTTTTCACTTGCCCTTGCATTTTTACCAAGATAGTGGTATAGTCAAGTAGTTTATCTTTGAAAATGAAAAGTACAACTTGAGATAGACTGGCTGAACACGTCATTTTTTTCTCCTTGAGTAGAAAGGGCAACATTTTTTTGTTAATCATTATTCATTTCTATTTAATTTACATTTGTTCAGTATGAAACAACTTTTTTAAATTATTGGCTGTACTTCAAGTTCCATAGGACTAATCCTTTTCCTGTAGTTTAGGGAGATACTGGTCTCTATCTAGACCTGCAGGATCATACAGTATTAATTCTTTCATGTTTTTCTTGAAAAAAAAGCAGAATTAATAAAGCAGTCTGCAGACTTTTGGGATCACATCAAGTTGTACCGTCCTTATGCCTCCTTCTGAAGTGACTTCTCCAGATCCTTGATCTCTCTTTATTGTGAGAGCTTTGAGAGTTGTTTGTTACTTACAGGAGCCTAGTGAGAATGGGTGGTTGTCTTGCAAAGGAAAGACAGAAGGTGCTCTGGATTGATTGTTCACTGCAGAACAGAAGAAAATATTCAACTCGTTTAGGGGGACATACATAATCATGAAGTTTGGAACCATCATTAATGGTTTGAAATTGTTCTTTGAGCTCCTGGGCTATAGGGCTGAATTCCTCTGCCAGCAATGTGTTAGGCTTCTGCATGTTTTAAGAGGTGTTGAATAAATACTTCTAGCTGAATGAATTTATCTAGATACTCCTTTCATTTTACAGATGACCAGGTCTTGTTTAATTACTAATTTACCTTTATAGTAGCTGTCTGTAGAGGCATATACAGCAGAATTAAAATTACAGACAAATACTTTTTACCCCTTTTTTCCTTTTGATTCCACATGTTTCCTTTCTCAGGAAAAGACAGTATTTCTGGTTTCTGGTTAGCTGTTCTAAGTTGGTCTGGAATCAGTGTTACTCAGATTTTTTTATTGCTTTTTCTGTGTTGGGGCAGCTGTAGTTTTACTTGGTTGCTGCCTCCATCTTCTTGGAAGACAGCTACAACACAGAATTATTCAGTGATGCTCCCTGTCAAACTTGATATACCATTTGCCACTACTATGTAGAATTTTAAGGTTGTGATGGGTAGGAAATAATGTTTCAGCAGAAGCTTCTATCATTTTGCTCCTACATTTGGATCTTGCCTGTAACAGTGATTTTAATCTTTTCAGTCTTGACTATCTTTAAAATTAGCTGTATGGAAAAATAAATGTGCTGTGTACAAGCTTGATTTTTACAAATTGGAGCATTTTTTTATAGTGATGCTTGGTATGTACTCATTCACTAGCTGTCCTCCTTCTGTTTAGTCCCTGTTACTAGAGATGTTATTTTGATGGCATTTCTGTTTTTAGTCACTTCTATATGCAACACATTTTAAGAATGTTTAACCATGCTTTAGCCTTAGTTAAAAAAAAAAAAAAGCAGTTATTATAGTAATGCTTTAGATAATTTGTTGCTCTGTAATTAAGACCAGCAAAAGCTTGACATTTGAAAGATACTAGGAGAAGATTTCATTTTTTTATTAGCCATCTAAAAAGCCACAATAAATTCTGCATGCAAGTTTGACTTCCCTGAATAGCTCTTTCTAATTCATTCCTGCGTGGTGTGTTGGTTTTACATTTTTGCTTTCACAAGTGAGAATATAGTGCTGCCTTCTGTAGTTTTCCTGCTGAAATGTTGGTCATGCTGTGCAATCCATCGTTTGCTGCTTATTCAGTTCAAGTAATGAAATTAATAAGTGATAGAGTCACAGAGGAATAAATGCTGTCCTTAAGAGCATTTTAGGAAATTCCTACTATATCTATTTTGTCAGTTCCAATACAAGAGCCTCAGAGAGAAAGATCAGATGGGAAGCTCTGTTCGTGGGGCAGTGAAGCAGCCAAACATCTTGGCAGTGACTGCCAGATAACGTGGTAAACTTTCTGATGTGGGGGAGAGGTGATAGTGTGTTATTTTTAGTATGGTGAAGCGGACTTAATGTTTCCATGAGTGTATGAACTGAGGGCTGCTGCAGTCCTGCCATTCCTTCATGATTTGCTGTTCCTGTTTCCTGTTGTGCCTCGGAAAGCGCTGGCCTTCATGTGACCGTGTGGTCAGTCAGTCCACTTGGTGCAGAGCTTAACTCACTGCCTGACCTGCTGCCGAGTCAGCCTGGGCTAACGCTGGCAGAAGTGACGGCATGGGAACAGGCAGACAATAAATAAACTTCTGTAGAACTGTGAGTGAGTATGTTCACCTGCAAATAGCATGGGAGTAAAATATCCCGCTACAATGAGTTTTTGATTATGACAGTGGAAAACAAAAGAGGATTGTAAGTGTTCCTCTTTGTGTTTGCCGCTGTCCAGTATGTTTAATACTGGTAATTTCAGCAACTTATTCACAAATTGAATGAAGAATTGTGAGAGTTATGTTGAGAAGTCCTTAAGTAAATTCTGCTATTCATTTTAATGGTCTTACTTCCCCAAAAGTATTTACTGTCATGCAAGTCTGGGTTTTAAAAATGAGAACAAGAATTTCTTACACCAGTTCACATAGGAAGTATTTACATATTGTACTTGATATGTCACTGTAATGTTAAATTTTTGAGTTTCCATTAGTATTAACAAAATTATTTTGAGGCAGCTGTGAGTGAGAAGTAGCTCTCTCCATCAGTTTGTACTTTAGTGGAAACTCTGTAGACCAGTGGTTCATTACCACCAAAATAACGTCTGTTGAATGAAAATGGTTTTTTGAAACCATATTAACTACCACATATCTTGGTGATTTCCAGCTAAGTTGAAGGAAATATAGTTTATATTTTGTTAAATTTGTCTACTCTCCTGAAATTATCTTTGTAGTACAAAGGAGAAAATCAGAATTATTTATCAGAATATTGTTCAGTATGGCAGAGCACTGGAATAGGCTGCCCAGAGAGGTTGTGGAGTCTCCTTCTCTGGAGATACTCAAAACACTCCTGGATGCTCTACTGTGCAACCTGCTCTGGGTGAACCTGCTTTAGCAGAGGGATTGGATTAGATTGTCTCATGAGGTCCCTTCCAACCCAAACCATTCTGTGGTTCTGTGAGAAGAATAATTATTAAAAATGTGCCTTTTATATTATGATTATAGATTTGATTTCAACTTTCCATTTTCAGAAAATTGACAAATAATTAAATTGTAAGTACAAATTTATGATGGTCTCTGCTCTCACATATTTCCATTGATTGGTTTACAAATTTGGACATATAATCATAATTATGTAAATATGTCCAGTTTTATTAGCTTACAATGTAGGTAGCAGTTCATAGGGATTCTTGTTCCCCCATGGCTTTCCTTACACTAATGGGGGAAAGAAGCTTCTCCAGCAGTTATTTCTAAGCACCCTAATCCAGCTGTTACTCAGAATGTTCTTCTGGACATCTTTGATGGCTTCTAGAGCACGAGGAAAGTAGTTGTGCTTACACAGTTACTGCTGAATACCCTCTCTCTTTTCCCCTTTTCTTTCTTCTCCACCATCCTCTGTATTCATTTATTTAAGGTGTTACAAATTTGTAACTTCAGAAATGGTGCATCTAATTTCTCGAAAAGACCTTGAGAAACTTACAAAATACTCTCTTCTCAAAGAGAAACAAAGACACTCTGTTGCCTGAAACTCACTAGGGACATGCCCTTCCAAAGCAGGATTATGCATTGATTAGGAGCTCTAATTAGGTTCTGCATGGGTTTTGTCTGTGTTCCAGAAATGTGCTTAATCTGTTTGGTTTTTTTGGTAGACATAGCTGTGGAAGAAAAAATGGTATTGACCTATTCTGGTAATTGGTTTCGTGGTACCTGTAACTTCTTTTTAATTTTTCATCCCTTTTTTTAAACTTTCTTCCTGTAATCTTGGCTATTTTCCCAGTGCTTCTTCCAGTAGTTTTTTCCTCTTTTTATTTCTTCTTCCATACTTTTGTTCTTTTTCTGTTGATGGTCCTGGAACAGAACACGTACGTTGGGATCTTTATATAAAATCTTGTTAAAGCATTTCTCCACTTAGTCTTAAAGCAGACGATGAAGCTACAATTCTTTGTTTGGCCATCTTGATGAAGATGATGACAAAACTGCAATGAATTACCCATGCATTATTTTTCTTATCCTTCATTTCCATTTACAGCAGTTGGGTTTTGGTTGGTTGATCTTTTTTTAATTTTTTTTTTTTTATCGCAACTTTATACCTCAGTAAAAGAAATGATAATTGTAGAGTTGTGATTCCTGGGGAGATGTAGTATGAAGTGTAGGATTTTGTTATCCTGCCCTTCTAACACATTTTAATGTTAAACACTAACCAGACTGTATTAAGGAGGTCAGATCACTTCATGTACAAGTCACCTTGGAATGATTTCTGGAAGGATCTTAGCAATTGCAAAGATTTTTGTGTGAAACAGTAGTAAAGTAACCACTAAGCATTTCCCTTTTCCAGCCATTTAAAGCGTTCTTTATTGCCAGTGTTGTTTTTGAAATCTAGATTTCTAATTATACAAAAATAAAGTTTGTTATAAGACATCTGTGGTTTAATGCTGACAAGTGTTTTACAGTCATCTAGTTGCTCTACATTATGCTTTTTTGACGTCAGACACAGAAAATTCTAACCTGTGGAAAAGTGCCAAGAGTTTTTCACCTACTATTCAACAGAAAACTTAAGTGCTTCTATTTTAAAACAGTACAGAAATACTTGAGCTTCTAGTGGAGAAGTAATATGGTTTCTTTTTCTTTCATAAGTTGTTTATAGGCTAGAACTTTCATGTGAGAATGTTATGGATACTTTTAGCAGGATAAACATAAGTGGGCATGATACAAGAAATTGCAGCTGATTATGTTAAATAGCTTATATAATTTTGGACTAGGCCATTTGTAATGTACTTTATATTAAATTGGAGAGTGGTGAACCATCCTGGAAAGTGATGAGATTTTACTGGAAAGTTGCATTGCTTGGAAAACAGTTAATAGTGAAAAGCATTTAAGATTCCATCAAGTAGTGTATTTTTTGTGTTGTTGGAAATGGCTTAGGTTTTATAATTTTTTATCTTACATCTTCTGTATTTCAGTAAGTATTTTTAAAGCTCTGCCTTATTTTCAAACATACTTTATTAATAGGGTAACTTAATGAAAACAGCACTGCCTTCTACATTTTCAGTATTACCATTATTAGCTAATTTTTAATGCTTTCACAACATCTGTGTATGTAGTAAATTATGTTCATCAGTTTCAACTTGTGTGGTAAAGTGAAGTGTGTTTCATATTCCAAATCACTTGGAAATACTAGATAGAAGGAAATTTGAACACCAGCAAATCTAATGAAAAAGTCAGGGGTCTCTAACACTATATCCAGTCATTTGACATTGCAGCCTTTTATGAATGGATTGGAAGATGTGAGGTTTTCTATTTGACCAAACACAGCTGTAGATACAAAGAATTTCAGCTGCTTTATTTATCAATAAATAATTCTAGCCTTTGATAGATACTTTACTACAGCCTCTGAAACTGTACATTGCAAATCCTTTTTCATTAGACTGAAAAAATCAAAGCACCAAACCCACCATTTGGAGTTGGCTGTCTTGTGATCATTTGAAGCAGTTTTCATGAAGACTAATTTTCAGTCATGTAATTGCATGCATCATTATGCTCTCATCTTAGAATTAGCTTCATTCCCTCTCTAGCCTGTGTCCTAGTTTGAAAACAGAATTTTAGCTTTGGCTACCCTGACTTGCTTAATTTGTTAGAATTAACAGTCAAAATCATTGCTGTCAACAGACATCAGATATGTTGAGTAATAAAATCTTCATGTATTGTGCAGAAAAGCTGTTTGCAGGAATGTAACACTTGTTTTATCTTGGAAGATAAGTTCTGAAAGACCAAGGGAGCTAAGAGGTGTGCCTGGATTTCTCCTGGTTTGAGCTCTCTGTAGTGTATATATAGTAAATAATGTGCTAGGATTTGTCAGTTAATGGTATTCTGGCATTTGGAACAGATAGACTGCTGATAGAGTGTTGGGAAGAGTACTGTTTTTTCTTAATGCCCGCAAAAGCAAGGCCTGTTTGCCTTTCAGTGGTCATTTCTGAAGTTACTGATTAATTTCCAAAGAAGGTAGTTGAGCTGTGGAGAGGGACTCCTTTAGTGATCCTTGTGGTAGTATCAGCCCCTCTCTTAGTGGATGGTGGAGAACTTTTTGAGATACTTTAATACTCAGCAGTGAGCAGAGCTTCAGGGAAATCTCTTACTTTTGAAGATCCAAAGGTCAATCAGATTCAAGAAACATAAACATAAAAAAATCAGACTTTTAAAATGCCTCAGGTCATAGAAACACTAGGGTTTTTTGTGTGATATCAGAGGTACTTTAAATAAACCTTTTTCATCTGCAAAATGTGGTGAGAGCACCTTACTGTTTATTTAAATACTCTGAGAGGTAAATGTTTACTTAACAATAAATATGTGAGAGGTCATTACTGGAATGCTCTTTATTTTGTAGCAATCTAGTTTTAGAGGTGATTCTTGGAGACAGAGGAAAGAGCCAAGTTTATATTATCCTACAGGACTGGAGATTGCAGGGGAGAGTCTGCAGGTTCTTGGTGTTCATAAAAAGAGTTTTGCTAATAAGAGATTTCATTGATTTCAGCTTAGAATTAATTTTTTGTGTGTTTCATAAGCCTAAATTCTGTGCATTGCTGAAATATTTTTGTGGAGAAACTTCTAACATTATATATAAATATGTATCATCAGCTGTGTAGCCTTGGTGCTGCAGGTAAACTAGGCATTACATTATGTCTTGTCATCCTTACAAAATAAATGGGAAGATTAGCAATTGTGCAGAAGCAGACAGGAGGGCTGCTCAGCTGGGCAGCCTTAAAGCAACTTTCAACAGCATCATTTGAGAAAATGTCATCCCTTTTTTCCATGTAAATCATTCTGCAGTGCTTAGAAAATAAAGCAAAGCATGTAAGACACTAAAGCTGATAAATAGCACAATTTATTCTTACCATGCCATGCTTTATATTCTATATCTTTTACAGCTTTTAGAAGTAATCTGTTTCAACATACAATTGTTAATAGTTTTTAAATAATACTTTCTTTCACTACTGTCTACAGGATTTTATTAGAAGATCCTAAGTGACTGCAGTAACAAGATCCCATTAAGATTTGTAGTACCTTGTACATTCGAAGCACACAGACTCATCTAAAAATTTTAGTCTAGGTTACTTCTAAGAATGATGAAAGATTGAAAGATGCACAATTGTGTGGCTGTGATACTGATGGTCAGTGGTTTAGGTTTGAAACCTAGGAATTCATTTATACTGAAAGTCTCAAATTGACTTAGAAGCTTTAGAAGTCTTTGCTGAGACAACTTCTATGATGATGTAGTTGAGACATAATCCCCAACATACTTTCGGTGCTGGTTTTATTTATTTTTGCTGCATTTTCATCTGTTTAGTCAGTTTTCTTCCAATGTGAATCACATGTAGGATTTCAGCCGAATACTGAGGTTCAGGGGTAAGAAAACTAGGTATATGATTCCATGTAATTTGATGTAATGCACCTGTGATTTAAGGCATGACTTCTCTTTCTAGATTCAGTAAACTCATTGTGATAGAGGTGTATGTAGTATAATCATGAGGGGAAGGAGAAAACAATTACTCGTTTTGGTGTTTTGATATCAGTTTGGGGTTTTTCTAATAAGCTTTGCTTTTTACTTTAGTAATGTCTTTCACAGAAATGTCGAAGTACTGTCTCATTAAAACAATTTATTAGTAGGGAGGCTTAACTGGCATAAGAACAGTTAATTTGTGACTTTTTGGCTTCTCTAAACAGCTTGTATTTCAAGGGAAGGTTATGTCAAAAGTAGAAAAAAAGAAGTTTCTTCTCTAGAATATCAGCCTGTTACTTATGATTAAAAAAAGTAATTTCAGAAAAAACTTCGTTTGATGGTTGTATGTATAGAAATTAAACATGTCCATATTGTTCTAAAACATTGGTATTAGTAGCATATGTTACCAATCCAAACAAGTGAATATTGCAGTTAAAAGCATCTAAATAAGTGTTTACAGTGGATTCTGGGGGAGAAAAATTGGTTGGGTTTTTTTTCCCCAAAATTATCCTTTCAGTGCTTCCCTATGCATATACCTTCCCACATTACTGTTGGGACATCCTTCAGATGTCTAATTCAACCAGCTCTTTTCCTGACTTTGACCTCAGACTTATGGCTATACTTCCTTAACTTTGTCAGGATTATTTTTGTGGTTTTGGTGATGAAGATTTCACGAAAGCACGTGGATGTGTTGTGTTTATGGCAGAGAACAGTATCTCTCCTGTCTGACATATAAACCAGATTGAAGAGGGACAAAAAATGGCACCATGTAAAAAGCATGGTTTCATTTAAGAGTTTTTCCATATAGTTTCTTGGAAAAGAGAGGTTGATACATGTGTCTATGACTTCACTTGTGTCAGTGTTCGTTGATTCAGAAGTATAAATAGATCTGATAATGATTTAAGTCTCAGTTCTGCTTCCTATGAGAAGTACTTAGTGCAGTGCAGAGCACTTCTTTTGATATGTGAAGTGCAGCATCTTAGGGGTGCTAGTCAGAGCATGGTTCTCCTGTCCTTTTTTTGTAGATGTGAGTTCTGCAAAAGGGAGAAAAAAGTATTAAACCCAGAGTGTCATCCTGCTTGGAGAGACTGCTGTAATCCTGAAGGGTCTGATGGAAGTGAAATTGCTTACAATCTCAGTAGTGACGACCTTACTCAAGAACTGTTCTTTGGTTCATTAATCTATCCACACTTGCTTTTGGAAGTAGTTTCCTAGGTCTTTTTAATTTCTCCACCACCTTCCAGAATATTTCTTACGCGTTGTCTTCTGTTGCCTCATTTAAAATACATTGCTTTCAGCAAAGGGTAGCAACTGGCATTTCTGAACTCTGAGTCCTGCAGCCTCCTCCAAAAGATGCTTTGGGAAAAGAATTAATAAAATTTTATATGAACCAGTCTGTCGCTTTAGGCCTTTGTGGTTAACATCCAGACCCTGCACTCACAACTATGCACAATCAAGAGTTTTATGTACTGATTTGCACAAAAGCCTTTGCTGTGTTATTTGCTGGTTATTTTTAGGTAAACCAGTTGAGTTTTCTTGTTCTTGAGATGCCCCTTCCTTGCCCTAGTAAGACTGACAGTATGTTGTATCATAGAAATAAGAGCTTCCAGAAGGTTAAAACTGGGGACACAGCTGATAGTAAGGGTGACTTAAACCTTTTTACTGAATACTTTCATAATCAAAACCAAAGCAAAGTATTAGTAATAACACCAGGCACTAATTCTTATTTAAGTGAAGATGAGTGATATTTCTGTAGTTGAAATTTGATGTTTAACTCTTCTTAGGGGAGGATGGGAATGGCACTCACTATCTGTAGAAGAATTTGTATGCAGTATCTGGGACCATACTGCATTTAATGTGCATAGGTGGTGTCTCACTTGTAATCCACTAGTAAACTTACACTGTATGTAAAGGACTATGTGCAGTGCAAGATGCTACAGTGGATCATGTTCTACATATGCATGTAGAACATTCAGTGCTGAGGTATGCACTGAATGTTCTACATGCATATGAATACCTTATCTAGAACACCAATAGGCACTTGATTAAAAAATTAATAGAGTTGGCAACTACCATATATGGGCAAGCATAATGAACTCATCAGTGTGGTTTTACCTCGAATGCTCTTTACATCTCAGATTCAAGTACATTGTTACATTGTTTGTACCTGACTAGTCCTGACTTCACCACTGAATGAGTTTCATGTAGAGGTCAGATAGAGCAATATATGAGGGGTCTTTTTGTTGGTGGTGATGTTGGTTGGTTGGTTGTTGTTTTATTGTGGGTTTTTCTATGTGGGTTTTTTAGTTTTGTTGGTTTTCGGTGGTTTTTTTTTCACTTTTCTGTTGGTAGAAGTTGTAGACTGCTTCACTAATTTCACTAATTGGGCCAGATGGATATGACTGCTTTGTTAGATGAGTCAGCCTACACTTAAACGATGTTTTTAACAGTGTGGCTGCATTTCATTAGGAATGTTTCGTGATTAAATTGTCTTTGGGCTTCTTGTTTTCCATTGCATATGGAATTTTAGAACTAAATCTGTTCTTAAAACAAATATGCAGTAGGTTTAGAATATCTCAGTAATTTTTTAAGTGAAAGCTTAACTTTCTTAAATATTATGAATCAAACTAATGCACAATTTAAAGTCATACTTTGAGAAAACAAGTATGAGATGTTAGCTATTCGCTTTCAATTAAAAGAGAATCAGACAATATGTTTTGAAATTTAATGCATTACTTGATCCTCTCTAGTGTTTTAAAAGTCGGTTTCCTTTTGAGTAACTTTCTAAGAATGTGTCTTTTATTTTTGCACATTTAGTTCTTTACTAGTTCTGGTAAGTTTTCATCAGGAGAAAGGAAGAAAAGTTGTTGTAGTGTTTACTATGGGTGTTCTTGCTCTAACAGAAACGGTGATATGACCAAAACAGACTAAAATTAATTTTTCGGGGAGGACAGACCACCATCTTCATTCGCTGTAGAAGAATAAGTTAAACCAGGGTTTAGGCTTTTCCAATACACTGTTAGTCCAGAGACAGCAAATGTTTATTCTCTTCAGCATTTAGCTGCTGTGTTTACTTTGCAGTGAAACAGGGAACAGGTAGGGCAGAAGAGCAAGGGAGCAGTCATTAGTTTCCTTCACATTTTCTCGATTAAAAATGACAGGGGAAAAACAAGCTTTGCTACAAAATCTGCACATTCCCTTCTCGGAATAAACGCTGTGAAAGGACCTGGGTGGCTTTTTAAAAGCTGAGACATTCCCATGACAGAGAGACAGTGGGTGCTTACACATGGAGTATAATGACGCAATACTCATTTTATGTAGTTCCCTGATCTGTGGTTTAGACTATTACACGCAGTATATAATAGCAATAACAAGATTAATTAATTTCATTTGAGAGGTGCCTAAGTATCTTCAGTAGTCAGCACGCTGAAGTTGATGGCTCGGTTGTCTCCTTGGCTGTCATGCCGCTGGCTTTCTGCCTTGCTCAGTGTTTATTCTGCGCGACTTAGTGCATAGGAGATGCTTTGTCTTTGCAGCCTTGGAGCCTGTCTTGTAAAAAGCCATAATGTGAGAGTACATCCCTTCCTGTACACAAAGGTGTTGCTGCTGCTCTCTGCCGTGCACAGCCATTTTAATCTGAATGGGGAATCTGTCTGGGGACCCGAGTGCAGTAATTAGCAGTCTCTTCAGAGTGTCAGAGCAGAATTACCATTGTAATGGTTTAGCAGGAGGATAAAAGGATTGAATTTGGGTCTGCCTTCCTGCCAAACTAAATGAGTTGCCATGGGAATTTTCAAATATAAGAGGCGTTTACTTAAAGCAATTTGGCGAGTTTGAATAAACTCATAAATTACGGGGTTTAGAGGAGAGATCCCTGCTTTCTCTGGCATGGGCTGAACAGCAAAGAAGGCTGTTAGAAAGCTGCTTACATTCTTAATGAGAATAAGTTGATCCGTGCTCCCTTGCAGACTATCAGCTTATTAAGGCTAAACTGTTTCTGCTAAATACAGTACAGTAAGCACATTTTGAGAGACATAGTTTGCAACAAATCCCTGGAGTAGAAAGCAAAATCTGATTGCTCTAAACATAAATTGAATTTCCTTTGCTAGATTAGATCTATTTTCAAGTAATGCTATTAAAAATGGTTCTCTGTATTGTTTCAATAAACATTAACCTGCTATTGATTTCAACTTTCCTCTGTGCATGTAATATTTATTACAACACTTGTGTGATCTGCTTCTGAAAGGGGAGGGAGGGCATTGAGGTTTTTTCGAAAACAAATAAGGTCCTATGGCCCTTTAAACTGTTTTTTTTTTCTCGGGTCACATGTAAATGTTTTCCCAGCTCAGGCCTGCCGTCTCTAAAGGGAGTTGGGCTTTGACCTGCTGACTTCTTTGTCAGCACCGATGCTATTGAAATGTGAGAAGATGGACTTGGTGCTTTCACAAGTGCCTCAAGTGATGAACATCACTTATGCTTGTTTAACCTTCAGTTGTGCTCAAGAAGTCAGCTGTAGCAGCCTGTAGGAGAACTGATGACCAGCGCTTTGCGCCGCTTGTTTGGAAGCATGTGTTAATGTTCTCCTAGCCACTTAGACCCGGTAACTTAAAGAAATAGGAAAGGTTATACATGCTTGAATACTTTGATACTAGCTTTAAAAATGTATATTCAAGGGCACATCATACTTGAAACAGTGTGCATTATTTTTCCCTAAATAATTTATATCGGTTTATATAGCCCAAGGCTTAAATGTTGCCTTGTTATCCTTCCTAGTACGTATCTCAAATCTTCAGTCATCATAACTATTAGGATATGGAGGTGGAACTAATTAAAAAGAGAGCAGTATTGCCGTAATGGCAGTAACTTTAACTTTAGTTTAAAGCCATAAAAATATAGTTAGAACTCCTTGATACAATCTTACATCACTAGCAGGAATCCTGTAAATTAGCAAAGTAAAATGGTAAATTTGTGCTGGTGATTCAGTGGTTGAACAGGTGCTAAGTTCTAACAAATTCCTGAACTGTTACTAATGATGCAGCTGAAGCTGTTTGGTAGCCTCAGGGTACTATTTCTGTGAAACTTCAGAAATATCTCCAAAGAAATTATAAGACAACAAGAGCGGCATTTACTCTTACTAATACTCAAAATTGTAACTGTTCATTTAAAGTTACTCTGAGAAGTACTGTTAGGGAATTGATTTCATCAGACTTAATCCCCACCCCCACACTTGGTTATTTCTTAGATGAGTTATTGGAAGGCAAAATTTAAAGGTATTGTCTAAGTGTTCGTGAAGTGGGCTTGAAAAACTGAAACTATTATGAAAACTTGTATACTCTCTATTAGACAGAGGGTTGCTAAATGATTAGAGGACATGAACAGCATTAAAAAAAATACATAGAACATGCTATGCTGCAGAGGACTCTGGGATATTGGATTGAACTGAGTGCATCACTTAGGTCCTTTGTTCCGATGCCTTACAGCAGGTCAGCAAATTGATGCTATTTACAGAAATCAGGCAGTAAAAAAGTGAAAAAATGAAAAGATGTACACTGGTATGACACTTTCCAGATTTCATACTCTTGGATTTTTTTCTGCATTTTAGCGTTTTGCTTCCATAGGTTGTGGGGCTTGATTGGGACCTATATTATTTCACATCTTGTGCAATCTTCCCCTTCCCTCTGCGTGACTTGCAAAACTGAGGTGAAAATAAGTGGCAAATGGGAGTGCAGGAAAAGCTTAAACTGTTGAGGTTTTTTGGCCAGGTCAGATATTGAGATAGAGGTGCTTGATAATTACTGGTAACTAAACCTAGGCTACATAGCATGGTTTTAGTTTTGCAATACCTGTGAAAGCAGAAGGTGGGAATTGCTGCCTAGCATTTCACTTAATTTTTTTTATTGAGAGTTTCCATAACCTAAAAAGTATTGATCGGTTACATTAGAAACATCCTTCTCTAGAGTGCATGAAAACATGTGTCAGACAAGTTACCTGATAAAAGATGAATATTGCATTTGAAGGATATTCTGTCCTTTTCATCACAAGCAGTGTATTAGAAACCCTATAGTTTTACCATCTAAAAGTATGGCATAAAGAAAAATGGGACTGCTTAGATCTGAATTGGATTCCAGCCAAAGTATGTTTTCTTGAGTTGTGATGAGCCTGTTTAATAGTAAAAGCAAAAGTCCCTTTTCTGCTTCACTGCTGAATCCAGCTGCAGGCTAATTAATTTGTGGATAGTTATACTAAGAGAACACTTCTCAGATTTTCTGTGAGCTGATTTTATTTTCTAAATGCTAGAAAAGTAACTCACAAATTTTCTGGGGTTTTTGGAGCGGTAAATCACCTTTTTGAATGTCTAACATAGCACCTGAGAACACAGAGGAAGTGTCAGGGATATGCACAAAAGAAAGGTGAGAATACCATAATGGGGAAGAAGTGGGAAGCTATTCAAAGTACTTGTTCTCTGTGTTTAATTTGTTGTATTTTGAGGGTTCTTGGCTCCTGCTGGTCCAGGAATCCAGAGAATCAAAGAAATGTGCATGCTGCTAGACCAGTAGGGATCTCAGCTGTTTCTTCTCTGGGCACTCCCTCTTTTTTAATAATGTCTCTTGGAAGTATTTTTATCCAGTCTCCATTTAATTCTGCCTCTGCTGGGGCATTGTTACTTTTGCCTTTGATCTTTAGATTCCAACAGTTTGGTTTTTTCTGCAGTTTTTTCACTTACTAACTTGTAAACTTCTGGGAGCAGGTTCTTTGCATGTTCATTGTAGGTATCTGAACTCCAGGTCAGAACAGTGTTTATATACTGTTATGCTAAAATTAACATCACATGCAGGGACATGAAAATAAAATGCATCATCTAAGTCATACAACTCTTGGCCAAAGAAAATCAGCAAGTCTCACTTAGGGTAGTTCTATAGAAGACTATAATACAGAAAAAGGAAAAAATATTAATAAGGAAATTGATTTTTATAGAGTCCTCACACTATCAAACCAAGCATTGTTTTCAGTTTCTTAACATGGAGCTTTGTAAGTACTGGATATATCTATTTAACTGCTATGGATTTAAAGTTGCTGGTATAAGATGTAAGAATTGCCAGTTTAGGATAATGATGTTTTTAAATTCGTTTTTTCCAGTGGTTTTAGAACATGGAGTGCAAATACCAGAGAAGTTTAAAG
The DNA here is from genome assembly GCA_024500445.1 of Entomyzon cyanotis. Lineage (NCBI taxonomy): Eukaryota > Metazoa > Chordata > Aves > Passeriformes > Meliphagidae > Entomyzon > Entomyzon cyanotis. The sequence continues at coordinate 750,141 of JAKEPQ010001015.1, read as the reverse complement.
ATCACTGCAAAATATGAATGTGTATACTTAGAGTAGTAAGTAAATGGTTGAGATTGTAGCCATAGCTCCTGATGAGCAAATCTACAAATGCAGAAAATGTACTTCACATAGGTTAAGGTAACTGCTAGAGGAGTGTGATTAGTACAGTTGGCCAAGAGAAGCTAGAATAGTATTTCTGCACTGAAGGTTGGCATCAAGAGAGAAGACAGACAGAAAGGAGAATGGTTATAAGTAAAGAAATGGGCAAAAACATTGTAGAAGAATGAGGAATAAGGAAAATGAAATATTTTAATATGAAAATAAATTCATGTAGTTGTCAGGTGGTGGTTTCCAGTTAGAAAAGATGATTATGTTGCTGGGCTTCAGAATTAGCAAGACTAAGGCTCCTGGTTCCACATGGATCTGAGTCAATTGACATGCTGAGGTGTCAGTTCTGTCAGTCTCTCCTCCCTTACTGGTGAGTCTGCAGTGAGCTCTTTCAGTTTTGTAATTCTGCAGAAAAATATACAGGTTAGGAAAAAAAGTGTTGCCAGATGAGCAGGTGGGCATGGTTCAGTCGTGGTGCAGTGATAGATACAGGAGAGCAGCAGTGAGGAAAGAGTAGGACTGTAACCACCACCAGCTAAACTGGCTTAAAGTACCGTGGGAGTGCCAGTTGAGAGGATTTTTATATCTTGCAAAAGAGTTTCTGACTCCTTTGACAGCAATATAAAACCTCAGCCTGATCATCCCGAACTAATTTGTAGTGTGGGGAAAAGTTCTTAAGGATAGCATTTTTAAATTTTTACTTTCTGGAATCGACTGTTGCATTTGCTAGGTAAACTTGTCTGAACTTGTTTCCTCTGAAATTATTCCCCCTAAGTTTTCCATCTGATCGATTGCCATTCCATCCTCTGTTTTTCAAAGTCTTAGCTTTCTGAACTCAATCATGCACTGATGCACAGCAACTTATTTTTATCCATTCTGGAAACAAAATTCCATTAATTTATCCATTTATTTGAATCTTTCCAGAATTATATGCCTTGCTTTTCACACCTATTGTAGCTTTGTTGTCCTTATTTCCCTTGGCTTAAGGAAAAGAACTTCATTTGTCTCTTCCCATTAATTCTGAGTAAATTAATATTCTTCAGTTACTCTCAGTGTCCAAAAATTTGCATCACTTTTTAGGTTTACTTTTAATTTTTCAGCCACATCTTGTAACTGAAAGGCTAAAATACATTTTTTCTGGTTTTGATTTTTTTTCCCTATGTATAATTTTTACACGTTGAGAGAGGTTTTTACTTTAAGGTGTGCTGTGTATAAGCATATAGTCCATAAAATTAGAGACTATGTGAATTTAGGCATTATTTTGAAATATTCATGAGGTTCTGAGACACAGGAGATTAAGAGGCACTAAGGTGATTTATCTTGTAGTAGAAAATGTATTTTCAGCTGCTTTTGCTTATAGTTGTTCACCTTGTCTACTGAAATACAGAAGTATAACTGCAGTCTTTGAAAGACAATTTAATTCTAAAGATTCCTAACATCTGAGTCTAAATTTGTTTCTTTTAAAAATTGGATTGGAACAATAAATGCTTGGAGAACCAGAGTGTCTGAACAATATTTAAACAGATTTAGACAGAAAGATGTGAAGAACTGAGGTGGAAATCTAGAAATAGGACAGTGTTACTTGCTTAACAGGACTCAAGGATCATTTGGAAAGCAGGTGGAAATCTATCAATACAATACAGAGTGAAAGTGAAGGGCAAGGCACTGGTAGTCAATGTGTAGGAAGAAATTAAGTTACCACTGGAACAGTTTGGTGTTATTAGTGTGGATTAATATTTTTAATACCAACATTGCTTGCTCTCTGCTAAGGTCATGCAATATGCATCTGGCATTTAAGGTTAGTTGGAAGCTACAGGGGAGATGCTATGTAGAAATATTGCAGGAGTATCCTGTCAAGAATGGTGTCCTGAGCATGACATGACAGCGTTGATCTAGGATGGCTCAGTGACTGCAGTTTGTTACAGCCACGGTTCAGGTACTCAGCTGCTTAGAAAATGAAAAAGGAAAACCATTAAATGAAGTTTTGGTGTAATATCTGATCCAGAGTCTATAACAAGCTGTTCAGATACAACTCCATAAAGCATGCAATGATCAGCAACAAAGAGAAACACAGAAGTCTTGATTATTTCTGTCCCAGTATAGCCTTTAACTTGCAGTGAAATTTGATCAAATTTACACTGTGAGTCCTGCTAAATGGTTACTTTAGTGTCTCCGTCTGCTGAAGAGGCAGATTTTTAAATTAGTGTGTAGAAGAGCAGGGAAGAATGGTGAAATTAATTATTTAAGATAGGCCTGATACATTCTTTTCTCATTCTAGGATAGAATATTACACTTGAATAACTTAATTGTCTTATCATGGCTCAATTATTATATAGAAAACAAATTATAATTAGTTGATTCTGGTAGTGTAGGATTTTAGGAAGAAAAGAAATTTAAAAATTCTGGTCAGTAATTTCTTTGGGGATTTTCCCAATAGGTTAACCAATCCTTTATTTTGGCAAGTCTCTAGTCAGGTACCTCATGATCCCAGTACCTTCTGGACAGATGTTTGTTTTACTCTGGTCTCATTTCTATATGTGAGCTGTCCTGAACTATACTTGCTTGTTGAGAGCGTTCTGAAACATGGCACAGAGAGAAAACGGGTAGAGTTTTTAATTTATGCATGGCATCTGAGTAGTCTTGGGCAGGGGGGGAAAAATGTGTAGGTTTTACTGCAGATTCCAGAAAATGCTTTTTATGAAAACTGTTGTTTTATTTAGTCAGGGATGGAAGGGAAGCGGAGGGGAAAGCGGGGTGTTGGTTTGGTTTTTTTGGTTTGGGGGGGGTTGTTGTTGTTGTTTTGTTTTAATTTTACAAGTTTTAGGAAAGTTCTCTAACTGTCTTGTAAGTATAGATGGCTGAAATACAATTTTCTTCTGCAAATTGGTGGATAATGGAAGGGCATTTTTATTGCAATTTGGTATGTTTTTTCAGAATGTAAAGTGGGGTTTTTTTTAAAGCACCACTAATATTTTCAAAACAAGAATTTTGTTTCTGCTGATGTCCCCTGTTTTCAGTACTAAGTATTTGTCATCTGTTCTTCAAATGTAGCAGAATAAAATCTCATATACAAAGTGGAATATCATAATAAACTGACTTCATATTACTGCATTACAAAAAACAGGTGGTTCTTATTTGTCAAAATCTGGATCATAAATACTTATCTCAAGGTATGTGATTAATTCCCAAAGCCCAAAAGGTGAATATCTTCAAACATGAAGTTGGTTTAATTTTCTTTGACAGTTAACCCCAGCTTCAGGTTGCGGGTTTTTTTTCCCCCTAAGAACTATGATGAATAATTAAAATAAGACTTGTGTATGTTGGAATTATTCTGGATGATTACACTGGAAAATTATGTGAGTGCATTTAAAAAAAAAAAAGTCAAATTATCATCATGTCTGTTATTCTGGAGAGTAGGTACAAGAGACTGGAGTATGTTGCATGATTTTCATGATCTACTAAGAATCCACTGATCTTTAGTAAATAAAATTGCTAAGATTAAAGGATTTGATTAAAAAATTAAAATCTGTTGCATGTATATTTTTGTGTAATATTTTTCAGACGTGAAAAATATTTTGGCTAATTCTTAAAAGGCTTGTAAAATATTTTTAATGCTAAATTCATATTGTGTAGAAACAAAATATTGATACAATCTGATAGGAGGAACTTCCATGCCTTCCCTCAGCTCCTGAGTGACAGCATGAAGAAATGTCCAGGTCTGGCTGGAGTCAAAAAGCTGGCTTTGTCAGTTGTTGGTCAACCCTGTGCTTTGGCACCTGATGCCCAGAAGCAATGGGCAGCTCACAATCCCTCCATCCATCGCGGTAACGCAGGTCAGGGCTGTGTCTGGAGGAGGAGGAATGCGGTCAGTGGTCAGGTGTGCTCAGCAGTGCTGGCTCCCTGGGGAAGAGGCGCTGCTCAAAGGCCCTTTGTGCTGGCCCTTGCCAGGCAGCACAGAGTTCTCGCTCCTGTCTGTGGAAAATAAGGGTTGGCCGCTCTCTAAAAGCTGAAAAGAAAGCTCGGTAAATAGCAGAGAAAGCCTTCTCCCTAGCAACATGCTGCCTCGAGCAGCCCGAGCCTTCGAACGGAAGGTCATATGATTGACATATTTGTCCCCTAAAGAGAATGCACACAATTAGTTTTTTCACTTGACTGTATTTTTAAGCCGTGTGAAAGTGGATTTTAGCAGCCGTGCAAGAGGAGACTGGCCAGTTGGAATACTCTCAGCCCCTTCTTCTGGACTTCATCATCTCTGAAGAGCTAACTTCTGTTTTTAAACAGTATTTAAACAGTGGTATTAAAGTTACCAGTAAAGTGCGCACGAGACACACATGTGGTGTTAGATTCAGCACAGCTATGGGCTGCTTGTATACATATAAGCAATTGGAAGTAATTGTGAGTTTTCAGTAGTCATTCACTTTTTAGCAGCTGTTGAAAATTACTGCAAGTATATTCTGAGTGTATATCTCTATCTAAACTTTCAGTGTTCTGTTTCCTTAGTTGGATTAGAAATGGAAAACTTAAATTGGTTGAATTTTTGGGCATCTTAGGTTTAAAACAATACTGTTTTTCTAGACGGTAGCTTTATATAAAGCTCTGAATGAAACAATGATTGCACACCTTCACCTTAGAGGTTGTGTGTGTGTAGAGAATAGTCATTTTGAGAATAAAACAATTAATGCAAATACTTTACAAAAGGGAATGTAGGTGAAATGCAGAAACAGGTTTTTTTAATCACACTTAGCTGTCATGATTTCTGTTGAAAATGTGAGTAGAGCAGTAAGTGTGACAGTTGAAGAAGTCATTGGAAGACAGTTGGTCCCTGAATACTGACATTTTTTAACTGGAAAGCCTAAACATTCATGGGTTTACTCCATATTGTAATAAATTAGTTTAATTAGTCAGTATTACATTTTCAGGACTTCTCATACTGATGATAAAAATGTCTCAAAAATTACTACTGCAGCTTGAATTCCCATGTGGTAGTGTGCTGCCCGGAATCGTGTTTAATGAAACACATGAGAGAAGATACACTTGAAAGACATGTACTAATTCATGGCAACAGTCTTTGTGCTCCTTGTCACCACCAGTTAGTTTTCTTCTGTCGCCCTGAACAGACTCCTCACATTCTTTCTTGGTTACTAAATTTGATATGAAATGTCATTTTTCTTGCTTTTTTTTTTTCCTTTTTTATTATTTCTGGGTGGGAACAGATTCAAAACATACTGGACATGTTTTCCATATGAAAACACACAGTCATATTTCAGTGCCATTTTGAAAATGATGAAAGGCCTTATTTATGAACCGAATTATTAGCATAGCTGGAAAGAAATCTATGTAGTGTTGGGGACTCTAGAGTTTGCAACAAAATACTAGTTTTGAAACCCTTAAATGGGGTTTGTCCATGTCTCCAGTCCCATTTGCCCCCTTCTCCCCCATGTGGGACACCCACTGCAATACTTGAGTTAGATGTCTTTGCAGTTCAGGGGAATTTACAGCTATTTGGAGTGTATGAACTCAAACTTGGAATAGAAACCTCCTAGGATGATAGAGGGAAAATAAATTTTACAGGTCATGCCACACTACATTTTAAGTATTTATTTAATTAATCATTCCATTGTTATATTTCTGACAACTGGCTCTAACTTTTACCTGTTTAAACAACCACCTTTATTGTAGGTCGTTTTGTAGCCTATATTACTTAAATTGTTTTTTATTATTTACTTAAATCTCGTGATGGGTTAATGAATTTGTTCTGATAAAAGTGGAATGTGTCAACACTGTCTCAGTGTTTTGGCACCATTCAGTCTGTTCCAAAGGCTACAGCTGGAATAAAGACCGGCATAATATAGGTCGTGTTTGCCTTTTGCTCTGCTCAGATTCCTTGGATGCTCATGGTACTACAGATGTTGCTGGTTAGAGCCATATGTGGGAAATTTGTACAAGAGGCTTGCCTGGTACTATCTCATTCAGTGTGCTTATAGTTCAGCTGCTGTTTTCAGAATTAAACTAACCAGTGAGGAGGAATTTTGAATGTCTAGCATTCCAAAACTAGAAATACCAAGAGTAAAGCATTCAGCTCTGAAAGTTTTTAAGCTGGGCTTGCACATTGCTAAAAGTAGGTCTAATGCTTTAGATGGCATTATTGATATTTCATTTGAATCTTAATACAAATATCAGCAGATGTCTATGCTAGCAAATAGATCTGAATGTATCTCAGTATTATTCTGTCTGTTAAAAACATTTCAGAATGTACTGTAAAAAAGCTTGGTTTTTTCCTTTAGAATTTGTTGGGGTTTTACGTGTGTCATGAAAGATACATTGCTGTTATGGAGCTTTATGAATTGCTGAAGCTCTCCAGCGTGGTGTATAGAGATTCTTATCACAGCTTTTGTTAACAACGTTAAAACAGAGGTGCAAGGAGGATAGGAATGATAATTTAAAAAAAAAAAAAAAGCAAAGCAGAAAGTAAGGTCTGAAATAAAGTATTGTTGAGGGTCTAATTTAGCTTACCCGGGAGACCATTTTCTTCCTTCAAAGCCCAGAACCCTGCTATTTAAATAGGAGCTTATCACATATGTCCTAAAGAAATGCTGACCTGTTAAGGTCAAGCAGAATTCCCCCCACCCCAGTGTGACAACAGTGAGTATCTAGGGGCATTATATGGTAGAGCAAACTTGTAAGTTCCACTGATGCTGTATTTCAGTCTGGCTAATAAAATGCTTCGTGCTGATTTTCTGTGTCTTATCTGTATTTTCGTCGTGCAGAAATGGAAAGTGAGGGAGGGAGGGCACAAGGACTCTCGAAAGTATTACTGTGGTAAGCCAAGTATCATGATTAAACAGGGATATGTCAGATAAGGTGATGGGAAGTGTAAAAAGATATGCTGCCTTTTCCCCCTAGTGTATCTTTAACATTATGACCAATGAATTTGTCAAGTGAAACAGCACAGTCTTCTTTGCATATCATTTGAACTGAGAGCTTGCTTTGAAGAAGATAAGCAGACTGTGTTGCCCAGAAGAAATAATGATGCTAATTTATCTTTGCCTGTCCTCACAGCCATAGCAGTGTGTGTCAGTGTTAAAAAGGAAGTAGAGGAATAACTGAGCCATCGTTTACCACCTGTTCAGTGCCATAGTGTTGCTGATGACCTACAGGACTCTGAGAATATGGCTGGTCTGGAAGTCTTTGCCTCAAAAGTATTTGGGAAAGTTTCCTCTAATATAAGAATAGCTGCCAAATTGTTCCAGAAGAGACGTCTTTGACCAATTCTCCTCAGAACAAGCAAAGCTATGATGCAGGATTTCTGCTCCATCACCCTCAGAAGTGTATAATCAAAGAAGAGAAAGTCTAAGTTAGATATGTTTACTAGCAGCTTATAACTATAAATATTTACATTCTGAGCATGGGAAACTTGAAGGTCTCTGCCAGATTTTTTTTGAGAGAAAGGGAGGATGAGATGTTTTCTTTAAAACTGAGTAATAGAGTAATTTACCAGAACTAAAAGCCTTCACAAAAGTAAAATCTAATCTCTTGCAGTAGGTAATTGATTAATAATTGAAGTACTCCCATTCAGAGTCTTATGAAAAAGCTCTTTTCTTTGTCTTTTACATCTAGTTACCTGTCATCTTGTCTAGGATTTTGTTGCTATAGGTACATCACTTTCAGCAACTTAGATATAAAACAAAAAGACCTTCCAAACATGGATTTCAAGCACATGTATTTCAGCTTCAAAAATTCCAACATGTTTTAGCCTTTGTAGTACATTTTACAGTATATTGACGCCTGAGCTCTGGTTTTTTGTTTAATACGTGTATGTCTAGGAATTTGTAGTATAGTGTTTGTAAGGTTTTTTTTGTTTATAAATTATGAATGGAAGGTTTTTGTCCCTGAATGGAGACATTCATGTGTAAAGACTGTTTGACTGTCGCATGGTATTTAGGAATACTTACTGATCTACAAGTGAATTGCAGTGGAAGATTTTTCTTTGTCAGGGAGATAAAAGCATTCTAGAGCCTGAGAGTCCAGTGAGTGTCACAGTGCAAGCTCCAAGCTGCAGGTGTTTGGCTGTAGAGCAGCTGGGGACTGCGGGAAGGCAGGGTGACAGACCCCTGAGGAGCAGCACTGCCTCCTGGCTAAGTAGGATAAGATCAATGGCATGAAATATTTCAGTGGTGCTATTGCATTTTACCGAAATTCATACTAAATAAGTAAATAGTAGATGGCTTGTACTATGCAGATAGGCAGTCTAAAGAATAATAAAAGACTTCATATTTAATGTGTGTATTTCCAGGTAGTAGAAAAGTTATGTTTATTTTATGCAGCAATTATAAATTACTTTTCTATTTGAGGAAGAGTTTTAAGTATTTATTCTTGTTCATTAGTATAGTGTTCTTCCATAACAGCATGTCCTCTGCCCTTCTGCTTGGAGTGCATGTAAAATTATTTATTGCCTTACTTGAATACTGAAAAATATAGTGTGTTCTTAGAAGAATTCTCCACTGGAAGCAAATGTGTAGAAGGGTGTATGGACTTGGACAAAATGTTAGGTAGCTGGAAGAGTTCTCTCTGGGGTGGCAGGAAAGGCAAAGCCGCTCTTGAGAGCTGCTGTTTAACCAGCAGTGGTGAGGAGCAGGCAGGGAGGCAGCTCTGCACAACAGGTTGCCGAGGTTGCCTGGAAAGCAAGTGCTCTTGGGTGCTGTCATGTTGCTGAGGCCGCTGGTCGTTCTTTCCATGAGCCTGATGGGACAGGCCTGCTGCAGTTGCCACGGGAAGATGGAGACTGGGTTTTGGCCTTTGTGTTCCTGGCTGATTTATCCATCATTTTGCTTTGCCACCATTTTCTCTTCCCACTTGCTGCTCCTGCTCTGAGCCTGAAAGCACAGCCCTGGAACAGCTTATGAAGGATTGATCCCCAAAGCCAGACTTTGCTGCATTTTGTGCAAGATAATAAAACTGTCTGCTGCCTTTCCTAGGGCTGGGCTCACTTCAGTTCATGAGAATTCAACTGAAGTACAGGGATGTGACTGGATTGCAAAAATGTCATCCAAAATGCATGGCATTTGGAAGCTAGACTGTCAATGAAAGTCACTAATGCCACCTAAATAAAAGGATCTATTTGTTATGAGTGTAGGAAAGAAGTATATCTGTTACATTTTCCAAAGCAGCTACTTTAAAAGAAAGTTGAGCATTATATGGGGAAAGCACCTATGTTTGTAGAGATATGTTGAAAGTCTTCCCTTCCAGCCCTGGTAATAATGAGAATCAGAGAACATTTTGAGACTTACATGCAGAAGACTGAAAGGCTCAAGAAGCTCTGTCAAAATAAGGTATCCCTGCTATGACAGAAGTGAGTGGATTGTTCAGTTTCTGAATTACCTGAGCTGCAGTGATGTTCTTTCTGGGTCTGGCAGCATCATGGCAGGGCAGTATGGCCCCTGGCTGTCTCCACTGGATGCTAGCTTACGGATCTCTGCTCCATCCTACACACTGCTACTTGATCCTTCTTTCACATAATATCTTTCTTTCCTTCTCTGCTGTAATTTGTTGCAAGCTTCTGAGAGTTGACTGTACACAGAATCTGGTGGTCTACGTGTCACCTCTGAAAACTGTTGTCATCTGCTGAGGTCCTTCATTGGCACTGCACAGTGAAGGCATTTTCCTCTGGACTCTGCATGCCTGTCTGTCTTCCACCTTGATAACAAATGTATCCAGTATGTGTTTATAAATAAGAAGTTGAACTGTATGATGCTCTTCAGGGTACACTTTATGCATATGAGAATCAGAAGCATTTCAGTGCCTAAAAATAAAGGATTTTCTGAAGGTCTTGGAATATGTGAGGTTGAAGTACAGCTTGGACATTGATAATGAAAAGAATTCATTAGAGTGTTTTATCTGAGCTCCCCATTTCATGACATTGAAGCAAACTCTTACTTATAACAGTTATATAATAAGCTGCATTCCTCTTCCTTTTTTTTTTTTGTTTTTTTTGGTGAAACTGTCAGTATTGTCTAAAGCAGTGGAGAGAACTGTGGTTTTAAGTGGGCATTTGTATGGTCAGCACTGTGTATTTAGTTTGAAATTGTGTTATTTTACTAAGTGTTTCCCAGAGACTTCATGTAGGTGGCATTTGTTGTTACTTACGTTTTCAGCCTTGCAACTATTAATCCTTCTCTGATAAAGATTAGAAAGCAAGTTACTTAAAAATGATAGTTCTCATGGGCATTTGGTCTCCTTTAGGTCTATTTATTGCTAGGGCAAGTAGAGTTGAGCTACAGTGAGGAGTAGTCTGTGTTCACAGACCAGCACCCGGTGGTGTCTCTGCACAGTTGGCTTTGTTAGGATTTACTGCTTCCAACTCTTGTGTATTTGTATTCAGTGAGCATTTGCCAGTAGTTGCTTACATTTAAAGAATTACATTTCAAGATACCATTTAAGGCTTTTTTTTTAATCTGCATGTTATATTGTACATGATAAATACAAGGAAAGCACTGGAGATTTAAGAGGATGAGAGGTTTGAGTCAATCACTTGAGCTTCAACTTAGTAATGCAAATCTGGTTTTAAGTGACCTTATTGATGTTTGCTCAAAGCAGCTTCCTTTTGGTACAAATGACTGAGCTTTGTTGCAGCTATTGTACAGGTAATGTACTGTCCCTTTAGAGATTGCCTTTGTATCCCTGATGCAACCTCTCTTTGCTTTAACAGAGAGTGCCTGCAGAAATGCCTGGAGCTAAGTTAGATCTGCGTGTGCCTCATTTGATCACCTGTTAGCAAAGAAGCCAGAGGATAGGGCAGGGAAAAACAAGAGCCCCTTTCTCAGCTCTTGGAAATGTGAGGGGTTGGCTGTTGGTGAAGGATGCTCAAGTGGAGAGCTTGATTGCGGAGAATGAGGGACACGACAGAGTGTCTGAAAGGCTCCTGGCCGCTGCTGTGACTTCCCCTTGAGGAGAGGTGGCGAGAGGCTGTTCCAGGCTCAGGGTGCGAGGGGCTGGCAGGATTTTGGGCAGCCCTGGTAGGGTGGTGCAGGCAGTGCTGAGCACCCACGTCCCGCAGAGATAGCATTGCACAACAAACAGTGCCATCTTCTGGGAGGAGTCGGAACGATGACCTTGCGGTCAGGGTCGCGCGTGTTTTTAAAGTGATGGGATTGGCTTTTTGTTTGGGTTGGGGTCTCTTTTCTATCTAATAAATGCTTCAAAAGTCTAAGTACCAGAAGTCAAAAGTCAGTGTTAATGTCTGGTAATGCAAGTCCACATCTTGAATCTCTGATATTTTTACTGGTACAGTTTTTAAGGGAAAGTTTTAAGCTGTGTTTTGGGGTCTGCTTAAAAGAAGAAAAGTTAATCAACTGCTGAGCGGTAGTCCAGAGAAGTAAATCTCAAAAATAAAAGTTAAGGGCTTGGTCTGCTTTGTTTGATTAAGTCCTGTGCTATTTTCATAAACATACTTTGTAAAACCTAAGTAGCTGCAACATCTTTTCTAATAGAAAGCAGTAGTGACCTATAGGAAAATGTAAGAATGATTACTTGGACTTGTATCTCCTTCTTTTGACCATGCCAAAAGGGTAAAAATATTTTCTGTCTCTAAATGACTGTCCTATAAATAGTTACATTGGGAAATATTCACTGTGGTGCAAAATCTGGGATTAGGGTTACTAAAATTATCCTAGCAAGTCGAATGTAATATTTAGCATTTACCAAGACTCATTAATGGCGTAGATCAATCACCTGAAGGTCTTATTTGGAGGAGGTGAGCAATTTTAGTAACATTAATGGAACTATATGGGAGATGCAGCTGACATTGTGAGGAGGTTTTCTTGTTACACACGTGCCAACAAAAAGCAAATAACAAAGTGCAACTTATGGGGGGAGGGGAAAAGATTAATCAATGTATTAAAAAAAAAATTATTGCTGAAATAGCTTCAATAAGGTATATCCAGAATGACAAGAATTTCTAAGCTCTGGATAGGGAAATAGATTTGGAATTGGTTTTATTGTGTCATGATTGCCTGGGTAATTTACCAGCAAAGATGCAATGGAAAAAATAGTTTCTCAAAAAAAGAGGATAAAATTATTTTGCATGTAAATTGTGAATCTGTTCGGTGTTGTGTTAAGATTGCTAGAATCTGCACATTTTGTATCCAAAGGGTCTATGGGACTATGGTGTCCCACCTCTCTGGATGCTACAGTACTTAACTGTACAATTAATTTGTAGCTAAAATGGTAATTGAATGTATATTTACTTTTTTAGTATTAGTATCAGCTTGCCCTGTCATAGAGTATTCAACATACAAAAAAAAAAGTCTAACTTTCAGTATATTCTGAATGTTTGCTGTGTGGTAAATCTTGGTCCTCAGCAAGTCCTCAGCATTACAGTTAGGACTTTCAATTTCTGACATTTGAAATTAATTCAGTGTTCACCCATTTTACCATGTTGATTTTGAGTTTTTGATAAAAATCAGCTGCTAAGAGCTTCCTTTGCAAGGGGTTGTGGCCCTTGTGCATACCACACAATAAGTACTGTATTGGCTTACCTAGAATTTGAAAACTCTGTGTAAATTACTGAAGTTACTGAAATTATTGAAAACTATGGATTAGTAAATTACTAATCTATCATTTGGGAGTAGAGTATGTATATATAATAAGGTCATTAACTTGGAAAATGCTGTTCCAAATACCTGGAAACTGCTGTGTGAGTAGATGAGTAAAAATGTAAGAAATCCAGTTTAGCAAAGGAAGAACGCAGTGCAGCTCACAGCACAGCTGCCCTTTTGTGCATCTGACTTAGGAATTCCAGCAGTGGCATTCCATACAAGAGGCAAGGCTTTAACCTAACATTAAAGTAGACATTAACCATCCCTCTTGGGTTTCCTATATCATAATCACGTTCTCTGCTCAATAGAGTGTAGACTAAACCAATGGTAGTACTTCTGGAAAGACAGATTAAAAAATATCTGGTCTTAAAAATGAAATTATACTTTTAGAAATGTTATTAACTGAAAAAGTGACCATTTTTCTACTGAACATTACTTAATAGTTGTGCAACTTACACAATACCAATGGAGTCGGTAACTTCAGGGAAGTAGTTTTTATTGAAGCAAAACCAAGAGTAATGTATGCTGTGTAAATAGTAGTTATATCCTCATTGGAATACATCTACATGTGCCAGAATTAGGAATTCAGCCTTGGGACAGTTATCAATATACTGTCTGGAAAGCTACTCAAAGATTGTTGTTTATTTTTTGTTTGCTCCACCCCCCTCCACCGCCCAGTAGTCAGTATTGACTGTAGTGGAACAAATTAAAATAAATTGCAGTGCTTAAAATTTGTGATGTCTGTTCTTCCTTTGGCCCAATGATAGAGTTTTTTAAAAGATGCCTTTAGGAGTATGTGAAAACATATTTGAGTAAAAAATTCCTTAAATGATTTCTAGCAAACACAACTTACATTTAATCCTTAATTTTTATCATTTATGTTATGAACCTTATTCAAAACTCTATTAAGATATTTGTCAACAAGACTTAATGATAGTCAACAGGCAACTTCCACTTATTTTTATGGAAAAGTTGACAAAGCTTGCTGCTTTTGTGACTAATGATAAGCAGGTATTTTGCTTGGTTAAAACTTGAAAAATTTCATTCTAGATCCCTTAGATCTTGTGCACTAGTGAATTCATAATCCTGATTTTATTCCCATTTTTTTCATTCACAGGCAGAAGGAGAAGACAGCCTTAAAAAGATGCAGCTGATGGAGCTTGCAATTCTGAATGGCACCTACAGAGATGCCAACATCAAATCACGTAAGCATGTCATAAGCTCGAGGGTCAATGCCATAGACATGTTTGGAAGTTTTGAATCTTAAAGCTACCTTTTGGAAAATGTACAGTGGCAACTGATGTTGGAGAATGGAAGGCAGTAAGAACCTAACAAAACTGTAGGTAGCTGTTGCAAAAGATCTTTGGGGGATAAGTGATGTCAGTTTGGGGTTTTTTTTTAGTTTGTTTCCCCACCCATTATTTTTTTAACACTATGTATGGGTTGAAATACTTAAAAATATGTAGTATAAAACACCTCAACCCTTAAGCCAGATTTTCCTATTTTACGGTAATTTTTTCCTTAAAGCATATGAAGGACAATAGACTCCTTTGCATTTTTATTTTTAGAGATTTAAATTTAAAATGTTACAGATGTTCAGGATAATGTGAATACATTTTTCTGTATTATATTCCTTCCTCTCATCTTGCTTGCATGTGTACCCCCAATGTCATGTTTTACCAACAATTCATCAACTGATTTCACAGCTGAGTTCACAGGGATCAGTGATGTAATGAGCCATTTTTACAATTACTTCCATTACATTTGTGTGAAAATGCTTTTGCAAACGCATGTATGCACAAGTTTGCACTTGAAAATTAATTACACGCACCTACTAATGAAAGCATATACCTATTATGTGTGGTACAAATTATTTTCTTCAGTTGAAAATCTAACTTCTCCTCCTGAAAATGTAGTTGCTGATGCTGTTCAAAAGTAAAATTTTGCTGTAGCCGTGATACAGATGTCAAATGTAAGCACTGTTAAATCAGTCTTTTCACTAAGGGCCTACTGATATTTGTAAATTTGTGTCTTCACACAGTCTCCATTTCAATGTCGCATATGTTTAAAGGTTGGAATGCAGTTAGGTCAATTTGGGAGTGCTTACAACAGTGTAATTATTTTGATTTGAAAAGAGACATAAGCAAGGGCTTTTACCACTACTGTGGTAATGGTGAATCTTTCAGCCCTAATGAACACTGTGATATTTAAAGGTATATCAGTTTTAAATATATGGTAGTCTCTAAATTATTGCAAATTTATGAGTAAAGTAGCTTTCAGAATAGCTTTAATTGATGCAAACTGTTGCACAGGAAACTGTTTGTTAATTTGAGCAATTTCTTTGTCTGGTCTCTTTCCATTGGTCCATTATATCACTGGAAGTGGGAAGATGGAATTTTTATTTATTTTTTGACTAGAGATTGCCACACTAATACTAATTTTTTGATAATAAGACATTTTCACTCTTTGTGTTTTGATTTTACTGAAAAGTTGAAGATGCAGAAGCCATTACAGGTTTGTTTCAGTTTGAGAAAGGAAGTTAAAAGATTTGAGTGCCTTTTTTTTAAATTATCTGAGCATTGTTTTTAAAAAATAAAATAAAAAAATGCACCAATCTCAAATGTGAAAAGCTTTGCCACGTTTCTCTTTTTAGTCTACCTTTAAGTTATTAAATTGATGCAGGTCAATAGTAGTGCATAGAAATACATAAATTATAACCCTTTAAGATTGACTGTTACCAGCAGATGTGTTAGTGCTTAAGTTGTTGTTCATCTGGTGTGCCAGCAGGTTTCAAATAACACTTAATGAAATGTGCTAGCTCCACTTCAAAAAACAAAGAAAACCACCACAAACTAACAAAAAAAACCTAAATGAAAACAGAAAAAGCATCTATTTTCTTTAACTTAAGCAAGGCCATATTGAACTTCTAATACAAAGGAAGTATCTTATTTGGTGAAATTTGATGTGGAAAAAAAACTGAGTAAATTTTATTCTTGTTAGAGTACGACAGGAGGGATTCATGTTTCTAGGTCATCTTCAACTTCTCTGATTCTGGAAATTAGAATTGTGTATATGTTTAAATACATTTTAAGGGCTATAAAAACTCTAGACTGCAGCTCTGCATAACTGAGTGTCTGTGGACTCTGTAGTTGCACTAAATTTTGTACTCTGTATTTGATTGTGACAGTATTTTCCTTGTATCTCCTGCATGCATCTCAGTCTCATGCAGTCTTGATAGCATAAATGAAGAAATGTGGTCTAAATGGAGCTTTCGTGCTGTGTAACCTGTTTGAGAAATCTACCTCACTGTTTTACAATGGCTTTTTTATTTTGCATGTTCATACTTAATCACACTGGAAAATGGAAAGCTGTTTGCATTTGAATGGTGTGCTTTGGCACTGTGTGATCAGCGCATGTACTAATGATTTCCTTTTATTTTTCTTCTTTCCTACTTTTTCCCTTTTTTCCCATTCTTTCCACGTTTTGTACTGCTATCTCTATACTTTCCTCTGAATTTCTTTGCTTACTGTAGCAGCCCTTGCCTTTTCTCTTGCAGCAACAGCCCAGGCTCCAAGGATTATTACTGGGCCTGCGCCTGTTCTCCCACCAGCTGCCCTGCGTACTCCTACGCCAGCTGGCCCTACCATAATGCCTTTGATCAGACAAATACAAACCGCTGTCATGCCAAACGGAACTCCTCATCCCACCGCTGCAATAGTTCCACCCGGACCCGAGGCCGGTTTAATTTACACACCATATGAATACCCCTACACGCTGGCACCAGCTACATCAATCCTTGAGTACCCTATTGAACCTAGTGGTGTATTAGGTAAGATCTTTGTACACGAATGACTGCACAATGTATTGCTTATGCTTCTGTTGGGTTTGCAAGGTAGAGGTTCATGGAGCTCAAAGGAAAAAATCTGAAGTAGCAAACTTACCTCAGGTGTATCAAAACCGCCTAGAAGAGCTGCTCATGCTCAAATGGTGCAGCTCTTTTACACATTTTAAATGTGGTTTGCATTCCTGAGTGTGTGTGCTTAGTTTCCATCAATAAGTTTACTGAAAGTAAGTCTTTGTGTCTGTATATTAGATGGTAGATACATAGGCATGGGTAAAAAGCGAAATACAAGTTGACATCTATTACGTGTCATCTGGGCTCCCATGAATAACAGTTTAGTTTGTATTCTCTTTAACATAAATTAACATCCAGCAATTTTTGGAAGCAAGGGCTTCTTATTTTGATATATCGTATTAGTAGCAAAACTGGAGGAAGTAGAAAGGTCTCTGTTCAGTTGGAGTTTTTGTTTCTTTATTTGGTACGCGACTGGTAAATTCCTCCTCAGTGTCAGAAAGCTCTGAATCATACTGTGAGCAGAAAATTATTTCAGTGAATGAATGTAAAGAAAACCAAATTCCAACCAAAGTATGATAAAATTAGCAACTTTACTGATGGCTGCTTTATATACATTGGATTGAAATGTTCAGCATTCCTAATATTTCAGACCACTGACTTGGTGTGCGAAGGCAAGAATGATAAAGCAGCCATGACAATTCAGTTAAATAGCTAATATGGAACAAGCAGTTCCAACAGTTTCTTCCTTCCCTACCCTCTACAGAACCTAAATAATATTTTGTTTTCAGTTTGTTCTGAATTGCATATGACCTTGGTGCTGCATAATGTTGATTTTATAGGACTTTGATCTTAGTTTGTTCAGTGGCAGTTATTGATTTACACAAATTCTGAACATCTCTAATGAACACTGGACAATAAGGTTCAAAGTCAATATTTTGTTGAAAGTATTGCAAAAATCAGTGTTTCACGTGACAAATAGTTGGTGAGTTATCTGTGTGTGTGCATGTTTCCACATTATGTACAGTAAAAAAGAAAATATATTTCAGATTTCTGTCCTGCAGGATTAGTGAATGAATAACAAAAATTCTAGTCGGACAAAAGTATGCAGTTCATCTGTCAGTTTATGGTTGTTGTCACTTAACACATAGCCAAAATTCAGAGAACATATGATAGCATTATCATTTATTCATTTCCCGCAAATATGTAAACATTTCCCCTTGCCTCCTGTACCCCCACTCTGTGAGTCCACTTGTGGTTCGTTCTGGGGTAAAGTCACAAGTACAGAGTTCATCAAAGCAGCTATCAGCTGTTGGTGGTTAGTGGCAAACCCCTCTCCTGAATTCAGTTAATAGCAACTAAAGAAATACATCATTCCAGAGTAGTAGTTTATTACAATGCAGGGAACTTCGATTTCTCACAGGATTTTTTATAAAGAGATAGGACAGAAAAATTACTTCTAAAATGGCATCTGAAACCATTGCATACTCTTGGGCTTAGCTGTATATTGTGTGTTGCCCACAACAGACCTCATTAAAAAAACATGTTATTTAAAAAGAAAAAGGGAATGGGGAAAAAACCCCCACACTCCCATTTAAGCTGCCTAAAATCAATAACTCTTAATACATCTGCTCTGTTATCTGAGCAATTGTATAGAGTTAATTGAATTAAATTTGGTTTTCCTTGAGTTTTATTTTGTTATATGCTCATTCTCATTTATAGTATTTTGTCCATTTTTGTGGTGGACCTTTAAAATGTTTTAAAATAATTCTATTAAAAATGGCAGAGAAATGCATCCCTATCAGTATTTTGGGGGATGTTGGTGTTGAGATCAAATTTTAGTTGGTGACTAACTTTTCATTCCCTTCCTTTTATCTTCAGGTATGGCTTTCCCAACGAAAGGCTAAGAATTCAAGAACGGTCTTAACTGATCCTTCATCAGATCTGAATTTTAACAAATGCTTAGTTTCAGCAGCCTTGAAAAAAGCTTGGTCTAGCAGTCAGTGACTTACTTGCACTTTTTGCACATAGATTTAAAATAAAATAGTGCTATTAATTTGGATTAGGTCCTATTATTACAGAGTAGCTGTAATTTATGAGTGTATAGTAGTATACTGACTGCTAAGTGTTCTATATAGTGTTTGCTTTACTAATCACCTAATTCATTGCAGTTCATACTTATTGACTTAAAGTTTAAAATTCACAATCTGTAGGCTTGAAGAGTTGCTTTAAAACTTTTTCTTTGTGGTAGAACTGGAAGTGATCTTAAGGTTAGCAAATAATTGTCAGTATTAAAGATGGCATTATTTAAAATAGTCCTGCTGCAAGAAAGGCACTTCAGTGAATATGTGACTAGTAAAGCTTAAATGTGCTTGGGTCTAATAGATTTCATGAAATACTGTAATTTTGGGATTGTAAATGAATGGATTAAACAGGTTAAGGCCAGGATGTTTAAAATAAATGCAATATTAATCTGCACAGATAAACTTCTTTTTAAGATTAAGATTTGAAACTACTGTGCCTTAACTTGTTGCTTTTCTTAAAGTGAACTTTTGTAGTTAATGATCATTTAAATCCATTTTGATAAACCTGCTGTTAATGTTTTCTGTGAATGTTTTCTAACTTTGTCTTGGTAATTGCAATTTAACTAGGTGCGGTGGCTACTAAAGTTCGAAGGCACGATATGCGTGTCCATCCTTACCAAAGGATTGTGACCGCAGACCGAGGTTAGTTTAGTTCTGCAGTTCTTGTTTGTAAGAAGTGCTTTGAGTGTACATGAGATTTGCAACACCACAGCTGGTTAACCAAATGCCCTATCTTGACCCATTCATGATTTTTCTCAAAAAACTTGGACAGTTAATATTTTAAAGCTTCGGGAATGCTTGCAGTTTTTAAAAAAATTTCTTAACCTGGCTTTCCCAGCTCAGTTAAATATATATACTCTGATAGATTTAACAGAAATTCTATAACTGATCCAGTTTTAAAAATGAAACATCTATCTGCATCAGGAAACGCTATGAAATCAGTGCTGCAATAATTAATTTGGTCATGTTCCCCTTTTCCTCCCCCCAATTCATTATTTTAATTGGTGTGGAAATATCAGATTGGTGTTGCAAAATAAAATGAATGGATGGTTGCTTAATGAGAAAGAAGTAAAGGAATTAATGCCTCCTGTCTGTGTCTGGAGAAATCTGAAGATTTAGATTCCTTTTTTTTCCAATAAACTTTTGAGCCACTGTACTGTATATTATGAGGAGGATGCATGTTCTCAGATACCTAACTGAATTCAGAAAGGTAAGGGCTGTGAAGATAACTTCAAAAGTTGTTTGAGTTTGAATTAGTATGGATAGGGGAGGGTGTTTTGGTTGGTTTGTTGGGTTTTTTTTTTTTGTTTTGTTTTGGGTTTTTTTCCAAAATCTGTTTCTTGGTGTTTGCCTTTTGCTGCTAAAATGTGTAACCTGAAGGAGAAACAACTTTTGAAGACCTGTTGATGAGATGACATCCAATATTTGGCATCTCTCTTTAACCCTTGAATGGAAAGTAAATCTTCATTTTTCTCCTGTTCCTCAAGTGTCATGCCTTTGGACCTCTGAATGAAGTATTTAAAGTTATTGAGAAAACTGATATTTTCGGTTTATTGACATTGACTAGGAAGCAGTGTGGAGAATGAATTCTTATCGCATCCCTGCTGCTGACTCATCGTGAGTTTCAGCAAGTAATTTAATCTCTCTGTGTTTGGTTCCCCATTGGTCAAATAAGGATAATAATACTTCCCTACCTCACAGGGGTGTTGTGGGGGTTCTTGTTTTGTACAGGGCTTTGAGGATGCAAAACATTATGTGCCAAGTATTATTATTCTGCTCTCATCCAAATCAATGTTGCGCAGGTTTCCATGATACTGTAATAGTCAAAAGCCAAATTCCAGTGACAGATCTGACATTTCCTAGCATTAACTACACTTCTCACAACCTTCCATAAATTAGCTACAAGAGACAATACAGATTCTGGTCAATACAGTAAAAAGGGCCCTCCTTCATATTTGGTATATTTATGTAACACTTTTATCTTTGATAAGATGTTAGGCTTTGCAAAAAGTGTAAAGCTGATGCAAGACACTACTTTAGTTTTCTGTAAGATTGTTTTATAACACTGCACACTATGTGCAGCCCATTGGCTTGTTCTCATTTCTTAAGAACTTTTCAGTGGGGCAACAGGATATAATCAGTAGAAGGTCACAGCCCATGTTTACCAAAACAAAAAGAATAAAAAAGGAAATAGGTTTTAATCTTCTCTAATTTTTTTCTATCACAGTCAAGAGTAATAGGTGGTAAGGATTTGATTCTCTTTGAAAGTTTGACCTGATGTTGCAAAAATCAGTATTTTGCTAATGGTCTTTCATGATCTGCAGTGGTAGTTTCAGGGGATGGATGTGGCTGCCTTTTTGTTTAATTAGATATTTACCTGAGACAGCTAGTAAATACACTTATAAAGTGGGGATTGGGGTGTTTTCATGGAGAAAATACCAATTTTTAGTTATCATTGTAATGTTTGCTTAACGTAGATTTTAAATATTTTTTGAAGGGCCTAGACATTTCATCTGGGTCACTTAAAAGTAATTTAAATTAATTATTGGTATAATTTCACCTTCCTTTAAAATGCAGCCATTTTCTGGTAGAATAGCACTCATCTCTAGCAATATTGGAAACGCACTGTCTTAAGCAGATAAATTAATGTCTTTTTCCTGTGGAATAAGTCATGCATACCTCTCTCTTAGGAAAACCATGTTGATAATTCAGGAGAACATTTTTTTTAAGTCTTAGCTAAATAATCCCAGTGTGAATTACAAAACTCACACAAAGTTAATTTTACAACTGAACTTCATTATATTTTGAATTTTAAATCCTAGGTTATCACTGCACAGATTTAAAAGTTTCACAAAACGTTTTGGAAAACTTCATTCAGCAATAAAAATTTCTTTTAATGTACTAAAATTATATTGTAGAATTAAAATCCTATCAGTGTTTGCCACACTCACCTATTTGGTTGTTCCATCACCAAGATACTTCTACAGCTATGGCCATGAAGAGCAATGTCAGCAAACCGAAATACTTTTTTTTCAATGCGGAAATTTTTTTTACATAATTAAATGTCACTAAATCTATCACATTCATTGGGTCTAAAGTTGGTTTTGTTTTTTGGTTTTCTTTTTTTAATTCTAAATTGACTTTCCGATGACTTTGTAGTACTACTGCATTCAGTTTTTAAGTAGTTTTTTATTCTTTGCATAGCTTTGGTTTTTCGTTGGGGTTTGGTTTTTGTTTTTTCCAGAGATAAGCACTGCATTTAAAGCAAGAATCCCCAAATGTGTAAATGTTTTACAACTAAGCATGTAGAATTGGTGAAGGGTTGGAAAATATAGCTCATTTTAACTCAGAATAAACCCCCAGTTTATAAATAATACAAAATTGAATTTGATTCATATAACAGAGAGACTGACTGATTTAATTGTAATAAACTGTAAATGGTGTTGCACAGTTGACAAACCTGTGTGTACTGTAGAAGGCCAGAGACTTGGCAGAGGATGTATCACAGGTGTACTGGTATTTTTTAAAGGTAGCTTGCTTTGATTTTAAACTCCACAAGAAGTATTAATGCTGAGAATTTTCTCAAATTTTTTATCCAAACCAATTTTCACATAATTTATATATAAATTTTAATACCATTTAATCAAAATTGTAATGAGTATCAAAATGCTTTAAGAGTCTGTTTCTAGTATACCTGTAAAGTGGTAAGATTGTGCCACATAAAATATTTATTTTTATTCTTTCTTCTTTTTGAAACAGCTGTTTTAATTTTAAAAAAATCCCACTTAGCATGATTCTGAAAAAAATTCAGGGAGTGTTTGGTCTCATTTATGTTACAGTAGTAAATTTTTGTAGTGTTCTGAACTGTATCCTAAATGATAGGCCATTTTTATTATGTGAAAGTAAATGAACCCACAAGAAAGATTGTTAAATCGATGGTATCTGTGAATATTACACCTACTGGATTTCATTTTATGTAATGGCACAAATCTGACTTTGCACTGAATACCTTTCTCACTTTCATCTCCTCTGCCTTAGTCAAAATGGCAACAGTACAGAAACTTTTATCAACCTCAGAATTTATTAGCTCTAATTAAGCTGTTGAATGAGTCTTAAAAAAATTTTAAAAAAAATCATACTACTGTTAAGTGGACCAAGTTTGGTGAAGGAGAATGCAAGAGAATGATTAAAGAAGGAATAGCTCAAGAACATTGGGAATGATAACTTTCCACTTGAGAACTTTTTTATGTTTTACTGTAATTTGTTTGTGGTTTTGGGTTTTATTTTTTTCTGTTTTGTTTTGTTGTTTTTTTCTTTTTTCCTTTTTTTTTTGCAAAAGAAAATAGTATTTACAGGTGGCTTCTTTTAAAATATAAAAATATAAAGCAGGAATGTATATGAAATGTCAGATTTTATTGTATTTGCAGAGTATTAGCTTTGAAAATGAATAAAGAGAGCTGATTGTAGTTT
The DNA here is from genome assembly GCA_024500445.1 of Entomyzon cyanotis. Taxonomy (NCBI): domain Eukaryota; kingdom Metazoa; phylum Chordata; class Aves; order Passeriformes; family Meliphagidae; genus Entomyzon; species Entomyzon cyanotis. Next base: position 727,054 of record JAKEPQ010001015.1, on the reverse strand, counting down.
TAAAATGCCTTATTAGTATCAATTAGATATTTTCTCTATTTTTTCATGTACTTAGAGCTTTTTAAGTATAGATTTTAAAATGGCAGGACTTTTACAGTGTTTACATGCAAGTACATTTTATAAGTGTCCTATATGTGTAAAATAGTATTTCGAACGGGAAAATGCTGGCTACAGTAGCAGGCTGAGCGTTTTCCTGGTTTCCACGATGATGCCTACGTTGCTAGACTACAGTTTAGTATTGCTTTGTATCATGAGGCCAAGAAATTCCATGTTGTTTGTAAATAGAATAAATGAAAGGCAATAAAAAATTTATTGAACAAAAACCCTTTGTTTGGCCCATAGTTTGTTGAACCAAATTGTTTCTCTAAGTCCAGAATTCCTTAGATGACTCCATTCTTTTAACAACCAGTTATTAATAATCACATCCATCATTAATAGTTGCTTTATTGCTTGCACCTGGGGAGGTACTAATGCTTAATAGCAGTCAGATACTGATGCTGTGCACTGACTGTTGTTCCAGAAATCTTCTACCCAGTTCAAAAACTGTTCATCGTTTTTTGTTTTCCAATTTCCTTCATCGACTGCTACTAACCATTAGTCGTTAGTCATATTTTATCTCTATTTCTCCTGTTAACCGGTTTTGTGGGAGTGGGCTTCTCCTTCACGTGTCCAAATCATGATGGAGGGCTGTCATGATTTTATTGCATTCTGTAGATGGTGTCGATCAGTATGTCAGAATTAAACATGCTTGGTTTTTTTATTAGTTGTGATTAGTTTTCATGTTGTCATTAAGCCGTCACTAGCTGGAACTAATCTCTTCTCTATCTTTTCTTTCTTTTTTTTGTTTTGTTTTGTTTTGTTTTTTTTTTTTTGTTTTTTTGTTTCTAACCACCCAGCCGCCACCGGCAACTAACCTATGACCTTCTGACCTCTGAACTCTTCACCCAATGATGACCTGACCATGCCTGCCTGCTGATCAGTTAACTGGTAAACGCCTTTGCTTGCCTGTCTTCAGTGCAGCGAGCTGGGGCACTTGTCCGTTCGTCTTACCATCTAACAAAACAGACAAAGAAATTGTTGTCCTCCAACTCCGCTTTTTGTTGTTCTCCTGTTTGGGTGAAAGTGGTTCTAGAACCTGCACTGAATAGTAGTAAAGCAATAAGGTCCAACTCATCCCTCCGCACTGATCATCCTCTAGTGTCCAGCCCCAAGCGAACGGTAAGGAGGCCTCGCACGAGATGGAGACAGATGTCCCTTAACTACCCAATGACAGAGGCAGTTACTGTGAGAGACTTCTAGGAATATTTTTCTTCTCAGAAAAAAAAAAAAAAAAAAAAAAAAAAGTCAAAGCTCTCTCTGAATGTACTGTGTGATGATGCATCATGCATGAACCTTTGGTCAGGGATGTCATTGGGGAAGGGATTCCAAAAAGTATTCAAAATTTGATACGCTGTTTAGTCACTACCAGTGCCCTCACAGGGCAGATCTTGCAGCCTTTTTTCTATTGCCTGCCAAATTGGACGTTTTAAAGGAAAGTGTGCCATGAAATGCAGATTACGATGACTTTTCAGAACTGCATTAATGCAGAGAACAAAACAGCAACACTATTAAAGCAAAATACGAGTTTAAATTGTTTTAACCATATTTTAATCTCCTTGGAAGATTACATGAGAACAAGGTACATGCATTATGTGTCACATTACTGGGCAAACTGTTCAAATATTTTTTTTAAAACCTCCCTGTATAGAAAAAATTTCATTAAGGATGTAAAAGCCATGCTTGCCTATTTGCTGTATACATGTAATGAAATTGTAGATAAAGTGTAGTGCATTGAAACAAAATGAACAAAAAAGTAGATACTTTTACTATACAAGGGTGCTGGTGCAGAAAAAAATATATTTTTGGAAATGTAGCATTTTATACTTTCAAGTGTTATAAAAAAAGAAAAAAAGAACAAAGAAACCCTTTATTTCATTAAATGATTTTTTCTGGTGGTTGTCAAGAAACAAAAGACCAAAAGAGCCTTTTAGTCTTTCTTTTTTATTTTTTAAGTATTGGAATAAGTCTAAAGAAAAGGAAGTGCCTTATTTTCTTCATGGTCATTTAGTCAAATGTCTTGTATAATCAGCTTCTCCCTCAGACAAGTTACTGCATGCCACTCAGTCGCCCAGTATGTGAAAGAAGCTGTGAGGGAAGACAAATGATGAGTTGACCATATTAATTACCTGATTTTTGCCATACTAGTGTGATGTGACTTTGCCAAAATCTCATTAAGTATTTGCTAAGTTTTCATCAAACCAGCCCATTATTATTTCAGCCACTCTACTTTTTAAATCATAGCAAATGCCGTACTTGTGCAACGTAAACCAAAGGGTTCTGTGATACAGACTGTCTCGTGCTAAAGGAGATTATTAGCTGACAAATGTTTGTGGAGCTGGAAGTTATGTTCAGGGATGGAGAGTTGTTTTCTTGATTTTGGTTGAAATAAATATACATCAACTATAGTAGGCTTCGGCGTCAACCAGGGAACAGATGTTGTGTGGATAATGAAACTGAAAGTGCTTGGCAAGTTTTCAGTCAGTTACTGAGCCCATCCCCAGTTTTCACAAACAGCTCCTGCAGTGGCAAACAGTATGGAAGTTACTTTTCAGCTCGTCTTTGACTATTGTTAGATCTGGCCCATTGCCTTTTCTTCAAAAGATAAGCAGGAGAGGGACTTCAGCTATTTGAAGTCCAGCTATACTTTATTTTTAACCCTTGTTTCCACGTGAGGTTTTAATAGCTGGGCAATTGCAAGAGCTGAAGCTGTTGAACGCACAGTATTTAATTCTGAAAACATTAAGTATTACTTTGTGGGGCTCAGTGCTAAACTTGGCAAATATCAGGTGATAATTTTATTCCCCTCTTGTCAACTTATTCTCCTCCTGCAAATCTTCACAGCTTCCAAATGAAAGGTCAATAGTAAGCTAAGAGGGCTTACATTTTTAAGCACCTGCATGGTGACCTCATCTAACATCTTGTCTCACCTGGAAATAATTATCAGTTTATTTACTATGCAATAGACATTCATCCTTTCATATTCAGCTAGATTTTTGTTTATTGTGCCACTGGCTTTGTCTTCCTGTTACACATACAGTTGTGTTGATTTTATTTACTGTATATGCTGTGCCATTTTGATTTTATTTTGGTTGGTTGGTTGAATAAACTTGCGACACTCGAACATTTGAAGAGAGATTTGCTAAAACAATACCAGTATTTGATCCAGTTTCATCTCAACTATGATAAAACCTGGACATTTTAGACATTTATCAAAGGTCTTTTACTGGGGGGGAGGGAAAGTGTATGGAATAGATGTGTGACATGTGAAAGTAATGTTTGCTCTGAACAAACTTCTGAAAACTTAGTTGACAAAATTTTGGATCAACTTAAAAAGCATGACTTTTGAAATCTCTGAATGCCTTGGTTCTCAGTATTATCATTCTTTAATGACTTTTTTCTTTATTAAAATAAGTAGTTTTAAGACTTCTTTCTGACAGTATTATGTAATTTTTTTAGAGTGGGTAGATGGGAGTGTCGCTTGTATGTAACCGTACAGATGACATGTATTTGTCTATTCTTTATTATCTTAGTAGTTTCATGCTATGTATGTACCATAACCAACCTATTGCCTATGAGAAACATGTAAGATAATGTATTTACAGCCATTGTTACAAGTTTATAATGTATTTTTCTATCTTGTTTTATATGTATGTTATATAACATTCAAAAGAATTTTTTTCCTGATTGAGAAAAAAGGATACAAAATGCAAAACCCACAATTTTGATAACTGAAAAATTGCCAATTGTTTTGCAGTACTTTATTATATTGGGAGTGTTGTCTTTCTTGGGCTTTTAGTTAGCTACTGGATGAATACATTAGACATATTTGGGTTTTAGTTGGGTTTTTACATAGCTTGCATTTTAATTCTTTGGTTCTTTGCTGTTTCTATTAACCCATAGCATTATTTTAATAAATGTTATAATACCAACCTACTAACTCTGGACTATGTCTGTTTATTAACCATTACATGTTTAATTAAAATAAACAAATAAAGACGGAAGAATGTAAAGTCTTGAGTTACTGGACTAACCCTGAAGAACGTGACCACAGATAACACAACGTGACTTGTTTTTATGTTGTTTGTCAGCTGACATTCTGCACACTACTATTAAGTTGGCTTTGGTCATTCTGGCCTTTTACCTTGGGGAATAGGTGCCAGTAGAAATGGGAACAAAGTAGCATTTTTTGAGGCATTCTTCTTGTAGAGTCTTGCCACTTGCCTTTCAGCATCTGCATTACTAATTCCACACTTTCTTTTTCTTTCTCTAAAATAATTACTATCAGCTCACAGCAAAAGAGCAAAAAATGCCAGTGTATTGGTATAATCGTGACGGTATACAGAAACCAGTTTGATTCTTTGTTGAACCATTCAGAGGTTTCAGTTAATCTCACAGTAATTTGTGATTTGTTGGTTTTGGCACCTGATTCACTGCTTGCATCATGTGACATTTCTAAGCACATAATATTTCTGGATAGAATTGCCGTACATTGAATACAAAATTTGGGGTTTTTCTGTGGCAAAAGTGCCTTATTTTCTTCGTGCCACACTATTTTCAACCAACTTCTGGTTTTTTTGTACTTTTGCTATAGTCTATCAGCGTTGCCTAGCTCAGGGGAGTACAACTTCTGTAAGCCAAAGGTCAAACTGGATCTTTTCCTAATGACTGCAGACAGTACAGAAATACACCTTTCACTAAATTGCCAAGCAACAGCTGTTTCAAGTTCCAGGGCTGCTTTTATGTGATCTTTATCCCTGTGGATGGCTGGAGCAACATGAATGCAGGGAATTGAAATGGTGAAAATGCTGTTTTGAATGTACATCTATGCAAATATTTTTACAGAAACGCTTCCCCTTTCTTAAAAGTACACTGTCTGGGGTTCCTTTACATTTCCCAGGTAGCTCTCATAGGTTTGTAATCTTGAGTGGGCAGTAATTACTGCTAACGTCGAGGGAGATCCTCAATGTAGATAGCTTTTCAGATGTCAACAGTTTTCTTCATGAAAGCCCATTTTTTTTCCTGTAGATAGTAAAAATTCAGATGAGGAGTCTGAATCTCTTCAAATGCCTCCTTTAATTTATGATGTCTCAAACTATTTATCTTGAAATCCATGCAATATAAAACTTCGTAGAGTTCTCACAGTATTGCTAGTAATTAAAATTTTATGCATCTTTATTTTATAGAGAAAAATAGTCTAGCTTTCGTGATGTTTGTTAGTTTTCTAATGGCATGGAGTTCTTTGTTTTACAAAAATTTTAGGTAGAGCTGAAATACCAATACATTTTGAATAGTTTCACTTGTGCAATTTTTTTTTTTAATTTAACAAATCATGTTGCTATCCTAAAACTCAGCCGCAGGCAGATAATAACAATATTAGGTATTTACAACACATAATATCAGGACTTTTTGACTGGATAATGGAACAAGTGTCATTATCAAGCAAATAATTTATATTCTTCAGGAATTTTAACAGAGGTGCACATTGAGTTTGGTGAAGTTCTCTGTCCAGTATAGGTGAAACTATTCAGATGGAACAAAACTTTAATATTTTATATTGAAGAATACTTCTATTCCCAGAACTACTGCTTTTCTGTAATATTTTTATTATTTTGTATTTTTATCAACAGATATTAACTACTGTCATTCTTTGTCCACAGTGCATTTTCATCTCATTCTTCAGTATATGCAGTAGTGAAAGTTGCTGTAAATTTTGTAGTACTTTAAAGCTGAAGGACAGAAAAAAGGAAAACCATAAAATCAAAATAATGTACTCATTATTGTTATCCACCAAAGGCATTTCTCAAATTATGTGAGTGCCTGTCTGAAAATGTAACTATTTTGTACTTTGCCTTGTTGCAGGAAAGAAACAAACTCCTTTTAGAATTGAATTTGAGGATGGCTTCAATATTGCTAAATCACTGAAATTTGGTTCTTTCTTTTTATTCTGTGGTTAAATTGTCTTAACATTTGAAAGATCATACATTCAAGACAATTAGGTAATAGCTCTTTGATCCAATAAAGTGGCATTTATCTTAGGGTAATTTTTTTTTGTTTGTTTTTTTGGTAGGTCCAACTATAAACAAAAATATCATTGAGCCTTTCAAAGTAAAATCTGAGCAATGCTGTTCACATCTTAAAAATGAACTATTGCACCAAAGTAAAACAAATTTGTTTTCTCCAAGAGTATTTTTGTGCGTGTTGTCAATCCACTATATATATTTCATGAAGAACCTTCAAGAACATCCTTTAGATAATTTTAATAAGCATATTTTCAGTGTACTGACAATACTGATATTTCATTTGAACATACCTTTTAAAAGTGTGTCCAAAACCACTTGTAACAAAAGGTTTATTGCCAGATTGTACTCTATGATGGGGACCACTAAAAGGTTTTCTGCCCTGAAAATGCACGGAAACACTGAAGTGTGTTACCATCCATTAAGAAATTACTTTAACCTGGGGAAACATAAGTATATGAAACTGAGTTCTTTGTGTCTGGATAAAAATACCAGTTTCCAGAAATAGCACATTGTACAGAATGGAATCTGAATAACACATTCCTAGGGCTGGAAGTACATAATTCTTCCTGGAATTTCTCTTGTTTTAGTATGTTTGATACATTTTTTTTTTTTTTAAACACTGTTAACGGGATACTGTCCAAATAACACATGAACCATGACATTAACACGTAGTAATCAATGTTGAATCAAACTGGTTAATGAAAGTACAGTGCTCTTCCTGCTCTGTGCCTGCACGCTAATTGCAGGTGCTGTGTAGGGCTGGGGCTTAGGCACAGCAGACTGCACTCATTTCTTGGTGCCTGCAGTTCGGGTGTCTGTCCTTGACAACAGACTAACTGGGAGGAACCTGCCTCCCAAGGCAAAGATTAACTTTGATTAAGAGATCTGGAACTCTTAGAAGAATTAATTGAGAATACAGCAACAATAAAGCAAAATACATACATATATGCTTTGACTTGTATAATGGCAGTTTGTGTGAAACATTTAAGGTTTTGTTTGTGCAAAATAATGTATTCTGAGGGGAAAAGCAAACATGGACATTGCAAAACACATGTAAATAAACACCATTTATGACTGTACATTATGTGCAATAAAGTAACTGGAAAAAATGCATGTACTTTATCCTCAAAAACAAACTGACAGCTCTCAAAGCTGTAGCTATAGTTTTATTTTCTGAAAAGGTAAATTTTATTCTGTATCTAAACAGCAGAATAAAGAATGTACATTTTTCACACTTAAATTTTCATTAATGCTTCTGGCAGTGTTATGAAAGATGTTAAATGTTGAAGAGGCTTAAATTTTCATGGTCGTCTGATTATCGGTATATTTTGCTTAACAGTTTCGTACTGCATATGCTGTTGTTTGTGACTGTAAATGAAGGAAGTATGCGTTATATACCATAAACATGTAATACACTTTTTACATATAGTTTTGTGGCCGCACCAATTCTATAAATTCCTCAAAGATGACCAAGTGATTCTGATGTTATTGTACTTCTGTAGGTGTAACTGTTACAATTGTTCAGAGCAGGTAAGAAAGAGGAGTACTACTTTACTATAACGTTAACTGGTTTGGGCATAGTTTCTGATTACTGTAGAAAATGAGGATGTCTGCCACCCTACCTAGTGTGAACCTAGCGAGAAACATACTTTGAAGAAGGACTAGATTATGGTGTTTCACATTTTCATTAATATTTATGTGATGATGCCTGGTTTTAGTTAAGGACAGTTTCTTTACCAAGGTAGTCTGCTAAAAATTCCTTCTACTTCACACTGCTTAAATAAAAAAAACCCGTTTGCTTCAAAAGTAAGTGAAGTGGATAAGGTCAAGAGATATCTTTAGCAGTCTGGCAGAGACTTACCACCATTGTGCCAGCACTGTGTATGTGTTTTGGTATGTTTGTGGAGGACAGCCTGACGTTACTAGATGGCTCCTCATTGTTTTTACTACAGTTTCTGCAGTTCCATTGAGGCAATACAAACTTAACCATTATCAGTGTCAAAATAATGAGAGACATTCATAGCAAAGAGTACAAAGTGCAGGGTCAGAAATTACTATGTTTTATGTTGGCATTCAGATCTACCAGCAAAAGTAGAGAGAGACTTTATCCAACTTTTTTGTCGGTACCCCTGTGAAGTTCTCAGTTCAAAGTAGACAACTGACAGCCAGTTCCTGTTGAGTTAAACTCTAAAAATTAACAAATAATCTGTAACTCCCAAAAAAGGGATTTTTTTTTCACAAAGTAGCATACCATATATTTGTCCTTTTTAATTTCTGTCACAGCATTTTTTAAGTGTTTTCATATTTGGCAATAAGTAAGGTTGGTACTTTGAAGAGTAAACTGGATAAACTCAGAGGCAAGATTCAAGGAAAAGAACCATCAAATAATGGCACACCTCAAAACCTCATCATTTCAGCAGCTTATCAGTAAATGAAGTTGTTTTCTCTAAAGTTCATGTACTTGTAAGCCCCTTATACAGACAAAAAGCTAAGCAGAGAAATAATTTTTGTTTGTGGGACCTTTTGAGAGTGAGTTCTATCGATTTTCAGTTCACTGAGGGTGGCCTTTATTAAGCAGGTGGTACTTCCACTGCCTGAAGGCTGGAAGTTCCCAGGTCCTCTTGCCATAGGTCAGTCATTGAACAAACAAGTGTTCAGTGTTAATTCTGGTTTGCTTTCATACTCGTGAAAATGAAGCCCCATTTTTTGTATCCAGGTTTTTTTAATATCATGGTGGATGTATCAGTCTGTACCTTCTAGAACACTGTTTTAAAGGTTTTTTTTTTTTAGTTATTTCAGTAAAAAGGCAGGTTGAGTGAGCAAGAGTGTTACAGGAAATGTGTTAATATATAATAGATACCAGGATGCCTGTTCTAGAGTCTCACTGAGTTACGTGCTTTAGAAACGCACAGTGAAATAATAGTGTAATATTTATCTTGTTAGTCATCTACACCTTTCCAATTATGATGTTCAGACAAGGTAGTTTTCATGGGACTAAGAGGGTACCTTGTACAGTTGAGAGGTAATGAAATGACAAGATACTGCAGATCACTCTCACATATTTGCCTTTTCATGGAGCACAGCCTTTTTAAGGTCATACTGGGTAAAACATGGTACATTTGTGATGTAGGGAGCAAGCACAGCTTATTTGTTAGCCTTTCTGCTAATCTCCAGAAGTTCAAACATCGTTAGCAATTCAGAGATGTTACTGCATGTTAGTTGCCATGGCAAGTTCCATGTCTTGTTTTTAACATGGGTGCAATCTAGAGATCTTCACATGCATACTACTCTAATAAGTCTCTGGATCATTTTCATGATCTTTCATGACGAGTGGATCCAGTACTGCTGAGGGGACCACAAGGCCATTACTTGCATGCCGTTGTGTGACTTTCCCCATATAACCTTAGTGATGAGACAATTTTGACTCTTTCCCTGAAAGACAATGAACGAAGCAGATCTTCAGCTTTGTTTCTGAGAGAAAATAGGAAGTGTATACCACTGTGGACTGAAAGAAGATAAAGAATAACAATAATGTCAGAGTTTTGAACCCTGTCCTGAACAGATGACTAAAAATTACTTTGGACTTCATATGAGCCAGGAAGAGGAGACAACCCTAAACAAGAGCAGCATTGTCAAGCTTATGCTGTGTTGACAAGAAATTCATCAGAGACTATAGGCTGGAATTTAAGTGAAGAAAATTGAAATTATCTTGGTTCTTGCAGAACTGGTTTACCATACCTGCCTGTTATCTTAAGCAGACTTGTTAATTTCTCTGTTGGAAATTTTTCCTGTCTTCAGCCTAATTTGAATTTCTTGTTCTTTTATTCTGAGGTTCTGCCCTGCCCTCTTCTGTGCTGTCTTGCATTTCATAGACAAATTCATTAGGATGGCGAGGTGGCACAGGTTGTTCTTGGCACAGAAATACAACAAGCAAGACTTCAGGTCTGGATCAGGCTGTTCAACTGTGACATTATTTAGAAAGGCTGTTTTACATGCACGTGACTCCATCCAAGCAGATGGAAGAGAAATACCTTGATAGTGAGGGCACAAATCTAACATTTGGAACACCCGGGTTTGAGATGCTTCTTTCATTGCCCATGATTTGTGCAGTTTTGGGCAAGACCCCTGCAGCCAAATCCACAAAATACCACCATCATCTGAAGTGACATGTCAAAATACAAAGTGTGGTCACCTCGGTTTTGATCAAAAGAATTTTTCTTACGGTCTCCCGGAAAAGAAAACACCATTGCGTTATCTTCTTTTGCCAGTTTCAAGCAACAACATCAGCAAAAAAGAAAAGCCCTGGTACCCAGAGATGATAAACCTGTCTGAATGCAGAGGGGAAAGCACTGGTCACTAAATCCCCATCTTTCCACCACAACCACAGTAACCAGCTGGGCAGCTTGGCTGCTTTGGTCCATCTCTCTCGGTTGTGTTTCTCCCCGTTTTCACATGCATAGCATGTATGGCTGTAACTTTCCCTTTTGCATCCCCCAGCTACCCATAATGAGAGCTACTCTTTTACTCAAGTACCTTAGGTGCTCTTGTTCTGAATCTTTGTCCCTCAGTTTCCTGTCAGTGAACTGAGGTTAACAGGAGAACCCCAGTGGAGTGTAAGCTGTGGATGGCCACGTTTGAGACTAGAGTGCTCAAGTGGCACAATGCTGAGTGTGCTCCAGTATCATCTCAATGTCCAAGTGTCTTACGATCTCAAGAATCTTGTCTGTACTTAAAGGATGAAATCAAAACAAAATCCCGTGGACTTCTTCGTCAAACCCATGATATAAAGAGTTTGCAGAATCTCATAGGCCAGCTGAGTCCTAGTCTCAGACCAGATCACCTCAGTGGGCATCTACCTAACAGTTTTGGCCAACATCAGTATAGTGGAAGGTGGAGAAGTGGGGATTTACCTCCTCAGTCAGGACTCTTCCAAAATTTCATCTTGGTGAAGTAAACAACTTCTAAAAAGCATTTTAAAAGCATTTTATTAGTTGTCATGTACCTCACAATGAATATAATAAATTATATTTATGAAGTAGGACTTTCACCTGCTCTGGATTTGTCTTCAGAGCTCCCTGTGTGAAGGAACCTTGAAATAAATTATTTCCACTCTGGCAAGCACCTGGTTTAAAACAAAGGTGAAGCCAATGAATGAAATAGTCAAACACCTGACTCCTTTTAGGAGGGAGGGAAGCAGTAAATAATGTTGCCTTAGAGCAGTTTCTCCCTTGTCATGCCTTTCCCCTTGCAGTTTGCTGTCACTAATCACTGTGAGCCAGACTGTGCACGTGGAAGAATCCTTCAGATGGAGTCAGTGGGGCTGCTCATGTGAGTAATTTGTGAAGCACTCAAACAGGGCAATCAAGCCCTGTGGTATTAGACTCATTTTGGCTATAAATTCCCCAGGCAAGGACTTACATTCCTGTCAGTAAAATACTGGATGCAAGTCTGGTGCAGTGCTTTTTTTACTTTATTTTTTTTCCTCCCCACAAGTTCTCATTTCTTCTCACCTTTTCCTTCACACACACATAGAGAACACTAAAAGACTTGGAGAAGCAGCAGCTTTGACAAGCAATGCTAACATGCCTCCCTGCTCTGAGCAATTCCTTTGGGCGATTTAGCAATGTCACTCTGGCTCTCAGCATTTCTTTCAAGTCAAGAGCCTCACTGCTTATAGCAGCTTGGGAAAGGGAGAGCCCAGGTGCAAAGGCAGGGAAAAAGTTCCATCAGTGGCTGGCAGCAACAGGAGAGTCTGGTTGTGCCGGTGAGTCAGCCGAACCACTCGCTCCACTTGCTTATTCCAGCCACATACAGGCAAGTGCAGGCAGGGAAAATTCCTAGCTTTGATTGTGAGGAAAGGACCTGCTTATGCCACCACAATAAACTCTGTTTTCCCAGAATGAAATCTCACCAGGCGTAATTGCCAAAATCCTGGGATGAAATACTTCTGCTTAACCCCTGACACATTTTGTTCTTTTCACTGGGAGAAAAGTAGTCATTTATGGTTTGGGGTTTTTTGTTGGTTTTTCTTTTTTACAAATTTAGTTACCAGCTTTCATGTGTCTAAAATGGGAATAACGGCAGAGAATACAATATCTGCTGTCTGCACTGCTACCTATACACTTGCATATAAATAGCACTTTTGTTTCATGGGTTGGAATAGAGGCTGAAGAGACATACTGACAGCGCAGCAGCTCTTTTCCTTTGTAGTGGATCTAATAGGCCTGCAGTATGAAAAATGCTACTTATGTTTTGCTTTTAGGCTGAAACTCTGTGCAGAGGTCTACTGAAGGACAGAGGCCCCACTTAAATCCTGCTGAGCGCTCAGACAGGCTTTCCATGTTCCCCTACGGTAGGTACAAGTGTTCAGACAGTTTTGCATTCTGTTCATGGGTAAAGGCATGTAAATAATACCTTTATGACTCAGGTATGTCTTGAAATATGCAACCTGATGGCAGACAGTTCTACTTTATTGTGCAGATATTTGTTCTGAACCACATGGCGTGTAAGTCATGAAATATTAATGGCCATGCAAATCTTCTCTTCTGTATCACAAGCTTTTCTGTGTTCCTGACCCCTGACTTCCTTTAATCATCTCCTGGGTGTGTGGTCTGTTACTATTCTGAGATATCTTGTGAACAGGGCAAAGTAATTACTTGATCCCTGCCTGCTGCAAGAATCTTTTTGAAAAGAAAATGGGTAACTTCAGAGACGCTTCCTCTTTGCATTAAAATCAGCCCCACCTGCTGCCTTCACAAGATTTCTCTTTTGGTGGCCTGAATGCAGACCTGCAGTGTTCAGTGCTATTTTCATGACTGTAAAAACAGCATTCTTGGATCTCCTGAGTTGTCACCTGCTCCTCTATGGGTTAATTACAATTTTTGGTCAGATGTTTTCTCCCCTTCTCTCTCTCTCCCTGCTACTGATTTTTCTGAAGGCATCCTTTTAAATACACTGTTGTACTGTGACTTGTTACAGGAAGGTCCAATAATCTTTCAATGAGCAGCTGTAATACCTGTTAGTTACAGGATTATTTTAGCCATCTCCCTAATAATTGGAGGCTGAATTAATGCCTGAAACATGGGGGGTTTTTTGTTTTGTTTTGTTTTGTTTTTTTTTAAAGAACAGGGGCATATATTTTTAGCAGAAATCTCCTTTCCTTTCTCCACCTATTTTCTAACATCCCAAACACTAAGAATAAGGATGTTATCGATGTGGGGAAATATGGAAATGCTTCTTAGCTCCCTGCCAAACATAGGATAGGTGGGTGCTTTGGTGCCATGCAGGTCTGACAATTGAAAGAGAAGGAGATGTGCAAGCAATATGGCTGGAGAGTGAGAAGACTAACCATGAAAGTGCATTTCCCATATGGGAGCTATTTTAGTAAACCAGCGTGATGAAAGTGCAGACATGAGTAGGTATTTGTACAAGTGAGCTCATGGTCACTGCCAAGAGCATGGTGTGACACAAGGACAATAATCACCACACAGTTTAATACAAGGTTAATAAATGTTGACCTACAAGCTTCTGGTCTCTGGAGCAGTTTTGCCCAAGTTGCAGGAGTCAGCAATGCAGCACCAAAAACACTGCTTCTGAAATGGGGGGTTTACACAGATTACGAGGTGGGGAAGACTAGCTGAGGTCAAAACATTCATTATCAGAGCAGAGAAAAAGGAGCTGTGATTACCTCAGGTGTTTGTAACATGCCACTATGCAAAACGTGGGATGACACATAAGAACCTTTCTGGGGCTCTGCTGTTCAGTCCTCAGAGTGTGCCATTTCTGACACTCTGGGTTTTAAAGGTGCAAAGGTAACACACCTCACCCTGGATTTCATTCAGGGTGTGTATTTGAGGAGATAGGTGTCTTTCTTTCTTTTCTTGGCTTTTTATTTCCCCTGAAATGACCTTGGTGGCTTATGGGCCCTGTGAGAAGGACAGACCCACAGCTTGGCTCACACCAATGGCAGTTGTGAGGCAAAGTTACTTGATGGCTGAAAGCCTGGCAGCCTCCGACCTGGGAACCACCCACACGGTGACTGTTCTCTGTGCAGGGTGGTGGAAAGCTGATGTGCCACCAGCCCAGTGGGTGCTGGGAGAGTCAGAGAGAAAGCAGATGGAGCAGAGAAGCCAGAGCATCCCTCCTGGCCCTTCTTCAGCACCGTGGGTCTCACCAAAGAATGACTTATAGGTGCCTAAGTGATGGGAATGAGCCCTGCTGCACGTCTGGCTCTCCCATAGTCTGCAAAGGTGACAACTGCTAGCTCAGGTTTTGGAAGGAGGTGAGCTCTGATCAGCTGAAAGGAGCAGTGAGTAATGCTCATCCACCTGGCTTTGTATCTAACCTGTGAGTCATTCTAATGAGCAACACCAAAAGTGCTGACCTGCCCATCTCATGCTTCCTCACTTGAGACTCCAAACTAACCTGCAGCCTTGCTGTGCCTCGGGGCTGCCTTTTGGGCAGAGGGGAACCTGGCACACTGGTTTCACTGCAAACCTTACCAGTGGAATAAATGCTGTTGTAGGATGTGTGTGTGCCCAAACACTCAGCCTAAGTAATTAGGAAGCTTTCAGTGGGTTTTCTGTATTTATCAGGTGTTCCCTGCTAAAAGTGCAGAATTGTTTTTGATTTAAAGAACCCTTTCTTACCCCTTGCCATCAAGATTTCAGTTGCATATCACTCTCTCTTGTGCACATAAACCTGGCCAGATACAGCTGGCTGTACCAGTGTGCAGACTGGGCGGAGGAGAGCATGGGATTATCGCTGGCTTAGTCCATGTCTCTGTGTTCCTGGGGACAGCATCAGGTATGCCAGCCTCTCCTGTGCTCCCTGCTCTCCACTGCCCACTCTGCAGGGCAGGATGGTGCCTGTCCTACCACTTCAAAAGGCTGCTCCTTTGAGGGCAAAGTCCTCAATGTCCTCACTTGGCTTTAAGCTGTGTGTGTGGTACTGTTGTGTTGGGGATGGTGAAAGCTGTTTGCTCTGGTTTGAATGCAAGACATGGGCTTCCTTGGCTGCACGCAGAAAACTGCACTACTGGATGTTTTCAGCAGCTTCCCCTGGGTGCATGGCACTATTTAAACTGAAAGCACTTTGATTTAGAAGAGGCAAGGATGAAGGTGAAGGCTAATAATGGAAGTTTATAAATGCAGCTGACATCCTAGCACCCTGTGTCTTTCATGCTGTCCTTCATTTACTCTCGTGGTGCTCTTTCCTCTTTTAATGCTCTGCTGTGTTTCCCTCTGTGAGCAAAGTGCTGCTGAGAGTAACTGGGGTAGCTGTGTTTGATCCATTTACTTGCCTATGGGTATAGTGGTAGAGTGTGGGCTGTCATTTAACTGCAAGTGAAATGATCTGTGAAACCTCCAGGGTGAACTATGCTAAGGGACAGACTTTCGTAATCTGTGGATTATACTCTATTTTATATATATATTTTGTAGAGTATATAAATACATATTGTATATATATACATATATGTGTGTATATATAGCTTGTGACTAATAACTTTTACAGCTATTAGCTTCTAGTAGAGACCCACCCACATAACATTCCCAAGGGGGTGGGTGTTTGTTGGCACCAGCAGTGGGATGCCTCACTCTAGGCCTAATCTGGGCTTCTCAGCTAGGCTCCTTCCCTTGTCAGCTGCAGGACATGGGCAGCAATAAGGGCAGTTCAGTCTAGGTTATGAGAAAAGTCTGGCACAAACAAGAACTGTTCTCCTCCCATGTTATCTGCCTGGGCTCCCCATGTAGGTGGCTTGGTTGGACGTGAGCCCTTCAGACAGCAAAACGTGTGAGGTGAACGTGACTCATGCTGAGTGTCTCTCAAAGCCCACGGCAGCTGAGGTAGATGGTGAGATCCTGAGTCCTTTTCCACAGCCTTGAAATGAGACCATCCCTCTTCTTCTGTCTCTGAAACTTCTCTCTATCCCTCCTGCCTCTGCTTTGCCAAGCAGAAATCCATCTGGGAGGTGTAAAACACTCTACAGACACAGCCAGCTGGTTTACACTGAAACCTCATGTATTTCACAGATAGGCTGACCTTCCCCAGTATGGCTCACTCATTGCCCTTCAGATCCCTAGGGCCTTCCTGTCTCACAAGAACAGGGGAGCTCCTCTGCCCCAAAATCCTCATCAAAAAGCTCTTGCTCAGAGGTAGCAGAAGGCAAAACAGAGTGAGTTCTGCAGCTGAACTCATATTTAAGGAATTATTTCAAGCAGTCTGTACATTCCTTCTACTTATAATTTGTTATTAACAGTCTGAGAGGAAGAAAAATAATTCATTAAACAATCAGCAAGGAATTCATAAGATAATATTGAGATTGAGTCTCAGGGAAACACATGAGCCTTCACAAATATTAAGTTTTATCTACTCTGTTAAGTCATTTTACATAGGAAAGTGAAACTTAATCCAGCTGCTCTGTCTCTGTAGCTGCTGCTCAAGGGGAAACAAATTCAGATCCACCATAATCTGAGTAATAGGTTCAATATCAGCTCCTTCTTATCAGAGGGGAAGGAGCAGTTTCATCTCAGTTTCTGCAGTCTGCCCCATGCTTATCTGTTCCCTGGTGGCCAGATATCAGAGCAGACCAGTGAGAGGAATCCCCTTCCAGGGGCTGGAAAACAAAACGCCTTTCTGACACCCTTCTCTCTTGTTGCAGGCAGTTTGCAGGTGCTTTCTTTTCCAGATGGGAGTGGCTCATACTTGAGAAAAAAAGTTTGAAAAAGTTCAATTTATCCCACAGCTGAAATCCATATACTTGGTTAACCCAGCATGGAAGCAGTAGGGCACTGCTCGGGGAAAGAGCCGCTCAGAAAACCCCCCACTGAGGGACCCCCTCCACTGAGGGACATTTGGTACACTTGCCTCTAGCCAATGCTGCTACATTGTGGTGGGATGATTTGGTTTTGTTGTGAAGCTGAAGCTCACCCACATCCTCACTTCTCACCCCCACACCTTGCTTTCTGAGCCTCTACCATTTGCTTGCGCTGTGCAGTGATGATCCTGTATGGGGAATGACTTGAAAAACATCATAAAGACATTTCTGGGAGCAGTGGAGTCTTCAAACGAAAATTCTTGGGAAGCTGGAAATATGGTGGGAGGGAAAATATAATCTTTCTCTCATTTCAGATGAACTTCTGCCTTCCTTGAAATTCCTGTGAATTTCAAAGCCTTTGATAGTCATGAACATCAGAGGAGCCTTTATGCTAAGCAAAACGTGTGTGAAAGCAGCACTGCTTCTGATCCCGCCAGGAGCTGCTGCACGCCCCATTCCTCCTCCTTATGTTTGTCTTCCCTCAGCTGATGCAGTGGATCTGCATTTGTCTGGGTGGTCGTGGCTGTGCCCTTAACTCTGCTGTGCCAGATGACACCGGAGCAAAACACAATCCAGGACTTGCCTGCATGGCCAGTAGCCACCCCTGCTGCTCCCCTGTGGGCCAGCCTTGCTGATTGCCAAGGATGGCTGCACTTGGAGCCCTGGGATGCCCTGCCTGCAGCAGAGTGCATGACAGAGTTAGGTTTTGTCCCAGTCTCCCTTTGCAGGGCCAGTGTCAGGCAGCAAGGCCATGGCAAGGGCCTTTTCTGGAAAAGCTCCAATGGCACCAGGCACAGGTGGCAGATTTATAGGCAGACACAAATCACTGTGAGTGCAATCCCTGAAAAGGACAGCACAACCACCCGAGCTGGGGCAGCCATTCCTTGGAACAGGTACAGCCTGGGTACAGCTGGTGGGGTGGGGAATTTCTTCCATGTAGCACATCCAGCCACAGGAGACTATGCAGAGGATGGCATGGAAATTGCAAGAGCAGCAGAGTTGGAATATGATCCCCACAAGCTGCTCCTGAAGAGGAGCACACATCTCTGAGTAGGTACCATCCTCCCACTTCCTGCACCTCACTTCACAACTGCTTCCAGCAGCACTTGTGGGTGTTCTGTCATGGAATCCTCACAGAAATGATGCTGGCAGAGAACAGCATCTGGTCAAGCAAAGGGGGAGAGAGACGACTAGAGAGCAGAAATCCCAAGGCTAATGGGACTTACCTGTTTTTCTACCTGAGTGATGGTTATTCTGTGAAGGCTGATGCTTTCATATCTTCTTCGTTCAGTGGGAGGGAAGAGGCTGCCAGGGCTGCTGGGCAGTGGCATGTCCAGGCTGTTCCCTTGGGGCTGTGATGAGCCTTTGCCTCATGCTTCCCTTCCCAAGGTGCCAGCTAAGTGGAGAAGCTGCAACCTAAAGGGGCAGGACATAGCGTGTGCACCCCAGGGAAAAGGTCTAGGGAAGCTGAGTTGAGAGAAGGCAGTGAGAGCACTGAGGAGCCTCCCTGCCACCACAGGCAGGCTGCAGGTGAACCATGGTTTGCACATGAAGAGCTGCAGGTCGGCAGCAGTCATTGCTCAGTCATTGTGGAGCCATTGCCAGGTGAGATTTACCTCATCTCTCACAACTGAGGGCTTATTTGCATTTGACCTGCCCTGGTCAAATTCACCTCCAGATGTATCTGATCCGTGTGGGTTTGAGAGCCTCCACAAGGGCTGTCCACACTTCTCTCTTGTCCATCACTGCATCTGTTTCCTGGCATTCTCCAAGCTTCCCATCCAAATTTATTTCCCCTGCCCCCTCTTGCTGCTGCTTTGCACCATGCTGCTTCTCAGGACCCAGTTTGTCCTCTGCCTTGCTCCAGCATGCTTCCTGCCTGGAGCTGTAGGTTTTCTCTCCAACAGGTAGCTCGGTTACTCTTAAACAAGCTGAAGAAGTAGTGGATTATTTTTGGAGTGATGTCATGTGTTCCACAGCAAGTGAATCTTATGCTTTCTACTGGAGCAGTGTTGAGAAGAAAATTCCTCTTGATGTGAACCAAATGTAATTTTGAACATGTGATTGGCACAAAGTGCATAGGCAGTGACTTCCTACAAAGACAAACTGAACTAAGGAGTGGAACAAATTGAACCTTTTTTTTTTTAAGCTACTCTGGCTGAATTGCTGCCTTTGAACAAGGGTGGTGAGGTCCCAGGCAGGTGTGGGACACACCTATGTATGCATGCAGACACAGGTATCTAGGCAGAGCTGTGAAGCATGTCATATGAATAGTCCAAGGCCTTGATGACTTTTTGTTAAGATATGCCACAGAAGGACAGTGTTATGACTGAGGTTATGTGGACCAAGGTCAGCATTGCTCAGTTCTTCACATGACTAATTGAGCATCACTTGATAATGCTGATTGTCACTGCCAAACACAAATTTAAGCACAGCTCCTGTTCCCACCCTGCAGTGTTTATCAAGCTGGTCCCCTTCAAAATGAACTCACTTCTGCAGAGCCTGCAGACATGATTTAACAATTAGCCAGGGGCCATTCTGAAGATGAAAGAAGCTATCACCTCAAATTACTCCCTGCCTCTTCTGTGGACAACATGCCATGATTTTTGACTGAATTCTGTTTGAAATGCATTGTTCTGATTTCAACCCAGAGAAGGGAAAGGGTACAGCTACCTAACACAGGTGCAGCTATAGCAGAATAGCTGCCTTCACTTCAAGCTGCTTGTTACTGAAAGTTTTACTGAGTATAGTATTTTAGTGTGTGGTAAAATGTCCATTATCTGAGGCAAGTGTGCAGGTGTGGCAAGAAGAAGAAAAACTATGCTGAGACCTGGCAGTATAGCAGGGTGGTTTGGAAGACAAATCTTCTAAAGGGGGAATAATTCAGGAAAGCTTTACTGTAAATGACGAAATGAAAAACTGGGGGCTAGCCAAAAAGGCTCCAAGACAAATTAGAGAGCTGGGTCATTACCAACTGTATTAAGTTTAACAGATAAGTGATGGCTTCTGCATCTAGGACAGGGCAAACTTGGATATATACACAGAATGGAAACTGAGAGGCTGGAGAGCAGTGCCACAGAAAGGGACCTGTGGGTCCTGGTCAATGGCAAATTGAACATGAGTCAGCAGTGCCCTGGCAGCCAGGAGGGAAAATCCTGTCCTGGGGAGCATCAGGCACAGCATGGCCAGCTGGGCAAGGGAGAGGATTGTCCTGCTCTGCTCTGCGGCAGCCTCACCTCAGGTGCTAGGGGCAGTTTTGGGTGAGACAATGTAAGAAGGATATAAAGCTCTTAGAGAGTGTCCAAAGAAGGGCCAGGAGGATGATGAAGAGACCTGAGGGGAAGACATATGATGAACAGCTGAAGTCACTTGTTCTGTTCAGCCTGGAGAAGATGAGACTGAGGGGAGACCTCATTGCAGTCAACAATTGCCTCGTGAGGGGAAGAGGAGCAGCAAACACTGATCTCTTCACTGTGGTGACCAGAGGAATAGCCTGAAGTTGTGTCAGGGGAGGTTTAGGCTGGATATGAGGAAAAGGTTCTTCCCCCAGAGGGTGGTTGGGCACTGGGACAGCTCCCCAGGGAAGTGGTCACAGCACCAGCCTGACCAAGCTCAAGAAGTATTTGGACAATGCTGTTAGGTAGGTGGTGGAATTCTTGGGGTTGTCCTGTGCAGGGCCAGGAGTTGGACTATCATGATCCTTGTAACTTCCAGCTCAGGATATTCCATTATTCTATGATTCCAGGAAAAGCCTTCTAAAAGAGTCTGAATGCTTTTCGGACATTGGTCTAACTGCAGACCAAGACACAGGTAGAGCTGCAACCCCAAACTACTATTCTTGAGCAGTAAAAATCAAGGAACTGTTGGCCTTGTCATGCCCAGACAACCACCCACCACCTAAATGCTGACAGCTTCCCTATATACAAGTTCATTGCCTTTTCACAAAAACCTCCTCTGGGGCTTCTCAATTTTTCTGACTCTCAAGCAGAGCTTGGTTGTCTGGTCTGTGTAGTAGCTTTCAAGTGTTTTGGAACAGAGGTGTAAGTAAAACACCAAGCGTTTGGTAGATCTCTCTATGGAGATGGCTGGACTTGATACCTCTTGCAAAGCTCTGGGAAAGGACAGGAACAGCCCCAGTACAGAGGGGCAGGCAGCTCCTCCAGGACTGGAAATATGGAAAATCACAGAAAGACATTTCCTTTGCAAGAAAAAATGATTTTTTTTTTAATCTAATGTAGTTATTTTCCTCCTTCTGCCACACAAGAAAGAGGTTTCAAAAGCACATTGAGCTAACGTGTCTGAGTACCCATTGAAGCTGGTAGAAATAATTTCTTCACTTTTGTAGGGCAAAGTGCTGGTTGAAGATTGCACCCATCCTGCAGTAAGTTTTAGGGGGATTTTTTTCCTTGCTAAACCAAACACAGGTTTTCAAGTCTTTTTACAGAAGAGAGATGTGCATTGTCAAAGTCAAGTTTATTTTGATTTGCACCTTTTTCTCTATAGATGACAGCAGCACATCTCTGTTGAAAACATCATCAGACCATAAGGCCACATGGATATGTTTCAGCTGTGACAAGGGAGTGGATGCAAGCAATCTGCTCCCTTCCACCCCCACCCCCAAACAAAATTTGATCAGAAATAATCTGTTTAATTTCTAGTGGAGTCAGCAACTATCAGATGAGGGAAAAGCCTTCCCTTCACTGGAAACTTCACCAATGTAATGACAGCCATTAAAAAAAAAAAAAGTGTTTCTAGCTCTAGATTTCAAGGAAATGACCAAAACTGGTGGGTGGTACTTGGAGGAAATGTTGGGGTTTGCATGTTTTTAAAATCCCTGTACAGTTTTTGTTATGTACATGCTTCATAATCCCAGAGTAAACAACCATAAATTCCCCATTTCACAGAGTTAACTGCCCATGTGCTCACTTGCACAGAGAAAAATTGATCAAGGTGCAGCCTGAGGAGTTTAGAAAGGTCATTTTCAAGACTAGAGAGATTGAAAATGTTGCTGCTAATCGAAGAAGGGATATTTAATATCTTTTTGACAAGAAATGCAAATAACATTAGTTCCACTGCTGTCCCTCTGGCCTAGAACTGCTGTTAAGACAGTTCTTGTACTTAATATAAATATTATCCGCTGCAGTGTCCTCTGTTGTCCTGGCTGGGTTGTGCCTTGTTTAGTGGTGCAAAATTCCCTCTAGTGCTAGGGATCACATCACCACTGCAGGACTTGCCTCTTTTGCACTTGTGCTTCTTTCCTAGGAAGCCAGCTGGAGTGACTGCAGGCACTCAGTCCCACCTTCTCTTTCCTCTCCTCTGTGTTTCTGAGCAAGATCACATTACCTGCAGTCTCTGGATAGATCTCCCTCTCTGCTGGCCTAAAAAATGAACAGACATTCCCACCTTCCCCATCCCAGTTCCCTTCCTCTGAATGCTAACAGACCTGGGAGCTCTGTGCTGCTGGTGGGATTTCAAAACCCAGCCCAGGCTCAAGTGCCAGATTTGGGCTAAACAGCTGCTCTGTACTGTCAGATCTACACATGACCATGATTTGCACAGCCCATTGCTGAGCCAGTTAGAGCCATTTGTTTAAAAAATAAAGAGACACATAAATTCAACTCTTCCTCTTCTCCTAGCAAGCTGATATCATGTGCCTATCTTAAAAACGGCTTGCTTCAGAATGCATTAGAGCTAAATTATCATTTATGTTTGTCACAGGGATTGCTAATGTGTAATGAGATTTTAGAGTTAATGTTTTGTACAAAGCACTTAGCGGAGCTGGGATGAAATTGGTTCAGGATTCTGATGTGGTGTTTTAATTAAAGATATTTTCCAATCAGGGCTGAGCAAACGACTTGTCAGAAGATTTTGTACCCATCAGCCAATATACCAGTGCAGTGTTGGTCTCGCTTTCTGCTTTTGGATTTTCTTCACGGAATTAGAGGAAAGAGCCTCTCCAAATCTCATGCAGAAGAGACCTTCTTAGATGCAACCCTTGTAGGAGAAGAAATATGTATTTGCTTCTTTGAAATCTTTCACCTGGATGTCAGTGGTCTTGTTCACTGCAGTGTGACACCAGCCTCAGGCTGCCTTGATTTTGTTGAACTTGCAGTTGTAGGCTGGTGCAGTGCACTCACACACGCTGAAAGCAGTGGGAAGCCCAGTGCTGTGGGGTGAATCCTGAGGTTTTATCTGCTGTAGCAGGGTCCTGAGCTCTGACTGCAGTTCCTCATCTCTCTCCTTCTCTGCTGTTGGCCATGGTAGCCAGGGAGGAGGCAGGAAAACAGGTGATGCAGCTCCAAAAAAAAAGAAGAGGAGGAATTTCCAAATATAGTTACCTGGTAAAACCATAAAACAATAATGACTGAAATGTCTCTGGCTTAAACAAAAAGGCTTCGGACATATGATTCAATGTAAACATCAAATTCATGCCAATAGGCACAACTTTTATTAATTGCTTGATAATAAGGGTCACTATTACCAAACTAATAATTTTTTTTCTTAGCTAGCCCTCATCCATGCAGGGAACTTCAACCAATATCGAGTCTTAGACTGGGATATCTGCTTCAACCAAAATCACAAAGCTATAACCAGGCACCAAGTGCAGCTCTCAGGGCTGGTGTAGGACACAGGCAATGCAAACCTCTGGCAGAAAACCAACTGCCCTCCTCAGTGTTGGCTTTGCCCATCCTCCAGCCATAAGAAACTTATCTGGGCAGAGCTGTGGAGGGAGGCTGGGGGGATGCAGGGAAGTGGCTCCTGTTGGGAAGGGGCAAGATGGAGGAGTTGCCCTGCTCAGTGCTCCTCACACTTAAACCTTCTTCCTTTCCATTCCACCTCTCCAGCTGTGACCAAGGCTGCCCTTTTCCCTGCACCCTCTGGTTTTTGCCCCACTCCCCGCTCCCCAGGCAAGCAAGGACACCAGCCCCACAACCTGGGGCAGCTCCTCTGGAGGCTGAGTCAGCTCCACGGATACAGGACAGCACTGCTGGAGACCCACCCTGCAGAGGTGTGCAGCTGTGGCACCACAGCATCATTAACTTGGATAATAGGACTGAGCCATAGCAAACCACCCTGGATTTGTAAAGCTTCATGCCATGTTTGTTTTTGCAGTGTTTCTGACATAAACCCCTTCAGAGCTGCTTAGCTGGGAACCTTTTGGTAGTATGCATGGCATCCTGCTTGCTATGATGATAGAAACAAATCCTTCTCTATATGCTCATGATCTCGAATACATTTGGTTGGTCAGTTTGTTCGTTTGTTTTTCCAAGAAGAGCAAGGAGAAAGATTTCATTTTATAGACAGTTCTGATATTTTAACATATATATGGATGAGTTTTTTCTTGTATTGTTCTTTTTCAGATTTGCCCATGTATAGGTTCCATGGCTGTTTGGAAAGAGATGAGCAGTAAGTAGGGATTTTAACCCCAAAAGCAAATTGTAACATAATCTGTTCATTAGGTGAATTCTTTAGCTCAGCACAGAAGTTCATCTGAGTGGTGCAAAAGGATGCTATTTACTAGAATAGAGGGATGGAGGTGAATTTTGCAAAAAAAAAAAAAAAAAATCTCATATTCCTGCCTCTACTGTACGGTGAATACCTGAATATGCTGGATATTCTTACATTTTATTGTAACATTTTTTATAATAACATTTTCTTTGCATAAGCCTTGCAACACAGGATCTCAGGAAATTACAAAGACAAAAGGTGACCAGGCTGCATATTCAGGTCAACCCCTCCTCAGTGAAATAGCATCCTACTCCATAAAACAATGCACACTGCAGCTTCACTGTACAGCTCTTGGCCAGCTGTGTGGTGGTTTATCCATGAGAACACTGACACACACTTGATGAGTGGTGTCGACCTTTTCAGAGACAGCGAGGTACAAACAAGTATGGGGCATCTCTTCCTGCCAACCCCAAACGTTCCAAAAGCTTGAGTCAGATCTCCCTGTCTAGTAAATTATGAGACTAGATGAAAAAATGTTAATGAAAACACCAAATAAATGTGTTGATGTTCTTCTCTGCCATGAATTTTATTGAGTCTATGGATTTGAGCCCTCAGAGGTCACTCAGGTTAAATTTTAAGTCTTTTGTTCTCTATAAGTGATAGAAAATTCTGCTGATTCATTCAATTACAGGACTAAGTTACAGATGCTGGGGAATTATGGTGAACTCTCTAAGAGAGGCACCTTTGCGGTGAACCTTCTGTTGCAAATCTCTGCCAACCAGTGCTGAACTGTACGAATTAAATTCTGCAAAAAGTGTTAGGAGATACAGAGAGCTGGACTCCTGTCCACAGGGGTGGTGCTAAAGTTTCTGAGTTTCCTGCTCACTGCTGCCAGGATGCTGAACCACTTCTGCAGCAGTCCCAGCACTTGGGTGATCTGGCTTGGTGTTTTTGAGAGGAATGATTTCACAGCAATGTGGTGCGAGGTGTTTTATTTTACAGTCACATTTTCATCCAGCCTCTGTTGCTGGAAGGTCAGTTCTCCTCTCCTCCTCCAGAAAGACCTGTCCCTGCCAGCCCATGCCCTTGACACCATTGGTAGACCTGGTGAGGCAGCAGCAGCAGCAGGGAGGTGAGTTAAGGCAGTGGGTGAGGAGGTACTCAGGAGCCAGTCTCTGAGCATGGCCTCCCACTGTCTGCAGTGATGTCCCTGTGCTTCTGTGGTTTTGAAGCAGGAGAGCTTGAGAGGGATGTATCAGGGAGAGCTAAGTACTGGGATTGTGCTTCCCTGGCACAGGAGAGGCTGAACATGAGGATGCTCTCCAGCTCATGTGTGCACATGAACCTTGAGCTGTGACTCCTGAGGAGGGGATTTCAGAGAGCAGCTTAAGGTGAGGATATTAGGTGCCTACTAGGTCCGAAATATGGACTAAATTTTCAGTGAGAACCTGCTGGGTACTCAGGACTACTTGAAATCAGGCCATTTTTTAAGCTGTGGGGTAGCCAGTATTGTCCGTCCACATTGCTGGGTTGTAGTTCTACTGGACACATTCAGGCCAGGAGGTTCAATCACAAACATGTGCCCTCTTTTGAGCTCCCATACTGCATGATGCCTCTGTTCTCAAGGGTTCGTGTCCATTTTAACTTCATTTTCAGAGTCTTCATTTGCTGCTCACTCCTGTAAGGTGATGTTTTCCCTTCCTTCTGCACTGGCTTTTTTGTTCCAGAAGGCTTTGGTGGCCTCACTTTGAGATGTATCTCTTTCATCTGCAGAGAGAGGGCTTTTGGACCCTCCAGGTGTCTGGCCTTGAATCCTGTCACATGTTGGGGTGCCAGAGCTGCTCTGGAGGCTGCTGCCATCGATTCCTCAGTGTCACACTGCTTTAGCACATTTGGCTGTGCCCTCTGGCAGCCTTCACTTGGTGTCTTGACACCAAAGTTTTGATACTGAAAGTGGTGTTTTCTAAGAGCACCACTTTGATTCTTCTCTCACTAGTACAAAATTTCTTATTTTATAAAGTGGTGCATTTTCCAAGCCTCTGTAGCAGGAGTGATCTTGCTCCAGCCACAGATTCATGGGCAGAAGATGCCAGTGGGATGCCCTGGTTGCAGCAGCTGCTTGTGCCAGTGTTCCTGTTTAGCAAGTACAGATGGAAAATGCTGTTGTTTTCCCCTCATTGATCACTGTCCAAAGCATCTGAGACTCCAACAGAAGAGCCAGAGAGAGTAAAGGTTCTGTTCCCATAGCTTTGGTACTTCCTACCACATCTCAATTTCTTTAAAATTTACCTCACGGTACTTAGACTTGGCAACTCTGTTGGCCCCTCATGACAGGTCTGTTTTGGTACAGGGAGGGCTGCAGGGACCTGCAGTAAGCAGTTGAGCTCAGGTGTAGGGGGAAACAGATTTCTCCAAGCCAAGGGGCTTGTTCATCCTTTAATTATGCCCTTTTTTCCCCTTTTCTTTCTTTCTTTGTTGCTGGTGCAGGTGGCTGCAGTACTTTGCAGTTCTGTTTCAAGCAGATAAAGATATTTGCAACTGTCAATATCTACCAGCCCTGTCCCTCTGCCATTTTTCTTTTGTTGTTTTACACAGACTTTTACAAGTGGTTCCCTCTCAGATTTCCAGTGAAATGAATAATACCAACAGAGCCTGTAAATCTTTGCCTCTGAAGAGGGAGGAAGACACTATAGGCGTGGGAATGCTGCTGGAGGGGCTGGGGAAGACACAGTGGCAAATTGGCTGAACAAGTACAGCAACTTCCCCTTATTCCCTTGTCCTCCCCCAGGTGCTCCTCTGCTGCCCACATAGGTTTTCCGCTCCCAAATTAGGTTTCCTTCCACACTCTGCTCTTTCCAAAAGCAGTGAGCCCGTAATGGGGTGTGACCCACACCTTAAGGGTCACCATCAGGGTTGCTCTCCTGGTGCTGCTGGCTTCTGTGTGAGAAACAATCACTCCTTACAGACACCTGCCCGTGGAAGCTGCCTCTGAAACCTGTGCTGTGCTGTGCTGCTCTGACGGGACACTGTGATGGGAACATCACAGCTCTGTGTGAGAAGGCACTGTGGCACAGCAGACAAGCCTCTTCCTTCCAAGGCCTTTACTTGCCCTGGCATAGACTCTTCTTACAGGAGATGTAGGTTTTGGGTTTTTTTTCTGGTGTTCAAAGCTCTTTCTTTTGAAAACCCATGAGCTCCTGACTGCTCACGTGGCAGGGCCCAGCCTGGCTGTGCAGCCAGCAGTGGTTTATTATGAGAAATGGTCTGTCGGCTGCTGCAGACTCACAGCAACATAAATGTGTTGTCTGCAGAAACAACAGAGGAGTGGGGAGAGGCAGGGAGAGATTAGCTGTGAGTGGGAGGGTGAAGATATGGGGAGTTGAGGTCACAGGAAATGTGGGTTTGAAAACAAGACCAGAATGTAATACCAATTGCCCTGTGATTTTTTTAAAGTAAAAAGGCAGATATCACTGGCAGGTTTTAATATTGGCAGGTGTCCAGAAACTCCTTCCAGCACTATTAACTTATCTGTATCAGTTCTGCAGCCCACCTCCTGTCAGCACTGCTCATGGGGCCATCGGGAGAGTACTGTGGTGGTGTTGGGTCACTTGTTTCTCAGCCACCAGATCACAAAAAAAGGTTGCTATTTTTTGAGACTGCGAGTGAATTGGAGAAAAATCAGTGGGTCCGTGTCTGCCCACTGACCAAATCAAAGCCTCTCTTCAGAGTGGGAAGCATCAAAGAGGGTTTTAAGTACTGCATATTTGTCACTGACTTTGCAGGCTCCATTGCTCTTACCCCTAATCTTCCTCACTTGCTCATGCTGTGCATGCAGAGGCAGGGAGGGATGATAATGGACTTGCAGTTGTACTTGCTGTTCCCATAACAAATGGCAGGATCTTCACATAAATTGTTTGAACATGTAACACTGCTCTTATTTCTTAACGATAAGGGCTTAGGAGCTGCCCTTTTCCAAAATGAAAGAAATGAACCAAATGTTATCTCTTTGTTTTAAAAAATGATCCCTGCAACTACAACAACAAAAAGCCATTATGATGATTCGTAAAGGTCTTGCAAGCTTTTACAGAAAAGATTTTCCACTCAACCAGTCTGGCTTTGCTCCCGTTCCCTCTCCCTATTCCCAACCCACGTGGTTCAAGCTTTCTAGGGCAGTTCAAGCTCCCAGATACAGCTGAGCTGAATGAACCTGCCCTGGAGGACATGTCAGAGGTCAGACCTGGTGGGAGAAGTAACTCCTCTGGATACTGTGCCTAAAGCCAAGTGCTCCAGATCTTGCTCCTGTCCCAAGTGCATCCATCATCAATTATATATCTATACTCACTGTTTACACAGGTTTCTTGTTTATCATGAAATATTTACTTCAAGGCTCT
Source organism: Entomyzon cyanotis (assembly GCA_024500445.1). NCBI lineage: Eukaryota > Metazoa > Chordata > Aves > Passeriformes > Meliphagidae > Entomyzon > Entomyzon cyanotis. The sequence goes on along the minus strand of JAKEPQ010001015.1, from coordinate 698,279 downwards.
GCATCTGTTGTTAAGCCCAATAGCAGTGTTTATTCCTTGCGCTGAGGAAAAAAATGTCACCATAACTTTTCAATACTGTGGCACAGATCTATCAGGTGGCCTGAGCTGGACTCGTGCCACGCCATGGTGAGCTGCTTGCTGACTCTGGCCTGGACCAGTGGACACAGTAGGGGGTGCATTTAAACTTGAAAGTTTCTGAGCTTAAAGAAACAAACCCCTCCTTTATCTTGCATGTAATAGAGCTATGTTTCTGGGGGTAGTGGGGAGAAATTTAAAAAATCAGTTTGAGCAGCATATACAGAGACATCCACAAATGCACACACACTAGAGTTTGCACTGATGAGTGAGGTAAAAAACATGATGATGTGAAGTCGCTTTGTGGCCATCCCAAGACCAAGCTTGAGCCCTCGGAGTGGTTTCACCATCTCTGGAACAGAAGGCTTGGAAACTTAACCCCTTTGATTTCTGCAGAGCTCTCCCAGCTTCAGCATGCTTATGTAGGTTAATGCACACACCCATTAACTTTCCCACTGTCAGCTGCTGTTAGTGTAGCTGCTTAGCACCCTGCTGGCAGGGAGATGGATGGGCTCCTCCAGATGCTGTCTTGATGCTGCTTCTTTGAGTTCAGTCCCAGGGGATGCAGGTCCTTGATGGCTCTTCTTGAGCTGTGTGTGGCTGAGCAAAGCAGTCCATACACATGCTCTCTCACATTAGGTTCCCTATTTAACAACATGCCACACTATTCTTAGGTCTATTAAGTGGAAATAATGTTTTTTTCGAAGTGGATAAGCATAGCTGCTTCCCAGGTGGAGAAAAAAAAGCTACTGAGGGCTTCAGAGGTATGGCCAGCTGCAGAGGTGTGAATTAGCTCCCCTGTTTAAGAGCTGCCAGTCAGCCTTGTACACTAGATCATGGCTGAAACCTGGAGTTGGCATGGGGAAGTGCTGGGAGTGGAGGAGGACAAAGGAAAGAGAGAGAGAGTGATACATGAATGAGAAGAATGAGACATACAAAGGCAAAATCATCATCTGTCTGCAGAGGTCTTATGAACTAGCTGAATAGCTGGTGATAAGAGCCACTTCCTTCCATGCATTCTGTATCAGGTATTTAGCATGGCTGTTTCTCAGCAATATGTTCCCCTGCACAAGACTATAAGGAGAGCATCAGCATCAGTTTGCTGCATGTAGTAGAAAGCAGGTGGATTTCCTTAGCTCTGTGGGTGGCAAAGAATGAGAGCATTTTGAATTATCCAGGCAGGAGTTAATATTAATGTATTTTTCACTGTCTTCCCTTGGATGTATCACAAAATCAGTCTATGAAAGGAGAAGCCAGGGGAGGAGAGGGAAGGGAGAGACATCTAGAGCCAATGCAGATGGGAGGCAGGGCTGAGTGATGAAGAGTGAAAGACGCTAAGCAGGCTCAGGCCACACACAAAGGGCTGGCTGCCCTTCCTGACCCTCCCTAACCGTGGAGAAAGACAGACCTTGCAGGGCTCTGGCTGGAAGGGAGCACGCTCTTTTCTGCTCATGTCCGCCTGCAAGTACCGTGAAACCATGGGGTCAGTGTCATCTTCCAGAAGAAATCCCCTATTGGCAAGGAAGAGAAATGGGTTTTGCTTGGCTCCTGTACAGAGTTGCTGGGAGTGTTGTTCTCACAACTGAGCTAGACAGTTGAGTGGAAAGTCTTTCAGCTGCTGGACACCTGCTGCTGGAGCAGCTCCACCTCCACTACTTAAGAAACCAGCCTGCCTTGGAGGTACAACCCGTGGGTGGAGACAGGAGAAAGTATTTCCAAATCCTAAGCAACTTCTCCTTTCCCGAGGTGTTGCTGCTTTGTACAATTAGTTTCTGAACTCTTGTTGGCAATTGCCCTAAATCAAACGAATAGACAGCTGGCTGCAGTGCAGGGGTGTGGGGTACAGCCAAGGGTGTTTTGGCAGTGGAAGGAGGGGAGGAAGGGAGAGAGCTGCTACATTCTGACCCAGGCCTCATTGCTGCTGCTTAACCTGGGTCTGTAGCAGGGAGTGGGGAGAGTAGAACTGCCCACCAGTGCTGCTTCAGATGGTTTCAGTGTCTCAGTGCAGTGCTGTCCTGTACCTAACCCCTACACAGCCCAGGAGAGGACTAGCCATGGTGTGGGACATCCGCCTGTGCTGGCCAGAGCAGGCAAGGTGGCTTCTCCATGTGTTCAGTGTGGATCTAAACTCTTCCAAGGAGCTGCGGAAGGGTGGAGGGTTTGGCTGTTGGGGTGGTGCTGGGCTGCTGTGCCTGATTTTCACACACAGCCCTGGCTGTGCCTTGGGGCTGGCTGGCTTTGGAAGGTGGGTAGCACAGGGATGGGAGAAGGCCAGGGGGTCTGCCTGAATGGGCCTCTCACCCGTGTTGGTTCACAGGGCTCTGTGCTGATGTCTGTCAGGAGCCTGCTGTTGTTTAGGAGGGAGGTTGTCATCCTCACACACCCGCAGCTCCCCTGTGTTTTCCCAACCCTCTCTTCCCCATGCCAGGGAAAGCAAAGGCTGGACAAATGTGCTTGGACGAAGCTGTGGCATTCCAAATCCAGGGCTGTGCTCCCTGGGGAGAAGCTCCATGCTGTCCTATTTAGGCACTTTATATTGCCTAATTTGAGTTGCAGGGGATTGCATACATCGATCAGTGGAGCACAAAGTGACATGACAACAGCTGTCGTGTCTCTGATTTTCCCTCTCCTCCCTCAAAGAAATCTGGACAGAGAACTGTGGGTTTGTCACCCTACAGAAAAGCACATGTAGATGTGTGTTAGTGTGCCCTTGATGACACATCCTGGAGGAGACACAGTCCAAGCTGTGCCCTTTGTGGGAATGAAAGCAGCAAATCTGCAGCAGCTCCTCTCTCCAGGCTGAGCTCGGGCTTGGAGGCAGCGCTGACCCCATCCCACTCCCCTCTGCTCTGAAGCCAGGGAGCACAAACACGGGGGTGGGAGGACAGTCCAGCTTTTATTTGTTTTTCACGGTGGATTTTACTGTTTTCTGAGCTCAGGAATGCCGCCTGCTCCTCCACCTCCTCTAGTGCAGCTGCACCTCTCTGTCCCAGCCCCAGCTGCCACAGCTTAGCTTTGCCTCCAAACACATTCTTTTGCTGGGTGCAGTGCTCTGTGCTCTTGGATGGAGATTGGCTTTGTAGCTGCCTTTGCCTGCATGGCATCTGCTTCCCTCTGCCTTTTTGATCCTCTGTGTTTTCCATAACCTAACATAAATGAGTAACAAATCTGGGATGAACTTCTCCAGCCAAGGGGACAGATCTAGGGCTGTGGTGTTGTACACCTGCTGTGATTTCTGCAGCAGTCCCTCTTTCTTTTTCTCTTCTTTTCAATACACATCAGACTTGTGAGAAATGTATTCTTATGTCAGTAACGTTCAAAGGCAAAAAGAAAAGCTGCCAGAAGAGAGCTTTAAAAGTCTGACATATTATCATTCAGATCAGAATTTTCAGTACAATTATTCTGGAATTTTTCCAGTAAATAAATTGTACAGACTTTTAAGAGAGAGCTTTTAGGTTAATGGAAATATTACTTAAATTAAAATACATCCCATTCAGCCATCAATTCCACTGTCATTGCAGCATGCATTTAATGTTAATGACATGCACAAATAAAAAGGAAGACACTGATTTGTTTTATTGTGTCCAAAGCTGAGTATGATCTGTTGTGGAAAGTTAAATGCAAGCCAGAGGGGTCACAAGGCAGCATCAACAGAGGCGTGGTTAAAATGTACTGGCAGAAGGTATATTACACAGTACTGTACATGGGAATGCTAAGAGACATGTTTGGTCTTGTATTTTCAATGACATTATTTTTACTTTCTTTTGTCTCTTGGTGACTTTAGGGGGAGGCTTTCCACAACTTAGAGGCTCTGTCCCTTTTGTTTTTGGAGCCTCACACAGGGGAGAGATGATCCCAGATTCCAGCTGGGGCAGGTTCCAAACTCCCTCTTGCTCCAAGGTAACAGTGGGCAGCTTGGAGGAGACCTGCCAAATTCAAATGATATCTTGAACTCTCTGCAGTTCCCAGATGTGGTCTCACCAGGGTAGGTTTCATGTCACCTGCATTAGGCCCTTCTGCTTTCAACTGAGCTGGAAAACCTGAGAGACAACTCTGTGGGCCTTTGGAACCTGTGCATTCCATTCTGGCAATGGGACAAGGAAAAGGGACAGGTGAGAGAGCAAAAGGGTCACTAAAAGCTAACTGGCTTCTGCCTCTTTTGCCTTTTGGTTTATGGTTTATGCTGGACTGGGAGCTGCCTGAGAATCTGCTTGAGCCTGTCTGCCATTCTGGAATCCAGGTGCAGATAACACCAGGAATTTGCCCTGAATCCTTGCTGGAAAGCAGGTGGGCTGCCAACCCAGGGCACAGAGTACAGCATTTAAAACACAAATTATAAACATAGTGCCCACAAAGTTCAGGTCTGAGGTCTTTAAATGGGCTTGAGAAAGGTTTCAAAGCAGCATCCACATGTGCTTAACTGTAGTGAAGATACTTAGTGATAGTATTTTCAGTTAGTGAAGATACTCAGTTCAGGCTCCCATCCATGTATTGAAGCATTTTATTCCAAAGAATAAGCCAGCGCAGGGATTGAAAGGTGAGAGGGATCATTGCTCATTGATGTCTTTCATACTCATGGCAAGATCCAATATCCACGTCAGGATTACTCCAATAATAGCAGTCTACGTGAGAGCCGTTTTCTACCTTTCAGATGACAAACTGATCTCTGTTATTGAGGACACAGGATTGCATCCTCAGAAACACTTCATCCTGTGGAAAAGAGTGAGCAGGTTTATCTGGCTCCCAGGGCAAGCTGTCCTTGCTGCATTTGTCCTTCACTGAAGGTCTTAGGGCAGGAGGGCCAGTTTCAAGTGGAACATTACTGCCATTACAAGACCAACCCTTAGCCTTCCTTGAGTCTGTGAAGATTTTACCTGGAGCTTGTTCTCCAAGCTTTCCTGACTTCTCAGTGTTGGGAGGAGTATTGGATCCCTACTTCATGTCCCTATGGGGCTTTGGGAATGTTTGTAGCAAAGGGACAAATGACTCAGTTTGAAACTTGATGTGGCTTTAAGGGACCAGAACTCCCAAGCAAGTCTCTAGCATATCCCTGGGTTTCTCATGCTTGCTTCTCAGGCTTTGCAATGCAAAAGGAACAATACTTTTCTTGTGGAGACTAAGAATAACTTCCAGGCCAAGTTCCAAGGTCAATCCATCCATCTGACTTTTTCCATCCATATGAATTAACTGTCTTCAGCACAAACTTGAACAGTGCGAATGCATCACTGCTGGAGCATGTTTAGAGAACAGCTTCAGGATCACTGAACACATTGTTACTTGTGCAGAGGCAGGATTCCCAGACATTTCAATGCAATTGCTATTTGGGCTCATTTACTGCTGTGGCTTCCCAGTCTCTCTTTTCTTTCCAGGTTAGTCCTTTGACATAAAACAAATATTTATGTTTTACCAGCAGCACAAGGTGTATTTTCCCTGGATTCCCTAGAGTGTTCCTTGCTTATGGCCAGTTGAAGAGAGGTTTGGGAGTCTGACTCGTGTGTTGTCATGGTGAATTTTCTATCCTCCTGGGGTAGGGGTAGACTTGGGGCGCTGTAGTTCATGTCCAGTGGGTTTTGCTCCCTTTTTTTTGTCCTTCACATTTACATGGAATTGTTCTTGCTTTTGTCTTTCTAGCCTGCTCCTTCATCTCAGATCCTCTGTCTTAGTTCAAAGGGTCCTTGTGCCAGCAGACTAATGCACACCTGGTGCAACCTAGGGACAATTCACTGCCAGGGAAACAATGGGCAGTTTGCGCATTCTCATCATCACCAAGGGCTTCCTGCAATGGAAAATGCCTCAAGGTTTCTGAGGCTCTCTTCCACAAAAAATTAAGCCTCTGGGCAGCTGTAAAATCAACACACCTCTATTTGTTTTGGCCTTGAGCCCACCATAGATAATATAGTCTTTTTTGGGAAGTGAATTCCTTTGTATTACCCTCTGCTTCCCTATGCTTGGACTGTCTGCTTTGCAGGACCCTGCAAAGTGCTTAGTGCAGTCCCATGGCAAAATTAGTACTTTCCTTTTTAGCAAAGTATTTTCTTCATATGACATTGCTTTTTTGGCTGTGGTTGCCGTTCGTCACACTTAGAGCAAAAGACCTGCTTGGTATTCACACAAAGTAACTGCTTCTCTTTTGAGAAATGGGCACGGCAATTCTTCTGCCTCTCCTAGGGGCATTCTGAAGAAGCTATGTTAAATTATCCTAGCCCCTGGTCTGTATGATTAGTATATGTGATTATTGCCGGTCATGTAGGTAGATTTATGTAGACAGGCTGGGTAGGATTTAAGATGGACCTTCTGAAAATGGGACAGCTCATTGTTAACAAATGCTTGGTGGCTGCTTTGACCTGAGAGCAGGGGCAGACCTTGTGCTTTCCTGGTTTACCAGGAACACCTGTACTGCCTGAGAGCAGGAAAATATCTCTTGGAGGGATCCTGCAGTGGTGGGAGGCATACATGCCATGGGGGAAGAATTCAGACTCCATACAGAACATGTCACTTGTAATCATTGCTAATCCAATGAGAGTAGTAAGTAGCTATGGACTCCCGCATAGATTTATTGGTCTGAGGTGATTCCAACTGGTGGAGATAAAGCAAAGGACAATATTTACCGGAAATAAATGTTGACATTTATGGAAAACCTAGAGTGTGTGTTCACATCTATTTTGAACATTTTTGTGAGAGATACCTGAGAAGTCTCCATTATGGGTATATCTTCCAAGGCGTATTAAGCTTTTCTCTTAAACTAATATTCTAAAGGGATAAATTAAATTAAAGGTTCATTTAAAGACTATTTCTTTTCCCTTGGAAGGTGAATAATATTTTTCACTTACACTGCGGCAGTCCTTCATAATGTTTTTATTTGCATGTGTAATTCAGTTATCTGGTGCTACTTTAAGCTCTGTATTAATAATTTCTGAAGAGTAAAGAACAATTTGGGATATGGATTTTTACATTAAATTATAAATTAAAACAAGCAAAATCTTGCCCCCATTGATGTTGACATTAAAAATGCCATGGATGTCATCCGGGCTGGGGTTTTACCCAATGCTTTTATACTTAAACACTCCCCTAAGTGTTTGCAGAGTCCACATTTTACTGGCCATCTCTGTGCCAGAGGCTCTCCTCTCAGCCAGCAACTGCACCAATGAAGATCTTAGTCTTCACAGTCTTGCAAAAATGCTGACCTGCTTTTCATATTCCAAGAGCAAAACAAGTTAAAGGAGAGAAATCTGGGCTGTCCACACCGTTTGCGTGCGGTAGTTACCCAGGGTCAGTGTTTTCCTGCACAATCAGGCAGGGATAGATTTTTATTTGCCCAGGTCTATCTCACAGCAACAGAGAAAGACCTTATAAACATGGGAAAATGTGACACAATAAAGCTAGCAAGGGAAACTGTCCAGTGTTTTAGAACTAACATATATGCATGCATTTAAGGGATGATATATTATGTAGCTGAGACAAAAATATATTGAAACATACCAGGATTGTGAAGTGAAACACTGGGCTATGGATGGATGCTGTTTCCTGACTAAATAAATATCCTTTGTGGTTGGCTTGGGTTTATTTTATCTATTTTTCACTCTCAGCATTCAGTAGGGGGTTTTGGATTCCTTGGACTCAGCAGAGGATCAGTCATTTTCTCCCTGTGGCATTCTCAGCAGAGCATCTTCATCCTTTGTCTATTCACAGCTGACTGGGTGCACTGAAGTGTTCTTATTCTTTTTGTTTCTTAAAAACTTAGTTGTAGAGAGAAAAATCAAAAGAGAGGGTCAGCTAACTGGGCAGGTCCCTGTAGGGAACTCAAGGACCTAGCTTTTGTTGAAATTGCTTGGAGCTTCATGATGTTAATATTTTCCACCTGATAAGTTAGCCAGACACAAGAGATCATGGTTAGTTTTTACTGAAATGATAAAAGTGTTGTGTTGGGGCTTGTTTGGTTTTGTGTTTTGTTTGTCTTGATACAAATCCTGACCAGAGCCAGAACCAAATGACAGTGTCTGCACCCAGCTTTCTGCCAGCACTAACACAAAATGATAAAACGGCCTGTTTGTTTGTTTGTTTGTGTTTTGGTGCTTTTTTTTTTTTTGTCCTGGGCATGAATTCCCAGTTCTTGTTTCCTTTTTTCTATATTCTCTGCTTCCCTGGAGTATTGCCACTCTGCTGCAGACTCAAGACCATAACAAGATAAGCTCTTCCCTTTGCACCTGCGTTTACTCGCCTGCATTTAGGATGGAAGCAGTGAAGAGCCCTTCACAGGGGCTCTAAGTGTAGGACAGCAACTGCATCCAAACAGCAAGAGCCTCTGCACGTGAAACAGAGATCATCTTCCCTGTTTCCCGTAGCACCTTCCTACCCTGCAAATTAATCCTTGGGAGCCTAAAGATGGGCACTCAGAAAATGAGATACAGATAGTGGCAGTGTGCGACAAATTTAGGTTAGGAGCAATGTTTCACAGCCAGAGTTGGTATTAATTTCTGAGCTCATGGGCAGAAAATACTCATTGACAGCAGTGGGAGCACAATGGGGGCTTGCCTTGCCCACCAGTACTATATTAAATGACCTTTAACACAAAAGGTCTTGGATGAAATTTATTATTCTACACCAAACACATCAGTTTACAGTGATGTTTAGCTCAAGACAAACCCTGAAGAACTGATGACCTAGTGGAAATCAGGAGAGGGGAAAAAAAGAATAAATTAAATCTAGGTTATTTTATTTATGATTTTTTAGTCTAAATACCTGTGGATAATTTTGTTCCAATTCCACAGAAAGAATCCCTCTTTGCAGAAGAAATTTCACATCTCACAGTTTCCAAAACAAACCATACGCTTGGAAAGTTTTATCATGGAAACTATGTTCATTGTTAAGTAAAGAGAAATCTCCTCTTATTTCTCATCATTGAAACAGGTCCTTAGCTGACCTTCTGGAGTTTCCTAGTAGTCAGTTGATGGTGCTAGTCAAGAATATTGCCACTATTTCTGTCTCAAAGTATGTGCCTGTGCTGACATAGGTGTGAAACAGCTTCTTCAAACACTGTTCCACTACTTTTTCAGTTTGGGAATTAAAATGGAAAGTGCATTCACTCCTTAATATAGAAAGAAAAATGGAAATTATATTTTAAAAATATTTAAAGTGGTTAAAAGAACAATCAGCACAAAGTGAGCTTGGTCCATTTTTTAAAAGCAGCCCCCCAACAGCAGGCAAATTACAGGCCATCAGACTCAGATCCAGTCTCCCTTCTCATTTTGATGAGATTTTGCGGCTCTTTCATTCATTTATGGCATTGCATCAAATTATGCTTAGAGACAGTTAGAAATGAACACAAGAAATGCTGCTTGTTTAAAAATATTTTGCATAATGTAATGACTTTTAATTTTGGGCAATGCCAAAGATTGATAATGCAGTCTAGAAAGCAAATAAAATGCTGACATATCCTCTGCAAGCTTTTCTTCTGGAGATAAATATCTCTGCTGCCACTGATATGTGCATCTTTGTCCAGCTTTGTCTGGCTGTGTGCTGCCATAAAGAGCCATCATTTTATTCTTTGGACAGATAAAAGTTCTGAAATGTATAGGCCAGCAATTTGTTGTAGGGACCTGATAGAGATTTCCAAATGTTATGTGGACATATAAGAGCAGAGAGATAATGTGATGATCAAAATCAACATGTATAAGAGTACTTACCATGCAGTATTTTAGTGGGTTTTTTCCAGCCTGAAACGAGCTAACACTTCAGACATGTATATTGGTAATAACTAAGATATGCTTTCATAACTGCAAATGGCAACCCTGAAAGGATTGTACTGCACTTTGGCAAATGACGTTTTCTCCAAAACCAGTTATTCAGAAAGATCATTAATTAATTAACTTGTGCTTCCAGGAACAAACAGCACTTCAATTATTAGTTTCCCTTGTCTTTTTGGTGTTCTGTTTAGAAGCCTGTTTTTTGTGAAATTCTTCCTTCTAACTCTATTTGGTGAGAGACCCAGCTAGGTGGGTTGGGATGCTGGCGATCAACTTTCATAGAGGTTGGGTGATCACCATCCAAGCACTGTTGGTGAAGAAATGCTGCAGTATCTTGAGGTCAAGCAGTGACCTGGAATAAGCTGAAAGTGTTGATGTGCCATGGGAAGAGGCCAAAGAGCATGTCAGTGTTTAAAAGCAAGCGTTGCTTGTGGTAGCTCATAAATATTATACTCATCATCTTTCCCCCTCCTGGTAGACCTAGATGCTAGGCAGGTTTGACTCCATTTTAAATCTGCTATGTCTACGACTGAAATAATAATATTTATGCAGGGTAGTTTTGCAAGAAGCTTAGTGAATGTGAAAACAAGTTCCTGGGTTTTCCCCTTTCATGGAAGAAAGCTGAAGGTCAGATTTACAACATTTCAAGCTACATTCTGTGCTCATTTACACAGCTGTAATCTTGAGTTATGCCACCGAGGACAAGCAATTGCTCCAGACTTACAGGATATAACTGACAGCAGAATTTAGCTTGGGGTTGCCAAAGCTTGATGGAAAAGGAGCTGCAAGGGTGGAATTTGGTGCTCGTGAAGTAGCTTGTATATATTCAAGGAATGCATGAGCCCAAAGATTTATTAGTACTGTTTCAGAGCATTATTGAAATTAGGCTTAATTATCTGTGTAATTTGCTGGAACCAGCACTTTAGCATTTTTGATCAAGTATATGCCATTAATTTTAAAAAGAGATATATCAGGCTGCTCTCAAAAAGCGAAATAAAAAAATTTTAAAAGGAAGCCCATCATTTATAAATGGTGTGTTTCAAAAGTTTCAAAGATTGTTGTTGGTTGAGTCCTTCTCCCCTCTTTGCAAACAAACAGTCCATTTGCAGTCTAATCGTATGGAAAAAAGTTCATGTCACCCCTGAAGGTTATTCCAGCAAGCAGGGAAAAGAATTGTCTCCTTGTTCCCAGGCTTGCCTAGCTCTGCCATCCCTCTCCCTCCTGTCCTTGCTCCAGCCCCATTGGAAATGGTGCTCGCTGCTCTTGGAGGAAGGAGCAGAAGTCGAAGCTGTGAGCAGTAACCAACCTGCTCCTTTGCAATGGAGAAAGTGCAACGCTCCTGTTCAGACCTGTGCCCTGTGCTCTCTGTTCAGACATGCTCCACAGGTTCAAAGGTGTCATCTCCATGTGTAAGCCACTGTTTCTGCAGTGGCTCCTTGCCAGCCTCCTGGTGCACTTGGTCACCTGAGCTCCTGGCAAAGAGGAATATTCCTGTGCTGAAAACAGCAGCCATGCCAAGATGCAGTGCACCTTGCTTTTCTGCTGGTTTCTTTGGAAACTTTGGGGAAGATCCTTTGCTACTCTCTTTGTCATGTATCTAATAGCAATAATGATGCTTCCCTCTTTCTGAAAGTGTGCTTTGAGGATACAAACATTATTGTGTATGAAGTTTGAGGCTTATATGAGCACTAAAGTTGAAGGCAAGAGGAATGGCAACACAGCCAGGTTATTAGCTGTCATTTTGCCAAACCTCTGCCCAAAGACGCCTTTGGTTTAGGACAGCTGCTGAGTGGTGGTTTTTTTGTGGTCAACACTTCTCTAGTTAAGATTCTCACTTCCTTTTTTTTTCCTTTGTATCTTCTCAACCCCTGTCTCCATGTAGGTCTCTGGCAGCACTGACATGGTCAGCATGTCATTTTGGGAGGCAAGCAGTAAAAATGAAGGGGAGGATGCTGTTACTGAAATGTTCTGCATACTGGCTCAAATGGTGGAGAAGCATCAGCTCAGACTTTCTCAGTAAATGATTAACTTTTGTTTGCACAGAGGAAAGAGGCACAGTAAGAATGCAATTAATTACACTGGCAGCCCAGCCAGGCCAGCAGTCAGCAGTGCTCTCACTTGCAGCTCCTGGCTCTGCAGGTCTGATTTGAGAGTAACTAATTAAACGCAGGTGCAGGCTAGCAGACTTGTTGAATTAATGCACAGTGTCTTCTTTTCTGTGTTCCCAGGCATTTGTAGCTCACAAAAATAGAACAGGCACTAGGTGCTACAAATAATAATAGAGTCCTGATGACGGAGGTAATTAATCCTTTATTATTGTGGTGTGATAGGCTGCTGCTAGAACTGTCATCCAAGTACTTCTTATGCAAAAACATGTCTCAGAGGTGAAAGAACATGGAGTAGGAGAAAGACAGAAGAACATTCTAATGGACTTTCTTGTGTTATAGGCACAGATACATCTTCAGGGTTTTGGTAAGACTGTCAAGACCTGGTAGTCAAAACTCAAGACCAGAAAGTCACTGCACTATATTCTGGGTTCTGACTTTGACTGACCGGGGCACTTGTAGCTGGCAGCAGCTTAAAATAAAAATTCAGTTTCATTCAAGGTATGCATAGCCATGAAAGAGAAATGCAAGACCAAAACTGTAGCTCACTGTGGCCTTTCTTTTTTTGTTGCTTCCTGAACATCCTCAGTTGACCATTGTCATTTACAGGCTCCTGACTCCGGTGGACCTTAGGTGAATCCCAGTGTTGTTCTTCGTGATGGTGCAGGAGTGATTGTCTTGCATTCAGGGAGACTGGATTTGAGTGGAGGTAATGCAGATGTCTTGGGAGCAGCAAAAACAGTAAATACTGTTTAGGGTTATTTATTTCCAATAACAAATACTGTTTCCTCTACTGGTTCCAATCAAACTCCAGGACTCAAATATCTATTCCAGCTAAAATTAAGGGTATATTGCGAAAACATTGTCAGCCTTCTCTCTGCTATCATTTACTTCCCTGTAATACCCCTTCTTTCCAGACTCAGGAATTTTGAAATTTTATGAGGTATCGAGGAGGAAACAACCTTCTGTGGTAGTAACACCAAGGAGTGCCAAACATTAAGATACTTCAGGCTCAACATAAGGAAAAAACCCAAAACATAATGTATGTGTTCACTTTAAAGACAAGGAGTGATTTCATGCTCTTCTTGTTACTTCATGATGAAAATGGTCCAACACTATTAGGAGTGTTTATAGTGGGAAGATAATGCCAAGTCTAATAAATGATCGGATAGGACAGACCATGTTTTATTCAGTGTGGGAACCAAACACTGCCATATTGTACAGATTTGCTGATCTGGAAGAATTGTTCTTGCCTTACAGAATGCAACTCAAAAGCCGAGCGCATGAATATGACAGTTTTCTCTATATTAATGCAGAGATTTTTAAGATAGAAACATTGCTTGGAAAGTTTTCTAAGGGATTCTGATCAACTTACGTAAGTTCAGGAAATCAGCAATAATTCATTACACTGCCATATTTTCCAGTGGCTTTTGTTTTCTTTGCATCACAATTCTTATCCCATTAGAGACAAATAGTGTTCAACTATTTGGATGAAGGCTAGAATTCTACTACACATTTTAATGCTAACTCCATGGTAAGAAAATAGCTGAGAGCAGTTCTTAGAGCAAGGATAGTTTCTGATTATTTCCTTCCTCTTTGCTACTTACTTGTGGCCCTGTGGTAAATTTACGTGGTGGAGTGTTTGCTCTCGCAGGGCACATAAAAGGTCTGAAAAAATGCTTTTCTACCACCATGTGTATTTTATAACAGCAAGAAACATTGCTGACCTTCTCCTGGCTGTGGGTCCAGATGGGACAGAGCTGGGGAGGATGAGGCCCTAAATTACTGCTCAGCTCATAGAAAATTTAGTTCCAGAGTGTGTGTGTTTGTGTGTGTGTGTGTGTGTGTGTGTGTGCATAACCATGTGTTGTGCCTGCAACAAGCATGATTTTTTGTTTTCTGAATTCCATGCCTCTGAAATTTCCAGGAAGCTGCTCTTTGTTGCTGACAGTTGCTATAGGGGTGATGGCAGCAGTGAGGTGGTTTTTGTTCATGTCTTCTTGTCTTCATTAATTTCCAGTGTGTCATTTCAGCTGAAAATATGCAATTGCTGTTAATGTGTTTAAAAGCATGATGTTGGCTAGGTGGTTATTTATGTCACAGTAAATATTTGATGAGGAGGTGTGTTATTTTTAGCCACAATCACAACATATTATTGAAATTTATAGGCCTGAAATAGGTCATCTAGCACATGATTGTTTGTTACCTTTACAGTTTCCTGGGGGTTTTTTCCATCTTCCTTCACAATCTGAACTGGAAAGGTGGTGATTCAGAGAGCGTTGGTATAAATTGTTGCACATTAGCTGCATGGTGGGGGCAAACATCAAGCCTCAAATTGCAGGACCCATGCTGATGGGGCATGCTGAAGCCACTGAAGCAATAAAACCAAAAAGGCTGTGCAAATACGTGAATGTACAAACGGATCTCAAAGCTGTGATTTTCATATTCCAGCAATCACTGCCGTAGGAGTGCATGACTGACAGCACAAAGGACTTAGATTTACTGTAGAGAGATGTAAATTGATAAGCCAGTAGACAGCCATCATTCTTCCTTTATTCTCTCTCTGTATCCCATGTCTTTCTCTGCTGGCATAATCAAAGCTGACACTGTGCATTCTATACCAAGTTATATTTTCCGTAATTATAAGACAGTACATGAGATCTGAAGTTGTTATTCAGGAAATGGCACAAAGCTCACTGAAATACAGGTTTTCAGATTGATCCTCTGATAATATTGTTTTTCACATAGATTCTGGTTACTCAGACTCTACATCTATGTCTTTAGGCTGTCTGGGTTCTTTAAGAAGGGATAAGTACAGAGTGAAAAAAAAGAGGGAGCTTTTCCTTTTGTGCAGAAGAAAATATACAAAATGTGAGATACTGGCTTTCTTTCTCCTTACCAGCAGCTGAATCTGAAGCATTTTGCCACACTATTTCTAAAAACGTTTGTAGGGACCTGACCTGGGGGGAAGAATTACAAGAATTCAGGAAACCAAAATAGACAGATCATCCACAAAGACCTAGATGAGCAACCAGCCTTCCCCTTAGCTGACTGACTGGTGTGGCACACCTCCCGTGACTTGAGGCTGAAGGGTCCTTTTCCACTGATTCATCTCATTAGGCTCAGCTGCCTCTGACTTGAATTGCAATGGTTTTAGATCTAAGAAGAACAGACTATGAGATATAATGGAGTTGTTGTAATACAGATGCATTTGGAAATCTCATTTTTCCTCAGGTCAAGGAAAAGTGTGGTAAAATCTGAACACTAATATTGCAGCCCTTTGACCTCAAATGAATACAGTGAAAATTCAAATCCCATCTGTGAACGTGCGAATGTGTGACTTGAAAGAAGGCAAATGAATGAAGCCTTCCATTGTGGCTAGCACAGGTCTTTCTTGTGAGAACATTTTGCTACATTTCATAAACAAAGATAAAGTTTGGATGTTTTGCAAACAACGTCTCCAGATTAGGGCAGTTCGGGTTTGGCCAATTGGGCCTAGGGGGAGGTTTCTGGCTGACCAATCTGGGTGACCTCTGAAAACTCTATATATATGGAAATCAAAATAATAAAGACACCTTTTCTCTTTCCTTGTCTGAGAAGCTGGGTCTTCTCTCAGCTAGCGGCTCAACAGCGACATTCCATGCTCTGGAGCTCCAGCAGAGGGGTGCTGCAGATCACCTGGGAAAAATCCCAGTGCTCTGAGTAATTTTCCATATACTTTCATTTTTAAATTCTCTGGTATTTTTATTGAATTAATAAAAATAGCAAAGAGACAGAAAAGTGATATTTGGATTTTTTACTTAAGGCATATTAACTTGAAACTAGTAGGGAAAATGGGATTATCTCACTTGGTAAAGAAAAGATTATTGCTTTTCATCGAAACACTGTTGTCTTCCAGTGTTAAACTACCTCAGACTGTTTTTGGACTTCCAAAAACAACTGAGAAATCTATAGCTATACTTCATGGATGTTTATGTGCAGGTCTTGTCTGCTCACTGGAATCCAGACTCACGATATCTCAAATCTTGCTTTGCCTTACCAACTTACATGCACCAATCATCATAAGGTGGAAAGCAAGGTCTTTCTCGCCCTTTCATCTTTAATACAGGGAACTTCTTACATCCAGTAACTCCTCTGCTTAAAGATAGTTAACAGGTAGTTTCAAAAAGGCAGAATTTACTTTTAATTTTTCTTTGAGCAATTAAGTCAGGTGCCAGAATTGGGAGCCTTTTTATGTTAAATTGCTGCTGTAGTTGATGGAGAAAGAAAGATGCTGCTGATGGGAGATGTAGATCTTAGGTGCCCTTTGGAAGCACCGGGTTCTTGATGCAGATGGTACCTGATTTCATCATCTCAATTTTAAATGCTGATGGGAGCTTGCTGGGGACTTGGAGAAGCATTGCTGATCATGCACTCTTGTCAAAAGGTAGTTCCTTGTCTTATGGCAACCCAGGGAATTACAAAAGAAGGAAACAAGTCCAAACATTTTTTGCTGTAACTAGTGAATAAAGCAGCATGTTGAACTGCTAATAACTTAAGTGAGAGTGGTTGTCTGAAATACTCCTAAAGATCAACCCCTGGTGACTCCCATCAGTTCAACTGCTGTTTAAACCTTTCATTAGCATGTATTGATTGATGCATTATTGCTCCTGTCAGTGTAGGACTTTTCACCAGAAACCTTTTGGGGGGATTATAGGGAATACATTAGAAAGGAATTGAAATTTCTCTGTAATTCACGCAGTGGATACAGAGCTCTGTAAGAACTGCTCAACTGGGCGCCACCAAATGATTTTGAATAGGTCACTGAAAAACTCCTTGGAATAGCTATGCCAGCTAGTTATGAGCACAGATTAGTTTCAAACTCATTACTAATGCAAACTCATTACTAATTTCCTAGGCCATCCAATTCACAGGACATTCAAGCAAAAAATATTTTTATTGGACTATTTTGTTAAAAAGGTCATTATGATTTCTTCAAGGTAATTCTTAAAGTAAGGGTTTACTTCTCACTTTTTCATGTCAGAGTCTCTGGCAGGAATAGGCCTTTGAGAGCATCTTAGGAGTGAAGGTGTAAGAAACCAGAATGTGTGCTGCATGTTTGTTGCTGCATATTCCTTCAGAATTTGCTTTTAAAATGCATGTTGGTTACAAAATAAACCCGAATGAGCCATTATACTCTGGTGTGTAATTATGTATTTAGGACACATACTACACACAGCTTTAAAAGAAATCTGTATGGAAACAAATTGCATTACATTTGCAAATAGCTGAAGGTAGCTGAACAGCAACACCTCAAGCCTTTCAAAATACTGAAGTCATTTACGCCATTTTCTGAAGTAATAATCTCTCCAGTGTCAGATTCCAGTTTAAATGCCTTTGCTGCAGAGGAGCTGTAGAGGTCTCAATATAGCATAAGAGTCTTGAGCTTGACTGTCTAACAGCCTTGATGTAGATTTAGTGTTTCTGCTGATGTGCCAGCTCCAAGCAGGATTGCTGGCCTTCGTGAGGGAGTGCTATTTGGTCCTAACAACCTGCACTGGGAGTGAAGACATGTGCCAAGGAGAGAGGCACCCCCAGGGGCAAGGGTGAAACCCATCCTCCTGTGTCTCCAAAGATTAGCAAGGAGCAGAGATTTAAGTCTTGGTTGAACAGTTCTGTGATTTGCTGGAGTGATGGATTTACTTATATGGCCAGCCTAGAGGATGGAGATGTCTCTGGCTTCTTATTTCAGGGTTTCAAACTGCCACTAGAGCAAGACAGTGCATCTCCCCAGCTTTGACAGTGTTGTACCACTTATTTTTCCTCTTTAACTGGTACTTGGCAAAGTACCTGCCTCTCAGGGGGCCAATCCTTGGAAATAGCTGTGTGTAACAGAAATGGCAGCAGGCACCCGTAAGGAAGCTGTGTGCCTGCCTGGGTCGATGATATGGAACAACATCAACCGTGCTTCCCTGCCTTGAGACAGCAGTTCCTGCATTAAATCTACAAAATGCCTTTCTGTGCACAGTGCAGTTGGAAATGTTAAGAGTCACGCTTATTAGCACTGGCACATATAAAGCAGAGCTGCAGTAAATGAGTTAAGTGTCCTGAGGATTTGAGGAAGGGGTATTGTTTTTCCTTTTCTGGAGCTGAGCACTCGAGAGACTTTCATTAAACCTGGGACTTGGCAGATCCTCATGCTGATTCTGCCACTTATTTGTTGTTTGGCCTCAGGCTAGTCACTTAACCTCTTGCCGCCCTAATTTCCCCATCTGGAAAATTATATTTACTTACCTCTCCTGGGGATTGCACAGGGCTTAATGAATGCCTG
Organism: Entomyzon cyanotis; assembly: GCA_024500445.1. Classification (NCBI taxonomy): domain Eukaryota; kingdom Metazoa; phylum Chordata; class Aves; order Passeriformes; family Meliphagidae; genus Entomyzon; species Entomyzon cyanotis. The sequence goes on along the minus strand of JAKEPQ010001015.1, from coordinate 680,046 downwards.
TAAGGGATTTGAAGATCCTCAGATCTGAGATGATACAGGACTGCGAAAGATTCACTGCATGTGCAAGGAGGAGGGGATGTGCGCCCAGGCGGGAGAGCCTGCCTGTGCTCCTGGCCTGGAACCAAGTCCAAAAATGTAATCAGCAGGGGAGGATCATACTCTCTGTTTTAGATTAAATCCTCTTCCTTGTGGCCTTTTCAGATTTGCTGGTAGAAAAAGGAGGCAAGTGACTGAACGGGGAGGAGGGCAGCTGAGGTTAACTGCTTTCTCCTGTTGGTCCCCTGGATCTTTTTGTCAGTGCAATAACAGCTGGATCTCCCAGGAAGGTAATCGTCTTCCTGGATACTCCATCTTGCTGCAGGCTATTAGAGAAACCAGGCAGCCCCGTTGCTGCCCATTTCTTCAGCAGGAAAAAATGAACCTCTGACCAAAAAAAAAAGTTCCTCCATATAATTAAGCAGCATTAGAATGAGGCCTGTGCCTTTGCTGATGAACTTCAGTGAAAGCAGATGGTCACAATGGTATTAAAAACTAAAGACTTCAGTCAAGCTTTTAATTGAAAACAATTGGACCCTGCTGGATGGTAATTACCTTGGCTGCTTGCAAATAATATCACAGCACTGCTACCTATGAAGGAAGAATGGAGACTGAGTTAATAAGAACTGCTTGATCTGCATACAATAAACAAGGAGCATCCAAAACTATTTTCTCTGGTAGTTTCTCCCCTGCAAGAGGCTTTCAAGTGGTTAGCGGTGAGAAGAGGAACACGGAGTGGCAGAAATTGAAACGTGTGAAACGTTTGCTGGGTTTATAAAATAACTTGAAGAGCTCATCTTCCCCCATCTCCCTCCTTTTTTTTAACAGAAGAAATTCCAGATGCATCTGAGGAAAACAGCGAAGTATAATAAAGTGGAAACACTCCAGATTATCCAACATTCCTCCTCTTCTGAATGGCAACAGTAATGACAGGTTGTGTTTATCTTGTTTTATTCGCTTTCTTTTTCCCTTGCCTGATGGACTGGAAGGCTGGGGCCTTCTAAACACCCAGAGTGTTTTTCACCACGTTCGTAATTGGATTTTAATGATCATTAACTTAATATGCCTCAATCTCTAACAAAGCAAATGTAGTATGTGGCATATTTTCCCTGACAATTTTCTCATTCCTCTGTCTTGTGCTGGGATCAGATAAGGCTAAGAGGGCTAGACCACCTAAAAGGGTCCTAAGTCCTGGTGTGTCATGTATTTGTAGACCCAACATGACATTAATACTGCCTCACAGTGACTTTCCTGCTGTGGAAAAGGACTTGTATTGCTGTGGATGTGTGGGTGGAAAAAACAGTCCTAATGTTTTCTCTTTTAAACACAGGTCCTAGATGTGTACAGAACGAACCAAATCTTGTCACCTTCCATATAAACACTATTTTTCATGTGCCAGCTCTCTTGGGCATCGCTTTTTCTTCCCTTATGAGCAGGCAAGATGCCTTGCTGCCCCAGTAGACCTCAGAGAGCAGCAGCTACTGCAATTTTGCAAAATTAATGAGTAGCTGTGAACTGCTAGTAAAAGTGATGCAATGATTTTCCATAACATATCATTTTAGAAGCAGTGACTTGAACTGCTCTTTCTTTTCCTATCCAAATATTTGTCTTTTCAAGGCACCAGCCAAGAGTTTGTCTTGTCTTGTCTGGCAGTATGATGAAATTAACTTTTCCAGTGTGTTTCATCTGGATTTGATGATTTTATGCCTGGAATTCAACTTTCATTCACTTAATGCGCCATGATTAACACAGAGAATGAGATCCTGAACTTGCGAAAGTCAGTAGACATTTTCACGCTGTCTTTGCTAGGATTTTACTTATTTTTATGTAATCAAAATATGCTTAAAGCTTTATTTCTGTAATATCTCTGAAACTGCTTGCTGACACAGTCACATGGCATAAGAGTGTTCCATGGAATCATTAAAACTGATGGTTTGAGTTCCTGTTCTGCCATCTAAATGAAGGTATTCTCATTTGTACTTAGGACTTACCCTTGGCCTTTCTGCTGCCGCTGGGCTCCCGGAGAGCAGGTCTGCGGTTGATGGGGCTGATGTCCTGCTCTGTCTCCTGGCTCTTTTGTTCAAGCTGCTGGCAGGGTCTGAGCAGAACTTTGGTCACAGTCTTTCCAACCCCTCCTTTATCAAAGAACTTGGGACAAATTTGAAACTAGGAAAGGCCACTTTTCAAAAGTGTCTTATGCTAGTGGCTGTGGTGATTTTATCAATTTTATCAATTTTATATCATTATATAAAATAATAATTTTATATAATTTTATATACTTTTAACTCTACAGAGTATGATCTCATTGTAATTACTGCTTGCAGCTTTAAGGGAGCTGGTGTGGAGCATACCATTTCAAAGGTATAAGCTCTATTGATCCAAAGTATTCTGAGCGATAAACAGCTGCTCAGGTTGATTAAAGCTGAAGGGAAGCCGAAGCATTTAATCAATCTCCAAAGCTGCTCCAAGTATATTACAAAGCAATTGTGATTATTGCTATTATATGACAAGCTATATCATAATAAAGAAAGAAGGATCATTTTTCTTGGAAGTGTTTAGAGGTGTTGTGGTGCTTCTTCTCAGCCTGCCTCATGCTGTCACCTCTGAAGCTTGGCTAAGTGACAGAGCATGCCAGCTCAGGCAGACTAATCTTGAAGAGAAAATACAAGAGCAGGGCCTTTCAGCTCCCCTGAGTCTTCTCTTCTGTGTGTCTATCTGTGGCCGACAGCAAGTGCTTGGGGAAGAAAAAGAAGAAAGAAGGCAAGTGTACAGTAATGCTGGCCACATTGTAAGCCACTCTGATCCTTGCATCCTGCATATCTTGGGGTACTCTGGGCAGTGGGATATGTTTGTGCCTGTCCAAAAGTCCTGAAGGCACCTTTCTATTATTACTTTTTTAAATCACTTCTTGAGCCTTTCTTTGGGCAGCCTTGGGCTTCACACCATGCCATGCTGGTGCATTGCACAGTGCTCTCACATGGTTTTATAAAATTGTACTTTTTTGTTCCTGTTTTTCAACTTTTAGCTCAATGTTTTCTTTTAGTGCCTTCTTACTCTTGTGTTAAGAAAAGCAATGGATAATAGTTATCTGTTAACCTTTTCTGTTTCATAAACACAAAGATGTCTGCCTTATCCTGCTCTCTTGTCTCCTTCTTTTGCAAGGCTTATTTAGTCTCCCTTTTTCGTAAGGTGACCCATTCCTCTGGCCATCCTTTTCATGTCTGCATCTACCGCCTTTCTCATTTTGCTGCATGCTCTTTGAAAGGGAACCAGAATTTCATATATTACTTTAAAATGTGGGCTTTTCTAAGTTTATTATTTCTTCCTTTTTCAGGTATTCAATGATCTGTACTTATTTTATAAGACATAAATACATCATGCAATATCGAAGATATGTGTAAGAGAGATTTCTGAAATCTAAGGTGCTTCATGAAATAATCTTAGGTTTAAAATTCATTTTATGTTGCACTTCAAATGTAAAAATGGGTACTCTGTGAACAGAATAGGACTTTTCCCTGTAGAAAATATAAATTAAAAACAAATTAATTGATAAATTTATTAAACAAATATTAATAAATAAATATAAAAATGATTAGATAATTTTATTAAACCTTGCCCTTGCTGTAATTGCCACAACCAAATTATAGTACTTTAGCCTTCTCTTTTGAAACTTTGAAACATTTGAAGCCTTGCATGATCTTCATGTGAAACCTTATGCATGGCCCTAGTGTGCTGGAGGCTGAGCCTGCTGCAGTTATCTTTGCTGCATGAGAATCCTGTTGCAACAACTGCTAAATCATCTTTATAGTGGTTTCACATGAGAGTCACAAGTCGTCTGGGAAACTTCTGAATTTCACTTTATTATGGTATGAGAGTCTTGTGAGCTTTGTCAATGTAGGTTTTTAAGTGAGAGTTTAGACCAGTAAATAAAATTTTAATTGGGAAATCTTGACATCCTCTGTGGATGGAATGCCTGCCCTGTGAGAGGAAGTGGTGGGTCCTGGGCCTGTTCAGCTGGGGGAAGAGAGAGCTACAGGGAAGCCTAACAACAATTGAAGTCCTTGACTTAGCTTGGCTAGGGCTAATGTCACGGTAATGAATGGGTTGGACAGCTGAAACTACAGACCTAGATACCAGAGATTTCCCATTGGAAATTGGGCCATAGCAGTCTACTGGCAATAGCATTCCTTTCCTTAGGATGCAATTTAAGGAGCATTTCCTTTGCGCTCCTGTGTTAATTTAGTGGTGCCAGAAAAGACCTGGTACAGCCACATGGCAAATCATCAGGGAAACCAGTTCGGGTTAAAAGTACTCCTTTTCTTGTTTGTTTTAACCAGCTTTTAAATTGATTCCTCCCACAGCTCCATGAAAATTTGTCTTGGTGCCACTGAGGCACAGTGCAACATAGGAACAGCCATCCTCGGGGTGCTTCACCTGCTACTGGGTTTCAAAGAGGCATTTTTCAGATTGTGGCTTTAAAGTCAGTTTTTAAGAGCCCCCTGGAAATATCTCCCAATTCCATGGATTGCCAGCTGGAGATGACCATTTGTGAAACTGGACTTCAAGCCAAGTCTGTGGCAAAAATAGACTGCAAAAAACAATGAATCACAACTAAACCCTGCTGCACAGTACTGCATTTATGCTGTTCTTCCATTTTTTGGGTTGCAATCTAACCATCTGTTCATTGGCCCCATCACACTTTGCTATGGGGCACTGGGATTCACTGTAAGCCTACAGGATGATCAGAGTCTCCTGGGCCATTCAGGATGGGGCCTTGCAGCTTTTCAGGTGCTGCTGCTGTTTCCATCAAGGGCACTGAGACTGGCTATCCCAGCTGCCATCCTGCCATCCTCTGTCTGACTGCCTCAGCCTTGCTGCTAATCCATAACCAGAGATTGTGTCTGAGCAGAAGTATGTGAGGGCATCACCTGCCTCCAAGAAAATTTGTTTGTGCCAAGGAGGACAAGATTTTTAGGCGTTGCGACTGTCAGTTAACCTCACCTGGAAACAAACTGTGATGCTTTGCATGGGGTGGGATTGATCCTGCACCCCAACACTCAACCTTGGCATTGCTTCCAAGGGAATCAGAATAATTCCTGGCCAAGATGAGACCCGCTTCTGTTTATGTTCCTTTCTAAAACTTTCTAAAACTAATCTCTCTTTTCTCCACTACACGTATTTTCACATTTGTGCTAATGGAAGCGCCGGATTGTTCCAGGGGATCTCATGGAAAATATCTGTGAGCTTTGGCCATCCCTCTGAAATACTACAGTCAATTTGGTGTTTGCTTTGGCATGTTGCTGTGAAAGATTGTGGAGTGCCTGTGTTTATATGCATACAGAGAAAGAGGGCTCCTGCTCATTGTGCCTTTGTGAGGCTGCCAGGCTGTCTGGCCCTGTTTATTCTACTGTAAGTGAAAAGAGCCTCGCGAGCGCTCGCTGCGTGCTTGGACCAGGCTCTGCTAGGTACTATGCTTGGAAGCCATTCTGTCAATGTGAAAAATATCTTTCTGCCTGAATAGTGTTTACTCCCTGTTGTTACAAGCAACATGTAAGATTTCTTATCAGTGAAGAAATATTTCCTTCTTCCCTTTGTTTCTTCTGTGTACTGGGCAGTTTTGCATACAGTGCATTTTGGTGGCCCTCCTGTACCAGGAAACCAGCTGTCCTTTGGGAACAAGAGAGCATTTTCCATACAGAAGAATGAGAAGTAAGGTGTGAAAATTGGTGGTAAGATGCAGCTCTGGTTGAAAGACTTGGACATTGCCCTTGACAAAGGACTTGTTTTCCTCCTGTAGCCCATTGCCTTCTGAAGTAAGATGAAACAGAGGTTTTCTGTTTTCCACAGAAAAGGTGGAAGGCTTTTCTGTCCAAAGTGGGATTTTTCTGCTCTGTGTAGAGAGATATTGTCCAGCTGAGAGCTCCTACAGCACTCTTTGAGAAGATGAAGGATGACTCTAGCAACCCCTCTGTTAATTTTCCTGTCTACGAGACAGCTTGTTCTAAAATTTAATGGTATTTCTGAGCTCCTGCTGAAAAGTCATGGGCTGCAGGACCTGCACGTGACTAGTGATTATAAAGTGCTTTGATATTGAACTTGGAGTCTGAATAGCAGTTTGTAGAATTCAGGTCTCCTTTCCTTTTTCTAGTGACAACAAACATCTATCTCAGATTTCCTGCTCTGGAAGGAATAGCTGGAAAACAAACATGCATTGATGGGAATTGCCAGGTACCTGGACCCAGCCTGTAGCCACACTGAATATTTGAAGGAAGACACAAATACTGATGGAATGAATTATTATAACTAAACTGCAAACAAACTTGCCCACTGCTTCCTGAAGAGCTCTGTCTCAGCTTTTGTTTCAAGCAGCAGCTTTGTTAATTTCAGCAGGGGAGATACAGTAGCTGATGCTTAACAATTATTATTTTTTGTTTTCTTTCAATTGTCAAGCTTTGCTGGCCAGTTTTGCTTTAAAAAATCTATAAGTAGGGAAGATAGATGTTTTCTTTTGTACAACAGACATGAAGGAATTAAAGAATTCAAGACTGTAAAGCCTTCATGAATAATTTAGGTTGTGTTTCCAACAAATGTTCACTCTGCTACATACACACTGATACTAGGCTCAGACATTTTGGTATCAACAACAGAGCCAATCCTCCACAAGCCAAAAGTAAATACACTTTTATTTAGTGTCAGCCATCAATCTGTTTCCAACTTTCAGGACATACTCTTGTCAATTAGGGGCTTCTGCTTGAGAAACCTGGCCTGTTAGCTTGCAGTGAAAATAGATAGAACCAGGCACATTATCTTCACAAGCTCTCCTACGAGACTTTGTGCAGCCCAGCCAGCTTTGTTCCTCCTACTGCTGTTCTTCGTGTTGCTCTTCTGAATAAAGAGTGCTGCACATGCTCAGACCAAAATACACAGACACTTGGCTTCTCACTAAAGGGGCTGAACTACCCGAGGGAGAAATGGCAAAAGCCTTCTCAGGAAAAAACAGTGATCTTCTCTAGGTCTTAGCCTGATGGCTTTGAGGGATATTCTTGATATAATAAAGATTGATGAAAGCTTGGAAATTTGCAGTTGTCAGGTAACTTGTGTCAGATTCTCTTAGTCCTGCCACTAATGCAATGTGAGACCTTTAGGAAGGGATTTTCCCTGTTGTAGCCTTTTAGTTTTTTGGTCACGGGGTTTTGCTTTTTTTTTTTTTTTTGTTTTGTTTAATATTTGGAAATACTGAAAGCAGACTCTAAGCAGGCTTGCTTCATCAAGAAAGCACCCAAAAGCTCTGCCTCGTACAAATGGATCAATCCTCCTGCTCAAGGGCTGTTTCATACTCTGTGCCTCAAAGCATTGACCACCCTAGCATCAACAACTGGCAGGGTGAGGAATGACCAGCAGGACCCTGGATTTCACCAGTGCCAGGATTAAACGTTTGTTTCCACTTCTCAAACCACTGTGTCTGAGGGTTCAAAACACCGCTGTGCCTGCTTGCATCCCCCTGCCAGGGCATGGGCACATGCTTCTGTAAAACCTGCCAGAGGTAAGCTGCTGCTGAGAGCTATAGAGAACAAAGTGCAGCCCTGTGCATTTGTGAAGATAAATGAATCAGGAGGAAGAGGCTTTTGCTGTGCTGCTGCTATTTCACTGTGAAAGTGGGACCCTGAAATGCTCTGTTCTACTTCAGTAGCTCTAAGAGGAGCCTTTCTCCAGAGGTCTCCGGTACCCAGACTAATTGAAATAACTCCAAAGGGCTCTTCTAAATCCAATTCCTCCCCCATGTTTTCAGTGTCTTCTTTTTTTCGTTTTTTTTCCTTTTTTTTTTTTTTCCCTCCTGTCTACACCTTCTCTTGAACAAAAAGCTTTAAAATTCTTTTTATGGAAAGGATTCAAATGTAATTCAGATGAAGTTAATGTGAAGTCACAGTTGATTGGTCATCTCCCTGAAACCACCAGCAGTGGCTGAGTGCTGGTGAGTGAGACTGGAGTTCAAACATAGCTGGGAAACTTGTGAGCGAGCTGAACAAAGGGTGGGCTGGAGGCTGGGGCTCACTGCTCCCCCTCCCCCCGTGTGACTTTCTCAGCTCACGCTGAACCCTTTGATCACTGTCCAGCACGGGGTTATGCGGCAGCCTGGGCTGGGGCCAGGGATGTATACATGGGCGGAGGCTGCTGTAATCTTCGTGTGCCCTTGATCCACCCTGTACCCTTATTTCCACAAACACTGTCGCATATCACAGTGGGGTGCATCACTGCCGGTGCTCCTTCAGCTGAAACATGGGACTGTCCCTGCCAAGCACAGCTCCCTTTTCTAGAAATCTCTCTGAGAGCATCTTGAAAAGCATGCCTGTATGTTGTAACCATTACTCTATTTTTGCCAAGCACATTTGTATTTGACACTGAAATATAACACTGTGAGTACAATAGTGCTATTCAGCACACAGGGTTCGTGTCTTTCAGAAGTGGCTGTTTTGGTAGAGCTGCACAGGCAAGCATGGCTAGCTTGGGAAGGTGCTGCTCATGAAAAGAGCACTGCCAGAATCTTACGTCCAGAAACACATTCTGCAGACCACCTGCTTCAGGGCAGTCTTTTAGCTCCATATTCCTCTAATAAGGATTTTAGTGCTGTGCTTAGTGGCTATTAAGAACTCTCGAGTCCAAGATAAGTTCTTACAGATGTGCTACCATTATTATTCATACTTAAATGTTGACAGTAATCTGCAAAATGAGCTGAAACTCTTGAAGAAAAAGGCTAATTGTCTCTGAGGTAAAGTGGATGAGAATCAGTGGTGGAGAGGCAAGCTGTGGTCCTTTGTGCTTTTTAGTTACATTTGTTTGTGGCCATTCACCATCAGAAAGTGGGAAGAGGGACCTGATTCCTCCTGCCTGCCTCTGCCACTGTGTCTTTAGATAAGTTGCTTTCAGTACAGTGGCACAAGCAGAGTTTTGGTGTTTGAAGACTGCCAGCAACATGTGGCATGTCAGATCTTATAAACACCTCCGTTTTCTATCAAATCCTACAACAAAGCAGATATGGGTCCCACTCTTCTGTATTATTTCCTCTCTATTTATTTTGGGATCATCAAGATCCTGGAGGAATTATACCATTCTCTATCAAAATCTCTTTGGCTAACTCCTACAGGACAGTCAAGCATTGCCCTTTTGTTAAGAGACACCAGGCGTTCCCAGGTGGTAAATCCACTACTTCTAGCAGGTTGCACAAAGGATGTTGCAACCCTGCAATTATTTTTCTCGTGCAAATGCAGAAACATTTTGAAGAAGATATAGAAATCTGCCCCATCTCTCTTCAGCTCCCTCCACAAATTGCTTCAAAGGTCAACAAAATGCAGTTTTGCCCAGACAGATGAAAAGCAGTGCCATGGAGTTTCCTCATTCCCCCTTGCTTCAGCACAACAGGACCAAAACAATACACAGGCAAGTGCTTGGAGCATGAGACTGTGAAACTGCCAGGAACCTGCCAGTGGTGCAGCTCAGAGTCCATCTGAAGCCACCAAGAGGGGCCAAGGTATGTTGGGGCAATTGCTCAGGGCTTGGGTAGCAGTCCATGCTGTGCAATGCTGGTGATGCAGAAAAGCAGGTCTGACTTGGTGATGCAGCTGCTGCCTGGGACCCATGGGACTCCTGTCCTCCCTGTCCACTGCTTACAGGGGGACTGTAGCCAGGTGGGCTCAGTCCCTGCTCCAGGACAGTAGTGCGTGCTGCTCTGCTGGAGCATCCCCTATCCTGTTACTCTGATGTAATTACAGAGGTAAAAATCCTCTGTTGTAGATAAAGATGGACTATTTAATGCTCAACCAGAGAATAATCAATCTCTTTGTATCAGGTAGAAGATGAAGCAGAAGGAGCCTGGGGCACCTGAATGCCTATTTACTTATTACCATATCCACACTGGGAACTGTGGTGCTGCATTAGGACAGAGCAGCAAATGCCCAGGGCTGTTCCCTGTGGAGTGCCCTGGGGCTTGATGTCACCCCTGGGGCAGCCCCCAGATTGCTCCACACCATCCATCACCTCCAAAGACATGGATGAGGATGTGGCTCTTATCCTGGGCCTGAACAGCATGTCAGGCCTCAGGTGAGATGCTGTGGTGAGTAAGGATTGAGGGAAAAATGAATCTGGTTTAGGAAAGCTACCTGTCCTTAAGATTATTTTGAATGTTCACATTTTTTTATGCAGCATTTTAGAACGTTTCAGCTGCTCCCATTTGGAATTCAATTCCTCTCCTTTTTAATCAATAGCAGGCCTTAACAAAACAATATCTCACAGGAGACACAAGCACACGGTGCTGAACAAAGCAAAAGAGCCACTGGCTTACAGCAACAATTGCTGCTACACAATGGGTTTTCAAAGCTCAGTATATATTGTGTCCCTAGTGGGAAAACTATAACAAGACTGAATTAATGGCTGGGCTTGCCAAAGGGAGAAATTAAAGTGTGATGACTTGTCTGACACCTTGAAATGCCTTTATTTATTTTGGGGGAGACAACAGCATGGGGAAATAAGATGCCTATTAGGGAAAACAATTTTCTGTTGCTTTCCGAAGTGTACAGCAGATCTGCATTCCTAAGGGCTTAATTCAGGTCAGGGATCAGGAGTACCTTCTGGTGGCTCCTGAGAACAGCTGACAAGTGTGGGGATACTGCCCGCAGATCTGGGGAGGCACAGGGGTCTGGCTTTCAAGGCAGGATGGTCTGGGAGTCAGTCCCCTGTCACTGCCAGGGGAGGCTTGGGGTTGGTTTGCAGGTGGCTGCTTGGTGAGGGAGGGAGAAGAGGGAGATACTGTGTGAGAGCAAAGCAAATCCCCTTCCCTGTACGTGGCTGGTCACCCCTGAGCTTGCAAACTTAGCTTCTCATCTGTGAATCTTGACAGCTCCTTGCTCTGGCACTAATGGGTTTCAAGAGCTCCCAGTGAGCTGTAATCACCTTGGTTCAGGGCTCAGCTTGCACCTTTACAAGCACCTTCACCCCTTGCTGTTAACCTGTGGTCTCCTCTATTCGGCAGCTAAGCTTGTAAATTCATGTAACCAAATAGCTGTGCTGTTAACTGCCTGCATGAAAGTGAACAACACATCCATCTTCCAGTGCCCAGCCAGCAGCCTAATGACACTGCTCACCATGCTTGTGGGCAGCCTTTCAGACATAACTAACTCTGGCACTGCAAAAACAGTAGTTTCGGTGCTCCCACAGGCCACATGGCTCATCTGGGCAGAGGAGGGAGGTTGTGCAGGCAGAGGGCTTCCCACGGACTGTCCCTGTGCACCAGTGCCCTGTGCCATCGTCATCACATTCCATGGTCTGATGGCTGGCTAGGGAGAGTTTCACCCTGCTGGTAAATTGCGCCTCACACCCAGAGCAGCAGCCTGCTTGCAGTGGTTTTATTTTGGGTTGTGATTGATGTCTGATGAGTCTTTTTTAAAAGGTGTGCCTCAGGTTTGCTGTCTGTAACCTGAGTGTAATTTTCTAAGGTAAAGTGCCACCAGGAGGACAGCTGCTGATGAAACACTAAATGGTGCTGAGGTTTTCTGGCCTCTCTAGTCCTTGCTAAAGTCTGTGGCTTCAATCCTCTAGTCTTGAAATTGATCTTGTCACAAAGGTTGTCTGAATGCAGACCTGGTTTCTTATGACTGAGGCATGCAATTGCTGCCTCTCTCTGTGTGTGTGTCTGTGTGTCTGTGTGTCTGTGTGTGTAGATGTGTCAGACCCCTTCCAAGATGTCTCCGTGACCTAATTTCAGCCCAGCGAGGCAGAGAGATGCTGCATTCACGGACAGTAAATCCTGAAAGCTCTGAGGAAATCATCAGTGCAAGCTTTCTCCTGCTTCTACTGTGGAGGAGGCTGGGCTTCAAGTTCACCCTTGGCTAGAGGCCCCACAAAGGAGCTCAGCTGGGGACACTGCTGGGGGAAACAAGGTTTGGCTGTTTCCACTGTTGCTTGTGTTACTACTTGTTATTGAAGGAGAAAAAGTGCAGCTTTCTGTCTGCAAATAACTTAGACCTGCCATTGGCAGAGATCTGATATGTTACCTTCCTCGCCCCAAAGCAATCACAAGCAATCAAAGTTGGGAGCACACGAGCTGGCAGGGGTTGAATGGTCATTGCTTTTCTTTATTTGCTGGCTGCTTACCTGGTGCAACAGGCACTACGAGAGAATTTCTTAATTAACCACGCTGTGTCCTGGGCAGCACATGTACACAGCCAATGGGCATTCTAAGAGCGTAGTTATTGCACTTTGGCTTGGGAAAAGCCCCGGTGCAGCTGTATTGTTAAGGAAACAGTCTTGGAGGAAGGGAGAGAAGGAGACTGGTCTCCACCCCAAAGGCTGTTTGTTGTCTTAAACATCGCTGGATCTAACCTCGGGGGAGGTGGAGGGTTAATTTCAGCGGCCTTTGAAAACTGCAAGATCTCAGGGAAACCATGTTTATAATCTGTATCCTGCTTCAAATTGTATCGGCACCGAACTTCTGCCCCACTGCTAAAATTAGCTGTCGTCATCAGGAAGCAGCTGGTGTCCCAAGCATGAGCCCTTGTGCTCAGCCATCACTTGGTAGCTTTTATACAGTTATGAAGAGAGAGTTTTTCCTGGCTATTGAGCATCACCTACTCTTTGGCTTTGCAGCAGCAGCAGCAGCAGGAAACTTCTCATATGTGGAGTCAGAGCCCGTGTTTTTAATCACGCACAGTTCCTGTTGATTTTAGCAGGAAAATTGTCTCACGGTGCACAGTAGAAACGTGTCCCTCAAGAAGTGGACAGTCTCCTGTCCTCTCTGAAGGAGGGTGGGGAATGCATTGGTTTGCCAGCGTCATCAAAAGCGTGCAGGCTATGATATGCAGTCCTTCGATTTAAACAATATTGGGGATTTTGTCCAGCTAGGTAATATTGAATCCAAAGTATTTGTCGACTAGCTCTGCCATCCATTAAATCCAGGGTGCTTTCTCCTTTTAATTCACTCTGCATAAATTAATGCACTCATTTCCTTTATCCTTTCGAAAATGAATAGCTTCTTCTTCCTGCAGTCTGGACTATGGAATATTTGAAAAGTGGCAATGCATTAATTTTTGCCCCAGTGGAGCTTTGCAGGAGAAACAGCTCTTTAGGTTGTTCTGTGGCTGTGATAAATCTGAGAGAGGTGGTGTCAGAGCTTTTTATAATTTTTTAAAGTATTAAGTAATGCAAACTAACAGAAACAGTTGAAAACTGGGGAGGGGAGGAATTCCTCTGTCGTCTCTCTGCTGTTGCAGGTTTTACTCTGACAGACCCAGCTTTGCATTCCCCAAGGTAGTAACTTTTATCCTTTCTTTGTGACTGTTTTACTTCCCTTATCTCCTGGGGGAGGGGGAAATGAATAATTTCTGCCTTCTTCCTGTTTCTTCTCCTTCATCAGGAAAGAGGACATGAACAATGCTGGGACCCTGATCATTCGTTACTCTTTTCCCTTTTCTTTCTCATCCCCAAAAGACGGAAGAGGGAAATGATGGCATACACTCAATATCCACTCATCAATCCAACTCTTTAACTGCTTTTGTTATTCAGTAACAAGATGGTCTTTGGCTTGTTATTTACCGGCTGTTTAATTTAAATGTATCCCCATCAGGGAGCCAAAAGATCCAGTCTTAGAGCTCTTTCGCAGGATTTGTCTAACCACACTCTAAATTATTTAACATAGCTCTGAACTGTTTGGAGATTTTTTTTTTCCCCTTTTAAGTACTATGATTTGATTCAAAACATCTGTAAAAAATCACAAAAAATGACCTTCCATCTGGGTAACAGCTCAGCTCTGTCTTGAACCTGGATAGGGTCAAGTGTGTGAGCTGTTTCAAAAGCCTAAAATTCCTGACATGGTGAAATTCTTTTCCTACTTGTTTGTTGACAGAAGATGGGAAGGGAAGGCAAGGCAAGGCAAAGCAAGATCAAGATGCTGTGCCGCTGGGCCAGAAGCGAGTAGAACATCTTGTTACGGAACTAGCCACGAGAATGCTCCTCCCTGCATTAGAAAATCAGCTATTTAAAGCAGGATCAGTTGCTAGTCCTCTCTGCCGCTGTTGTCATTTGGATGTGGCATGTGCAAATAATATTTCCTCATGAAAGAAAACTTCCAGCAATGACAACACTCCTCTGGCATATCCTCTCCCAAAGGGGAGAAATCAGCTCATCCCTGGAAATGGCATCTCCCTCTGAAAAGAAACCCCAGGATCTGTGAGGTTTTTTTACGTCTAAGACTTTAGGCATGTGAATTTTGACCCACAAATGCAATCAGAGTGGTGCAAATGGGGCACAGTTCCTTAGATGCCTTTGGGCACTGGAGTTCTATAGGAGAGTGCTCTTGTTAAAGTAAAAATACATGAAGAAAATGAACAAACCTCTGTGACTTAAAGTAAAGCCCTCTTTCCCCCAAGATATGCATAATAAAACTGGAAAGACATGCCTTCAAAAGATATTCCTTTACCTTTAATGATGTCAATGAGCAAAAATCCTTTTTTCTTGGCTAATCACAGTGGGGTGATATCTTTCAAAAACTGGAGTTATCAAACATAGGGAGGTGAACTCATGCGTGGCTTAAGCACCCTCAAACTTTTCTCAAGTTGAGATTCACATCTGTATCCCAGCTCTACAGCTCCAGCCTGCTGCTGTTTGTTATTGTTTGCATTACTTCAGGGCCCACTTAGGGATTGTACAAAATGTTCTTTTAAAAAAAATAAATATTGAAGTGTCCGTACAGCATTTGAGAGAAGCACATTCTTTTTGTAAGGTGTTGCCATCTTATCATTACAGAGGTACAGAAAAGAAATCTTGGAGGCACGTAGGGCACTGAGCTGTGGGGAATAAATGTTTTTACAGTAGTAGGGGCTAGGAGTCATCCTCATTTCCATGTAAGCCCCTCTACCAAGTGAAGGGAAAACATGAGACCTTTAAAGAGCATTCATATGTCCTATGTAAATGAGCTGAAAGAACTCATGGGCACAGGGTTTGGAAGAGATTTAGGCCACCTGAGCCTGGATTTTAGAGGTAAGAATCTCTTCTCATTCTAACAAGTCCTAGAAAAGAAAGAGTTGTTGAGAAACCCTGTTGCTGAGCCCTGAAGGCTGTGAAGATACAGCAGAGCTGATGGAGATGCCAGAGATACAGATCATCCTCTTGTCTTTCCTATATTTATCTCCTTTCCTCCAAACTCCTTGTTTTATTTTTATTGGGATTTTCGTCGGATGAACCCTATTAAATGCATCACTAGCGTTGAAATTTGCCGATGCCAATAAACCCATCTGTTTTATTAACTAACCGCAGTCTCTGGGGTGTTTCTCACTGGCTGAGACATGAGCAGCCCTTTCTGCTGTCTCCAGCGTTGTGTGTCAGCCCAGGGAACAATGGGAGGGGACCCAGGAGGTCGCTGGCAGGAAGCTCTGCTTCCCCTGGATAATTAACCGGCTGGGAGATTGAGGAATGAAGATAGCACATAAGACACACACAGTACAAATTACTAAAACAATAAACAAACAAACCAATGACCATCACTTCCTTTTCTTATTTTGTTAAGGCTGCTTCCTCAGCTCAGGTTGCCCCAAACCCACCCCTCAAAAAGCAGCCTTTCAGTCTCACTAATTCTTAACCTCTTCACTGCCAGTTCTTGCTGAAGGCATAAGTCAATTTTTGGCAAGGTGATGGCCAGCACAGAGTCTATGCCTCCTCCTTGGGGCTTGCTGGATAAACTGGAGGTTCCCGTCTCTGAAAGTGATAAAGGCACTTTTACCAAAAATTCAATGAAGAGAGACTTAGCTTGGCCATAAGTCTTCATGGCTGTAACACCCTGGTCTTAGGGCTGCTCCTCATGTAAGTACCAGCTTCCAGATCAGCAGGTGACAGAGTCTAGCAATGAAGAGGTTAATTTCCAGAGAAGCTGGCCTCAGAGCCAAGATCTGGAGGAACCCTGGATCAGGGCTTTGTGTCTCAAGCCCAGCTTTCATATGAAGCCATCCTCCAGAATGCCATTGTTTCACTGTCTCTGTTAGAGGAAGGTCAGCTGCACCACCAGTGCTTGCTATCACCTACACCGGTGAGCATCGAACTGCACACTTCCACTGAGATCCTCTCCTCTGACTCCAGGGAGACTTATTTGCATGGTTTTCTCCCCATCCAAACCACTCTTTGGAGGAGTTGCTGTTTTGTTTTTTCTGACCTGCTAACACCAGAATAATGAAAGTGGAAATTGGGCAGAGGCAACACCAGTCCCTGCCTCCCTCCAGCTAATTTTTCCAGATGTCTCATTGAAGAGCAGTCAGAGATTGTCTTTGCATTTGTTCACAGAGCATCATGTGTGTATTTATCCCATGGAGGCCAGTGCTAGCAGCACCCAAGAGCTGAGATTGTACAGCCTACCTCCACCACATATTGATACAAATCAGTGGATCTCATTTCACCATGTCCTCAGCAAAACACTGCCAGGGAGAAGGTGTGGCCACGGATTATTGGGGACAATTAGGCTGATCCTGCTGGGGCTGGGAAATTTGATTTTCTGAAGAGATGCTGATGTTCCTCCTCATCAGCCTGCAGATTCAGAGCAAGATGGGAGCAGAAGTACTCGGGATGGCGGCCTGTGAGCCATCCCTAGAATGGCCCTGCCTGGCAGCCCTGGCAAAGGCTGTCCTGGGGCAGGTCCTGCCTGCTACTGAGTGCTCCCAGCTGGCAGCTTATTTGTTATTACTTTAAATACCCGCTGTTTGTGTTAGGCACAGCAAGAAACCTAGTAAACTGAAAAGGTGACATTTAAAAAATAAAGTCTCTCAAGTACATATTTAATCTTTCTAATAAGGAAGTAATCTGCTAAATATCATGTTCAACAGTTATGCAATAAGTCCATATCATGCAGTCACAGAATTATAGACTTGGAGAATCATAGAATCACAGAATGGTTTGGGTTGGAAGGGATGTTAAGGATCATCTCGTTCCAAACCCTCTGCCATGGGCAGGGACACCTCCCACTAGACCAGGTTGCTCAAAGCCCCATCCAACCTGGCCTTGAACACTTCCAAGTATTGGGCATCCACAGCTCTGGTCAAGCTGACCCAGTATCTCACCACCCTCACAGTGAAGAATTTCTTCTTGATAACTCTGCCCTCTTCCTGTTTAAAGCCATTCCTTCTTGTCCTGTCACTACAGATCCTTGTAACAAGTCACTCTCCAGCTCTCTTGTAGCCCTCCTTAGCTACTAGAAGGCTGCTGTAAGGTCACTCTGGAGCGTTCTCTTCTCCAGGCTGAACAATCCCATCTCTCTCAGCCTGTCTTCATAGGACAGATGCTCCAGCCTTTTGATCATCTTTTTGGCCCTCCTCTGGACTTGCTCCAGCAGGTCACATCCTTCTTATGTTGGAGGCCCCAGAGCTGGACACAGAACTTCAGGTGGAGTCTCACAAGGGCAGACTAGAGGGTTAGTATCCCCTCCTTCACCCTGACTGCAGTGCTGGAAATTTTGCCAGTAAAACCATTGCTTTAAGTGCTGTGGCACCTGAGGCTCTGGGGTGGCCGGGAGAACGGGGGTGACTTTGTGCATCAGGATGCTGCTCACAAACACCTCAAGCTGTGTTGAGGCCTCCCTTCCCCCTTCTCCTTCTCCCTTCTCCCCTGCCCTCCCCAACAGAGGAGCTGTGGCTGCTGTTATCCTGCCTGTCACCTCCTCAGAAGTCCTCCCTGGTGGCTTTGTACCCTCACTGGAGCATAGTTACAACATGTGCTGCTGCCAGCTCTAGCATACCATCATATGGACAAAATAAGGCATACAGTGAAAATCTTCAATGCTTCCTGTGTCTCTAGCTGAATAAATGAGGACAGACATGGACACCACATGGCCAAATAATGAAAACCTGTTAGAGAGATCAGGCAGCATTATAGGAAACCTGCCACAATTGTGGATTATCACAAAAATGAAAAAGACCCACTGTCTTCTGCCATAGATACTGCTGAATGCCCTTCAGCTCCACTCAGAACTGGAGCTCCAGCAACGCTTTGCATGCTGTCAGTCACCGCAGGCCACCCCGGATCAGGTCCTCTGCTGCCACACAGGAACTGGGGGCCTGGAGAAATGGTGGGTGGTGTGGAAGAGACGAGGGACAGTGGATCCTGCTGCTCTACTGTAACTGACATCTGCTGTGTGCTCATGACATGCTTTGTTGAGAGGGGTGGCAGGGTGTGTTGGGGGAACACCTCTCCCTCTTCCTTTTGGGGAGATCAGCCTTCCTCTCACAAGGAAATGCCACTCCTTGATAGGTTTCCATCCTTAGTCCCTGGTTTATATTGGCATGTTTACAGACTCAGTGTTTTTGAGGCTTTTCTTTTCTACTGCCAAAACCCCTCTGTGTCACAGTGTGTGTCTCCAACAGCATGGAGTTAAGTGGAGAAGTGATGGATTTGCACATTGAAACTTCAGTGGAAAGGAAGAAATATGTAACAAACTCTTCCTGAGCACAAGGCCTTCAATTTCAGAGAGCTTCCAGCAGCCAAAGTCACTTCTATGGTGCCAATCCCCTGAATCCTGCAAAATGACGCTGTGTTCAACCAAGTGCAGAAGCAAGAGGTGGAAGAGTGGTGCTGTGGGAACAGCTTTGAAAGGAGCAGGGAAGGGACAGGTGTGCCACTATGTCAGGAGGTGCTGCAAAAAGCCCAGTTCCTGTTTTCATGTCATGAATCAATGCTTCCACCTAAATCTCTTTGCTAACTGATTCATTACTAAATGTCATGCTAACAGCAGGTTTCTGCTATATGCCTCTTCTCACAATGTTATACAAAAAACCTTGGATTTTACAGTGAAATAAATTTAACAGTTTACAGTTTAAATAAAATAGCTTTATTTCTTGTGGAAAAGATAGGATGTGTGCTGTTTAGGACTTTACATAAGGCGTGGATGTATCATCCAGAAGATTATGGAAACTCATTTTTCAGGCAGCAGCAGTCCTCCTTTTTCCCTCTTTGTAAAAGCTCAGTGATTCTGTACAGTGAAGTTGCTCTGAGATCTGCAAGGAACAGCACAAGTAGACATGGAAACTAGCTCCCTGTTCTCAGAGGACCAAAACATAATCCCTGTCTGGCTGTGGCACTAAACATAATATAAAACCACCTTCATAAGGAGCCCACAGATTCTCAAAACCCTCTGTCTGATGTGCTCCAGAGGCTCCTAAAACTATAGAAACTTTATTTGCAGTCACTGGATTGGAAAGACAGGTGTTTTCCTTCCTTTCTCTCTCTGTCTGCTATGTAGTCCTTGTCAGTTTACTTAACATCCTGAGTCCATATGAGACAGCAAATATCACTTGGGGAATCGCTGGGTTAAGGGGAGCATGCATGTTCTGCTGCTGGATTTTCCATCCCTTGCACCTCTTACTGAAGAGTGGAAAAGGCATCCAACATCAGCTGTTGAAACCCACAATAACACACAGTAGGCCAGTGAGGAGCTTGGCTTGCATACCAACTCTGGCTGTAAACCTGGTGGGGTGGTTGAACAGGGGGAAAGAATGAAAACTGCAAAATACAGCTGGGAGATGTATGTGGTAACTTTCTTCCTTTATAGATTTGGGCAGTGAGACTATCCTGAACACTCCACCTTTGTCTTGTGCTCAGTGAAAAAGAGGGTGCTCAGATCTCACTTCCAAGGAGACCAGATTTCTAGGTGGGCAGGCTACAGGGCACTGGCACTATTAGAAAATGTTTGGGAGTACTATACAGTCCCAGCCACTTGAAAGTAAATGTCAGCTCATGTGTGGTATGCCAGAGTATTTTGACACAGGTAGAAAGAACATCATGACATACTTCTTGATTTACCCAGTCTGTTTAAGATCAATCTGGCCTTTTAACTACGTGTCCACAGAGGGAGAAACTCATTCATAAGTGGAGAAACTACATTGTCCTGAACTGCAATAAGTCTGATAGAGTTGGGATAAACTTAGACCCCAAAAAATCCTGTTATAAATGATGGGACTGTCCTTGTTCAGAAGAGATTAACTTAGTTTTGTGAAGCTTCTAACATTAAGAAGACATTGTCCATAGAATGCTCCTAAACTAAATTTTACTAGCTGTAAGGCCTTGGACATCTGCATACTGTGTTTGATGGAGTCAGGCAAAAAATAAAGGACCTGGTTTTCAGCCACTGCACTTCTGTGAAGGAACCTTCAGGACCAATATTCAAGTCCTACCTTTCATCATATGTAGGCCACTAGTAATAATGAGTATAATCTCAAGAAACAAAACAGCAGTGGAAAAGATGTGCCACAGTGCATTGATAGTGGATGGAGGCAGTGGTGCCCCCCAACTCTTCCCTGTATCTGCACCAGCATGATGCCTGGGATGCACAAAGATTTAGAAGCTCTTTGGCTTTCCCTTTGTTCCCCCAGGGCAGGGCTTGTAGTGCTGGGTGGGCAGCAGGTGTTGGTGTTTGCAGGTGCTGAGTAACTCTTATATAATTGAATGGGATTGGCCTGGAGGAGCCTGGAGCTGTTTTGCCATCCTGGGCTCTAGTGACAGTGAGGACTGGGATCATCATGCTCACACCAGGCTTGGGGCACATGGGGGTTAGTGCTCCTGAGAAAAATGGCCCTGCCCTGCTGCTCCTGGCTTCTTCCTAGGCAGTGACAAGGAAGATCTGCTGCAGACTACTCAAGTAGCTCTGACACCAACCTAAGGACTATGTGAGTTCAGAGGAATATATAGGCATGTGTAGAAATTGCCAGAGCTAGTGTGCCTGCAGACTGTGATGCAGAAGAGTTGTCAGAGCTGTGAGTGCTGGCACGTGATTTCAGCTGCTTTCTGCAGTGTGTGTGACCACAGCAGGGTGGTGGGCAGCAGAGAGAGGAGACAGAAACTGAAGATGAGCAACTGCGACTTTCTTGTATTCTCCCCCATGAAGACACAGCTTGATTCAACTAATGACAGTAATTAGAGATAATACTTTGCTGAGAGTTCCATATTTCCTTTATAGTTAACCCTGGGGAGCTTATATATTTTTTTTACCTACAGCAGCCTGTCATATGTGTGATGAGAATTTGTTGTCTTTTTCTTCATGTTTTCTTTTTTGCCTTTCTAACCCTGGATGCCCCACCTCCTTCTCTGCTCCAATTCCAGGACAAAACTTGGCTTTCTCCATTCATAGATAAATGGAACACCACTGATGGAAATCACCACCTCTTCTATCTGTGACCTGATAAAGAGGAAGGTTGTTTTGGGCTCATGGCCAAGAGTGGCACTTATCAAGTCACTATCAGTAGCTGCTGTTCTAAAGGTCTAGGCCAAAGGTGGCATGGATGTGTTAAGTGATTTGGTGATATTGGCTGCTAGAATTAGAAACATGTCAGGATCTTGGTTGTTTGGTCCTCAAAACATGTCTGAGAAGAAAATTTTTATAGTTCTCGTTTTCCTGGTAGGGAAATTAGCTCGGACAGCTAAAGCAGAATTTAGGTTTAGATTTGGGTGTTTATGCCAATTAATCATTTGCTCAAATTTCTAGTTCCTTACCAGAAGAAGCATTAATACACACAGCTGAAATCAGGAGCCTGTCGTGCCCCTGCTCTTCATTTGCCATCTGTCTCTGACTCCAACTAGTTCACACCAGCTTTGTCCAGTGAGACAGATGTATGCATTGGTAGCAGATGTAGGTGGGTGTCTGCTCAGTGGCTGTATCTGTCCTTCTCCTAGGATATCCCTGGATAAGAATAAGCTCATGAATTTCCTGAACTCTAAGTTAGGTCCATATTGTTGTATTTAGCTTCAATTTCTGTATCTTTCCTATGAATTTTTATAATTAGCACCTGAGTCTGCTTGTGCTTTTGGTCTTTGCACTATCCATTGTCAATGAATTCCAGTTTAACTTGGTGCTGTATGAAAATGTACTTCTTTTGCTCCTTTTTCCCTTGCAGCCTGATGATTTCTATGACAACTCCCACCTTTTGCATTGCAAAGATTAGTGAGTAATACTCCCTGCTGAGTTTTTAGAAGCACTTCTGATAATCACTCTTGACATTATGCATGATTTTCCTCAATCACATATCTCCTTTTTCAAGCTAAGGAGTAGTATGCTGTTTAATCTTTTCTTATAGACCTGTTATATCTCTGATGATAATTCCATAGTTAGTAAAAAATCTGGGTACTACCTAGAACTGATAAATTGCCTGAACAGACTGAGGGAAAAGTTTTGTTTTCCAGTCTTGTCCCACAGAAACCTCATTCAAGATAGGAGGAGGTGCAATGTAAAATGCAGCTGAAGATTCTTCTAAAAATGGCTGCCTTAGCATAGTATGATGTCTTCCCCTTTTTGGAAAACCACAGTTTTCACTGCCAATTCAACAGCACAGAAATTTAAGCAACTGCCCTAAAATTATATCCAAATTAATTATTTTTGAGTATTGTCCTTTCCCTGTAAGATCTGAAGTGAGAATTAGTATTTTTCAAATGTTTCATATGCTACATGCTCCTGAGGGCAAATTGCACGTGTTGTACCTACAAATACCCATGGCCATGTATTTTTAATTTAACTCAGATACTGATGTCAGTAACCAGAGACACAACACAGATGCTTTGGGTCTCAGACCCAGATGTTTTGGTCGCTGTGACAACACCTGTGCTGACTCTGTTGGCAGCACAAGCAGCCCCAACACAGCTGCTGTCGCTGTACAGTCCTCAGAGGAGCAAACAAGCCTGGTCCTCTTGTGGCAGGGCCCTGGGCAGCAGCCTGAACATGATGCACAGGTTTACCTTCGTTGCAAAGTTACCTCAGAAGCTCAAGGGAAAGCATGAGTGAAGTTGTTAATATTTTACTTCCTTTGTTCTCTGAAGAGCACAGGGAAGAAAGACATAGCTTGCTGTTGCTTAGAACAAAGCAAGTGATGTTTTTTCTCTATTCACATTAGAGTGTGCAACATAGGAAGGGACAGAGATGGGGACATCTCAGTCAGGCACCTGTGCCAAAGCAGGGAAGAAATAGCATTAGCTCAGATGTTTTGGCAACTGAAGATACAGGGAATTCATCTGTGACTCAGTGACTGGGCTACCCTGTGTAACCAAATCTTTCACAGGGTCACTGGAGGGATTTAATGGTTTCATTTCACACTTTTTAATAAGTTAGTCTTTCTTTCAATGGCTTTACAAGTATACATTAAGAAAGGCAGGATAGAGGTGGAGAAATGCTTAAAATATACAAGATATAACCCCCTCCTTTTATTGGTATGTTCGTAAACATTTTATTATAGTATTGATGCATTATATCTGCATGAACACAGATTCCAGGCAGTGATGTTCATATGTATCTTCCAGAGAGGAGCTGTGCTTGATGATTTGGTGAGATGTCAGCGCTTTGTTGAAATTCTCCAGGTGTAATTGGTGACTTTTCTGTAATTAAATGAGTTGGTAGAGGATACAGGGTTTTGTTTTCAGTTTGGTTTGGGTTTTCTTTTTTTTTTTCCCCACAGGCAGGTTGTTATTACTGCTGAGAAGATGGGACATATAATGCAAATGACAAAATGTAGATGATGGCTGTATTACCAAGAAGCAGAAAATAATCAAAGGAAAAGAGAAGCCCTAGGACAAGTCTTGACAAGGTCACACTGCATGCCAAAGAGATGCATGACCAGGAAGATGTATCACACCTAACCCAATTAACAAGGCTATTTAAATGTGAAAAAATCATGGTTCAATCAAGATTTGACTGAAAGTATTTGAAGAAAGATAGCCATCAAAGATTAGCAACAGAGAGCGGGGAGGAATACATATATATTTTCTCCTTGTCAGTAAAGTATTTTCCAGTCATAAGAGTGTCTTGTGCCGCATGCTGATCTCACAGATGGTGCAGTAAATCAAGGCTAACTCTGAAAGTGTCAGTGGAATTATCTGTGTGTAAATGGTGTCTGAATTGGTCCCTAGCTGTGAAAGACAGGGATTGCCTTGGGGCAGAAGCACAGATAGGAAAACTAAAGGGTTTGTTTTCCCCTCCTTCACACTCCCCCCTTTTTTTTTTTTTTTTTTTTTTTTTTTTTTCCTTGGGGTCTGACTCACTTTGCGATTTTGAGCATTTTGCATAATTCTTTTGCCTTGGTTTCCTCTCTGCTCAGTCAGCTGATAGTTCCAGAGGAGATCGTGAGTGGAAAGGTTTGATTATGGAAATAGCTATGGAAATGCTTGTTTATTACTGTTAATGGAAGCAATATTATACATTCGAAAATTTTAGCTCAGTCAAGGGAGTCTGAGGGCAAAGGGCTCCACAGATTCACCAGTAGCTGATTTTTGAAATACCACCTATTATTGCATATCATGAAGAAAACTTTCAGCTTTGAGGCAAAAAATACCACCCAAGAGTAAAGCAAAGAATGAAATCCTGTGACTGCACGAGTCAGACTTCAAAACTCAGTACAAGTTCCTTGTGACTCACATGTGAATTCAATGTCAGGCAGTAAAGACCGCAAGCCCTTCTTTGATGTCTGTTTGGCTTATATTGAATTTGAGGGTGTTCTGCAATATTTCTACAGATGCATAGGGTTTTCGGGGTCTGCTACCGTCAAGAAAGACTGTGAGCATCTCCAGCCTGTTGCACTCTTTCCCTACCCTTCATTCCTCTTCCAAAAGGAAAAACCTAACTTTTGGTTAAAGATTGTGAAGGGTGGGATCTGTGCTGGTTGTCTGTGCAGTGTCAGGAACATTCATTAAAGCATGCGCTCATGTTACCACAATAATCTTATTTAAATTTGAGGCAAGGGATATCATATCAAAAATCTTACCTGTGTGCTACATAGGAGCTGATGTGCTGCCAGAAGGGAGCGAGCTGACAATGTAGTAGCAGTAATAGATCAAAGCCAGTAAGCAATGTTATCCTAATGTCTCAAATTATCAAGTGCTAAGTAAAGGAAAAGAGAGCTTCTGAAGTTAGCAAATTTGGTTGCTGGAAAGAAAAATTCAGAAGCCTGCTTACTGTGAACATTAATAGAGGCGGCTGGGATGGGCCAGCAGCAGAAGTTTTCTAGCCTTTACTATGACTCTGGACATGAAAATTGGATTAATTTTGCCTAAATGTGGTTAGGTGTCTGGCCTCCTTCCACCATCAGTGGAGAAAACAGAGGTGATTTTTCCAAGCTCTCTCTGTCCCTTAGCTGTAGAGAGAACCTAATTAGACTGGATAGTAACTCATGGACAATTAGCAAGATGAATTTCTCTTTTACTACTTCATATGTTTAACAAATTGCACACTTTCCCCACAATTGTGTATCAGGTCTCTGTTTTACACAGAGAGAGGAAAGTGAGGCTGAGGTGAACTGACTTCCCCAAAGACAGATAACAATACAAGGGAGGTCCAAACACAGATGTATCTGAGTCCAGCCCCCGCCCTTCTTCTTCAACTGCCTCCACCCTGCCGCCTTTTAGCTTCTACTGCCTCCCAAGGACAACAAATAACTACTCTCTCTGCAGGAAACCATTTCCACTTCATGGGCATAAAGAAGGGTCAAAAATATGGCTGAGTGGACAAACACAGCCAGCTCCATCAGCCAGGTTTTGAGATTTAGGATTGCTTGTGGGACTCACAGCGTTTGTTACCAAACTCGGCCAATTTTGGTTTCCAAAAGTAGAGTGGAAAGTTTCAGAAAATAGGTTTTGTGAAGAATTATGCAGTGATTTACCTGCGTTTCCTGACAACACCATTGCATGGTTGCTGTTGCTCTTTTTGCCGAGCATATGGAAGCTGAGTGCTCCCTGGCTAGTATCCAGACATCCAAAAGTTAAATTGATGGCAATTGCCATGAGGGTTTTAGCTAATGTGAGACATAAAAAATGAAGCCTGTTTTATTTTTGCTTGTTTCTTTTCTTATGAGGGTTTTCTTCACAGAACAAACCTAGATATGACTGCGTGCAGCATATTTTTTCTGTGTTGTCCCCCTGGGGATGACTTACACCAAGTGGTGATCAGTTTTGCTGTTCCAGCCCATTGGGCTCATCAGTTTACTCAACTGACTTTTTAAATGACCCTATTCTTCCTGACTTTGGAAAAAGTGGCAAGAATCTAATTGCACTTCTGGGCATGGGATGTAATGCCAAGGTGGTGAGATGAAGGGAGAGGAGGAGTCTGCTCAGAAGGAGAAGAGGTCGCTGGCCAAACCTCCTGAGGTGGCTTGGGTGATTTGCAAGTCAATAATCAGTACACAGGATATGCTTTAAGCCACATAGCTGGTGTCTGCACAATCCAGGGTAGGACGCTTAGGGTTTTCTTATCCGCAGGGCCAGATGTTACAGGGAAGCTTAGATATGCACCTGTAGCTAGATTAAAGATTTGAGGGCCTATCTTCTTCGAGCCATTAAAGCCTGGGGTCCCTCTTCATAGACTGCTGTGTATGAACTCTCTGGACCAAGCTACAGATTAATAGCTCTGCAGATGGAGAAATATTTTTTTTTTTCCTAAATCGCAGTTCTGTTTCATTTTATGTTGCTTGCTAGATTAACTTTTAGAGCTTTCTGAGGTTTTTTTTTTGTATGCAAAGTGAGACCTGAAATTTTTACTGTTGTACAGTTTTGAAAGCTTTTTTTTCCTTTTTGCCGTAAGCAAAGCTCAGGAAATCGAAGGTGATTCATCTTTAAGCAGCAAGTGATTTAAACCAAACAATGCTTTTTGATTTATGATAATGAAAAAGATTGCAGAGTGATGACAGATCAGATGAAAACTCACACTGCACCGATTTTTATGATAAGTATCATTACATTCATGCACTCAGCTAATGCTCCACTATCAGATTTATTTGTGGGTTTTATTTATATTAAAAGTTTTTATTTTGAGAATTTATTGCCAGGGTGTGATTGACAGCCTTGGAAAAGGCAGTGTGCTATTCAGAGGATGGATATAAAATTTCCTCATGCGGCCCTGCCAGTGTGCTGTAACTTGTCAGGGCCACAACAGAAGAGTAAAATATTTCTGTTGTCAGATTAAAAGTATAGCCTAGTCTTCTGCAGTGACCTATACGAGCTGCCAAGGGGCTACCATGCAAGAAGGGGAAACTCAGGGTGTTATTTTCTCCCAAATATTTTCACAGTCACCAAGAATTTGTGGCTCAGAAATTTCCCCTGCTGGAGTCTCACACACACAGGCATGCTCACAGCATTCCCACACACAGAGAAAGGATACAGAGCATCCTCTGGCAAGATGTTCTACTTTCTTAATTGCATTTTTTATGACAACAAAAGATTTTTGGCCTTTTCTTTTTTTTTTTCCCTTGTCACCTGCAGGTTTCTCTGGGTACTTCCCAATTTTGAACTGAAAAGGGGGTTCCCATATCCCTGTCTCTATACCACTCTCTTGGAGGGCCATTTGGTTTCTGAACCTTTCCTTCAGCAACAGAATTTCCTTTTGTGCTAACTTTATGCCTAGACTTGACTTAGAGGACAGCCATTAGAAACAATAAATATTAATGAGCACTAATGAAGGAGTCAGTCCCAATCATAAGATTTTCTTTTTTATCAACTGATTTTTTATTTTTAAGCTAAATAATGTATTTTACATCTCTTGTGGATTTATAGCTGTTGGAAGTACTTCTCTGTCATGCTTTTAATTTTTTTGGATTTTTTTCATGCACTGCAAATTTAGATAGCTTTTTGCGTATTTAAACTTAACTTTCATGATTCTGCTTGACTCCAGGAACAAGAGTTTTATGAAGTGGGTCAAGTACAGTAAAACTGAAGACAAAGCCATAAGAGCTTGCAGTACTAGGATTTTTTCGATGTTGTAGTTGTTTTCTTTTCAGAAAATTCTTTCAGGAAACACCTAAACCACCTAAACACGCTGTATTTAGCATAGGCTACTCCAGAGAGTCATGTTTAGGAAAGAGAATCAGGGAAAAGTAGGTCTGGAAAGGGCCTGCTTATGTCATTTGGCTCATCCCCCTTTCTAAGATAGGATTTCTGTCCCATTTGTTTGTCCAAACTGGACTTATATTTTCTTCTGGGGCAGAGAGACTGCGGCCTTGCATCTACCCTAATCCTTAACTATCCTTATCACCAGAAAGTTTTCCTAATGTCTAAACTAAGTCTCTCTTTCAGCTGCCTAAGCTTATTATTTCTTATCCCGCCCTCCACAGAGATGAAAAATGTTTATTTGTTGGTTCATAGCAGCAGCCTCTAGAAAAGCATTATCCTGTCCTACCTAGGTCATCTATTCCCTACACTAAGCAAACACCATTCTCCTCTTTCTTCTCACAGGCCATTGTTTCTAGACCAATGACGGTTCACCTGATCACATTTCAATTTCCTTGATGTGGCACGTGTCTTTATTGAGGCATGAAAGTGGACCCAGCTGTTTCTTCGGGGAGGACATCCCACCTGGGGTGGTGCTGTGGGGAGGAGACAGACCATTTCTCACATCCTACCAACACAGCCTTTCTGCTCATCCCACAACAACATTTTATTTTACCCACTGCAGCACCACATCCTGGGCCTGAGCCATGCCTGACTGTTCTTCTTCCTCTTTGCCCATCCCTTCGTGCATTGCTGCTGCCCTCTCAGCCAGTCCCTCCCACCTTCTCCCACGCAAGGGCAGCATTTTGTACTGATGCCTTTGTGTGGATCAAAGCCCCACACCTGGGTGCACAGCTGTCTCACACCTCCACTGGGAGACCTTTGGACTCCAATATGACCCCCTGGTGATGATGCAATGCGGAATACAGGTGTTGCAGAGATCTGTCTGGCCACAAACACTTCATTACTAAAAGCGCTTGAACAATACTGGAGGCCTTGACTTCTCCCTGTAGCTTATACTTCTTGCACCTGGTCAGTGCTACAGGATAAAATGTCTTGCTTCTCTCCTGCAAGACATGATTCCAAATAATGTCCAGTAACTTCTTTTGCTTACAACTACCTGTACCTGGGACTTGTGTCTCTTTGGTCATGTCTTCAGTCGTTACAGCTCACATTTCAGCCAAGTTTGTTCTGCCTCTGCAGAGGGACCCAGCTGATAGTTAAGAGCGCTGTACTTGATGTCTTTGGACTGGTGTTCTATCACATTCTAGGGATAATCCTCCAATATGCCCTGGCATTTTTTGTGGCCCAGCCTGTCTGGAGTGCACTATAACCACAATTCTTTCATGTCCTGGGCATGGGTCCAATATACCATAAGAGCTGGAGTTCATTGATATGTATCAACATATTGCACTCTGCACAATAATTCAGTATTTTTGTAATTTATTTCACTTCATGCACAGTAGCTTTAAAGATGTGTTGAAACAGCATTTATGTCATCTTAGTGATGGTGTTGGCAATATTATAAACCTTAATTTCCTTCTTTCCTGCACTGGTCAAATCTGCCCAGCTCACTGCTGTCTGACACATTTTGCACCTTATAAAAACAAGGCACTAAAAAGATTTACTCACATCTCCTTTAAATGAAGTAAGCTGGTTTTGGCAGTCAGTGGTTTTCACCTCTGTCTGACCAGCTTTCATGAGTAACTGCTCCGTGCTTGTCTCACACTGTGGAGCACACGCTGTACTCGGCACTTCTTGCTACTGTACAACACAGATCTCCCTGGGCAGTTGATGAGTCACTTTGGTACTACTTCTCCATGCTTCTGCAGCTCCCAGATGTAAGCAGAGCCTCCCAGTAGAACGTTATTTGGAGTTTCTGACAAATCTGAAGGAATTAAGTGGGGACCTGTTATTACTGCCCATTGCCAGGACACCGTCAAACTGACATGACCTTATTCCTACACAAGCACAGAGCCTGCAACCTAATGCCAAGGATTAAAGGAAATACTGGAAAATTTATGTGCTAGTACTGTCTTGCTAGTACTTTCTAGTACTTGTTTTTAATCCCTACAGCCCTCTTTCCTCAGCCCCCTCCCACTCCTTCCTCAAAGAGGGCAGGGCAGACATGAGGAAGACCTGACCAAGGAATTGAAATGGCTCTTTGCAAGGCACCTGATAAACTTTATTCTGTTAAGCAGATAAACCATGGAAGTTAAGCAGACTAATGGAAGGAGCATTAATGAGATCCATCTATGTGCTGCTCTTTATGATTAAGTGTTTATTTGTTTGGTTTGTTTATTTTGATTATTGACAGGAAGATCATCAATCTGATGCATGGGTAACAGGCCAAAACAGGGGGAGAATGGAGGGAGGAGGAGATATTTGGGTTTAGGTGAGACTACCCGGAGCATGCAGGTTACATGATTTTCTGTAGAGATTGAGACTGAAATGGCTGAGACGGCATCTGGATTACCTTGAACTAAAATAGTCTCATCAACAGTTGTATTCTGCAGGCCTGTCAATCGCTCAGGCTTGTCAAATTACACCATGTCATTTTTATTAGCTTGATGTCTGGAGAGCTATCTCAGCCATTAGAAAAGGTGGTTAAAACTACATCAAATGCTTTGTATGCAACATAACATTTCTGTTGGGTTGCCAACCACTAAAAAATTTTCTGACATCGCCTCCAGTGTATCACTTCCCGCCGAGTAGCAGCTTTTAATATAAAATAAAAGCCATTAGCAATGCTATATGGTACAGTGCTCAGAAACTGGCCTTACTCATATTTTGTTTGGCTGCCAATAGCTTTAATCAGTTACCTTTTCTGAGTCATCACTGTGACTAATACCCTTGTGAGGCCATGGAGAATAGACCTTTTCTGAGACTGTTTGTCCTCTTGCCATAGAGCTACCTCTGATCCATAAAGGCAACTTTGGCAAATCCCTTTGTCTTCCACTGTATCACAATCTACATTGCAGAATTAAACCAAGTAAGTAAAAGCATTGGTGTGTTTCCTTGGGGATATCATTAAGTGTTCTGCTGGAAGGAGAAGTGCTTGTCATTTCTGATGCAAAATAAAATTAGTAAAGTGACTTGCCCAAACTCCCATTTTGAAGCAGTGTGTCAGAGCTAGGATTAGGATCAATCACCTGAATCCCAATAACAAGATTTATTCACTAAAAATAAAAAAAAAATCCCAGCTTCTCTAAACCCATCACATTGGATTTTCAGATTCAGTCTAATTGGGAATATTGACATATTATTCTAAATATTCCACTCTATTTATACCTTCCTCTGGCAGTACACCTCAATTAATGCATTTGTGCATGAATGGACTATGTGTTAATTGTAAAAAACCTTTCAATTCAGCAGAATTGCAGCTTGTTTGTAGGTATGGCAAAGAGAAGAGGTGTATTGTATTGCCAGACATGGACCTTTTCTTCAGAGTCAAGAAGAAGATTATTCAGAATCAGAGTCATGATCCTTTCTGTCCTTGGTGCAGAAGGCAGTAGAAGCCTTTCCCCACAGGTAGGTTATTTGAAGCTTTAGGATATTTTAGAGAACATTATTTCCCATGGGGTTAATTTTTTCCAGGAGGTGATTTTTATATGTCAAACCCATGGCAGTCCAGCAGGTCTTGACACAAATAGTCAAGGTATTTGTGTACTATGAGTGGTTTGATAAATTCTCATAGCAACCTCAGGATTTTATTTTTAACCTTTTTATTGATAATGGTGAAAAGCTATCAATGAGCACAGTGGCCTCACATGTCTAGTTGCCTTGATGCAAAATTTGCTCACATCTGTTTGTGCAGGCGTGGGTTACTACAGCCTTAGAAGACCTATTGTTGTACATGTAACAGCATTGTTTCACAAGCATCGATCTTAGTGGGAGTATTGTGTTAAGTATCTTTCCCCACACCTTTGTGCAGGTGCCAGCTGAAACCTTGGGATTACTAAGGCTTAAACCAGTTTACTTGTGTACTGCTGTTAATCTGGCACACTGGTGATGGCTTGTGCTGCATTGGCACATGGCCTCACAAAACCAGCTGGGCAAGCAACACTGAGTCTGGGCTACAGGAGAGTGAGGACCAGGAGGAAGTGGGAGTGGGGGACAGTCACAGGGGAAGGGATTTCTGCACTCACAACAGTGGTAAAAGATTCTCCATTCTGTTGCTTTGTAGACACACACTAGAGCAGTTACTTTTTATTTTGTTTCAATATTCAAGTGATGCAGGCAGTGGATACCTTGGGTGGCATTGGTCACAGGTAGGCAGTGTAGCCTGAGAGCCTCTGTGGCACTTCTGCCATGTAAGCTAACATAGTGTGGTCAGCATTCTTTAACTTAAATACTTATTAAAGGATTTCTTAATATTGTCTGATATAAATGCACATGTAAGTGTGTACATATGTGTGTGTATATATAGATGCCACTTAAAGAAGTTGTAGGACTTCTGCCTTCAACAATACTTCACAATTCAAAAGAAAGCTGTAGACATGTTTGTCTCCAATTAAATAGCTTCTGATTTAGGATTACCTATTTTTAACTTCTATTTAAAAAGTCCTCTAGCAAGATCTGGGAAATAGCTTTATTTCTTTTTTTCTTTGTGTTTTAAGTAACATTTATGTTTCCATATGGATTACATGATTCAAAATTTATCATTTATAGATTACATAAGATTAACAAGTTGAGCATGGCAGACAGAAGCACTATTTTCTTTTCTCAAATTAAATTAGAACTGAATTTTAAATATGCAAAGAAGGCATAAATTCACAGTGCAACATTGATTACAAAGAGTTAATTTGTTTAACGAGTCAATTCTGAGAAATTCTGCAATGTCTAAAAGTGAAGATTGCCTGGCTTGGTGTGGTCTTGTCCTTCTGCACCCTCTGTTCCATCATGTCATGAAAACTTCATTATTCTTGTTAGAGATGCTAAATGATGTTTTAAGGACCCATTCTTCAAAGCAGAAGATTTTTTGACTGCAATTTATCCTGGATCCTTATACACTGTTTATGCAGTTGTTATACAGCAGTTTTGTATTTTCTGCTCTTGGTGGGTAATGTTCAGTTAGCTCTGATTTATTATTATTTGTCATTAAAGTGTGCCATTCTCCAGTAGAAGACTATATTTTCAGAATATTCATCTAAGATATGCTTTTCACCTTTATCTTAAACTTTCAGTACCTGAGGTCCAGTAATCCTGAGCAGGCAGGTGCCCTTCAGCGCAGAATGAAGGGAGGGGAAAGGATGTGCTGTCACTGGAGGGTGAGGTACACTTCTGATTACCTACTCAGCATTTGTGTGTTGGGTTGAACCAACATATTTGGAGATTTTCAAATTTCAGTTCTCTTGCTTCTGTTAAATGCAACCTTATCTCAGCAGCTGCTCTCAGAGTCCACAACAAACCTTACTAAGTGGATGAACAGTCTTTCTTGCTTGCTTATTTATCCGTTTACTTCTTTATTTATTCTTCAGTGAGTACAGATTAGGCAGGGAGAAGGAAAACTCAGAGGAAAAGCTGGTGGAAATTCCTGTAGGGGAGAAGGTTTTGTGGTTCACAAATCTTTGAATTTCTACATGCCCTGGGCTTTGGCTCCCCAGAACCACGAAAAGCTCTAACTTAATTTATGGGAAGGGGTACTACAGAGGAGAAAAAAACCTTCAGGAAAATATATGTATGTGACCTTCCGTGGTACCAATTAGAGGGCAGAGTTCTGCTCTTCATGCAAGTGCAGATCCCTTTCCTCAGGTCTCCTGAATGCTGTGGACCATCCACATGAGATGGTGGTTTCAAGAGCTGCTGAGGTTTGATGGCAAGTTTTATGTTCTTTCTCCTTCAGATGAGCATGTATTTATTCAGGTTGCTTTAAATTACTTTCCATTGATCAAGATATTTCATACTCAGGCTCTTTCATACTCAGGCTAAAATATAAAAAGGTCACATACAGTAATTAAAAATATATTCTTCTTGTGAAAACTGAAGTGAAAATTTAAGCCTTAATTGAGTTAGAAAAAAATTTAAAAACTATAATTTTTTTTATTCAACAGCTTTTCCTTGAATGTACTTTGCTTTAGGCACATGCACTCAAAGATACAGTAATGCATTTGTTTGCTTTTTAAAACAATTATTAAATATATTACAAATTCTTTATCTCTGTGTGTAATCAGCAGAACTTCCACCTTGTTCATCTTTGCAAAGTCTTTTTTGCTGGTAATGATATGTGAGCCTGGAGGAATTGTGGTAAGAAACTTAAGAATTGCTGTGATCTAAAGCAAGTGACAGACATTTCATAAAATGCATGTACATGGGTCATGATAGGTCAGCATAAAGATTTTAGCAGTGGGATGACTATTATATACCTGTTTAAAACTAAGTGCTTAGGTACTTAGTGTGCTGGGTAATTTTTTATTGTAACCTATATATGACCTGTCTCCTGGAAACACATGGTCTTAGATGATGCAGGGCCTCAGACAAGCACCCTGGAGTATTTCAAACCAAAATATGCAAAATTTACCAGTCTTTACTCCCTCCTAATCCCTTGAGGCCATGCTTCATACCTTTGACAGACTCCAAGCACATACCTCATTTCTGCAAAACCCAATCCCAGACTTCATCCAGCCCTCTTGCTCATCTGCCCAGCTTCACAAGCAGGATGCTAACGCCTGTGCCCATACATTTTGTTTTAAGAGGTCCTATTCATTTGCTTTGCTCTCAATTTCCATTGAAAAATAGAAAAACTCACCTCACACATGAAGGAGATATTTGCTGAAATTCAGCCTAGGGGAATTTCTGAAAGCATCATTTCTTCCTTGCCTATGACCCAGGGGCAGCAGTCTTCTTTTCCTTATCTAGAAGTTGACTGGAAAGAATCTGTTGCTTTTACAGCTGTCAAGTGCATCTGACAATATTTGTCCTGGTATTCATGTGCATGCAGCAGAAGGCTGCAGAAGGCAGATGCTTCATCCTTTTGTTTTCCTGATCTCAGATTCCCAGGAGGTTAAAGAGAATTAAATAAAATGTAGAAAAACTTCAGCATCAGATGTTTCAATATTGTTAAGGAGTCTAATATATTGTAATTGTTCAAGACTTTGATGTTTTCTTGTGGGCCTGTTTCTCTCTCAGTATGATTAAGTTCATGGTGAAGTCTAGATAAATATGACATTTAATGCAATCCCATTCTTGCTGCTATGGAGACAAGCCTTGTTGAGTGTGTCTACTTCACTTTGGTCTAGAAAGCATGATAAGTTCAGCGTGCTTCTGCCAGATCTTCCTAGCTCCTGTCTTGGTTGTTAGTAGCTTAACATGCATGTAAGTATAATACTTGGCAACTCAGCACATTTGTCTTCATTAAAGCCCTTTTCCAGACCTCAGTTAATGAAGCCCTGTCATTGTGGGTTTAGGAGGGAAAGGCCTTTTACAATGCAGAAAAAAGAGTGAAATTGAGGGACAAAGACACTATAAGCTTACATCTTTTGAGGTGTGCAGGTACCTAAGACCTGGGTTTTGTGTTAGGGTCCCTCCAGTGGCAAAACCATTTCGAGAATTTTTCTCTTACTCCCCACAGTTCCACCTGAAGTTTGTCTTTCCCCGCAGCCAAAGGAGTTCTGTGTTTGTGGGGACTTCTGAAAAGCAGATTAAAAGCAGTGTTTTGCGAAGAGAGCATCCTGGCCCCATTTCCTCATCCAGCCCATAATGAGGATGGATACCAATGGAAATTTATCCTTATAAAGATGGAAACAAAACCAAACTAGGACCCAGGTTTTGCTCATGGTGGCAGGGTGGTCCCTTTTAAAAGAAGCATGTGCTCCTTGCTGTGCATGCACAGAGGAAGACACCTTCTCACCCTGCCTAAGGTGAAGAAATGTCTTGTAAACAATGCAATCAGCCCTTTTCTAATTTCTCAGTGTTTTGGTTGGTTGGCTGGTTGTGTTTCTTTCCTCAATCTGCATTTTTTAATGACCTACTTAAGCCATGAATTCACAAACGGATGACAGGGAGGAGTAGGGATTTGTTCCTGAGAGCAGAGGGAGGGCAAGAGCTTTGCCAATAAAGAATTAATATTTTGGAATAATTTTCATGGAGATTAATGGGAGTTTAGTACAGAAAAACTAGAGGCATTGTGTGTGCAGGTCTGTCTGTAGTAGGTCACCATGAATACTAAAACCACTGTGTTCTCCAGTTGGTCACAACCTAGTAGGCTGGGAATGGGGTCTTGCACTTGACTTGGTGTTTAAGAGTGGAAATTCCAGTGTCCACAGGAAAGCAAGGGAAACTTCCATGGAGCCAGCATGTCACCTGCCTGCACCAGGTGGGGTCCAGGGTGGTGTCAGCTTTGTGCACTGTTTTGCATAATTTTTATTTCTGCCCTCTCTACACAGGTTTCAATAAAGGACATGTTAATGAGCACTAAGTGACATTTATTATCCAGACAGTGTATCGTGGCCAGTTAGCCTGATGGATTGGTAGGAACATGTCTCAGCTCCATGCCATTATTCAGTCCTTAATTAGGAATTTTTCCTTAGTAAGTGCTGAACACCATGCAAGGCTTTCAGATTTACCTTGTATTATTTGTAAGGAGCAAGTGCTTCTTCCGCACACTCCAGAGGAGACAGTCTTCCACTAATATCCGTGAAGGGCTTTGCTCTAATTTCTCATTCAGAAGACTTTGGTGCACAAGGACTGTGTCTGCATGCAGGAGAAGACCCAGGCAGATGTAGCTGTGCCAATCCTTTAACTCCTTTAATTTAAAAAAATGTCAGAGGTACTTTCTTTCTCCAAGTATGGAAACCAGGACATGCTTGTAGCTTATACCTAGAACTTACCTCTATATGGGTTCATCTTTATATCCTCAGTCCTATTACCTGGGGTTTCTTTCTTTCTGCTGGAGCAGCAAACCTCTAGTTGCACAGTCAGATACTTGCCAAACTGCTTTAAAAGCTGAGCTTCCTCTTCTAATGGGGCCTGAACATGATGCTTGTCCTCCCAGAAAAAACACTGTGGGCATCTCTGGCTGAAATAAAGCTCTGGCGGCATGGAAAACCCCTGCATCAGGAAAAACCTCAAAGAGTCTTTCCGTGAGTTGATGCAAAAGGACTATAACTGCAAACTGATAGCAACCACTCAGTGCCTTCTATGCAGTGAAAGAAAATTGTACTTTGATCCTTTGGGAGATGCATTTGGATGTAGATAGTCATGGAATATTTAAAGGAGCCTTGGGGGGAACTTCTGGTGAGAGAGTTTACTTTGCAGCCACTACCTGTGGTAGCTGCAAGCTGTCATGTTTATTTTTCCTCTCATGGGAAGATAAAAACAATGCCTGTTTCCAGTGATGATGGGGACTTGCTCTGTAAAACAACTTTCTCTGTATATTACTGTAGTGTAATATTTGTGGGGAGGCAAAACTGAGCAAATCAGATTTGTTTACAACAAATAGAACTTACTCCTTGGAGGCTGCTGTGGTGCAGCTTCCCCAGTTCAAAATGATGCTAATTGGCTCTCACCTAGTTACCAAGGGGAAGCTCTGTGATTTCAGATATGTCACCTGCTGGAAATGACTAGAAGACTGAAAATATATTCAGTTCCTCGGGGAGTGTTTTTTATCCTTTTAAATGAGTTTTTGTGTGAAGAAGTATTTGATAGACTATCCCCAGTGTAAGATAAATAGTTTCCCTGAGTTCAGGACTAATTATCCTCTGGGACACAACAGACTGAAGAGCTAGATGAGCCAGAAATAAAATGGTATTTCTCTGTTATAGTGAGAAGTAGGCAGTTACATTCCTACCATACACGATTAGATGGCTATCGAGCTTGTTACTGCTGGAGAAAAAGTGTCCAGCTTTCTCATTCAGAGCCTCCACAAGTAATGAAGAACATGTGCACTGCAGCAACACTCTCTCTGCTGTGCATAGGCAGATGTACATCACTGGCAGCCTTTGCTGGTTGTAGGTATTTCAAACTAAACAGGCTCTTAACATGGTCAAAAGAGAGAACTTTTTGTGCATGTGGCATTGCACATGCTTTTCTTGTTTACATAACATACACATTTAAAACATGCATCTCTTACTGAAGGATGAGAAAGCATGCTTTTGTTCTTTAAAACTCCAGGAATAAAATGAGGTTTTTTCATGTTTGTCCAGTGCTTGAGATTTTTTTCTGTTTTCTTGATCTCTTCAGTTTTTCCTAAATTCTTTTCATTGACACTTAGCTCAACATTTGAGGCTCCAGGTTGTGACTAGAAGCAGAAGGGTAAATGAACATTGAAATTGTTCTTGCAGTTTGGACCAAACCAACCAGAAGTCTCATGAGAATCTAAAAGAAAAATTAATTTTTGCAGCTTAGGGCTAAGGTGGCAGTTTTTTGTCTCTCCTCCTAAGCCAAAATTCCCATTAAAGCCAAATGTTTAAGGTGAATTTCCTGAGTAAGAACCGCAAGATCTAGCCAAATTTGGCAGCATAAAAAGTTCCTTTTCTTCTTAAACTCTGGATGAGTATCTGAACTCTCTGCCACATCCCTAAATTAGATCATTGGCAGTGCAAGTCTCTCTCACTCCAGCAGCAACCTCACCAGGCCATGCCGTGGGCTGTGCTTGGGGAGGCTCCCGCAGGGTAGAGCTCCATCCGTGGGGCCACACGGGATGTGTGGGGAACACCAAGACCTTGCAACAGAGAGGGGGAAGAGGGAAGGGTGAGGGGAGAGGGCGAGAGGCAGAGCACTGTCCAAGGTGTTCAGTTCAGCCTGTTTGTCAGGATTGCCATGAGTCACCTCGCCCACCAGTGCTGAGGTGGGCAGCCTGGAGGTGAGAAACACCTGGAGCATGGCAGTGCTGGCCCGAGCCAGGAGGGATGGCTGCAATCTCTTGGCTGGCTGAGGGCACATCTCACTGTACCTGCTATTTATAACCGGGGGAGATGAAGTGTGATAGCACTCACAGCCCCTGTGTCGCTCACCCTGGCTGTTTGAAGGGCAAATGCCTCCAGGGGAGAGGGCAGTTTCTCTCTGAGCTCTTTCAGATGCCACTCAGAAACTGCTTTTTCTAATGGGAACTCATTTGTATCAGTCTGCTAAAGCTGGGGCTTGGGCCAGAGCACAGCACTGCTGGAGCAGGCACCAGCCCAGTGGTCCTCCACCCCGCCTCCTGGGGTTGAGCAAACACTTCAGCTACAAGTTCCTCTAAATGTCTATTTGGAAGTGTTTGTTGGTGCAGCTGCCAAATAGAGAGACATAGAAAGGAGAAAACTCTTAACTTTAGTCAGTGGATTTGTGCTTAGCATGGTATATTAACTAACTAACTGAGAGCTCAGAGTACCTTTGACAGGCAAGGTGTGCCTGGGGAAGTGTGAAAATAGGGCTTGTCTAGCTGAAGGAGGTCTTTTGACATTATTCCTTCCTCTGTGCCCTCCAGATGCTTCTACTGTCAGCACTGGGGAGCTGCTTCCCAGCATCCCAAGGATTCCTAAATTTTAAATGAGCATTGTGAAAGCAAAGGTGGCATTCACAAATTATGATTCTCTAAACAGAATGCTAGTGACTTGTGCATTCACATCTTGTGACAAAGCTATGAATTTTCTGATTTTTGTCACTTTCTGATAAGATTAAAAGCCACCACAGTTAGATTTGATCCTGCTGACTGAGTTGCAGAAGTAATTTTTTGTTCAATTGGAATCCAAAACTTTGGAGATTTCACGTCCATTGGGATGTAAAGTAATTTATCAATTCCCATTAAATTGGGCCACCAATCAGGGAAGCTTTTCATTTTAGCAAAAAGGATAATGTAGAGCACCCTCATTTTTTACACTAAAAGAAATTTCAGAAAGCAAGCAACTAGAGCTGAGCCCTATTCCTGTTTTGAAAAAAAATACTCTTTTTCTAAGAAAATCACAACTTTGTATTTGGTCTGCGACTTTTATGAGAGGTAGCATTCCAAAGTCAAAATCTGTATGTTTTGAGACCTGCCCACTTTAAGTAACTTTGATCAGCTTTATGGGAGCTTGTGGCCTTTCAAGCCTCTTTTTGAATGTGGACATCTACATTTATTTTGGAAGTTGCTCTTCTAAAAAACATTTATTAATGGTCTTAAAATAGCTGCAGATTACATTTTCTCCAAGGCCTGCATGCAGAAAAGGAGCACTTGTCAATCACTTGCAAAAACAAGAACAGTGACATGAACTGTGTTCATTTCTTGTAAAGATAAAGAAAGCACAAGAAACACAAAGAAGAAACATTTTGAAGGTTAACGCTCTGAAATTCCTACATTAGAGCTTTTGAAGAAGGAGAGACTTTCTATTAGTCAACTGTATTGATTTCTGCCACTAAGGAAAGTGGGAGAAAAAATATTTACTGTGCTAAACTGCTGAAGCTTTCAACCAGTTCATATTGAATACTGTGTCCTGCCATCTTCTCTCCTTGGTGTTCCCTCTGTGGAAGGGAAGACTGGAAGAGACATTATAGCAGAGTAGTGAGAGGGAGCTGCTGTGTGCCTGTCAGCCTCCTCAAGGGGAACAATCACCTCTTGTCATTGTTAGCAATGGGTCACAAAAACAATCTTCATGATTGTGACAAATCAAGTCCTGATGCAATTACAAAGTGGTCATTGCTGCTTTTCAGTTTGGTTCCTCTACATGGCCTTCTCAAGAGCTATGAGTACTTGCAAGTATAGTTGCTCACATGGTAAAAAAAAATTAGTTCTAGTTGATTTGTTTCAAGCTGCTTGATATTTAGGCTGAGTTTCACAGGAAATTATGTTGTTCTGTGTTTGGGAAAACTGGAATAATTCTCTTAGTTTTTAGTTTTTTTTTTTTTTAAATTTTCTTCTCTTTTGTTTACAAACATTAAACCTTAAACATTAACTGTTTGCTTCCTTAACAAAAAGCAGAGAAAAAAAGCTCAGACTTTTAACTAAACTCTTAAACATGAAGATTGATAGATGGATAGATATATTTTATAGTAGAGCTCTACTCAGAAAAATGGCTGGGTAATGACGGTGTCTTCTTCCTCAGCATGACATCTATTTGTGTGCATTCAGTCAGATCTTTGACTTTATGGCAGAAATAAGTCTTGACTGCTTTATACTCATTAGCCCTGCTGAGGCTACATAACTGAGCAGCAAATATAGCTAAGAGCTAATGAACTAGATTTTTCAGTGGTGAGCACTGAAGCCTCAGCAGCTGAGACTTCTGCAGACTATTGATTGCTCCTTACAACAGCGGGGTAGTAGGCATAACACCATATTTCTCAAAAGAAATTAATTCCAAATAAGGCCAAACTGGCTGCCCATGTACTTGACTTTTAAGTTTTAATATAATTCTAGGTCTGAAAAATCAAAATGAAACACTAATGAAATGGAAGGCTGAACTTGAAAGACCAATCTTAGGTTTAGCCTTTTAAGGCTATACTTTAGGACACATTTATTTTCATCATTATTAAATTATTGGTAACCAATAGTTCTTTTAATACAAATTAGATTTCACATTGACACTAAATAGACAATATATTATATATAAGACTTCCTAGATTTGATTATTAAAACTTTTGCTGTAAGAGTTTAATGCTGAATCATTAGTGTTTGAAACTGCAGTAGGTGGTAACTTGCCTTAATAGATTTTCTGCTATGTTCCTGAAATTAGTCCATGAATTTGTAATCTCCTTTCAAACAGATGAAAATGATGGCTGTGACTGTAGAAATCTGAAACGGAGACTGAAAAGAATATGTGATTATTTTTTAGTTTTTGAAAATTATGAAAAGTAGGAATGGGAGAACGTGGGGAGCTGTAATGGGAACTGCACTTGCTAAGTCCATTTTTATTAATAAATGAGTGAAGCAAATATTAGGGGATGAGAGCTGTTGAACATTAACACCTTTATACATATATAAAATAATCTCTAACATACTGAATTGATAGATTTTTTTTTTTAACATTACTAAATTTGTAGCCTGTGGTAATGATGGCATGATTGAAATACAGACATTTCTCAATATTTTAAAAGAATTTGATAAAATACCTGCAAACAATTATTTCATAGCAACTAGAGTATAAGGATTGTCTCATGCATGGAAAGAGTCTAAATAAATGGTGGTGATTTGCAGCAAAACATGGAATTCTGGGAGGTGCCCAAGTGATGTGGTGCTGGGCAGTGTAATGTAGA
The DNA here is from genome assembly GCA_024500445.1 of Entomyzon cyanotis. Classification (NCBI taxonomy): domain Eukaryota; kingdom Metazoa; phylum Chordata; class Aves; order Passeriformes; family Meliphagidae; genus Entomyzon; species Entomyzon cyanotis. The sequence continues at coordinate 638,112 of JAKEPQ010001015.1, read as the reverse complement.
TTCTTTTTTACCAGTGTTTATTAATTTTTGCAAGAGAAATGTAAACTGCACATTAATTATGTTCCACAGGGACTAAATGGGGAGGTGTAGCAGAGGATAGACTAATTACTTTATCACTTGCTGGGCACTCTGAGCTGGTATAATTTAGTATAGTCCAGCTAAAAGTGGGAATAAATTCTCCCTGATAGGAAATATATTTCCTGGGCTGGTGTGTGGATCTGTGCTTTATTCCCTTCAGACATTATATATCTGTTCTTAAATGCCAAGGCTACTGGCTTTTTTGTTATTCTGGTTTCTGAGAACACTGAATGGTTCTTGAACTGCTTATACATGATAAGTGCAAATAAAACAATTTTATTAATGATAAAAACAGGAAGCGATAAATATCGAGGATCATACAATGATACAAAAAGGATCAGAAAATGCTGACAGAGCAGGGACAGGCTGCTCCTAAGCCAAACATTATTCTTTGGGTGCTGTATATTTACACGGTGTGTTCACCGCCATCCTGTGGGGAAAGAGGAGGCTATAGCTACCCATGGAAAAGTCTTGTACAAAGGATGCAATCTGATATTTTGTGAGAAAAATTCTCTAATTATTTTAATTCTGTTTCCATCCTGGTAAGGACCCTTTGACACTGAGGAGACCTGGCTCTCTCACAGGGCAGAAGGGGAAGCTGGAGAAGACAGAAAATCCCCTGTGTAGAACAGGCTTCAACCTTTTTGGTCTGGAAAGTGGATGTGTCTTTCTCAACTGGAACCTTCTGGAAAGGAGGAGTTTTCCAGTCAAAAATGAGTTTTAAGGAATTTTAACACCTACACAATACCTTAGCAGACTTTGGGTGTGCCTGGAGGATAGCAGAGCTGGAGAGTGACTGCAGTGAGAGCTGAGCTGGCTTCCATCCGAGTGTCTCAGGCGTCAAAAGTACTGAAGATGCAAGGTACAATCTTCAGCTTTTGCTCAAACTAGCCAAATTAAAATGAGGCAGCTACTTGTTCTCTGACTGCATGGAGGGCAGGTGCAGGCCAGCACAAGCTTCCTTCCTCTAGATCATGTTTTTTGTAAAGCAAAGAGTTTAGAAGGGCAAGTTCAAAGGCAGTCCAGACAGGCAAGGCCGGTGCATCTGAGGCTGCCAAGAATGGTGCCTGTAATTGTAGCAGTATTTATCACATTGCAATGGAAATGAAAATCCTGTAACATCTTCCATCGACCCTTAAGATGGTTGGAGGCAAGACAAAATTTTGATTTAAACCATTGGCTCAAGTTACTTAAAGGAAGAAGAGTGCCTAGAAATAGCTTAGGTATGATAACACATTTTGTCCTCTTGCCTCTGGTGTCAGCATGAAAACTTTTAGATAGTAGGAAGTGTGGTAGCAGAAGTGATTATACAATAAATTTCTAGAGGAAATTCTTGCCTACGAACTCCTAAAAGGCTCCATGTTATCAGTGGTTTGAGCTAGTGAGATGTCTTATTTATTCCTTTAGAGTTTTCCATATTGATTTGGCTTAAATGTGCTCCTTTTACAAAAATGTCCATGAGAGTGATTAAGCCTTGCATAAAAAGTGCAGTAAATTCTTATTGGCTCTAAGAGACTCTTTAGCAGTCATTCAGCACCAGCACTTCCTTGCCAGGACCCTGTAAATCATGTACTATCTGGCAGTTTTGAGTTAGTTCCCTTATTTTGTCTGTTCTTTGAACAAGTACTGGAGACAATTGCATTTGGCTGGCTACATGCACAGTCATCTGTGATGTCTTCTGTCAATTCAAGGCCGGAAAGTTTGAAAAATATAGGGCACTGGGATGGGGATTGAAAGTCTTATTCCTTCTGCCTTCAGCCTCAGGTGCAAATCCCTGGAGAGGCAGCTGCTGGAACAAACAGTAGCAAAAGAGGGCGGATTCCCATGGTGGCAGGTGCAGGGTGGTGTTATCCTCACAAAACTCGAGGGACATGCACCTAGCAGTGTGGGGACTATGTCTGGGATTTCTCTACATACAGGGGAAGTTCATCCAGTATAATGCATCCTCTATGGCTTCTTCTGGGCTGCTAACTCAGATCTAGGGAGGGTGGATGTAGTCCACTTGCTCTTGATTGCCATATGGGACACTACCTACCCACAGAGGAGTGAGGAAGGAGATGTTCATGACCATCTTTCAACATGGAGATTGCAATTCTTTCCCTGGGGGTCCCAAGTCTGGAGTCACCTTGTTTCCTTTTTTCTCACAGACAAGACCACCAGACTGTGTCTTTCAGTCATGAGGTTGGCATTTAATGGTCGGCCTTGCCTTTTTGTTGATGGAGAACCCATCAACTAAGGTGCCTATGCCACTGGATTCACTTAGACATGCCTAAGTTACACTTGACAAGAAGTTAGGGTGCTGCCGGCACCCATCTGATTTTCTTCTGCTTTTCTGCTGCTGCAGCCTAAATTGTATGGATGAAAATATTTCATGGTTCTTGGACTCAGATACATCCTACACATGTCAGATATGATCTGATTATTAAATATTGCCCCATGGTCGGTTTTTGCATGTGTTTGTTGTGCTAACCTCGTGGTGACATTGAATGACTTCTTCAGGGAAGAAAAGTGGATTTTAGGGGACAAATTGTTTGAAACATTTATTGGGAAGCTAGTTTGAAAATAATGTGTGGAAGACTTTAAATTCCTTACTGAAGTATACAGTAAATTTCATTTAGGTTTTTATATATATTTTTTAAATGTGTTAAAATATAATAATATTTTAACACATATATAATAAAATATAATAAAATATAAAAATATTAAAAAATGTGTTAAATATTTTTATACATATGTACACACATATATATATATATATATTCCACTTGAAGGCAAGACTTGGGAATTTCAAGCTTTTGAAACAGTTCTTTCTGTCAAGGGCACAAGTCCATAAGTTGTGGTTTTTGGATCAGTGCACTGCTGAGCTAGTCAGGAAGGTGGTAAAGGTTTTAAACTAGCAGGGGTATGCCTGAGGCAAGCTTCAGGCATACTGGCATCATAGCTGCCTCACTGTTTTGCCAGCAGAAAAGTGGTACCATATAGACTGATTAGAGGGACATGGGTAAGGGAAAGAATAGATGATTCCAGATAAAATTTAAAAAAAAAAACCTTCATGAAAAAGCAAGTTTTTTTTAGGTTTTCTTTTTCCTGTACATGTTTTTTAGTGCTCTGTTTTGAGAGTTTGCCATCAACTGCTGTGCCATTTTAGCCCGAGATCATGTGACTTGGCAAGTTTTAAATAGGACTACTCCTGGTTTACTCCCATGTGAATGATATGCCTTGCATGTGATATCAAAGACATTTATTGTGGAAACCATAGTTTTACATCAGGTTTTTAATTGCACACAACAAGACAAGTGAGAGTGCATTTTGTGCCTTGTATTGATGAGACGTTGCAGCACAATGCATTTGTGAAACATATCCAGCTTATGATTTCCAAAACTTGATGAGCTCTTAGACTTCATACTCTTTGACTTGGATCTATCTTAACATTAAACATCAACATGAAATGCTTTGCATATGTAAACATACTCTTTACATTTCATTTTCTTGTAACCACAGGGAGGTTATCAGCAAGATGGTGCTGAGTTCCTCACAGCATTGCATGCTGGGTGGATAAGGGAAAATAGACATTAGCCGAAATGAGATGTTGAAGTTGGCACACAGTCAAACAGTGGAGCAGATTGTCCAAAGAGGCTGTGCAGTCTCCATCCTTGAAGGTTTTCTAGTTGTAGACTGAGAGCACTCTGGTCTGATTGTGTATCTGACCCTGCTTTGAGTAGACAGTTGGAGCAGAGACTTCCTGGGGTACCTTCCAAGATGAATTCTTATGATCTTTAATTGCTAGTTTGTCCCATGCAGTTCTGAATGTTATTTTGGGCAGTGTTAGATGAAGATGGAGGCCCTTTCCCAAACTGGAAAAAAAATTATAAATATAGAAGAGCAATTAGGATGTTACCATTGCTTGATGAAGATTGTTGTTTGGGAAGGTACGATTATAAATCATAAGGATGGGAGTTGAACTCCCTCTGGCACATGGGATTTCTACATATGTTTAATGCAGTTCTTTGGTCAGATTGGCCAGGGACTAGGGTCCATTCCTTGTCATTTATGGTCTCTCCAGCACAGTAGTGCAGGGATTATTCAGTTGTGAGCAGTTTAGTTGCATTTAAATGGTAGCAAAAGCAAGCACAAACCAGGTGAGCTGGGGTTTACACTGACAACTCTGTCCTGTGTTACACCCATTCCCCTGGAACTTCTTTATTTGAAATCTTACAACTTTTTGAATAAACTTCTCACCTGCTTTTGGCTCTTTGCTGATTGTTAAAAAGACATTCACATCCCACTCTCAAGGTTTTTCCTTCTCTCTCATTTCACTTCTGCCACCTGAGCTATGATTTCCACTTCTCTTAGCAATCCCCCCTGGTACCATCCTCCTCCTTCCTCTGACCTTGTAGGCACATATAATGAACCATTTGCTAAGAACAGCTTTTGCAGTATCCCAGCTGATACTTTCAGGGATCCATGCAGGAAGCCCACAACTTCTCCAGGTTTTCTTGCTTAGTTGGAAATCCCTGTTCGGAACTCCCATCCACTTCCAACCTTCAAACTAATTTTTTTTTCTCCAAAGGGCAAATTAATTCTAGCTCTTACCCCACTGACTTTAGTGGATTTACTGCTGGAACATGAGTATCTTATTTTCTTTCACTTCTGAGTACCACTAGTACTAAGATAACTGCAGTTTTATGTGTTTTGTATTTTGAGAGTGCCATTAAAAAAGCAGCACTTTAGTGCCCTCTGATATTTGGGCTTTACTGTGGTATTTGTAGTATCTCCTATACTGAGAACAAGAAGCATTGCAGTATAGACAAACTTTGAGGTACCGTAAATGTTACATTTATTTTAAATGACCCACTGCAACCCCACGAGAAAGATATACTTAATACTCTAGTCTGTAAATATAAAAATTGATCCAAGACTATGTCCCAGAAAAGTGAGCAAGAAGTAACATTTCTTTCTCTCAGAGAAGTTCCTTTTTGTGTGAATGACTTATCCCTAGACCTTACAATTTTTAGGTTTTTCCATGATTAGAGACCTTAGGTGGCTTGTTCCTACTGCCTCAGCCTGCTGTTAGGGGAAGACCATCTTTGCGAGGACCTGACCTTGACACATGGAGGGGAATACACACCTCTAAACTGTGATGGCTCCAAGTCTGAAGGAAAAATGAATTGTCTGACATTGTCTGAGTCTTTCAACCCAAAGGTCTGAGCAACTGTGACTTATGCTTATTTAATTCTGAGTATAAATAAAGAAGTTTGTTAAATCTGCCTACCAACAGAGAGGGACTAATTTTTAAAGCTGTTTACATAGGTGGAAACTTAGAAAACATTCCCAAGGCTTTTGAAAATTGCAAGGAACTTTGCAAGTGTTCTTCATGGGAGGATTTCTGCATGTATTCTCGGTTCGAAGGGAACACACAGCAGTTGAGTTTATAATGAAAAAAATCTTGTTTAGGAAGAAATTTCTGCCATACAGGTCAACTCCTCCCTTTATTGATTCAAGAATATGGCTGTTTTGGACCCAAGTCCTAGAAGATTTACAGTATTTTTCTACCTGTACTGAATGTGTGAGTAAGAAAGAAGGGAGCTGAGAGTCCTCTCGCCCTCCCTTTTCTGCTAGTGCCCTTGAGTGTCACAAACATCACTCTGCTCTGCAGTGCCGCTCTAAGTGCAACTGTGGATGTCCTTGTTTGGAACTTTGCCTTCTGCTTCAGCCTCGTGTCACATTGATACTGTGTGGACATACTGGCCATTGATACTGTGCTGCCATGCACCCACCTCCTCAGCTGCAGCCCAAGGCAAGGTCAGCATCCAGGCAGACATGACAGCATGTGTTAGCACTTGGGCAAGTTTAGTAGTGCGTGGTGAACCGTGTTATGCATGTTTGTGCTTCTCCTGTGGCATAGGATTTTGCCACCTCTGTTTTTACTCGGTGCTAAAATGCTATGAGACAGGGTGTGCATAGAGATGTGAAAAAGCCATTGCAGCGCGTCAGTGCTTCGTGGTTTGAGTCATGTCGTTAGCAGTCCCCTGGTGCTAAAAGCGTCTGTGAAAAGCAAATTAAAATAAGCAAAATTTGGTTGTAGAGGAACATTTTATAAATAGAGTACTGATTTCTACTTAGTTGTATTTGCAGTGTCAGGAGCAGGACTAAATTAAAGTATCTTTCCTGATTTGAGCTAGCAAGGTGTCTTCTTTTATGGTGGTTTTAATCCAAGGTGGTGAAAGGTGACTTGAAACTTTTGGTGCTCAAATGAAAAGAATTGAGAGAGGTCTAATCTTCAGAACAAAGGTACAGGTTTGTTTTGGAAACAGAACAGTTAGAGGCATTTCAGTAAATGCTGCCATCCTTTCCAGAAAACCTAGACCATGGGCTTTTGAAGAGAGGTGTCTGTGTTTCCTTTGCTATTGTATGCAAGTTGGCCGGTTAAATTAACTATACAATTTCTCCAGGATCCTTTTGTAAGGATTGGAGATACTGTTTATTCCAAAACTGGTGCAGGGGAATGGCAAGGAGCTTACTTGGAGGCCAGCTACTGCAAATGACTGTTTGGTGAGGGGGCAGTGCAAACTTACCTGAGAAAGTACGTGGGTATCCTGGACATCAGCATTGTTGCTTTTTGTAATTAATTATACAGTTTTGTGTAAAACTATTCAAATATAGTTATGTGGCCTTAAATTAGGAAACACAGAAAATGTAGGTGGTATTGGTATGTTACACTGTGCTTAATAGTCCTCAGTCATTAAGGAAATTCTCTGTGTGTTTCTGTGGGCATGCATGCACATTTAGCTCTTTCTTCAACCCATCTGGCTGACTAGGTTGCTTCCTTGAAAGAGTAAAGATTACTCTTTATATCTCTGTTATGCCACATTTATTGCATTTGCTTTTTTTAAAAGGAAACATTCTTCTTTTAAACTTAAAAACCTCCAACTTTTAAAAGTCTCTTTCAGTAAATTTCAAAGGTTCTTTGACATGTTTTAAAAGTTCAAACCAACTGTAACAACAAAAGCAAACACAGATTTTTTTCCCCTGAATTGAAATATGGAGAAAAAAATCATTCCATTGCAGATACAAATCTCAGGTGTATTGTGTTCCCAGCCCTATATTTTTCTCTCCTATTTGACACCTGAGGAAATAAAGGTGCTCGTAACATGAGGGAGAGAAAAGGTAGTTCAAGTTTATATTAACCAAACATGAGAAGAGAAACAGGGAGTGATTTCTGAAGTCTGAAATGCTTTTTGGAAAGGACTATGGCAAATTCTTTGTCACCAGGAAATAGAACACATTTTAGCTCGATGCTGCTTCTGACCAAATGCTCCTGTAGCAAGGCAGTACCTTGAATAGCAATGACATTTTGCTCTTCTGTCAAAGGCCGTTAGGTTCATGTATTTAGAGGCCAGAAAGGCCTACAATGACTTTCTAAATAAAGCAAGTAGTGGAATTCAATTCACTGATGTCTGCAAAAAGTCCCTAGCTCCTATTTGAGTATAGGCTTTAGTAGACATCTTGTTTTGTTTTAAACACATCCTATAATGAGAAATCTACTGGATCCCACAGGAAGCTGTTCAAATAGTTATCTCTTTCTCAAAAGCAGGCATTTTGTGTTGTATTTGAATATTTCTAATTTCAGCTCCCTGGTGCTTGGTATCTCATTATCCAGAGATGCTAACATGCATTCAACATCAGGCTCAGACGAGATCACTGGAGCAACTGTTGCCCCATCTGCTCACCTACCCCTTCCCAGAGACTGCTGTCCACTAGAGCAGGGATGGCTAAATGTCTCCTGAAATGACACAGTTTACAATGATAAACTGATCCTGGGCAGCAATTTACGAGAAATTAAGACCTAACTGGTTCTTGCTGCAGCCACAGAGTTTGATCTTTGGCTGCATGCATATCAATATTTTAATGAACTAGTCTGAGGTACCTCTTATCTCCATGGATGTAGTTATGATCAAATACCTTCCTAACCTTCTCTTTGAATAGACTGACCTCTGAATTTTTCCCTATAAAATGTGCCTTTGAGACCTTCAGTTCTGTAACTCTTTTCTGAGATATATTTCAACATGTGGACATGAGACTTTGATAACCATTTCTGGACAACTGTCCTGCAGTATGCGTTAATCTACATAGAACTCTCCTCATTGAAAAAAAGGTGAACCTGTCACACAGAATCTTCTTTGCAAATAAAGTTCTCAATTCTATAAATGTGACATGGTGCTGGACTACTACAGATAAATGTGGGTTATGAAGCTTTGATACTCAAAATAAATACCCAGCTAAATACCACCGAGGAAAAAAAAAGCAAATGACAAAATTAAGAACATTTGAATTATACTTTTTTTCTTTATTTTTCACTGCTGTAGTGGAAAAAGTTAACGGAATGCAAAACTTTTGCACTGAAAAGCCTTTTTTTTTTAATAAGAGAAGTACTTTCTTTCAAAAAGGAGTTAATAGTTTAAAGTAGGATATTAGGACTGTTCATTTCTGTGCAGAAGGTCACTGTAGTAGCTGTAATACATTGTATGGCCAAATTAATATGTATGAGAAGTCCAATATATACATGCAAATCCTCATTGTTTTTACGGTAGCTCATTATGCAGCAATTCAGTGAAGTCAGCAGTGTAGGCTGAATTCAAGTGACTTTGCAGTGAATTGGAAATCAAAAGTATGAGCTACCTTGCATTGCTGGAGTAGGTGAAGTTCATTAATGTTCATTTTGGGAATGATTTAATGATGAGCAGTTGATACATTGCCAGCTCATAGTCAGCTCAATATCAACTCATTAGCAGGAAGCTGGACTCTGTGAGTTGTTCTGAGTCTTGTACCTCAAACACACGTATGGAAGAGTAATAATTTTATCAGAAGAAAAAAGTTTTCAGTATAAGAAACAATATTTAAAAAATAAGGTGAGAGTTTATAGAAGTAATGTTGGAGCTGCCTTGAAATTGCTTTCCAGGAAAGCTCTCCCCCTTGAAAAATACAACATGAATAACAAGGTATGCCAATGTCTTTCTCATGCTAACACAAAACCACTATTCCTTGTAACTGCTAGAAGCTGCTTATGTAGAAGACTCAATATCTTATACTTTAGATCTAGGAAATCAACACTGAATTTAATTTAGACTCAGTGGAGAAAAACAAATCCGTAGCACCATCTCAAAAGCACAAACTACATCTGGTCCCAATCAGTTTATGTACAACATTCAACACACTTGAAAGCACACCACCCACAACATCATCTCCCAGCATGGTGAGAGCTTCCAATGCTACCTTCTCTGCTTTCTTTTCCTAGTTCAGAGTGTGTTCTTTAAAACCAGACAAATAAACAAACTATGTTTTCATGGTTCACGTTTTCCATAATCTTGGGTCTGAAGCACTACCTCTACTTATTTTTAAGCTACTCCTTACCTTCCTTTAAGCTGTTCCTTCATTTACTGTCTCAGGCATCAAAAAATGTGATCCATAAACTCCCCTCATTTGGCATGTACTTTGCAGCTCCCAAGACATTTGGACTCCATAGACTCACTTCTCTTTCCAGATATGTTATTTGGGGATCCCAAATACCTGAGATTATCTTTTAATTGTTTGTATAACCAAATCACTGATTTATTGACCTTATTGTGTCTGTTCTCATTTATCAGCTTATACAAGCAAAAAATACTGAAAGATAACAACATTGTTGATTGATTTGACTGCATGATATTTGATGCAATCCACATGGGCCCCAAAGCCAGTATTAGGTTTGCAATCACAAGAAGTCATCTGCAAAAACTCAAGGAGGAGGAAAGCTGTTGGTGCTGGGAAGAAATTCAATTCCTGTAGTAAAGAATCATTTGTTTTGGTTTATTCACCCCAGTGACATATATGAAGGCAATGCCAGTAAATCAGCTGTCAGCTGACAGCAAAAGACTTTGCTCAAAAAAAAAAAAAAAAAATTGCAAACTAGGATCTGCCAGTTTCACACCCGGTAGTTTAAAAATACTAATAAAACCAGGAAAATGTGTGACAGGAAACTGATTTATAGAAAACCCAGAAAACTTCTGGTTTTTTGTAATGTAAGGTTTTCTGCCTCTTAGAAACAATCCCCAAGAAAAATTTGTAGCCTGAACATCTCATTATTCTATGTATATTTTAAGATGATCTTCCTCAGGTCTGGACTTTGGGGATAGATCCTGCTTTTCTCAGCCAAGTCAAAACAGTGGATTCTTGTGTGGTTTTTGCCTCTTAGGTGCCTGGTCAGCTCTTGTAGCTTAAGAAGAGAGCAGAAGCTGATCATGTTTTTGATGAAGAGATGTTACAGTTTTCCTTTGCATGCAAGCCACTAGCTGTGAAAGAAATGGGAAGAGGAGAGAAGAGGAGCCAAAAAATCTCAAAGACATTGCAAGAAGGAAATTCTTGCTGTATTTTTGGATGATTGTACCAATTTTGGGCATCTAGGAAAACACAATTTTTCTTTTCTCTTGGTATATCGCATTTGTTCAAGTAGAGCCATTAAAAGCATGGGAATAATAATTTGTGAGGCAGCTTGTGATCCATGCTGCTCTTTCCTGCCTTCTTCAACCTATTTAAGCTTAAAAAACTTCCTATATTATTGTCAAATTCTTCTTGCAGCTAAGAAGATAAATGCAGCAAATCATCTCCTGTTAACAGGTAAATTACAGGTTCTCCCTGCTGGAAAAGCCAACAAATGTTTGCTGTACAGGGTAACAGTCTGTTTTCATTGAGTTTGCACTGAAAAATGCAGATAATGTCTGTGAAACAGTTTACAGAATGGAAAATTGGGAAAATTAGGAACTTAATGTTTTACTTTTTACCAAGAATGGTTGTCATAATATGCCAGGTACTTTAATGAAGAAATTAGCAATAAGCATTTAGGCCTGTATCTTCAAGAGAATTGTAACCAGCTTAGATGTGCAAAATGTTTGCACTGGAGGCAGTGAAAGTTAAGCTAATGAACAAAAGATATGGTATTGCATCCAGACCAGGTAAACTGTGCCGCTAAAGAGAGGCTATGCATTTCTATACTACAAGCCACCACTGCTCTGAAACTTGTAATTTTTTATTCCTTTGAATAGTCTCATGTACGTACCTGGGTCTCTTTTAGGTGATGGCAACTACCTTATGCTCAGGAACCTATTTCAGAATAAGGAGATTTATGCTTACGTCTCTTTTCCATGCCTGAGGTGTGCAGTTCTTCTAGAAATAACCCAGGGTTTTGATGACAGGTGTCAACATTTCCTTGAGGGTGTTTGATGTTGGTGTTAAACACTATGGATACAGAGCTGCTGGCTCAGCTATAAATGGTACCTGGCCATGTGAGTTAGGGCCCCAGAGGCCCTTGGTACCTCCTTGTCTGCCCTGCTGCTGCCTCCTTGCCTATCAGCTGGTGTGCCAAGCCAGGCTTGGCCACACCTTTGACCTCAGCTGCATCGCACACAGCTGTTTTCTTGTCTGCTGCAGGAGGCTCTCATAATGAAGCTAAATACTGCTTTTCTTAGTTTCATGAGCTATTTTTTTGTTCAGGGCAAAGAAAGCAGAGTCTCCTCCAATTTCTCTGCTCTTTCCCCTTCTTCCTTCATAATTTTAAACGTTTTTCACTATCCACTACAAGTGTGAGTTGGGTGGGAAATCAGCACTTCCTGCTTCCTAATGCCAGGTTGTGATGAATGCTTTGCACTACATTGCAGCCTTTCTGCTGGATTGGGTTCTGACATAAACTGGTAGGACAAGCTGTCGCTTGTCACTCTCACGACGTTTTCCTTGTGAATGGGTTCTTCGGCATCCTTTTGCCCAAAGGACAGTCAGACACTCTTCTTGTGCCTGCTCTTCCAGTGCTTATTGCTCTGATTGTGCCAAATGCAGAGAGGCAGTTACTCTCCTCTAGAAATTTGCAGCAGACCTTAACCAAGACATGGCCACAGGTATTTTTGTGGTCCAAGGAAGGCATTACATGGCTGAGGTGGGAGGAGGATGACCGTACCTACGAACAAAGCTGGTGCCCTGTGGAAACCTTAGCTAATTACCTCTGGATGGAGAAACTGTCAAGGTCCACTGGCCAAAATGTTGGAGGCTGTTACCTGAGCAGTTCCATGGGCTCTGGGCAACGAGCCAGTGCAGCTTCCAGCCTTTGCCAGTCCATTAGCTGCAAGCTACTAATATGACACATCCCTCATGACTTGTGTCCTCTAAAGACAGTGTTGGATTCAGTCCCAGATCCAAGCTCCTAAACATGTGCTATTTCCAGATTTTCATTTTTTATTAGAAACAAACTAGCAGACACAAAAGCCTAACTATTCCTTGCTGCTTGGAAAGCACAGACAGCTGATACCATGGTGACTGCTTTGGTGTACAGCAGCACTGATGAGAAGTGTCAGCACACTGGAAACATCACTGTGGTGCTGATGCCATAGCCCAAAGATCCATGAGACCATGTCCAAATCACCTTGAGAGAACTCTGCAGAAGAAAGATGTGGCAGCTCCAGGCCTGCACATTCAGGGAAATACCTCTGAGGGTCTGAGCAAACATTGATGTAAGCGGAGAGGAAAAAGAGCTTGCCTAGACCTTGCTTGCCAGGAATGTGAGGGTGACTACCTGTGCTAATGCTTACTTGGGAGCAGCAGAAGGCAGCAGCCCCTGCACAGTATCCCTGGGCTGTGCTGGCAGTGGGACAAGTAGCTTAAGGACAGGAGAGCTGTGCTTCTTGCTGGTACAACTAACACTAACACATTTGCTAACTAAAAGGACACTTCTCCACCTGGGAAACGCAGCTCAAAGTGATTATAAGCAGGCACCAGCCTTGTCCAGCAAAGCCCAGATAACACTGATGTCTCCAAACATAGGAGGAAAAGCATCTGAGTGAAGGGTCACTATCCCAGTCAGCCAAAAGCACAGCATCCATCCCACACTGGCCTTTATTCTCACAGAGTAATGACAGTCTGGGGAAGCTCCTTCCTTTCTTTGGTGGGAAGAGACAGCTGGGAAGAGCCCTGCCAGAAATATAGTACTGGTCAGGCTGTGGGTGACAGATGCTATCTGGACAAGCAGAAGTCTCCTGGGGAAAAACTGAATTGTGCCAGCGTTAAAGGCTGTGCTGGAGGACCATGGCATCGGCTGGTGGCACTGCTAGGGCTGTGTTCCTTTACTTTGAAAAGGAGAGGAGTCATTCACCAGTCTGCATGACAGATGAAACAGCCAGAAATAGCCCTGCAGCCATCTGAACCCCTGCTGTGTCAAAACATCAGTTGCCGTTGCCTTTTGTAGTTTTGCTCTCTATGGACTTGTTTTTTATTGAAGGATAAATTCCTCCCATAGTCTATAGCATTTAAGTAATTTTTCCTCCTGGATAACTACTTCATAGGAAACCTCACAGTAGTGACAAGAGGAAGATGGAGCCATGTCAGCATGCTGGCTTCAGACACAGAGCTCTCAAAGACATACCAGCAGTTTTAGCCAAAAGTACTTTTCTCATCAGTCTTCAGAGCCCAGCAAAACCCATTCTACAGACTTCTTCACACCAGTGCAAAGATGCTGTACACAGGCACTATCTGCCCCTACTTCACCATGGAGGGGGCAGCTCCATCTGGGTGTGCTGTGCCCCTGCCACTGTAGTAGATAGGCTGACTGCCTTCTGTATGGGCAGCAGTGGCCACAGGTGGCAGTAGGTCTCTCACCTGCGGCAATTCTATTGTTAATGGTGGAATCAGCTGGATCCACTTCCTTAGGCTATTTGTTACTGTTCCTCAGGCTGACAGCCTGCAGCTAAACTGATGAAAGAATCCAGGAAGGCCCTTCAGTGATGCTATGTTGGGTTCCTGAGGCTTTTGGGTCGTGTTCCAGTGGTGAGTAAAGCTAACCTAGCGGGGTATGATGAGAATTGCTCTTATAGTCTGTTTTGCAGCATTGTTGTGTAAATTTGGACCTTTAGCTGGGGCACCTTAATTATCATCTAATTAAGCAAATAATATTTTAGCCTTGTATGGCTGTTTTTGCAGTAAGTGACCACAAGCTAAGAAAGGAAGGAGTTTGATTCATATGTTATTTTAGTTTTCCTGAATACACCCATGTTGTTATTTAACCTTGCTTTTGATTTTCTGGTGCCTAGAGTCCTTTAATATTTCAGTATATTGGCTTATACTCAGAAGGAGACTGTGTACATAAATTTTTCTGTATCACCACCATTTTCAGCCAAGGGTAAGGGTGTCATATATTGGTACCAGATTCAGTTGATTGTGGCAAACTAGACTATAAGCATAGACAGCTTGTAAAGGCTATGTACTGTGTTCACCCTTTGCTCTTGTGTCACTGGTGCCCTCTGAGGAGGAAACAGACTGGCAGCTACTGCTGCTACCAGGGGTGCTTTCTGCCTCACAGCTCTGTTATGCACCCAGAGTTGGCAGCTGAGTTACCAGCATAGGAGAGAGAGTGCTTAAGAAATACCTCCTTCTGAACTTATTTCAGCCAGCAGTAGCTATTAGTGCTTCCAACTGCCCCTCAACCAGAATAACATCCCTGCAGTTTGCTTGGTGGAAGCTCCCCATCTGACTCCAGCTAAACCAGGTGCCTGAGTACTCTGCTTATGCTATTTGAGGACAAGGATAACCTCTGATGCAGAAACTTGTGCTGTTTCTTGGTGAGTGCTAGGGTTGAAGGGCAGCAGGGTTTGCTGTCCTGAGCTCTGGCCCCTCAGCCACACAGTACATAAAGGCAAGCTGCTAGGCCTCAAGAACTGAGTAACTACTTTTGCCCTTCCCGAAATGATGTTTCAGAAAACAATAACCCATGAAAACTTAACTAGTCAGATTATGACTACAGTTTATCAGGTGCTTTGGTATTCAGATAGCCAGGAGAAGAAAGCTTAAAATTTTTTGTGCGTGTATATTTCTGAGTGTAATGTTCCAGTAACAATTTTCTGTCTGTGTATACAATTACAATTAACAATTTTTGATAAGACCACTTTTCTGGTTTTTGGTAGCTTTCCCAAGCAATTCTTACAATTGCTGCTTTGTTTGGATCAGGCTATAATCTTTCCGAAGGAACTCAAAGTCTCAGAAAAGTTATGGGTCTATCAAAAAGCAGCAGTTTAACTTTATAGGCACACCTGTGAATTTAATTCTCTCTCTAAAACTTCTCTTGAGTCCTTAAAGGGTCAATCCAAACTTAGGGAGGGAAGTTTTGATTGCATGGTCTCAGTAAACTGCATGATATATAGAGACAGTGAACCAGACAAGTGAGTGGTCACTAACCCTGAAACCTGGCCATGTCATTTGTAATTCAAAAAGGTACTGCATTTAAAATGAAAAGTTATTCTTATGATAAAAGTTCATCTATTATTCCTTTATTATATTTCTTACTGTTGTCATCCATTACTAACTGCCAACAGCTGCTAGTAAGGTCATTGGTAGTTAAAGGTTTTCCCCACCTGGGGAAATGTCTGTGAACTATAAATTTTAAGACATGGCTATTCTTCCCCCTCTCCTTTCTTAAAGTGAAGTAAAATGTTTTTTTATACACTAATCTTTATCTTTGTATGATTTGGTATGATGTAAAGATTAAAGATTGCTTTTAAAGTGATTTTGTTATGATAGTAAGTTTTTAATTTTTCTTAACAGTGGCCTTAGTCAAGCCACACTTCAAATTTACCCAAAAGTTTCCTAGAGGGGAGAAAAAGAAGAAAGCAGATGAAGAAAATGTCAGTCCAGGCAGTGTTTAAATATATGGAGAGGATGATAATGACCAGACATAGTTGCTTGAGCACTGTTTAAATTCTGGCTAAACTATATTTGCTTTACTGTTGTGTTAATGCCTATATGTCTCTTACTGTGTGCTCCTTTTAACCTAAATCAAAGCTGTGGCCAAGTCTCTTTATGAAGTACTGATATCTTGACAAAACAAAGTACCTGAAATCTCTGGGCTGTCTATTCTCTGGGATATTCACTGCAATTTTGTAATTTTCAGCAATTTAAGGAAGGTAAAATTGCTACTCTGAAGCCCATGTGAGCTCTGATATTTATTTTAGTAGGGCCACTATTTGAGAGAGTCCATTACCTGAGGATCTCTCTCTGTATGGATGGTGGGCAGGTCATGTGCTTACCTGAACCTGTAACATGCTTAGGTATTGCTTACATGTTGAGGTATTTGTGTCATTAAATATGAAGCATAACTATCCTGATTTTTCGTGGCTTTTTTTTTTTTTTAATACTCATAAAGGCTGAAAAGACAAAAGAAGAGAGTTGCTATGACTAAACACACACCTTGGTGAAACTTGAGTGCCAATCCAGTTAAGTATGCTGGCTCAAACTTGGTGGGGTGCCTGAGACCCTCTGCAGGGCAATTCAGATGCTGTAGGCAAGCCCTGTGCTTGCAGGGCTGCATTAGATAGAAGGTTATTAAAGCTATTACTAGGCAGAACAATTTAAATTTGTCTTCAGTGATAAGAAAGTGGTTTTTAACTGTTACACAGTGAAAGGGCAGTTGATGCACCAAGGCATTTTTGGTTTTACTGACAGGTGAGTTAGCGGAGGTTGAATCATTGACTTCTATAATAGTGGTGACCTTGCCTAGCTGTTAGTAAAACCTGCAGACACCTCTGGTCCCTTGCAATTTACAGCAAGATAACAATCCCAATTTTAAATTAAAAAAAAAAAAAAGGCAGGCATCCTCTCCCCACCCAATACCTTTGTGTTAGAGAAGACAGTACCCTCAGTCTTGAGAGACCTCTTAGTCATCTCGTCTCAATAAAATATTCTCTTCATATTGTCTGTAACTGAATCTTGTCTGTGGCACAGAAGTGAGGGAAGAAAGACTATGGGATATGGGAAATACAGAGGGAAAGTGTAAAGGGACGGTAGAGAGGAGAGATACAGGAAACCTGATTAATATAAAAATAATGCTGGAAAGCCCTGAAGCATTCTGATTTCTTCTTTGTTTTATTTATATATCTTCACGTTGTTTTCTATTTGTTCCTTAACTCTAGAAAATTATGATTGCTCCATGCTTTGCAATTACTAATGGCTTTAATAGATTAAGTCTGTGTTAATGTCTCTACAACCTAATAAATCTAGGTAGTTTGTAATGCAGAGCATTAGGATTTCTGTTCTTGCTGTATTGGCAAAAGGGAATATGACAACAAGGGAAACAATTCTAAGAGCATGCAAACAGGACCCGGGAAAGAGCTGTGGGTCTTCTGATTCAGAATAAAATGAATTTATAATGAAACAGTCTTCACAAAGCGAATCCCTTATTGCTTCACTGAACGGTATTTTCTAGAGGTATTTGATAGTGTTGCTCATATCTTGGAATCTAGAGTACGAAGAGAAATATTTTCAATTCTTTTCCACTAAAATACTCCCTTGATGTTTGGGTTCAGTTTTGGTGATACTCTAATAGGTTGTTGCACTTGTATATACAGCTTTCCATTTAAAAATCTAGAATACCATACGTATCCTGAACCCTCACATACTCACAAGGTGTCGGGCAGTGGGGATACCCTCGAGTCACAGGAGTGGAAACAGAGACATTGAATGTGATTTCCTTAGTACGCTCCAATAGATCTGAGGCAGAGTTGAGAGAACCGTCCTGCAGTTTTCATCCTGACTTTTTTTTTCCTCCACGTGTACTGTGAAGCTGGATATCCCCTCTAATTACTGGGATTTGCTCTGCTTTTCTTCCCAGAGGAAAAGCCTAGGTTTGCAGAAACATCTCAATAATGAGATGAATGGAAAACACAGATAAACCTGTCCATGGGTTGGCACTGTGTGTGAATAAAGACAGAACGTGGTGCAGGGATCAGGATTTTCAGAGATGTATGAGTGGATCTTCCTGTAGCAGTTTAGGGAAGCACTTGAGATGGTCATTTAGTCTGAGCCAACAAAATGGCTCTTGTTGTCCGTGGAAACTGCCATCCCTTCTTGTCCTTCCTGTGCCTCTGAAGGGGAGGACTTACCCTTGCCTCAGCTGTTCCTGCACAAATCGTGTGGAACAGAACAAAAAAGCCAGTTTGCAAGCAGGTGTGGCTGAGCAGGCCACAGGGCCTTGACAATATGCTCCTACAGAGGTGGCAACTTCTGTCAGGAAGTGTGGTTAGCTGGAAATAATAGTATTTCATCATGCTTTTTGTGTATATGTGGAGCTTGAAGAGTTGAAAAATAATGGATTCTTTTCCCCCAAAAAAATCTTATGTGTTATGTCTGAATGAATTGTTTCATTTTATGCCTGTCTCCTGGGTTCTTTAAAGTAGGTTTTTTACTTTTTCTTTGCAGAGTTCTGAGGAAGAACTACTAATCAGCTTCTAGGTATACTTGCTCCCTGCTATGTGTTTGCATACTGTAAGCTGATTTCACATCTAATTAAAATCATTGTGATTGTTTTACGAAGCCGTTTTTCAAAACCTCTGGTATTGAGCTGTGGGCAGAGAAAATCTGAAAACTTCAATAATATATGTTACACAGTGCATTTGAAGAAGCTTTCTGAATTGCTTCTTCCTTGCCTGTAAATCTTCCCACCAAATCCCCTTTATATGCCCATTGCTAAGCTCCAAATAAGTAACAATTATGCTTCTTGCTTTCTCTGCTGCAAACCTATAAATGGCTACAGCCTTTTTTTCTGAAAAGACAAGAGATCACTTTGTATAAGGTCCAACACAGGCAGGAAAGAAGAGGTAAAGCCATGTGGTCTCTCACACAGCTTCCTTTTGTGTCATCTAACATACTTATCTTAGCAGGAGGAATAATTTTGGTCTTTTGTGCGTGGATAAATGTGTTGAGATTGAAATATGAGTCTATATCCACAATACCTTCAATGAATTGTCCTAGAATACTGCAACAGATTTAATAGGATATAGGACTGGATGGACAAAGACCTATTTGATCTTCTTCCATTAGCTTTACTCTCAATGGAACCCAAAGCAGGAAGTTTCCTCTCCTCAGGCTTTAAGGGGTTGTTTTGCTCTTTTTGCACACTGGTCTGCTGCTACAGCACAAGTGGATGACAGCACTTGATCTTACCTCTAAATTGAAGGATCAATGAGAAGAGTTAGCAAGATGTTGGTTATGCTGTGCTGGACCTCATTATGAGCTTCCCCCACATCCTGGAAATCATAACCTTTTATGGAACAGACCAGTTTCAGCGAGCAACAGTTTCATGAGGGAAGCTAGAACAGGTTTGCCTGCTGGGAGGTGTGGGTGTCTGAGTTTCATCTACTGCCTACTGCCTCCAATTTACTAATTCAAAATAATGTTGGTGGAAAAAGGAAGCTTTAGCCCTTCACTGGCCCCCCCCCCCCCCCCCCCCCCCCCCCCCCCCCCCCCCCCCCCCCCCCCCCCCCCCCCCCCCCCCCCCCCCCCCCCGGCCCCGGTGGGGCACCCCCCACTGAAATGCAGAAGGGCTGATTTCAGTGGTTGCTCTCTGCCTATTTATTAGGTGGTTTCTTCCATCTCTATTTTCATGGTGCTTACTAAGGAGCAATGGCATGGATGCTTCCTAGCTGAACCAGGGGATTGTTGAGCTGGGGCTACCTAGTGATGTCAATGCAGGTGAAAAATAGTGGTGTTTATTCAATGAAAAGTGTTTCTTTAACTACACAACTCCTGTGGTTCAGCTGACCTCTGGAATTATTCTAACAGTTTTCCACTTGCGAGAATCTAAGCATAACAAGTTTTGAATTCTAAAAAATTCCATTCAGCAGATTCCGCTGTCTCTTTGCTACATCTTGTACAGTTTGATTCTCCTATTAATGAGAAAGAACTCACTTAGCATTGTTAATTCCTTCGTCTTATGACTCTTCAAATCAATGAATAATAAGAACCCATTGTGTTCGTTATGGTTATTCTGGGTAATAATAGTCCTAATAGATATTTGTATAATATTTTTTTTATAAATTCCTCACCTCCACCCACAGTTTTTAATGTTTGGATGGCTTGGGAACAAGTGACTCACTGTTGTCAGGCTAACACTTTTGATAATAACTTAACAACTTATGAACTTCTTAAGCTTTAAATACCTTGTGGCAGGACATACATATGTATCCCATGACTATATTTAAAAGTTTTCTGCTTATTCTCTCCTGCTTTTAATCTTGATGAAGTCTCTTGGATGGCTTGGCTGTTTCTGGGCCTAATATAAAACTGGAAAGTGCACATGGCTAGATGCACTTTTTAAAATCATGGATATTCATGCAGTGATTTTGGTCTGGTTGCATCTTCTCAGAGGATGAGTATAGCAGAGCCAAAGCCTGAGACAGGGGAATGCATGACTATGGGCCTGGAACAGGGTAATGTAAATACCACAAGAGTGCCACAGGAGCAGGGTTAACTACAAGAAGGTGGGTGGGTGCAGGTCTGAAGCCTCTTGCTTCCTCTCATTCAGGTCACACTTTAGAGTTAAGGAATATTCATAAGTTTGGGGGTTTTGGTGGTGTGTCTTGTTGTTTGTTTTTCTCAAAGGAAATTCTAAGTAATACAGTAAACTTTGACTGGGGATGGGAAACAATAACAAAACACCGTCTACTACATGGGTCTGACTAACTTCAGGTTGCTTAGCCTTCAGGTTCACCAGAAAATCCAGTCTGATATTACATGCTAACTGGCCTGGGCTCTTGGAAAGCTGTGTGATCCATTTAATAATAACACTCTAAAATAGCTACGTTTCTCTTGCCTTAGGATTTAGCTTTGGAAATTTCATGGTGTGGTCATATCTTTTGTTCTCATTTTTTTCCTGCCAGGCAAATCTAAAGTGTAAAGATGAATGGCTTTTGGGGCCCTCTGTGTAACTTTGTGTGATCTCTCCATTGCAGTAAGCAAGCCAGAAAAGTCTTGGCATGGTTTCTCTTCCTGTTTCCTTCTTTTGGCAATGGTACCTGGTGGGAAGCAGTACATCAGGTTTGCTTTCCCTCTCCAATCATGCTCTCTATCTCAAGGCCCAAATGTTGAGATTCAATTTGTTCTACCTATGCCTTTTTCCTCTTTACACCGTCCCCTCAGGGAAAACTAGCAAATAGCTGCCTTTGTTATGCTGGACCTCTGAAGGGTAGGATACCAGTACTCAGGCAAACCACAAGTCACTCATAAACAAGGACATATTGCCGGTATGTTATAGCCCTTTGCTGTTGGATTTCTATTGTTCAGCTTTACTACAAAAATCTTGAGAGTACTAATACTGTTATTCAGGGTTCTGCTCTGGTAAGAGTACTTTAGAGCAAGCATCTGAAGAACTACTTATGAAATAGTGCAAAATTAATGAAGCAAAAAACTGCATTATGTTTAGAGCTGAAATGAAACCAGCACCTTCCCATCCTTTGGAATATTTGGAAAAGGAAGTAAAAACCCCACCTATTCTGGATTGAAGCAGACCTTTTGAAATATTTGTAGAAAGAAAAATCTGGGAAAAACAGGTCTGAAAGTTTGGAAATGGGATTCTTATGTATCATCCAAATCCAAGGCTGGTGTTTGGCTCATTGTGGTGGTTTTGATTGGCCCAAAACATCAGTGAAGTGTTTTTAACATCTAGGAGAAATTTGGACCCCTCAGAAGGTGTTGTAGTAGGCCTGGGGAGGTGTCTGAGGGGTGGAGAGTGGCACAAAGAAGGCTCCTGTGTGTCCTGAGTGCAAGTTCTGGAAGTTTTTACATCAAGTCCAGCAGAGCCAATCTCTGATGGCTCTGAAGGTGATGGACATGCTGCCGGCCAAGTTTGGGCCAATTGGAGGTGCTAGTTACGCCTCTGTGAAAACATATTTAAGAAAAATTCAAAACAAAGCAGGCACGCACTTCTTTCACTTCTTTGTAGTTGGAGGAGGAGGAGGTGGAGGTGAAAACATGTGAGGGAGAACAGCATGGAGACGCCAAGGTCAGTGAAGAAGGTGGGGGGAGGAGGGGCACCCAGTGCTGGAGCTGAAAACCCTCTGCTAGCCACAGTGAAGGCCATGGGGGGGCAGGAGGTCCCCCTGCAGCCCATGGAGTCCACAGGAGTGCAGAAAATCACCCACAGCCCACGCCAGAAGAGCAGGTGGATGCCTGGAAAAGACTGTGAACCAGTGGGAGTCTCATCTAAGAGTTAAAACTGCAAAGGCCTTCCAAAAGAGAGAAAGGCCTTTTCCTTGCTCCTGGCATGGAAGCAGCCTGGCCTCGGCTTGAGAGAGTCTGCACAGCAACCTATGGACAAAAAGACTCATGTTGCAGCAGAATTTCGGGCGGGATGTTGCTCATAAGATTGGACCCATGCCAAAGAAGTTCTCAAAGGACTGTCTCTCGTGGGAAGGACCCCTGGCTAAGTAGAGAACCTCTTTTTCCTGATTGGACTGACCAGAGAACCCCCCAACCTGCCCCCTGTCTGTGTTGCTGGTTTGGAAAGAGGGAAGGGGGGGGGGGGTGAGTGCAGAGACTGCTTCTTAAGAGGGTGGGGGTGAGAGCAGAAAGAAAAACTGTTTGGGGAGAGAGAGAAATAAGTAGAGATAAAGAGTATTTGTAGTAGAAAAATTGTGGTGATGAGTAAATTTGAGAATCTGCTCTGTAGACTGAAAAGAGACCCCACACCCTGCCCCCCCACCACCCGGCTTGTTGACTGTAAAGGAGGAAAAGGGGGTGAATACTATAGGTTCATAAGAGGGAGGGGGGAGTGAACCAAAACTGTATGAAAAGTTTATTTTTGCCTGCATTTATCCTCCAACTCTGTTAAGTAATTAAAACACTTTTTGCAACTTTAAGCTTGGAGCCTGGTTGCCCTCTTTTCGTGTGTCCTCCTGGCAATGTCCTGTCAAAAAACCATGACGCTCATCTTAAGTCTCTAGGCTGCCAGATTTATGATAGATGGATGGGACAAAAATCCAAAACTCCTGGGACTATTTGCTTTGTCTGGGATTTTGGGGAGCCTGGAAAACATTTCACCTTGCTTCAGAAGCATTTGTCTACTTCTACTAATTGCCTCATTGTTTTCCACTCTGTTTTCTTTTTATCACTGTAATAAATAAAGCCTACTCGAAGACCTTTTTTGCAGTCCTTTCTGAAAGGAGACGTAATTACTGAAAGCTGGTTCTCTGCTATTTGCAAAACTTTAACACCGTACAGATCTATAAGGCCTCAATATCTCTCTTGTCTCAGGTAAAAAACGAATCCTGTTTGATGATTGACCTTCCTAGGAACAGAAGCTGCTCTAGAAAGACATCAAATCTATTGGTTTCCAACTGCTGCTAGGTAAAAATCATTATCAGAGCACACAAGGGAAACCTAGTTGCACTGGCTGCTTACCTCAATGAACATATTTCTTAGAATAATCCCTAAAATAGCATAAACCAACGTGGACATAATATGTGATTGCATCTCTGGCCCTCTGAAGGGTGAGGGCTGTAGTTCATTATTGATAGGATTTACTGAGTAGAAGTCAAGTAGTTATATATTAAAAAACCCCAGCACAACACTCCAGAGTTTAGACTTATTTTGTTGTCTACCTGCTCTTGGAAGAGGAGTAGATGGCACAGGGTCAGAAAGCCTTTCCCTTGGTAGGCAAGTGGCTTGCTTTCTCACTTCGTGTACAAATGGACTCAGTGTGTGCTCAGTCTGCATAACAGATTAATGAGGAATTAAATTGATTAATTGAATTAATGAAGTAGTTGATGATTGGCTAGCAACACCTCATACTGCAGTCAGAATTTTGGGGTTGGAACAGAAGTGGCATATGATGGGAGAATATCCTTGGATATATCTGGCTGAAATCTTAAATTAAATGACATGAATTTCTTGACATCACTGAACTGGGCTGTGACTTTACAATATCTCCCAGCAGTAGACTGAGATGAGACTTCTCAGCCTTGGCCCTGAGAAGACAGCTTTTTACTATGCTGGCCCAGTTGAATTGGCTGCTGGTAAAAAACAGGAAGAGACAGCAATGAACCAAGACCCTCCCCACCTATAAAAGGAGAGAAGATTGGTTTTGTCTTCAATGGGAAATGCAGATTTTGTCTATGGGCAGCCTTTGGAATAATGAGACTTCTTGTCCCACCTTTCTTACGAAAAGAGATCCTAATGGGTATGCCCAAGTCTGTCTTAGCAGCTTCAAAGCAATATCAAAATCCTCTGAAGATACTAGATAATTATATTCTATTCTTACAGCTTATGTTTATTTCCTGCGCCCTCCAAAACAGCTGAAAGGAAAAAAGAAAACATTCCTCTATGCTATTAGAAGAAAACTATTACAGCTACTGTTATATCTAAAACTAAAATGAGAAACAGCCATTTGAGGAACATTTGTAATTAATGCTCACTTGTTCTCTCCTTATTAGCATTTCCCACCCCCACCATCCACACACCTACACATGTAGCCATCCTTCCCCAGCTCATATTAAATTCTGTCTTCTGGTGAAATGCAATATATAGTAGGATATAGAGCATGAATCCGGTAAGACTGTACTTGGTAATCCAATTCTGGGTTGTTTGTTTCTTATCCTTTATTGCTCTATTTTGTCCTTATTGAAACTCCAATATGTTGCCTGTATTTTATATTCCCCAAGTTTTCTCTCTAATAGCTGGGTATGCCCAGCAGTTACTGCCTCTCAATTCTGTTCCTTCAGAACAGAAAGTTTGGGGTTTCTGTAGGCTGTGATGCACCATTTACAGTCCTCCAAATTTTTGATTGCAGTAATCACCTGGCTTTGCAATATCAGGACTTTCATTAAAGCATCCCATGAGGACCAGGTAGAGTGGGTTTCTCTAGATTCAAGTTGAATAAAATCCTATTACTTCTTACATGGGAGTGAATGTGGTTGATCTTCAATTGGATGGTGAGTCCTTAAATGAATTCTCTGTAATTTTGTATAACTTTACATTTTGTACTTTTTTGTTTCTAAAAAACAATTCAAGTGGTGATCTAGCATATAGAGGTTTAAAATTATTCAGGTTCAAAAGTACAGCATATAATATTGGGAATCCAGATATTAAATGGTTGGCACATTGACAATAAGGTTTTGTAGATAAATTTAAGGAACAAACCTAACTTTAATTAAAATAAATTATAATGAAATTGCAGTTTTTAATCACTAATTGTCAAAAAAATAAATGGAAATTCTGAAACTTTAGGTTTTGAACAGCTCTGTCCACTGGTATCCAATAGGCACATCCCCATAAATTACTTTGAGCTAAGGTTCTGTTTCAGTCTCTGAATTTACACTGTGTGAAATCAGTAAATATTGTGGAAAAGAAGCAGAGCATAAATGCTGAAGATGTGCCATTATTGTGAAGCTGAGGTAGTATATCTTTACAGTAAGTCAATACAGCTCAAGGGAGTGAGGTTACACTGACTTTACTTACACTCAGGTGGCTGCATCCATGTTGATGCTGTGCTTGTTCCTTTACATATGCAACTGAGACTTCTGGGGCTCTTACAATCACTGTTATTAATGAGCTGAGCTCTTTTATGGTGACTTCTCTCTCTGGTCCCACTGGAGGACTAGGGGAGGAACTGGAGCTGGTGGCTTTGCAGTCAGGTTTGTTTCCTTCCACTCTGAAACACAATTATGAAAATGTCAAATGTACTGTTTGAGCTGACCTGCATAAGTTAAAAGTTCTTAACAACACACAAAAAATAAAGAATTTTCTTATATTTTCTTTTTTAACTGGCAACTGAATCATTATGAGCAAGTTGCTCAAGGGAGCTTGCTTAGAGAGACAGGAGCTGCCCTCTTGCTGGGCAGGAATGTTAGCAGAGACACCTAAAACACATCTTCAAGAAGACAGGTCAGGATTCTGTTTGGATGAGCAAGTATTTCTCTCTCATCATGGCTGCTGGGAGGTTTTTTTTTATTTTTTTTTATTTTTTTTTTTTTTAACTTTATTCAGACCTGTGAGTTTTGATGTTGCTCTCTCAGGAGAAGTTTTGTTGCCACTGCCTGTGACTAATTACAGTTCCCCTGCAGTCACTGGAACACACAAATTTCTCAAATTTTGTGCATGTATCTCACATCACATTGACAAAGGCCTCTTAGACTGCCAACCTCAGCTGTGCCCTTAGCATACCTGCTGAGCTGAGAAGTCATGACTTCTTTTCAGGGTTTTTTTTTTCCTCTGTGCTTCATGGTTTGATGTGTATCCATTTAATGTTTTCAGCTCTTCTTCCCAAGAGCTTAAAAACTTACTAGAAAAGAAACAAGGAACATGAAAGATGCTTATGCAAGTCCTCTGATTGCAGTTCTGATTAGAGCACTAATAATATATATATATAAAATATAGTACGGTATAACCCTAAGAGGTGGCAAATGCCACAGAAGAGTGGCCACATCCATTCACCACATCTAGTGAGGACTGTAAAAGAAAACTTGGGGGTAGCCCCAGCAAGAATGTTGCACATCCTTATGTCACTGGAGAAGCTCTCTCTGTGGGTCAACAGCTTGTGCTATGAAGAGATAGCTTGAGACTTGGAGGTGTCTGTCCACAGATTTGAAGTTCACCATGGAATCTCTGTGCTCATCTCCTGCATAATGCAGCCCATGCTGAAAATAAGTTCAAGTTGAGCACATGTATCTCATCTCCCAAGCCTGCCTCGTTGTCTTCCTCTCCCTGAAGGCAGTGCCCTCCACTGCCTCTCTTCCTTAGTGCAGTTTTTCTGGCAAGCCAGGAAGAGCCTTTATCTTTCTCCCTCTTCCCCAGGTCCTGCTCCCATGGGTGCAGCTACCAGTCTGGAGAAAAGCTGGGGTGCAGGGCTGAGTCCTGCCATGCTGTGGTGAGGGGGAAGAGAACTGGGATACAAGCATTAAGCAGAGATCTCAGTGGCACTGCTGCTGGCAGCACATGACAACCCCATGCATGTGACAACCCTTCTCTAGGCAGTAGGAAGTCTGTAGGCATGTGGTGGTTATTTAGGCTGTGGTGAGTTTTTGTTATCCCTTCAAATACAAAATAGGCAGATTACTGCTCACTGCAGGGTGCTGACCTATGCAGCTCACTGCTGTGCTGGTGTCTTGCTTCAGGTTTATGTTTTCGGGTTTTTTTGTTGTTGTTTTTTTGCCATTGCCATTGTATTAATATTAATGTTATTTATTAAGGAAAATAAAAGCAGCAAAAATCACCTGGGTCACCAAGTCTAGTCTCTCTTGACTGCAGGCAGACTGAGAGAAGAGATGTTGGTGTGGAGAACATCTGCTTCTCTGGCTTCACAAACACCCTGTCACATGCAGGGTGGCTTTTGGTAATGAGGGTCAAGATTCACTTCTGTCTAGAGCACAACAGTTCATAAGGATTTCACCATCCTGATAGTCTATTCATTTAAATGCTAATAAGATTCCTGCTCTGTTTTGAAATGTAGAGAGGATATTTCTTCTTCACCCTTTAATCCCTTTTCTCCTGTTGTTTACAATCTTGCTTTAGCGGTTCAATCCAGTATTGCAGATAAGAAACACTTGATTTAGCCAGGGTGAAATATCTTCTTGGTGTACTTTTCAGGGTAGCTTGGGCAGGAGAACTCTCTCCACCTCTTTGGACTTGTTCCATGCAGGTCATGAGCTTTTGTTTTGCTTTCAGAGCTCTAGTACTGAGAATAAAGGCCTTTTCTACCCAGACAGGCTCTTATTTTTACCCAGGCGGTTTCCTGTAGAGATGGCAAATGCACTTTTAAGATCTTCACAAGTGGCCACTGGGGACTTGCTGCTCAAAGAGGGCAAATTGAAGATAACAACAGCACAGCATAGTTTCCGTGGGAGTCTAACTCCACTTACGAAAGGATGGCACTTTCCCCACAGTGTTGAGCTGGACCAGAAATAGAAGCAGCCTGCCTTGTACCACGTGGCTTTAATGACTTCATAACAATGACATGAGTAACCCTGTGAGTATGCTGTAAGATGACAAGAAGCTGGAGATAGTAGTGTACATGGTCTTCTCATTACGTATTCTAGATGCAGAGGGTAACAGAACATGAGTTCAAAAGTATATAATTTAAATAAGGCCCAGCTATTATACATTGTTCTGATATGTGTCTTGGGACTATACATTAGAATTAATAGAAAGGAAATTAGAAAGGTCCTACTACTATTACTTCTTATGGTTTTATTCATTACAGTGATCCAGAGGTTCCATTTTATCTTGGCCCAATCTGTTACCACACATATGCATGTGCTAAAAAATGTTCCTGACATCACAGCCTCAGGTTATAGCATGACCCTATGGTAGCTCTATTTTGAGTTTAGGGACAACTGCTGTCCTCCTTTTCAAGTAGTAGAAGTGGTTAAATCCTTTGGGGCATTGTGATGCTCTTCAGATGATTTTCTAAATGCATATTAGTATCCAGGTCAGAGGAACATCCTGGACCCTTCGGATTTCCACGGTACAGAAGAACCACTGAGTCTCAGAAATGACAGGGGGAAAAAGATGTAAAGGAAAGCTTTGAGCACAGCTGTCTTGAGTAACCCTGAACAGACTAGAAGAGAGAGTCCTTTTAGATTGTGTCCTGATAGAAAGATGCCAGTGAAGACAAAATCTCCTGTCATGTGCCACCCTCAAACCTGGCAAATGGGACTTGGTGTTCCTTGTCAGAGAGCAGAGTTTCTATAATAGATACCAGGCTCCACTGCCAAATGCTTCTTCCTAATAGAAAAATTTGCAAGATCCCAAATTTTGGGGAACTGTTGAGTTCAGAGAGAGAAGCAACACAGCTGAAAGTGTTATGTAAACAACATATGTTAGATGTCTGATGTGTGGAGCTGGTTTGTTCCACACAAAGTGCTAGAAACTGAATAGAACATAGGAGCCCAATTTCCTATTTACCAGTGCAAAAGAGCACTAAAAAGCAGAAAAGTGAATCCCTATTGAACTTATAATAAAACTATACTTTTTCTTATAGTTGTTATTTTTATAGTTTTTAATAGATTTTCTCCTTTTTTCTTCTTTTGTGTTGGATGTTTGCATAAAGGAAACCAGTATGTGACCTGTATTTGAATAAAAAGGCCTAGTCAGAACATAAGCTCAATAATTAGGCTTGGAATCCTCTAAAATAGCTTTTACCATCAAAAACATAGTCATCAGGCCTAAGCCAGTTGTCTAGGTACCCACCACAGCTAGAAGTGGGGTGTCTCATGAGGGTAACTTGGCCATTTTTGGAAGGACTTTTAAAATCAGCAAGATGGTTTGTCATCCAAAGGTGATAGATTTTTCTCTGTCTTTGTCACAGATTAAACTTTAGATGACTTGTTTATTCCTACCCTTTAACTTTGATGCCCTGCATATACACCTTATGTTTACCCTTTATATAGTCAGAATTAGCTGAGAGGAATCTTGTCCTAAAGTGTCTAAGAAGCCTGTATTTGAGAGGCTGTCTGGGCAGAACTGATCACAGAGCAGTGCTGGCCACATTGCTGCTTGTTGAGTGGCTGTTCTGCAGTCCAGCCTTGCCAAGCCATCTGCAGCCTGGGCAGGACCCTTTGCTTTCATGGCACCCAACAGTGAATTACTGCCAGAGCACTGAAAAGTCCTCTGCGAACTGTTATTTTTCTCAGTCTTCACTTGCATGTTCTCACTTGATTGCAGTTTCTGCTTTGTCTTCAGATTCATATTCAAGCACTGTCGTATTTGCTGGGTTTCTTATGAATTGTGCTGCTGGTGCTCTGACAACTGAGTGCTGCCTTGGTGGTGGCATTACTGCAGGGTATTTGTGCTGTGCCTGCAATGACAGGGCCTGACATTCAAAGCTTGGCTTCATCCAGTTGCTCGAGGGGGGTCGAGAGTGAATTCTTGCCTTCAAGCTGCAGCCTTGATGCCAAATCTTTTAAGGAAGGCTGTATCTCGGATGTGAGAGCTCCCCTTCTTCCTGCTCATTAGGTGGTAGGATCTGCTACAGTGGTTTGACTTTTACAATGCCACAGGCAAGAGTTGCTGCTGCTTTTTACATTTTTACCTGGATCATTGGCATTCTGCCTCTCTGCTTTTGAGACTCGGATTAGATATCAGATTCAAGAGGAGGCTGTAAGACACAGAAGCATGCAGACTGCTTTCAAAATCAACCCTGATTAGAGATGAAAAATTAACCTCTCTTACACACAATATATATTTATGAAAACATTGTCTCTCTGCAAACATTACCATTTTTACCAACTTATTATAAGCCAGTCAAAATGGATCATTCTTTGTGCATGTATTGTTAAACATTCCTCCTTTTTTTTTTTTTTTTTTATTTCTGAATGTTTATTTTCTGGAGGTGGTTTTTTTTTTTTTGGTTGGTTTTTTTTTTGACCTGATGCAATTGATCTTAGTGCCTTGTTTCCTATACCTAGCACTTGTCCTGCAGAGGAGAGAGACAGAAATAGAATGTCAGATCCCTTCTTGGCTGGGAAGGCATTTTTCCCCTTGCAGTGATGAAGAGGGTGACAGCTACTCAAACGGTGCTGCAAGCAAACATGTGAAGGAAAACCCAAGCCAGCTGTCATTGCAAAGACACTGTAGCAACCTTATGCACCAGAGCAGTATAAAGAACTGAAAATGGTTCCAAAATTCATGCATTTCCTCCACCTAAGTAAAAATCCCATGTAAGCATGTGGATCCCAATGAAAACCTGGTCTGATACTTGGCTCTTTGTGGTCATAGGTCTCCTCAGTGAGCTAGCTTGCTGCCTTGGTTTCCCCCCTTTGCTACTTCATCCTGCTCCTAGAGGAGGAAAAAGGATTTTCTTCCTTCCAACTTTCCCACACTCTACTTTGACCAGTTAAGTCTTTAGTAATTCTCCATTTCTTCTTACCCACTTGCTACCCTTAATAACCCATAGAGATATGGATTTTTTTTTTAACTGATGAAAACCAACATAATTTTAGACCATAAATAATACTTTTAAACAACTTTTCAGAACTGTACTCTAAATTACTTCACTACCTCTTTTCTCATGGTCATTCTCTTTAGCCCCACACGGCATGTTCTCAAAGACAACATGAGAAGCTGCTGAGTACCTGTCCTTTTGTATTAGCATTTTTAACATGTTAATATATTTTGAGTCTACAACTGGCCTCACACCTTATGGTTGTCTTTTGAGTATATGCAAAGAGAAGGAGCTTCTGAAATGCATGTCTCTGAGCTGTAGAAGTTGTGCTGAATGAGTAATGGATTTATTTTGTGTAAGGTGGTCTGTGACGGGATCTAAGACCCCCTTTTCCAGTAAAAATAGCATGGGCTTCCAGTAAATCATGCATAGCTCCATTTACTGTCCTCTGTGCTAATCTTGCCTAGCCCTAGACGACACAAGGCAAAAAGGTGAAATTCACCTCTGAGAGTAAGAAATACCTAGAATGGTTTTATTGGAACAACCAGAGGGAGAGGTGGCCAGGCACTGCCTTATGTTGGGGATCTTGGATGGGAGCACCCTACAGTAGGAGTGAGGGGCAAATGGATTTTGGGGAAAATAACACTACCATCCCTGGAGCTCTGGGACTAGCACTGGCTGTGGCAATATTTTGGTCCCTGTCACTAGTGCAGGGTTTGGCGGGAGGGTTCTACAGAGACTCAAGAACATGTGAGCTCCTCTAGCTCTTGCTACATATTATCAGTGGGGTCTTTGGGGCTGGTGTGTTTCAAAACTTCCTATCCTCCTCCCAGTAGCTCAGTAACCTGGAGCCCTTTTCACATCATGTTGTCAGGACTGTGCTCTTCAGCAAGTCTTCTTCCATGCAATGGTACAATGCCAGGAAACAGTTAAAGAAGGCACAGCTTGAAATGCAACCAAATAGTAAATGCAATGGGAATTTTGAGATAACTGCCAAAGGTGTCAGAGAGGAATGAGCCTAAGTTCTCAATCATACAAGCCCCTTTGGGTGCTCAATGACAGGTTGCTGAGTTTGGGGCAGAATTTGTTTGTGTTATAATGCTTGGAGGTACCAGTTGGGAACCAGTGCACAACTGTGCAAGCCAGCATCAGCACTCCCAGATGGATGCCCCCCTCCCACACACAAAGGAATAGGCTCTGCCCAGGTTTAATCCAGGTGAAGGTTTGTCAGAGCATCTCCCCTACTGTACTTACATAAGGCTAAGTATCTCTTTGAGCTCCTCACAGGCCAGGTCCTGGCAGAGGCACTGTTGTTGTTCGTGCCTATTGAACATCATGAGACAGTTTTCCTGATGGGACAAAATAGCTGCTCTCAAAGCATTGCCCTACCTACATTTGCTCAACTTGTGTCATGAAAGGAACTGGTGCACAATGGCCTGTTTCAGCCTTTGTCAGCAAGGGAAAGCTGAATCATGGATAAAGTGTATGCAAAAGGAGTTGCACAAAATGAAGATAATCCAATATTTGCTGAGTGGTGCTTGTGTGGCTTTTGTCGGGTGTTATGTGTGCAAAAGGCTTGCAGCCCCAGTGAGCTTTTGGAGTTGTCCTGTACTATCAGGAGGGCCACTGGTATCTTGCCTGAGAAGCAGAATTTTTGTGTTCTGTTTATCTTCTCTTTGTTTGATAAGCAAACATAGATATTTTAAACTCTGCTGTATCCATGTGGTTTTCTCATGGCTGTGGTCTTTCATACAGAGCAAAAGGTTCAACAGACTATTTGTTCCTGCTGTCAGATAACAAGCAAGGGCTGGCTGTGCACAAGAAGATGGGGCTGGGGTCAGCTTGAACTGAAATTTGCACTTGTTAGGTCCTTGAGTTAAGACCAACCAAAATCAGTTCTAGTTTTTTTGGTTATAAAATGGGGAGAAGATGGATCTGTCCTTATAAGACTTAAAGCTAAGTACTGCCAGAAACCATCCTGTCTTGGGAGCATTTTTTCACCCTTGGCACTAAATTTTTTTTTTTTTTTTTTTAATTTCCATTTCTTAAAGCAATTTCATGCCTTGATAAAATATAGTAATTTTTCAATGTTGTATGTAGTAGAGTAGCCACTCCTGAGTAGACCAAATATATTTTGTTGCCTCCCTGTCCTTGCTGCAATACAAAATACCAAATGTAATTAGTCTGCAGTATGGATGAATTGGTTAGTTTTTCAGTTTGGGGAACAGATACATTTTAAAATGAGAGCCTCTGAAGCCATATCTCCCTCCCTAGTAAAAAGTTGACAAATACTCACAACACCACTATGTTCCTATTTGTTTTTCTCTTTTGTGTGTGTGTGTCTTTAATTTACTGTACAATTTAACAGAGCCATTTAAACTCACTGGATTTGATTTATCGTGTGCTCTGTTCCAGCTGGGCAAAATAGGATTGTGCAGGGCAGGAGTTCATCATACAGTGAATATGTAGCAACCCCTCCTGATGGAGGGGGTGCTGTGGCTTGGGGCAGGATGGCAGGAGAGGGATTAGTCATCAGAACCCTGCAACTCCCTGCTGTCTGTCTGCAGTGGCTGCTGAAACAGCTGGATATTGCAGAGCAGCACAAAGAGGCACAAGCAGCCCATTTAAGGGAGACCCAGGCCAGCTCCTTGATGGTCCTGCTCTGGATTGAGTGTAAGGGGGAATGAACTTCTCAACTGCACTGTGCAGCTTATGTGATGCCTCAGTGCTTAAAGATCTTTGGATAAAAGGTGCAATTAAGTCCTGGCTTTATTCTGTAACTTAAAAATGCTTAGAAACTCTGCTTAGACCCAAATTTAATTAACTTTGTTTTAAACAAAGATTATTGTAAAATCTTTATCCAGCTGAAGCTTTATCTGCCAAGTTTCACTGCGGGCTATGCATTTGCATAGCAGAGTTTTACACGCTCCTGAAATTTGTGGTTTGCAATGGAAAACCTGGCAGACTTGGATATATCAGCATTAACAGACATTCAGTATAATTGGAAATACTGTGCCTTGCCAAAAAATTGTATCCTAAGAGCTTAATATTTTTTCAATTTTTTTTTTTTTTAAATTTTTCTTTTGCTTCAGGTCCCTTTACTTCAGTAATGGAGGTTGCACCTGATATATACCTAAGTCATACATGGCTATGAATTCCACCTCCTGCATCTTCTACCCATGGGCTTGGGGTGAGAATGCAGCCCTCCAATTTAAGAGTACTTCTGCCCAATTTCCCAGCATGGCCACGTGTATGCAAGCAATGGCCAAGGACATTTTAGATCACCCCATTTCTCAGGTCAAGCGGTATGATGCCCTTTGAAAATCCCTATGTCAGGGAAGAAAGACAGAGGAGAGGTGGGAGGGATACTCATGTTTCACAAAGTCCACAAACTGCAGCCAGACTCAAAAGAGCTCAAGTACAGCCTGACTGCAAAAGGAATTCAATATTCCATTCTCCAGAGTGAATGACGCTGATCAAAGAAGCTGTGTCTGAAAAGACAAACTCTCTCCTGTCCCCTTCACTTCCAGACTTGAAGGAAAAAGTGTAAGAGATCACTGTGCTGCGGGAATTGCCAACCCTCATTTCTGTGGGGAAAATACTCTTTTTTTCCCTGCCAACCTTCTTTCTTATATCAAAATAGTATTTCCTTTTAAAAAGGTAAATGTTTAAAGGTACTTGCATTGTAAAACTGTCTTCAAAATGGGTAGGACAAATAAAGAGTAGAAAAATGCCACTAAGAACTGCTAAATATCTCTAAACTGAGCTGCAAGTGCAATTTCTGGATAGAGGGGGGAGAATATAGCACAGAAGTGCAAGTCTGTTCCTGCTTCTGAGTTTCCAACCATACCATGATACCTGTGCTTGTCCCCAGGCAGCTGCTCATGCTGTTGTCAGAGTCTGGTGAGGCAGAGCTCTAGTTTGACAGAGGACACAAATCATGTTGCCGTACCCTGGTAAATGGGGAGCAAGATGCTGTTCCTTGCTGCAAGGAACGTCCAGGTGCACCGTGTCACGATCCTGCTCATGTCATCACTCCTCCTGAGGATTCATCCTGCGCACTTGGCTTTCAGGAGCTGATAAAGCTTTTAGTGCTGAGCACCTTGCCTAGGAGCATCCTGCTTTCCCTGCAGAGGAGCTGCTGCCCAGAGATGCTCTTTGTGGCTGTGGTCACCTTTGTGGTGGCTTGAGGTGGATGTTCTCCAACTCCTCATCCCTGCATGAGAGAGGAGAGTATAGGAAACACTTCTGTGCAGGGAGAGAGATACAATCCTTAAGGCCTTCAGAAGGATCCTCAGAGAGGTTTACATTTGAAACACCGATGCTGAAAATATAAAAGTCTAAAACTGCATCAGATCAAATAGTGGTAATTATAGCAAGCATATGAGACAAAACCCATTGTCATTTTATGTCTCTGGGGACTCTGCACTTTTTGTTTGAGCCCTATTATTGGTGAAGTATGAAGTCTAAAATTATAATAATTAAAATGATTATAAAGTCTTGCGGGTTGTAATTTTTTTTTTAATAGCTGGGAACAGCCTGTTCATTACTGAACCAAAGATTTGGCTTTAAATTCACATCAGTTTAAAACATAGTGAGGGGGATGTGTGTTGATGTGAATGCAGTGAGCATGCCTAAAGGCTGAGGCTCCTTTTCCTGCTACAGCCTGGGTCCCCTTTTACCTCTCCCAGGCATCAAGAAGGGATTTGTGGTGAAGGACAGTCCTGAACGATAGGCTGGAAATGTGTCACTGCTTGACCTTCTGGGAACCTGCTGGTGATTTGTACTTTGTAAACACCAACTGAATGGCTCCTGCAGCCTACGGCTGGCGTGTGGGAGCAAGCAATATGTTATTTTCATTTTTTGGAAAGGGAGGCTGAGGATGAAAAATTGAAGAGAACCACTAGAGGCATAAGGAATTGGAGCACAGGAGCCCTTAACATCAAATGCACCTTCAGAGGATTATTCTACATTGTGTGTCTTATGCCTGTGCTGCTTCTCGTTGCAAAGTCTCATCTCATTCTCATGGCAGAACGTGGGGTGTCCCTTCCTGGGGCAGCAGCTGCTGACAAATGTGGTTGCAAATCTCAACGAGTTGACTCTGAGCTTTCTAGGTTGCCAGGGCTCAACTGAGTGTCTCAAAGAGAGAACATATCGAATGCCTGATATTCAAAATACTTTTCATTTTCATATTGCCTCAAATTTTGGGATGAAATGGCCCCAAAATGTCAACCATGTCAGTTCTCTGTCAGAAACAAATGAAAGCTGAGTGTTAGCTTTGGGCACCCATCCAAAGCTGTGGGAGAGAGAAGGAAATCTATACCATAGATTTCAAAGAACCCATATGTCTGATCTAGGACTCCATGTCCGTCCTTTGCCAGATCAGGCCCACCTCTGTGAAGAAGAGGCTGGGTAGCAGCTAGTGGATGGAGGGGAAGAGGAGGAGAAAGGAAAGGAAATCAGAGAAACATTGATAAATTCTATTTAGTGAATAACACAATACATGTAGCAGCACAATGGCCTTTTCTGCAGGCAGATTATCCCAGCCAGAGTCTTTGCTATATTAAAAAAGGGGGGGGAAATAGAGCACCAAAGAAAAGGAAAGGCGGGCTGTACAGCAGCAATCAATGCTGCCCTTTGTGCTGCCTGACATTTGAGGGACTTGTTATCAACGATTGCTGGCTGCTTTATCTAAATGTATCTCCCCAGCTGCCAGGCACAGCGCTGATAGGCAGCGGGACGTGCCGATGGCCCCAGCTGATACCGTGGCCGCCCAATTCACCCACCAGCCTTGCTGTCAGGGGCAGGATGGCTTCTGTCACACTGCTGGCATGCTGCATCTACTCCCAAAGGGGGAGAAGGGACATTTCCCCCTTCCCCCCACCTCCTCCCCATGCTTGCCAGCCGCTTCTTGGCCTTTTTAAAGGAGAAGGAAAAGAAAAGAAACAGTCCAAACAGGGCCAAAAAAAAAAAAAAAAAGTTAAGAAACTTGGGATGAAAATGGGATGTTTTGGGAAAAGGAAAACTTACTTATATTTTATTTGTCCTGCAACAGCTCTGTGATCTGCTGCTCTGGTAGAAATTGCCATATATGTGCTTGCCTTCTCTCTCCTGCTTTACTGCAAAAGAGTGATAAGAATAATCTACTGCTTGGCTGCTAGGCTGTCTCTTAGTGTGAAAAATGCCTGTCTAAAATTTTTTGTTTGTACAATGTATATACTTGTGTCTATGTAATGCAAGGAGCTGTATGCACAAGTTTGCTGCAATTACTATTAATTTTTGTGACCGGAAGATGATGAACGGTCATAAAATAAAAGTTAGCTTGTGGCATCTCCTAAATCCTTGAGGGTGTGTGTATTTAAAAAGAAATAAAAAAAGTGTTGTAGTCCAGTTCTATCCAGAAACTGTCTGCTCTTAGGTGCAGATGCTCTGTAAAGCCAGTTTAAATATTCCTAAAATGT
The DNA here is from genome assembly GCA_024500445.1 of Entomyzon cyanotis. NCBI lineage: Eukaryota > Metazoa > Chordata > Aves > Passeriformes > Meliphagidae > Entomyzon > Entomyzon cyanotis. The sequence continues at coordinate 600,858 of JAKEPQ010001015.1, read as the reverse complement.
AGCCAATTATTGACAGGTTCTAAAGTACGAAAGCTCTGGATTTGTGTGGCCTCTTATTCTAAGAGACAGCTTAAATTATTACCTTTACAGCTAAAAAGGTTTTGAGGTCTGCATTGAAATGTCAGCTCATAGGTTTGCATGTATATTTACTCTTGCCGGGTGCTAATGAAGCCATTAAAAATGCAATATGACACAGCTGAAGGATTTCTTAAAAATGACCATTTTCTAATGTCTGTGACTCTTTCTGGTGAAGCATTTGGAAAACAAAGTAACCTAGAAGCACAGTAATAGAGAGCACTGTATTAACTGATCTACTTTTAATGATTCTTTGCCAAACTCTGAAAGTAATTAGAGCTCTCAAAAAGTAGATGTTTCCAAGAGAATAGAATAAATTCCTATCTGTCTTATGTTCATCTGTCTTGTGTTAATTTGTACATTTAGCATAAGTTTATCGGTTACAAACCTGATTTTAAAATGTGTGTGCATTGCCATCTTGACCATAGCTGGAATATGTTTCACATACATATAGTGAAAACTAATGTTGGTAGTGTATTTTGAGGAAATTCAGGCCTATTTGAAGCATGGTTTTCATTTGTAATCACTTATACCTACTTGAATCAAAAAATCCAATGAGGGGAAAAGCAAATATGCATGAGGGGGTGTTGCAGAACATAAAAATCCCTCTGGGCAGCCAGAGCCAAAGCCCAGGTAACAATATATTCACCTCCTCAACAGAATAATAGCAAAATTCTGTTTCAATAAAAAAAATTAAGTCTTTATATTGACTTTAATAAAATGCAAGATAAAAATAAGGTATTTTATTAAATAAGAAAATATTTGCCTTTGAAAAATGGTACATCTCAGTGTTACCACTTCAAGTGTCTAAGGTGAACATGGAAGATGGTGAGGAGTCTTTGACAAAGCTCTGCCTGAGAAAGCGGCGTATTAAGAATCTAGTTTGCGGGTCAGATCTGGACACCCTCACTCACCTCTGCAGCTTCTAGTTTTGGCTGGGTCATGGAATTCTTTGTGGAGCCAATGATACTGTTTTGTATAAGAAATAGGAACAATTTTGCTATGCAGTGTGGAATGATCTTAAACAGAGGCTGTTCTGCCTAGATTCCTCCATAAGTTATCCAAAATATAGCAGAAATACTTTTAATAAATAAATGGTGTCCAAAGCTGGGTGCCTTTGCCTTTCTGCCTGACAGCACTGAGCAAGGGGAGAGCATTCCACACTCAGCCTTTTGCAGGTGCAGGCAGCACAGCTCATAGAGCACGAGCTCAGATGTTCACATAGTATAACCTTCCCGAGCATTTCTCTTTCTGTGGCATTAGGAAGCCAATTCCTCCCAAGAGCGTGTTTATATCAATCTAAAATTCATTTCAGCTGAAATATTTATGATTTTGTGGGGGGGAGGCAGGAGGTCTGGGTGCTGAGTGTGGTCAGATCAAGTTAGCTTCAGCTGGCAAGGTTGACACAAGTAGTAATCTCTCTGACCCTCCTCCTGGACCTAAATGAGCATTTATTCCAAGCCCTTTCTTAATGCTGTAACATAATTCATTAGGACAGCCTTAATGAGCTGGTAATTAGTCTGGTGGGAGGGGGTGAGGAGGGGAAGTAGAAATGCTAGACAGAGAGAAAGTCGAGCAGGCTGGGACACCTTAAAGAGCCCTGAGAGAGCCTTTTGTCAACAAAATGGATCGGGCTTGCAGGCAGTAAAACTTTCAAATGACCTTCGTGTCAAAATATTAGGCAGCTATTTTTTGCTAGATGGTGGTTTCATAAACATAAAAAGCGCACATATCATTCAGAATGTCGTAAAATTTGTCTCAAAGATGCGGTGTTTCCTTCCCTCCCTCCCACCCTTCCTTTTTTTCTTTTTTTTATTGCAAGACAAATATCACCTCTCTGTGGTATGACTGGGGGATGGGGTAAGGGGAATGGCATCTAATATCACAAACTTCTGCTTAGTCTGAACATAATGTTAATAGCAGCTCATCTTTGTTCCAATGGTTTTGAGTGCTTGATCTTTCTTTTTTTTGGGGGGGGGGGGCGGGGGAGAAGTAAAATATATGCAATAGTATACATGCCAAAGATACTGAGATGGTGACATATTCACTTGTAAAATTCAGGAAAATTACTTAGATGTTTGTAATTTATGGCAAAAGCTAGATGTTAATATTGCTCTGTGATTTAGAAGACAGATGCGGTATAATAAATACATCATTTCTCATTTCTGCAGAAGTAAAGCATCAAAACAGTTGGCTATTTAAGTACTTTTTCTTCTGTGGAATCTTTATCTCCAAGGTTAAATTTTGACATGAGGTTGGAGGGTAAAGGGGCAACTGTTTTCCACAAGGCAAGGAAATGATTACTCAAGCATCCACTCATTTTGCGTTGCTCTTGTCTTTAAGCCCCTTTCCTTTCTGTCCCTATCTAACAAGCCCCAGAGCAGTGGAACTTGTGTAGTTTGGATAAGTAGTAGAATGCTGATAAGACATCACTTGAGTTGAACCATAGGAATGTGCAAGCAGAAATAACTGGGGTAAATAGCCAGCTTAATAAAGGCAAAAAACAAGGAGAGAGCAGAAGGATGGAAAAATTGACTGATCTGTCATGGGGTTAACTATTTCTTTCTCTGCCATCACATCACACAATGCAGAAGTGACAAGCTGTTCCTCCTCTGCCACCTGTCTTTCAACTGTATTTCCCCGTTGAACATCTGAAACATTTTTCACTTCTAAACAGCCATTGCAGGTGATGCACTGGCAGCCAGACCACTGCCAGGAGCCCAAATCTTCCCCCAGGAAATGGCCATGACAGGTGATCACAAAGGCTGGATAAGGGAAAGGCAGGGCTGGCCTTAATGGACATCCAACCTGGCCAGCCACAAGCTTATGATTAGGTATAATTGCTCAGATTTTAGACAGATATCACATGAAGTAGTTCTTATGTGGCTGGAAGTATCAGGACTGGTCCTCAGACTTCCATGTCTGAGTAATTTCCCACCTCTTTGGTGTGCCAAGCAGACTTGCCTATGGCCAGTTAGTGGCAGAGAGTGGAGACTGGGTGGGTCTGTGCTTGCATGCCAAGGCCACGTGGGACTGGCTGCCTTGGGGATCTGCAGTTTAAAGGGCTTTCCCTTTGGGATCTGAAGGCAATCTTTCCAACATAAAACATGAAATGTAAAGAGAAATTTAAACAAGGAGGGGATGATATTTGACTTCTCCTCATGGACCAGGGCACAACAGGAAATTTTACTTGGGCTTGTGAAAAATTTAACCCTGTGGTTTCACACTGCTCTTTTATCCATTGTGTGAAAAAGTAAAAATTTGGACTTTCTTTTCGTCCCCTCTACTTTAATTATTCTTAAGTACTTTTCTAGTGTTATAGTGTTCTGTTAGAACTGAATATGGATCACAATCACCTCTGGAGGACAAGTTCTTGAGTTAATAAATTATTTTGTTTTTTAAATTTTTTTTAAGCTAACAGAAAATACAAAGATTGCTGTAAAATACAGCAATCTCTGTAATTCTATGTAACTCTGTAAAATAAAGTGTAACATAGATGCATATTCAGGAAGGTTCCAGGTGTGATCAGTTTACCATGGTGTAAAACATTGATGGTGTCCTCCAGTGGCATTGAATCTTGCTGGCTGGCTACATCAAACCTACCAATGAAAATCTATTCCATGCCTCCTTGTTCTTTTTTTTCCCCCTTTTTATTTTCTTTATTTTTCAGCCTCTTACAGAAGACACAACAACTTCTTTCACCCTTTAACATATTCAGTATGTTCGAGGCCCACCAATAAAATGCCAAAGCTCAGTAATGAAATTGGAGCTGTTCATAAGGTGCGGTGCAATGTTTCTGATACACACCTATGACATGACCCCCAAAAAAGTGTCTTAGAAACCTGCTTTTTACAGCACAGTTAAGACTTTTTCTATCACATAGACAACTGATGAGGTTGTAATCTCTGCTTGGCTCTCCTTATATAGGATTTTTCTTTCATTCTTTTTTTTTTTTTTAATGGAATATGTTTACTTTTATTCCCCAAACCTTGATTTTGGGAAATTGATTGAAATTTTCTCTGCTGGGTGCCTGCTGCAAGGTGAAGTTTATCATTCTCAGGAAAAACAAATTTTAGCAGGGTTAAGGGAAAATTACATGGTAAATTCTGATGTATTTTCTTTGGAAAGACCTATTGTCAGCAGCCAAGACTGAAAGACTATTTTCAGATGGATCTTACATTGTTTTTAGAGGGATATACTGCATCTTTCTCTCTGTGTTGAAAAATTTAGTCAAATTCTTCTGGTTTTGAAAATTTGTAGTGTGTATAAACTCAAACACTTCTCAGGTGACAGGAAGATCTCTTAAGGAGAGGAAAAATAATGTTGGAGGGGAGAGGGAGGCTGAGAGAAGACCTCAAAGGAGATGAAATGCTGCTGGCAAGGAGGCTAGGGCAGCACATGTGGAATTAGGCAGGTTTTGAGGAACACACAGGGGATGGAGCTGTGGACCTGGCTTGCCAGACAGGAATTAATTGCCTGTGTTTAAGTGTCTGAGGAATGGGGGAAGAAAGGACCTTGGTGAACAGAGAGGGACTGTGAGTGAGAGGCTGGAGAGATTAGAGTGGATGGTCTTATGCTGTGTCAGTAAATACAGTAAATACTCTGTCCATCGCAGCAAATGCCTCCCTGCCTGCTCCAGGGTACCTGGAGAAGCACCTCAGGTCCTTGAGTTTCAGGATTTGTCTGCTACTAGCAAATAGCCACTGCATCGATTGACAAAGCCTTCCACCCACTCTGAAAAATCAAATCCAGTCCCAAATTAGTGGTTCCTTTTAGCTTAATATCCCTGTGACTTGCCTCTATGTACCGTGGAAGTAAATTAACTGTGAATTAGTGCCAGAGCCATAAGGAACTCACACAGAAGTTAATAGTTCTGTCTTCATAGCAGCGACTGAATAATGTGCAGCAGAATAAGAACTAGGCAAGTACATAGAGGAATACAAACAAAATATTGTAGAAGTGTGGTCTTTGCTGAGGCAAGAGTTCCCAAGGCAAAATACATGGTTATGTAATTAAGAGCAGTATCCTAATGCAGCAAGGAAAGGCTCTGCAGGCATCCTTCATTCCAGTGTGTCCTAGCTCTGCTTTGCCCCTGAATAATGATCTTTAACTTACCCATTTTGTGAGATATATTTATCATTGCACTTTCCACCTACCTCCTGCACAGTGTTGAGTGTCAGAATTCACTGTACACCATCCCTCAGTAGCAATGTTATTTTTCTTGCTCTGGAAATGCCAAAGCTAAAGTTGCCCACATAACCACAACTCTGGTCCCCTGTGTAAACACATTACAAGACAGTCTTTAATTACATGAGTTTATATTTATTTTTTTTCCCCTGCTGCATGATGCTCAGAGACATCTGGCCATATCATTCAAAGTGTGGCCCAGGCCTTATTTACCTCACATCAACCAAACAGTGTGCTGAATACAAAATTATTGATTCGCTCTTGGGTGTTTCAGCTGTGCTTTCAGCAGAACATTTTGAGTACTTAATAGACGTGTGTGGATTCAAATTCACAGCACCCCTGTGAGACAAGAAGGTGACAGTATTCCCATTTTACAGATGGGGAGCTGAGTCACAGGGAGATTAAGGTCAAAGGACCTGCTGATTTTGGGGCCCCAGTTTGATGTTTTGGAGTACTTAGTGTTTTTATAGCTCGATATATGTTCAAAGCACAGCTCCCAGAGACTTCAATTACAGCTTCCAGCACTCAGCACTTTGCAAATCAGCCCCCAGGGTTTCAAGTCAGGCATCCAGAAAATGAGGAACACACAGTTAGTGACCACCTGTGGTTTATAACTTGGCCAAATGTGTGGGGATTTTCATGGTAATAGCAAAAGGCACCTCTCTTATTCCTGGGTGATGCTTTTCTCTCTCAGTCGAGCCAACTGATCCCTGCAGTAAAATATAGAGTGCTGCTAAGGTCTCTCTGTGGAGCAGTCCTGCACCCTGTGGAGAAGAAATGCAAGGAGACCACTGTCATTACTAGCAAAACAATACTGTTTTCTTTCATGTAATTTGTGGCAACAGCTGAAATCTCCCTTGTTAAAGTTTTAAGATGGCTTTTCAGTTTCTAAGACACAGCAACTTGCCTTCAAAGTCTTAAGTCTCAACAGACAAATTGTGAAAAGTTATGGGAGACTGAAGTGTGACCTTACTCTGGGAGGTAGTGAGCATCACTCTGCAGAGGTTGATGTCTGGTCTACTTCCAATGCTCTCTAGCTGTATCCTGAAAGTGAAGGGGTGATACACTGGGGCCAGTGCTCTGCTTCTGCATTGTTCTGGCATGGGAAAAGGAGTACTTTTAGCTGTTCTCAGTCTGGGACAAATTTGTCTGATAGTTTGGTGAAACCCCTGGAAGGGATAATTTTAATGGAGACCTTCCTGACAGACCACCGTTACAGCTATGCAAGTGTTTTTCATAAAAAAAAACATTTAAAATTTGAGCAATATGGAGATGAAATTCCCAGGCATAAGTCACTCCCTTTAATAGTATTAACAATAGAAAGATAATGGTGAGCATGGTAGGGAAAATACATTTTATGAATTAAATAATAAATATGATTTATTTTCTTGAAATGCAGAGAGGTGAAATTCAATTAATCTCAGGATTTTATCTACGTTCCACACCTTTTTCTCTGTGCTGGCAGATGCTTATTACTGAATAAGGTGAAACAACTGATGAAATGAGTGCAGGTTGCTTCAATTTCACAAGGAGAGAAATACTTGAAATATCAGCATATGAATTGTGTAAATTGGAATGATCTCCGGTATGGGGGGAACAGAAAGTGTGATGCACACTGAAAGGTGCAGTTGGTTTGGACAGAGAGAGGAAAACTCTTTTGAGGATTGGTCCCTGGGAACCGGTGAGATCCTGGAAAAACTCAAAAATTGTTTCAAAAGAAGTCAGTAGAGCTAGAAGAAAGACACAAGACGCTAGGAATGGAGCACTAAGAACTCACAAGAATCCAGTTTCCTGAGAGGAGTAGTACGTGTGAAGTAATGGTTGCTCTTAATTTGCTGGGTTTCTTGTTTACTTTGAGTTCACAGTGCTGATGATGAGCCTGTTCCTTAGCAGCAGCATACTTTGCTTGTTAGTTTTTCCACTGTTCCACAGAAAAAATTAAAGGGATTGCTGGTGGACAGAGTCAGATCTCAAGGCAGGGACTCTTCCTGTGTTGACAACAGTTAAAATCCAGCTTGTATGTTCACACTTGTCATTATTATCAAAGGCTTTTCAAGGTGCAATGAGCTCTCCAGCACCATATCTTACTATCATAAAAGCTTGGTTATGAGGACGAAAACTTCGACCTCAGAGAAAGCAGTAGACAGGTTTCTCTGTACTATTTCCAAATAACTGCCCTTTTTGTCTCTAAGTAGCAAGGAATGTTCTGAAGAACAAATTTGAGACCATCCATTAAAATTATGGAAAAAGAGAAAATACATCCTCAAGAAATAGAACAAGGAAGAAAGCATCTTCCTTGCCTGAGCTCAGCAGAATCCTGCTCATCTTTTGTGAGAAGCTACCTGAAATTGTTTGCACCAGGCAGATGGGCAGAATTTGTTCCCTGGCAGTGGTCAGAGGACTCAGAAGAGAAGCAGCCAATAAGTGAAGGAAATAAACCCAAGCAAAATAAACTTTTTAGCCTCTTTTAACAGCAGTCCTTTACAGGTTGCCTTTAAAAGGCTTGCATTTATGGCATTAATATTTGAGCTTCCTTTCTGTATAATCTGTTCATGCAGGCTGAAACAAGACGATGAATGCCTGAAAAATGCAGAGGCTAATTACAGCAGTGTGAAAGTAAAATAATGAGAGCTTGAGAATGTGACTGATAAGCAGTTAGATAATAGACTAACAAGCAGGATGTCTGTAGTCCATCAAAGGGCTAATGAAGGTCTCTACGTCCTCTGCTATTGCCTGAGGAGGATGTACAGATGGAAAATATCCCAGAAACGGCATATAAGGATATACACCATGTACTAACTGCATGGTAATATAATGATTGGATTCAGTAAGTACTTAACCTATGGATAAAGTAATTACTCAATTATAAAGTGCACACAAGATGCTGATAACCACGTGGGACATGCTTGCAACAAATGTTTACGAAGGAGGTGGTGCTTGGTTCCACCTGCCCCACTGAGCTGGGCTTGCAGCCTGCAGTGCTACATTGGTTTTAGAGCCTCAGGAAGGTGGCACAGCAACACTGAGGGGGACTATTGCCTGGGGGTGGCTGTCTTGGGAACAGGAAATGGAGCTGCTGCTCTTAAAGTTAATGGGGGCATCTGGTTCACATGCTCACGTGCACACCCTCATGTGTCACAGTAATGCAAGAGGGCCTTTACTGATAACACCTCTGTGGACATTGATGTCTCTGCTGTATTTTCAACCTCTGTCGGACTGGCTGACTTTTCTTCATAAACATGCAAATTCTGACCCTTTGGGGTGACCTGTTTCAGCCAGGGAAATTGGGGAGCTAAGTACTCTGGCAGGCTCAGAAAAATGTCAAGAAAACAAAAGAACAAACAAGCAAACCCATGACCAGAAAAGATTAATAAAATAAGGCATTTTGGCCATTTGGTCATAAATAGTACTGTTCAATAGCACAAGAAATCATGCAGGCTGTGCAGGGAGACATAAAACCACTGAATTATGTATTAATATGTCATATAAAAGGAAAAAGTACTAAAGAAATACTGTTGGAAAAATAAATAAAACCACCATTAAAAGTGAACATGTCCCATTTGGTCAGTTATGCCAAACATAAAACAACAGAAAGTGCCATTTGGAAGTTAACAACACTTTTAATTTTACTACTGACTTTTCCATTATAAACCATACAAAGGTGTGGTTAGACCATGGGCTGAGGAATTGATTTTATGTCTGTGCTCATCTAAATCAGTAGGCTTTCAAAATCTGTATCTAGACCAGTAACTCTCTGTATATGTGTATGAAGGAAGAGTGGAAGAAAGAGTTGGAAAGCGAGGGTTGTGTGAGCTGGCCAAAGCTAAAATGGAGCTGTTACCCTCTCAAAGGGACTGACTGGCTAAAAGGAGCCAGAGCTGAAATTTGCTGGTGGTGGCCACAAGGCCAGTCCTCTCCAGCCATTTGGTCTGCGGAGGTGGGATGGGTGAGCACATGGAAAAGCCATCTCCTCTCAGAGGAGACACTGCTCAAAAGCGCCTGAGGGGACGGCGTGGCCCCGCTCAGGTTTCAGCTTGAATTTCACTCTGTCCCTCAAATGTCTCTGGTTTTAACATGAGATGACAGGTGCCATGGCAGGCCAGTCTTGCAGAGCCAGCCACGGAAGAGCGACAGGATCTGGGAAAGGGGCTGCCCACATCTACACGGCTGGTCCTGCTCTGCCAGGGCACCAGGGCTGCCCATTTGTCCATGCAGGAGGACAGCTGGGGGTGGCTGGGAAGTGTATGCATCAGGTCCAGGCAGCTCAGGTGTGGACACTGCTTGGGGCCCATTAGCCCTTGGGAGCCTCTCTCTGCTGTGAAGGGCAGGGCCAGCTGAGGAGCCTCACTGCCAGGGTCACTTGTCTTGCACACATGCCTCAGGAGAGATTACAATGAAAACAAAAACAGGGACAGAGAAAACAATTTGCTGGCAGAAAGTGCAAATGACATGGAAACTGCTGGGCTGCTGCTTCATTAAATATGCTGGCCTGCCAGAACTGCATTGCAGATATCCTAAAATGTGTTTTGAAGAGCAAAACTCCCTCTGGGGTCAACTCCACTGCGCTTTGCTTGCTCTTCTCAGCCCACCTGCCACGATGCGATAACATCTCAGTTGTGAGAGGAGAGGCTGGGAGCAGTGGCAGGGGCAGCTGGGGCATGGCACAGTGCTCCAACACCTTCCTGTTCCACTTCCCCTCTGCCTCCTGCACCGATGGGAGGCTCCAGACCAACATCTGACAAGGGGCAGCAAAACCCAAGTCCTGCCAAAGCTCATCCTTCCTTGAGGGGCATGGGGATGCCTGCACAATGCTCCGCAGCTCCACAGTGTCACCTCTGCTGAGGGAGCAGGGCCTGGCTGGGCTGTGACTTCAGAGTGTGAATTTACATAAATGGGGCTGCAGGGTCTCTTTCAGCAGAGCCCATGTCCAACACCAAGAAAACACAGAGCTTTGGTTTTGTTTTGCTTTAATTTATAGGCCTGGGACAGTGTTAGAGAGCATAAGAGGGGAGAGAAACAAAAAATAGGAGGCAAGTATGTAAATAATCACAATTAATCTGAAGGTCTAATGGCCTGCCTGCCTGCCTTCCTGCTGTAATTTACCATATGCTCTAGTACTTGTGTGAGGTTTCCTGGCTCATGTGTTGTTAGTTTATGTAAGTGTGCACAGACCTTTGGCAAATTTGTATTTTTATTATGTAGAAGCTAACATTTAGCTTTCTTGTTGCGGGTATGTTGTAGCATATGTTAGTGTTTATGTTGCACGGAAAATGAATCTCTTGACTAGAAAATATCTTCTTCTACTATTCTAGTGATTTGTTATTTTGACCTTTTTTGCAATGATGTTTTGTCAATAGCAAAGCTGAGTGGGACGGAACAGGTAAAGGCTAGTAATTTCTGTGTGACACACATGGTATATAGTTTCTTCTGGGTTCTTGAGGGGATAATCACATCCAGGTATGATTCAGAAGGTCAACCTGAATTGGAGGGAAATGATTTCTCGGAAGTGGGTATGAAATAGGAAGTAATTTGTTTTTTGGTGTTTTTTTTCTTCCCCCCCAGTTTAAGTTGGAAAAACCTATGTATGATGGGGATGCTATGGCTTTTTTTCCTTAGTTTTTTTGTGTATATATGTTACCCTTAGCAAATTTTTTCAGACAATTCATTTTTAGCTTTTTCATAGAAGAATCTTCAATGTTTTCAGTGGGAAATATGTTTACATCATTGATATCTGTTTTCTTCAGGGCTAGTAAATGGGATCCCACGATATGTTATTAATGGACCAGGGCCAATATGACATGCTGTGATTTTCCACAATGAATGAGAAAAGAACCCCTAAATTCTAGCAGAAGTTTGAACTGTTACAAAATTTGGGGTACATTTTTTTCCCAAAAGCCATGTGAGAAATGTAAAAATTTCTCTGAGCTCCATGGTACCTGGATTTGGCATAAAGCTTGAGCCAGCTCTAATGGCTGGCATGCGGCCAAAGGAAGAAGGAAGTCCCTGCAGTGGGCTCTGCTTGTGTCCTGAGACTGAAGAGTGTCCTCTGTATCCCACGACTGGAGTGAATGGGCATAGCTCAGTGTGGCTGAGACTGCTCCCATGTCTGGAAAAGCCATCTGCATGCTTAAGGGGAGAGTGGGAGAGGTCTGCCTTTTCCTTGGTTCTCATTGATTTCATTTTACATCATTCCCACGTGCTCTGACCCCTGGTTTGGTTTTGGAAATATCTGTTTTCTGTATTCACAGAGAAGTCTGATTTCATTTTCTGCAGTCCTGTGACTTTGTGTGCTGTGTTCAGGTCAGGTTCAGTAATTATTTTCTATAAGTTAATAGCTGTGGGGTTTTATGACCTCATGTGATGTCTCAGGAAATGCATTTGAATTCATAATGAACAGTCATACAGGGTGCTTTTGCCTGTGTGACTATTTATTTCTGTGCTTGAAGCACCATGAGCTGTTGCTTGTGACTACCATGCAAACCAGACCAGGAAAAGTGGAGAAGCCTTTTCAGTTCAGACATGAAGTTTCTTTGTACTCCATAGCTGCATGGGAAATTTTCCCATTATTTCAGGCAACCTTACTTTGACTGCAACACACACACACACATCTAAAACTGTGCTCTCTGTCTTGAAAATAATGGAACATATAATGATGAACATCCAAAATAATTACTACTACAAGGATTAGAAAAGAAATGGTCGAAATATGCTTTTAGGCCTGATGTGGCAATATTCACAGAAATGAATGTTTTCTGAATCTTTACAAGTCATGTAGATCTATGCTGAACATAGTATGAAAAGACCCTGACACTTCATGATTTATAGCACTACTGTGTTTCTGTACAAGCTGCAGGCCAATATCTACCAAGTACAGAACATGACCTGGGCAACAGGGAACCAAAACCTCATTTAGTTATATGGAAGCCTAAATTGAACAGTGATTGAAAAATCAACAGGATCTTAAAATGAGTCTTGTAGCCAGCTCAGCAGCAAGTGAAAGATTTTGGATGTGAAGAGTGTGTTTTTGACCAGGTTTAGGCTGCGCTGAAGCTGGGACAGCTGGATTATGTCAGCTCCCACTCCAGGGAAGCCTGTGAGAAAAGACATGTCCATAAAATGGTAACTGTCCCTTTTTTCCATTTTCAGCTGTTTTGTGTCTTTGGATGTATCAGAACATAAGGAACAGGTTTTTGTTCCTTTCCAGAGGGTTTAATTGTAGCCACCCCTTCAGTGCCTTCTACTGTGATGCCAGCAAGCAGAAATCTTGCTTTCAAATGATTTGCCAAAAATGGCAAGAAAACAGAAAATTTAATGTTCTCTGGCATAAAGCCACACATAAGGATTCTCATTAGATAAGATTTGCTGGGTTTTGATTTTCTTTCCCTTTAAGTGAAAAGTTTGTTGACCCATTGAAAATAAGATGTCACTTACTTCCCTAACTGACCTGTAATGGAAATGTTCACGTGAACTCCCTGTGTTTGATGGGCCAAAATACATGGGGGAAAGTATCTGCAAAACTGTGACAACTTTTTGTGTGGTGCATGGCTGGCTTTCATTCACCTTGTGAAAACATGAGAAGGTAAACAAGAGGCTTGGATATTTTGCTACAAGGGCTTTCCTACAGTGTTGCTTTTTCTTACTTGGGTGCTTTCTGGTATGCAGCATAAAGAGGGATGTTTACCTAGGAAACACTAGATTATTTTTTGAGTAAAATACTGGGGGAAAAGATCAGATCTTCACTGGGGAAACTGCACTGTTCAGTCTCCAGTGTCTTCTAAGCACTTGCCAGATGCTGCAAGGTAACAGCTGTTAGTAATGCACATATTAATGCAGCCTGCTCAGCCTGTTTCTCTTGGGTATGCATCAGCACATTCTGTGAATATCCCCTGAATTGGAGCCATGTGCCTTCAAGCTGTCTTAATCCGGGCAGAGCTGAGAGATTGGCTCCTACCTGGGTTTCCAGGAATGTTGTTTGTGACACGGAGTCTTTGCAGGACTGCTTTATAAGCTGAGATCCTAGAAACATGGAGTTTTGTTTTCTTAACACCTGCAGACAAGCGTTCTCCATGACCAGCTCTATTAGCTTTCCTGCAGAAAAATGGTGCCCTGCAGTACAAACCGATGCCTTCTGATCTCTCTCCCCTGGCTGACATTTATCTCATCTCCTGCTTTTCCTTGCCCTGCTCTTTTCTTCAAAGCCCCTGGAGAAAAATTTTTCTTTACAATTTTGTTCCTCCTTGTCAGGGTCAATGCTGGTGCTGATAGTCCTGACTGAGCAATCTATTCTGAGACAGACATGTAGACACTTCTCAAAAAAAAAAAAAAAATACAGGGCAAGTAGTTATAGCAAATATCCACGATGGTTTCAATGTACAAAAATTCTTTGATCTCAAAGAGAATTCACAAGCTGTACCTTGATCCCTTGATCCATAGCAGAGATACTTACCCTGTGTCTGCACCACAGTAGCTGTACTTTTTTAGAAAGCTATATTTGTTGACAGATTATTCTATGCTTTCTCTAACATCTTAAAGAGGTTTTGGTTTGTTCTGAATAAGCAGCCACATCAACAAACCAAACTCTTACACAGGAGTCTACTGTGGAAATACAACACATGCTGGTAAGTCTGACCTACTAGGCGCTATTTAATGCAATTAAAATGTTCCCATGTAAGATTTATTCTTGCAAAATCCAGCTTTCTATGGAACACAATGCATTTGAATTGGAACAGATTGTTCCTACTTAGTCTAGCAGTAAAACCATTGCACTGGCTGGAAACAACTTTCTTTAACATTCTTTAAACCAGAAAGATCTGAAGTTGACAAAGTGTTTGTGGCATCTCTTGTTTCTTGCTATTTTTCTCGATAACTAGGCTCTGGGGAAAAGTCTTCAAATCCTTAAACAAGCTGGAGAAAATCATTCCCTCTGATTTGTACTCCTCAGTGGAATCTCTTCACTGCTTGCTTCACACTTGCCACTGGAGGAGCCACACAGGGGGCATCACGAACTGTTCTCTTTGCAGGAAGGGCATTCAGTAGGGAAAAAGGCCCAGTGGCTGCACCAGCTACCAGAGGGATATTTGTCTCCTTGATGAAGTTTCATTGGCTTGAGCAAAAGTAAATGTATATTTCCAGAAAAGCCTGGAAGGATGCCTGGTCTGGGGAAAAAAAAAAAAAAAAAAAAAAAAAAAGAATCTTTCAGGTTCTGGTTTCTTCCCTTTCTGAGGGAAAACCTGAGGGATCTATATAGTTGACATTTGACCCTTTGTACAGCAGCGTCAGACACTAACAACTCTTCACTCTCCAAGAATAAGTGTAACTGCTATGATTTAGCACAATGTGGGTAAATGTACCCATTTTTCCTTTTTATGATCCATCTAAACTTTTATACCAAATTTGCTACCATGAACTCTGAATATAAGTTTGGTTATGGGCCAGCTAAGTACAGCATATATAGCCACTTGGAAACTTCTACTACAAAACACTTGCTTAAGTCCTTACTGCACTTGTGCTGTTAGAACAAATGAATCACAGTAATATTTTGTATCACTGTTGTACCTGGCAACCAAGGATCTTGAAGCATTTATGAAGTAACTAGATTTACTCTATATTTCGCCAGGCATCTATTTTTTTCCAAATTGTGTAAGACCACAGTGAGTAATTCCTTTTACAGATTTGAGCTTTTTGTTGTTGTGATGAGTCCAGTCCAGCACTTCATCCACTTGCTGGGTAGTTCTTCTAAAGAATCACTGCTGAGAAATTTTTTATCTTCATATCGATCTTGGACTTTATACTGATCATCTTTATTCAGTGTGTGGTAAGATCCTGGAATGAGTTGCTCAGGGAAGCTGTGGATGTCCCATCCTAGGCTGTGTTGAAGGCCAGGTTGGACAGAATCCTGAGAAACCTTATCTAGTGGGTGGCATCCTTGTCCATGATGGAGAATTTGAAACTAGATGACCTCTAAGGTCCCTTCCAACCATAGCCATACTATGATTCTGTGAATACGTGCCTAAAATTTACCCCAAAATTTAGGATATATCATGAAAAAGGAATCCGGAAAATGTGCACACTTTGGAGATATTTGCTTAACAATATTTGTGAAACCTGTGTTGAGAAACCTGAGGCCAAATCATGGTAGTCCTTTGTTTTTCCTTATTTAATGTTTATTATTTAATTCCGTTTAATGTCACACAGCATCTTTGTGACTGAGAACTGGAACTGTCTTCAAACTCAAACTCTTATAATGAGATGATAGTTCCTCATGTGGTAGAGCTTGAAGGAGAACAGATGCATGCAAAAAATGTGCAAGGAAAGGTTTCCAAATGTTTCTGTGCACATCCAGGGCTAGTGATGTGTTAGGTTGGTATTCTCCAGGCAGCACTCCTGCTCTACCACTGAGCTGATCATCCAGCTCTCACAGCTGAAGGATTTCTTTCATGTTACTTCTCCCCTTTTTCATCTATGGAGAAGCACAGTCAAAGCACATCATAAAAAACTCCAGAGCACTTGAACATTTCTGCAAAAGAAAAGATGCCAGTTAGTAACAATACCTCACACAGTCATATACGTAAGTGTGCCCTCGACATGTATCAGAAACCTCAGAAAGCCATTCATATGAATGCTTCTCATTTTTCCTGGAGGCAGAGAACATACTGGCAGTTCAGCTTTTAGGAATTGCTTTAAGTTGGAAAAAGTCAATGGACCAAGCTGCATCGTGCTGTGGGTGGGTAAAGCTCCTTTGAAA
Organism: Entomyzon cyanotis; assembly: GCA_024500445.1. Lineage (NCBI taxonomy): Eukaryota > Metazoa > Chordata > Aves > Passeriformes > Meliphagidae > Entomyzon > Entomyzon cyanotis. The sequence continues at coordinate 584,852 of JAKEPQ010001015.1, read as the reverse complement.
GAAGCACTCGCTCTCTTCATTGATTTTGTTCTTGCAGCAGTGAATTTGTTCCACTGTCCCTAGCTCATGAGACTCTTTTCCCAGTCTCTCTCTCTCTTTCCTATTTATGTCTTAATTCACAGCTGCCATGATTTATTCTAGCAATACAATGTGCAAGACATGAAAATCTATACATCTATCATACCCCTGTCTGAATGCTGGGACATGACATTTCAAAATTATTTTTTCCGTATACATTTATCATACTTTTTTTTTTTTTCTGAAAGGAGATGCTGTGGATTGAAACAGACTGGAGATGGCCCAACATCTCTGCTATCCTATTTCATGTACTACATGTGGTTCATGGGGTAGAAATAGGGGCAGTGTTGTGGTTTAACCCCAGCCAGCAGCCAAGCCGCACACAGCCGCTCGCTCACTCCCCCACCAGCAGGATCAGGGAGAGAATCAGAAGGGTAAAAGATACAGAACTTGTAGGTCAAGATGAAGACAGTTTAATAGGGGAAGAAAAAGCCATGCACACAAGCAAAGTGAAACAAGAATTAAATCACTGCTTCCCTTGGGCAGGCAGGTGTTCAGCCATCCCCAGGAGAGCAGGGCCCCATCATGTGTAACTGTGACTCAGGGAGACAAAAGGCATCACTCCAAATGTCTCCGCCTTCCTCCTTCTTCCCCTCACTTTATATACTGAGCATGATGCCATATGGTCTGGAATATCCCTCTGGTCAGTTTGGGTCACCTGTCCTGGTTGTGTCTCCTCCCAGCCTCCCATACAGCTCCAACTTCCTCACCAGTGTGGAAAAAGAGCAGAAAAGGCCTTGGGTCTGCATAAGCTTTGCTCAGAAATAACAAAAATATCTCTATATTATCAACCCTGTGTTCAGCACAAATCCAAAACCCAGCCCTGCACTAGCCACTGTGAATAAAATTAACTCTACCCCAGCTAAAGCCAGCACAAGGAAGCACTGCTCTATTGTGGTTCTATGCTCCTTTGGCCAATATTGTGGAGGTAAATATTTTATGATTCTTGTAGAGATTAAGGTAGGTACGTTTAGCATGTTATTCATCAGTGGCAATTTGAGGTTTAGTGTCAAAGTAAATTGTTCTTTAGGGAAGAGTAAGGATCTGTGATGGCTTGTACCTGCAACTGACTGATCTTTATCAGCCTTCTGACAGTCCCACAGGGACAGCTAGTTGTAATTAGCTCATTTATTATTGAATAAGTCTTTGGACAATTAATCAGAATTAATCAGGGTTCAGTGGCATTTTAGAGTTCTGAAAATATGTACATAAGAGCTAGGGATCCCTGAGTTTGCAGAAGGAAGCATGACATGAACACTGTTCCAGGAACCTCATGCAATTTTGTCTTTTTTGGAGGTTTGAAAGCATGTAAAAAATTTTTGAAGAAATCTTTTGCTTCCTCTCCCTCATAATCATTTCTCTGTGCAGTGTAACTCTCAGAGAGGTTGAGCATAAATAACAAAACGCACTGAGACAAACAGTTCTTAAAAATTTTTCAGCCCAGTCTTAGATCTTTCTTCCTTGGTCACTCCTGCTAGCAAAGTCCTGCCTCCCAGAAGCTGTAAGGCACTGGAGCCTGAAATTAGGTGTGTGATCTTATTACTGAAGCCCTTGTGCTTTTTTTCACACATCCACATATTGGTCGTTACTCTTGTTCTTTGTAATTTAATTTTAGACATAAGATAATCTTGTTGGAGTAAATGCTTGTGTCTCTTTGAGTGTGGGGCTTTTTTTAATAAAACATGAACTGCAGTGTCTAGAAGCTAGGCAAGAAAGTTGTAGTATAAGGACCAGATTTAAATTTGTTGTAAATCCTTTAATACTTTTAATATCTGTTAAAAATGGTGAAAATTTTTGAATGGAAAAACAAGCCTTTAATACAGCTGGGATGTAGTTAAAAATAATTTTCACCTTTTTTTTTAAAAATTTTTTTCTGTGTGGCTCTTCTGAACACAGTAGAGATATATATATATTTTCCTTTGATATCTGTGTGTTTTAGAAATGAAATTTTTTTCAAGTGTAAATTTGTTTTTGAGTTAGGAAAATAAGTCGACATCTATTTTAGATTGTCTCTTGCAAGACTTTGTAATGTACATTTTTAATGAAAGAAATCACCTCCTCTTCTCCCCATTCCCAACTATTTTTTGACTAAGTTACACTTGGATTGGAAATTTTATTAAGAAATAATTCTTGATTTTTCAGGCAGTATGATAGATAATTTGGAATGAAAAAAAGCCAGATAACTGATTAATGCTCTAAAATAAGATATAGCTAAATGCTGAATATCTCCTGGATGTGTGTTAATTCTGTTTGTATTAGATCTAAGCTAAGTACTTAATTTTATTAGCAGCAGTAAGTCTAAAATTCAAATATATAGTAATGTGGAGCAAGTCAATGACTGTTATTGGAACAAGAGTAATTAGGTGAGTAATTAATTGAACCATGCTTGAGTTTTTTTTTTTTAGTCAAGGTGTTTAAACCAAATATGTTGTTCTTTATCCCATCATAACAAACTGTTCACAGAATGTATATGTTACATTCTGCCACTGACATATGGTTTCTACCTCACGCCATTAATACAGTGATTAATATCCACAATTAATTAAATACTTTTGGCATAGTACCCCCTCCAAGTCAATGAGCAGAACTGGATATAATCTGAAGATTCAGTGCATTCTCCTCTGTATTTGAATTTTCCATTGAAGTAGGTGGAGATACCTGGGTTAAGAGGCTGAAGTTTTGTTGAACTTCCTCAATTTTTTGGGTTAAAGTACCCTGGCATGTAATTAAGAATGAGGCATTTGTGCATTTTAAGCATTTTTAAATTATTGCCAAAGACATGTGTTATTTGAAATTAATTTAGCCATAGGTCTTATTGTCTGAAAGATTTAAGAGTAACTTTTTAAATTAGAATCCTCACTATGCATTTAGATTAGATTTAATATGACAGTTATTTTTTGTGCTAAAAAAAGTCCTATGGCATATTAAAAACATATTAATTGAGGATTAGCACAGATGTAGTAAATTTAGAAATCTTTGATGAAACATTGCAAAGCATCATTTGTTATTTGTGATTACTGTAAATATACTCAGAGGATTAGTGTGACCATCTACTGATAAATTCAGTAGATTTTGTCCAATTCAGAACAGTATGCTTCTGGGACTATGGCCAGCCAGATCAATTGGGCCTTTTTATGCAGTGTTTAAATTACGGCCTTTTCAGAACTGTTTTTAGATGGTGTTACTGTAGACATACAGTCACTTTCCTGGTCTGTGAATGGAAGAAGTAATTGTGCACTGACTGTGGAGATCATGTACATCAAATGATGTCTCCCTGCAAAATAAAGATATCTCAAAACAGACATTTCAGTCTCTCCTGGAAGCCTCCAGTGAGGAGGTGTTTGTATATTTGTACACGCATAATGCCTGATTTGCTCAGCTGAAGTGGTTATATGCAGAAAGTTGCTACAACTTCCTTGCTTAGCCAGGGGAATCCCACTTCCCTGCCTCAGTGACATCCTCTGTGCTCTGCAGGGAACATAATCAAACATCGGGGTAACTATCAGTGATGTGTAGCTCATAATTTTCTAAGTATCTGCTGGGGAAAGCCTCTGCCTGTGCTAATTGACAAGGTAAGGCCAACTGGAACTGTTGGTGGTGTCCCATTTTGGACTGTGCTAAACTGATGCCCTGTGCTCCTGTCCTCAGCTCTTTGGACAAGGTGATTTGTGACACCCCTTGCTCAGGAGAGATTGAGAAGTTTGACCTCTGAGGCCAATCACTGAGGGATGTCTTAGCCTGAAGTGTGCTGGAGGAAAGAAAGAATAAAGGAATGAAAGAAAGAAAATAAAGGCTACTTCTCTTCCAAAAGATCTTTTCATGGAAGGCTGGGAAATGGAAGGGGTGGGGCCAACAATTTCCTTTTCTGTGCATATGTGCAATTGTTTCAGTTGATTGGTTTTTTCGAGAGATGGCAGTCAATGTGAAGAAGGACCTGCTTTGCCAGCACCATAGTCTTCTGCTTTTATTTTAATATTTTAGGGAGATAAGAGAAGAGCAGACTTTATGCCTGCTGTGGGGCTCTGTGTTTCCAGCCAAATTTATCTTCTGCTTTCTGCCTGAAACAAAGAGAAGACCTTTTTGTCTCTGCTGGTCAGTTAATGCCTCCATGATACCCTGTCCTATTATTCTCCTACTACTCCTGCTCAACAAGCTGTGAGCCAATTTCAGGCTCACCAAATTTGTTCTGATGACAGGAGAATTCCCCAGCATGCTGCAAGGAACTGGACAGGCAGTACACATGGTCTTGCCTTCAGGGCTGTAATACAGCCTTGTAGCAGGATCTAGTAAGGATGTATTATTATAAATCCTTATCATGTTTATTTCACTTTTCATTCACATTCCTTCCAATCTTATGATATTTAGCCTTTGGGCAGATTCAGTTATATATCCAAGGATGCATCTTTACATTGAATTAATGTGTATCTCTTTGCTGGTTAAGAAGTTAACAAAAAAGGAGTAGGTGTCACTATTTTGCTTATGGTGGGAATTTGATGATGCACTGAACCAAGCACAACACACTTCCAGAATCTTAACTAGTTTGATTGCACCATCGACACTGTTATTTCGACAGTCCCACTCTCCGGCATCTGGCATAATTGGAAGCAGCAGCCAGCAGGTATCAGATGTCAGTATGAATTGTCTCCTGCTGCGTGAGCACTGACTATGAAATTGATTTGCTGTCTTTTTTACGCAGTTTTGTAATGAAAGTAATGTAAAGTCCCAAACAGACAAATTCTGCATTTGTATACGTACAGTTAAAATAGGCTTATGTCTGAAAATTAGAGAGGGGGAGATATATCAACAGAAAAGCAGTATGGCACCATCAGGCCCTGTTTCCTCACAGGTGGTTGTGGTTGCAGTCGCTGCTATGTTTCTGAAGAAACTGAGCTAAATCAATAGCTGGAAACCAATTTCTTTGGGTACTTGTATGGATCAAAAGCATAAAACATGAGAAAGAAGAACCCTTCGGTGAGTGAATTTATATCTCTATCTTACTCACTGGTGTTAATAAGGCAAGCGAAAAAGACTGTGGGAACCACATCTCCAACCTGGAGCAAATTTTTCCCTGATTTGTCATTAGGATGATCAAAGCCCATAGGATGAAAAAACTGGCCCGAGCAAAGTAATTGGTAAATTTCTGTTGATTTACTATTGTCAGGATGTTGCCTTAGGGCACATCAGAAATAAATGACTGTCAGTGTGTTCAAGATGCTGTCGTGCAGAACAATTTCACATATATAAAGGTAATGTTTCAGTGACTGGGATCTTGACTACCAATTTGAGGTACTATAAGGGAGAATTAGACCAGGTATAAAAGAGGTGCCATCATCCCGAGCCTTGTGAAAAACCTTTAAGCACTCCTTAGGGATTACTGACATTTAGATGATGGCAGTAGGAGCACAGGATGCTTGGGTTCACTGGTGAGAACTGGTGCCTTTTTTCAAGCAGAGTTACAACTGGCTATGAAACAGCCATGTTTATGGGTCTCTTCCTCAGCTTGACACAATACTTGGCTTTGATACCAGAAGGCTTAATCAGCTCCTACTGTAATCAAATTATTCAAGATTTTTCAAAGAGAAAATTGCAGCAAATTCCCATCCTAAGAAGTCAGGGTCAAAAACCTTTTGAGAAAAATCAGCTTGAGCGTTGATTACTGAGTGTGGCTGCCTTTTAGACAAGCACAATGGAGAAAAACATTCCTGACATCTGGTTCAATGAAGCCCAAGACCAATGTTTAATTGTGTTTTTGCTCTGACACCCAGTTGCATAGCAATAAGGGGGAGCATATGATACAATAATCTATATATAGGATAGGTGGGGCTGAACCTTTGACTTGAGGCCAGCTAGTCTGGTATTCCAATCTGACATGGAGGCAGCCAGTAACCTTAGGCGGGTTGCTTGAAGTTCTTCCTGAATTTCAGACCCTCTGTGGATGAAAGGACTGGTCTGTAACTGTCTTGGGATTGACAGTTGTCATAACATGATCCAGCAGGTCATTACATACACAACCAGGTCATGGATGCCCAGAAAAAGTTTCCCCCCATTCAGCATAGGCACAAGATAATTTACAGGGAGCTGGCCGCTCTACTCAGAGAGCAGTTCCCCCCTAGAAGCAGTAATATACTGCAGCTTTCTTCTCTGCAGAAGTAAACCACCCTGGTTTGAATCTGACCACAGGAAGAGATGGAGGGAGACACTCGAGCAGCTGGTCCTCTTCTTTTTCTTCCACAAGGCACAAGCAAAGGTGCTCTGGCTCGTCAAGATGCCCAGACTGCTTCCTTTCCTCAGCCATCTCCTGCCCTATGTAACACCTTGCTTTCTCTATTTCCGAGGCTAGGAAATAGAAGCTCATTTCAACAGCAAGAAGACAAGCAGATGACAGACTTAGGTCCTTTTCCACACAACCACAATTTCTGTCAGATTTTAAACCTTTACTTTGACCACAAAGATGAGTTGCAATTCCACCTGCAAGAGGGTGTTTTTATAGGGATGCTCTCTGCAGCTATCTCCCCTGAGGGATCTGGTAGAAAGAAATCCTCCTACCTCTGTGTTGAAGCACTGTGTAGGCTTGCTCAAATGCAGGATGTTGCTGACTCAGCCAGCCAAATTTGCCATTATATTATTCCCCTTATTTTCTTGGGAAGCTTTCCTAAGTTGTGCAGGCCTCTAACAGCCAGGAGGAGGAAGAGGACTCTATTCTTCTTACTGCAACACAGAAAAGTTGTGTGTTGTACTAGAGAAGCTGTTGCCTTACTATGTCTGTCATTGAAATTAGAAGAACAGGGATCTGACCAGACACCATTTCCTCTCCGTTGTTAAGGAAGAAAAATCCCATCATTTATTTAAAGGGTGCTGTTACCAGAATCAACAAAATTTTCATGGTGATGCATTCATTGGTAAAGGAAAGAGAAGTCCTGCAAGAATGAAATAAAAACCTGGATAAATTAAACAACAGTCTTACAGCAATACATTTCATAATGGATTTAACAGACTCTTCCAAGCTGTGTTCTTCCAGTCTGTTTCCTTCCCTTCATTGTTGTGCTGTGAAGGCAAATGAGCGGTAATGATGGGCATCATGGTTTCTGAGAACCTGCTCCCACTGCTCTGCACAGCACATTGTTGTCATTTTACAGTGACTTTTCCTGCTTTCCAACTTTCTCAGACCCTCATGAGGATTCAATAACCTGTATTTTTCAACAATGGTTGAATAGCAAAATCCAGTATGGTACGTGAAGTCTCTTCCAGAAGTAGCATTCCCTCACTTCTCTTGGGCGACTGTTCAACTTTAGCTTTTTTCCTCAGTTTATTTCTCTTAAGAAGAATAGGCCAGTTCAGACCTTCCCTCCTGAATTCTCTTAAAGAAAAATTTCGGGGGGATTAGTGTAAGCAGCATGATTAAAATCCTGTCTGCTGCTTGCTGAAAATGTAGTCTTCAGCTATTGTTTTGGGAGCAGTAAAACTTTTGGAACTGCATGACTTTTTTTGAATGTTTTACTGTTGCTTTTATAGCAAGTGTTACAGCATGCACATATGATGTCAAATTCCTCTTAAGAGCATTTGATTTTTAGAGACATGAATATGACACAGAGGGACATGAGAACCGGCTGTTGACTCAGTCTCTCAGTGCCCTTTTGTTTATGTCTGTGACCTGGTCACATAGTACAAAGAGTTTCCTGCTGAACTACATGCAGCTGCCTGGCTGAAGAGCATATGAGAGCTTTATTTGTCCTGCCTTCAGCCCCTGATATTCTTGGAACTGGCTCCCAAATCCTTCTCGATGTGGAGGTGGGTGATATCACTATGCAGCCTTCCAAAGGATCCTGTCCTGTCTGGAATCCACTGTCAAGGATCTGCAGGGCATTACAGCCTGGATTTTGGTCTACTGCTCCAAATGGACTGCCTGAGTAAGGCTCCAGGCTCCCTGGGACTAAAGAGCAGAGCCACCTATTTTTGTCAAGGAGAGCAAATGTAAGTGGGGAACATAAACTGAGGCTTGACTGGTTCACATCCTTTTTCTAAAATTAATTTAACAGATTATCCCATCCTCCCTCCCCCTCCCCTCCCCCCAGAATCCCTTATGCTGTTATGAAAACTACTCAGGCCTGCTTTTCCGTTTTCCCGTTTTTTGGTGATAGGAAAGACCTACAGATCTGCATTGATCCATCTGTTTCTTGAGATGGCTGCACCACATTGCACCCCACCTGCAGCATGGTAGGCATGCAGCCTGAGACTGGGAGGAGTCAGATATGTTTGGGTTGTAAAGTAGTCCGCAGGTCTGCAGGACAGACTGGTGGCTGGTGCAGGACAGCTGGTGGCTGGCAGGCTGGTGGACAGTTTTAACTACAAGGAAAATGTACCTTGCTCTGGCACAACCTCAGGTGCCCAACTGGCAGTGGTGTATTGCTTAGGTGGCATGGATATTTGGTTGTATATCCTGAAGTCTGGGTGTCTGATCAGACTCCCTAGGGCCCAGGACTCACCCTGACAGGTGAGCAGAGTCACACTCCTTGGTACTGAGTATCAGTGAATGCCCTGGAATAAAATGAGGCTACAGATACAGACAGAAGAAAACATAAACTCCCCTCCCAAATCGCAAAAACGATCTACATACTTCTCAACAGCCTTAACTGAAAGGATACACTACACTTTTACACTTTTCCAGTATGTCCCATTGTTTTGCATTATCTGCTTTGTTTCTTAAGTGGGAGTCTGGTTTTGCATCTCACATTCTTCTGAAGTTATCCATGCTTCGGTTTACCATCTCCTGATCTGTGGACCACTCTTCCACCTCTCTCATTTTTGGGTTTCTTACAGCCCCATTTCAACACCAGCTAGTGATCACATGAGAATGCAATATTAGGAAACGATTTGGTATATTTTTAGCAGTGCTCAGCCTGAAATAGCAATGAGAAAGGAGGAGTGCCAGCCACACATGACCAACCAGCTGTCTATGGCCCACATTTTGGAAATCCCTGATTCAAGTAGCTGGCACTAGGTTATGGAAAGTTTCTCTTTTAGATTGCTAGTTCAAATTGACCCCAAATTATACAAGGTAGGAAGGTCATCTTGGATTTACACAACTTTATGATGTGCGAGCAGTCTTCATCCGGTTTCTTTGCCTTTTAATGCAAGAGAAATATTTCAACTGGAAGTGAAATTTCCACTTTTGTGACTCTTAGCTACAGGGGCAGCTGAAACATGGGTATGGCTGGAATGGAGAGGCTTGTGTGGCTGCTGTGTGCTTCTTCCCTACTCTTTGGCACTTGGTCACACTGTGATAAGTGCTGAGCTCTTCTCTATTGTGTAGAGAAGGGGAAGCATCTAGCAGGTCTAACTCCATAAATTGTAATATGACAGCCATGTAACAAAAATCCCACAGTAAAAATGTGAATCTTCTTCCTTTTCCAACCTCTGTCATGCATATCTATTGGCCAGGACTTCCAGTTTACCTCCTTTCCTGTCTTCTTAATCCATGAGTATTTTAAGAGCCACTAACTCCTTCTCAGCTGGTACCTATTGCTATATATGCATCAAAGGCAGCTGCCTGCTAGAGTTCTGCATGCTTCTGGGGTTATTTAACTACACATATGAGTAGATCTTGCATTCCTTGTGTGTCATCCATCTGTGAAGTTCCCTGCACCAGTTTCAACCAGGCTTGCTTTATCACATTCCCTCCTCACCAGGCAAGCAACCTGTTCTAGCCTGTTTCCTGTCCCGAGGGGGAAGAGGGGACTGTGTCTTTAATGTTTGTTGCCTGACTTCTTACAGTTTTCAGCTTCATTTCTCTTGCTGACCCTCAGACCATCACTGAGCACAGCAGAAAGAGACATCAGGACCCTTCCAGGCCCCAGCACGTGCACAGGGTAGAGTACATCTATGATTTCTATGTGCTGGCCATCTTCAAATCCTGATAACCAGCCAGGTCTGCTTATGGGAGCAAGACCCTATTTCCCAGCTGACATGGGGAAGCAATCAGAGAATCCCAGTGGATATCCTGCTAGGGCTGTTCCATCCCAGTGGGAGATCTGATCTTCCTTGTAGATCTGAAGCATTTGTCAATCTCCCTGATCCACATTGTCTGCCAAGGAGGTGACAGGCACCATGCAGCAGCCTTGATGGACATTGTGGAACTGAGTGCCTATGTGTTTTGATTGCAGCCAGTTTGATTCCAAAGAAATGCTCCCAGAAACCGTCTTTCAACCTCCAGGGAAAATATTTATTTTGGTTTTTTACAACTGCATTTTGTAAATCACTCAGGTGATGGCAAGTGTATGTATTTGTATGGCAAATTTATGTTGTGCTATTAGTATCAAGGAAATCCAACTGAGTGTGTAGATTTTAGACTCCTGACCTTTAAGTAGAATGAATTTTTTTGAAGTGGTGTGAAATAACCTGTTCATCTCTATGAGCTGTATGCTCTGTTGGATGAAAATGTCCTCCGTAGAGACATAGGAGATGTGAGGGGTGGGAACTGCCATTCATCTCAGTCAATGGTGCTCCCTTCCCAACCACTTGTAAGTGCCTGGGATGCTGTGCTAAGCACTGACCCAGTGCATTTTCAGTCTTGCACTTTGTGTTTAGAAGAAGCTACCAGGAAGGTGGAAAGGGCTACACTATTGCTGGCTCCCATGACAAGTGACTGTCATCATCCTCTGGAGATGGGACTCAGGGCAAGGATTTCCCGGATCCCATTGAGGACAAAAAAGAGGCAGGGAGGAGAAGGAGGCATTTGTTTGCTTGCCTTGGACCTTGTTAGGACTGGGAGCATGTCTGTGTCTCTCCAAGTCTTGTCCGTTTTCTCCTCCTTTGCCACCACATTACACTTTTCTCAGACCTCCCCTGCCTCCCTACACAGCTCCAAACTTCTCCCCCATGCCTGCCATACGTGCTATTTATTTAGCTTCAGTGCCATCTGAGCTTTCTGCTCTGTTGGTTTGATGTCTATCAAACTGCAGACTCCTTTGACAGAGGCAGACCATGACAACATGCTCCGCTCTTCTTCCCATTTTTTCCATGCTTTCTGCCAGCGGTCAGGTTTGAACTGACATTGGCTGGTTGTAGATCAGGTTCAAAAGCATCAAGCACTGTCTGAACATCCCCTTGAGCTATCAGCTCATGTGAAAATGAGTAGTCTAGGAAACCTCTGTGACTGCACAGAATAATCCCCTCTATGATTGAGCTCCTAGGGTTGACAGACTTCTCATTAAATATGGGGTTTCCCATGTTTTAGTTTGAAATTCTGCATCCTGTGGTAAAGGACAGGCTTACTAAGTTCCCTGGTCTTTTTTTTTAATAAATCATGTCAATTTTTAGCCTGAAATATGGAAAATAGTCCCATCTTACCCTTTTCTTCACATCTTCCTTGGCTGTCTGAAAGTTGATACCTTGCCCTGCAAGTAGAAGTGGTGATAGGGTGGCAAAAGGGAAGAATGGGTACATGAAAGATAAATGGGGAGCTGCAAAGAGAAGTGCTGTGGAAGTACAGTGGGAACATCCCATATTTTTTAAATGCTGATTTTAAGAATACTGATTTCCATTTTATTTCTCTAAAATTAATGGATGCCACAGAGCATCTTCTGGATATCTTAAGTGATTAAGACCCAAATGTGGAGGGAGAGACAAGAGCCATAGCCACAATGTGTACACACTGAAACTGGCACCCCCTCTCTCCCCAATTTGTTGTACAATATTCTTAGGAGCCTCTTACATAAATGTTCCCAAATCTGGTGCACACAGCCCACACCATTGCCCACAAAATTCCTAACCTTTGTGAGCATGAGGATTTTAAAGCCTTTGTAGAATTGAATATTTAAACAAAGATGAGCTTCTCTGCTGTAATTGTGGGGGAGAGATTGTTCTGCTTCAGTCAGGGCACACATCTTTAGCCTGTTTAATTCAGCATCAGCTTGAATGAGACTCTGCTAATTGACAGCAACCAAGGATCTGCCTTTTTTTTTTAAAGGAACTTCTGGGGTAAAGGGAAATGATGGGCAGTGGCTTAGAATTCATAATACCCAGCTCCTGTGTGTTTTCAATATGCAGCACACATGAGCCATCACTTGATGAATATGGCCTGAAGTGATGCAGGCAACTTATTGTAATTTTTTGCTGTGCTCTGTTTGGATTTATTTCCTAGTCAGTCAGGAGGGACACCCTGTAGATTAAGACTTAGCACACGCATTTTGAATCTGTAGACTAGTACTTAAGCTGAAATAGGAATTCTTTATGTTTCAGAGCAGAAATGGCCTAAATTGCCAGAAATAACCATAATAACAAACTGCTTGTTTCCTGACTCAGGCACACAGTGCAAACAGCCATAGTCTCGGTGCACCCTGTTTTTTAATGACAATAACAGGGATGGGAAACTGTCCAAGGAGAGTTTGTTCCCTTGGCTTGTCTGATACTCTTTTTAAAACTGCCTGCTACTATGAAGAAATATAATTACAGAACCATTTAAAAAGCATGGGTCTTCTGGAGATAAAAGTGGATGGGTTGTATGTAAAGATGGAGATATAAACAGCACTTAGGCAAACCAAAAAGCATATGGATACTGAAATTTCTGTTTGCTGGGAAGTTTTTGGGTGACTCTACTAATTTTGTTAGACCTGAGATATAGAATAGGACTTTCCTGCTGACAGTCCCTCCCTTGCTTGTGTGTCTCTTTCAGACATCCTCTCTTCCTGTATCCTCCGTCCTGTCATTTGCTTCACAAGGAATTTTCAGGGTTCTCTGTTCAGATCAGCAGCTTGGGTGGGTTTGGAGAAGTCTGCTAGCCTTCTGTAGAAGAGTTCACATCAGAGGCTTTCATTGCATTTCTCTTCAAAGTCCTCACCTTACAAGAAAGTTCTTCCTGACTATATGCCTTTCCTTTCTTTCCAGGACCACCTGCTTTCCTGTCTCATATCGCACACAGGCTGTGAGACTTCCTTCTTTGAACCACCAAAATGTCTATAGTGGTCTGCTTAGAAAGGCTTTTGAAGACACTAATAAAGTACAGGCACAACTATTCAGGCTTTTATCTCTGCTGACAAATGTACAGCCTAAAATTGTGACAGCAGTGATGGAGATGTGAGCAGTAGTGAAGAGGTGTGATGTCAGAGGTGTTTATCACTGTGGGGTAAGGGCTGTGTGTCAAAGCACCACTCAGTCCCAGCAGAATCAGGGCAAGTCTACCTGCATTTCCTAAGCAGCTAGAGACATTCCCTAGGCAGCTAAAGTAGTGAGAAGATTTTGACTACACTGGTTTCTGCCAGCTTGAAACAGGAGTTTTTACTTTCCCTGTGGCAGACTGTACCAAACAATAGGTCTGATTCCCCATGAACTTGAGTTTGTGCCAGGCAAACACATACCACAGGCTCCCATGACAAAAGTGGTGGCTCATGTTGACTGAGAACGAGGGAGGAGGAGCCCCAGGAATGAGCCCTCTTGTCAGCCGTCCTGTCAATTGTGATCGGTCAGCTGCTGCTTATGATGAAACCAGTCTTTGGGAGATTTTATTCTGCATGGCTGGCCAGCTGGTATGTGTTTCTGTCTGGGCTCTGCAGCCCTGGCCCTCATTTGAGGAGGGAGGTCTTTGTTCTGTATCAGGCTTCAAATAGTTTGGCATCTGTTGGTTTGTGTTGTCTGCTCGACCATTTGTTGCATTAGTGAGCTTCCTTCTAATCACAGCTCCTAAACAGTCTGTTCCCCTGAATTGTTTCTGCTCTAAAAAGTAAAAGTAGATATGTGCTGGCTGTAAACACCCAAACCTGCTCTCGTTGGGGAGGTGAGGATATCTGCACACAGGAGATTGAAACCAGCGATGAGGGTTTGCTTCTGATTAGCTGTTTGGTCACACTACAGCTTCTTACCACCAGGGCATGTTAGTGATGAAAAGTACAAGTTGTGTAATCCATACTTCCACTGCTTTGCAGACGGCGGAGCTGATGGACAGAAAAGACTGGTAGTGATTAGATCTGCAGCAGTGATTCACAGCCTAGGATTATAGGTTCTGCAATTTGCTTGAGTTTGTACAACCCAAATATCAGATAACATTACAATTTACATTTTCCATGGAATGCTGTCTCAAAAACATATTGATTTATACTGCATCAGATTACTCAGGGGCTGGAGAAAGCCAAAAGGAGAATTTTACTTTTTTCTTGCTGACATTTGAAAAACAGGATTATACAACTTCACACCTAGCCCTGTGTAACCTGCAGCAACCAGCCTTGGAAAGTCGCTTAAGAATTAAAATTTTTTAAGCTTTCCTTAAACAGTTAAGAGGTCTCTTCAAATTCCTTGAAGGCAAGCATTAGTCTTTTCCTGCCACCTTTGCTGCAAGCACTGTGTGGAGTGAGGTGGGGGAAAAGATGGAAATTTGACCCTTTGGGTTCAGCATCACCCTCTCTGCTTCAGATGGATCCAGGTTTGCTCATTCACATCCCTGGACTCCTGGATGATCAACCTTGACTAGAAAAGCTGCTATCTTTAGTGTCAGTGAGCTACCTTGAAAAATGAGGGTATTGAGATTTGGGTATGATCTGTCATCCTTTACCCTCCCTACTGGCATCATCTGTTGTAGCGCTTGGTCTGTGCCACACTGATGGGAAAGTGGTCCTGCCACTGCACAGCCTGTTGCTCCCACTCCCTCAGTGGTATTCAGTGTGGTTAATGCTACAGAAACCAGACTTTCAGTGTTTGATTTTTTTAATGAATTTTATTCACTATTCATTTGCCTTTACTCTCAAATGAAACAGTTTCCAGAAGAACAAATTAATTTGAGCCATTAAAAACCCTAATGTTAAGGCACCGGCTCGAATGTATCCAATTTTCAGAGGAACTGAGCCTCTGTGTTCCCCAAGAAACACAGTTTTGAAGCAGTAAAGTCCCTGGGCAACACCAGTGCTCAGTAACTTCCCAAAATCAGGTCACTCTTAGTTGTATGCCTAGTTTAGTCATCAGATTTTGGCCTTGGATCTAACATGTGTGTGGAGATGAGTGGGGAGGGGGAAGCTGAGATTTTTTTTTTTTTTTAACTTCTCAGCTGCTTTGCTTAGAAGCCACAGACTGCTCTTTGTAAGCGTGCAGCTGTGGCTAGTCCGTCACACAGTATTTTATTTTAAGATGAGACAAGCACCGAGTCAACGTAGCTCCTATTGTTACTTGTCTGTCACCCTATGTTAGCAGAATTCAATGCACGCAGTGTTCACCAAGGAGATGTGGTATTAGAGACGCATATGCAGATGAAGGCTCTCCAGATGTGTTGCACTGAAAAGTTCAGAGCCTGGAGCACACAGCAGTTACTTTTTCTCCCCTTGGAATCTGTATAATTCGATGAGGCACCACAGACTCGATAATCTAAAAAGAAGTAATAGCCTTTGCCACAGCAGGTCACTCTCTGATGCAATGGGAGGAGACATCTTTGCAGTGCTGTGCCAGGAGTTATGCAATCTAAAATGTCAACTTGAAACATGTCCAAGCAGTACTCAAGAAATAGCTGCAGCATTGAACACTCAGGTGCTAGAGATGCTTGGGTACTCTGAGAGTATGGAGGCTTAGCAAAATGACTTTTGTCGTGCCTGAGAAAACAGCGGCACTTGAAGAAATTGAGCTATTTAGAGTTTCAATTTGTGAGGAAGGAGACGGAAATTACCTAATTGTTTCAATGTACTAGAAGAGGAATCTATTTCTTGGTAGGGAGAACTCTTTTCTTCATGTAATGGTGTTGCTAAGTCCCAAATCTCTCTTCAAGGGGGAATGCAGTGGGTCTGTCTGGGATCAGTGAACTTTCTGCTCACTTCCCAATGTTATTGTGGGGTACATATGCCATCCTTCAAAAAGGATAATGGTGTGTGGGCTTTTGTAGCATTAATCTCATGTCCTATCTTGCTTCCCAATTTCAGTCCTTAGCATATTCCATTGCAAGAACAAAGCATGGGAACCCTGTGTGAAGAATGATTTTGGGGTAAGATGTAGCTTGCAACGAGCCCAGATTTGATGCTCTCATAATATCACTTCCTCTTTGTTTTGTGGTATAGGCATTTTCCTGGCTACAAAGGATTTGGCAGGATAATGAAACTGCTCCATGGAGAAAAATGTTTCTGCGATATTTACTTCTGTATACCAGATATTACAGAAACACCTCTCACTAGAGTAACTATATCCAAATATTTAATCTCAGGTATTTGTTACCCGCCACCAGTTCTTTTGCAAGGTGCACAGAACTATAGGCAACATTGAATTGCTGAAGAGGAGGATATAGACAAAACTGTAAAGTCACTGTAAAGTCAACAAAAGCCAAGCATTAAAGAAATAAGCCCAAGCTAAGTTTGGGTACAGCTGGCTCAGGAAACCAGAGGAAAAGCGTCATAAAGCCTGGACTATGGAGCTATTTAGGAGATGATATGGTGAACTCCAAATATGGTGCAATGAATCTTAAAAATAGTCACCAACTGTGGCTGCTATTCCATACATTGCCACCTCATTCTTGGTAATAGCCATAGCAGAAAGTCTGATTTTCCTTGGCTTATTCACAGAAAAAGAAGGCAAAGGGGCCATAGTCTGCTCCTCACAGTCTTGCAGCCCAGAGTGCTGCCCATCTTTGGAGGAGGTCTGTGTAGCCTTGTCTCACATTGAACAGCTCCTCTTCCAAGTTTATTTAAGAGCTGAAGGGGACTCAAGCTAACACAAACCAATTACTAAAGAGGATTTCTGGAGATGGTAGATAGTGGAGGAGGAAGACAATCCAGGACAGTTCATGCCATTTGTGGATGGGTACGTGAATCGGTCTGTGGTGCTGTGTGGTGTAGGACAGGCAGAGGGAGGTCTCCTAATGTTCTCCCAAACCTCTGGCACAGGAACTTGGGTAATTAAACATGCCAGAGTAGAGTTAGGTTGCATCATTGGCAGACAGGTGTTCACCAACACAAATGATTTGGAAAAAACATGAGAGGAAAAGAGACGTGAAAGTCACTACTCCATAAATGTGATCTGTCTCTTCTCCCATGATGAGTTATGCACTACTTGGGGATTGGACAGCAGGTAACAGGCTGGGTGACGAGGGGTTCTGGTGATTGTGTGGAAGGACATAAAAAGACATGAAGTGACATTTAATTCCTCAACTTTTCTTATCCCTTTTCATTATCCGAAGTGAACCTGAGAGATTCAAAATGCTGGTGGATATTTTTTTTGACTTTGCAATTCAGGGAGTGGGTTACAAAGTAGAGATAATACATATGATTTTTAATGCCAATTGATTGGCAACTCACAGTAGCTAAGCTTTTTGAATGATCAGTCTGTAAATTCATTGTCTAAAATTTGTTTTCAGAAACAATCCTTGAGGCGATTAGAAACACAGGAATAAATTCGTAGTTAGAATGACCTATTTGCAAATAATTTCTTTAAATAAAAAAACCAGAATTGATTTAAAGAGAAAACAACTATCCTGGTGAATTATTTGCTCATATCTGTTTCTGGGATTTCTCATCTCCTTCCATAGATTTCTAAGCCTTTATGCATGAGTCACTAGCGATATGATTAAACAAGGGATTTGCATTAAATGAAAAATTCCTCCATCTTTCTAAAACACGTTTCATCGCTTCTGTGCTTCTATCTTTTCTCTCTACAGCAAATCAGAATAGAAAAAAATGTGTATAGACTATATACCTAATGATATCCTGTGCAGTTGTTTGTTCCCACCAGACATTCATATTATTCATACTGTTATTTTTGAAGCTGTAACTGATCAAGAGATTTTAAAATAATTTTTTTCATCAGCAACATGTACCCTGTTTTAGGGACATGTTTTGGAGAGTTTGCTTTCTACAGCAAGGTTTCTCATCAGTGGATCTTTTTAAAAATTATAATGTGTGATTTTTATTCTTTGCCAAACTGTCATTTTTTTTTCCCACAGAAGACTGACAGTAACTCAGTCTGCAGTTATCTGTTTATATAGTTTCTAATTGCATTACTTTCATAATGATATGCTCTGTGTGCTATGCATGGATCCAAAAATACAACAATACAATAAATTAGAGAGAGATGATGATTGATTTAAGAGGCCTACTATTTTTATCACATTCTGCTATTGGCATACCAGGAATGCAGTTTTAACCAGGCATTCCACCGCTATCAATATCTTTTAGATAAGCTTTAAATAACCCCAGGAAAAACACTCTGGACAACTTTATGAAGATAATAACAGCAATTAAATCATGATTCTTTGGGGAGAAACCCTTAGCAAACCACAGATGACAGTTTCTCCATGAGATCTCCTCAGCCATGTGTGCAGAGGCAGAGAAACCCACCACACAGCAGGATCAATAGGGGCCCTTGTTGGGCTGCAGCTGGCATGGCACCGCAGCAGGTGTGCAGGATTTGGGACACGTGCCTCTGTCAGATCCCCATGCTCCTGCTTGCCTCTTGCCCCATTCTTCTGGCAGCTGAAGGGGACTGCCCCTCTCCTCCCCCCGGCACCTTGCAGTGAGGGCTGCAAGGAGCCCCACTCTCCCTGCACACAAGGATTCCTCTTTCAGGCGAAGACAGAGAGCGGCTGCTTGGGGACAGACGGTATCCATGTGCCAAATGCTCTGGGCTGGGGCTTGCGAGTGGCCTTGGCTGTCCGGCCAAACAGTGGATTCTTCCCCAGGTACTGCCTTGCTGAGTGCCAGGGTGTGGACGTATTAGCATAGTTTCATCCAGGGATGGATTACAAGCTACTAATGCTCCAGTGCAGTGGTCCAGCACCTCTTTTCTGGTGGGTTATGCTGGGCTTAAGGCATAAGAAACTCTGAACTGTAGCCTTGAGGGCTCTGCAACAGGACCCACAGCATTGCAGGAGTGTGAGGATGGGCACTGATGTTTAGCACCTTTGGGTTTTCTCCCTCTATCCTTTTTGAAGGGTTGCCCCTACTCAGAGCTAATAACAGCAAATACATGTTGGTTCCACCCTAGTGATAAAGAATGGAATGGCCACGGGAGTCTCTGCTAGCACTGGCAACACACTGGCTGTGAGAGAGGCAACATCTCCTTACCCTCCACACACAACCAGGGTGGAAGAGTGTTGGTGTCAACAACAGGTGCAGCATGTATCCTAAAGTGCCTATGGGACTGAGAGTGATGAGGCCTGGTGGAGTCCTGTCTTTGCCTGGGACCAGCAACCTGAGACCTTTACCGTTGGTGAAGTACTTGGCACTGTTCCTCCAGGGATGGGTGAACCCTGTCCTTGGCTCTTTATTTTCCCTGGGACAGCAGTGGAAGAGGGACTCACCATCTCGCTAGTGCCTTAGGTTTCTTAGTCTCTGGGTCCCCTACTGTCCCTTGCAGGCACAAGTTAAATCCCAAGTCCAATCCACATTTCTGTTTGGAAACTTCCGAATGTGTGTCCTGCAGGCAAACCTTGATGACCCCTGTTGGTTTGGTACATCCTGGGCAGTAGTAGCAGGTTCCTGCTTGGTGTTAATGTCCTACTTGCTGCAGCATTTTATTGAGAGGTGCTGCCTGTTCCAGCCAGCAGCCCTGGCTGCAGACGACGTTCTCACTGCTGCCCATCAATAGCAAATGAAGGGCTGGAATTTGTGCAGAGAGCAAGGAACAGCACTGGGAGTGGACCCCTGACTTTTCCTGCTCTGGACACTGCAGCCCCACAGGGACAGGAAAAGCAGTGACAAGGTGCAATCTTGTTTCAGGACTTATGTGAACACTGAGATGCAGAACTGTGGAAAAAGAGTTTGTGAACCAGAAAAGCTTTGGTAGAGAAAGGGAAGAGAATATCATGAGCAGAGTGGGAATACCTCAAAAGCATGAATGGCTGTTCCTGGTGGGTACAATTACTTAAGTCATAGCTTCATTTATATTCCTCCCAGACCTAGCTGACTGCTCACCACTTCATGGTGGCCTCCCAAATGTCCTAAGAGTTGTCACTTTGCTAGCTTCCTCCAGGAATAAATAACTGAAGCAGCTAACATGGATTTGTGGCTATCTGAGGACTGCTATTTTTGTGGGAAAAAAGCTCGGCATTATGCATGTATACAGTGAGCCAGCAGTGAAGCCAAAGTGAGGAATAATGGTGCCTTTAGAGCTTCTTTTCCAATGCCTGCCATTAGGGTTTTAAGTTCTGAAAGGAGCTTATTGCTTTCAGGCAGGACTGTTTTACCACAAGAAAATTGGAAAAAGCAGGAAGAAAGAAGAGGGAGGGGAGAGGAAAAAAAGGAGTCTTGTATTGTATAAAAACAATTGAGACAGTGGAAAGTGGAATTGGTTACTAATGATCTGTGGCTAAGGAAGCATTAAACACATTCAGACTCCAGTCTCTGTGATGATAATACTCAGTGGGTGAGAGGAAGGCAACGTGAATGTCAGGGAAGTAGGAAAGAGCTATAGTCCTGCTGCAGCGTGGTGTGACTGCCGCCCTGGTTTCACCGCTCAGCCGGAGCCTGGCTGCCTCATGCCCACTGGGTACCAGTGATGTGATCCTGCATCAGCCATTAGCAACTGCTTTCCTGGCTGCTCCTTTTGGAAAAGCAAACAAACCAGTTTTTGTCTAATATCTGTCTGTTTCCTTTGGAGTCCTGCTGGGAGTTCATTTGAAAGCGGGTTGTAAGGAGACTCATTGCAGCAGGGAAGAGTAGGTGTTACTGCTGCGGGAACTGCTGGATAAAATTCCATGGCTTGTGTTACACAGGAGGTCAGGCTAAGTGATTGTTGTAGCAGTTCTTGCTGGCCTTAAGATCTACGTCATTGTCTGCTTCAGCAGGGCTGGCTTACAGCTTAGGGGCTGTAACACAGGTTGTTTTTTTGTGAAATGCTGACATTTGGCTCTTCCTGCTGTCTGCTACCAGTGCTAATTTATGCTACTCAGAAGAGTCTGTCTTATCCACTGAGTTCATACAAACTGCTGTATTTAAATATTGTTTTAAATATTTGTAATGACAATACTTTTGTGGCCACAGCCTCTGTGGATAGAGAACACCTGTGACATGGTCCTTTGAACTTCATGTCTATAGGAACTCATCCTCTCAGTAGACCCTTTGCCCCATACAGCTCTTCTGAGCAGTCAGTCCTGAGAGTGTCCCTGCCCTATCCCAGTGTCCTTGCACTGCTTACCCCTGCAGCCAACAGGACAGTGGGAAGAGCAATCATTCTGGGGTCCTGCCTGCAAATGTGTCAGTCAGCAGGGAAGAAGGTGAAGGCAAAGGTGTCTCCTTTCCCAGCTCTGCAGACGGACATGGCTG
Organism: Entomyzon cyanotis; assembly: GCA_024500445.1. Classification (NCBI taxonomy): domain Eukaryota; kingdom Metazoa; phylum Chordata; class Aves; order Passeriformes; family Meliphagidae; genus Entomyzon; species Entomyzon cyanotis. The sequence goes on along the minus strand of JAKEPQ010001015.1, from coordinate 563,559 downwards.
CCCTGTATTTGCACAGGGATAAGTGCAAAATTTGGCTCATGTTGCTATGTCAGCCACTGTATCCTCAGGTAAGAAAAAAAAATGAATAGATCCTAGTAACATTTCACTGTTCACACAGTTTTGTGTCAAAACCCCAATCCAGTCCCAAAAACTGAGAACATCTGGATGATTTCCTGTCCGGGGCTCAGCTCTGCAAGGCAGTTAGGCTGGCTGTATTTCATGAGCCAAAAATGAAAGAATACAGCAGTTAGGTAACCAGGCTCCGTTTGGAGCCTCTCATTTTATTATTTTGCTAAAATATCCTTTAGTTTGATGACTTCAGTCACAGACTGCCTTGTTTATTTGCTCTGGTGCTAAACTGTGATTTCTCAAATCACTCCCTGTTGGCCTTTTTATAATTCTCAGCTTCCCTAATAACCTTAATTTTCTGTCACAATTTTCTTTTTCAGTGTTAACACCTGCTATTTTATTTTTCTTTGTAAACTGGAAACTCTTATGGCAAACCTTTCTTTAGTAGACTGGTTATGATGAACTGACATATCCTAATAATATCCTGTGCTCATATGGAGCTCAGATACTGAGGAAATTTGAAAGATGTGTAAAACATTTTTCTATTAAAACAATGAAAAATCATTCGTCTTCAGTAATATTGTATAGGAAATTTAACAGTAAAAAATGGTATGGTCATTCCAGTCAGACTACAGCTTTTGATCTTGCTTGTGTATCTGAATTATTGGGGAAGAAAAGGAGGAATCCACCCTATACAATTTTTAATGTAATTATTACAAAATTTATTTAATTTTAATGTGTTAAATAATACAGCTATATGAACCAGTAGACAGTGGCCTGTTCTTCACTAACTAGGAAAGCACTTTTTCTAGGAAATCTCTTCCTTGTGCTGTCTCAGATATGTGAGGCCTAGCTGTACTAGTTCTCACCATCACACCAGAATAAAAATTAGTTTTTCTTTAGCAACCCTGACATTTTTTGTGTTGCAGATAAAACCAGGCTCAGCTTATATATCATACTATGTTTGTGCTTGAAATTGTCACCATCTTGGTCTCATTTGCTCCTGTTTAAATGTAGTGAAAACTGCCTTACAGTCCCAGGCATCACTCAGTTTACAGTGAGGATGCATCAGGCAGAACTGGCTCCCAAGACAGAATCCTGCTTAGTGTAAATCTTGGCATGACACCAGTGGCATGACTCTGGATCTGGGTCAGTGGATGTTAGAGGGCAGTTCCCTCTTGTTTTGAGACTTCTCCCAGTCTTCAACAGAAGTGCAGTTCCAGGGGGCACCTTATTAATATTTAACTTCTCTTGTTAGCTCTGAAAAATTATTTCCTTTAAGTAGGGATTTTATCTGGAGTGGATTGCCTTTTCCAGTTGTTTTGGACCATAACTAGTAGAAGAGACTTCCCATGACATCTTCCATAATAGAAAGATGATACAAGAAATTGGAGTGCAGAGAATAATGCAAGAAACAAGACAGAATGGAAGTAGCCTCTGTACAGGATGAAAGTCGGTTCTCTCCAAGCAGGCATCCTGGAAATAGCTACCTTCAGCAAAGTTCAAATGTGCTTATTTCACATGCCTTTTCTTCATATTCAGAGGTCCATCATTGATGTGCATGCATTGATTGTGATGTAAATACTTATGAGGATTTATGGCTCATCTTTTTATCATTTGTTTCTACCTTTGCTATTCCTGCTCTAAACTGAGACTGATACATTATGATGACTTTGAATCTGTGCAAAGAGGGAACAGGAAGCTATGACTGGTCTAGTGCTTTGCTCAAGTGAATTTCCCTATTACAGACTGACTCCTAAGAGTGTAATCAACCCATTCATGAGGTAGGCTGAATGTATATGATAACTTATTTGTACCAGGAGCCCCAGGAAGTCAAATTCAAGGATTATGGACCTGTAGAGGTAGATACAGAACAACATGAAATCCTTGCTCTGCAAAACAAACCCTGTAGATATTGAACAAGATGTGCTAAGTGATCCAGATACCTCCTCTGAAAAGGTCATCTCTTTTTGATTAGGTTTAGCTCTTATAAGCTTCATTTGACACTTTCTGCTCCTTGCAGTGGATGGACAGTGAACAGTCATTTTCTATCCACTGGCGCCACACCATCTTGAATATTCAAAACTGTATAAACCACAACATAGTTTATCATAGTTGGTCTCTCTCTGAGTTTTTTCCACTTCAAATGTGTACTTTTGTTAATATGAGGCAACCCTAACTGAAAAAATATTCAAGATGCAGATGAACAGAGTCATAATTATGTTTTTGTCTTGTTTTTTGTTACTGGCATTTGAGTTGGTTTTTTGACTGCTGCTGAGCAGAGCTGATGCTTCTGTGGAGCTTATCATAACCTCGAGCTCCCACTACCAAATGGTAATTGTCATCTCAGAGTGCATAATTTTATTTCACTGTGAAGGGTGAAATCACAGTTTCTTTTACAGTGATCCTAGAGTCATAGAATCTCAGAATGATTTGGATTTGGACCTTAGAGATCATCTAGCTCCAGCCCCCCATGCCATGGGCAGGAACACATTTCACTAGACCAGAATGTCCAGAGCCCCATCCAACCTGACCTTGAAGCCTTCCAGGGATGGGGCATCCACTGCTTCTCAGGGCAACCTGTTCCAGTGGCTCACCACCCTGACAATAAAGAATATTCTTCTAATATCTGATCTAAACCTGCCATCTTTCAGTTTGAAGCTGTTTCTCCTTGTCCTGTCACTTCTGTAAGAAGTCTCTCTCCACCTTTCTTGTAGGCTCCCTTCAGGTACTGGAAGGCCACAGTGATGCAGATATTCACTCTCCTTTTCTGCCAACAGTCTTGTTCTCCCTAAGTATTCAACTTGACTGTCAGTGGGTTCCACAGACTGCCTGGCAGGCGTGTTGCTCTGATGTTGATGGCTCCCGTGGAAGAGGAATTCAGTATTATGTTTGATTGCCCCTGCCAAATGTTCCTCAAACTTTTTTTTTTTTTTTTTCCTGGCCTGCCTAATTATATTTTTGCTTTTAATCTGCCAGGATTTATGATCCTTTTTATTTTCTTCATTTGGATACAGCTTCTGCTTTTTGAATGATGCCTTCTCAATTCTAATAAACTCTTTTACTTCCCAAATCTTTAGCTCACTGCTCCATCACACCTGCTTCTTTTTATTGTTTCTCAAGTTTTTCCTAGCAGAGAGTGTGCACTGAAGCTCTGCTTTTAGTAGGATATTCTTTAGTAGTCCCTGTGCTATTCATAAGGATTTCATTCTCTCAGATAACTCTTTTAGCTTCTTTTTTAACAAGTTTCCTCATTTTCATATACTTAAATTTCTTGAAGTTTAGCCCGATTGTGGTGGATTTTTACTCTTTGATGCTCCAAAGAGGATATTTGATCTAAGTGTGTTATGGTCATTGCTTTTGAATGGTGTTTTTTCTATGAAATTTTGAACCAGAACCTACATAGTCTTTACTGTCATGACAAAAAGTATTTTGAAAACTTGAGATGAAAATAATTTAGGGAAATAAGGACACACCTCAGGTACATGTACCACTGTCAGTGGGATTGATTTGAAGGCAAAGTGGTGGAAGAGGTTTGAGAATATATTTTGAAGTACTCAACTGTTATGGAATTTATCAGAGATCAGGAAAGAGGGTAATGTGAAGATGGAGTGACAGAGGCTAATATCACTGGAGGAGCAGAGCTGGGGTCAGTAAGATACTGTAGAGGGACTGCAGGCAGTATTGAGAACAAGCAAAGGAGAGGAAGTGATGGACCAGGAAGGTAATTTTTGGTAGCAGCAGTTAGAGTGGATTTGAAGAGTGATCAAGCAATATTTTAGTCTGATGATGTGGCATGAGGAGATAATATGACCTCTCCACACTAATTTGTTCATGCAAACAAAGCTGCCTCTATGTAAACTAGGTCAACATCTTGAAGGCATTTGGACAACTGGGCCCCTGTCTGAAGCAGTTCATACATTAAAAACTGATTCAAACCTCAGAAAATATTAACTGGACTAATGCATGATAGAAATTAAGGATTAGAAGTTGTGAGTAGGGCTGATGGTCTTGAAAACATACCAGAGTCCTTCAATACTATATTACTTTTTCTGTACTGCCTAAAAGATCCTCTAGGAAAATTAGCAGAAGAACCTCAGGTCAAAAATGGTAGCAAAAGGCTAATCCTTCAATTAATCATATCATTGCAGATGAACTTTCTTTATGCAAAGGGAGCAGGTAATTTTGCATTACGGTTTTGCACATGTAGGCCTTATTCACTGAGGAAATGTAATCATCAGTCTAGGCAGTGCTTTTCTCCTTGCCTCCCAGCCGCTAGCTTAGAAATAAATGTGTGCAGAATGGATGTATGCAGTAGTAGCTATATTCTTTCCCCCTGATTTATTTGGTCCCATACACGCTGAATACATCAGGCATTTGTTTAAGTGTATCTTTCTGGGTAACTGTGGACTGGAGGAATATTGAACTTGGTATAATGCGAATCTCTCAATAAATAAAAAGTCTCCCACTAAATCTCCCTTTATAAAGGCTGAGAAGAGAGATCTGTAGCATTCCACCTGCGTATGAATCGATTTCAATCAGCCTTTAGGAGGTTTCAGGCTGTGTTAGCTGTAGGATAGAGCAGCACAGCAGCAAAACTGCCCTCACGTCCCTTATTGACAGGTTTGTTATGAAACATGGAATATTTAGATTGAGGAGATTCATCCCACTACTGCAGACACCTGGCCCTGTTATCTTCATTTTGAGTCTGCTCTAATGCTGTCCACAAGCACAGCAGCTTCCCCATCATATGCAACAGGACACTAACTTGTCCAGATAGACCTTTACTGGAAATGAATTAGCTCTTTAAGGGAAGGAGGCTGAGGGAGATATTTTCTGGTTGCTTTTTTTTAAGGGCAATTTCTGTATTTAGGAAAATGGGCCAACTTTCCCATTTCAGAATCCTCTGATTCAGATATGGGCAAGGTGAGAGGTTAGAGGCCTCGTTGTTAATGAGTGAGGCAGCCTCTGATTTTTACACTAATTGAAGCATTTACATTTTTCAGCAGAACTAAAATGCAAAACTAACACATTCCTTGGAGATTTATAACCCCACAATGGATTCTCCTATCCTCTCTCCCTTAATTATCCCAAATTATCTGAACTCTCATGAAGAAGAAAGAAATTAATATTAATATTCCATTTAGAATATACTCTAAAATGCAGTGGAAAATGGAGGCAATAATAATGATAAAGAGGGTAGCTAAGATGATTTGGAATATATAATCTTTCTTCTCTTCATTGCAGCTTTTTTATACTAGAGTAAGCCAGGAAAACTTGGTCTTGCATTCATTTAGCAAAGCAATTTTTGTGCTGCATTAACTTCCAGTATATAGGTAAAAGCTTAGTAAAATATTGTTCTGTCTGTTAATTGTAATATTTTTGCTCTGTGCCTAGATCAGAAAAAACAATAGGGATAAAAGAAATTGGAAAACTCTTTTTGAATAGTGTTTGTACATGGGGGGCAAATACACAGGTGTGACTCCTCACTGGAGAGTAGACAAGAAAAATAGCTAGAAGAAAAGACCAGCTATAAACTGGACATGAAGCAGAATTTATAGTTTATGTTGAAAGAAAGGAGGAAATTACAGTTATCAGAAGAGGAAACAGTGGGGTCAAACTAATAAAAAACTGCAAATGTTGAATTTGTGTCTCTGGACCATAGGTCAGAGAAAGAGTCTACTTGCATGAAACTGGCAGAGAGGTGCCACAGAGAAGGGTGGAAGGGGGAAAGGAGGAATGTCTAGAATGTCTCTTCATTTGGATGGTGAGACTAAAGTTCCTGGTAAATGTCCAGATAGCCACTGACTGATTACTGTTGTGAGTTACACATTTGTCATCGGCCTTTCCTTCTCCCAGATAGATGCCAGCTGCTGTGCCAAGCTCCTTGCTCCCAGCTCTAGGGCATTGACTACAGGGCTCCCAGTGCCCTGATAGTTTGTAGTTATAAGACATGAGTGCAGGATTGGTTTAGTTTAGGTTTACAAGTGTCCTAGATGGAAAATAGCCTTGAGAAATGGTAATTAGTGGTGGGATACTGTTCACACTGAAGGCAAAATTATGCCCAAGTTCAGCTTTAATATTGAAAGCATATTATATATCTGAGTCCCATAACCACTTTTACATCTTGTTCTGTGTAAATTTGTTCAGTTTCCACTCACTAAGAGGAGCCAGGGAGTTTCACAGGACCCATCACTTGTGAGTGTCTTGGTTTACACCTGCCTTGGTGTTGCACTGTGGGCTGTGATTAAAACTATGTTATCCCATGAAGTAAGGTTTGATTTCTTGGACAATATTCTGTGACAAAGCTGTATATTTTTTAAGGAGGGAGGGATATGGAGTAACTCTATATAAGAGAGTTACTCTCTTATATGGAGTAACTCTCCTGTTCTATTTTTCTCACTGTCTTAGTACAATATTAGCAAGTTGCTATAAGGGTGGAAGACATCAGCTGCAGTGAAGCTCATCTGCAAAGCTGTTGCAGACAGCATCACGTATTGGGCTTGAGGATGGACTGTGGGTGAAAAGACTGTCATAGTAAAAAAACCCCAAGAAACCACTAACAAGAGAGAATGATACTAAAAACAGTGAACAGACTTGAGATCAGGTGTGAACTAAAAAATCCATTTTACTGTTTCTTTTTATCTTGAAAATAGCCTTTACTGTTTTTGTAATACTTTGGCTGCTCTGTTTTGTTTGCTCAGCTTTCAGAGGCTCAAGACATGTTTGTAAGAAGTATTGAGGCGTGGAGCTTAGTCTAGAAATGTATAGAAACTGCTTCTGTCAACATGCAATCCAGCTGCTCAGGACTGTGCATTGCTGCTGTGTGTAGGTACAACTGTAGTGTAGCTGGAGGAGTACTGTGGGTTGGATATTTTGGGTTCATTTTCAGTATAGAGCTTCTGTGAAAGCTCTTTCAGTATAGAGCTTCTTTATACTTTCTGTGAAATTATAAAGCTTGTGTTTCTTGGCCTTCTCCAACAAGCCAAAATATTTGGGAAGGAATGCTAGCTCCCAATGCAGTGTTTTGTTGTTCTGTTCAATACAGCAACATTCAGTCTCAGGAACAGCAATTTTGTGATCCTGCTTCCTTGGTTTTATTGAAAAAGTCAGAAGGAAAACCAAATCAAACCGAAATTCATGGCTAAGGATGTTAGTTGTAGCTACAGGTTTTTGGTGTGAATGTGTGTTTTGAATAGTTACTAGTGAATATGTGACCTTTAAACATAATGGAATGGGGAAAGTAGATTTTATTTCATTTAGTCAGATGTAACAATTTCAATGTTACGCATTGCAAGAACACTTGCAATCCTCCATTGAGAAACAGTAAGGTGATGGATAAAGCACTGGACTGGGATTTTAATTTAGGCATTGCCGTAGAATTTCTGCATCAATTTGTCCAAGAAAATTAACCAGCTCACCTAGCCAGGGCTTTCTTTTATGTGAAATGAGTATGATAACCCCACATTACCAGTCTGTGACAAATCCATGAGTATTACTTGTATTTACTAAACAGTTTCAGATTAAATTTTTCTCTTGTTCAATTATTTAAAAAAATAACTTTCAAAAAAAACCTGACCAAAGATATGAAAGCTGTTACAGTTCGTGCCTAATATAAATTGGCTGACACAGGCTAGACCGTTGAATGTCTCTGGATGAGAAACTAAAATAATTTGTTTAAATTATTGAACAATTGATTGCCAAAACTGTCCTACGACCAAAGATATCTCTTACTGACTTCATGATCACTGAAGATTTCTGCAGCAGTCATAAAAAATTTCACATCTTAGTTACATTCCTCATTATTTTTTTTATTAAGTAAGAGACATGAGACAAATGACACAATTTCATTATTAAAACCACAGCTTGATTTCCAAATATATTTTTGTTTTATTATGCAGCAAAATTTTTATGGATTGCTTTCTTGTTCATCATTTAATGAGCAGCAAAATATTCTGCAAAATGCCACAGAAGAAAATAACACCTACAAAAGGATTAAGAAGGAAATAGAACAGCACATGCTATAAATTGAACTAAATAAATATAATGTATCTATGCATGCTTTTTATTACATGTCTTTCTCTCTACTGCTCTGGGTTAAAAGAAATACTTCCTTTAAAGTAAATACTTCTTTAAAAGTACACATATTCATGCGAATTAGGATAAGACCCTGCATTTCAGAAGCTGCCTGGTACCTTTTCTTAATTTGGAAAAACAAGAAGTGTGGGTTTCTTCTGTTCTTGTTTTCTTTCCTTACAGTTGTCTCCTGTGCATCACGTATCAAATCTGCAGTGGTGCTCATTTGCAAGAAAAGTGCCACATGTGTGTACATGATGGTCTGATTGTGAAAGACTTGCCTTCCTTCCCTTTTCTGGAGATCCCAAAGGCCACATTTGTCTTATGGTCTCTTTGCTATGAGTGTAATTAAATGTAAAGCACTTTGGGATGTTCAGGTGTGTAAAGTATTGCCATTGAAATGCAAGTTGTTTTTCTGCAGAAAGGAAAAAACCAAATAAACAGCAACAAAAAACAAATGAAAAGGTTTCCAGGGATAAAAATGTGAACACTGTTAGATAAATAAAACATTAGAAAGAAGGGAAAATACTTCCGGAAGACAAATCAATAAGATAAAAAGAAAAAAAAAAAAAAAAGATTTATTTGAGAAAGTTGACAGGCTTGCAGAAATTTCTAGCTCACACGGTATTAACAGAGAGAAAATATGATGAATCAAGACACTATCATCAAAATAAAAACCCTAGGTATTAAAATTTTAACTCTAACTTGTAGAGAGTCCAAATCTTTTTCTCTGTGACATAAATTTGCACAGGCAGTAGAAGCTTCCAATTACAGAGTTTCTTCTGTATTTTACATCCTTGGAGATAGTGTTTGTCCTTTTGTAAGAGGAGTGTGAGATTCTGTCCTTTCCAATTTATGACTTCTACATGACACATTAGGAACTGAAATTATTTATAAAAACAGAAAGAAAATAAGGCTTAACAAGCTCATTGATGGATAGTCCTATTCATTCACTGGAAATGGACACTTTTGCACAGCAAGAGTGAAAGGACTTACCCTGAGTTTTCATTTGGCCAAGGACTAGACCCTGGGTATTCAATCTTTCAGGTAAATGCCCTGATAACAAAGCTGTGGAAGCATACGAGGAATCATGTATTTTTTCCTCTCCATTGATTCTAGTATTTTGTGTCCAATGCAACGGAATAGGGAGCTGCATGGAGGTCTCCCCGTTCAGGGCAGCACCCCAACTTTCAGACTGCTAAGTAGCAGTCTGAGAACAAGTATCACCACACCCTACTCCTCTTTGATCTTTTTGGAAAAGTAGTCTGTGTCTAAAACCAGGAACCTTCACCTACTCCTTCTTCCATCCAGGTGCTTTAAGGGGTCATGGCTCCACCTCCTTGTAACCCTCCTCATAAGAGGTTCCATGGAAAAACATGTTTTCAGAAGATCCCCACATGATCTTCTGAAGGAGCTTCTCTGTCAGCGAGGCAGTGTTTGAAGCAGGGCAGACGCACACATTTCCTTCTGGCCCCAGTTGTGCTGAGCAACTCTTTTTTTTCCTTTTTCAATTGAAAGTGTCTGGAAAGTAAGTGAAAATCTAACCAAAACAATTTTGCTTAGCTAAAAACCTGATGTATGTTGCTATACACATTTTTTCTAGATAACTTAATAACCCCACCAAAAAAATCAATGAATGTTCTCTATTAGACTTCTAACTTTGTTTCAGTCTTCAATGATGGCTTCTCATCAAAATTCATGTTCTGAAGGTCCTGTTTTTTCTTTAGCTTTTATAGCTTTCCCATACCAGACCATATTAACTCCTCTTATAACCTACCAGTCTATACTGAATTGAAACTAATGTGTGGATGGCTTTCTATTTACAAAATGTTCATGCTTCTCAGGTTTGGATTGTTATGTGTTGAAGGACAAGGAATAACAGAAGTGTGAATTTCCTTTCAAATTTGCAGTTATCCTCTGCATTTTGGTTATTTCTGATAAAATGTATTAAAGGCATCAATTCACTTTGTCTTAGAACTATAATTTGATGAAAACTTGGTCTTCTCCCTGGTTTAAAGGATGCATATCCACAAATATTTCAATGCCAGATATATCTCAGAGCAAGAAGTTAGACTACACTTTAATGTTGGACTGCTCTTTCATGTTTTACTTAAACTTGCTCGGTTTGGGCTAAAGTGACTCTCCTGACATTTGATAGCTAGCTTGAGTAATACTGTGCACTCCCACTTTTTTAGTAGGTGTCTGAAATAGTTTAGGTAAGACCTGGCAAATTCTGAATGTCTGTTTTGTGTTCCCCTTTGTTTGGAGAAATAGCCTGGTGTATTTGATTTCCTGAAGCACATATCTATAACCTGTTAAGGAAACATGCCTCACACAGTGGTTTTACTTCTGCCCTAGACTGAAATGCAATAGGAAGGTGGGAAAAGGCCTCAGCTGAGCTGAAACTAGTGACAAAAAAAGAAATGCACTTGCACCATTGAAACCTGGATCCACAGAAGGTAGTTTTTATGAGAACTTTATTTTTGTGGGTTTCTAACAACCTTCTTATTTAATCTTATTGTGAACAGGGGAGAAGATGTATTGCCATGAATGCTAGTGCATGGTCTTAGCTCCAGTTTTCTTTATTACTTCCATTATCACAATGGATCTTCATTGGCCTGAATTGCTAACATCCTTATAGAACGATAAGACTAAAATGGCTCTACCTGTCATTCACTGATGTGTGAATCGACAATCAAATGATTGATCAATTTCTCTGTGCTTCAATAGCTTCTTTCATCCTGATTTACTGAATAAAATGCTGCAGTTTCAGCTAAGTTTTCTAAGGAATAGATAAAGTAAATCAGGCAATTAGCCATAATCTTAGATTTAAAAATTGAAAATCCATCAGCATCTCTGTCTTGCAAAGAAAATACATTTCAAAATCTGAAAATACAAAATCTTTTGTAAAGAAGAAATATCCTTACAAAAGAAAAATCTTGTTCTCCTGGCAGTGTGCCTGTGAATGGCTTTCATGAATTTCTAATATATTTTTCTTTTGTTCATTTTTTCAAAAAACTTTGGACTCTGGAAGCTTTTAAGAAGGAGAAGTTTTTAAAGTGGAGCAATAGGAAGTGCTAAATATTTTATTAATGATTTGCAATAACATGCTTTTTCTTTATGCCTTTAATAGAAAAAAATCCTGACAGTTAGCAAAATGATGAGGATTAATGTATGAAAATGTATTGCATGGCAGCCTCTGAGTAATGTATTTATAAACAGTTCCTTTTTTAAAACATGTATGTCAAAATAGATTACAAGAAGACTAGGAAATTATTGTAGTCAGATCAAGCAGAATATACGGTCCATGAGTTTTTTTCTGTAATGTGTGCTGCATCCTGACTGAGATCACCCAGTCTTCATCTGCTTCCCTCTCTCAAAGGAATGTCATGTTGCTTTTGTTCACTCCTTGGTTTAAAACAGAGCAAAGCAAGTGAATCCCTCAAGAGTTTAATGTAGGTAAAATGCGTCATGATTTAAGTTAAGTTTCATCCCAAATCTACTTTTCAGTATATTTAGTCCTTTTGCAGTTGTTGGTGAACTTCTGCCCTTCATGGTCTAGAGGTAATCATTCACTTTTTAATACTAATATGACCATAGTTGTATGTTCTACACAATCTGTCAGAACTAAGAAACAATGAAAAGCTGCAAAAGGAAAAAAACCCCAAACCAAACACCCAAATATAAAGATAAAAAGTGAGACAGAAACCATCAAAATAGAAAAGATGAGGCAGACAAAGGCTGAGTAACCGTTTTGACAGGCTGACTGGAAGCCACTGTGCTTTATGCTGTGAGAGCTTCATCCAAGTTTCACTGGTGGCAGTAGAATGGCTTCAGCAGGCTTTGATTCAAACCTAATTCAGCCAATTTATTGAATGATTTCTTCATTTTTGTCACACCAGTCTTGTTGCTGAGCAGGAATGAGGAGGAAGGGGACAAGGGGAGGCCAAAAGAAAGTTGACCACACAAATGTAATGTTGGAAGCATTAGACTGCATGGGGTTGTTCAGCCTCCACAAAGAACCAAACTTATTCCCATGGAAACCAATGTTCGAAGATGAATAAGTAGCCTGGCTCTCAGCAGCTCCCTTTCCTTTTTTCTCTTTTCTTCTCTCTTGGGATGTTTTGTTGTTGTTTTTGGTAAAGGAAAAGAAAGAGTCTCTTCACCTCCAAGCAGCTTGAGAAAAGACTGGCAACATTCATTCCACTAATAGGGTGTCAATTAATGCAAAGAGGAATGTCCTGGATTTCTCAAAGAGATGTATTTTTCAACAGGAGCTAGTCAAGATGTTGATGAGGTTTTGTTTCTCTCTCTTTTTTTTTTTGTTTTGTTTTGTTTAAATGGAACATGCATTTTCTTGAAAAAGGGGGCTGCTAAACTGGTGTTGTAAGTCTGCCCTCACGTGTTGGATTTTAACTCTTCAGGAGAGAAAGTGTAAGTGGCCTCAAAGGAATCCACCAGATGTATTGTGGCACCACGCAGTTCAGATCATCAGGTTTGGTTGTTTTTTTAATTTTGAGGTTTAGATACTGATGTAGGTGTAGCAACAGGTTACATACACAGGAAATACACAGAGGTGTGCACTATCCATTTAATGTAGCAGATATAGGTCATTGTAATTCCTACACTAAGCAGATAATTAATTCAAAGGGAATGTTACAGAAGCATTGCTGATGGTATCAGTGTTATAATGTGTTGCAACTATTGACTGATATCAAAAAAGATGAAAGGTGGGCTGAAAAGCAGGAGAATTATTAACCAACTTTTAATAAGTAAGGAAGATAGTCTCAGAAATCTGAAGGAAATCCTTTGCATTTGGCTTCTTGTGAGGAGAGTTTCTGAGAATAGGAAATGCCTTAGGATGTAGCGTCATATGGGAAATGTCCAGTGTGAGTCAGCATGAATCAGTGCTTAGATGGGGCACAGGTAGTTATGCAGGCTTTGGAACCAATGAAGCCAGGTCTCCTGCAGGCTTCCACCTGGGCCAAATGACTCTGATGTCTCTAAAAATGTCAGTGCTCACTGAACTTTTGATGTCATAAGCACCTAGAGAAGAGCTTTTGCGTCCAAAGGAGGACCTCTTGTGTGGATCCTTTGGTACCTATATGATGATCTCAGGCTGCAGCCTTTCCTTTAGCAGGGAATAAATTTTGGTTGCTCTCACTTTCTCCTCTCCAGACATCTGTTTCTGTAAAATTTATGACAACATAATCGTCTGTCCCTCTATTCCACTTGGCTGACATCAGCCAGTAGGCTCAAAATTATTAGGGAAACCAGCCAGACAAAATGATTGCCTAAGCCTCACTTCCTTAGGAAACTCAGCTAAAAAGTTAATATTAGCAATAACTTGTGGACTGGAGCTACCACTGGGGGAATGTAGTGTGGCACAAGTGCATTTTGGTGCATTGCTCCCATTGCACTTTTGCTGTTAACTTTCTCCTGGGCCCCGTTGGCAAATAAACCTTCCTCCAGCTGCTGTGTGGGTGAACGGTCACAGCAGCTGGCAGGGAGGAGTCAGAGACTCTTTGCTCCTTGGTTTACCCACTGTTTTTTTGGGGTGTGGACACCTGCTCACTAGAAAGGGATAGAGACCACACATCCATTTAATCTGGGTTTTCCCCTGGTCTCCTGAACATTTGGGATCTGCACTCAAATCAGAAGTTTGGAGTGGGTTTCAACTCCTGCTACTGAGTAACTTATTTTCATGGCATTTTTTAAAAAGTCTTTGAAAAGACCTACATGTTCTTCTCTTCCTAGATATATGAGTGTCAATTTAGTTTAATGAATCTATCTGGAGTCCTTAAATTGTTTTTTAATTTAATTTTTTTTTAAGATTTGTATTTTTTTTCTATATAATGATTCATGGATGTGCAGTGTGAGAAATGTGTTTTCTGTTGCAATGGGTGGAAACCTGGGTCTCCATTTCTTCACTGCTGTCTAGGGTCTTCATTTTTACCTGCATGATGTTGTTCTTGCTGTATATCCTCCCTTTCTGTTCTTTCCCTTCCTCAGAACAGTGCTTAAGAAATTACATTCATTTTTTCAGAACACTGAAATTATAGTATCCATTACAAAAACCCTAAAAACCCCACCACATTTGACAGCATTTCACAGCAGACTCTTCCATCTCCATCACCTCTGGTCAGTAATAGTCACCTCACTGTGATCCCTCCTGCTCCCAGCATGTTTAAGAATTTCCTTATATACTAAGAAAGGCACATGGCCAAAGCTGCCTATGCTGAGATTTTTTCTGTGTGAATATGAAGCAGGGCAATGGCATTGTAACTGCTTTCCAGCATGAGCTCATTTTCAGTATTCTCTTTTATCCTGAGGTGTTGACCTTTCTATTATCAGCCTCTCTGAAAGGAAGGCATACAACCATGTCTTGTCTGTGTCTTCTTGTTTATGGCTTATATGTGGCTCAAAGTTCTGCCAGAAACTTAATGCCATTTTACTGCCTGGTTTTACTTTCTGCCTGTGATGTACTAATTATCAGGGTGTGACAGAGCACTTATTTCCTATCATAAACCAGGGCTGTTACCCAGGAAGGAAATTTTGTTTGACTCATGAAAAGATGTAACAATATGAAATATTCTCTGAGGACCATATTCTGATCCTGTTGACACTGATGGGAATGTTAGTTTTGTCTTCACTGTGAGGGCCACATAATGAAAGACAAGGCGTTTCTATGCCTGCTTCTATTTTATTTTTCTGAGAGCTGATTTCCCACAGTACTGTCAGCACTGGACAGTTGTATACCTCAGCTGAATACCTGGTGCAGCACTGGCACAGGATACTTAGTATGCTAGAGAGTCACAGTCTTTGTGGATGTAAATTAGCGCAGCTCCTTTCACATCAGGGGCAGTGCACTGTGTTATATTATGGGGAAGTCTTGCTCTCAGTTTCAAGCTGCCATTTCCTTCCCTTTTTAGAAAGGAAAAAGCAAAGAGTCTGCACTGTTAATCCATTCCTACTAAGGGGAGGATGGGAGGAAAGAAATAAAACAATATGGAGACTGTGTAGCAGTTTCCTAGTTCCCTACTAGTAATACACAGTTAATGCCCATGACTTAATGGGAATACACTTGCATTCAGCCACACTTGCCGACGGCAAAAGAGACAATGAAGTATTTCTGCTTATACATCACAAGGCTTCACTTGAACAGCAGAAGCACAAGTAAAAACCGTTTCAAACCAAGAGCAAGGGTGAACAGAGGGCAGCCTCCAGCCTGGCCAGGGCTCTGAACACCATGCTCAGCAGCACTGGCTGTTGGGCACCTGTGCATTGTTTTTGAGCCTCGTGGTGCTGTTGCTATCAGTTTTCCATACATTCACAGCATTTCTTCCTCCTCTGTGGAAGAGATGATGAAATTTAGACACAAGTAAGAAAGCTGGTCTTTTTAGACAATTCCAGCAGACTATACAACCCACAGTGTTCAGAACATGTGCGATATAATATTATAGGCATTTCTGGCTGTAAGAGCAGAATTCAGCCCTGAACTAATTTACATGATTAACATGAAGACAGAATGTCCCACTGTACTTTTATAGCACTGGAATGCAAATTTTGATTTGCATTCCAACTCACTTACTTTTCTGACTGATATCCTCCCCCTTCTTATCCTCCTCCTGAAAAAAAAGAAGGAAAAAAAAAAGAAGCATTTTCATCTTTAACTTCTACCTTAAGTATCTCCTTCAGATCTTCTGCAGACTGAACCTTGACAGTTTTCAATTAAATAGATGGCCCCTTCTGTTCCACATATCCCATAATTTATTGGCTTCTTGCACCTGTCAAATGCCACATTTCCTGCCCCTGGGAGCATATCCCTGTGTCAACTAACCCTTCTTTCCTTGTAACTAGAGAGAGAGAGCTACAGGTGTCAGTTAAGCCATGTATGTTTCTTTGATCTTTCCTAGGTATTTTTTTAATTGGAATTTTTCTTCCTAAGGGTTGTTCCTGTGTAGCTTAACTTTCACATAGAGCAGCATTTGTTTTGTTTTCAGCAAGCCTGGAGCCCAAAATCTGCTGAAGTATCAGTATAAAAAATGGAAGTGATTCCCCTTATTTTGGCAGATCACTCTCCATTACACCTTATTCACAAAAAGAGTTTTGGTCTCCCTTTCATCTTGTTCAGAAACAAGATCCCTATTTATGAAAAGCCCTTCAATGAGTGATTCAAATCCATGCCTTATTTGAGAAAGCATTCAGATACTTTCCAAAATGAGGAGTATGGAAAATATTCCCTTATTCAGAAAATACCACTTCTCTAACTGGAAAATTTAATGACAAAAAAAATCACAGGTCTACTAAAGAAAAAACAGATCCTTACCTATTTTCTGTGGAAGTGATATACCCTTTGCCAGGACAGGAACCCTTTCTAACTGATGTTCTGCACTTGAAATGGAAGATGGGAGTCTGAAGCACACATTACTAGGGAGACCATTTCCTTGTGCTATCCAAGAGGCTTGATGTAGTCACTGCTGGCTTTCTCTGCACCACTGAAATGCAAACAGTTAGGCTCATCTTCGTGTCTTCTGTCAGACACTTTAGCAGTAATAAAACCTAAAAAGCACATTTTAAAAACTAACACCATCAGCCCCAGTTGGAATTTTGAACAGTTCAATCTGGGCATCTAACCTGACCACTTTCATTTTTGATTCTGACCTTCCTTTTCCCTCTGGTTCTCCCATCTTCACAAAAAGACTCTGCTGCCTGTGTGAAATGGTTGGAGAGTGTCTGTGTTTCTAAAATAATTCAGTACCTGTGAGGTTTCCAAAACCATTTCTGCATATATATATTTTTTTTATTTCTTGGTGATGCTTTCCTTTCTATGTCAGAGCATTCATGTTGGGGCAGAGCCCAGACCATCCTGTTTCAGGCTTTCTTGTGCTGCAGTTAGCAATCCTTTTACTTCCTGCCCTGCTGAAAATGCCCCTGAACAGTACTGCAGACCCAGAACAAGCCCCCTGGGCTCCCCCAGCCCCCAGTCCCATCTCCCTTACCCACCCCACTGCAGCCTCTGTCCTTCCATGAGCCAGGGGGATCACACAGCACCTTCTGCTGCTGCCTACAGAAGCTGTTCAAGGTATACATATGGATCTGTGTGTGTATATGCATGCATTTATATTTTAACCTTCTGTGTCATGAATTTCTGTCTCCTTTCAGTGTGACATGATAGAATTTAGAAAATTTAGAAATTAGTTCAACTGCATTTTCCTATACTTTAATACCTCTCATACATCAGGCAAGGTTCCTGGTAATGTACATCTTCTCATCTCAGCCTATTGAATTATTGTCTTTAAAATATTTCTTGTAACATCTCTTTGGAAGTACATCTTTTAAAAATGTAAGGTGGATACGTAAGATTTCTCCTATGTTTATTCAATTCTCAATCCTCCAAACACTTGAGAATTCGAATTATTCAGCTAGGCTTAATGAGGCTGACTCGGAGTGAAGTTATGTGCATAAAAGTCAAGGATAGGAGGCCTTGATGTTATGCATTTTTAGGTGGTTATGGGGTTTTCAATATTAATGTTTATTACTGAATAGTCTGAAGGAGAACTCAGGCTGTACCTTTTCATCAGCGCTTGCTACTAGTTACCTTGCTGCAAAGGGGCTTCTTGGGGGGGTGTCTGGAATGTGGAAGTTGGTTTGTGGAAGCACTGCCATCTGTCAGTGCAGATCTGAGGGCTTCACATCAGCCACTCCACCCTCAAACCTTGCCAACAGCTAAAGCTGCAGACTCTGTAGGTCTGTGACGCTAACTTCTAAGCTCTTAGATCAACGACTTTGCCTCCATTTCACCATTAGTAAAATGGGAGAAACAATTTTGGATGTTCAAAATGACAAGCACGAAGCATGACTATGCTGTACTGTGATCCCTAATACAAAACACAAAGAAATGGGTAAAAAATTTGACTAGCCTAAAAGCCTGGCCATTTTCCTGTCCCAGCCTTTTTGGGCTTTGAAGGTTGGTTTGAGTTTTGGTTTTTTCATGAAATTGCCTTTGACCCTCTTTTTATGATCCAGAAAAGTGTGAGAAGACTGATTTGCCTGTGGCCTTAGCACTTTTGAGCAATGGGACTGTGGGAAGGACCTCTGGCCTCATGCTGGAAACCTGAAGAAGACTGCTTGCCAAAGAGCTCTGGAGAAGAAATTGTTCTGATCGTCTGGCAAAGATGCACATGAGCGTGGAGACTTTTTAGTGCTGGTCTGCATTAAGCATCCAGGGACTCCTCACAATCAATCTTACAAGTTTCTCTGGGGCTTTATCCTGACCTCATCCCTGCTCTCATTCATAAGTATAGTAAGAAAATTCCTGTTGAGTCACCCTTAGGAAATGTTCAGAAGAAAACATCTTTTTTTTTCCTAAATGTGCCCTTTGCTCTGCTAAAGGAGCTGCTGGGCAAGGCCAAGTGCCATCCTAGCTTTCCTGAGTACTAGATTTTGCTGAATGCAGATGTGAGAGCAGAGGAGCAGGTACCTTTTATTTTTGTAATGATTTTTATTCTGATTTTACTCAGACCTTCAGATATGCGTATTTGCATATCTGTCTTTACAATTTTGGGCTGGTAAGGGGATTTGGTCAGAACATGCTGACTGCAGGAAATGGAAGCTTTTTTCAGAAATAGCTCACTTTAATGAAGTAAATATCATGTTATACTCACTCTCACAAAATTGAGTATTTGTCCTCTACAGCATAGTTTTGGGTTTTTATGCCATGTTGCAATATTCATATTACAATTATAAAAAATGCATAACCATAGAATTGTTTTTGTAATATTCTATTTCACAGTAAAGGTATGAGATTTTTTTTTTTTATCCCCATTTTACTTGAAGGAATATTGAAAATCAGAGACTTCCTCACAAAATAGAAATTCCAAATTTTAATTAGCTTTACTAAAATAAACATCATTCGCACCTAGCACTATGGGATTTTGGAAATAAAGTCCCACCTGTTTCTTCAGGGCATGTTGGGGAAGAATGAGAAATGGAAGGACATGAGAGAGAGGTATGCCTGCTGGTGATTTGAAGCATAAGCAGGACCCTCCATTCCAATTTTATCTGTAAAACCTTCCCTGGTGTGAGACAGCTGTTGCTTCTGAAGCCTTCTACATATACCTCAAAATCCCAAGGATCCTTCTTTCTTTAACCTGTATTGTATCCCCACTGCCCTTGAGATCCTATATTACAGCTGCTTTCCTCAGAAAAAATTGATAAGAATATCTGTTTTGGACCATGTCAGTGTTAGAGAATGGCTGTCAAGCATCAAGAGATGCTCTCTCTCTTCCCCTGGGGCTTTAAAGATGCTATTCTAAAATTAAAGTGTTTGGTATAGATAAGATGCTTAGGGTTATAATGAGGTCAAGAGTTGCTGGCAGTTTCCAACAAGATTTTTTTTTTAAATATGTTGATAAGATCTCTTGCTGTGGTTATTTTCCTTTTCCAACAGATAAATATAGACAGATCAGGTAGAGAAACAGTCAGGAACAGAAAGGTTTGGAAAAATATTTGGAAATTATTCTGATTGCATTGTCTAATTCAAGTTTCCCCATTTTATTATGCTGGCATCCTCTGCAATGCAATGTGACATGGAATATGTGATGTAATGAGATATGCCCGCCAAAATGCAATGTGCTTTGTTTTAGTCAGAATATATTAATCCACTTACTGAATAATTGACCCAAAGAGATTCTGTCAAACAGTATTAAATTATTCACTGGATTTCCAAACCAGCAGGCAGTGTCCTTTAAATATTTAAGAATAATGTCAAATAATTTTCCACACCAAAATTATTCTTTCTTTTGTGTTTGTTGAGGTTCTCTGCCTGTTCGCTGTTGTTTAAGGAGGGCAGGATAATTAAATAAAAGCCATTGTGCCCTTCAGGTGCTCTCTCACCAACCAGCACCCCAGAAGGGGAAGCTAATGCTCACCTGGTTCAGCTGTCAGACCCAGCCAGATGCCATCCCATTAGCACTTTTTACACCTCACCCAGGCATTTTAAAGGAAACCCCAAACTCTGCACATAGGTATACATACATTTCACCATGTAACCTGTTGCCCTGGCATTGACTTTCCCCAGAGAGGGTGCAGAACAGAGGCTGTGAAGTGTCCTGCTATTTCCTACCCTCAGGCCTCATAGTGCCTCTCGAGGTGTGCATTATGAGATAACAACCTCACCAGATCAATTTTGGTGTGGAAAATAGGTTTCTTTAAAACAGGGACACCAGTACAGCAGCATTCAAGTTCTACCAATTACAGTGTCTGACACCTTTCCCCTTGAAGGTTGCACACTGAACGAGTGCAGGGTATATTTCTGGCTTGTTTAAAAAGGATGAGGACAGGCATCTGATAGCTTACCTTAATTATTCCATTTCCTCCTCCCTATATACATTTCCAAAATCTAATTATAGTGCTCATCGCCCCTGCTATCAGCCTGTACCCAGACTAATATAAAGCCACAGGAAGGACAGCTACCTCCCTTCACGCCTTCCACAACATTGCAAATCTATTCCAGCACTCTTTTGATACTAATATTTTGATACATTCATCATTGTGTTAGCATCAGCAGTGAGCAATATTTACAGTCTATAAGCTCTTCCAGGACCAACTGTTCATATTACTCCTATTAAGTCCATTCAATTTTCCACCTGAAATACCACATTTATCTAGTCAGAGTTTGACATCTATTTTCGGGGCAGGGGGAGGGGGTTGCTTTTAATAACAAGTTTTATTTAATTGTATGTTTTCCTTGTCCCAAAGAATACATTAAAGCAATCTGTTCCATATTGTCAATCAAGTAAGATGCACTTGGCTGCATCCTCAGGTTTATTGTCTAGGTCCTGATATGGGGACATTTTTGTGCATATGCATCTGTGTGTGTTGAGGTGGAATTGCTTATCTGTTCTGTGGCTTTATTTGGACTGGAATTTGCTGCAGTGTCCTCCTGAGTGCAGGAATATTGTCCAGGGGTGTGCTCTGTGTGCAGTCAGGGGGCAGCAGGCAGCCCTCTTTGATAAGATTGCTATTCCAAGCCACAAGTATTGTCACACTCTGCTTCTTTTAGCAAACAATCAGACTCCAAACATACTAAATATTCTTTACTTGTCAAAATAATGATTATTTTTCAACTGCTCTACCTTAAAAGCATTTTAATCTGACTTTAGGAGACAGCAAACCCTATGACTCTGCTCAGCCACATTGGAAGAAAAGTCCAAATGGAACAAAAATATATAGAAAAATCTTCTTTTCTTCTTCTTTTTACTTAAGGGACAAGGGAGAAAATTATAGCAGTATTGAAAATAAGCTTTGCACCTCCTGCAAAGACTTACATAGGCCTCTGAAATTAAAATACTAAGGTTGCCACAGACATCATGGATTTCAATGTTCTGGCACTTTGGAACAGCAACAGCAAACCAAGACTTGGCCAAAGAATGAACTGGTCCCTTATTTTGCCTGATGGACACATGGACTCCCCTGCTCTAATCCCTCCTCACTGCACAGTGAAATTTACCCCCAGAGTAAAAGTTTGTGCAAGACTTCTTTTGGTATAAAACTGACACCTGTTCTTGTACTTCCTGTGTGCAAAACCACCAGGGTTTGTGCATGTCCAAGGTTCTGTTAGCAGTCACTGCACGCAGCAGAGATGATGGATAGACATAATTGGGAAGGAAGTCACTGTTTTATGAGAAATTCTGCATTACATTCTGCAAAATGGAACAGGAACAAACAAACCCATAGCAATTTCCAGGAAAAAGAAAAGAAAATTTAGGTCATACCAAAGGCTTAAGAGAATCAAAATCTTTGATTCTAGTTCCAACCTTCGAAAAATTCTGTATAATAAATGTACATGTATAAAGGAATTAAGAGCCATAAATGGAAACAGAATCTATAAATCTTTTTTAGAAATGCTAGAGCACTCTGATCTTCCTTGTATGGTTAATTTCTCTGTGCTCCAGGTTTCACTTTTTGCAACCTTTTCCCTTGTTGGTCTATGATATCTCAGGTGGGTCAAGCCCAGATTTTGCCCCCAGCATGCTGCTCATACTGTGCCTATTGAACAGGGCAGCACAGAGTTATGGCAATCATTGCTGTTTTGAGAGGTAATTCCTCAAGCAGCATCCACCACTGTGGAAGATCAAGCAGCCAGAAGAGAAGGAGGTGACAGTGTCCCAGTGATCTGCCCCAAGGAATATACCTTCCTGTAGGATCTTGTCAGGATGGATGCTCTCCTACTGACACAGCAAAGAGAAAAGGAACAGTAGGACTGGTGAAGCTCTGGATATGGTTCCACGTACTGTTCCTTTGGGCAGAGGATCATAGGTACTATGCAGACACCCTGCCCCTCCAATGGAATGAAAGGAGAATTTTTCCTCTTCAGCACTGAGGGAGGGCCCTGGGGCTAACAGACACTATAACCCTGCCTTGGTGGGGCTCTTACAAGTGTGATTCTGTTTTTGAATGCAGAGAGGTGGAATGCTTTCCCCAGATGTGCAGCTAATGGCTGTTGGGGCTAGGGTAAAAACCTTACCCTTCAATTTCCAATCCAAAGCAACAAAGCTAATTTTCTTCCTATTCCAGTCAACGTGGCAGTGTCTGCAGTGCGCTGTTCTGCCGGTGACATTCCCTCTGCTAACGGATGGTACTGTATAGCTTACACAAAGCCAATGAAATGAGTTTGGAGGGCTTGCTTTGCCTTGGCTGCAGTGCCAGAAGGATGCTGACATGTTGCTGACTGTGTGCAGTCCTGCAAACTAAGCTTTTTGAGATAAAGGCTGCCAAAGCCTTACAGAAAAGCATCTTAAACCTCAGGTGCTGCGGCATCGTCAGGCAGGGCAGTGATGTGCTGGGATGTGCTGTGTGCATGTGTGCTGGGGGCTAACACCAGTGTGAAGCAAACGTCTTTTGAAGGAATTGGTGCCAGAGGGGACATGCACAGCATCCCGAGGCAGCCTCAGCGAGACATGCGACTGATTAGATATTGAGGTCAGGCACTGAGATATCAAGGTCGTGCCACGTCCTGCTTTCCTCATCCAGCTGGGCCCCGATAAAATAGCAGCTGGTAAGACCACCAATCAGATAAGGTGGCAATTTTCAACAGTCTCAAATTATTGTTTCAGCCAGGGAGGTCCAGATAAGATCAATCAGATGCTGGAATGATTTAGCCATTCCTGATTTCTTCCCCACCCCCTTTTTTCCTATTCTTCTTTTTGAAGACAGACAGGCTTGTGAATGTGAGCACAGGGAGAACTCACAGAGTACCTCACCATCCTCAGAACAAAATATGAGGGTTGATTTATGGGATGGATTACTTGGAAATGGTAATTCCTTGCTCTTTATAATGTTTTGTCAGAAGGTGCAGTACCCTCCAGTCAGAGCAGCAGGATTGCACTGTGTTTTTCACAAAAGGGGTGAGAGAAGGGGGGTGAGTACAGAAGCTCCTCTAACACAGCAGTTAATAAGACACCAGCACATTAATCATGTGACAGCTATTGAATCTAACAGGGCAAGACAACAGTTTTTAAAAAGAGCCAGTTAAGTTACTACCTGGTAGGAAAAGGCTGACTGAATGCCACAGGTTTTATGCCACTATTTGCAATTAAAGTTATTTTTTATCCCTTTTTTTTTTTTTTTTTTTTTTTTCTCCCTGGTTTGAAAGTTTTAAAATGCCTTTTTAGACCTGTAAGAAAATAAGAGATAAACCATGCAGGGCTGTAGCAGAGGGCTACACAGTCCTTTCCCCCTCAACCTGCCGTGCCCTGGGCTGTACCTCCGGTGTTTGCACAGGGCCCTGCTGTGGTCCCTCCCCTGAGCTGTACCACAAGGGCTCAACACAGGTGAAAGGCTCCTGAGGGTCATGGCACAGAAGTGAGGCTCCAATGCTGTGATACAGCCAGGACAAACTCCTGATTAAAATAGACATTACTATCAACTGCAGCCTAGAGATGTGGCTCCCTTCTTTCATGTGACTCTCCAGGCAGCTTTATCCTACCAGACCATTTACACCTCGGCCTCTTTTATGACCTCCTGCCTGACTAGAAGTGGCAAAGGGGAGGAAGAACTGGCCTAATTTTGGTGCACAGCTACAGATAAGGTCATACCTCCTTGGTGTCCTTTATTTAAAAGAGCTTCAGCCACTTTAATCCTGTGGTTACTGATGTTATAGTGTAACTCACTTTTCATTGCTAAACACTGTTTGTTTTCAGAAACACTCTAAACCAAAGGAAGAAAGCATTACTAAATGAACTATTCACATGATTTTGTAGGCTTTCAGCATGTGCACGTGCCCTTCATTTTGAGCCTTGGTCAAACTGCTTGCCATGACAAACTGGGAGCACTGGGCAAGACCAAAACAGACAGAGCAGTCATGAACAGAGTCATAGAATTGTCAAGTTTGGAAAAGACCTTTAAGATAATCTAGTCCAATTGTCAACGCAGAACTATCACCCTGTTCATGATTAAACTCCATCACTTCCCTTGGCAGTCTGACTAGGTAAAGTTTTGTCTTGCTTCCCATATGACAAATATAGATTTCCAGGGACATGCCTCTTGGCCACTACTGTATGATGAAATGGGCCCTTAAAGTAGGATGCAAACAGATGTCACCACTGTAAATGAATCATAAGAATTACCTTACCAGAGGACATCTCATGTCCATCTTGCTCATTAATCAGTCCCTGACAGTGATCAAAGCCTGATGTTTCAAGGGAAGATAAAAAAATAATTGTAATAAACAGAGACAAAAATACAACTTGCTTCAAGCCAGTGCTATGGGAAGAAAATGTTCTCTTGACTCTGGACTAGTCATTAGCAAATGCCGAGCAACCAAAGGTGAATAGGTGGTTCTGCTGCTGAGAATTGTAAAATGGAGTTTCATGGTCTGTGCTGGCAGTGGCTACAGTAAGTGCAGCTTCCAGGGGTGGCTGTGTTTGTAAGATGAAGTCCATACATTCTGGGAGTAGATCATTTAGGTAAGACACCTGTCTTGCCTGAGAATCACCAGTAAGGCTTGTGAGGAGCTTCCTTTCTTTCAGTGAATACAATGACTGATGCAACTCATTACAGCTTTTCCTGGCTGCTGCGTGGGAAATTTGCTTCGCTGGACTCAAGGAAACCACAGTCATTCTCAGCAGCTGAACACCTGATCCACAGTTTTCAGATGTGGTTTAGTTTTGTTTTGCCTTTTAAAGGTCGCAGATTGCATTTAGAGGTCTTTGTGTTTCGTTTTATGCACTTGAGAAGACATTTGACAGTAACATTGCTGAAAAATGTCTGCATGGATTTCCTGATGCTAATCAGATAAATCCCTTTTCTTTCTTTTTTTTTTTCTAACATAATTTTTGAGCTAAGAGTTGAGCTGAGTCTAGGAAAGATGTGCCTTAGAAATAATTTCTCCAGAAGTTCTGATATATTTTTCTGAAAAATAACCTTAAATTTATCTTATGGTTCCCAGCTGTTTGCTCTCTGCAATTTTTCCCCACATCATAGCATTAGGATATACTGCAGGTTACAAGGTAACCGAGGGAACTGCCTGAGCTAGTTCTAACTGAGTGGGAGTTTGAAATAATGCTGCTGCAGACATATTTCTTCTGGTATCTAAGCCAGTTTAGAGCTATTGGCTATCTCTACTTCACACAGCCGTCTGGGATGTAGATATATGTTTCCAATCCTTAGTCAATTAACAGAAAATATTGACAAACACTTGCACACTTTAATATTTGTTTCTCAGTGAAAAATCCTTCCCTGAGTACATTATGGTGTAATCTCACTTGTAGCTGACTAAATACAAATATAACTCATGCAGTCGTGTTTGCCACCCACCTCTGTCTCTGAGGAGCATTGTGGGCAAATCCAGGGACACACCAGTTCACAAGAGCAGTGTGGTTGACTGAATCTGCTGCTGCTGCTGGCCAAAGGAAAATATTTGCCCCATTTAACTCACTGGCAAAACTCTTGTTGATTATTTGTGGGACCAAAATATGCACTGCAGCAAACACTCAGAGCACATAAAGAACAAGACCACCTATTTTTTCTCACAGAAGCCACTGAGCTGGCAGCTGGACTGTCACTCTGAGCATCAGTGCTAAACAAATCACCTCCCTGTGTCATCTTCTCACTCTAGAGGAACACTCATCTTTTTTCACTGTCTTGTTCTAGCATATGACATAATTACCAGTATTAAGGTAGGCTTTGTTTCTTTTTCTCCACACTTGGCACTTGGATTACTTGGCACTTGGGGATTTTTTCCCAACAAAATACAGAAACACAGGGAAGCAGGATGTTGTTTTACAATTGCCAGAACACAGATAACTTGAAGAGTTTAAGCCCACCTAACTCCCACCCATACTGTCTGCATCTCATCTAGAATCCCTGTCTACAGTCCAGCACTGACTTCCTAAGAGTTCTTTCCCTGAAGACACTTGCAAGTGTTAGATAATTTCCTAATTAGCCTGAATGCAGTACGATGGCTCTGTTTTAGTTATATATAGATAAAATAGCATATCTATTCTTGGAAGCAGATGCTCTGGGGCACTTTTCTGTGAGCCAGAGCGTGGGGTAGTGAAAGCAGAGATGGACAGGCAGGCAGCTCACTTCCACCTCCTTCCCCAGCGGTGTCTGTGAAGTTTCCTGAAGCACTGTGCTGTGACACTGGGCAGGAAGGCAAGGCCCACTGCTTCAGGACTGAACCTAAAAGGCCAGCAGGCACATACTAGCTCCTGCTGCTTCAGTTGCTTCTGTTTTGCAGAGGAATATTTGTGGCTTAGACCTCAGCAACATCTAGAATCCTCTATGGTCAGTGGAGACTGAAGGGGTGATTAAGCCATACAGACAGATCACCCTGACCTGAGAAGTTATCTAATTATTTGTACTTACTAGAAAATGTAGGAGTCATCTGACATCAGAAACCTAAAATTTTTGGAGGCAGCACCTAAACAGGACACTCAGAGTAGATGGACCAGGTTCCACTTTTGGTTAGTAGGCTGACAAATGGTCTATAAAGAACTACTACTACTACTACTACAACTAGATAATAGTAGATAATAATAATAAAATAAAAATTAGAGACGAAAAAGGGAAAAATCTTTTAGCAACAAAAGCCACTTTGTCTTTTGTCATTCTCAACCCTTTGAAAATGCCTCAAACCTTCTTTGGGTAATTGCTATGCAAACATTTTTGATGTCTGTGCAAAAACATCTGGAAGCTTACAGTGGCATCTGGACATAAATATTAAAACATCAACAAAACCATGATGTGAATTAGTCATGTGGCTAGCCATAAAAACTGCAACCACAAAACCCTGCTCCACGTCTTTGGCTGCAAAAGGGGGTGCTTTCTCACTTGGCTGTAATGTGTTTATGAAGTGGCGTTCAAAAAAGAGTGGTCATGACTAATGGTTTGGTTTCCTTTCATTTTGACCACTCCTAATTACAGTAAAAATTCCATTTCCTGGTTTAATAGGAAATAG
This sequence comes from Entomyzon cyanotis, assembly GCA_024500445.1. NCBI lineage: Eukaryota > Metazoa > Chordata > Aves > Passeriformes > Meliphagidae > Entomyzon > Entomyzon cyanotis. The sequence goes on along the minus strand of JAKEPQ010001015.1, from coordinate 535,949 downwards.
GATAGGAAATGTCCCTCATTCCTTCTCTCAGCCCTCTGCTAAATTTTTGGTGTTCTATATGAAAGTTTTAATTCAGTTTGTAAAACTTGTACTTGCAAGGCTCCTTTTCCTGCAGGACACAGCCTGGACTCCCACTGATTTCTTTCTGCAGGGGTCAGAGCTACCTGAGAGCGATGCTGTGGGCAGTCACTGCTCTGTGTTACAAGAACACTTGTGTGCTCAGGTCTCACTCTAGCAAGCACACTGGTGAGATGTGCTCTGACAAAGGAAAGGTAACTTTAAGGTGCATCTCACACATGGCACCTGAAGGAAAAGAACAACCTCCATCCACCTCTCATGAAGTCAAAAAGAAAGCTAAAGTGGCAATTCTGTGGTTATTTTTCAGTTTATGCAGTCTAGTCTCACAACTTTTGAGCCCCTCTGGTTGGCAGTGTTGCAAGTCGCTTTTTCAGAAGTGGCAAGGACATGAAGGCACCCAAATCTCTTTGTATTTCAATGAGACTGCGGTGCAGATAATCAAAGATTTTAGAAGCTGACAAGAGTCAAGCACATATATGGATTTGATAACTCATGTCTTATTACCTTGATTTTCTCTTCGTAAAAACATATAATAGCTTTTTGCCTCTAGAAGTGAATACATGAAAGATTGAGCAGTGCTAGTACAATAGAAGTCCTTCAAATTTTCCAAAGAGAACCGGAAAATGCACAGTTCAGTGATACAGATCAGCTAAGCAATGCTGTGTCTTCTAGGTGCCATCACTTGCTCTTATCTCACCTTTTTCACATTCTTGCTGTTTTCTTCCTGATTTTTAGCATTGTTTGCTTATTCATTGCAGGCTTCAGAGCTATTCACCTCATTCTCAGGACAGTCTTCAGCTATAGGTCTTATATATCCTACTTCCCAAACTGGATTTTATATGGAGTGGACTCGTTTTTAAATGGTACTTCTGTTTCTTAATTGTCTGAAGACATGCATAGTATTTCATGATGTAAATAGAAATGCTGTAATTGGCTGTTGCCCTATCCAGTTGCTTACCCACTGGGATATTCTGGATAGGACCAACTGCAAGGTGAACAAATTGCTCTAAATGACTCTCAAGAATGGAAACACACAGATGTTTGTATTTGATTTCTGCCCTAATATTTAGTGAGGACTCTATAATTTAAATAAAAGGGCTCATTTTTCCCCAATTTAATCTCCTTTAAACAGTGTGGGAGTTATAAACATTATAATAATGTTACCACTTTCATATTTAAAAATATGCCCTCTAAGCATTTACATTCAAGATTTGTTTTTCTTCAGATGTGTAAATAACGCATAGCAATTTGCATCTCATGCATAAATCTTTCTCCTGTTGAATGCAAATTAAAAAAGTAAAAATAATCTGGCCCCCAACCCCTTTCATTTGCTTCTTTTCCCACCTACTCATATTTAGAGCAAGTTAGCTGGCTAATTCTTCCAATGAGAATTTTAAGAGTTTATGTGTGTTTAAAAAATTATCTGACTGAAGTTTTCTTCCACTGAGTAAAAAGAAGCCTAGAGCTGATTAATAGTGTTTCCTTTTCCAGTCCTAATGAATGTTTTTCGGGTTTTATGCATCCCAGATGAATCTATTTTAAATGGTGTGTGTCTGTTTGCGTGCATGAATGTTGCTCTTTCTTGGGATTTATCCCAAATGAGTTTAGCTTCTCTGTACCTTGTAGGACAATATTGATGCTGGCTTAATCAATTTCAATTTGCTGTTAAACCAGAAACGAAGCATTTATCAGGATGATCCAGGACAGGCTGAATGGACTTTTCGTGTTCCTGAGGTCTCTTTGTGAAATCCACTCCATGAAGTTTCTGGAGCTCAGAATTTACAAGAAGCTCTTCTCTGACTTGCACTTACCACCTAGTCTGGATACACCCTCAGAGTGGTTTTACTCTACGTGTTTCCTGCACTGGCAGTATGTGTGCCTACTGACGAGTATCATGGCTCTCAACCCACTAAAAATAACTTCTCTTGAGAGTCTTGCTGCCTTCGTAAAAATGTGACCAAAATATCTCATTGAATCATCTTCCTCAGCTCAGACTGGCTCTGCTATTTATGACTGTGGAGTCACTTCTGCCTCCCCGGCTGCTTCACACCGAGAGCAGAGCCAGCCCCGGCAGACGTGAGGCAGTGCCAGCAGCAGCAGCAGGAGCTCTCTGGTGGGTGAAAGCCTTCTGCTCACACAGCAAGTCCTGGCCCCGAGCTGCTGGAGATCTGGGGTGTTGCAAACTCCCCGGCTCCTGGAGGCAGGTGCTGCTGTAGTGATCAGCTCTGAACGCCATGGCAAGCAGTGGGTGAGCATTTCTTCCGCTGCTGCCTGATCACAGCAATGCTAATTTTAAAGTGGTGAGGAAGCACAGGGAGGTGATAGCAGGATGGTCCCAGCTGTTCATCCCAAGGACGTGAGTGGCACTTTTATCCGAGAGAGATTTCACTGCACAGAATGGGAGAGTGGGGAGAAGAGAGGAAAACCTTCCCTCGATTCCTGTTTCACTTTGGAAAAGTGTTTTCAAAGACTCATCCTCTCTTCTCCTCCTGCAGGTTGTATTTAGTTTTAAGCTCTCCTTGCTGCTGTACTGATAGCTCCTTACAATTTCCACTCCAATTAATCAGAGCAGGGTTGATTACGTTTTTGTCTCTGATTGTGTAAATCAGGACATTTCTGTCTAAAATGTGGAGACCTTTGCTGCCGGGGTACCCTGCTTTCCATCCCATTCCATCCCATGCCATCCCATCCCTCCAGCATGACCAGGTAGCCAGGCATTCCTGGATTCACCTGGCAGATGTTGCTCCTGTGTTGAAATCATGCCAAGGAGGACTGAGGCGAAGGACTAAGCAAGCATCAGGGCTTTGGTGAGAAGAGATGTGAGATGGATGAAGTCACCATTTTAGAGGGCCTGTCAATCCACTTCCATGCTTTGGTGCAAGGGGGAGATGAGAGGGGCTAGAGAGCTCTGACCCACTTGCTCTGCAGCAGAGCCAAGCTCATCACTTCAAGTACACCTCTTCAAAATCTGCTTGAATAGGGTAGCCCTCATGCAATATGACGAAAATGTTGGTTTGGATAGAAAAAAATCATAGAAAAGAAATGAGTCCAAAGCAACTCAAGGTTCCAGTAGTCTCTTCTAACAGCCCACAGTCTGCTTCCATCCCTGTTTCACACAAAACATCATAAGGGCTTTGGCCCTCACCGTGGGTGTGTCTGGGTCACCTTGAGGCAGCCAGGCTCTCACTGTAGATCACTGGTTGCACTGGGGCAGTGTGAGTACAGGAAAAGCAGTGAGGATGTGTGACACCTTCTGTGTGGTTGGAGAGGTTAATTGAAAGAACAAACTGTAATTGTAGGAGTCCTCAGCACTACAGATATTAGTGGCTTTTCTGGCCATTCAGCATTAGGCTCTTTTCCTTGCTATCTCACAGCCCATGAGCCTGGCTAGAAGATATCTTCTGTTTTAGAGTAAGGTGTGCCTGCAAATCAACAAGCTCTCAAAAAATATGTATTTAAGCTCAGCACTCCTGTGGGAGTGAGTGCTTCACAGGTTTGTAGTCTCAGGTGCCCAAGGGTTAAAATTTTTTGCCCCAAAACTTAAGATGCACAGCTGAGCAGGCAGCAGGACTGAGGAGTTGCAGTCCTTAACAGGCCACCCCAAACATTTGTCCCTAATACCTTCTTTTCAGTTAGTAGCAAATGATAATTCATAACATCGCTTCTTAGGAAAGCAACTGCAGTGTTGCTCTCCAAGCCAACCCAGGTCAGAAATCTTCCGTTACACTAGCTAAAACTGCAGAAAGTATTTCTGAAGGACAGGCACACTGTGCATCTTCTTCCACGTGCCTAAACACTATGTGTTTCTGTTCTGGTTTTAAACAGGACTGATGAATTGCAACTCCTATTCAGCTTGCAGGGAGTTACATTTGATTTTGCTGTATCTGTGGTTAGCAGATCACATTCTTAATGCACCCTTACTTGTCAAACAACAGGTCTGTAGGCAGAGATCAAAGGAGCTGAGAGAGCATGTTTCCTTCACTCTTATAGAAGAAAATGAGAGGTAACATGATCTTGACCTCTGAAAGTCAGGGACAGCTCTGAGGGTGGGTGACTTCAGCCAGGACTCCTGTTGATCATGTAACAACAACAAGTATTGGAGCCATAACACAGACATGGATTAACTCTTTGGAGAGAGTTGTATTTTTGGGGGTCCTAACTCCTGGATAAATGTATCCTGTATTGTTTGTAATTTTAATTATTTTTTACTATATGAATATATATATATATATATATATACATAAGAAAAAAGCAAGCTGATTCTTAGTAGATTGTGTTGCTATATTTTTGGGTGGAGAAGAAACAACTCCTTGAGTGAATTACGTCTTCAGATGAGGTCACAGAGACTGTCTCTGCAGGGTTTTATTGCTCCCTAAGTAATGTACTGTCTGCCCTTTCACAGGAAGGTTTTATACCATCAACAAACAGCAGGGGAGTGAAAAATATCATCTGTAGGACAAAGTAAATTCACACAAGTACATGTGGCTATAAATTATAAGTAAGCGTGTACATTTACAGATGTTTGTTCTGATCCAGATGCAGCTACTGTACCTCCAAGGTCTCACAGATGCAGTGCAGAAGCTGCTTTGCCATGTTGCATGGAGAATTGATGAAGTCACATGGTGCTGTTGTTGCCATCTTTCTTTTTCCCCAGCTGCTAAATTACATTAAAAAGCACTAAATAGGCACTCAATATTTTCCTTATATAAATTTATTGTGTAGCAATTATTACAGTTAATCCTGGTGAGGGTATGTGACTGTAAATGGGAGGTGTCAATCAATGTAATTAGAAAAGCTGTGCCTGAAAAACAACCTCTGCATTACAATATTGCCCCACCATAAACACCCTACCACATGGTGTGTCCCTTCTTAGTTACACAGTATAAGTCCTGTGTTGATTCAGGCTTGAATTACACCGTAAATCTTGTTTGTGAATTTATAGACTGTCCCTTTGAAGGCAGAATTGTGCCAGCCTGTTTATTTAAAGTCCTTTCTTCACTGCATCAGCATGCTTTGGAGATGTAATACCTTATCCGCAAAATCCCTGAGTGACAGCAGCTCTGCAAGCTCATGATACATATAATACATTACATATTATCAATAAAATGTTGCAAGACATGTCATAGATCTTATTAACATAACTTTAAATTATGGGTACAAGTTTGACCTATCTATTGATGGATTAGAAGCAAATCTTAGATTGCTAAACAGAATTAAAAGGCTCAGGGCATCATTAAACAAACTGTTTCAAGTAAAATGTCTGTATTTCCCCACAAAAAGTCAAAACATACCTGAAAAACTAGCTGTCTCCAAGGCAAGTTATAAAGTTTAAAGAAATCCAAAAATAGTTTTCAAGTATTTTTTTAAATTACTTTTGCCATTGCCCTCATATTAATTATGATCCAAATTTCTCCCAGAAACATTGGCTGCCCTAAAACATTTTGATCTGTGTGTCTCCTTATCCCCCAGAGCAAACCAGGAAAAATAAGCTCTGAACTTCCAGGAGATCTAGACAACATCCAAACCTTTGATACCAGTGACACATAGATTGCCTGCCTGTTGTGTCCCATTTCTGAGTTGAGATTCACTATGTCAGGACTAGAGAGAGCAGTGACAATGAGGCTCCAAATACTGATTTACAAGTGGCTCCTCAGACACGCAGGAGTCTATGCTGGCAGATCCAGCTGAAGACTTTGGACATTAGGTCACAAATGACTCTTCTACAAATTATCTGAGACTTTTCTAGGGTTTGTTGGTTTGTTCATTGTTAGGTAGCTTGACTCATTTTAATTTATGGAGTGGCTTTTGGCATTTTAACTGTGGATTCTTCACCACATCTTTTTGTGTTCTCTTTGTGTCAGCACTTTGGCAACAGGGGAAAATTTAAGGCAAGTCATTTAATGACGTGCCTGAAGTTATGTAAAAGAACCAGCATAGGGCTGTAAACAGCTCAAAGATGTCCTGTTTCCTAGCCCTCCACCTATATCCTGGAGATATTCCTTTTTTCCCAGTGTCATTAGGATTGGCCTTCTACAGGAAGATAAATAAGGCTTCTTTCTTCCATACTTGAATTATTTAAAACATTAGATTTTATTTTTAGGATGTGAACTCCTGTGTTGGAGGAGTAGTGGTCTGTGCTTAGTCTAGTAAAGATGTGAGCTGGAAGGCAAGAAGTCCAGAAATTACTGCCTTTTTTCATAATTTCTAAAATATAATTTCTGGATCAAGTACAAAACCATGACTGAGAGAGAGAGCTTTTCCATTGACTTGAGAGGGAACAGAGAGAGACATTTAAAAGAAATGTGTCCAGCTGATGAGTAAGCTGGCAAGCACCACTGAGTCGTTAGTAATGTTTATTCTATTAGAGTGGACAGTCTTTTGCTGTTGATAAAAAGACTCACTCAGTCCATTACACATTAAATTAGGAGAACATACACATGCTCCATAATCACAACTCTCTCTCCCTGAGCACTGATCAGTAATAGTGACCTTTCAGGTAGGGGGTGGAAGGTGATAGCCTGAACACTTTTATGTTAATTATTACTTGTCTGTGACCAGGAAAATCCTAAAATTTTAACAACTTTGCTGCACCTGAGGTCCCTTGAGACCTGACAGTGGCAACAACAAAAGAACATATACATTTGGACAACTGTGCTATAAGTAATTCTGCTGCTTTGTGTTTGTTTTGATTTAGTTGGGGTTTTTTTTGTCTGTTTGGTTGATTGGTTGCTGTAATCTCTCCTAGAGTGATAGAAAAATCTTTATTTGACAAGTTAAAAAAAGTTAGCTTTCACTCCTATTTATTTAGTCTCATATACTGAATAAATAAAGGCACAAATAAGAGCGGCTTGAGCTCTGCATTGCACTTCCCTGACTCTTTCAGTTAACCTTAAAGTTCACTGTGCTGAAAACTAATAGCATCTAGTTGTCAAGAAGCCAGAATAATGACATTTTGTGCCATTATTCTAATGCATTTTTCACTGTGCATTTTCTTTAATTATTTCCATGAGTAATATCATTATGCATTCATGCCAATACAATTCTGATAATTAATTTACATGATGGCAATTTCTTAATGATTTTGATGTCAAAGCTAATAGCAACATCTGATAGTTGATCTGTTTGAGCTGACATAAATTTAACTTTTAACGCATTGATGACAAAACCAACAGCAGCATCAAATTACAGTGCAGAGAAATAAACATCCACAGGGTAAAATCTTCAGTAGAAAAGTCTTGATCCTTACCCGAGGTTTATCATTTCAAAATATAACCAAGACCCCTAGACACAATGCACATCAGATTTTTACCTCATCTTGCTTTATTTATTTACACCATTAATGGTATTGATTTCTGATATCTAAGAGATCAAATTATATGCTATCATGTAAAAGATGTACTCTTGCCTCCAGCTTGGTGCATATATTCCACAGGTTAAAATGAAAAAAAAAAAAAAAAGCATTAATTAAGATTTTATCTTTCTAGTTCTCTAAGCATGAAGTCTGCGCTGTAGGGGTGTGTGTGTGGGAATTTAGGACTGGTGTCTGAACCCAAATTTGTATCTTGGTTTGTGATTTCAGTTTGCACCATGTGGTAATAAAATCAGCAAAATAGACTTTATGTAGAGGCAAATATTGTAAATATCAATAAAACATGAAACAGCAATGCAAAATAATGTTTTAGATCAATATTTTTAGTACATTTTTGCTGTATGGAAGTGATGCATAAAGAGATAATTAAATGTGTAACTGTATACATGTATCTATCTTTTTTATATTGACTCATGTAAGTATTACAAGACGATTAACATCAAATAAACCCACATTCTTCAAGTCTTTGTCCAGCAGATTTGAAGATCTCTTTACAAGCCTATAGGTATTTTTATTCACAGTTAAATATTTTAGTACACCTTAGTATTGAAAAAATGTACATGGAACAAATTATGATAGCCATAAAATGGTGACGGTTGTTTTCCCTTTATTTTTTTAATCAAAAGCAAAGCCTCGTTCCATGACATAGCCACTAACATAATATTTATTTCCTCCTGCTTCAGCCTGTTAAATGTATAGATGAAATGTTAAAAACCATTAGAAATAAAATTGATCCTGCCGTATATCTCACCTTTTTCCCGAACTGGCTTTTCATCAATGATATCCACCAAGGGAGTGCACATTCCATTTTATACTGTGAGGAGATAATTATACAGCCTCAATTAGACCTTTCATTGCTGGACTATAAAGGGCTGCTAGTGCAGACCCAGATAGTTTGCCTCTAAAATGCACTACCTTTCCTTCTTCAGACTCCACAAGCAAGATGTCTGTCCCTACCTGCTGAACAAGAAGCTATGCCTGATTGCTTTAGCAAGTATTTAACTTATCTGTCACAAAAATGAGGACACATACTTGCTTGAAGCCAGCCCTCCAAGATTCAGGAGCATCAGTGTCCATTTTCTATGTCCATCCTGTGGAGATGAACATTGCTCCACCCAAAGTTTGAGGAATGATTTTTAGTTCCACTAATGATAGTGAAGGTGCAAACAACAGCAACAGTTTAATTCCTCACATATATTTCTGGGAGCTGTACTTTGGAAGAAGCCTGTGGGATGAGAGGGACTTTGTGTGCTCAGAATTTCTAACTTTCCATGAGCGCAATTGTCCAACTACACACCAGCAAATTCTTGTAAATGTAGTGCTCTGGTGGAGTGCAGGAGAAGAACATGGATGGGGGGAAATGTCCGAGAGCGCTTGAGTTTCAACCAACCTTTGTTAGGACACACACATCTTCCACACATTAGACATAAGCTAAGTCTACCTTAGCATTTTGCTCTTAAAAGAGCATTGATTTGAGGCAGATACTAGTCATACAAGTGATACAGTGAGAGAAGACTGGAAAAGAGTCTGATACATGGAATCAGAATTTTTTTGTTATTCAGGCTTTGTCAAATGCATGTCCTGCTCGCACATTTGTCTGTGATGAAGATCTGGAATGCTTTCCTCTAACAGAACAATTTAATTTCAGAGCCCTTTTTGGCAGTGGAGAAAAGAAAAGGGAGATTCTTGTAACATTGCCCTATAATAATTAAATTTTGTTTTAATAATAATTTTTTAAAATAATAACATTTCATATTATGAGACTGAGAAAGCAGTGGAATACTGACTGACTGTTGTTTTCCTCGGTCTGCAGAAGGTATGGGCTTTAGCTGCTCAACTTGCCTTTGGAAATATGTTAGTTAAGAACACATCTTGGTTTTAAGAATAGTTGCTCAATGAGAAAGAGCAGTGTAAATGTTATCTTTACTCCAGGTGAGTAGAAAATCTCTTAAAAGCATTTCTGAGGAGTGTTAGCTTTGTGGGTTGATTGTTGGGAAGTGTAAGAAATAAGACTGTGATTGTGGTTTGCACACTGAGAGATCTCCCCCACAACCCAAATGGCTTTCTTGTGTGTAGCATTTCAGAAAACCGTTTTTTCTGCCTCCAAACATGTGGAATCCTGTGCAGAAAATATATTATTTTTTGTGCAGGGCTTGTCATGAGTCGGACACAACCTGTTTGGAATGCAATGTAGGAGTTTGAAAAGGAGGTTTTAAAAATTCAGAGCTGCCTGAGGACTGGGAGCATTACTAATGAAAATATGTTTGAGTTTAATGTTGAAACTAAATGTCCCATAGAACAAAATGAAATTAACTGCTTCCCTCCCCAAAATTCATACTACGTTTCCATAGCCTTAAATCTGGCCCAGATAACTTAGGCTCTGAGTCCAAAACTGCTCCCTATGCCTCACATAAGCACCCACACCCAGGCATCTCGTACTATCTTCCATTTCTTCAGTCTGCCAATTATTTGACACACCCCATTATTGTGGGCTATCTTAAATTAGCTGCACAGTGACTCAAACATTTATTAACTGCTCAGGAGCCAGGAGTTTAGCATGTTAAGAAGCTCCTGGCCTTGAAATGTCTCAACAGGAGCTGTTCAGGACGCTGATGATGGTGGTTTTGAATCATGGCAGAGGCAGCAGGGGTACCACACAGGAACAGGGCTGTGTCTCCCAAAGCAGGGGACATTCCAGTCATCCCTGCCACCACAGAGCTATGGAGTGCTCCACAGGAGGTGGGATGCATCTTGTAGCAGCATCCCTTTGAGTCATGAAGCCTGAGGGGGATGGCAGTAACAATCCCACTACTCACTTTCTTCCATCAGGTGTGAGCACAAGGCTGTGACTGTGGATATGATTTAACTGCCTCGGTCCTTAGTACAGAGGCAGACAGAAGAGATATTTCTTCTGCAGGATTTATAATTAGTCAGAATGCAGCCTAGCTACCAAGTACAATGCTCATTCTTTCTCTCCTTAACAGCTAGCTCAGGCTGGTTATTAACACAAAAAATAGATTTCACTTTGAAAGTAATTTTGTTCCCTCCATCCTCCACTGTGACATTTCCCTTGCAAAAACCATGCTGAGTCACATTACACTGTGGCTAAGGTTGTGGGGCCTCTTTAAGGTGCCATTTGGCACACTGGTCCAGAAGTCTCAGACTGGACTAAGACCAGAAAAGCAAGTGGTGGAGGTAGCTCCTCAGTTCCCATGGCACAGACTGCTGTACAGTGAGCTGGGAGACACTTTTGCGGGAGAAGCTCTCCAGCATGTTACATTGCAGCTTTTTAACAAGAGGAAAATTATAACCTCTGTTACTTGTTGCACTGCGATTGATTGGAGTGAGTCCTGTAACTATTTGGATGCCTTAAGTCTGCAGACCATAAAGAGCTTTCACTGTAACTGGACAGTCACTAATGTCCTTTTACTGCACTGTCTTTGCCATCCAAAGCTCCCAGTTACACAGTTTACTGACTAATTGTACCAAGCAACGTGTTTTTGATACAATGGGTATTTACAATCCGTAATAGTTATATATAAAGCCTTAAAAAATATTCTATGTCTGATTACTAAATCACATGATTTTACAAGAGATTGTGTATATTTTTACATCCACTTTAGACTTACATAGAGCATTTCCAATTGTTTACATATGTTAGAATCTCTTGCATTTAAATAGCTCATTATGCAAATATTTACAAAATACATGGATATTTATTTTTACTGTACCCTCTATTCAATCACTCAGCTAAGATTTAATGTCTACCCATTGTCTGTGGAGTCGTGTGTGCAGTAATGTATTATGAATAATTATGTGCTATATACAATTATATAACAAAAATAACAGATTCAAAAAATATTAGCATTGCAAAGGCAAGCACCCAAATTTATGGAGCATCAGAGGTAAGGTGCAATCCTATTTCAAGCCTCAATTATGTACATGTGCATTACACCACGGCCTTCACTAGCCCCCAGCTGCCTTCAGCTGCGATGGGTGCATGTGTCCCACACTGTCACAGGCCAAGGCTCTGACCAAGGCTCCAGCCAAGCCTTGGGATCAGACCAAGGCAAATTTATAATGTTTCCCAGGCAAGGACTTTTTCCTGGATTTGGTCACCTAAGCAACTGACCTGGCTCAGCGAGCATGTTTCTGATTTTCCCACTCCGACAGCAAGAGCTTGCAGCAAGAGAACGCCCTGCACTAATTCACTTCTCAGGCTGGAGCCATACACCAAGCAGGACTAATTTTGCATTTGAGACATTTGAAAGAGCACTGTGTTCTCACAGAATCAAAGACTGAGCCTGAAGTACACTGTGTTGAAACGTTTTCCTGACCAGAATATCTTCCACCAGGAAATGCTGCTTTGTCAGAATTGAAATGCTTCATAGGAACATTTTGTTTGGGGTGATATTTTTGACAGAAAAAAATGTAAGCAATTCAAAATCTGAAGAAACTTTTTCTCACTGCTCGTTGTTTCAGTGTAGGCCTGATTTAATTTCTTTTAGTTTCAGAGCATATATTATTTTTATTTACTATTCATGAGTTAAATATTATCAAGTCACCTGCACAATATCCTTGAAACATTTCAATCCTGTTAATTCTGACATTGACCAACTTGATTATTAGAAGGCTTCAATAAGCTTGGGTTTTAACAATTATGTCTTTATTGGCCCTTGTGCATGCACAGAGCTTTCTAATATTTTAAGAAAACAGGCAAATTCCAGAAACTTAATTTCAACAGAATTTACAACTGCTGTGAGGATGACAGACAACCTAAAAAAAAAAAAAATTAAAAAACAATCTGTTTAGATGGATAAAGTTTTCCCATGTCATAAGCAGCCAAAGTAAAACTAAACATTATTGAGTGATCCCAATAATAGATGGCAACCTTTGTTCCATCTATTACAATGCAAACAATTTGTCCTTGGAAGTCACTCTGAAAACAGTAACTGTATTTAATTTTTTAAATAATACCATTTATAGAGAACTTTTAACACAAAGAGAAGACATTTGAAGCCAGTTTTTTTAGTGTTAGCTGAATCAGTGATGAATATGATGTATACAATTGCCTACAGTTAAAATTTCCTAAAGCTAATTTATAGCAACATGAGCCCTGCATATTGATAATGTCCTTATAAAAAAGAGACTAAATAGAAGTTCTCTAAAACTGAGGACAGGTGGGACTCCAGTAATCTTTTATTTCCAGTTCACAAAACATTTATTTTATAGCTTCCTAGGTGTTTACTTTTATTGTCATGTGTCTCAGCACATTGTGATTATGGAAAAAGGTAAAGCAAAACAGTGATGAAGGAGACTCTCACATAGACAAGTAACAGGAAATATTTGGAGTTTTATTAAAAAGCAATGCTTTCATAGAATTTCCTACTAAATAAACAATGTTTGGCTAGTCTCTGACATAACAGGCTGGGATTCTTCAATTCATTACTCAGTTGCTCTCTATGGAGACATTTGGAAATAGGAGTGCTCATAGCAGGCATGCTCAGAAGTGTAATGTGGGTAGTAAGAAATCCACCTCCATACAGCACACTGCAACAAGGACTTGTTTGGCTGTAGGCCTGACTGCTTTTTCTGTGAAACATTAATTGGTTGGGTAAAAGAGATCACCCTGGTTTTCCACAGGCCCTTGGACTGAGGTGGCCACGACCTTTTCCAAGATTCTTTACATTTAATTTTCTACTAGCCACTTCTTGGGCACCTTAATAAACAAATCAGCTTCTGATCTTCGAGGGAGTGAGATTTTTGAACAATGTTCCTACAGGCATACTGAGGGGCAAGAAAGCCAAGAGGGATTATGGAGTGGATCTCAGTGTGTTTATGAAAGGGATAATAGACCAAGTTTTCCTGCAGGAGGAGCCAGCTGTGGTTGATGGCTCAGGAGTTTCTTTTGTTTGCTGAAACAGACTTGTCCAAACTCAAAAGGACTAATGTCTTCTCAAAAGTTTCAGCACCTTTCTGGAGGCCAGCAAAAGCTATCTGAGGCATGGGTTCCTGCTGCTAAAATGCAGGGCCAGAGCTCAGACCTACCAGTCTTCACTGAAATGTCACTGGGGTCCTGCCTCTTCTGCCAGTTTCCTTCTTCCACTACTCCCACCTCAGTCTCACAGAGGGGTCTTGGGAGAGCCAAATAATGTGCACATCACCTTTTATCATCTAAAACAACCAGAGGAACATTCTAGAAACCACTCTGATGAAGGCAATGATGCTTGACTGAAAAATGGTAGATGCGCCAATCATTACTGAAGTAAGGCTGCACCATAGAGTCCAGTGCTTGGAAGGCATCAACCCAAGCAGGTCTACAGTCTCAGCTTGCTCTGCTCTAAACTTAAGACTCTCATTCTGTTCTCCCAACCCCCTCTTCCATCATTGGATATATTGTCCATCACACCAGCTCTGTTTCAGGTGGAAAGCAGAATGCCTTTAAAAAGAAAGAGAAAAAGGAAGGCTGGACACACCTGTGCATTTCACATGTGACTTTCACTCACCTCCTGCCATAGAGCTACAAAAATGTTGAGTTTATTTATATATAAATAAATACACTTTTTCATCACTGCAACTTGTAAATAGGAAATGAAGTCACAATCCTCAAAATTATAATGGCAGGCACACAAAGACACAGTTGCTGGCACGGAATTCAATTAGCAGATAGCAATCACCCTTGGGTGACTGTGTGAGGTGGAAACATACAGGCATGCTAATAAGTAATATCTTAAAGCCAAGGCGTTTATCAGCCAGCAGCCAGACATGGGCATAAGTGTGGGCAGACAGCACTGCTCTGGGATATTTAATAAAACCTGCTCTCCTCACTTGAGGATTTGTGTTTAATCATTTGGTAACATTTTAGAAACATCTAGCCTGGGAAGCTTCTCAAATGGAACTGCTTAGGTCAGAAAACATAGAGAGTTATTTACTGATACTAAAATAGCCCAAGGAACAGAGTGGATTCTAGGTAATATTAACAGAATTCTTTGTTGCCATCTTTTTGACCTTTTGAGTTTCTGGGGTATGCCTGCTACGTGAATCACAGCCTTATCTGGGGAAACATGCAGGAGGCGTTCATTAATACTGGGAAAGCAAATGATTGAACTGCTGTTTGAAATAAAATTTTAACTCTTTTTTGCTTGGTTGAAAGCCTAAAGCTAAAATAGTTTTCTTCAATTTGCATTGCATTTTGGCCTTTCAAAGGCTTCAGGCAGGACAGGGTTTGTCATCTGCTGAAAGATGTTAAATTTAAACTTTCTCATCAGGGCTCTCTTTGTACTATGGCAGTCAGGTGAACTCACAGGACTGTTTTGCACGGCTAAATACCTCTGCTTGGAGAAAAGGCATATCCAGCAGCAAAGTCATGAGTTTCTTTAAAGGAAGGCAGTTCAGCTTAGGGAAATGTTTGTCAGGAGAGTCATACAGAAGAAATGTAAGGGGTGGTGTTAGTACATTCTTGGGTAACTCTCCAGGGTTAAAGGATTCATAAAATGAAAGTGGTTTGGAGCAGGACAGAGGAGGCCAGCCAGCCTAGTCACAGGAAGCATGCAGGAAGCATGCAGGCACATGTCAGCCATCATTGAGGAAGGCTGGAGGCTGTTGGCTGTGAAGCAGACGGTGTTTCTGGTAGATGCCCTCACTGCTTTTGGTTTTCCCTCTGCTCTGGGTATGCAGTCATATCTTTTGTGGTCATTGGCTCTGCAACTGGGCTGGTGACAGTGGAAAGTCTGCAGTGCCTTCACTCCTTCCCTGAGAGCAGGGAGCATCCCTTTGAACACACTGCCTCAGCAGACTACATTGTCCCTCTCACAGCTGTGGCTGCCTGATTTGCTTTCTTTGGAACATTTCTGATGCCCATGCAGGCTCTGGTGGCCACCAATAGTTGCACAGCAGCTGAATCAGTGGGTGACTGTCCAATTTGCAGAGTCTCAGTTGTTTTGCTTTGTCAGAGGAACCATCAATAGGTGAGCTTAAATGTTAAAGATGAGCAGTGACATGCTGCAAGCACCCTCTAACAGGTGCTCTCAGTACCTGTTCCCTTTTCCCCTGGGGATTCACCTGACCTACAAATCAGTGGCCAGAACCTCTGCCAGCCATTTTCCACACTGCTGGCATGCAGCCCAGCCTGGTCTCTGCTCAGGAAGCTGTAAAGTGGCTCTGAATAGCTGCTGTGAAGCTGTGCTGCTCCTGTGCTGCTCCTGCCACAAAGAGTTTTCAGTGCCTGCCTCACTAATGGATGGGTTTCTCCTATACAGGGTGCCAAACAATGCAGTGACACATTCAGGTTTTATTAGTGTGAGTTTAGCATGGCCACATTATTCATAATGCAAACAGCACATGAGAACTGCACTGTTCATCCCAAATGTGTGACCATAAATCCTGTGAACCACACAGCACCATCGAATTGGTGTGTTTTCACCACTTATTTAGCAGGAAAGCTATTTGTATTCCCTCTGTATGTAAACCCAAGCTGTCTTAATATTGCAAGCCCAAACTGTGTTGGAGGAGGTAACAGCAACAAAAAAATAGCAACCAGTACATTTTAGAAAACTCAGCCGTAACTCTATGATAGCTGCCAAGTGTGAGGGGAGCAGGTGCTGTGGATGGAATCTCTGCTGAGGGGGCTTAGCCCTTGCCCAGCTCCAGGCCATGACAGTGGAGTGCTGCATTTGCTTCAGGACTGAACGTGGATCTCCTCTGCTGAGGAGTGTGTGTGTATGTGTCTGTGTTTGTACACGACAGGGGGAGATTTTGTGCTGCTGCTTGCTTGGTTTGCTGTCACAGAGAGCAGCTGCAGCCGTGGGGTGAGTGAAGCAGGCCCAGTGGAGGTACATCAATGGCCTGAGTGTAGGTAAGCTGGTCAAGAATTCAAGACAATTGTAATTTACTGTGATAAGGACACATCACCTGCCTAACATAAATCAGGCTTTTAGGTATCAGGAAGCAGTATGCTGATTTGCTGCTATGCTTTCCTTGGGAGACAGTACCAGAGGGAGTCAGCCTGAGCTGAAGATGGGAGCAAGCAATGGCTTGGGAGGAGCTAGGCTGAGCCTCCTTTCATTTAGGCACTGTGTGACTGCGAGAGAGATGAAGCTGAAGCTGGCTTCTGCATGCATCTGCATCCGACCTAGTGACCCAGAAATGAAGGGCTACAGGAGTTATTATCAGCCTTTTCAGCTACCAGTTCTTGCAGAAGTCCTGTCACCCTGCTTCCATCAGCCTTTGCCAGGCCTGGAAGCTGGGCAGTGTCAGTCCCCCATCACCTGTGGCCTAAGCATTGTTTCTTTGATGCTGCACAGTGCTCATTAAGGGAAAGGTTCACTAGAAGATTCGTGCACATTCTAAATGTGAGTGTTATTAGTTGACTCAGACGCGATGGCTCAGAGAAATTACTGAGTAGACTCTTGTTAATTTTGCAGGAAATACTGCCTGAGCTCGTGGAGACACCTCCCCTTCTCTCCTCCCCCTTCTCTCCTGCAGCCACACCCTCTGCTGTATGGCCATTTCGGCAATTCACTCCGGGCTGAGAGAGGAATCTGATTTCCTAAGCCTTACCTCTGAAACAAGCTCTCTGCACTCCTCCAGCTACTTTTTTCACTTTCGGTATTAGCACTGGAAATGCTGACAGCAGCTGCTAAAGGTTAAATGTGTTGGTAGAAAATCAATAGTGTGGTGCCCCCTTCTCCCTCTCCCCTCAGCTTCTCAGGGGGAAAATGGCCCCTGGATACCTGAAGAATATAAGTTCATATTTCTCCATCTCAGAACACATGCATTTATGCAAGAGGCTTAAAGGATATCTTTTATGATCCTGGTACAGCGACACTTTTCTTAATTCAGTGTTTGGAAGAGTGACAGAGGCTTCTGGAAGCATTGGTTATTATGCAGGGCATGGGTTTTAAAACGCTAAGTACCTTGATTGTCTCTCACATAGCTAGTGCTGTCAGCAGTTTGCACAGTGCTTTTATGTGCCTTTTTCCTCCCTGAGACACCTGTATTAAGTTCAGAACTGATTCTGCTTCTGAAGCAATTTATTAAACATCTTCAGTGCACCACTTCTGTGAAGAGGTCAATTTGTTCTTTCTGCCTAGAGATGCAAAACTCTGAGCTTCAGCTGGTAGATGCAAGTATGAGGTGAATTTCTTGCTGTTTGACTTAAGCTTTCTTTCAATCTACTCTCTCTAGTGATCCTTTCCTTTAACATAAACATTTATTTTTCATGAAATGTGGAGACATGCTCCTGTACCAGTCTAGGGCAGGTGCAGTTGGGTAGCCTGGCACACACACACACTCTGCTCTTCACCCTCTTCTGGCAGAGACATTTTCCAGATGACAGAAAACATCTGCTTCTTTCTCTTGTGTTCCTTTGTCATTCTTACAAGGTGCCCATGTGGTGGTGGTGGGTTGGCACACACTCATGTGATGAGGCTCCTGGAGCACAAACAGCCTGAAGCTGCTCCCTAAAGCAGCTCATGCACAGGCTGCTGGATGCATATGAGGAGTCTCTGGCTTTTGACTCTTTCTGAGGTGGAGATTAAAATCCCTGGAGATTAAAAACAGGACTCTGAGAAGGAGTCCTGCCCCAAAACTCAATTTTATAATTTTTTTTTCCTTTTCTTATTGCTTGAAGTCTTCAGGGAGGTGTCATGTATAAATCCTCACTCTCACAGGTCCAAATGCCTCTGCTTATTCTTTTTTGTGGGTGGGCTTTTTATTTGTTTTTTATTTGTTTGCTTTGTTTTTAATCTGGATATTTCTGATATGTAAATTTACTTGGATCACATATGCACATACTAGATACAACAGGTTTAATGTTAAAATAAAAAATTTAAGTGTTATGTACTGGACACAAATTAAACTTTACTTTGCATGTGTCCTACATAAACTTTTTTCTCCCTCTTTTTTTCCCCACCCATAATTCTTATCATTGTTCTGAGATCACGTTTATTTTGCTATTACAGCTAGGAATATGGCTCATGGTGTTTGGCTAGTCCACCAGTTCTGGAGGGAGCACATATGCTGAAAGAAAAATCAGTAGGTATTCATAAAGTTACCCCTAGGACCTTGGTCAATCTTTAATGAGTAGACCTGAGAGAGCAGATCCTGAAGTAAATGGGACCATTTCTATTGGAATATCAAATATATTAATGAACCTGTCATCCAAAGACAAGTATGGACTTACAAAGTTGATATTTTCCCTGAACAATGAATATTTTGGTAAAATTCTGATATTACTTATTTCAGAAGTTACAGCTTTTTGGCAAGATTTTTATTTAATCTGATTTAATATAATTTTCTGGACTACATTTTGCATACAAAATGGTTTCTTTCAAAGTCTTTTTGTGGGGAGGGGATTCTGTTCTTTTTTCTTATTTTGTTTTTTAATTTTTTTTAAGGCAAAGTCAGACTGTGAATTTAAGAAGCAAAATTGATTACAAAAAATACCTGGAGAGCATAAATCAGTGGGAGCTTGAGAAGTAACAGACTCTCAGAGTTAGTGACAGAGTAGTATTTGCTTTCTTCTTTCCTTCCTTCCTTCCTTCCTTCCTTCCTTCCTTCCTTCCTTCCTTCCTTCCTTCCTTCCTTCCTTCCTTTCTTTCTTTCTTTCTTTCTTTCTTTCTTTCTTTTCTTTCTTTCTTTCTCTCTCTCTCTTTCTCTCTCTCTTTCTCTCTCTCTTTCTTTCTCTTTCTCTCTTTCTCTCTTTCTCTCTTTCTCTCTTTCTTTCTTTCTTTCTTTCTTTCTTTCTTTCTTCTTTCTTCTTCTTCTTCTTTCTTCTTTCTTCTTTCTTCTTTCTTCTTTCTTTCTTCTCTTTCTTCTTTTCTTTTCTTCTATCATAGAAAGGGTCTGTAGAAGTATGTGCTTGAATCACTAAAAATGTCTAGTACTCAAGGATGCTGACCAACTTGTTATTCTTAGTTTTAATTTAAATGAAATATTTTCAGCATGTGGTTCATTTCCAAACAAATCAAAGCAAAAAAATCCTGAACCACAAGTGATGCTGCACATTTCCTGTTGGAAAAGATTTCAGAAGTTCATAAAATGTCTCCAGCCCTTACAATATATCACGTCATATTAATTTATAGTAGTCAATGAGCAGTCAGAAATGGTGGAGGAGAGAGATGGAAAGCCTATAACATTCTACTTTTTTTCAGAACTGTATATCAGAAGGGGTTTTTTTTGTTTTGCCTTTATATACAACTCAGGCATGGCATCTCTTCTTCCTTGCTTCAGGAAAAAAAAAAAAAAAAAAAAAAAAGAAAGGGGAAAAAAATCTACATATTTGTATTATATTATATTCTCCAAGTAGCAAATTCCCTCTGCCAGCTATCTGTGGGTGTGCAGCCCTTCCTCAGGAACATGCTGTATCTTCTGAGTTCCTGTGTTTGTGATATCACAGTGCCTTTGCTCTGCAGAACCATGAATGGGGCCATTATGAGGGGCCGCCAGATAATTAAGATTCTGAGAGGGGTAGGCTGCTAAAAGCATGTTTAGTGAGGAAATTACAAGGCCAATAAAAAAATGTCTTTGCGAGTTCCGATTGTATTCTTTCCTTCTGTGGGTCTAATTTTTCAAGGTCTGGCTGGATCGTGATGAGGTTTTCTTTCATCCCTTTTTTTCTCTCTACAACAGGCACTGAGGCTGGAATCTAAGTCCAAGTTAATGAAGCAGCCTCAAAGTTGAGGAAGAGAATAAACCACAGCTCTGAGGCACAGACCATTGGAGATTCCTCTTTCAAACCCTGCCTTTGCCACTCACTGCAGTTATTTGATTAGGGAACAAGATAAGAATTCACAATATCTGATTTGTAGAAATAACCTGGAGGAAGGAAAAACAGTCAGAAATACTAATTTCAGAAATAATTTTCATCTCTCAGTTTCCTAAAAGTCTTTCTTTCCTCTAATAGCATTAAGCAAATACAAAGTACAGATTTTGGGAAAGTTTTGTACCAACTGACAAATGCATCTCCAAATAGCCCACAGTTCAGCACTTCTTTTTCTGTCAATACTCCGTGACCAGGGAAGGTTTGGAGCATAATTCTCTCCCAGTAATTCATCTTCTCCCTTTCTCTCTCTCTTTTTTTTTTTTTCCTAGTAAGAAATAGACCTGGAAATTCATTGCTGATTTCCCAGGAGTGTTATTCATGCCAGTTTATTTATGTATTTATTATTCAAGTGCAAACTATTGCAGTTCCTTGTGGTAAACTGCAAATCAAACTGATAGAGGCAGAGGGCTGGCTGTCACACCAAGTGCTGTGGAGCTGAGTGCTGGCGCTGTGGCTGCTATTGCCCGTAGCTGATGAGGTGTGAGGAACAACTCAGCCTCTTTGGTGCTCAGGTCTGGTACAGAACATCCAGCCAGCATCCTTAAATTAGGCAAAGTCTCTGCTGTAAATGCCTACCCATGGCAGGGCAGCAACTCTGACTATTGTCTGCCCAGGTGTTGTCTTCTTTTTTCAGTGCTGGTAACATATCATTGACAGACAGTGGTCAGGCTTACTCCTTCACACACTCAAAATTTGGGCTTCAAGTCTGGATTAAGCCAGGGTGGTGTATGTGTGTGAGGGCAGAGCCACTGTGCCATTCATCCATTGCATCCCTCTGAGGGCAGCGATGCAGCCAGCAGTTTTGGTGCATCCCTTGATGGTGGCCCTCTACAGCCAAGAAGGAGCAGGAAGCCGCTCCAGATAACCTGAGGAAGGCTTGTCGATGAATATGTGTCCTGCAGATAACCGGGAGACTGCAGTTTCCCAAGCCGGACACGGAGTGGAAATTGCTCACAGTGACTGCAGTCACACTCTGTCTCTGAAAATGAGGCATCAATCCCCATTCAAAGGTTTAGATGCACATGCTGCCTGTAGCCACACACTCGAAGTTTGGGCTTCAAATTTTGTGTTCGTTACAATTTTTTCTTAGGATTACCTTTCAATCATTTTCCCCAGAATCTTGTTCTGCATGCCTTCACGAGGATTTAATTGTCTTCAGCAGGCCGTTTCATAAAACTGCGCTTTAGCATGGGAGCATAATAGTTTATTGTTGTTAAGTGTCAGAACTGCAAGCAGGAGAAATCTATATTAAGGCTGCTAAGAAAGGGGCAATTTCAACTTCGAATGTGGTCAGTTGCAAAAAGAAGAGATGTCTCTAATGCAGCACTTGTTTCTAGGCTTCCTTCTTCCTATTCTTGACTTTTTCATGAGCACTTCTCATCATTTATTCACATCCATGTACACAGTCCTTTGTTACTGTGTGAAAAACCTACACAAAGGCAGTTCATTGATTACACAGAAGAAGAACTGAAATTCCTGTCAAATTCTTAAAGAAATCAAATTAAAAGAGTTGTCATTTTATTTTATTGACTTAGTATTGTTCCTTTTCATAACAAAGGATAAAAATGTGATTTTGAAATGGTTGTGTTCCTTTGCGTGGTATATTGATTTCCATATAGATATGCTGATTTACACTAGCAGAAATCCTAATTGCTTATTCGAATGCCATCTTGCTATGTCATCTTGGAAGAGACATAATGTTCCTGTATTTTTCATGTGACCTTGTCTTATCTGCAAAGCTCAAATTTCATTGCCACTCTAGGAAAGGTTACTGGTGAGAAATGTTTGAGCCTTAAATGGATTCTTAAATTTGAATAGGACTCATTTTTTTATGTGTTCAGAACCAGGCTTAGGTCCAAATACCTCTGAAACTTGAGAAGATTCAAATTTGCATCTAGACTGAATTGTGCAACTTAAATCTATTTCAAATACATAGATAATTCTGTGTGCAAAGAGTGTAAATCCACATGTACATGTGTGTGTGCACATATAGGCAAACATATGTATGTTGATACTTAACCACACAAATGTATGTACCTCACTTCAGTGTCATACTTGGAAATAATAAGTGACTTATGTATCTTTGACCAGAATTCCATCAGTATTTACTTCCTAAAAGGGAAATCAAATTTTAAAAGTTTTTAGATAATTTCTTGAGTAGCTAAAGAAATCACTGATGGGAAAGAAAAACCAAACTAAAACAAAACAAAGGAATCAACTTCAGTTTTTTGGAAAATTTCTCTCATTGGCCATGAACCAGATTCTAGACATAAACATAAGTAGGGTATTTAAAATGTTTATTAGTTCCTTGTCATTGTTCTATATTGAGGTCAATATAGATTTTGGTTTGAATAGGACCACAATAAGAAGAAAACCCCCTTTATGTGGCTAATGCAATGTAAATAAGTTTTGGAAGTGTGAAGCAGTGATTGGCAGGAGGAGGGAAAGGATTGTGTGGGATGGGTGACAAACCAGGGAATCAAAATGTGGAAATGAAGTAGACATAGAAACATTCTGGTTGTTTTGGAGAAAATCACTGTCTGACTTCTGGTTCTGCAGAAACAAAGACAGGGTGGCCTGGATTTGAATCCTTTTTTTACCAGCAAATCCAGTCTTCAGGATCGTTTGCATAACCCATTCCAGCTTTGGCTCATGTCTGTTCTGAAAAAGCAGTTAAGCAGTTTGGGTATTTTTCAGTTCCCTGTGGGCTGGCAGAGAAAAGATATGCAGCACAGAGGACTGAAGGAGATGATTTGTTTAGCTTTTGCTGGCCTGTATGGATGCACATCCCTGAAGGCAGCAGTACTCTCCACTCCCATTCCCAGTACTGACCTGTATGCCAGGCAGACGGTGCTGGTCTCACAGACAGAACGTGTTTGGTGCTCAGTGCTCCAAACACCTATTTACAGAGGTTTGACATAACTTAGGAGCATAACAGAGCTGTCTGCTAAAAACTCAGGGTGCTCTGAAGCTGGTGCGGGTTCCTGCTCAGCAGGAGTGTCTCCAGTGGACACAGGAAAAACAGAGAAAGCAGCCAAGTGTTAAATGCCTCCCCAAACCCTTGTTTATAAGATGGTGCTAAACCTCTGCTGTACTGCAGACTCTTCCTATGAGAGTATCCAAATGTGTTGTTAGCACACCAAATCACAGGAGCCAAATTTCATCAGCAGGTTTGTGGCTGAAGCAGTTTTTTATGTTTGTAATTTTTTCCATATGGATGTGACTTTAGAGCAGGACACAAACCATTAAAAGGGAGGAAATCAAACTTTGGCCTAATTTTGTCTCTCACCTATGGACATATATGATTTAAAAACAAAATGACTGAGCTGTTGAGAAAGAGCAAGGTTGGTGTTCATCAGTTTAGAAAGACAGATATTTGGTTAATGCCAGCATTCCAAAGACCTGGACAAGACTGCAGCCCTTTGGTGTCAAGTGCCCTGCAAATGCAAGGCATGAGACAGCTCCTGTCTCCAGGAATTTGCCTTCTCTGCTCATAACCTGCATGGAGGGAGGATATCATGCCTGAGGCAATGCAAGGGGCTAACTGGAAGGGTCAAAGCAGAACCTAGTTCTCCAGCTCAGTGCCTTGCATGAATGAGCTTCAGTCTGGATTGGTTACTGTTTTCCCACAGCAGTGCTCTGCTGCACTAATTTGGATTAGGTCCCCATTGCATTTAATGCTTCCTGAACACGTGGGAGGAAGCGGAAGAGAGGAGAGGAGGAACACAGGGGAGGAAGCAAACTCTGTCATGAAAAGCTCAACAGTTGTAGCTGCTTAATTTATGGGGTTATTTTAAATCCAGTCAGTTAAATTGCTACGGTCACCCTTTATTATAGCCTAGGCAATTTTATTTCAAGTTAGCTTTAATCAATTAGGCATTGATTTTAGCTAAGTCAGTATAAGAACATCTGATCTGGTTTAACAAAATTGGTTTTAGAGAAGTGAAATTGGTGCAGATTCAGCTTGAGCCCAAAGAAGGCTTTCTCTTTTTGCTTGCTAATGATCAGGTAGAGGATATCCTAGTAAAACCCCAGATCCTGCACAGCCTCAGCAGATCCTATCCCAGTCTTAAGTCCTGGCAAGACAAAATACACAGAAAGGCAGATAATGATGGTTGCCTGAATGAAGGACTCTCTCCTCAGCAACTTGTACACATGTGCACAAGCACATCGTGCTGACTGCACTGGTCAGTGGGGGAGCTTTGGGAGCAGCAAGTGAGATGAAAGTTAAGAACTTGCCAACTCTGTCTGCCCAGACTGCAGCCCCCCAGGCCACTGAGGCAGCAAACCATCTCCGTTGTCTTCCACTATGTGCTTTTAATGCACTTATTTTCTGCCAGTTTAGTGTATTGAAGAGGTTTGCAAAGACGGCTGAGCTGGAGATATGTAAAGGAAAGTGGCCAGGAGCAGGTGGAGGTAGGAGAAGGAAACAGCAGCTCTTCTTGGTAGAGGTGTGGTACTATATTGTAAAAATGGAAATCCCAGGAGAACTAAGAATTATCAATGGAGAATTTTGAGATGTGACCAATTTCTAATGATGTCTTGCCTTCAGGGCTATGAAACATTTGTAAGGTTTTATGACCCTTTTGACACTTTTTTCTCCAAACGATTATTCTGATATTTTTACCATCCTGTAAATCCGTACTGCATTTAAAAAAAAAAAATTTTCTTGATCTCATCAATTTGCTGCTGTTGTTTTTATCATGATTGTTAAGAGTTCTCATATAGGAATACTTTATCACTGAATGTTAGAATCTTTCATTTCTGTTTTCATAAACGGTAAGAATAAAGCTACTGCAATCAAGAACTCACTATTTCTAGTATTATCAGAAGAAAAAAGCAGCATTTCTGCCTAGGACTTGTTTACTTTGTGCCAGAGCTGTTCCCATGCTTGACTTCTTCTGTAGGTACAAGTAGTGTTAATGAGGTGTTAATGTGTATGTAGGCGACAAAGACATAGATTTGCCTTTGATCAGTCGGTGTTATTTCCTTTTTTCTTCCCTTTTTTTTTTTCTTCTAACCCCGGAAAGCTGTTTGCACTATGAAAGCCTTTTGACTTAACAGAAATTTCTCCAGGAGCTGAAAGGACTTCTGAAAACAATGTGTAGTGAAACTCCCACTGACTGCAGTGGGGTCAGTATTGTTCATTTGATTACAATTGTTTGAAAAGCAAAAACATACTCTCCAGGGTTTGCCTACATTCAGTGTTTGTACTGTTTTAAATATAGGCTTGAAACTATTCTTTAACTTTAAACTAGTATATTGAAAGCAGTATATAAACCCTAGTACAATTCAGATGTGCTATTATCAGGAGGTTATGCTGAACTTGCTTGATCCCACAAATGTAGAGCAGCTCACAGTGTCTCCCTATCTGTATTACTATTATAACTGCAATGTTTTTTCTAAAAATGCGCCCCTAAGGGGCTAACTTGGCATAGAGATTGGGTGTGTTAAGCTTGAGTTTCTTGGTTTATAATTATTAACACACATGAAAAAGTGAAAGCAAGGCATTTAAAGTGAGAAAGCTCCAGAAAGTAGAAAAATTATGCTCTTATCTTACTGATGTGGACTTCCTTATCCTGTTGCTTTTGTTATCTCTCTTATTGACTCCTGCTGACCTAAAGCAGCATCACCTCCTGTTTATCTGAGTCTCATGAAAAAAAACAATTGATTGGGGTGTGTGTGTGTGTGGCTTTCACAAAGTGAACACGTACAAAGAGGAGTTGAAAAGGTGTCCAGTTCAATGCTCACATCTCCTTCCCTGAACTCTCTAAGCATCCTCTTGAGACTCTGAGGCCTGGCACAATCATATTTTCAAGTGGAAGACTGTGTGGGTTTCTGCATATGTCTCTCTTGGGGCATCCCATTTGCTGCAGTCATGCCTTACAAGCAGCCAAGGACAGACTCCACTGTCCCAGGTGCTGCACACCCAAGCCAGCAGACATGTCCTGCCCTCTGCACAGCAGCCTGGGCCATGGTGTTGGCCTGGTCACACACAGCAGAAGGGAGACGTAGAGCTCATGGTGGGGGACAACAGCGTGGTGGCAGCAGCCAGTGTGCTGGCACTGAGGCTGGTGGAGGGCTGAACATGGGAGATTTCCCAAGAACTGAAGCTGAAATGGAAAAGGAGGGAAGGTGAAGTGAGAAAGAGAAGCTGGGAAAGATGTATGCTGCAAGAAAACCATGATTCAGGCTGGAGGAAGCAGCCCACTAGCACACATTGACAACCCAGTCAAAACTGTATAAAAAGCTCCAGGAGCAGCTGGAGGCTTCCAGTGATGATAGCTCTTTAGATTTCCCTCCTGGCTCTCTACCTTTCCCTCCTGGCTGGGGTCTCATTCTCAATTCAGTTTTCTCCCACAGGCCACATGGCAGGAAGAGGAATCAGGCTTGAAACATGGAGAATCAATTTAAATCAGCCAAGCTGGGCTCCTGTTCCAAATCCTACTTTAGAAGATGTCTGTCTCTCCCCTGTAACTATAGAAAACCCTGGTTTGATTATCCTTGCCAGACTTCAGTCAACCTTTGGAAATGCTTCCCTTCCTCTGTTCTCCCAACTCACCCGAGAATGAGGTAGGAGGGTAGGAGAGGTGGTTCATTGCATAAAGTTATGTCCAAGGGTTGTGAAGATGTAAAGCAGCTGGAGGACTGGGTTCCAGCCCCCTGGGTCCAGAGGCTTCTGCCTCATCTGCCTGTGATGACTCCAGTTCTGCCTGTTTCTGTTTGTTTTGAAGAACTCCTAAAACAGGAGAGGGAAAGTGTAAACATACTAGCAAAGAAGTGGCATAGCAAACTATACACAACTCCGTGTATAACTCTTATTTATAAGATTTGCTACCTGAACCTCAGCAAGCCTGCTGCAGCAGAGGTAAAACATGTGGCCCTGGAAGCATTTGCTGTTTCATACCTAAACAATAGCTTCTATTCCTCCTCCCCCACCCCAGTTTCTGTTTTACTGTCCCAGTTGGAGTTTAATGTGCTTTGCAGTTTCCTCTATTTTTCTTTTTGAATGTGTTTTGATTTTTTCATATTGGAGTCTCTGCTGACAAAAGGTGCCAGCCCATTTAATGGCTGCTGGGAGACAAGTGCGTGATGGATACAGACAGCATGGGTGGCATTGTTGTGGGCCAGATGAGACATCCTTTGGGCAGGCAAGCACCATGTGTCTTTGGCCTCTGTGTCCATTTACCCCTTCGGCTGGGCCGTTTAGAGCACATCATGGACAATGCTGGTTTTTGGAATGGGAGCTTAGTGCTTTGGATGTGAAAGCATGCTGTATGTTTTCACACCTGAAAGCTCTTCAAGGAGAGATCTGAGATCTTGCCTTTTATGCGCATACATTGAACTTTCTTTGACTGGCTTGAGACTTTTTTTTTACCACATATGGTGATTGCTTCCGATGTGTGCTTATAAAAACTGGAGACATTTACATTCCTAGTTTAGGGAAGACTTGACAGATATTTGATTTGAGTTGGTTTGTTATTTCTAGTTCTGGCTTATTGCAACCACAGTGCCTACTGCTGTATCTCTATTGATTGCAGACAGATGTCCTGAGGGATAACTTCATTTTCCCTTTCATTTAAGAAGGAGGAAAAAAAACATGTCTCCAGCCCTACTGCTTGTGAAGACAGACACAAATACGTAATGCAGACTGTTTGGTGAGACTGAAAGTGTGTCACTGTGAGTTACAAAAGGTCAGCATTTATTCACCCTGACTTTTCTGTCCTTCTCTGAGGTACCCACAACACTAGTGTGCAGAACCTCTGCTGGGAAGGGTGCAGAAAATAAGTACTTGCATTTTTGGGGTTAAACTAGCAAGAGACTGCTGAAGTGAAACAGTGAAGGACACTCAATCTGAATTCAAAACTCAGCCAATTCCACAGTAAAATTGTGCCTGACACCCCCTATTCCCACTTTCTTACTTCTGTCCAGCCAGGTAAGCTCCATTTGACCCCTGGGTTTAGCAGGTTTGGGATAATTTCCTTGAACCTTGTCCAAAGAAGAAACTAGGAAATTTGGTTTATATTTGCATCTCTAGAGCACCAGAGTCCCTGGAAATTTCTCTGGCATCCCAGTTCCTAGTAGAGAAAGTCTTCAACCATGTCCCATTGTCCGAGTAGTGCAGGGGCAAAGGATAAGTATGATTATCTGCTTCTGTCATTATAGAAATTTAATCAAAGAGTCTGCTCCAGTTCTTCAGCATTGCAGTCTCTTGTCTGAAATACCTGGGCTGCTGCTCTGACTTTGCTTTAAGACACTGCAGGGTTTGACCACGCTGAAAATGAAGGCAGCTCGTACAGGTAAAAGTGGGCCAGATTAAAATCCTTGAGCATGTGTAGCAGTGGCAGTGTTAACTCCTGTAGCCGGACACTTGGCACAGCTGAATAGCCCAGGAGTTTACCTCTGACCTCTCTGTTGCATGTTACCTAAGTGTTTGTGGGGGTCTCTGATGTATTAAATCATGCCTTCACATTTAAAGCCAGCATGGCCAAGTTCTCAAAATTATTGAGCATTCCCACAAATGCAGGGCTCTGCCTCATAGGATGAGAAAATAGTCATTCAGCTTTTGTACCTCTTTCTCACAGCTTCTAGAAGTGAAAATGAGGCTAGGAGAAATGGCAAGCATCATACTCCAAGCCTGAACAATTTGTGGTTGCCAGGGTACAAATTTTTTAAAGCAACATGCTTACTCTATTTCATTTAATGAATTGATCCGGTGGCTTGCACTCATGTGAAGCCACTGCCTCTCTTGCTCATTACTTTTTCCTTCCTCCCTATAAGCCCCAGAATATAGGCCTTTCTCATAAAACTACCTGTCTGTCGGAAGGAAATCTCTGCTCGTTCCTGCCAAATGAGAGAAAATCAAAATCCGTGCTGAGCAGCAGTAAAAGAGCAATGTTGCTGCCTGGAATTGCATCAGGAGCTCCTTCCTTATTAGACCATGTAAGTGCTACAACAGGGAAGCAAGTAGCTGAGCCTGTTCAAAAGCCTATGAATTCTTCCTTGCATTAAATTAATTAGTGAGAAATGAAACAAGAAGCTCGTGCATGAAAGAAAAGGATTAGGTGTCTTGTATCTTAGTAGCTCAGTGGAATTGCAAGGAAAAGGGATCTAACTTGTCACTGATAAGAAATAAGTGTTTTATCATTATTTCAATTTTGAGAAAAATTGACTGTGTGCTTTACCTGCTGATGGACAGAGAGCATTCAGCTGGTGAGGCAAATGTGATAACAGAGAATCCAGGGAAACCTGTGTGACCAGTTAGTGCTCAGGCACAGTCCTATCTGAGCCACTTCCTACAGGCTGCGAAGCACCATCCAATTTCCCTTCTGTTCTCACCCTAACCAGCTGATACAGGGAGTAGGAAACTCAAAAATGAACACACTCACTCCTCCCCAGCACTTAGCAGCACCAGGAAAATAAGGCAAACAGATGGGAGCCAATGTATCATCCAAATGAAATCCCACCCTTCATGAAAATGTGCCAGCTGAAGAGGAGAGAGGATTCTTAGTGGTGTCCTTTGCCATAGATAGCAAATGTGACTTTTTTGGCTCAAAGATAGCAGCAAGTGCTTGTCATCTTGGCCAGGTGGGCTTTGAAGCTTGGGACATGCAGAAGCATGAGACCTTCCAGAGAAAGCTCTGGATGCCCATGGCAAACTTTTGTTTCTCCTAAATCCCGCTCTCCTGCTGTGTCTGTGGTTGGGGCTGAAATTTTCACAGAAAAGCTAGCAAAGTAGTTAAGAAAAATCTATCAGGCTCTTGAGCTGTATTTTATGTGGACAAGATGTATTTCCATCTGGAGCTGGGGGGGCAGCTTTTCCTTGCCTTGCTGACAGACTTCATGTTGTCATGAACAAAACTTGCTTTTAATAGGTATTGGGATCCCTTTCCCCTCCATGTGTTCCAATTGTGACATTTGGAAATACTACTGAGGAAATCTCCTGCCATCTGGGCCTCCAGCAGCCTCAACACCTGCACCAGTGACGCACCCTTGTCTCTCTGCACAGTAAGCCCATCTCTTCCCCTGCAGCTGTCCCCTTCAGGCTCTCTTCCTCAGTCTGTCAGCAGCTTCACCAACAGGAGCCAGCTTGTGGATCCTGGCCAGTTCTTTTTCCAGCCCAGAAATGTGACAGGAGCCTTCTCTCTTTGCTCAGTTTCCATTGCTTGCCATGAAGTGAAGAACATTCCTGCAGCATTTCAGGAGGTACAGGTTTACCTGGAAGTCTCCCCAGCAGCTCATAGGGAGCAAGACATCATTTATCTTCAAAACTCACAAGACAAGTACTTCTTCAGCCTGAGTTTTGAAGGGGCAGCTTAGGGCTACCTCTTTTCTTTCTCAGCTACAGTGCAGCCACACTATGCCTGTACAAAAGGCTCTTACCCTCAGCTCCAGGATCACCTCTACTTTGCTGTGTGTCTCTGCCAGCAGCAAGCATCCCGTTGAACAGCCCTCTTCCTCTGCTTCATCCTCTGTGAGGTCAGGTGAGGGTGGCTAGGAGGAAGTTTTTCTGCCACCTGGGGAAGTGCATAGCTGATCTCTTCTCAGGGCTGATGGTGGAGCTGAGGTCACGCCCTGCAGTACAACTGCACACTCATGCACTACTGCTGACCTGAACAGCCTGCTAGGACCTTCACTCACTTTGGTAGCTTCCTGGTCTAGCTAAGCTCTGAAGGGCTTGTTATCTGCTCCAAAATAAAGCTGGGGGCTGGCAGGAAGTCTTTACTAGATGTGCTCCTGAGATCTGCAGCCAGGGTCCCAAGCAGGGTAAGCTAACAGACTAAAAGTGGGTAGGTGGGTATGTGCAATTTTCAGTTTTGTACATACTTATAATATGTACTATACTTTATATATGTATAGATACAGATATATTTAAGATATATTTATATACATACGTATATAGTTACATACATACATATATAAAATATTTATGTATAGTTACTGAGGAGAACTATGAGTGTATGACTCAGAAACCATCCGAATTATAGCACCGCAGTAGAAAGCTGGATCAGCTCTACTGAAGCCAATGGAACAATGAATCAGATTAATGTGCCATTTTACTTGGGTAAGGAAGGATATTTACATGAAGTACAGCATTTCAAAATGGTCAAGGGTGCTTTTAAGTCTGTGAAACATTGTTTAAATATATATGTAAAGTTTTCTTTTCTAACTGGTAACACAGTTGCTAGAGAGTTTACTAGCATGAGTGGTCTTTTCCAAATTAATTTTAAACTTTAATTAGAGTAAATACTGTACTGCTAGAAGACAGAGAGAATATGGAAAAAGTATTAAGTTTGTTCCAGTCCTAGGTTTCAAAAGTAGGTTTTATATGCTGAAAGGGTAGACGTACAAAGGGAGTCCTAAGTACTGGTAGCAATTCCATCTAGCTGGTGAGTTTATGTAAAATCATTGACCTTGATCTGAGGATAGACCTCTTTAATACAATCAATACAGGTGCAATCAGATAAGAACATTCTACTGTTTTATTAAAGTGCATCTAATTCAAAACTCAATAACTCTCACAAATCCTTAATCAGAGAAGACATCCTGGGAGGTATTTAGGTGAGTGATCTTATAACTCTTGCTCTCTCCTTGTTAGGATGGCATTTTACAAACAGACATGTCTGTTTCCTCCTTACCCTCCCTGCCATAATTCTTTCCCTATACAGTTGTGTTGATTATCATGCATACATCATATTTTTTGCCTTCATTTATTTACAGAGACTGAGTCAAGTGACAGCGTCTGCTTACCCTGTCCCCTTCCATCACTGTGGCCAAGCATACAAATGCAAATAGGGCTTGCTTGCTGGCATGCTGGGTCCTGCGTTCTAGTCCTTGGCTTAGATGTGTTACACCATAGGAGGTGTAGTGTTAATGCATGCTCTCTAACTCAGGGTGGCCTGGGATAATGAAAGAAAACAATCCATGTGCAGCGTTATGTGATAGTTTAAGCAGAATGAAAGCCAAAGGCAATGACTGTATTTTTAGAAATTATTTTAGATCAAAATGATGCATA
The DNA here is from genome assembly GCA_024500445.1 of Entomyzon cyanotis. Taxonomy (NCBI): domain Eukaryota; kingdom Metazoa; phylum Chordata; class Aves; order Passeriformes; family Meliphagidae; genus Entomyzon; species Entomyzon cyanotis. The sequence goes on along the minus strand of JAKEPQ010001015.1, from coordinate 503,663 downwards.
CTGAATAAGACAAAATAACCACATGGTAAAGAGCTCTAAGAGCACTGCTTACAGTGAGGTAATTATTATTCTTTCCAGGTGATCCTCAGCATGTTCCTCGATAATGCAAAACAAATTGTAATTTGGAGCAATTGAGCTGAAGGCAGATTTCTTTTTAGTCATTTAAGTCCATATATGGCAGGCTGAGGGGATCAGGTCTTTAGTGTAAGTGTGAATGGCTACACATGCTTAACTAGGCCCCTGGTTCCCTGCATTACACAAAACAGCACTTAGCCAGTCCATACAATAAAGTAAGAAAAAAAAGTCAAATAGGTTTGTAACTATGTACAGCACAGAGAGGCTCAAGAGACTGCAGTACTGCAACAGTGTCCTTAACATATGTGTCCAGTGAAAAGAGAGGATGCCTGGATTGCAGCTCCTCACAGTCAGGAGTCTTCCAGTTGCGATTCTGATCCCCTTACTCCATCAGACTTGAACCTAGTTATTTGGAACTTTTATAATTTTTATATTATTAAAAATTACTGTGCAGACATTTTGGGTCTTCCTCAACCTTTTTCCTCACTCTATTTCTACCTCAGTTGTTTTAATCAAGATAATGCCTGCAAAGGACATGCAGGCATTATCTTGATTAAATAAATCATTATCTTGATTAAATACCAAGTTCCCATTCCCACATGCACAAACTCACCAACATCTGTGCTTTCCAGGAGCAGAATTCTGGGTCTCCTATTCCAGGTGGGCCTGCCCACTGGACACTGTAATATCTCTTGTAGTAGAAACAGGATTTGGAAGGTGATGGTCTGAGCTAGTTGGTTGTGTTCTGCTCAAGGTTTGCTGTCTGGGGAAAACTCAGCTATCATCTTTCTCTAGAAAGAAGCCATCTCACTAAGCTGGCTTTCTGCTTGTCTTGTGCTTCATCCCTACAGTCTCCATTGCTCTTCATGTCCAGAAGTGTGCTTCCTCTATGCAGTGATGATGACTCAGTGATTCCTGAGGCACTGCAATACCTCTCAGATACAGCATGATGCTGTGTTGTCTTAGCTTGGGTCCTGAGGTCACTGAAGCATTAGCACTGCACAATGCAAGACCCAGTCACTTTGTCATTAGCGTCATCTTCTCCAAAATGCTGGGGTGATTTATCAGATTTCACGTGACAACTGGAATTAAAGTACTGATGAAAGTGATATTTATTTGTTTTGGGTTTTTTGGTGTGTTTTGTTTGTTTGTTAATTTTAAATTATTGAGCACAATAGATTAAGCTCAAATATCTCTTTAAAACACAGTTTTGAAAGAAGATGTGCTGGACAGTGGAATGGTTAAATGTAAAGGCATGTTAAGTATCTTGGCCTTTGCCACAAAAAGCATTGCTGATTCAAGACATTACATAAAAGCTTCTGCAGCACAGCAATCTCTCACTATTTACTCTAGCTAGCCTTTTCACTCTCCTTCTGCAAGGCAAAATAATACCCTCTTTTTATTTTTGTAATCAGAATTTATATCATATAATCTCTGAAAGGTATTTCTTGTATGTTTCTGCTTTGATAAATGCAGCCCCCATCACTAGCGGAACAGAAATAAAATTAAAAATTATCTCTGAACACTTCTATGTGCTGGGCCTCCAGTTCAAAAGCAGCCTCATTCTGGGGAGTTGGGGCAGGGGAGAAGCTGGTCTAGTGATGTAAACAACACTTTAGACGAAAAGTTAAAAAAGAAAACGCTGTTTCTTAAATCTGAAGGGAGAAACAACAGTGAAAGAGACTGAAAAACTGTCCAGATGCTGCATTATAGCTACAATGATATGTAACTATTCTGTATTAATGAAATAAAGCCATAGGCTCCAAGTCTGTGCTTTTTCCTGATGTGTTGGGCTCTGAAGGATTCCCACCCCCACCGGAAAATAAGAATACAAGAGATCTAATTAAAAACGGGAGCTTGAGAAGCACAACAAGATTTTAAACTCTTCTTCTACTTAATGGAATTTGCTGTGGTGCTAAAATAGTATTCCCTCCTGTCATTCTGATATGAAAAACATTAGTGAATGTTTTATCTCATTGTACAACAAATTATGGTAATAATGAGTCTTTGAGAGAAAAAAAAAGTGCTCAAAACGGTACAGTCTCATTTAAAATGTGCATGTGTAAAATAGAGCAGATACACAAAATGTTGTCTGCTACTTCACCAAGAGACTTATTTTACAAGCTGCATGCCCTTTCAGTGTAGTGCTCAACACTTAACATTTGCCTGTCTCAACCCCACTCTTACTGCAAACTCCTTTCTTTATATAATTTGGGCATTGGGAATATATGAACTGTCACGTTTCAGCTCCTACTCAGCAATCCAAAACTGCAAGGTCAGGTATCAGTGGTCAGAAAATCCTCCCTATCTGTGCAGCTGATTCTCAGATTTTATGGCATTTAAGACTGATCACTGCCAGCCAAAATGTGAACAGCCAAGTAACCATTAATGCTGGATTTGTTAAACTTATTCATTTAATTTGCTCTTACCTTTATAAGAATGACTGAACTCCAGGCAAGAAAGTAAGGAAGACACACAAGAGATGAATGGACCTAGAAGGATTATTTTTTAAATTTCTTGTTATTTAGGTTATCAATACACCCATTGGGAAGTGGGTGCTGTCAAGACAGATGTCTCCTGCAACATTTTGCTTTTAATGTTGCACTGATTTTAGAAATGTTGATGAGAAAACAGCTTCAGCTTGCTTGAGGATGAAATGAAGAGTGACTAGCTTCCAAAATCCAGCTCTGGCAAGGACACTCTCTATGCCCTTGATCAAAGGTCTTTCAACCTCCCTTTGACTTCTTCCTTGGTAAAATGAAAATAACACTGGGCTTGCAAGATTTATTAACAGGAATATGTCAATGAAGATAGGAGGCACTTTGGTGCACTGTGATCAACAGGAAAATTGTCAGCCATTCCAGTAGGTCAGGTCACATTTTCACTATGGGAAGTGGTAAAGTAAGTTTTCTTGTCCACATGAGACTGGTGGATTACTTTGGTGGGCATTCTCTGGGAAGCAAAGAGGAGGTTGTCCTGTCACATCTTCTCAGCAGCAATGGCTTTCAATGTTTCATGGGAAGATTCTGTAGAGAAATGTGCTCTGTACATGGTTTCCACCTTGGAACTCTCTCTTCAGCTGACACTGCCCACTTTCCAGAATGTCCTGGCCCTCTTAGATGTCTGTAAGTATGACTTCAGGAAGGTGTGTGTGGCAGGGGTGGGGGGAGAGCTACTTTTTGCCCTCATAAACTCTTTATCATAATTCTCCTATGATGGCCTTTATCAGAGGACATCTCCAGAAAACCCCAGGGTGAATCTGGCTCAGCCTTTGCAAATTTCTGTGTGCATCTTCAGCATTACTACTATTTTCCTTTTGTCAGTTATGAATGAAGATTCCCAGATTCCCTGAAGGTCGTAGCTAAAAAAAAAAAAAAAAAAAGCCATAATTCACTGAGTTTTTCATCAGCAGGAGAGGATAATTTTGCTTTTCTTTCTTTAAAAATCAGAAGTATATCTGTGTCTTCTACAGTTTGGGTCACATGGTTAAACACACATGTAGATACTACAGCAGGGATACAATTTTCTTGCAGATGTTATTAAGGTGACTTTCTATGCTATTTTCTGAGCCAGAGATTTGTTTCAGTGTCACTGACTTAATGAGAAATGAATGTGAATGATGAATGTCAAATGAAAGATCTTATTGTTGTAGCTGGGTTGGCTTATTTTCATAAAAGCATCTAAAAAATAAAAATCAAGCAGAGCATAAGTATACATTCCTTTCCTTGGGATGCACCCTTTGCACTCTGTTGAGTGATTAAATGAAAATGACTTGGGCCAGGGAAGATATGAAATGGATTTTTGTCACTGAGCAAGCCTATTGAAATGACTCTGCTTCACAGAGCCAGCAGCGTGATGTTTAAATAGTGCTTGTTTTGGAGCATGGGTCACTCTGGGGCAGGTTTGCTCACATAAGCTACACACAAATGTAAGCTGAAGAAAACAATAAATGTGAGCTGTCAGGAGATCTTATGAAGAATTTGCAGAAGATCTTACTCTTAAATAGGACAGGGAAAGGAAATATCTCACAATCAAAGGCTTTGCTATCTTCACTGTTAGCCGTTGTCCCAGCCAAAAATGTAGGACACATTTAATATAATCTCACTGTATAATGTAATCAGACTGTCTGAGGGATATCTTATGCTACTCTGATAGTCAACAATCAAGTGTGGTCAAGGACAGTCAAATTGTTTTATTGCACATAACTTGGCAAAGGCTAAGGAAAAACGTGTATGAATTTAATGGCTCAAGGCTTTTATTATTTTCCCAATAGGTGATTTGTAAAATGTACTTCCTTGCCTTCATGTCAAATGCAAAGTGAAAGAGATGGCCTTAAAAATCATAAGTTGGAAAGAGAAAGAGAAAGAACAGCATTCCTCTGATGAGAGCCTCCAAGCTGGTCTAAAGAGGACCTGAAGGCCATCAAAGAAAGCCCTAGAAGACTCAGGACAGCTGCAGAGGGTGACACTAAAGGACACATCAATTCATGCTCAACAGACCCTCATATTAGAGGCAGGTTCATGGGAATTTCAGTAACCACACAACTGAGGAAAGACTCCTGCTCTGCAATCCTGCATGCTGTTTAATGGGGCCTCAGTTAAACCTGCTTAGATAACCACGCTGCAGAGGTACTCTAGATGTCCTGTCCACCTCATTTAGCCTTCCTTTAATGGAGAGAAGTCCACAGGGAATGAAACAGGAAAACAAGGGATTTGCATGATTCATGTATGAGAATGAGAACAAATATTTTATTTGGGAGATAAGTGACAAGTTTGGAGAAATGCATTCCCATTCTATAGAATGGAAGTTTTTTCCTAAATCATCATTTGATTGAGGACAGAAGAAGCAAGGCAGAATTAAATCTTTCCCTTTGATTACAAAACCCAGGTTACAATGTTAGTAAAGAGCAACTTCAATGAGTGATTTAATTTTTATTACAATTCTGCTAACACAACAGAAATAGAAATAGTGTTGATGCTGGATTTGGAAATAATTATATGCTGACCAATATCCTGCACTTTCAAAGTATTTATAAATGTTCTCTTCAGTGGATGTCAGGTAGCCATATTGGTATTAGCCAGAACAATTCTTTCATCAACCCACAGCAGCATCCCCAAGTATAGAAATAATTTTCTTGATTTGAGATGGTAAGGGGCGGGGCATGAACAGCTGGACTACAGCCACCCAAAGTATGGTTTAAACAGGGGTCATGGCTGGTAGGTTACAACTCCTGCATAAGTGCTACACAGTCTCTGTCAACTGTGAACAAACAAAACTTGATTTTAATTTCTGTGGCAAAAGGGCACAGCTCTGGTGCCCAGCCTCAGGCAAGATTTGCCATTGATCAAGTCACTCACTAACATTGAGTCAGTGTTAGTCAAAAAGGCAGAGCTCCCCCAGTTAGAACATGACCTGCAGAAACCACCCAGCTTTTTCAAAGGCAGTTTGGTCTTTGACCAAACCCTGTGCATCTTGTAAAACTTGACAGGATCATGTTGAAGAGGCTTTAATGAAGGATTTTGTGCAAGTGACCATGAATTTCAGAATACTCACAGACACATGAGGTAGGCTGGCTGACTTCTGTCAGGAGATTTGTCCTGGAGGCACTGCTGGAGATATTTCTTCTAGTGGGAACAGACAGGAACATTGAAGATTAATTTGTAGTCCAATTATTTTTTTTTCTGGATTATCTCTGACTTTTATCATGAGCTTGACATCTTTCACATGGTCTTCATAAATTTATACCGCACAGTTAAAGTTCTTTGAGGAGTTTAAGTTTAAAGCAGGATTGAAATATTTTAAAGGACTTTATAATGACACATTGGAAGCACAGAAAATCCCTTGATAGCCTAAATGGATGGAAACATTCTAGAGTACAAATGAGTTAGAGATTAATTCATGGCACCTTGTATAGGCTTGGGAAATTCTATGTGTTGGAAACAGTTCCACAGCACAAGCAATCTGCTGGACAGAAGAAATGTCCTCTCAGCCTCTCCTCACTCCCCAGAATGTGTGTTTAGGAGAGGGAATCATTCTTCCTTCACTGTCCTCCCCATTGCAGCCTTTTTATAGTCAAAGATGTTGGAGAAGTTGAAGGACATTCCTCTGTGTACTGCAAGTTATGGAAAAAGTGTCATAATAAGAGTTCGGAACCCAGGAAAAAGACTGGTTCACATTTAAAAGACTGTAGACTAAAAATGACAAAATGCAGTTGGCCATAGAAAGAGGGTTTAGGATTATGCGTCTGCTGAGACGAGTGACCAAAACGTCCCATTATAGTTAGAGTCAGGAAAGCTTGCTATATCGTTAGATGTCCAGTTGAAATTAAATCAGGACTTGGAAGCAGGTTTGCATCTTTTCTTTGAAAGAACAACTTGTGTTAAACAGGATATTTTTAGAATCAAAAGAACCTCTGTAAGGTGCCATTGTTGGAGAATCTTCAATTGGTGTCCACTCTCCCTTTTATTTCTAACAGAAAGGACAGCAGGACTGGGGATTCAGGGATCATGCAGATGCCTCCTCTTCCTCCAAATAATCAGCAATAGCTGAAACTGGTATTTCTCCTAGAGAATAGTTTTTTTTACTTATGAATTTATTATTATGTCTGTAGAAGTATTTATAAATGTGAAACAGCTCTTACCTTTCCCAGTATTTCCTTTGATTGAAACCAAATACAGAAAATAGGATGAGAAAGCTCATTGGTTAAGGTAAAGACGGGGAAATTGCTCGCCAATTACTGTTGTGGGCAAAACAGACTTGGAAAATTTGCTCAATTTATTGCCAATTAGAATAGCATCTGGCAGTGAGACACAAAGAAAACCAAAGATATGTCCTGTCCTCCCCTCACCTCCCCTCTCTTCTCTTCTCTTCTCCAGACTCCTGTACATGCTCCCCAAGTGGGGCAGGGGCAGGGAGGCAGTTATGGGCAGAACATAGACGTTTAGTGATTTCTCTCTCCTGCTCTTTTCTACTCACACTTTTCCTGTACTTTGATGTGGACTTTCCTTACAGTTTGCAGTCCCTCAGGAAATATCTATCACTTCCTGGGCTCTCCCTGGGCTGCAGTTCCTTCAGGTATACATGCTCCTCCTCTGACCTTGGTGTTCCCTCTGCTGCTTCTCATTCCTTTTAGTTCTCGTCTCTCTCTGTGTTACCTGATCACAGAGGCACCACCCGATGGGCTCCTCTGTGTCCTGAAGTGGGTCTGGTGGAGCCAGCTGGAGTTGGCTGCATCTGCCACAGGGCAGCTGCTCACGTCTTCACTCAGACTCATCCTTGTAGTCCTGCCTCTGCCAACAACTTGCTATGGACACTCAACACAGCTTTGCAGTTAAGAAAGTGAGGTAAATGTTTGTGTGTTCTGATCAGTCAGCTTTGGAAAATGGACGGTTTTGCTAACTGCACTGTGACTACTCCAATCTTCTTTATGATAAACAGGAGAGTTTTTTGCTACTGGTAACTAGGTCTAATTGTTTCAACTGTCCTGTTCAAATCAAAGCATGCAGTGACTCACCCAGCCTGCACCCTGCATCCAACTGTGTTCTAGGAGAGCTTTTGTTTGCTCTGGAGCCATGGGGATTTGGGCAGGTGGCACATAGCTGGGCTTCGTGGAATTCCTCTCTGAAAGCACTCTGTGCTTTTCCTACTAAAAAAAGATACAGAGCTCTTTCCTGAAACAGTTTTGCCCAAGCACCCTTGGGTGTTTGTTGTAGATTCTTCATGAATACCACTTTCTGAGCACTAACCTTCTACCCAGACTGTGCTGGATCTATCCAAACTGTGGGAGAACAACTGGCAGAAAGCTGATGAAAAGGTTTCTGTGAGGTGGGCATAGGAGCTCCTGCCTCACCATTTTCTTTGTGAAGATTAAAGGTGCAAGTGTGTCAATCATCTTCTATGTAAAGGTCTGAAAAGGCTCTCAGAGTTCAGTATTTTTAGCTCTTTACAGATTATCTCTTTTATTTTTAGAGGTAACAATAGCTCTTAGGTTAAGAGGGAGACAAAAGCCTCATTAGATTTGGAATTTCAAATGAACTCAATAAGGCATTGCGGAGATTTTTTTTTCCACAGGAACCTGAAGAGTTGCTTAAAAGATGTGAAAAACAGGGGAAAACCTCCTGCTTAGGGGGTCTCAGTGCTAATGATATACAAATATAAGCAGCCTTGCCATGCCACGGAGCAGCTCGGGAGCACACTGTGCCCCAGCCAACACAGCAGCAGCCCCTCTCTGTTGGGGTGAAGGCAGTGGCAGAGACCACAGGGGATTAGAAGAGCCAAGCTGAATTCTCTGTTCTTGGGCAGGTCGAGTTAAAGGGTCACAACTTTACTGTGCCGGGGCAGAGCACTCCTTACCAAGGGCTCGTGTAGCCTGGACAGAGACCATTCTGGGAGTCGCCAGAACTCTGCTGTTTGAGGTCTTCAAAGGTGGCAGAGTCATCTCAGGAGGTCTCACATGTCCCACTCATGAACCAAAAAATGTAACTACATTTCTAGTTTGGTTAAAATCAAAAATCAAATTCAATCAAAAAATTGTTGAATTTTTTCCTTTTTCCTTAGTTGAGGCCTTGCTAAGGGGATGTCAGCTCCTTACTCTCCTCCAACATTCCTTCTGTTCTGTTTTTTAAAGCCTATCTCATCTAGATTTTTGTTGTTTATTTTGAAGGCTATTCAGAGTGTTATTTGAGTTTTTCCCCCTCTAGGATATGATAAATTCAACCACTTTCTTGCAGATTCCCTGTATCAGGAAACTGGATCTCCACCATGACGGTGTTTAGGAATACAAGCACATTATTTCTTTGAAGTAAAAGCCTTTGTGTTGAAGCTAAACTTTTAACGAAGCTTGTTATTGATGCATGATGCTGATCTGGCAGATCCTGAGTGTATCAGTAAACTGAGTGGCTGCTCCAAGTGAGCATGCTTGGGACAGAGAGGATCAAGCACCTAGGAGTCCACTTAGGAGCATTGCATTTCCATGTGGCATTTTGCTTTTCCTGTCTGGGGAATGCTTTGTGCAGGAGCTCCATCTGCTTATTTTGCCATCACTGAGTTACTGCTGAAATCTTCTTCCTTTGCATTTTGTGTAATGTGCAAAAGAGAAAGAAAGGAAGTCTAAAAACTTATATTGGAATTATACTGAGCACATTTCTTTTGATACTATAATTTATAAAAATGATTATATATAATTCTGCAATCATAAATATGTGAAATAAATGCATTAGTTAAGAAATTAAGCTTTCAAAGGTGCTAATTACTAACCAAATGCATTTTACAGTGTTTTAATGACCCCTTTTTCACATTGTGTTAATAACCATTAGCTATATTCATACTAGTAATGCTAATATTGTGCAAAGCCATTAGTTAGCTACAAAGTCAATAATGGATGATACTGATTCCAAGCCTTCACTGCACTGAAAGATACACATGGGGCTTTTTTGCTGTAGAGTGTGAAAGTTAACCTGAGTTTTCACTTGGATATTGTCAATGAAGCTGTTTTTGTTGATTACACAGATGAATGTGGGGTCAGCTATTGAGAGTTTATGAACAAAATACTGATCTGCCTCTGTGTACTAGAAAGCAGAAATTGATTCAAAGTGAATTGCCCTTCCTCTGAATATTTCTCTTCATGGACTTAATCTCAGCTGCCTTGTAGATAGAACTCCTTCATTAGTAATTTCTCATTAAGAAGTTTCAGCAACACTTCTTAGACAAGATGTTTTTAAAGATAACTCTGGAATATTTCATTTGATACATTATCTGAATGGATTTTCAGGCAGATTATTCTGTTATTCCTCCTCTGAAAACATACACTGTTATTTTGTCAAATATGTCTCTAAGATGTAATCATTGTTTGAGTGGTGGTTTGAACCAGGAATGGTTATGCAGAGAAATTCTAGTTGAAGTTGCACTACATGTGTGCTATGTTTTGCTCCTTGCTTTACGAAAACTTTGATAAGATTATTTGCAAGTAAAATATTTTATGATACTAATATCAGGAGCATTTTATGCTGCTAATAAAATATGTGCATTGTTTTAGAGGCTGGGTCGTAAAACTAACCATATATCTTCTAAATCAACAGAAAGAAGAAGCCTCAGTGGTTGTCTCAGATATTAAGCATACAGATTTTAATAATAGGGTGTCTCTGTTTAATTTTTAATTTATTTAGCCACAATAGCTATTCTAACTTAAGGCTTACAAAATGCAAATATTGAAAACTTCTTTAATACAGAACATAGACACATTTGACTTCCAGTTTGGTATCTTTTATCTCCTTCGTCTTCTTTTTCAGGGTGTTAACATCTGGGAATAAAATGCTCTTAGCTGTAAAATTGAACTCTTACCCCATGTGTTCATGAAATGGATGGAGTTCATTGTGATGCTGATTTACTGTAACTAGATGCAAGATTGATGCATCCAGTAGAAACCATTCCACGTATCTCATCTGTCTCTGGAACTACCCTTTTAATCTCCTTACTAGATTTGATTGTTCTCTAACAAACCAACAAATACCTCTAGAGCAGGTGAGATTATTCTTTCAGTGAAAGGTCCAGATGGGATGAGCAGAGTTATTGTGGACAGGACAGATTAAAATGTCTCAACTTAGTGTGAGCATCAGCAGAAATGGGTTTGGGACAAAACTCCTTTGTCTTCTTATTCTTACAGCAGAGAAAAGCCACAGAAAACAGGAAAATGGAGTGGAAGGTAACAGCCCATGCTGCATCCTCTTCCTGTGATCCTGGTGTTCTGTTTCTTTGTCCCCCTTCAGGCTGTGATGTAAACATTGACTTGTGGTGGGACTTTTGCTGAGGCATGGATTTGGGGCTAGGAGGTCCCGTAAGGAATATGAAAGCATTATGCAGCACAATTAGAAATTTGAAGCCAAATAGAGCTCTGCAGAGGATCATGGAGTGATTCCTTGCCAAAGTGAACTAAATCAGAAGTTACTCCATTAAAGCAGGCAGATTAAAACCTGTTTGAAGGAAATCAGAAGTGGGCCCCATGTGGGAAAACACAAAGCACTTTAGATAATTGTGTGGAGAGCAGGGAGTAGAAAAAAGTAATATCATACCTGACAGAAATCTTGATAACCTGGAAAACTAGGTGAAAGCCAGGAATGTAAACATACTGTCTTGAAAAAAAAAAAAAACCAACAAAAAGTCCCCCAGACAATCTCTTGACATTTAAGAAAGGCTCAATCTCCTAATGAAAAATACTAAAGAAAGACTAACATATCTGAACAGTGCTTGTGGGAATTCCCCAAGGCAGGAAGAACATGCATAAGATCAATCCTCTTGCAGTGCTGGGTAGGAAGGGACTGCAGGCTTTGGAGGCCAGACTGGAGGAATCTGACAGAAGAACTATGATAGCTTTTTATTCCATCCTGTGAAGTCAGTGGCGTGGACTTAGCTCAGTTGATCAGAACATGGTTCTAACAACATCAAAGCTGTGGGTTCAATCCCTGTATGGGCCATTTACTTAAGAGCTGGATTTGATGATCCTTGTGGATCTCTTCCAACACAGAACATTCTATGGATCTGTGAAAAAATTATTCACAAAAAATGCTCCTACAGAAAAAGGAGCATGGGTATTAATCTCCTGCAGATCAAGGGAATATTTTGGAAACAGAAAGCAAGTCTCCCGTGATTTGGATTCTAGAAACAAATTCCTCTTTCAAAAAAACCTACCCCTGAGTTGTGTTTAGTCCATGGTACTGCCATTTGGGGTCCAACTGTAATCTGGTTAGGCCCATATCCTGCATTTACAAGTACTGGAATCAAATGTTGACAGTTCTCACTAGTGCATAATTAAATTCTTATTCCAAATTGAAGCCATTGGCAAAACTTTCCCTGACTTCAATAGCGCTGGATTAAGCTTTTACTGAATGTCATGAGAATCTGAAAAGCAAAATCAATCCAGATTTTGCCAACAGTCCTTTGTCTTTGTTGAGGATCAAACCAAAACCATAAAGTAAAAAAACCCAAAAACTTCACCACGAATGAAATAAGAATAAGGAATCATATTTGGTATCCTGAATACTTTTCCAGAAGACAGGCAAACTGAGTCACTTGGGGGTCTACAATGAAAATAAGGATTGTGTAAATACTGTGTAACAAAAAATATTTATTGGTTAGTCTGCTCGTTTTGGCACAATCCTTCTGGCAGAAATGTGTACATTTATTTTGTTGTAGCTCAAGAGCTCCTGGTGAGTAATTCCTGCTCTGCAGATGCTATATGATGTAGATGATTTTTCAAGTCCAATTTCAAACTATAGTGCTGTTGTTTATCACAAAATGTTTTGCTGTAGTCTAATGGCAAAAGCTCTGAGAAGCCAGTTTCCATTGTTAATTTTCAAAAAATCCAGCTGTTTCCTAGGTGCATCCCTCTTTATAAATTTGCAATTTGAAACCAATGAGAAAAAGGAGTACCTGGCTGTAGAGGAAGTTCTTCCCTTCCAAGCCCCATCTATACCATGTGAGCCAAGGCTACAAAAGTTTTTGAAACTGGTTAGACTGCAGAGATTTTTCTGGGGGAGAGTGGCACAAAATACATATAATTTCATCTTACAAAAAAGAAAATAAAAAACCCAAAAAGCCCCAACAAAACAAACCTAAAACAAATTCAACAGAACAGAATAACCTTATATAGAAATAGTAAATTTATTCAGTCTATTAATAAACCACAGTTAGAGATGTGTGGAACGGAAGGTGACCTGAGTTTCCCTTGATGTTTTAGGGGATTATTCTGATGCTCAATGGCTAGAAGGGTGTCAATAACTGCTATTCCCAAACCTATGATTTGTCACTGCAATGACCTCTGGTCCTTGCTACAATTCCCTTAGGATCAGAATGAAACTCTTATCAGAGGGAAATTCTACAGGAAAGATGAAGAGTCCAATTCTTCAGAGATGCAAAGGCTGGGAGAAACAGTTCACCTCATTAACAGGACTTGCTCCTGCTCTGCTGTTGTTACAGCCCTGTGAGAGGACTGGACTTTCCACTCTTACCAGCTGAACTATATCGGTAACACTCCATCCTTTAGTCCTGTCTTTGAGTTGTCAACATTTTTCTTTGGCTTTAGTAGTGACATAATGGGCTAAGTAGGGCTCACGCATTTCTAGGGGGGCACCAGAATAGGACTGCAACTGCTGTGATCACTCATCAGCATGTCAGACCTGGACTGCCCTTCTCTGGCTACGGGCTTTCTCTCCTGTCCCCCCACTGCCCCAGTATTCCCAGTTTCCCATCCCTTGGATAAAGGGAGTTGTCAGCTTCTGTCTCAGCCACACCTCAGTCTCCTTTTGCTGTCTGCCCCTGCCTGTCATGGTCCAAGGGTTCCAGGTATACAACTACAGTATGTAATTATGGTTATGCTTCCTGATGCCTCTCATAAAACAGTATCAACTGTATGTTGTTTACCAGTAATTTCTGATTACACCCAAAGATTGGAAAACATGTATGCAGTCAAGATGTTTCCACTTAGTGTGTTTTGCCTTCTGAGATATTTTATCCTCACTTTTATTCCTGTTATGTTTCCACAGTTTTCTGGCAGGGCTGTTTCCTTTTTTAAAGAGTGTATGAATTTTACCTATCAGATTGCACTGGAGAAAAAAGCATTTATTTTCAAATGTCTATGGGAATAAAATAATAATGCTATTATCTACACCCTTGATTACCGGGATTATCTCGTATATGTACAGATCCTCCAGATAGGCAGATTATGTGATCAGAAGGTTCTTAGTGGGCCCCAGGCTCAGAGCACACACTAAAGAGGATCAAGCCTGCTTTAATTCATGTGCTGCTTTGCTAATGCTCCTGCTCTTTCTCAGGAGAATTTCTGAAATATATTATCTGGGTCCCAGTGCGGTGCCCATTGAGTTGGATAGAAAGACTTTGGCTTTGATGGACAATAAACTGGGGCTGACTTGGAGCAATAACATGTAAAGAAATATGAATTTTGTTCTTCTGGGCCTAGAGCCATCTCAGTCTTTCACATGTGTTGGCAGACCTTGAATATCCCGTTCTTACTTAATGTTGCTCACAAATGCCTCTATAATCTAGTGAGCATGCCTCTTTCTAGCCATTCACAAATCCAAGGTGTTTGAGGGACCATAGGAGATGGCCAGCTGTGTCCCTTAGAGAAAGAAAGGAAGTGGAACAAAGGCTTTTGCTAACTGATTGAACAGCTTTTAGGCAGGCAATGGGACTTGCTTATAAAAAAATTTCCGAGAAGCTGACATCTCTTCATGGCCCAGGTAGCATGTAGCAATTTGAACAATGAATGTAGAAAACCACCCTGCAAATATGATTTATCTACCAGCTTTCTTTTTTTTTAAGACATGATTGTTTTTTGACTAGGATATGTTCTCTGAATTGCTTGAGAATTTCAAGAAACTTCCTTCATAGAGCTCAAAAATACAATAAGGTTGAGATGAAATACTCCTTTAGAATTAATTATGGGGACAGAACTGAAGTGACATCCATGTTGAAGTGGCACTATCTTAAAATGTTCATTTCCAGTTACTGTGTTTCTGGATGTGCCTGTGGCATCCACCTTTCATCATGTCTGCTAGCAAATATTGGAGTTAGAAGCTGACAAGAAATGTGCAGCAGTGGAGTGTGTTATGGGGTAGGAGTGAGCTTTTGACACTGAGTCTGAGAAAAAAGAATTGGAAAGATCTTTTTACTTAAGAATATAAAATTACATGAAAATTTGGGCTGATAAAAGAGAAGTAGACAAGAATAGATGAATAGATAGGTGCCTTGAAAGGAACAATGGGGGTGGATGCAACAGTTGAGGAAAGGAGGTCCTGTGGATGGGGGAAAATCTTCACTGTACCTCATTAACAGAGGTAGAAGACTTGAGTTTAAAACTTAAGAGTAGAAAATCATTGGAAAAAGGCTGTAGAAAGTTGAGGCAGCCAAGAAGAAATGACAGTAGTGTGAGTTCAGTAGCGGTGTTTTGAAAAGATTAGGCTGCAGTGATTTCATTGGGTAACATTCCTTTCCTCACTTCTCTTGTTTCACAGGGAGCATGGCTATCTCTCATTTATTTATAACTACCCCACGTGTGAGATGAAAGTCAGAGCTGGTTATGTTTGGCTCCAGGGTCCACCACAAGCATCGGATCCTGTGAGAAATCCTTACTTGTCAGGCCTCTAATTTTATGCTCTGACAACATTATGCCATAGCAATAATCTCCCGAGACCCAGCGACCAACCCAGTTGCAATGCCAAGCTGCCCAGTTTAATTTGATCTTCCATGAACACTGGCTTTCAGTGTAGGAGCAGCGCTATGAAGCAGAGGTGCACTTGTATGATTACATCCGCAGAGTGAAAATACAGCCTTCCAGAATAGCTTGTGTCTGTCCTTTTGGTGGTCTGCTTAATGACCTCGCCCAAATAAAAGGAATGTGCCTCCCAAAAATACTATAATGGAGGTGGAAAGCAGTATGGTCTCCCAAAGGCAAAGCTGAGAATAAAAAAACAAAACCACTGTCAAGCAAGATCCTTCTTTCTGTTTCTGATTGCAGAAAGGCTAGTTTGGTAAAGCTTGGGCTGGATGGCTTTCAGACACAAATCCTCTGGGCTACTTTAGGCAAACTTGATATCCTCTTTGAGTCAGACTAGTCTCTTAAAATGCAGCAGGACCAAAAAAGGACTTGTGATAAAGGAGACCGCACATCCTTGGTGTCCTGGAAGCATGCCAGAGTATGAGATGATATTTCAGTCCTTTGCATTCCTAAGAATGTCCTTTTGTCCCATGAAAGTCTGACATCTTCCTGTGTCATAATGAAATGATGAGCCAGGGAGGGAGGGAGGTATCTGTCTAATGAATCAGTCTAGAGACTAGCTAGCAGGCGCTCCTGGTAGGGTGATTGACTGTTCCTTTTCTGGGCTCTCCAGTGAGGGGGTGTCAGTCTGTGATGGTCATTCCTGTCCTCTGGCTGCCCCCTGTTGGATGGTCCACCATGTCTGCAATGGACCCGGCATCCCCCATGTGCAGTGCTTGGAAGAGCTAGAGGCAAACGGAAAGGATATTCAAAGGAGGTCATCACTTAAATTGCAAAATCGTCTTTTTGTGTGTCATTTAATGTGACATAAAGTGTGAGATCTTTTTTGTTGTTGTTGTTTCTGGTTTTTCTCTTGCCAAACTCTGTACGGTTTAAGTTTAAAAGGGTGATGACTACGCAATTTAACTTTTGGAATGCTGTGCTGGAAGCTGGCAGCTGCTTTCATTTCTGCTTAGATTTACTTTCATTTTTGATTCATATTTTCTTTCAGTGGCTTTCTTGCACACAAAACCTCCTGTGCCAAAATCATTGCTAACTTTATAAGTATAAAATGGCTACATCTGCTAAAAATCATCCTTGTATGAAATAACTGAAACCGAAATTCTAGATAAGTAAACTTTCTCAGGTTATGTTAAGCATATAGAAATATGAATTCCAGAAGGTCTGCCCTCCACAATTCAATTTCAAGTTGTGCTGCAGCGGGTGGGAACTTCAACAAACTTACCGTGGGCATTGAGGTATTTCTGCTGTAAAGCAGCTGGGAAAGATGTCGTTTTTCTGCTACTGCAACCTGTTTCCCCATAGATCCTCCTTTAGAAGGACATGAGAACTCTTCTCCTAGACTAGAGGGCCATCTAGCTCAGTATACTAGGCTGACAGGGTTACCAGCAGATAAGTAGTTAGGAAAAGTATACAAGCACAGGGCACATACAGCATAACCTTTCCCTTTGTGCATGCTCTTACCATCCAGAAGCCACCATTTTTGAGACTTATAATGCAGAGGCTGGATAAGGTCTGTCACTTTTATAGCCACCAATGAACTAACTCAGTGTCCAAAAGTTGCCGTGTTACTCATGCATATTCACATGCAGCCCTGCTAACTTTGTGAACTCCATGCATCTGTAGGTGCTTGTCTCTACCAGTATTTTACTAATATATTGTAAGCAATGCAGTGAACAAATCTCCCATTCTGGAGCAAATTCCAATTCTGTTATCTCAGTTAAGATCCTCTCAAGCTCCTCCTCTTCCTCACAGTGGTGTGTATGGGCAATTCACATCCAGCTGTAGATGGCAGCTGGCCTACCTCACAAGCCAGCTGTGTGCAGCTACTTTTTCAAGAGATACCAGGTGGTCAGTCAATTTACAGGCTGTCCACATTGTTGTTAGTTAAGATACAGAAATAGTATTCTGTGAGTCTCTGCAGTGGAGAAATACATGGAATGATGGTCCTGTATTGGCCTTTTGAGCATACAGAAGGAGCAGGAAGAAGCCTTCTCATGACTCTGTGCTGTGCATGATGGACATCTCTCCATGATGGATGCCAAGGTGGCCATAGTGATGATCACAGTAAATGAGAAAATAACCTTACCAGCCTTATCCCATGTGACCTCAACACAGGGTATAGAGGTTAGAACTATTTTTCAAGCTCAGTTGGATTCCTGGGGACAGCAACAATGCAAGCAGCAGCAGTGCAATCTCAGGCCTCCAATTTAAGGTGATCATGAGGTGAAATGGAGCCAAGAAGAGCCATGTAAGAACCTCCAATGACTCAAGCTGTCACAAAGAGCATCTTTCTAGCATAGGAATGCAATAGGATGCGTAGGAAGCCAAGAGAAGTGGGATAATCAACAGTGCTATAACCTGTTTTCCAATGAGAAGCACAGCCCTGCTTTCTAGGCATTCTAGGAGTCCTCTTTGGTGGCTGTGCCAATACATTCTGCACTGCACCCCAAGGCAGCTCAAGGCCAAAAAATCTGACCTACCTGGTGGTGATGTGAGACTTCTCAGCAACTGTTGACTGAAAAAGACAAAGATCATGATGTAAGGCAGAATTACTCTTTTGAGACAGGATATGGATAGAAATTGGATTCAAAGCTGATGCCCAGCAAAGGTAATGGAACAAAAAAACATGCAAGCAATCTATGAGCCTGGATGCTTTCTGTCCAGCACGTGCCAGTTTGCTGCATTTGCAGATGGTATATCAAGGGAGCCCCAATGGCTAGTTAGAGCAATTCCTGCACTAATGTGAACAGAGCTTTTGATTTCATGGTTTGAAATAAAATGACCCAAATATAATTACACAAGCTTATTAATTTATTTGCTATGGGTCGGTAACCCTTCATAGTCTATAGCCCCAGTTACATGAAGGGCCAGGGGGATTAAAGCTCAAATTTAGCAGAGTCGGATTCCTATATGGAAATTGGAAGAAACGAAGCACTAAATTGCATGTTTTATGATGATATCTTATTAAGAAACAATTAACGTCCAACTTTGAAAGCACCAAAATCATTCTGAACAGAGGCAGTATAAAAAGAACAGCCTCCTGAAGGTTTGAACTGAATGATATATAAGCAAGATATGTCTCCCTTTTCAGTCCTGGAAACATGGACAAATTTTGAAAGTTACCAGCTCAGGGTGGATATTTGTGGCCAATATGGGCTTTCTGTCTGCAGAGGAAATTTCTACAGTGGTGCTGAAGGCATTACTGGCAGATTTAGTAAAGCCAGGGTACTGCATGAAGGATGGCAGCCTATGTTAACCTGTGTTCCTCTTGATGACATCTGATGCTTTGTCCTCGGGGCTCTGTGAGCATTTCAGATTTCAGTACATAGAAATACAAAGATGCTTCTCCTACAAAGTGAAAAGGGGATTGTTGGATCAGACTTATTCCATTCCCAATGCAGTAAGCTGTGATCATCTAAGGTGTGTGCGCTGAGTGAATGACTATGGTCTAAACACGCTGCACTGTATTTGGGGGCTTTAACAAGACAAAGAGCCTGTTCCACCCAAAGTCAAAGGGAACAGGGATGAAACGAATCAGGCATTTATCCTGGGTGCTGCCAAACACATCTGGAGTCTTTGATGACACTCTCAGGAAACTACTATTTCTGTGTGCCAGAGTGGAGGAGCCACTTGATCAATGCATAGCTCACAGAATCCATTAGGATCATAGAATGTTCTGAGTTGGAAGGGACCCATAAGGATCGTCAAGTCCAACTGTTAAGTGAATGGCCCTGATGTTACAGTATGCTTTTCTGACATGCAAAAGGTGACCCTGTAGGCCTTCCCAGCTAGACCTAGGGGTAGTCAGGACCTTCACTTAGAGCACTTCACAAGGGCACAAACTTTGGCCATTGTGAACTTGATTTGAGCCTGAGAGCCAGAAGCAAGGGAACTGCACACTGACTCAACTCTTCAAACAACCTCTTAAGAGCTTTTATTTTACATGGCAATACAAATTATTACTTTGTGTTTCTACCTTGAAAACTGTCTTGATGTCACACCTATTAAGGGGAAAAATCTTCCAGCAGGGATAAAAAGTAAATTCATTTTTTCTATTCATTTTTCTCCCTATTCTCTCTCCTGAGTTCATGAGGAGGACACATATGATGGCTAGGTCAGTGTCAGTGCTGGAGTTCATGAGTGCAGCTTCATCTCAAAAGGCACTTCATGCCTAAGTGACATCCTGGTGGCCTCCAAAACATAGGCTTGCTCATAATATTAGATGAGATGGCTAAGTATCTTTCCAGAAGTGGGAGTTGTGAGGTTGAACCCTTTTAGTTATAAAGAATCTCAAACTGGAACTCACTTCCTCGGTAAGTATCCTAAGGTGATGGGGAAGGATTATGCCTGAGGTGTGATAATATTTCTGCTCCTCTTCCAGAGTTAGTACTCGATTCTTTTGTTGAGGCACATACAGCTTGTGGGAGATAGCAACTTCCAAACCTCAGCACATGCATTAGTATTTATAGAACTTTTTATGCCATATACTGTAGTTAAGAATAACCTGGATTATGGTGATTTATCTAGCCTTTTGATGGAGAAAAGCCTTGCTGTTAAATTAAATGACTGCCTCTTTATTTTTTTAGAAGGTCTGGACTATTACACATGGCTGTAATGCTTTCCTAAATTGGAGTAAAGATGATGCATTTGACTTAGGCAATAAAATTGAATCCTGCAGGTGATTATTTGATTGCAATTCATAGAAGTTTATTATAGAAATGTAAGAAGGAATCACAGCATCAATTTAGAAGAAGAGAAAAAAAAAACCCTGACCCTAATCTCCTCTCTGCACTGAAATGAAACCCAAAGTTATTCCAAATTAATTTTATAGAAGGAGTTTTATCAGATCTCTACTCATGCTTGACATTTCACCAAGTTCTTTCCCTCCTGGTGCTTTTCTCACAGGACACAATGAAATTTAGCAGTTATAAATTGCCCAGGGCCTTGTGTAAAATCCCAGCCCATGATATCAGGACCTTCTTTCCTCATTCTGAAGATCTTGTTGCTGGACTCAGATCTTTCATCAGTTTCTAGCTGGGGTCTGATTGCCATAGCAGAGAAGTTGCTGAGGATGCTTCAGCACCACAAGACACAGTGAGTAATAGGCTTTTTGATGGTAGTGGTAAGGGGCATGCAGAGAAATGTGAAGACTGGTTTATGCTTCAGTGACTTCTGTGCGATATAGAATCATAAGATAGAGTCATTTATGTTCGAAAAGAGCCTTAAGAATATTGAGTCCAAACATAAACCCAACACTGCCAAGTCCACCCCTAAACCGTGTCCCTAAGAGAACATACCACATTCAGTAGTAGTCATTTACCTTACTACTGTAGGTAGCACAGATAAACTAGCTTTACAATACCAAGCTCTAGTGAGGCTCAGTGCAGCTGCAGCAGAATGCAGCAAGGCATGGATTGCACCTTTGGCTGAAGCAGCTCACACAGATCCATGCTATATCAGCTTCACCCATTAGGGGTATAAAAGCTGTCTGGTTTAAAGCCCGCTCAACTCTGCCTGCAGTGCTCTGTACCTCATGGCTGCAGGGAAAGAGTAGGAACAAGGATAGTAGCAGGCTTTGGTTAAGCATTGAGCTAAGAAATAGATGTAAGCCTTCAATTTTCCCCTGTCTGTTAAGATGTTCAGTGGTACTGTTCAGCTTGTATGAAGGAAACTGTTGGAGCAAACCCTGCTGGAGGAAGGGGAATAGGTTAGACCCCCTACTCTCAGGAGAACACTTAGGAGAAGCCCACTCACCATGGCTGAGTGGGCTGGTCATTTTAAAAGGTCTAGTCATTTACAGGGCTGCTCATTTTAAAAGTGAAGTTCTTATGTGGTAGCCTTTCCACATTTTTTCTCCCAGAACCTTCATTTGGCTGCCAAAGTACAGTTGATGTGCTGGTGCTGGTGATCCCACAGTGCCACCATCAAAACTTTTCTTCTATTGCATAACAGAACTCCTCATCGACACTTCATGGCTGCGGGGTCAGGATTTAATTAAAACATCATAAAGATGTCTTTGGGGAACTGGACACAAGATTATTCTGAATGCAGTGCAGTATTGCAGGAAAAATGTGACTCTGACTACTTGTAGGTACCCGGGGCACAATTCAGGTGACCAATAAAGACTAGCCAAAACATATAGGATCAATCAGATGCTACAGAGTAAGCTTGATTTAACAAAAATACACATAAGGGGTGCTAATTTCCAGTGTGCTTTTGTGAGAAGCATCTTCTTGAATTTTACAAGAAAATTAAAAGATGCTGCCAAAATACCAGAGTGCTGAAGCCTCTGAAGGGGAAGGAGCAAAATCAGTCTACCTACTTGAAATCTTGTTTGAAACACCTTAAAAGGTCTCTGATGTCAGATAAATGTTGTAAACAGAACTTACTTCAAAAAAGTCCTAGGAACATAGTGACTAACTTCATTAGTTTCATTTTGCTATAAAATACCAGTGTATGAAGTGGAGAAAGACGAGCTGCTACCACAGTTATCACTGTGCCTTCACCTAGAAAATTACAAGGACTGTGTTTACTTCTGTCTCTGCTTCACTCCTGTTAAGTCAGATATGTGATATCTCCTACACCCCTGGTTTTGAACTTTATTTCTGTAAGACTTGATTCACCACCATATTACTTCCATTTCGTGCTGCAGTAATTCCACTGATTTCAGCTAAATACAGTGAATTTATTCGGTGATGACGGAGCAGTAATTTAAAAAAAAAAATCCTGTAAAATCTTACAGATCCTCTGTTATTTTAAATAGCTCATTTTATTGGTTCTGGCTCTTAAGAATTAAAATGGTCTAATCAACAGATGGGCAACAATGCCTTTGTCCCCTTTTTCTGGTCTGTGTGTGTGAGAGAGAGGGAGGGAATGGGGTGGGGGGAGTCCCTGCATTATCTCTTTCCAGCTGGTTTGGGTTCCAGCTGGTCCCAGTGCTCACTGGTCCAGCAGCAGTGCTACTTCACTGCCCATAGGAGAAGCCATTTTATTTATGGTGTTGAGCCAGAGCTGCAGCCTGCCAAGGAAGTGAAGGACCTGACACTGCCTGCCATGGCTGCAAATTATGATAACTCTATTGATTTCAGTGGCATCAGGCAGCTTTGGAGACAGAGAGGATACCTGGCCTGACAGGATTGGTTCCTGTGTGAGGAAGGACAGTTCTATTCTCCCAGCATCCCTGGGTCATATACAAGGAATTACACAAAGAAATGCTAAAGGAAAGAGAAGGTGATGCATCAGTTCTTTGGGATTGGTGATGCATTTTGTATGACATTTACTATTTTTTCTAAAGGAATAATTGGAGAATAGTGTTTTCTTTCTACCCCAAACTAAGGTTCATGGCCAAGTTTTTAAATATACGTATTCAAATCAACCATTGAGGAAATTCATAGCATAAGCCAGTCAACCCTCACTAAGCCATATTTCCTCTAGTAGGAAAAATCATATCTCTGGGGACAATATTCCATTTGTTAGGTTCTCAGGGAAAATAAGGGAAAAGAACTGTAAAGATGAAGTTGGCAGCCAAGGCTGAGGATAAAGACTTGAAAGAATCCCATCAATTCCCGAGGGAATGTGCGAATTCCTCTAATAGACCTGTGTCATCTTTACTGGAAGCTGTTTAAACATGACTAAGACTGTGAATGTTTGGTCGTACAACTGTGCCTCTGTTAGAGGTTAACAGTGGTTTCAGTGGGTCAAACGCCTGATATAATTACTGCCCGGGTTGAGGGTGCTTGAGAGGGCTTTTCTCATCCTTCATACAACTTCTCCCACGCCACAGTGATGAATGGCTACTTGACTTCCTCAGCACCACCAGTTCTTTGCTGACACCAGCCAAGGGACTTTCTCTGCTCCATTGAATCTGAAGGATTAAAAGTACAGGCTTTTATCAGATCTCCACCAAATGCCGTTCTGCTCTCTGCACTTCTTCATAAACCATCACTGGTCTACTTGTCTTTCATCACATAAAACTCCATTCCCAGTGCATAGATTCCTTGGGTATCAAGCAGGTCTGTGCTCTGAAGCATTAAAATGCAAACCTCAGTGTGGGACCCATGAGGGTCATGTGTCATCTTGCTGTCATTGTCTTCCGTGGGCTTTTCATGCTAATAACTGTAATGGTTTTTCCAATACTGTGAGATGTCAATTTGAGCATTAAATATTATATTCACTGCTTGGATTTTGTTTTCTCCTATCTCACCTTTGGCTCATTTTCACAAGTTATTGTTTGTTGAATAAGAAATTCTGCCTCATTTTTTCCTAAATATATTGCTATCCTAGTTAATAGGCAATGTTAATTATGTCAACATAAAGAGGTACCTTTTTTTCTTCATATTACACACATTGCTTAACTGCATTTGGCTTGCTTCTAATCAGAAGCTGGTTTTATGTGTTCCTGAAGAAAAAATAAAAAGTTGTTTTTTCTGTGTATTTGTTTGTTTAATTGGTTTGGTGGGGATTTTTTAGTCAGTAGTAAGGAAAAGTTTTCTCCATCTGACTGGCTGACTTGGAGAGCATGGAATCACCTGTACAACCAATGCTTCTTTATCCAAATTTGTAATTAATTCTAGAGACACAAGACATTCATCTGTCTGTCTATCCATCCATGTATTCTTTGCCAGAATTATTTATATTGCCCTGTTTGAAAAGATTGCTATGAGCATTTAAATGACTTGATTTTCTCACTCCACTGACAGGATTTGTCAGTCAAATGTGGTTGGTAGTGTGCATTGCTGTGTAGAATGTGGATGCTCAGCCTTCTCTGCAGTGCCCAGGAAGGTCCCATATATTTGATACTTCGTGGTCCTTTGTATTGAAGACAGTCCCAAATTTACTTTCTGAGGTAATCTATTGATAGCATTTTCCCTAAGATTTTTCATTTCTGTGTGTCTTCCTGAATTTGCAGTTGAATAGTATGACAGAGAGTAAACAAGTCATACCTGCCTAGTCTTACCTCCCACCCTTATGTCACCCTCTCAGAAGAGGTTCTTTCCAGTCTCTGCTTCTCCTGCTCCGTTTTGCTGATTTTTGCAGGAGTACAAAGGACATGGAGGGAAAGAAATGGGTGACCACACTTGCTGAGATGAAGAAAAAAATCTCCATTTTTTAAATATACGAATGGAATAAAATGGTTTATCCTCTGCATATGTAAAGGGAATTTGGGATCTCATCCATCCCTTGTGGAACCATGTCTTATGACCTCTGAATCTTTCTCTGGGAAGATTTTCTGAGCATAAATACAGTTCTGTCACAGGAGTAAGTTTTGTTTCTAAGCTTTGTTTTTAATTAGAGTGTAACATGACACTTGGAGTCTAAATGATGCAAGGATTTCAGAGGTGATGACCATCAAAAGGTCTTACTGGCTTAATTTACAGTTCTGATGCTTCAGGGAACAAACTAACTGAGACAGTCACCTACGTCCTGAAATGTGCAACTAAAAGCACACACATTTGAAGCCTCAGTTCTTGGTCATTCCAGGTCATCAGCAAAGTTTCACCACATGACATAGAACTACAGAAACTCCAATACCTAGGGAATGAGTCCAAGTACTTTCTCTAGATGCTTCTGATGCATTTACCACTGCAAAAATCAACTCTCAGCAGTGAAATATGGAGTAAGGGTTTGCCTGATTTTCTTTAATGTTTAAACATTTCATTACTTTCATGAAAAGAAAATCCACAAAGAAGTATACCAAATAAATTATGTTGAATGGCATTAGCAATTGAAATACAAAATGCTTACATATATATATCAGTGCTTATAGTACAATAAGGCACTGATAAAACTAACAAAATAACAGTCAGATATGAAAGATTAAAAGAAAGAGTGCCTGGTTTAGGCCAAAGACAGGTTAATTTTTTGTAGCAGCCATGAGGGGATGGAGCCTGGAGCTGTGCGGGTGTGGCCAGGACCCTAAAGTTATTCCATACCATCTGAAGTAATTTCCAGGAGCTGAGGGGAAACGGATTTTTTTGCTTCCAGGAAGAGAGAGCATTCCTTTATGGTCCTGGGAAAGTGTGGAGGGCAAAGGGTCTCTTCACCATTTTTTTCCATCATCCCAGACTTGGTGAGCATTTAGTGTGCAAATCACCCTCTCTTTGTGCATTTTTATTAATAGTATGTTGCTGTTACTGTTTGTTTTCTTATCTCGTTGCTGTTTCCAGTAAATTGTTCTTACCTCAATCCAAGATCTCTGCTTTTTTTCTCCCTCCAAAGTGGAGGAGGGGAATGACTTGTGATTTTGTTTTTAATGGTAGCACTAAAATGAGGAATACAATTCCCAAAGCACGACAAAAAGAAAACATGAAAAATATAAATCTGGATTTGGTGAAATGTCATGGTAATCTCAAAACAAATAGTATCACAAATATTATATTAACACATTGCTTCACCCTTTTTTGTTGTTATGTGAAAATATTACCTCTAGAATCCTACTGACATCCTGCCAGAACTAACCCTATGTATAGTATGCTGGAAATCTGGTGGATGTTGTGAGAAGGGATTTTATGAAAGATGTCTCCAGCTGTAAAGTAAAAACACAAACAGAGAAACAGCCAGGGCAGCTGAAAAACTGTTGTTTGTCTTGTATTAACTTGTCTTCTTGAAGTTTTGTCCATGCAATTTGCACCTTCAGAGGTGTCTACTTGTCTACCGGAATTTTTTTTTTGCAATTACTTCAGTTTGGTCAATCTAGTTCTGCTACTGTCCTGGGTGTTCCTGCACTGCACTCCATTGTGCAGCACAGCTAGAGAGTATACCATGTGCTTGATAGCCATCTTCAGCATTGGAGTTAGCTGCCTTTCCTAAATTTTCTCTTAGCTTGGGGTGAGCATTCCCAGGGGAAGTGAGCATTGGGTCCCCTGGGTGCTGTAAATTGCGTTCTGTGCACAAGCTTTCCGAGAAATGCCCTTCAAACCTGACTCTTCCAACCAAAAGTACCTGTTAGTCCCATGCCTTTAGGTCTTCATGTCCTCAGGAAGGACTGAAACTTATAATATTTCAGCTTGGGCTTTTTGCTTGAGGTCATTACACAGTAAACAAAAATTTCCTTTCCCTTAATCCCCACAATTTCAGTGGGCTACCAAGTCAAGATTATTATTTCCTGTTATTTTCATGGCCATTTATGTGTGAGCAAGACTTTTTTAAGTACCTTAACTTACCTTTTTGCACAGTAGCAAAATTTGATTTTGAGCCATGAGGGGCAGTGCTTTCCTACCCACTAGTCAAAGCTAGGCTACAGCCTGGTGGTCAGGGCACTCTCCAGCAAAATGCAGAGCGAAATCTCATCATCTTCCAGCCTCTCACTGAGCATGCAAATAGTACTTTTTACTGCTGGAGATGCTATATTTTCAGATGAATTTAGGGTACAATGCAAAATCTTATCACCCAGCTCCAGTGTGTCTAAGAAATAGGCCTTTGGCTGCTCTAATCTGCGCACCCTGCCCTGCACGAGTAGGCTCCAAAGTAGGAGCCATGGGAGACTGCTCTGTGAAGTGACAGTGCCAACTCTTTGGGGGTTTTCCAGAGTTTTGCAGAGGTACTGCCTCACTCTGTGTCACCCTGGGGCCAGGGAGGAAATCTGGTGTTTGCTCTACTCCGAAGATGAAGTAAAACTCATGAGAGAGCAGAATTGATTTGACTTCTCCTTGTCTATTCATATAATATGAAACTAGACATTGTCTGTCAGTAGTTGTATTGAAGATCCCTCAAGCAGAGCCAGATACCTTTGCATTCTACACAGATGCTCTGAGTTTATGTGGATAAAAGCTCCCTGAGGGGGGACCATGGCCCGGATCCGATAAAATATTCAAGTTTCTCACTTCCCACTTAAATCAATGATCACCTATTAACTGCCAAGCATTTCAGGAGTATTCCTAGTGCCATGGAAAGATCAAAGAGCAGCAAGACCTTAACCTTGTAGTGAGATATTTGTACAAGGAATGAGGTATTTCCAGGGAGTAAGATATATACAAGGTAGAAAAATAGATATACGGAAAGCAAAGAACCATAAACTAGATTTTGGACTTAATGAAGGAATTCTGTGCATCTAGAGTATTGTCTGTGTGGACAATTATTAGAAGAATGAGACGAGAGCAAGAGAAATCAAGAGAAATATTACTTCTGGTTTAGTTCAATTATATCATTCTTTCATTACCACAGAAAATCAGTCTGAATGTGGATTATCAAAAGAATTTAATTTACATTAAAGCACCAACACAGCAGCACCAATTATGCTAATGACAGTAAAAATCTGCATCTCAGATTGTTTTAAGAAACAACATAAAATATCGTAACAGTTGATGTGGCTGGGATTACCCAGGCATACTTGGAAGAAGCAGTAAAGAAAGTGATCTGAAGAATAATATCAGAGATTTGAAGTTTATAAAAAATGAGAAGTTTCTAGAGAAAAAAGGGGAAGAATGAGGCGATGAGAGACATAAAAGTCAAGGGAGAATAGGATTTTAGGTACGTTGAAGTCACCTGAGAGAGGCAGAAGGGTGAAATATTTGACAATTATGAGATCACTAAGGTCCTTTTTATTTTTTGTGGACTGCTAGAGGAGGCATTAGAAAGAGTCTAGGGTAGAAATGAAGGAGAGGACTTCTGATGTTGGCTGCAAGAAGCATATTAATAAAGCTGAAGGAGGAAAGGAGGTTAATGAGAGAGTGGGGGTCAGAGAAGCAGAGTCAAGATTACTTTCTTCTTTTTTTTCCCCTAAGATAAGACTTATTGTGAAAGAGGAGACAGAAGATGCTAATTTGCTGAGGAGTAAGCTACAGAAAAGTTGAGTAAGAGTTTGTGTCATGAAGTGAAGCATCTGCAGCAGGCAGATGGGCTGTAAGAGCAGGGGAAGCATCAGTGTTTGGCTGAGAGATGTATTTAGCAAAGAGGAAGTAAAGTGGATGGTCCTTTCCATGAGCAAGAGAAGTTATGAAGGAGCTACAAATGGCAGTAAAAACATGAGGGAACAACACATGAAGCTGCAAACCAAGAAAGGTCATGGACACTGAGGCTGAAGTCTCAGATGAAAGATTGAGATGAAAAGAATCAAGAGAATCCAGAGTTAAAATTAGAGGGCAAGGCTGATGGAGAGGAATTTCAGGGATAAGAGATGGCAAGAAGGGTAGAGGTGAACAGAAGTATCAGCTACACTGTTGTGTAGAGGATAAAGAATGGGAAGGGCAAGGAGGGAAGGCTTGGAGGGGAAGTCAAACTTTTCCACCACGGCCAAAACCAGGAACGAGAGAAGAGAAAAGCCTTCTGTAAGTAAAGGTAGCTGCAGACAACAGAGAGAGACTTAATCTTTGCCAGAAGGAGATTTTCATAGCTCCTGATGGAAAACTAGGAAAGCCGACTTCCTCAGCTCCCAGAGGGTAAAGGGAGGGAGACAGAATAAATTTAACAGTGTCTGTGAAGAACTTAGATACAAGGTGATAGGAATGTTACATAACAAAAGAAGGTAGATAATAATCCTAAAGATCTTCTTTCCAAAACCTCATTAACCATATTTACAACAAAACTGTGAGAGATCGAAGCATAGAAGGGAAGGTTTCAGAAGACACTTCTTTAAAATATACCTGCCAGGATCCAGCTCTTAGAAAATCATTTTAATTTCCCCTGATCTTTTCTGGATAGAGTTCAAAAGCCTTTTCAATCTCGTTTTGGCCACCTGCCTTCATAACTGTTTATTTCCTGTGACTTTTATCCAACTCAAACTTTGGGGGCTGTGTCACTGAGCTGTTTAAAATTTAACTGATACATCCCTTCTTTCTTAGACCAATATCTTAAATGACTGGAACTCCATAATGGCATGAACTTTTCTGTGATGAATGAAAGAAAATGGTGATGATGGTTGCTTACTGAAAGTCTGGTGTCAGACAAGACAGTCTGACCTATAGACAACCTTCAAGCAGAGCTGACAGCAGACAGGACCGTCTGTCCTGCAGGCTTTTGAAACAGTTCCATGTTTTTTCATCTCAAATCAAGACTGAAAAGAATAAAATAAAATTTGAAACTTCATATAGCAGTAAAGTTCTACTTCACCCCAGAGATGTTTCTACCCAAGAAAGAGCATCTCTTCCTGTGAGGGTTTGGTTCACCTCAGCCAGGGCTGGGTGGCAGAGGAGGGCCTGGGGCTCCAGAGGGCTTGGAAGTATCTGGTCCATTAGAGCCAGAGTAGGAAATTAGAGGTGACCAAGAAAACCTCTAATGCCCTTTAGGTGTTTGTTTGTTTGGTTTGTTTTGTTTGTTTGGGGTTTATTTTTGTTTTGGGGTTTTTTGTTTTGTTTTTTGAGGTTTTTTTTCTTTTAGTATATAAAAAAAGGCCTGAAAAGTAATTTTATTTGTCAACTCTTTACATTGACAAATCTTTTTAAAATTGATCATTGAAGCCTACTGTAGATCAGAAGAGAGCTAATGAAATAGTGAAGTCAGAAGACTGACGTGGAGGGAAGCTGAAGAGAGAAAACACCTCAGGCAGGAAGTTTAAAATTCCAGTGGTGCTTTTCTTAATACCTATTTATCTTCAGTGGATTAACAATTTAGGTAAATGGCACAGGGTCAAAGAATTACCACCTCAGTCCCTGCAGTTGTGGAGACACAGAGACCACTTATGTTCTCAGTGGGCACATCCACTTGATTGATGATACTGAAACACCTATACCAATTATAAGTCTTGCTGGTTTTTATTTTGGGTGAAATCTGCGGAAAGGAACTTTTCTGCTGGCACTGTGTAAGTTTATTGAAGCCAGTGAATTGGTCTATAATGAACTAGAATGTTTGTATTAACGTTATTCACACCAGCCTGCACCAGCCAAGGAAGCAAAAGATGGCTAAGGGAGGATTTCACAGTCAGTGGAGGTTCATCCAAGACTGTCTTGCCTTCAGGAAGCATAAGCTTACCCTCTATGAGCAAAGGCACAACATGTGTGCAGGGCTGAGTGCCCCTTTGATAGCAGTTTAACCTCTGACTGGCCTAAACCACTCATGGAATCAGAGCCTTGTAAGCTTTCCTTGGTCTTTGGGTTTTACTGCATGGACAAGATCTGAGACCTGAGGTCCCCTGCTAAAGGGAAGCAGAACAAGATATGGTGTTGTAGTCTTTTTAAGGAAAAGGAGGAGGTGGAAAAACTTCCTCAGGGAAATAAATGTCCCTTGCTTTATCTTGTAAGACTGGTTAGAAATATGCTTAGTGGGTCATCTTTGTGACAGGAACTTCCAGAAGAAATTCACAAGCTCAGGAGCACATATCTCCTCATCAGGTCAAAAAGGGAGTTTCACAGTTTGAGGCCGACTGCAGGTGGTTCTGTGTGTGTTGATAGTTTTGAAAAAGGCAGAGTTTGTGCTTGCCCTCTTAAGCTATGGCATAAAGGTTTGATTTGGTTTCATCCAGATGACAGCTAATGTGGTGAAAGTACCTCCCTGCTAAATCCTGTCTTGAGACAGGGAGCCTGTGTTTATTATGAGGTAGCCACAGATCTGTTCCTTTTTCAGCACAAAAAGCTCTGTATTTTACCATACACAAGAATTATTCCACAATAAAAACAGTGTAGACAAGGTTCTTAAGTTTTACCAGATGAAAACTGACTGAAGTGAGCCTCATAGAGGGTACAGGGCTGATCTTAGTGAATTTACCTTATGGCAAAAGTACAGGAGATTGCCTGTGCTGTGCTTTTTCCTCTGGCTACACAAGAATGTTGCCTGGCTGGGGGTGGGTGACAGAAAGGATCTATAAAAAGACAGCTTAGGTAAAGCCAGCAGTCTCTCCTCACCTGTTTTATGGGAAATAAAACTGTCTTGGTCTCTGTTGCTATTATTGCAGCAGGATTGGGAATTTGTGCTAATTATCCATCGCAAAATAGCCTCAGTGAAACAGGGCTGCAGCTCAGGCCTCTGCTTCTGAGTCAGGAAAGCCTCCATGAGGGGATTGCTGCTAAGACACACTTGTGTGTGCAGCACGTACATCTGCATTCTTAGACACATTAAAAACAAAAAACCTCGGCACACTGGGAACTTAGTGGAGGCTAAGCTGTAATGCTTGATTTCTGCGCAATGCTGTTATCCTATAATTTTGCCTCAGGACAGGCTTAGCCGAGCCTGCATACATTTATCCGTATGAATAGCAAGTATTTCATGGAAAGCAGGAAGCAAACCAGGTGGGCTTGCTGGCTAGGGGAGTCATGGTTATATTTACAAGGAGTGAGTGCATATCAAGTGCCGTGCTCTGTATTCCCTTGTTACTTACAAGTCCATCTGGTTTCTGCAAAGGCACTTTCCAGGGCTTTTTGCTGGAATCCTGCATGTTTCTGACAACAGGGAGGTCTGGGATGGTGGGCCACACTGGTTTGAAGTATGTTAGCTTAGCTGCTGTTCACCCGCTACCATGGGTAAATGCATTTAGGAGCCTTCTCTCTCTTTCACTTTTCCACTATTTTTTCTCCCCTTTTGGTCGTAGACAGAGGAGCCTTTGAAAGCTTTTGATAAACTTATGTAATTGGGTATGTTTTCCAAAGCACGTCTCTGTTCTTTCCAAGGGCTTAGCTAAGAACATTATTCCAATTCTTCTCTAGGCCTTCAAAAGTGCCGATCCTTTCAAACATGTGCAGTGTGAAGGATTACAAATTTGTTTTTCAAAGGACCCCAAATCCCTGCTGCTTTCATTGGTTCCTCTTCTTGTGCTCCCAGTTTTCTCCCCTCACCCCAGTCTCATAGCCTCAGCGCTGAGCTGTAGGAGGCTGACACTCCCTCTTCTCTGGTCCCTCCACCTCTCCCTTTTTCTTCTCCTTTTCAGCTCCCCCCACTGCCCATACTCCCCAATATTTTTTTTAATATGAAACAAAAGTGCAGAGAGGCATTGCCATGGCAGCAATGCTGCAGCGAGCCCTCCCCTCCGTGTGCATGTGAGCTCTAAACTTTTAAAATAATGGCCTGAAAAGAACAGGAAGGGGACAGCTTGAGGCGGAGAAAAAGAGTGAGGGAGAGTGAAAAAGCAATGAAAAGTGGGACAAAACCATTGGAAATGCATTCAGGCTGACATCACCACCCTTTCCCACAGTGGTCATTCACTTAGGAGGCTCCAGTGTCCATTCACTGTCTTAAAGCTAGCTTTCTAGAGCCCTGGGAGACCATCTTTCCCGGCCTGAATGCCTTTTTTGTTGTGAAACAGTGAACTGTTTCTGAAACCCTGCACAAAGGGCTGAGTAATTCACTGCAGTTGCCAGGAAGTCTGAACCACTTGTGAGCTAACAATAGTTAACTTTATCTGCCGGCCCAAGCCCCCCTTCCAGCTGTAGGTCCTGAATTCTAATAAGGGCTTTACTCATGCCTCTGAGGTTATGGTAATATTTTATACATCTTTTTTCATTAAGACACAGTCATAGCTACTGTTGAGGCACCGGAGGCAAGTGCTGTCAAATGATGTGGGGTGGGGGCGAAAGGAGGGAAAAGAAAGAAAATAGCTTTTTATATCAGGCAGGCAGTTTGGCCATTTTAGACTAGAAATATAAACTTCGTTTGGGCAAAACTGGAGATCATAATTTTTAAAAATTCACATTACAAACCCCAGAGTCAAGCAAGACCTTATGATTGTTTTCTAGCTGTGAAACAACCTCAGCTTTTCATTTTTTGGGGTTGCTGGTTTTATTTTTTGCTCTCCTTCTTTTGTGGTCCCGCACTGCGGGCATGATGGTGACAAGTGAGTGAATCATGAAGGAAATAAATGAATTTGTTTGGGTTCCTCTTTTAATCCGGATTTGGATGTTGATGCGCAGAAAAATTCTGCTCAGTGACAGCACAGCTGTGTATAAGCAGTGACACAAAACAGTGATTCATGCAGTGGTCCTGCAATGCTGATAACTACAGTGCGTCTTTGAAAGATGTGGATCACCAGTTTTTTTCTTTACCCTCTGAACTAGTTGCATTCTTGAGAACTGAAAAAATCAAGTGTAAGAGGAGTTCTAAATTGTCCCTTTGGCCTCCAGTGTTTTGGAAAAAAAAAAAAAAAGCGCTATTCCTCACTTTTAAGTAAATGATCACTCAGAGTGGAATTTATTTCAGAGCATCACTGTGACCATTCCTGTTCAAGGTAAAAGACAGCACAGCTTGAACAACTCTTCCATGTCTTTGGTGTCTGTGCCTTACTTACTATGCCTTGAGAAATAGCATTAGAAATGCCTGGATGGAAATAAAAGCACATATTTCAAAGTGCCACTCAATACTTTATTAATGTTTATAAAAAGTGATTGAAAGATGCAAACAGGTTTTGTAAAACTAAACCACAGAAATGTACTTGATGTATTCCCCTAGCACAGCAATACTTTTTCTTCATCTCTACTCATGACACCATCTGATGCCAGTGGGAGCTGCCTATGTTGTGGATGAGGTCACTGCAGGGTCACTGCATAGTAAATAAGTTGCTTGGCTTTTTTGGTAAGTTCAAGTATTGAATCGCTTTCATATCTTCTTCCAAGTGACCTTTACCGGGGGGAATACCATGCTCTGATGGAGTGACAGATTTGAACTGGCCCTTTTACTGTCTGACAGCAATGGCTTCTGAACTTCGCTGTGGGTTTGTCTTGATGAGAATGAAAAGCTGCTTTTGACAGGTGGAGGCTCACGAGCCACGTGTTGTGTGTGCAGGCACATAGGTGAACATACTTCCTCCCCTCCCCAAACACTCGCTTTTCCCCTAATCCAGATGAACCGTGAGAGCAGTCAGATATCAGATTTAACAGAGCCCACAGGTAGCAGGCAGAGGAGAGAGCAGGGATGCAGGAGAGACATTTCACAAAAGGCTTTTATTAATAGTCTTTACAGAACTAACTGTAAAGTCATCAAAGCCATCCCCGTGGTCCTGACTGAAAGCTCTGATCTGCTGGTAGTGTGGCTTTTTCTCAGCATGGACTGCTTCTGTTCTTGAGCTGAAACATGTGAGTTGAAGCTGACTGTGTGGCATTTTGACAACCCATTTAAATAAAATTAATCTATTTGCTAATCCTTTGGGGGGAGGGAGTATAAATTAGAGGAACTAAGAGCATATGATGGAGAGAAAAGGAATCCAGCTTTCTAATTTACAGTGACCTTCAGGATTCACCATAAACCTTTACCATCCAAAAATGAACATTTCATCTCATTCTGGAGATAAGTTTTGAAGCATGAAAAAATCTGTCCATTTTTTTACATGCCCAAATGCAGACCAAGCACTTTTGAAAGTCATGACCTGTGATCTGGACTTAAAATTTGTCCTTTAATATATTACTTTGTCAGATGTGTCTGTATGATGCAACCCCTCTCTAATCATCTCGTCCCTTTCAGAGCAGTGTAAATACTCCAAGCAACTGCATGCCTCAGCTAGATGCAATATGATTTCCTTCTCTCACTTCACTGGGCTATCTACCCACCAAAAAGTGCAATACTGAGGATTCACCATCAAATTTAGGTGTGATGTGATGCCAGGAAAAAGCCAAAACAAACCCTGAAAAAAATACAGTAGCACTCCTGTATTTCAAACTGATAGGCATGATTTCTTCTGAAAAAAAGATAGTGACAGAGAATTTTTTTTTTTTTTAATTTTTTGATAACCAGGTCAAATATTTTACACCCTGTGTTGTGAAACCCCAAAACCTCAGCTGTGGAGTTACCTGGCATGGAATGTCTCCAGGCTTTTACATTTTACTTGTGCTTTCAAGTTCAATAAATCAGTTTCTTTCATTTCAGTGCCCTACTCGGCCCCTTTTGGCTCCTAATGCTTTGTCCCCTACTTTTAGTGACTTCTTTTTTTCCTGTTTCTAAGCCTGGTCTCTTTCCTTCTGTTCTGACAGACCTTTCTCTCACTCCCAGAGTTTTCATTATTTAGCAGGATTTTTTATCCTCTTCTGCCACCTGGACTGTGTCTCACTTGTTCTTGCTCACTCCTGCTTCAAAGGTTTCTTTGTTTCCAAGCCTCTCCAGCTGGACCTGGCTTTCTGTTTTACTAGAAAGCTCTGACTCAGAAAGCCTCAGCATCCTGTGAAGGATCACCTTAGCCCCTGGTAAGGATGTTCTACAGCCCTAGAACTGCTCAGAGTTACCTTGGAATTCAAAACTCTGTGTGGAACAAATAGCTAAGAGCTCACTCAGAGCTCTGCTCTTCTGACAGCCTGTGTCCTGGAAGCAGTGAGGTTGCAGGTTTGCCTTTCCATGAGACTCCCACATGACAAAATCCAACAGCTCTCTACCCATCTGTGGCTTGGGGACAGCATAGGACCCCAGAAGGTGAGCTGTAAGAACAGACTAACATCTCTGGCACTGTTGTTCCATCAGGCTTCAATGGCTACCCAGGCTTTTCTACATCTGCCTTAAGGGAAATAGACCCTGAGCCAGAAAAGGCAGGGGACCCTTAGCCATAGTCCTTGACACTGAGAGCCACAATATTCCTCCTCACTCTCTTCCTCATATCAGGACCAAGGAAAAGCAACTGCTGTGAGAGATATAAGAACAAGTTTCTTGCATGAATAAAGGAATGTTTCACCCCATGACAGTTCTCAGCTAGAACCCCTCTTACAAAGAAAGCTGTGGCAGGGGGAAAGACCTTTCCTCTTTTTACATCCTTAGAGAGTAAATATTCCAAAATAAAACTGCATAACAGACAGTAAAGCCAGTGAAAGTCTCTGTTATATCCAGCATTAGCATACCAAAGTCACTGGCATGAGCCCAGTGTGTGGAGTTTGCCTGTTCATTAGCCGGATTGCTCTGTTTTGATGGTGCACTGTTTTAGCACTGATGTAACACCTTCACAGTCAAACACTGTGAGCCTGGTTTGAAAGACTGTAAGCATTTCCTTCAGGTGGCCAGGCAAGCAAAGCGAAATGAAAGCTGCTGGTGGGTGACAGGAATAAAAATACAGGATAAGAGAGTGTGATATTTCTCAGAGCCACACTGGGGACGCTGCAGGAATCCTAAAGAACACATCCAAGCTGAAAGGAGAGAGGAAGAATTTTTGGCTGGATTTGGTGCAAACAATTACTGTGCAAGCACCAAGAGCAGGGCTGCCTCTTGTTTTTTTCTTTTTTAATGGCTCGGGGAATAGATTTGGCACCTCTATTTCCTATTTTTAATGCTCTGCCTGTGTAAGACAACCGGAAAACTTGATGGGATATTCCACTTAAGAATCAAGCCATTGGTCCTTCATTCAGAAACCTGATGTTTGTCCAGCTGTCCTCTCAAGTCATGTTAGCCAGGGAAGTTTAATTTCAACTGCATGTGTGTCTTTACCTTTTCTGAAGCAGGAAATATTAATCACTAAATCTGATTGGTCTCACAACTGCTCACCCCAAGGGCAGCTTTTTTAGCTAATGAAAACTAGTGTCAGTTGACATTGTCATCTGCATGGCTTGATGACCAAGAGCTGAAGACAGGCTATTTCCATTTTAACTAGACAATAAAGCAGAGAACCTGATAAACACTGAGGTAGGGCAGATTTCAGCCAGGCAGTTTTTATGAAATGAAGTTTCTCATTGGTCTCATACTCACCCTATCACTAGAAACAGAGCTGCCTATGCTTATCCTTTTAATGTTTTTATTAAGAGATCTCATCAAAAGACGGGAGAAGACTGTGCACCCAACTGAGAAAATTAAGGGGGAAAAGACTTATTGTTATATAAATGTCCTTTCCTCCCACTTTTGCAGAGCTGCTCTTGATCCTTTCAAAGCAGTCTCCCTTTGAGAAAAGAAGATGCTGTTAGTTGGAATAATACAAAGAAATTACAACAGTTAGTCTTTTATGTTAATATTTCAGTCCATTAATGCTATTATTACTTATCAAGCACAAACCCAATGCTAGGGGCTTTTCAGACAGCAAACTCCATGTCCTGGTGTATAGTGTGCAGGTGATACATGCAAGAGGGTGTGTGAGTTGGCATCTAATTAGGTGCTGGCACATACCTGAGGAGATGGGCACTGGGCTCCTAGCTCTGCAGCACAGGGGTTAGCCAGACTAAGCAAACTTTTTAAAGTTGCTCCGCTCTCAGCTCTGAGGTGTGAGGTCTGATCTCTTCTCAGTGCGTTACTTTTCCTGCTGGTAAAAGAGAAGCTACTATGCTTTGTCACTGTGTCTTTAGATTTCAGAAGGTGTCATGAAACGTAACCTCCCCTGTAGATAAGGACTACTTAGCATACTGGGACATGCTCTCATTAAAGGCCTTCGTGCACTGCTACAGCATCATACCTCAATAAATACATTTCTTTCTCTTCCAGAACACTTTTTGATTTTCTGTACTTGGTTCCACAAACAAGCACTGAAATTTCACCTGTATTTTTAATGAGTTTGCTCCATACCTCCTTTTAATTTTTACTTTTTTTTTTAAAGGATGAATATTTGAAATTAAACAGAAAAGGAAAGGGGCAAGCTAAGTGTAGGGACAGGGCTTTCAATGCTACGGATGAAGTTTATTGAAATTTCCTCCATTTTCCCCTCATGTGCTTCCTTGGAAAGAAGTTTGAATAGAAAATCAGGCAGAGTTGATCCTTGATTTCTCTGGATACCACTGTAGAGGAAAATTCACTAAATATAATTGCCTGAGCAGGTAATACCTTCTGGTCTCAATAGATAGGTTTTTCTAAGCTGATGTACTCACCTGTCCTCTAACAAAATCTCTGAAAACTGGAGATGAGTGGTTGACCTGGTCCAGCGTGTCTTCACCATTTTGTGTGGCAGGACGGAGGTTAAGCACCTCCATAGGGTTTACTGCCACACATCCACACTCCAGAGACCCCCCTTCCACATAAGCAGCAGGTTAAAAACAGGGCAGAAAGGGAGAAGTAGCTGCGTTTGTTCTGAGCCTTCCCACCTGCCCCAGGCATTGCACATACAAAACCAGACTTGACACAAGAGGAGCAGGAGTGGACTCCTCTTTGCTTTTTGAGGAGCATCAGGCCTGGTCCTGATGAACTGGAAAGAGCCTTTCCAAGTGCCCTGGGGCATCCCATGGCTACACAGACAGCAAAATGCTGAATAGAGATGTGCTCAATTTTGAGTTTCAAACAGCCTTTTCTGAAGCTGAATGTCTGCATGACATTGTGCTATAAACTCTGACATTGAAGACCCTGAGACCCAGGGTCCACTGTAGGGACAACAGCGTGCAGTCATCTCTTGCTCCTAAGCCAGTTCCCTTGGGATTTGTTGCTTGCATATTGGGGAATGCGGGTTGGGTGGTCAGTGGCCCTGAACACACCACCTTTATACAGATCTAGGAGGTACAGACATGTAAACATAGAGCTGTGCTTAAACTGAACATCTCTGAAGTCTTTGGGTGTATAGTGCAATTCAGGGTTTGGTTTAGCTCAAGCAAACAAACAAACAAACGAACAAATAAAAAAAGAGGGCCCAGCAAAAATGTTTGGTTTGAGACACCTGCCTATGGCTGAACCACATACTAGTTCTGGCCCAGTATTTCTAACTGCAAACTAATTTTCCTTTATACACAGGTTGATGCCTGTGTGTACACAGGCAAATGCAGAGAAGCCTCTGGGGAAGGCGAGCAGTCAAGTGGGGAATTCTGCATGTTGGGAGCCCACACAGAGCCCAGCTGATGAATAAATAAAGGAGTGCTGGCTTCTGACTGTGCCAATTTCTTAACCTTTGGGATCATTAACGACTCCTCTCTTCCACTGGAAAAAAAAAAAAGAAACCCAGCAGTTCCTGTATTTTTCTGAGACACAAGCAAAGCATTTAGCACCACAAATAAGCTCATAATTTGACAGGCAAAATGCCCGGAAAAGTGAAAGCAGATTTCTCACTCCAAGTCCCTGAATATCTTAGTGATCCTTTACTTGGTTTTCAAATACTGTTTCCTTTTTGTTTAATCACAGGTTTGGGTCAAGCCACTCTTCAAAATATCATGCCCTGTCCATGTGCATTTTCTTAACCTTAAGCATGTTCACAGTTTCCTGCTTTGCTAGCCAAAACAGACACCACACAGAAATGCCTACACATGTCCAGAGTAGTTGCTGAGGTAGCTCTCATTTTTAATTTACCTGCCATCCATCCATGTATTTTTTTCCTTATGTGCAAAGCCAGCATCCACAGACTTGGCATAACAAGTATTCAAGAAGCTGTATTTGCTGTGAAACTCAGCAAAGGGAATTAGCTACACTATGTGAAAAAATAACTTTAGATGGCAGGCCTAAAGAGCTGAGGCTGATAAAGGCCACAGCCAGGCAGAATGTTCAAGCCTCATGAAAATGAAGGAATGCTGAGCTTTTCGCAAGAGACTTCCAGCCAACAAGCTCAATGGATTCTCAAAGGGATGAGGAAGCAGGTGGCACCCCAGGGTAGGGTCTGCCTGCCCCAGGCTCCTTGTTGGAGATAAGACCCTGAGTGCTCTCTTGGGACTGATCTGAGAGGATCACACTTTGCTGCCTTGCTGTCTGACTGCTGCTGCATCGGAGAAAGGTGATACCTGCAGCATTTGCATCACAGTAAATGAAATTCTGACTGACTGTGGGGAAAAAAATGATCCATGTGAGAGTGGTTCATCACTGAAGCAAGTGCCTACCCAGGCTGTGCACTTTCCATGCTTAGACAGCCAAAATTCAACTGGACAGGCCTCAGCAACCTGCTCTAAGTTTAAATTTAAGCATGCTTCAGTAGGATTTGGACTGGAGACCTCCAAGCCCCATTCAATCTAAACTGTGCCATAATTGTATGAGAGGGAAGGACAAGATGAATCTTCCCTTTTTACTACTCTCCTCCCCTTCCATCTCCTCTCTTCCACCCTTCCCCTCCCTATACACCTTTTGGATTAGCATTTGACTGCTTTTCTGCTAGAAAGAAGTTTTGAAGGTAACTCATCACCCTACATACACACTTGATTTTGAGGAGAAACCCACATCCCAGTGGCAATTTTATGCCAAAGTTTTCAAAGCTGACTTACTGAAGACCATGTCAGCAAAGCGTGACTCTGCCCTGGTAGTCTGAGCACTAATGTTTGGTAGCCAGAGGATTCACACTTCCTCAGTCCCTCTGAGGAAAGGAGAAGGACATTTCTCTGGGCAGCCTCTGTGAGGAGCCTGTCACCATGATGAAATGCCAGTTGTGATTATCCTGTGTAAACCACCTGAAATCCATGTGTAAAGTGACAAAAAATTAACCTTAAAATTAACCCTACCAATCACATTAAAGGGAGAAGAATGGCATATCTAATTTTGCTTAATACTCATGAGGGAGAGAACAGACTCCAGTCTTTTTCATTAATGTTTAATAAAAAATTTATTAGTTTTCTTAAATAAAAGTTTTAATGTCTCACACCTACTTCTTGGGTCCCAGAGGAACTCGTCTTCTTTGTTATCAGCTTTTGCATTTGCTCTTGGGATCGCCTTTCTTTTTTTTTTTTTAAATAAAAAGCTGTTTTCTTCCTTTTCTTCTTGCTAATGAATTCTAGAGGAGTTTTCCAGGCTGCAGGAGTAGACATCGCTGCAGTCGGGATAGCTGTGAGAGTGAGAGCTGTGTGCTGGTTGAGTTGCCAACAGATGCAGAGCTGTTTCCCTCACACTCTTCGGGAGCCCCCCGAGCTGCTTGCACACCCCACTCAATGCAGAGCGGCAGCTAGCAGCTCCGCACCACAATTAATTCTTTAATTAATCGTGCTATAATGAGATGCATGGCTGAGGGGACTGCTGCAGGAGCGCTTTAGGGAGTAAATACAAAGCCAAGCCCTGCTGCCACGCAGTCACGGCCCCGTGAAAGGGGCACCCGCCCTGCGGCGATGCCCGTGTGCTTTCTGTGTCCCGGCTTGTGACCTGGGGTCAGTCTGGGCATCCCCTCGGGCCGCACGCAGAGCTAAAGAGGAAAGGTGCAGGGAAAATGCTCATGCGATTTTTTTGATCGGTGGTAATTTTTGTATTGCAGAAAAATTTGCGAATGGTTTCTTGTCGCTCTGGATTTTCTTTTTGCCCCTGCTTGAAGCTGTGAAATTTCCTGAGTTATGAAAAACACAGGTCCTTACTCAGGTTTTTAGGTCAGCAAGAAATCCGCGATCGCCTAAGATGAAATTGCTGTGACTTTTCCTGGGATTAGTTTGTGATATGCTGCATTCAGGGAATGCATCGCACGCACCTTCAAAACTGAAAGATGAAGTCGAGGGAATAGTTTCAGGTTTGCCTGCTTGTAATAGTGGCTAATTTGGCCAAAAGCCTGTAATAAGAGAAATCACAAATGATTTCTGAAGTTGATTGTATTATTCTATCACACAGAAAGGGGAAATGACAGGTCCTCTTCTCTTTCACAGGATGTGATTGATTCCCATTGATTTAATCGCTGCCGGGGGAGTGTGTCAGGCTGGGACAGAGTGGGGCAGGGAGGAGAGAAGACCCAATAGCAGGCAGCCAGGCATTATCTCTAATGATAAATTTTCCTCACTGGAAGTCACTAAAAGGCCTTGGCTACAGGATAATGTTCATACACTTATTTTTCTCCTGCTGTAAACAACAAAACATTTTATGAACAAAGCAGGGAATATGGATTGTCATGTCAGGACTCCAGATTACTTCACTCCTTACGGTAAAGCGCTGTGGGTCTGGATTTGAGAGGTGGCTGGTATCATGCTGCAGGGTCTTGACAGAGCAAACAAATCTGCAAAAATGGAGACAACTTCCCTGTGACAGGAGTGCCACTGCCGACACAGCTATTGGCAGTTTGCAAAGCCTGTGTAATCGGTCATGGGGATAAAGGACAGAAATATTTCTAGATGCAGCACTTTCCTGCTGATTTGAGGATCGTCCTACAAAGTAACATGACCAGCCTCACTGATTCAGCCCTTGCATGTTCTCTTCTTCTTGAGAACTCTCCTTTCTTCAAAAAAGAACAGTATCTGTCAAGGACAACTAATCCCTATTGCTTTCTCTCAGGGGGTCCTTTCATGTGGCAAGAAAAGACCACAGCTTAGCTGAGTGAAAGTGGGCTGATGTTCTAATTTTGTTCTTCCACTTCTCTTTTGTTTTACAATCTATTTAGGATTAGAAATGTACTTAGGAGATGTAATTCTGAAATGGAGTTTCTGTCAGAAAACCCTCAAAAATGTCATGACAAGAAACAATCTTTAAAAGTTTGAAACTTCTTGTTTCAGCAGTCTTTAATGGAACAGGCTTAAGAAAAAAAAGCCCATAGAATTGCTCTGGTTTGACATTTACCAAATGAAATTTTTGGACATTTTGTGTCAAAATGGCATTTTTCATTTCAAAAGTGACCTAAACTAAAAGGAAACAAAGTTTAACAAGAGAGTGAAACACATAGAGAATGAAGCATGCATTTCATTTTGGGGTGAATAGTTTAGTCTGAATTACCCCCTCAAGAAACCCAAAATTATTTACTGTAATCAGAATGTCATTTTCCTGATTTATCAACAGAACCGAAATAATAAAAACATCTCTTTACACTTCAGCTTTAAGCTGAGGACAAAATAAACATTTTTTTTAATTTGATTTGCAGCGGCAGCAGGACATGGCAGCTGGCAAAAGAGCTGCTTAAGATGTTTCTAA
Organism: Entomyzon cyanotis; assembly: GCA_024500445.1. Classification (NCBI taxonomy): domain Eukaryota; kingdom Metazoa; phylum Chordata; class Aves; order Passeriformes; family Meliphagidae; genus Entomyzon; species Entomyzon cyanotis. The sequence goes on along the minus strand of JAKEPQ010001015.1, from coordinate 460,786 downwards.
TTTCTGTGGTGAGTGGGAGCAGGTCAGTTGCAAAAGCACAGCAACAGTTTACCCAGCCCCATAGCTTTTGGTGATGTGAGAACTATAGCTACAGATAGTAAAGCCAACATTAAAAAAAAAATTAGTCTGCAACTAAATTTCTGAGCCAAGAGGCACTATCCATAACCACCAAATCTTCTCAAATGTTGTCTTCTCCCAGTGAAACACAGCGCTGACAACTTCAATTTTGTTGCATCAGCCCTGTTACTGACCTGGTCCCTTCAGCTTCCTTGGAGCTCTTACCACATCCCCCTCAGTGCTGTGGCTGCTGCCCATGTGCACTGAGCCTGAGGGCTAAAAATACCCATTACAAATGCTACTGCATAGCAGGAGCATTTCTTTCTCTGTATGGAATCCCTCTGTGTGGATTGTGTTACCATCCCACTTCAGCTAGCACATGCCGTCTGGGATTAACTGGCCCATGAGACTGAGTCCTGGCAGGGACCAGTGCAAACCCAATTCTGCCCCCACTCCAGAGCTCCCCTTGAGGCCATGTGTGCTCACACATGCTCTTCTCAGGAGCCATTTTTGGGGACTGTTCCTCAAAGGAGTCAGTATCTATTTTACTCTCCCTCTTCAGGTATAGTCCAGACTTGACAAGTGGTGGCCATCAGTGTCCCCTTCCCCAGTCCCCACAGTGACTTCCCCTTCAGGCTCCCTGTCATTTGAGCTCTGTTGAGGTTCCCCTGCACAGTGCTCTCACACAGACTATGTTTCATACGGGGATTTTTCTCCTTCTTTCCTTTGGGAAGCCTTTCACATCTTTGAGAGGACGGGAAGGGGACTAGGGAAGGCCTCTGCCAGAAGTATGTAGATAGAGCAGGGAACAAGTGTGTAGGAAACTTAAATCTCTGTAGGTTATCCCATCCAGACACTTTGTCACTGCAGACACTTTGTCATACTTTGTCACTCCTTACCCTGAAAATTCAGTGCAGTCTTACCAGCATTAGTAGAGGTTCCTTTTTCATTTGTGCATGAGGTCAACATTTGTAATGTAATCTGTCGTTGCCATTGTGTGTGTGTGTGAGCGTATATATATATATATGAATAAAACTAGCCATATATATGCCTATAAACTAATGAAGTTCAGAAACTCTGCGAAATTAGGAACATACATGTCACTGTAGTAGCTTGAAAAAATAAGTGATGCAAGGCTTAGCCCTTTCAGGCTACCCTTTCTTGTTTCAACAGCTTCTGCAAACAGGATGGCAGGAAGGACTGGATGACTTCAGAAGTTTGTGATGAGGCATGAAGCCCTTCAGCCTCAGCTGTCTGGTTGAGTTGTGACTCCATACAACAGGGCCTGCAGCTTGTTCCAATCAAGACCCCTCAGAAACTGTCAGACCTTTTGTTCTGAGCTGAGGTTCTGTTTAGAAAACAGTTTGTGAGTAGAGTACGGGAGAGATGGTATTTCTTTCTTTTTTTCTAGTTTAGGGCCAAGATAAACTGGCACCAAGGGCATAGATACACTTCTGCTGCCCTATGCAATGAGGGCTTTGGGATCCTGTATATATTTGCAGCATGTTTCATGGATGCTATCACTGGGTGTATAAAAGAGCAGTTTATTACAGCAAAAGCTCTGCTGATAGCATGGTGCCTGCAGTGAACTCACAAGGATGGCTGGATTATCAAGGGATGTAAAAAAAGCCTTTTAGAAGTGTCACTCCTACACACTAGGGTACAGCAGGAGGTGCACAGCACTGGTCTGTGTGTCTTTCACAGCAGGGACTGTTGGCACAATGGCTTCTGTTTTTGCTGCCTGTTCAGTATTATTTGTTTTATGTTGATACTGTCAATGCACTTAAAGAGATTATATATTTTTCCCATGCCATAAACAAAATGACTTGCATTTTGCAAGGAGAGTAATGGTAATGAGAAGCCAGGCTTCAAGGGGAAATGATAGTAAGGTTGACGGCAAGGAGAAATAAATCTCATACATTCAACTTATTCTGAGCTGACTGTCATTTCCTTAAATAAATTAATAAAGTCAAGTCCCCGCATTCTTACCATATGAGGATTGGAGAAGAGGGAATGAGCTGTGACCTTGTAGCAGGCAGTGTTTTTAGTAGGTGATCTCTTACCATTAGCTCGATCAGGCTTCAAGCAAGACATGAGTTTGATGGTTCTCTTCAGGCTGATGTCAAACCTTTGCCCTTCCCCTTCCATCTCATACCTTGCAGCAGCCCAGAGCTAGACATGATTACAGAGACTGAGGATGATGTAAGGACTCTTCTGAAGCCAGCTGGGCTTAACAGGTCACTTTGGAAGCATCTCTGGCCCTTCTCCCCCCACCTGCTGTCACCCCTCTTGTCCCCTGCTCAAGCGTGTAGCCATGAGCTAGATTGAAATGGGGAGGGGGAATTGTGCTATTAATAGCTCTGAATCACTGCTCCCTGGAAGATGCTGAGCATTTGTTTATCCTTTGTTCCCAGGGGAAAACATACTGTATGTTACAGCCATTTGTTGGGTTGGTTTTTTTCCCCACCCAAATACAGAACAGTGGCAGCTGAGCCGCTGTATGAGAATAGCATTAAAATGTGTAGTGCACCATAAATAAACAGAAATAGACAGCCAGGAAGCTGTGGTAATCACTGCTTTGATGTAGCATGAATTATGATGTGTGTATATATGTGAGCGAGTGTGCGGGGGCGGGGTTTCAGGGTTTCATGTTTCTGCCTGTGCTTGTTTTGACTCAGCTGCTGTTGCTCTGGGAAGAGAGCGAACCCAGCCTGTCATTTACCTACCTCCACCTTCGCACTGACAGCTGTGCTTGTCCCTTGACTCAGAGGAAAGGGATCGCAACCTCCACTGCCTGTTCCCTTGGAGTCCCTCCCTCCTCCTCCTCCTTCTTCCTCCTTGCCCCCTTTGCCCCGATAGCAGGGCACAAGGGGTAATCCTGGCAATCTGCCAGGACCAGGTCACTCCTCCTGCAACCTAGAGAGGATCCTCTTACATCCTGGGCTACAACATCACCTTCCAGGAGTAGCTGATTTATGTTTCTTAGGTCTACAATAGGCTGTTGGGGTTTTCTTCTTGCTGATTTCCTGCTGCTACTGGGACAGTGAAAATGGCAATGGTTGTGTTAGCACAGACAGGTGAGATTATTAACAATTCGGTGTCATGCTTCCCTCAAGATACCCAAATGAAAAAGGTGGCTGTTGCAGCCTGGTGCTCTGAGATCAGCAAGATACACACAGTAAGTGGAAAGAGAGGAAAGCCAGCAGAAAAAATGTAGCACGCGTGTCTCCTTGTTGGTTATCTCCTATCAGCTTCCCAGGGACTCCTTTAGCTGGCACAGCAAGCTGCTTGTTTGGAAAAATCTTCTGCCCATCTCTACTGCAGCAGCAAGACAGCTTATTAAAACAGTCTAGCTTTCTTCTTGAGCTCTTTGCATTAATTTTTTACCTGGAGCCAATAGCCTCCCTCTGAAAAACTTGTTTGGTCTGAACAGCCACAAATGAGTCTAACAGTGCTTAAGTGCTGCTCGGGTTCAATGAATTCTCTGACCTTATGATAATTTAGGTGTCACAGGGCACCAATAAATGCCAAAAACTGTCTGCCAGTCTGTAACTAGCTGCAGAACCACGGCCGAGCGCTGCGGTGCTCAGCCAGGCTGCAAGGCCAATTAATGAGCCTGGAGCAGCAGAGTCCCTCCGGCCCCCGGCCATCCGTGTCCATCCGTGTCCATCCACGCCATCTCGCGGCTCCCGGCCGGACAGCGACTGCTGCCCGCCCGGCACATCATCCCGCCCTCCTGGCTCAGCTCCGGGCTCCGGGCTCCACTCTGGGCTGAAAACATCGACTAAAAGGTTCATTCTTCTCATACAAGAAGCGCCATTTCCTAGTTGGGGCGAGGCAGGGAAAGCGCAGGGCTTGGCTCTGCTGACAGGCAGTTGTCTGGAGCAGGGAAAAGGTTTAAGAACCCAGAAAACTGAGAACACTTAAATACCCAAAAATTTTTCAGCCGAGTCAGTCAAGTCTGACTAGCTTAGATAGTCCTAATGAACTGCTGAGCATGGGCAAAATTTTCCTGCAGTGGTGATATACTGATGTAACCAAAGACCATGCAGAAACTATCCGAGTGAAGGAGTGGTTTTTAGCTAGACAGTTTCAATGCGAATTTGGTGCCTAAATATCTCCAAGCATCCAGAAGTATGGGTTTTTCTCATTGTTGTCACTTAATACAGTTATACTTTATTTTATTAACATTTTTAGCAAAGAGGAAAGGCTGTACATTGAAGTCTTGCTACATATAGGGACTGCAATACATAAAAGCAACAGGCAGCCCTGCAATTTTTCTCCGAGGAATAAAGGTGCACCTTGGTGGAGCTGAGTTAATGCTGTAACTAATCTCTCCCTGACTCAGCAAGGAACTGAGGGATGTGCTTAACTTTATTTGCAAACTTTAAGAAGTTTGTGAAACAGATGAAGCCCTGTTGCTGCATGGCATAGCTGCACACTAATGGATGCATTAAAAAATGCTGTCACAGCGCACCTATATTGCCACACATGGTAATTAGTCAAATTGCAAGACAATTAGCGTTCCAATGCTGAGATTGCTGACTTGCACTTGCTTCACAAATGCTGGAAACACTTTCCTCATTCAGAACTAGCAAGCCTAATTCCGTGTTGTGTTGTAGCTCCATTGCCCTCCAGCAACACAAAAGGCCTGAAGAGGCTAGAAATAGCCTCTGGGGAGCAATCTCTGACATAAGATGTTCGTCCCAGTCCATCTGTTGGCATAGCACAGCTCCTCAACACTAGCTGACTCCAACTGTCTCACGAACCTCTGCCCGGGGCCCTTGTTGAGAAGGGGCCATGTGTTTGACACGTGCAAGCAGAGAGCACTGCCTAGCAGTAGCTCAAAAGCAGTTTATGGTCCTAGGGGCTAAATTAAACTCAGTTCAGGAGACAATAATAATCCATGAAGCGCCACATCTCTCACTCCTATCCACCAAATAGCATCTCCTCCTCCCCTTCTGTTCACTGGCTGTCCCCCAGGAGATCCTTGCTAGCCCTTCTTCCTGCAGAGAGGTCGAGTTGGAGCAGGGATATTGTGCAGGACTGGGCAAGGAGCCAGGGATGGTGTATTTTGGAGATGGTGGTAAGCAGGAGAGGGAAGAGAAAAGCAGGCTGTGGCTCCTTCATCTCAGTGAGCATCTCCATGCTCAGAGTGGCAGGATGAGCCCTGGGAAGCCCATGGGGAGCCAGTCCCTGTTTCTGGAGATGCCACTGTAAAGTGGGGTGTCTCTGCCTTCATTCCAGTGTGCCAGCTCACAGTGAATGTGCAGAGGGTTTTGGGCAAGAAGTGGGACTCCTTGTTTTTCAGAGCTACCAACCACTCCCTGCCTTTTTCTCAGGACAGAAATGCTTTATTGTCTGGTCTTTCAAGCTGCCTGTGGCTCTGTCCTCCAGTGGGAATGGAGCTATTGGTTCTTTCCTACCATGGGGCAAGAATGGCCCTGACCTTTCCAACCCTGTCACTGGAGTGCAGAGCAGAAGCACTGTCCACCTGCTGAGTTCAGACACTGGGTACCCTCTTCTCTTCCTTCATTTGGATGTTGCTCTCAACATCAATCCTACTTCTGTTATGCACAACATTTTCAGAACAAAAATTATATAAGCATGGGAAATATCCACTGCCCTTGACTTGAGATTGCTTTTCACTCCTTGTAAAGATAGGACTTGATAAAGTAACAATACAAAATGGCTTTTCCTAAGTCATATCTCTTTTTTTATTAGCTTTAGAGGCTCAAACCACCCAAGAAGAACACAAGAGTTTTTAATGCTCGTTCTTGATCAGAGGAAAAAATGAACATAAGGGGATTCTGCTGTGCAAGAGTTATTTGACAATGCAAGCCTGCTATAATAAATTATGCTGCTAATTTCTGTAAGTATGTAAAGCAAATGTAAACCAGCCAAAATGCTAGTATATTCAGACTTCTTAGAGTTTTTAATATTTTGCATTGCAGAATAAAAATAGGTATTTTTTCAAATGAAAAATTATTGACACTTCTGTTCTCACCAGCTGAAATTAATGGAAGGTTTGTCATTGTCTTAAATGAAGTGCGAATTACATCTTTGCAGTCCTGTTTAGTGTTATAAAATTGTCAAGCTGCCAGTTTCCTGTTGGCGTGTTAATGGGGTTTTTTAATGATATTTAAAGCAGATAAATTATTTGTATAGTGATTTATTCTATTTTGCAATTAATTGCAGTTACTTAAATATGTTTTATCTTACACTGGGGTTTTATTTTATATGTGAGGCCATTATATTTCCATTTTTAATGCTATTTGAGAGCTTTACATTTGCCCAAAAGATGAAAGTGTGGCAGTTAATGACTGGATGCAAATTCAGTGTTCTGCTTTCAGGCAGTTTATGACATTCAGTCAGTGTCTTTGCTGAGCAGAGGTTTACATTTTAAGGCTTTTTTTTAATCTTCTGACATATTATTGCTAGGATTTCAGATAAATCCAATATTTTTGCACTTCACTTTTTTTTTTTTTGTTCTTATTTGTTGGGGGTTTTTTTTAATTTTCAAGGAATAACAAGAATGAAATGTCTATGTAAAACCACGATACATCATAAAACACATCACATTTGCTTGAAGATACTGCTAGCATGAAAATATTAGTAGTTATAAATCCGTCTCCAAGAAAAATGACTATATTTCTCTGCATTCAACCAGCTGTTCATTAAATAGAAAGACACTTTTTCTAAATTGTCTAAGTTTTAAGGTCATGTATCTCCTTGGAATGGCTCAGTCTTTGAAGGAGCATTCTTCCAGTTGTTAAACTAGCTCTCAACATAAAGTCTTTTCTACTGTTTATGTGCATGCAGATGAAATTTGTATTCACAGAGAGCTAAACCAAGGCTTATATTCTTTTTCCCCTGAAAATGTGCTATCCCACCTTTTAGATGCTTCTCTTTTTGAGGTGTGGAACCATGTGTGAACCACAAATTGAAAAAGCAGCCAGAACTGCAGATTTCTGGTATTTCTCTGCCCTTCATATTTTGCAGTGTTCATTGGGCTCCTGAACTTGACAGAAGCTTGGCCATTAGTACTGCGAATACCTGAATCTAGAAAAGCTAGAAAGCATGAAAGATAAGATGTGCTATCCCTTGAATAACTGTTGATAATGTATGGATGGAAATGGAACATTACAAGCATTACACTGTGGGGGAGCTTTACTAGAGTACCCAGAGGATGGAGCGACTAACTTTAGAATTAAATCAGTACCACTGGCATTGCAATCCTGTTCAAAGGCTTCACTGGGCAAAAGCTGTTCCTCTACCTAATCAAAGACAGTTCACCTGGTATAACTGAAAGCACTCATGCTGATGCAGGTGACACAAATGCAAAAAACATTTCTAGTTCTGGCTCTCAGAGTCCTGTCTATAACCAGTCCAGTGTCTGGGTTTTAATTCCTTAACCAATGTGGGAGTTTTTGTGGTACTTTTATAGTAAATATTATTGAATGACAATTTACCCCCAAAAGTAAGACTAGCATTTATTCAGGAATGCTCTTCTATTTAGTAGTTTTTAAATGAACACATAAATTAATAGATAAGCTAGTTAACAACTCTGAAATAAAATTAATTTGTTGATGTAAATAGTTACTCTGCAGGAAATTCAGGTCTGCAAAATAGCTTCAGTTTTAGTTGCTGACAGTCACAGTGCCTCAAATAAGTTATTCCCACACGTTCCATGAAGCAGCTTATAGATGCTTTTATTTAATGTCATAATTTTCTGTTATTCTGATTGTAACATTTGTTCTTCATTCATAAAACTTCTCCCAGAAACCAGACTCCTGGGAAAATTGGAAAGAAGAACAGAAAAAAGAAATTAGTCTAAAGCACCCACTCATTAGCCCTATATCATAGGGTTAAAATTCATAAATTATAATAAAGTTTGCAAAAAAATTTTTGGCTCCAAGCTTTGGCAGGAAGAAGTAGTAATTTGTGCATAATAGATCAAGTTTAGCCATGTGACAGCAGCTGATGTTTGAACGCTGTAGCAAATTGATGATCTCTGAGTTATAGAAATTAAAGGTCAGTCATTCAAATACCAGTAATTTTATTACTCACGTAATTAATGGCCATTGCTACCTATTTCAACTGACTGGTAAATGTTTATTTACTTTTACATCGTGTCCCCAGAGCAGCACAAAACAGTCTCAAGACACTGATGTGTCTAGCAGCAGAAAACACCCACAGTGACATCAGAGGTGTCACTGCAGCAAGGGCAGGGACACCTCTGGAGGGGTTAGCCTGGGTGCCACTAGAGGGATGCTGTGCGGTATGGCTCTTAGTGCATAACAGCTGCCTCAGCATGTGCTTATCATTTCTAGGCAGATCTGTCCAATTTATCCTGAACTCCCAGTGCCACAGTGTGCTGCTGCCACTGCCCAAGCTGGTTTCTTCAGTTCTAGTACAAGTGTGTCTGTGCCTGCTGAAACTGTGACTCTTGCCTCCATGAACATGCCCATGGAAACAGAGATGCACCAACCCTCCCTTTTTAAAATACTCCTGCAAGATTTGCAAAGTTTATGCAGTGGAGACCACTGATGAAGGAAGTTTCCTGCCAATGGAAAAGAGCAAACCAGAGAAGCATGAATGCAAGTGTGGGAACTGCAGCCTCACTTGTGCTCTGGGGAGCGCAGTGACTTCCCAGCTGTCCATACTTACTGACAACATGATTGTGCCAATCCTTGTTTGTGAAGACAGTTCAATAGCCTCAAATGAGACTGCTTGCACAGACGGTGGGATTTTCCTGATACAGACTGCTAAACTTTAGGAACTGAATGGGATCCAAAGTCACATGAGATAGATACAGTCAAATGTCCAGTGGATGAAATGGTGTGAACTCAACTGCTGCTCTTGGCTGATGGGAACTTTCTATGAGGATGGAAGGACAAGGCATAGAAATAACTTGTACTTTATAAAAATGATTGTTTAGTATTCATTGTTTTTATTTTATTACCAGTAGAATGTAAGGTGAAATAAACGATTCATAAAGCTCATCTTCCCTTATCTCTGCAATTCTTTCTTGGGCTCACTGGTGATATAATTTATGCTTGTTTCTCCATTTACTGCAATTGCCCTTTATCAGAATTCAGGTTATACTTTGCTGGCTGATTCTGATAGCTGGAAGTAATGCAAAGAGGATGTTTTTTAAAGTAGATTATTACAGGGAAAAGAAAGATTTTCTATCACTGTGATGGTGTTTGCAAAGGGGATCTAAATTTTCTTTCAAACAATACTCCAACTGCTTAATCCTCTCACCTCAATGAATATTTATAAATACAAGACTCCGAGTTACCTTTCCTGTCACCCCAAAAGAAAAACATATTGATAAGGCAGTATGAAATAAAAAAGCAGTTTTGGCTTGCGAATTTCTCTCCTTGGTCAAACACATGAAGAGAAGCAGATATGAAAATAAATAATAAGCTTAATAAACTCACCTTAATATGCTTCAATGTTGGGGTCATATCTGCGCCTGGTGCTAGAGGGATAGTATTTGAGGGTGACAGATGAACACTCTGTTTTCTTCTGGTCTTAAAAATCTATGAAATCGTATCTTTTAACTCTGGATAAGTGCAGCCCTTTTCTCTGAGGCAGCCAGAGCTACAGAAAAGCATGTCAAACCAAGTCCTTTCAGGGCACCTTGTAGGGCCTTGAGGGAATTATGGTAACACCATAGTGGTTCAGTCAATGGGAACACTGCTAATACAGCACTTGCAAAGTGGCCTTTGAAGTCAGCACAGGGAGAAGCAGTCCTGAGTGTTTTGTGAAAATTTCCTTCCCCAGCTGCTGCTGGCAGGAGTTCTATGGGTTGGGAATTGGTCTGGCTATGAAGCTTCAAGAGGAGCAGCTGCTCTTAAGCTTGTTTGCATGTACACTTCCTTGCATCTGAATTTGTTGCTCTGAAAAAAATGGAGATGCATCCAAAGCTCAACCTCCCAGCCCAGGATGAAGAGGGAAGTCATCACGGTGCAGGTGGGTATGACCAGCCACAGGCTGGGCAGGAGAGGCTGCGTGGCTCCTGTCCCAGGCTGTGCACTGAGAGCAAGGACCTCCTGACAGAAAGTGCTGGACACCTCCTCCCTCCTGGCAGGGCACAAATTTGCAGACATTATCCCCAAGCAACAGGAGATGAGCTGAGCCAGATGAAATTTGGCCAGTTCAGGTGATAAAGCACTTTGCTGCTGCAGAGCTCATTATGAACCTCACAGCCCTTCCTGGACCTAGGAGATAAACAAGGGAATTCATTAAATGTGTTGGCTTATTAATGGTGACTGACTTGCCTTCAAGATTTAGTCTACTTCATTTGTTGCTCATCATAAACAATTGTAGATGATTAAGGACATGAGTGCTATAAATTTTGCAGATATTAGGTAAACACCACTGTGCTTGTATCTTGTCCTAATTGCTTAGATTTTTAAGTTCTGATTAACAGTGACATACAAGATTTTAATTTTTTTTTTTTCTTTTTTTTTCTCCCCACAACTGAGTTGTCAAAGACACAGGAAAGCAATTTTATTTCCAAGAAAAATTCCAACTCAGAAAATTGAAAATCTTATTTTACTTCCTGTAGCAGAAAGGTCTCTGGAATTTGAGGTACAAATGCAACAGTCAATAATTAGCTAGTTGTTGGAGCAACTAGCTCTTTTTCCTCCCAAAAGGAGGAAAAAAAATTACTCTGATCAGCTGAATGGGTGCTGGTTCAACCTGTAAGTATTTACATCATCTGAGCAAATGTATGAAAAAAGTTGAGGATGATCATGTTGAAGCTATGAAAATGGAGAACAACATGAAAGTGAAGAGAAATAATTAAAAGGACTGGGAAAAATAATTAAATGCTTAAAAGCCAGCATGTTTAAACAACAGAATAGAGAAGGCTATTAGAAGTAAAATACTCATCCATTTGAATGTGGAAATTCTGTCCAAATGAGGAAAATAAAGACAAGTTAAACTCATCCTGTTGAACACAGAACTCTAATGAGGCAAGCCAAAAAAAGATTTGAAGAGCAACTTCCTACAGGCATAAAAGTGACTAATAAGAACTTTCTCAGAAACAGGAAGCCTTTTGGAAAGTCAATGGGCTGAGAGATGATTAAGGTGCAAATGGGATACTCCAGGAAGCAGCGCTGTGGTGAGAAAGCTAAATGAATTGCTTGCATCAATGTTCTCTTCAGAAGAGGTCATGAAGGTTTCCACACCTGAGCCATTCTTTACAGGTTCAAGCTTGAAGAACACTCAGAAATCAAACTGTCAACAGAAGAGATTTTCAGAGAAATTCAATAAAATGAACAGTAGCAAATCTCAAGGACCAGGTAGCATTAAACCAAGCATTCTAAAGAAGCTAAAATATGAGACTGCTAAACTACTAATTTCTGAAATCACTCTTGAAAGCAGAGAAATAGAAAGTTGCAAATGTGATGCTATTAAGAGAAAAAAGTTTAAGGAGCAGAACTGAAAAACTACTGACCAGTAAAATTGATTTCTGTACCAGACAAATTGGTAGCGATCATAGAAAATAGAATTGGTAAACACATCATTTTGTAGGGAGCAAACATGCTTCACAAATCCATTATCATCCTTTGAAGGAGTTAATGAGAATCAGGCTAAGGGCATGCTGCCTGATATACAGTGGACCTTGGTTTTCAAAAAGTGATTCACATTACCAAAGGGCCTTAAAGAAATTCAGTGGTCATGGGATAAAAGAGAGGTCCCCTCACATGATTTTATACATGACTAAAAGAAAAGAAACAAAGATTGAGGATAAACTGCCATCCTTACAAAGTGGAGAAATGGGGCCCAATTGAATCCCACACAGCCCCTGCTGGGACCCATGCTGTTCTGAACTAGATTAAATACAGGAATGGGGATGGAGTCAGGCTATACTCCAACTTTCTAGCTTTCAACTGTTTTCTTTGATCAGGAATACAATTTAATTTGAGCACAGACTGGAAAGGTTGGTGCATAGGCCTTTATGACCAGGAGACCATTGCCAGGCTTGTGTTGTTGAGATATTGTGGGTTGGCAAGCAGGCTTGCAGAGAGAAAAAGAAACTCTTTCTTTCTTAGGTTAGAAACAGCAGTGATGGCAAGCATCAGGGAATATGTTGTGTATGCTTTGGACTTGACAGAGCTGGCAGATATTCCTCATGTGTATGTCAAGCAAATTAAATGCTAATATTGACCCACCACCAGCAAAGGTACTTGTTGACTGAGGAGGGGAGAAAAGAAACGATTTGCCAGTCTGTAGACCAAGATGTCAGAATTATGATGCTACAACAAGAAGCAACTTCTTATCATTGAAACATCAGATTTTCACAAATTGTCACACTTAAGCAGTTTTATTACTGTCTTGTATGAATCAAAGCTCTCTGTATGGTAAATTTGGCTGAGAAATCTGGGTAACTTTTTACTGCAGATGTATGGAGATAATTGAGTGTCAAAAGCTAAGTGGTCACAAGTAAAAATTATGTTCTCTGCTTTAATTAGTGAGCCTTTTTAGACACTGCAAATCCTCAACTCATGAGAACCTTAAGACAAAAGCAACCTTTGTATCGGCAGGTACCCCTCTCTGTTCTTCCTTTGATATTAAATAACTGCAACATTCCTCCTTTAGAGATGTTATGGTCCCATGAAATGAGATGCTGTTTCAAAACTTATCTTTCAAATAAACTGTACTATAACTGTTTCATACAATGATCGTAACTCTGAACTACGAATCTATTCACAAAGTGCACAGATGATACTTAGGGTTATATTTCTAAGACTTTTGCTTGCATAATGGCTGTTTTGGGGCATGGTTGTTAGTGTGGTTGTGTAATTTTTACTTCCAAGTAACATAACAGCCTAACAGCAAGTCTCTTGTGTAAGAAATACCCATATGTCACTTTCAGTGGAGCTGTGAGTATAGAACAGGCAAATAAACCTTCATATTGTTTGGTATAGGTTGCATACATACACACTCCCATAGCTTCATATATACTGCACATCTTGGGCAGCAGGGCAGGTTGAAGGGTATATGGCAGGTACTACATGTGCGTTGTGTAATCTACCTGGGAAAACTCCGGTATGGAAAATAATGATTCACAGGCATGAAATTAGTGAAACTCCCAAGAAACCACAGCACAACACTGTCATAATAGGTGCAAAAATCTACTTTCCCACTCTTACCATTATGGTGAAGTTAGTGGAATTGATGAATTGAATTAGATTGTCTGATTGTGCTGTTTGGTACTGCCTTGTGCTTTGTGGAATAACAGGCCCTGCCATCAAAGTGCTCCAAGCTCTGGTTAGAGAAAATCAGTTCACATCAATTGACATGAACAGTGCTATGACAGGTTACACCATTGAAATGTGGAGTTAATGTGCAAGGCAATGCCAGTCTGATCTGAGAGTGGTTTATAGTGATAGTGAGCAGCTGTCAATAGGACACAAGTGCAAGGAGACAGAAAGCCTGGAACATCCAACAGATTCTTCTTTACTTATCCTCCTTTTGTATTGATTCAGTGAAATTGCTTGCATTTGAAAGGATACCAGGAAAAAAATTAGGTCAAGTAGCACAATATTGTACCTGAAGTATTTCCATTGAAATGGGTGGAATGATAACCACTTAGTTCTTTCAGTGCTAAATTCAGCCCATTATTGTTTCTGATGCATTTTGCAAAAAATGAATTAATCAGTTGACAGGTTTAGAGTAAGAAGAGATTAAAAAAAATCCCAAACTAAATCTGTTTCATGATGTTTCCAAGTTTGCTTTGGGCTGAAAGAAACTTCTGTGAAGCCTCTTTCTATCTTTTCCTTGTTTGTACACCCTTTCACAGATACCTGTGGTCAATTCCTGTTGATAACATGATGCTTGAGGAGCTGAATTTTGGGTTGAGCTGTTAAGTCCATTCCTATACATGTGGTGAAAGGGCAACACCTTCCCCCCACATGGAGTTTCTGCATCAAGACAAGGATACTAAAACCATATGATTTCATGCAATTCTGCTTATCTTTCTGAGAGATTAGGAACAACAAAATGACTAAAGCAAACAGCTGCCTGAACTGATATCACATGGCTGAATTTTTCATCACTGTTTTTCTCTTAGTATATTTGTTAATTCCTGACCCAGCCAGACCACAAATGAAGCTCAGCTGACCAGTGGAAAGTGAAAATAAGCACTGAGTTTGTAGAAGATAGACTGTATCTAGGGAACAGATAATTTCTTCTGCTGGGACAATGCTCTTACCATCTCTGGGATGAGGTGAACAGATAATAAATACAAATCTTTGTTAATGTAACCATAAAGTTTTACAGCTAAAATTGAAAAGGTCAAGCAGTGCAAAAATCAAGGTTTCTCTAGCAATCTTTAACTTGGCTTCATGCCACAGCTGAAGTATTTCCTTTTCTTTTTTGCATTGTTAAATGTGTCATGTAATACATTCCTCTTTGATGCTAAATGTGTATGATAAGTATACAGAGCATGAATTGTGGTAGAAATAACAGTTGCCATGGGAACTTTAACTTTTGCATACACCAAGTTTCACTCTGTAATAGTGAAATCATAAGACTGCAATGAATGGGCGTGCGGCACATCCCTCTGACCCATCCCTTTGAAGCAATTCCCTACCAGCTCCACGCTCCCACATCTGATCAGCAGCAGGTCACTGGACTGCTCTTCTGGCTTGCTTTTCCAGAGAAGCCTTTGAGTTTCTTCCTGATACTGTCCATTTCCAGGTGAGCCTCTAGAGACTTCCAAGCAGGATCAGATCTGACCTAAGTTGCCTTGTTTGATGAGTTCATTAACACACGTTTAGCAACACTTATCAGTCCTTTGGCAATTCCAGATGCATTTTCCCTTAGCCGCTCACAGCTACAGAGTTATGGACCTATTTTATATTGTGAAGAGCCAGGGTACTGATTGTATGGCAACTTCTACTGGATCCAGCCAGCGCCTGGAACTCTACTCCAGGGGCTTGAACAAAGTTATTTGTTCCCTGAGCATTTATGCCCTGAGTTTCCTAGGGAAATACACTGCACAGAAACATTCTCCTTTAGGCCCTTTCTTTAACCTAGTGCTGAAATGGGAATTCATGTCTTGCTGAAATTCTGATGCCGCAGTGTTTGTTTACTCCCAGACAGACCTCAGACCCTGAAATATCAAAATTATGAACAAAACTGTTCATTTAGTCAGTCTCTGATGAGGCTGATCACCTTGTGGGGATTTTTTCCAATATCCTGTATTTTTTTGCTTTCCTGTGGCCCAGAATCTCTGGCTGACATATATCTCCTGAGGGATCTCAGTTCATAGTGGGGAGAAGCCCAAACTCTGCATCCGTTGCATAGTTCTGTGGGTCTCTTCTGATGGGAGATCCAAACGGAAGTGATATAGGAATACAGTTTCCTGGGGAAATGCCAGGCCACTGCTGGGACATTTTGATATAGGCTGGTGAGGTAGCCTGGATGGCTCTGCAACCTCTGCGTGTATGAAGCACTTTGTTCTCATCAGTTTTCTGTCCAGCAATGTTTTTTAGCTTTAAATTCAAAGAGGTGGGGATGAGGTGTGGAGAGAGAGAACGAAAAGAAGGAAAAAAAAAAAAAAAAAGAAGGAAAGAAGGTTGGTCTGACTCTCCTCCGCAATACACACAATTCTAAAAGGAAAGTGACAATAGGAATTGAAAGGTAGCTTCCCAAGCAGCAACACTGTGTGCCATCACTTGATGAACAAAGACTTTATTCTTTCTTTCTTTCGTGGGTTGATCACCCATGCCAAATATTCTGGCATGTTCTTGAGCCTGCTATCCAAATAACATTCGCTTGCTAACAGGAACATTTGTCTGTGGGTAATGCTCTAAGCTATACTGCTGGGGTTTGCAGAGCATGAGAATTTTCAGTACTGGAAGGAGCATAAAAGGCCACCTCCTCTCTCTGCAGGCAAGCAGGAACTCTGTATTCTCTCCATGTAGGCTCTTCTTTGTCTTTAGTCCAGAGATTGTCTTAGGTCCAAGTCAACCACACAAAAGCTGATTATCTCACCTTTAAATAGAGGGATTACGGAGGAGAAGTTGAAACTGGGTAACCAATCTCCCACTTGAACAGCTGAGGGGGATAACTCTTCAGACAAAACAAATTTGAAGGAAGAGGAAAAAAATTTCCAAGTTGGAGATTAATGCAGAGCCATAGCTCCTATTGTCACGCCTGACATTTGACTCATCATTCTTAGTTATTTGTATCTGTATAAAAAGGGAGCACAAATAAATAGCAACTTTAATTCCCTCTGCAGCAGCAAACCAGCTTTTCCTCTAAAAATGTTCTCCATAAGGGAAACTTTCTTGAGAAGCATTAAAAAGAAGAAAAATACCAATGTCAGTATTGACATCTTTATCTTTTCTCACAGTTCCACAACAATTGTTTTGGGTTTTTTGTTAGCAACACATATTTCTTCCTACTTGTTGTGGATGCCTTGAAACTAAATGGGCTGCAATTAAATTCTTGAAAATACACTCCCTAGAACAACTCTCTTCTAGGAATACTATAGAACAGATCCCAAATTAGTACAAAGAAATGCTCAGCAGGATGCAGATATTACATCTGTGCAAAGTTAATTTGAAGCAACCCTTTAATTTTACCAGTCCTTGTTTACTTATGTTGGTATCCTGAAAAATGCCTTTCCTCTTTGCTGATAAAACACAAGGCAAAAATGCTGATGGCAGCCTGGGCTTCCTGAAGGACATTTGGTGGCTCCTGGGTTTCCTTGAGACACAGGAATACATAGTCTTTTCCTCTGTCTGGTCATAGTTTCTCCACAGTCTGTGTTGGGGGAGTTTTGGAGTTATCTGAGCATTCGTGTGCTCACAAAGGGCTTTCCCATGTTGGTGCCAGCTCCCTGAGTTGCCATATTGCTTTGGGCTAGCAGAGAAATGGAAGCTACTCTTTTCTTTCAGAGTGCACTAACACTGAAAGCACTTTTCTTGCATGACCACACTAGCACTGTTTTGAGTCTGAAATGGGTATATCGGTGAAGAGCCTACTGATCAGGAATCCTGGAAGTAAGATATACCAGGCTCTACAGGAGCTTTTTTTCTTTTCTCTATCTAACCCACAAAATTTAATATTTGGAACTCTAACTGCTAAAGACACGTTTTTCACTAGATCAACACATGTGGAAATGGGCCTGATTCTGCTTTAATGGGTGCAATTTCTCAGTTACCTGATTTATACTCAGGTGACTGAGAGGAAAATCAGTTCTATTGTGTCCATAAGAGTGCTCGTATTTTAAAAGGGCTAGAGTTTTAAGCTGCCATTTCAGCCAAGACAAACAGATTTTCTTGTCACCCATCCTCAGAGTCCATGGCAGCTCAGAGCTCTTTTAGATGGATTTTTGAGTTGGAGGAGGATAGGAAAACAAGCTATGAAAACACCACAGAGTGTCTTTTAGTATATTATCTTTTCCTCTGATCTTCTTTATGCCATCATAATCTAGATAAAACAGCAGTGCACAGCATGAGTAGCATTTTGATGTCATTCAGGCTACCAAAGAAGTGGAAGATACAGCTTAGTTCAAAGTGCCAGACATGCACCAGCAAGATTAATTTACAGCAAAATCAGAAATCTGAGTAGGTTTGAATTATGCTCCTCCATAGTAAAAAAAAAAAAAGTAAAAAATATTGCACTATGGAAATTGGTGTGGCACAGTGCACAGGAGAAAGAAAAAAAAGTATTTTCATTCTACTTTACAGATAGCATCAGAGTCTAGTATTAAGCCAAGCTAGTGAGAATATCTAACACTGGTGTTAAAAGAGAAAGGTATTTATCTTCCCAAGTCAGACCAAATTCTACTTTTCTTAATTGCTGTGGGGAAATACAGATTTTCACCTGAACCAATAAAAGCAGGATGAACTCCTTTTCAGCATGCAAGAAGAAAAGAGACACAGCTCACTCTGCAGAGCAGAAGGAAAGTGTTCAAAGTAATTTTCACCACCAAAACACATTTCCCCCTCCAGTATGAAGCAGTGGGGAACAGCAGTCAAAATTGATTGTTCCAGTTAAAATTCTACATCATGATGTTACTGAAAAAGGAGCATGATGAGCTCAGCTTTTCTACATGTCACAAAAATTATAGGCAGGAGCCTGTTAAGATTAAAGAGTCCTTTGGCACATCATACATTTTCTTGATTCATTGTACATCATTAACATTTCTTTTTAAAATGATGTTTTGTTCACTTCATGGACAAGCCATTAAATTCAAATTACATCTTGAAGGAAGTTTACTTCATTTGGGTCTTACCATGGAAACCTCTCAAGTATTTGAATTTCTGATGTGGATGAATGGGTCAGATCATAATAGTAGGTTAGACAGGTCAAGATGTACCAAAAGCACTACACTTTTTTTTGTTTTAGCAGTCCACTTCTACCTTTTCTGTGCAGAAGCTCCAAATATTTATGTAGATATGTAAATCAGAGTGATAAAAATGATAGAAAACCTTTTCTTTTTTTCCCTCTGGCTCCTGAGTCATAATTTTATGTTTTATTGCTGATTACAGTGATGTTAAATAGTCAGTAAAACAAGTATATCTGCATCACCCAGTGCATAAACAGCATTTTGGATGACTGTCTAAGTTATTTAAAATTTTTCAGTGGCATGATATTTAGAATTGTACCCTTTCTTAGAAATTCCTTTTTTGACTTCTCAATGGCAGTGATTTTTATGAGTAATAGGCTAGAGATGTGTAACCAAATTCATTACTCTTAAGTAGAAAGTCTTTATTTGCCATTAATTTGAAAATAAATTGTGTCACTAAGTCTCTCCCTTCATGGAAAAATAAGCATTTTTGTAACATTAAATAAAGTGAAAAGGTGAGTACTCAACTGGAGGCTTGTGCAACTCTTGAAAGTCTTCTAAATATGATCACAATTTCTCTGATCAGTTTCTGACTTATGCCTCCTGTGAATCCTCCTTCTCTTCCTTCCACCCTTACCTTAGGATTTGCATTATGCAAGTAGGACAGCAAATATGCCTAGCTCAGAAATGAAAGCAGGTTTGTAATTTTTTTTTTTTTTACGCAATAGAGTTTCTAGTTGAGCTCATTCAAACCCTTGCTGGTTTTTCAGAAACAAGTGACAGAAATGGTTTTGTGAACTTTCAAAACATTTGTGCTTGTAAGCTCTACTGTTGCTCGCTGTTAGTGTTTGCTACATGCAGACGCCATTGTGAGAGGTGTTGAGCTTCTTCAACATGGACAGGGGGAGTCTAGCATCTTGGAAGATGTCCACAGCATCTTTGTCATCGTGTCCAAACCCTAGAAACAGTCTTACTCACAAACCATTGATGCTGAGTGATCTTTGTGAAAATGCTAGGTTTTCATTTTAACTTGCCTGTAATTTTTATTTGTTTTAATGTTTTGCTTAAAACATTAAACATTATTTGCTTAATGTTTCTAAAAGTCTAGTGAGATTTTGTGTTACAAAGATAAACCTTTCTCTATCAGTATCTGGCATTATTGTGTAAGGAAGAAAAAAACATTCTGAGGTTGCTTGCTTTCCAAGATACATCAAACTGTTGAACAGGACTGCATGACAATTAATTATTGCATTTGATACATAACCAGGATGTCAACTCAGACTCAGCAAGTCAGGGCCTCTGGGAGAAAAACAGATTTACCTGTACTTATGCAAAAATGTTCTGGAGATCACCTGTAGAAGAGCCAGTAGCCATTTCGGAAGAAAAGTAAAAAACATGCTCATCCGTAGCTAGTAGACTCCTCTAGGGAAATTATGAAAATACATGAGTAACTGTCAGCCCAGAAGGTTGATAAACATAGCAGTTCTTCAGAGAGACACTGATTTTAATTCTGGTAAAGAAAGTCATGCATATATTCTCCAATTGTTGTTAAAAAATACCCACATGTTAGTCACAGACACCAGTTTTCACCTTACCCATGGAATAATGCCTCTCCTTAGAATCAGTCTGGTGTATCCCAAGTAGCTTAGGAGCAGTGAGAACACAATTACTGCCCTTGACTTTAACCACTATAAAAAGAGGATTCTCCACTGAACCACAGTCCTGCCCCTCACATTCATTTTGTACGAGATGCATTTCCA
The DNA here is from genome assembly GCA_024500445.1 of Entomyzon cyanotis. NCBI lineage: Eukaryota > Metazoa > Chordata > Aves > Passeriformes > Meliphagidae > Entomyzon > Entomyzon cyanotis. Next base: position 440,644 of record JAKEPQ010001015.1, on the reverse strand, counting down.
CCTGGGATCTGCTAGTAAGCCTGTCTTTCATAGTACAGAAGATAATATAGTCTCTGTGGAACGTGCTTTTAGTCCGGGAGAACACTTCAGAAAGGGCATCTTAAATCTCTGTAATTAGGCAGTTTATCATAGTCGCAATATTCCTAGACTCCACCTACATGAACAATAAGAACTTTGGTCCATTGCTTCAGAGAGAGCTTCATCAGTGCTTTTCTTGTAACATCCTCATCTGCTCCAGAAATTGGCTTTTCCACATCCACTGACAGACCTTGATTCTCCCTTGCCACAGAGGCTGGGTTATTTGTACCAACCTTGATGTGCTTGCAAGGAGATTGATTGTGACATCCCCATCAGAACTAGATCCTGTGGAAGGTATTCTTCTGACAGAGTTTCATATGCCTGAAATCTTGTCAATGTGGCCAGTAAAGACGGAGTTTGGCTCTGTCAGGCACATTTTTGTAATAAGCTGTCTCAGTGGGATTCCAGTCTCCATTGAGCTTCCCAAACCACAAAGGCAAAACCATAACCAATCTGCAGATCTGCATATGTTTTGTTTAACACTGTGAATAAGAGATCTGAAAACTTCTTGAACATATGTAGGGCAAGTATTTATCTTCTGGGGAAATAGAGACTTACAGTTTATATACCGAAATTGCTTTTCTTGGTACTCAGGAAACCCTTTCACTGTTGATCATACTTTGTAAATTGTGCCTCTGAGATAAGATGCAAACACCAAACTATGTCAAAGTAGACACATGTTTAGGCAAAATTGAAAAGAGGGCCAGTGTTTGGGGAAAATGATAATTCTAAATTATGATGTGCCACTGGCACATCAGACTCACACCAGAGTCAGACTACCTGCTCCCCCTGAGATTCATTGGTCCTGTTTTCCATAAAATCACAATTTGTATTCCTCCATAAGACCATAATCTAATATACACATTTCAGTAAAATCACCAGATCTTAGAGACTCGGAGAAGCTTAGAAAAAATCATAATGGCTTGTTTCTTGCTCTTTTATTTTCCAAACGTGCTTAATTTCCTTTCCCAGCACCTAGAATGCACATCTTATTTTACTACTAGCTCTTAGTCAGAAATAGCTTTGTTTAATTCAATGGGCTTTCTTACAAAATGTTTGAGATATACTAGACTGTTTTATAATACTTACACTATAGCATAAATATTTTCATAAATGTACTAAAAAACCAGATTTCTTCTCCCCCTCTCTGAGGCTTCAGAGAAAGTTTTCTATATTTTTCTGAAACTAGTAGTGCTTTCCTGTTGTTTCTGAGGCCACTGGTTACAGACATAGTCACTCATATACACACACACGTGCAGATGCAGTCATACAGATAGACTGTCATAGACAGCCTTCCAAAAACATATTCTGCATTTAGGGGCCTGGATTAAATGCCCTTTTGTGGAGATTGAAAACCTAAGTGTAATTAATTAAAACATAAGTAGCAATTGATCAAAATAAAGATGAAAACCTCCAAGTTGTAAATTCTGAGAAATAATCCTTATCCAAATCAAAACTAGAAATTAAAATCTGCTCTATTTTTTAATATCTCTCATTCAGAAAAATAATACTGATGTAAATGTCTTGTTTTTGAAAGGACACATTTTGATTTATATTTGCTAAAATATTTTTTAAGGAAAATTAACCAAGAAGTCAACACTGTCCTAGAAATAATTCCAAACTGAAGAATACAATGTTTCCTTTAGTGAGGTTGAGACCTGGCATTGAGTACATAGTGCTGCTTTCTGGATTAGATTTCTGTTCAGAGTTAGGATTTCTGTCTGAAGAGATACCTGAATGGGGATGCTGGTTCCTCACTCCAGACTGACCCCTGTCTCCATGGCCAGTGATGGCTTGATGGAAGGCACACACACTGTAAAGAACAGATGATGGAATTCCAAGATGTCCCCATCTTCAAATGCCCTATGCATGCATTTTGCTCTCATGCCTCATTTTCTTATTTATGCTGTAGTTCAGCCCAAGAGGGAGGACTTAGGATACCACCTGGCCCACAGTATAAGGTCCACTCCCAACACCCAGGTCTGAACCTCTCCTGGGTTTTTTTCTGGGAAGAAATCCAAGTCCTTCTCTTTTTCTGAACATACTCTGGCACTTAACGCAGTGCGGGGAGGAGGGGTGGAACAGGCCTCTGCATTTACCGAAAGTGTCTCTAAGGCTATTGAGAGATCACTCCAGCCAGCACTGCTCTGGTGCTGTACAGAAAGACCCTTCTCACACCCGAGCTGGTGTAAGGCACAGATTTTCACTCATCCAGAGAGCTGGATAGCTCACACGTTACCAGAGACAAAGAATCCAGAGGCTCAATGAGCTGGATGTTCCAGGTGTTTATTCTGAAGGGTTCCAGCATGAAAGAGGAAGAGGAGCCCTCGGTGTCCCTAGATATAGGGATCACCTGGGGTCAGGGGAGAGGAGGAGGGGGAACACCACAACCAATGGGGAGAAGGGAAGGATGGAGTCAGGGGTCGGGTTACAGCCAGGGGATTTACATAATCTGGGGAGGGACTTACCGTGTTACTTGGACTAGGAAGTTTCCCACCAGTGAAACCCTGCTGTACTGGGACCACTTGGCTCCCCAGCAGTTCCCGAGGTGGTATCATCTACCACCACAGGCACTGGATTACACCTCTGAGGTGGTAAGAGCACGAATTATCCCAAACCTTGCAGAGCTGTTAAGGATGCACTGATAGAGAAGTGCCTCTGTTGCCTCAACCTAGGCTATACCAAAACTTTGACAAGAAACATTTAAAAGGATGTGCCAGCCCCACTAGATGGGCATATATTAGTGAGATTAGTATGTCATTGTGTAGTGTTCTACAGTGGTTTGAGGCGTATAAATGGTTGTTAGGTATCAGAGAAATTGTTCCCTGTTAAGGCAACTATGAAATGGTACACCTTTTTCCAGAGTTTGATTCAAAGACTGCCAAAGTCAGTAGGAGTCTCAGTGTTAGTTGAGAGATTTAAATCTGGCTCACTAGGTGATTTTCTTCCCCCTGTCTGCTTGGATGTGAATTCAAAAAACCCGTGTGTCTTTTACATTGGGAAATCTATTCTCACAGCTAGAGATATTTTCTGTTAAATAAAGACTAAGCTTGGAAGAGGAGGAGAGGCTGGTCTAGAGAACAAAGCAAATTCTATACTTTTTGTGAAGTGCTCAGCAGTGCAGTGCATGTTTTCTTTTTTTTGGAGTGCCAAATGTGTGGTCTATTGCACAAAGCAGGATATGGCCCTCTGCTCTCCTTTTCTAGAGGAAATTACCTGTAAGGTATGGCACTTCCTCATTTTCTTGGAAGCCCTGGCTATATGTGAAATCAAACTTTACTGTACAAGTAACATGGGAATGCTAAATTCAGAGACATGGCAGAAGGTCTTGATTTCACATGGAGGATCAAGCTGAAGTGATCCCGTGCTAATTGCTGTGATAGTGTGCAAGACACCTTGAAATTTCTCCGTAATGCCATTTTGTTCCATCAACCAAAATAAAGTTATCATGAACTCTCACAGCCATCTGCAGCATATTTTTTGGTGACTGTGCATCACTGGTTATGTATTCCCAGAAAGTGTGAAGTATAATAATTAATAGGCCTGATTCCACACTGGTGAAGTACCTAGGAGGCTTTCCATCAGCTTTAATGAGAGTTGAAACATGCCTTAGCTGAGCTATTTGGGGAAGGAGAAACTTTATAAATTACGTATTTCTCTAGCTCTGCAAAAGGTTCTTTGGGGTCACTGTCTGCTCTGGGTGAAATGCACATTTCCAGCCACAAACAAAAGGACTGCTCATCCCACCTGACAAAGCATGTTGGCAAGGTAAGAGGAAAATAAAATAAACTTCATCCTCTCCAGTTCTCAGATTATTTGCTCTGCAAAATCTAGGGAAAAGGGGCATGGTTTATGACATAGCCAAAGGTTTAATAACTTAAAACTCCTGCAGTCCCAAAGGCCTTGAAGAAGAATAAATGCCGAAATCAGGGATGCCTACTCCTTCAGCAGTTTCCTGCTTTTGTAGCAAAGGAGCTCCAGCCCAAGGGGTTCATTTAATAGCAACTAGGGGCACAGGATCCCTCAGGCTGTAGAAATCAGGGATAAACGCAACAATAGAGTCTACAGGGGGTTATCAGGCAGGATTATAGTAATATCTCCAGACAAAAGAGATGCAGATAATAATAGAAAAGTCTAACAGAAAAGAGACGTGTGTCTCCTCCTCACACAGAACCTAAGATGGATTTTTTTTGACAATGCTCAGGAGAAGTTCAGACTTAATGCACACCTAAATTCTCCATCTGCCTTACCAACAGCAATTGTGTGCTCTGTCAGGGAGCAGGGGGGATAGAAAATTTGGCAGGACTTCTCCCTTCCTCTGTTTATCCCACCAAGGTTGCCTCAGTCTCTTCGAGACTCATTTGCAAATAGCCAGCTCCCCTGAAAGCCTCAAGGGTGTCTAGACATTGGCTAATCCCTTCCCTTGTGCCAGCTGGGTGACATCAGCATACTGAATATTGCTACAAATCTCTGCACAAGCCAGGTCTCCTGGCACACATAGCATGCGCCTTTCCCGTGCTACTTTTCTGGAATCACTGCAGACAGAGGAATGCTGCCAACAGCTGCCTGTTACAGTCTCTCTGGAGTAGGAAGGTGACAGCTTCAGGGAGCAACTCTGTGCACTCCTGGGGGACTGGATAACTAATCAAACCTCATGATCGTGGCTATCCTCTTCAGGGAACCGCTGTGGATTCTGTTTCTTTGTCTGTACTTAGCGGGAGTTAATCTAGATGTTCCAAACTTTTCATATCACTATTAATTCCCTTTTGAGGTCTATAAGCTTTGATCCCATCCAAGTAAACCTGAGTATTCAGGAAGTTACCACTTGCCACAGTGGTAAGTAAATTCAGTGATCTCCTGCCACCTGGCTGATTGCTTACCACTGCACAAGGCTGTCAGCATCTAACAGGCTGCTGAGCACTTACTTCCTAAAAGATATTCTAAATTCAATGACATTCTCATTCTCTATTATGTATAAAAGAAACAAAAGAGCTTGTCAGAATAAAGCCATTTAGTGCATACTCAGAAATACCTTTAACTGTTGAATGGCACTTAGAAAATCTTGAGATCAATAGATTGATCTTACTGAGTCATCTGTCTCCCACCTATTCAAATGTTCATGCTCAGAGTTGTAATTATCTCAGCACCTTTAAATTGGCTGTTAGGAGTACCAGAGAATCACAGTCACAGAATGGTTCAGGTTGCAAGGAACCACTGGAGGTCATCCCTTCCAACCTCCCTGCTCAAACAGGGTCCCCTAGAGCACACTACTCAGGGTTGTGTCCAGACAGCTTTTGAGTATCTCCACAGAAGGAAACTCCTCAACTTTTCTGGGAAATATGTTCCAGTGCTCAGTCACCCTCACAGTAAAGAAGCTCTTCCTCATGTCCAGAATACCAAAATGATAGCTGCATGCCTTTTACTAAAAAAGGCTGTTCTAGACCTCTTTGCTTTTGAGAAAGGAGTGGTCAAATAGAAAATCCAAATCTATTTGCACTTCAACCATCCTTGTTTCTTTGATCTTTTGCCCCTTCTACCAGCACAGTGCCCGTCCAGGGCTGAAGGCTGATAACAGTTCTGGCCTTGTGGATTCCCTTAATCTTATCAAGATAAAAGGGGGCAAAAGGAATCCTTTTGCCATTGAGCACAAGAAATCGCTAGTAATATTAATGACTTATAAGAAGTAATTTGTATAACCCCTCCTATCCTGGGGAATGTAATGAATATTCATGAATTTTACCTATAACACTGTGCCTTTGGAGGTTCTGGTGTATGTGTTTGGTGGAAACAATTCCCACACACCCGGTGCATCAAATACAGCAAATACCCAGTTCTCTGACTTGGTCTCTGAAGTATCTCTGGGCTCGATTGGGGCGAATCACTGTGCAGGGAGAATGCTGCAGAGTGGGAATGCTTGGGAACAGCGTCATCAGCTTTCACAGGAATGGAGTAGGTCTCTGCCCTTCTGCTGAACCAATAAAGACTGCCTTGTTTTCTAGGAGATTATGTTCATGCACTACATGCATCACTTGTATGTTACACAGGAAAATGGAACTTGCCACTGTCTGCTCCGCACATTGATCTGTCTCAGTCTAATGTCCTGGCTGCAAACATTGACAATATTCAAACCTTTTGAAGATGAAAGATCCTCACCAATTATGCAGCAGTGCATTATGAGGTAAAATCTCCTAGCCGATCACCTGCCTAGCCAATTCATGCCTTGGGGCATGGGGTTTAATTGCCTTTAACATTGTCTGTAGTTTAAAAAAGTGTACTTTGTAAAAGTTATTTCATCTTTCATCTTACTCCACAATGAAAGTGGTAGACACTAGAAACAGAAACAACATTTAAACACCAACCTCTAAGGTGAGTTAATTAATTTTAAATGCATACCAATTTAGTAAAATAAATAATAGCTGACTATTACATCCATGTAACAATAAAAACAGATTTTATATCATCCTCTGCATTGTTACACCAATCAAAAGTCAAATAGATGACTGAACACTGCAGTTTACAGTATTAACAAGTTTTGTCCCCCTTCCTTTTTTTTTGTATCAGGTTCTCAACCCTGGTTGTCCAAAAGTTCCAAAGCAATATATTTTAACAAACAAAATCAGGCAGATGTATCATCTACTTTGGGATTTGAACCCATTGTCACTGGAGAGAAAGCTGCAATTTAATAGATGAAGATGTCAAACCATGTTATAGAAGCTCTTGTGACTGCATATTTATCACAGTGTCATTGGGGTCCCTGGCAAACTAAAAGATTTCACTGTTTATTCACAGTGAAGACACTTAATTAATGACTAGGCCTAATCAGCCTGTTTTATTATTTACAGGGATTCCAACATGGCTTAGCTCAACTGATATGCAAACAAACCACCCCCAGCCTGCTCTAATTAATAATTCTGAACCAGACTCACAGAGTGGCACTGTCAAGTAGCTCTTTGGTGATTTACAACACCTCCTCGGTGAGATTCACATTGCTGCATGCAAATGAGCTGCCACCCCTGTGAATCCTTCATTTTAAAATACAATGTGCCGTCTTGTTGACTACAGGAATGCCCTTATCTTCACACACGACTTAATGGAGACAAATGTCTGACTTGGGCAGGTTTGTGGAAACCTTCATGGACACACACCTACACAGGATGTCATTTCAGAAATGTTTAGGAGGTGAGAAAGAAAAATTCTCTACTGCCTCTGGCACACTTACTGCAGCTGAATTCTTCCACCAAGTTGTCAGCCTCAACTTCCCCAGAAAGGGAGGGATTACCCATTGTCTTGCACTTGCTAAATTATCTTCTATTGCTGCTAAGTAGATGAAAGGCAAGGCAAATGTGTCAGAGAGGTGGAAAACTGTTATGAAATAAGTTGACTCCAATGTCACACATATGTACTGGGTGATCGCTCTGGGTGATTACATGCTATAGTGGTCTGAAGATGAAAAGAAACAGATTTTCTTCTCCATGAGCTTGGGGACAAAGTCACCATGAAAGTACAAATAGGAATTAATAGATATAATAGATTAGTTGAAATAGTTAATCATCTACAAATGATTAAAGAATGTTTCACATTTTTAGATGAATTTTGTATTCACAATGGAGAAACTGAGGAAAAGAGAAGGTCAGAGAAGGTCAGGAAGATATGCAACCAGCTGGAGATGGCAGAAGTGGATTCACATCAGCAGACCTCATTTTCTCTGAAAAAGACTTCTAAATACAGAAGGAAAACATTTTATGAGTGAAGTAATATAAGCCCGATGAAAATAGCTCATGAGTGTGAGTCATCTTGCTTGTGACTGCTGTCCTATTCCATTGTGAGCCACACTTGAGAAACACTGTGAAGCAGCACATCAGGAAGAGAAAAGGTCTCCCTCAAACTTATTCACTGAAATGCAAAACCTGTTGTACTTAGCATCTGCCACGTCAGTTCAGCTCAGGGAACGCATGTGGGCTTGGGTCTGAAAGGTGGAAATTCTGTTCCAGCTGCACATATGGACATCTTATGGTTAGCTAAGGGTGCACATGCTCCCAGGCAAAGCTGGCTTTAGTGCAAGGGCAGGTGCATTAAATTGCTAATGCAAAATAAATCGCCTATTCACAGCTTCCCAGCCCTGGAAGGCAGGGAGCTCTGCAGCTCACAGAAGGCAGATGCTTCTCCAGGCTCCGTGTTGCACCAGGCACCTCATCCTTCACAAAGATGGTACTGAAAGGAAGTAATTATTAAGGGCTCACTGTCAGTTTGAAATTGTGCTCCCTGTGCTGGTGCCACCAAGGTGTTTCCTATTCAGTAGTCTCATTAATGAGATGGATAATGGAATGGATTGAATTTATTAAACATGGAGATGATACAAGCTTGGGAGAAGCTGCAACACAGTGGAGTACAGGATGAAAGCTCAAGTTTATCATGACAAATTGGAGACATGGTCTGAGAAAGAAAAAAAATCAATTAGTTTGCTAAAAGTTAAATGTGGAGTGCTACATTTAGAGTATTGTACAGAAATAATGAACCACACCAGTACAAGGTAGGAAATTAATTTCTCTGCAGTCATTCCACAAAAAAGGACCTGGTCCTTATAGTAGACTGAAAATGAGGCAATATTAGCTGCAGAAAAAGAAAAGGAAAAAAAAAAAAGAGAGAGGAAAGGAAAGGATCATGTCTTTCTAACCTCAAACTGCTAATGATTCCAGACCTTTTGTCCAGAAGATAGAGCTTTCTTTAGGAAAGACTCTCATGTGTCACTGAAAACTTCCTTTGTTTGTGCTATTGATGGCACAAGAAGGGTAGTATTCTAGGACATATGAGATGGACTGAAATACCCCACAAGAGTGAACGATACTTGTAAGATAAATGTATTGAATAAAATTACAAATTGCAACATGAGAAAAAAGACAAAAATAAAGAATGAGGAAACTATATACACATACTGTGTTATTTTTGTTCAGAGGCTAAGAAACACTTGTTATAATAAAATACGTGAAAAACATTGGGGTTTCTGGGATTTTTAAATAGCTTTTTCCATTAGCCAACTCATAGACAGAGTTTCCTTAGATTTAGAAAGGAAACGGGGCATAGCTGGATAAAGCAGACAGGTAAATGGACAATTTGTCAAAATGCTATGCACTCAACTAGATAAAAAATATTAATTTGTACCCTGGCTATGAAGAACTTCCAAGCCTCAAGTCAGGTTGGCAATTCTCAAGTTTGAAAATGCAATTTTTAGCCTGCAACATTAAATTAAAAAGTCCCTCTTTGTGTCAGTCTTCATTAATATTTGTAGATGTAGCCAGGACTTCTGGCATCAGTGAGCCTGTTTCTCAGGTATTGCTCTTCTTGGCTTGCAACAAGGCAGCAACAAGGTTGAGAAGTGTTGCAGGAGCTTGGCTTGGCCTTCAGCCCACTCTGCCCCGGCTCCGTCCCTCCGAGCTAGCACCAGTCGGCCCCCGGGGGCACCGCCTGGTTCTCCATGGGAAGAGGTGGAGCAAGCCGCCCTGTGGCAGAGGGTCAGGCTCGGTGGCGGGGAGTTGAGTAAGCTTCCAGTCCCCCAGAGACAAAGAGCCACAGAGGGCGTGAGTTCCGGAAATGCTTTATTGAAGAAGGGATTGCAAGCGGGCACCCCGAAAACTCTCTGGCAGTCTGTGTGTGTGAGGTCCGGCTCTCGGCACCCACGAGGCACGAACGGCCCAGAACAATGGCGGCAAGGGGTTTTTGTAAGGGGGTACGGGGTTTCCAGGGCGGAACAGCAGGGGCGGAGCCAATCGGCTCAGGCACAGCGCTGACAGGCAAGCAGGGTAGCAAATCATACAGAACCGGGGGAGGGTTGCAATCCAACAAATGAGGGAGCGAGGGAAACAGAACATTCTGGATGGGGGTGGCAACTGGGGCGGTGACAGGGGCGGGGTAACCAAACTTTTAACCAATAAACTAAAGGAAAACTTTCAGGGGGAGGAGTGTGGCAGGTTACACCTCGTCCTCAGAGTCTCAGGCCGAGGCAGCATCTCCTTCAAGGAGCTGAGCCATGTTGACCACTGGGGCCCTGGGCTCCGGGCCGGCAGGTTTGGACCGGTGAAGCTCCACAGAGAAGGAAGCAGAAATGCAAAGATACCTCTTCTGGTTGAGGTTTTTGGTAATCTGACACACTGCAGAGGGCTGTCTAAACCCTCAGTCAAACTCAAGACCTGCCATGCTCACAGTATGGTTCCTGGACACAGCTCGGTTCCTCTGCAAAGATAAGACCTCAGAGAGTGACATGGGCATTTCTCTGCTGTCAGGGATGTCCCATGTCCAGGGTGCAGAAATAGAAACCCAAAACTTTCCTACTTTTTGTTGTGAAGAGGTAAATAGCCATAGGTCCTCCAAATCCAGTGACAAAGGCAGTTCCACAGATGCTGTGTACACTGGGTAAGGGGAAGCAGACAGGAGGAAAGAGGGAGCCTTTCTCCTGTGTGGCTTCATAGTGGGTCCTCCTAAAAACTGGTGAATTGTCTCTAGTAAAGTTTTGGGCTGTCAATGGACTCAATTCCTCTCGCGAGTTGGCAAATGATATTTATCTCTAGGTATACTGAGTATGTAGAGAGTTGCAGTATGTAGAGAGATGCAGTTGCATCACTTGCATTTTTAAGACCTGGAATTGTGTTGTAAACATGTTTAGGGTCCTTGGTGAGTATTAATGTCAAGATTTACATGCATTATCTGAAAAAAAATTGTTTTCTTTTTTTACACAGAAGACAACAAACAAGGTGATAACAAGCACTTTTCTACACTGTGCAAAACGTGGCATGGCAACTCTACTTTGTGCTAGCTTTGGCAGGGACTGTGGGAGCTTTTAATACTTCACAGAAAGGGAAAACTCTTTGATGTGTGCAGGGATGGCTTCTACCTTGGGAATAATGGGTGTATTCCCACTCAGTGCTTTATAAAATTCTCTAAAATCTATTTTTTTACCATTTTACCCTAACAGTGCTGTATGTGTGTTTAACACACATATCCAGTATCAGCTCAGATGTGTTTTATCTGGTGCAGATCTCAGCATAAAATTTTTTCTGTAGGTGTGGTTCCATTCATGTTTCCACAAATGCTTGTGCAAAAACCAAAATGAAAATTTATGGGGAAGACTTGCATAAAACAAGAATGTTTTCAATCCTTTTATAAGATTAGAATTTAAAAATACTCAATTGTTATACATTGAAAACCAGAAAAATTAACTTGAAAAGATTACTATAACTTTCTCCACCAAGAGCACACACAATAATTTCAGAGTGAGGTTCCCTGCCATGAAACTGGGGCAACCACACCAGTTTTAAAGAAGCCCCTCCAGTTAGAACCAGCAGACTTAATGTATGCTGGAGGAAGTGCTGAGGTAGCAAAAATTATTCTTAGTTCTTATGTAATATCCTACATGAGTATCCAGATTCTAAGTCCTCACACTGTCAAGAAAGCTCTGTGTGAAAATGCCCACCTATAAACTTTTAATTCAATATATGAAATATCACCATCACTTTTTTCTGCCAGGCTGTTTACATATCTGATATGATATACAGATATATAAATGTATGTATACAATAAATAGGACAGTTATCATTAAAATGTATTATTGATTATAATAAAAGTTAATTTCCAGGGAAAAATCATATTTAATATCATACTAGTTAAAATATGTAATGCAGTTTCCAGAAATAAACCGATCCTGATCTACAGGAAATTCTGAGTTAAGGTTTTCTCTCTCAATCTTTAGAAATCAGTTACTCTTTTATACATAAAATTCAATATTAGTATGAAAAGAAAAATTACATAGCAACCACAACTGAGACTGTATCAATTCTGTATTCTACTTTTCTGTGCAATGCATGATTATAATTGCATGATTATGCCTAATCATTCCTAAAGAAATGCTGTCTTAAAAGTTATATTCTTATGGAACCTTTCAAAATTACCCATGTATAAATACTAAAAATAATCACCCAAAGAAATGGCTGTATCCAAATAATCCCACAAAGGATAATAATGCATAAAATGGCTGGTGAAATCACAAAACTAATTTCAGAATTCCTTTCATAAAGATGAAAAAAGACAATGATAATTTACATTCGCTCTGTCAAATGTAGCCAATACTTTTAATTTTTTACATGATTGATGACAATTTAAATGTTGTTTCCCAACTATCCACAATGAACTGTGCAACGTCTGGCTGTCCTTTTGAGGGGTTGCCCAGAGGATGAGAAGGACTGAGCAGCAAAGCTTGAGCAGGAGGCAGAGTCTCTGAGGAAACCGTGTCCTCTAAGGGGACAGTTCCTGATGACCTACAGGAGAGCAAAGGCTATAAAGTGCCGTTAGCAAAGTGCAAGGAGCTGCCAGACAGAGCTGGCAGAGGCATCCCAGAGTAAGATTAAGAAGGCTTGAAAGTGGAGGGCCAGGAGTGAGGAGCAAGTAGGAGGAAGAGGGAGGAAAGAACAGGTTGTTCTCTACCCTCAAGAGACTAATATAGCCATACTGAGCTGCAGGGCAGCATCTGCACAAATCAGTCCATCAGCAATGGGCCAGTAGCCAGATAAGTCCTTGTTTCCTCCCTGGAATGGGAAATGGTTATCAGACCTGAGTGGCTGTGATGGATGACTTGAAAAGTACTTAGGAAGAAGATGTGCTATTTATCAGAAAACCTGCTGTCTAGGACTGCTATACCCAGATCCTGGTGGCACTATTCTCTGCAAACTGGGAATTATTTGAACAACTGGGAGAACCCCCACATGTGAGTTGGAGAGTGCAGCAATAAAACAGTTTTGAAGACTATATGCTTCAAAGCTAGAAGTCAAATGGAAACCAAAGTAAAGACAAAAAACCACAGAAAACTATACCTATTTCCAAACAGTCTTGGTTTTGAATCCATGTGAGACAGTATTCACTGTTTTGCTCATATTGAATTGGATCATCACTAGCAGGTGGTAGAAAATGTGGAAATTTTTGTTATGAACTCTATGTATAAAACTCTGATTTCAAGCACATTTTCTCCCATGCAGGCTCAGGAGTTATGACTGCTTCAGAAATGCAGGTTTAGAGAATGATGGGACATTTGGATGTGTGTGTAGTCTATTGAAAAAAGCAAAAAGTAGCCTATTTTAATAATTAGTCCTGAAAACCAAAAATTGAAAATAAGATTTTAAAGAAAGGATTCAATTAAAATAAAATTATCGTGAAGTGAAGTAACACATAGTTATACAATACCCCAGGCTTTAACCTTTCCTCTTGAGGCTCATTTCCTCAACAGAAGTGTAAGTGCAATATTCCATGGAACTTCATTATGTTTTCTATCTCCCTCTGTTTTTCTGGACTGTGAGTGTCACTAGTTGTGTTCTCCTATGCTGTTAGACACTGTAATACACTGGGGGTGGGTGGGTGTGCAGGCAGAAAGTTGTTAATTGCCCACCTGATATTTTGACTGTCCTGTGAGGAGCTGAGAGTAAATTGCTGGAAGGAAGCTGATCACAGAAATGTAAAGACAGGCTGCAGGTTTCATTAAGTTTCACCTCTGATGACAACCTCTCAGAAGAGAGAGGGTGAGAGAGATCTTCCTCCCTGGCACAAGTGCCTCTTAGAAGTTGGCTAAGGAGTTGAGAGACCTGTGATCTTCCCCCCTGAAAATACTGCTAATGGACATGGGATGGGCTTGTAGCACTCTGAAGCTGTTGCTTGCAGATTAGATTTATGTTACAAGCCCCAGGACAAAGTGCAGACAAAATGTTTTCACGGGTTTGCCCTGTATAGTATGGAGTCTCTCTTTTCCTTTAAGAAAGGCAATATTTCACATGATCTTGTTGAGACCTTGAAGTGGCAAAAGTATTTGAATCCCAGCTGGGAAAACACCTAATTGTGCATACCATACAGGCATCAGTTTAGTTTGTGATTTTAAAAGTTTTCTCTGAATAGACAAGAGAGAAATGCAATTTTGCACCACCTTTAATGAAGACAAGGAAATAGGGTGCAAGGTCATTTTTTCTTTAGCAAAGGAAGAAGATAGAAGATGTGAGAATTTTTGAAAAATCACACAGCTGACAGTGACATTGCTATTGTGCTGGCTCCCAGTCCAAGTAAGGTTCAATGTTGGCTTTAGCAAGATAAGAACAATGAGTTCCCCAGAGAGTGGAAGAGAAATAATAGGCCAAGTAATCTATGTATCTAGCTCTGGACACAACTAGAGAGCATCAGCCAATTTTGCTTACACAGATCTCATTGGAGTGCTTCAAGTTCAGGATTATACCTTTCGGGACACATCTTTAGTAGATGACAGTTATGTCTCTTTGATGGATAAAATAGGTTAACTCTATAGAGAGCACTTGGCTGTGCATATTGCTGATGTTGGCACGTTGAATACATCCTGAAGCACACATAGGGTGCACTGAAGTGCACAGCACTCTGGAGCACATCACACTCCCTTTAAAGGACTGCATCAGCCATGAGTTGTGCAGGGGGAAGAAAGATGTATACCTGTGATAGGACCTGGGGAACATCTCATGGAGATTTTGACTGATGGGAGTTACCCCGACTACTAGAACCCATGGCTCGTCCATGGACAGCCCAAAGAGGACTAAAGACTGAGCAAGTCTGGGACATGCCATCTGTGGGAGATGGCTATGATACCTGAAAACAGCCTCAAAAATGTAAGAACTAAGCAGGAGTGCCAGAGGTGTTTTTAAAAGTGATTCATTATGTCCACCAGCATCAAAACAACATGGAAGTAAATTTGAGGGTCATGGAGAAAACATGATTGAGTTAGTAAATTGATAAAGGTGGAGGATGAAAATACTGTGAAAGGAAAGGTCTCATCTCCCCATACAGAACACAACTGGTTTTATTAAGACTATGAATATCAGTCATTATTTATTTATACATGTATTTTGCTAAAGGGTAAATCCAGACAAGTCAAGGTCTTCTTGTTACCATTAGTGGTAACATTAAATTAATTGAATTTTTTTTTTTTGCCTCTCTTTTCTGTCTGGATTATGTGGCAGAGAGCTGTATGCTTGTGCCAGGATGTTTGATGGGCCACTGAATTAGCTCAGCATTACAAGACAGCAGCAGCCCACCGTTCTTAAATCTTTCTTCTTCCTTCAGTACTTCCTGCTACATTTGTCTGAATCTGCTCTTGCTCAAGGTACTGACACAGAAAAGCAAGTTTTGCCAAGGTTATTTCTCTGCACCTAATAAATCCTAAAACCTCTAAATGCCTGGTTCTTTTAGGTGAGTTTCCTTCTGGTTTAAAGAGAAAAAGAAGCATTTCAGGAACAAGATCCTTTATTCTTGTTTTGTGTGGTATTAATTTCCTTCTCAGAGTAAATCTGTTCTCTAGCAGCTCCATCCCACACAGGCACCATCAAAACTGTGGAAGACAGTGCATGTTGAAGGACTCAGTATCTCCTGCTATGTTTGGCACCTGCACGCGTAAGTAGAGAGGTCTGGGAATTTCTCAAGGAAAGGAGTTTCATTTGAAAGTGCCCATTCACAGGGAAAGTACACCTGAATACCATAAAGCCAGCTCTGCCTGCCCCAGAATCATTTCTGCCACAGCTGACCTCTTTGGGAAGGAGTTTGTTGCCATTTCAGCTCTCATCTTGTTTGATTGAATTGTAGCCCAGTTGATGGTATGGTGAGCTCAGCTGAGATATGGCAGGTCTCCAGTTTTGAGACAAAAAAAAAAGAGTTTTCTTTCAGGCTTAAATTCCAGTCCAAGGGAATGGATCTCAAAATCTGCCACTGCTCTGGGTGCTCAGAAAAGGTTGTTACAAGTCCTGCAAACTTCACCCACAGTCACCATCACATGTTAGCATCCATGGTCCATTTAATACCAATATTTTCTCCACTTTTTTAAGGGAGCACAGGAAAACACTTCACTTCCTTCCATTCCCCTCTTGCAATCTTGCAAGGTGAGACTCTCCTCATCAATCAGATGTGGTATAAGTGTATACTGGTATAAGTACACTAGTATAAGTGTAGTAATATTCACTTTTAATAAAGCTATACTGAATCTACCAGGGATCTGACTTCCAGCTGCATTTAGATACTAGAATTTTCTGCTGGAAACAGTGACTTCTGTCAGTAGAAAGTACAACTCTGACAGTTATCAGACTGTCCTTGACCTGGAGCTTGCCTTTTGGAACTGATGGACTCTCAGGTGTCTCATATAATCCAAAACATTAGATTTCGATGATGGAGAAACCATGGCAAGAAACGGAAGTAGGTGTAGTAGGGGGATGTGTTGCAAACATAAAGACATGTTCCCATGGGCAAGGTCTGAGACATGTGCATGCCTTAACTGACATCCCAACTAAAATGAAATCAGTGATAAAGTTGCCATTGTTTGCAGCACAAGATAGTTTTTATCTCTGCCTGCTGTATATCATCCATTTCACTCTTCACTACACATTTTATTGCTGATTTTGTGTTGAGAGAATATGTGGCTAAGCTGTATATCTATGTTTTTCATCCTAGCCACACAGATTGTAGAAAAGCCATTTTTATAAAAATATGAAAGAATAGAAGTAGTCAATGTATCTGAGAAAAGAGATATTAAAATTGCATATTTAAGGTTACTGTTTAGTTAGCCAATCAGATTAACATTTCTACCATGTTTTTACTTCCAAAAAAAAAAGCCCCAGGACTCAGTTTAATACTGATCAAAAGATCATATTCCACAATAAATGTAAATATGTGGACTGGAATCAATGAATAGGATTAAGAGAGAGGATTGTGATTCTGAAAATCCTGTGCACAACAGTGAGATTGTTCTCTCAGCAATGAACTTTGCCAGCCAGACTACGAGAAGACACAGAACTTACTCAGTGCAATAAAGCAAAAGTCTCCAGAAAGCAGTGACAACTTCTGAAGATTAGAGCAAGTTTTGGGTCTTGTTCCCATACGCTCTAGTAAATTTTTGAGAGACACTGTTAACCCTGAGCTCTAAGGCATTTTTTATGGCATTTTCATTGAAACAAGTGAAATGTTACTGAGCCTGACCAGATGCCCAGATCTAATGCTGCAGAAGAAAGAACTGGGCCAAAGAAACTTGGGAAGCATAAAAGGACCCTACTTTTGAGGAAGCTCCTTTCTTTAAGTGAGGTGTTCATGGGCTGTCTGGGTATTTTTGAATGCTGAGAAGTGGAAACCACAGCAGAGCGGGCTATCAGGAGAGAAGCTGGCCCCTTCACAGTTAGCTGGGATTTTTCTCGAAAAGTCTAAATTAGGACATTTCAGTATCTACACAGGTCAGTAAGTGATGGGTCTGGTTGTGGAAGGCAATAATCAGCATCATGCTAAAAGAAGGAAAATGTCAATTATTATTCATCTGCTTTGACGAGAAGGGACTGGAGCAGAGAGTAAAAGGACCTGACATAGGTTGTTTCTCTGTGCTGTTATTTTTCTCTTCTTTGTTTTTATTCTCTCCCAAATAATGCGCTCTTTGAATAAGCCTGTTTGATTCAGTGGTTGTGAGCAAGGAATATATTGCTCACTAAGTGTTCTGACAGTTTGATTTGGTTTGTCTCTGGTTTTGGATGGTGTCTCAAGATGATGTTAAAAGTGGACATCTAGAGATGTCACAGAACCTGGAGCTTGTTGCTGCCAGGTGGGGCTTGGCAAATGAGTTACCCAATTAAGCTGTATACATTAAATGAAGCTGTCACCAATGTGCCAGCCAGCTATACTAAATGTCCAATTAGAAATCCATCCAGTATCTTTAATTCCAAGGAATAGTTTACAAACACATTCTAATACACAGGAAAGCGTTCACCTGCTGTAATGAAGTCACCTCTGGGGTGCGACACAGGAGCTGTAACCGTGTGAAACTGCAGGAGGAGAAAATATATCAGCAACACACAGCAATTCCTCTCATTTTCTACACAATACCATGCCAAATTTTCTACAGCTAAGCAAATAATATCAGACAACTTTGTATGGCATCTTCTTCACGTGGGTGGCAACAAACAGCATAGCATAAGGGTTATTATAAATATTGTGAATCTGTTTGAAAAAGAAGTCTCTTGAGTTAATGTTCTGAAGCATATCAAGTTAATAGGACTATTAAATTTTTTTGAATACCTTTACAACATCTTGAGAAAGAGCCAAGAAATTAAATTTTCTCATTTTGTAACATTTATCATACACTGAGATCTGCAAGCATTTTACTAGAACTATCCTCGTAAATACTGACAGGTCTGAGTGAAGACTCTGTGGAAGTAGAGTTTGCAAGTACAGCGCTGTGAAATCCTGTGTTGGTTTCACACAGGCTTTCTAGAGTGGTCCCACTGGTCTCAGGTCTGCATCTTCATCTGCAGGCTTCAAGCAGCCTCAGTAAAAATGAATTTAAATTGGGGCATTTTTCTCTCAACCTGCTATTGTCAATACATACCCCCAAAAGCTCAGTTCTACATTTTACTTACTAGGACCTCCTAGGTTTTATCCTAGCAGCCTTTCAACCCCCTCTCCTCAGATCTTGTCACAACTGAGATTTTCCCACAGATGACTGTCAGTCCCATCCTTGTGTGGCATTGTGGGTTGGGGAGGACTTCTAGGCTTTACCCACAGCCCCAGAGCTACCTCATTTGCTTCCTATTTCTGTGTAGGAAAAGCAGGGATGGGTCCTGCTGCAGAAGTGCCTAGTTACCACTCTTTAAAATCTCCCTTTGAGGTGAACATATTACTTTGGGTTATTTCTCTGCTTCTCCACTGTCCGTGTGTCAGGTAAAGTCAGTGAACCTCCACTTCGGTGTTAAAAATTGCTAACTTACAGAATTCCAAACACTGATTTTATGTAAAGTTAAAGCAAATAGAGAGTCAGTGATAAACACAGTTAATAGTATAAATCAAATGACAGCTCTGTCTTTCATACCCTTTGTACATATAAATTCTGGGTTAGTGAAAGGAAGGAAAAATAGCATTGTGATAGAATTGGCTTAGAGTATCTTTCTTGATTAACACTCACATGTAAGTAGCATTTAGGTAAAGTAGCCACTTGCCCTCTAAAAGCAATGTGCTCTCATTTAATTAATTTATCAGCAGTATTGAAGAACAGTGGGTTTGCTGGAAGCCTTGAAAACAGACCCAGCTCTGAACTGAATGGCTGCTTTTGTCTCCTTTGGGAGCAGAAGGATTTTCCTTATCCAGGGAAAGAAAGAAGTTCTTTCAGAGAACAAGACTTTGTGCCAGGTTCTCTGCCAGGAGTCATGGGGTTTTTTGAACGACCTGGAGAGGCCACATTGCATCGGTAAGCCTAGCAGGTGGTGAGGGCTGAGAAGACAGGGCACCTCTCTGCAGCTCCAGGCACTGGCATCCACGTTGCCATGCCAGACAAGCTCACCATGTGCAACAGGTTGTTCCCCCAGGGGACACCATATCCTCCTTTGTTCCCTTCCTACTTCTTCCGTTCACTTTCACCACCTGCTCCAAACGTCTCTGATGGTCCCAGTTTAATAACCCTGCTCTAGTAAAGCCCCACTCTGCAGGCAAAAGAAGCAAATCTGAACTCTCTCCTGAGCCCAAAAGCACTGCTTATTAATCAGCCAGACAGTTCATGTCTGAGAGACATAAGGGCATTCCTCTTGGGGGGAGAACATGCTGCTTCCAGGGACATCTTTTCCACCATCTGCCCACATCAAATCTAGGAAACAGAATATTGGAAAGCAAATTCAACACAGATGTGTAACATGTGAAGGTCTGTTGACTTCAGGGTATATTTGTATTGCATTTAGCCTCAGGAATCTAAACCAGAGACAGCCTTTCCTCCCCTCCCCATTGCCACTCTGATGTAGATGTCAGTAGACACATACTGTGACACCTAATTCAGATTTCAGTATGATCGTCAGTGGAGTTGCATTATGTTTTTTCCTTTGTTATTTGGTTGTTTTCTTCTGCAAGGAAGTAGTTTACATGGTAATCATGAGACAGGCAAACATTATATAAACTGTTATTTTACCAAATTGAAATTCCCAGCCACCTGTGTGACTTAGGAGGGTCACTGAGCTCTTCATGACCAGCAAATGTGAATCATTAATATATAACTTCTGTCAAATGTGTTTGGAAAAGTTTTTCTAAGTGACTTCTTGCTCCGGGTTGCAAAGGGCAATGACACATCAGCCATAGCAATGTTATGCTATCATGGCTGGGTTATCTCTGGGCTTGATGTAGAGAGTGTAACAGGGCTTCGTTAACTAATGCTAATTTGGAAGAAGAGTGAGGAGGACTGCAGTACCTTCCCTCTCTGACACCCTCTGTATTCAAGAAGTAAGAAGCATCCAGAAAACAGCCCCTTCTTAGGCAGGGCTTAAGGAAAGGCTCCAGGGCTGTGCTCATGTAGTCCACCACATCTGAGTCTGTGTATATTTACCTGGTGCAAATTGTTCCTCTTTTGTCTGCCCTTCTCTCAGACAGATTTTTAAAGACAAATAAAAGAGAAAATGAGACATTCTTCCACACACACCTGTCCTGAAGAAGGCAAAAACCCAAACAGCATGTTGAATTGTTAATTGTGTTGTCAGATACACTTCTGAAAGGAGCTCAATATGACAGTGCTGAGCATAGCACAAGCACTTGAATAAAATCTACCACAAAGACTAAATTTAAGCAAATGTGAATGTTTTTTTTTAAAACACCTTGAACATGCTGTGTTTTCTTTGGTTAGCACCCACTGAATTAAAATATGTGAAAACTAACTGGAAAATACTGTCTTTCTATTATAGATTAAGCCCCCTTATCCTTGTAATTAAAGAAAGTGCTTTTCCTACTTCAGCAATCCTTCAGTAAAAACAAAGATAGAACTCAATATTCTTGATAGATCTTGGATAAAATGAAGACAGGAAAGAAAACCTTTCAGACTGGTTTTATGGGCTGGAAAGAAACAGGACTGCATATCTTGTCTTATTTCAATTCTTAATGGCACACTGTGACCTCTGGCAGAGTCTGCTGAAGTCAATGGAGTTGCACCAGGGATTGGTACCAGAGCTCATGCTCTGAAACTGCCAGTAAATAAAAGACCAAATCCATATTTCTTCACTGTTTTATGTTAAACAAGTTCTTGTATATGTCAATAGATGAGGGAAGGAATCTTCATCTTACGCATTTTCCTGTGGGTTCCTACAAGCACAGAAACATTGTGATTTGGCACATGTTCAGCCTGATCTCTCAGAAGAAGAGTGGTGAGGGGCTTCAGACCTCCACTGGGCAGAGCAACTCTCCTTTGTTATTTCTCGCTCAGGAGCAGAGGGGAGCCAGGAACCAGAGTGCCTGTTTCACCATCTGCAGATGGGCACATGGTCACACAGGGAGCACACCCTTTCCAGTGCCTGGGACTATCCAGCTCATACTAAATATGCACCAGCTGTACATGCAGTCTCTTTTTGTGCCCCTAACTCTAAAATGTTGGGGGGTTTTCAATAGGGTTTTTGGCTGACTCACTAGGAAAGTGGCCCTTGATCTTTAAGGAAAGGACCAAGAATCAACAAAAGGAGTTTAACTTCCAAAGTTTGTACAATAGGGATGCTCTGGGCTTTTCGGGGCAAGTGTGCTGCTACATTTCCAGAAACACTGGGAGTGGCACATTGCCTGAAATAACTGTAAGAGGTTGCAGAACAAGAGTGGACTTTCAGTACCTGAGATTTATGTCAAAAATACCTCAGCCCTTGTACATGTTTTATGAGCATTAAAATAGAAAGCACAGTCCCTATGTGTCAAGTGGTGAACGAGCAATACTTCTATAAAATTTAGTTCTTTGCAGGCAATTCTTGAAATTCCTTAAGCCCCTGAAATTCTGAGTGATTGCTCCAGAGGGGTGTGAAATCTGTATCTGGATTTCAGGCTGAGTTTCAGTTGTTGGCTGTAATTGCAGGGGAATTTTTGGTGCCAGAAAGATCCTAGGAGGCCATAGGGAAAAAGGAGAAAAAAGAAAAAGGTAGTTCTATTTTGAAGCACAGTTGTTTAATAAACATGCTTTACC
The DNA here is from genome assembly GCA_024500445.1 of Entomyzon cyanotis. NCBI lineage: Eukaryota > Metazoa > Chordata > Aves > Passeriformes > Meliphagidae > Entomyzon > Entomyzon cyanotis. Next base: position 418,587 of record JAKEPQ010001015.1, on the reverse strand, counting down.
AATAAATAAGTCTGGGAATGTCTTTTGCTATACTGTGCCAGTGTGGGTAAGCCTTCAATTACACACGGAGGCTTGACAGCATGGGTGCTTGACTCACCGAATATACAGCATAAAGTCTGTGAAATGCTGAACGTGCCAAACTGAGAGGCAGATTCTTGTCAGCATTGCTCCCCATGAGTAGGACTGTGCTCTGCACCTGACTATTTGAGAAGGAAACTACTACACAACGGAAGAAGGTTGTCAGTGTTGACCAAAATAAGTAGGTCTTTTTTAAACTAACGTGGGCAGTTTCCTTAGAACAAGGAGGTTTTTCAATGGTCTTTGAAGACTCTTTCATTTTTGTTTGTTTCCAAAGTCATTTGTTTCCCACGTCTATCTCATTTTAAGCAAGAATCTGCTTGCTGGTAATCTTTTGCAGCCATATTCTTGAACACCCTGTGTACAACACTTGTCACAAGCATGCTGTTCTGGCTATATCAGTGCGCATGATTACGCAGAGATTCATTTTTAGAGCAGGATGGTACTCCAGGAGCTGTTCTTTCTGCTGCATGCGTGGGCTTAGCAGAGAATGTGCAGGCTGAAAGAGGAGGGAGGGCTCAATTAACTGCCTCCAGGGTTCTAATGTACACCATCGCACCCATTTACGGCAAGTTCCTCCTCAGTTATAAAGGAAATATTTTCCACAGTTTTGTTCAAGCTCTTCAGTAGAATTTTATGGAGAATTTGATCTGTGGTTCAGCATTTTAAATATAATTTTAAGTTCTAATTTTAACAATACAGTGTTGAGTTTATTTCTACTAAGATCTATAGCACCTTTCCTTAGGATTCCTTATTCCTGGTAAATGTAAAGGACTGTTAAAAGAAAGCACAGAGAATCCTTGTTAAAAAACATGTACTGCAGCTTCATCTGAGGGGCAGAGGTGGAGGGAGCAGGTTCACCTAGTCTGAGTGACTTCATCATGAGTGTGACTCATCCTTTCTTAGGATGTTAGGGTGACTTTTTGGTCATACTTCAGAAAGGATGGAAAGACAGGATTTTCAACAGCATTTATTTTTCCTTAATGGGATACATAGAAATAAACCAAGTTCAGGCTTCATTTCCTTGGGTCCCAGGTGGAGAAGAGAAGACATCCACCTTTCCTACTTTATCTCTCCACTTTCCTTGGGAAACCAAAGTCCAGTTAGGGTCAGTACTGCAGAAAGTGGTGTTGACTTTAGCCAGATCTGCACATGAGGGCTCTTCATCTGTACTTTTTCAGACAGTAAGTTTCTCAAGTGTCTTTGCAACTGTGATGACATGCCCTTTTGTTTGTATGAGGTTATCAGCAAAGGAGACACTTCAATTAACGATCATCCACCCACTCCTGCACTCAGGGGCACACAGGTTTTGGCCCTTTTCTGACTGCAACTCTTATTCGAGGAAAAAAAAAGAAGGTTTTTCTTGCATGTAGAAAAATGCATCTTCTTGTATGTTAGTTAGATTGAAGGGCCTTGGAGATTCTTTATATTCAAAGAGCAAACACTGCCACTATCATTATGAATTACTATTCCTGATGAGTCTAATTCTTTTTACTGCCATTGCAGCAGATGCTCACATATCTATCCTCAGTGGCCAAATCAATCTTTCCAAACTCCTAATAAATATTCCAGGAAGAATGTTAGATATTATAACAGCATTTCTTGGCCTTGGCAGGAGAAGATAGCGTTGTCCCTTCAAGTCAGCTTTTCACACAGCTTACCTGCAAAGCCTAAGGGACACCAGAGAGGGATCCCTTGCTGAACATTGGTGTTACCCAAGCTGATATTCACAGTGACAGTATTCTTCCCTGCTAACAGCCTTCAGTACAATATTTTTATCTCTGTGGCTATGTCTCTTCTTTCAGCTTCATCCATCTTCAAGAGCATGAGCTCTGTTGTGGTTAATTATAAACTTCAGGGACTTTTAACATGGGGAATTTCTCAGAACACAAATCAAGTGAACAAACAGGCATCCCCTGACAGAACCAGAAAAATAGAAAGCCTAGTGAAATAAAGCATATGGCTCAAAACAGTAGATCTTTAAAAGAAATCAGATCTGTAATCTCTCAAACTAGGTGGATTATCTGCATATAGCTTTCTTGCCTGCTAATTTTTTTCTTGTTGTCATCTGGCAGATTAGCAACCTTCAGTTGCTACTCATCAAGTGTGTCTTCTAGAAGGGCTGTTCCTATTTTCTTGTCTTCTCCTGGAAATCCTGTTCTCTGTGGTCTTGTCTTATTAGATAAGAAATTACAGAAACTATGAAAAAATTATTTCCCGTATTTTATGGCTTTGTGATATTAGTTACCATTCCTGTAACTCTTCTGGATGCTTCTTGGATCTCATGTTTCTTCTGCTCTTATACTGGCTCCTTTTTTCCATTGCCATGAGAAATAAGAGGTCTTATAGGGAATAAGGGTTGAGACACACCTATTCATTAGGAATGAACCCATGGACAGAGGGCAGGTACATGAAAATAGGCAGTACCAGCCCCACAAGGTTGTCAGCCTGTGTTGATGAGTCTGGAAAAGAGTGGGACAGATAAACCATGGAGTCATTTGGCTAGGGGAAAGCAGTTGCCAAGTGGCTGAGTCAAGCCCTGCTCTTAAGTGAGTTTATTGTTTCCTACGCACTAGACAGAACTGCCTGTGAAATGCTTGGGGGTAAAATAGACAGATGAAATGTTGCCTTTTGGACCAATTTTTTGGTATGTATCTGCGGCAGCTCAGTCTCACAATTCGTGGGCATAAAGAGGGGGTCGCTCGGGGCCAAAACACGCCAGGCGGGCACGTGACTGTGGCAACCGGTGGAGCTGCTGGGGACGCGAGCTGCTGCGGAGGTGTGGCAATAAAAGAAGTGTAGGATCACGAGCTGAGATTTCCAGGGAATTCATTAAGGTCCACAGGCAAGGGTCCAGGGACGGTGAAGAGGGACAGAGAGCGAGGGAGGATGAAGGGGCTGGAAACCTAAGATGGCAAACGCCGAGCAAAGCTCTCGCAGAGGGTTAAGAGGAGAGGGAAGAGGGGAGTGGTTAGCTCCGAAGAGCCAACCAGGGAAAGCCAGAGGGGAGGAGACGAGGAGAGGGAAGAGGGGAGCGGTTAGCTCCGAAGAGCCAACCAGGGAAAGCCGGAGGGGAGGAGACAAGGAGGGGAAAAGAGTACACCAATAAGTTTACAGCAGGGGAGGGTGCAGACTCCAGCTAGGGAGATATTTCTAGAACATAACCCATATACAGAAATCCTATTAGCACACTGCAACGTGTATCTTCCATGTTCTTCTGGTTTTAAGTGTTTTTCAAGGCTGCCTGAAGCCTTGAATTGGCTGCTTTTTGGCATGGAGTTTGAATGACACTGAAATCGAGTTAAAAATATAACAAAATTCTGAAATAGTTGAGCTGTTCTTAAGATTTGCTCATGTTTAGCTATCATTCCATTTATGGAACACTTGTAAGGATTAGCACACAGCACACCAAAAAAAGCATGTATCTTATGAAATAGTATGCTTTAGGTCCTGTAGTTGCTGCTGGGAGATTATCTCGATAATCTTTTTGTTTTGCTGTACTTTCTTGCAGTACAAAGCGGGGCTTTCTGGTTCCACTACTGTGTTTAGAAAGTAATCTTACCCAATGTCCTCCTACAGCAGGAAAGCACAGCTCACACAGTAGGTGTGGTTTACAAGGGTGTGACACTGTGTGCAGCAAAAAGCATCTGAGTCCTCTCTTTATATATCTTTAATATGAAGAAACATAACTGGAAAGCACAGAATGAATTCAAAGATTGACTAGGCCAGGTCGGATGTGTTCTTGGTCTAGTGGAAGGAGTCTCTGCTCATGGCAAGGGAATTGGAACTTGATGATCTTTAAGGTCCTTTCCAACCCAAACTGTTCCATAATTCTGTGACTTCTGCTGCTGTTAATATGTACCAAGGCCTATGCATCTGGAAAGTCCATCCAGTTCTGGATGTGGGGAGCAGGATGAGTGCGACCACATAATGTGTATCCAGTGAGTCTCATAAGGGCAACTCTAAGTACCAGTTGCAGTATTATGCAATTTTAGGAATGCTTTTAAGTTACTAAATGAATCACAACTCCAATTTAAATATATAGGCTTATTATGAGATATAAAGACTGTCTTGCCTAAGAACTAGATCCACAAAAGGCAGCATTACTGAGGGGGGAGCAGGACCTGAAACAAGAGAAGTGGGAAATGTGACAGAGGAGGTAGCGGTGGTGCCTTTCTCCTGATAAAAGGGCTCTGACCTTCCCAGAACATCCTCAGCCAGGCATACTTTAACTCTTGGGTGTTTCCTGACTTGGGCATGCACGTAGAATTCATAGAGGGAAGCCCCCTCCTGCTGGCATGTGTACACGTGAAACAGCATGAACTGTCATAATTAAGGCAGATTTGCTCATAATTGTATTTTGAGGGATGAAGTGACTTTGTTGTAAAGATTGGAGAAACCTCCCTTGACGCCTCTAGTTAGCTTAGCTGAGGTTTTAAAAATTTCACATTTATACTTAGTCACACAGAGCTGTGTGTTGGGCCCCTCAGTCTTATTCAAATCTCTTTATGAATTCAAGCCAAAGGCTTTCCCTCATCTGCAGCCATCCTCCTCTCAACAGGACCAATCTGTGGCATGCAGTGCAGGTCAATCAACGTGGCTGAGAGGTTTCAGATGGTGTAACCTGTCACAGAATAAAGAAGCATGGCAGAATGTCCATTTCAAGGAAGCCATCTGTCAGTCATAAAGAACCTGCAATTTCAAATCAGTATTTCACTACTAATTTCTCAAACAGGAGAGCTGAGTTAAGACTGCAGATTCTGGAAATTATTCTGTAGAAACTCATTTTAGTTACCATCAGCATTATGGTGTAGGTCCACTTCAAGTTATAGCATATCATATAATTCAGACAAGTAAATATGCTATAGCTGAACCTTATCTTTCTGAAGACTCCCAAACCAAGCAAATGTGTTTCATCAGGCATGTAACCAATTTCAGTCTATGTGTGCACGTAGGACCTCTTCCTCATTACTGTGGCAACCTTATAATATCCTAAAGCTCAGAGACTAATTACAGCTTTCCAAAAAAGCAGTTGAACATCTTTTATTTAGTGAGCTTATGTTACACTTCCTTGGCTATATATTAATAATAGACTCAAGGAAACACGTAGAATTTGTCAACACCTCACAAATAGTTTCCATAGGAAGTCCACAGCAATGCACTTGATGCATATTACAGGAGAGATTATATACAACATTCAGCATCTCTTTTTAGAGATCTAGCTTATTTCTTTCTATTTTTCCTGGCCTTTTTAAAAATTCACAATTCATAAAAAAGAAGAAAAAAGCCAGTCTGAAACAGCATGAACCAACAACAGGTTACTCATAAATTTCAAAACATTCTCACTATCCAAAGCCTCTTTAAATGGGGTCCATTTCGAGCCTTTATTTTCTCAGTCTGTTGCTGATCATAATCCTCTCCTTGTATTCATTTTCTAAGAGTAATGCCCCTTTTCTGTGAATAAGAGAGTTTGAACCCTAAGAGGTTATTGCCAAGCCTTTTGGGGCAAGATCCCCCTTTCCTTGCAAAAGCACAGCTCCTTATACTCCTCAGTGAAGCTACAGAGGTCAGTAGAATAAAGGCCAGGTGCCTGTCTTTCCCTGGGTCCAGAGTAAGGCCCACAGCCTGCAAATGAACTTTTCCATACCAACATAACAATGAGAAGGATAGGTTATATATACACCAAATGTCGGATCTAAACAGACTATGAAATTTTTAAAAATATAACAATAACAATACATCTACATTTTTAAACCAGTAGATTGTGTGTGGTTTCAAATTTTTTTCATTCAGTTATTCATGGAAAAATAATGTTTACAGAACAGATAAAGGCAAGCATGAAGCTGTAAGTAATGGATGTCTAGAAAAGCTGTCTTAAAAACAAGTGTACCTGTGAGGAACAATTGGCAGACTATTGGGACTTTTATGGATAATTACATTACACAGGCTCTCATAATGTCAGATGCAATATAATAAATAGGCTTCTCACTTTGGTGTTCCCTATAGTCAGCTAGAGCTATCGGGAAGGCAACTCTTCATTTTTCCGGTTTGTGTGAAAATTATGCCTTTTTGTCAGGAGCTCCTTACTTTGCAGAACACCACACCACCCAGCAATTCCTTGTTGCAATTGTAATTTGATTTTACCAAACTGCCAGTAGGGAAACAGTGGGGCTTGTGTTGTCTTCCTCAGCTCTAATTCTTGAGCTCCTCCAGAGCCTGAGCTTGCCACAGTGATGCTTGCTTAGGATGAACTCTACCCTTGAAGGTCTGAAATTACACTAGTCATCATCTCTGCGGCTGCCCTCCGTGGTTGGTGGTGCTCTGCACCTTGCAGAGGGAATTCAGGATCTCTGAAGACTGGTTCACGTAACCAATGAAATTCTGCTGGGATTTTTTTGGGGGAGAGGTGGTTTGCTTCTTGGGTTTTGGCTGCTTTGGTTTGTTTTTTGGGTTTTTTTTTGGTTGGTTGGTTGGTTTTGTTTTTTTTTAAACCAGTATAGGAATATTAGTTACCAAAAAAAAAAGAAAAAAAGAAAGGGGGAAATACATATGGAGCTTATATGCATTTTGCCCTGCTCTGAGCACAGACAGCTCCTCAGGTCTTTCAGGAAAGCATCAAGGGAAAAGAAGTAACAACTCTTGAGCTGCTCTGAGGTAAGGATTGTGTTGGAGAGGCAAATCTCAGGCCCATGCTTCTCATTGTATCCTCTCCTGCATGCCCCAGTGGTGGATATCCACAATAAAAAGGTGTTGCTGGTCAGCTCTGGACGCAGCTGGCCTCTCCTTCTCACCTGGGTGCTAAAGGCAGACTCCTGAAAGGATGCCTATCCCTGCAGGAAGAAAAGTGCAGCTGCAAGCTTCAGCTAGAGGTCAGCCAGTACATGCTCTTGCTTGAATTACTGCTCAGACAGGCACACACAAAAGACAGAATTTGGGAGCAGAGCCTGGGGTGGGTTTTCTCTGCAGCGCTTCCTGCTCACACAAGACAGAGATGGCAAAGTGACAAGCATGGCTTGCATGATATTTTTGTCCCTTTTCCAACATGGTCAAAGTAGTCATGTCATCATGAGGTGGAGGATCAGCTCTTTCCTATCAAGTGTTTCCATCTTTTTGACATGATGCTGCTGAGTCTGATGGATTAGAAATAAGATGGATACTTAAGCACGGAATATTTTATTGCATTTATGAAAACAGTTTGAAGCAAGTGGATTTTTCAAGTAGTGGGGCGAGGAGAGTAATGGTGAGGTTTTATTGATCAGGGCTTCTTGTTTTTGCTTGTATGTTTTTTATTCCTCCCCAATGCACCTGTCCCAAATCTACAAGCCAAGTGCCAACACGTGGGATAGACCTGCAAATGGAGAAAGCTCCCAGTTTTCTCAATATTTACCAGGAACAGAATCTTGCTTTAGGCATTTCTGGTTGTCATTTGAGACAGAGAGCAAAATAAATGCAGCCATCTTTCAGAGTCTGCTTGAGGAGCCAGTCATTTTATGTTGTAATGACATGTGCATTTAATAAAGATATAGAGTATTCTGAGGAGAGTAAAACTGCACTCTTATCTTAGAGATATATAGACATTAAGAAAGAAGATTTCATTTAATTGTGGCTTGCTGCTGTGCACAATTTACCAAAATGGCAGTAAACTGCTATTGAACTGTAACATCTAAAGATGTCTAAATGCTTGGATAATTTGTGGTTTTTTCCTCCTTTGGAAGACAGTAATAAAATAGCTGAAAAATAGAAAGAAAATATAACATCAAGGCCTTCAAAGAAAAGAAAGAAGTAGTACCATACTCAGGGGCTCTAATACAAGCATCATCCCCAGGAGAGACACACCTTGACCCCCTGACCTTGGTTCACAGAGCCATCATAACACAATTACCATTACAAATAAATAAAATTATGGGCTTGTCTCCCAGAGAGATGCAGTCCAGCAGTACCGGCACTTTTGTAAATTTGTGGGCCCTTTAAGAAAGTTCCCATAGTTAAATCATGGGCTTAGCTTTCCTTAATTGGATTTCACAGGCCTCTTAAGAGTAGTGTGTGATCTCTTCCTCTCCCTGGCCCCAGTTCCACAGCCAGAGGTAAACACCAATGGCTGCAATTGCACAGGATTTGTGTCCACACTTGAATCCCTTTATTGTCACTTAATGCAGCTCTGAGGGCCTAGGTTCTGCTTGGGTGAGACAGGGAGCTCCCTTTAATCCCTGCCCATTAGTGGAATCTCTTGGGAAAAAGACCAACACCCACTGACTTGCCCATGATGATTATCTGGCTGCAACACCTGAGCCCCATGGGGCTGACAGAAGCATTTGCACGTCTGAAATGTCTCCAATGGGGCTTTGTGCTCAAAATGACTAAGACATGAGGGAAGTTGATGGAGCTGACAGGGCTCTGTTTAAGTATAAAATGCAGAAGAGGCACTTCACATCCTGGCATAGCAAAGAGAACCTCAGCTGATGATGAGAAGGCATGGCATCCAAGTAAGTGGAAACCAGTGGCTTCCTCAGTAACAGAAGTGGTACCAGTGCTAGCTTCAAGATAAGAGTGGGAGATGATCCAATAGGCACCAGGAGAGGAGTCTGGGAGCAGCACAGACAGCAGAAGAGGGAGAAACCAAAAGGAAGATTCCGTGAAGGATGGAGTGCTGACTTTTATTCAGGCTTTTCTTATCTACGAGTGTTTTTGTTTGTTTGGAATGGGTTGGTTTTTCGTTTTTTGGGGGGGGTGTTTATGGGTTTGATGCAATCTGTGGTAACATTTGTATCTACTGGGCATAGTGAACATTGGTCCTAGCTGTAGAGACTTTATTAGGCTAAGCAATGGGCTTCTGTTGGATGGGTAAATGAAGGATGCCCAGCAGTTACTTCTCTGCAGGGATGGAGCATGGGGAGCAGAGATTTTATAGATTGCAGTGTTACAGCATCAGTGCTGAGCTACCTGCTTACAGTGACAAAGAAAATTGTCACCTGCGTAATGTTTATCAAAAGAACTGCGGTGAAGCACAATCTCAGGACTGTGGATTATTGTCATTAATAGAAAGTGTAATCTACCTCTAGGAGATAACAAATAAGTAAAGTTCACAGCTATTATTACCTCCAGATACATTCAGTGCGAGTATTTCACACTGAAAGTTATCTTGCATTCATGTAAATTACATTGACTAGAAAATACTAATGCTCTCCCTAAGATAACAAATGTATATATAAAATATTCTAATCTAGTGGTGCTAATGCGTCTGGGGAGGGTTTATTGCACTATGAAATTTAGATGAATCATAGAAGTGGAATGTTGGATGAAATTACCAGGTAGTGATGTCTTCAGCTGTGTGCCCAGGCAGGTGGATGGCAAACTGCAGAAATTAAGAACTCACTCGGCCATGAGAATCCCTCTGTCAGCCATCATCCAGAGACAGGACTGTCCCCTTTTTCTCTGGATTTGCCAGTAGGATCAAGGAAACACAATAAATTATTTATTTTCTTTCTCTTTACCTTCAGAACTTCATTTTGTGTATTTGTTTTGCTATTTGTATTGAGTTGCTCATCTCTGACATGTCTGCTAGCAAGGAATGAATAAATAAAGCCAAATGAGCTGAATGAGTTGTTTGAAGAATAGTGTGAAATTTACTTGAAAAATCATTCAGCAGTTGTTTGAGACAACAAAGAAAACTGAGAAAAGGCAGTTGCATATTTATAGAGGTGTTGTCAGCATCTTTCAGATTGGTCTGCAGTGCCTTTCCCATTTTGCCCACATGAACGTGAAAGAGCCTGTGAATTTTGCCAGGCAGCTGTGCAGCCATCCATTACCCAGGAAGGCTGCACCAGAGCTCTATGGAAATATTAAAAAATTATTTTTATTAGGCTAACATGCTACTTTCCAAAATGAGTTTTTCACTGAGTTTACCCCAGGGCCTGAGAGTTCAGAGCTCACAGCCCCTGGCCACATTGTAAAGTAAAATAATGCCCAGCCAAACTGCTGAAACCGTTTCTTTGTGTGCAACTCACTATATTTCTAGTGGAGGTGAAAGTTGCTAGACTGGCATCCTGGGACAATAAAGTCCTTCACCAGTGTGTGTTGGTTCACTACAAGGTTTCATACCAGATTCACCAATGAACAACATTTCTGGCCAAAGGGGCTACCCTGGAGGTGCAGAGTAATTCTGTCAGCTGCAGCTTACTCAATCCTTGGCCACCTGGAAACTCACAGAGTTGTTAATGCAATTTCTGGTCATACTTTATATACCGTAGTCAGCATCTGCCCAGGACTTCACTGACCCCATCAGGTGTTTCACAAGGACCCTAAGCACTGTCAGATGGTGACAGTGTACAGTCACTGCTGACCTTGACCAGATTTGAGACAATAACCTTGAAACCTAAGGCTCGGTATGGATTTGCATCCCTGGTGCCCAGGAGACAAAAATATCGAGAGTAGTAGAAGAAAACTACTCGTAGCTAAGAATGAAAGGCAAGTGCCATGAAAAATGCCTGAAAACATTGATTCCACTTCTAAGTGCTCACTTAGTTAGCAAAAATTATTGTTCCTCTCTCTTATTTGATGTTCACAAAGTCATGATTTTCTGAGCTTGGCCTTGTATCAGAAGATATAATATTTGAATTTTTATATCTGCAAAATGGCAAAGAAGAAGGACAATCTTGGCCTGTTGAAGTCAATGGAGTTTTGCCATTGGCATTCAGTTGAGAAAATTTTCTTCCTCAGGTACATTGTGGATCAAGAACAAGGCATTAATCCTCTGATTTAATTTTTTCTTTTAGTCATCTGCAGTTTATAAAATATATTTAACCAAAAGGAAGAGGTTTACAAGCAACTAAAGCATGTTCTTTCAAGATTTACAAAATGAATAAACTAGCAAAACTGTATTTATCCATGAATAATTCTAGCTAGAAAAAAGGATGAAACAGAAAAATAGAACTGACATTGTTTAAAGGATTTGTCTACAATTTTTTTAAACACTAGAACAAAACTTGCTTTAACAGCAATAATGTTTTCAGGGTTATTTATGTAGGTTTCTTTCTGAAAAAGCTGACTCCATACAGCAGACATATATAAAAGAAATAAAAAGAACTTTTTATTTCCTTACCTTTTCAGCTGTACATTACTTTTTGTCTTGAATCATCAATCTGTCCTTCAAACATTTTTGATGTCATTAATAGTGGAGAAGAATGAAAATATGGTTCTTGACTATTATGTTCATTCTTAAGAGCATATTTTTTTCAAATATGTTGTATTGCAAGACTTTATTTTTCAGTCTTAGACTCTTCACAGATACCATTTATTTTGAAGAAGCCTCTAATCCTTTCTTCTCTCATTTTCTGTCTCTTACTGTTTTGACTACAGAGAGGGAAAGAGGTTTCTTCTTTCACATATTCCTCAACTGGCCCATGAAAATGATGCATGATAGAAGCTTTAAAAAGAAATATGTCTGTTAGTGCCTTTGAAAATTAGTCTCTTTGTTCTTATGGCTGATGTTTTTGTTGCAGAGCCATGATCTTTTATGTGTGTTTATTTTAAAGATGCAGTTACCTTCCCTCATTCCACTGCAATTCTCGAAGTCTGTAGTAGGAGCACCAAACTTGAGCAGTGGGCCCATAAGAACCTCAAGAAGTTCAACAAATCCAAATCCAAGGTGCTGCAGCTGGGTCAGGGTAATCCCAGACATAAGTACGGACTAGGAGAAGAACTCATTGAGAGCAGCAATGTAGAGAAGGAACTGACTTGAGGCAGCAGTGTGCACTTGTTGCCCAGGTGGTCAGCTGCATCCTGGGCTGCTTCAAAAGCAGTGTGGCCAGCACATTGAAGGAGATGATTCTTTTACCCTACTCTGCCCCTGTGATGCCCCACCAGGAGTACTGCATCCAGCTCTGGGGTGCTCAGCACAAGAGAAATGAGGATCTGTTCGAGCGGGCCCAGAAGAGTGAGACAAAGATAATCCAAGGGCTGGAGATCTCTCCTACAAAGATGGTCTGAGGCAGCTGGGGTTGTTCAGCCTGGAGAAGAGAAGGCTGCAGGGAGACCTTATTTTGGCCCTCCAGTACTAAAAGAGAGGTTATAAAAAAGATGGAAATGGACATTTTATATGGACAGATAGTGTTAGGAAAAGGGGGAACAGTTTTAAATTAAAAGAGGAAAGATTTAGAGAGGAAAGGAGATCCACCATTACCTGTAAATTTCTAAATAAGAACAAATAGGCAAATCAGAGTAGACAAATTCACATTAGACTGCAGTATGTATAAATTCAAGTCTTCTTAGGGCATTTATCAAAACAATCTTTGGTCCATCACAAAGCCTGTATTAGTTATAGGAGCTATATGAATAAATATACTATATCTGGATTTGCACTTTTGAGTCACCTTCAAACCACCATCAGCTGATGTTTCGAAAAGGATATTACCACATCATACTTACTTGCTTACAGTCAATTTAATTTTAGTAGAACCCATACATTTCAATGAATCTGCTTTTATTGCATTCAGTACCTGTTTGTCTTGAGAAGAATCTATTCTATTGCTCTCAAGAAATCCTGTGATAGTAATAGGATTCAAGACCACTAGAGAGCCAACACCTGAAATTCACAGATACTGAACAATTTTGATACCTGTTGATAGGTGCTGGTAACTTTCAAACTTGACAGGCTAGACCTGTAGGCCAAAGAATCATAGAACACAGAATAATAGAATGTTAAGGGTTGGAAGGGAGCTTAAAGGTTATTCAGTCCCATCCCCCATGCCACTGGACAGTGGCACCTCCCACTAGACTAGGCTGCTCAAGGTCCCATCCAAGCAGGCTTTAAACACTACCCAGGTTAGGTCATCCACAACCTCCCTTGGCAACCTGTTCCAGTGTCTAATCACCCTCACAATAAAGAATTTCTTCCCAAATTTCCCCTCTTTCAGTTTATACCCATTACGCATTGTCCTGTCACTGACAATGGCTTCCCTGGAGGCCCCCTTCAGATACTGGAAGGTTGCTATGAAGTCTCCACACAGCCTTCTCTTATCCAGGCTGAACAGGCCCAACTTCCTCAGCTTGTCTTTGTAAGGGAGGTTCTCCACTCTTATCAGTTTTGTAGCCCTCCTCTGGACTTATCCAACAGTTTCATGTCCTTCTGTTTAAGAGCATGAGAAGTTCCAGGTCCTTCTTCTATTGGGAGCACGACAACTGTACACCATACTCTAGGTGGGTTCTTACAAGAGCAGAATAGAGGGGCAGAATCACCTCCTTCGACCTGCTGCCCACACTACTTTTGATGCAGCCCAGGATGTGGTTGGCTTTTTGGCCTGTGAGCACACACCACTGTCTCATATGGAATTTTTCATCAACCATCACCGTCTTTCCCCACAGGGCTGCTTTCAGTCACTGCTCTGCCCAACCTGTGGGTGTGTCTATGATTGCCACAACCCAGGTGTAGACCTTGCACTTCACTACGTTGAACCTCATGAGGTTTTCACTGGCCCATCTCTCAAGCATGTCAAAGTCCCTCTGGATGGCATCCCTTCCCTCCAGTGTGACGACTGCTCCACACAGCTTGGTGTCACCAGAAAATTTGCTGAGGTTGCACTTGATCCTGCTGTCCATGTCACCAACAAAGAAGAAAGTACTGAGATCTAGAGGTAACATTTTGATAGTCATAGGCATCAATGCCTTTCAAGCTCAGTAAGAATCCGAACACTTTGTTCTGATGAAATTTTTTGATACTGGTAGCAATCAAGACCTGTAGACAGTGAGTCCTTTTGATACAGATAGAAATTAAGACCAATAAATTTTGACACATATCTAAAGTTGTTTTTATCAATAGGTTACTACCATATCAATGTCAATAGGCATTGATAACTTCTTATCTCAACACTCATTTATTTCCTTTGGTCTCAAGAATTACCTTTTTCATATTGGTACAAATCAAGACCTAAAGATAGCCTACCTTTCATTAGTGGTAGGCTTCAGTGCCTACCTTTCATTATTGGTAGGCTTCAGTACCTACCAATTCTACAGAATTTTAGTGATTGATTGTAATGTACTAGAAGTTGAAAGTAATACTGTATGCTCCCCAGCTAAATAGTGCTGCGAATTGGTATTTCCCCAAAACTGAAGGGCTTAATAAGACATTATGTGAAATAATGAAAGCTGTTCTCAGACTAAGAAAATTACAGAATATTCTCCAGTTAACAATAATTTCTTCATGAGAAATTGCTATCTAAGTGCACATGAATTTCCTGATAAGTATCAGTATAATTTTAAAAAATCCTATTACATGTAAGACTGATTGTAATGTAATTAACCAATGATCACTCTATTTATTTTCTTCTGTTACATATGTGTACAGGTATACAGAACAATTAAAAAGTTATAAAAGAGTTCACATTGATTTGCAAAGCTCTGATTCAAAGCAGAGCAAAATCCCATATGGGCAGCAAAATTAAAATTTCACTGTGACAAAAAAAAAAAGTATTAGTTCCATTTTTTTGCCCTACTTTTTCTGAAAGCCTGTAAATTAGCTACTACTTAGGGCTCTAATACAGAGCAAAGCATTTGTTATCCACTTAGCAGTGCTACTCATCTCTGCTATGGAAAATATCAATGTTAGTGCACTTCCACTAAAAAGCACTCAACAATTTAAAAAAAAAGCCAACAATCAAAGTAGAAACAATTTAGCTTTGATCTAAAATCCAGCACTTGTATATAAAAGAAATGTAACTTGAAGGTTACTAATGCATTTTCTGTGTCACTTCTATTTGTATAGAAATAAAGTCACTTCATAGCAAATGCACTTCTTAGTTTCTCCTGTAGCTGGGCCCTTTTCAGGAGGACACAAATTTCTTGCTATTGTTAAGGTTTGCATTTGCTGGGCTTTACTGACAATGTTTCAGTGAAATAATACTGAAAACTGAAATAGCACAACCTAGCACTCACTAGTTGCTTTGTAGGCAGTGATATTGTTCTTTTAAACATCATTAGAACTTGTTACTGAAATGCTGAAAAAACCTAGAAAGTCTCATGTGTCCAGATATACAAGACTGTGAGAGAATTAGTTTGGGTCCTGAAAAGATGGGATCTTCCACAACTGGAACACAACTTTGTAGGGGCTCAGCTCTTTCAGGCTTCAGTCAGCTCCCAACCCACCTCTTGGTATGCACATACTTTATTCATTAAAACAATTGTTTTGTCCACAGATAAACACTGAGTTCAGTGCTTCTGTCTCTTGTTTTTTTTTCTAAAGTTCAAGCTATTTTTTGAACTGCAAAATTCCATGTGATTGAAGAGAGTGGGCTCTTAGGACTCTTGAGAGTCGTAAATCTTGACCTGGATTTTTACTAGGATATGCTTCACCATTTCTGTTTATTTCACTATATATATTTATCCTTTTAATTAAATTGTGTACTTGCTAAAGCCTCTCAGCTTGAAGGTTTTGGCCGCTAAAATGTTACAGGAAATGTAAATTCCTGCTCATTTTCCCCTTTCTTCCATGCTGGCTGGGAGAGACTGCATGCAGTGACCCTGGTTTATAGTCTGTGAAGGCATGCTTTGCTCCTGGGTCTCAGCTGTGGCAGCTCACCAGGGACATGCCAGCAGGCAGCAGTGCCAGGCACTGCATTCACACAGGCTGTACAGGGATTTTCAGGGTGCTTCCATGAATGCTTCCATCAGATAGCAGCCTTAATTCATCATGAACTCAGCTATTCAGATCAAGATGAGATCTGTAGTCATCTGCCATCCTCTCACAAAACCACTTCCTCAGGTTCCCTTTTGCGTTGAGGTTCCATGGAGGGAATGTGTGTGGCTGTAGCTAACTATTTTTCCCAGGAAAGAACTTATTCTCTGTGGTTATAACAAGATCATCAGGGCTGATCTCTGCAAGCTCAGCTAACAGATCTGCCCACAGGCTTAAACCAAATGAGGTTTATTTTTTCCCCCTCATTCACCTGTGCCCGCTGTGAATTGCACATCATCCTTATTCTATACAAACAGGATCAAATGCTTGTGTATAACTTTGAATCCTGGGTGGGTGGCTCCTCTGAGGATGTTACCTGTTACCTATTCCTCTGAGCCATCCGTTATTGCTCATTTTGTCCCTTACTCATTTTGACTCACAGAGTGTTCCAAGAGCATGGGTAAGACAGGTTGTGTGCATATTTGTTTTATTTGAACTACTAAAACGTTATCTATTTTCTCTCTCTGGATAAATTACATGGCAAAGCATAAATAAATCATAAGTAAAAAATTGAGTCTGGTATCTGAATGCCCTCTGCAAGGTTTTCCCACCACATCAAGAATGCCTCTCCACTTTCCTGATACATTTACAGTTGTTGTAGTTCTATTTCTTAGGAGCTGTGGCAAAGTCTGTACAGCAGAAAGATGTACAGACTCCAGCACTTGGAGATGAGTGAAGGAGAAACTGTTGGGCTTCAATGGCCTGTTACTGAATGTGCCTATCTAGCAAGTCTCTTCTATTTTACAGAAGGTCATAAATAATGCAGATTCCTCAGGTGCACATTCTCTGCCTTGTGTGACATTTCAGAGTGAGGTACACATCTATGTAATACAGAGCATGTTATGAAAATATGGTATCTAGCTGATAGAAATGGGTGGCTGCAGTGTCACCAGCATCAGAAATCTATTTAAGTTCTTCTGTTTAAACATGTATGCAGACAGCCCTCAGTCTGGACCTGATTTTTTCTGGTTGTACAGATACATCCAAATGAATACATCACAAGTCTTAACAATGCATGTGGGCACAAACTTCCTAACAGGCAGGTTGCCTTCTGGAGCTGTCACAGGTGACACACTGGCATCTCACTTCCACTGGCATATGAGGACATGATAAATCTGAGTTCAGCAGGACATAGCCCTAAAGGAAGAGGAACAACCCCTCAAATTCATCCCCTAGGATCTCCCGGCAAGAAAGCCCATGGGTAGTAAGTGACTGATTTCCCCTCCTTCAGACTATTTACAAGGGAGTCAAAATATATACTCAGGACTAACACTGAGGAATACATATGGTCGTATGACCGTCGTTTGTTGTTCCAACGAGAGTCATGGAGTCTAAATGTGGCAAATGCCACTGTGAATTATGGTTACTTAACTGGCACACCAGAGAATCAGCTCCTGTCCTCTGTGGAGCTTGGGAGCCAGGCTCTGTTAGGTGCCATACAAACATCCCAGGAAACAAAGTCCCTCCAACAGCTATCTCATTCAGTGGGGACAAGTCATGTTATGCCTACAAGCTGAAAGCTACAGCAGCAGTTTTCAGCTTTTAGTGCTCCAAAATTTTTATTGCTAGTTAAATAAAAGCAAACTGAAGTTTTCATCTCAATGAAACCGATAATTTTGTGGGACCCAGTGGCTACATTTTTCACATGGTTGTAGGAAGGGAATGAAATCTCTGGGCAGCACTTATTATCCATTCTCCTAGGCATTCATTCTGTATTCTGATAAAGATCAGCCTTGGGCTTTCTGGTTATTGATCTCAGCCAAAAGGCAGATCTCTCAGCTCCAGAAAGTGTTTCTGCTAATATATTTTCCTTCCAACATTAATACTCTTTCTAATTTCAACCTCAAGAAGCAGCAATAAATTGCAATCTGTGGCTTTAGCCTGTAAAAGCAGAGTGGACCATATGAATATGTGTTGGACAGCTTGTCACAGACTGCTGCAAAATCCAATTATTTCTGAGGTTATTAAACCTTCCTTCCCTACAGCTATTCTAATTGGGGGGGAGGGGTGGGTAAGGTTGAATGTCCACCCCAACATTAGCAAAACACTAAATCTAAAATAACTAGCTGAGATGCATCAAACTTGCCTGTACTATCTGATGAAATGCACTGGGTAGTTTGAGCTTGTTATCTAAACTGATAGGTAGAAAATATTGATGTATTCATCTGGAAGTCAATAACTCTGAAAGCTACTTTTAAATACAGTTATGTGTCTTCATTGCCTTGACTGGGCCAAGTTCTGGCATCTTCATTGGTGGGACTGTTACAAACTTGTGATTTTTCTGGTGGGTTATTTCCTCATAGACATTTACAACCATGCCTGTTAGCTCAACCTCCCCACAGAGACCTGCCAGGAGAAATGGGTCTGTACCCTGATAAGAGATGGCGCAGCCTTGCACCTGATGTGGGGCAGAGATAATGTTGGCTTGAGGTCAGGATACAAAACTGAGATATCCTTGCTGGTCTTCTCCTGGCACAGTATACCCATGTGGTCTCTTCCCTGAAGTCCTGTCTGGGTACATGGAGTTTTACTCCATCTCAAGTTTTAAGCAAATCAATTGAGAGTACATAAAGGCAGATAGAAAGGGAAAGGCAGGATAGAAAAGGAAATTTGGCCTGCTGATCAGCCAGTCTGATGCAAAAGAAGGCAAGGTCATTTTCTGTTTTTAACTTAAATATATGGAGGAAGGTGTTGCAGTTCATACAGACAGATTTAAGGAGCAAATCACACTTTGGCATACACAGTTTATTATGTGCACTGGTATTGTAAAATCTCAGTTAATTACTGTGAATTATTTGCTTATTGTGGTTCCCTGGAATTTATGGGACAAAGATCAAATTTAAACAAATCTTTTTGATCTTTTAATGGATTTTGTAAAGGCAAGGGTGAGAAAATCCCATCTGTATTTCTACATATCTGAACATTATTAGAATTGAGGTTTTTTAAGCTGTTGATGTAGAAACCAAAAGGAAATTTCATTTGCATAAGCTACAGAGAAAGTATCAATCCCTGCATTAAATGTTGTTACACAGCTCTGTGAATGATAATAACCCTTTGTTTCATTATAGAACTGACATCAGTTTTTCTAGATGATACTAACAGAAATGTTTCGGAAGCAGTTAGTGTTAAACAAATGGTCTGGCTCTCGGGTGACATTAGCTAATCAGATATAAACGAGGGCTTGAAAAATATGATAAAAACAACTTAATTTGTAGACTGAATATAATTCAAATGGCTTTTGCTTGCCCTTTATATTCTGGAGGAGTTTACACAGAAATGAGCTAGCTAGATGAAGAAAGAAGACAGTGACATTTGTCTGGATCTGATCATTGTCACTTGAATTTGCATGTACCATATTCAATTTTTATTTTAATTATGCAGTTCAAGTTTACAGTCTGGAAGCAACTAAAAGGCTGGAGCTAGCTTCTCACAATGGGTCACCAAGTCTGTTCATGGCCATGCAGGCAGCCTTGAATTAGCCACCTCAAAACTGAAGGACCAAGACTAGACCAGGCCTGGACAATTTCCAGTGTGGAATAGAACCAGCAGTGGACAGAAACTGAAACACAGGAGGCTCTGTCTGAACATGAGGAAACACTTTGTTTTACTGCAACTGTGACCAAACACTGGAATATATTATCCAGGAAGGTTGTGGAGTCTTCCTTCTTGGAGATATACAAAAGCCATCTGGACACAGTCCTCAGTAACTTGCTCTAGGTGGCCCTGCTTGAGCAAGAAGGTTGGACCACATGACCTCTACAGGTCCTTTCCAACCTCAACAAGTCTGTGATTCTGTGAAGAGGGGTAAGGACTCAGAGAAAGAACCTTCCTCATTTTATATTGCCTGGGAGCTAAAGATATGCAGCTTGGCAGAGCAACTCTGTCAAGAGTCGCAGTGCTGTTGCCATAATCTATAGTCCAACCTCTTACTCAGCATGAGAAACCAACCTGGATATCAACAGGTCTGAAGCTGGAGCCTTTAACAGAAGCAAAATTTACTGGCATAGGCAAAATCCCAGCAGTCTGCCACCCTAAGCAGTTGCCTACCCTGCTCCACAGCTCAAGACAGTCCAGTCTACACCTTGTTTAAGTTATGTTCTTATGCATCCAAGTGCTGTTTCTTCTTGACTGTATGCCTTTTCATAGCCCACTGAAGCTCTCCTCCAATTTCACATTTTTTTAGTAGCTTCAGTGTGTCCTGCCTTAAAGATCTCTAAAATCCATTACCTGATAATGTTTTTAGCAGAAGCACGACTAGAAATGTATTGAGTGACACTTTTTAAATACTAGAGTAACTACAGTGAATGCTTATCCTGACAAGGTTCAAAGGGTTACTACAGCTTTTCTATAACCTGTAATTGGTATCATACTTTCCACAAGCTCATTATACTTTATCTGTGAAAAATGATTTAGTGGTAGACTTGGTAATGAGAGTAACTCTTGGGCTTGATCATCTTAAAGATCCTTTCCAACCTAAAAAATTCTATGATTCTATGATTCTGTGATTTTGCAGCAGATTATGAGCTCCCTTCATGCTGAACCCATGCGTACTGCAACAATCCCAGACACAGTACAAGGTGCTTCAACCAACAGAATTTGCTGCTGATATTTCACAGCAAGTTAAGTTCAGATTTGTTGTGCAATGCAAGAAATAGATAAAAAATTGATCATTGGGCAGATGTGAACTCAAATTGAGCTCACATTTGAGAATTTTTTCCACATATTTATTTACAATTTTAAGGAGAAAAAGAGTATAATCTATGGAAAGATGCCAAATTGCCCAATAAATTGTTAATAATTAAATGGTCATAGCAACCCAATTTCCTCCTCTCTTAGACCCTGTGCAAGCTTAGGTTGGATTCCTGACAGCTGCTTTCATCTGATGATGATAAATATGATAAGAAATATCCTTAAAGAAAACTTCATGGAGTGTATGTGACTTCTCATCTATGCAATTTATCAGCTTGGGACCTTCAATACATCTAGTTCAGATACATTTTCACATTGCTCTCAGCATGGTTTTCACGCATGAAAAGGATGTGACTACATCTAAGAGGTAGGAAAAGGGCTAGAAAAATATTTCTGTGCTTGCACTATGCTCTGGTTCCCAAGTTCACTCATGTCTCTCAAGTTTCCTTCCACAGATACCTGCAGTTTAACAGTGAAAGTCCTCACATTGTTAAACTTTATAATTCCTGCCCTTAGATATTGTAGACACTGAATATTTACCTGGGTTCAAAGAGAGACAGGCAAATTAATGTCATCTCTAAATTCATACCAACTACGGATACATTAGGAAGCTGATATGATATAAAACTATTGGTGGTAGGTGAAAAAGTAACTGAGGAAGAAAATTCAGATATAATGTCCTACTCTGCTTCTCTTCCCTAAGCATCTGCTGTTGGCTATGGCAGAGGCAGAGTGGTGGCTTAGCTGGCTCTTTGGTCTGACCCAGTATGTCTGCATTCATGCTAAAGAGCTTCATTTATTCAAGATACTCCTTACTTATGCACTTTGAGTTGTTCCCTGGTGAATATGCAGAGGACCTGGGTGACTGTATTAGATGACTTAAGTTTGAAAGTATGCCTCTACTGCAGGAGCCTTGGGAAATGAAGAGCCATGATAGCTGAGGAACGGATCTGCTCAATTTGGCCTGTCAGCCTGATGAAAGTACACAGGAAATGATTTATCCTGGCTTTTAATTGGTGGCATGAGATGTTCCTTCCCTCTGTAAATCGTCTCATCCTACTCTCTTTGGACATGCTGTTAAGGAGTATGAGAGAGGCCTGAGCCCTTTATCTGTTTCTGTGACTCAAAACTGCAGGAACATTATTCATCCTAGTGTCACTCAGAGCAGGGACTGTGATGTCTTTTGCCTCTAGCCAGTATGTCAGCTCCCATACCCAGGTCAGGAACAGGTTCCCCCAGTGAGGCAAACTGATAAATATTGTCTCCCTTCTTTGAGGCTAGACAGCAATGAGCCAAAGTTTTCCACCACTGGAAATTCAGATTTAGATATCTAAGTTTGAATGTTTGTGACTCAGTCCTTTACAGGAACTATCTGTAAGAAAATTAATTTAATTTTTAGAACAAGTTAACATCCGAAGACAATGAATGGGAAAGATTTAAGCAAGATGACTTGGATGACATTATTCTGGGAATAAAATTCCTCTTAATTGTGATTTGTGTGTTTAAATAGAGAGACCTTTAAATCATGGTTAATCTGATATAAAGTTATATTGCCTTTCCCAAGCACTGCAAAATGTCGAGGCAGGCTCCAAACATCCCTGATGTAGTTTCAACCATGGATTTCTCTTTTTTCCCCTTAAGTAAAGGTTTGTTTATAATTTGTTTTCTCTTTGATTGTTTTTACCTACAGAAATCATGTTTTCATGTCCTTCTCTGATTTAAAGAAAGTGAGAGAATGAAAGGTATAATTCTCATATTGGCAGCAGGGCTTTCTCGGGGGAAGGAAGAAGAAAAAAGAAAAAGAAATTTAGAGATTTCCTTGGAGAATATGGCAAGATTTGTCATGAGCATTGAAAAGGGTAAAATATTAATGTAAATCTGACAGTATAGTTCTCTGAAACAGAAAATTTCATTTTCTAATGCCCATGTAAGTTCTCTGAGGGGGTGAGGGGTTTGCTTTTGCACTACAAAAAATATTCATAAGTAGTCCCGGGAAGGAAGGAAGGCAGGAAGGAAGGACAGAAGAATTTTTCTGTTTCTATTTAGCTATGAAGACCAAAGGACAAACCTGTCCTTTGGTCTTGACAGGCCACAAATAACATTGGAGGAGCAGAAGAAAGGGGAAAATAGCTCTCCTGTAAACTGCTATGATCAAGCTGCCACAGGAGATGTGGAGACTTTTTCTTCACTTTCTCTTTTCCTGGGCACATCAAGCTAACCAGTCACCTGAAGAGCAAGATAACACATTTCACCTCAATAAGCTCTGAGGTTTTTACCCATACTTATTTAGTTTATTTAGTTACCCATAGACGAATGCTTATAGTTAAGTCATTTGCAGAGTATTTAAACACACGACAGTACAGCCTTAGCTCTGCAGAGCCTTAGCTGTTAAGCTACGTTTGTACAAGCTGGAAAATAACAATAATGAGTCATTTTAATATATTTAAAGGGATGAGGAAGAGGAAGGTGTCTGTTTCTGTGGACTCTTGGAGACAGCCCTGCCACAACCTTGACTCTGCAGGAGAGAGGATGGCCTGATTTCAACACAGAGTGGAGGTTTCTCTGCTGAGATTGCTGCTGTGGCT
Organism: Entomyzon cyanotis; assembly: GCA_024500445.1. Taxonomy (NCBI): domain Eukaryota; kingdom Metazoa; phylum Chordata; class Aves; order Passeriformes; family Meliphagidae; genus Entomyzon; species Entomyzon cyanotis. The sequence continues at coordinate 395,511 of JAKEPQ010001015.1, read as the reverse complement.
AGTCCAGCAATTAATGTCACGGAGGTCAGCAAGCAGACATGAGGTGGTAATGACTTTCAGTTGCCACTGACCTGCCTAGATCCTAGCCAGAGACCTAGAAACTGAAATTTTTGCAGGCTGCTAGCAGTCCCTTCAGCTGCCTTTCACTTAACATATTTCAAGCTCCGGAACAACAGAACACAAAAAAATCAAAGGCAAGCAGATGTTGCAGGGACGATAAAGAAAGAGGCAAGAGCAATGGGAAACTGGCACGTAAATGATGTGGAGAGATACAGACCTAGAAAAGAGTTATTTCAGATGTTCGTCTGTCACTGTTATTGGTTGTGCACCCATTCCACAGTTTTAATATCAAGAGATCACAAGGAGTGTTTGGTTCTCAAATATATAAAGTGGGGTTTTTTTAAAATACAGCTGATTTCCTAATTCACAAAGCAAGAGGCTTTTTTTTTGGGTGGCAATTAGTAGTGCTGTGGTGAGTCACTCCTCTACTGGTACTTCACTAGCTCCCTTTCTTCCATAAATGCTTCTAAGAATAGCTGCTATAGAAATAACTTTCATCGAGGGGAATAGCCCAAAATAGCAAACTCTATCCCTAAAAGTTATCAGACTGATTAGTCATTAGCAGACTATTAGACTGGAAAGAATAAAAGCGTGAAAGTAGATAACAAATGTGTTGCTGATCAGTTTATTTTTCACCATGATTTGTGCTTAAAAAGTGCAACAAATTTTCAGTAAATTCATGTTTCCAGAGAAAGGAAGTAGAAGGAGGTTGATTTCCTTAAGATCCTTTAACACGTTGCTAAAGTCATATGTTTGCAACATTGTGTTTACAATTGAATCATTCTGTCACAAATAAAAGATTTAAGTTTCATTATGTCTCAATCCTGCTGGATTTGGTTTGTTTTTTTGTTTGTTTTTTGTTTGTTTGTTTGTTTGTTTGTTTTGGGGTTTTTTTGTTTTGTTTCATGGTTTTTTTTTGTTTGTTTGTTTGTTTGGGTTCTTTTTGTTTGTTTGGGTTTTTTTGTTTTGTTTTGTTTTGTTTTGTTTTTTGAAAAGCAGTACATGGGCCACCCCAGTACATGTATCTTCCATGTGCTGAATTTTGCAGAGAGCTGAGGTGCTTTAATAACTCATGTCACTCTGGTGACACCAGCAGAACTGGCAGAGAAATTTTACCTGAAAATTTCAACACACAAGCTCCTTTTTACTCTAGTATTGATGAGAGGAGTACAGAAAGTGTGTTTTGTGCAGCAGAGAGAGCAGTGCCCAATGGACTGAACTTGTGAACTCAGCCCATCTAGATGTAGTTTTGCATGGTCCTGTGCAGCTCAGTGGACTTTTCAGTCTCTATAGATTCCATGCTGTAGATTACAAAGTTGATTTGTTACAGTATTGTTTGGCAACTGGCTAATCTCCAGGGATTTAAATCCAATGACATTTTATGTGGCACTTTTGCTACTTTACTTAGCCCCTTAAGAAGGTTTGAAGGTAGGTAATAGGCATAAATTATTTATTTAGCCAACCAAGAACTTCAGAGTTCTCTCCTCTTCATCTAGGCTTTCACAACTAAGAAGCCCAGGTTACGCCCTTGTGTGCACTGGGTTCCCAGCTCACCTGTGTGTGAATTCAACTCTCCCTTCTTTGCAAATAGCTTCACAAATCCAGACACGGTGTAGAAATAGCCCCACCCTCTTCTTAAAAAAAAGCAAGCTGTGTAGGTTTTAAAAAGTAACTGAGTAAAAGCAGCTGATTCCAGGAGAAAAGCCTCTTAGACCAGAGGAGATAGAGAAGGGGCAAATGAGCAAACGTGGGCAAACACACATTGAGGACTAGGGAGTGGCCCATGCCATTTTCCCTGCCACCTGTGCTCTACAAAATGTATGTCATGTTCCCAGGAACCTGGCAGGGGGGAAATCACAGCAAAGAGAAAGATGCACTTCTGAGCTATCTTTCTGTCTTAGTCTCTTCTCTGAGCATACCCTGAATTGTTGACCCGCTTAGGATGGCTGAGTGTTTTAGCAGCACAAGTTGTCACAAATTGCTCAGTTCACCATCCTGCAGCTTGCTGTCCCCTCAGGCACGCTTCAGACACAGGCTGGCACCATCCCAGTCAAGCTGAAAGCTGAGTTTAATTTCTAACATAATGATTTATTCATTGTAGTGTTGGACAGTGGTACAGACTGACAAGCCTGAAGTTTACACCTTGTGGTGTTTTTGAAGGCAGGTTTAATGGTTCTATGCTTCCTCAGCCTTGGCAGCCAAGTTCACTGGTTTATATGCTCAGCCAGGCTAGCTGATGATATGAATCATTAGCCAGTTTGGTGTTTTGCCTCTTCATTCCTAAATCACAGTGTCTGCTACTATGAAAAATTCTGATACAGTGTCTCCTCACAGACCAAACTTGATGCTGTCTGTTCAGTTTCTTCTGTGTAAATTCCTGATACATGAATGCATGCAGATTTGGTATTTAAGGACTAGTAGGACTGTAGTTAGTAGGTGATGATTCCCTCCAGAAAATTGAAGGACAGGTCATGCAAGGAAACACAAGAGAAGTAGATGTGCTGTGATTCTAAAGAAAATTTAGGACAAGTAGCATTTGTTTGAGGTGCCGGTGGCATCTATCCCAAGTAGGGTATATTGGGTTATATCTAAGGAGTGAAAGGAAGTACAGTCAAGGTCATTCCTTCCATCAGATATTGTATATTGGCTATATAAAGTAGACTTAACAGGACCATGAAATGCTGCATCACTGCTACCATTTCACCACAGTTCAACATCTGAAAACTGAAAATTAAGATCTGTCTCTGTATTATCCCTAGGGTCAGCACTGACATATTTATTCTCTTTTAATTAGTCACAGCCAACTCAGGCTGGGTCAGGGGAGGCTGGAAGTGAGAAACTCAGAATGAGCATTTTAAATCCTGCCTTACTGCAAGGGGATAAACAGAAGAATATCTTTGACTCTCTGACCTCCAACGCTGTGTGGACTCCGCTAAGCATAATTCCCTCCACAGCATTTACTACAAAGGGATATACACATCATTAACTCTCGAAGAGAGAAGGGCAGGCTGAGAATGACAACAGGACATATATGTAATTTTATTTCTGGTTTCAGAAAAAGTAGGCCAGGCAGGGTGTGGATACACCTCCCCTTCGCATTCCCACTGTGTTGATGGGAAGTTCCCCTCACATGGTCAGGCACAGTTCCACTCACAGGTTTGTACTGGTACAGGGATCCGGAGGCTCCTCTCAGTCTGTGGTAGCCAGATGTGTCCCACGGCTCTCCCATCTCACCATGCCTGCAGTGAGGAGCCACAGGCCATCAAGGGGAGCAGCCTTTCCAGCTGGCACAGCGGGTGCTGAAAAGGCCATTTTACTTACATTTTTGCATTCATAATAAGGTCATCCCCAATGATGAGGTCATATGTGGGGGCTTCACATTCCTCTGGTGGAGGGGAAAGAACAGGGGAGCATATGAAAGATTAGATGCTGAAATACTCTGTGACTCTCTCTTAGGTGTGGCAAAGAGGGGACTAAGTGGAAATTTCCCTCTGTGCCTTCCTTTGCACAGAGGTAAATTTAGAAAAGAAAAAAATTAACCACTACAGTGATTTTCAAATGTGATTAAAATGTGGGTTTGGTTAATGTCCCAAAAAAACAACTAGAATAGGAATTTTACACCTATTGGCAGAAGAAGAAAATTAACTAATGCAGTTATCTGAAAAGAACCAGCAATGATTTCTTCAGGTTTTTTTATTGACAGTGTTTGTGTCCATTTCATGTTTGCTTCCTATAAATATTCTGGCTGAAAAACTTACTGTCAAGAATATGATTCAAAACAGTCAATATTTTAAGTTTTTACTCACAGCAGATTTTGAATCCTTTAAATTTGCACCAAAAACTTTTACAGAGACATAGTTATTCAGTAGAGCCACAGAAATACCATGTGAATAACACATTAAATACAAACTTGTTTTATTTTTATTTTTTTATTTTTATTTTAATTTTTATTTTATTTTTTAAAACCTACAGAAAGCTGCTCAAAAACAACCTACAGTTTTTGCAAGTTATCCTCAGAATAAGTTAAAATGAAGTATAAGGTAGGAATATTCAAGCAGATTTGTGAACAGGAAAGAAATTGACTACATGTCCAAGTAAACTATTTAAATTTTTATTGCTGAAAATTAAATTACTTAATTTACTCGTAACTAAATCTATGAAATATCCATGTCCCAATATGTTATGTATTTTGAAATTATTCTTCATAGCATTTACTAGAGAGATTTTCACTCAAAACAAAGAGACCTTATAAATTAATGCAAGGGAAAAAAATTAGCCAACATCACCATTTTAGTGACACAACTTTTTCCTAATTTTAAACAGTGACTTCTAAACAAGACTTTTCTATAGCTGTGTTAACATTAAACCACCTTATTGCTGCTATTCCACATGATGCACTGGGCAGCCCACACTCTCTGTGGGTTTTCTCTGACCTTGTGTAGCTTCTGGTAGTGTAGTTCTATCATTATCTCCTATCTCATAACTGAGTGCAGATCTCACAACAGCAGTACTTCCTTCAGCAAACTATTGATCATATTAGTCTCTTCTCCCTTCCTCCCCATTCCATTCATCTTTCTAACCTTTTTATTGATTTACTTGTTCTTTCTTTCTAGTGTATTAAAACAAGCCTATAGGCTGAGCTGTTTGTTTGTTATTTTACAACTCTTCTTGTTGAGTTGGAAAGTCTTGAAAACTGACTAAAAGATGTTTCACGTTAAGACTGACCACTGAAGAGAGGCTTCTGTACATAATAGCACATCATGCTATTTGTGCCACAGAGACTCTTGGGGACCCTCTGCAATGTAGCTTCTGACAGATTACGCAAAGCAAGCAAGACACACAAGATACAGAATTCTAAGACACAGACAACAAGTAAATTAATTGAAGCTGCCAATTTCAATAAATATATAGAGATTTGAAAAAAAAAGTGTTACATCTTCCCACATCCACATTTCATAAATGCAGACACTCTCAGACTTTATCATATGTATTGCATGCTACTTTTCTGGCAAATGGCCTGGAATTCAAAATAATATGTGAGTTGTTTATTTATTTTAGGCTCTATTACATTCATTTAGGGGATTAGCTATTGAAACACTATTATAATCCAGCCACTGTGTAAAAAAACTTATTAGTGGTGTACAGTGCAGACAGTGACAGCATTGAGCAATATGAATTTAAAGAAGCAGCCTACTTCATGGCAAAAATTGTGAGAGTGAGCTAATACAGCTTCGGGATGGATAGCAGAAGTTTACTGATGTGATTTCTGGTCTGAAAATTTTTCTGACTGTTGAAGCTCTTTGTGCTTTTCTGTAGGTTTCCAGAAGGACAAAAACAAATGTTCAAGTTCAATCTCTGTTTGACTTCTTCTCTTAAAACAAGCAAACCAATCCTTTTATTTCAGTTTCACATTGTACTTCACACTTCGTTGTGAATTTTACCCTTCCCATATTCCTGTCATTGTCTCTGTGTGATTTGGGATGAGGATGGGGTGGTTAGAGAAACAACTTGCAAAGAAAACATTAGGTAAGCCAGACAACATTGTACTGCTCCAAATAAATTCTCTGCCACTTCTGCACAGGAGGAGACATCAAAGCTCAGAATAAGAGAAGTTTCTCCTGCTTTCCATAGAAAAGGATCATAGAATAATTGAGGGTAGAAAAGACCTTTAAGATCATTGCTTCCAACCACAAATGCAGCACTATCAAGTCTATCACTAAAACATGTCCCAAAGTACCACATCTACACATCTTTTAAATACCTTCAGGAATGGTGACTCAACCACTTCACTGGGCAGCCTGTTCCAGAGCTTGACAACAATTTCAGTGAAGAATTTTTTTGTAATATCAAATCTAAATCTCCCCTGGTGCAACTTGAGGCTATTTCTTCTCATCCTTTCATTTGTCCCTTGGCAGAAGATACTGGTCCCCATCTGACTACAACCTCCTTTCAGGCAGTTGCAGGGAGTGCCAAGATTTCCCTAAGCTTTCTTTTCTTCAGGCTAAACAATCCTAGCTTCCTCAGCCACTCCTCATAAAAACTGTGCTCCAGACCCTCCTCCAGCTATGTGGCACTCAACCAGCACCCCAAGTCCTTTTCTGCCAGGCAGCTTTCCAGCCACTCCTCCCAAGCCTGTATTCCTGCATGGGTTTTTTGTGACTGATGTGCTTGACCTTGTTGAACCTCATATAATTGGCTTCAGCCCGTTGATCCAGTCTGTCCAGATCCCTCTGCTGAGCCTTCCTGCCCTCTAGCAGATCAACACTTCTGCTCATCTTGGTGTCATCTGCAAATTGACTGAGGGTCCACCTGATCCCCTTGCCCAAATCATTGATAAAAGCATTAAACAGTACTGGCTCCAGTACAGAGCCCTGGGGAACATCACCAGTGACCAGCTGGATTTAACTCCATCCACCATAATTCTCTGGGCCAGGCCATCCAGACAGATTTTTACCCAGAGAAGAGTATACCCATCTAAGCCATGAGTAGCCAACTTTTCCAGGAGAATACTGTGGGAAACAGTGGCAAAAGCTTTACCAAAGCCCAGATAAACAACAGCCACAAGTCTTTAATACAAGTGAGTTTGTCATAGAAGGAGATTGGGCTAGGATCTCCCTTTCCTCTTCCTCTCCAAAGCGGGTGTTTCCTTACATCCTTTTGACCACAAAATTAATTCATTCAGAGTCTGGCCTTCTACCATATTGCAGGCAGGAATAGGAACTCAAATACTTCCTAATTGTCCTCAATTTGTTTCTGGTTCTCTTGTTGGAAGGCTTTTATTTCCATAGATAATGTTACAGCTGACTTACTCCTGCCACTAGTCCAAGGCTGCCACAATCTACTGTGCCATTGAAGTCAATAGGAGCTTTGCTATCAAATGAGTTTCAAGCCGGAGGCAATCCATAATTAGCTAACTCTGATTGCTACATGGAACTTGCTCTGTAATGGCCACTGAATTATTATTCTCTGCTAATCTGTATCTGACTAAAGACTTGGACAGTGTATTCCTGAGTACTCCCCGTTCTTAGGGAAGTTAATCAAATCACAATTGCTGCTCTTTTATGTCAGAAATAGGGGATGAGATAACATAAACCCTGCAAAATTTAAGCTAAATAACAGGTCCAAAAGAGACAAAACCTTGGATGGGTGTCTGCCCTGGCCAGCACAGAGTCAGTAGCACTAAGGCTATCCACACGTTTAGCATGAGGAGCAGCAGCAGCTCAGAACTCCTCCACCACCCCCCGCTGCCACAGCACTGTCTGATCACCTCCTGCCTGCATCGCGTATGACTAACAGCCAGCTGCCTCAGCCCTGCGCTCAGAAACAGCGGCCAAAAATTCATTTAAACCAAATGGGCCCTCATTACTCTTACAGTCCTCTCACTGCAGCGCAGCATGATGCCGGAACTAGGTATTATTTTGTTTTAATCAGTGCTGCTGATATTTGAGAGAGGAGAGAGCGTGAGGATTCCACTGCAGCCTTTAATGTGGCTCTAGTGAAATGCTGTTATATATTGGGCTGTGCCGCAGTATAGGGGCTTGTTTGACAGGCCCTGTCATCATCTACCTCCAAGATTATCATTCATTCTGCTGGAAAGACAACTTTATTGGACTAAATATTGGCATGTGTCTTTGTGGCCCACACAGGTAAAGACTCTCCCTGGGCCATGTGTCTGAGTCACTGTGCGTGGGTGTAACAACTGCACTAGTTATTATTAATCTCTCTGAAACCTCTTTACAGTGATTAAGGGAGTACTGTATAAAAGCAATCTGCTTTGTGGGCTCTCGCCAAGGAAGACCCACTAAGCAGATTTTGTTGGATCCTTCAGCCAAACTGCTCTTTTCTTGGCAACTGAAATGCGCATCAACATAGATGTAATGTCAATTTCCAGAATTTTTGTAATGCATTTTATTCAGATTATTTGGATGCTACACAGACCACTAATTCAAATCACAGTATTTAACATTGCCAGTCACTTTTCTGATATGCCAGTGTATATAAATAAACCGAAACAGGAGACAAGAGGTTACATTTAAAAGACATATAAAAGGGAAATAGTGTGGTTTTTTTTGCCTCCAACCTCCTTTTCGTGAATAAGGGACTTGAGTGAGGGATTTCAATATGAGATGAGTGTCAGGTATATGTCAGCAGGTGATGGACTCCCTGCAAATCATGGCCAGAATAGCTCAGCAAATTGCCAGGGATCTTCTCAGCTTTTTCTCTAAGCTGCGCATTTGTAGATCAGAAGACCCAAGCTCTCACTGAGAAAATCATGAAGATGAGATCATGTGACAATGTCCTGTAGCTATATGGAAATTCTAGTGACCCCAGTTTGGGGTGAAAATAATGATCACATGAAAAGTTTTAGTCTGTGTCTATCAGGGCTGGTAGTGAGTTTGCCCGAGTCAGAGGAAGACTCTAGTGGGTTTCACTTGACCCATTTTCTCTGAGCTGTGGTATCTTTCACTTCTGTTTACTCCTGTAAACAGTCATGTGTATATATATAAATCTCTCTTTTAAAAAAGCTCAGCCTTTTTCTTGCTTCTCATGTCCATTTCTAGCAATAGATCAAAGCCTGGGTTTACTATTCTACTATGTGCCTCACGACATCTTGTCCTCACATACCAGAAAGTGACTGTCTCTAAAGCAACTTTATGAGGCTAAGTAAAGCAGAGTAAAATAGCAGCAAGCTGAAGTTTTTCTATCTTTGTCTGTCCCAGGAGGGTTAGGCTGGAGAAAAACAAGACACTCTGAAGGAAGCAAAAAACAAGAATGAAAAAGAAGCCAGACAGTCTCAAGAAGGCAGAAAAAAATAATATAACCTTAGGCAGAATGTCAAGTAGATATTTGGAGTTCAGAGTGCTACAAAAGCCTGACTATACTCAACTTTGACCACCAACAGCAGTTTTTATATCACCAGCTTTGTGTCATTAAGTAATTAATGTTGTGGTGATATGCCATTTTCTTCCATATCACTGCATTCACTACACATCAGATGGTAATCACTCCAGTTTCTATTGCATTAAAGTACTTAACAAAAGTCAGTTCCTTTCTGACTTCATATATTCAGTGTACATGGGTTGTGTTTTGGATATTTTCTTCCTATTTCCAGAGAACAAATGATCCAAAAATACCCAGGTAGCCTCTGAAACTAATTTCTTCCTTCTAGAAGACAAACAAGCTTACCCTTAAGAATACAGAAAAGGACAGACACATGGGAAACTCTTTGCTAGCTTAATTTGGTGCCCCATGTCATAGTATCATAGAATGGTTTGAAACAGACCTTAACAATCATCTTGTTCCAACCCTCCTGGTGTGGGCAGGGACACCTTTCACTAGACCAGATTGCTTAGAGCCCCATACAACCTGGCCTTGAACACTTCCAGGGATGGGACATCCACAGCTTCTCTGGGAAACCTGTTCCAGTGCCTTACCACCCTCACAGAAAACACTTCCTAATATCTAATCTAAACCTACTCTCTGTCAGTTTAAAGCCAATTTCTAAACTTCAAATACTGCTAAAGAAATAGGATGGTGAAGACTTGGCTGGAAGAAAAAACCCAAATACAGGTGTGTGAATTAATGAAATCATAGTATCCAAAACCAGTCCTTGATAAGTTTGTCTGTGTTAATGGTGGAGGGGCAGGGGAGGTGTTAATGACCCCTTGACCTCCCAAGTAAATCCACACTTGAAAGGGAGGGGATTAAAATGTCTTAAAAATCATGTGCTAGAAACTGAGAGAGCTTAACATTTTCCTTATGCTGATGTCAGATGACTTTCCCAGCCCCTACATCAATTATACATGCTCCACCTGGTTAAAATTGAAGCACAGGAGTGCTGGTTTGTTAAGGTAAGATTTCTTGTAAAAAACCTTAGGTCTCTTGACTTGGCATGGCTCCACCTTACTGCCCTTGTCCAGGGGACTGCTAGGAAACATCTGAACTGCCTACACAGATTATCATGGTCCTCTTCTCCATTCTGACCAGTTTTTCATTTTGTGAGGGTGGGAGTACATGAATGTGTGATCATTCCAGTGGAGAAGGCCCCTTTCAGCTTTACATAACAGTTGTGCTGGGCTCAGTAAACTCTTCTTCCTGAAAAACTAGTAAGAGTTCATCCAAATTTCCAGCTCTGCTTAGAGGCATTAAAAAAAATGCAGAAGATGAAATACAAGCATAGCTGTAACCTACCTGGTGAAAGAGGAGAAATACAAAACTCTACCAAGGAGTAAAAAAAAAAAAAAAAAAAAAAAAAAAAAAAATCAGTGTGGTAAAAAGGAGAAGATATAATAATCAACATGCTAAAATGATATGTGTTAACAATTATAGGAAAATATTTTATAAGATCCAACAAAAATAAAACCAACAATAGATGTTCAAATTATCAAAACCGAGAATCTCCCAGAAAGACCAAATCCTTTTGCATGTTAATAGTAAATGTCTATGTGACACCAGTAAAACCTTGTCTGATATTACAATAAATATCAAGAGGAAAAAGCATTACTTCAAAACATCAGCAATCTCCCTCTGTTCAGTCTTACAGTAATACAGTTATAACTTCTGTGACTAACACAAATGACTGAAGATTTTTACAGCCACCATGTCTGCGTAACACTCAGCTGCAATGAAATTGCCTTTTTACTCCAGAGAGACACAAAATTTAACTTGTAGCCATCTGAGAGCTAGTGCCACATTTGTACTGGGGAAAAAACAAAGAAACAAACCAGGCTCACATTTTTTTGTTCATGTACTTTTAATTCTCGTAAAATTACATTCACAGGAGCTTGGAAATGTAATTTGCTACTTTATGTTACTTAATGCATATTAATACATATTTAATAATTATATTGTAGTTATTATTTAAGTACAAATGGGTGAAAAATTTGGTTCCTGGAGTAACCTCTCCATTGTCATCCACTGAGTCTGAAAACAGCTGCTGCTTCCTCACCAAACTGGAGGCAGATTCAAATCTTGGTTGCCCTAAATGTATTTCCAAGATAGTATCAACTACTCCAAAGCCTTTTGAGGAATTCATAGCATGTGTTGCTCCCTTATGCTGTACACAACCATATATCAGCTTGTGGGCTGTTATGTCTCACTGACTGGTAGCTACTTCTGCCATCCATAGTCACCTTGAGTGGCATCTCACTGTATGAATAGTCTCCCTGCAGGAAAAGCAACCACCTGTGGGCTCTGGAGTGATGTTTGCAGAAAACCATAATGATTTCATCCTGCTGGGGGAACTGAGTGCTCAGCCACTGTGGGTGCTAATCAGTACACATAGAGAGAGGAACACACTTTGTGTTTAAAGCCTATCTGCACATTCTGAACCAGGAAAGTCTATGGGCTGAGGCTGCCTGAGGCTGCATTGTGAAAAAGGACTGTGTAGTGTCAACAGCTTAGAAGATTAAATGAAATTAGGTTATACTTTATGCTGCAAACATTTGTGTTTGCTTTAAAAACTGTTTTGTTCAATTAGTCTCTTTTCTGTTTTTAGTGGGGTGAAAATATTTTCAATAGAAAAGTAATCTTCCAAACAGAAGGGTTATTTATCCCATTGATATTCTTTATTTATAAGGTATTCGTATTTCTAAACAAGGCACTATAATACACAACATGTGAGAATGTATTAGTTTGAAAACAAACCAGTGGGAGATCACAAGTCAGGATTATAATTTAATAGGAAAATTAAAAATTAGTGCAATAAAACAAGGAAAATCACTGACAAAGTCAGATACAACCTGACTCCCTGTTAGGGGGGTGGTAGCAGTCCAAGTGAATTAGTTCAGTTGAAGCAGTGATGATGTGGAAGGTCTGGTCTCCACCTGCCAGTCCAGTGGTAGCTTTTGTCCTCTGGGAATCCAATAGACAGGGCTGCTTTGTGCAATTCCAAGGCCAGGTTATATCCAGGTGGGAATGCTTGGCTCCTCCCTCCTGGGTGGAGCATCTCACAATAGGATGAGATAAGTCCATGAGTCATGCAGTGGGTCCTTGATGGCCCATTGACTGTTACCAGGGGCGGGTCATAGCAGGAGATAACAACCAGTGCCCCACAGCTTTGTGGTAATACAATAATAAATACATCTATATTGCTATCTAGGACAGAGAAGTAGTACAAATATCTCAGTAAGACTTCAGGAAAACAGATGAATGAATTCTTCTAATCGACCTAGTGATCATTTTTAGGATGCTAAATTATTTCCAGTTTGAAAACTCATTATGTTTTGCCGTATATGCAAAGGAGATGAGGGACTGAAAATGGCTTAATAGCCACATTTTTGACAAATAACCTTTATCAACAACAGGGAAAAAAAAAAAGAAACAAACTATACAGCACCCTAAAAACTAGCACTATTGCAAACTGTATATTTAACAAAATGGAAAAGTAATTGTGTCTGTCTTTGACAACCATCCATCTTCAATATTAATAATTCTCAAAAAGCCATACAGGAATGGTTTACCTAAAAGTCCTTCAAAGAGCTTCTCTACTGTCTTCCCAAATGAGAAGACTTGGCCCACTCTGCTATGCAAGCACAGAGCAGAGCAGCCAGCACTTGTTAGGAAATCGGTATCGTTTTAATTTCTTTGTGTAATGACATCATTGCCTAGTGATATTCTTCCCTTTACCCAAGGGAACATACATCTCACCTCCCCAGGAAATCATATTACAACAGGACCTTACACCTGACTTAAAACAAGACACTCTCTTTAACTGAGCAAGATGGAACCCCATGTGGACATTTGGATGGCACTCGAATATCCAAAGGTTTGAGAAGTGGCTCCTGCAGATTGTGGGAAGCTTGAAAGAGTGTCTTAGGGCAGTCACAGCCCTCTCTGAAAGGAGGATGGTGACAGCCGTGGAGCACTGGGTTGTGTGCAGCCCACAAGGCACCATGTCCCTTGCTTTCCCTGTTGCCGGGTGAGGAGGAAACAAGAGCACCCCATATGTACAGAGAAATATGATGGAGCTGATGTTTCAATGGTCTGAGGACAAACAAAGCATGAAGAGCCTCTTAGTGCCCAGTACCCTGCTCTACACCAGTGTCCAGGTTCAGCTCCTTCTCACCTCTCACTCATGCAATGCAGAGTAGCTACAAGAAAAAGTGGAGGATCCTGCAGGAGGTAAAACATCACTGCTGCTAGTCTGGGTTGGGAAAGCAGGCAGGAGTTGTTCTTCCCAACATGAGGGAGATAAAACACTGTCATGAAAAAGAATTATAGGAAGACCCTTCCAGCTACAAAATTGTTTAAAACCCCATAGGGCTTCCAGATGTTTGTTTTGTTACTTTGGAAGTTTTGAGTTGGGCTTTTTTTTCTGAATTTCTGGCTTTGTTCTCAGACCATTGCTATAATCCTATGTAATAGAATCTGTTCATATCTCTCGCTGTGTCTCATTTGCAGCTGTATGGTGTACATAGCAATTAGCTGTTGATGTACTGTTATCTGGTCTCTAGTCTTCAGCACGCTTTATTGCACTTTTCATTCTTCATATGTCTTTAAAAGTCAAAGTGCTAATCTCCCTACACAAAAAACGACTTTGAATTGTGGAGCCTAACACACACTAAAATGCCTGATGAAATTTCTATGTCCTTGCCCTGGAGTGTGAGTGTGTGTGCATGTGTGCACATGCACTTGTGTGTGCCTGTGAGAGGACAAGAGAGGGAGAGCATTCTTTCAAATCCACCTGAGCAATCCAGGAGAACATGCTATCAGAGATTTTGGCAAATATACTAAAATATATTGAAGAAACAAATTTGATTTGTATCTGCAAACAGTTGTCTTTTTCTGAAGGCAAGCTTTCATAATAAGTATGCATATTCTTCATAGCAATGTAAGCAAACACCAGCAGAGCCCCAGACTTGCCTTAATTACTGCGATACATTTTTGTGCCTTGTAAACAACTATTTATTGCCGTGTTTAGATCTAGAAAGTGGGAACAGGGAACTGTGACTGATTAAAAATTTCAAAAATTAGGAAAAAGTAAGACTAGAATCTTAATAATGAAGATATGGTGAACAGAATTACTTTCATAAACAAGGTTCTAGAGAAAAATATAATATTCAAATAGATACATGCTCAGTAATTTGGATGAACTCATGATCTTGCTAAAGCAAGTAGTCAAATTAATTTCTTAATATTTCATGTGGAAAAAGGGAATATTTCAATGCAACTTCCTTGTATTTGGACAAGAAATGTTGTAGGTTTTGGTTTGGTTTTTTTTTAAAGGGTTTCATAAACCCATTGCTTTTTGGTAAAATTAAAACCTCTCTCTTACAACACAAACTAAAAATAAATATAGTTTTTGTTGAATCCTGGATTTTTCTGGTGTGTTTATGATTGAGATAAATGTAATCAAAGTAAAGCAATTTCAATAAAAAGGAATTAAAAAGGCACTTTACATCAAGCTCTCTTTCCATTGTCTCCCTTGACAATAATTTCACAGTATCTCTGCTTTCTGCCAATGTAGGGCTGTGACTTCTCTTGAGGAACTTCAGCATCTGTAAAGGCTGATGTTTCAGAGTTGCCTTTTCTGCAATAAACCCTCTACTTCATGACCTGCCATGTTACCAACAATTCATGAAAAAGATGAGGCCATGGAGGTGACTCCCTGGGTTCCTCATGAATGTGGGGTTGAACTGAGGTGCTGGAGCCAGAGGAACTCATCCCTGACAGCCTTTGGAGGGCAGCTCATCATGTTCACAGTTCGATAAGCATTACCATACTGCTCTCATCTCCCCACAGAGATGCCACACAAGCATTCCTGCATTTAAATTTCACAACATCTCTGCAAAAGGAAAATATCTGTGCCACCTTGGATTATAAAGGATAAACTTAAACATGGGAGTAGCTGCAGTACAATTTATTTAGTTAAAGGTAGCTATCCATAACAGAGATGCCACTACAAACCTGGCCACCCTGAGGTGGCCAGAAAGAAACACTTGCCTCTGAGGGGTACTTATCCTAAGACAGGAATCAAATAAGTCTGATGCACTGCACTCTAGACATATTCCCTTCTCTTAATTTTTGGCTTCTGGATGGGGACAGATGTGACAGTCTCCCTGTGATACAGTAGAGTAATCTGTGGTGAGGTGACCCTCAGATAAATTCCACCCTACATGTCAAACTCATAGAAAGCTTGCACTCCAAGTAAGATTTGCATCCAGGTCTTCCAAGTACACAGGCTAACCAAAAATAAATCTTCATCCAGTACCACAGGGCACAGGTGTGAACAGACCTCTGTGTATGCAGTGTGGCATATTAGGAAAAAGAAGAACAATTATGGAAAGAGGGGTAGGATGCTGTTTTAGCAGTAAGACTTCCCTCAGAGGCTCTTGGAAGCCTTCACTACGGGGAAATGGACGTCTCCTCTTTCAGCCTCACACACAGCAGAATTCAATGTGTGCAACTGGAAGCCAGGTTTAGTTTCCAGTGAAATTTCCTACAAAGGAGGAGAGACTTAAAAGCCTCCTGGCTGTAATCACGGCAGCTTAGTTTCAAAAACAGAGAGCCAAAGAAAATCAGGGAGCCAATATTTAAAGGCCTTTGAGACTCTCTGCTGTTTCTGCAGCCCTTACAACGAAATGGTTGGAGAGACTTTGTGTCAGGGAGTTTGTGCTGGGCACAGAAACAAAAGCCCTGCCCCTCCTCACAGCACAACCAGGCAGTAGGGATGGTTCTGGACTGGTCCATCCATATCTAAAACCAGGCACAAGGTAGAACTGTTCTCAGCAGATGATCCAGGTACCCAAAGCCTTTTCTTACCTCTAAATTGGTTCCCTGGGACACAGCTGAGCTGTTAGCACAAGATTGCCATGCTACTTCCTCCACTAATGGTGTCCAATGCTAGCAGTACCAAGATGCCTGCAGGAGCATTAATGTTTCCATAAGCAATGAGAATAGAAAGTGAGCTTTAGGAGTTGGATATTCTATTATTTTTCGTCTATAAGAAAGGCCGTTTGTATAAGATGTTACTTAGCTATATGTCAGGTCACAAGCCAGAGGCACAAAAATGTAAGGCCCAGTTTTGCCTTTATTGCTGCCCCACATCCCTCTACATTCTGATACATTTTATTTATGTAAACATTAATTTTCTTTTTTCAGTCACTTTACCTTTTCTGCCCCTCTTTTTTTCTTCCTGTCTTCCCTAATGTCAAAAGAATGTACAGTTTTGCAGATGGATAAAACCAATTTTGAATTGCAGACAACAAGAAAATCCTGCATGGACTCATCTTTCCTCTTCCCAGGCTAGGAGAGCTGTCAGAAAGTATGAATCATCCCACATTTTGTGTAGCCATGTCAAACCTATCTGGATTTGAGGCATGGTGCAGAATTCATGTTTTGTTCTGATATTCCCTGGGCAAAGAGGCAAAGAGGCAAAGGGCAGTTAGACCAGTTTTTCTCATCTTACAGCCAGAGTGATGGACCACACCTCCTGGGAGATACCAGCCTTGCCCAGTCTGGGATCCTAATAATGATCATCGCTCCCATTTGGGAGCAAGAGAAAGGTTGAGGAGACACCAAGGACCACCCCTGAGCCTTAGGTCTCTCCAGGCACTCTTAATTCTTTTTGTTTTTGAAGGCTTTTCCTACCATCATATCTGCCTGCCATCATATCTGTTTTTTCTTCTCTGCCCCTTTTCTTTCTCTTGTCATGCACCCTTCCAGCACCCCCTTCCAAGTAAAATGCAGCGCAGGGAGGCAGAGCAGTCTGGCACTGGCCTTTCAATATATTTAAATACCAGCAATTCACTGAGCTGGAAAATTGTAAATCTGCAATTTGATTGAAAAAGGTAGTCACCCTATTCTTTGAAGCCATGTTCAGAGACAGCAGCATAATTAATGGACCTTTATGCAACACAGAAGCAAAGAAAGGCAAATTTTATTAAGACTGGTAAGATGACATTTTTAATTTCTAAGAAACCAACTTTCCATGTCTATTTTTGCTTACTGTTACATGAAAAGAAAGGCTGTTAAAATCATCCTGTGCAGGTGAAAACATTGTCACATAACCATTTTTTTCCCCTTTGAACTAACACAGATGAGGACAACAACTGGCAGCAAGGGATTAGGAATGTCTTCTAACAGTTTGCATGCGGTACCTACTCTGCACCGTGTCTAGACACCTTCCTAGCACTTCATGTGACAGCATTTCAAACCAAACCAGAGACAGACCAGTGCTGTCAGCACAACTCATTTTAATTATAAAGGGCATGCTTACTTGATGTGGTGCTGGGAAAGTTAAGCAAGACACACATGCCATAAAAAAAGCTTTCATGTGGGCAATATTAAAAGGGATGCAAAAGCCACCAAAGCGGAAAATAAAGGTGAAAGTTTTCAAACGTAGGACAGGAGTCTTTCACACAGAAGGGGAGTATAAATGAAGTGAAATAAAGCTTGTCATCATCCTTTTTACAAAATGTGGGCCGACTGATGTAGACGTAGCGAATTATGACAGTTCTGTGCATTATATGTGCAAAGAGCTACTAGACAGATGATATAACCGCAGTCTAGAGGATAAAAAGGCCACAGAGCTGTACAACTGGCCACAGAAATATGGAAGGGGTCATGAGAGATGAAGTACAAAAGTCTTCTTTGGGGAAACCCTTTTGAATTAAGGACATGGTATGAACTTAGAGTGGAGTACCTCCTCCAGATTAACTAAAAGTGCATATATCATTATTTTGAATAAGAATACTGTCTCCAAATTAGCAAAGCCACTTGAGCAGGAACATGTCTTCCAGAATAAGTTCTTAAGCAACCAAGCCCTGTGAGGAAATAAGTACTCTGCAGAGAGGACACTGCTCTAGAGCAAGCTCTTGGTTGCTGGTGGTCATTTGCCTTTTCTAGATAATTAAGACCTCCTAACACCCAAATGAAATTGTTGGCTGGGGCCTGGCACTTCAGTGCTCTTGGAAATAGTTCTGCCAAGTAAAGATACCTGAAATGCCAGGTAAAAACACAGTCTTCTTCCACCCTTTCTGTTCTTATTCTGGCAGTTCTGTCATTCAGTCTCTGTGACACATCCATCATTCAGGAGCTGAGTTATGTGCCTAGTCCCTCATTTACACAGCAAGCCCTAAAAACATTGAGCATAGCTGAAAGGGTGTGAACTAGTGGTATCTGTCAAGAGAAACTATTCATTCAACCCCATGATATTTAAAAATAAAGCAGAAGAGCATTTCAATTAATTTCCCTCCCTACACTAAGCTGCATCATTTATGAATATAGCCTATGTACTAAAACAAGATTGTCTGCTGTGAGCTTGGAAAAAAATTTATTATTACCTGTTATCAGATTACACAAATATTTGGGAAATGTATATATTAATGTTATATTTTGTCAAGGATTCTCTCTCCTCTTAACCCCACAGCCTCTTTGGGTTCTTATTTTCTGTGCTCTCAGTAGTTGCATGTGGTTATAGCAAATCAGGCCTGATGAACCACAGGCACTTTCACACTTGTTTCCATATCTGGGTGCAGCACTCAGTGAGAGGATCCACTCAGGCATACGGCCTGTAATAAGCTGAGCTCCAGTGAGTTGGAACCTCCTGCTTCAACAGCTATTTGGCCATTTGTTTTCTTGCTGCAGCACTTTGATTATTTTCCTCCGTTTGACAGAATGATGAAAGCAGACAGAGGGTTTACATACCCCCTCCACCAAATGTTACCCATATTCCAGTAGCCAGGTATAAAAACTGGGAAAAGGTGCCCACTGACTCTGGAAGTCCCAAGGATTGAAAAGCACATATTCTGCTGGAAGAGAGACTAACATACATGCAGTTAAAACTTCCCAAACCAGCTATGGTGGCTTTTGGTGATCTTTCAGCTGAGGCTGTCCATGCAGCAACTGGCAGTCTCAGTTTTGTCTCTTACAATGAAACTGGGATAATTATTTTTACAGGATATATCTTCAGTAATTATTACAGAACTGAGTGTAGAAGCTTAAAGGTATTTGAATACTTTAATCCATCCCAGTGAAAAATATCGACTTACAGCAAACAGGCAACAAACTTAGTGCAATGGCAGAATAGAAAATAAGGCTGAAATTTTTCAAAAAATGTGTGAAAAAACATAAGGCTTTGCGCAATACAAACATACAACAGAAACAAGCTAGAAAAAGCTACATCTTATCCTTGGCCTAAAAGAATGCCAAGTCATATAATTTCTGAGGAGAATTCAAGGGGACTTCCAGTAAATTAGGCCTTGTTTTCTTCTTCTCAAGCCTATACCTTAAGCACACAAGCTGATCAAACGTTTATTGCTACTGAAGATACAGGACAACAGCTGTGTTGCCTTCTGAGCCCCAGGACAGCACAGGGAGAGCTCTACATTTGTCCTAATTGGAAGCAAGTGAAAAGTTTTACATCAAACTGTTTTGCAACAGAGAGTCGAGCTTTCAGTTGCAGTGAATTATTCATGAAATGGTTCTGCTTCCCACAGAACATTTCAATTTTTCATTGAAAACCTGAGCAGGCAAACCAAGAAACTGCATGAAATACTTCAGTTCTGAAGAGCCATCACAGCATTCCAGGGATCCAGTTCTGTTTCTTTGCTGGGGACTTAGCCTCTCCACCAAAGTTCATTTCCCAGCTACACTGGCCAGGCAGCAGTGCTGGTGGATACCTTCCCACCCACACGAGAAAGGAATACTGTCAATTATGGAAGATACAATGAAGTCAAGGAGTCATCACTGGGTGTTTATTTCTCGGGACTTAAGATCTTCTACCACCTAACTCAGTCATTGTTTCCATGGGATAGGGAGAAAAAATGCATGAAGAAAGGGCAATATGGAAGAAAAATGGGCATGGATCCTTTCAGCCTACTCAACTGCAGCAGCTAGTTTGTGTAGGAGATGAAGCAGAGCTACACAGCCCTCCAAAAATGAACAGGAGAGTCACTGAAGTATGAGAAACCAATGAGCAGAAAAAGAGGCTACTCAGTCTTGCTCAATGACAGCCATAGGATGTGTCAGACAGCTTTCATAGAGATATCAGCTTAGCAGCCAGTCTAAAAGCCAAGATACAAGTGGAAGTAAATATGTTGTGTGAAGGTGAACTTACACCCAAATAGGACCACAAAGAAGGACAAAGATGATTCAAAAGAACAGTCTTTGACATCTTCAAGCCAAAAGCATGCATTTACAAGAAGTCAATTGCTTATTACTTGCTTCCTAGAGGAGATTGATTTTGATTTCTCCAACCAGAATCTCAGCTGATCTAACTTAGAAAGCTGATTTCTGTAAAATTCATGCCCATTTACCTGTTGAGCCTCTTGCCCTTGGAGAAGTGGTATATTATCTAAGGTGAAACATACATGATTTGGCTATGCTTAAACTTCTGTTCAAGCAGAAAATACTATGAGCTGCAAGCTTCAAAACTGACAATGCTTCCTCTCAGCTAATAAAAACAGAGGTAAAAAGTCAGTTTCACTCCTGAGATGAAAAAATCTGGCATTTAGTTTTGGAAAGAAAAAGGAATCATCTGAAGCAAGGTGAAGAGTAGGGATGTTAATGCAGAGAAGCTCTTAAATGTATCTGTAAAGAGGATCAGAGATAAACATGCAAAAGGAGTTTGACATATTTCTCAGAGGGAGAAGTTATGAATGATTGGATATGTTTGAAACGTGGTATGATGACTTGCAGAACCAAAAGATCAAGAGACTCTTGATCAAGGGAATATAGGAGAGGCAGAAAGAGAAGCATAGGTGAAGGAATAAAAGCCCACAGCAAAAAATCTTTCTGTGTTTCAGGCCCTTTTACTCTGTAGTGGGAAGGAAAGGTCAGAAATATGTGAGCACCTGTCTTTGAAAGCTGGGTAGCATCCACTGGTAGCATCAGAAAAAGTTTGATTTGGGTTCTATTTGAGGAACAAGCCCTGATCAATTCTCATCTGAGTGGTCGTCATGTACTCATCCTTCTCTACAAGGGAAAATAATTGTTGAGCTGATTGGATATGGAAATGCCAAACAGGATACCCTATTATAGCAGAAAGCTGATCTATGGGATGAATTAGCTTCCTGATTCTCTGAGTCACATAGAAAACTGGAGAAAGATAATTATTTGATGCTGACAAGGAATTTACTGGGTTGTTTTGATTGCCCCAATTGATTCCCAAGGTACAACGTTCAGCAGTGCTTCTAGTGCTGCTCTGGAAAAGCGTAGCATATGGTCTCCCCCTAATTTAGAGAGCTAGTTTGCCTGCAGATAGAATGGATGACTTGGTCACTGACAAGAGCTCAGTGACCATACACAGAGCAGCACAGTTAGAGATCTATGGCTACCCTGCCTTTAACCATTCCTTTTCCCTCAGTCCTGTTCATGCAAAACTCACTGAAACAGCAAAGCAGTGCCTAGCAGAGCTGGAAGGGCATGCACCACCCACCTGTCCTCCTGAAGTCTTTTACAAGGCTGATGTCATGCATAGGTTCTGCCTGCCTGTGTGACACCTGTTGACTCTGTCCCTGTGCCAGAGGTCGCTGGCTCATCTGCTGCAGCTGCCCACAGCCACTGCTGTGCTCATCTTTGATCAGCTGACTGCAAAATGCCAGTTGCTATTGAGGCAGGCAGCAGCTTTTCCTTCTCCAAGACGTGAATGCCGGACTCTGTTTTAAAATTATGTGTTGAATATTCCTCTGTGCGTGTGTGTGCATTCTGTTACTTGCAATATCTGCTTAGAAGTATTAAGGCAAAATGTCTTTGTCAGTTTTGTCTTTCTGTATTTGACAACTGCTGATGTAATTTTACTTTTGTTTGTAAATCTCAGCCTATTTGCTGCTGAGTCACAGAAGAAGGCAAGACATAGTAAATATAGCTCCTAATCAACCCAGAAAGTTGTGGACCACTGGAATGACAATCAGAAAGGGAGTCTTTCTTAACCAGCAATAGCAGAACAGGAGGATCCTGTTTCCTGTGCAGAATTCCCTGTCACTCACAAGCATCAACTGATGTAGGTTGCATTCTCCAAAACAGAAATGTGAATATCAAGAGTCAGTAGCAGAGACTACCCTATTTATGGAAAGAGGAATAGAGGAAGCCCAGAATTCCCCGTACAGGCCCCCTAAAGCAGCAGTCTGCTGACAGAAATTATAAAATGCAAAACATTCAGGAAGCTGAAGCACAGAATGTTGACTTTCATACCCACATTCTGATTTCCAGAGTGTTTATCCTACATCCTCAGTATTCCTCAGTCTTTCAACTGGCTTGACTGAGACACAAAGTATTTAAACCACTGTCTGCATTTTTAAGTTTCAGGAAGGTTCTACTATTGCTAGTGCATTTCAGGTTCACTGGAGACAGCACCATCCTAGGAGATGACTGTGTATCCACATGATGTTGAGTCATTGCTACTTGATTCTCTGAGACTGAGAGGACAGGTCCATACCATGTGTGATGATACAGTTCTTAGAAAACTGGCAGGCTGTAGAGTCCACTGAGGTATATGCTATCCTTGCTATCACAGAGTCAGGTGAAGTAATAACTACAACGGGGACATTGAACTAAGGAATGAAAAAACCTAGGAGTAGGACCCTACCACTGTGTCATTCATTGTGGCGATTACAGGGTTGTCCAGCTGGTAGCTTGAGAGATGGAGTGTGATAACAAGATGTGTCTGTCCCTCAGGAGGAATTAAAGGTTTCCTTGGACCTCTAGAATGAGAGAACAATATGACTAATCCATGGACTTGGTGATATCTATCAGCCTTTTGCAAGGCAGCATATAGACTTTCCAATGTTCTTCATCAGCACAATACAAAATATTTTCCTCAACTGTAATGGTTTAAAACCAGCTACCACAAAGTCCTGCCTGTTTTCATGAAAGCAGTGGTGTTGCTGAAGTACTGTGAGGAATCTCAAGAGGGATCATGATGTGCCTCTGGAAAAGGCTGGTCACAATGAGGCAAGCAGTGGATCAAAGCACAAGATGTGCTTGAAATAATCACTGGCATTAAAATCTCACTACCAAGAGAAGTGTCTTCAGGGGTGTTTTGGCTTGCAAACATTCTGTTTCTCATGGCCAGGTTTATTTGCTATAAAGGATTCACAGAAGCTGACAGCAAGGTAATGCACATAGACTTCCCTCAGGGCATAAAGAGAAAGAAAGTATAATTTCCAAAAATGTGATTGACCAATCCAGTGGTGGAAGGCTGTAGTGCTAATGTAGACTCTCCTGCATGCACAGCTAGCAGTGTAGTGCCTTTGAGAGGCTTACAACATCTCCTCACTTTCTCCTTTCCTCTCTTTTTGAAGTTGCCGCATGTGCAATATAGTGCTGCTACTTCCCAAGGCCATTCCCCTGAGGAAGACCAGAAAGTCATTCTGGTTTTCCCCATTTTATTTGCATCCACAGTAATTATTCAGGCAGTAATTGAAGGGACTTTGAATATTTATTAAAACTACATCAAAGGTGTAGCACTGTTATTTCTTTCTACATGACCCACAAGGAAACAAAACCCCCCCAGACAATTCCATTCAAGTACAGGTTATTTAGTCCCATAGCTTTCATCTGGTTTTTTTTTTTTTTTTCTAAGTGGTTATAGACTGGGTTTTGTTGTTATTCTTGCCATGGCTAATTTAGTTCTCTGCATGTGTTTCAAGCATTTTGCTAAAAAGCCACGTTGTTTGCAATGACATTGATGGTGAAGTTTCTTTACCAACAGCCCCTCTCTGAGGTCTTGCACTGTCTGAGGGGAATGCTCCCAGGCTTTCTTTGCCAGGCCAAAAGGTACACTACAACTCATTATTTCAGAGAAAAATTCCAGGACGATTGAAATCTGCAAGTTTGCCTACTCAGTGTGAGCAGCAAAGAGAGGCTGATCCCCTGCCAACCAAGGAAGTTCAAATGATGAGGACATCAGTCTGCTAAGACACAGAGCTAGACTTGATTGCAGAGCAAGCAAGGATAAACACATTTTATTCACTGCAATACGATAGCTTCAAATATTCAAAATATATGTCTGAAATAATTTCTTCTACTCAAGCTCTAAAAAGGTGTCATTGCCTCAGTCCCAGTGGAGCTTACTACATTATATACATGCCTTTTTCATTACTATGACATTAATAGAAGAATAAGCGTAGTATTGACAGCTGATTTATTTATTTACCTGTTTATTTAAGAAAATTCCATGCATTGAATAGAAAATCATTAGCATCAACTGGTCTCAGGGCTTTCTAACTGTTTACACTTCTTAAAAATATACATACATTCTTTTAAAAAGTATCATTGGAAGTATGGTTTTGTTGTTCAGTGTGAGCTATGATTTTCCTGTGCTACAGGTTAATAGCAGCAAATTGAACTAGGAGCCATTCTGAACTCAAAAGGAAACAAAAATTACAACAATTGAAAATTTTTCTGGTGTCTGGTGCGTCAGGGACTTCAGTCTACTTTGGGACTCGATATTTTGGTTATAGTTATATGGTTAAAACCTTTTAGCTTTCATGGCATAGAACCAGAGTTTAGCAGAAATGCCTACCACTGTCTGCCTACATCTTTCACAGAGGTTGGTGTTGGAGTATTTTACAAATTTATTTCCCTCCAACCCCAACCACACATGAAAAATAGAGGATTTTGGCTGTTGTAGAGTGTCTGTTATGTTAGAGTACTGTTCTTTCCTTATGAACATCAGCCTGGGTCATAAATGGGGTTCATTTCATGTTACTTCAGCTGTGGTAAAAGTAAAGAGGTTTTATCCTTGGTATTTGGTTCTGCTCCTTTGAGAGGACAGATCTTTCTGTTTTAAGCTCTCTTACAAATGGTTGGGATTCATCGACCTCTGGAGCTGCCTTTTGTGCTGGTGCCTCACCAGCCTCAGGAGCACAAGGGATTAGATTTGACTAGACATCTAACTTTTTTGACAGCTGTGACTAGCGGAGTTGAATCCCACTGTAGGTAACATCTTCTGCAGGTTGTATCAGTCAGAGCTGGTTCCAACTCACTTTAGCACACTGTTCTTGCTCACCCTGCTGTCTGTTCTGCACACTAGCCACAACCAGTTAATTCTGCATGAGGTACACTCTTTCTGCAGTTCTATACTGTATTTTCATGGGTTTTTCTGCTTGCACCAACTGAAAACTATTAAAACCATAAAGTGTTTCAAAACAAGCAGGTGTCAAAAAGAAATCTCTCTTCTAAGTGTCCCCCTTGCTGCTGGCAACTATTACTTGCAGTTACAAAGCAGATAATTTAAATTTTGTCTAGCTCTCTCCCACATTTCTAAAGTACCTCCTTCCTGATGGATCTATAGCTTCTGCTGTCCTATTCTTCCACTCAGGGTATTTTTTGCATGTTACTCCTGTCAACATATGTTGTTGAGAAATTACTCAGGGCCAAGGCATCTGACAGAGGTCTGCTGCTGTCAGTGCCTATGTCCTAACTGATCAGCACTTGATTACAGGGGCTGCTTGTGCTTCAGTGACACAGCACAGCCACCAGCAGCTGAGGGCTTCCCCAACTCTGGCTTGGTGGCCATAGGTAGACCAAGGACTGTAGCATGTACTTTCGGAAGGTGGTATTAGCAAGTAGCAGATGGTATGATTCCTGAACGGACACTGATCTTTGCAGTTTCATTCTACTGTATTATGTGTTTATTAAACATGATTGTGCTGATGTCACAGTGGGTAACTAGAAGATGGGATGGATGTTGAGACTAAACTATTTGAAATAGCATCCACATGTCTGCACATCCACATCTCTGAACTGCTCTGCCTGCATTGTGGTCCTTGGTCCCCTGCTTATCTGGATTGGGGAATGTATTGCAAGATGTTGCAAACCTCTCCTCAAAGCTCCCACCAATTGTTGGTTTGGGTTTTTTTGTTGTTTTTACTTTGGTTTTGGCTGGTTGTTTTGGTTTTTTAAAGAGACAGCAAGAGGATGGAAAGTACTCAGATCTTATTGTGAAGTTCAGAGAGAGAGGAATCAGACTTCAACACAAGAATGGGGTGTTCAAGTGAGAAGTTATCTGCCCTATGGTGTAGACAACACCGTTGTTGGGAGTAAATGCACAGACTGGTACCAAGAGTCTTGTGACTCTATAATACAAGACTTTTGGGTTTCTGATACGCGTTATGTAATGCAAATCCAAAAGGATTCTGTTGTTATTTCTGAGGGGTCATTATGAGATGCTGCTTTTAAATACAGTTGTGTTTTGACAACTTAGACATAAATTCTCTGCTTACAGAAATGATGGGTTCACACAGAGTAGTGTAAATTATTTTGATGTACAGCAAACCTTAGCTGTTATTCTAATCAGGTTGCAGTATATTTGATGTATAACTCCAGTCCTCCATTTACACCACAGGATATTATATTGCTACAATTGTCCTCATATGTGTGCATATTTATACTTATAAATATATATGTATCCAAACTGTACATACAGGTATATTTATATGCACACCAAAACTTTATTTTATACACACAAGTATGTATAAAAATATGTACATATAAGTAGATGTATATAAATCTGTGACCTCTAGTAACCTACAATAAAGAATTACAAATTGGGTAGAGGATAAATACAATTTCTTTTTTTGTTGCTCTTTTGTCTAGAATGGGTTACACACCCTGTGAATAGAGCTAAAGAAAAGCATAATTTGAAGCACGGCAAGGAAATGGTTTTGATGTTTATGAATCACTATTGTCAAATTTGTACAAGTAAAATACAATACACTGGATATATATACACAGCAGCCCCTTCATGTTTAAAACATTCTAGAGAGCTTAACAAGTGATAACCTAAGATAAAGCTGCTGTTGGGTCAAAGAATGAATTAAACAAGTGTTGCCTTTAGTCTTGACATGAAAGCATTTACAGAGGCAATGTTCTAAATCTCTGCTGGCAGAATATTCAGAGGTAGAAAACGAGAGAGCACTTAAGATGCACAGGCCCTTTCAGCTATGGATTTATAATGATATTTCTGTAGAGCATTTGTAGAACACAAAACCTGACTTGGGCAGTAAGGAAGTAATACCTCAGCTGGATATGTAGGGCCCGGAGATTAGATGTGCACCTGGAATACCTTTAAGAGCTAATGAAAGTCTGAGAATAGTTCACCTTCTTTGGGACTGACAGGAACAGCATCTGACTTGGTGATCTCCCCCTTGCTGCTTTTTTAAATTATTACAATTCGGGGCTTTTTCTTGCTTATGCTTTGCAGGTACACTTCACAATTATGCAACTGCCAGGCTGAAAGCTCCTAAATGGGTATCACTGCCGCAATGGGTTTGTCCAAGAAACTACTTCCCTTCTGTCCTGAGTGAATCAGCCTAAAGCAGGGCAGAGGGGAATTTTCCCTCTGTGTCCAGTCACAGAATGTGGCTGAGCAGTTTATTGTGTTGCTTTTACTGTGGGGATGGACAACTGTCAGCAAAGATTTAGAAACCTGGAAAGATTTGGGTGGGTGCCTCTTCCCATCCAGCATCTAAAATCTGAAGGATAGTTATGGTTTGCAGTTGTTCCTCGACTGATCCCAGCAATCAATCCAGCTCTCTGGTATGGGCCATACTCTATTAAAGTCTTGGTCTATTCCATTGTATCAGAATGAATTATTTGTCTGTTCTTGAACCTCAAATGGGCTTTTAAATAAATTGCATTAACTTCTAAAAAAGTCTGGTTCATTTGAAAAAAGCCTCCAGGAAAACCAGAGTGTGTAACAACAAAGCGAAAACTCTGAGGATGCTTAGAAGTATCCAAGACTCAAGTCCCAGACAGAAGCCTTTCATCATTACAAATTTTTCATGTAAAATGTAGAGCTATAGACTAAATTGTCCTGGACCCAAATTTGATTTTTTAACAATGTGTTATGGGATTATTCCAATAAAGAATGAAGGTGGATGAAATTGAAAGAAAGTGGATTTTAACTACTTAACTCCAGACTTGCTATCCCAATCTCCTTGGTTGCCCACACTTCATCAGTGTCTTGACTTTTGTTTTCTGTAAGCTCTATAAATGCCCAGGATTCTCTATTCCTGACTGCCTCTTTCTCAGCATCTACCATCTAATGAGATTCTAGAAACTATGTGAACAAACACTTGTCATAGAGTATATGTCGCCCGCAGGGACAGGATCAGACACCACACAAAACAGACAAGACCTGTATTTCCTGCGAGACACTGCGGGTTAGTAAGGGGCATGCATGGGGTCTGTGCCCTCGGCATCCTGCCAGACTCCAAGCACATGACTCCATGCCGTGCAAGGTGCCCTAACCTTGGCAAGACGTGCTATCTTAAGCACAGGATCTCTCCCCTGGGCTTACTGTATCTGCACAGAAAAATGCAGTATGAGAGACAAACAAAATCTGAGGAGAGCTCAAGCAGTAAGGGCAGTCATCTGAACTCATGGAGATGTTGGGAGTTCAGGCTCTCTCACACAAACAATGGCCTTCAGACAAAAAGTTGAACTTTACAAATCCTTTCCTTTGTGTAGATCCCATTTGTATCCCCAAGATCTATATAAGGTGTGCACCTTTACTCAATGCTCCATTTCATTTTACCTTTATAAATGGCTTTAAGGGAGTTTACCTGAAGGGCAGGTGCTTGCCAAAGGATCAGCAGCTGATGGCAGTAAGTCTTTAGCACTGTAGGTGAAGGGGCTGCACCACACACCTCCTGCGAAGGACGTCACTTCTCTGTGGTGTAGAGCCAACCACCCCATGGCCGTGGCTGCCCAGTGTCACTGGATGTAAAAACTGCTTAAAAGGCTGCTGCTAATGTGTACTGGAGGTTAATTGCAGGACTCAGGAAAGCTGATGTTTGTCTGAAAACAAACACAATATATGTTGGTAGTGGAAGTTGTAAACAAGGAGGCATGCTGGGTAGGTAGCCTCAAGCTAGCAGAATTTTTAAAAAATCTTGAGACTTTTCTTTACATTATTTATAGGCTGGAGAAGATTCATTGTTTGTGAAACAGCAGGCAGTCTTTGTGCTACATCTATTGACACAGAGAAACCTTCTTGGAGTAAAATTTGCTTTGATAACCTGTAAACATTTCCTCCTAAATTCTGAGTTTCTTAAATATGCCGTTCCCAAGCTTGGCCCTTCTCTCACATGCACAATCTCTTGCTACGCCTCGTGTGGTGCGTGCAACACTTCACAGTGAACCAAACCCCATGTGGTGGGAGAGAATTATCAAGGGTGCATGGTATCTTTAAAGAGAAAATTAGTAAAACATTGATTCGTATTAATTCAAATAAAAGCAAATTTCATTAAAGCACTAGCAAAGAGTGAAACAAGTGTTATGTACACAAAGTTAGTGTGTTCTCTGCAGAGCCCAGCATAAGCTAAAGATTCTACTTTTATAATATTATCAGAAAGCAGAGAACAAAGCAAGAAATAGTACTGAAAGACTAATTCCTCCCTCAGGAAAACAATCCAAAACACTGTGTCCTAAGAGAATAGTCGGTACTCACTGCCATCCTTTATCCTTTGTGGCAATGCAAGAGTAGTCAGCAAAGGCTCAGGGGGCAAAATTCCATTGCATGTAACTCTTCTGAAGTCCAAGGTAGCACACCAGAGATTAACACAGCCCATATCAGACTCAAACTCGGATTTTCATTTTATTTATTGTGATTTATTGAACTACAGTAGCCCCTAGAGGCTCTCAGTAGGACTGCTGTCCCATTGTGCTCCATATGCTCACAGGAAAGGACAATGATGGGACACTTGGGCGCTCACTTGGACTTCACTGGGGTCTGGCACAACCTCAGAAGTCTTCTGTACTTCCTTTCCAGAGATCAGCTTCATGTCACTGAGTGAGCTACTCTGATTAAAAGTACCTCCACAAAGTTGGTGGAGTTTCTACTACATACGGCTTGCTGTTTGCACAAACTCATCCTCACCTGTTGCAAACATAAACTCCTTTGCCAGAGGGAAACAATGACCCTGCCATGTTGTAGATGGGCTTCACAGCAGAGATCTTCTATTAGCCAATCCCAAGAGCTAAGGAAAAACCGCAACAACAGCAACAACAACAACAGCAACAACAAAATAAGGCAAAGCTAGCAGTACAGCTGTCAGAAAAGCACTGGGATAGTCAAACAGGAGCTTCAGTCATTCCCTCTGGGCTGGGAAGAGAGATATCTTGTCATGTGGAGCTGTTAAGAGAAAAGTAATTAAAAAGTAAGAAAAAAAAAATTAAAAGGAGACCTGCAGGAGTAACCCCTTTAGAACAGATGTTTTAAATGGCTAGACCATTTTTTCTTTATTTAGGGAAAACTATCTTTTTTTTTTGAGGGATATGCTGGTGTTTCTGCTTTTGCCTTGCCTAAGTCTTGAAGCTATAAAATTGCTCAAGAAAGGATCTTCACTACTAAATAGGCTTTATACAATGTGAAAATACCACTACATACTGCAGGGACAGGCAAAGGATGGAAGTAGATATGACAGTAATTCTGGATCCCTGCCCATTAAACATATCTGAAAACAGCCTCTGGTGCAGCTGGCACTGGCTAATAGGCAGTTTAACTTTCTCAGCACACTGTAGAGTCCTAAATCCGCTTTGAGCACAGTAAATGGTCTGTATATGGCTCTTCCCTCCATGGCATCCTGATGTGTTTTATATAAGTAACATTTTCGTTTTATACTGGGTTTCTTCTAAGGATGTTAAATTGTTTAGAAACTTTTCAAAGCTCATTAAAGTCTTGCAAAATCGGTAGATATATTTTAAATTATTTTCAATGTAGTTATTAAAGGCAGTATTCCTTTTACCACAGAGATTCATCATAAGGTGGATTTACTGTGGTATGTTTGAAATCTAGAGGAGGTCTGACTTTCTAGAGCAACACTACTCAATCTGTTGGGAAAGGGTGTGCACGACAAAAATCACATGTACCAAAAGGACAGCAAAGAAGGCTCTCGTTTTCAGAAGATAATCTTCAAAAATAAAAATGACCTGTAAAAACAAGTCTTTCTGATAAACCTAATTTGTCTGAAACAATCAAGGAATTTTGGCAAGAATTATAGTTTTCTCCATAAACCAAAGACTGATCCTTTCAGCACACGGCTGTGTCCTGATCCAAAGGGATTAGGGCTTTCTAGTCACCTGCCAACATCAGCTCTGCAGAGTTTTCCTCAGTGACTTCTTCTATTGCAAGTCTTTGCCTATCAATACTTACTGAGGCTGGATGGAGCTCATGCCTCAAGATACTCAGTTATGGCAATTTAGTGCCAATTCCTCTGCTGGCTGTGACATGAGGTCCTCGGAGAGAGATGTAGGAGGCACCTCTTTGTATGTGTTTTTCTCAGTAGGAAGCCAAGACTGCTTTCTGCTCCTCAAAGATAAGTACTGAAAGAAGAGGACATGACAAACAGGAATGAGCAGGAAAAATTATCCAAGCACATCCATGGGAAGGTCATAGTTAATGAGCAGAAAGTGTGAAGGGCGTGAAGAGCAAAGTCTGACTTAGCAGGGTTCGTTAGCACGTTGCTGCTGCAGACCTGGTATAGACACAGAGGAGATTGGGGAGATGGAATATAATCCAACTACAATCACTTTTCCTGTAGCTATAATTTCTTTTCAGTTAAAGAGATACAAATAAACTGACTTTTCAACATTTTAGCTCTCTAGTAGAGGCTCAGCAGTGTAGGGGAGGCAAGAACCCCTGTCAGCCTGCTGGGGGCCAGACCACCCTGCTAATTGTGGAAGAGAGCACACACACTGCCTGGCAAGGAGGCTCCTTGCATGCATGCAGTGCAAAGCCCACTGTGTGCTCAGGGACCAAATTTCATACCTTGAAACATGGGTTCAGCCAGGCCTTTGTTCTTGCTGGGAATATAATTATTCACCTTTTCTCTGGGTTTGATCTAAAGATCACCCGCATAAAGGTAGAGGCTCAAGGCAGGAATGCTTAGAGGTTTCACTTGTTTAAGAACTGGGACAGAATAGAGAATAACGCAGAAGGGAAGCAGTGCAAATAATCATTTATCACATCAACATGTGAAATGGGTGGTATTAATAGCATGTCTAATATTTTTAATAACTTGTAAAAGATGCCCTGGAGTGGTATTACTAATGACAGCACTGCATTGTTATGTAGATGAAGCTTTGAGCCAAAAAGTTGAGCAGTACTGTTCATACAACATTTTTTTGTAAAACAAAGATCTAGGATCCAGCCTCTCTGGATCCTTTCTCATGTGCTTACCACAGAAAGAAATCTAGTTTGACATAATTTTTGCACATAAATTGAGCAAACCCTAAATATTACTATTCCACCTCAGTCACTATCTTAGTGCCTCCACTGGGTTTCTTAAATGTAGTTCTTTCAGAGAAATACTGTCAATAGGAGCAGAAACCATTTCCTGTAGTGTGCACTTAGAACTAGCCCAGAGCTAACCAAAATATCCCCAGAACCTGGTGAGCATTTAGGATCTGCATAGTTTCCAGCTCAGAGGGAATTCACAGAGCTCCAAGACTGTGCCAATTGATTTGGTGGGCCCTGCAACTTGAAGTTGAGAGCAGCCTGCAGTGTGTAATATAATAATATGTTTTCCTTGGGAGTTTAAATTTTCCTTCAGCCGGGCTCCATAGCTAGTTTGTGCAATGCAATTAGCAGAATTTGTTGCTGCAATTGGAGTTTGCAGTAGTGCTTCAATCAGGATATGTGAGGCACAATCGAATCTAATTCATTTTTTCCTGACTGTACGGACTCCTCAATGCTAGCTCAGGTAAAGGATTGTAAAAATTCATTTTTTTGTCACCACAGTAAAAGCTCTGCCTATGAATACATACACAAAGCACGCCAGGTGTAAAAACAGGAGCCATTTTACATGGTCACTTCTAGAAAAGAATTTTACTTCAGAGTAAGAGAATGTAACATGGGACAATTGTGGATTTAATTCAGCCAAGCATCTTCTGTGATAAAGTAGTGGGTGTAATCCTTAGAGAGAGGTTCTACCATTTTAATCACAGCAGTAGAGTGGTAAGACTCTGTGTGTAGGCAAGCGATAAAATAAATTGTGAGAGCCTGTTCTGAGCTACCACATTCCTGTGTTCTCACTTTATACTTCCTTTTGCAGCCCTCCATGAATTAGGTTGAGTTATAACACAATGTTAACTTAGATGAAGGGAGAATGTGCAGGTTGGGCATGCAGAGAGAGTTTTGTGTATTTTGGGAGGGTGCTCTGTAGCTCAGATCCATTCCTTCACTTCTGACTTGTAAATAGCAAAGCCAATTGTTATTCAGTTTTCAAAGACAGCATAATGTGTTGGTCTATCACACTCTGTATGTTGGCTGTCAATAGGAACTTCTGAAACAGCCCACCCCTTCATGGCTGGAAAATACTAAATAACAACTACCAATACTTAAGTGCTTGCCTTTTGTGTTTTTCAGGAAACAAGAACAAAAAATTGGAACATTGCCTTTTCCAATAGAGATTCTTTTTTGTACTGACACTCACAAACTTTTTGAATATTACTTTCTTCTAGCTTCATTCACTATATCACCATTAGCTTTGTGCTCTGAATAGCATGGTTAAATCATTGTGAGCACGGTAGTTAAATTATTAATGTTGCCCTGGTTGCTAATCCACTGCTGACTGCTTGTTACTTTGGATTGTTTGGCTGGCTACACAAAAGCTCATTGCCTTTTGTCCCTGTCTTCCCAGGGTACCATCTCTAGCCAATTACCTAGTCTGATGCTTTCTTCTTATTCTTGCTAGCTTTTCCTTTGGCATCACAGCAACAGTCCTAATAAAACCTGGATTGGACCTGGAATAGAGAAGCTACATTTTTATCCATGGAGCAAGCGCAGCTCAGCCTGGAGCACAGTAGACTTCCCTGCTTTGCCATGTCAAACCTTGGCCGAGATGCTGAAATGGACTAATTATTGCTACTTCTGTTACTCTCACCTATACCCAGGGAGGTAAACTCATACCACAGGGCTGAGGTCATGCTATCAATGGTTCCATGTACCCATGCGTGCCCTCTGGATTTGAAACAGCAACCCACAACTGATTCTATAGCCCGCAAAAATTCCTAGAGTTATCTAACAAGTTTGCCATGGATTGTTTTAGAGGTGTCCAAAATAAGTAATTTAAACTAATGGAAAGAGCCAGCTGGGAACTGGATTTTTTCTTGTGGGCTATTCTGCATTTCAATAATTCTAGTTCCCAATTAGAATAAAAACTATTCCTAAAATAATAATTTTCTACAATTGCCAATTCTTAAAAAAAAGTCAGTAACAGACAATTTAAAAATATTTTCCTCAGAATCATTTCATTTTGGTTTTTTATGACATTCAGTGTTGTAATTGTACATCTTGAGTATCCTTAGCATTATACACCGATAATATATAGGAATTGCTTACAATATTTTAAATGACCCATCAAAATTAAATGCCCCAGCATTATATTTTGAATTTTCTCTGTAAAAAGTAAAAAAACTGAACTTCTGCAAAATATTTTGATTTATGTGAAAGAACATGTTTAATGGAGAGTTGGTATTCATCTACTGCTACCAATATCTATAGGCAATATTGTGATACATTTATTTGGCATATTGTAATTCACTTGGATGTTGGTGGGTTTTTTGCGTTTTTTTTCCAGAAATATCATTCAGTGTCTTTGTTAACATTCGCAGGTTAGCCTGACACACCCAGAGCATCAAAGGCTACTTACTCTGTTGGTCTGAATCTTCTCTCTTTTCTGTGGTATCCTCAGGCTTGATTTGGCTGTTCTCTGGCTGTGCTGGATCATAGAATCATAGAATGTTATGGGGTTGGAATGGACCTTAGAGATTTTCTAGTCCCAACCTGCCTTCCATGGGCACGATGCACTTTCCACTAGACAAGGTTGCTCAAAGCACCATCCAATTTGGCTGTGACCACTGCCAGGGTGGGGGCATCCACAACCTCCCTGAGCAACCTGTTGCAGTGTCTAACCACCCTCACAGTAAAGAGCTTCTTCATAATATCTAAGCTAACTTTTCCCCCTTTCAACTTGTCCCCATTAGTCCTTGTCCTATCACTATAGCTCCTGAGGAAGGGTCCCTCTCTGGCTTCCCTGCAGTCTCCCTTTGGATGTTGGAAGGTTGACAGGAGGTCTCCACACAACTTTCTCTTCTCCAGGCTGAGAAGTCCCAACCCTGAGATTAGCTTAGCTGGTTACTAATAGTATGGTACTAATAGTATCAAGGTTGTGGGTTTGATCCCTGTGCACAATGGTACTAATAGTATCAAGGTTGTGGGTTTGATCCCTGTGCAGGCAATGCCCTTTGGAGTTGGACTCCTTGAGGGTCCCTTTCAACTTGGAATATTCTGTGATTCTTTCCGAGACTCTCTTTGTAGTGGAAGTGTTACAGTCCTCTTCATGGTCCACTTCTGGACCTCCTCTGGACTTGTTCCGTGTCCTTCTTCTGCTGGAGGCACCAGAGCTGGATGCAGTGCTCTAGGTGGGGTTTCGTAAGAGCAGCATAGAGGGGCAGAATCACCTTCTTTGACCTGCTGGCCACGCTACTTTTGATGCTGCCCAGGATGTGGCTGGCTTTTTGGGCTGTGAGCACACACTGCTGTCTCATATGGAATTTTTCATCAATCATCACCGAGTCTTTCTCCTCAGGGCTGCTCTCAATCACTTTTCTGCCCACCTGTAGATGTCTCTGTGATTACACCAGGGACACTAGGTGTAGGACCTTGCATGTCTCCTTGTTGAACTTCATCACTGGCCCATCTTTCAAGCATGTCAAGGTCCCTCTGGATGGCATCCCTTCCCTCCAGCGTGGTGACTGCACCACAGCACGTGATGCCATCCACAAACTTGCTGAGAGTGGACTTAATCCCACTGTCCGTGTCACCGACAAAGGTGTTGAACAGTCCTCGCCCCAGAACTGACCCCAAGGTACACTGCTCGTCACTGGTCTCCATGTGAGCAATGAGCCCCTGACCACAACTCTGCATGCAGCCATACATCGAGGATGTCATGGCCCATGCCTGTTTTCCAAACCTTGGGAGGCAGAAGCACAGATGTGTCCATCACAGTGGCCTAGAAGGGATCCACTCACCCATGGGGCACTGGAATTCAGTGCCACTCTGGAGTCCAGGAGAGCATAGCAAGTAGAGGTCACCACAGTGATCTCCTCTTTGCAAGGAAGTGCTCATGCTAAGAGGGTTGCTTGTGTTTCACGGCAACGAATAATGTCTGCTTTTTCCTTTCGTGTGTCAGAAACTCATGGTCTACATGGAAGAGGCCTATGCTGAAGTGATTTTCTATATATGTATTCCTTTTTTTATCCATACCTATATCAGTATATTGATATAAAATCCTCATTGTATTTAGATGGTTTTGCCCATCTTTGAGGGAAAAGTTTTATAGAGAAACACTAAAATGTCTTATTTGCTTTCCTAGATTATGATGTTGTTCCTTGCTATAATTGGGAAACAAAAATTAGCAGCCTTTGTCAAACTGAGGACAGCTGAAGTGCCAGGAAGGAGGACAAGCCACATCTACCAGAGCAAAGAACATGCAACTGCCTACCACCACCATCTCTGCTGCCACAGAAGGCCACCCCAAAGCAGCCCATACCAGCCCAGAGGCATCACTCTCTCCTCACCAGCCTACTTGCAATCTCCCTCTGGGGTGGGTTGATCTCCTGTCCATTCTTGGCAGGAACCTCAGCAGGGAAAGCTTTTGTACCAAGCGTGTCAGGAGAGCCAGGCTGCTCGATTTCTGAGTTTGACCTAAAAAGAAAATTAGCAAAAGGCAGCAGACAGATGTATTGCCTCCAGCTACTATCAAAGATCCACTGCTTGACATCTGTGTCCATACAAAGGTCTTTGCTGTAGACATTGAAGCAGATGCCAGGCTTTCTTGGATCTTTTGCAAGACAGAAGACCTTTAAACTTGGCTGCCTGCTATGTCTTAGATGCACTTCTTTATCATCTTGTCTCTAACAATTTCCTACTTATAAAGTATGATAGCAGCAGTAAGTCAAGTAGCTCTTTGCTTTAGCTTTCTTGTGGAACATCTGTCATGTGAAGCCCATGGCTTTCAGCAATCTTGTCAGAACAGCTTCGTATGCTGGGAGGGATAGAGGAGAGCATTTACTTGTAGAGAGGCAGGAGCAGGGCTTCATCCCAGAGGGAATATTTGTTTTGTCTACACCACAGAGAAAAGCCATTCTTGAAAAAAATGGCTTACAAGCTATAGTTGAATTAATGGAGAACTAAGTTTTCCTCAGTGACAGGCAAAAGCAAATGATATTTGCTATATCTCAGTCAATGTTATTTGCCATCTGGTACTAAACAGTTCATTCCCATCTGTACTCACAGTAAAGGTCCAGGAGTCATCCTGATCTCTGCAGCAAAATCCACAAAGAGCTTCTCATTGGTGCCAATGAGAGCTCTGAACGGGGGCTCCTCACTAGCCTGTTACATGCCAGGTCTGCTCAGGAGAGGCCAAACAAAAGATCTGCTTTGGGACCAGAAAAGGGAGACACATTTCTTTCACTCTGTTTCTTAAAGAAAAGCAGGCTGAATTTTATGACAGAAGGAAAAAAAAATGGAAAGAACTCACTATTACATAACATTTAATTATATTTTGGCTAAATTTTACAAGAAATCTGAGGCAAAGTTGAAACACCGAGTGCCATTTCAAATGAAAAAAATTAATTTCATTTTTATTAATGAAAACTAATGATCTAAAGAATTATGAGTGCTGCCTGCATATCGGTTTGTGTCTTCCTTCTTCAAATTTGTATCTCTTGCCTGAGTTCAGTGAAAGATACAAAATCCTCAGAAATAATGAAAACTCTGCAGATTTCTTGGCTATCTTCAGAACAGACTTTGGAAGGCTGAGCAGAAAGAGTGAGACCCTGTCAGTGGCTCTGTGAAGGAGAGACAGCAATGTAAGTTCACCCATTTGCACTTCAAAGAGTTCATGCAAGAAATAAACATTTTAAAATGTTCCAGCACTTAGGGATTTTCCATCAGAGCTCTAAACAACCACAAATTGAAATCCATAGGAAAACCAACACACTATATCAACAGCTTACTGAACTGCTTTTCCTGTTTTCATTATACTTTTTTTTCTTTCTATCTATAAATGTATTACAAAAATGAAAGGCATATAATGCCCCATTTTTTCTAATTTTTTTTTCTTTCTTTACACATAGTTTTTCCAAACTCACCCCAGGTACAAATCACAAAAGGATCATGAGGATCTGTCTCTGGTGCTTGCTAATTTTTCTACAAGCAAGGAATATCTTGAGAAGAAGACTTCTCAAAAAAAAAAAAAAAAAAAAGATTTGACATACAGGGAGTCTTTTTTTAGAGGAGGAAAAGGATAAAATTTCTGAGAAAGAGGAAAATAAAAATCCTTTATTTCCAAAAAATTCATATGAATTCCCTGACATGGGAGTAATCGATAATTTCTCTGTTTTAATGTTTCAGGCAGCAAGACTGAAAGGTCCAAGAAACTTGGTAATTAAGTGAAGGCCTCATTTCATATTCAAATGCAAAAACATCCCCTGCAGTACATTTCCTGTGATAGACTGCTCTTTTTACACATATAGTTATCAGTGACACCTGAAATATGTGACTACAGCTTTCAATCCCTGAAGGCAGTTTGTTACTAGTATGCATGTTGATAATGTCTAACATGTATTTATATCTTACTTCCCAGTGCCCAAAAGGCACCTAAGTCTTTCCCTATAAACAGCACTTAAATATATTTAATGGATGCTAGCAGCTGTTTTGCCCTTAACTTCTCTTGGGCCAAGAAGGCAATGCAGACTTTAATTATGCAAGTCATTATGGAAAGCATTCCCAGAGCCCAGAGAGATATGTCTCACTTACTGGAAATTTTGTGTTTTCACATATCTGAATACGAGCCAGGTCTTTTCCCCCTGCTATGAGGATGGCTTATTCACATTTGGGCCAAGGCATGAACTGGGTTTTTTAATTAACGGTATACCAAACTCCTGTTTTTCTGTTTTTCTGAGGGTCATTTTTACTTCCTTCTTTTTTTCGTTTCCTTAGGCAATGGGAATATCTATTGTCTTAAAAATAACCTTAGTTTTCCAAGACCAGCTAATCTGCGTGGCTTGGTGAGCTTATTTTCTAGAAAAAAAACAAAATGCAGAGTGCAAATGGAATGGCTTTAACAGCTAGCAAGATGGAATCTGCGTGAAATTTCCCCCACTGTCTCAGCTGTTCTTGCTATATGCCAAATCACAGCTTCAGATGGCTGAAATAGATTAATCTCTCCAGACTTTGATTTGGTTGCTGCAAAACCCTGTACTTCACAAAAACAAAATCTCCTTCCACAGTCTTATACAAATTCCAGAGAATTTGGATTTACAGATTAAAAGTGTACAAAGTTTCAGAAAATAAAGGTACATATCATCAAAAAACATAGTCGTGTGCCAACTAGCATGGCTCCTGTCAAGAACTGTTTTTTGGGAAAGCAGTGTGACCCCATGGTTGATGCTCAGAAGTCCCCCCCCTCTGGTTTTGCACCAATAGGGGGAAAAAAAAAGTATAAATTTGTATTTTTGTACGTCAGGTATAAGCAGTTCATCTGTCCAATCTGAGATTTCACCCTTACAGATTTTTTTTCTAGAGCACATCTGGTAGCCTGCTGAAGTGCTAACTGCCATATGATGCCCTGTATGTGCCTTTCCACTCACATGGCCTCCTCTGCACCTCTGCTTTGCAATAACTTAAACACTACAAACCACAGGGGCATTGGGACCTCCCAGTTCCCTCTTGTAGTCTGAAACTGCAGACTGGTGATGGACAACATTAATCCTCAGGCCACTGAGTGATTACCTGCCACTTAGGAATCCCACAGAATAGAGCATGTCCTGTCTTTACCAGCCTGTGGAGGGTAGCTGGGCATTGGAGAGCTCCCAGAGCCCAGGACTTTCCAACCTCCTCAAGATGAGTGAGGAGGAGCAGTGTTCCATGGGCACACCTAGACAGAACCTAGAGCACCAGGCAAGAGCAGTAATTGCCCAGGAGTTGTTTGGACTTCCCAGTAGTGTGTAACCTTTGGTTCAGGGAGCATCACAAGTGACTGTCTATGCAGAGCCCAGTTTCACCAGCTCAGAAGTATGTCCCTTAAGGGATGGACATGTACCAGTTTCACATCAGCAACTACAAACAGCCCACACCCAGCTCCAGTAAGTCTCTGAAGTTTTGCTCAGCACTTTACTGGCTATGAAGCATGTGATTTTTTCAGATATTCTAGGTTTTGGGGCAGTTTGTTTTGCAGTGTCTATCTCTTCACCAGCATAATTTCAAAAGGCTCATCTCAGAGACCTCAAATAATGACTTCTAATTGCTATCTATCCAGATTGGATTTGAATCAGTGGCCCAGAGATTGGATTTGAACCAGTGACAAAGAAATTAAAGGAACCATTCCTGGTCCCATGACCCATCTCCTGAGTCCAGCAGTCCCTGAAGAATGTGATTCATTAACTGAACTGCTTTTGCTGACTGTATTTTCCAGTGCCTCATAAGCTACATGAGATTACAATATTTTTCCCATTCTCACTATATGTACGTCAGATACTTACTTACTCCAGTTATTTTCCTAGCTAGCCTCATAGGAGTTGTGTAAATGGCATTATCAAAATTGCATCTCCCTGATTCATTATTTCCAATTTTATAAAATAGCTGAGTTAGTAAAGACACAATCAAAGGGG
Organism: Entomyzon cyanotis; assembly: GCA_024500445.1. Taxonomy (NCBI): domain Eukaryota; kingdom Metazoa; phylum Chordata; class Aves; order Passeriformes; family Meliphagidae; genus Entomyzon; species Entomyzon cyanotis. Next base: position 354,825 of record JAKEPQ010001015.1, on the reverse strand, counting down.
TTTTTAAATAAACATGCTTAATCTTCTGGAGATTAAAAGAGATAGTATGGGTGACATATAATGATTATTTTACCCCAAAGCCATCAGAAATACAACGTACAAGAAAAACACATCAAACAAATAGGCACAATAGAGAGCATTTCAATGAGAAGATAATCACACTTCAGGATTTGCTTCAACTCAGTGGCCTAAATATTGCCCTATATGTATAATAAAATGAAAGAGGAATACTAAAAACCTCCAGATTTATACTCACAGCCTGCTTTAAAAAATGAACTGCAACTAATATCTATACTCATTTATTTTCAAATTAATTCCTAGGATTTAAATCTGTCCAACAGGCAAAAATAAAAATAATTTAGGGAGCTAGAAAGTAAAAAGTAAGGTGATCAATTTCTGGCATGATACAAATTTTGATTGATAAGAGTAAAATGATTAGGCAATGTGTCTCTAAGCAGATATCAAGAAAATTACACTGACTGTCTGATTATCTTAATATTTTTCACAGAAAATGTATGGTATGCAGAAGAAACACATGGCTTGCCAGTGTAGAAACTCATGGGAGGCAGTGTAGATTCAACTTTGTAGAAAAGGAGTTCATTTAATAAATCACAAATCCTTCTGCTATTCATCCTGGCTGCAAAGGGATGGCTGATGCAGAATAATGCCCGATTTTCATACACCGTGCTGGACTATTAGATATAGAGATGCTATTAGGTTCTGTCCAGATCCTCTGTTGGTGTAACTGGCATAAATCAACTGAAGTTAATTGAGCTATGCAGATTTACCCAGGTAGCTGGGAGAAAATCACATATTCATTTATAGCATGCCTGAGAAGCCTGGAGAAGGATATTTTAGGACATACTGTGTTCTTTGAAGTTAGGGACCTTATTAACTCTTTCCAGCAGATGCAGCCTCTTTGTGACTAATGGCTTTTCCACTGACTACATATGTGGACTCATACTCCATAGGGCCCAAGCTTCCTGCCAGATTTTAACTGAGACAAGATCTCATCTCTACGGTGTAATTATTCTGTTAATTAAGTTTTCACACGTTTCAGTCATGTGCACTGTGACATTTCATCTGCCCCCAAATCATTCTACGAGTGCAAAGACACAAAGTGGGAAAAAAAATCAGACAGGTACCTGTCTATATAATTACAGTAAAAATTGTGGGATGTAGCTCTTGCCAGCTGATTGCCCCTATTGCAACCTGACTAGCACATAGTCTTAGTAAGACCCAATGTTTTACAAGCAGCTGAAGCCAGCAGCCCAAAGAGAGTCATGGATCACTCAGAGTGCTTTGGAAGGGGGTTTTTTGATTCCTCTAAAAGAATGGGCTGAAATCCACTCCCTCCCTCCCTCCCTAGGCACTTTGCTTTAATACATTTTTCCAAGACAGCTTCAAGCACTGCAATTTCAAATCCACCACTCTAATAATGTTTGCTTACCTGGTGTTACAACAAAAACCTCACCTCAGGTAAGGAGCCCCACCACAGATCTCTTATCAGTCCCCACCTGTGAACAGTACATGCTGTGCTCCCATCAGCTTCAGGAGAGAAGTTAAGTAGTTACCTCCCTTCTGCTTGAAGCTACAGACAAAAGATTTTTACTCTGTTTGACTTCTTTCAGCCCAGGCTGTATGAGAAATGCATTACACATCAAGCAGTGGGCAGGCTTGCAGCTGCTGCTGGAAAGGCAGTGGTTACTGAGACCATTGCAATCTGGTCCAATGCTCAGATCTGTTCAACAGCTGAGAACATCAAGATTCATCACTTGCTGGGCTGCAAGAGTGTGCCCTATAATCAAGGACAATATTGACACTGAGGGAGTGCTGGATCAGGGCCCCAAATATCCAGAATTCCAAATGTATATCTAGGCTTAAATACAGGGAGGACACAGGAATATTACTTGCTTTATTTCAAAATTAATATGAAAATTTAATTTTCCTGTTGTTCTGTATCTGTATAGTACCAATAGCACTTCTCAGAAGTAGTAAAATACATCAGATTCTTGTTGGTATGAATAAAAAAGAAAAAAAGAATACAGTTGTTTGATATTCAAACACAACAGTCACATATTTGCATTGACATGAATGAGCAAGGTTTCTCAGTCATTTCTATGTGAGCTTGGATGAAAGAAACAGATCTAAAGCTTTATTCTACAGCCCTTTTTTAAGACTGCCTGCAAAGTACTTTTCTGACTTTTTTTTTTTAGCTTATCAATATGTATTTCAGAGTTTCTTACTTTTATGTTTAACACATCTTTTTTAAAAGGGAGCACGATCACTTTCTAAGGATGCTACTTAGAGATACAGTTGTACAAAAAGGCAGCGGCAGACTGGGAAGAAAGCTTTTGAAAGTCCATGGGAAGTGACAGGGATGGAAAGCAGATCTTTCCAGAGCAAGTCAATCCATGGCACCTTCCCATTATACTGGGTACAGTCGGTGTATATTGTAGCCTTTCATGGGTGGCAGGTAGTGCTCTGGACTGGGATAGATCAGTACTGAAGACAAGCCCAACATTTATAGTATTACAGTCACTCACCAAAATGAGAGCTCCAAAGTCTGTTTTTCCCTTCAGAAAGCACTTGAGCACATTTATCCCACCTCTTAATCAGGCTACACTTCTCTTTTGACTAAAGCTTAACCTAAGGGAAAATCTGAGTACAAACTGAGGAAAAGAATCCTACCTGACTCTTTGTCAAAGAAGAGTGGTTTGTTCTTGATTTCAAGCATGAGGCAGTTTTATCTTATTAATATTGTGCTATAACCTCCTCTCAAATTAGGACATTAAGAATTCTTCCACTTTTGTTTCTGCTGGTCTTCAGCAGGTGGTTCTGGTTTGAAATATGATTAGCAATCTGTACAAAACCACGGGGCTAAGAATAAAAGAGGCAATTAGGGTTACATTCAGGTGAACATGCTGCTCTAAAATAGTAAGGATTCCAATAATTATACAGCTCAAGGGTAATACATACCAGTGTCTCCCTTGAGAATCTTCAGTTCATCTCCTGGTCTTTATTTCTAAATAATCCTTAAATCCTTTTGTAGGTTAATACAATTACCAATAGGGATAAACTTGCCGCAGTGTATAGCCAATCAGATTTATAGAGCTTGCATTTCTTTGCTCTGACCATCAGGGGTCTGAGGAAACCCTCTTAAACCTGTCTTAATTCCAGCATTAGTCAATGACAAGCATACTCAAATACCTCCTTTTAACCATGACAAGGGTACCAAAGAGACAAAATCAATTTTCTTCAATATTTCCTCAAAAGACTACTACAGAAACCAACATTCGCCACTCCAAACACTTGCTGTCTTCTCTTTGCACTGTGACTGTCCAAAATGAATAGGCAGCATGTCCTTGAAGACACAGACTAATCTTACAAAAACTCAGCCTTAGATATAAACCCAAAAATTAATACATGAAAATAATGTCTTCCTCAAAGGAATGTAAAGAGGGAAAGGTTCTGTAGGGTGAGAATGTATTTGGCATGACATTGATTTATTTTCTCTTCACTTCTCACCCTTATTTTACCAGCCTGCTACTGTTTCTAGCTTTTCCAGGTTTTTACCAGCTTGATGTGAATCAAAACACATGGGTGCTGCTCTCACTGCCTCTGTTTCTTTCCTTCTACGTTCATTAGCTTACTGAGTTTCATATTACACTCATCACAGTTAAATATACAGTTTGGACTTTCCTTTTAATTAATTACCCATAAGTGTATATTGAATTAAAACAAACAAACAAACAACAAAAAACAAAACCAAAAACCTCCCTAGCGAAATGAGACCAGCTATTTTTAGAAAAAAATTTGGTTATGAAATATAAATACTGAAAACTGAGAAACAAGAGTAATTTTTAAAGGGTTTTTGATTAGATCTATATCCTCCATATCCTCTTTTGTTGTGTGTCTATGCTTTCTTTGCTTCCTTTCTCTCTTTTCAAAAATACCTGTAATGCTGTGAAGGACTTAATAGGTAAAAATCTTCATCTGTGTGGTTATACATTCAAAATGTGTGACTGTGGAGTGGAAGCCTGGAAGGAAAGGGCTTATTAATAACATTTTTTATTCATACAGCAGTAAGAAAAGGCTTCATTTGTTCATCCCTTGATCGTCTTTTTCTTTTCAATTACCTCTTCTAAAAGAAAGTTTAATGTCATTTCTGGATTCCAGCAGGTCTCCAGTTAAAAAGAAAACAAGACAAAACACTTTCTACTTCAGGTAGATTTTCCTCTGACCTTTTCCCCATCATTTTATCTATTTGTTAATGAAGCAGCTGGTATGCATTAACTTGGATTGAGAAAAGCTAATTTTTGTGTTGGCCAATAAAGCTTATGTCTCCTAGCCCTGGTGCCAATCCCCTCACCCTGGGCTGCCTAATACCAGGATCTCCTCACAGTCTAAGACATCAAAAGGACCTTGCACCCAGGCTCATGGAACAGGGAAAGTTGTCCCTTCTGGGGCTCTCCTGCAGTGCCCCACTGCAGAGCCTGCCTGAGCTGTGGGGCTGTGCCACCACTGTCCTCATCACACTCCCCCAGTGCTGGTGGTGCAGCAGGAGGGCACACAGGAGCTCAGTGTGAGCTTGTGGGGCAGGCTTGATCCTACTCTAGGGTGTCTTTTTTACCATTCTCCTATGTTGTGCTGCTCCTCCCATGGTTTATACTCCTTAAGTCCACAGCAGTGTTCCTCCCGGTTTTGTTCTCCAAGACCCCAGTGTGTTCCCACAATACTGATTGCGACCCTTTTTCTTCTGAGATGGGGCACAGCAGCCCAGATTTTGTGAAGTCATCACAATGAAATGAAGGCTTCTAAGCTGAGCTAAGCCTTAATTGAAATAGGAATGCAAAATCCTACTGGAATCTGGTAGAAGAGCATCAAAGAAAGGAATGCATCCCACGTACACAATCTTTCTTTCCAGGCACTCTGTATGAGGAACTGCCTTATCAAAATGGTTCAGAAGATTAAAAAAATCTTGCAGTGATGTAGGTCATGTGCTTCAGGATCCATTGAAGATATATGGTGCTCCAAAATCGAAAATAAATAAATACCAAATCTTGCCATGATTCTTAGGCATAGGCTGGAGTCAGAAAGCAGATAAGTAGAAAAAGAGGAATGCCTCCAGATAGTTTTGCATGGATGGTAAATGATTCTTAACCCATCATTTCAAACTGAACATGCAGCCCAGGGCAGGACTTTCTGGCTATTCAAAGAAAGGCTTTTCCTTTTACTGTAATATTCGAGGAAATCACCAACATTAATTACTTTATCCTTGCAGTATTTCTTGTCTTGCTCTTGTGTTTATATAAAATTGACACTAATACCAGTTTACACATGTATTACAGGAGATCTTCTGTATTTCAGCTCAGGGACAAGGTTTCTGGTAGTTGGGTTTGTTGAATGCTAATTAACGGTAGCATAAAACACTTATTTAAAAAAAAAATCAATAATACAGTGTTTGACTGGTATAAGAGTAAATGGTGCTATTCTTTAAAATCATGATTATTGGTAAAACAATTGTCAAACAGAAGTGTCTTAAATGTACTTCCAGGAAAACAAACATAAAAGAGAGAAAAATAGGCAACTACAAACTGTAAAAACCAGCAATCATTCAGGTGGTGCTATAAACTCATCAAAGACAATTTACCTTTTCCTTGTTAAAGAGCTGTAAATGATCTCCTGGGATCCTGGCTCCTAGCTGAGATTAGTCAAGACATCTTTGAGAGACCGCACTAGAAAAATAAATGGTTTTTTTGCTCTGCAACATACAGTGTTTCCTGGCTCCTACACATCAGATGAAAGAACCCCACATTTAGAGAAGAATCATATGAAGTAGGATGTTTTCAGTGTATCTCAATATCTTGCTGCTCTTGATCCAAAACATAACTGTACACTCATCTGGTTTGCCAGTGTTGCACTTCTCACCTCTCCCAGAAATCTCTGTCATCAGTCTTTCAAATGTCCTGAGGGACAAATAATGGGACAGGAAAAGAAGCATAAAGTCAGCTAATTTGTGATGCGTTATTCTGTTTCCTCTGATTATGCTTTGTTGAGTTGTGAATGGGTCTGTTATGGGAGAACTTTTGATAACTACATGCTTTACAAAGCTCCATTTTTCTCCACTATAGGTGCTTTGCAGTAGAGCTGGTACCCTCAAGTAGGGAAATGAGTGATTAAGAAGCTATTTTCATGGCTCTGTAATTTTATCTCACCTTTTTTTCCGGTGATTTTTCTTAAGGCCAATACTTTAAAAAGTGACCCACCTCCTCCTTGCAGCTCAGAGAACTGCTATTTTTTTAACAAAGCCAACTGATTGCTGCCAGCCTCCCATTTAGCGGCTATTTCAAGTATTTATCTCAGCTTATAATGTTGTCTGTAAAGGAAGATGTAGCTGTACACTGAGCAGGTCTGTATCATTGCCTGTCATCTCTGTAGTTTTGTTTAATACTCCCTTGCTCTCGAGTCTGGTGTGCTTAGGAAGACCAGATTCAACCTTTTGTTCTAACAGAGATCCGACATGTCCAGCATAAGAAAGAATATCATTCTTGTCATCAAGCCATGGGCTAGGCTGGGCCAGACCACCTTCAGCTTGTCCTTTTGCAGACAGACAAGGAGGGCAAACACAAGCACACAGAAGGGAGTGCTAATGTCCCTTGCCTTAGTTGCTCGTTTCCAAACTTTCCCATGTATTAGCACAAGTGCTTACCCTGCCACATAAAGACATGGATCAGTGAATGAATCTGGTTAAAAACTTATATGTTATAAAATGAAAAAAACTGGTTTTGATCTGCATGGGTTTTCAACCAGGCTGTTGTTCATGAGCACTGGTTGAACAGAATAATTGCTGTGGTGGTTTGACCCTGGAAAAAAAACAGGTGCACACCAAAACCACTCTGTCACTTCCCGCCTCAACTGGACAAGAGGAGAGAAAATATACCAAAAAGGTTCAAGGAGACAGAGAGGACAGAGAGAGATCACTCACCAGTTACTGTCATGGGAAAAAGAGACAACGTGGGTAAAAAACTTACCTATTACCAATGAAATTAGAGTAGGATAAAGAAAAATAAAAACAAATCTTGAAACACCTTCCCTCTAGCCCTCCCTACTTCCCAAGCTTAACTTTACTCCTGATTGGGGAATGAGGGCTGCGGTCAGTTTATCGCAAGCTGTCTTTGCCACTGCTCTTCCTCAGGGGGAGGACTCACACTCCTGCGCTGCTCCAGCATGGGATCCCTGTCACAGAAGACAATCTTCCACAAACATCTCCAAAGTGAGTCTGTCCTAGGTTGCAATATAGATGTATTTAAGTATTCTATTACCACCAGCTGTGGGCCGTTAGCTGCTATCACCTGCTAATTACCCACTCCGGATGACAGGCAATGGGCCATCAGGGACCCACCGTGTGACTCATGGACTTATCTCATCCCATTGTGGGATGCTCTGCCCAGGAGGGAGGAGCCAGGTGTTCCCACCTGGATATAACCTGGCCTTGGAACTGCCTGAGCTAGCCCTGTCTACTGGGTTCCCAGAGGACAAGAGCTACCACTGGACCTTCAGCTGGAGACCAGATCTTCACAGGATCACTGCTTGAACTGAACTACTTCAGTTAGACTGCTACCATCACCCTAACCGGGTGTCAGGTTGTATCTGACTTTCTCAGTGCTTTTCCTTGTATTATTTCACTTATTTTTAATTTCAATCTTGACTTGTGATCTCCCACTGGTTTATTTTCAAACCAATATAGAGTCCTTGCCACAGCTCTTTATGATCTGCTCCAGCGTGAGATTTTTCCATAGGTCCAGTCCTTCAAGAACTTGCTGCTCCAGCATGGTTCCCCTGTGGGGTTACAAGACCTGCCAGAAAACCTGCTCCAGCATAGGCTCCTCTCTCCATAGATCCATAGGTCCTTCCAGGAGCCTGCTCCAGTAGGGGCTTTTCACAGGGTCACAGACTTGTTTGGGCATCCATCTGCTCCAGCATGGGGTTCTCCAGAGGCTGCAGGTGGATCTCTACTCCCCATAGAACTCCACTGGAGCAGAGGGACATCCTTCCTCACCATAGTCTGCACCCTGGGCTGCAGGGGAATCTCTGCTCCAGCACCCGTAGGAAGTCCTCCCCCTCCTTCTTCACTGAACTTGGTGTCTGCAGTGTTGGTTCTCACATACTCTCACTTCTCTCTTCTTTTGCTGCAGTTGCTGTTTTGCAGGTTTGTTTACCCTTTCTTAAGTACTGTACCAGTGAGACACTGCCACCGTCACTGACAGGCTTGGCCTTGGCCAGTGGCAAGTCTGTCTTGAAGCCAGCTGGAATTTGGTCTGCCAGACACAGGAAGCTTCAAGTGTCTTCTATTAGAAGTCATCCCTGGCACCCCTGGTACTTAAACCGTGCCATGCCAACTGAAGATACATTGGTGCGTATATAATTTCTATGCTTAAAGGTACCTTTTAATTTCGATAAGGAGCTTGTTTGAATACTATTTATATGAGATCTGATCCTGTGGTTAAGTGCCAGAAGGAATGAAAACTAAACCTTGTGAGTAAAGACTGCCTCAAGAAGCCAGTCAGAGCATGGTAATATCACCAAAAAAATCCAGCACCTACTTGTTTCCTGACATTGTGTGTCATTGAAGTTCAGTGTTCACTTTGCTATGTGGAAACAGAGATAAACGACACTGGAACATCAAATTAATTGCTTTGCAGTCAACAATCCGTCTGCTAGATGTACTGGATTACTCATTAGCTGACCATAATTTCTAAAAGACTTTGCTTTCTAAATTACATTAAATTAATTGCAATTACCCTAATTTGAACCTAAGACCCCTCTCTTCTAGATATTATCCACTAAATGAAAGGAAGTTTTGACACTAATCTCCACACATTTTTTTTTATGCAGTACTTCTGCATAATTCAAGCAAGAGTTCATCATTATACTAATCTCAGACTCATTGCATTATTCTCAGACACACAAATTTGAATCTACATTGAATGAGCAGGTAAGATTAGTGTGTCTCATTACCACACACAAACCTTCCTGCAACTGTGTTTTACACTTGGGCAGTTAAAGTGGCAACCTTTTTGAAAGGGAGAGAAAACAGTTTAAATACCAATCAAAGCATTTGACATAATTAATGTAGTTTGAACATCTTGGCAAGATCATCAAAAATGGAATTAGTTGCTGAGTGATAGCACAAATGTGGTACTCTAAAGGATTCCACATTTCTGGAGCTCATCTCATGCTCCACTGAAATTCCTTATTGTATCTATACTCAATGCTGTGTTTTTAGAGAAACTAAAATAAAGAGTTTGCATGCCTGTTTACATGCAGATTATTGCAAAGAAAATGAATTACCAGTTGTTACAAGAAATAAATTTTGGCCAGTTGTTCTTGAGCAAATTAAATAACTATACCTGTGGTGTGTTCTATGCAAAACTAAGGGAGTTTTATATCAAATATTTTCCGGAAAACTCAGTTTAGTACCTTAAATCTCAGGGTAAAGGGATTACAATTTAATTCTATGGTAAGGATTAAGAACCTGTAATAGATCTTGGTGGTTAGAAATTAAGCACAACAGCATTTACATTTCAAATGCCAGATTCTCGCAATCTGTCTCTGTAGGGGGACTAGAAAGCAGCAACAAACTAAAAACATGGGATCCTCTCTTGGTATGGCACTATGCACCAGCTGCAAAGGGGGACATTAGGGACATTCTGTTTGGAGCCTGCTCCTGAAGAACAGCCTGCCATTTTCTTTCTCAGAATTCATTCATGTCTCCATGTTTCCTTTTAAGGACTGGTAAAAGGAAAAGTATGTTTAGGTAACAGTGGTGGTGATGACAATGGCATATATTATTCACTTTGTATTTAACATAAAATATAGAAACATCCTGTAGATGAAGCACTGCTGTCCCCTTTTACTGTTGTCCCCCTTTTCTCACCTCTAGCATTACATCCCTCTTTTTCCATGCCCTTCTCTCTATCTCTCTTTGACTCCCAGTAAATTTTTTTGATTTCTCCCTTCTGCAGTAAAATAACTTCAACATGACATGCAGAAAGTACCTCTTACTCCCACATGGTATTTAGAGCACCTTCCTTGGAAGTGGCAAATGTAGTTTTAATGTCCTCTAAATGAGGAGTGAGTCAAAGCCAATTCCCAGTTCCATGCATGAGACACTGCCTTCTCACTGTTGAAATTAAGCTGTATTTTGTATTTTGGGTGAGCCCAAAACTCCTGGTGTACCGTAGATGAATTATGAGAATCTCCATTGGTCAGAACCACTGAGAATGCTGAGAAGAAGTTTGGAGTTTCCCTCCCTATTTTCCTTTTTCCTCTGAGACACCTTTACATCCCAAGGGTCACACAACACTGCTGTCTTTTGAAAAGCCACCACTTCATTAACCATTTCTGCTTAAGACTGTGGGGACCAGAAGTCATTTGTAAAGATGGGGAACACATTGCCAAAGGAAATAATGAGACAGCATTTATTTTTTCCCTGAGCTGTTTACAATCAAGTGGCAGTAAAAATGAAGCACTATTACACACAGTTTTTCACTTCAGAGTGAATGGAGACATGGATAGACTAAATAGCTTGAGTGCACTCACACAGGAAGTCTAAGGCAAAACCGGAAAATTCAGCCAATGTTGAAATCCCTGGTGGTGCCTTAGCCCCTGCCCTTATCTCATCTGTTGGACTCATCTGAACCAAAGAACAATTTTCCAATGTGGAGTCAAAGAGTGTAAAAACCAATCTAGGCACAGAGAGATCCTGCCTCTAGAATCCATTCCTAATTTCAGGCATAGCTGTGGTGCTGAAAGATCAGCTGTGGCCTAGGATTCAGATTCTAGTCTCTCCTTATTTCAGGAATAGGAGAGTTAGTCCAGACTAGATTTCACCTGGCTAAGATGGCCCAGTAGGATGGCTGCTGGTCTGAGGGGGAGTGATGCACTCAGTTTTGCCCATGCTCTGTCCCACCCCTCTGTGTGCACCTGGGAAATGGCGCACACTTAGTGGTGCACACCAAATAGTGGTGGTAAGTCGCCTCTCTTTCCTCTGCACTGGCATTTACCAAGACATTAGGAATGAATGCATTTGAAATGATAATTGCCACACCCTTTCCCTTCCTTTGCTTGTTCTTCACTCTTTCTTTTTCTTTGGAGCATGGAATCCCTCAGAGTGATCCTGACACATATGAAATTATATAAACTTTGTCATCTGTATCAAGGAGATATATATTTATATATATATATATATATATATATATATACAGACATATACATGTTCTTATTATCCGAGTGTTTTTATTTATTCTACTTAATATTTCTTTTGCTTTGCACAAGTTTATAAATCTATTCTCAAATACTTTTAACCTAGGTCTCAATGTCACCTTAAATTCAAATGTCAATGTATTTGTCCAGGCCTACTTGCAGAACCAGCCAGCTGAGAAATGGAGCATGAATTCATTAGCAAATCATACCCACCAGAACTGACCTTACAACCTGCATGAATCAAAAGGAAAGACTTAGCTTGGCTGACATCTGTGAAAAAGCAGAGGCTAACCAGCACAGTCAAAGAGAGCGAGATTCGTGAAGCACAAAATGTTGTTATCAATCCTGTAACATCAAATCAAAAACAATGGAAAGAAAAAGAATATAGAAATAAGTCTCTGAGATGATTCCAGTGAATGTGGCAGTTGCTTACTTGCTTAAAAAAAAAATAAAGGCACAGGTAGCCTTTATCAGTGTGGAACTGTAAAGTCACATAATGACAGCCTATGCATTTTCACTCTAGGGAAATAAACATTTTGCAGTGTGAACAAAATTGCTGTAGTGACCCAGAAGAGCTATCAGTGTTTCTTGGATGAGGACAATTAACCAAACCAATATAGTTAATTTTGCCACAGGCTTTAAATTATCTAGAAAGCACACCATTTGCCTTAGTAGACTTAAGTACTCTGACAAAAGAAAGTTTCAGTAAAACCCCACAGCAGCCAGGGCTGCAAATGAGAAGCCAAGAGACCTGCAGGAATATATTTGTATGGATCTTAACAGCACCACTGTTAGCTGGGTTCAGCAGGGACCAGCCTAGACCAGCACAGGCCAGCACTTTGATTTGCCCTGGCTGGCACCTTGTCACCACGAGAATTGCAGAGAGCCAACTACAGCTGTAATCACCTGCATGCAGTGCCTTTCCTCCCTGGAAAGGTCTCCTGATGTACACATCTGCCTCAAAACAGGCTTTGCCCTACGTAAATATTATCTCCATACCACAGATAAGGAAGTAGAGGTCCATGGCTTATCCCTGCTTATACAACAGGACATTCATGCAACTAGTCTCCAACAACAGTCCCTGCTGAATCTTGATTCCCACACAGCTTTGCCTACAATGATTTTAGAGATGAGCATCTTTGTGAGCCACTCACCCTCAGAAGCAGTGAAGGAGGAGAAGCAGCCATGGCTGCCCACAATGAAAAGGCCCACAGCATTCAGGCAGGTGGCATTCCAAATCTGTGCCATAGTGGCTGAGGCATGCACACATCCTAGCTGGTAACAATGGTAGTAGTGTAGGCTTTTAGTTGTGCCAGGGAATTGCTGCCTGCTGCTGCCGTGTGCTTGTGGAGGAGGAGGCTGTGATGGGTGCGTGTGCTCCATGCTAGCCAGCCAGCACACAGCAGAGCTACAGCAGCAAAACATCACTTGCACGGAGCTTGTGCCTTTGTCGGGAGCACTTCTTTCCTCCTTTTTAACTAGATGACAGGGACCAATTAAACTAATGAGCCTCACAAAGTATTTCCCCTGGCTAACAACAGCCTGTATTAATGTTTGCAGAAGTGCAGCATTTGGGCCATAAGCTTTCTTGTTAGATGTTAATGCTTTGCATGATGCTTAAATACCCTATGAAATTCTCCAGCTCTTAGACTGGTACCTTTGTCAGGTGTAACAGCCCCTCTCCTGTTCCCCACAGCTGGCTGAATCCCAGATCCGTGTAGATGTGGGCACCCAAGCAGTTCAGATGTCCCTGCCCAACACCCAGTTTCTCATACAAGAGTGATAGAGGATTGCATGAATCCCAACCAGGCAAATTCTCTTCTGTGAATAGAGCCCAATTTTGCAATTGTGTCATCTAGTGTTTTTGTTTGTGAAGTGGGGTTTTTTTTTAGGGGGAAAGCTTAAATTAAAAAATATAATCCCTTTCAGTTTAATCTCCCTAAACCTGCTAAATCAGTTTTGGAAAGAAACATGCAGGTTTAATCTTTCAAGATATCTTGTTTTTATAACAGTTGTAATAAATTATAATGAAGAAAATTTCTCTGTTGAACTTGACAAGCTTCTGCTTACAAAGAGAAAAAAAGGTAACTATTGACTTTGGCTTGGATTCTTTCAGCTTGCTCTAATTGCCAGTCTTATTATATTCCTGTAAAATGCCAGACTTTCAAATCTGTTGTAAATGCAAACAGTGAAGAGAAATTAAACATGGAGATAACACCAGAAAAAAAGAGTTTATTAACTTTTTCAGTTGCTATTTCAGTGCTCCATTAAACATGTGCCAAATTGCAATGGATACGGGCCCTGGAATTTAGATTCAGATCTGAATCTGCTTGCCTTCCAAATCAGGGCCTTTCCAGAACCATGGCTGCCCCCCTGATCCATTGCTGAAACTAAAACTAAGGTACCATTACACATTCTAGACTCAATTTTTATAACTTGTGGGCAACTATTTTCAATTTTTTTGCCCAGTTTTGGACCCTCAGAGTGATAAGTGTCCATCACTGAGGTTGCAAGACTGTAAAAGATTAGCTACCTCAGGCTCTCAATGTAGACCTGTGCTCTAACTTTCCTGTATGACTGGTGTCTCTACTTCACTGTTGCCATGTGCTGTGGTCAGAATTGCTGCCAGGGAAAACTGCTTGGGCAGCTTGGTGGGAACTTACTACAACCACAATCCAAGGTTCCCCCTTGGTCCTTGTTCGAGGACAACATGAGAACCAGGATGGACAAAAAAGCAGACTTACAAGCAGAGATCTGCATTTATGTGGAAGGAAAGCACAAAGAACTTTAAGAATAGTCCAGCACATAGTGCAAGAAAACCAAGCTAAAGAGAAAAGATTCAAGAGCTTGGCATGCCCTCAAATATGGGCATGACTGCAAACTTCCAAAAGGGCTAAGATCAGACTGAAGGTGGAATAAGACAGGACTTTTGCTCTTTTGATGAGGCTTGCAGCTTATGCAATTAATAGACTAGAAACAACACACTTCTTCAGAGCAGGAACTTCCAACTCTGGAAGAAAACAGTTGACTGAAATCAGGTTTTAGACTCCAAGGATGAAAAAGCACTAAGGCACTTTAGCAAGTTTAAGAACTGTGCTAATCACTCCAGCTTTTCATCTTACCTTAAGGTGCACAAATAATCCTCTATTAATCATCATCATTTCGTTGTTTCATTGCTGCTCAGCTTTAGACAGAGACTTCTAAGCACTCTGAGAGATTGCTTCTGGTAAAACATTTCACTGGAACGTTCCCCAGTCCTCCTCCACCTTGCAAAGAAAGGGATTTGGGGCTTATATAGAAAGTCCTCAGCTCTTAACCTGACAGATCATTTGGAAGTCAATAACAACATCTCAACCAGAGAACTGGAGTCCTGGGAAGCTAGACATCTTTCACTTCTGAAAGGATATGTCAATATCACAGCAAAAACTTGCATTTATATATTGTGTCCTCTCTAAACACAGCAGGACATATAAAATTATTTAACTTCATAGTATCTGCATCAGGTCATTTGTTTTAAAGATTAAGATCTTTACCAAGATCCTGGATCTGCAAGGAGTTACCCAGATCACATTACCCTGACACCAATGGCAAGAGTGTCTGTCACTTGGCAAGACAGTGTCCTGACTGAGAATGCCAAAGGCACGGAAGATAGTGATCAGAACACAAATTTTAATTCCAGAAAGCAGCTTCATTCAGGAAAGAAATTAGACATGTCCTTAAATTTGTGCTTTTCTCTTCCAGGAACAGGATACAGGGCTCCTGATTATCAGTCATTTGCTCAAAACATTATTTTTGTAATTAAAAATAATGTTAAAAATCTTGAAGGCAATAGTTCTTTCAGCTCATTCTACAGAGTGATTTTATCTTGCATTTTGCTACTGCTATTGAAGTCAGCGAGAGTTTTACCATTAATTTCAGTATGATAAAGATCAAGCTCTTAATGCACACACTAACTTTTAATTGACTAATAAGGTAAAAGAATTAGGCTATTTGCTTTGCATTCACCTGAGTTTTTTAGCAAAATAATACCTTTCATTTTACTTCAGTGACTACCAGCTGTTCTGAACAGTCTGTGCTTTTCCATCTAAAAGCCAAAAATAATGTCAATTACAAAAAACTCTCCAAAGACATTTGTCAGCTTTGAGACTTCTTTTAACAGACATTCAGTAACAGTTTCAAATTCCTCACAACACTCTGAAACCAGCTATAGGTAATGATTGCTTTTATTGAAGAAAATAAAATGACCACAATTATATTATATTGCATTCTCTTATACTTCGAACTTGAAATTGGAGCTGCGCTGAAAGGAACAGATAGTGCACAGATGCTGATTTAATACACACCAATATTTGAAATTAAAACCCACAAATTACACCCATCATCTTTACTTACATAAGGAACTATTGGTCACTTAATAATTTTTAATGATCATGGGAAGGGAAGACAACTACATGGCAAACACTATATTATTGCTGTAGTCCTGTCCCAAATCCCAATTTAGGTAAACAAAACTCACCAAATATTTCCTCCTGTGCTTTGATATGACATGCTGCTTTCTTCACTTCAGCTTACATGCTGTTACAGTATGTTGATAAGCATTATTAAATACTTTGAGATTCTATCCTCACATCATCATAGCAGATGAGGTCCTCCTTACTGTAAAATAACACTACACTGCTGCTGTCTAGGGAACTACACTTAGTAGCTTCAGGCTGAAAATTTGACTGACTGGGTTTAGATATATAAAAGACTCAATTGGTGTAATGTAATGTAATAACAGTGAGAGCAAACAAATGACAAAAAGCCTCAAACCATGTTCTCACAGTCACTCTTGCTGAAACTTACAACAAAGAAGCTGCATTTCTGGTGTTTTTAGGAAGGTAAGCACTCAGATCCAGGATGCAATGCCAGTGTTTGGGGTTTGGTCACTAGCCACACCAGATATCACAGCTTTAATAGCACCTTGGTGGAGAAAGCTTTTTCAAACAAAGATGATATGTATAATATATATTTGAGCTGTCAACCTCAGAGCTCACTAGCATATGAACTCCCTGCAATATGGAGCAATTTTGAAGCAAGCTTACACAAGACCCTGCAACTCTGCAAGGCACAGAACACTTTCTGCATGACCCGAGGTGATGCTAAAGGCACCAATCACCCTGAAGGTGTATTAATGAAATGGTATACAGAAGGCTTTACTTCAAGCAAATCACCATGCCACAATCCAGTCTAAACCTTTCCTAAACCTGTGTATCTCTGCACACACAAAAACTTGTATGCACTTCTCAGCTAACTGAGGCACAGATCTACAGTGTTTATCCTCTTGTACTGCAGAGCAATGTAAAGCATATAAGGCCTGTCTTTTCTGATTATATTCACTCCCTGCTTACCTCAGCTCCTTCAAAAGCAAATTTCTATATTAAAAAAACCCAAAAAACCCACACCCCAAACAAACCCCAAAAACACCAGAAAAACAAAACCCAAATGTACAAAAAAAAAGTAAAGAAACCCCCACTTTGTTACAGTTGTTTGAAATTGACATAGGAGAGATGTAAGAGCAACAAACAATTCCCCTCCATTTCAGAATAAAATGCAATAAAGTCTACATATTGAGAGAGGATTCTCCGCTATTTTCTGATGCAGTTGCCTAATATCTTGCCCTTCCTAATGCTCCTTCTATATTGTCCCTACTGTCAATGGGGATAAAGCCGCAAAAAGAAGAAAAAACCACCTTACCTACTTTAGAAATTTGTGCCAGGGAGAAAGGATTGATTGATTTTTAAAGGTGCTTGGCTCTCTCTACTGGTCACCGAGGGAGATAATTTGCTTTGATGAGACAGTCAACTTTTACCAAGTGTCTAAAAGAAGACCTACCCCTGAAAGATTTACTAAAAGGGTCACTATTTAGATGAGCCTAAGGTTCTTCAAAAAGGTGATAGATAGATATCTTACATGCGACAGCACACAGTCCGCACCACCCCTCCACTCTGCTTTCTCCCTTGTGGCTCTGCTTGTGAAAGGAAGTCCAGTAAGATTTCTTGGTTGAGACAACTATTCAGCATCCTGGCCATGAGGCTGGTTTCTTCAGAAGATCAGAATGTTAAAAAGAGACTGTTGGAATTGTTTCATGAAGAACGGATGCAGAAAGGAACAATTCTCTCCTCAGTATATGTTTGCACCTTAAAATAAGACTTTTAGAGGGCCTTGCCTACATAATTGATAGACTGAGCTAGCAGAGGTGCAAATTGCATTCCTGGTTCCTTTTCAATACTTTTTTGAGGGGAGCAAGAGAGGATGCCTTTAGAATATTTCAGCTGTGAAACTTCAATGAAGTAAATTTTTTTTATTATTCAATTTGTTTTATAACTTACTGGTTTGGGATATGTACACCTAGCCACTGCTTGGAAAGACCAAATAGTTTGTGAGGTCAAAAAGGAAGAAATGGCTTGTATAATGCTGTTTTCTTTGATTTCCTGCAGAATCCCTCAAATCTCCTGCTTCGAAGGTATCATTTGCTATTGATCTCTGCTGCAGCAGAGAGCATATTCTAACACACATGCTCAGAAAAAGCTGAAAATTAGAGCAGGGTGGTAAACAGAAATATCCTTCTGCAAATTAGGCCAAGATTTTGCCATTCAAACTCGGTCTTTACCCAGTAAAAGAAAGAGAGGAGAAATCCCACCAGCCAATGTGTATGTATAACCTGCATCTGAAGTGCACAGAAGCCAGCCTGAAGTCTCTAGCTGGCGTGCCCACAGCAGCTTTCTGAATCTATTGCGTTTGCTTGCAAAGCTCTGACTCCCACACTGGATTCAAACACTCTCAATGCCTCCCATTACAGCTTTTCACCTCATATAAAAAAATGAACTACTTTTTGGCTCAGACACAAGATCACACAATGCTTAGACTTGGTCTTTGATCTCCCAAATCACAGGTAAGATGTTGAACCACCTGGCAGTGTTTAGTGCAAACTCCAGAAGAGACTGAGAGGCTGACTACAAATTACTGGATAAAGACACTATTCAGTCTAAGGAAGATGCAGGTAGAAAACTGTCTTTTGGTTTAGTTTTTTCATGCCATTTTAGTACATTTCAGGACCTAAACACTGGAGTCCTGATAATGTTGGAATGAGTCTATATCTCTATCTAAGCATCCAGGACCCCACTGAAAAATGTCCTATTGTGTTTTTAGATGCATGTTCAAAAGTTGAAAAGAACATGATGCTAAAATTTTGTGAGCCACCTTAGTGCAGTTTTGAGTAGCCTCTTCTGGCAAATTCCATATTTATATATGTTGCATAGAGCAATACATTGAGAGTATATTAGCAAATAGTAAAAATTACATCAGTCCCAAGATTTACATATAAGTCACTCTTCTTTGTCCAGTCTTAAACAAATAGTTTGAGGGAGTCAAAGCATTGTGAAAGGAGCTATGCGGTTTATTTAGATGTCCCAAGACAAAAAGAGAAGAGTAGGAATTATCTGCTGCTGCAGTTTATTTTGGGAGGAATTTTTTGAGCTAAGGTGGACTGAAGACAGACAAGGACAGGCAAAAATACCCATAGTAACTTCAGATCCTGACAAAGTGCCTTGGGGAACTTTTGTACCTTGATGAGCAGCATGAATTTTAGAAGGTTTTGTGTTTGTTTTTTGTCTTGTTCAAGATCCCTTTGGATTCTGGTGGCTGTGGTTTTATTAAAAACTACCCTATTGTTGTGAGGGCTGATGGCCTCGGGTTGAATGCATGCCTTTACAAGTGGCTTGAAATCACTCACTGTCACACTGACTCTTCTGTTTCATTTTCTGCTTACTGAGCACAGAGCGGAGATGGATGCTTTCACTGGGTCTGTCACCTGCAAAGCCTTGGAGGGAGTGCCTAGAAATAAACATGGTGATTTTTCTTTTTGTCCTACTGATCCCAGTGGAAGTCAACATTTTCCAAATTCCCCTAGAACATTCTGTGGTTAAAGGAAAGAGATCATGTCACCTACCTATTTGCACACTTACAGCACATGCATACTTTTTTCAGTAAAGCTACAGTACAGAAATGGCTCTTTCACTTGAAGGTACCATAGGTATGACCCATTGTGCCATTTCCCATGTCAGTCCAGTGTTTGCCCCCGCACTGTTCTTCTAGAAGAAGCACATCAATCCCTCTGACAATGGGAACAGAGCCTCACTGAGTGCTACCTTTTCATTAGCTTTTGGCATTCCTCAATTTGTTATCTCACATTTTTCTTTAGTTCCTATTATTTTCCTTTGAATCTGTGTGATGTCAGTGATCAAAGCTGGCTCCCCTTTTCTTTCTCTGCATGACATCCTATCAGTGAATGACCTGGGGGTGTACAGCTTGCAGAGCATGTACTCATCAGGTGGCTCTATGAAACCAAGGAAAGCCAAGCAACTTCTTTGGTAGACTTTCATCAGATGGTTGTTAAATTCTAAAACAAACAGAGAATAGCAGGTTTGATTTTCACTGGGTATGTGGAGTTAAAGTTCTGAAACTCTATAAAGAAAATAAAAGTGGGAGAGCCCTTCAAAGGTGGAAAGAAATGAGAAAACAAAGATGTTTTCTGTGAGAAATGCCAAGTGAATAACCTGTTGCTCTGGATAAGACCAGGTCAGAAAAGAGTGGCTCTTTACTCTGACACGCTCCTTACCAAAAAGTACTGATTCCATGGTACCAGGGGCAGTGCTGCCTTTATGATGTCCCCTTACTGCTGAGTGGTGAAGTAAAAACTCTTTTTTGATTTCATAAGAATAAAGTGCAGTCAGAGGGGCAAGTTTCCCCCAGGGTTAGGACTGCCTTTTCCCATGTATTCCAATCCACAGAAATTCTAGAGATTCCCTTCACAACAATTCCTCTTTCTGAATATTTTTTCTTAATTTCTTGTTTTACAAAAATTACATGGGTCATAAGATTTTAACTCCAGGGTGAGTTGAATTCTGTCTGACCAGAAAACCCCAAAACCCTTCACTTCTGACCATAACAAAAAAATAGGTAGTTTATTTTCTAACTTGTTCTTTTTCTTTCTCTATATACCATCTCCTTCTGGAGCAGTTGCTTCTGATTTTGATACAGGGAGTTTGTTAGTTTAGGGTTTTGTTTTTGGTGATGTATTTTTTATTAAGATAAAAGCCAAGAAATACTTTCACACCAATCATCAGGTAGCTTCCCAGTCTCTCCCCACCTGAGTCACAATTTAGAAGCAAAAACCTAATTATCTTATGTGTATTCATACGAGCTTCTGTGTCCCCTAGATATATTAGCACTGTTTTAAAGCTGATCTTAGTCACAGCAACTGCATAACTGATCATCTCTTATAGCAAAGGTTTTGACCTATTCTCATAAGAGTCCCTCTTCCAGTTTACCTAGGAAAAAACTAATCAAATTTAAATAATAAATTAAGCAATTAGATAATATCTCATCTTTTTTTCCCCCTTTGGTAAAGGAAAATCTTTCTCAAAACTAGTCATGAGTGGAAATGTTCATATTTTCAGAGTGAAGAAGGAAGCTTCGCTGAAGTCCTGGAAAACTAGAGAGAAGAGCAGTAATTGGTATGCAGACAGAGAAATGAGACTCATAGTATCACAGAATCATTTATGTTGAAAAAGAACATTAAGATCATCAAGTCCAACCATAAACCCAACACCGACAAGTCCACCACTAAACTATCCCATAAACACCACATCTGCACGTCTTTTAGATACCTTTAGGGATGGTGACTCAACCACTTTCCCCACTTCAACCTTTTTCAATGTCTAATAACCCTTTCAGTGAAGAAGTTGTTTCTAATATCTAATTTAAACCTCCTCTGGGGCAGCTTGAGACCATTTCCTCTCATCCTGTCACTTGGTACTTGGGAGAAGAGGCTGATCCCTACCTGGCGACAGCCTTCTTTCAGGCAGTTGTAGAGAGTATTAAAGTCCCCCCTGAGTCTCCTTTTCTCTAAACAATTCCAGGTCCCTCAGCTGCTCCTAATCAGAGCTGTGCTCCAGACCCTTCACAGTTGCCATTCTCTGGACACGCTCCAGCACCTCAATATCTTTCTTGTTGAGAGGGGCCCAGAACTGGAGACAGGGCTCAAGGGGTGGCCTCACCACTGCCAAGTACAGAGGGGAAGCATTGCCCTAGACCTGCTGGCCACAGAGTGCAGTAGGTCACTACTGCACTGTTCACTGCATGTTCACTGCAACTACAAGGTGAGAAAAAGAATAAAGTGAAAAGTTGTTGAAGGAGATATGTCTTGGGGCACATCATATGTGGAGCAAGAGAATGGTCAAGATGAAGTAGTAACCATTTAGAAGTCAAACTCAGCCTAAAGGTATTTTCTATGGTTTCAATATTTTGGCTTCTATGTAGTCACCTGTTAACCTGCTTGTTTCAGTTACAAAAAAAAAAAAAAAAAAAAAAAAGGGTTCTTGCTTCAGTTCCTACCATAGCTCTACTGCAGCTGTGGAAGAGCAACTATTGTCTATCTTGCTCCATGCATCACTGAAAAAGTTGTCAATTGAGTCTTCAGCTGCAGATTCTTTATTGGTGGTGATAATGTGAGAAGCAGAAGAGAACACAGGCTGAATTCCTATTCAGAAAAATAATCCCTTTGTTTATAATCTGAGCAAAACTGATAATGAGACATCAATAAAAAAAAAAACCAAATGGAAAACCTTTGCAATCAACTATAATGGGGTTTATCAGACTCCGCAGAATATGCAGTAAGGAGTCAAGAAATGAAGGGATCAAATCCAATGGAATTTTACAGCAGGTGTGTACTCCCTATATAGCAAAATATTTCAGAAAACTGTGGAAAATCATCAATTATTAGTGTGTAATTGATGCAAAAAAAGCAAAGATTGGACGCAGATGGGATATTCTGCCTTGCTACTCACCTCAAAAGATTGGTAGTCAAGGATGGTGACTGTCTTCAAAGTGAAGAAGAAACATGAGAGCTTGTCCACCTGATCTGTGCCTGGGGAATTTTCAAATGGGAAAAAATCTGAAGCAAAGAGCATATGTTTTCAAGAGTCTTGCAGAGAGAAAGTCTGGACAACACCAAAGTTTGTTTAGCTACAAATATACAAATACACAGATACAAAAATCTTGAAATTTGAACATTTTGGGTTGAAAAAGAGCTCTACCAGCATCCATGGCAAGGAAGTCTTAGAAAGTAGTCATGAAATGGAAATTCTTAGGGGATCAGTCCCCAGTTCAGAGCCAAGAGCTAAAAATCAAGAGTTTCTCCTACAGGCTAATCTCTTGGGTCCAGCTCTCCACATGGCTCCAGAGGAGTCAAGGATTTTGCTGTGGGAAGAGAAGTCAAACCCAGGTAACAACCACATTTTATGGTGCAAAATGGCATGAGCAGCCATGAAAGCAAAAGGTGAGATTTGGTTCAGTTGCCCTTTGCTATTCAGTTTAAGGATGACAGTTTCTATTGGATAGTGCCATTTTACTCCATCCAGCTTTTCCACTGGGAATAATAAGTTCTACTGCATTGTTTAATCGAAGTTTGTTTAGCTGCTTCTCAGATTGCATCTCAATGTAGTTAGCAGCCCTCCATCCTCAACCTGCTGTTGCAATGCTTGACATGACAAGTGCTCTGTGGAGACCTAACAATTTTAATAGTTTGGAAAAAAGCAGTCTAAAACCTAGCTGTATCAACTTTCCAGATAAATACGATCTATTCAGTTATTGTGTTTTACTGGTGATTATTTGAATGGGGAGAAATCTGCACAGCAGAGATTTTCCATCACAAAACTCTGTCCCCTACTGTACTTCATATTTATAATCCCTAAAGAATTATTTACTTGAAGCAGAAAAGGTACAGGTCTCAGTCTAGTTTGTCTTACTCCACTAAGAAATCATACATGTGGGTTCTTCATCTCCTAAATTCCAGGGCACCCAAATTGTACTGAATGATGATCTCATGCTCCACAGCATTAGGCAGAAGTCCTGTTAACTATCCTGGAGACAGACTGAATCATAAAATCATTAAGGTTAGGAAAGACCTGCAAGTTCATAAAGCCCAATCTTTGACCTAATATCACCAGGCCCACTAAAACATATTGTGAAGTGTCATGTGCACTAATTTTTTGAACACTTCCAGGGATGGTAGCTCCACCACTTCTGTGGGCAGCCTGTTTCAATGCCTATCCACCCTGTCAGTGAAGAAAATTATGCAAATATTCAGCTTGAACCTCCCTTGATGCAATTTGGGGCCATTTCCCTTTGTCCTATTGCTGGTTGCTTGATAGAAGAGGACAACTCCCACCTTGCCACAATCTTCTTTAATGTAGCTGTAGAGGGAAATCAGGCCTCCCCTGAGCTTTCTTTTCTCTATACTGAACCCTAGTACCTTTGTTGCCCTGCTCTGGACACACTGCAGAAGCAAAATGTCCTTCATGTAGTGAGAGTCTCAAAACTGGACAAAATACTCAAGGCACAGTCTCACTGGTACTGAGAATCTCCTATTCTCAGAGATTTGTAATCATTATGGACAAATTGTTTCCCACTGTATAAGACTATACTATAAATCCTGAATAATGACTTGCTGTGTCTAAGAAAAAGGACTCAGGAAGCACACACTCTAAAGATGCACCAGAAGTCCTGAGTGATTTCTGATGTGTCTACATTAGCATTTTTGTTTGTTTAGCAAAACTTAGTATGTTTTGTTTGCAGAGCTGCCCTGGCTCTGAATCCCCAGCAGAGGAAACTAAATCAACAGATGTGTCCCAGGAACTCAACGTGTGTGCTCCAGCTGCTGATCAGCATTCAGTTCATGGAACCAGACTGGAGCTACCACAAAATGATCCTCCCTCCTTGCTACACCTCAGAAAATGTGGGTCGTGCAGAGGTCACAACACCAATTTTTCATCTTTCTGAACCTGCTTCTCTTGGGTCAAAATACTTGTTAATAGTGGCACAATTGTTGTGCTCCCCACTGTGCCTATGGGCATATCTGGAGAGTAAACTTAAGGAGGATTGTAGCAGGTCTGAGGATAGCTGAGGATAGCTGTCACCAAGGATGGGTGTCATACATCTAACATACTACTCGTACACAAGCAGCAACCCTCTTCCCAAAGGCTTTAGATACCAGCCAGGGTGGTAACAAAGCCCTTTGTCCTTACTACTGTTCTGTTTAGAGATACATGTAGTGCAGGTAGCTGGGTGTGCAGCAGCCGTGCCAACTGCAGGTTGAGTTCTGCATGGTGGGAGCCCAAGGCAAGAGAACCGTTGCCAACCCTTTGCACAACAAAGAGTGCCAGGAGCTGTGGCAAAGCCAGATGACCAGACACTCAGAAACATAGCAGGAGCCGAGGGCTCAGCTGGAAGACCCCTGTCATTGGCTTACTGGAGCCACCTGCTGAGAAGTGGCTTCAATCCCAGCAGTTAAAGTCACTGGTGGTGGGAATGTGATGGCCAGAGTGCCTCCTAAATTGTCAGACCGGAAAGTTTCCTTAATAGTTCTTATTAAGGATGCTGTTAAAGACCACAAAAGTTCCTTAATTTGCGGTATAAATACGTCAAGAGCATTTACACCCACAGTTTGATCCTTATGCCTGCTCCACACTTTTTTCCAGCCTTCCTTAGACTAACACAGAGGTAAATTCCTTGACACTTTAGTGTCACTTCCTTACTGAAAGGCTAGGTCCAAATCAGAGTTTTGTGTTTCAAACTGAATGTTTGGGAAAGTGGGCTTTATGCTCATAGTTTTCTGTGTTTTGGGCAAGTCACACAAATTCTATGCATCCCTTTTTCAGCTCTTTAAAATAAAGGCAATCTTTCTTCTAAACCTCCATAAAGCAACCAAAAACTACTGTAGTAATACTAAAGTAAACAGTATCCCAAAACCTTTAAGTTTCTCAATGAAAAAGTTAACAGATTTTACATCTTCCTAGTCGTGTCCAAAAACTGCTTCAAGAAAATTACCTGGTAACAATAAATCCATATTTTCAGTACTGAAAGCTTTGCCCTGGCTGAAAGACAAAAGCACAAAACTGTGCCAAAGTGAAAAATATTTCAGGCTCTAATAAAATAACATTTTGTTTTTCCCATGAACATTATGGAGAGGTACTTTTTTCTATTTAATCCAGCCAGTTTGCCCATTTCTCTGTCAGTACAGACACACACACAATCTATTCACATCTGTGCAGGATCCTTCTACCCACTGTGTTTAATTTTTCTGTCCAAAGTAATAATTTAAATAAATAAATAAACCCCTTTCTGCCTTCCTCTATGTTGCAAGTTACAGCTGCTTTCATTAAAGAAAGCAAAGGTTTTTCTGGGTAGCTTGCACCTTTAAACCTAGAAATTAATTATGGATAGCCACTCCTGCTGTCAAGCCACCCTGCATTTTCCTAGCTGAAGCCCAAGTAACACAAAATCCAATTAGAGGCCATCATAAAGCCATATTTTGAACTCCTCATTGGGGTATGTTTTTTATCTTTTTCAGCTTTAACCAAGTCCTTTATCATTTTGAATGTTTCTCTAAGTCACCTTGAAATCTTCCCTTTTGCAGAGAAAAATCCATCAGCATTTGCTTTTCCTCTCTTCATTTCCTCTGAACAAATATTCCTCATTTATCTCAAACTGCCTTTTTCCAATGAGTCTCACAGAAAGTCACTCGCAAAGGTATAGCACAGATGTTCCACAACAAAATCTTTGTTCAAAGATTTTTAACTTCCTTCTCAAATTCTGAACCTTCCCAGAGCTATTTTGAGAGCAGGGGTTCTGTGCTGTTGTAGGGATGTGTATGTATACATACATATATATATAAATTAATTGTGTTGTAATTTTTTTAAGTAAGCTCTTGAATGAACTCACTGGAGATTTCTCCCAGTGACTGGCCCTAAGCGTTTGTCATTCATTACATTTTCACTGCCATAACCTGCTATAAACCTTCCAAGTTAGTTAAGACTTAGCTTAAGGCTCCTTTCACCCATGGCTATTTCTAAACAAATTATGCATTTAGAATTGCAAGGTGCACCCTCCCTACAGCCATGCAAATTGTTTCTAATACTATAACTGCAATTGGTGGCTATGAAGATACACTATAATTGCTACTTATGATCTGCTTTTGCCGACAGTGAGCAAATGACGCTTTCAGACAGTAAAAGTCTGACATATATTTGGAAACTTTCAAAAATTTATTTTGGGAGCTTTGCTAATTTCCATTCTCCCTCTTCTCTCAGAGGTGCAATTTGGGTACCATGAACATAGTCAGCACAGGTCACTGGAGCTGAAACTCTGAGTGGAAGCAGGAGCCTCTTGCACCTGTATTTTTCCTGTTTGATTCTTTTAGGGGAAGCATATGAACATTCCTATGGTTGCATGTGGACACACACATGCATACACACCATAATGTAGCTACCATTTAAAAAAGTAGCATTTGGGTACTAGCTGCGACAGCCTTCTGTGTATAGTGCAGAGAATTGTGTTACTTCTAACATCACTGTATGGCAAAGATGCCACATTCTAAATGACCACTACCATATATGCACATACAAATGGATGTCTTTGTAAATGGCTATGTACACTTAAGAAGATTATTTTGACCTCCCGTCATTCCATTTCAGGAGTTTGGAATTATATTAGAAACATTTTACAGGTAAGAAACACAGGCAAGCTTTAGCAGATGGTACAAAGTTTTGTAGTCATCTCATTTAGAAGCATGAACCTACTCTTTGCTGTAGTTTCCTAAAGAGGCTGGATAGGCCCTTAAAATAGGTGGCAATGATGCAGACTGAGGCTGTGTCAGGGTAGCTTGGTTTCTGTGCTCACTCAGATGTGCCACCTCTCTAAGGATCTCTCCAAACTGTCACCACGTGCCTGTGGAGACAGTGGTGCCCACCACTACAGCTGGAGGGAGGTCTTTGTACGCTGGCCCACGGTCACAGATACCCACGCTGCAAGCTAAGAATAGCTCTCAGTGCTGATGACTTGCTGAGCACTTGAAGATTGTCTTGGAAGGAACCATTAATCTTCACATAATTTCCGTTTTGGAGATGGGAACCTACTCTGAAAAAGCCAGTCATATAATTTTTCATCATATGGCTTTCTTCAGTCCTTCCATTGAAACATAACTGGCTCTTAGCACTTTATTTTTTCCTGCTTTTTGGTTTCTTTAGTGTAGGCACTCCCTTTAAGCATGTTAAAAGATTTTCATATACTTTATATTTGAAAAGAAAATGAAACAAACTCTCTATTGCTTCTTGTCTCTGATACTGGCTTTTAAGGAGATAATCTCACCTTCTAAGCCGCTTCTTTAGACAGCTGTCCATTATTATATGTCAAACTGACTTATGATTTTGTAGGTTGCAATTAAAAAAAATGGCAGAAGGAAGAAATCCTTTAAATAACTGCAGAAATGAGTTCCCCCCTTTAGAGCACTCATAGTTATTATTATGAACAATGTCCAAGTCATTAAACCCTGAGATCAAAGCTCTCACCTTACAAACTTCTTTTATCTCAAAAGACCTTTCTGATATACATGTCCTAACTGCTCTGAGGAGATATAGAGGAGTCTCAGCATAGCCTGACAACATTAATTATCTTGAATTTCCACCAACCTGTCTACACTCCAGAGAGAGCTAAATTTTATACTTCCTTTCACCTTGCAAATCTCATGATATATTAGGAGAGCAAAGAAGGTTTTAGTTTTAGATCACATTTCCTGCTCAAGGTATCTTAAAGGTTTTTTACAACAAGAAGTTGAATGGGGATAACCCAGAATCCATGGCAGCAGATGATTTAGAAATTCAGTCTCCAGCTGAAGTCTGGTAGCAATGGCTGTATGAGATTCCTGGACCCCAGAACAAGGGTTTTTACTAGAAAGCAGTATTTGCCGTAATGACACTTTTCCAATATTCTTCTTTTTACAAAGTTTTTAACATCCAGTGAGTTGTGTACAAAAGATACTCAGAAATGAAATAAATTTTACTACACATTGAGAAGATGAAATGTTTAGCCAAGCAGCACTCATTACCTGTGTTTTTTGGTACTACCACCTGACAGTGAATCTGAGTCCTAGTATAAAAAATGAGGCCATGAATCTTCTGGTCAGGAAGGAAGAGAACTCACATAACCATTTAGACCATCACTTATATTCTTCTTCTCCTACATTCTCAGTTTATCAAGTCCTTTTTTAGACCTGTATAAATTACTAGATTTCAAGACCACTTAGGACTTGGTTTTGAGCAGCCTGGTCTAGTGGAAGGTGTCCACGCCCATGACAGTGGGATTGGAACTAGATGATCCTTAAGGTTCCTTTCAACATGAACAATTCTATGATCCTATGATTAAAGTATGACATGGTACAGGATCAAATTTTGTCTGGTGTTTTAGGTATAAACAACCTTATATTTGAAAACAGATCCTGAACAGCAACTAGATCATGAGCACAGCTACCATAGCTTGATATAACAAAACAGTTTTTCTTCTCCCTATTGACTTCTCATTAGTTTACCTTCTAATAGTTTCCTGTGGTTAGCACAGACCTTTCCCGTGAGAATTCTTTTCTCTCTTCTTCCTGTGTTACATAAACAAAGATAAAATTTGGATGTTATTAAAAACAGTGTCTTGAGATTTGGACAGTTCAGGCCTGGCCAATCTGCCTAGGGGGAGGTTTCAAACTGACCAATCTGGGTGACCTTTGAAAAGTCTATATAAGTTGGAATTAAATGATAAAATGCTCTCTCTTTTATGCCACACGGAGAACCGGGTCTTATTTCTCTGCTAGCGGCTCAACAGGGACAATTTCCTACAATGCTAACCACTTAATACATTACCAATACCTCTAAATTACCTCTAAAGTACTTTCCCCCCCCCTCCCCCTTAGATATTTATACACTGAATTAAAATCGCACTAGGATATGTATGTCTTTGCCTCTACTTGCTAAGGTTTAGGTTGCCTCTCTCATCTGTTGATAGATGCATGTACCATAATTCAAGCAGGATATTAAAAAGTTAATTCTTTATCTTTCCCCTCTTTAAATATCTTACCTTTTTTTCAAGGATCAACCAACTCAAGTAGCTCTTCTGTATTCCTTTATTAGCTCGCAGCATGCTTTTTTGTGCATAACATGGCAACTCAATTTGAGGATGAACGTGATCATAAAAGTCTTTTCCAGTCTCAACAAGTCTACAATTCTAAGAGTGGCCATGATGAATCTGTTCTTTAAAAAAAAATCCACCATTTAGTCTGATTTCTCCGTCCTGGTTATAGTTTTTTGGGTTTTTTTAAGTGGGAAAATGGCAAAATTATTTAGGAGATTTCTGGAAAAACAGTAATTCAAAAAGCTAGAATTCAGATCACGCCTATAAAAAATACTAGAAAGGTTAGGTTGATGTGCATATCCTGAAGTGCATTTCAAGTGGCTGTGGGCTATAGGGAGAATTCAGTTTCATTTGGGCACTACTTGGATTTCCTCTAAGGAGAGTGCGCTAAATCTCTTACTGTCCGCCTCTTCCAATAGGAGAACATGAGATACAAAACTAGTGGTGGTCCCCCACTACCTTCCATGCTGGGTCACTGTGTTATACCTGTGCATTGTGAGAGCAAAGCACCGTCAGTTCAAAATGACACAAGAGAACATGCTAGGCTCACAGACAGGACTATCCAAAACCATGGGCAAGCTGGATCAGTCTCTACAGTGCTTTCCATTTACACCAACAATTTTCTGGTGTAAAAGTTCAATGGTGCCCCTAGACTTGATTTGAGACAAGCAGTCATCAGCAAAGTATTTGACAGGATGAAGTTAAACATAGGAATAAATGAAGGAATTGATGAACAGATAACAGTGCTCATGTTCAAGGATATCTAGTCAGACATTCTTGCTCAAAGGTCCACTAGAGCAGGTCACCCATGACCATGTCCAGTTGGGTAGCAAATATTTTCAAGGAGGGAGACGGCTGCTCTGGGCAATCTGTTGGGATAGGACACTTTAGTAGGATGGCATCTGAAGGTTTGCAAACATAAGCAAATAAATAGATGAAGCATGGGAAGAATTTCTAAGCAGGTACGTTCATTCCGTTCTCTGGGAAATTATCCTCCTCCAGACTATAAAAAACTCAGGCTTAATAGTTAAAGATTATGTGGGAATGCCATCAGCCAATTTGTTTGCAGATCTACAGATTATTTGCAAAGAGTTTGTTCCACTGACTCCCCATTCACAGTTCATACTTTGATACTTTTTTGCACAATTCAACCTCTCTCCTTCTGGTTGGTTTTCATAATTCTTTATCCCAGCACAAAATCTAAATAGAAAATTTTAAACTACAAGAAGTATTCTCCTGGTAAATGTTTGTGCATTTCAGGCTGCTATTTGATTAACACAGTAATAGAAGACCCCAAGTGCTCAAATAATTGTGAAAGGCAGACACAAATGGCTTGCAAACAAAAACATTAAATTTAAATTCATACTAAAATGTGAATAAATATTCACAAAAAAACTGATTCTAATCTTCACTGAGCAGTCACTAATCAATATTTGGGAGGTGTATTTGCTCATGGTCCTTTCTGGTCCAGCACGATTTTGAAAAACACCTTGCTTTTCTTCCACTTCTGCTGCTCATAATTCATGGCAGACAAGCTCACTTACAATAGCAGTAGATTTGCCCTGAGTTGCTCCTACCCCATTTCCCACTCAGAGACCTTAGGTCTGCAGTTGCCTGAACTGCCAATACAAGAGGAAAGACAAACAAACAAACAAATACCTTCATTCCTATGTAAAATTTACCTAAACTACTAAGTGATGAATGCTCTTATTCTAATTGACATTAACAGAAGCTACTAGGTGATCTGTGCAAACTTAAGCCTAATTTTGGGTATAATTTTTTTTTACATCCTTGGCCAAACTCTCCAAGAAGAGAGAGAAACATTGTGAACTAAAAAATGTGTTGTGAGCAACTCCTGTATTTTTTGCAATAAAAACAATAGCAGCAACTTCACAATGAGCAGGAAGATTCCTCTGAATTTAAGGGCTTATGAAGAAAAAAGAGACAGAAGGGCATTTCCTTTGTTATTGTGCTTCTCAGAATACAAGTTTCAGAGGGCATTTTAGAAGACTTCTACAGTTTTATGTAACATTAGTAGCAATGTTGACTGGCATAATTTAGAATTAACATAAGATTTCTGATTTCTTACCATAAAGCATAATAACCCAGTAGATCAGCATTTGATATTGGCTGAATCTTCGCAGATGATGTTCAAATATGTTCTGGACTATCTAAATATTTTGACAGCAAATATTTTGACTGAACTGGCAATATAATTAGGTCAGCATGGCTTGTACAATTTCACATTTCCCTCTTTCTGGTCATTTTGCAAGTAAGTTGTTTTCCTTCATGGCTTATTGAAATCAATGATATTTATACCTTCCTTTAGGTTAGGAACTGCCGTAGCGCAATCTTCCTCCTTGATATTTGAACACTTGCATTTCTGTTCTCAATAAAAACTAGAAATTAGAGACATGTCTTCACAGAGGGAATCACAGAGATAATTTGCATTCTGGAAATTCAGAAATACTGGATTCTGGATTGTATCTGGGCCAGGCAATATGTGCGTTACTGAGAGAACACAGGTGAAGAGGAGTCACCATTTCACATTTCTGCTGTCACCTGTGAAATCTACCTGTAGAATCTATGTAGCCAAGTTCAGCTGTTGAAATACTGAAGGCCTAATTGTAATTTACAGCTCCATCCTGGTGGGACTGAACCATGCAGTAACTCAGTCCATGCGCAGATGGGACTTTAGTCTTGCATCAGTTGCTGCAAAAATACACTTACTTTCCGTAATAACTTTACCTTTTCCCGAGTCCCCACACAAGAGTGAAGAAATTGCATCTCAGACACTGATCTTTCTATGTGAACAAGTCCTGAGTCTCCCATATCGCACTCCCGTGTCTCATGAACTCCACGGCCAACTGGAGCTAAATTCTCTGGCCAGGTAACCCTGTTATTCTTCCTCATGGCAATGTGCTGTACTTTGCTTCATATCCCTGCTGTGCCTGCAGATATGGGCAGGCATCTCACATCGGTGACTCCTGATCTTAGGTAGCTTTAGCTTGTGAATGGAAAAGACCAATTACTTGTTCTTGTTTGTTTTTTTTTCTTCAGTGAAATCTTGCTTCATCTGCCTAATTCATCATTAGAAAGAATATGAAAGCTGCATGCAAGGAAGAAGAAAAGGGAAGGAAAAAAGCAATTAATATATGGAAAATGTAAAGAAGAAAATGTTTTTTTAAACTTGTTTCAAAATATAAGGAGAAAAAGACTGAAGGGAAAATGTAAATCCATAGCATATAAAAGCCACAATGAGGTAGGAAAAGTATAACTTAATTCTGGAATTCACAGCTTTGGTAAGTCCACACCTGACTTTTAAAGATTAATTATTTTTAATTTGAGAGCTTCTCTGGAGTGAATCACATTAGTTTTTTGCAAGTTCACAGCAGGAAAAAAAATTCAAAAAACCAGTGATCTATCACTAATCATGAATATGAGCTGTAAGACTTTCTATAAAGTTAGTTTTTCAGGCATATTGTGTAGATTTATTTCAGATCCTGCATTAGCAGATAAAGGAATTATGACCATCTTTCTCATCAGTTTGGATGCTAGTATCATGTGCTTATTTCACATGCTAAAAATCCTAAGGACATTTTTATTGAATATAATAATAAGGCAATGCAGCCACAGTAACTAGTTTTTATACTGCAGGAAAAAAGCCGCCTAAATTAATTTTATGAAAACAGTACCAGGTACAAATCACACATTTGTATTATCATTCAAATTCACATTAGGTTATGCAAATGTAATTGTAAGGACTCTATATTGCTCTATTTTAATGTATTTAGTTATTTAATCAGAGACATGGAGAAGGCTTACAGTTTAAAATTTCAGAGCTGGGTAATTTTTTTTTACTTGTTAAGATCCTAGGGCTTTTTCTTTTCTATTCTTTCTTTCTTTGTCAATCACTTTCATATACTACTTTCTTGAAAGCAGCAAATACCCTTCCCTTCCTTTAGAGTCAGAATAGATTTTTCTCTGTCTTGATCTCATTCAGGTTGCCTTGTGTGTGAGTACATGGTAAAAACAGGCTACACAGTTCTCCATGGTACCAGAAGAGTGACAAAAGCCTGAACTGGCATCATGATCAGTCTCCAAAATAGCTTTTCCTTCAGCTCTAGAGGGGGAAAACGGGCCAGAAAAACTTTCATTGCAGGTGTCTACACTGTTTGCTTTTGTAGATGAATTTAAGGTAGCTTTTTAGGGACTTTATGGATTGCTATCTTTATTTGAAAGGAAAGATAAAACAGCTTTAAAAAAAATAGTAAGAATTCCCAAGCTTTGTTAAAAATGCCATGCTACATATTGAAGAGAATCAAACAAAATGCAAGACAAAAGCCTTCTTGGTAAGAGATTGAAATGATACTTAAAATAAAGCAGTGGAGATGATAAAACCACTTTCATTCTTGTATTATAATTACTTTTCCCTGAATTCCTTTAAATTGTTCTGGAAGAGACTAGAAATTTCCCATGGAAATAGAACTTAATCTAAAGAACATTGCTGTTAGTATTTGACTCTGTTTTGGGTGATGTCACTGACTTCTATGGCTCAACATTTGTGATAAAAACAAAATCCAAACTCTTAACCAAGTCCAGACACCCAAAACATCAATGTTCAGAGAGGCTACCTGATGGGTTTTTGGTGCCCTTGGCTTTATTTATAAGAAGCTGCAGATTTTGTACTCTATCTTGTATTTTTCAAGCCACCAAAGATGACAGATGTTTTTTAAGCTGCAGTTAGTGAGACAGCATGGATTGAAACTTTTTTTATTATTTCTTTTGATGCGTACAAATCCTTTAAGAAGAATTTTAGCAATTGTTCTATTGTTGCATGTCCCCTCTCCCCTTCAGATGAATTATTCATACTTTGTTGTCATAGCAATCCTTTCTCTCTCTGAAATGTTTAATAACTAGTCTTGACTCCCAACTAGACAATGAATCAGGGTGTAACAAAAGCTTTATTAACTAATGTGTTTGTGGCAGACATATTGTTTGTCTTCCATCTACACTTGCCTTGAGCTGCTGTCAGTCCAGACCAGTGATATTAGTGATGACAGCAAAGATGCCTGTAAGGAATGCTCTTTACATATGCTGGTTTCTTGGATAGCATCCAACTCCTTTGCAGAGTGATGAGCCTCTACTTTTCTGTTAGCCCAGCTCTTTCCAGCCACTGGTCACTGCAGATGACACCCTGCTGTGACAGATGGGGATATGGGATTTAATGGACATTGAGAATCACATAAAGTGTCAAGTCTTAAAAGGGAAAATAGCGACAGTGGCATTTTCACTGTTTTAAGCCTGTGTCTACATTATTCACCTGTGCTGCTTTACTCTTTAACCATGTCTCACAATGCAGACCAAGTAGATGTTGATCTAACTTGTCCATTTGCCCCAGACATTATCATGATTGGCATGACTGATATTTTGCATCTGAGAACTGTGTTGGAGAGCATCATAACCTTTCCATCTACCATGCACCTGAGGAGGAATCTGAGTGCAAGAAAGTATTCAGAGAGTATGCGGATCTGAACTTTTCTACCAGTTTTACAACAGTGCCTTTGGGGAACATTACACAGACAGAATAAACATCCCCTTTAATTTTTAATTTTCAATTTTCCTAGCAGAAAGTTGTCTGCTTCCTTGGCAATCACGGAATGGGTCAGGTTGGAAGGGACCACTGTGGGTCTCCTGGTCCAAATTCCCTGCTCAAGCAGGGTCACCCTAGAGCACATGGCACAGGATATCTTGAATATCTCCAGTGAGGGAGACTCCACATCCTCTCTGGACAATCTCTTCCAGCATTTGGTCACCTGCACAGTAAAGAAGTTCTTCCTAATAGTCAGGTGGAACTTTCTGTGCATCAGTTTCTGCCTGCTGCTTCTTGTCCTATTGCTTGGCACCAGCAAGAAGAGCCTGTCTCCGTCCTCTTGGCACTCCATCTTCAGATACTTAGAGACACCAAGGAGGTCCCCTCCCAGTCATCTCTTCTCTAGGCAGAGCAGGCCCTACTCCCTGAGCCTTTCCTCATAAGAGGGGTGCTCCTGTGCCTTGATCAACTTTGTAGCCCTCCACTGGACCCATTCCATAAGCTTCTCTTGAACTGAGGAGCCCAAACAATGGTGTCGTCTCATACAATTGAAGACCTAAAGGCACATTAAAGAAGGCATTTTCCCACTCTTTTGTGGAATGTTGGAAAGCCAGTGTGGGTGATGACCAGCAGCAGGGGATGATGCTCGGCTGAAAGAAGGAGAGAAGAGAGAAGGAAGGCTGGAGTGACTTCCTCCTCACCTGTCTGGGTGTTCTGGAGCATCTTCCTCTTCCTCACAGCCTCCTTCTTCAGCCACATAGTTTTTGGGAATGAGAAATACTGTTTTAGGGGGAACAACAAGGTGTTATTATTTTGGCTTGGGGGTTACTCCTGCCGAGGTCCATCCTTAGATGTCACCACAAACATAAAACCCCCATAAGACCAGGATTCAGCCATTTTCTCCACCTCTTCCTCCTGCTCCTCCTCTATCCCTCCTTCTCCTCCTCTGTCTCTCCTTCTCCTTTTCTCCTTGCAATCTCAGCCTCAGTGGTTCCTAGTTTCCAAGCCCAGTCTCACTCCATCCCAGCATAATTCATTCCCTGCACACTCGTTTTTGAGGACAGATATAAGATACTTCAAAATTCTTAAGTCTTAACTCTCTGTGAGCATTCACAGTCTGTTCATTTCATTCAGTCTGTTACTCCTCTGGTTTCATAGTTTATGGGAAGCCTGGTCTACTGCATGTCTTTCCTAAACCTGAGAAGGCAGTACTGTCCAAAAGAAGACAGTAGTTGTTTTAGTTTGGTTCAGCTCAGTGCAGTTAACTTTGTAATCCCAGTGTGTACTCACATTGCAGTTTCACATATATCCTGTATGTGTTTCCCCTTGGCAGAAACAATGGACACTGCTGGTCTTAAAGTAGTTGACACATAGGTACTCAGCCAGACCTGTGTGTAAGTTGTTGATAAATCATCTATATGTTGTGTCACATTGTTCTGTAGGGTTTTGAATGGACGGTGAACGGCCCATCTCATGGTGTCAATATTGGCCAAAATCCATCTGATAGCCAATAAAAGCCACGTTCTAAAAATTCGGTGTTTGGCCTGAAAGAGATAAATCAGCTAATGCAACAGTCTATGAACAGTATTTCTGGATGGAAGACCTGACAGAAGTGTAGATAACTAGAGCTTGTGATGATGGTTCTAATTCAGGAGTAGCAGGTTTTATTCCTGGAAGCAAGTTTATGGGAAGAACAAAGGTTTATATTTTAGGACACCAGCTGCCTTCAAGCTTGAATAAGGCATGTGGGATGAATGTCTTATTTTTGTCCAGCCTGCTGGGATGACAAAACCCAATATCCTTGGCCAAGAAGGATTTGCTTCCAGGTGGAACCAGTTCTGCTATGCTGGCACAACTCCCATGAGACAAAATATGTCATTCAGAGAAGCGGTTCCAGAAGCCAGCAGACTTCCTTTTTCTTCACTTCTACTTGCAGCATGTGTAGGGGAGAAAAAGAGTGACTTTTCCAATACAGGTATCAGAAAAACTGCTGAGGACACCAGCTGTTATCCCAAGAGATGGGCATGGGGGCACAGTACCTTTTCAAATTTATACTTTCACATTTTATTTTGGCTGTCATTATCTTATTTACTAACTTATCCTGGATTTTGCCTATAGTTTTGGTGGTGTCTACCCATGAATTATTCTTTTCAGTCAGGAAAGGTCCACCAAGCTTCTCCTGAGAAGGTTTTGCCCTCAAAAACTTCTCATTTGCTTTTCTGTCCACATAGGGAGTGGTACATTCAGCATCATTTATTCATCCACAATTTGATACGTATATTTGATCTAACAAGTGCTTTATCTATTCAATGTCCTGTTGAAAAGGTCTACTGAGTCCTTTTAGCCCTCTGAGACACAAATATTTAATATAAAGCAGAATATGCATGACTGGGTTTGGGAATATTTTCTGACACTAGTGCTCATTATATGTGGCCTATGCCAAAACCACCCTTATTTTAATATTTTGTCATAAATCATCATTTGCTGTTATGCATCTATTTTACTTCATGAATGTGTAATGGTCTCTGGGTTAGACTGAATCTGACTTTTGTAGCTCATTAATATCAAAAGAAGTGAGGTAAAAGGAGAACAATACTTAAAAAATAATTCCTCTGGCTCAGAAAAATATTCAAAAAGATGCAGACATTTAAAAACATTATTCTGTTAATTTAACAGGCATTTTAGAATTGTGAAGCAATAATTTTCCATGCAAAATAGAATAAATAATATAGTATGCAACATGTAGCTGTATGTCAGTTTGAATAAATATTATGTAGGTTTCTAAATCACATAAAAATACAGGTCTTGCCCAGCAAAGTGTACTCACTTGTATGTTCCCTAGATAAATTCAGCTAATCTCCCTAAACCATATGTCATTACAAGAAGACAGGTTTGGTTGTGCTAGGCTAACCTAAAGAGCCAACCTTCTCCTTTCAGTCAAGGCCCCTAATTTTGTTTTTGATTCTTTGTCTTTTTTTTTTTTTCCCCATTAGGCTTGCTTTTCTCCTTCCCCCCGCCCCTTTTTCCTTTGCCTTCTTTCCCCAAGATCACTTATGGAGCACAGTGCTAAACTGGTTTTGCTAGTCAGCTCTTGCTCCTGTCCATCAGCATTCTAACATTGCAATACCTTGGTACACTGAGTGGTTATGAGATTTTTGTGATCCAGTGAATTAAAAGGATATTTGTCTTCCTTTGAAGTAAGGCTTCCTGTTTCTTCTGTGGAGGCCTCGATATCTTGCAGGATCACTATCATGAGAAAGTACTACAAGTAATCGCCTTTGCAGTGTGTCAGATGCAGTTCATCAATATCTTGGCCTTTGTTAATCCTCCTGGACAGTTCCAAAGCTGTAGGACTGAGATCAGAACTGAAGCCTGGAAACAAGATAGTCAATAGTTTCATATCATTCTTTTGGTGACTGTAGAGATACATGGGTCCACATTCGAAAACAGCTCTTCTGTGGTCTGAAATACTCTTGCCTTCCAACACACACCTCAAAGTATCTGCGATCCCATTTTTGTGTACAGGAAGAAACAAAGAATTAAAATTTCCTCCAAAGAATGGGCTACTTGTAAAAGTGACATAGAGGAAAGCACCACAGACTCTGCATCAAGTACCTTTGTACTTCAAATAGACTTATGCTTTCCTATCCCGAAGGAGAGGCCCCCATCTGTAGCAGCCCCTTATCTATGTGTGCTGGTTTGGGCTGGGGTTGAGTTGATATCCTTCACAGTAGCCGGCACTGGACTACGTTTAGAATTTGTGTTAGAAACGCTGCTGATAACACAGGGATGTTTTAGTTTTTGCTGAGCAGGGCTTACACTGAGTTAAGGCCTTTTCTGCCTCAGCAAGTAGACTGAGGATGCACAGGGAGTTCTGCAGGGACACAGCCAGGGCAGCTGACCCCGAGTGACCAAAGGGATATTCTGAAACATATGGCATCACCTTCAGCATACAAAGCTGGGAGAAGAAGGAGGGTGGGGGGACATTTGTATTCCCAAGTAATACTTCCTGCTTTCCTGGGGATGGCTGAACACCTGTCTGCCCATGGTAAACAGTGAATTAATTACTTGCTTTGCTTTGTTTGCTTGTGCGACTTTTGCTTTACCTATTGAACTCTCTTTATCTCAACCCACACATTTTCTCACTTTTACTCTTCATATTTTCTGCTCCATCCTGCCAGAGGGAAGTGAGCAAATGGCTGTGTGGGACTTAATTGCCAAGTGGAATTAAACCACAACACCATGGAACAAGCTGCTGAAGGACACACTGCCATTTTTGGAAACAAATGTGTCTGGTTAAAAATGGAAATGTTGTACACTGTTTTTAAGGACTTTTTAATAAAACTTACTAATTACTTGATAACAGAAACCACATCACTATTTTTAGGTGAGACAGGGTATAGGAACACCTTGATTTTGTTGCCATTGCACACATTCATTTGACACACCTTAAAACTACCATCTCTGAGACAGCCAGAACACAGCCTGCAAGAGCTGTGTGGACAATTATCAGCATTAGTGACTCTAATCCATGAAGCAATGTTTTGCCATGGACACTCAAAAACTCAACCGTAGGAAGACAACATCACTAGTAATATTGCTAGAGGGCTGTGTGTGTGCAGCCCTCAGCTCTCCTGTACTTTTGCAGAACTCAGAAGCATGCTTGAGCCCCAGAAGAGGTTGACAGCAGCAGAAGAGGACATCAGGAATGCCAAGCTGCTGCTGAGTGCTCTTGAGCCTGGGACAGCTGAGCTCTCGAGCCGTGATTATCTCTTGGACCTGTCTACATACCTGTCCTCCCACAGAGTTCAGATACAGACTTTCTTCTTATTTCCAGTAGAGGAAAAGGCTGGAGGCAGAAATGTATTCATAAACATAAGCTTTAGTCCTCAAGTCCCTCCTGAACTGACTGTTCTTATGACTTCTGCCTGCAAGACCTCTGCTGTCCCTTCTCTCTTTCTCTTGCCTCAAAAAAAAAAGCTCAATGTTTTATACTACTGAGTTAATGAGTCAGCCTGCCTGACCTGACTGTCAGGATGAATCACCAGTTAGCTCTGCACCTCTGTGCCATACTGACACTCCCTCTCAAGTGGATTTGGCATCATTTAATAATATTTTTTTCTGTATTAGTCCAGTGGAGATTCTCTCATACCTTAGAAGCATGAGTTGATCATTAATGTTATTTCACTTAAGGTGGGTCTCATAGTCTAGCTTCAGCCTAGGTACAAGTTGGATTTTTCTCTTTGCAATATCCTGTGTCAACAGCTACTGCTCAATCGGTAAAGAACATTTCCTGTTCTTTTGCATAACTCTGTAAAGAGGATTCCAGAGTGGAAGACTATGTTCAAAACAGATTCTTAATTTAAATTCCACATACATTTATTAGCAAACATATGTAAAATTAAAACTTAAATGCTAGCAAGTCACATCCATACCTGCATTTATTATAACTCATGAAATTATTTATTTTAAATAAATGTTAATATCGCTGTAGTACATGTGAACTGCTAAAGGCAAATCTCTGAACCAGGTAATTCAGAAGTTATGGAGTCTTAGATGTGAATCTGCAAATGTTTTGAGTGAGTTAAAAAGCTATAGACTCTTCTGCAGCTGCAGGGATAATATGTTCTGCATTTCTATTTGTTTAGTTACTTAAATTCAGTGGCTAATTTATTCATAGCTGAGAAAATTTTGGCTGCTGAAAAATGGGATAGCTTATTATCCCTCTTCCAATCCATAAATATAAATGAGGTGTAACAGGATGGGATCTGGTAGTTCTAAAATCATGACAGACATGATGATCAGAAACTATTAGTACAATTTGTTAACTGCGAACAATACTTCCGTTGTTTAATGAATCAATTAGTTTTAAAATTCATTTCAGTAAATGAATGTTTTCCTAAGTAACCAGCTATTTAAGGTGGTTTAATTCAACTAAAGCAAACAACTTTCTAATGCTAGTTTTGTGCTTTTAATTGATTTGCAAATTCCATCCAATTGCATCTTGACAAGAAACAAAAATATGAGCACAATCCTAAAAGGGTAAATAGTAAATGTATCTATCACCATTCTTCTAAATTACTTTCTAATCATAATGTAACTAAATGTATATCAGGCTATACCCTGACTAAATGCATATAATATATTCACCTCACTAAAATAAGTACTTTATTTAGTATACAAACTGTATTTAGGTGAAAATCAACAATCTCTCATGGTTACTAATCAGGAAGATTCAATATTCCTTTAGGAAGGTGACTAATAAGCAAAAATGCAAACCAAGATTAAAATTGAGTATTTAAAACTAATTTTCCTGTTTTCTGATTTAAATGATGATTAAAATTGGTAATCCACAGTAGCCAACTCCTGCTTTTTATTAGAAACACAGCTTGAACTGTTTTTCCATGGTAGAATATACTACAAATGAAGAGAAAATCACTTCTTGTGATAATCTAGGTGGTAATTTTGAAGCACAGAGGACCATTTTACTGTGCTGGGGAAATTCTCCAGACTGGAAGTTAGTGGGTAAGCATCACTTAGAACTGGAACAAATCCAACATGGATATCATTATCCCATAGACTTCTAATTAATTGTAACCCAGCTTTAAGATCATTTACATGTATGTAATTCTTTAATTATCCAGAGCTTTTTGTAACATTAACATAACATCCTGCAATATTATTCACATTTCTCTCATTAGTATGGATGCTTACAAATACCATTGCATATGGAAAGCTGCCAACTTCACTTGAGCCACTGAATTTTTATGTCCATCATTCAATTTTCTTGACATACACTCACAAAATAGAGGAATTTTAAAGGAGTAAATTATAGTAACCTACATTGTACTGTTTGAAAGAAAAACCTCTTTCATCTCAGCTGTCCCTGGATCACCTCTTCGAGAGAATCTCTTCAGCATCACTTCTCCTCTTTCCTCTTGCTCTAGCGAAGTGAAAGAGAGCCAAAGTCTTGCCAGTTAAGGACTGAAGTGACACCTCTGAAGATGGCTGAGGACTGTAACCTCCTATAGACCCATCTAATAACAATAATAGGGTTAACAGAAATCCAAACTTACTGTCACGGTCATGCCAAGAGTCAATATATAAGGGATGAGTGTCATGTGCACATTTCTGCTTCCTTCCTTGGGTTGCTCAACAGAACCATGAAAATTCTTTATCAGGCAGGGATTCTTCATATGGAAGACATAACTTCAAATGCAATACATAAAAGGGATAAGTTCAGCGTATTCCAGAAGCAAAATAAAATCCACTTCAAGACAATTAGTACATCTCTGTTGTGCACAGAGTGGAGAACACATTAAGTGAAGAAGGTACAGGTTCCCTGTGCATAGACCCACATCCTGCCTGCCCATTTGCCCTGCCTTTTCCTGTCAGAGTGATGGCAGCTGCAGGGTGTGTGGGGCCTGCAGACAGGTGAACTTAGTTATGGGGAACCTTCTACTTCTCTGTCCAAAACAGAGGACTCACACAGGGGTCCACAGAGAGTTCAGTACCACTGCACTCAGGCGCTGCAGAACAAATTCCTACCTGCTACTACTCCATGGGCATTCTTCCTTTTCCCTGTAGCCAGCCAGCCTTGGAGAGAGATGTGGATTTTGGCTTTTCTTGAACAGAAAAAAGAGAATGCTTTAATTTTGGGGGAAAGAGCACAATATCAAAATGTCTTGGTATTTTTCCCATTGTTCCCAGTAAAAAATCAGGACTCTTGCATCAACCACTGAGAGAAATCACTGAAGCAATATGAGAGTATTTGTCATGTGCTCCCATTCCATCACAGACATCTGTACCCAATCCATACTTAAACTCTCCCTTCATTACATTAATCCCTCTTCTATATAGATGCACATCCCCTACTTTGTAAGAAACAGTTCCTCTTAAACAAGGACTCAGATGCAATTCACTGAAGCAGAAAAGAGGAAATTACACCCTGGACACTAGCTGCTTTAAATTTTCAGGAAAAATTATTAACATTTAAATAATCTTGCCCTCTAGGCCATACACAACTGCACTTCAAAGCCAAGTACACAAGAGGCTGCTCCACAACTTGCATCTGAATTCAAGGAATAACTAGCATGTGATCTCTGCAGCTCTGTGCTGGTGATATTTAGTTTTTAGAGTTAAGGAAAAAGGCATTTTTGTCCACATGAACTTACAGCCCATTCTGGGTCATAAATTAAAAGGCAGCCCCAAGTGTCCTTTGCAATGCTATTCAGATGGGTCTAATAAAAACAGTAATGGCTTTTGGGATGATCTATGTGTCTTGGTGTACAAGAAACAGAAATGTTACTGTATGTCCTGTATGTGTCTTAACATATCTAAGAGAAAATTCAGAATAGGAGCCATTTTATGCAAACTACTTCATCCCCAGAAAATCCTGCTTTTGTCCTGTCTCTTCTATCTTCATATCTTCAGGCTAATATTTAACAGAAATCTATCTTCTATCTTCTATCTTCAGGCTAATATTTAACAGAAATCTAAAAAAAACCTGGAACACTCTTCCCATAGGAAATTCTAGTATTTTGATTCCTGATTTGTATATAAATATCTAATGACAGAAACAAGTAATGGAAGGGGAGACAGTGGTGCCTAGCAAGAGGAAAAGGCAATTGGCACAAACTTACAGACAGGAAATTCAACAAAGAATTTGCTGTGAGAGTGGTCAAACACCGACTGACTGGCACAGGTTGCCCAGAGAAATTGCAGAGTTTCCAGCCTTAGATATGTTCAAAACCAAGCTGAATGTTACCTTGAGCAACCTGTTCTAGCCTGGACCCTGTTTCTGACCAGAGACCTCTAAGGGTCTCTCCCAGGTTCACTTGCTCCATTATTTCAAAGTTTCAGCAAGTTTCTAAGGCAACACAGCAAAATATACCACTACAAGATTAACAATTGAAATAATAATGTCAGTGTCCTTGTACAGAAGCGGTCTGATTTGTTGAATCTAACTGATAAATTTGTTTTCAAATCTTTTTGGTATTAACTTACAATTACCCTTTACCTTTGATTCTTAGGGTAAAGTATTCCTGTTATTAGCCTCCTTTACCAATCCATCCTTTATTTTTGTATCATGTGTATGGTTGACATGGCACAGCTAAACTGCGAGAGAAAGACATAAGTGATAGAGTAATGAGAGACATGGTAATTTTAAGAGCATGGAAAAATCTTCTGTGACTCAAGAGTAAGTATTTTTGTTTGGTTCAAGGAACTGAAATATTTTAAAGTCATCATGAAAAATGACCAAAGCCATATAATTTCAATTTTCCTGATAGAAGAAAAATTAATATTTGGAAGAATGATTCTATTCCCTGTAGTTTATAGAGACTATGTTTCCCTCAGAAAAAAAAAAACCCACATAGATACAAGCTGCTAATAAGCACTGTGTTAACAAAGTGCAATGGCAGACTGTCACAATCATCTCTAAAATCCCGTTGCCTACTGTGCCGTGGAAAAGGGGCCACTCTAAATTTGGTAACTCCCACAGAGGTCTATGAAGAAAAATATTGGGGGGGGATGTGTAAATGTCCCAATCTACTCTCATCCGAAAGAGCTGGGTTATGTTGTATGTGGCAGAAGTTAAGAGCTAATAATAGGCTAAATCATCTATCCCATCTGGCAGCTCATATACAAAATATTTGTTCCCATCCATACAGACATAAAATCTAGGAATCAGTGGAGAATACACATCCCAGTGAAAAATGACAATTCAAATAGCTCCACAGCCAGGTAGGTTGTCATGGTCCTGCTCCCTGCTCTGACACGTTGCAGGATGCCACTACCCCTTCTGTTGTAGTAGCACAAAGAGACCACCCCAGCCAAAAGCAGCAAAACAAAGAGAAGATAATTTTTCAAGCTGATCCATTTCCTAAACAGCAACTGCACATTCACAAGAAAGTCAGCAGGACCACACAGCCAGAGAGCACAAGGTGAAATGACAGCCTCAAATAGATCAGCCTAAGTGGTTGCTGAGCAGATCTCTGCCTCACAAAACTCTGTATGTTTGTGC
This sequence comes from Entomyzon cyanotis, assembly GCA_024500445.1. Classification (NCBI taxonomy): domain Eukaryota; kingdom Metazoa; phylum Chordata; class Aves; order Passeriformes; family Meliphagidae; genus Entomyzon; species Entomyzon cyanotis. The sequence goes on along the minus strand of JAKEPQ010001015.1, from coordinate 309,886 downwards.
AAGGGAGACCTTTATCTTTTCAAAGCAAAGAGCTGTTAATTAACTGGGCAAGCACTGGCGCTTGGACTGAGAGAACTGGCACCTCTCAGGAAATGATATTTAGTTCAGTTAAGAGAGAAATCGTGGAGAGGAGGATTAAATGTGTGTACCTCCTGGAGGACTTCAGATGGACTATAACAGCTAGCATCCACAAGGGGTTTTCTCCTCAGCATATAACCCAAGGTGTTAAACAGACAAAAGTCCAGGATTCCTAACGAGGTGTACATGAGGAAAAGCTTCCGTGGGTTAGTTGAAGTGAGGGACAGACCCTCCTGCATGAGTCTTGGGGAAGGCAAATGACACACAGATCCTCTGCTTCTGTCTTTTAAAACTGCTGCTTACCTTGGATGTGCACAGTCACAGCATTTTCCTTTAACTTTGCCTGAGTCACTCATGATCTCAGGGCTCCAGCACAGCAAGGTATTTCTCACCCAAAGGCATGGCCCAGCTGCAAACTGTGACAAAAAACACCCACGTGAGCATCCCTGCTCCCAGCCTCTTCCCTGGAGTGAGCAAAGGGCAGCAGAGCAGCTGCTGCTGCTGTAGTCCTGATGGCACAATGTGTCTCTGTGGGCATTTTTCACATCCTTAATGCACAGTATCTTTTTCAAATAGTAGAATCCCATATCTTCTGTGTTTGTAAGTATATCTAGTTTTTTCGAAATTGAATAAAAATCTCTAAGTACCTCAGTGAGACAAAAAATACTCAGCAATTGATCTTTTGTGACGTTTATGTACACAACTAAAGATCAGCCACCATATATTAAACATAATATACATTGTAGATATATTTTATTCCCCTGGTATTCTTGAGGAATGAAAGTGCTTCTGAGGACAGGTGTGAGAAATGAAAAGTGCTTGGATTGTGTAGGGAAAGATGGTTCTGAATAACATTAAATTTTAATAACTTGTGAGTTTTGTCATCAGCAGAGCAGCAGTAGATGTGAGAAAGTAGAAGTAAGAACCCCATGGAAATCTCTTTGCACATATTGCTCCTGTTTACTTTCAGTTTTTCTCCCACCAATCTTTTTGAAGGATACTGCTGACTCCAAATCTTCTGCTGTTGTGAGTCATGTTGTGTTGATCACCTGCCAGTGCCCAGGAGATCTCTAGGCAAGCGGCATATACAGTCTGGGAATAAGATTGGTTTGACGCGAAAAGCCAGCCTATCTTGTAATTATTTTTTCTCCAGCAAAGCAAGCAGAAGAAGTGATGATTCCTCTCTGGCAGAGCTAGCTAATTCAAAACATGCCTCCCTTTTTTACTGCTTAATAATAAAGAAATGCCGTATTGGTCTACTTATTAGTAGAAATTAAAACAAAAATAGGTTTGGTTATTGATTTTTCTTGTATAACCAGCTGCTACAATTATCTTATCTCACCCTGTTAATCTAAAAAGACGCAACTGCCAATTATACACTGCTGATACAGGAAATCTACACAACAAGGGATATGTTCCCACAGCTAGAGTTCACTTGGCCAGTTGTGTTCTGAAGATCAGAGACAGCTGACAATCATTTAAACACATGTTTTTGTTCAGCTGGTCAATTATTCACAGGTACAGCAAAGCAGGAAAATGGTTTCTGTTAGTGTGCAGTGTGCATACACATCTATCAATGGCTTGCAGCGAGATCTGTGGCTATTTCTTCCCTCCTCTGTGCCCCTGGTTTTCCTTCCACTCCTAGCTCTTTGCTAGCCCAGGTTCAAAGGGTCTGAGTGGCCTCCTGTTGCTGTGTAACATGGAGCATGAGACCCTTGACCTTAGCTGAGGCCCCCAAGGTTCTGCTGTTCACAGTTAAGGAATAGCTGCTTCTTCTTCCCTGCTGTAAGCTACAATATTCCCTTGCAAGAAAGGTACTAAGATGGAGCTCAAGGTAAGTTAAACAGTGCCCACCCCACCACAGCCCCTCTGCACAGCTCAGGGCAGCCCACTGAAAGTTCAGCTCAAGACAGCAGGAGATGAGCATCTCAGCATCTTTACATACTCAGCGACTCTTGAAAATCAAGCAGAAACAGTATTTTATCTTTTGGCTCATGGCCCACCTAACTCTCTTTTAAAAAAAAACATTGTCGGTTGCTTAACACAGCTTTTGTAAGTTCATTAGTGTTACAGTGTTCAGCTTCTGCAATGTTGACAATCAGAGACAATGCAGCTTATATAATTTTTTTGAAGACCTGTTTTGGCACAAAAAATCCCTATTAATTCACAATAATAATTTATTGCAGTCTCATACCTCAGCAGGAGGTCCTGTCATATTGACAAGACTGAAATCTCACTCATGTTTGTTTGAAGGTTTTGCAAAGCTTTTTACCTTTTTAATTTATTATTTAGGGAATACCGTAAGCACAAAATATGCTTTATGAAATACAGTAGAAGACAAGGTTTCTGGCATCAAAAGTCCTGTGATCTACTTCAAATACAATACACGTAACACCAGTTTAGATACAACTGTGTGCAAAGGCGTCAGTTATGTGGGAAAAACAATATACAGGTTTGTATTAAAAGACGAAAAATACTTAAACTCTCAGAAGACCTCCACTGACTTTTTCCTTTGAAATCATGCAATGATACATACTCACAGATCTGTTTTTACACTGAAGCATTATTGAAAGCTGGCAGCATAGTACATTTTTGCAACGTTGTACTAAGAGGGCAAAAGTTGAGCCTATTAAAAAGAAAAGAAATCTACACTGAGGCAACAGATTTCATATTTAAGTGTACTATGATTACAGAAACAAATTAAAAAAAGACTTTTCATCCCACATACATACTAGATGCAAGACTTCTAGAGGAAAAAAGTCCTGGAGGTTTAATTACATTTGCTCACTTGAAAGAATGATTTCATGATAGTAAGATGTGGAAACCACTATTCTAACTCCACTCCTCCACAAAGCTCTTTTCTTCTGTACTGTCTCCAGACCTGTAACAGTTATTACACTTGATAGCTCCTCTTGCAAGAGGCTAGGATTTGGGGGTATTCATCTGCTGATTCTGTTCTTCAGACTATTTTTTAACATCACACTGCAGTTCATGCTGAAAATTAATTGTAAATGTGCATCATGCATTTAACCCTTTTGTACAATTTGCTTCACCTCTCTGATATGTTCTTGAGAAGCTTTTTGTTTGCGTTTAGATAAAAAGGAAATTTTCTGGGGAAAATCTACATTGGGCTCACTCTTTAGTAGCAGATTTTCCTGGATTTCATATGAAGTAGCAAGTTGTTAAGAATTAAGTTGCTGGGAGCTCCAAAGGTCAAAAATATTTCAGTACTTCATTAAAACTAATGATGGGCACTGCTACAGAAAATTGTATTTAAAAAAAGAAAAAAAGAAAAAACATCAACAACAAAAAAAACCAAAACAAAAAACCAACCAAACAAACCCAAACTAAATCCCTCCTTTCCCTGTATTAGAAACAACCATTTTCACTTTATGTTCACTAATGGTGTATCTTCAGTGTTTTTGCATTAGAAATACTGTTTGGTTATTTATTTGCATGGACACCAGCAACCAGATTCTTCTTATTAGAGTAGCAGAGGTGCAATGTAATTCTATTAAAGTAATTCAAGTAACTATAGCTTCCTGCCGCTGTAATGTCCAACCTCCTAATAAAAATTTGTCTCTAGATTTTAATCTGTTCTTTAAATTTTAATAGGCAGAAACATATCTATTGGAAAAACATAAACCATAAGAATAAATACTTTAGAGTCAGTTTTATCTTACACCTAGCAATTATTTTGCTGATCACCAGTGCACAATTACATGAATGTACAAAGATTTAATTTTGTTCTTGCATAGCAGTGGGAAGTTTGTGTATAAATGAGCCTGGCAAAGCATTACTACATGACATAAAATGTGTCAATTAGGCTATTTCAATGCAACCAGAAGATCGTGATGCAAACCAACACAAAGTATCTTTAGATCATATAGCTGGACTTCTGACTCTTTTGTGACAATAATTAGGCTGAACACAGCATTGTAAACAAGAAAGGGAAGGAAATCTGGGACATAATTTTGTGTTAGTCTTACTGCAATCACCTGTGTAAATATAATGTTATTTTCAGTATCTTTTCACCTTTTTTAAAAAGGTGGACTGTGAGAAAAGTAGTAAGCTTTAGGGTACTAAATTGTACCCAATATTTTGAAGAAGATCCTGTAAAACATTATTTTTCTCGGTAGAGGTCCAAGAAGACGCTGAATTTTATTTTTGGCTGTCTGACATGGAAACAATCTTAATTTGAACTTTTTGCATATTTGCTGTTACACATGTACCCCTTTGCTGTTTTAGGGCCATCTACACAGGAACACAAACTACATGTTTATATTGAACCAGCTGTTTGACCAAGAGATTACTAAGGCACCAGACCTTTATAATAAAATCTGGATGAAGAAGAACCTAATTCTCGAGCACCATGTCAAATGTACACCCCAGGAGTTTGGACCAGTCCTAAGAGAGACCAGAAATCACTCTTCTGATCTTGTACAGTTTTAAAGAGTAATCATTTACTCCTGATATGTATTTTCTGCCTCCCTGCTAAATTGTTATAATCAGTTTCTCATTCTCTAATCCTTAATTTTCTTAATAACTTCTTGTGAGAAACTCTGCCTTGTCTTAATGCCATCTTTTTCATCTGCACAATTAAGATTAAATCATCAGATTTAATCACATATTACTTTCATTAGGCAGATTTGGATATCATTTACAAGGATCCGTATTGAATCTAAAAACCTTACCAAAATCAATGGGGTTGGGATTTTTGTAAGTGATAACAAATAAGGCCACAGGCAACACCGACTTGTCATGGAACAGCAATAAGCACTGGCTGGCATTAACCTTCCTGATGCCTTGAGCTTCTGATCTTGTGCATTTGACTGGCTGGCCATTTTGGTGCTTGTACCATGATTAATGAGGTTGTTAAATAGTGGGAGGCTTTGCAAAGGTGATGAATTTTGAGAATTTCAGGCTTCAGAAAAATCTTTGAAATTTAACTGACAGCTTGATCTTCTGGGAAAAAAAAAAGTTAACAACCAGAAAGAGTCAGGTTAAGACATGACTTGCACAATTCATTTGCTTTGTGCATTCTTTGAACTTCTTCACAAAAATTACAAGAAGACAGTTTTCATAACATTCTGCTGCTCATTGCCAGTAGTTTTAAAGGCATAGAAATTATGCAGAAACAATAGTCTGTAGGTGTAATGAGAAAATCAAACTAGGAAACAGTTTATAATCTTAGTAGTAAAACCTAAGGACTGATTTTTTTACCCCTTTGTTTCCTTCTAAAACACAGAATAATAGTGAAAATAATAATTTTTCAATCATCCTCAAAGGACTGAGTTTGTTAACTTGTTAATATTTCTTGTGCAATAGAACAATTAGTTCATTCTTTGTATCACGCTTTGCATCTTAAAGAACAGCATGTAGATTTTTAAAAGGAGTGTTATAAAGACCAGGTCTAGAACTATTTATCATATTTTAATTTCCCGTTTCAAACTAACATCAGTCATGACATCAGTACTGAACTATTAAGCGTAAAGTATTTTGTCTGGTACTTTCATCTTTTATCATGGCAGTATAGTCCACTAATGTGTTAATAAAAAGCAATCCCAGAGATTTGTAGTAACATTTTATCCCAGCAGAAATTCACGGCAAGAGTAGAAAATCAAAACGTAGAATAAGATTTCTAATGGGCATGTCTGAACTTTTATTTGATTTTACCATTTCTGTGTATGTTTTAGAGCAAATACAGTGCTTACAGAAATGCAGTGCACAAAACCACTTGTGTCTGGTGAGAATGCCTCACCAGCTTGAACAATTCCATACAAAGAACACATGATCACTGTCCTTGAAGTGCCAAATCTAATCTAAGGTCTTATTTTGTTCAACTTCTGTTGATGTAGCTCAGCAGACCAGCAGGTATCACTAAAGCACAAACCATAAATTTTACTTGCAGTTCTTCTTCCTGAAACAGAAGATCCCACAGTGAGATGAAATTTCTATTCTAAATTAGCAAGCACTCATCATAGCACCGTAATCTGTCATCAAATGCATGATCTATGTATTTTATATTAAATTTTTATTTAAAAAATTTATATTAATTTTTAAATTTTTTTTTAATTTATATTAAACTTTTTTATAATAAATGTATTTATATTAAGTACATTAAATACATTATCTATGTATTTTATCTTGGTTTTATACAACAAATTACCCACTAAGAGCAAAGCCCTTATCTCTCAGATGGACAAACTCTGCAATTATATCACTAACATCAATAACAAGAAGGAAATCAATTGGCTTCAATAAAATGAAAATTAATTTTTAGTTAGTAATCTCACAGAGTTTATGATTTCAAATATTTTCTTTGAATTTTCCTATCCTTGAAGATCTCAACTTTTGCTAGGCCATAGAGAAAAGAAGGTTTTTCTCTACATAATTTTCAACATAAGCAAGTAATTGCAGAATCAATTAGGCTGGAACAGGCCTCTGAGATCATTAAGTCCAACCCATGACCAAACACTGCCTTGTCAGCTAGACCATGGCACTGAGTGCCACATCCAGTCTTTCCTTAAACACCTCCGGGGACTCCACCACCTTCTCAGGCAGCCCATTCCAATGTCTAATCCCCCTTTCTGTGAAGAAATTTTTCCTAATTTCCAACTTAAACATCCCCTGGCACAACTTAAGACTATGTCCTCTCATCCTGTCTTTGATTGCCTGGGAGAAAAGACCAACCCCCCTCAGCTACAGCCTCTTTTCAGGTGGTTGTAGAGAGCAATAATGTCTCCCCTAAGCCTCCTTCATCTTCCTCAGCTGCTCCTCATCAGACTTTTGCTCCAGACCCTTCACTAGCTTTGTTGTTGTTCTCTGGACACGCTCCAGCACCTCAAAGTCCTTCCTGAGCTGAGGGGCCCAGAACTGAGACACAACGCAGAGGGTGACCTCACCAGTGCCTGGTCTAATGAGCTATTGAAAACTTCTCCCATTACATTCTCATGAAATTTACATCTCAGTTTCCAACCCAAATAATTTTAGACAAGTTCAGATACATTAGTTTAGATATGCTAAGCCACATGAACAGGGATTTTTAAGCTTCAGATAGGAAGGACTAAGACCTCCTTAAAATACAAATTAAAAATTTGATAAAACTGTCACAGTTCATCTTCCTGAAACAAGCATTTTCTCTTCTACTTAGTAAACTGCCAGCATTTATGATAGACTATTCAAAAGACAAGATTCTTTCCATCTCTCACAGACATAAGATATTCCATCATATTCATTAAACACACGAAGAGTGTAAAAATATTCTTTGTTGGCATTGTCTTTTCCTTCCTCCGGCAAGCTCTACAGAGGGAGTGTCCATGTGGTTTGCCTGTGCTCAGTTTTTTCCTGTCAACATGGATTTCTTAACTGACTGTAACAAAAGCAGTGCTGAGTCTTATTTTGTGGTTCAGGTAAATGATAAACATTTGGCGTATATATATTTGGAGTGAGGGTTTATGCACAAAGATTACTCCACACCTACCCCTCTAAGATATATCACATCTGGTAGTGTACAATGATTTTTGACTTCAAGAGCAAGAAGAAAATGGAAAAGAGTATTGCTTGAACTTTTCAATATTTGCATCAAAACCAAACTGGCTATGATTTATGGAGAGAAATTGTATTTGTGTACGTGACTCCAAAAGTCTTTGAAGTGTTTCTAGCAGACACTTGTGAAAGAGATCAATATCAAGCAGCAAAGATGGAATTTTCAGTTCTAGTAGTGCTTTAAGCTGATAATCCATTTGAAGGAAAAGTATGTCTAAATTTCTGTTTTGGTTAATGGCCCTCCCCCTCAGCTTTGTAGGGCTCAGGGGCCATCTGTGCTTACTCCAAATCAGCAAACACAGCCCAAACCTAGACAAATCTCTGATCTGCCTACTGTAGATTCCCAGGAATTTGTATTCTGAAAGTTAGATTTTTCAGTATTGCTTCATATATAACCCTACAGAAAGCATGCTTCAGGCTTTGGAGATTTCACTTAAGAACTTTCTTTTAAAGAAATACTTCCTCCAGCCCCTGGTGTACATCTCCATGTTTTAGAAACAGCCGGAACCCAAATTAGCAGAGGGCTTTCATATTTAATTATGGCTAGAAAATCTAGTTTGTGAGACACTGGTGGTTTTTTGCTATTCATGCTTACTGTTACTCTTTATAAGCAAAAAAAAATTCCACCCAGACATGTGGAAGAATTTCTCCATTTATTCCATGTTACATTTTGTTTCTTTTTTCTGTCTTTTTTTTTCCTGAAAGACACAAAGACTCCCTGAACTTTCCTCTTTAACAAGTCTGTTTCTAAACAAATGGGCAGCATTTCTCCCTTTTCCCATCCTACTCTGGAAGAGCAGCCTTCATCCTTGCTGTTTCTGTGTGACATGCTGCTGCTCCCATCAAAGACAACTTCTTTAACAAAACATATTGCACTTATTTAACATCTTACAAAAAAATAAAAGCTTGTAAGCAGACTGGTTGATAATTTTTCTGTCATGGATTTCTACCCCAAAGACACACAAATGGAAATCATAGCTCTTCGAAAATTCCAGTCCCTGGGATTTAGGATAAATCAAACAGAACAAAACATCCTCCTTCAGTTTTCACAAGAAAAAAATTGAAGCAAAATTGGTGATATTTCTAAAATTGAAACTTTTCTGTTTTTCCAGCCAAAGCAAATTGTTTTTTCTGGCATCAGTTCAGTGCTGATCTATCTGCCTGTCTCCCAAGAGCAGCAGGCTGGTTGTCTGTGACATGTATTCCTTGTCTTTGGTAGTGCTTCCTGTTTGGACTATTGCTTCTAAGATAAACTGCCCTGTCCCATCTGCCTGCTGCATTAATTCAAGTATTTTAATTGGAAAATTATTTAAACCAGTTTTTAAAGACACTCTGTCCAGCAAAACACTGAAAACCACTCATCACAAAAAGTCAAAAGGCAATTTAGGAAATTAGTAAAAGCAGACGACATGCCTAGTGTTAAATTCTTAAACCAGCACTGAATTTTTGCTATAAATAATTAGGAAAGCTATAGATACATTTTGCAAGGATAAGCAGTAGCAACATTATAAAATTTGGTATAAATTTCCTGTCTAAGAAACTGGATTTAAATACTTTCTTGGACTATTAGTTGGTCTTGCTAGTTCACAAAATGAGTTTTGAATAAGTAGAGCTGCTTAATGGCACTGTCATTGCTATTTACTAAAAGTATTCTTTCACTTTGGAGTCACACAATTGTCTGTTTATGATTTAATATTGACTGCATTAATTCTTCTTGTATTCATTGTGAAAGACGATACAGACAAGTCCATGAAGAAGACAGGCATCTATTGTTTCATAAAAGTAACCCTTTGAATATTCCAGAAATTTTACAATAAATCTTGAGGGTTTGGCATAAGTCAGCACATGCCCAGGGCACTTCCTCCCACCACCCTCCTGTATGTTCGTGTGTCAAGATCTGGATGCATACCTGAATCCACTCAGAAGAAACTCCATGAGACCAGGCACACCATGCTGTCCACCTCAACATGAATGGAGGCAGAAATCTTATGGAGTTCTTCAAATGTTGGTCATTTCCAATGTAACAGCTTTAGATGCATTTAAAGATATTTAAAGCTAAATGAGAACTGAAATCCTTCCCCAGAGCCAGCTGCAGGGAAGCTGTGTCAGCTCTCAGAGTGTAGAAACACGAGGTATGAGTTGGTTACCCAGATGATGCAACTGTGATGAGCCTGCAGAGACCAACTGCCTTACTTAGACGTTGATTTATGCTGTTCCATAAAGAATGATTCAGGGCAAGCCTTTTATTTTAGAGTGAAAACTCTTTGGAAAACGTATGACACTTTTTAAAAGATAAAAGATATAATCAGTCTGGTGAGTTTACCACTACCCTAGAGATACCCACAATATCACATTTTACAATTACAATTACAAATAATAAGGGAAAAATATTTTCCTGGAGCATATGTATTCAGCTGTATATCTAGAGGTTGACCTGACCTCCTTTGAATAAAGCTAGATATTCCTAGATGGATACTATGCAGTATTTTAATACATCTGGTAGGAACCATAAAGAGATACCTTTTCCAGAAAGTCTGAGCAGCTGGTCTGACTCAGTGTTTGAAAGCACCATCAAACACAAGGTCAGCAAGGAAGGCAGTCACTAGTCAACAAGCATCAAACACAAATATTAACTGTAGGCACTGAAGACCACCTTTCCCAAAAGCAACCTGTCATCCTCTGCTGCAGTCAATCACAAGTATCATATGACAAAAGCATGGTATCATGCAACATCTGTTCTAATTTATGGCCTTTTAAATGATAAGGGTAAATTTTTGTTTGTCTTTCAAATAATCTAACACTAGAAATGAATTTCAGACCAAGGAATTTTGTATACAGGAAGAATCAAGCATACTCCCTAACCCTTTGCATAGCCCCTTCCCTAAAAATGGACATATACACTGAGTATTAATAATTGCCAGTTACATTTAAGTGTGATCATTTGCATTTGAAGGGTAAGGACTTCCCACGGTGCAGAGGAGATGCATCATATTCCCAGGGCTGAACAAGATTCATCCACTTTAGCAGTAGATGGAAATGAAAGAAGCTGGTTCGTCTCTCACTTTTATTACCTCGACTTGCTCAAGACTTTCTAATTTCCATCTGTACAATCATGGAGAGATTGGTCTGATCTCATGCTGGCCATGTGAAAGGAGGATTGGGCGTTCTTCTATCTGTCATATAATGTATTCATATAAGACAGGAACAGAGTATGGGTGGGAGTGAGGCACATCATCAAGATATATTGACATTTTATGATCAACACTGAAAAATATGCTGAATGTGAATTTGATTTGGAGTCTGTTTAAAACTTACCATCTCTCTGTCTTTATGTACAACTAGCATAGGGAAAACATCACGATTTTACATGTTGGTTCCATTTCACTTGCTCACAAAAATTCCTTTTCAAGAAAATACTTCAGGGTGATATTTAAGATGTACATGTACATGTATTTAAGCAGATGCCAAAAGCATTTATAAGAACTTTAAAAAGTTTAAATTTCTCAATGTCTTCTGACTCAATAAGAGTTTGAAACTCAAGAACTTAAAAAAATCCACCTGAATGATTCTTTGACATTTAAGAGCATAAAAATTAGAAATCAGGCAAAATACATTCTGTTGATTTTTCAGTGACAGTATAAAAATATGTATGACTGAAAGGTCACAAATACTTACTGGCTATGGCAATCACCCAGTTAGTAGAAATCCAGGATTCAGCTTTCATGGCCTATCGCAGCTGTTTGAGCCATCATGTTCCACCTTCCATGAGCGTACCTTGTCTAAAAAGCTATGGCATATATAATTGTTTTCTATGTTATGCATGTGTCAATATGAGAAAGAATTACCTGCTCCCTTGTCTTGATTAATATGTTCATTGCATAGGTAAAATCGGTGAGTTTAGAGTGTTTCTCTTTCTAAGTGGAGAGAGAAAATGTGCCTGAGCAAGGCAGAATGAGAGAGAGGCCATCTCCCTTGCATGTCCTTGGCCTCTCTGCGCAAATATAGGCTCAAAGCCTGCAGGAAAAATGGAAGAGTGAATCAAGGAGCTTTGCACCAATTATGAACAACTCCTTAGTGTAAAAGGGCAATGACATCTTACCGTTTCAAGTTTTTTCCTGCCTGCATTAGATGAAAACAAATAATATAGTAAACAATTCAGGGGAAATCAGGGACTTTGACACTAAAAGAAATTTTGAAACAATTTCTCTTTTTGAAAATAAAAAGGAAAACCTTTCTTTTTGATTTAATCACAAACCAACTGTGTTTGGTGGCATTTTTTTTAATTTGACAGCTGAACTAAGAAATCAATTATTGTTCTATATAATGTACACTACATTGCTGCACCTTTCTGAATACCTTTTAAGTTATGGCACTTACCTCCCTGAGGTAGATTTACAGAAATGGGGGGTTGTATTTTTCTTTCTAAGTCAATAAAATTCCAAGGGAAAGAGGAATGTTTTATATGACAGGAATTCCCAGGTTGAAATCCCGAGACTTTTCCATTACTTTATCAACCAAGCAGAATTTATAAGGTATCTAAATTGGAAATGAGATGTGTATCTTAATGGTCTGTTTCCCCTGCAAGCAAATGAATAAATAAATAAATCAAACTACTGTTGTGGACAAAATGCAAAGTTACTTGCATGTTTCTATTCAAGCTCTAAACATTTGCAAATCATGATGTGAACATAGGAAAAGAAGGGTGATCGAAAATGTCAGGTACCCATGACACATTGTGCAAGAAAAAAAATCCATTTGTTTGTCAAATGGAAAAATAAAAATCATTAAAAGAATAAAACACTTTAACAAACAAATCACAGATTTTAGAACCCTCTGTACTGCTTGGCTTAAGATGTAGAGAATATTACTCAGCAGGTGTAAAATGCTGCATGTTGCACACATTGAAAAAGCAGTGTAACTCATTATTACCATGGGGCTTTCAGGTCAAAACAACTTGGTGTATTTAGATTTTCATGATAAATGAATATTAGAATTGAAATTTTGAGTTTACAAGGATGTGTATGATGACCTAACCAAAACAAATTATTTCAGAGAACTGTAGCAAGAAATCATGTCACATCTACCACTCCATAACTCATAAAATTAAACATGTCATCTACTTTTACACAAAAGTTGCCATTCCAAAATATTTTTTATTTTATTTTTTTTTTTAGTGCTGGTTTTCCAGGAACATAATATTTTATACTATAGATGATCAAATGTAAATATGTTCGTATAACTAGAATGCTTGGAACCTGCTAAGAAAATTGACCTCCAAACCGCTGTTATGAAAACTGGACACGCATGATTGCTCCACACCAACACAGAGCATGTTCAGTTAATGCTTGCATTATAAGGATTGTGCTAACAACATAAACAGAAATTAAACCTTTTCACTACCCATCTGCATCTGAACAGTCATAAACTGAAATAAGTGCAGAAGAGCTGCACTCAATCAATTTCAGCTCGAGTCCCTGACCTAATTATGTTATGCATGTCAATATACATTCTCTTAATTAAAAGTGGTTCAGTGAACACTCGTGGTAAGAAATAAGGAGACTATCGTCCTCTTATTTCTGCCCAAGATATTAGTAGGAAAAAAATAGAAAGTAAATTAATGGGGGAAAACATCAACTAAAGACAAAGCTGTTGTGTTATCAGAGTGTTCTCCTATGCTGAGAACACAAGCAGATAACAAAATGTGTCATTATTTTTCCCTTGATGACCAACTGTAGAGCTTAAAACCACACAAAAATGCATAGCATCTCTGAGGAAAACCAAATACTACGCTTAACCACGTCACAAATCATCACAAAAAACAAGAAGGCACCTGCTGGAAAACTGCAGTTTGAGAGCTGAAGAGTAGCATTGAGCCCAACACTTTCTACAACCCTCAGTTCTCTCCATTTCACATGTGCCTGATGTGGTTTCTGCACAGCACAGGAGGCTTTGTGTTTTGATTTGATTTCATTTTTAGCTATCTTTTTTCTCAATTCTGTTCAGTTTCCTTGTCCCTTTCTAGCTCTTCCCTAAGCAGTCTGCCACAGTGACACCCGCTGAAGTCATTGGCACGCACAGGACAGAAATGGATTCCACAGGGGAAAGTTTTCGTCAGTATGATTTGGTAGTGAACTGGTGCCACACAAAGAGTTTGCAAGGCTGCAAAGAGCTGATAATGGTGTTCAAGTGCTTTAATTAAATTTCTGGCAAAGATAGCATTTCACTCAGGGTAAAGCAGATCCTTGGAGGAGAAGACGTGATGGACTGGAAGAGTCACCGGGCACTGGCATAGAAACTGATTCGGGAGGGGAAAAAAGTATCTACAGTTGGTTTGTGCTATTTCTCTTCCCTCTCAGAGTCAGGCTATGGATTACACAGGACTTACATTTCAGAGGGAATAAAACATTCTCTTGTGTGCTGGCAAGCATTTGTTGAATTGCACAGATGGCAGTTAGATGATCCCAGGGGTCTATTCCCACCATAGCTAGTTACACATGGTAAGGAGACTCTCATTTTAGCCCATTTTGATGATTTGATCAATTCTGGATCTGGGAATAAAAGGAGTACCTGAGAAATTATCAACCAGTCAGATTTACCACCAGTCCTGGAAAGGTGACAGAACATATCATTATAGAGGTCATCACCAAGTACACAGAAGAAAAGAAGGCCATCAGGAGTAATCGGCATGAATTCACCAAGGAGAAGTCATGCTTGACCAATATGCTAGCCTGGTATGAAGACATGGCAGGATGGATTAATGGGGTGAGACCAGTGGATGTTGTCTGACTTCAGCAAGGTTTCTGATGCTGTCTCCCATAGCAACCTCATAAGCAAGCTCAGAAAATGTGGGTTGGATGAATAGACAGTGAGGTGGGTCAAGAACTGGCTGAATGGCAGAACTCAGAGGGTTGTGATGAATGGAGTAGAATCCAGGTGGACGTTTGTAGTCAGTGGCACTCCCCAGGGATTAACCTGGGTCCAGTCTTACCCAATTTGTTTGTCAACAATGTGGATGAAGGGAAAGGAAACAACCTAAGCAAGTTTGCTGATGATATGAAACTGGAGGGAGTGGCTGATACACCTGAAGGCTCTGCTGCCATTCAGTGGGACCTTAATAGTCTGAGAGCTGGATGGAGAGAAACCTAATGAGGTTCAACAAGGACAAGTGCAGGGTCCTGCACCTGGGAATAACCACAAATACCATTAGAGGCTGGGGACTGATCATTAGAGAGCAGCTCTGCTGAGGAGGAGCTGGCAGTCTTGCTGGATGGCAAATTGACTGTGAGCCATAAGTGCCCTTGTTGCCAGGAGAGCCAATGGGATCCTGGAGTTCATTTGGAACAGTGTGGCCAGCAGGTTGAAGGAGGTGATCCTTCCCCCTACTCAGACCTAGTGAAACCATGTCTGGGGTATTGTGTTCAATTCTGGTCTCCACAGTTTAAGAAAGGCAAAAACCTACTGGAGAGGGTCCAGCTGAGGGACATAAAGATGATGAGGGGTCTGGAGCATCTCTCTTATGAGGAAAGATTGCAGGAGCCGGGCCTGTTCTGTTAGAGAAGACTGAGAGGGAATCCCATCAATGCATAAGAGTATCTCAAAGGTGGGTGCCCAGAGGATGCTGCCAGACTCTTTTCTGTGGTGCTCAGTGACAAGACAAGGAATAATGAACATAAGCTCAAGCACAAGAAGTTCCAACTCAACATGAGGAAGAAATTATTAACATTGAGGGTAGAAGTGCACTGGAACAGGCTGCCCAGGGGTGTCATGGATTTTTCCTCTCTGGAGATGTTCAAAACCCACCTGGACATGGTCCTGTGTAATCAGCTCTAGGCGACCCTGCCTTGGCAGGGGGTTTGGACTTTGTGAACTCCAGGGGTCCCTTCCAACCAGAAAAATTCCATGATGCTGTAATAATATTTAGAAAAAGAATATTTAAGTTCACCTTCATGCTAAGAAGCAAACTAAAACAAACAAATTAAAAGCATTGAAATGATATTTGGAGAAGATCACACTGGAACACAAATCTAGATTACTTCCTCATGTTTTGGTGACTGAAGACAGGCTTGTAGAGATAAATATGATGACAGCTGATGGCTCTGCACCTTGCCTCCCAGAAACCCTGCCAAGTCCTACTGACACTCTTTTCCCTTTCTCCCCTGGCCTCCTCCAATCTAACAGCCCTGAAGTCTAAACAGATAGAAAAGTTTACATTGAATCAATTGAAGCATATACATTTTTGTCATATTTAGTTTTGATTTGGGTTTTTTTTCATTTATGAATGGTCTTCAGTTAGACTACAAGGGTTTCTTATTTATTTGCACAGTAATTTCTGAAAACACTCATAAGTCTGAGATTTTTCAGAAGTACATAGTGGGATTTTTCACCAAATAGCAAGAAAATTCATTAGTATTTACTTCTAAATGAAACTCAGAAAGATGGTCCCAGTCCCATCTGGAAACAGCTGCAAAAAGCAGCACATTGCCAAGAAAACATGATATTATATGTGAAAGAAAAGCCACGGGCAGTAGAAAGTAAATGAGTAAAGCTTAGACTGTACTTATTTTCAATATACACTACGTGAAGTAAAAGCACAAACAAGTAAATGGGAAAGTAAAAATTTCATTAAACTACCATGGGAAAACTTGCTTTTTCATTTTTTAATAATGACTAATATTTCTTACTCCCATTGTGGAAGATAACGACCAATAAATGGAGGAGAAAGAAGTAAGTTTCAATTTTAATCAGTCCATATTTCTCCAAGTAAACTTCTTTAGTGAAATTGGCCAAGGCAGCAATATAGCAGACATGCAAACTGAGATCTGGGAAATTCTAGCTTTACTATAGACAGAAAGAACTTTTCATCTTCAACATCATTTCTTTGAAGCAAAGGAGCACGGGGGAATGCTTGTCTAGCACACCAGTAACATCCTCATCTCTACCTTGGCCCTTTACCTGCACTGGGAAAGATATTAATGAAAAACTATCTAAACCTTTAAAATCATCTCCTTTGTACAGGAAAACCACTCACTACCAAGGATTTGACAATATTTTTTTCCCCAATAATTTAACCCTTTGTTATGGTATGGTATTTATTTTTAATTTTCTTTCAAAAGGCAGCTGAGTGGTGGGCTTGGGAGAGATTGAAAGGTCCTAGAGAAGACATTCAATCCAATTTTGTTATTTACTAGCCCTTCTGGGCCTATATGTTTTCACAATTCAGTTTGTCTCAGTGAAGGTTGAGCAGAAAAGCAGCTACACAGATACCTGCCCCACTATCTTGTCAGCAGCTTTTGGTCTTGCCAGGAACTGGAGAATCATTAGCAAAAAATAAATACAGATGTAATGACCAAAACAAGATAGGAAAAAAACCCCATATATTCAACCTTCACTACTCAAATAAGCAATTTACAAGGCTAATGTGTTTCTAGTTCACAAGCTACAGAATCGTGTCTGACATCATGTTAGTTCATATGACTTCTGTAAGCCATCTGGATTTCCCACCACATTTCTAATATTAAATCCAGAGCAATTACTTCTGAATCTTCAAATACGACCTACTTTTCCACATAAGATAAACCTTTTGCAAAGCAGTCGATTAAAAGGGATAAGAAACTTCAGACTTTGCTGATGTTGTCAAACAGGATGCTAATTTAAGCTATTTCTGGTGATAACATTTTCTTATTTTCTTTGTTCTTTCTTTCTTTTATTCAGTGTAAACATTTAGTCACATGAAACTCAGACTAAATGCAAACAATCTTCATCCAATGTTAACAGAGGCTCTTTTCCCCACTAGCTTTTCAGGGACTCTGAATAGCAGGAAAGGTCCTAGAATTTTAATAACTGTCATGGCAGTACCTCTCAAAAAAATTTTCCTCCCTCTACTGTAAGCGAAATAAATGACTGTTCTGATAATTGGAAAGCCATCAGACAAGCACTATGAGGGTCCTTTCCCTCCTATTCTTAAAATCAGGAAAACATGCTTTTCCATTGACCTTCCCAGGTTAATCCAAATTCCCCCTTTGCAAGAACATCTGGAGGAAATTAAATGCAATAACATGAATCTTTCTAAATGGTTTGAGTTGATGCTTCCATAAAAGTCCTATTTCATTTATGTTCCTATATTTCCCCTGTCTTTCCACTCTCTTGTTCATGGAAAATAAAAGATATTACTTACATCTATCAAAAGACACTTAAGACCTAAGGAAGCAGGGCAAGTTCACCCAGTCTGGCCTGTACTGGTGAAGAAAAAATCCCAAACCAAGCAGTGCATACAGCTTACACAAACTGTTAGATTTTAAAGCCTGAGGTAGGCTCTGTGACAAACAATGACATAAAGAGCTGTCAGTCTTTTTACACAAACCCCTTAGCCTTGGACAAATAGTTTTTCCCTCCCAGAATGAGTTTTCCATGTACCAGGGAGCTTGCTCATGACTTTTCTCTGGTTCTGTCACCCTTTCATCCTTTTGCCTCTTTGCCATCACCCCCAGCATCTTACTGCTTTCTCAGCCCAACAGTATTAAAAGGTTTAAAATTTGACTTAAATAAGGTATGAGTCATCCAACATTAAATGCAGATTGCTTCTCCATCTACACCCCTGCTCATGTCTTTACATAGGATAGCAAGTAGAACCTAATATTCTACATAGGAAATTCATATAAAAATCTAAAAGTAGTAACTCATGAAGTTCAAATTTTTTGTATGAGATAAATTACAGAAATTATGCAGATAGAAATACTGCTTTCCTTTCACAATTTAGGAAATTTGCTGTTGCTTTCCCTGAGACAACCAATTCAATATCATTAGAAGAGGAAGTATTTATATTCTTCTTTCCCCCATTTAGCTACATAGGCCCCATAGTGGCATCTAAAAAGATCCACCTGAAATGAGTAACACCAGTGTTATATTGTGGCAGATCAAGGACATCTCAGTATTATAAATTTCCTATTTACTAGCTGATAGTGAAGCAGATGCCCACAGCTGATGGTTCCATATTTTGTCTTTAAGGGCTACCAAATTGAAATTTAGAGAAAAGCAGCCTTGCTGTTGCATTTTCATAGTGATGCTGTGACATCTGGAATACAAGCCAGTCAATTTTACTCTTAGTTAATACTCCCCTATGGCAATCCACCCTAAAACCAGATCAATTACAATTACACACTTGTGCTAAAAGTCTATTAGAGGAATGTGTGACCTGATAGTTAAAATCAACCAAAAACAAACCAAGAAATTTTATTTCTAGTGATGAAGCTGAAAATTCAAGAGTTCATATGCAAGGATATCCCTCTTGGTTCCCTCTCTATACTAGCCTTCCTTTTCTATTGTTATTAGAGACCAAGATGATAACTTCAGCCTCAAGCTTCCACTTGCAGGACACGGATGAGGACTAATTCTGCATTCAGTCACTTTGCCTTCCTGTTTTCATGCTGCTGATCTGATGGCAGCAGGTTAATAATTTCTTGCCTGTGGATGTGAGGTGGTAGATGTGTTAATGCATACATGCCAAATTTAAGCCATAGATTTTTAAGAATGACTTGGAGTGAAGTCAAAAATCCTGTACTGGTACCCCACAGATTTGAGTAGAAAATTTTCCAGTTTGGAAGAAAGTTAGAAAAATGTCTAGGCAGAGCGGCATTGGACAAATTTCACTGATGATATCAAAATTAGTTTTTCACTGAATAGGGTCAATTGCTATTTTCACAAAATAAAAAATTTAATTTTTTTTTCTGTTAAGATTTGTCTCAGTTTTAAAGAAATATATAATTTCAATTTGTAACTACAGAAATATTTAGTAATACACTGTTTTTAAATTACTAGCATTAATTTAGAATGACAACTAAGAATCTGTAGAGCATAACCTGCATTGCAAAGATTCAAGTAATTTTTTCTCTAACAACTTTCTAAATATTTTACTTTTCATTTATATTTTTTTTCTTTTTCTATATTCAAATTGCAAACAGTTTTACCAAAATGCCACCATGGTTTAAAAATAGTTGAATCTAAATACAATTTAAATGTATTAAGATCATTAAGTCATGCCAGTTGACTTTAAAAATTGAAATTCTTTTTTTTTCTGCAATAAAATCTGGGGGGTTGTTTGTGTATTATGTTTCTGGTTTTGGCTTCAGCACTGTCTTATCGCAATGAATTTTAGAGCTTGAGAAAGAGCTTTTCTGTATAACCTTTATGGAATTACAGAGATGCCTACTGAAGCTCAGCCACAAAGTTTTCTGTGCCACTTCTGCCAACATTCACATTTTAGACATGTGATTTTGCAGACTGATGGGTCTAACGTAAGGACAGGACTTGGCAAGGAGACGTCAGCAGCTCACAGATAAGACAGTTTGATCTTGTGATAGCAAATTGATGGCCACATTTTTTTAGATACACAATTATAGATTGAGAGTCTTTTGGAGGGAAATGTCACTATCACTGTTACATAGTCAGTAAATAACAAATATGACAAAACCCTATAATCCTGTAATCCTTTGAATATCCAGGTCCAAATCTGCGTTCTGAAGCCAACAGGGACTTCAGTTCAACTTCTAAATACTTTGAAGAAATTTTATCTTAAGATAGAGTAACAGCTTATGCAGCAATTGCCTCAACTTGAAAAAAACCCAAACTTCTAAGGATTTCAATGCACTTAAAACTGAAGTGAATTTAAAACTAAAATTCATCACTTTCTCTTCAAGCCCCTCCCCTGCAACAAGCACTTGAATAATCTTACTGATTTTGTAACACAAGTTGAATTGGACGCCGACACTGGGTATGGATAATGGTTCTGGAAAAATAAGAAATCTCAAACCTGAAAGAGAAAATTTGGCCGAATACAAGGTACGTAAATCAATACTTCTGAAAGCATTCTTCACCTCGAGTACTTCAAGTGAAAGGAAATTTTAAGAATGTTACGTCAGAAAGTAATTATCAAAAAGAAGGGTGAGTGCATGCACAAGTGCAGAGAATGTATGGATAACATTTGAGGGACTATTAATAAAGAATGTAGAAAGTTTAGATTCAGGAAGAGTTTACAAGACCTTCCTTGACATTCTTCAGAAAAAACTTTTGTCATGTCATGATTTCTTTGATAAGCCTTGCCTGAAGTATATGGTACTTCTTGATAGGAAAAGTCTAAGTCAGATGAAAATACAGTGGACTCACTACTTGAATATTCTCAATTCTCACAAGAACCATCTGTCGTGCTCCAAGAATCCCCACATATCTCATTCATTCAGAAAATGTTACGGAATTGTGGTTTGTTTTTGGGTTTTTTTCCCTTTGTCCATGACCAGTTAATTATCATTAATTAATAGTTTTTTCTGTATTGGGATTGCAATGCCACATTTATCATCTCAAGGAAGTCTCAGCACTTAAAAAAGTGGAAATTGGAGAAACCATAAGGTATTATATGAGAAAACGCTGAAGTGAAACTCTCAGCTCCAAAGCTTGAATAAATAAACAGAACAGATAAAAAGTGGTTTTCTTACTCTTCTGTGCATTCAGTGGAAAGAAACTATAAAACTTTTGCACCCCACTGATCCAAGATGCATTAAAAATCTCTCTCAGTTGAGAGCAAAATGTGTCAACCACCATTGCTATTCTGGTCCAATTTAAGGAGGAAAAAAATCTATTTTTGTAAAAGCTGTCAGTGAAAAACATTCTTTCATGCTCTAGAGTGGTCCTATATTTCATATTTAATGGGCCAAATTTAGAGAACACTGCTGCTGATAGACAGCATTGACCCCTGTTGTGTGTTGACAAAAGGCACATAAGTGAGGCACTGTTTTTCTATGAACATAAGACAGCAACTTAATTCAGAGCATCTTCCAAGCCATTTCGATTCTCTCTGGTCATCAGCTGTAGGATGCAAGTACACAGTATGTTTTTCCATCAGATCAGTGAAGACAGTGAGCTCAGGGCTTTCTTAGGCCACTTCTGGAGGTTTCTAAAAGAATTCAGAGTCCCAAAACCTCAAAACAAAGCATACATGGTAGGTATGGGGATGGCAGTAGGGGAGTACGGAAGCTGAATCCCTTCTGCAGTAATCAACTTACCCTGAAGTGAGAAATTCTCTTATTGCTACTACAGCACATGGTACTCACCTGGGTTATCGCAGAACCCTCACACGGTTCTTCATATGATAATTATATGTGATGCCTACACCTCTGATCAGTAGAGGCAACAGGCATGCAATTGTCATGTATTAAGATTTGAGGAAAAACTATAGGTGAAGAGAAATGAAGGGATGGGGGAAGAATATGACCTTTAAAAGATTAAAAGGAGTATCACACAGCACAGTATGTGTGCTGAGACAGAACCTATTCCTTTTCAGATGTCTCTTTTTCCTTCTTTTACAGTAAAACACTGAAGCTGAGAACATGCGAGTAACACTTGGTGCAACACCAGGATGACAGTTCTGAGCAATAAACTGATGTGAAACTCTGTCTAGGAGCACTATAAATACTTATACATTCTCATCTAAGCTTTTTCTACAAACCTTTGGTAACAGCAGGAAGCAAATATTGTTATTTCAGCCTAATCCCAATCTAAATTTACTTGATAAGAGTGCTACACCCAGAACTTTTACTCCTTTTATATCAGCTTTTATATAACTTTAAAATAGTGAGCCAAATGTAAGGAACAGACCAGAAAATACCTTTTTACTCTTTTTATATCAGCTTTTATTATAACTTTAAAATAGTGAGCCAAATGTAAGGAACAGACCAGAAAATACCTTTCTTGAGACTGTAATCAGAGGCTAATTTTGTATTCATATCCATTCTTGTTTTCATCTAGTAAGGGTGGGGCACATTGTTTGCACCATGAATGTTTTTTAGTTCAGTCTTTCTCTGGAAATAAAGTTTTGACATTCTTCTAATTGGTTTTGGTTTTGGTAGGACCAGGCATGCTGTCTTATGGTGTGTTTCAGAGACAGACATTTTAACTGAGATATGACAAATTTACAATGATCTTAGTGGTGTATGCTAACTGCTAGGGATTGAATTTTATTTACCATTAGGTCAGTCTACATCTAGTGCTCTGGAAGACAGGATGCACTGGGTGTCACTGCCTGTGAACAGACATGATTCATACTCCTAGTATCAGTAAACCATCCCAAAACTGAGCTCACACTGGTCCTTAGTGTTTCCCAGTACAGTGACTAAAAACCCACATAGAGTCAGATGTCCTTTAGCATCAAAGTGGATCATAACCTCAACACATAATGAGAAGAGTTTACGTCTAAGGATTGCTCAATTCTGTAAAAAAAACTGACAAAAAAAATCCAAATCAATATCTAATATTCTTACTTTGCATTGCTATTTTCACATTTTTGTGCACTTACTTTTAAAATTAATTTATTTATTTTTACTGCCTGCTTCTGTTCTTCCTTCTCATACTTTAAAGACAATAACATTCCATCCAAGTGTCATGGACTTGAGCAGTCACTTTCTGTACATAGACCAAGAGCACTGGCTGGCAGACGCTTGCAGGAGGCAAATAAAATGTTTCTTGGAAGAGCTCTACCCTGTCACAAGCTGCATAGGGGACAATGTGCTAAGGGGCTACTTGGTATCCGAAGTGCACTGTCTCCTATATTCTGCCTACTTTTTTTCTTTTATTGTCCATTATAATACCCACTTCTAATGTAAACCTACCATCCATCTCCAGTGCCTATTTATTAAACATTAAAAAAAGTACCAGTCATCTTTCCCACAGATTGCCGCTAATGTTTGGGATGAACTGCCCATCAAGGTTTGTTAAGGTGAATTAGTTGAGGCAGAACCCATCACCAACATGGCACACAGTAATTTAATTAACCATGAGCATGTGTGTAACAATATGAGAAGATAAATCCAGATAGATATAAGTTGCACACTTCCTTACCCATCACATTTTGTCATAAAACTGGCTCAAATCCATATATTTACCCCAATTCTACTTAAAAGCAGAAATGTTATTTTGAGAGGCCAAGTTGTCCAAATTTTGAGACAAGGAATAGCTGGGGAGCTTTCCATACTTGCCAAAACAGACAGCCTTCTGTATAATGCATTAGGTGGTGTTTATCAATTTATTTCAATACACCTGGCAATTTCAGTCCTCCCTTTTGTGTGGTTAAGAGAGATTCATCAAAATTTCCATCTGTGGAAAATGAAGATGACTGAGACTTGTGAGGTCCAAATAGTGAAGCTGGTTGATGTCCTATTACATTATTACTTCCATGGCTTTAGCAGTGAATACGATGGACACTGCAGAAGAAACGCTGTACTTAAACCACACAGTTGCATAGAGAGTAGAGTTGCACACACCAGGTGGACTGACATTAGCATGTTTTGCACAGACTCTAGAAGCATGCTCAGAAAATAACAGATGACTCAATTGTCAGGGTAAAAATTGTATGAGACCAAAGAAAAACTCCAAGCCTTCAGTTTCACACTCCTAATTGGAGATTTTACATTACAATTTTACTGTATTTTCCTTTTGATAAAGTAAATATGATTATTTGAAGTGACTAAATGACTGTGTTCAGTAGAAAGACTGAAAAAATAATGAAGATGGTAGCCAACTCTTTATATATTATTCTGAGACACAACATCCTATATATATATATAATCTTATACATGCTCTTTTGGAGCCCAAAGCAGAAACACTTTTAAAAAAGCAGCAGCACTGGAAAAAAAAATCAATGCTCTTATCACCACAGCAGGAAGAGACAGCAGTACCAACAGTAAATGTGTGCCTAAATGTCTCAGTAGAAACATCCTCCTACATCTGACAGCTCTCCATACATGGAGTAATTCAGTGCCCTTTGAACATACACACAGCGTTTTCTGAACCAATTATGATGCCGGCATATGGTCCATTTACCAAGAAAGAAAAAGTCAGACTTTTTAAAAGCACTGTGATGACCATTATGACAGAGAAAATGTTGGCCACTATTGCAGGGCCTGAGCCAACATTTATTTAAATAAATGAAAAGACTTTCACTGACTGCAGAGTGTGCTTTGGATCTGGTCCACAGTACTTGGAGAGTGTTGCTGATATTCCTGGCCTCATAAAGAGCCAGAGACTAAAGCACCACCAACACCTAGCTAAGCAGAAACTGTTCTTTTAAAAAAGCCTATAAGGAAAGTCTATAAGGAAAGCCTATAAGCAAAAGGTTCCCTTGGAATTCAAGAGGCTTCTGAAAATTAATGACTCTTACAGAATTTTAATGAACCTCTATTATTCAATAAAGTACTGTAGCTGTGTTGCAACATTCTATTGATCAAATTATTGAATATGATTTATGAGCATTCTCCAGTAAATGCTATGATAGTTTTCTATAAAACTATAACAATGTAAGACCACATGCAATGTCTTCTTAAATGTTGTCCAGGAAGTCCTGAGAGAGATTTGTGCATGCAGCATTGTGTTTACAAGTCCTAGAAAATCTTTAGTTTAGAGTCAACCCTGAGGAAGTATCTGTTTTCCAGCTAAGCTATAGTGTCCTGCAAGGCCCTCGCCTTGATCTTAAACAGCTCACCTCAGAACAGAAAGTTCCACAGAAATTCCCAGGCTGAAGTCAGTCTGGAGTTTCCTGTCTTCCAATATCTCTACTCCTGGCATTGTTTCCACCCACCCTGCAGGCCTCCAGCGTGGAAGCAGGAAACCCACAATTTTTTGTCTTGATTTCCTCCCTGTGTCCCCTTTCACATTCCTGAACTCTCTGCCACTTCATGGAAGCAAACAAGATGCCTACAGAATGATTGCACTGCTTTGTGCAGTAGAGCAAAGCTCCGGAGGTATCTTAATGCCCTGCTGGAGATGAAGTACAGATGATTCTGGAGAGGAAAGGTAGTGAAGTTGAGCCAGCTTGAGCTTCTTCAGGACAACATCAAGACCAACAGGAAATACCACAGTAGACACAGCCCAAAATGAGACCATCAGGGCATCTGAGGATGGCATTTGGAAACATTTGCATTAACAAGGTTCCTGTCTGCGTATAGATTTTCACATATATCCAAAAATGGATTACCAAACTGATGCAGTGCCTTTTTTCCTCATTTTGCCTACTACAGATCAAGCCTTCAGTTATAAAATTCATACTTTACCAGGTTCTTTCACTGCCACCCCAGTATTTCAAATAACTCTTAAACTGTAACCCATGTGTTTGTTTTTCATTCTTGCAGCTATTAAAATGATACAAAGCCCTGCTTTCAAAAGGTGTGCAACTCTTGCTCTAAGCAGCAAGATTTTACAGAGCAGTCTTAAGTCTGCCAGACGCTAACAACCCAGTTAGAAATAGGCTAGCACAGAAGCAAATGACAAGGAACCTGGGACAGTGCAGACCTTAAAACCTGTGAAAAGGTGCTAGCACTGGCCTCATCCTCTGCTGACATAGCACGAATCCTGCATGGACATCATGTATTCCCTAGGGTTGTGACTAAATGTAGTGTGCTTGCTACATTCTCTCCCGCAGTAGTGGTGTGCAGGGATGATTTCTTCCTGAAGTAAAATGAAGCATAAGAGTGTTTTGGATGAGCAAAGAACATGGACATGACATCTATAAAATACGACCTATGCAGTAAAAGTGAAAAGAAAGAAAAAAAGCAGTTTCAGTAAAAGGTTCTCTAAAATAAAATTTAAACAAGCAAATCAACCCTCAGAGGACAGTGGAACAAAAAGAATTGTAAGCCTTCATCTAAACATTCATTTTTGAGGTTTCTTTTTATTTAGATTTGAAATTTATCCAAGATTTTATCACAAAGTATACTACAACAGAACTTAGAACCATTAATTGAGAACTAAAGTGACAGAACAGTTTAGAAAAACATAAATTCAGCAGTGCTAGGCCAACAAATCTGACTGCACCGTGAAGCAGGCAGCCAGTGCAGAGCTTCTTACATCATCCAAGCATCAAATGTTGCCAATAAAAGAGTTTAGGTTGCATGGAATATATAACCTGGAATGACTGTATAATAAAAATATATGAGTGTTCGGAATTTTATATGGATTTCAAGAAAGCATTTCATATTGTATCAGCAGAACAGGAAAGATAGAGTGGTAAAAAGAGAGAGAAATATTATATTGACTTAAATACTAAAAAGCATATCAGTAGAAGACAGTACAGTTAAATTATGTACAGTGCTTATTGTATTGCTTATCATGGTCTCTAAAGAGCAAGCCAACAATAGTATGCAGGAAATTTTCTTTTTCTTGGAAAAATAAACTCCTGTCTTCTCATTCTGAGAAAATAAGTCCTCTATTTCAGAACTGATATGTCACCAGCTACTTTAACTCTTAAATGCTTTAAATTCTTTAATGTCTTCATTTCCACATACCTCTGGAAATGATGCTATTCACATTTAACAGATTATTCAGAGTGGTTTTTAAAGACGAATGAGTTCTTTTATTGCCTGATTCTGTTTAAGGAAACTAGGAGCCCACATCTCACTGACTGGAAAGAGACCAATTATCCTATCTGCTTCACAAACTTTAAAAATAATTTCGGACTGTTGTCATGACAGGAAACTACATAGAGATTTCCCTAACCCCAGACTGGTACTTTAACTTCTGAATGACCTTTGTGTCTATTACAAGATGGCATTAAGCCAAGAGACAGAAAAGCGGACAACCAGGCCATATTCTCAAGAAAGAAGTGAAAAATATAAGCTTTACTGCTAGTTAAGATCTCCCAAGCACAATTATATGGCTCCTATCAGTTCAACATAGTTTTCATGTCTTGTTTCTAGAACTGGTGCTTCTCCACAGCAACAGGCTTTTTGTTACAGAACTCAATAGTCACAGAAGCATGAGACAACTTCACATTAAAATAGGAATGATGATGATGATGAAGAACATCAAAGACTAAGAGAGCGAGGGCTCCAAAAGTAGGCTCTGCTAACAATATATAGAGGTCTAAATGCTGCTCACATGGACTCACCTCCTTACCCATCAAAATCATTGGTTACTTAATTCTTATCATGCTGCATCATATTCACAGACAACTCTGACAAGAATCAATAGCAAAGAAGCATGTTCATTTAACTTGGCTGACTCTCTGACTCTCTTAACTCATTTAAATTAATAATTTTCAATGAACATAAATTTTTTAGCAGAATAATTCTTACAGCAAGTACCATCTACATTTGTGGGGAAAGATGTAGGGAAAGACAAGAATTTAGGATATAAATTTGGGATATAAAATGGTAAACAAGCAATTGAACAAAATAAAATAAAAAGAATAAACTTTATCCAGTAATCCCATAACCCTTCTTCAGTTTAAAATAATAAAGAGTGATGGGGAACTGAAGCAGCAAGTACAGTCAGAGGAACTGGTTAGAGAGAGTTAATCTTAATGGTGATAATTCTTGAGGGTTGAGGGAAGGAGAGATGACACAGAGCGATATGCAGAGGTAATGTATTAATTGGATCACCTGCATTTTATCACCTTGGCCTCCAGGAAAATATTAAGAGAGGATCTCTCTGATCTGGAAAGAAACTAGCCAAACCTAACGAAAGAACACTCTCTACTTAGTTTCTTTATGCAACTGCTAACAGTGATGAAAGATGCAAAGAGAGGGTGACAGCCCCTGAATAAGTCTGTAATTACTTCCATTTAAAGATGTTACAGCTTCCAAGGCACAGTGCAAACAGTTTTGAAATGAGTGACATTGCATACATCTGGCAGAACAAGAGAAACATTAGCCAGACAGAGGAGATTAAGCTCTGAAAATGTCAATTTTAAGAGTAAAAAGGGTTAAGACTTTAATGCCTGATTTATTCAGGTAACACCCATGAACATTAAAAGGGCATGAGTTATGCTTGTAACTTCCCATGTGTCAAGAATGACAAGACTTTCTCAGAGTCTGCTGAATAGAGAAATCTGTCAGAAGCAGATGGGAAATCAAATTTTGCTGAGAAACAGAAGATTCTGATCTCCTCAACAGAACCTGCAAATTAGTGTATGAGCCATAGCAAAGTAAGAAAGACTATGGACAAAACCTTAGGAGAAAAAAGAAAAAATATCAGCATGTGTGCATCCGAGCTGCTGGTTTGTGTCCCTCATCATCTGTGCTCTGTGGCTTTGTATGCACTTCAGTTTATGAAACTTGTTGCCTGTCACTAAAATAAATTTCTTCTGCAAGCCAGGGTTATGCTGGAATGTGGGATGGCACAGTGCAGAGGGTTACATAGCATAAGTCATGATGAACCTTGAATGTTAAAAATAAAACAAAACACAGGAACAAAAAGTATTGAACCAGTGTAATTTGTGCACTCACTTTTGAAGACCCTGCACTCAGCATGACTGCTGTTGTGTTCAGAGACCACCTCCACATCTGAAAGAAAGAAAGAATCCCCAGAGAAAGGCAATTAGACCACTCAGTCAAAGGTAAGGTAACTAACACCTCTGCACAAGCTCTGTGAGCACCCCACTCAAGTGAAACTTACCCAGCCCAGGATACCATCCCCTCTTGAGTATTACAGAATCTGAGGGCTCTGTGCTATAACCACTACTAGGTACTCTCAGGCCACTTTAAAACACTTTGCTCTGGACTGTGCTAAACAAATCAATGTTCAAGTTCTCCTAGGACTTTCTGTCTGGAATGGAACAATAAGGAAGCAAAGCGTTGTAAGGTTACAACTGAGTAATCACTTAGCTACAAAATACTGCCTGTATGAAAAATACAGCAACTGACATTTCTTAACATCTCCTTTTATGGATCCTGCTTTTCACTGCTCACTGGTTTGCTAAATTTTACTTGTATTGGCTTAAAAATGAGCTATTAAAAGGAAACATCAACCCCAAAATAATCTGCTCAGAGAGACTCCTTTACTTCTGCTGAAACCACTTTTGCATTAAAAGTCAGTTCAATTTGGGTTCCCTGTGTCAGGTGCTGAGCCTTTGTCTTGTGGGAAGTCAATCAAAGTTTAGCTGTATATGGATTTTAGAAGTTACAATTGATGTGGTAGAAGCTCACTAATTAGAAATAACAGTCTTCCTCACAGAATAAAAAAAGTCCCATAAATTTATTACTCCTTCCATGCTCTGTGCTAGGTCAAGCATAATTTTCCTGCAATTGCAAGCACCTGAAACAAGAGCATTTCTGTTTCCACCACTGGTGGAGCCCAGGAGTTTCCCAAGAACTGGATAGGAGAACATCCAATGTTACAAATAAATGTGGGGAGGAGTTGTGGACTGGAGGAGTTGTGACTTGGGCTATGCCAAAGAGATCTGGGGACTGGCTGAATAAAGCTGAAAGATTTAGAGGAAAGGACATATATGTTGTGCATTTCAGGCCAAGACTGTCTTGGGAGGCAACTGAGGCCACCTAAACAAGATAAATGGGAAATGGAAGTCAGAGCTGCAGGGGGAATGTACTGAGCAAGGCCCCAGTGTGCAAGACCAGGCTTGAGTGAGCCAAGCATTAGGTACTGAGAAGCAGCTAGATGAAGAGCAGGGTCTACAGGAAGAAAAAGCAAATTCTGCAGGTCATGACAAAGAAAATCTGGAAAAAAGGGAGAGGATGAACTCAGGAATGGTTGTAGACCCAAGAAGAGGACTAGGAAAGTTTTCTGACCAAAAGGATGGATACAGGTGTAGAGTTACAGTATCTGCCAGGAAAGGAAGCAGCACTGGAAGGCAAGGAAGATGAAACGGGATATAGAGGAATCAAGCAGGCTGAAGGAGGATCTTTGTCCATTAAAACACACTTCAAAGCATGGAAAGGAAACAGTGAGTCCAAGCCCCCTCTCTCTCTGAAACCAGCCACTGCCATTGCATGGCCCACCCAAGAAATGTGTCAATCAGCAGAGGTCTTGGCCAGTGTCACCTCTAGTGATGAATTGGGTCAACAGTGAGTAGAGAAGGTTTTTTCACAAATATTTTGTCATATTTCCTAGAAGCTACATGCCACACAGTTAGTAAAATGATAAAATTTAAATGAAAATGCTCAAAATTAAAGAAAATCCCCAAATCAAATTTGCTTTTTCTGAACTCAATCATAAGCAAACCATGCCCAAATATATATCCCTACCCCCATTTGCAGGGATGGCTCTAATTTGCACTTTTCACAATAGCAAAAGAAGTAAAGTGTTCTCCAGAATATCCATTTAACTATCTTCTCTAGGAATATAAGAGGCACCATGAAGCCCTTAACAACAACATGCTTCAATTTCTGCTCAGCCACAAATTGTTCAGGCAGTTAGACTACATGATCACTGTAGGTCCCTTCCAACTTAAGTATTGTATTCTATTCTGGTCTAGTCTAGTCTATTTATCTTTTGCAAGGCCAACTTAACTGGAAAAGAAAAAGCACAAAGCTTTAGACACACTAGGCCTTTTAGCACAGCTACAGCAACACTATGACTACTACGAAAACCCAGAATCATAAAGCAAAATTGTTAGCTCAGACTATGAAAAGTTCAAGGCAAAGAAAGATAATGCAGACAGTATCCAATAACATGCTTGGCCAGACCAAACCCTTTATTGCCTATTTTCATCTACTGGTATGAAAGTTTCTGGGTTGTTTTCCTTAATAAAGTGAGGTATTTGCCATTACAAGACTTTCAGAACTTCTCAGGTTTTTTATGTTCATCTATTTTTTTCTTCCCACATCATTTCTTTGGTAATACATCATACATCCTCTCCACCCTTTGGAGCTTCTGGTGTGATATTATTGAATAGATGCAGTGCATTGATTCTGGACTGCTGGGAATTACTGGCTGGCACAGTGGGTAACAGGAAAAATATTAACTGTTGCAGCTACACTAGTTTCTTCTGTGCAGAGGATGGCTTCCTTCAGTTAAAACTAAATATTCTAAGCATTTCTTCTTTATGTTTTCCCAATTTCTGGGACTTTTGAAGTGGATCCCTGTAATTTGTCTTCTTTATGCAACATTAGTAGATAACGACTATGGAGGTTTTGCTGCTCTGTATTTATATGCCTGATCCTTAGCTCAAAGCTTTGATTTTCACAACCTTCAGACAGATTCAGAATTGATTAGTGCTATGTAACATCTTCCAAATTTCACCTACATATAAGAAATGTCAGACGAGCCGTGCAGCATTAGGATGAATAAAGTGCAGTAATCCAGGCTGCAGGAGGAAGAATTTGCAGTATCACAATCAGCACACATTGTTGTAAAGCCCTGTGTTTGCTGGTTTACAAACAGTGCAGATGGCAACACAAGTTCTAACTCTGGCAAAGTGTTAGAGATAAGATTTTTTTTTCCCATAAACAAAAAGCTTGCCTCCTCACAGACACAGAGCTAGTAGAGGCTCTGGGAGAGTGTACAAATCAAGTCTTACAGGTGATGAGAAATAAGGAGCTTTAAGATGTAAATTAGTGCTGTTCTCAGTAGACTCCTCCTCCTGCCAAATTTTGTCTCAAATGTTTGTGATGTTTCCCAAGGGAGCGTCATCATTCTGAAGAGAGTATGTAATCTGAACGTACCAATAGTGTACATAGGCCATCCAATCTTAAGGACATTTGAAATAAGACATTGGGACTGTCAGTCACAAATATCCCACTGAAAAAAAACCCAGTTGCAATAAATTAAAGTTCCATTATCTGTATAATAAGCCTCTTTATTAAGTGCATCTCACTTGTGGCTGAAATATTTTATAGTGAGTACAAACACTATCATGGGAAGCTTTTATATTGATTATTTTTTCTTTTAAGTTGCTTGCATGTGATTAAGGATCTAAACTCTAGAAAATGTTCTGACCTTTTTGGAGCTTAACTGAGAAGCAACTTGAGGAAAAGCAAAAATTACTCAGATTTAAATTCAATGATGATGAGACAATGCATATCATGGAAAGGACAAAGCACCAAGGGGATGGTGCGAAGAAAAATTGTGGTTAATAACAGGAGAATCTGAGCTAAAATGAAGGTAAATATAACAAAAATTATAAAGAATATCAGAAATACCATGATAATGACTTCATAGTAAGATGTAGCTAAACAGGTTGAAATGGCTTTTCTGGTACATAAGAAGAGGAACAATAGCCTGTTATAAAGGGAGTTATAATGCTTCATTTCATCATTTCTCAAAACTGATAAGGTACATGCAGAACAAAATTGCAGGTATTTAAGTAAGACAGTGATGCTGTATATTGGGAATTGGAAGCAAAGGTTTCTAAGCTGATGTAAGGCACAGAATGTTAGACTAGATGAGAGGGTAAAAATTATTTTAAATTATTCCTTCTGCATTCTCCCTCTTGTTTTTTACTATCTTTTCCCCCCACACCATCCCCCCCACTTCCCAGAACTATCAAGCATCTCTTGGCAAGTATAAAGGCCCTAAACTACTGATGTGTACCTTACATCACTTTATACATCTTAATTTGACAATTAGATGAGGGAATGTGAGGAAGAAACACAAAAAGCCCTGCAGAGTGTAGTTTCACGACAGAGCTAAATTATCCTAGTGGCATTCTCTGCCAGTTTAGCTACCAGAATTGTCACACCACTCAGTCATATGTCATACCCACATTTGGGCCAGAGACACTGCAAGTCAGGAGGATGGAGGAGGGGCAAAACCCTTTGCACCAACAGTTAGAGTATTAATGTAGCTATAATATAAAATACAGTGGTTTGCAGTGGAATGTGTTGGGGCAGGGGGTGAGAGAGGGGTAGCGATGGAGTTCTTAAGTTTGAATTCCTCCTTGTGAGCAGCTCTCTGTTCTGTCACTTCTCATGGATGTATCAGCATTACTGCTAGCATGAGTGGGGGAACCAGGAAGGGGTGTAGGCAGAAAAGGAAAGAAAATTTTCTGATCTGGACGCTTCAGCTGCTGTCGAACTGTCTCAAATGCAGGACGTTCCAAAGTCAGACACAGAGTGGGGAGTCTTTTCATTTAGCAGATTCTTGCATGATACTGTTCAGAAAAGCGGATAGATATATGACATGTACACCAGGGCCATCACATGTGATCAGGTTATTACTCCATTTGGCCTTTGGATGTCACAGAGTTAGCAGAGGATTAGCAGAGTTTTCAAAGACAAATAGCCCATAATAGACTGACTACTCTTTGGAAGTAGTATGTGGATATATATGAATATGCATAGGAAAATTCCCGTTCACTCAGTGAGCACTTCCCTTATTCAAGGAAGCTTCAAATTTGAGTCATTGTCTTAGCTTGCATAACAGCAAAAATTATTTATGATGCTATCAGTATTAAATGCATCTACACAATTTGTCTGGTTGACCTCCTAAAGCTCTGATTTTCATGACACAATGACTATGCAGTAGTCATAAAAATATATTCTTTTTTTATCTCTAATACTACCCTTTGATTTTATTGTCTGTCTGTGTTTTCCCCATGTCCCTAAGGAGGTGAAAATGAGGGGTTGATCTGTTTTCATTATGTTCATTGCACTGCAAGAAAATGGGAGAAAAAATATAAAAACATAGATATTATCATGTAAAACAAAAACATAGAAGAACACTTTATATCACACTACATTTAGGCAGTTTCTCCATGTTTCAATCAATTTTAACATTTGGGCAGTGTTGGTTTAAATTCAGTCTGAATTTCTTCAGGGCTTGCCTTGCCATAGCTTGAACACATAAACTTGGAAAGATCTCCTTGGATCCACCCAAACAATCCTACCTAGATCTTTCAAATCCCATTGAAAGAGCTCTCTGATGAAAACATTTGCCTGATATGTCCATTTATAGATATCTTTCACTGATATGTTCCTTCCCACATCACATATCTTCACTTGATGTTATATCCATAATACATTTATGGAAGCAAACTATCTCACATGCATACACTCTTATTTTCTTTGCTAAATCACCTGAGAATTGCAATTCTTCTGCCCAATAAACAACCTCATTGATCTATGTAAGTAAAGAGATTCTGAACAGATCAACTATTGGGGTACCAGACATCATAAACAAAGCAGAACAAGTCTTAGCTCTGCCAGATTAAACAGAACTCATCCGAGAGAAAAATCATTTATTCATCACAGACACAGTGTATTTCAATTTTACTCAACAGAATTAGCATCCTCCTCATTTTAGTTGGTACAGGAAAAATAAATTATTTGATGGAGCAGATCCAAGTGTATCTGTACCTACTGTTCTTGAATTTGAGGCAATTTTTTATACAATAAAAACTCCAGTCACACTTTATTCCAATTCTGCTACATTAAGTAATGGATTTATTTCAGCTTGGTTTAAGCAAGAACATTATGCTGTTATTGGCAAAGCCTTTCTTTCTCTTTGACATCTCAAAAGCAGAATTTTTATCAGTCTAGGATGCCTCCTGCAGATGAGTCAGGAGCATCTGCTTTTATCCATAATCTGAATTCCTCCTCTTTTTCCCTCTTGAGATTGAAAGCAAGAACAATAACAACCATCCTTTGAAGCCCTTCATTCAATAACTTAGAGCAATGCCTGGGATTAGCAGCTTCCACAATATTTTTTGCTTTCCTATCACCTGGCTACAGAAACAGCTAGGTAAAAACGAATGTTATTTTCTCCATCACAGGTGAAATGCACAGTAGGAAGCCAGTTTCCATTGAGCTCAGAGCAGAAAAACTGCCAAAAGGGAACAAGTCAGACCTAGGTCATCTTCTGACTTAATTAATGGAAGAGGATAGAAAGAGCAGAGCCAAAGTACAGAGTTCTGCTGGAGCCAGACACCTCCAGGGCATGCTGAAACCTGTTGTAAACAGATTCAGGCTTTTAGGGTTTTTTGCCCTCTGTCTCCAAGTAGCTTCATTAGTGCAGCTACGACTCAGTGTATTCTAAGCCATCCCTTTTGCATGGGAAATTCTATAGCTCTGTATTACTCTATGAAGTTCCCCTTATGGAAACAGACATCATGATATTTCAATGTTGGTCCTCTGTGCTCACTTTCTTCCTCCCAATCTTTCTGACCTCTGTGTGTTTATTTCATTATTTGTCTGAAAAAGTCAAATCAATTATAAAAAAAAAAACAACACATTTTAGAACTCAAAATTAGGATTATTTGTAAAACATTCCACTTTTCAAGTCTCTGTTTGTGGGTACATCACAAACCTCAGAAAACATGGAATTATAGGCCCATGCAAATGTAACTCTGACCCGTATAGCTCTCATTAGCTATTGGAAATCTTCAGTGAAATACAGACAGGAAAGAGCATTTGTTTTATTCACCTTTCTCTTTCTTATCATCCCACCTCTTGCATATATGCATAAAGGAGAAAGACGTGTAGCTTGAGGGACTCAAACTATTTCCTTTTCTTATTTATTTCTGTCAATTCTGAAAGCAGAAATGGACATGGAGGCTTCCCACCTATGGGACTACCAGCAGTGAGGGAGAATATGGGTTTCCCAGAACTTGAGGAAAATTCTGATGTTAAATGGAAGTCGAGAGAAATTGCCTGTAGGTGAATCTGAGTATGTGGCTGAGCAGGTTCTGATAGATCCCATGATCTATATGTGAGTTTTGCCATAAAAGAGAAAAGAACTCAGACTCTGCTTAAAAAAGCTTTTTGCTGCCTTCCTTAACAGTGAGCATCCTACGCCATCATCAAAGGCATCGTATAAATAAACTCATGGTGCATGTGCAACCACATCACTTGCTCAGGGTAAGTAGCCACAAGCTTAACTATCTTGTCCAAGAGTTTCAAAATTATGAGATATCTGACTTTGAATGTGATGAGATATGGGCATATACATTTGAAACAGACCAACACAAATGGTAATCAGTCTGTGTGGGTTGTAAATCCACCTTGGCTCTGGTTTGTCCCACACAGCTACTCAAGCAGTGCAACACCTCAGGTACCTGAGTCTAGATGCACAGTCATTCTGATTAATCACAATAGGGTTACCTTCAGGACTTTCACACTCCCAGAAGCTGAATTGTGCCTGGCATCCAGTAACACACTAAAGACAGTCATGAAGGGAAGAAGTCTCTCTGGGAAAACCTGACATTGACATGGAGGATTTCTGAGTTGAGGGGGTAGATGCTGCAGTAGAAGTTGAAGGGGATTGTTTACTACTATTACTATTATTACTACTATTATTATTATAATAATTTTTATAGTTATTATTATATTTTGGAACAAATAATTTTTGTATGGTGTGTGTAATAATAGATACGTTTGTCACTTCACTTCTGACAGCACTCCTGGAGAAAAACAGGCTTTAGACTAAGACCTCCTGCAACTCAGAAGCATCATTTCAGAAAGACCAGAGTGTATCAGGAACTTATGGCTCAGCCAGCTTCTTCACCTATTGAGCTAGGCTGAAAACTTCACAATGTAAATATCACATCTGTTTAAATTTTGGCGAGCATTTAGGTGTTGCAGAACTAGGTGAAACTGGGTGTCACTGCCAGAGTTCTTGTACCATGGATTCCAGAGATCAATTCCAAGCTCAACAGACATTTATCTAGTAGCATCAGTAAACAATTTTGTTATGGGCCATTGTGTAGAAAAAGTGTGTACATGCAATATATGGAGGTTATGTTCTGCTATTTACAGGTGTAGGATTGTTACCTACATGCCAAGTCTCTTGTTTTAATGTCAGTCCAAGGCTCCAGCTGTGAAAATGGGGAGTTCCGTCACACTTGCCTTGCCTCTCACACACATGCTGTCATCCTGTGCACACAAGAATGCTCAGCCTTATGATCAAGAGATCCAAAACTTGGTATCAGAACTGCATCTCTTATGGCAATTCAGATCACTCATCATTCAGGACAAGGAAGTATTCTTTCTGCAAACCATCTACACTGAAGCTGCTAGATGGAATCTATAATCTTGTGGACAAAGTAAATGAAATCTTACTGGATTTTTGTAGAAATTTGGAAGCATATGCTCACAATTAAAATTGATCAAAGTCTTATGGCAAAAATTATTTTCATCAGAAATATAATTCATGGAAATGTATCCACATCTCAGTTTTTAAAAGCTTCTGTGAAAACTCTATGTCATCGCCATTGGAGATCTTGTAAGCTTCAAGCTAGCTTGTGTAATTCCCTTAGGAAAGAGACATCTCCCAGATCTCCAACTCTGGGAGCTTCACCTTGCTGCCCGTCATTCAGTCAAGGTTCATAGGACTCCCAGTTCTGAAAACATAAGGGAGGCATGAGGCTCCTGATTCTTTTCATCCTATCACTGCCTTAGGACATTTTCTGCCAGAATGGATGTCTGTAAATGGCTTAATTTATATTTCGATTAAAATAAAACATTCAGCTGGGCTAATGGAGCTGTGACTGGACCAGTGCATACAGAGACTCTGTAATTCATTCCAAAATTACTGAAATCCAGGACTTCCTGGATATCCTGGTGAAGACCAGAATAAGTAAAAGGCTAAATGAGAAACTATCCCTTACTAAAAATGGGAAATGAAAAGAAGTAAACCCACAAACAAACCCCAAATAAATTTGGTAAGACCACCGACTGACTCAACTGAACTTATACCTGGCCACAAAGAGACAAAAAGGCAAATCTTCCTATTTTACAGCAGAATAAGAAATTCAAATACGTATTCTAAAATGAAAGACAGCTTTAGAGAAAGCTGACCAGCCCTGGTCAAGAGATGGATGATAAACTGCTACACCTGTAGTTGGAGAGATGAATACATTATTCCTGTCTGAACAGACTGGTCTATTTTTTGCTCAGATATAATTCATTATCCTTAAAAGAAACTTGAAATCCACTACAACTGCTCTGCATAGCTGCGTTCAATATTTTGGCAGAATCAATCACAAACTACAATCACCATAAGAACTTAAATTCATTGTGTTTATTTGGTTATATTTCTTGACACACATTGGGACAAACCAAACTTCAGTCAGCCTTAAATTCACAGAAATCCATTTCTGTTCTTCCTAGCAGAGATTCTACCTACATTATTTACTTGATAATTATTAATCTAGATGCTAGAGGCAGTTTGTTTGTTTTCCCTGTCTTCCTAAGTGTATCCTATTTTTGGCTTAGATACAGCAGCCATCACTCTTCAGAAAGATTTAACATCATTCTCCAGAAAGATTGAACATTTAACATTTCCAGCATCCTTTTCTGGAGAAAAGTAGAATCTGTTTGGGTTTTTTTCTTTTTTTGTTTCTTTTTTTTTTTTTTTTTTTTGTCTT
The DNA here is from genome assembly GCA_024500445.1 of Entomyzon cyanotis. Classification (NCBI taxonomy): domain Eukaryota; kingdom Metazoa; phylum Chordata; class Aves; order Passeriformes; family Meliphagidae; genus Entomyzon; species Entomyzon cyanotis. The sequence goes on along the minus strand of JAKEPQ010001015.1, from coordinate 271,188 downwards.
GTACATAGCAGCCGATCACACAGTTAATTGGAGAAGCAATTAATTTCTGGTGGTGCTATCCTCAAGCCTGTATAACTTAAAAAAGTACTTCAAGTATGTAATTTAAAAATATTTTAAATCCCATAAGTGGAAAATATCAGAAATATGAAAGATACTCTTCCATAATGAAAAATGATATTATATGGCATATTGAGAATATCTCCCATGCAAAGGTTCCAGAAGCTCAAAAATATTAGCTGAGAGAATATAGGATCCCTTTATGGTCAGCAAATTCCACCGTGTATACACTGGTCAGCCATGGCACAGAGCCCCTGCATAAATCATCCTGCTTGAAGTTTCTCAGGAGGTAAATGGGAGTTGGAAGGAAGGAAGGACACAAACACCAATCTTGGCTCTGTTTGGTGTTCTGGCCACCTCCAGCACACCTGTCCTGAGGAGCAGGAGGAAGGTTAAAGGCTTCAGCTGTCACAGCATCCACTGATTTTCTTTGGCAAAGGCATCAATCGTACCAATATCTTGGGTTCCAGTGTCCTTAGGCAAAACTGAGGTTATTATTCACCAGATACGAATTAGGACAGTCGTTGCTTGTCATTTCTTCTGCAGTGATAGCAGAGAGGTCAGCCATTATAAATGGCAGTGTGATAATCATAAAAGACTGCTCAAAAAGCAATTAAATGTTCTGCATAAAATGTCATGTATATTCATAACAATGAATTTTGGCAAGAAAAACTCCATGTGTACATCTACAAAAGCTTCAAATATTCTTTTGCAAAGAGGGTAGCTCTTGCTACCTGTTCCCAAAAAGGGTCAGGAAACAATGGAAAAGATTTTAAATTTTAACCTTTCAATTTTTGTCTTATGCATAACAGCCGATCACACAGTTAATTGGAGATGCAATTAATTTCTGCTGGTGCTAACCTCAAGACTGTATAGCTTCTCAAAGTGGCACTAGATTGATGGCCACAGAATTCAAAAGCTACAGTTTGGGAGCCTGCTGGTTAAAAGCTCGCATCACCTTGAGCTTGGAGGTGAAAAGCAGGGAGAGTGAAAATCCTCTAGCTTCAGGAACAAAAGCAGGGCAGAAAAGAAATGTAGTTGTAGGAAATAACAATATTTGACTACTAAATGGTATTGATTTTGCATTCATAATTACCAGGATTTCTTGACACATGAAATGGAAAACGCAGCTCCTCTGTGCTTGGTACTGTATTCAGAGTGAGGGTGCACCAACAGTCTGTGTATTTGTAACAGCAGAGAGCAGAAATAAAGCAGAATTAAATCACAAGGATTAATAGAATGATTCTTCACTCCTAACTTGAAGTATGTAACTAATCTACCTAAACTAGCAAGCTAGGAACCTGTATTTTCTCTACATGAGTGATGAAAGTGAGAGAAGATGAAGCAGTCCCTGTGGTCTTCCCTGCTTGCTGTTCACTAGGGTCCTGACTGATGCAGTTTGCTGCTCCTACCTGTGATGCCTAGCCACAGCAATTTTCTCCTGTGTTTTTGGTAAGTCAGTCCCCAGGACTGAGGTGGGAATTCATTTAGATGCCCTCATCTAAATCATCCAGAAAGCTTGTCTTTATAAGCTTTCTTCTACTACTATGAAATAGTAGTGGCATAGCTTCACAGATGAATACCTACCCCAGAAAGAAAATACTTTTCTTTAAATTGGTTTAAAGTGAAATAAAGTGGCAACTTAAATGGAAAAGAGACACTCCTACATAAGTAGAACAATGACCACATGATAATTACAGAGGGGGTTGATTCATATTACAACTCAAACTGGCAATAACTGATCAGTATAGCTGAATTATGATCTACAGCCTTATCCATAGGAAAATACTACCTTTTAGGAGATGTGTAGGAGTGATATCATACATTGAAACATAACTCCACAGTAAAGCTGAACACTCACTGATTCAGATGGATTCAGATGCTAACCAAGTCCAGGCAGTTTCCAACTTCTTTAGTCTCTTCCTCTGCTAGCAGAATGAATGCTCTATCCCTTTGAAAACACCTGCATTCTGTTGTAACCACCCAAATATGAACGGAGACCCCCACAGAACACAGAACTGAGGTTATAGCAGAAAATCTCTCACAATGTTGCCTTTGAAGAAGACCCAACCCAGTGGGTCTAGATTTAGAAGTGTCTGCCCACCAGAATGAAGTAAGAGTTTGTATTCCAGCATGTACAGAGATAAAAACCTATTGCAAAACTGCACCTGGGATAAATTTCACTACAAATTCACATTGTGTATGTTAAATACATCATGCACTGTCCAAAATTTGAAGAGACAGGAATATTACTCAAACACCAGGGCTCAGAAACACTGGCACTTTCAGAACATAAGTGCTACTTCATCACTCAGCATTGCTCCCTCCTGTCCTCCCTCCCGTACCCAAGGCCTGGGACCTTCACATTTTGTCTTGTGCTCCTAGTGCCTGGGGCAGCCCACAGCTCACCATCCAATCAGTGTCTGATTTCAGCTACTTCCTTTCTCCAAGTGTACTGACACCAAGTAAGAGTCTTGCCCATCCCTAAATACTACAGGAAGGGGACAGAAGCTCTACACTAGCTCCCCAAAACTGGTTAATACCATTTAGAGCCACCAAAAAGCTCACTTCCACATCTGTCTGGAGAAAGACCCATCCAAGAAGGCACAGGGTGATGGAGATATCAGAAAGCCAATCTCTTGCATATTAATAATTTGGCAGGATATTAATCTGTGTATCAGAATCAAAAGTTATGTCACTACTGTTCTAGCATGCAAGAAGGAGTTATTTCTCATTGCCTCTGTTTTGGTCAGAACATGAGGTTGAAGCAGGAAGAAAAAACCCAAATGCACAAAACGCACAATCTCAGTGTTCCCCTATGAAATTCTCACAGGGTTGAGATTAAATAATCAAATATCAGGTCAGTGTTCCAGCCCACGGCTCCAATCTAAGAAGCACATTGACTACTCATCAGCAATGACAACAGGCATTTGGGAAGCCAGGGGACCCTCCAAGCAGAGAGAGCTAGGGACAGGCAAGAGCATATGCTCTAACCCAGGGAAAAGTGGGAACTCCAATTCTCCCACTGTACAAAACAGGATGGAAGATCTCAGTTTGCCAAGAGTTTTAAGGGATCATTAGTTAAAAATCATTCGCTAAAAATGTAAACATCCAGGCTGCGTTCCAGGGCAAAGATTTTATTATTCATAGTACTTTAAATGTTGAGTATTCAAGATTTCGCTTAATATACCTTTTCAACCATAAGATAATGAATAATACCAAAATACAGTGTAAGTTTATGATCTTTTAAGATTGTAATTTGTTTTGCTTACATCAAGCAGCATCTGCTCTGCTTTCTCTTTACTCAAAGCACCAAGAATGTACATAATAACAATATCACTGTATTTTGAACTTTATCTTTCTGCACATTTAATTAGAGTGGAATTCTTCCAAGTCAAACTTGAAAATTTAAAACAAAACATGAGGAGAAAAAAAAAGGTGTCAAGAATATTGCATATTTGCATTTGTTTTACTAGATGCATTCATTTTTGAGAAAAAATAATCTCTGCTGTACCTCAGACTCTGCCTCAACTTCAGAGAAGTCCTAATCTTATGTTTATGCCATGCACTGGAGTAGTGAGGCATAGGCTATGATCACTGTGGGGTACAATTTTTAATTTCCTAGTGGCAACATTTTTTATTGCAACTGGCAGGTTGTTTATAGTCGTAATTTTGAGATGCATTTTTGTGGTTTCCCTTCTGGTCTTTTATTAACATACTGCCAGATATCACTATGGTGGCCCATGCTGGGTTAGTGGTAATGTTATCTGCTCTGGCAGGTCTACCTTGGCAGATTATGGGCATAAAATGGGCAGGGGGCAATCAACTCGTCAGAATATTTGCAAATTTTAACTTGCTATCTACACCCTTAATGACTTGTACAATGAAAATTATTGCTATGTCACCGTATCTGCTCTGCATGAAGTATGGTAATAGTTGGAGAAGATGGGCTGGGAGTGAGACAGCCCTCATTAAAAACAAATAGCTGTGATTGACATGAAAATTTGCCCATGATGCCAAAAGAAAGGTAAACGCATTTGGATTTAAGTGGCTTTATTTGGGGGCCTTACTCAATCAAGAAACCTTGCTAACCTTACGTAGACTCAGCTGCAGAAACAATTATCAATCTTATACCACAGCTATTATTCATGAAGGTGCCCCCAACTCTTCCCCTGCCTATATTACTCCAAAACCACTACCAACAATTTAAAAACACTACCATGGCTTGTTTGTCTTACACCTGTTTCAACTGTAACATGTTTTCAAGAAATGCTGTGCAACAACATTCTTTCTAATGTAACACATTGTACTGCACAGGCATCCTTAGTGCATTTTTCTTTTTCTGACTTTCTTTGCCTTTCTCTCCAGCCCCCATGCCCCCTAGGCCCTCAGAACAGCCCAAATCTGGTTCCACTAGATTGGCTTCCATTATCGCTTAGTCTGCTATTTGGGAAGAGGAAAAAAGACAACATCATCTTTTATTCCATTGTTCTAGAACATCTTTGCTTATTTATTTTCCCATAATGCTCTCATCCTCCTGTCTTTTCCTTATTCTCTGAACTCCCTTGACATGGCATCAATCTATTGTCAGGATCAGAGTTCAGAAGTTTGGTGAATTCCTGTAAAATTTGCCAGTCTTTGCTCAAAATCTCCATCAGAGTTTGGGACTTGTGCTGCTATGCTGGAGACAAATACAAGGCAAAAGCACCAGCTTTTCTCCCACAGAGACCAGACATTTTGGCAGACATATTAAACAGTAGTACAAAGCCATTAGTCAAAGATATTCATGAACCACAGCATCATGAACCATGGCAGAAATTGACTGCCGCTTAAAAACCACTACGTGACCATTGTTGCCATAAGAGAAAGCCACTGATTGTCCAAATCCTCCATCCCATATCAGTTTCCTGGGGTACCTCATCTTTTACTGCTATCCTCTGCAAGCTAAGGTGAGAGAAGGAGTATATTTCAGTCATGGTAAAAAGCAGTAAGAAGAGAAGTTAAAATTAAAAAATATATATTATTTCAGCTGTTTGAAAACTGAATTACACTTTATTACTCATTGTCTGTGTGGAACCAGCTGCTGAGAGACCCATCAGCATCCCTGCTAACAGCTTCCTCACCCAGCCCTCCTGCCTCTTCAGAGGTTTCAATATTATTCCTGCCAGAAGCAAAGTGTAAGACCATGCACCCCACACCAACCTAATCATTCCCTCTGGTGAGTGCAAATCTTTCCTCTGACTAGAGCAGAGGACTGTATTCTTAACCAGTGTGTTTGGTGGTAAAACAGCACAAGGTCCCTTAGGCAGCAAGTCAATGATGGTGGTTACACATGTAGATGCTACGAATCACTTTTATCAACACACAAGTAAGCACTTTAGTAAAATGGTAAGTGTCATGTTAGATCATTCTTTGATATGGCACATGAAAGACAAGAGAACTGCTCTGAGAAAAGCAGAAGGATAGTAGTAGAACTGGGTATATAAACCAGGTCTCCTTAATACCAAACTTCTTTGTTATCCACTCAGGAATGCTTTCTTCCTAGTGTGTCTTTCTGTACACATGACCTACAGGAATCTTTGATGGCATAATGCTTTTGCAGTTTAACTTTATAATTACAAATGAAAAACAGTTTGAAAGGTACTGCCTGAAATACTATAATTTACTTCTTTTTTTGTTATAGTTTATCAGTACCCTTTTTCATAACCTTTGACAATGTTTAAAAAAAAAAAAGGGTAACAGTCTGAGCAACTGGTTTGTTACAGAATGGAATACATTTACCTAAAAAGGAAAGATTTATAAGTTCTTTTAATGTTTCTATAGAAACCAGAAAATCACAAACCACTTGTGTCAGAGCTGTTAACATAGGAAGCACATATGTTTTCTCCATATATATGCAAAAATGTATTTTCAGCAGAAAAAAACACGCTTTGACTTCAATGTAAATGGAAGTGATGGCAAAGTCTTTTGAAATCCAGGACCATTGCTTAGCCATGGACCAACAGCAACATGAAAGAGTCACACCATCTGCCAAAATTCCTCATAATCTAAATCTTTACTTTTACTCACAGTAGTTCTTACATTTGCTATGTAAGAAGCCATCACAACACAGGCACTTCAATATGAGTAAGTTACTTATTACAAATTACTTCAGCTTTGTCCCAAACAAAACCACAACCCCACTTTTTTTTGGTTTTTTCCCCTTCTTTCCTCTTTTTAAGTACGGTCATAGGAGGTCAGCAGAGATTTGAGAGAGGGAATTTTCTACACAAAAAATAGTCCTTATGAAGAGGCTATTTTGTTCATTTGATGTGGCAAAAGAAGTTTAAATTTATACATGCAAAAATTCCCATCACAATCAAGAAGCCGATGCATACATAAAGTTGCACCTGTATAACTAACCTGATTCCCATGTACTTCTGGGCATCTTGGTGAGACTTCTGTGCTGAGTAGACACATAATATCCTAGAGTCAGAGGGAGAGATCTGAGTAGTCTCTGAATTTGTAAATAATTTTATTTTTACCTATGGAACTTTGGATCTCATATTGAGAAACACCTGAACTCACCAGAGTACCAAGTGAGACTTGCGGGCAAGCTACATTTCTTTCAGCCTAAAGAGCCAGTTTATAAACATTAAGGCAAGTAAACAGATGGCAGCTTCAATTTAATCCAGTTAAGTCCTAAATATTAAAAACTGTTCATGAAACCTTGACTTCAAGAATTAAAATCTGTTAGTCGTCTTTGCTATGATTTCTGATCACTAATAAAAGACTCATGAGACTTGCATGAGACTTTTGAGATATTTGTAAGAAAGAGCAAGCCATGAGCAAGCAGTAACATCAAAATTAAAGAGGTCTTCAGTGAGTCTTTTAAAATATTTTTAATATAGGCCATAATGGTTCTTGATATTAACAACTGATAAGAAGGATGAAATTCTTGTCAGCAAATTTCAGCTATCTCACAATTTAAAGGCTTATTAAAGCTAGAAATGTAAGATTCCTGTAACATCAACACAGAGGAAAAAATCCCACATAAATAAATTTAAACCAAGGGCACTTAGTGGCACACAAGCTTTAGATGAGAATAGGTGAGTAGACACCTGATTCTTAGATGGATAAACTTAGGTGAAATGAACTCTTTTCTGTCCTTCTGCCCCAATCAATTTCAAATGTTAGCAATTTCTGTGGATCCTGTGTTACTTTCACTAGTATAGTAGGTAGCATTATTGGTTTAGGAATTACAGTCTTTAAGGAACTGTTGGATTAGACCCAGGGATTAGTTTAATGGCTGATAAGGACAAGGAGAGAACAATATGCTGTTCTTCTGGAGAACTGGAATTTGTGCTTCAGTGGTGGTGTTAATTCTAACAGCATGCCTCAAAGTCTAGCTCAAGTAGACATATTTCACAACTATCTAATAATATGTATCTGAGCACATTTTCCTGAGACAGATTGGACAGCATAAACTTATAAGAATTAATGCAAATACTCTTCCTGAAAACAGTGGCAATAGTAATGTGAAAAAATGCTCACTAAAATAAGTCATCTACAATGTGATACATGAGGGTTGCCACCTATCAATCAGAGTTCTTGAAAAAGGCAAGGTTGAGCATTTAGTCTTCCTTCAGTTTCCATGGTTATTTTAAGGTCTATAAATGATCTCTCTAGAGACATTAAATTAAGCATAGATTTTTTTTTTTACATACAGCAAGCACCATGCTTCAGAAAAGAATTGTGCTATCTGCAACTTCATTCAACACTAATATTCTTATACACACATTATATAAATTATCACATTGACATCCAGCTCACTGGCATTTAAAATTAATATTTTATTAGTAATCACCCAAATACAATATACTAGGACTCCTAATGAACTTTTGCTACACCGAAATGTAGCAATAACATGCTAAAATTCCTTACTGTTATTTCTGTCTATTCATTAACTCTGCCACCAGTACTACCCTGCCCACCACATTGTACACAGGAGAACTGACCATGTTCCACCAAAAGAACTGCTTCCGGATAGAAGCAAAAACAGAAGTAAAACTATTCCCTCTCAAAGAAACCAAAATTTACTTAGTGTCTTTCACACGTCTGCAGATATTTTCTAGGTTTATTTTCTCCTCTAATTAGGGGATGTTGTTCTTTATTATTAATTAAATGGAAAATATCCATAGCCAGTGATTGAATTACCCCAAAGTACCTGCTTAAAAAGATCGATATTTATCAAACTAAAGGGTAGAAAGTACCACTAGTCTTCTTAATGTAAGTGATTTGGCTCAAGGAAGGTTTTGATCAAATTAAGTGGAGGATCTAATTAACCTGTGATTAAATTAAGTGGAGGGCAAACTGTATAGGCATAAATCCCATACACATTGAGATGAAACTAATAGCAATGCACATATTTACAGAGGCTGCCAGGGGAAAGCATGCAATAAATTCAACAAAGAAAAAAGGTCACAGAAAGAAAAGGAAAATAAAGCATGAAGGGATTAGAGTACAGAAAGATGATAAAGACAGACACAGATAATGATTACCATTGGAAGGACATTAGCCAAGCCTGGGAGAATAAAGACTGTGAATGCACTAGACCAGGAAAAAAAATCTTCCAGACTGAAAATCTACAGCAATGCTGATGTCGGTGATCCATATTGAAATAGAATTCCGGAAGCTACTAAACAGGCTCTTATACAAGGTCAAATTACATCTGTTAGTAGTTTGCACCTAATGGGCAGCATGTGATGAGATCTGTGGTAGGGACAAGTTGTCAATTCATAATGCAGGCAAACAAACCCCATGCCATTCCTCCACACAGCAGACCATTGCTCTTTGAGGACTGGGATGTCCATGATCCTACACTCACTGAAGAGCTATTTGCAACAATTCAAACATTTAGTCAGATATCCTTCCTTGCATGACCCACTTTCTTTTAAGAGACCACTGCCTTACTCCTGTCTCAGGGCTCTGAATAGTATCACCATAACCTGTTCTTGAAGAAGCCTGAATATTTTCCACCCACTGCCAAATCCTATTACAGCAAGGCTGAAACGACAGAAGTCAGAGCTCTTTGTGACTCCACACCACCCAATGTTGGAAAAAAATTATGTGTCCTCAAAACAACTGGCTTCAAAATTAGCACCCAGTTTAAAAGAATGAGGAAATCTTAAACTGGATGCCAAGACAGGCAGAAATCCTGGCTAGAGTTTACGTGTCATTATCTCATAAAGACTTCCCTTTTTTCTGAAGTTTTAGAGAAAGAATTGTTGACATTGTGTAGCTTCAAAATAACAAGGTTTGTGTATGTCTTTTGCCCTTATTAGACCATAGCACTACATTAATCTTGAGCCTCCTCAGATCACATTTTGAAACACCTCTAGTTCTCCCTGTATTCAATCTGGATTACTTATCCAAACTTTGTTTAAACATTTTTGATACATTTGATAGATTTTAAAAAGTGGGAAAAAGTTGTTAGACATTATTCAAGAACAATAAACATGAACAATAAGACATGGAACTTAATGGTGTTATAGAATTTCTATAATTCCCCCAGTTACTCTCTAACAGCAAAAGATTACACAAAAGTAACATTCCAGATGTAGTAGTTCTGTTCTACAAAAGCAGTGGTAGTTTTATCAGACAAAATTCTCTACTAATTATCTTTTCTTGCTAGACAAATATTGCCCAGAATGTGGAGACTTCCCTGAAGTGCAAGACAGTCATCTAGAAGATACAAGCCCCACAGAATTTCAGGGCTCAGTGATTACCCATGAGACACCTCTGTGTCTTCTTGAAACCTACCTGTTCTAGGCAATTACCTTAGTCTCCAATTTTACATAGTAACTCTACTTCTACATCTATTGGCAATTTTCCACAGTTTTGAAGTCCTGTAAAAATACAGCAGACAGTAATTTCTGAGAGTCAGAAAAGTGCTCATAAAGCTGAAAATCCAGCTAGCTAGTGCTACCACCAAATCTGAAAACCTGACATATTTTACAATTTTCCAGTAACATATTAATATGGTTTTTTGGTTACATTGTGTGCATAGTGACGATTTCTTATTTAAGCCAGTAACAGTCACAGGCAGCCTTTTTATTTTCCTTTTTCAGTCAAAGAGATTTACTTCTACACAAAATAGCCTCTGTTTTGCAATCAATAGCAGCACTGAACAATTGGATTGGAAATCATAGTGCATAATCAACTCCAAGACTCAAATGGCAGAACACCTATTGTTCTTTTCTGAGCAGGCAAATCGAGATTTCTGTTATCTCTTAAGTATCAACAATTGTGCAGTGAAGATATTAATTTTCCATTAACAGGCATGGAATTATACATCTGGCTGCCGTCAGCTTTTATGTTACCGGAACAGTGAATTTACCTTACACCATGCTGGCAACCCTGCAAAATTAAATATTATATCAAGAGCATGTCTTTCCCAGCTCAGATGATTGCAAAAACTTTGTATCATAAAACCTTGTTAAGCAGTTTCATCTTCTTGTATGTACGGAATAACTTATTTTTTATATGCAGCCTGTTCATTTCTAATAGTAACAATAACTTAACACAAGGTGTAATAATATTTTTTGCTTCATCTCATCTGGGTTGCAGAACTTGTCGCAGAACTTCAGTCCCCTATGACAGTTCTGTTGGTTTCTTCTCTATAATCCATTATATCCCGACTAAAATTGGCAGGTACCCTGCCAACAATCAGGAACATTGGAGGTTCCCAAAAAGACCTCTGGTTTTCCACTGCATTGCACATAAGCATAGTTTCCATGACCTTTGTGACATTTTACCACATGCCCTGAAACAAGGAGGAAAACTAGATAACAAACCTAAGGAAATGGCTAAAACTAAAACCATAATTTATCTGGGTTTTCATGACAGCCATAGACTGATGGACAAATGACTCCACACAATTTCTCTATTTAGCTTTTCAGACAGATTTTGTTCAGACCTTTGAATCTTAACTCCTTGTTCCTCAGAAAGTACTCACTTTTCTATCTAATTTCCAACTAAGGGACATGAAGAAATATTCTTACAATTGCTTTTGAGTTTATTCTCACTGAAAAAAAAACAAACCCAAGTGTTAATAGCTACAATAGGTCAATAAAGAGTGCATTGGCTTCTTCAGTGGAGATCAGTCCTTTGAAAATTCCTTATACGTTCATTAACTCCTGTGTCTTACGCTGTTATCTCTACCTGTGGAGAATAATCAGTCCCTTTTCCTGCTACTTGATGTTATACACACTTAACACTGTTAGGCTTCAGTGCAAGTGATTCAGTGTTTATTCTGTAAGCAATTTGAACTTACCTACCAGGTCTGTTTTTTTGGTTTTTTCTCTCAAGAATTTAGAAGCAGCTCTGTGTACTAACAGGTTAGCTCTACCTGTGGCATTCTAATTCTGCATACATAGCACCTGCTCCTTAGGAGGCAGAAGATGGTTTTCTTGTGTTTCTTTTCACATCTTTACAAGGAAGGAACTAGAAGTATCAAAACAAAGGCAAATTTTGGGAAATAATCATTTACTTGGCATGTTCCTAACCTATAGTTCGCTGTGAGAATAGTGTGTAATATAACACTCCCACAGAATACCTAACTTAAGGAGAACAGTGAGGAATCAATACTGAATTGCAGTCGGTGAATTCATCTTCCCTTATCCCTTGCTTAGATGTAAACAAGTTAAGTATTATTTCTGTATTATTAATTAATTAATAATTTCAGCACATATTTATTTTAAATTGAAAGTGATGGTCTTAAGACAAAGGTTTCTCTTGGATTACCCCCTTCTGCTACTGCCGACACTAATGTTGATCTTATCTTGCATATCTGACTTTGCTCTGTTTTGGACAGAAAATTTCTGGCCAAAGAAATCCTGCAGTTCCTCTCTCCTTATCAGAAATGGCTTTCTTGCTCACCAGATGACTGGACAATGGGAAGATTCTTGGAGAACCATGTGCCTGAGATCCAGTTCCAGGGTTCTAGATGATTCTGCCCGGCAGAAGGAGCAGATGCATAGAAAAGCTATGTTCAAGGCAGAAGTCCTCCAGTGTAACTGGAGATTTTTTTGCCTGCCATTCAGAGTCTTGCACCAAGGAAATAATGATTCTTAGATTTGGATTGTTACATGTGGTTAGATTTCCATAAGAACAATATCTGACCTGAACAAGATAATCTTTCTGACATTAAGTGGAGAGGTAGTTCAGTTTTTCAAACAATTACAAAACTGTTTTCTATCCCCTTATAATTGAACAATATTGCTTTAAATTTCATATTCTAAAAACAAACAAGGTTTATTCTTTGTGTATTTAACCTTACCCCCCAATGCCTATATTTAATCTTTTAATTTGTTTTATGCATTTTAAAAAAGCAGTGGAAGAAATACCAGGAAAATTCCAGGCCTACTAATAAAATCTTAGTAAAACTGTGAAAAATTCCCCTCGAGGGCGGATCACTAAGGGCTTCCAGAAGAAAAATCCTTACTGCAGGTTCCACAGCCAATAAGTGCAGATCCTTTGACATCTCTCCATCAGTTTAGTCCAAAGAAATGCTGTTAAGTGAATTGTAACTTTGAGAGACCTAGGAAATCATTTTTGCCATGATAGCTTATACTAAGAAGCAGTAATCCTCTTGACATCAGCAAATAAAATCAAACTATTTCAGTACAAATTGATGTAGAGGATAGTATAATATTTTGCTAAAAATTCCTTCTGTCCATTCTGTTTCAGTTCCTGGGCTATATATTCCCCTTTTTCTGAGGCAAAAGTTGATAGGAACTGCCTATAAAGAACTAGGACAGTATACTGTCCTCCAAGGAGTTTGGATGCCCCAGGCAACCTGGAAATCATCCATCCTTTCTTGTTTTTAGTCTCTCACATAGCAGAGATACTAAATGTTACACAGCTTTTAATATGCTGGTTCACACACATCTCTAAAGAATATGGATATAATTGGCAATTGCCTAAGAAATCAAAGGAAACTAAAATACACCCAAACTCATAAAAAAAACATGACAGAAAACTTCAAATATTTGTTTTCCTTTCTAAACCTGTGCCTCAAGCAGAATTATGCCAGATGCCAGGCAGCATGGGAGAAAGACCACAAATTCTTTGTTTTAGGATTAAGTTTCATAAAACTATTGCCTTTCACTTGCATCTCATTGAAGGACAAGGTGGACCCACTAGCAAGAGAGGTCTCTTTTCATTATTACACCTTGCATGATGCAACCTCCTGTGACCTGATTTAGCAAGCTGAATGATTCATTTAATGCCTCTTTCCTTGGCAAAGTGCCACACAGAAATACCTTAGCTGGTATTTGAAGGACATGGTTTGTGTACCAGATGCGTTGTTAAACAGAATGAGCACACGGGGTCATACTGAAGGTCACTTAGGCCACTAGCCTCTTTCCAGTGGTGGTCAGCATCATAAGCCCAGGAAACATCACAGGCACACAAGCATTTCAGGTCCAGAATAAGCTCTCATTCATCAGTAATCTGAGGGTCAGGACTTTCAAGCCAGTGCGGCATCTTCGCCTCCCACAGTTCTCTGTAATCTTTTATTGCAGCAGTTTGTGTACCAGTATTTGAAGTTAACACAAAGCTGGGAACCCAGGGATATTGTGTTGGGCAGAGAACTGTGCTAATTATCATTTCTTCATGCAGAAATGTAAGTAAAATTTCCTTTGACCAAATGCATACCAAGACCTAATGTAGTTGGTTGTATATGAAACTGGATATGGATATCCAGTTTTAGGATACCCCAGTTCATATCCAGGAGTTGGATATGAAACTCTTGAACACTCAAATGACTGTTATCATAGCCACTGTTCTACAGGAAATGTTTTTATGTATCATTACAAAAGACAAAGCAAAAGGACAGAGAGGGCTAGGAACCCTGGTCCACAGGAGGAAAACAAGTTCAGACCTGAAAATGTGAGTTTGTCTGTTTTGTTTGTAGAGTCAGGACTGTGGTCACAAACACATTTCACCATTTCTACATTTCAAAGCTGGAGTACAGCAACATCGAATTAGAAGCAAAGAAATTAAAAATTGTTTCATTTAAGCATAATTATTTAATTATCATTAAATACATTTTTTGTATTACACAAAAGGTTAATATCATAGCAACTCATTAAAAGAATTTCTGTGAGCGTCATCAGGAAAGTTAATAATTTAGATACCATAGGAAGTACAAGAAAAAACCCTGTGATACATTTATCTGTATAAAGTAGCAGTTTTCAAGGTTATTCTTTTCATATCTCTTAATAGAGGTGAACGCTGCTAACCGGAAAACTAAATATACTTTGAGATTTATGAATTCAGTAATTGCATTTCAGGTGATAATTAAAAGCAGGGCCAAGAAGGATATTTCAGAAGGGGTAAAAAAAGTGGCGTTTTCTGAATACACATGTGTGCATAATAAATAGGACACATTAATACCACTATTTAAAGTTTCTCTGTCTAGTGTCTGAGGAGATCTACATGCAGACCTCCCACAGTGGAGCTTTTCATAACCAAAAATGGTGCCATTCCCCTGTCTGGTGGGGCACAGAATACCAAACAATTTACTACATAATGCAATATTCTGGACAGAGCAAAGAAGGAATGGAAAGGCAGAAAAGCTAAAGTAGATTCTTGATTTTGACTCATGAGAAGTACAACAAAGTTAAAATGCAAATGTTTCTACTTGTAAGCTTTAGAAGGGTTTTGGAAGTGAGTTCTAGATTCCAGATTTGTGCAGAAAGAGACTAGAAAAGTCAGGAAACAGAATGAAGGCACTCACAAAGAAAGAAAGCGAAAAGTCTGGGTATTAAGGGAAAAGAAATGAAGAAGAAACTCAAGGAAAAATTTAATAGGACCTAGGAAACTTGCATTCTCTAGACAGATGTGATCCATGTATATTAATAATCTCTGGAGGGAGAACTACTAATGTAGCGGTTTGGGTAAGTTTTCTCTGTTAGTAGTAACCAGTGGTATCCACTCACCACCATGTTGCACGTTGAAAATGTATCTGAGCCTCTGATTTTCTGCCAAAGGGAACTTAACATTGTCTGAAATGTTCACCAAAAGGATGAGGAAAAGCCTGCAAGGATATGTGGATCTCAGGAATCATATTAATGTAGAATCTTATTTAGGGGAACATATTAATTTATGTATCTTTCACAATCATTCGTTATATCATGGCAACAAACTGTTTACCTTTCCATCTCCTTTCCCTTTTCTTTCCTTGTTGCTGGCTGTAATCACCTCTGGGCAAATGGAGTAATTATAGCATACTTTTCATCTTTACTGGTATAATGTTTATATTTTAAAGAAATTGTTTTGAACTAGGAATAATAATGGATGAAAGAGCAAAGTGGAATACAGGGGGAAAATAGCCACACAGTAAAGAAGAAAGCCAAATGGGAGGGTAAGATGACCTTATTTTTTCAAAAAGCATTATGGGTTATTTTTCATTCCTTCTTAGCCACAGATTCAAAAAATTAATGTTTTTAATTTTCTCAGTTCAAACTTTTAGTGCCTATACAAGCATAGAAAATATCTTGCTTTAAAGAAAAAACAAAACAATCAAAAAACCCATCAAAAAAAAACCAACAAAAACCATAACCCCCCAATTCTTTTTCATTATCCTAATGAAAAAATAGTATATTATCCATTTCCTCTCCTTGAGAGACTAGTTCTATCACAAGATGAAAAATTGCTTTTCATCAAAATAACTTCACAAACAAGAATGTAAAGGTACAAAATATCAAGGACAAGCACAATCCTCATACAAAAATGGTGCAGTACAAGATGTTGCTGGAAATTGACATTCTAATTTCTTTTGATCTTTGCCACTTCTTAAAAACACATACTAAATTCTCTTCCAGTTTTAAAACTGTGTAGTTACTCTGAAGACAGAAAGGCCAGCCAGACAGAGGGATATTATCTGACATAAAAGTCAATATCACTCTTTATATAAGTTTGGAAAGCTGGATCAGAGCTCACTTGCATGTGACAATACAGGAAATATAAAGTGAACTTTTTCATATCACCTTATCACACAGACTAAGGAGCACAATTTTTTCCTTCTACTGGTTGTGAGAGTGGGACAAACCAGTCATGAAATGCAACCTACTTAAATAGCCATCCCAATGGAACATGTGTTGCAGTCACAACCTCATCCATTTCCTATATACACCTGAAAACATGAAGAAAAAATAGAAAGTGTCCATTTACCAAAAGAACAGAGCAACACAATATGGAACAAAAGTGAAGTTTAACTTGTTTTCCCTTTGTACAGAAGGAAACAATGTTAAAATACATAGGTATTTATTGCAAAAGACATTATTAACAAAAAGTGGAATTTACCTAGTGCTACTCATCCCCATCTGACTCAACTTAGACCTCTTAAATACATAATGGAAATAAAGTTTTCCCTTATCACAACATTATAGTTGTATTTTCACATTACAGTGTTCAGAGCATAAATTCATTCCTTGCTGGCAAGAATACACTTTGACATTTCTAAGAAACATAGTTTTGATATTAAGGACTATAAAAATTAGTTTTTTAAAAAAACCAAAAGTTTTCTTACAAGCAACAAATACACTTTAGTTAGAGGATTGTTAAGTAGAGTTAGGAGACGTTGCAAATTCCTGATGGATCATCACAGTTCTGAGTCAATGTTAATATTTATGGGCAATGGACATGTATTCTGCTCTCTGCTATTTATTTATTTGGTTAACAAAATGAATTTTGCTTGATAGAAATATCTGCTCTGCTGGGAATGTTTCCCTGCTTTCTGGATTCAAAGTTTTTTGTTTGCGATTTTTCTTTTTTTTCTGTTGCGTAATGCAACATCTGCAACAAGTTCTCTCAAACATGAAAAGACCTTGTAGATAAAAGAATGTCCTAATGAAGATAGGGGATAAGTTTTTTTTTCATTTTAGCAGAGAAGAGAAGAAATTGCCTGAAAATGGCATCTTGTGGCTCTTTGCAGATGGCAGGTACACATCATGAAGCTGGTACTCAGCCCAGCGGAAACCAGTCCCTGGCAGGGACATTCTGTGCTTTCCTGTCAGCTACAGCACAGTGGCACAGGATTTGCCGCACTAGAACAAGCCCCAGCCTCTATTAGCAGCCAGCACGTGGTGTACCAGGGCAGACATGTGCAACACAAGTAGCCAGGAACATGGGATGGTCTATGGAGTCATCACCCAGATACTTTCCCCTCCACGGCTACTTCCTCCTTGGCTCTTTGAAGATTTCACTAAATATCTCCACTGTGTTTGTGGTGTGTTTTCTGTGTTGCTTTCTTCTGGGTTTTTGCTTGATTAAACATTATAGTCTGGTCCATAATGCTCTCTCAGGGGCTTAAAAAAAAGAGCCAAATATCTCTTTTCTCAAGTAGCAAGGCAGTCTGAACTTCCAGCCCTTCTAACGGGGTTATCATCAAGAGAAACATCAAGGTTGCTTTATGATGTCAGCGCATTCCCAATGTGATGATAATATGTTTAAAGAGAAACATGAGAAAAATCCAGAGGAAAAACATGGTAAAGATGTGATCCTGTCAAGATACAGGTGTTTCATTTCAGACATATGGACAACAGGGCTGGAAGTGGGGAGAAAATCACTGAAAACTAAGGATGCAACAAAACTCTGAAAGAGCTTTTCTAAAGCTGACCCATTTCATAATCCATATATATTTTTGTACACAATTGCTGTTGTCGGTTTATTTTCCCAGGATTTTTGTGGATTCACAGTTAAAAACCATCTATCATTACAGGTATCCCACAACTCAGTCTGAATAAAAAGGTGTTGTGAAATATTATAAGTGAGGCATCATGTTTTTTACGCTGTAAATGACCTGTTTTAGACTAAACAAGGGTTGAACAGTAAGCTTCAATGAAATGCAGCAATTTCTTTTCCCCTCTGGCTGCTCACGCCATAGAACATGATGACAGAGAAAATGACAAGTGAGTCACTAAAACAACATTATTGGAATTGACAGAGATTGAGACAGTCATATTTGACTCGAAAAGACGCAGTCTATGTGTATCTGACTGGGCTGGAGTTGACAAGTTTAGGTACCTGCAGGCTCACATCTGGTTATGTTCTAATCTAAATTCCTATGAGGTTATTGATTCTGTTTGTATAAGAACTCGAGTGAAGCTGGGTGGTCTTTATGAAGTAAATTGTTACCTGAAGCATGCTATAAGTGGCTGCTCATCCCACATATAATGTTGCATGCAGTTATTTGTGGAATATGGCTATGCCCATTACAGATATTGCTGGTTCTCTGGAGATTAAATGTTCTACAATACGACCTCCAGAGATTTATAACTGTTGACAATTTTATGGCCCACCTTAAACAGTCGCCCTCTGTAAAAAAAGCAGCCTGTACTTAGAACAGTGTGCATTGTATGAGCTCCTTTACAGAGGTTTTATAGAGCACTAGGTATCAGCTGATAATTCACTCTGAGACAAATATTAGAGACAACAAGGAGGAGGAGAAAAAAAACAAAAACCAAGTGACAACCTTGTGCAGAGGCTGTACAGAGGCTTCTTCTCTCCCACTGCGTAAGAGCAGATCAACAGTGTAATTCCAAACACAGAAAAAATTATCTTAGTATTTGTATGTTTCTCTGTAATTGTTCCTTTCTTCATGATGGTGAAAGTCCTGTTAAAAATGGAATTGCGTAAGCTACTAAAAAATGGTACTTTCAACACTTCCAGCAGGTAAAAGTGATTAAGGCAGTAGAAGACCTGAATAGAGCCTGTGCTGATGTGAGCCAATGCATAACTACTTTTTTTGAGAAGAGTATTATGGCAGAAAGCTATATGATGAGGGGAGAAAGGAGCAATATATGTTTTCACACCCTCCCATCTTTTAGCAGAGAATTTTTGTGTCTGTGTAGCTGATTTACATTTCAGAAGATCCTTCTCCCAGGGACTGATATTTGTGCTAGCACTCTCGCAACACATACAGAATCCCAGGGACCACTTAACAAAATTAAAGGGCAGGGGCAAGGTCTGAAGCAAGGTGATCATGAAGAACTAAAGTCTGAATTGTTTTCTATATTTAACTGCATAAAGCACAGAAAATTAAGATGAAAGGCAAGGCCAGTGCACACACGTTGGAGAGGTTAGGGCAAAACTACGGAAGTTTTAAGCTGAATGAATATACTGAAATTTACATAAGATGCATTTCAGGCTTTTCTGAATAGTAAATAACTTTTTAGAATTGTGTTGGCAGGTTCTATGCAAAAGCCCATTATCAAAGAAATGACTTTATTAAGTAGCTCCTTCCTATATCTTTGAAAGTCTAGCTTGAAGTGCAACCTGGCATGATGCAAATTGTTAGAAAGTCAGATTGACAACCCATTTACATCCAAGTGCAGGGATCTAAGATAAAACTTGTAACCCTTAACCAAGGCTGGACTTGAGCTCCAGATAAAAGAAACTAGAAAGATAACAGAAGACAAATTCAATATCAGAGAGCAGGTTTGCAGGTGTTCCTATGGTTTCATTTCCCTATGGACACTGTTTGCAGAGAACAAAGGTTATAATGAAGCAAAGCAATTGCAGTAAATTACTGTGAAGCAAACCTATACATTAACTGGAGAAGGGACCTGACACCAAGATCAGCTCCAGCTGAGCTGGAAAACAGCTCACAGGATGGCATAGTAAGCTAACTTTGACATTGTCCTGTCGAAGTGCTGTAATGCATGTTATTATCCACTAATATTAATGAGTTCAAGAAGATTTGAAAACTTTGTACTGTGCATGAGTAACATATTTTAACCTGGAATGCTTATGCTTTTGGGACCACTATAATTCCATACTTTGATGAAAGACAAGGGTTTCACAGAAGTCATTTCTATGTAACTTCTCATCAGGTAAAACACAATGAATACCTCCAAGTTTTTATTACACTCTTTATGGACTTGTTAGGATGCATAGAGTGCATCCTGAGGGCAAGACTGCTGACATCTCTTCCATCTCTACAGATGGTATCAGCTGTCTCTGGGAGCAAACAGCAAAGTTTGAAATCAAATGCTGCAAAGCAGGCCAATAAAAATGTTGATGTATGGAGATGTTTTGGGGTTGTTGTTTGTTTGTTTGTTTTTTAATTACTTGATATTACCTATGTTTTGCTCTGATCACTTGAAATTCCAAGCCTCTTTTAAAAAGTCAATGAACCAATCTACAAGGAGCAGATCAGACACGGCAACTTCTTTTCACTTCAGCTATTTCCCACAGGCAATGCCCTTCTACCAACACAACATTTTTAATGAAACACTACCACATGCCACATGCAGGTTTCTCAAAATTGACAGATTACTAAAGAAAACGTGTCTTTAACTTAATAAGTCAAATAACCTGGAGTCTTAAACAACTTCGGTTTTACTGAAGGAGTCTAGAGCCAATAGGACTGAGGATATTTCCCCTCTGCAGAATAAAACTCTGATACAACCCACATCCCACTTTGCACTCTGATGACAGAAAACCAGGGAAGTAGGAGCACATCCAGGTCCTGGAATCTTAAGTAGAAACATTAGAGCACATTTTAGCTGCTGGGTGATTGTCCTTTTCGTGGCTGAGAAGTGGCATCATATTTTGCAAGGACTTCTTTTCCATTGTAAGGTCAGCTGGGGAAAGGATCACTCACAAATACATACATCTCCAAATCAAACAATCTGTAAATTTCCTTGGAACTTTTTTTAGAAAAGGAAAATATTTCCATTCAGCTTTACAGAATTCTTCAGAAGACACAAGGTGATGGCCAGACTGACCCCTCCTTGAAAATTAAGGACTTTATGGATCCCAAAAGCCTTTCTTTGATCACTCATTTCTCTTCTGAAAAGATGCAAAATTCTCACCTCCCATGTAAGAAGGCTGCACTGGCTCTACCTGGGGTTTGGCAGGCAGCAAGGAGGCAGTCCTGCCAAAGCTGCCCTTCTCAGAAACATGCAAGCAGCGCACACACCTAGGGAAGGACCAAAGACAAGGTTCCTTTCCTGTCCATGTAAGAACTGACAAAAGAAGCCCCACATCTGTTTTTTGAGCAGCCTCATCACAGGCTCCTCCTTACTTGGGGGAGACTGTATTATAACTTAGATTTTGTTCCAAGGAGTATTTTAGGGGCATAGTTTTGCCAGTAGACAACTGAAGGAAACTGAGAAAGTCAGCAAAGCGCATGGCATGCAAAGTGCTTAGTCATTCAAGGCAAATTCCACAGGGGTTTGAGGTTAACACACACAATTAAAAATTAACCATCAGTGAATTAAGGCCACTACATTTCTTGGATGACAACAATGCTTTAGGGTTTAACAGGCATTTGTTTCTCTTTTCTAATCAACTTTCTTGTGGTTTCATGAAAAAAAACCAGTAACGAGACTTGCAAAGAAATGGCTTGTTTTTCTATGTACATTTAAAAGTGCAATAGATGAGTTATTACTAGCCATGAAACATTCACTAAAATCATACAGATGTGAAAGTGTGCAGCAAAGAGTAGTTCAAAGCACCACAGAAAGCCACAACCAAAGTAAACTGAGAGATTTTTCAGGCTATTCCTTATTTGCCAACAAAAAAAACCTAGCAGCTCCAAGTCACAAAGCAGGTGAAAAGCTTGCAGAGCTCCTCAGAATGGCCTGTTATCACCTCAGCAACCCTCAGGCACACATAATTGATAGGCAAAAGGGAAAAAACAGTTCTTGATGCCCAGGGCAAAAACAATAAAAAAAAAAATTACAAGTTGTGGCATATAAAATCTGCAGGCACTTTGACTATACTGATTAGGGTAGGAAAATAAGATGGGACAGAAACAGAAAACATCTAGAACATCATCCTAAGGAAGAAGAGGAGGTCTTTAACAAGGCCTATAAGTCAGGTAGCTCAAGGTGCTCCCCTGAGGTGATGCAGAAAGCCTTTGACATGACATCTGTGTGAAAATAAGGATATAAAAGTGCAGCTCTTTGGGGCAGTCCCTGTTTTGGGCAGGCTGAGAAAACGTTTTCTGCAGAGTGAAGAAACAAATATATTTTAGCAAATAAGATAATGCGGGAAGACTTGACAAGAACTCCCCAAGGGATACCAAATACCCAATGACTAAACATCAGTTTGCTGCTCCAAGTAGCAGTGGACTTCCACAAGCACTTTGGAAACCCTTCTTTCTAGAAAGCAGCACAGACAGTAACAAGTGGTTGAATTGTGAGATACTCCACAAATAATCATAATGCAATGTGCTACTTTTTAAATCCACCTCTTCCAGCTACTCTAGCTGAAATAACCCATGCACCAAAACCGCCACACTATGTAACTTTTGAATTTATGTAAGATGTTTTTGAAAGAAGGTGGCATGTCCTCAGCCCACATAGCAAAATAAAGGATGATGAGAAATATTCAGTAGATGGGTTGGATGAAGTGCATATACTTTGTAAGTCTTTGCCTATCAAAAGCCTCAGTTAACACCCTTGAACCAAGATAGCCAAATAGGACACAAATCCAACTCATGCCCTGATGATATTTTCAGCCTGCTGAACTGATATGAACCATCTCCAATCACATCCTGTGGTAATGTGCTGAGCTGAGGGACAGAGTGGCACATGAGCTAACATTCCCAATGTTTAGCCCTTCCTGTTCCTGGTAGCTTTATAGAGACATAGTGTAGGCAGCTGTTGATAGTAATCACACTGTGAGTTATGATTAAATTTACCACTAACATGAACCAGAACTCAAATTAGACAGTTGTGTGAGTCTTGAAACTATGCTCAGTTCCATGCAGGGAGATAGGGAATAGGTCTCCTTGGGTAGAAGGCATATATCAGGTATCTTATCCTTCAGCCATTCGGTTCATTTTTCCACAGTGCAATCCAAGAAAGTTATATTATTTCATGGGCTCATCTAGCTGATTGACAGGTTTTTGGAAGACGTTCTGCTGTGCAAGGCAGACATGCCCTTAACCACAGTGGAAACAATAAGCATGGGGGAATGCCAGGCTACAGTTGACAGCCTCACCATAGCTGGAAGGTTTTTTACTAGATTTGAGAAACAGAAAAAAAGTCAGAATGCCTTGAAGTAAAATTTCAGACATAGCATTCACAGAACATGCAAACAAACAAAAAATCCACTTATTGAAAAGACAACAGACTAAGACAAGGTGTTCAATTCAATAATACAGGTGAACAAAACCCAGAGTTACTGTTCCCAGTCTCTTTCCTATATTTCGCCTTTGTTTTATCTATGGTCAGAATGTTTCATTTGCAACCCTGAACTAAACATGCTTAAACTACCCCCGTGGAATAACTTATGTACTCTACTTGCTATACTCATACTGTCTTCCCAGCTGGGTTGTATTTCACTTGAGGTGCTGGCTAGGGCTCTCCTATGATGCATTTCATCTGAAAGGCATTCAAGAAAGATGTAGTCTGGTTTAACATAGAAAAAAGAACAGAAAACAGTATGCCAAGACCCCTCTTAAGTACCTTAACAAAACCAAAATGATGATAGTCATTTGCTGTCATCTCTGACTTCAAAGGATTGGCTCGTGATTATCCCTGGAAGAAAAATTAACCTGCAAACATATGCACTTCATATATACTAGCAAATATAACCAAATATCCTGAAATAGGCTGATAATTCACCATTGAGGTCACTGCTGAAAACATTTGTCAAGAGTTTGGGAATTATGTCTTAAAATAAAATTTAGTGCTCAAAACAATATACTAGCTCTGACAATGTGCCAGCTGCCCACAGAGATGATTTGGCCAACACGGGAGGACTATGTGTACCTGTGGCCACCCTCAGGTCAAAGCCAAAATCTCCTTGACCACAAAAAACCTAAGTAAGGCAGATAACCTCCTGCAAGCTGAGCAAGCTAGCAGAATTTTCATAGTACAAAACAAATCTCAAAATTACCAGAAATTTTTATGGTTGACAGTTATTGGGAAGAAGTGGATGATAAATTCATCAGACAAAAAAAAGAAAAGTTAAATGCCTTACAACACTTTATTGAATAGCTATCTACAGTACTTACCCTGCTTATTGCTCCCTTGTATTTAATAACCAGTTAAAAATAAAGCTAAGGACCAAAACAGAGCTATATTCCACTTTGCTGTGTTTTCACTTCTTGTTTAATACACCAATATATCCTTCTAATCCATTGCTTGGTCTAAATTTCCTTACAATATAAAAAAATCACTGATGCTTGGGGTATGGAAATAATAATGGAATGCTCTGAGGCAAACAGGGATTAATTGTAATTGTCGATTTTTCTGAGCACACTTAACAAAGTAGCAGCCACATGCTGCCTTATTCCATGAATCCAGGAGATTGTTTGAGCAGGCAGTGTTATATTACTGTGGGGTGGGAATGAAATCATGTGGGAGCAGCAAGCACAGCTCATGGAGAAAAATTACCATTTTATATTTATTACTTTGACTGGTTTAAGTGCCACAGGAATAGACTCTCTAATGCATTTGAGTGCAATTCCCCAACAATTTGACTCTGTTGCTTTGTAAACTATTTTTAGGGAAGGTCTCAAAAGGCTTTTTAAAGGCACAAACCATCTGATTTTAAAAGGTTATTTTTGTGGTTTATCAAAAGGATATAAATAATATTATATATCTTTCCAGATTAGATTGGTACTTCAAATTCAGGCAGGAGACCAGACCTTCAGGAGAAAAAAATCCAGGTTTTAACTTGCACATAACTTTTGTTCCATAAGCCTGAATGTTTCTTCAGTGAGTTTATCATCATTTTGGCTTTCCATTGGTAACTCTACAGTGTGGATTCTTCATGCTTTTAAAACAAGGTATTATTATAAGGAAGCTACAAGCTAGAACATACATAACTGCATAATTATCCTGTTCACAAGTTAATGGCAAAAGAGCAGAAGGAAGTTCTATTTTAGAGGAGGAAAATTAAGGAATAAGCAGGCAGGCAAAAGTTCAGGTCTCTAAAAGGATATGTAATCAAAACCACAAATTTTTCATTAAATAGTAAGGTAATTTCAAGTTCCCTACTTCCCTACTTTACACCTTTATACAGGCATAGACCTTAGATATAGCCATTTGTTGGCATCCTGCTCTCCATCATCTTGAAAATTTGAAATCTGAGTGTCCAGCATAAAACGTACCTTTCAGCTGCTAGAAATGTACTACAGAATAATTTTTGTGTTGATCTTCCAGCACAGGATAATTAATACCTTGAGGAAGTATATGCATTCTTCCTGTGTATGTAGTAATAGCCACACAATGAATAAACCACATGATAAGGATGAAAACTTTTTACTGATTTATGACATAATATTAGCTCAGAGGTGCTTCTTGTTTATTTTAATAGTCATTTCTATCTTAGTCGCTGAACCTGGGCTGCATACATTCCAAGGCAGAGTCAGAGCATGCTCTGAGCCTGCAGCCTCTGAACAAGGCCTCCTTTCCCAGCTGCTGTATCAGTGGACACCAGCAAGCATCTTCCAACCCACCCAGCTGGCTGCCAAAAACAACTGCTATGCTGTACTTTATAAAATATTTTTAGTGCTTCCTAAAGGACATAACAGGCTCTCATAACAACTCAAAATAATTTCTGTGAGGAGCTTGCACACTCACCCCTGGAACTGCCCAAGGCATCTTTTCCCCTGTAAATCTGCAGAAAGCATAGGTGTGGGAGGAGCCACATGTATTTTTTTGGCCATTGTACTATTACACCAGCATCAGGAGAGAAAGTGAGAAAGGCATTGACATCTAGCTGTCATCATCCTGGAAAACTCTAACCCACCACAGTGACTCTAATCCAGAGTGCAACATTAGTCCACACCATTTCATCACAAACTACCAGTTTCAAGCTCTGTTTCCTTTCTGAAATCTGGATGCAACAAACAACCATCTCACTGTGCTCATCAGATGAGGACAGCCATGCCAAATCATCAAGGTCATTGAGCCTTGCAAGCTCTGATGGGAATTGCATGATCACAACCAGATTGCAGAGTCTTTAAGACTGCAGTTACCTCCCATCTGAAAAGGCTTTTAGATGGTTGTATCCTCTCCTACCCCTTGGATAAATCTGTGAGTTGATACAGGCATTAGAAGTAGGTAAGCAATTTCTCCTCCAGTTGCACACGTCAGTCACACTCATTCTTGAATAATGGTGCTGGAGCTGTTGTACGTCAGGTAGTTGGAAGTGAACCATGCTAAACAAATCAATGTAGACCTAATGACTTTGGTGAATCACAATGATTTTAAATAACTGTAGCTGTAATACACCAAATAAGACAAAAAAATCAGCAAACACATTATTTTTTTTTTTTTTTTTTGTTATTGCAGTCAAAGCTGCCCCTGTTTTCTGAGATATATGAACCACTTATTTCCCAACTTTTGCATATAAAGATACATGTAAACTATCCTGGAATGGGATTAAACTCTGTGTTAAATGCTTTCCAAAGATCACTCAACAATCTTGTTTTTTATAAAACATCCTTAATGTTTTATAGCTGGCCAAATCCTCATCTCACTGGTTTATTCACTGTCCCATTTTCTGTAATTGGATTACTCCTCAAGGAATGGAGGGAAGACCTTCATTGCAGCTGTCATGTCTAGAAAGTACAGGATCTTCACCACTAGCATCTGCAAAGCTGCATGGATTTAGCAAGTGCAGGAAAGAAAAGGATCTAGATCTTGTTCTTCACTCCACTGGGATTTACAGTTACAGAGAAACAATTCCAGCACTTGCAACATCATTGATTTTTTTTTCAAGTGATATGACATATAGTTGACCACAAGGGAGAGGCATAGCAAATAATTGAAAACAAATTCAAGAAAACACCACTGTTTCTCATGAACCAAAAAAATTGTTCAAGCAGTACTCATCAAAGCAGTAGTGTCAATACACACCCAACCCAGGGAAAAAACCAAACAAAAGAGCTCCAGAAAGTTGTAAAAACATAAATCAGAAATAGCTCAGATGAACCAGAAAACTAATTTTTTTCTATCTTACTTTCTCTCCCAGCCCCAGACTAATTCAGGTATACACAAAACCACATCATGGAATCAACAACTTGCAAACGAGAAAAACAAAGTATAAACATGCAGAGATCATTGCAAAGATCAACATCAGACCTTGCCTCTAGGAAACCTATCTCCTTCCAGACTCCAAAAACTGCATGCAATGAACCACAGCCACTTGCCATTTAGGGGTGAAAACCGAAGTCAAAAGAAAAATCACAGAAATGACAGTAGATGCAGATAAATAATGAGTCCTACCACAGCCCTGTCTGGTCTTGCAAGAGAGGAAGGACACTTATGTCACATACCTGCATTGGAAAAAGACACCTCAGACATTTCTACAGCTTTCTTCTCATTGTTTCCCACTTAATATCTGTAACTATGGGAACATAAGAGAAAAAACAAAGATTTAGGGAAGCAAGGATTGAGAAGCAAGGCATCAATAGTTTCTTAAAAAGGTGAAAATACAGACCAGCAAGATCAAATCTAACCAAGAGAGAAGTCACTTGTGGCAGTTTAGTAATGGTCAAATATACATCTCTGGTACAGTGTTTCACCCATAAAAACAGACTCCTAGGTTTTAAATAAGGTAGAAACATTGCCCCTTTTGCTTTATCTGCAAATAACATTGAAGAATTAGTTCTAAACAGACAGCCCATAGACTTTTGTCACAGAAATGCACAGTCTCCATTCAGTGTAACTGGCTTTTATCTAAGGTTTGCTGCTGGTTACCTCATTAAGCACTGGCTTCTGAAATATCTCGCATCCACTGTGTTCTGTAGCAGGGCAGTTAAATTTGTCACACTTGCAAGAGATCTTTGGAAGTATTAGCTTTGCTATTTGGCCAAAATTCTTTTTTACATTTTATTTTTAATGCAGAATGAAAGAAGACAAGTCAGATACACTTCAGAACCTCCTTTTAAACTGATTCTGAGAAAAAGTTTTTGGTATCAGATAAGAACAGAAAAGCCTGAGCTATAAGATTAATTTACATATTTTGTTTCATCTGGCAAATACTTTTTGCTAGTTGATATTATGTGACCACATTTCAAGAAGTGGCTTTTCCCCTCAGCTTCAAAGAAAGAGAGAAATAGAAGAATGAACTTTTGGTTTAAATCCACATCTACTTCAAACAGAGCTTTCTTTATGAAAGGCTGGGCTCACTTTTAGATTATAAAATTAAGCACTGAATACTTCCTTCCCGAAACAATACATAATTCTGAACACTTTTCTTTGGTGAAGCACATACGTTTCTCAGAATTAAAAGACTGCTATGGTTTTAAGCACAGAGACTGAGAAATTTCAAAATTTCACACTTAAAGGAATGTTTCCTGAGAAAATGGAAAGAAAGTTGCAAAGAAAGTTCAGCCTCATCTTTCAGTCTTAAATTCAGTCTTAAATTATGGTAGTCTTCTCTGACTCTAGATGAAGTCAATAGTCTGACAGGGAACATGCTTATCTAGGGAAAAAATAAAATCAGGCAAAACCAAACCACATCATTGCTCTAAATTTTCTATCAATTATTTAAGCTTATTACAGAGCTTGGCCATTCTGGTCTCAAGTCACTAAATAGTTTGGCTTTCCTGATGGCATAAAGTTCAACCTACAATGAAAGTGCTAACCAAATGGATAAAAGGCTGGCAATGAGAGGATGCCAGGTCTTCTCTCATTAGACTACAACTCTACATCACCAGTGACCATTTTTATCCCTGTTAGTAGTTCCAAAACTTTGTTTGACTGCTTCATTTTCAGTCTAGTCTGTGTTGCAATGAAGATTTTTGCAGTAAACATGGTTTTCAGTACTTATTTTCTATACATTCAGCCTGTGACTGCATCATCTCTCTTTGGTAACTGATAGTTCAATCTTCAGGTGTTAAACAAAGAATTTGGATAAGGTTATTTCTGTCTACTCACTCTCCCCACCTGTTCAGCTTCTGATATGCAGCTTACCTGAAGAACTGAATGGCAGCCTCTGACCACAAGGAAAAAAAAAGGATGGCCAGTAGACCCTGTTGAGTTTGATTCATGACCCACTTAACAAGTGCTCTGGTGAAACCTCAATTCATTTCTTTAGGCTTATTTCTTATTTCTTACAGCACAATCTGTCTTATGGCTCAGTCAGCCCCGTGAGGCAAACCCTGGCAGTCCCATCTCCCAGCCCATGCAAGCATGAGGAGGAGGAGACGTGCTGCAGACCCCGCCAGACAGCCCAAGGAACATATGAAGCATCCCACTGCTCAGTCTCAGGCATCAGAAACATCCTGTACTCTCACACAGTGACTCAGATTTGTCTGCAGTCAGACAGCAGCTCAGGAGCACTGCTCTGTCAGTGCCAGCAGAGCCACAAGCTCGAGAGACTGGGAGGGAATTCTGCTGCACAGGGAAGGACAGAGCAGCCTTCCCTGGCTATCAATGGACAGAGGGAGGTGGACGTGCCTCTGCCCAAGAGTCCCTGAGTCAGCACTGATGAAGAAGCACCTTGAGTGTCTCACAGATCAATCAGCACAACAACCTGCTTTCACAAGTGCCACTGAACAAAAACAGGCTTGCTTCTACGGGAAAATATTTTAGCTGCACATGCGGGTGAACATTTTGTAAAACTGCCAGCGGATGCAGCCAGCATCACTAATGTGATCACAAAAAGCAGTGATGGCAGGAATTTTATTTAAAAAAAAATGTAGTCCAAATCAATTAGAAAATTAAAAATGTATGCCTCAAAATTTCAAAGGGTTGCACAACTTTACTTGCAAAAGTATCCATTAAAGGAAAACCAAAAATGGATGAGACAATTTTCAAGACGCTCTTATAAAACCAACAAGAAATACCTACAGTAAAGGCTGGCCAATTTGTGGCATTTGGGGGATTTACTTATATCCTTTTGCAGACTGCTTCTGATTTTTATTGGATTTTTCAGGTTATTAACAGATTTATCCTTCTCAAGAAAAACCACTATTTTATTGGATGGGTCTGAAATCAAAACTAAAACCCAGGGCTGTGGAGGTCCCTGCAGAAGGTGAACAAGCAGGAAGGGTCTATGTCCACCCCCAAGGAGGAGCCAGAGCTTACAGACCAACCCTTTTGACAGAAACTGAAATCAGGGGGGAGCCTGTGCTCCTGTGGTGTGATCTGCAGGGGCTGTGGGCAGGCACTGACTCTGTCTGGACTCCTCTGTACCTGGGGCTGAGAGGAGAAGAAGAGGCTGGTGGGTAGCTTGCAAAGAACAGGGGAGGAAATCACATCCACCAACCTTTTTTAGCTTCCTTCCTCACAGTGATCCAGAACAGACACAGCAGCCCTGCTTCTGGACGTGGCCACCTGGGCAGTCCCAGTGTGTGGCCCACACTGGTGCCAATGGTCACCTCTTTGCAGGATGGGCTAAAGCTGAAATCCTACGGGGTTGGGACATTAATCATAGAATATGCTAAGTTGGAAGGGACTCATCAGGATCATCAGGTCTGTGTGTATCATCAAGACGTGGATAAAATACTTGGATAACGTGATTATTCTTTTCATATATCTGTATCTATTTATCTATATCTATAAATGTATATATACTCTTTTCAGGGCAAATATTTTGCCTGTTAAATGACTTCACCAACAGAAAATCAGGGCCAGATAGTGGTACCAAGACATTACTCATGCAGCCTGTTTCTGACCCTTTTTGGTCAGCACCTGGCACTTTATTGGATGAACTGACATATTCAAATTAATTAGGTCTGTGGTTCAAGGAGCAGGACTTCATGCACAGTATGAAAGAGGATGGAAGAATTTAGCAAAAAATGAACAACTATAAACAGTATAAGTTATTTTGAACTCCTCCAGCCTAAATGAAAGGCTAAATAATGCAGTGTTTGGTAGCACACAGCAAAACTGATTCTTAATTGTTATATTTTCTTCAAGGCTTATATGTAACAAATGGATAAACATTAAAATATTACTTCAAATACATTACAGAAAAGCAAGTTTCTTCTTCTCTTCTCTTCTCTTCTCTTCTCTTCTCTTCTCTTCTCTTCTCTTCTCTTCTCTTCTCTTCTTCTCTCTCTCTTCTCTCTCTCTTCTCCTCTCCTCTCCTCTCCTCTCCTCTCCTCTCCTCTCCTCCTCTCCTCTCCTCTCCTCTCCTCTCCTCTCCTCTTCCTCTTCCTCTTCCTCTTCCTCTTCCTCTTCCTCTTCCTCTTCCTCTTCCTCTTCCTCTTCCTCTTCCTCTTCCTCTTCCTCTTCTCTTTTCTTTTCCTTAATTTTTCTATGCTCATTTCCAGCCATTGAAGGCCTTAAGCTGACAGAAAGAAAGGACAGAGGATTTGGGGTTCAAATTGCTCTAGAAGCTTTGATGTGAGGATGTGAGCCTAGTACCATTCCCACTGCCTCATTTTATTATCTGCCCAAATGAGCAGAAGCTATATAATTTTAAGGTTTGTGGTCTAGTAAGAACAAAGATCAAATAACTCTTTCAAAGGTGTGAATGATCTCCAGTGGACTTCTTTTCTGGGGTCTGCTCTGAGGGGAGCTGAGTTACAATGAAGTAAATAAGGGACCTAGTCCTGTCCTCAAAAAAACATTTTCATGGCAGTGGGATTAAACCACAGAGTGAAGAATCAAGAATGCCTTCATTAGTTAGATGCTAATTGCCCTGGCAGTACACATAATGCTGAATAAGGATGGGAGGAGTTTGGTTTATCACTGAGTCAAAACCAGCAGCTCAGTTTGACTTGTGTGAGGGAAACAAATTGTGCCTGCAACCTCCAGGTGATGTTCTGCCTCCTGCAAGAAAGCTCTCCTGATCTGTCCTCAGAAGAGCAGCTCCAACTCACTCACCCTTTAGGATATTTACACTGCTGCACCTGGGATTAACATAAAGGGCTGGTAATAAAGTAAAGAAAATTAGCTACTTCCCACAGAGGACTGAGTCACAAATAAAAATAAAAATGAAAAGCAAAGATATAAAACCAGGTGGCTTTTTTTTTTCTCATTTGTTTTTCCTGTTATTTTTACGGAGAAACTAGGAAATAAACTGGAATGAGGGAAGCAAAGACATTTTCCATCATGAATTCTTGAATGCTATACACATGATCTCATTGGTAATGGGTCAATGCCTCCTGCTGTGCCTCGGGCAAAATGGCTGTGATATATAAAATGCTTCTAGTGGCTGTTGACATTGCAGAATGCTTTTATTTCTCTCTCTCCCACTTTTTTTCTTAACTGCCTCTGTCTCTGTCTTAAGCCTACAAAAATTAAGAATTTCATAACAATCAGTTTGTTGACCTAGTAATTGCATATTGAACCATTTACTACACATAAACAATCAGCAATTGTCACACTGTTAATAAAGAGCTGAAAATTGAAGCACAAATAAGGACATTCATGACACTTTGTCATCAGTACTGCTGATGTCAGAGACAAGTGAAACACTGGGGGCTTGTAGCCATCAGCTCATGCCCAAACTGCCTGAAATCAACAGAAAGGCTCCTTTCCAGATCAGAGAAAAAATAGTAAGTGGTGTAATAATAGAGTGGTTTTATTTGCTGTCACTAGTTCATTCCTCAAAGTGGGAGGAAAAAAAACCCAGATTTTTTCTATCATTCTTATTTTAGAAAAAATGTTGCTCATATAACCAATTTCCTTGGAGAGCTCCAAAATCCTAAGAGGGCTCAGCTGAGTATCCTAATGCTTCTAAGCAGAAGGTGATAAGCAGTCATCACATAGTATTTTTTCTTGCTACATATGGAAAATACAGAGGGGTAGAAAATGACACAGCAGAAGAAAGCAGCAAAATTGTAAAATACACCTTCATTATAGCATATATATATATGATCATGGTTGCTAATGGCAAAAAGCAAGTGAATTTTCCAGATTGCTAGCGGCATTTCAGTTCTCTCTAGGTCATTGCAACACATAGATTTCATGTATAGTAATAGAGGGTGATTTTTCTGTTTCCTTTGCTTTCCCTAGTTAAATAGTAACCAAGAAAGGAATAGACTATTGATATCAATAGAATACAGCACAGAAAAGAAGACATAATATCTGCATAGTTTATATTCCATCCTATTCTGGACTCACTATTGTGCCCATAGTAAAAAAGGAAAGATTAGATGACCAAAGTCCATCATGACTTTTTTTTGTCTATTACTTATTGCTGTTTTCCTACAGATCTTAAAAATAACAAAGGATATAATTTAAAATTATCTATACCATAAGTTTCTCTGTACTATTCTCTCCTCTCATATGACTATATATGGGTTATAATACACAGGCAGTGAAGAATTTGAGGCTAGATATTTCCCAGGCTGTTGAGCTCCAAGCAAAACCCTTGATCTCAGAAATTTCAGCAAAAACTTACTGCAGATAACACACACAGATTGCCTATTACTAAATATATGTTCTCCTTTTACTAAATGTATGTTCTCCTTTGTGGTACATTAATACTTTTTACTGCATTTTTTTCTTCTCTGCATGTATACAAATGTGATATTATTTCATACTGTGAATGAGTCACAAAGATAGTATTCCCTTGCTTTGCCAAAGTGGCACAGCAAAAGTCAGTGGCTGTCAGAATATTTGCTGCAGGATACTGCTTTTAATGAAAAGTACCACTACAGAGACTAAGTAGGGTAGTCAGATTGATCAGATCTTTTCCCCACAGTGCTTTTAGTAAAATCTCAATTTTTTTTTTTTTTTGTAATAAACAGCTTCTAATCAAAGAAGTAATAAACTTTCCACACCAAAAAACTATTCTAGTTAGAAAGGCAGAAAAGCAGAAGAGCCCATAGATTTAGGAGCCACTTCAAGCGGATCCAAGCTCTCTGAACAGTATTTAGTACTCTGGGGAAAGGCCTTAAGGAGCTATACTCACCCTTTTTCCCCCAGAAAAAAGAGACAGAAAAGTGTGTAAGTCGTGTGAAGGCCAGCTGTTCTGGTCCAGACCCACCTCACTCAAATGTTTGGCCCCAAGACAAAAGAAACAGAATACAATCATTTGGCCTGCACTTCAAAATTTAAACTAGGTGATCTAGTGACAATTCTAAGTCTTAAAATAAAATAGCCTCTTTATTTTATTTTTGTCCCCTTCTATGCTGCCTTCTTTTTTTCTGTTTCTCTCCTTCAGGTCACTTGCCTCATCTATCCCTAATTAGACAAAAGGAATAACCAGAAGCTCTGAAAATGCGCAGTGTGTACATATATAATTGTATCCTACATCTCTCCTCCAACCAGAGCCAGAAAAATGGATATGCTAAGGGCATGCTTCAAGTATCCTGACAAAAAACAAGCTTAGGATAACATTCAGTGTCTTTGGATACATGATAAATTAAAAATAGAACCCGTGTTACTATAGAAAATAGAATTCCACGTGTTGTATATTTTACAGATATCTGTTGTTCTGTCTTGAATTCTTTCCCTTTCAAAATGTCAGGGGGTCAAATAAAATTCAAAAGACTTCTAAGCCACTGGAAGAACTACATTGCTCACTGGAAGGTGTTCACTTTCAGAGAAGCACTACTAGTGTGCAATCCTTGACCACTCAGCAGTAAAGCACAAGAGATGATGACTGCTTTCTAAAAGGTATGCTCTGCTCATAAGATGAATAAATAGGTAATGCAATGGCTGATTAAAAAAATAATAATAATCCAAAACATTGGTTCATTTCTGTCCCACACTCTGAACAAAAATTGCAGCTTGAAAATAAAATGATAGTACCTTGATAATCCATAGCAGGAAATACCTTCTCCCCAGCATTGTGATTTTTTCTGCCTCAAGTTATACTTTCTAATCCAGCACAAGGGAAAGTGGTGAAATAAGGGTAAAGGACAAGCTGAAAATGCTAAACTTTTTGATCCAAGATAGAAAAGCAAGGCCAAGTCTAGCTTCCACAAATCCTAAAATGCAAAAATGAAAAAAGCAACTATAATATTAATAATTAAAATTGAATTAAAAGTAGTGTAAGTTAACGCAAGGGAATATTTTTACTTCATAAATTTTTCATTGTTTTTGATCAGTTAGAACCACAGAAGGCTTTGAATACAGAAATATGCATGTAAAAGAAATAGTATGTACTAAGATGTCCTAACTGACGACATTTTTTTTAATAAACTGTAAAAGTTGTATAATTAACATAATAATATATTAAGAACACAAATAAGTAATGAGAATTATGCCTAAATAACTGCTGGGTAGGCAAGGGTCCAAGAAGATTAAAAAGATGACCTTGAATCCAGATTCTCATTTTGTCAACGCCACAGCAATCACTGCAGAGTTATTCAACTATGATAATCATAGCCATGCAAACTCAGCCTAGCTCTGGGTTGTTATGGTATGAGAAGGCTCAGTTTGACTTGGTTTGCCCACTATTTCTGAGGCTCTTAAAGGGAACCTCTATTCCAGAAGAAAATGGGCAACAATCACCCTTAGATTAAGAAAGAACTTTGGTTTTGCATTGCCTCCAAAGGTTCATGTCAAGTCACAAGCGTAAGCACGAGGGAGGAAGAGTGAAGGGCTGTATCTCACAAATTCCCCTCCTAAACTCCATCTGGGATGCTCGGGTACCCTCTCCACTCCCACAGCAAGGTTTATCACAAGCTTCAGAAAGGCAAGGGGAAGGCAGAGCTGGAGGGGCTCAGAAGGGGCAATCCCAATGCTCAAAGTGTTTGCCAACCTGAGCTCAGCTGCCACAAAGACTGTGCTGCTGCATCTGGGATGGGAAGGGGTGTTTTGGCTCTCCTGGAATAAGGTCTGATAATAAGAGCTCAGGAAGTTTCACACTCCCAAATCTTCCACGCCGGTTCAGAGTATAATGGAATCATTGAATTTTCAAGGTTGCAAAAGATCTCTAAGATCATCAAGTCCAATCAATGAGACTTTAGTCTCTGTTCTCACTCTTCCCTCTGCAGCCCTGGCATTAAGGGGGTAAGGGAACCCCTGCAGATCATCGCTCCATTCCCACATGCTTCACAACAAGCCTGCCGTATCACCACTGTCCATCACACTGCCTCCCTAATCACATCTGCTACGGCCCAAACATTCACAATATTTTAAAAAGCTCAGTATTTATCCGGCTCTTTTAAGATGAAAGGCATCCTCTGGTCATTACAATAAATTTAATGTGTAAACTCCATAATAATAGATGGTGCACGATGCTCTTTTCAAATGTACATTATTGGTATTTTTAAACATTAGGCAAAATATATTTAGTAAAGGTGTTGTACCTGATGTAATTTTACCCACCACATCCTCTCTGACGGCTGTATCTGAGAGGGCCCAAGTGCAGAGGATCCTTCACAAATATTCTGGGCTTTGTGCAGGGAGAAGGAAGAGTCTCTCTAGAGCTGTCACCACAGCAAATACAGATTAAAGATGAGGTCTGAAATCCAGCTGCTAAAATACTTAAGTAGTGTTGCTGGGAACCTTTTTATGGTAATGAGAGTTTGATGCTCTGTAAACAAATGCAAATATTTTAAGTATTCAGTACCAGGAAAGTCAAAGTGCAACTAGACCGTGAGAGAAGGAAGGAAGCAGTAGCACTGAAAAGAATTATTGTCTGAGAGTGAACTCTGCCCATATGAAGCATGATTTCACAGACACCATGAGCATAGCTGCTCATCTAAATAATTGGGCACATAAAGTGATCCTGAGAAAGTTAATCCCTGCTGACAAAAGCAGGGTCAGTCAGTGGGAAAACAATCCAAACTTCTTGGCTAGTTGGCCATACTCTTCCTGAGTAATAAACTGTCTCTTCAAAGGCTCTCACAGATATATAAATGGATTCCCCTTGGAAACTTGTCATTATATGGCTGAGTTCATGCTCTTGTGTATACTAATGCTCTAATTTACCATCATTTATGAAAAAGTACACATGCATCTCAATTCCAGTGCCAAAAAACAAAGCTCCACATTAAGACATGCTTCACTTCAATATTATTATCCTTAATACCACCAGTAGTACTTTTAAAATAGAAATATTGATTACGTGTAGGTTGATGGCTTCATCTCACAGAGCTGAGGAGTTAGGCTACACCCCTTCTTGGTTTGGCTCTCTTGTGATACCTCAAGGATTGTTATTACATTAGCAATATGCCACAAATAAATTGTATGCTGTGAATCTGAGATAACCACGTGCCTCTGACCTTGTGCTTTTGAGAAAGAAGAGATAGGTGACAGACTTCAGGAGGCATGTTCATGTTACCTGAAAACATGTCCTTATTTTACATGTAAGAGCTGTCTAAAAAAACCCACCAGGCAGATTTTCCTGAAACAGAAGGGTTACACCAGGACTTAGAGGTAACCTCAGTCTTCCAAACAAAAACAAACAGGAAAGAAAAATGAAGCTAAACATGCAGATTTTTTCAGAACAGCAACGGTAAGGAGCACAATTTTGACGTGTACAAAGGCTGTGTTTATTATCCCCTGGAGAGAAGATGAGTGGAGAAGCTGACATTGGTTGCGTAGTGACATTTCAGGATGGAAAGAAGGCATATAGCCAATTAAGTCTAGCATTTGTACCCTGTAGTGTTTTTCCCCTCAAGTCCTTATCTAACACTCTTTAGAATGTGTTCACAGCTGCAGCTTCTATTTCTGCCATTAGTAAACTTTTCTTCTCTTGCATTAAAGAAGCATGCTCTAAACTTCCTTCCTGGTACATTCTTTCTGTGATTTGCAGGATAAAGGACCTTAAATGAAACACACTTTTTGCTGCATACTATTTTCAGCTCTCTTCTAATTTTAAATTTCCTCTTCCTATTTTAAAATTAATTCACTGTCAGTCCAATCAGTGCTTATTTATTCATTGCCCTTGGATTTCAATCTTGCATTGACCAGGCATATTTTTTCCAGTGTTACCTCAGATGAAAATGAAGACCAAATACAATATTTTTCTCTCTTATATTACATCTGCTGTCTCTCTTTCACTGTATCTACAACAACTTACCAGTTCCCTAGTCTTCCAGACAAGGTGTTTTCATAGAACTTCACTCTTAACTTATGCAGGTATGTTATTACCTTGATCACTGCACCACCACACATCCTCAACATCCTCTGCCTAGTAGCATATTGCAAGGTTCAGTGTTAGCTGAACTTTAGAGATTCACAACCTGAAAGAACACAAGAGCCCAAACTATTTTCCCCTTAACAACAGTGAAATTACAAACCATGATCTGCCTTGGAAAGATTCAC
Organism: Entomyzon cyanotis; assembly: GCA_024500445.1. Taxonomy (NCBI): domain Eukaryota; kingdom Metazoa; phylum Chordata; class Aves; order Passeriformes; family Meliphagidae; genus Entomyzon; species Entomyzon cyanotis. Next base: position 232,990 of record JAKEPQ010001015.1, on the reverse strand, counting down.
AGGCCCTACCTTGCAAGTTTACTTTAAATCATATTCAGCTACTTCTGTGCTGAAGAATCAACAGCAAAACAACAAGGAACAAGAGAATTGTAATGAGCAGTAGAATCAGCCCACACTGGCCTCTTTCAGGACTTATCTTTGGAAAACACAGGCTGATAATTAAGAATGTTGATGTAACACAAGGATGATGTACATGCCTATGGCTACTCAAAAAAAAAGAGTAGGGTTTTGTTGTTGTTGTTTGGGTTTTTTTAACCCAGCCATGAAAGATAATGAGATAAAGCCCTAGGTATTAATCTTCTGACAGTTGGAATAATTTGTGTGAAGGACTAAGAAGATTAGAGTAGATAAATGCTTTTATAAGAGCATTGTGGAAGTGTGCAATAGACCTTACAATGTATGCTGATATTTTAAGATACTTTTCAGAACATTTTAAGGATGTTCTTATAAATTGCAATGGCTCTTGTATATGAAACTGTGTCATCTGTAAGAGCCTATTTCAGGAGATTATCTGCAAATTTGCTCCTACTTGTCATTGACAGTAAATTGCTGCTATTAAACAGATTTCTATTGCAAAAACCAGCCTGCGATTTAGTCCTGGTATAGGCTGTGATCTTTCATTTGGGAACTGTACAGACAACTGTATTGGGACTAATACAACAGATCCATATGCTTTTAGACTCTTTTATGTAGAATATGCTCTATCTACACCCTCAGGACACAAATGCTACTCTTGATATTATTTTTAGGAAGCATCCCCTAAATTTGTTTCAGAGCTAATACACTTGGAAGGTAATGCACAAAACACGCTGAATGAGCAGATTCCTCCCTTCTGCATTAGGCATGTTTGTGCTTTCCAGAGTCCCACTTGCCCATGATTTCCTTCAGCCTGTTCATTGTTTTCCTTAGTCCTTCTCTCTTGTTCCAGCTGCAGAGCAAGTAACCTGAAGCAGACGTTGTCCTTCCTAATTTCCTTTACCCTGTCCTACGCAGATCTCTGAGAAAAATTCCCAAGGAAACCAATCAATTTGCCCCCGTCTGAAAGCCAAGATGGAAAACAAGTGATGCCTGAACTTCAGCAGTAACTAAAGATACAACTGGTAGCACAAAGGCAAAGTCACTCTGTGTTAACGACCCTTAATTGCTCATCACTGTTTACTCCCTTGTATCAACACTTTTTGAAATTACAGTTCAAGTTGAAGACTAAAAATAACAGAGAATACACAATTAAATTGACAAAACAGAACACATGTTGATACTTTCAAGCATCCCAGTGGGTCCTATATATTTCTTGTGAAAACAAGTTCATGTTGGAATAAAATATTAGCAATTTCACTACAGGGAGTTCCTGTCTCTCTTTGTCTCTATTGCCAGAGATGCTAAAGACAGATCCTTTCTTAGACCAAAATGAGTGGTTAGACATGCATCAGGGTAAAGAACAAGGAGGTTTATGAGACCCAGCTCTAGGCTGAACCATAATTACAAGTATGTCTTTAACTTCACCTGTACCACACAGTACATAAACCTCACTAGTACAGTTTTGGAGTTTGTGATGGCTTTGTGGCCTCCTATCCACCCATTAGCTCAGCTGCTTTTTACCATCCAAATACTTCCTGTGTGGGACACTTTAAAAACCCAAACACATGCTTAACCTAACAACAGTGCTGCTACCCTCCATCTCAATTTTTTAATATTTTCTTTCTTAGAGGGCCATTTCTATAACTCAAGAGCCTTGTGAGCTCACCTAGTGGAGATCAGACTGTGGCTTTTCAAATTCAAAACTCTATCTAAAAGCCAGACACTCTTTGTATTTAAGTCAACAACAAAACTTAGCCTGCTCTAAAAAAAAAAGGAAATGTAGCAAAACATAGGTATTTCCTTTCATATTAAAAGCAGTGTGAGTTTTGGATGAACCAGTAGAAACCATCAAAACATAACCATAAGCTGTTGAGTGTTCATTCTACATTGTTCCTGAAGAACATGGATAGATGGCAAAAGAAGATGATGGTGCAATTATCACTGGCATGGAGACAATCTTGCTCAATTCTACTTTCCCTGATTTCCTGCTGAAGAATGCTTTAGCTGCAGTTTGTTCTCAGAAGTGTTAGTACAGCAAAACACTTCTTGTGAGGCCTACAAAAATATCTGCGGAGAGAAAAGGTATTCACTGACCTTGATGCTACAGCAAACTGTTTTGTTTCCTACTTTTTTTCTTCCACCCACCTCTAGGAAGATAGAACAGAAAAGGATCACTGATAGGAGAAGATATGCCATATAACAAAAGGAAATGGGAGTCCAAAACTGTAAAAATTAATAGTGAGTCAGGCCCAAGTAATAAGAAAATTACCTCTTTCTAAAAAGCGTCTTCCAAATTACTGTGATTTTTTAATTTTAGTTGGCACTCAACTTCTTCCTTTAGGGCATTATTCCACTACTAAGTGAAAAGCAAAGACCACAGAATGACAGGTCAAGGCAGAAGAGATCAATTTTATCTGGGTCATCTGGTCCAATTTCCCTGTTCAGGCAAGGTCTTCTAAAGCCAGCTGCTCAGGACCATATTCAGATACTACATATAAATGTATCTATATATGCACGACATATACTGTATAGTACGTAGAAAAAGATGGGTGATTTATGTGTAATCCATGTATTGAGATAATCTACATAGAAATTTTATATATGTAAATACCAATTATACATTAAATACCTATACACAACATAGACACTTACATATAACAAGAATAAAATTACATGTGTGAATATAGACAGATATCATATAGAGAGAGATATAGCAAAGTGCAGGAAACAGACAGACTCAAGAATCGCAGAGGGCTGCATGGACTCACCCTGTAGACAGTAAAGGAAGACTCTCATCCCTTTTTTAAAAACCCCTAAAATGTATTTTCAGCCCTAGCAATGAGCCACAGGCTCTGTTTAGCCAAATAATTTTACATCTAGAATTTATCATACGGCACCTACAAATGCGAAACACTCAGCCATAATGAAGGGATTATTTTTTTTCTCTCTCATACAACCAAGGGCACAATAAGCTGTGCACACACAGGTGATATTGTAACCCTGAAGTTTTGTAAGCAGAAAGATATCTCCAAAGCCGGAAGTGGGATATCACTGCAGCATTTTGTTAACATAACAGGTTGTACTTAATGGTTAATTGACTTTAATATTAATCCATAGGAAGATACTCACAACTTGCAAATACATGTGAGAGCTAGTATCTGTTCCAAAGATGAGAAAACATAACTGCTTACACAAGTTAGTGCATATGGTAACTTTTTTGTTTTGACACTAAGAGCTCAAGATGCTTGTTTTACAGTGATGGCTCTTTTGGGGATTTGCCTCAAATTGACCTCCTCAAAGCTGATTCTACTCAGCTCAGTTCAAGGCTATCACTGTTTGTGTCTTCACTCCTTATGTGAAGGGGATTACTTACCTGTTTATTTTATATAATCTTGCCTGCTTCTCCATGAATACAACCCCTTCTTAAGGACCTGCCCACTGCTCAACTACTCTCCTTTGTAGCTTCAGACCTTTGACTCTGCACTGCATCCCAATGCTCATCATTCCTCTGTTGCTCAGACTCCCACATTTCTCCCTCCCTCCTGCTCTGATTTTCTTATATTAAGCTGAAGTTTCCCATGGTGTTTTTACAAGCAGTTCATTTAAAAAACAAAAATTACAGCAAATCTTTTCTTGAAAAATGAAAGGAATAAACATGACAGGAATTAAATATTAATGTCTCATCTTTCTGATTTTCTTTGTTGTTGGCTTCTAATTTGGTTTAAAGCCTCATCCTCTTGCAATGCAAGTCTGGCTCTCCTATTACTCACGGCTTTGGCCGTCCTTCCACACTACACTTCAGAATATGTCCATGATCCATTCTTACACCTAAAACTACTGGCCCTGCAGTCACCATGCAAAGAGGTCAAGGAGCTGAGGGGATAGAGCTACTGCAAAAACACAAAGACATTATAAGATGTTCTGCCAGGAGGCAGAAGTAAGGTGGCAAACGCAACAAAGTGACATCTTTTGAACTCCTTATGCATAGAAAACAAATATTCCTCCTCTCCCTTGGTCACTTTCATTGGCCCTTTCCAAATATTAATGGAAAAATGAGAGAAGAGTTCTGAAAATAGATCACTGAGGATTTCTTCCACAAACTTCTCAAGAGATGAGATCACATAGACCTCTGAAAATAGTAATGTAGGAAACCTGACCTACAACTATGCCAGTTGAAAATTAGATTTCTTTGCCCTGGGCAAAGTAGGACCACTAAAACTTGAGATATCTCTGCCTCTCTTCCCTAAGTATCAGCAAGGGACTTTTGACAACCAAACTAAATATTAATAGCATAGTGTGAATTGATACAAATCTTATTATAAACACAACTATCTTTTTCACTAGTACCTAGAGGTAGTAACACTAATACTGGCATCAGTTGTGATTTTCTTGTTGTCAGTTGTTGGTATAAGGCCAATAAATATAGCCAATATTGTATTGCTTTCAACTAGGAGTTGTTTTGCAAACTGCATCAGAGAGCAAGCATTAAAGTGCTAAAATTAGTTTGTGCTGCAGTAGTAGCAAATTAAAAATGGCACACTGTTACACCAAGCAGTGTACAGTTCTGCCAATTGATTTATGAGGTCAGGAGGAAAAGAATTTATCACCTGGCATTATCTGTGCCCAGATTTAATGGCTGCTCTGTCATCAATGCACAAAAAATTATAGGAGTTGAGAAAGGCCTTTTCAAAAGACAAGGGCTGTTTACAAAGGAGTGCTTCTCTCTAAGACACGTTAATAAAATAATAGCCTTGGTGGCCTAAATCTTGCAACATAGTGAGAAATCTGTATGGTGGTGGCTTTTGGCTCCAGGCAAATATTTTTAAATTCATGCTCAAATGACGAGAAGACTGTCACATCACCTCCAGCCATGAAAAACATAATATGCTGTGGACTGTCTGGTATTTTTGCTCCCCCTTTGTGTCTACTGGTAGCACAAATTTAATGGCAAACTGAGATCCTTTGCTGAAGTTCAAAATGGCATGTTCACTATTAACTCAAAGTCTCTTTTCAAAAATAAGCACTGACAAAGGACAGAGACCTACTTTGGTTACAGTACAAGAAGTCACAGGAAGAAAGAAAAAGGGAAAAAGTAGTTCTTGATTTATGGTGAGGCTTTATCTTGATTTAAAAAAAAAAAAAAAAAAGGGAAATGATCAGACTATCAGTAGTTCTTTATTGTAAGAACCAGTGCCATGTTTCACCGCAGAGGTGATTGCACTTCTGTGACAGATGAATATGTCCCTCTCTACAGTATGCTGAATGCATTCACATACCTTCTGGATTAGAAGAGAGGTTGTAAACAAAAGGGTTTATTATAATGGCATTCATCTGAAGAGCAACAAGAATAAGTATGTATCCAGGAGACCATAAGAAGTTTATCAGCATTACCAGCTTCTACTCTCGTTATAATCCTTGATATAAGTGTGATTTGGGTGTCTTCCACTTCCACTACCTGTAGGCACTCAAAATCACAAGAGTTCTAATTCACAGTCTTACAATAGACAATTCATGCCCTATTTACTGCTTAGAGTCCACGAAATTCTTTGCTGGAAAAGTATCAGGTGATTCAGATTTTAAAAGGGAGGATGAGGAATTCTAAAGACTTTGTTAAAACCTAATGAAAATGTTGAGTATTATTAAATCCTAGAAAAAAATGTTTCAATATCACCTCATTTAAAATTAGGCTTAATAAAAAAAGTACAACCAAAGTTGTAAAACCTAATATCCAAAGTCAGCAAAAACATTTTTATTTCTAAACTCTAAGTATATTTTTAGGGCCCACTAAATTCAAAGTCTGCTTAAGATTACATAAATTGCTGTGGTCAGGCTGGCAAAACTTAAGTCTATTTTATGTGTTTTGCTGAGTGGTATGCTGCTACACTATATAGAGGACATGAACTTTGCTACTGGCCACTCTATTCTTAATTAAAACATAGTCTTCCTCTCTGAACACACTCAGTCTTTGGAAAAGATAAGCTTTGGCATTAGCTCATTTCTAATTACAAGTCATATAGTCTTAATGGAAAACAGCCAAGTGTAGGACCCCTCAGCTGTCTGTCACTATACAATCATTCATCTAAAATTAATATTGGGAATTTACTTATAATTAAAATATATTTTTAAAATGTTAAGATACCTGCATATGAAGAAGTTTGGGGTTTTTTTTTAATTTCCTAATTTTAATCATCAGCAAAGCAAGTAGAAGCATAACCTGAAACCACATTTTAGAGACTCTGAGTCATAAAGGAAAATGTTGTAGGAAAGAACAATTTGTTAGGAATATATTGGGGAAGACATTCCAATCCACCTACTGGGGTCTTAGCTCAAGTTCGATTTTACCACTAAATTCAAACAATTCATAATAATATAAAACTCCCTAATTTCTTTTGCATAGTCACCGTACTTGAGAAATGCATTACAGTTAGTATTTTGTATCAAGACTTATTTTGCTACCATATGTACTACAAAAAAGAGCTGAGTTTCATAGCCTTATGGCACTTAATGAAGATGAAAACATCTGTATATGTATCCATTATTTTCTAATTTTTTTTAAATTTCAAAATTGTTTGCTGTTCAGCAATCTAAGTTTATGAGCAATTTTGCACGGAAGCTCAGGCAAATTTTAGAACCACAGAAGTCCAGTAATTTTAGCAAAGCTTTACCTTACATGAGCACAGACATCAACCTTGTTCTTCATCCTACAAAACTATTGCTTCTATTGCAGAACAAGATTGGATTACATACAGTTCACAACAACAATACCAGCTTTTTCTCTTCCCATATGCAATAAGAAACTCAAAATATGTCTTTAGTTCTCAGAGAAAAAGGTACCATAGTACTGAAATTGTCCCAGGACAGCATATTGGGTCATGCCCAACATCTGCAGAGTCTTACCATCTCCAGTTGGGCTGCTTGGCCTTTTATATAGCTTTGCATTAAAAAATCCTCTTTAAAAAGCTCTTTGTCTGGAGTCTTTACACATCAGTGTGTTCAATTGCATACAGCAACATAGTGCAACACAGCGCCTGGGAAAACACCCCAAATCCTCTCACATGTGGATCAGCTTCAGGGGGGTGGGAACTAGACCAATGTGGCTGTGCTTAATCATGGGTTTATGCAGCAATCAGGGTTGGAAACCCAAGCACCCCCATAATCACTTCTTTTTTCATCAAGCATATGTCCACCATTCTACAACTATCTCTTACACTGAAGGGATAGGATGAGCATACACTCTGTTACTATCTGTAGGGGCTTGATCAAGAGCAACCCAAAGATCCTGTCCCCAGAGAGAGTCAAATCATTCCACTTGAAGTTGCCCACACCACTGGAATTTGGAGACTTTCTACTGCAAATAATGTGGAAGATCAAGAGTAACATTTCATGTTGCACCTAAAGACTCCCAGTGCATTTCACACATCCAAGCTCTTGGTTTTGCATTTGTAACTGAGACAGAACAACACCCCATAGGCCCCTGTTGGAATATCAGTTGAATGCTGACACAGGGGCAGGCATAATGACCAGCTAACAAACAAACCACTGACAAGTGCTGGAATAAATGTATGCTGTTTGTATATAAACACAAGTGAAGTGTGTAGGAACATCAATAGGTGTTCATGCATCCCTCGGACACACATACACATGTAATTGAGACATCATTACTGTATACACAAGGGGCATGAGTTAACTGAACTCCCACACACGTTTTGATATAGAAAGTCAGTGTTTTGGAGTAATTAGTGGCTAGTTTGTATTGAGACGGGTGTGCTTGGAAAGTTACTGTGGGTCCCTGATGTGCTCTAACCCACTCGGTTTCAGTAAGGGTAAAGGGCCACTGAGCCTGTGCTACTGTTATTTCTGTAAGAAGAAAAAGGTTTCAAAGAGCAAGTTAATCTCCAAGCCTAGCTTTTCATCTCAGCAGTGAACATTTTGTCTGGCCTTTGTCATTTTGTATCCCACACCATTTCTTATTTCTAGGCTTTTCTAAGAAGCCCCAGCAGGAGAAGGGGTTACAGTGCCATAAAAATACGACTGTTTTTGAATAATTTATTTCTAATTTCTGCAATTTAGACCATCTCTCTGTGCTGTGGATCCCACTTTCCCCTCCCCCATTCACAAAAGGTATTTTATTACTCCACTCTATTCTGAGGAAATTCTTTCAGCAGCCAGCTTCCAACAGTGCTAAAACCCCAGCAGAATGCAAAGGTATGCAACAGCATAACCCCCTACGTTTTGATAAAAGAATACAAATGATGAATCTCTGTGTAACTAGACCAAGCGTTTTCAGGAGTGCATTTCCAGGAAAAAGTACAATCAACATTTTATTACCCAGATTGCTGAGACCAGGCAGATATAATTTTTCAATGCACTGGCTCAGGGCCAGAGGGCAGCCATAGCACAATCCTTCCTTCAATGAGTCCCATGGAGGCAGTTAGACCTCTTACATATCTATCTCTCTATATATAGATATTAATATTTGTCTTGTAGGTGTTTCTCAAACTCATTCAGCTATGGTTTGACCAGGGACATGTAATGTGTGATTGCAGGATGGCCTTGTAGTAGGATGTCTGAGCACTGCTGAAGCTTTCTTCGACTGCCAAGTGTTTCTTCTGCTTCCATGCACTTTATCATCCAGTAGCATCCTCCCTTTTTCAGCATAGCACAAGTAATAAAATGAACAATGATCTTCGGGGCTGAGGCTTATGTGTTATCACTAATTGGCTTACAAGGCTTCCCACCCCAAGGGAAGCAGGAGATAGACCTGGGAGTTAGTGACTTGGAGATTAAATTCATATTACGCATGTGGATGTAATGTATTTAATATGTATTTCCAGATACATTCACAGGAAAATACCAAAGTGATTCACACCACTACTAATGATTACTTTATCTAAGCTAGGACACCAAAAGGAGCAATAGGAGTATTTTGGATAGGAATTGCCTTATTAGGAAGTTGGATAACCAGCCGTAGATTGCAGTTCAAAAGTTCAGTGTGCTTCTAAGTTCTGCAAAGCAGCTGTTTGCTGATGATGGGCAGAAAGGAAGAGGCAGAAAGGAGAAGAGATCAAAACCCAAAATGGCATGGATCAAGGCAGAAACACTGAGCATGCATCATGGGACAGGAGTGCTAAAAAGTGTAAGCTGAGGATTTCACTACTTAGGAAAATAAGCTAGTAAGCAACAGAGTAACTATCAAACCCTTACTTTTGGTACCTAATTCACATACAAAAAGGTTCTAAATATTGAGATATTTCTAAATGCTGAGACTGTTTCCACATTCATCACTTGTCACTTCCAACATTCTCAGCTTCCCACTGAGGATCCAAGGCCAAGATTATGACAGTCTGCAGATCTATACCATTGAAGATCTTTGCACAAACCCTGTTAAAAGCAAGCTGCCTTAACGAAAATCTAACCATTACATCTACCCTCCATCATTTCTACTATGCACATATAAACTGCTTATTCCCCACATGAAAGATTTTGTGTCTATTTCCACAGGAATCTTATTTGATATTACTTGACAGCCATCCTTTTAGATTGCTTTACTCCTGCCTATCCTACTGGTAACAGTAGAACTCTTGTTGCAGACAGGTCCTATACTTCATCAAATAAACTTGTCAGCATCTGACTTGTACACACTGTTCTTCCTTCAATGCTAATAGAAATTTAAACCATCTGAGAAACACAATTATTAAACAATTTGTTTTGTCTAATTGCAAAACTTCCAAAAGTCCACCTTTCCAAAACACTAAATCTCCTGTGAATAAAAAGCCATGTAAAAAGATAATACTGCCTTATTTTTTGTTATATCTCTGGAACTTTCTGCCTTCTCATGGCATTACGCCATGGATAAAACACAATTGCCAAACTTAGAACAGATAAAAAACACAATTTGCTGCAGTGAGCATTTGCTGCTCACTATTCACTTTTTTTGTTGTGTTGGTTTTGATTAAATGATGCCCAAGGTTAAAAAAACCATGGAGTATAAATAATGGGGAGAACTGGTGAGCAAACTCTGTTGACCTAAAGCAGGAACACTGCACAGAGTCTGAGAATGCTGATGAAACTCAGTAGCACCACCAGCAGAGTTAGATGTTGCCCTGTAAGAATAAGGACACTACAGGCTAAGCATAGCTGAAATAATCCATAAGGTGTTTAATTAGCCTGGGTTGGTAGGTACTCCTGCTGATGAGCTGTCACAGCTGGAAAATCCCAGAAAAGAGTGAACAGGTATGGAAGCAACTGCATTACATAGGAAATAGATTCCAATTTTTTCTGGCTGAAATTCACTTGTTTGAAATTTCTCACCATGAAATAGAAGTAATTAAGTCCAGAATGCTCCTGACTGTGGTATTACATGTTAATTTTTTTTTGTTTTTCAAACCAATTGTCGGATGTTCAGATGTATTAAAAACCATACAGAGAAGTCCTTGTGTGAGCAGGTCATATGAGGTCTTTAATGCTGCTACACACAGAGCTCCAAAAGTTCTCATCACATAATTTTAGTGGTGGATTTTGGTTATGCATGTAAGCAAAAAAAAAGGTAAAAAAATAGTCTTACGTTTCCTTCCACTATTTGCAATAAGCCTGAAAAAACATTTCTCAGTACCAAAATGAACTTTCCCAAGAAAAGATTTTCTAGCTTTAGCTGAAGTAACACAGAAGGCCTGCAGTGATTCCTATGGAATATTCAGTACTAGGGTCTGCTAATCCATAATATTTCATTTCTAGCTCTGTCACTAGATCCAATTTGAATGTCTAGAAATTGAAAACTTTAAGTTATCTCAGTCTCAGTTACAGCTTACAAGAACCGCTGGGGAAGTCAGGTCTTTAGAGGAAGTCCTGCTGCATTGTCTATCACTGGCAAAAAATTGTAAGGTTGCAGGGAAAACTGTGAAAATGTTACAAAATATAGTTATGTGGCAGAAATATGATTATACGTAACTTCATTCAGCTTCCTGTTCCTTAGCTTTTCTGCTACATTTCTCAGTGCCAGTGGCCTTAATATTTCTGCAGGATCCATGTTTTGGTCAATGTGGGGACAGGTTGAACAGTCATTCATTCATTCATTCCTGTGGTGTATGTTCACACTATGTGGTCTGTCTCTTTGTTCCTAAAACAGAATGATTAATTTTCCCTTGCCTTTTCTATGGTACTCTACATGACAAGGCCTGAAAAGGAGTTAGCCTTCACAGCCTTTTCAAGGGAAACAGAAGCATCCATTCCATTCTGAAGATGGGCAACAACAGCACAAATTTATCAAGAACAAAAGTTACCTGACTTTAGACTTCACATTGTCTTTTTTTTTCCTTTTTTAGTGTGCCCAATACTGAACACCATCACTTATGTTCAGAGCACACCTCCGAGAAATTCAGCTGAAGGAGTTCACATTTTAGATACTGTTAATGGTATCCAAGAAACTATGGTGGAAAAGTCCTTGCCAGCTGTGACAAGAATGATCTTAAATCCCTCACTTAACATCATTCCTGATTTCTATGGCAGAAGGAGGAAGAAAGTCCATTTCAACAGCCTGATATTCAAGGATAAAACCTAAGAAACTATAATTTCTCTCCTTGCAGCTGCCTATCTGATTCACTATGCACACTTAAAAGAATATAGACATCAAGGGAAAACACTTCTGGGGAATAATGTCCTTTGTTAAATTTTCCTCATCTCTCTTTTAGATAGGCCCATTCTAAACACAAGTCAGAAATCCTAAGAAAAGGGTAGTGTTTGAAACACAAGTAGGCCACTATATTAGGCATGTGTGTACTGGAGTGCACGAAAGTTGTACTAACAGATTAATTCTGACATTTTTTAGTTTTCGCACATTTCAAGGGGTTTTTTGGCAACTTCACTGTCTTTTCACATGGATATATTTGTTTATTTGCTTGGAATTGTGCATGTGTGAGGTTGCCATGGTTTTTAAGAGGGCGAACCACGAAAGAGAGAATTTATCCCAAGGCATCAGACTGTTTGTCAGTAGGGTTGTAACCTTCACATCAGTCACAGGAACCTCTGCTCTTTCAGATGAAAGACTGATAGCAGGAATAACCTTTCATTGTTAACACAGATCAGGTTTAGAGGTCAACAAGACTAGCGCTATTTTTGTGACTGTTATGAATATTGAAGAGGAAAGTCTACATATTTCATGAAAAACAGTCTTGATCAATACGTTTTTCCCCAAATCTAGTCATGGTTTAATTTGGAGCAATTTCATACTTCAGTTTTGTAGGCATTCTCTTACTAAAACACGCCTTCAGATGTTCTCAAAGACATGTGGCCCTTCCCACAAGGGCACACGCACTTGTCTTCATAACTCTCTGTTTTCCCACATAAGGAGACGTGTAACTTGCTCCACCATGCCTCCCCTTCTTATCTATCTCCTCTCTGATTGCAGAAAAATGGAGAAATACAGATAGATAGATAAATAGATAGATAGACAGACAGACAGACATATAGATAGATGAGAGACCTTGGCATTACCACAAGACCTACAAGGAGGGTAAGAGAGACTTAGGTACCTTCTTAATGACAAAATCTTTTAGATTGTACTAGTTAACACTCCACTATTTGCAGACTCGCATCTTTTTCACATAGAACTTATTTTTATTAAACCGGCTTTCTAGTAGATTTGCTGCATCAAATCCCAAACAAGATTAGCCTTTTCCACAAGAAAGCAAGAAAATGTATGTTTGGACATAGTGGAAGCAGGGATTGAAATACAGACAACATTAACCAGCCCCCACTGTGGTACTGGAAACCTTGCTTATTCCTGTGTTCAGGTGTTCTGTGCTAGAGGATGTCTTTCTTAAAAAATAAAAAAGAAGAGGGAGGGGTAAAAAAAGGGTGAAACTTAACAAAAATAATACAAAAGCAACCAAAAAAAACCTCCCCCCCAAAAGATATGTTATCCTTGGTTATTGACCAAGCCTGTCTCAGCTCTATCTGCCTGTGTTACTGGTACAGATTAATGATTTGACAGATTGCTGTTTTACCAATATCAAAATTAGAATCCAAACCATGTCAGAATTTCAAAAATCACAGGACAAAGCTAGGTAGGTGTCCTAATTTTCTTTCTCAGAGAAGCCAAAGGTCAAGTCAATAAAAGGTATAAAAGGTCAAGCTGACTAGTATGTATTGAGATAATATTCTTCTTAACCTGTCACAAGATCGATAATTGGTGTCATCATTCATTTCCTAGAACTAAAGAAACTAATGCTATATTTCTAATAAGAGAGTAGAAAGTATATCATCTTACTGTCATTCCTATTTTATTAGATTTGAAAGTTTTGAATTCAAATCAGTAAAAGAAAATAGCCTAATGAAATAAAAACTCAAATCTTCTGTTCCTATACAGAAAATAAATGGCCATTTGATTAATCACATTTTGGAAAGATATAGTGGTTTTTTCAGAGTTTAAAATATAACATTGAAATAAATTGGGTTTTTCAATAAGTTAATCTTAGTGATTTTTAAAGTTATAAATGCGTGAGATTTTTTTATTCCCTTAACTCCTGAACACTTCATCTCTGTTGGTATTTTTTAAAAATCATTACAAGCTGTCAGAGGAACACTGATGGACCTGATTCTCCAGCACTATACATTTTCCGAGGTATAAAATTTTAATAGAAAAAAGTGGATAATAAGTATTAGAACACCAGTCTTAGGAGCTGCTATTCCTTTCCTGTTTGCTTTGCTTACTGTTTCAAAAACAAACAAAAAATTCCTCATTCCCCAAGTCTGAATGATCCAGCTTGGTCCAAGCCAGCATGCAGCCCAGCTAAGTGCTCACTCTCTCACAGAAGCTTCTGAGTTTTGTTTTCTGTATTGTTCACTTTGCTTCAGCTAAAGGTCACACAGAAGTGGCTTGCCTGCGCTTAAAAAGATTCCTCAGGAGAGCTATACGGCCAACACTGCCAGGGAAGACCAGGTTTTACACTGTCAAAAGCTTTTTTTGGACAATGTAACTTAAAATTGTCCCTCACATGGCACTGGTCACAAAGAAAGAGGCAGAGTGTGGGTGTCTGTAGTAGGACATATATGCATAGTTGCATCACTTAGGCATATTACTTTTTAGGTAGTAGTTTAAGCAACAGAAGAATTCATGCAATGAATTACTGTGATGCCAGAAAATCACAAAACTAACAAGAAGCCAGTCTTGCAAGACTGAAGCTGAAATTCTGTACCTCTGGAAGGCAATGGTGTATAAGATGCAAAATAGTGCCCAGCAGCTCTGTAGAAAATTGAAATGGGTCTTCACTGAAATATTTTTGTTGTAGATGACAATCCATATCAAGAGATTCTGAATAAGCAAATGTGAAATAGTGAGAGATGGAAGATGATAAATGAATTGTATTGAACCCTAAAAAGAGAAATGTGCTCCCCACAATGAAACAAGGTCATCCAGAAAAATTGCATAGATGAGCTAAGTCAGCCTTAAGAAACTCATTCAAATTTGGTGCTACTACCATGTAATATTTTGAAGTCTTGTTGTTTTTTTTACAGACTTGACAAGCATCAAGCCCTTTCAGGCAAAAATCCCAAATCCACCACCCAAACACTGTCATAAAAACAAGCAAAGGAGAGACAGTTCAGTCTGGCAGACTTATGGGTGATATACAGACTGTGACATAGCATCACTCTGCACCAAGACTGTGGCATCTAAAATAATGCTATCAGGTTCCAAGAGTTGATTTCATGTTTGCCAGATGCAAAATGGGAGTTGTGTAAAAGCTATTTACTCAGACAAAACTTTGATATAGCCAAGAAATCTCCCCTAGAGTTCATTCAATTATGGTTATTAGTTTTATCCACTCAAAAACAAAGTTGTTTTTAGACAGTACTTGATTTTAATTTAAAAATATTTGCTTTAACTATTTTCTTAATTTAGACAAAAGGGACTAAAAGAATAAAACCTTAATGTATTTCATATCAAGCCCAGAAAAAATATCATCATTACCACTAGTGTGCTGATCTGTCCAGCTCTGACTGGTTCCAGACTACACCTGTGTCGCTGTTGAGCCGCTAGCTGAGAAATGACCCAGGTTCTCAGACAAGGAAAGAGAAAAGGTGTCTTTATTACTTTGATTTCCATATATAGAGAGTTTTCAGAGGTCACCCAGATTGGTCAGCCTGAAACCTCCCCCTAGGCCCAATTGGCCAAGCCTGAACTGACCTAATCCGGAGACGTTGTTTGCAAAACATCCAAACTTTATCTTTGTTTATGAAATGTAGCAAAATGTTCTCACGAGAAAGACCTGTGCTAGCCACACACCTGTGTGTCCAAACTCTTTTGAGGTGGTAGAAATTGACACTAACAAAATTTAAGTACACCCTGGACCCAAACATGGGATGACTATTTCAGTTTCTAACTGGAATGAGAGAGTTTTTCCAGTTGTGGTAGCCCAAAAAACCATAACCACCAGTCACAATTCATACTGCACAAGCCAAAAATGGAAGATTCAAACAAAACTCATACTCAAGGGACTTGAGAGACCACTGAGAACAATGAAATATGTCCTGCACTAGATTTACTGTAGCTGGATTTTAGTAAAGCATTTGATATAGGGATTCTGCCTTACAATCTTAATTCAAATTGGCTTGGATATGAGCAGAGTTACATGGACAATAAATTGTTTGAAAAAATCTGTAAACAAAGAGTAGTGATTAATGCTACCATATGAAGCTGGAAGACTGTATAGTGTAGCATTATAAAGATTAATGTTCAGCAGAGCCTCTTAATTTTCATCTATGTTCAGTCATTGGGCAGTAAGTACCAATATTTTTATATATGTATACATCTAAAGAAATATATGTACACACACACACACAGAATAGCGAATTCACTAGTAAAAAATACGGAATATAGAGGTGGTCCAGAAGGCAAGTAAGGGCAATACTGAACACTACCATAGAAAGAAATTTCCAGTGCTGTAAGAGAGCAACACAACCTGGAGGATGCACAGACTGAGGTGATACAGGACCCAGCAAACCAGAGAAAACTGGCCAAAATGCTCCTGGAATATCACTTTCAGTTCTGTACCCCTTAGTATCTAATACTGCCAAATTAGTAGTAATTCAGAGAGGAGAAAAAACCTGCTGCGTAATGGTACTAATATCTAGGTCACAATTCCACTGAAGTCAATGACAGGCGCCTACATACCTTTGAAGATCAGGCCCTCAATCTCATGTAGAAGGATTTTCTTATGAAGAAAGACTAAATGGTCTAAATACTTACAGCTCAGCTAAGTTCTGACTAAAGGGAGATGTGATAACTGCCTATGAATATTTGAAGGGTATAAACATTAAGAAGGGTGGTGAATTATTTAGATTGGTACAAGGCATATAACGAGGAGTAATGGGATGAAATTAAGAAAGTGAAAATTTAGGCTGGTCCCTGACAGCAAGGTATATTTCATCTGTGAAATAATTTACAGTGAACATCACGAAAAACTTCTTCTGTGTGAGATGTACTAACCTGTTATAGTCTTCCAGCAGTAATGGCAGAAGTCCCATCTTTCGGGGGTGGCTAAATTTAGATGAAACAAAGTAATAGCAAATGAGTAGGGGACTACCTTGCATTGGCCAGGAGGCTCACTGGATGACCTAACTAATAAATCTATTTCCCTACTTCAACCTCTCAGGCTCCTGCTAGCTTTTCTATGCAAGAACACACATCATTTCCAGCATCATCTCTGTAACCCAGTAAGTGAGATTACACAATCTTGGGAAATGGATACAGTATGCATAAGAAGGAAGGAATCATACTCACACCTTTAATTACAGATGTACAGCAAGCACAAGGTAGAAAGGTGTCCTGAGGGAAGCACACCAGCATTTGCAAGTAGCATTAGGACAGAGTAACAATGAAGACATGGGGGCTGGGGGGTAAAAGGCCTAGCTAGAAAATGAACTTGTACATCTCAGAAATTGAAGAGACAATCTCATGCCTCTAAGGTCATCATACAAAATTTTGCACTTTTATCGGTTGGCTGGTATCTGTTCAAGCATAAGTGGAATCCATCTAGTTAGAGCATAACCTTGTCCAGTCACAAAATAGTGCAGTGCTGTGGAAAAGAGGGACTGCACTAGTCCAAGGAATTTCATTGCAACTGCAGAAAAAGTGCTTCAAAGTCTAAACAGAGCTTTCTTTCATCTCTGTTAGCCGTGCTCAGCTAGTACTGCAGTTTGCAAAGTTTTAATTTTCACTCTCTTCACTATGGATTCAGCATCATGGCATCACTATTTATGTAACCAAAATTTGTAAAGAATTCAGCAAATACGCTCCCAGACAAACAATAATTTATCATTAGACTGTTTGAAAAGCACAACAACACAAGAAGGCTGGGTGTCTCAGGAACACATGGAGGGGAAGATATAAAGTGATTCTCAGTGAAGAATCACAGAGACTGTGTTGGGTTGGTGAGGCAAGGCTTTGGTAGTGGGGTGGGGCTAAAGGATTGGCTTCTATGAGAAGCTTGTAGAACTTCCCCCACATCCGACAGAGCCAACACAAGCTGGCTCCAAGATGGATCTGCTGTTGGCCAAGGCCCATCAGTGGGATGTAGCACCTTTGGGACAAACATAGTTAAAAAGGGGGAAAACCCCCTGCACAACAGCATCTACAGCCAAAGAAGAGAGGACTAAAAATATGTGAGAGAAACTGTTTTGCAGACACCAAGGACAGTGGAGGAAGGGGAGAATGTGCCCCAGGTGCTGGAGCAGAGATTCCCCTGCAGCCCGTGGTGCAGACCATGGTGAGGCAGCTGTGTCCCTGCAGCCCATGAAGATCCATGGTGGAGCAAAGAACCACCTGTGGCCCATGGTGAAGACCGTGGTGAGGAACGATGTGCCTCTGCAGTCCCTGGAGGTCCAGAGTGGAGTAAAGATCCATCTGTAGGCCATAGAGGAGCCCCATACCAGAGCAGGTGGATGTCCAAAGGAGGCTGTAAGCAGGCTCCTGGCAGGACATGTGGAACCATGGAGAAAGGAGCCTGCACTGGGTCAGGTTTTCTGGCAGAACATGTGCCCTTGTGGGGGTCCCACACTGGAGCAGCCTGTGCCTCAAGGACTGCACCAGATGGAAGGGCCCCACACTGGAGCAGTTTGTGATGAACTGCAGTCTATGGGAAGGACTCACATTGTAGAAGATCATACAGAACTGTCTCCTATGGGAGGGAGGTCATGCTGGATTAGGGGAAGAGTGTGAGGATTTCTCCCACTGAAGAGGAAGGAGTGGTATCAATAAAGTGATGACTTACCACAATGACCATTCCCTATCCCCCTGTGCCAGCTGGTGGGGAGGAGGTAGTGAAGCCCAAGAAGAAGAAAGGGGTGGGGGAGAGGATATTTTTAAATTTTGATTTTATTTCTCATTACCTTACTCTGATTGACTGGTAATAAATTAAACTAATTTCCCCAAGTCTAGTATGGTTTTCTCTGGACTGTAACAGTGAGTGATCTCTGCCTGTCCTTATCTCAATCCATGAACCTTCTCTCCTCTATCCAGCTACGTGATAGAGCAGTTTTGGTGGACATCTCTCTTCCAGTCAGGGTCATTCCACCACAGAGAGATGGAAAGAATATTTAGCTATTTGAATTCCATTGTAGGAGAAAAATGGTACCACTTTTAAATAATTCCATTACTTTTTATAGTCAATTAAAATGGAAGATGGTAATAGTCAGCACATATCAAGAATTCATCTTTAAGGAACACATCCTGAAATTTTAAAGTTCTTAATAGGCTCAATCCTGCTCTATACAAGATAGGGAACTATAGCAGAACATATCTCACATCAATTCTAACGCTTAGGTTAGCTCACTGGCATACAAAAAACAGACACCTAGGTCCCAGTTTTAAAATGTGTATATTTGTGTATGAACTAATTTTTTAATCACTTCTTTAAATGCAACATTCTCAAGACAACAGAGAAACTTTAAAGGCTGACATGAATTTCTAGCAACTAAAGTGGTCACAGACAAGTTTTTTCCTTCTTAGAGACCAGCAGCAGAACTCAAATGACCCAAATCACATTTGCTAACTCAGAATGCTGCCTACTAAGTTGCAAATGTACCTTTCTCTATCAAATCAATTGTTGATCAGGCTAAATACTTCTCACTTCCTGCTACCTGACAAACACAAGGCAGCAGTGCTACAGTTTAAGGACAGTAGCCACTACTCCAATCTCATTAATCCTGACTGTACCATTAACAGCAGTTTGCCTTTCAATGCTACTCTTGGACAGGTAGTCAAAAATTTTTGTGCTTTCCTTCCCATTCTAAATAACTTGTGAACCACGGCTCTTTATTAAATACAAATTTTTCTTTCATAGAATTTCAAGGAAGCGTGTTGAGGGAGACACATTTGAAATTAACTCCATAACATTTAGTTAAGACCATATATTGCAGGAAGAAAAGCGAGCAAACCTAAGAATTTTCTGCAGACCATGGGCACAGTTACAGTAGTTTTTGTTCATTCTACAGTAGTAGCTCCTAGCCTAGTGATCTTGCACAGTATTTTTGTATTCAACTATATATGCATTTAAATATTTGATTCAACTGCACTTGTATGAACAAAACTTTTCCCGATTCATATTTATGCAGTCCCAGAGAAGTCAATGAGTCAAATTCCATTCTCAGTTGCATGTTCATTAATCCAGAGAACTTAATTGGTCTCAGTGGCTTTTCTCTGGAGCATGCAATACACCTTAGCATAACTTCATAGCATATAAATCAGGATGGAACAAGTCTCCTGCAGTAAACAGTGATATAGTCTTCAGATCAATTTTATGACAGCCTTGCTTGCTTGCTTGCTTTATGACTTCAAAGCTTAAGAGACCAACAATAATGCTCAGTAGATTTTTTTTATTTTCAGCCTTCATTCCACAGAAAAAAATCAACCACAAACCTTGCAGACCAGCACAGAAGAACAGCTAATGCTTTATTCTAAGTGTAGATTACAGAAAGGAGGGCTAGAAGTGACCATAAGATCCTATCCTGTTCAACTCCTGCTCCAAGACAGTCTGCTGTATATAAAGCCATCATGACAGACCTCTAACACAAGTTAAAAAGCATCTGATAATTGAAATTACACAAGCTCATTAAATAAAATCAATTTCAGTGTTGAACTTTCCTTCTTGCTAGAAATCACTTAAGCCCAAATCCACAAAAGGATTCTATATTTAGAAGTAGGATTAAAGTGGGATTTACAAGTCCAGAACTGAGGTCCTCAGACTACTTGCCTTGCTGTCACCAACTTTCGAGGTGCAACTCTTTTCCACAGCAAAGTTCCCCAGACCTAAGGCTTGCATTTGATCGCACAGAGGATCGCATTTTTGTCAAGACTGAGTGACTCAGCATCTGGTTCATGTTTGCACCATCCTGGACTGAATCAAGAGTAAAGGCAGATGGAGGATGAAGGGATTCAGTCCAGAGCACATGGCCTTTGCAACACCATCAGATCAATTCTTGCAAACCTACAGTGCCAACTGCCACCTTCCTTCAAAATGAAAAGGACAAAGGAGAAAAAAAGCACAACACTCCAGCACTTCCTCTCTTTCTACTTCAGTCAATGGTTAAAGCACTCCAAAATCATAGTCATGGAGATTAATTTGCAATTTCATTCTTCCAATTTAAAAAAGCACCCACCAAGGTGGTTAATTCCAACTTTGTTCATCCATTTCCACTCAATAGACTGGACAATGTGCATAACCAATGTTTTCTAACACCTAGAACTCGCATAAATGATAAAATAATAAAATTTATAAAAAGTTCTTTTGATAGACCATTAGAAATGTTTTTTTGAGTCACAAAGGGCCTAGGAACTGCCTATGGGACCCCTGGGAAGCATTTTACCTTTGTGACCTGCAACAAATGTTCATGGAAAGAGGTAGTGACTGAAATGAGCACTTTGAGAGGGAACAGCTCTTCTGCGGACCCCAGAATCTGAAGATATTGTTAGCAAATTATAAAAACACAGAATAATTTACAGTCAAGGTATTAAGGCTCTCCCAAAAGAACAGAACATGAATTCATGCCCCCAAGGCACATCATTACTTGAACTTTCCCCTTCCCCACCCATACTGATGATTTTTTCTTCAAGTACAAAATGGAGGACCCCAAATTCCTTTTCAGCCTCTGTTTGCAGGGAGGTTACTGTTGATTTGGATTTTTTTTTTAAAGGAGTGACTTTTGCACAATTGTATTTCCATTATTCTTTCAAAAGGCATAGACACTACCAGAACTGATTCTACACAGTGAATTACAAAAATGATAAAGAAGTTACTTGTAAGCGAAGGATGACAAGTTGAATTTTTCTCCCACTTCCTAGAGTGTATAAAACAAAATTGTGGCTGGTGTATAGTCTCTAGAGCATACAAGCTTTTGGTAAGGTTGTAGATTCCCCTGCAGCAGTCAAACACCTGAAACATTGGTGTTACAACACAGAGAGCGATAGCAGATTTCTTGTTCTGTGCCTCAGTCAAGTCTCTGTGCTGTCTGCTATATGCTCTATTGTAATGGAAGTTTCAAATATACAACATGACCAAGAAAAACTCTGGACTAATAAATTATAAACAAAGATTAATCAGGAGATTGATTTTGGAACTAAAGGAAATACTAATATTTTTTAAAAATAAGTTATTCCTGGAACTCACAATTTATGTATGGAGACCATGCCTACCAGCTCATCCTAGGTGATAGTGGGAATGTTTCAACATGGAGCACTGATTTAATCCGTATTATTTTTAAAGATCTAAGCACCATGTGAGGCATTGGCACTGTAAAATGCAAAATCACAACAGGTGCATAATAGGCACTTCTGCAAAATATTATGGGTCTTTATCACACACGCAGATGACACATTTATAATGACTATAGGCAGGTAACTGCAGGTTTCAGACCGTCCACTCTGTGTTCTTTTCACATTCAGCTTCCTAGAATGTTTCCTGTTTCACCCACAAATCAAATCATGCTCTCCTCCTGTTTCTTGGAGGCCATAAAGATTAGGGGGAAAAAATTGTTTATCTCAAATATGTTTGTGTTGCATTCAGACTCTGTAGTTTTCTCACATAATTTTTAAATATCAGATAAAAGGAGCTCACTTTAGATATCAAGTTTTAAAACAATGAATAAAAAATTTTTATTTTACTTTGTGCTAGCTTGTGTTAATATTATATGTGGTCACTTTCATGCATCAGTTAATCACTAACTATGCAAAATGAACACACAATCAGTCCAGACAGGAAAAAATATTAAACTAACCAGACTAAATATTTCTTTGTCCTATGGAAAATTATCAGTCTAACAGAGGGGGAAGAAAAAAAAAGAAAACCAAGAAAGACTTTGCCATATTTCTACAATGCAAGAATAATAGGAACAGTGTCTAAACCTCACAAACAACTTCGGTTTCAAAAGAAATCAAACCAAAATAATGAGTTTTGGTTTTGATTGCAGCTGAAACTTGAGTCAGCCAGTGGACAGCAAGATGATCACCATGTCGTGAGAAAAGAAGAAAGTGTTTTCTTTCTTATTATTCACATTTTCATACGTTACAAGGATGCACCAACTTGGGAGAATCACTAAAGCTGCTAAGTGATGAATGAAAGAAAACCAACTGAAAAAAATCACTATCCACTGCACAGGGCAATCACAGATATGACCAGTTGGGTGCCTTTCAACTGCCCAGCACAATTCTGGGTTTACGTTCAGCTAAGGAAGTAAAAAAAAATATTCAAATTCCCCATCCAGAAACTTTCACTTCACAAGAACACCATGCTTGTTCCCTTACAAAGCTTTTAAGGTGAGGCACTGACAGGGCTTGGACTTTCCCAAATCTTTATAGATGCTGTTTTTCTGGAATGAGACCACAGTGAAGCACTAGTTTTTTACACCCACTCTGCACAAGCAGCAGCTGAAAGAGCTGAGTAGCTGACAGCATAAGAACAAATTCTAGAGATGCACCTGACCCATTAAGTGTCTCACCCCTGGGAAGAAAACAGAGCTGTGAGCAAAACACTGACCTGGCACCTGGGGATCTACAGTGGCCCGATCTCAGCTCTGCCCTAATCTCACTGAGAGAATTTACTCAGCTCAATGGCACCAGCTTTGCCCTCTTTCCTCACCTCTATGGGAATAAAAGCAGTTGCTAATTACCTGCAAAAGATAGAGTGAAACAAAAGAGATGAAAACTACCTTTTAAACATAGGCTTAAAGTAAAGGGCAACACAGCTTGAAGACCCGTGTAGCAAATTAGACACACATCTCACCTGGACAATTGCTTCTGATTTCTGCAGAGACTAAGTTTGCCAATTAAAAATGAACCAAAAGAAAGAAACTTTTCTAACTTTATGCTCGAAAATGTTAGACTGCAAGAAAACCATCCTGTCATGAAAACAAAGCACTCTTGTTTCCCAGCATTTCTGGCAGGGGTGCTCCAAGACTTGTCTTGCTGTTCAGATGTTCCTCAAGCTACGAAGTGGAGAGCACTCAGGGTTTTATCACTTGCTGCCAGTGTTTTCCAGAGCACAAAAGAGCAAGAAAATCCAGTGGTGTTCAAGCTGGGCTGGCACTGCAGTTTGAGGAAGCTCCCTGCTGAGCAGGATTAAGGAACACTGAGAATTTACGGGAACAGCAAAAGACACTTGAATGTGGGGAGGAGGTAAAACTGGAGCTGTCCCCATCACATTAGGGCACAAACTGTCAGCTACTTGTAGCTACCCACTCAGCAGCAGATAGCTTGGAAGCAGATGGATGTGGAAACTGGAAAACATCTTGTGTGTATAAACCAATGTAGGGAATTTGGAGCTGATTTCAATCAGCCAAGGCAGGAGTGTTACATGTCCAAGTAGCTCATGACCATCATGAAGACCTCAGTGTCCTTCCTCTTTCCCAGAAGCCTGTAATAAGAGGAGTGATTTCTCATCTAAATGTGGCTTCTGACTACTGCCAACACCATTATTTTATAATGGTTCACAACGATGTAGTACATGGCAAGTTTTCAAGACATGCATGTGAGAGTTAGGAGTCACTGCTTTTCCAGAGGGAAGGAAAATTTGAGAAAAGTGCAGAAATGAAGACTATTAGAAATGCAAGAGAAAAGAGCAAACATGTCATGGAGTAGAGAGAGGAAAGCATAGGTGGGGAAGAAGAAACAGGTTCAGAAGGCAATTCTGGTAACGATGAGGGAGTAAAATTAGGATTGGGAAACCCATAAATGCACTTACCAGAAAAAGAATAAAGAAAATGGAATCAGTCCAAGAGAATTAAAAGGCTTTAAAAATCAACTGAGAATGAGGGGCCTGCCAAACTGCATTCATAAAATATTAGGCATATTTCACCACTATCTGTCAAATTTATTCAACAAATACTATTTGTTGCCATAGCTGATCAAGCACTCTCCAGCAAACATACTCCTTCAAAAATATTAAGTAAAATAATTCAATAGTCTATCCAACTGCTATTTTTCTAATTATATCACCCATTCTAAAAGTAAGCTGCATTGTTGTTCAAATTGTTCATTGGAATGAGTTTTGTGACAAGGAGAGGTTAGCCCTTTGCAGCTGATGTACATATGGTCCCTATCCATAGGAATAAGAAAAGGAAGATGGCAGCACTACAATTAACTACCCTACCCAGCAAACAGAACATAACTGCATTTTTCTTTCTTTATAGCATGTAGGCATAGGTAATTTTGCCCTAGTGTAGTAAGAATAGTCCTTTGCCTAGTAAGTGTCAACTTTTGACACCCAGATTACAGCAATTAAATGCCTTTGGTGCTAAATTCAAAGTTGCAGTTACCAGCAGGAAATCTACTTCTCGTCTGTTTAAATACACTGGTGTTTTGTCAGATTATCCTTTTCCCTGCTATTGGAAGGGCATGTGATGAGATAATTTTCACCTCCAGTACATGTTCAAATCAATTTTCTATACTATTATGGGGCAGCATCTTTTCTCCACATATCATACTTTAAATCCCAAAATTCATCAGGAATGAAGTATGAGTTCCTAATATATTTTGTTCAGGGAACATTATTAATTCTCCAAAATGAACTGTCTTAGAAACTGAAAAGATATATTAAAATAAAGTTTAGATACAAAGTAAACTATCAAATATTAGGAAAGTGGCGCAATTAATGCTCTACACATAGCCTTAATTTAGACCTCTGGTATACTTAAGTACAATACAATATTTAATAATGCAATTGCATGAAAATTTTCCACATGACCCTTCCTTCAATCAGTGCGCAAGCTGGGTGTTGCTCTGGGACTAAATTAGCTATTCAATATTTCTTTTCATCCTCTTCATTCAACACGTAGTCTCACCTTATTTACTGTATAACATCCATTCCCTGCTCTGCATACCTAATTATTAATTTCCTCATGGGCTTTTGTGTGGCACTCATCACTACGGTATCTGATGTTTCACAAATATTAATGAATTTATCTTCCAGGCCTGTGAGACAAGCTAATAAGACTTTCCTCACTATGCAGCTTGTGAAAGGGGAACAGAGACCATGGGAATTACCTGTGACCAGAGAGAGAAGTGGGGATCAAAGACAAATTTAGAGTGGCAGGTCCCCAAATTTACAAAGCCAGACCTCATTCTGACAGACTTAATTGTCTCGCTGGCAGAAGGACTCACAGACTGCAACTTACCTCCGTCACAGCTGTCTGTGCTCAGCACCTACCCAGGGCAGGCTTCCACGGCTGCTGCTGGTCCAAGGAAGACACTGCCCGGCTATTAGCTCCTGTAGCCTTTCCCACATCTCCACGTGCCTGACTTAAAGGCATCGGCTTGACTCCAGCTAACTTATTTTGTTTTGCTAGATTAAAACTACAGTCCAAAACTGCTGAGAGAAAAACTGGGAGAGCAATTTATCACTAGACAGCAGTAAATCTCAGGGGCCCTCCATTTGTTATACAGGTTCACTGAAATGTCTGATTCTGGATCCAGATCCTCAGTGCCTCCTGCTTCCTGTAATGAAAGCCACTATGCTAATTTTCCACCTGCTGCCTGGCAGAATTAGAAATGGATTCCCAGAGCTTCTTCGCAACTGGTGCCTCCAGACAAATACAGCTGGGGGCAAGGAGAGAGAAAGAGGGTGTACATATATTTGGGGAATTGAGATGGTAGGTGAGGAAAGTCTCAATTTACATGCGCAAATTCAGAGTTGAAGTTATCTTCATGGTTATTTTTGTCCTTTTTCTGGCCAGAAAACTGCTGTTAGAAAAACAAAGAAAAAAACCCAAGTATTACACAATCTTCCAATGATCAACGTAATGTCATAGGTGACTTTTATAATTTTGAAGATTTTTTTCTTCCCCTCAAAATGCTGTTATTATGTCCTATTGATCATATTTATTACATACAAGAGAATTGATTGTTAACCCTGCCTCTAAGCAGTCTGGACTAATATAAAATTTTACAGAACATATTCTCAACATAAAACCCTTCTGCCTTCCCTGCTTTAGCATCATAAAGCAAAACAAAGGTGAGTTTAACTATGCAGATGAGGCCTTTGAAGTTGCAAATACCTTTTATCTGCCACTCAGAGAGTGTTGGTTTTTCAGGGGGAAAAAGGGTGAGCAAGTTAGGATGTATGCTGTCTCTGGCGACCTCAACAGCCATCAAGAAAACTTTTCACAGAGGAGAGTTTTTCCAAATGACAGCACATTCCTGACTACCTCAAATGGATCCAAATGACTAGAGCACCCTAAAAAGACTAGCAAGCCTGTCTTGAACCTTGCAGCAAGCGTATACTTGTACTCCTGCACACGCAGAGACCATAGATGCATTTCATAGAGGCAATGCATTAAAGACAACAAGGATCACTGGGGAAGACAAAACACAGAGACCTAAAACTAGGGATTCTTCAGCCTAGCTGATTTCTACACTCTCACGTTTACTGACTCACACAGGACAGAATGAAAGCTCAAGAATTAGTTCCTCTGATAAACAGCTCACCTTTTCATCAGTCTGACACAAAGTGCTATCTCTGCCCTAAAAAGCCAAAATGCTCTGTGATGGAGAGAAGGGAGGAGGAGGTGAATCACCCAAGTAGTAATGGCTGGAGACTATTTTCTAGCAGAGACACAGAGAAGGTATTATGTCTTCACAGCGTGCTGAAAAGCATTTCTTTCAACAACCATACAGAGGCTCCCACCATATTTTTCTCTTCCTGTGTGTGCCTAGCCATGCATTTTCCTTATTCAGGCATGCCCATGAGGAGCATTGCTGACACTGCAAGGGGACTCCTTCCCTCTGTGCCCTAGCAGACACATTTTAGGGGTCCTTTCACAGTAGCACAGGTGGGAGGGTCACTTGATAGCTCTCTGAATCAGCTCTCAGCACCCCAAGCGGCAGGGCCACATTATGACCAGAAGCACATGTGAGCTGCATGATCTGCGCTTTAAAACTCTGTCAAAGCACACAACTGTCAGCACCAAAGCTTTCAGCAGATTCAGCAGTCGCTGGATCAGACCCAGAGCATTTTCTCCCTCTCACCCAAAGCATCCCAGGCCCTGGCCCTAGGGTCCCTCAACCTTTTAACTTGAAGCTGTAGGGGTTTTTACAGCAGTTTCAGCTATGAAGTCATAAAGACATATCTTTTTTATTGTCTTGGAATATGTTTTCTACCTAAACAATTTGGGTAATTAGAGACCTTTATTTTCCCCCAGTCAAGTATTAAATTTCTTTCTCATTTCCCAACTTTATCTCCACCTACTACATTTAATGCATTTCCACGTCAGTTCTCCTATAGCTCTAACACTTTCTATTCTACTTGCTTGGGAAAATAAGCAAATAGCATTCAGCCAGCTTGTTCATGCTACTTTATAGCTTGCTGTGGTCATTCATTTTTAGCTGAACTGTTTCTTCCAGATAAACACAAGGTAGGTGCTCTGCTTTAAAGCCCAGAGTGACTCACAAAAATCCATTGGATCTGCCAGAGTGTCCTTTCTAACCAAGTACTCTGCAGCAGGGCTCCACCATCAGCACTCTGTCCTCCTCTACTCCCACGTCCAGGTAGGCAAACACCTCTCTAGGTCCAGGATTTTTATTTTCAATTATTATTATAACACAGCAATCTCATCTATATGCCAAAATTTTCTTTGAAATATCCCCTCCTGTTGCTAAATATGTAGCTAATCCCACATCTCCGCTATTCCACTTGATAAGGTGCAGGATATCCGGACTTCTCTGCTCTTCCATTAAGAAGGTGCTAGAAGCTCCTGTGTCCCTCCTTGCTACCTTTTTTCTCCCCATCAAAAGCAAGAAGACAAATAAGCAACATCCTTTCCACTTTCTCACTGCCTTACACACAAACAAATAAAAAAATAATTTTACTTTTTAACCATGTTTTTGTATGGGGTGAAAAAACCAGTATCAGTTATGGATGACCCAAGTACATCAACCATCAGATTTCATTATACTGAAATGCCATACCAGCTTATTAGTTGGGATTTTACTTTGCTATTTCTCACAAAACAGAAAAAAGTTTGCTAGCAGTTGCCCATGTTGAAATGTTAGAATTTTTTTCTTTTAGCAAACAGACAACTATTTCTCTACTTGGAAAGTTTCTAATTAAAAGTTAGGCTTCTCTCTCTTTTCCCTTCGAAAGTAACATAAATTATAAATAACTGACTAGTCATTCATTGTCTCTAATGCACAAACCCAAATATACTTTCTCCAGTTTTTCCAACTTTACTGTCAGAGGGACTTTTTATATTTGGGTTGGGAAGAGACAGGCTGCTCGAGAAATCTGATGAAACCCCAAGACTGAAAATGCTCTGTCCCTTACCTACAGAAAGTACATTATGAAGAAAGTATCAATGCAATCAAAGCCACCACACAGTATGGGCTCCTTCAAATGATGCTCCCCATGACATGGTGCAGTTTTTTTAAACACAAGGTAAAGCAGTGCTCATGCTAGGTCTGTCTTGGGCCTCTGTGAAGCAGATGCTGTCAATCATTTCAGACTTTGTTGAATTGAATGTAATATCTGCAATGTGGTGCTTACAGTTTTCCAGCAAAGGTAAAACTGAGATAGCCTAGAGCATTAGACTCCCCTTGAACTATGCTGAGGATTTGAAAGAGCTGGGTAATTACATTCTGGTCATTAAGAATTTGTTTTTCTATGATACTAATCATCCTATCACCAAAGAATTAAAGGCCTCAGTCCCTTACTTTAAAAAGAAAAGAAAAAAAGTAGAAAAAGCACAATATCATCAGGGTTTGGAGCCTGAAACTACTGCCGCCATGAAAAACCTTACTGTCATGTACCGGACTGAAGTAGCTGCTT
This sequence comes from Entomyzon cyanotis, assembly GCA_024500445.1. NCBI lineage: Eukaryota > Metazoa > Chordata > Aves > Passeriformes > Meliphagidae > Entomyzon > Entomyzon cyanotis. The sequence goes on along the minus strand of JAKEPQ010001015.1, from coordinate 203,609 downwards.
ACAGAAAGCTCTCTCCCAGCTCTATACCATTGTTGTGTCAGTGAGACTTGGTAGGTGCTAATAACGGAGCTACAGCCTTTAACTCTGGATTCAAACCAAGAAGCAGCATGGATGTAAATAAGTATTGACAGAAGTGACCAGTCAGTGGGTGTTCAGTGAGGAAAAGCATTCCTAGCTGCAGATGGTTCATCTTACACCTCCTCACTGTGTGACACTGAACTGGCAATTCCAGGAGAACACTCCCGGTCAGGGGATTTTGGCACCTCTGTGTCTGGCAGGGATCATAATAATGAGCAATGCAGGCGGAGGAGCCTTGGGAGTCACATCCTCTCTGGTGCTTCAGCCTCAGGACTCCTCTCATCCATCCATTCTCCCACAGTTGGTATACAAATATTTTTCCTGGCACTGTGCTGAAGGGATGCTCCATACTGCCCTGTCTGTCTCTTCTGGACTCACATCTGAAGCATGCACCTTCCTTCATTACTTCATATTACCCATATCCTTCATTACTGCTCAATGGTAAGAGGTGAGGCTGCACTCTCCTCCCTGGCAGCAGCACCCCAGAGTTCCCGGCCCACACACGCTCCTTCTGTACTCTTCATATTCAGACTTGTCAATATTTGTTTATGCACATTTACAGGGGATCCACAAACACCTTTTAACCAAATTCAAGGACTAGGAACCTGCCATTTGGGGCAAAGGAAATTCTTTCTCCTTCTGTTTCTTATAACCTCTATTCCCTTCTTTCTTGTGCTGTCCTTCCCCTGCCACCTTCACAAACCTGCCTAGGTTTCTCCCCACCCACAGCCTCCATACCAGGCTTTCCCCTTTACCCCTCTTGTTCTGTGGACAAGTTGCTCAGAAAATTTCTGACATGTGACAAAATAGTAACTTTGTTCGGCTGGTGTGGGCTTACACTCAACACATTTTATATGATGCTTAAGAATATGCTAAAAATTATTCATAGTGTATTTACAACTATAGTAGTTGCACATTGTCAGTCCTCAGATCCCTGGCAGAGATGGGACCTAAAGCCTTGATTTGGCAAGCATCACTACTTTCACTTAACAGATGGCAAAACTTAAGCTACAACTTGCCTGAATTTGAATGGTTTTTAAAGAAACAGAAAAAAAAAAAGAAAAGACAAAACAGATTTCAGGTTTCTTTTTCAATTCACAGTTAATGTTTTTTACCTTCCCTTCTTGTAAGCACCCATTTGTCTCTAGGTAAGATGTGGATTCTGTCATAGAAGGAGACATACTACTACCAGAAAAATCTGACAGAGTTGCAGTTTCCGCTGTAAGTACTTCTGCCAAATCAGCACCCAGAGACCAGATGCTTCCTGCTTTCAGACCAGCTCCTAACTTTGCTTTGGGTTAAAATCAGGTTATCTCAGCTCACTAGTCTAAAATTGTTCAAGTTAACATGTTATCTGCCACAAAGGGTAGCAAAGCCCTCTTGTACCATTCCCACTAGGTGATCCTGAAAGGCAAAATCCTTGATTAAACACTGCAAGCTTTTTGTCACTGCCCTTCTTCTAAACTGACTTTTTTCTTTTGTTTTTAGTGGAAGTAACAGCCCCCTAACACCACACACCAACCTTTGAGTCGACTCCATCTTGAATTCACTCTAAAAGTCTTTACTTCTACACTGTCTGCCCTGCTCCTGCCCACCCCCTCCTTCTCCTCTTCATGACAAGGATTTTTAGGGGGACAACAGTACAATTGTTCTGACAGTGCATTAGTTCCCAACTATGGGAAGCTGGAACAACCTCTGATTCTTCTGTCTAAGACCTGCTGTTTGTACACTTTGCTCTTCTATTCAGCCCATTGACCTACCTCCCTTATCTTCCATCTATAATTAGGAGAGATTAAGGAAGCTGACTTATTACAAAAGGAAATAAACAAAAGGGATCAGAGATGAGTTGAAGGGTAGTGCGGAAAAAGAAAACAATCAGTAGTCTCCCTCTTGAGAAGGTCATCCCAAGGAAGGGCAAGAGCAAAATCAATGATTTTTGGCTCAGCAGTGGTGGGAGTCAATCCATCAGGCAAACTGATGGCAGCCAGTCAGGCTCTCACAGACACCACCTGTCGCTGCCAGCAAAATGTCAAATTTATGAATTCATTTCCATAGCAAGATAGCACTCCCCCAGGGCAGCAATGAACAGTTTCACAGCTTCTAGAGCAACCTACTGAGCAGGGAGAGAAGAGGCAGCTCTTCTTTCCCACCAACTGTGGCAAGCTATATTTCAGAGGAATGGAAGTATGGACCACATCCAGAGTCACACTTTTTTTAGCATTTGGTTTCTTTAAGCTGGGGTCCCTAAATCAAGATGCACTTAAGACATACCCCAATTTCCCACTTGTGTGTCATTAATGAGAGCAAAATGTTACACCTGTATTTCTCTCACCCCAGAGTTTAATTTCCCTAGCTGCATCAAATTCCTCACAGGTGAAGGTGACAGTGTTGACTTCAACCAGCTAGATCCAAGTGAAAATTTAGCTCATATTCACTATAGTTCTAGCTCCTTGTTAAGAAGAGTCTTGTCATGACAGGGCTGATTCCCTTCAGTTAGTTCAGAGAGCATACTTTCAGTGATTGTCATTCATCACAGTAGACAGTGGTGACAGAAACTTCCATGAAGTTCTCTGCTCACCCACACAGAGACAAGCACTTATCTTTCCAGCACAACAAGTGGAAGAACCCTGTATTTTTCTCTTCCTTTCTACCTTTCATCTATCTTCATAGTATTATCAGGGTGATATTCACTATAAGACAGTGTCACCTGAATCTCTGGAAGTGACAAATTTTAGCACAGAAATACATTCAGGAACCTTATTTAAAATGTTTTCAATTGGAAATGCAACAGACTGAGCTGAGATATAGGCGAGCAGATAGTCCAGTTGCAGCCTGAACTTTAATTTTGTCCAGTTAGGCATATATTAGATCATTAGAGACAGTTTTCAAGTCTAGAAAGATGTCAAGCTGGGGGAAGGAGGGCATAATCCTTGACTAAAAACTTTGGGGACATAATTTTAAATTAATGCCAAAGTTTTGATTAAGTAGAGTGCTTGGCCCAAATTCTCCAAATGTTTCACACTTCTCCACTTTTATAAAGGCATAATTCCACCATTTAGGTTCTTCTGACATCCTCAGAAATCATCAATAACCAGCTGTCTAACACCCCAGGTTGTCCAGTTCCAACAGCCCCCAAGCTCATAGGCATGAGTTAGTGGAAAAAATGACGAAGAAGTGTCACAGTGATGCCAGCCAACTCCCAAGTGAAGGAGGTTATTGCCAGTGGAGGAGGATTTAAGTGATGATACTTAGCACTAAATCTTTCAAAACAGGCACACACATTCTTCCTATGTAGGGTGTCCAAAACCAGACATGACCTGATGGGAAGGCAACACCCTACATGGCCCCTTTTAGCTTTCTCAGAACTGATTTGATGGCGTTTCACCCTGCTAGCAGTTGATGTGAGGTCAGACTGACTGAAGTTTTAGCCCCAGAGTTCTTCAAGCAGGACTGGCAGACTGGAGAGAGGAACTCACCTGTGTAAGAGCTCCAGGATCACACAGAAATCTGATACACCCCAGGGCAGAGAGAACTCACTGAATTCTTGTTACACACCCAGCGGTGTAACTACTCTGAAACACAGGATCACATAGTGAGGACACACCATCAGAGGTGCATGGTTCACCACGAAACCTAGTGTGGAGCCTTCACATTCTTAATTTTTTACATATGCTGGAATTAGCTAAAACAAAATTCTCATTTCATGGCAAGCTCTGGTAGGTTACCTCCCTCGGCATCTTCATTTCTGAAATTTGTACAAAAACATAGAGAGAGCTCTCTGTTTTGCCAACATTTTAATGCTTTGATAAGAGGTATATGATGACAAATATTGCTAACTTCCTTCACAGAAGGAGACATGAAAACAAATCCTCACACTTACAGTGTGAGACAGTGCTTAACAAGATTCTACATCTTTAAACTGATATTGTTAATCTACTTAAAATATGTGCCTTTCAGGGTTTCTGTGGTTTGGGGTTCTTTTTAATCTCCTTTAAAATTAATATATATTAATTCTGAATTTACACTCACTGTATGTATTAACCTGGTTGAAGGAATAATTGTAAGGTACTTTGTCTTAATTATGGCACCATGATACAGAGCAGTTAAATATCCATATAATTTTATATTGTTGCCCTGAAGGCCCTTACTTGAAGTCAACCTTTTCTTTTCTTTTCTTATTTTTTAAGCAAGACTTAATTTGTAAGTGTTAAGAAAGTAGGGAAAATTACTTCACCCTAGTTCCTTTGTATTTTTCTCCTACTTTTATTCTCACTTTTGAAGATTAATATAAATGAGTATAGAAAAGTGTCTCTCCAGTTAATTGTGCTTTAGGGAACTTTATTCTCTCCTCCCTCCCCCAAATTCTATTTTAAGGCCCAGTCTCATTCCCTTGTTCATTAAGAAACATTAGGAAACAGCCAACTGTATCATATAGCAGCTGATTCTTCCTTTCATGCATGTCCCCAGCTCACCCTCTTTGCATTTTATAACTGAAAGACAATTCAACTTGAAATAGGTTCCTTTGAAAACACAACTGATGAGTACCTTTTTTTAATTTTGCTTTTCCTTGATTGGCATGTCAAATTACCTTGATACCCACTAACTTTACCTTCTCACATAGAAAAAGTAAAAAACAGCCCACATTTCCAGTGTCAGTTTTCCTTGTAAGGCTCCAGTTTTCAAACAGACCCTTCTGATCCCAACATTTTATACACTGATTCAGGAGGGAGTCCATAATCTGATAGCATCTGTCCCAAGCATTTAACAAAACAGAATTCATACCCATTTCTTCTTCTAGCACCTTCAAAGTTCTTTCATGGTTGCACTCATCCCTCTTTGACAATAACACGGGTTTGGATTGAAAATAGCCCCCATCTTAGCAGAAAGCATTTCTGTCACTCTGTGCAAGAACAAGGACTCTCAAAATCAAAAGCAAAGAATCCAGAAAAATATTAGAAGGCAAATATATGATTCTGTAACACAATGTCATAGAAGGTCTAATGGCTTTCTATCACACCACCACTGAACAGCAGAGTTAAAGACAAGGAGGCAGGTGCTTCTGGGCATTTCTTCCTCATGTTGAAATATTTTGGGCCAGAAATCTCATCAGCCAACAACATCAGAGGCAGTGGCAAATTCACCAATTTTCCTACAGCACACAGCCAGAAAACAGTGCTGATTTCAGAACCAATCTATCAGCATGCTATGACACAGGGGCAGAAACAGATGATGAGAACACCTTTAGCGAGCAGTGTAGCCAGATGCAGTAAATTAGAATGATAGAAAGGTTTGTGTTGGAAGAGACCTCAAAGTTCATCTATTTCTAACCCCACTGCCATGAGCAGAGACACCTTCCACTACACCAGGTTGCTCAAAGCTGCATCCAGCCTGGCCTTGAACACTTCCAGGGATGTGGCCTCCACAGCCCTGGGAAAGCTGTATGTCTCACCACCTTCACAGAAAAGAATTTCTTCCTAAAATCTAATCAAACTCTATTCTCTTTCGATTTAAAGCCATTTCCCCCTTTCCTATCACTACACATGCTTGTGAAAAGTCCCTCTCTAACCTTCTTTTAGGCCCCTAAAATGCTAGATGCATTTTAGAATGCTAGAGAGGTGCTACAAGGTTTTCCAAGAGCCTACTCTTCTTCAGGCTGAACAACCTCACCACTCTCAGGCTGTCTTCTTCATAGTAGGGGAACTCCGACTCTTGATCATCTTCCTGGTCCTACTCTGGACTCATTTCAACAAGTCCACACCCTTCTTATACTGGTAGCTCCAGAATAAGAGCCAGTTCTCCAGGCTGGGTCTCATGAGAGCAGAGTAAATGGGGAGAATAACTTCCCTCAACCTGCTGGCCACTCCTACATCTATGTGTCAAAAAATCAATCTTTGTTCTGTTGGCTGGTGTAGCTGGGTGAAACATCTATGTCATCTAAGTTTTAAAAAATGTGCTTCTTAAGGGTTTGTGGATTTCACTATATTTTGTTTCTCGTTTGCAAAATGTATTCATGTGTTCAAGGTTTAGAGGGGTCTTTTTGCTTCACTCCTCTGTTTTTTACCTCTACAATAAAGGATCATATATGTAAGAACCTAAAATCTAATATTTTCCCTGAATAAAGGAATTTTTTTTTAATTGGTGATGGTTTGTGGTTTTTCTTAGAAACTTACTATTTACTCAAGGAAGAGTACAAGACAAAAAAAAAAAAAAGCAACAAACACTAAATCACCACAGGAGTGATTTTTCTGGTAAACACATAGTTCCTTGTGACTAAGTATAACAATATTGGTTAGGCCATCAGCCAGGAGTGTCAGGAATAAAGACTTGCTCAGGGTAACAGCTAATGTTGTTAATACAACTATAAAGAGTTGTTTTCTCTGAGAACTGAGCCAGCAGGACAAAGCTATGTCCAGAGTCACGAGCACATCCTGCCCATTTTCTCCACTACAGGCTTTCAACCTCCAACCTCTTTGTGCTCTCTCCACACTTATTTTAAATTATTGTGGAAAACCAAAGAAACCACATGCACACACATTTTCCCACTTTTCTTCACAGTCTTCTGCCAGTTTATAATAACATGGCATTTCTCTTTGATATTGGATGACATGAAAGACAGAAAGGCAACTTACTAAAACAAATAGTCCAGCAATTGATCTGCAGCAGCTGTTAAATGCCTAAGCCAGGAAGAGCCTCAGTGAGTTATCAGTCCATGAAACACTGCAGATGCAAGTCACTGCTTCCATCTACAATGCAGACCTGTCAAGGTGAGACACAAGTCTTACTAAGTCAAAGCTCCTGGTGACCTCCTTATGGGATCCAAAATAGAAAAATGAGCTCTTAAGACTGGAAGAGAAGACACTGATAAACAGTTAGGGACTCCCAAGTTCTTATGGGCACAAAGAAGAGTGGCCTCCACCAGAGTGAGGATATTGGACATTAGTCTCATCTGCTGAGTTAAGCCCTACTAATCTTGGGCCCAGCTGTGTCTCTGATCACAGGCAGAGCACTCTGCCCAGTGATAATTTCCAGCAGTAATGAGCAACTTCGCAGAACCTGTACAGAAAGGAAGTAGATAGTATAAAAGCTTTTGTCCAGTTTGAAATGCTGAAGACCAGAGGGTATTCCTTCCCAAGATACTGATTACATTGTTTAAACTAGAAAGGCTTTGATTGTTTGAGTTTTTTAAATCAGTATAGCTAGATATCTATTTCTTAAAAAATTGCACCCACCTAGCTAAAACCTTAGTTTTAAAAGTAAAATTCTTCAGGAGATTAATATTTTTGTACACCTATACTAAAAATCAGCTTTCTCAGGAGGTAGTTTAGCACTTTGTTTTTTTCTTTAATGGGTTATTAAGATCATTAACATTCCAAGTGACTATTTTACAGTACTATTAGTCTATATTATGTGGTAGAATTAAGGAGAGTTCTATTAAAACCAAGGTTTGCTTTATTTCTTTCAATTATCTAAGGTGAACTCAAATACCAAGAAATAGAAGGCACTTTTATCAGACTGCTCCAGTGAAGCAAGAAAAGCGGGAGGAGAGAAGCAGCTTTAAAACTTTCTTTCTAGTCTTCTGTTTATTTCTTCAACTTAGTCAACTCTGCAGAGGGAATACCTTATTTTTCTTCCCATCAGTGACAGCTACAATGAGTCAGAGTATATGCCTACTCCAAGCAAGCACTTTTGTCTCTTGCCTACCACCATTTTCACAGGTTTATTCAATGCTACCTCAGCCTACCAATTGCCCACATAAAGAGGCAGAAGATAGTTACCATGGGTAATAATTTTAATACTGAGCAGAAACGAAGAGATTCAAGTGCTAGGACATAACACAGAATTTTGTCATTATATTCTGTCAACTAGCCATTACCATGCCATCACAAATCTCCAAGAAGTAAATAAACAAATGGTTGTGCTGCCTGTCAGGCTCCAGCTGGAAAGCTTTTGAATAAACCACACAAAGATATTGTTTCAACTTGGAGAGTTAAAAAAAAAAAAGTAAATTGCAACTTGCCATATGTTGTAGAAGTACTCTAACCCTTCTGATGATTTTTGAGTAGGACTTTAGCCATTAAGGTATTAGGATGTTTTCCATGTGAGTTACACCGGGCCACTTTCTGCCAAAGGAAAAAATCCAGGTACCTTCAGATATCAAGACCTTTATTCCCCACAGTAGAAATACCCAATCTTAAGTACATTAATTACTCTATGGAAATACTCCTTACTCTTTGTTTGTAGTAGAGACCTTCCAGCCAAGGTGCCATTTTTTGGTTGTCTAAATTACTATAACTGAATGTGAAACTCATGGAAGCTAGCCACTCTCTAGCAGTTTAAATAGCCATCCATCACTCTTCTGAGATATCTATCATTGTTCAAAGAATGGTGTCCCATTACAACCTTAATAGACTCTTTAGAACAACCAGGCAATAGTAAATGTCTACAGCTCAGCTCTGAACCTCTCACCTGGGTTACAAAGTCATGATTGTTTCACTGCAGTGAGAATCAAGATCAGTATAAAAGTTCTTCCTCTGATGACTAAAAATTATAATTCAATTAAAACCAAAGAGCTAGTAGTCCTTACTCTTTGGATTTTCCACTAGATGTATGTCTTTCACATTTCCTAATTTCAAAGGGAAGCATATCTTTCTCCAAGTATCAGACATAAGAATTTTTTTCACTTTGCACCCTTTGTTTTTCAAGTAAATACTCTATTTACAGCTTATCCTGTTGGAAGAGGGAGTGAGAAGTACAGCTGAGCATAGCAAGGAGTTTAACGAGGAAACTAAAAAAAAAAAAAAAAAAAAAAAAAAATCAATATTTGTATGGATATGGTTTCCATATATTTATAAAACCGTCCACCTGAAAGGAGCAAGTTTATACATCACACATGGGGAGCCCATTACTGTCACAGAGTGTACCCAGGGGAATTCTCATGCTGGAAAAAGAACATCTTTGCTTTCCACAATTTATCATCAAGAGCTTTAGCAAAGTGTTGAAATGAGCTCTCTTGGGGCCTGTTGTAGCACACAACTAAAATACACTAAGTTGAGCTTTAGGATTGCTACATTTGGGCTCCTAGAACACTATCAGGCTCTGCTGGAAATATTTGGAATTATTTGCAATGAGATCACTTTTCTGCTTCATGATGTGTGCTTTGCATCTCATGTTGTCTTCTTTAAATCTCTTCCAGAATTTAGTTTAGTAAATAACATCAAGGGTGGAGAAGCTGCAAAAGCCAGCATTAAGGGTTCAAGGTGGTGTAGCCAAGGTGGATAAACTGATCTGGAAACAGAGAATGCCATTTATCCAAAACAACCGTAACCCAAAGGAGTATTTGGGATGGAGAATGACTGTCTCAGTGCAGCAGTTCTCTGCAAAGGGATCTGAGGATTACAGTATGCCACAAATACAAAATTCATCCAGTTCCTGGAAAAAGAACATCTTCAGCTGAACTTGAAAACAGAAACAGAGCCTGAAAACCAGAAAACCATCCTTTTGCTCAGGGCTAGGAAGGCTCCTTCTGTGTTTGGTTACCTTCTTTCAAGAAGGTGAAGACAGTTTGTATGAAAGGCAAAAAATGCCCAGCCATCTGCAAAGCCAATCCTCTTAGGAAAATCTACAGGAATTGGTGCTGCCCAGCGTAAGGAAGAGAGGGCTTAAAGGCAACATCTTCCAGGTAGATTACAGACTGCTGCAAAGAACAAGAAAATAAATGATTTTCCAATGTCTGTAGCCAATGAACAACAATAGTTATGCTCAACATGAATCTCTCTTGCTGTCAAATTCAGGACAATCTTTCCAGCAGTAGAGAGAGGAAAACATTGAAAAGGTTGCCTGGGTTCATCGGCAGAACCACCACTGGAGGGGTTTTTGACAACAGGCCTGACAAACAAACATCATTAAAGGAGATTGAGGCACAGCTGATCTGCCTCAGGGGCACAAGCATGGACTAGGAAATTTTTCAAGGTCTTTTTAAGGTTGCCACCTTCTAAATACAAAGCACATGGTCACATAATGAGTATAAACAGCTGCAATGTAGCAATTAATTTGCTAAGCCTGGTAGCAGATCAACACCATCCATAGTCTGCAACAAGCTGTTCAAAACCCAGGCAAGACTCTACATTGTTAAAGCTCCTGCCACTGGTCCCAGTTCCCTTGGGCCAGCTCATGTCCTGCCTCAAACATGGCTGTAAAGGTTCAGAGCAGACTGATGTTAAAAATAATTTGCACTGGGAGTCACATAGGCCTGCACTTTCTAATCTTGGAGAGGATTGTACATAGGATAATAAGATCATTAATAGCCATAAGACAATAAGATCATTAATAGTCATAAGATAATGAACCCCTCCAGGAATGCTATATGTATAAATCAGGCATAGGACACATTCCATTACAAGCACCACACATAACTAAGCCAGGCTGCTCTGTTTTTCCAAAGGAATCTTATAAACCTGAGTAATGCAAAAGAACAAGCACTCTGGGAACTCAACAAATGAACAGGATAGAGCTTTCAAACTGTAAGTAACACTGACAGATTTCTTTGCTATTGATGCAGATCCCTGGTGTACAGTCTGCAGCCACTTTGAAAAGGAGTAACGATTATTAATTGATCATGGAGTGCAAACAATTCACTAGATGTTTCTTGTTTTTCATTTAGCAGCATACATGAATTTGGAAGCAATCTGAAGCAAGGATTTATTCAGGACAGCAGAGGACACAAATGTTTCAGAATCAAGGTGCACAGCCTCAAGAGAGAAAGCCTATCTAGGCTAGTTTGTTTTGCTTCAGAAGAGGGCATGTACCTTACTGAATTTCCTACTTTTGGGGAAAGTGAAGGATTTAGAACATCTTCTGAATCATAAGATCTGCTTTCTCTCAGGTCAGTATGGTTTTCTATTTCATGTGGGACTGCAGTACTCAACGCAACAGAAGTGGTTGACTCTGTCCAAGGTACTGAACACAAAGGGCAGACATTAGGATCAGTGGCTATTAGCCAGTGTTTTCTAGCCGCAGTGTTCAGCAAGAGAGTCAGCAAACCAAAAGGCAAATGGTTTCACCAAGAATGGTACAGCCAATGCCTCTAGGTCTTTCTATGTCTGACCCTTTTGCATGGAAGTAACAACTTGATGACAGAAGAGAGAATTCCAGATACTCCACATAGGGTGTGAAAGAGACAACACAAATTATCACATGAACAAACCTCATAATAATTTACAGAATATCTCTGTTGAAGATTTCTGAGTCAAGATCCGGTATCTATGATGGAGCAATGTGTCGAGTCAGATGGTTAGAGAACAGCCAAAGCAACCAAACAAAACAGACATCTGGTGCTATCCAACTTCCATTTTCATTCAGAAGCAACAAGTCCAGCTCATGTTACAACCATCTTGTTGTCTTAGACACAAGGGAGACAGAAAATACTAGGTGAGGAGCCCAGGACTGTGTCCTGGGTGCTCTGCAAGAATAAGGGGCAAGACTTCACCTTTCATTGTAGAAAACTCAAGACTTTAAATACGAAAAGCTATACAATGCTAATACTTTGAAAAAAGAACCAAAAGAAATAAACCTAGGAAAAGACAGAAAGAACTTAAAGTTGGAATTTTGAGGCTGGAAATGTAAATGCTACCCCAGTCTCTCCTAAACTACACATTTGCTTGAGTCAGATTGTAAGTGTTGGCTTTCATCTGGGTTGAAATTTATGGCTAGCTCAAAGCCTTCCGACTTAACACTAATGTTCAAAGGTGATACTTTGAACAGATTCATCCCTGATACTGCTGGTTGTTCGTGGCATTTATCTGATGGTACACATTTAATCTTTATCACTCTTTTTATTGAAGAGATCAATTCTCATTAATATTTTTAATGGTTTTTAGTGGGTGTTAATGAAGTGTGGGAAGGTCCTTCAGGGAACTGTACTCTTCTGTCACATTGAAAGTGTCACTAAGGTGACATGATAAACAGTAGCATGTTAGGAGTCTTCAGGTTTTAGTTGGGAACATCATCATGGAACTAAAAAGTTCCTTCTCTCTAAGCAATTTGGAAAAGAACCAAAGAAATCTAACAAAATGTATCAATAACACACACAGAAAAGAGAAGCATCATGAAACACATAGTAAAAGTCATCTTGCAGCCCAAAGAAAACATCCCATGAAAATGTTAATATAGCTACTGCCTATTCCAAACACAACACAAAAAGAAACATTAATAGATGAAGAATTGAGGTTGGATACAGTTTGCAGTTTCTAGCCACAAGTCATCCAGTAAAGAGACAGTCAAGTCAATTGCTTATGTTTTTCCAATTATCAGTTCCTTTAAAAAGAAATCACTCCGTTTTTCTTTTGTAAAGAGCTACTTTTCAAAACACGAACTTTTCAAACTCTTCTACACAAAAATTCAGCATTTTTTATGATCCCCAGTGCTAAATAATACTGCATCACACACTGTAGTTTCAGGTAAGCTCAATTTTGTCCTTGTTCTATTCTATAATGAAAATGTAATTTTATCTTCTTCCTTTTTTAATACTTTATTTAAAATATAAAACATTTAATGTATAAGCTTAAGATTTTAAAAATATTGTTTATTAAATGTATAGACAAGGGAGTACTCACTGAGGCTGCATTATTTATGCCATAATTCTCTCATTCTTTCAGAATGTCAGCAGTGATGAATAACATATTTAAGAGGAAACACAGAATGATTGAATCAATTCTGCAACACCACTGGATAAGAGTAGCATATCTTAATTATGTTCCACCTGTACTGTGTCTGAATTAAAACATCTTTTCTCAGCCACTAAGAAGATATTTTTGAGAATTAACAACAATACACCACATTAATCCAGTGTCCCACTTACTGAAACAAGAGTCATCAAAATACAGTGATGCCTCAAGTCTATATAGAAAGCAAAGAACAAATAAGTGAGAGCTTCTTACAAGACAGGGGTCATGCAGGGAATCAGTCCTAGAGCTCCAGTTTACCAGAATCCTAAAAGTCAAGGTAGAAAAGGCACACACTTTTTGCTTCACCTAGGAACTACTGCAACCTGCAAAGTTCAAAGAACTTCATATAAGACGAGATCCCACCACAGAAAGGAAAGGAAAAATTCATTGCTGGAAAGGAAATAGTGAGGAAGAGATTTGGGACAAAATGAAATTTGATCCAAACAAGGCATAATATCTACTGAATGAAAAAAACTCTAGGTGACCTGCAAGTAGGAAAAATATGGATTTCTAAAAAGATTTGCTTCAATTTCCGTTCGTTCACAAATAAAGATCTTTTGGTGATAGTGATGACATTAATGGCACAAAATGACTCTTGAGAACATAGCTTAATGTTAGAAAAGGCACAAAGCTGATAAAGATAATATATCATGCAGACAGGGCTGTTATCATCAAAGTACCACAGATGACTGGTGCTAGGATGAAGCCATTCTTTATAGGATGCATTAGAGTGCAGTTGAAAGTTTCCCCACCTAAGATAAGAACTGGAGACAATTTCAGCAGGTAAAAGTACTTTTGTTATGTTAACTTGTTAACTCTTCTCAGATTAGCAGTTTATTTCCTTTGGCTTGCTTTCCAAGCAGCCCAGTTTTGAAATGATGCTTTCCCATATTAGTTTCAATCTGTATTCAGATATGCTAACCTACAAACTTTACACAGTAATGGAGGAAAACATTCATTTAGCTGCACCATGACCCATTCTCTTATGTTCATTTTGGAACTTGTGAAATGCACTTGTTATGGAGTGTACAGGAAATACAACAAAAACATAATTTAGTCAGCTTTTCAGAGAGTTCTGGCAGTATGCTGGGTACTACACATTAAATTTTGCAAAAGTTGTGAGGTTATGGTGATGTACATGGTGGTGTCCTTCACCACACTCCTACAAAGAAAGGAAGAAAAAGAGAAAAAGGAAAAAAGAATGGTGATGCACGCTTACATAAAAATACAGAGTAGACTACAGTGGCCAAAGCCCTCATTACTTCACTGTCATGTTAAAGGCCTATGATTTGTGGAGGCAGACTGGGATGCACAGAAGGGCCAGAGGACTACAAAAAACCCAACAAAACAAAACCCAACAAACAAAAGAAGACAACACAGTATCAACATATCAATCCAAAATTTTTTGAAGGAATCTAATAATATCCCACCACACTGCAGGCCAGTTGAGAAGCTGGATCCCCCTGAGCACAGCTCATTTCCTTTTCTCCCAGCCTGAGTTCTGCGTATCCAGCAAGCAGGACACTAGCTGCCATAGCCACACCGATGGACACATCAGCTGGTTGTCACAACATTTTAGTTCATCCTTTTGCTTTGAAACCTGTAATTTTGCCTCTCTCAATGCAATGGACAGCAAATGAGACTGTTGGACTATTCTGCACACAATTGGCCGGAAAGAATTTGGTCTAATACAATCCATGAAGTAAAAAATTCTGGATAGAACAAACTTGGGGAGAAAAAAAATGAAATATTTAAGGAAGAACAACTGAAAAACTACTAGAAACATGAAAGTCTTCATTTAAGGAGCCACAATAACAGAAATATGGTCATCTTCCAATAGAAAATCCTAAACTTGTCTCCTGAAGAACAGAACAGACACAGCTGAGGAAAAAGATCACAGAGGCATTCTTCAGTAATTATGCTCCCTCTTATCAAAGGTTTAAAAGACCAGAGTAGTCATTTTATAGTTGAAGTGTAGAGGTACAGATTGCAGTATGGGCAGCATATTAAGACAACTACACAGTCTGCTCTGTATAATTATGCTAATGAATACAGCACCAATTATAGATTTTCTTTTATTTCTTGCAGTCCTCGGAAAATTGAAGGTGGAGGAATGATGAAAATAGGAACACTGCTAGAAATACAAACCACTAGTAATGTCACAGTATGACATTTCTTCAGTACCCTGGCAACATTATTAGACAGAAACAGAATAAGATTAAATCAAAAGAGCTTCCAGGTGACCTCGCTAAAAGCAGTATTCTTTTCACCAGTTTCCTTGATATTTTTTTCCTCTACATTCAGGTATGCATAACTAGAGACAATTGGACATGCTATATATAATTAAATAAGTTAATTTTTGGACTACTCAAACCCCTAGTCAAGAACTGAAGATTTTTGCTGACAGTAAAACTCTTGTGGCATATCATCTTCAGCAGTCAGAAAATTCCACCAACGTGTTTTGGAGAAACAATGTCAAAAGTATTCCATTAGTGTAGACAGGTTTTATTTTTTAGGAATCGGATTTGCTAAATGTTTCTTGTCTTCTGAAAAGCTGGTAGTTGGAGTTTGCCACTTCTTATTTTTTCCTAACCTTATAAAAATTGTTCCACATTGACCCTATATAAAGGGGGCTTATAAGAAAGAGAGACTTTTTACCGAAGCCTGTAGTAACAGGACAGGAGGAAATAGTTTTGAACTGTAAGAAGTTAGATTTAGATAGGACATAAGGAATATTTTTTAAATTTTTTTTTTCTGTGAGGGCAGTTAGACAGTGAAATGCATTACTCAGAGGAATTACCAGAACTGAAAGTACTGGGACTTTGACCAGCCTTATCTAGTGAAAGATGTCCCTGGCCATAGTGGAGAGGATGGGAGGAAGGTGTGTGCACAAGATATCCAGAGATCTCATCCAGCCCAGACCTTTCTATGATACTGTGCTAATTACTACTGAGGCAACTCATAGTTTTAACACATTGGCATCATTAGAGGTTACATTTTTTTTTAGTCTTAAATGGAAACATTTGTGAAAAAAACAAACTTTTTTTTTGTAAGAAAGAGAATGATTTGCAATAAAAACATTTTAAAAGAAACTATAGTAATTGCATTTATACACATATTTTAAATTAGTCTTTAGACAACCCATTATTCCTATTAAGAAGCAGCAAATTTTATTGGTTGGTGATGCAGTGCTACTGAGTATTTTTAACCCAGTCTTTTATGTGAGTTTTTCAGAAGAGCACATATTCTGAACTGAGCATCCCATTTCTGTGTTAATTCTTAAAGCCTCAATTATAAGGGGTAATGATTGCTTAAGCACCTTAAGATTAGAAATTATGATAATAAAATCCACTTGCCACTCATAACTTCTTCTCACAAGATATTTAAGCCTTACAAGTCCAGCACAAAGCACTGACCGCCGCACAGTGTGCCTGGTGACACTTAGCTTAGCCAGCCACAAGGAAAGGTATCACCGGAGTCTCCTGAAGAGTGCAGGGGAGGAGGGGGACAGAAGGAAGAACAGCAACAAAAGCCAAAAATATCAGTGACAGGACACCTCTCTAATCTGCTCCTCTGCTCTTAGGAGTCTTTATCTGCCACAAGGACTCAAGAAGAAAAAGATAGCCTGACTCGTTGTAAGCACTGAATTCAGAGTCTATGTCAAAGGTCTTCTTGTATTTAAATACTTATGTGCTAAAAATATAGTGAAGTATCTCATATTAAGGCCTGAAATAGAATAATGAAAGCAGATATTTTAACTGCGAAAACACCCGACTTCATAATAGAGGTCCTTGATAATAATTCCATTATAAAGACTGCAGTAAAAGTCCCATTCTAAGCCATACCCTGGAGGTATCTTTCCATTCATAATGGGGGGAAAAAATCTGTTTTCAGTGCACAAGCTTAACTGTGAACAATTTATTTCTAGACCATTTTTTACAGAGGAAACTAAAATATTGTTCTGTCTCAATTTTCTGGAGGTTGTTTCTAATATTCCTATTATCTGTAGATTAAAAATAACTTTCATTTCAAAGTGTGAAAAAAGAAGTGTATGTGTTTTTAGATCACATAAATCCTAGTTGAATTTGTACTCCTGTTTCTCTTCTTGCAGAATTAGAATTTCAGAAACAACATTCTCATGAAATTAATGGGATTTCAAATAAGGAAAAAGAAAATCTTCAAAAAATGGGCATTTCAGTCCAAGAAAAGTAAAGCTGTACTTCACAATGTCTTTATTTTTAATGAGCTTTTATGATTACAGTGAACTAGTTTATAAAGCAGGTTCTCTTGTGGAGTTTTAAATTACGTTGAGGAAAGGTAATTCATCTATCTTTCACTGCCACTACTCTAAAAGAAACCTCATCTCCTAATGGCTGTACTTATTCAACAAAATAAGATACTTTTTTGTGTGTATGTGTTTGCAATTCTTTTACCATAAACCTCTGTGAATGAAGGTTCATGGATATTTTTTGGTCAATGTAAACTCATTTTGAAAGTTTATTTGCTACACCTTTGTAAATTCAAGTGCAGGGAATTCTCTCAAATGAAGATTTCTTTACAGAATCCCACATATTTTCAGATAGAGGAAATATGGTTTGGAAAAGTAGCATTTTGTCTCTCTCCTACCTGAAAATAATTAAAAATCTGTGGACAGTAGGGGAAACATAACTGACCACTTGAATATTGGGAATCTTTCAAGACAGATTTAGTCGAAACCTAAGGGTAAGATTTCCCATATCAAGAAAAGACACATCCCAAATGGCAAAATGGAGAATCTTCTACTTCCTCTAGGTTCATGTTTCTTCTGCTCATGATCCTCTTTTTCACTGACGGTCCAATCAAAAACAAGCTTAAAATAACAAGAGCATCACAGTGGGTTTTAATTCAATATAATTGAAGAAATAACCACACAGAGAGAAACAAAGAAAGTCTAGCATTACTCACATTTGAGATTTTTGAGAAGTCAGGATTTTATCTTCATTTTTTCTATTTTTTTCCGTTCCTCCTTTCCATTAAATTTTATGGTGCTTTTTTCCCCCTCTTGACATTCAGATAGCAAAGCTAGTATGCTACTTAGAGATAGAACAGAGAGAAAGTTTCACTTTCATTCTTGCAAGGATTTTAGCAAGATTTCCAGCCAACTTATTTTCATTTGCTTACAAGTTGTATATAATTCAAGAACATAATCTATTCTTGACTGGGTCTCTCCATGTCCTATTTTTATTTGGAATGCTCACTTGTACTAGAAATGGGGCAATTTGTTTCAATTCACAAAACCACGAGTATGCGATTTCCATTGTATCATCTGCGCTTGAATGACACTTGTGTTTCTCCAGGGAAGTCAATCTGTTGTGAAGGACATTGAGTGCTGTGCTGAGGGGAACATCCTTTGCCTGCAAGGCAGTGTGAACAACCTGAGCCAGTCCACGAAATTCATAACACACAAGAAAACAGACAATGAAATGAAGGGCATTCAGCTGAAACCACAGACCAGATGCTTCCATGGTATACATTCACTATGGTTCACTTAATTCTGTCAAAGCCTTTATGGCGGCAGAGAGACAGACATGCAAGTGCATATGTTCCCATGGACTTTTTTCTTTTTTTCCCAAGGCCGTGAGAAGGCTTTAATTGGTAAACCTAGGACTCTCCTTCCAATCATCCCTGGACTTTCATGGTTTTTGAATCTCTTAAAGGCAGCCCATTTTTGCAAGGCATTTTGAGCTCACCAGATAAACTCTCTGGCTTGCAAAAGACAAGGTTCAAAAAAGAGACTTTACTGGTTTGTGTTATCTTGTAGACACTGAGAGACAAATTTTTGCATTTTACAAGCAATAACACAATGTAAACGGAATTATTTCTCAAATACAACCATGATCTAAAAAAGGTGGAGAAAGGGAGACATTTATTATTATTCACAAAAACATAATTTCATAGCAAGTATATTCTATTTAATACAACATGCCTCCTAAAGTCAGAGGTTTCTGTAGAAATGGATATTGTAGCTCCTTAACTTAAGAAGCTCTTAATCCTCACTCTAATGAAGCATTATATGATGGTATTCAACAAGATTCTGATGCATCATTGTAATGAGAGTGATGAAAACTTCATTGCCTTATTGCAGACTGATTTGTCTATTATAACAGAAGGGAAAAAGAATACAGACTTTCTTACATTAACACCACATACTTACAGCTCCAGTTCTTCCCATGGAAAACTGAGAACATTCTGTAAGAACCTTCAGACTCCCAAAGACACATCAGAGTCCTCAGAACTAGAAAATATGACCCCAGAGACTGTGAACTCACTGTTGACTTGAAATCAAACCTCATAATTGCAGGCGTCAATGCAGTCTCCACAGCAAGGGTAAGAAAGCTCCATATTCCATGTTACTCCTCCTTCTTACACAGTAGTGCTATTTAAGTCGATGGGATTCTACTACAATACATAACCCCTTCAGCCTCCTGTGGGGAGGCACAAAGCAAATAGTAAAGACTTATACCAAATTTAAAACACTGGAGGCAGTGGTTTATTGTTTCAGAGTTATTGTTTCAAAGACATTTTAAAATTATGTACCCTGTCCACCTTTATATCTAATAACAATACAGTCTGTCCACATACCCCTAGGACCAGTGAATTCTGTGTGGCTAAAAACATATCTTCCAGACAGTTTTGACGTGAAGAGAGACAGAGAGCTCTTTTCACTCTTGGTAATTTGTTCCAGTGGTCAGTTTCTTGCTAGAATTTTTGTGTGCGCTCTGATTTCCCCTCTTTAAATTTGTTGGCCTTTATCTTTCAGCCACTAGCTCTGTGTTTTACCTTTTCCATCACTACACTAAGTGCATGTCAGAACCTATTTTTCCCCCCTGTGTTTATATACTACTGCGTATGTTCCCTAGACAGTTTTCTGATAAACCGAAGGTCTTTCATCTCTCTTTCCCAGTGCGCATTTCTTACTGCTCTTCAATTCAGTAGCAGTTTTGTGTTTACTTTCTAGACCACCAATAAAAGTGCTGCACAGGCAGATCTGGACTGAGTACTAGCACTTTCACAGCTTCATTTGAAAAGCATCTGCTCAGTAATGGTCCCCCCTCGTTGGGGATTTTGATATCTGTCTGTTTGCCAGTTCACAAGTCACATATAGCTGCACCTAAGGTCCTATATAATTTGCCACTTGGTACCAAGTCACTACACTTATCTTCCACTATTCCCCACTCTTAGCAAGAGCTGTAAAATAGCATAAATTTGTTTTTGTAAGTCTGCTGTTGCCTGAAAAATCCAGCTCTCATGAATCCTCTTTGTGTCTGCTAGAAAAGAAGAAATTCCCTCTGTGTGCACTGCCAACTCTGTATATACCAGCTTACAGAATATGTATTCCAGCATTAAATTTTTCACTAAAGGGAACCTTTAGTTTCAGTTGTTGCATTGCTTTAATCCAGACTGAAGTTAGGTTAAACACTTTATACTCACCCATGTGATCTTGCTTGACCTTTAAGAACAGCCAGAATGACCTTATCTTTTTCAGACATGTTCAGATATAAGCACAGCTTATGGCATATACATAGTTTTTGCCCCATGCACAGAGAAAACTCAGATCTGTTGCAACTTTCTTTCACAGAGGAACCCTTGGCTTCAAGCAGCCAAGTTCTATGTATTTGGCTCTGTCTTATTAAGGGTCTGGTGCCTGAAAAATATGGAGGGCAGAAATAATTTTCACACATTTTGTTTTAGCAACAACTAGCAGCAGCAGCCTCATGTCTTCAAGACTTAACATTCCCATTCCAAGAGAGCAAAGAGGAAAAGGAGGAGCTCCAGAATGTCAGCAGAACATGAAAAACAAGCAGGTAACCTGCAGCCCAGGCTTCAATGGTTTTATTTATGCATCAATTACATGTAAACTCTCTCTGGGAATACAGGGCTACAAGAGGCAGGGAGTGGGAAGCAGCAGTATATTCTCTGAGCACAGCACCAGTTCTCAGCCTTCAGATATGTGGCAGAAGACCTGGGCAAGAGGCTGAGTACCAGAAAGAAAAGGAGCAGGAGCAGGCCTTGACATTTTAAAGGAAAACATCTCTTCAAGCCACATTGGACCGTGCAGAGTGCTTAAGGAACAGCAAAGAGCTGTCAGCATCCTCCCATTCACTCCTCAGCCGATTATCTTTTCTGCAACCATGCACTTATCTACTAACTACAAGCCTACCAAAAATAGAGAAACGGCAAAAGCTTTCAGAACCTGGGTGTAAAAATCTTCACAAACAAAAGTTCCTCCACCCACCCCAACTGTCTCACATTAAAGGAATATATTCCACAGTTAGAAGGGCTGCATCTGAGAGGAGGGAATGGAGCATGTTAAACATATACCTGTTCAGAAATACTTAGTGTTAGATTCTTTCTGACAAACCAGATAGTCCAGTAGCCAAATACCTCAAAATAAAGTGGAAACTGATGCCAGTTTCTTTAAGAGAATGTTGCTGTTTTGGGGGTATTTGTCCCCTTATCCTCTGCAATTTTCAGATTGCCTTTTCCTTTGCCAAATTTTATTTCATTATATTTCTTGGACTACCCCAGACAACACTTTGTTTCTGCTTGGTGTGGACACCCTCCAGATTTTTGTAGATGTTTATTGTCTTAACCCTGCCTATGAGCCTGTGCTTAGCTGAGAATCATCAGTTCTTGTTTGGAACATCTTTGATGCCTGCAATATCTGTTATTTTCCAATTCTAGCATCAAAATATCTCTCATTTTAGATAGCTACAGAATGTGCTCCCATCCAGAACACCAAGCACACATAACTATCTGTATTTCTAAACTCATTGTATCATCATGAAAAAATTTGCTGTAATTAGGAGTCTAAAACAAACATATCCCACTGAGGGCCTTTAAAGTTTATGGCCCATCCAGCCTTGTGTCCTGCACTGTGCAATTTGTGAAGTGCTGTGTTAGCATGACCATGGAACTCTAGATTTGGCATCAGTAGACATTCCACTCACCTTTCCAACTAATTTATAATCTACACAGCATTTTAAGTCTCATACAAATGGCTGTGAAATAATGATACACATACTGATTGTCCCTCCAGTCTAATAATCTGATTTGAGTTGGAACCTGCTGCAATGATGACATTTTACAAGAAAATAGTTGAATGCCTTCTCTTCAATATTTCCGTGCATCAGAGATCTCAGGAGAGAAGCTCTGCCCAGGCAGAAAGGGCTATAACCTTATTATATGGAGCTAAAGGGAAGACACTGTATAAAACATTCTGTTTTCAAGCCTTTTATGCTTGAGAAATTATTTTTAATGTCCATGGACAAATTAAAATTTTGCTATAACCAAATTCAGTGAAAATTCGTGGGTTTCTCATTATTTGATTAGAAGATATGCTAAAGACCATTTTTCATCAATAAATTCAAGCCCATTTTCTTGCTGACTGATATAGAAGGATGGTTTGGCTGGAAAAAAACCCCAAAAGTTTGAAACAATAACAAAAGTCTGGGTCCAAGTCTCACCTTCTGTGATATGGAACAGAACACTTGACTAATAAGCTGAGTATTCCACTCCTTGTGTGTGCTCTTCTGCAGGTATAAACAAGAACATGTTTTGGGCCCTAGGCAGAGAAACCTAAATTCAAGCTGGGTTTTCTTAGAGCTTAATGTCAAAACCCCCAATACTGGGAAACAAAACAAATGAAAAAAAAGAAACAAAACCAAACAGCAACACAGCACCAAAACAAAAACCCAAAACTGAAGTCCTTTCAGAGGAAACATGGCCAGGAGAAAGAAGGGAATTTTTCTTCATTCTTCACAGCTGGTGGGATGCCGAGATGTGAGCATAAATGCTAAGGAGCACCTGCAGCCTCTAAGTAGCCCAGTAACCAGAATCAATAGAAAAAATATTCTCAGCAACCCAGATCCTTCCCAGTGAAAGAACCTGAGGTATCATTTGCCTTCTGTCTCCTTCACCACTCTTGCCCACCCAAAATGCCTTATTAAGCATTGTCAAGCAGGCTGGAAATTATACAGTCCAGGAATGATAAGGTAAGCAGAACTAAGGTGTTTGTTTTCAGGTGGCTGAGCCTGGTATACACCTTCCCATAACACAGATCTCCATCACACTGTGTAGGCAAGTACCCACTTGCCTATTGACCCAATTCAAGGCCTCTGGAGGACCAAACACCTTCAGAAATCCAGCAGGGTGAGGTTGGAGGGAGATCTGGGGAGAAAACCACTTAAACTACTTGTGCTCCAAGTTATTTCTTTTTCTCACACTGGTAGAGGGTAGCCAATGGAGCATCCATCATCTCTCTTCACAGCCAGAAGGCTTTCTGTCCCAAAAGGACAATTTCCCAGATGGTCCCTTGCACATATCAAAGAAATACAAGTCACTGAAAAACCAAGCAAAGAACTCTTGCAGGGAGATAGGTGAACAAGCTAAAGCAGAAGACAAATATATGGACTTAGTACCTCAAAAATAATATCATTTTAATTCTGCTGCTAATCAAAATAATATTTTATGGTCTCTGCCTGTTTTTTCTAGTTGGTTTTGGGGCCTCCAAACTCTGGCACTGATCTATCAATGGAAAATTGGGTTAGGATATCTCCAATAGCAGCACTGCACAGCATCACAGCTCTACTCATCTTTCCTAAACTGATTTAAATAAAGATCAACACAGAGGAAGGCAAAGGTAAGACACAATTCATCCCAGATTCTCAACACTATTTCATGGCTTTACTGCTGTCATGACCTTTCTTCTAGGCCAGCCCCATGGCTGAGTTCCTCAAATTGGAATGCATCTGTTGCCTGCATATAGTGGGGTGTTAGTACAGGCAAGCCCATATATTACAAGGACACATGGAAATATTAATGGGAATTCAACAAAATACTAATATTTTTGTGGAGCAGCTTGAGATAATACAGACATACACTGGCTCATATCAAACCGGAGTTGATGGACTTGCCTTTAGGTGAGCCTGTATGAGCAAAGGTTACAAGGGTGTTACCAATCAGGCATGAGAGCACTAGGAATACTTCGTATGGGCTGTGAGGAACCATAGAGATACACAGGAATCTAAGGGCCACAGAGCAGAATATCTGTGTAAAGAATGAGTAAAGCCATCTATTTTAAAATGTAAGGAGCTGAAAAACATGCAGAGCAC
The DNA here is from genome assembly GCA_024500445.1 of Entomyzon cyanotis. Lineage (NCBI taxonomy): Eukaryota > Metazoa > Chordata > Aves > Passeriformes > Meliphagidae > Entomyzon > Entomyzon cyanotis. The sequence goes on along the minus strand of JAKEPQ010001015.1, from coordinate 179,656 downwards.
AAGGAATTAGGCAGATTAACTCATCCTAAAAATAGTGGCAGCTATGTACCTACTAAGAATTACATGCTTAAAACCAGCAAAACTCAATGAATCCCTAAGTGCCCAGATAATATTCAGAGAAGAGAGGACACATTAACTCTGTAATATAACATATGAATTTCAGCATTGCCATTGTCCTAGGGGACAACATTTCATAAGACATTGATAGTTTTCTTTTAAAACCCTTGTAGGAGCAAAACTCTCTCCCACATTCTCTGTTTCTACATTAAAAGGAGTTGTTGCATATAGGTATTTTTTTTCCAGGAGCAGAACCTTGTCCAAGGACACTTTACCACTAATGAAGCCCAAAAAATTTTTGATGTTGACATGACTTCTGACAGATTGACACCTCAAAAGAAAAAAAAAAAGAAAAGAGACACAAGGACTGTCTCTAGAATCCAATTTTTTTGGATACTTTTGGGGGAAAAGCTATTCACATCACCTTAAGTGGCTTTGAAAAATGCCTTTTTTTTTAAAATCTCCCATGGTGATGACCAGAAGCACTGCCCTCTTGCATACAAGGCTCAACAATTAAGCAAAGGCTCCCTACTGTGTTAGTACAGTTTTCTTCCAGAATAATCCCACTGAGTACAACAACACAAGAATTATATCAAACCCAACTAGAAAAAAAACCAACTGAACAACAACAAAACAGACAAACAAAAAAAAAACCTCACCAATCACTACAAAAACCAAAGTGAACAAAAGGAAAAAAACCCAAACAACAGACAAAAAATATTTTCCAAAGGCAGCATTCTTAATACGTAAAAAAGCTATTTTCCAGCACTGATATAAAAAAATCGATCAGGTCTGATATTATATTTGATTAAACGGGTCAAAGGAAAGAAAGCAATGGTTTTTGCTAACCACAGCTTGTAATTCTCCACCTGAGCTCTCCATCTGTCATTGAAGTTCACTACCGCAAACACAGAGGCACAGTCAGATATGTGTATTGTAAAACTCAGCCTTAAACCCTTCACAGGAAAGGATAGAGGGGTTTGTTTAGTAATGGGAATAGATTACTGAAGACACAACAAGTGCCAGCCTAAGCAAAGTGTTTTAAGTCAATTCACAGAAAATAATTACATTTCTATTTTGGTGAAGCACTTGAGCACATGCCTATCTCTAAGTGGTGACATAAAAGCTTTGTTGAATAGAGATGAGCCTTCTTGCATTCTGAGGATGAGACATACACTTAAGTTCTTGTCTGAATCAGCATCTACTTGAACAAATATAATCTCCTGAATTTCCTCTTATTATTTGCACACAGAAAACCTGCAAAGAGAAAAGCATACTGATAGCTGATAAATCCACTCTCTCCACTACATCAGCAGGGCTTTTGCCCTCAGGATTAGCTTTCTTTCCTCTCTGAGCCTATATATACTCAAGAAATACAGATATGCACTTCAGGGGACTTCTTGGAAGAAAAATAAGTGCCCTGGGATGTTTCAGAAATTGCCCACAGAGGGACATTGTACCAATGATATGGCCTGAAAATGAGGAAATTATGGCTATATTACTGTTGAAGGACCAATTTACAGAAACAAGAGTTCCTTGTGTACATCAACCCAGACTAGTAAGCATAAAAAATCAGTGAATTAAAAGCGGAATAGTTAAAAAATGCAGTTATTTAAAGGCTACCAGTAGGAATCAGCTGGTAAAGGAAAATAGAGAATACTGCTCCTCTCCAAGTCCATATCACCTCTGAAGCAAGAGCTCCCAAACTTTTACCAATAAATAGTCACCATCTAAGATAGTAGGTGGCATCTCTACAGGCCACCACTGTACGCTGGAGTACAGCATAAAATTCTCCTGTAAGCTAATTGCCTATTGCAGAGAAAAACAAACTAAACCTCAAATACTAGAGGTCTCACAATATCAAAACCAAAATATTCTGCAATTTGTACATGTTTTACATAAAAAACATCTGACTCACAAATATTCCATATCCTACACATGGTCATTCTAGATCAGCCATCACCTGGACAGATGAAAAATTTCCAAAACAGAATTAACCATTGCTTAGAGTCAGATGTCACTATGTTGTTGCATACAGGTGTAAAAGTGAAACTTAGTAACCTAAGTCTAATGGTTGTAAACATATCCTTTTGCCAAGCCTAAAAACATCAGAGTCTACTCACCCTACAGAAGCAAAAAAAATGCAAATTATAGTTAAAATAGCTAAAGATGATTTAAAACAACTAGGAGTTGTCCTCAAAAGTCAAAATCCATCTGTTCTGAATGAAAATCACATGGACTAAGAAGCCACTCTTGGAGAGACAAGAAAAATCTGTCAATACACACACACTCACATGAAGAAAATGACAGCATTATAACAGTGAATATGAATTAAAAGCTAGAAAGAAGAGAAATTTTATGCAGCAAGTAATAGACATAAAAGTAACTCTCTGACTAGCACTCAAAGATTTTTTAAGCACAAGAACACAAATTATCTCAGTAATAGTACATTTGGATTACAAGTTATGTATGATAGTACAAAAAAGGGCAGAAGTATTAAACATTTTGTGAAGGAACAGTGAAAAGTGTTTGCATCCTTTAAAGATGGCAAAATACTTAACATCATCTTCAGTTATAGTTGAAATGTAAATGCCAGTTTAACATTTCAAAAATAAAGTTCTAAGGAAAGCAAAACAAAAAAAGCCACAAAATATATTCAGCCATAAAAAAATGAGCTGTCTGAGAAGTAACTTGAACCACTGAAGTAGCTCTTGAGTAGCTTCTGGAGGCTTTAAAGTTTAGCAGTACAAGAAAATAAAGCAGTGATGGAACAATATTTCACAAAGGCAAATGGGCTGATTGGTTTAACACCAGCAATCAGCAGACCTGGCACCAATCCCAACAAAATAATGAAATGATTAATTTATGGCACTGTTAGGTATTAAAAGGAATGCAGTGCAATCAAAGACAATGAACATGGGCTTATGAATTCTAAATCTTGCTTTCAAATGAGCTTTTGCTGATAGGAGGGTAAACTTGTTAATGTAATAGATTTCTATAAAGTATTAGATTTGACCTTAATTAATGAAGTATAATTATGCAAGATCGGCATGTCATGCATTACACAAATTCAAACCTCCCAAAGTAATAGACCTTAAAATGTTGTTTTAAATGTGGAGCCACGGTTGAACAGCAGCATTTCTGGAGATGTGTTCTGAAACCTAATATATTTCCTAGATATTAAATTGACTGCTCAGGGGAGAAGCATTCAAGATCCTAGGCAATAAGTTTACAGATAAACAGAGGGTGGACAGCAACACATTTGGATCATTCTAAACAGTTTTAAATATTCCCCTCTCCTCAAGCATAAGATAATGCATCTTCTAAAATACAGACTTTCGCGACAGGTATTAGACACAACCACACAAGTTCTATTTCCAGGTTTATCATCCAAAGTCCTTTGCTGCAGAGTTCTAGACAACTAAGTATCCCAGGAAATGCATTCATGAAACTTGCTGTGAAAGGAGACGCTTTACAGGATCAATTCTGAAACACAGAGGAAAGACACAAGCCCTATGTGCCCCTGTAGCAAGCATTATGTAAAACTTCAGCTCTGGTGTGCATTTACCCAAAAAGGGGTGTGGCAATATATGACTGTATAAAAAAATAGCCTAAAGAATGACTGAAGACTTGGAAAACATGCTGTACAATGAACAATCAAAGAAGTTCAGGGTATTTAACTGTTAGAGAGAATACTAAGGTTTGTTTTAACTGTATACAAACATATACAGAGAATAGAAATCTGATATTTAGAAGGCATTTCAATTTAGTAGACAAAAAATTATGAAATTCACAACACCTTAAAGATTTGTCTGGCTACATTCAGACTAGAATAAGAAATGTATTCAGGGAACAATGAAGCTCACTGAAAAGTTAGTTTAAATAGCAAAGAAACCAAAAAGCCTATGTTATACTGCTTCTAATGCTTTTTATTTCCTACTGACAGTTTATGCAGTGTGAACATTAAAAAAACAAAGCAAAAAAACCTCACTCTACTGAAAAAACCTAGCCAAACTGTGCCTTTGATGTCATTGAGGCCGTTCCACTTCTGTGCATATGTTATACTTCTAGTGTGTGGTTTTGAGCACAAAAAACATTTTCTATTTTTTGTTTGATTGGGGTTTTTTATTTTAATGCAAAATGCCAATCAAATACTTTTCTAATAAAAGTTTTTGCAGTACTTCATAAAAACCAGAAAAAACAGCAGATTCAGGCCAAATTCTACCTAACACCATCATTTTACATTTCTACAATCCTGATATTGCTTCTGTAAAAGAGTGAATTGAGACTAATTCATACCCACTGTTCTCTGTGCAGTCCAGGATTAATCAGAATACTCTGATCCCCTCAGAGCACCAAGAAGTTGCTGCCTTTTCCTGTTACTGCAATCTTAACAAGACAGTTTTTTCTTTTAGTAATTGTATGAGAAATAATCACAACCTTTAGGTGTAACAATAACATCACCAATATAACAATAGCACTTCCATAATGTCTGTGCTAATATAGTGGTATCAATTCATATGCTAAGATTTTGTTGATTTCATACTATAAAAAAATCCGTAATCAGTAATATAAGCTGTACCATATGCAGTCATTTCATTATTATCTCTCCACTCGCTGTGATTGAATAACTATATTAAAACAACTGACTGTTAACTAAGAGTGAATTTGATGCCAATCTTCAGTAAAATCACAATAAATAATTAGTTACTTTGCATAAATCTTAACACATTACGAAAATGATATTTCAGCTGATGAGAAACAGGATTAAAATTTAGGAGCTTTAACAAAAGTCTAAGCGTTTGCTTTAACTCCAATTTGCATTACAAATAACATTACTCCATAACTTGAGTGTAATGATGAGTCCAGCAGATTTGGGCTTTAATGAGGGCCCTGAGTAATGATGAACAGCTGGCCACCTTAAATCAGGATGTCTGCTGAGAGTGGGCAATTTGAAAAACCATAGGCTGTCTATTGCCAACATTTCAGAAGCAATGCCAAAAATCTAAGAAATTAGGGGAAAAATGTCTTTGCTAGGATTTAACCCTCTGGCTGTCCCAGGTGCCTGGAGAGAGTGACAATGTTCATTAAGTCAGCAACAGAGTGACATAGCACAAGAGTGAAATTTCATGTCCTTTGATGGCTGCAGTCAGATTTTGGTGGCGTACATGAAAACCCAAAAGTATTTGATCTCTCTTCCTAGGAAAATGACAAAAATGTTTTCACAGCTGCACTGCATAGATCAGTGAAAGCTACTACAAAACAGCCACTTTCCACAAGTGAAAGGTGTTGTCTTTTTCTATCACTTGAGAAAGCAAATTTCTGCAACACGTTGTAGGCATCAGCACTGCATGCTGTAACTTGCATCACAGAGCTAAGAAAAGAATTAGAACAATTAGAACAATTAGAACAATAAGAACAATTAGAACAATATTTACTAAAAACAATTAGTAAATAAAAACATGTCCATTGAGTAAGGCTACTGGCTACCATACATATTCTCCTAATAATTAGGACAAACACTGGAATCCAATATTCAGAAGGGTGTAATAATGTCAGAGTTGCCATATTTTTTTTTAAATGTCACCCCTTTTACATTTTACAGTTTTCATGACCAGTTACTGGGAGGCTCATCACAAACAAGATGAGAACATCCCAAACTACAATTAACTATCACAGTAGACTGAGGGGAACATTACTAAGTTACTCTTTACCTGAAAGATTATCACACCTCTCTTCACACAGTTTTCTTTCCTAAGCCGTTACACATCCCATTAGTTTTGCTAACTTTGCTATCCTGCTTGTATTAGGTCATCTCTTGCAATAAATTCAACATTCTTTTCCCTAAATCAGTACACCATCAGCTACAAACCCACAGTGATACAGCCTTGCGCTCTGTTTACCCTAATAGCCATTCTCCCCATAGCTCTTGTTAAACACCATAGGAGCAGTGTCTCCTATCTGAACCCTCCTTGATCAAACACAGACAATCTCGTGCATGCTGGCTCCTTGTTCTAACAGCACTGTCTGCAGTCCAGGTCAAGAAAGAGGGGGTCAAAGGGAAGAGAACTTCATTATCACTGGGTGAAGCCCCTGTGTTGATGAACTCCAAACAATGCTAGATCTAAAATCTCAGGTTGGACAGGATTATGAGAGTTAATGGCCATTGGACTCTCATCTTGCAGGCAAACTTCTGGATCAGTCTTGATCTATTATGTTACTCTTAGCCCTTAGACTGAGGTTGAGTTTTTAAAAGTTTTGTTATAGATAGATCATGCTCTCTTTTCTAAAAATGTGTTGTCTTTGACTTTTTAACAGACAGCTAAAAGCAAGGGCCACACCAACACTGCAATGGAATTTCCATCTCAGCCCTTTCCTAAGAGTGATACTCCTCCCCAAGCAAACAGCAGATTAGAGCACAAAAGACACCTTTGGAGACTGAAAACACTGACTCAGCTGATTCACAGGATTAATAGAAAGATTTGCTGCTTGCACAGACAAATGAGAAGGCATGGGAGACTAGAAAGAAGCTTTTACACTCCTTGCACCTATGGATAGAAATCTGCCACTGGACTAGAGAGAAGCACTAGTGGAAGCCCCCAGACAGGAGAGGATTTAGAGTAGTCTCAGTTGGTTTCTTCAGTAAGGTTTTATAGAGCATAGAGTTGTCTAAAGTGATTGGTGTAAAAGAGCTGTCAGAACTTACTGATTAGACTTCATCCTACCAACTGTTAATTACTGACTCTGCCTGACCCTGTATGACTGCATAAAGGAAAGGCAGGCACATCATGGATGGCATTTGACCTGAGGTGCCTCATGTGCAACTAGAGCAGAAAAATAAGAGTGTGAACATTAATGTACTTCTCAATTAAATGTTTTATTCTCCATTTGCAGTTTTGATTTTAATATCTCTCATTACAAGACTGCACTTCATTTTCTTCTGCTTATTTCCTTTCCCAGCAAAGGCACGGAACACCATAATGCACTTCAATCAATTACACTTTTGAATGAAGAATGTTGAGCTATTTGACAAAATTTGCATTGCCTTAAAACTATATACATTAAGACTGTGAACAAAGAGATTCTTGTAATATTTGATAGAAAAAGCTGTACAATGCTTCTGCTGAGCTGTCTATGTTTTGTATGCCTGCCAATTGTATAGCTCATATACCAGTGGTTCTGATGTGCTTGCTTTCCTTAGTTACTGCCTCAGTTAGGAATCAGAGTGACTTCATTACTTGCATGGCATTTCTTGGAAAGAGTCCAAACTGCTGCATTAGGGCAGTTTGAATGTGTCTCCTGGAGAAGCAATATTTCCTCTACAGTGACTGAGAGACAGATGAATGAAAGAGAGTCAAAAATATGGGACACAGCTGCTACAGCTCTAAATAACTACCCATTTTCACCTCATAAGCATTTGCATGGGAAAACTAGTTGTTGCAAGTACAGTGTCTTCAGTGTAATTTAGTCACCAGTTGGCACTTAATTTGGTCCTCCATTTAATTTGATCAAGACCTCTGAAACTAAATCATCTGGTGCTTAAAAATACAACTTCCACTCCTAATTTTTTTTCTGCTTTAGTCAGGATAAATTGCTGCTAGATAAATTGATTCTTGGCTACAATTAGTTCCTATCTAATTAATGGTGATGAGCATAAAGAAATGCTTATAAATAAATGAAAAAGGACATAACCCAAAAAAGATAGAAGCTGAACAAGGAAAACATGTAGAACAGTTAAGGATACCTACAAAACTAAGAAAATATTTTTAAGAGAACCACCATAACAGCACTCAGGGCTCAGCATTTTACTCCTTTTATTAGTGTACTACATGGTAGTCATTTACTTTAAAAGTGTTCTTGCTATGAGTTGCACCCATTTCACAGGGGAGCAAACACAGATTAAGACTCCTTACATGATTGTGCATGTGATACATCAGCATCACATTTGGAAACAAAAACACTTGACACAGGATCAGTTTGTCTCCTCACAGGCCAGACAAGACATAGACCCCAACACAGCATGGGTTCCGACAGTGATATCAATAATACAGGAAAACACAGATTTCAATGAGAAGTGGGGAAAAAAGGATCAATATTCAACAGAAACGATGGCCTTATAAAGTCAGGAGACATTTTACTTTTTAAGTCTGTTCCTACAGGGATTTCGCTTTTTATCCTCAGAGTACAAATTTGTCCCACACAAATTTGACAGAATTAAAATTTTATTTTCTCTCATACAATATGGAAATTAGATATGGTTAATGTTGAAAACACTTGGTAAATGACAAAAGAGATATATATAGCAGAAAATGGATAATGCCATTGGTAGCCAAAGGAAACTTTTTAAATACTCTGTAGTATATTGAATACCGGGGCTCAAATATTTGCAGTATCACTTAATATCCCAACTAACGGTTCAGTAGAGTCAGACACGTAATGTATGAGGCTGTGAATGATCCATCATCACTGCACAATATCTTGGTAAAGGTGACAAAGTAAGAATACAAGCATGGCAGATACTGGTAACACATCAAGCATAAAGAATACTGATATTCTGCTTTCCCACAGATAAAGAAGTTTTGTTCCTATCCTGTTCCGCTACTCCCACACCTCACTCCCCCACCATGAGACACTGATGCTTGAGGTTGTTCTCTTCTCCAGTCACAAAGTTGCATGTATTTCAGTTCCATCCTGCACCAGTTCTTCCTTACCTAATTTTATTTTTCAGATCAGGGGCTATACTGTAAGTTGTCCAACAACATTATTTTCATTAATTCATCCCATGATAGTCTATTCTGAGGGTAGCTTGTGTCAGCAGCACATTTTTGAAGCTCAGGTAATTTCCACCCTTTTGAAATAAATCAGGGCATTGACAGCTTCTCTGTTTAGAATGATGCAATGAGACACGACATCTCTTATTTTTTTCCCCAGTCAGGACATTTTAAAAAAGTTCAGTACAGCATTTTTATAGCATGTTCCACTCCTCACTTCTGGATCTCCAGAGTCAGACATACAAGGGGAGAATGCTTAATAAGCACCTGAGGCAGAGAGTGGGTTAATGGGACTTGCAGTCAAGGGTTCTCATTAGTTTTGAGCCTATCTTACTAGAGAAATGTGTGGATTACAAGAGTAAAGTGAAGCACTGCACAGCAGCATCTGATTTTCAAAGAATCCCATTCCAGGAACTGTAAAAAAAAAAAAAAAAAAAAAAAAAAAAAGAAAAAAGGAAAGTAGACATAATTAGTCACTACAGCACAAGAGGTATTACCATTGCAACCTGTCATAGACTATTTCAGTCAGAAATTGTGGCTCAAATATATGTTTTTAATTGTCCATGATTCAGAGCACTTTATGTTGACAGCAACTCTGTTACAAATAATAATTACTTTGCAGAAAGACAGAAGCAAAACAAAGCCACACCACGTAAACTGCTGTACATTTCCATTGTCTGTCAGCCAGGGAGGGAAAGAGGATTGTCTCACTGAGACACAAAAAAGAGGGGCAGAAATCTGTGACTGCCCTTTAGCTCCAGCCCAATGTCATTGCAGATTGCCAGAAGAAAAGGAACAGAGAAGACCTAACTGGGGGGTACCAGCATCCCAGGCTGGTACCAGCAAAGTGAGGTAGCCCTCACTTCAGTCAAACAATTGAGGAGGAGATTTCATCCTTCTCCTGTCATGGCTGCATGCCTTGCTCCATATCTTCACATGCCTACATTCAGTTTATCCAAACTTAAGCATCTAAAATTTTTGGATATTTATTATTCATCTATTTCCTCATACAGACTTTGAGGTGTAGGAATACCACAGCTGAATACAATATTTCATGTGGTCCATGAGAACGGCATATTTTAATTTCAAGGAGATTTTATTGGTTTTAGGTCTTCTGCTTCAAAATACATGCTGCACTTTCCATACTCCCAGCTATTGCAATTATTATAGTCATATATGTTATAAGAGAAGTAAAATTCAGACATCACCTTGGTACCTAGGAATAATTTAGATGTGCTCTAAGTAAAGAAACTCTCTTAGCTGGATCTACCTATGTTTCTCTCTCCCCAAGGGATTTTTTTTCCCAACTTTAATTGAGGAAACAATACAAAAATATATCTTCTGAAGCTGTGTATTTGTACTTATATTAGCAAAGGCAGCACTCTGTTTGAAAGTTAATACTTTTCTATTATCTCCAGAGATCTTTTCATCAGCAAACCTACAAATACACACTTCCTGTGAATTATAAATCAAAGTGCTCTTACACCTTCGTTATCTCAAAGATGATGATTTTAGGTAAAAAGCTGTGTGTGGAGCCTGAACAACACTCTTGAACTGGTTAAAAATAAACTGTTAAACAGGGGCTGGAAAGGACTTTGAAAACAGGACCAGCTAGCTCAGGTGAGAGATGAAGATAAGTTTAGCACCTAGTAGACATGAAAAAAATCTTTGTCTTTGTCTGGGGGTGCCATTGGACACTCAGTGCCTCATGTGAAGTTCCATGACTGACAGATTACAGCACAGCAGCCTTTAGCTGAATGATAGTCAGTCTCACCTCACTGGCCTCCTGAAGGAGGGGAAGGGAAGTCTATCTCTACATAGGTCTACCTGAAGAATAGACCATTAATCACCCCTCTTCTTGAATTTTATCCTAGCAAGATTTTAGTGTGGGCTTTTCTTAAAGAATAATATGCCTATGGTAGAGTCATAGGATCATTAAGGTTAATGATCATTATATAATGATCATTAAAAGATCCCCAAGATCATCAGGTCCAACCACTAACCCCAGCATCACAGTGTTCATCACTAAATCATATCCCCAAGTGCCACATTGTGGTTGCCTTTTGAGCAATTCCAGGGATGATGATTCCATCACTTTCCTATGTATCCTGTTCCAATGCCTGAAAATCCTTCTAGTGAACAGATTTTTCCTAAAATCCTACCTAAATCTCCCATGGTGCAACTTGAGGCCTTTTCCTCTGGCTTTGTCACTTGTAACCTGGTAGAAGAGACTGAATTCCCACCTACCTACAACCTCCTTTCACATAGTTCTGAAGAGCAATAAAGTTGCCCCTGAGATTCTTTTTCTCCAAGCTAAGAGAACAACTTGAATAAGAGACACACCCATTATTATATCCTAAACAAACATCTAGAATACTTAAACATAAGTGGGTTTTTTTTTAAGAGGAAAATCCAAGTCAAAGAGTAGCCTCAAGGCCAAACCAGAAAGATTACAGTAGTGTCAGAAGTCTGTATTCAGTTGTTGCATGTCCATGCTCCAGCCAGTGGCCTAAACTATTTCTGACCCAGACAGTTTGACCAAAGAATAAAGGAAAAAGGAGAGAAGAAACTATCTATACACAGGAGACATGGACAGAGATCCTGTCACTTAGTGGATTACCATAGAGCTTACCATTGCTGCTGCATTATGTTCAGTTGTTTCAATAATTTAGTAGCAGCTCAAACAGGTTTGCCATACCCAGACAAAACACAGCAGATTTAATAAGTGTAGAGAAACATTAATACCCAAATAGACCAGTTGGTAAATTCAATTTATTAATAACATCATTAGCGGAAAATATATTACTATATTATTATTACTGTGACAAAAAAGCTTTAAACAAAGCCCCAAAACATCACCTTAATGATATCTTGATGCAGTTTTGATAAGCCTTACTTCACATAAAACCATTCATAAACACAGCAGAGATCTATTGCTACCCATAGAACCAAACAAATACTGACAGCCACAAACTCAATAGTGGATTAATAAAGGTACACAACCAGTACCAAATTAACATATTAGAAAAACAACTGAAATGGTTTACCATTGTTCAAGCTTCCTTTTATTCACAGAAGCAAAATTATGTAAAATTTTGAGATTAATTTACCCCCTCAATTCCAGACAAGTGAAACAGGGCAGTATGATTCTAGCAGGATTTGTTCACTATTCATGAATACTTTCTAATCTGGATTTAGAGTTTAACATGCAGAAGTGCCACTTTTCACAGTAAACTGCAGATTTAACAGAATTACACTGCTAATTCGGCAAGCAGAGCTTTATTGGACTTCCCAGTGCATATATTTAACTGTTTTCTCCCCAACTTAACAGTAATGACAAAGAAAAAACAAACAAAAGAATCTTGTAAGATGTAAAGGACCTTCCTGTACAGCCTGAGGTAGTTAATGAATTTTTTTCCTTTTCCACCAGATTGTTTGAGTCGGAGCACTTTCTCCACCTATTTGTAACTGGTAATACTTAGATTTCACATATCACCCCATTTAATTTTTTTCTCCAAATTCCATTCTTCTACTGGCTTAGTTTAGCTCTATTTATAATGCTTAAGCTTTCAATTCAAGCATCAACTCACCACTGCCCCGCCTGCCCAAAAACATAACCTAAATGGAATGGGTGGGCCTAAAAATCATTGCTCTGGAGAGTTTTCTGCAGAGCAGGGTAGAGAATAATTGTAGACGCGCCCACTATTTCTCTCATTGAAATGCATTCCTGAAATTTCAGAGCATTCAGAGGAACACTGCTTGATCCAAATGGCAGGAATCTCATTAGCTTAATGGACATTAGAACTGGATACTGGATATAAATGAAAAGGCAAAGCATAGCAATTTCTCTGAAATGCCACTATTACAAACAAATTTATGAAGACAAAGAAGACGTCTTTTGATGTACAAGGACCAAGTTTGTGAATGTTTACACAAGCTGAGTGCATGTTGACTTGACGGGAAGTACTCATAAGTGCTGAGGGAGTAGGCAACATCATTGTGAGATGAACCCAATTATCTTTGCAAGGTCATGGGACTGGCTTGGTGGATAAGGAGGCTGGGAAAATGGGATGTAATGGATGTTGCTTGTAATGAATTTAATAAGGCTTTAACACTATCGCCCATGACATCATAGACAGCTGATGAATTATGAGGTAGGTAAATAGACAGATGTAGACTGGAAACTGACTGAACTGCTGGACTCACAAGATAGTGGCACCGAAGTCCAGTTGGAGGCAGGTGCTTGCTGTTCCAAGAGATGTGTTCTGAGATCAATACAATTGAACTTCTTCATGACAAGTCCCATTAATAATGGGAAAGAGTGCAACTTTAGCAAGTTTTCAGATTATATTGAATTAGGAGGAGTGGTTGATACATCAGCCTGTTTTGCTATTTTGCAGATGGATGCTAACAGACTGGAGAAGGGAAGAGACAGGAACTTCATGCTGTTCAACAAATGAAAGTGCACAATCCCAAACCTATGGAGGAAAAAAACCCATTAATGAGCCCATACTGGATTCTGACCAGCCAAAATCTGGCTTTACAGGTAGGACCCAGGTGTAATAAAGGAGAAGAACAACACATAACAGCAATGTGTCCCTGCAAAAAAGAAGGCCAAAAGTACATTGAGTTGCATTAGGGAAACATTATCAGCAGGTCCAGGCAGGTGTTCCTTCCCCTCTATTTACTACTGCTGAGGAGAGTTTGGAGCATTGAGTCTGATTCTGGGCTACCCAGTACGAGAGACATTTGTAGATACTGCAACAAGTCTAGTGAATAGCCACGAAGATGGCTAAATCTTGGAGCATGAGTTATTCTGTAGATAATTAGGGAAAAATTCTGACCTGTAGCCCTTGCCCCTAGATGTGATTTCAAATTCCAAGATATCAACTGAGAACATCACCCTACTGTGACAAACAGGTGCTGGAAATTCTTGCAGTTTGTGGGAGATAACCTTTTGTTGCAGATACTTTGTAAGCAGACTAGAAAAGATACCCTCCTAGATGTACTATTTGTAAATAGGGAAGGATTCATGGGGGATATGATGGTAGGTAGTTGCCTACCTAGGCCACTGTGATTATGAATTTTTTGAGTTCTAAATTTTGGGTGAGAAAAAAAGGGCAGCAGAGTTTCTACCCTGGACTTCAGGAGAACAAGCTATAAGCTATTCAGGGAACTGTTTAGCAGAGTAGCCTGGAAATCTCCTTTTGAGGTCTTAAGAGCCTTTGAGGGCTATACAGCTTTTCAGAACCACCTTTCAATAGAACAAGAGTAGGCAATTCCACTTTAAAAGTCAAGCAAGTACAAGATAATACCAGCTTGGCTGAACAGGGAGCTCCTCACATAGCTCAAGAGGAAAAGAAGCTATCATCTCTGGAAGCAAGTTCAGGCTTCACAGAAAGAGTTTGCTTATGCAGGGAGAAGGCACAAAAGGCTGAAGTTCAGTTAAAATTGAATCTGGACAGTGTTGTATCAGATAACAAGAAAGGCTTTTTAAAGTATGCTAATAGTAAGAAAAGGTCTAAAGAAAACATTGGACCAATACTGTTGAAGACAGCTATCTAGATTAAAGGGATGAAGAAAAAAATGGAAGCATTAAATTCAATTTTTGGCTAAATCTTTAATACTCATAGAGCTTGGGTTGCCCAGTCCCCTGAGTCAGAGGACCATGGGAACAGTGACACCGAAATTGTCAGGGATCAGCTCTGTCAGAGAATATTCAGAAGTCTGTTGGGCCTGATGGAGTTCACTCCAGGGTAATACAGGAGCTAGCAGATTATAAGGCAGGATCTCTGTTGATCATCTACCAAAGATCTTGAGGGTCTAGGGGCATCCCCACTGACTGGAATCTATCCATTCTTTCAGGTGCCCCAAGCCTGTCAGTGTTTAAGAGATGTTATGACAATGACCTCAATAACATGCTTCAACTTTTGGTCAGCCCTGAACTGGTCAGGCAGTTGGACTAGATGGTCACTGTAGGTCCCTTTCAACAGACAGATTATTCCATTCAGTTCTATTTATGAGTAGAGCTTGGAGAATTAGGACTGTTCAGTCTGGAGAAGTGAAGGCTCAAGGGGATCTGAACCTTTATATATAATAAATACCTGAAGGAGAAGTAAGAAGGCATATCCAGACTCTTCTTGGTACTTCCCAGTGAAATTCCCTGTAGGTTAATACCCCTCTCTGATCCAGTTGGGGTGGGAGGAATGGACTATGGACCATATGATTTACAGAAGCATGTTCCCACCTCAGTGATTCTGTAATTCAGCCTGGGAAGAACCACAGGATGGGCAGTCAGGATAGTCTGCAGAAATCCAGTTGCTGAATATTAAAACAGAAGCTCAGTTCATCTTAACCCTGCTCTCCATTGCAAAAGTATTTGACCAAAAGTGAGCAGATTTGCAAATTCTTGCAGCAGGCAGATCTTGAAGTTGTAGAAGCATCCAAAAATTTTGCTGACAAGACAAAGACCCTCCAACTCAGCAGTCAATTCTGTGAAGTGTTCACAGGTGTTTCCAACCAGGCTGAACCAAACAAATTTTCCATCAGTCTCCCGTGACTGTAAAGAGCACTGTAACATGGCTTTAAACTCAGCAGAATTGCATGATCAAGCAACAATTTTTCATTGTGCTTTTAGCCTGCTTGATTGTTTATTCATTCAACTCATAATTCACTGCACTTAGGTTAACATTAGGAGTTCTTCAGATATGCCTTCCTCTTAAGTCTTTGAACCATCAGCAAATTAGAAAGGTTGCTATGAAGGTAATGCTTTATATTTAACAGCTGTAAATAGCCACTCAAACTCCCTTCTGCTCTGGACCTTATTTAACTCAAACATCACAATGCACACTGGCCTAAAGAGTGACAGAAGGGGTTGACAATGTGCTAGAATGGCACTATTTCTATACCAGTGCAAGTACCAGTTAAGATTGTCTATGCTGACTTGCTCTGCAGTCTTGCTTTTAACTCTGGTGTTTGAATATTTTCTTGCAAAATTGCTAAAAAAAACCCCACAGATGAAGGGGTTGGAACTCAAACATATAGCAAGGACACACATTAAGGAAAAGCTTTAAGAAATTGAGAGAACTCATGCTCATTCAATTTCTGCCTATGCAAAGGGGAAAGAGTTCATTTGTAAATAAGAAGTTTTTAGACTGAATAAACTTCTGAGTTATTTTTGCCTAACTGAGAAACCAATATTTCCTCTTGGTTTCCAGATAATACTTGTTTCTATTTTTCTCTACCAGGCCAGGACCATAGCTTTTAAGATTTGCTTACATCTCTTATTTTACCACCATTTTTTAACGTAAAGATTTTTTTTTTTCAATTTGAGAGTGAGTAGCAAGAATTGAAGAAAGTTACTGAAGACTGCTGCAGGGGAGAAAAAACCAAAACAATGAACAAAACCCCAAGGAGCACTTTTCTTAATGGCAGTTCAGAATGGCAAGAGCCACGCATGGAGAACCATGCTGGGCTGGCAGCTTCGAGAGAGCCTTTTCTTTCAGTTGCCATGACACTTGTTTCCTGCTACCAAGTAACCCCCTGAGGGCACTAACACAGAAATATCCAGCACACATTCTTTTTAACCCCAAAACTATGAAACTGGCTGGGAAAAGAGTGGACCATTCTGTAGAAAATAAATCACTGTGAATTGATCATCTTGGAAGGCTCGACTGTGAAGTCAAAACCGGAGAGGCAGTCAGATGAAAGTAGTCCACCATCACATTTGCCATTTTAGCTTCAGTGTTAGAATGTCAGAACTACAAATGTTTGTAACTAGAGTTTCAAAGAATTTCAGGAGATAAGATATTGCTACAATATCTCTATTTAAAAAATTATTTTTCTGTAAAAGAGCACTATTCCTGTATAAGGAAATGAGGAGTGTAAATATGCAGATAATTATACAACTGGAGTTCGTGGAGAGATAGCTCTTCACAGCTCTTCACTAGAAGAGGAAGGATCCATGCATACTCTTGTTAATACTGTTGCTGTTACTGTTCATTTTCTTATCTCATTGCTGTTTCCAATAAATTGTTCTTATCTCAGCCTTTGATCTTTGCCTTTTGTGTCTCCAGTTCTCCTCTCCAGCCACCCATGGGGGCAGAAACCAAGGAGGGGGAGTGAACAGGCAGCAGCCTGGTTTAGACAATCTTAATTTGGGGAATACCACTCCTAAACCACAACAGGGATTAAGTAGCACCAAGGAAATCTCTATACAAAAAATAATCCACAGCCCAGCACCACTGTCCTATCATTTTTATTAAAAAACCACCTAATTTCCACCACAATTACCCTGAGAAACTGAATCACACCTGTACACAGAGAATTAAAGACAAATCTTGCACAAATATTTGATATGTAATAACTCAATTCTCAAAGAAACTGAGCACATCAGGAATCCAGCCAAACTCAGCTTAGTGTTTCATCTTCAAATCTGGGATGGAGAATTAACCAAACCACATCTCAGAGCAGAAAACATTCACTCCAGCGGTTCAGCTTTGTTCGCTGTACATTTTGCCAGAGGATGCTACATGCCAACATGAAAATGGCTTCTTCAGGGCTGAATGAAGCCAAGGAGAGCTGTGGAACCTTTACAAAATGATACGTGTCCTAGAAGTTCTATGTAGCACACAAGAAGCAGCAGCAGCTCTGTGTTTATTTCACAGTAACAGTGCAGAACTGTACAGGACTCATCCTGATCAGTGACATTACATGGATGAAGAAAACCTTTAGTTCAGCTAGACGAACCATTTTAGGGTTTATACATGTTACAAAGATCAATGGATTAATTCTAACCTGGTGTCAAGCAAAAGAAAGGGGACCCCAGTCATAAAACCAAGAGCCACATCTTCCTGATAAGTCATAAAAAATATTATTATGAGGTGCCAGCCTCCTTTCTTTTGTTGACCACATTCCTTGAACAAGGAAAGCCAAGACACCTAACTCCAAGTTGTGTACATTTGTAGAAAATTTAGTTTCAGCTCCTCATTACATGGCACGAAGGTATGCACCCACACCTTTTCCAGGAGAGCTGTCCTTCAAAGCTTGTTTCTCTTACAAATTGTGCTACTCTCCCTCATCCCCAGCTGCACGTATCACCTCATCGGTTCTGCAGAGCTCTTCAGCTGTTTCTCCACTGCATTTCAGCTTAGGGAATGTTCAGCTGTACATGGGAGAAAGCTCTGAGACAGCAGGTGCTCCCACCACTGCAGAGCACGGATAATTTTAGGTTCTGCTGTGCAACACAAGACAAAGAAATAAATTGGAATATCAAAATAGGTTTGAGTCAATTTACTGGCAAAAAAAAAAGGCAAAAGCAGAGAAGCAAAGAAATTAAAAGGGAGAGACTGAGAGACTGAAGAACCAGTAAGACTGCCCTCACAACTCGAGGTAGGATAATTAGTTTTTTTCCAAGCTCACTTAGAACAGTTATACTCTTAAATTTTGTCTGTAGATCTAAAATTTTGGAGCTGTCTAACTGCAGGACACTACTCCTGGGATCTATTACAGTGCTGACAGGACTTGGCAGTATACAGTCCTTGGCTAGTCACTTTAAAATAGTCAATCCTCTGATGCATTGCAAAGTTTCTGTCCCTTTGAACTTCTCTGTTTCAGAATTGTTGCTCTTTCCTCAGTGCCACATCTCCTACCAATTACTGGTGTGCTGCAGAATACTGTTTAATAAACATTTTCTTGGCAGAGTACATCATCTAAGTGATCGATCATGAGTCGAGGAAATAGAGTTTTAAGTACTATATCAGCTTCCTGCATCTCCTTTGAATGGCATCCCATACTCATTAAAAAACCCCACCCTTGGCACTAAATGATTTATTTTAATCTAAACAGAGATTACTTTAATTAAACACACTTTATTGCTCTTGAAATTGACAGAGCACTCCCCTGAAGCCTTCTATCACTCCATTTATCAAACAATTTCTTTGAGAGCAGCAAGCTGCTCCTCACAGACCACTTTGCTCAGGAGCCTCAGTTTTGTTCCAAAAACAGGGAGAAGAAAAATCCACAATAAGAAAATACAGAGAGATTCAACTAATCTCAGATAGGAAGTACAGCTACCATGATTAGGCTCCTGAGTTTGCAACTGGATACTAAAGAAAGCTGCAATGGTTAGACTGAAAAAAAAACAAACAAACATGTGTAAACACTAACAAAACCTAGGAATCCCTGAACTAGAGTTCTCATTCAGGCACATTAAAAGCCTGGTCTATTTTTATAATTATTCTGGAGCATTTGTAGTGACTGAAAGTCAATAAAACCCAGAGTTTGCTGCACAGGAAGTGTAAAAATGGAGCAACAGAGGTATCGTACTCAAAGAATGCTGGACATGGCTGGAGAAGGATCAGACAAGAAGCTTAAGGAAAGGTTGGGAAGGTGTGACTATTAATAGATGTATAGGATTGACAAAGTAGTTCATTTTGAGCCAGAACTAATAATAAAGCAAGTACTTTGAATCAGCAGTGCTAACATTCAGTACTCTTCTCAGAAATTTCAGAAGATATTAGGAGGAACATAAGTGAAGTCAGAGGAATTGTATATGTGTGTTACATTAAAATAGGATGGGCCCATATGAACTTCATGTAGTTAAGTGTGGGGCATGAGTAGAGACTGGGCAGAGGATGGATCAAGAGCAGCCCTGAGGACAAGGACTTGGGGGTGTTGGTGGATGAGAAGCTCAGCGTGAGCTGGGAATGTGTGCTCAGAGCCCAGAAAGCCAACTGAGTCCTGGGTTGCATCAAAAGCAGTGTGGCCAGCAAGGTGAGGGAGGGGATTCTGTCCTTTGAGACCACACCAGAGAAGGCTCCCAGGAGAAACCTTACAGCAGCCTTCCAGTACTTGAAAGAGCTTACAAGAAACCGGGACGGGACTTTTAATAAGGTATGTAAGATAGAACAAGGGGGAATGGCCTTAAGCTGAAGGAAGGTATGTTTAGATTAGATATTGGGAAGAAATTCTTTGCTGTGAAGGTGATGAGGCACTGGACCACATTGCCCAGCAAAGTCGTGGATGCCACATCCCTGAAAGTGTTCAAGGGCAGGTTGGATGGGGCTCTGAGCAACCTGGTCTAGGGGAAGGTGTTCCTTCCCCTGGCAGGAGGGTTGGAATGAGATGATTTTATGGTCCGCTCGAACCCAAACCATTTTCTGATTTTCAGTCTTGTGATGTATATTCAGAGTAATTCGGACTGTACAAGAAGAGGGGAGAATAAATACATACACATACTGCCACCTTACCTTCGGTACCATTTCTTTTTTTTTAAAAAAAGGAAACAAAATCCTTTTCAGAAAGTTCAAAATATTGAGTGGATTCTTTTTTCTTTTCACCTCCAGTATATCTGTGGTATGGACTGGGGTGAAATGGAGGGGAGTCATCATATTGTTAAAAAAACCCTGATTTCTATTGCTATTAACCCAAAATATAACTAGAGGTATTCATAAACATCCTGAAATAATTCACTTCCTCTTCCTTCCAAATTCAACATTTTCAGTCTGATTTGCAGACAGTTATCTGAAATAGATCCAAACTACTATCAAATCAGCATGCTAGATGACTGACATTCACCCTTCACTAAAAGTGTCTCAGAAAACAGATTCATGAAAATTCTATCCCAGGTGTCTGAGCTTTTTAATGACTGATAGAACAGTGTCTTTCCAGGCTCACCTTTCATTCATTATTTACTCAGCAGTATTTACACACTGTTAAGGCAGGCTAAGCCATACAGGGGATAGACATGCACAAATATAAACAGAATTATAACATCCTAGTTGCAAGATAGCTGCGACAGAAAAATATACCACTTGTGCAGCAGAACCCAGGGATGAGTCACTACTCTGAAACATTCAGGCAGTTCTTAAAATATCTGTAATTATCCTTCCTACTCAAGTACAGAATACGCCTTTTATTGCCATTGAACCATTTACTGCCATGCATTTCCAAGGATTTTTAGCAGAGGAGGCTATCAGAAAGAGAGTCTTACTCCTGCAGGAGACATCTTGGAAGACTTAAGGGTATCCAGTGATCCTGATCTCAAACTACAGGGGTAAGTTTTGTCCCCCAGCTGCTTTGAGGCACAAGAGTAGAGACAAAGCCCCACCTGAAAGGAAACAAAATTGTTGCCAAAAACCAAAACCAAAACACCCCCCCGCCCAAAAAATTCAAACAACAAAAAACCCCCAAAAAACAAACAAGCAAACAAACAAAAAAACCCCAAACCAAACCAAATCAAAACCCCCAAAAAAATCCCAAAAATCCAAACACCAAAATGGCAAGTTAAAGTACCTGTCTCTCCTAGTGGGTAGTATAAATATGTGAGAACCGTGATGAAGCTGTTTATCCTGCAGGAAACAAGTTTCCTTTAGACATTTTCGTTGGGCAAATAATTTATTTGCACTTATCAGTATTCAGGTGTGTTTAATATTTTTTGTGCTTAGAGGGGTAATTAAACCTATACAGAGTCTCTAGTCACTCCATCTCAGGGCTCTATCTTCCTTTAAATGTGACAATTTAGCAAATAAAATTGTGTTAGCCTAAAGAAAAGTTCACAGCTTTTTGCATGTAAAAGATTTATCTTCCCTGTTCCTTATTCTCTGCTGAGGGAACAGCCAAGCTTGACAAGCCCATGTCCTATGCCCCAGATATCATGCAGTGGGAAGACATCATGCACACAAGAAATTGATAGTCCATTCCCCTAGCTTCTACCTCTGCCTTTTTTTTTTTTTTTTTAGGTGTCACCAGCTCCCTGATTGAGAGCTCCACTTGCCTACAGAAATAATAAGCAAGTAACGTGATAGGCAACAACACATTTTTCCTACTTTCTTGGATTGCAGAAACAAGGTAGCTCCTTACAGCGGGGAGAAATAACAGAGAGGAATCCAAAAGTCAAATCCAATATTAACCCTTAATGAACAAGTAAAGAAGCCTCATCCCTACTATATTTGAGTACTCAAAATATGCAACAAATTCCCTCCAGAACATTCTCAAAAATTAGTTTCCTAGTGAGGTCAGAAGGACAAGCTACAGAATTTCTGTCACCGGTTAGTACAAACTGCTTGTTAGTTGAATGAAATGCAGGTGTCTCTCCTGCTTGAAACTTTCCTCTGCAACTTGTGTTAGCTAACCTACATTTTTTAAAAGGAACTTTTAGTTATGAGCACCAACAAACTAGTTCCTCATAAAACTGTACATAGGGATAAGTCCCAGGTCTCCTCCTTCTCCCCATGAAAGAAAGCTCAGCCACCTCCTCTTGCAAAGAGAGGGTGATTGTCTGTAGCAGCATCCCCTTAGGAAATCTTAGACTGTCTCATAGATTAATTTTTGAATTGGGAAAGGTCTTTGGAGGGATACAGAAGGCAAAAGATCATGCCTGAGGTTTTACTAAGAAAATAACAGATACTAGGCCTTGCTCAGAAAGCATATTAACAGAAGAAAGGAAGAAATAGAAGGGGATAGGTGTGGGGATGTGTAAAGATTTTCTGATTCAAGGAATGGACTGCAATGTGGTTTGGGGTTTGGAGATGCCAGAAATGCTGCTATTCAGTGCCTGGTTACCTAAACAATGTTCCACTTTATTTTCAGTCACCATCTACAGCTTTTTTTTTTTTTTTTTTACCTCATGCAGAGACATCTCTCCAGAAATAAGGTTACAAAACAACAATAATTAAAAAGTAGTATCCCTTATTAGAGGGCGCCAATTCAGTTGCAAATTTGTAAAACTTATTCATAATCCATAGAAAAAAGTGATCTGTTCTCTAGGGAAAGGGGCAAGAAAGAAAGGGGTAAGGGATAGGATTTTTCTGCATAAAGAAATCAATCTACACACCTTAATCATCAAATTCATTTCACCTTCTCCTCATAAGAAGTGAACACAATGCTATAATTTCAGTGTATTGTAAACAAAAAAAACAGCAAATGTTTTTATTTTTAAGTTCAGATGAAATACTTCAACAAACCTTGCCACAAGGTAAATCTGTTGATGCTAAATCTGTTGATACCTCTCAGCACAAGTTAGTGTTGGACACTTGACAAACCAAACACACAACCTTTCCTATCCAGTCAGCTCTTCAGATTCTCTCCACAATTGTGAGACTTCAATTAGGCAAATTCTTAATTAGTACAGACTGCTTTTCCTGCCAGCAATGACCCTTTACATCATTGTTAGCAGTCTTCTATTATTAATTAGGCCAATGGCAACAGACTAAATTTCTTATTTCTATAGACTTGCAAAACACAGCACTCATTAAAGAGGCAGTGGTGAAAAAATTTTTCATTATGCAGTTCATCTTTTACTTCTATTTACCACGGCTTTAGCCCTAGCAGCTTCCTTTAAAAGCCTCTTCAGGTCTACCCTTCCTGCAGTGTGGAGATGCAAGGCAGGTAGCCAAAGACAGAACATGCTACTACCAGCACTCTTGGGTTTTGCTTGCCAGAACTGAGGCTGAGAGACAAGGAAGGAAGAAAAGAAAAATGTTGTCTAAAGAATAAAGCATCAAGATTTATATAAAAGCAACATGTACAACTATACATAAACAGCCACATATGCCTAGACAAAACTTAACATGTTCTGTTTTTTTTTAAATATATAAATCATGGAGAATGAGCAGAGATTCTGCCTGTTATGCCTGTAGCATTTGCCACTTTCTGGAAATAAAGACTGATGACCTGAAAGAAGCAGGAGTTTAGAACCTATTCAAGCAGTAAGCATGGAAAGAGAAGACAAACATTTCAAAGCAGCCACAGTGAAAATCTAAGGTTTGGGCTAACAATATTTTACAAATAAATGCCCTGCCTACATATTTTTAGTTTTTTTCAACAAGGTAGTGCTGTCTGAAAGAATGTCCATGTTGAGAGACAGCAATAAGTGAACATCAAGATGGTTGGAAAGAAGACTATGATACATTGCACAGAAATGCTTCCACAAAGCCCTAACTGGAAAACAGTACTATGGCCAGTTTCACCTAAGGAGAAAAAATAATCTTCTGTAGTGCTTTATGCACTAAAATTTTACCCAAATACAACAAAGCAACTCTAAAAACTTACAAGTGAATTTGCACTTCCAAAAACTCAAAGTCAAACAGCTAGCACCGGCCAAAAAAACAGTTGTCCACATTTGCTATACTCAAAAATCCTCCATTGTAAAGCTTTCTTCACTAAAAACCAAGCACATGAAGTTTTTCTGAATTCATTGAGCTGAAAATGCAGTCCTTTGTAAACACTTAAAACCAGGGATACGTCGAATATTTTAATTCTTGTTAGATGTCCAATCTGTTTAAATTTACTATAAACTATACTAAAATTCCTCTTGTTTAAGTCAATTTTTCAAAATGAAATGACATCTACGTATTTATAAGACTTCAGTTTCACCAGTAGAAATAAAATAGACTACTTATCAGATGAACAAGATTTCAGGATTGCCTCGACCTGAACAGCACAGAAGACAAGTTCTGTGGCAGAGGTGGAGAAACAGGACAGTTAATGGTGGTCTGCAGAAAAAATAAAATAAAAATTAAAATACTCCCACCAATCAATCAACACATATCCCCCCCAAAACAACCACCAAACAAAACAGGAACAAAAATAGAATTAAGATAGCTCCCATAACTACTTCAATTGAGGCTACTTGAATAGTGTAATGAATAGTGGCTACATGAGTTCAAGGACTTAAGAACCTAAGATCTTTTGGCCACAATTTAAAACTAGAGCTTCAAAGCTTTATTTTTTCAAGTAGAATTCCATGGGCATTTAAGGAATTAATAAATACGTTAAGTGAAAGAATGGTCCACAAAATTAGGCAGTTTCTTGTGAGTTTGTACTGAATGTGTAGGAGTAATTGTCAGGATAAAATACTGATTTTTTTTGTTTGTTTGTTTTTGTTTTGTTTTTGTTGGTTTTGTGGTTTGTTTTTTGGGGTTTTTTTTAATGTAGCCATTATTACTGAAGTGTACAAATAGCATTGGTCAAACCTAGAAAATTATCCACAAGGAAAATTCATCTACTTCACACATGTACTTCAACAGCTTAGATGTTTTTGGTCTGTAGACTGCTATTTTCTTTAAAGAAAAGTATCAAAAAGTCATCAGTAACAGCTTTCCAGGTGACATGGGATGAAGGCTCCAATTATAGTCCTCTAATATCTAGATGTTACGTGGGAAAATGCTAACTAAAACTATAATAACTAGAACAGAGTACAAGAAGAACCTGTTCTCAGATGTATTTGGCTGAATATATGTTGTTAATCATTGGCCAACACCCTTTCCTCAGAGGTCCAGAGAAAAAAAAACAAACAATAAAAACCCCAAAACAGCCAAATAAGAGAACTCTGTCTACTTACACGACTCCTTTTGATCCAAAAATCCAAACTTTCATAACAGACTATTGCATAATCAGTGCAATAAGCAGGGCAGTGTTTTGTAGTTGGGGGTTTTTTCACACTAATGTAAAAACTCCTTTGCATAATACAGATGTTAAAGCACTCAGGTATCCTATATATGTAGGACAATGTCCTTCATGCCTGCTAGTCACAATGCCTTCTTACAGGCTCAAATTTTGTAAGAAATGGGCACAACACTGCACTGGATAGCAGCTTTTGTCTCTGGTACAGGGAGCAGGAAAAAAATGGGAGATGTCAGTCTCTCTTTCAGAGCTGATGCACAGGGGTAAGCAAAATTTTAGGTAAAATATTCATAGATTCATCTCTGCCAGTTTACATCCCCTCCTCTCCTCCAGAGCACCCTTATAGAAATTTATCAACTTGTTAAAACTGAGGGACAGAAAGGCCTCAGTCATCTACTCGACCCCACCAGCTTCAGTCTATTGTCATGTTGACTCCCACTTACCTGCTAAACCTAGTTTGAATTTCAGATGGTTTCCATCTTTATCACAGCAAAACCAAATTCAGCCTCATTAAAATTTAAAATGGTCTGCTGTAACTTAGTCTCTCAGAATACTTAAAATTTTATTGTTTTTAAATATGATACACAGTACCAAAGAGACACACTTAAAATAATTTTAAATCAATTAAAATATTGCAATTTGAAAGGAAATTATGACTCTGTAGCTAACGTGTCTATTCTATACAAAATTTGCTTTTACATTAGAAGAATTAATAGGAAAGTGGTTAAACAGATTACCTTATAACAACAATGGGTAGAACTACACCAAATTATAGCAACTAATAAATTTATATGCAGGCATGGACCTGAATTTGACATACTGGCAAGTCATATACAGCTCTCTTAGCTGAGTTTAAGAACAATACCAACCAAGCAGATTTTTCCAATGGAACATCAGAAAATATTAATACACAGAATTTTATTAATTATTTTGAAGAAACAAATCTAGTCTTAGACCCTTTATAAAAAAATTTATCAAAACATTTTCTTTTAAAATATAAAAATATTTTAAATCATTTTTGTCGTCAGTCAAAATGACATCTAAACAGAATGATTCTATGAGACCAAAACTCAGTGTTGTGAAAGGTAATCACATTTCTACATTTATTTTCACTACCTGGTTGGGGACAAAACTTTATAATGCCACAGGAGTTTGAAGTCATATTTTAAATCCATATCTGTCTAGTAGCCTGCACTGGTGAAAGAATCTCATGGAAGAGAATAATGATTTTTTGAACAAAGGTATTCTGAATAGTGAAGGCAAGAGAAACAGTCTGATCTGAGCTGTTTTAAGATATCATCAGTGTTTTGAATTTGCATGCTTTGCTTTAGCCCTTACATACCCAACACCATATAAACTGAAACTGCAGCAAGTTTCACAGTGCATGGTACAAGCAATAAATTAGAGAGTACACATTCTGATACAGCACACCTAAATCCATTTCCATCTTGTATTCTTTGCAACAGATTTGTGATGCAGTTAAACGTAAACATAAATGCCATTCTTCAAAATATTTAAATGTAAGGGGACACGAGACCTAAGTGATGTTCCCCACCATGTAATAAAGGGAACAGAGTGAGTCTAACACTCAACTTTCCACAGCTAAACTATGGGAAATTGAGTGGCTAATATGATAGCAAAATTTTGAGCACTCTTATGCCTATTACCTCAATTCTATATAGGGCTTTCTTTTGGTTTAGCAAACTAAATAATTTTGTTCTTGTTTATTTTGGTCTGGCAGAAAATAGTAGTCAGAAATCTGGCTTTACAGCCCTGTACTTCTGGTGAAATAGAACAGGGACAGAAAACAACATAAGGCAAAATAATCTGTAAGTTTGATACATACTGCCGTTGCAGCAAGAGCCACAGAAGTTCAATTTCAATTATCACTAGAGATCATCATCCCCACTTACCACATTTCCACTGATAATGTGCAACATTAAGGTAGTAAAAAATCTGGTGTATGAATGCAACAACTATGTAAACCATCTGCTGCGTGAAAAGTCAGCTGAGAAAATGACTATGGACATATGGGGATACCAGCAGTGAATCATCCCTTTAAGAGTAAGTCAAGCTCTGGTCAAATCAAGGTCTGAAAACAAGGCAAGGATGGTGAAGAAGCCATACAGCAACAACTGCTGTTGGTTTGTGCTTACCTTAGGGCTCATACCAGACCTGCCACCACCTCTGGAATCAGCCTGTCATCTGCTGTAGATCAAAATAGCTCAAATACTGCCCTTTGGTGGAGGATCAGAGGGGAAAATGGAGGCACCAGGAGCAGTAGTAAAAGCACTTTAGAATGAGAAGAGTGAAGTTATTTTAAAGCCCTCAGAATGGATACAAAGAGGGATTTTGATTCAGATATTTAAAGTTCAGGTTCTGTTTCCAAAATGAAGAGAGAGCTGGATCAACTCCTTTAAGTTAAATTATTCCTTTTGACTTTAGCTGACAGTGTCCAGCAGAACTTCCATTGCTTTGTTTTCACAGAAAGTGCTGGAGTGGAATCAACTAAAGGAGCTACTCAGGCCGGTATTTTACTTCTGGGTGGCAAAAGTAGTTTTCAGGAAACTGTATAAAATTGAACACCTTTCCATATGGAGGCAGAAACTATTCTTTCTGCACTTATTTAACCATCAGATTGTAAACTAGTAGGCTGATGCAACAGGAGCACAAAGCTATAGGATCTGTAGCTGGAGGGGCATTGGCATTCAATTACAATAACAACAAAAGAAATACTAAAGAGTTTGCCCCATTGTGGGACTCAATGAAAGCTTCTTACACACTAACCCAATTTTCATCTGTGCCAGTGGAAGTTAGTGTTGAACAAGATACTGCCATGAGACCATTTCACTAAGCTTATATCTATAAACATTTATTTATTTGATTTACAGATGACAGAAATTTCTGATAACTTATTCTTTTTTACAGATATTATGTCTAGCCCCCAATCTAGTAGGAACCAGCTGACACTGACACAACCATGTACACCAAAAACCTCACAAATGAGCCACCAAAACCCCACATCCCCCCACTCACAAATGCCACAGTCTTAAAATTAAAGTACTCTGCAGAATTTCCATCTCCAAAACATCCCACAGAAATATGTTCGCTTGACATTTGCAGAGGAAGCATTCTTCTTTCAACAATTTCATATTTTTCCACCTTTTCATCAGGATCTCTAATTCTTTGCTACTGAAAAATACCACAAAACTGTGTTTGTGGAAAACACAAATCCCCACCACATCTGGTCTGCCATTTTTGTACCTTTATACTCTTCACTTCCCCTTTATTCTCTCGTTAGAGGAAACTTTTATGTTGGCAAGAAATCAGACACAAAACAGCTAGTAGGGACTTCAGAGTTCACACTTAACCAGTGATTAGAAGAAATGCCCAATGAGAGACTGCAGCTTCCTGGCAAGCCAATGCTTTTGCCCTTGAGCAGACCAGCACTGAGGAGCATCAACTGGAAGAAATGTATTTTCTACCTGAATGCCCTGTTTTCCAAGGTAATCTAAAACATGCTAAATACAGCAGAACCACAGAATTGCTGAATGGTTGAGGTTGGAAGGGACCTCTAAAGGTCATCTGGTCCAATCTCCCTGCTCAAGCCAGGTCACCTAGAGCAGGCTGCTCAGAACCAGATGAATTTCGAATACCTCCAAGAATGGAGACACCATGACTTCACTAGACAACCTGTGCCAGGGCTCACTTTCCCCCATAGTAATAAAAAGGTTAGAGACAGATTCCTGTGTTTCAGTTTGTGCCCATTGCCTCCTGCCCTGTCACTAGGCATCACTGAAAACAGCCTGGATCCATCTTCTTTGCACCTTCCCTTTCAGTATTTCCATAATTTCTTCAGATCCTCCTGAGCCTTCTCTTCTCCAGGCTCAACATCACCAGATCCTTCAGCTTTGCCTCACAAGAGATCTGCTTCCATCCCTTCATCTTCTTCATGGCCTACAATACGTGGAAAATGTTTTTCCTTTTCCATGTTTAAAATTAGAGGAAAAAAAGGATAATAAAATCATATGTAATGACTATTTTTCCTACTGAACCATCTCACAACAAAAAAATTACTTTTAGCCACATGAAGGGCCAGTACCCTACATTTTTAAGAGTCTGTTGTTTTGTGTTACTTTAAGGCTGCTAACACATTTTCACAGCATGTTACAATGTGGCACTCAAAATATTGAGACAACCGTGCTTTGGGGAACTTGCAAGGGCTTTGTTTCATCCACAGCTTTATAGGGAGACACAGGCCCTAATCAAAAAAAGCCAAAGCTCCACATTAGCCACAAAAAGTGATGTGTATGAGGTTTGGTAGTTTGTTTGCTGCTGGCTGTTTGTCGGGGGATTTTTTGTGTGTCTGTGGTTTTGTTAGTGCTAGAATCTGGTTTCCTACCATGTTCACAAGTGGTGTTCCCCAGGTCTTGGTACTGGGGCCAGTTCTGTTTAAAAATTTTACCAACGACCTGGACAAAGGGATCAAGTGTGCCCTCAGTCAGTTTGCAGATGACACCAAGTAGCTCTCTACAACTACCTGAAAGGACGTAGAGGGTGGACGTCAGTGTCTTCTCCCAAGTAAAAAACAATAGGACAAGGGCAAATGACCTCAAATTGTCCAAGGGGGGATTTAGATATTAATGAAAAACTTCAACTCCAAAAGGCTTGTCAAGTATTGGGACAGGCTGCCCAGGAATGTGGTTGAGTCATCTTTCCTGGAATTATTTCAAATAAGTGTAGATATGTCACTTCAGGACATGGTTCACTGGTGGACTTGGCAGTGTTTGGTTGATGGTTGGACTATGATCTTATAGGTAATTTCCAACCTAAAAGATTCATGATTCTATCTCCAGATCCTGCTGGAAATAGCAGCTAGTGAGACACCTGTTTACACCAAGATTCTGGTAGAGCCAGAAAACAAACCTAGAACAGAGAAAATATTTGAGTTTATTCTATGTTATGCTGTTCCGGTTTCCCCCACCCAGGCTGTGTAATTCAGATGAACGTCAGCATAAGTGAAAACATCCCTTGCAAACAGCTTTCTTTGTTCAAGGGGAACTTTCCTCTTCTCAATATTTCTTTACAGAATACAAGTGAAAAAGGTTATAGCAAGTATTCAAACATATATCCTGCCTTTCACCAAGGCCACAGAGCTTCACTACACTACTTTGTATCCAACTGTACCACATTCGCTGCTTGTCTGAAAATAAGCTTTATTACTGAAGCAAGCATTTGTTCACAGAGAGTGGCTTTCCTTCTCTCCTTCCTCCTGCTATTTTAACTCTCCTCCAGATGTTTTCTTTCCTATTTGCAAGGCAAATGGTGTTAAATGAGAAGATCAAACTGAAGCAAGAAAGAGATGTCCCTCTGAGACACATTACTTTATGACAACCCAAATTTTAAATTTGAATTAGAATAATTGCCAGAACAGCTGTGCTGACTCTGTACCAGTGTATATAAGAATGGGACCAGTTCTTCATATTTTTAATTCTTGTTTTGTTTTCACTTCTTATCTTTTTGGATTCCCTTTGTCCCTTTCCTTTTATTGTGAGCTTTCTGGCAGTCTCATTTCAATTGCCCTACTCGAGTGTCACCACTGTTTCTGTCACGTAGGCCCTCAGTTTCTAGTGGCACTGGATCAGCACTGGTCTCTCTATCCATGCAAAATATTCTTGTGCTGAGAACCCCCAGGACAGCGATGCTGATGGCTAGCTCAGAAATGAGTCCGCTAAGGAGCCACAAACCTCCAAGGCTTCATTCAGGCTTTTTTAAAGCTTACTCATAGAAACTTGAGTATCAGCAAGGATTCTGACAGACTGTGATCTTCTGGTGGTTACTTGGAAGGAGGAAGTGGCCAAAGGATCAGAATATTTGGAAAGCAGTGTTGAA
The DNA here is from genome assembly GCA_024500445.1 of Entomyzon cyanotis. NCBI lineage: Eukaryota > Metazoa > Chordata > Aves > Passeriformes > Meliphagidae > Entomyzon > Entomyzon cyanotis. The sequence goes on along the minus strand of JAKEPQ010001015.1, from coordinate 148,532 downwards.
CAGCGGGATACTGTTTGTCCCTCTGGGTACCAGTCAAGTCACAGCATCTGATGAATAAGGTTAGTCAATCTCCTATTTCCTTAATCTGTAAAGAACTTGTTTTCATCTCTCCTTGGACCCTTGGAAAAAGAAAATTTGTACAACATAGATTATGGGAGTTTCTCAAAGGTGTCAAAAGAAAAATCTTTTGGTTTAATTAATTATCTTCCTAATCACTGGTATTTTAATAGAACTTTAAGCAGGGTGGATTATTTTAATACCCACTCAATTTTAATTACAGTACTTTTAAAAAGATTATTTTTTAACAAAGATAGATATCATTACCTCTGAGACAGCACTAACACGTTGTAACCACTGTGTCTTTTCCTTCCAACAAATAAAAGTCATCCTTATTCAGACTAACATACTTGCTTGGGGATTTAGCTTATGGCTCCTATCAGTCAGCAGCACTAGAAATAATGCAAAAAAGTACTCAGCCCTTGCCCCAAGAAAATACTTTTTCAAGCAGATAACATGAAAAACATGCTTGCAGATTAAAGATTTAAATTTCTCCACACAGAGAACCATAAAGGCGCACATTGTGCAGCTTTGTGCCTCCTAGGGCATATTTGCACTAAGTTAAGGCACCTAAGTGAAGAACTAGTTTGGTGGCAGAAAATTTTAAAATGAAGTGATTCAAGTTGCTTTCACGAGGATAAGCGGGGACCTGAGGTTTTGGATTGCTACAGTTTGACATGAGCACAAGCAGTTATTTGAAAAATTTGCCTACAGTTTTAAAAACTCAGCTTTTACCCACACTTTTGAAAGCAGGTAGGAGATTCTGTTAAGCTCAAAATCTTGTTCATGAATAATGAGGAAACATGTCCTATGTTTAAAGCCAAGAATTTATGCAACTGAAATTTTAAATCTGATTGCTGTCAGTCCAGAACTGGCTATTACAAAAAAGGAAAAGATAATAATACCATTAAAATGCAGCCTCAATAATAGTTGCAGCACTCAACATTTTGCATAGACAACTTAGTCTCTACCTACTCTTGGTGTTATGTTAACCCTGCACTGCTTCTCTGAGTCTTAAATTTGGTGGTTTAACCCTGGGCTTGGTAGAAGTGAGGAAAAAGGTGTTACAGCAACCTGTGAGCATCTGGAGGAATATAACCTTTGGTGGGTTTCTTTTTGTTCCTCTAGGGCCCATTTGGAGTCCTTTTTATATACCTGGCAACACAGTTTTACTCTTTGGTCCCTCCATCAGTCTGCATCTCCATATCTCCTCTAAGTTTACCTATTTGGAGCCTTTTACATGTGTTAGACACGAATTCTTTATTTTCTTTTTTACCTCTGAAGCCAGTTTTGTCTAGCTTCAGCTCTGTGATTGTTTAACCAGTGACTGGCAAGTTATTAATATCTGTTGCATTTTCTTAGCCAAGCCACACATCTAATTACCCCATGCCAGTGTCCCTCCATGTCACCTCCTGCATCTCCAACTGCCAAGGCCTCTTCTTTACATTACAATATTACATTAGTCATAAATTTCTGATTCTACTCAGAATAACTGCTCATTAGTCCTATTTATATAAAAGGTTGTGCCTTATAAAGATAATAAAAGTTTTAAAAAATTAGAGTAGACACTTGGTCAGTTAAAGAAACTGCTGTCACAGCTAAATCAAGTAAAACAAAATTTCATTCAAGTAAAGAAAGTAAACAAACCTCATAAATACCAGTCCTGAGGCCCTACAAGTTCAGTACAGAGCTTATGGCTTGATACTAGCAATAGCAATGCTGAATTATTGCACCACATGGTGACAGAACACAAAAATTTATAAATGCCTCCTCCTGTGTGGCACAAGACCTTTTATTAACTTAACAGGTAGTTTCTTTGATGCAAACATGCAGATGCAATGAATTGTACATGCTATTCCCAGACCAAGAGCACCCAGCAATTTTGCAGCCATGCTACAGAATGCACCATTCAAGGATGGAAGGCAGAGGTGTATCTCGTATATATGGTCACGCAATTATTCCCTGTAATGCCAGCATCCTCACCCAACAGACACCTTTATATCCAACAGTAATTATCACAGTTCTCAAAACTCGCAACTCTCAGTAATTCAATTCTATACACTGCCAAAAAAGGCTCAGTAGGCAAAAGACTTGAAACATTAACAATTCCACCATCCAGACTGTACCTGGACTCCAGATCACTGTATTTTCACCAGCTGTGGCAAAGACACTGTGATAGCTACATTTCCATTCTAAAGATATACTCCTGCTAAATTAACACATTAATTGAAAACAAAAGGCAATTTCTGAGCTGACCCAGCTGCAGCAGAGAAAGTCAAGGACATATATCTGGGTAGAAATTCTCTTCCTACCAAAATTGGGTAGACAGGATCCACAAGACTGAATTCACAGGCTCTTAATGCAGTCAAAAATGAACTGGTACTGCAAGAAAACATGAACAGTACACATGGATTTCTGGAAAGCCTGACAGAGCTGATGATTTGACTTCTGTTATATGAATGAAAAAACTAATATAACTCCAGCCTTCTTATCTAAGGGGGCTTCGAATATTAACACCTTTCTCAAAAGTGATTTGATCAATATGGCTTGTGTAAATGAGAAGGAAATGAGTTAATTGAAATATTCACTTTAAGAAGAAAGAAAAGATTTGTGACTTTTCATGTTCTGCAGCCCAGCAAATGCTCCCTTCCTTAGTCAGTGTTCTACACAAAGACAAGCCCTATCACAAAACAAGCCCTACTAAACATGCAGAGGAAGGACTATGAATTAGGAGATGCGCTGCAACTCGGAGAAGTGCTACCATGGATTTCTTTTCTAAAGAAGGCATGTGACAAATCACCTTACAACAAAACATTGTGTCTTATTCGTTTCCTTCCAGCCCCAAATGATATTTTGTTCTTTGACTGATATGCTAAAGATACAGGTGGGAAGCAACGTGTGGTTGCAACCTCGGGTCACATTCACTGATGCAAGGAGAGGCTCTGAAACCAAACATTTTTGCATCCATGCACGATTTTTACCAATGTCCCTAGAGGTCACACACGCACAACCACTGAATTTGTCCACTGTGCCTCCAGCTATCTCGAGGCTTTGCATTAGTAAGACAAATGGCTAATTCACTACAGACAAATGTTGTGCATTTCATGATTAAAACACAAGCCTCCTCAGACTTGTCTTCATTTATTTCCTGTGCAATGAAATATGTGCCGGTTTATATTTTTTCATTGCTACTTAAATACAAGCAGTTTTTAAAAGGCTGGAGAATTATCAAACCTGAGCCTTCCATTCTGACATGAAAATGTGTTTTGGTCACTACTTTTCCTGCTGCCATATAGTTATTTAATGGCATTATTTAAATGTGTTTAAAGAATTTGAATAATTGCTAACAATCCTTCCCTTAGGAATTCAATTAAACCCAACCCCAAATCTGTAGACATTATTAGGAAGAGTGAAATCTTGCTCTTCTAACTAGCTATTTAAATTGAGATTTATATAGTGTTAATTATCAGTAGTCCCTAATTATAGAGTTTTCAGTTTTAGCATAGTTAACATAACGTAGTATGCTCATGACCATAAATGTTTGTTTGATGACTGATGACATTAAATACTTGTGGCAGGTGTTCTTTCTTTGGTGGTTGGGGATATTTGTTTTGTGTCGTTTTGGGGTGGGTGGGGAAGGGGAACCAGCAGAGAAGGGGCTGTGGTTTGTTTGTTTTTAGAGGAGAACTGTTCATACCATAGAGACCTCATGCATGTTATGGTCTCTATCCAGCCTTCTCCTTATGTACCAAAGACTGCACAACAAGAACTCTTTTTTTATTCACTACCTCGCCTCAATCCCTACCATTACAAAGACTGTTACAGCATTAGCTATATTCAACTTTTCCAATTAAGATTGCCCCTGTAGAATAGGGCTCTGCTGTGCTAATGGAGAAGTAATTCATCAATATTTAGAGCTAAACCCCCATCATTTTGCTAGCATGCATGTACCCAGGGGTCCTCCCTCTTTGCTGCTCACAGTGACCTCTGTCCACCTGCTCTGTTACTATCCAGCTTTGCCAGATATGCATATACTCAGCTTGCTCTCACTTCAGCCAACAAAGGATAGTGCCAAATTTATCCTCTGCTGATATAAATAGCAGATCATACTGTCCCTGATGCAAATGAAAGTAAAGACTCATTAGTGAAATTGCTAATCCATGTGCATAAAAGCTCAGAAAGAAAATGTTTTTGATTTAAACCTCCCCAACCATGCAGAGCACCCAACCCAGTTCAAACAAGTGTAGGAGCTTGGCTGGAGCAAATTAGATAACCCAGAAGCAAGAGTATGCTCTGAAGCAGGTAGGACAGAGGGAACAGACCAACAAGTCAAAATTGGTCTTCCAGTTTTCCAAATCAGCTTAATGTCTGAATGACTGTGGCTTTGAGGTCTTAGCACCTTACATCATCACAAGCAGAAGAGAGCCCAATAGCTCAGACTTCAGACTGACATATGAATCACTACACCTTCCTTTTCAGTTTTTACCAACCACATCCCAAATAAAACACAGGGAAAAGGAGATGCCTGATTTTACAGAAAGCAGGGGCTTTGTGCTTCTTTTTCACTTCTCCGACTTCACTAATGCTGCACTTTCTTCCCTGTTCTACTCACATTTGCCCACCAGCCAAGGAAGGGGCCTGTGCTTGTTTGGGACTTGTGCCATGAGCCTGTGCCCTGCTGCACCTCCTGCCATTTCAGCAGGTACACAGTACAAACACACAGCTGCTCAGGTATGAAACTATTTATCAAGAATTACAAGAAACATTTTTGGCCTATTCAAGAGTACCATAATCTAACTCTATCATTTGTTTGTGTGATATCACACATTATATCACCTATGAATTTTACATTTTATTACAATTGTCCTTTTTTTTTTGCATGTCACTCTTGTGGGAACTAATAACAAAACATAACCATGGCAACAAAATAATAAAAAATAATTTTGAATGTCTTTAAATAATTTTCAGTAACTTCTTGACAGTTACTGTAGGCAAAACGTATGTATTTTTCACAAAATACATGTTATATTATTGTCACTGTAAGCAACAGAGATAAATTATAGGTAATTTCCACTTCTTAAGTCCTGTTTCTATGGTAATATGAGCAACTGCCATTACTTCAGAGCTTGTTACCATGGTTATTTCAGGTAATTCCAGGGTTTAATACCCTTAAACCTGAAATGATACTTTTTCCTCTTATTACATGGTTGAAAAAAATCATAGTTCAACTTCAGGGGGAACATAACTCTTGTAGTTAAAACAAAACCAGCATATAGCACACGTATATAAAGAGATAAGCTAAAGTAAATTACTTACCACACAACCCCTAGTTGACTCTCTTCTCCTAAAAGGACAGTACCCCTTTCCCACACGTATTTCTATAGAAAAGGAAAGGTGTTTCCTTCAGGGTTTAAATTCTCTAACTGCCCTCAGCTGTGCAGACTACTCTTCCTGGCCATCCAGATTCCTGAAGTTGCAGAAGTAGGATATAATGGGCAAGTGATCAGCTTCTCCAAATCCTAGCTTTGAGAGCTGACTGATGAGGTGTTAGCTGCCTCTCATCAGTGTAAGAGTGAGGGTCATTGGGCAGTTTGGGTTCACTTGCTGACAAGTCATCCAGCACTCATGCCTCATTCGAGTGCACTGGAGAGTAAATGGGCTTAATAGAGTCTTTTCTGGTAGTCGGGCAGCCTTCACCACTCTATCAACAGAAATGGCACCAGTATCTTTGCCTACATCCTGCAGGCACCTCTGTGGGTTTGAATCTTCAAACCAGGATAATTCTGCTTGCATCTTAGTATAGGAAAGATGTGGCAGAAGGTTTCATATACCATCAGCTGGGTCAAAATAAATATTACTCTAAGGTTAAACTGATTCTTCATCATGAGAAATCTTCACATGATAGCTGTGTAATCACTGCCTGCCTTTCCAACAGGTTTCCTTCCTCATGCATTCTGCAAATGCTGCTCATTACTTCAGGAATTTTAGCCTAACACATGTTGCTGTAGCTAGGATATGAAGTCAGGGCAGTGGACACACTCCAGTTTGAGTCACTGAGACCATATCATACTGCTAAGCTGGCTCCAGTGTTTTCAGGATTTTGGCCTTTTCATTCCCATTTTTTTGAAAGCCAGACAAGAGAAAATTTTTTGGTTCAAGAAAAATAGAATTTTAAGCCACATAATTTTGTAGAAAAGATAGTAACTGTGATGTACATGGACCCTAGGGGTTTAGAATCAGGAAAGTAAATATCAGAATCACTAGATGTTTCATGTTTTCAATTAATCTTCTGTTTTAAAATCCCTAAAAACCCTTCATACTTAAGGCTAGTAGTATTATTTTGTATGGCTGTGATTTTTTTCTTTTCATACTAATTAACAAGATTCATTGTAGTGAGCTACAGTACTCTGTTCAGATGCTTTTTAAAGAAAAAGCTGTTGTCAATCCTCTTACATGACACTCAAAAGTCAACTTCAGTTATATAGGTATGGATTTTACTCAAATAGTTAACACTTGTCCTATAATTTAACTATTAATAAGATCAGGGCAACGTAGTCTCTTAGAACAAGGCAAAGGAGTATGTGACCTCAGAAATCGATTTTCCCCACCAGTGGATGATCAGTGGAACCTAATATTGATGTTCCACATGAACTGCACAGATCTGTTCTGACTGTGTCCACATACATTATCAAATACCTTGGTATAATAAGGATAGACACATAAGTCAAAACAGTTGGTACTGATGCCCCCTCATCAAAAGTATTTTGGGGTTTTTAGCTCGTGGTAACCTTAGTCAGGTCCCCTGAACAGGACATTTGATATAATACATATGTTCAATATGCATCTGATTTGAATTTCCTCAGCAAGGGCTACAGTCCATTTGCCGTTCACCTGGAGCACCAGGGAACAGGAACAACCAGGGTATGTGCATTGCTGCCTTAAACCAAAACAGTAATCTGGACACAGCCTTTCTAACCCCTTGGATATAAAATTAATTTTAGACAGAAAGTAAGCAGTGGAGGGTTTAAGCTAAGGCCTTTGTTAGAGACTGGGAACAATAAATGAGGAAATCATCTGGGGTTTTTCGATTGTTTCAAGGTGAGTACGTAATGGCTGAAAGACCTGTGCTTCCACTTGGGAGTTTACAAAAAGAATCTCTAACTCTGAGAGGCATGGCAGGTCCAACTGAGCAAATTGTGCCCACATTACTCTCAGAAACCCAAATTCAGGGAGGAGGTACATCTGAAACTCCTCCAGACCAGAAGTGTTATCCCTCTCTGCATAACTATTGTATTTCCTAGTAATATTGCAAATCCTACATTGTGTGGATTGACAGACTACCAGAGTTCTGCATCAGGAGGGAGGCATGCCCATGTCCCTCTTTTGGAGGAGGATGGTCATTCCAAGAAGTTTTAGCTTTCTTTCAGATTCCTTTATGGCCAGATATTATACATATATGTTACACATTTTCTAAGCTCATACATTGATGTCACCTAAGGTGTCGACATCTGTAGAGAACAGTCCTGCAAATGGCATGGCAAGCTGCTCCATAAAATTCTGTATCCTTCCAGGCCAGCTGGCAGAAGGGCACTAGTCTAACCAATTAAATTACTCAGGCATTTTCCAGTTCCAATCCTTATTTGCAGGATTACAACATAAAACAATTAACAAAGCTTTCTGTAGCTCTTTTGATTGCACTTTCTTATTGAGACATTCGTGACTTCTAAGTTCCTGGTAAGTGGAAGGGCTTGGTTTTGCCCCCTAAAATGTGGGGGCTCTCCTGCTCTGAATTTTATTCTTTATTCTATTTACAGGATCTGTTTGAACTGTATTTATAGGCAATAATCTTTTATAGCAGGGGCACAATTCTCATTTGTCTATTCTGTTCCATTTTCCTTTTTTGATGGCAGCCCTGGACTCTATCATGACAAACTCCTGGCATTTCACTTTTGCTCAATCAAGGTGGGCCTAAGTACAAAGCTTTGAAAAAAGCCCAGGAAACCTTTCTTCCTCCAGTGCACACTAGCTGTGCTTTTTCCATTATACATTCTTCGGAGGATTTTGATATTTTTAATTATTTGTCTCCTTTGTACCTGATAATATTAATTATTTCCTAATATACCCATCTAAGTAATCTCTGACCTAGTCAGACCATGTAAAGATCAACTGGAAAGAAAACACAGACAGGTGATTTTATATAATCCAAATCTCTGATCCTGATTTTAAAAGAAAATATAACTATTTCTGCTTTCCCCATTTCCTCTTCCTGCATTTCAACCGTTGCCAAATTCAACTTCCAGATAGAGGAGACTGGAAGGACTAATGCATTCCCTATTTCAAAAAAGCTATCTACAGCATCCATTCATTTGCATTGCAGCAATTACTCAATTCTATTTGGAAACACTCCAACAAAAAATATCCTCATATCTTTCTCCAGGTTGGAAGTACTTTTCCTGACTTGGTATTAGAGAACACAAGGCACAAAACCCATGACAAATGCAGACTTAATATCTAAATCTGACCTATCTTTTTGCTGCCAGAGAAACATGGGTTGGAGGTGTCAGGCAGAAGAAGGGAAAGTAGAAGGTACATGTTTAAAGCAGTCTCAGGGCCTTAAAAATGTCTTCCATTACAGTTAACTGGTGACTAGCACACAAGAGAGTTTAAATTTCTCAAGGTTTGCTTTAGAAAGCCTAGGACTTCTTTTCAGAATATCATCTTTTATAGCAATTTCCTTCATGATATAGAATTAATGTTAAAAGTCATTGGGTGATTCTTGTCATTTCATATACACTACATCTGTTGCTCCACAACATACCACAGATGACAGAAGAAACCAACTTCTACTGCAGTGGACATTCACTAGGATCTAAGGAAAGTAGGAAGAAAACTCCACCAGTCAAAAATTAATCTGTAGTAACACCCTGCTTGCAAAAGTAAGAAATAACCTCATGGTGTGGACAGGCATCATTGAAAAACATGGCACAAGTCTGTGTTTCTTGAGAAAACTGTTTTCTTAAAAGGATTTCAGGGTTCTTTGCAACAGAAGGAAACAGCAGCAAGAGAAGTCATCCCTAACAGCAGAGACACAGGCTACCTAATTTCCCAATGGCATACAAAACACTTTTTTGGCATTTCAGGGAATTTTTGGCTCAGGCAGTGAGGTTCTGAGAGCACTTCTCATTAAGCACAGCAAGAGCAACTTGCGTCACTGGCTTTAAGATTTAGCTTGATTTGTTTATTATAGACCATTTAATACATGACATCTGGTGTCAGGAGAATGACTATCATGTTTCAGGATATCCCTCTGTGTCCGTGTTTTTGTCGTTACCACAAGACTAACACAGGAAGGCACATCCCACTCCTAGGTTGCTTTCTTCCCTTGCACTGACCTCGAGGGACATCATCCCGGCATGGCTCCCAGCAGTACCACTTCAGATCTGCTCCATGAAGCAGGATGTGAAGCATGTAGAGTGTGTCTTGATGCATCAGCAAAGCACAGAAGTGAAGAGGGTCAGAGAAAGCTCACAGAAAAGTCTGAGAGATTCCAGCTGCCCATGAGCTCTACAGCTATGACCTCGGCCATCTGGCACCTCCCGTAGCACCTCTGTGTGGGTTTGCCTCCCTGCCTCTTGTCAGCAGCAAGGGCACAGGTTCACCATGGGCCAGCATTTTAGAGGGAAATGAAGGAACTTGAGCATTAAAACAGTCTCTGCTCAACCTGGAGTTTAGAGTACCTAAGGATCTAACTGCAGTGTTACAAGGCCCCACACTTGTAGAATGTGATACTTCAGAAACCAATGAAGATAGGCAATCTCAGCTCAGATGGGTTCCAACCTCAGATCATAGATTCCAGTCACCTGTTATTGAATGCTCCGGACTTGGACTTGACCTTTCTCTCCATCTCCCTCGTGTTCCCTGGAATTTCCCCATCAACTGCTTGTCTTTAAAATCTCCATTCTCAGGCAGGAAGTGTGTTGACTCCAAATGGAGGAGGCAGGTCACAGTGGGTACTTCTCATGTGATCTTTTCATCTGTAATTCCCTCCTACATAAAGGACAAAGCCACATTTTTATTATAAATCAACCCCAGAGAATAACCACTATCTGCAAAAATGTTAACAATTAAACAATAATTCAGGGATTTGGAACCTAAGCACCCGTGTGAACAGATTAATAGAATATTGTCTGTGTAATTCTAGAGAAAACCAATTAAGCTTACCATCTAATGAGCAACGATGCTCTCTCACATCTGCCAGCAAAACGAATCAACATAATCTATTGCAGGTGGTTGTGCTTTTTATTCACTGTGTTACAGAAATGATTCAGCACTATAAATTATGGAACCATAATCAGCAATTGCTAGTATGGGGGAGTTTATCCTTTTCTTAGTTTATAGCCTTATAACTACTGTTACGTCAAAAAACTGCACTCAGATTTGTGCCCACAATTAACATTTATTCATAAAACATCAAGTATTTTTCACCAGCTCTTAGACCACATGGCATTTCAAGTCATCAGCCAAATTGCAAATAATGACCAAAGTTCCCAAATCATCACTTTCTGCCACAGTTTTGCCTTTCACACAGACAATCAGAAAGTCATTGAATTAGGAGAGATTTCCTACTTGCTTTGCAGGGGGATAACACTTTTCCTGTTCTATGATATTTAAAAGAATCTTGTTATGCAGTAATGCATCTTTTTCCTTTGGTTACTCTGACAACATTTGTACCGGATGTTCCACCAATATCTAAAAACTTCTGCCTTCAGTAGGAAAATGTTTTGGTACATGCATGTGCATAAAATAACTCCAGCCCTTAACATAATGTTGTGCAACCATAAGCAAAAGGACTTCATAGTTTTCTAAAATTTGTTAAAATTGCTACTTTCTGGCACAATGGGCTCTTCTAATATGAGTCACAGAGACATGCAGAGCCACACAGTAAATCCATGAAGACCTGCTGTAAAGCTGTTCAACTGGGGGTAATTAAATCAATGAGAAATGTGGCCCATAATCATCATGCATAGCTGCAACTAAAACCAGCACAAGTGTAGCCCACCCTGCAGTCATCCCAAAGTTGACACAATGCTCAAGTAACTGGTGCTGGAGTTTCCTCCATACAAAGGAGTAACTCACACAATAGAAATAATAACATGATTACATTACATCCTTCAGCCTATAATACTGTTGTACAAAGGAAACTAATTTTTGCTTGATGAAAAGAAATCAAAATATATGTGGGAGTTTTAGGGAAATAAACTTTCACTTCTAATAGTCTGTGTAGGAACTGGATGCAGAATCCGTTACTGGGTAGGTCTCTGAAATCTAAAGGTTTAGAAATTTAAGACAGCTAGTAATATTTCAGAAATTCTATTATTTTTTCAGTTCATGTTAGAGAAAATTTCAAATTAATATAACAGATAGTAGATTTCCTTTATCCCCATAGTGTTCTTGAAATTATTTAGAAAAGTACTCAGAATTTTTTTTTAATCCTTAAATCAACTAAAAATTTTGAGCATCTTTGCCATTTATATTTTTGATTACATGTTTGGTTTGGGATTGGGGGCGGGGTAGTATGTTATTTTTAGTTCATTTTTCTTTGCTTGGAGAGGCCATTTGTTTGTTTAACAAAAAAAAATATATATACATATATATTTGCTATCTTTAATTTGAAGGCAGATGGTCTCTTTAGCTTGGTTCTTGCTTTTTCATCAGAAGGCGGTATGTCGCTGTTGAGCTGCTAGCAGAGAAAAAGACCCGGATTCTCAGCATGGCATGAAAAGAGCTTTATTATTTTGATTCCAACTTATATAGATTTTTCAGAGGTCACCCAGATTGGTCAGTCAGAAGCCTCCCCCTAGGCCTGATTGGCAAGGCCTAAACTGTCCAAATCTTGAGACACTGTTTTTAATAACATCCAAACTTTATCTTTGCTAATAAAACACAGGAGAAATTCTCATGGGAAAGACCTGTGCTAGCCACAGCTGTGTACCTTAACTTCAGAAAGCATCCTGAGGTCACTAGATGCCTGCACATCCATTCAGCAGAGGTCAACGAACAAAATTCAGAAGATAACTGTGTGCTTTTCAACCCTTCTACAAACACTTTAACAGAGCATTTTGATGGAAGAATAAAGGAAGAACATCCATCTTCCCAGCTCACAACTTTCCCAGTAACATTTGACAGTGATCCTGACCAAGCTGGAGATGCTCAGGGTCCTGAGGAGCAAATCAGCGTGGCTTGTGCTGAGACTCATCTGAACTTCTTGTAACACATGAACAAAGTTACACAGAAAGAAAAAACTTTCTGTTAAGCTACAGTAGGGTGAAAAAACCCCCAATGAATCCCAAAGGCTTAGAAAGGAAACAGGTTTTTTATCTTGACTAAAGTAAACCATGACTGACACTATAGTACAAATAGTTAAAATTTCAGAGTGGTTTATTGCTTACTATCGTAATGTTTTCATAATGAGGAATCCTTAAAAAAATTTCTGTGCAATAAGGTTATTACTTGGAATCTGAAATAAATTCCCCTTCTTCCATTGCATAGCAGTCTATTTCTTGTCTAATGGCACTCAGTCAGTGCTTATTATTAAATATAACCTGGAAATGATCAATAGAGCCTAAAAAAGCATTATAAAGACCTGCATGTTTCCCAGGACAGAGACAAAGTCTACTGAATCTGTAAAAGTGCCCACCTGTTATTGGTAACATTGCAATAGGGTCTACTTTGGAATTACTCACCCTTAGTGATGAACCGGTGATTCTATAAAATAAAGATACAAGAAAACACATCAATCTGTGTCCTGTATGCTTACTGAAGCTAAAGTGCTCTAATGTTATCTTTTGTAACATAGTGTACAGCAGCTCTATTTTTAATATTTATAACACATTCGCATCTACAAACTAATGTCCCTGGGAAGTAGGGGAGCAATATTGGTTTTCCCCCTTCAGCTGTGTTCTCCCCTCAGCTATAAGGTTTTTTTCCTCTCATAAATGGGAAGATGCACACAAATTATAGGAATCTCAAGAATCACATTATTTCTTGCAATTTGACTGGAGATGGTTTCAAACCCTTATAAGAGTACATATACACTCTTCACACTTCCTTTTCCCAAAACTCACAGCACAGCAGAGAATTAACTCATCTGAGTTCAATTATGCTTGTGGTCTTCCTAAAACAAGACACTATGGAGACCCTGCTGGTCCTCTGTTCTTAGCTATGATTAGTTGTTTTCCTCTTACCTCAGTTTCTAGGAATAGGATATATCTTCATCTAATTGAATAGGAAATGAGACTATGAATCAAAGCACAGTGCAATAATAATTTCTGCCTGGATCTGGGACCACAGAGAGTGCAACAAGAGGAAAGCCCAACATAGATGAACTAAAGGAGAATGGGTCGTGTCAGTACAGGCTGTTGCTTGATATAAGCACCACTACAACTTGCCAGCCTCAGGGGTATCAGCTAGAGCTTAGTAGCACATTACACACTGTGGCTTATTTCTTAATGTTCAGCTTTAGTGAACAGTCAGCAACATGATGTTCTTGTGTACTTCTGGCATTACCTTAGCGCTTCCCAAATTTGACATCATGTCCTTCACTGTATAATTTTTTCACTTGTAGGAAACTTAAACTTGCTTCTAAGATCTTGTGGATGCATGAAGCTACAAGAACTTCATGACATACAATTTCTGAATGAACATCTCTGCTCTTCCTTACCTTAAGAACCTTATCAAAAAGGGATTTATGCCACCAGCTCTGGCCCACAGTGCTTCCAGCTCCTATTACATGCTTTTCATTATTATATAGTGCTACAGTTTTGCTATAAACATCCCTCTGATTGTGCAGAATCTTTAATACAAAATTTCTATTAAAGACAGTGAGATAGCTTTCATATAACCTTTTCAGAGCTTCTGCTTTTGAAGGTTTTTATTATTAATATTGTAGTTTTGCTTCAACCTTACCTATAGCCCTTCCTTTATAAAGATTGCCTCTTCATTGCACAAGTGCATGCTTCCAGTAATCTGTAATAACAATGAACATTTGCAGTTACATACATAATGCATTTTTATTTTAAATGTAACTGCAAAGCCATCTGTAGAAAGCTCACTCTATTTAACCTGCACTATTAGCAACACAGTACAGAAGAGACAGTCCAGCAGCACCACTAAAGCCGATTATGGCACCAGTAAATTTAAGAAGGTGAAGTTTTTCCATTAAAAATATATTGCAGTAACAAATGAAAAACCCTAAAGGATAACCTGATGTTCCTCTATGTTTTTCCTAGTCACTGTAATTGTGTTAAGATTGTACAAAAATTTAAAGCTGTCACAATACAAACACACACATATATATGATGCAACCTAAGCTCTACTCTTTTTTTAAATGATGTCTAAATTATCAGAGGTTACACATCTCTATAGCTGTGTCCTTCTGCCAAGATAGAAAAGGATTTAAATACATGGAGTAACTCACAGGTCAGCAAACTGGTTTTTACACCGTGTTTGTGTGCTCTGCTAGTCCCAAAAATTTCAGTCTCATATTTACATCTAACCAGACACATAGGCGTTATGCCAAGCTGTTCAATTGTAAGCCCTTTCCGGAACTTGTTGAAGCAAAAATAGTGTGCACAAACCTTTTGTTCCCTGAATGAAAAGGAACTCTTTTTGAAGAGGAAACAGCAAATAGAACAAACCCTTGTTTGCCCTGAGGTCAGGTTATCTCAATGAGTAACTGTAAAGAGCAGAGACTGTTTCTGTATCTTCCTTCCCCCAGCGGCCACCTTCTAAGGAAAAGTCCCAACAAAGCAACAGCTTTGTGACAGTTGCATGCATCCCGACAGGAACACCAATTATTTTCAACACCATTTTCTAAAACACATGCCATGGGAGGAAGCAAAGTGTATGTGTATTGCTCCAATAGACAACATTTCTTTTAGCATTAAGGGAGCTGCCCCAATAGGCTCTGTGTGGAGTACTTAGTGTATCAAATAGCAGATTAATTGTCAGCTGCACCACACAATTTACTTTAAGTGAATGCATCAGTATGTAACTATATGAATGCGTATTGACAAATGACTGATTCTTTGTAGTCCTGCTGAATAGCAAAGGCTGTCATAACAAATTGCTGCTGTTCAGGAACAGGTATCTAGAAAAAGCTGATGCAGAGAACACTTGTGACTGTTGCCCAGCACTTTACACAATAGAAGCAAAACACAATTGTTTTCTTAGCATTCATAGTTCTGCCATCCATCACTAGGAATTCTTTTGCCATTCATGCAGACATAATGGACCTTACCATAGGAATTTCAATGGTATTTAAAAACAGCATCCATTAGTGTCTGCTTATTGTAAAAGATTTGTTTATGCACACCTGTACTACTGATACATAGCTGTGCTGCCAATGTACCATGTCACATTGCAACCTCATAGCTCTGGAGCAGCTGTGATTTTTCTTGAGGAAAAGGGATCTCTAAAGGATCACATTAAAATACTTTGATTTTGTCAGGACAAATGGGACCTAATATTCATCACTTCCAAGCAAATGTCATATTTCAATTGATGATAGTCTGTACTATTTGTGAAATTGAATAAGGATGCTATTTCAATCTCCACCATCCTCAAGAAGGTTGAGATCTAGGTTTGACTTAAATCAGTTAAAAAATTCATATCTTTGTTTCCTCAATACAATATAAATATAGTTATTTTTAAAAAACCCTGATATTTATCCCCCTTGTTGCCAGTTATAACTTAAAAATAATGCAGAAAAAAGAAATAGAAATCCATGTCATTAACTGTGTTCCTATAATATCAGGTTTAATTACATTAAAGAACAGTTCCAATGTTAAGTGTACAGTGGGATTTCTTACCAGTACTGCTGACTTCCCCATTTCATAGTCTTAATACTGACTTTAGATTAGATGAACCTTGAACATTTGCATCAGCCTGAAAATTCAGCCTCCTGCTTTCAATTTGGCCAAAGAAATGTTCTCCATCTTCCAACGTCTGCCTGCCTTAAAAAGGTGAAAGCCTCCTCCATCCCAACTAGTGTGGTAACAGGAAGGTTAAAATGCAGTAGATGACAATGGGTCTGATTCTGACAGAAAACATGGGTGTCTGTTCAGTATTTGTATCCTTTCTGACACAAAAGGATGACACAAAGCTTGATGAGATCAAAACATGGGGTCTGTTTGCAAGCAGCCCACGTGGAAGTTCTGGCTCACTGAGAATTGCAAGCCTGAAGTAAGGACAAGTGTCATTTAAGAAGAATATCCATAAATGTGCACATTTACTTACATAAAATTAACTGCACTCCTTATTTGAAGAGAATAAGCCATTTCTTGGGGCTTTTCCTAACTAAAAATAGATAAATTAAATCATCCTGCTGCCCTTTTCTCTTCTCATATCAAGCACAGAGACAGATCCTTCATGCCATGTAAAACACTGCCAATATAGCCTAGTTTCAGTAGTCCCTAAAAGCATACCTTATCTTGGTATTCACTCTTACCAGCAACTCAGGGGTGTAAGTCTTTCAGGTCTCTCTATTGCTCCTCTCAAGTCTTTTGGTAACACTCATATCAGGTCCCCCCCTCCTCTGGCCCCTTAAATATTTGAGGACAATGTCTCTGATAAATGGATCCTTTGCAAGTCCCAAGATGATAACTGGCATTTTATGTCCCAGAGTAAACATAGAAATATAGATATGTAGCCCCTCCTACGAAAAAAAATTCTCAAAATTAAATATTATTTTCTTGCAAAATTTGAAAGCAACATACCAAAGCTTTACTGAACTGATATTTTTAAGTGTAAATAAGTTTGGAGATATTTTTTCCTAATGTTCCTTAAAATAAAAACTAGATATTCACTAACATCAACAAATGCCTTGTACAACTGATACATTCACAGAAATAGAAGTCTCTCACCCTTGCAATAAATATTTGCTTCCCAAATGCCAAACCCATGGGGAGGGCCACAACGAAATCTGATTTGTCTTCCCTTTTAGAGCTCCCTTGTCATTTAATCATGAAGGAAAAAGAATAGGATACAATTTTAAAAGGTCAATTACTCATAAGTAAATGGTTGATGACAGTCTGCAGAAAGAGCCTAGAAACATCCCATAGGCTGAAATATGCTTTATTAAGTTCTTTGAGTGCTTCCATGCAAAAAAACTATGTTCAAAATACATTCTCATGATTTATAAGAAGCAGGAGTTAAATTGGACTACTACATATTCAATAGTAATTAACTCACTGGTTAATTGGTGTCTAT
Organism: Entomyzon cyanotis; assembly: GCA_024500445.1. Lineage (NCBI taxonomy): Eukaryota > Metazoa > Chordata > Aves > Passeriformes > Meliphagidae > Entomyzon > Entomyzon cyanotis. Next base: position 131,207 of record JAKEPQ010001015.1, on the reverse strand, counting down.
TTGATAGTCCATATTCTTCAGAGATGTGCTAATGTGTGCATAGGGCAATATTGTGACATCATGAAACAAGCATGAATATAATTGTGACAGCTAAGTGTTTAAAACCAGGTAAGAAAAAAATTACGTTTTAAAGATTTTTTTTCAGCTCACTTTATGATTCTTTTTATTCCATTGCCACCATGAACACAATCTTCCTTAGCAACATCATTAGAGCTATTTGGTTACTCCACCTTCACAAATTTGGATTATTTTGGCTCATCTGTTTTGGCCACGTATTGTTCTAGATAAAAAGAAGTATTTCCCTGACCTCTCTGGAGACAGTGAGGAATATTTGGCTCTTTTTAAAAATACCAAGATGAAAGCTATTCCCCAAATGTCATTGTCTTATCAAAATGAAGGTAAGTCATCAGCTCTTTAGAAAGAAGGTATGTAGGTGTGGGGTGTATTTTCCCCAGGTATTGAAATTTCTGTTAATGATGTGCTGGTCAGGCTGTAGCTGCACCCATCCTCTGGGTCCTTTCCACAACCAGTTCTACCACTGGCCTTAGGAACACCCATACTCATCTTAGTACTCAAAAATATATACTTTAATGTCTCAAAAAAATGTTAGGGTGAAATTTAGTTTCATATTAATGTCGACTGAACACCAAAGCCTCTAAAGTGATTTTGAGGCGGTGGGTTTCTTCTGTGAAAAACTGGAAAGACATCATGCAAAGGTCTTAGTGGCATGAGAGACCCTGAATCCTGCCTTTCCCCTGTCCAATCTGAGGGCCAACTGGCTAGTTCTCTCCAACCAGAATGCTCAGCAAATTCAGAGCTCATTTCTTCCCAGCACAGTTGTTGCCAATATCAGTGTCTTCCTAAAATTAATTCATTTTTAATAAATCTTTATTTTCTGAACTAGAAAAATTTTGCCAAAAACATTCCCCCCACTACTCTATTCACCTCATTCCATTATTGTCAGTGGTCATTGGCTGGTTCCCTTACTCTGACACCCACCAGATAATTTTATTCGAAAGCACTCAAAAACATATCATCATATTTTGAATGAAATTTCATTGTTAACCCTATCACATATGCAGTGCTTTCTAGAATTTAAATATTTTTCTAAATTAAGGATACTCTCTGGAGGCTTATTTCTCTCAAGCTATCCTAACACTTGAAAATAAATAAATAAATAACTCAAACAACATTAAGGGAGAGGAAAGAAATATTTAAAGATTTATTCAAAAAAGCTTGAAATTATTTGGCCTGCAGGATCTGTTTCAATATGAAAAACATTTCTGCACAGATATATGCATATTTTCTTTCCCATATACAGAAAAGTAGCACAATCTTCAAGAGGCATACAGCATCTGACTTTCAATACCTGCAGCCTCTTTTGCTTAAGAACAAAATCAAAGCTACTCAAAGCCCTGGGTCACATCTTCAGCTAGCCATTTCACATGAAACTTTTGAAGGGAAAAAAAAAGAATTGCATGGATCTAATCCAAACCCTTTGAAGTAATTTTTTGAGGTTCAGTGGACTTCAAATCAGATGTTTGTGTGTTTTTTGTTCAGAGTACTTTCCTCCTCTTATTTTTAATTTTTTTCTTTTAATTATTTTAATTTTTTAATTTTAATAAATTTCTTCAGTGCCAGTTCACAATACTGGTATTATTTGGAACAGGTAAGAAATACTTTTTTTTGTTATCGAAATCTATTTTTTCCCCACTATTGTATAAGATATTTATATTTTCCACTAAACACCAAAGATGAAATAGAACTGGAAAAAAACTGCTGAAGACTTTTGAATTATAAGCTCCATGTTGGTTGATTTACCCTTTCCATGACTGATGCCATTGTAAAGCCCCATTGTCTGAAGGTCTAACACATTGAAGGAGAAAGCTTCAAAATTTATGACAAGCATGAGATATTCAAAAGTTGAAGCAGAGAAGTCCTTTGCCAAGCAAAGAGTCCTTTGCTTCAAGACTCATGAAGACTTTATTGTTACCAGTGATTCACTGTATGACAGAGAGAAATCAACATCTCTGCTGCAGACCACTTCCTTGGCAAAACAAACTGCAATACCTTACCTATGCTGGGAATTTGAGAAGGTGTGAGCAGCAGATTAGTTGTTTTTGCAATTTACAAAAATACACCTGGTCTCTAAAGTTAGAGTCCTTTTTCCTCCTCCCACAAATTAAGGTATATCTAGATTTAAAAAAAAAAAAATTAGAAGTGTTGCCATCCCTGCAAAAACAGACTTCAAGATGCTTAAGAAAGATGAAAAGAAGGCAGCGATCTTCACTGTGGTGCTCAGAAGGCCAGAATGGTGGATCTAAGAGGCTTATAGGGATGCTGTCCTATCTACTCCACGGCTCCAGGAAGAGGGGTTTGAAGCTGCCAGGATGGCAGACACAACTAATGTGTGATGCCAGGTTTGTGCAGTACTGTAAGATCCACACTTGGAAAGGAGAGGTGTGCATCCACGATATTCGCACTGAAAGTACCCAAGGCACCTTAGCTGCCCTGTCTTGGTAATTCCAGGTCCCTTTTTCTTTGGAATTATGTAGTGCTCAGTTGCTATGGAAACAAGTTTTATTTTATTTTTTTCTAAATACTTCTGTCAATAAGAACACAGTCTCAGCTGCCAGAATGACTTATGCCCTCTTTACTTCAGCATGAATTTGTGTATTTATGCAGAAATGGACAGGCTGGTTATTTCTTATACGACTGACTGTGCTCCTTTTGGCATAATATCCTCTCATGAATAGCCAGGTGAGAGCAGCCCACTTACTTTCACAATAATAAATTAGTCTGTCTGATTCAGAGAGGAAGTAAGAGGCGGGGAAAGAGCAAGAATTAAAGTTTTGGGCCGTTCTGCTGAAATTCAAGCAACACAATCCCCACGCACACATGCATATAAAAAGGAGGCTCTGAAGAAGTAGAAGTTCTATAGAAAAGAAAATTTGAAGACCTGATTGGCCTTTGGTTATGTAAGGAAATGAAGATTGAGCAGCTGCACTGACATTTTGTTTCGAGATAGTTGAGGACTGTAGTGACTCACTCTTCATTGCTATGCCAGAATACCTCTTCTACACAAGTTTTGATTAAGGTTAAAAACAAATGAGAATGCAATGCATTTCAACTTGCATCAGTGTGTTGCTGACAAGTAGCATGAGTAAGTGACCTGCCACAGCAGCCTAAGCCAAAATATTCTCGTTTGGATAGCTCAAGAGCAAGTATTTCTCATGTGAAATTCAGAAAGGGCATGCTATATAGAAATTAAATTAGGTTTTACTCTTGCACTGCTAAAGTCCATAGAGCCTACCTTCAAAGCTATTCAAGTAATATAAAATAATGCCTGAATTACCACACACAATGAAATATAAATGCCACATATAAGAAACTAATACAGTATATGATGAATTAAGTGTGGAGATAAAAACAGACATAGCATAATCAGTATCTGCCTCAGGTAATGATAAAATTTGATCAAGAAAGAATAGTTCTGTATATATGCAGGATATTAGTCAGAACTTAAAGGGGAATATTAGTCAGAAACTAAGACTTCCTTTGCAAAGTGTGTAAGCCACAGCAAATTTATAAAGGGCTAGCCAGAAAATTTTGTCCAAAGCTTCAAGTCCTGCAGTTACCACATTTTCAGGTAACAACTCACGTTAATTCTTGCTCAGGAAAGATAGCAGTGTCCTCACACACACACAGGTAACACTGGTCCTTCAAAAGACTTTGTGGGCTTCTTTCAAACTCCCACTCACACCACTTTGAAGTGACCAGGCAGGCACAAAACCTCTCCCAGATGTCACCCAACCCTTAAGGAAAGCTCAGCTAAATACCATCTGTGCAACAAAAGCTCTTACCCATGCCCTGGCCTCTATCCCAGAAGATGCTTCCCTGAGCTTCCCACCTCTCTTATCCTGAGTCCCAGCCTCCTGCCTGGGAAAAGCAGGAGTAATCCCATTATCCATGAAAGTCACCACAAGCCATATCTGCTAAGTGCAAGAACAGCTGGCCCTAGAGTGAAAAACACCTTCCTGCATACAGTCAAATGAATGTAGCATCTATGAGAGTCAGAACACTGGCCAAGAAGGAAAATACAGGTAGAGATAGCATCAGCTCCTTTCTGTGGTATAATTCCATATCCATCAGCTAGGGAATATTAGTGGTTGACCTTCTAGTTGGTGGGGCTGGAGAGTTTTTGTACAGGCTGTTTCAGAAGTGGGGTATTGCATCTGTTTCACTCTTTAATAGCAGCAAAATCACACAGCAGTAGAATTCAGAGCACTCTTAGTATTCTACCCTCTTTGTGACAGTTAAAGACAGTGTTCCTTTCATTGCTTTTCAAATACTTCCAAGTCCTGATCTAGAAGGTTATCTTCAGCCACAGGAGTTTCTATGCTTATTAAATTTGTCACTGTCTTCTAATGAATGTACTTGTAACGCTGGATCTTACAACACAAGCATCTGTCCTTGAAACACAAATAGATGTCAAGATTTCTTTTTTTTTTTCCTCACATAGAGCTTTGGAAAGTTTTTACCTATTTACAATCTACTCTAAAACACCTGGTAGTTTGCAGGAAGTAGATATGAACTAGCTATATGTGAAAGCCAAAGATGTCATTTTTGTGTTATTAATCTTGTGAGCCATCTGACTCAATCTTGTAAGAGTGAAACCTCGTCACAAAAGAACAGCTCTTCCCTGCAAGGTAAAACCTGTTTAGTAAAATCACTGTAGTTCAGAAAAGTTCTACCTAATTACCTAAATGTTCCTAGTGAAAAACATATCCTACAGCTCAAATTCTATTCTCAGCTATGCAGAGATAAGTAAGCCCCCAGTGAGTTCTGTGCCTGTCTATAGATGAATTTGGCCAAACATATAAATGTTCTCTCTTCTGCACGTATAGTGTACCTTGAGGAGGCAAATAGAAGTCAGCTGAAAAATGAGTAGGATTTGCTTTCCCATTCCAAAATCAGCTTGTTGGCTGCAGTTTGTACAGCAGATGACATGAAACAAATGGAGTAGGGCTGCAAATCCATTGTACTTAAGAGTGCACAAACAGGCACTGGAGTGACAGCTCTCTAAAGAGTGGGGCTATTTAGGTTCATTCCTATACATAACAATGTTGCAGTTTGGGTTTCATTAGGTTAGCCAAACACACCTGAAGCCACAATCCCAGACAAAACAGAAAAAACATGAGATAAGAGAGTTGGAATGTTCTTAACCTCTCAGGTCCTCCTCCACAAATCCACAATTAATGCATCCACAGAGATAACTAACTGCCTGTAAACATATTCCCAAATCACCATGTTGTCCATTTCCTTTCTGTCTTGTTACAGATTTGATAGACTTACAGATGGAGAAAAGACAGCTTCATCTTCTTGCCAAACACTCCAAAATAGCGCAGAGCATAAAAAGACAGGTTTGGAGGCAAGAATCGTGAAACATGTCCTCAAGCAACTGAGTCTGCAAAAATCAAGGACCCAAACATGTCCCTTCTATGGGCATTGCTGTTCAGGGTGCAATTTCCATTTCACTGACTGGCAGCACTTTTCTTTACATACAGCCGAGGAACCACAGTAAGGAAACACTCTTTTATATGGGGCACAGGGAGGGAGGCAGAAAATTGAAGGCAAGGATGAAGAGAAAAATCCTAAAATTTCTTGCTGCTGGAAGAGCCAAGAACAGAGAAAATAACTGTTTTTCTCTCACATATGTGGAAATGGACCCTGTGGCAGTTGGTGGTCCTAAGTTTCCAAGAGTGTTAGAGAAAACTGTGATTTCTGGTGTAAAGCAGAATGACTTTCACGATCACTTGGAATTGCAGTGGACTACAATCAGTGAGTTACAGTCCTCGGTACTATGATCCACAAATGCCTAGCTCACCTTGAACCCTTATCTAATTCCTATTTCACCTCTCCCAGGGGAAGTGTTTCTTCTCTTGCTCTTATCAGAGCTAGCATTTAAGGTTCCATACTAAAGCACATCAAAGAAAAGCCACTGTGCAAAGGTTGTCTCACAGCTTGGAGGGGAGCCACACAGCTTAACAAACCTGAAAAATAATCTTGCACAGAGTGCAGACACTATCTGATACATACATACATACACACACACCAACACACACACCCCCCTACACACTCTACAAAGTCTGCATTTATATATTTCCAGTCTTTCTCAGTCTGCTCTGATGGCATTTACCTTGCCCTGTCAGAAATCACATCACAGGCCTGCTGGCTCAGGAGCAATCAGTCACAGGGATGCTCAGTGTCTTCTCCCTCTGATACACAGGATATGTGTTCTCAGACATGACTCAACCATTTAGTTATCAAGATGACACACAGTAAAATCATGTGTAACCCATCAATCAGCATCCAATCTGCATGCTGTAACCAAGTTTTTTAATCCTAAAACATTTCCCATAAATAAGCAGTGATGTGTTTAACTGATGTAATTCCTTCTGGAAACACAGATTCCCTGTCTGCTCCCAATAAAAACTCTTTCACCCCCTTTTCTTCCCTTCACCTCAGATCCATCTCCACCACCAGCCAGCTTATGTGCATCTCAGCCTGGCTTATGTGCTTTTCCTCCTCCATAAAACATCCTCATTCTAGGAAAAAACAGATACGGTCATACTGTCTGGCCATACCTTCTGAGTTTCTGTTTGACACCTGCCACGTTTTTTTAGTGTCATGCATGAAAATGATGGCCAAAGCAAGGAAGGGGATTCTCAATACAGGGATCATGATTGGAAAGTCAGTCTGCCCACTCCACCATCACCGCATGCTGAGTCTGACCAAGGTCCAGCAGATCCATAACTTAGGGCTCTCTAGCATCTTGGTACTCCTAACTTGTTGGGATGAGCCTGCCACTTCCATGAAGGATTATCTGAAAAACAGGCCTTTCATGGCCTCCTCTGTTTACTCACAGTATAATGCACAGGGACAAAATGTTAGAGACTGGCTCCCCTTTTGAGCCAGTACTGGAGCAGGATACTATTCATACAGAAACAGATTTTATCTTCATCCTTTGTATTGGATGCCAGACACTAGTTCCACTTCAATGTTTCAATAATTTTTGGATGAGGGTTAATTCTTAGAGATGGAAGAGAAAGATGAGAAAGAGAAGAAAAAAACATTATTGTTGTTTGTACCTGTTCCAAGACCTTTCTCCTCCACCTTTTTCCCAATGTTTACTTTATTCTTCCTTTCCTTTGCCAACAGTAAACCAAAACCATATTTGGGTCCTGGTGGTGTGCTGGGATCCAGAAATCTGGAAGAAGGATAAAAAGAGGTATATCAAGTGCAATAAAGTCATTCATAAGCCTAAAGCTCTGTATGTGAGATTTCCTGCTCTGTGTGGGCTGCCAATACAGCTGAATCTGGGAGATGAACAAGAGCTGGTGAGCCTTCAGTTACGAGCGCAAATATCCCCTGTGATGAACAGGAGATGGCCTTAGCCCGAATGTTCAGGAAGGACCTAAAAGGTTTCTCTGAAACAGATACTTGAAGCATTGTCACCACAATAGTCCCCAGGGATGACCCAACAGAGAAATAGAAACACATCAAAAGTCAGTAGGGTATGGCTAGCTTGAGGCAAGCCTAACCATGAACCAGCTTTGTTGGGGTGTTCTAATATCCTTTTCTTACTCAGAGTCTTTCCAAGAGCCTTTTCTCAACCCATGCTTATGGCATGTCAGGCTGCTGACAGATTATATGTTCTCTTCCCATTGAGGTGCCTTAGAAATTCGAGTAACCAGTATCCAGAGGCAAACTAGCTTGTTCTGGATTTAAACTGAGCTGTCTAACCCAGGCTGAGTCCTTTTTTAACTCTCAGAAAAGAAGAAGAACCTACTGACTCAAAACTGAGGCAACAGTTAATGCAGTAACAGGTAGAAAAAGAGAAGAAGCTTCAAGAGAAAGAGCTATGAGAGTTTTGCACAAAGAAGTCGTAAAAATTCCAACACTGAATTCCCCAGCTGGAAGTGATACTGCTGTGAGACATTGCTTTAATGTGCAACCTTTGTCTCTGCAACATTGCTGACTTCATGTTTATAAATTAATAAAGAAGCTGGTACAGAACACAGTTCACCTATGGGCTAGATACAGGTAAAATCTAGAAACTAAAATTTAAATTACAGTAAGATCCAGTGCTATGTGTTATTCAGAAGAATTTAACTTTGAAGGCTCTCCTATGGATATTTTTGTTCACTTAGAAAAATAAATGTAGTCAGTACAAGGCAAGAATTTATTAACAATCTAAATCGGCAGTATGTATTACAAAAAATCAATAAAATATTAGTTATGCATAGATAACAATGCAATTTATGGTTTTAAATCAGTAAGTTTATGGTAATTTGGAAAACAGAAAAAGACATAGTGTAGTGACAATAAATCATATCTCAGCAGCTGAGAAGTCTTTAATTATGTGAGGCTTTGCTCTAAGAGAAAGTTCCAGGTAACTGAAAGACTTAAGGAAGAGGTGTTTAGGTAGCACTGCTGTTTCACAAACCTGAGTATTTTTACATTAATCAGCTAAGGTAGGATTTATCTCACCTCCCTTTAGAATCCCAATGTACACAACTAAGGTATTCACAGAGAAAAATAGGTGCTTTGAAGACTCAAGTCACCTGATGAAATACACACTTTTGCTTTAGGATGAGAGAAATCATGCTCTAAAAGTACCTATTTATCTCCACTGACCACAGAGGGGGTCTAGGATGTCTGATTTGGATGCAAATACCTCCAATGCAGAAATCTGCATTAATCTTGTCTCTACTGATCTCCACAGAAATTAATATAATTGTAGAAAAATAACTATCTTGGAACTTTTCATTCTCTCTCTTCCCCCCCGCCCCCCAGGTTCATATGAGAAACCACACTTCCTCCCACTTAGTCCCTCTGCCTTCTTTTATTCGTGTTGTGAAATTTCTTGTGGTCCTGTGAAGTGCATGTCTTCTTTTCAAAACAGGTATAATCTCATAAAAGACATCCAATATATTTAGGGCAAACTATATAAAGAAAGAACACATCCACTAGCTCTGTTACCAGAGAAAGATTCCCTGGAAGCAATCAACCTAATTCATAGATGTTGTAAGATTATCAAATGTTCTGGATCAAACTATCTAGGCATCTTAATTAAGAAACAGAACATGGGAATGTTTACACTGGACTGTACTTGCATTGCAAGGTCTAAAATGAAAACAGCCCTCATCAGTGATATCATCTTGAGATAAGGTGACCATTCAAAAAGGTAAGGAGGACTAAAAGTCATAACACCGTTGGCACCTGTCCAATTACACATATTAGGGAAATTATCTAAGTCTTGGAAAAGAGATGATAAAGAGACAGGCTCAAGTGAGCTTTGAAATATTTCTAAACCGAGGGGCCAAAAAAAAGGTAAAAAAAATGTTGAGAAGATTGCTAGGTACAAATGAAACAGACAGACTGGATTTCATGGAGGTGCAGGATGCATCACCCTGGAAGAAAATGTGATACTGAAGAAATGGCCTGTATCACACAGGTAAGGTAAACAATATGCTTGTTAGTCTGAAAGATTCGAGAAGGTCTGGAAACCAGACATGAAAGGAAAGATATTTAGGAAATAATTCATACTACTTAATCCAGCATAACATTATTTTGAAGCAATGTGGCAAAGATAACAAAAATCATAGAAGTTTATCTTATTTTTATACCATAGGTAGAAATCCAGATGATAAGCAAAAATAATTTAACATTGTTGATGAGAAAAAATTCAATAAAATTGGCATTACTGAAACCTGGTGGGACACTTTTCTTGTCTAGAAAGATTAAATCACAGCTTATAACCTTTTTGGAAAAGACTGTGTAAGAAAAAGAGTTTGGAAGTATGCTCATTTTAGAAGGCAATTACTTGCTTTAAAGTTATTGATAACTTAGAACAGCAGGACCTTGAACATACATGGATCAATGAGTGGGTTCTGATGAGGGGCTGTTGCAGATCATCTGACCAAACTACAGAATAGGATGAACTCATCAGTAGTGTGGGACATGAGGTATGTTTTTGGAGGCTTCAGTTCAGCAAATGCATGCTGCAGGTTTCAGTCAGCTTACAGGAAATCATCAGTAGAGTTTCTGATTTCACACTTTTCTCTATTCTAAAACCAAATCATGCTCTACCCAACATGAGGTAACTGTTGTATAACAAAGCAGATGTTTTGAATGATGAATCATTAAAATGGTAGTTGGCTGTTATCTAGAAATCAATATTAGCAATCCAATTGTGTTCAACATGGGCAAAGAGAAGCCAGTTTCAAAGGGCTTTGTAGATAGGCACACAGATAGACAGGCACTACTTCAAAAGCAGTAATTTCCAAAAGCCAAGAAAAAGTACAAACAAAACTGGATGGGAGCTCCAGCAACACAAGTGAAAATCTAAGTGCCCGAAAAATAATTAGTCAAAAGCTTCACTTCCACAGTAGAGAAAACAACTGAAAACTTGGGATACTACATGTATGAAAAGATACCTAGCAAAAAGATAGTCAGTGACAATAGACATGTAAACAAACACCAGTTAGGATAATTCAAGCTTGCAACCCCAGAAAGTAGGGAAGGAAGAATAAAGAGACAGTATTGAACCCAGGCCTATCAACACTAGTGCAATCAGAAACTTTTGCGCTGGCTTATGGGACTAAGGATCACCTCTGTGAGCTCAAAGGAGCAATGGTGTGGGGCACTCAATACAAAGCTGAAGCCCCTGAAGCTCCCTCCCCGGCCTCCTCCTGAAGCTGTGCCAGGAGAAGTGCCAACACACAGACCCTCAGACAAACTGATGGGAAGGGCTCTTGGGGTCACCCCACAAAGCTGATGGACCCCCAGAAGCATGGGGCAGTGGTGGGGTTTTCAGGAGGACCATTTGGGAATGTAACCTTTTGTGCATGTTTGTGCGTGGCAAGGTGAGATCAGGGGACATTTTTAGCTGTGACAAGACAGGCTGAGTGTCTGATCCTGGCTGCTGGAGGGATCCACTTTGTACCTATGTCTGTTTACGTCGGTACATTTTTTGTCCATTAAGGGGCTTTCATCCAAACCAGCCAGAGGGGAACAGGGTGTGCTCCTATGGGGAACATGTACTCAGCATCCCCCGGTTGGCCCTGCAGACCTGAAGCTGTGGCAGCTTTGTCTCTGTCGAGGAAATGGATTTGGCACCTCCCTGTAGCCTGTGCTTGCTGAAAACGAAGAGAAGCATTCAGAGATAGGTGGTAATATTTCCTAGGTGAAAACAGAAGCACTGACCATTAGAAATGTGGAATGTTCAAAATATTCCTGTTCTGTATTTGTAAGGAATACTGTGCAAGATACTGGTCACCAAAAGAAGTGCTAAATATTACATACTAAAAAACCCCAAAACTAAAACAAACAAAAAAACCCAAACAACCATTAATTAAAAAAAACCAATATCTAAATTTTCTTTGTATTCTTTTCATCCTGATGAAATTTGAACAAGACTCATCAAAAGAGACATCTATTCCCTGTGTTTGGGAATTTTTTATTTGCTGGTGGATGGGGTTATAAGGGTTTTTGGTTTTTGCTGAAGCAAAATAATTTCTGGATGCTTCCAACGTCACAAAGTTGGAAGAACATTATATGTCAGTGTTCAAACAGAAAACCATTCAGCAGGGGTCCCATAGATCAGCTAGTCAGGCATCAACCCCAAGAAAATTACAAAAAAAATGAAAAAGGAGCCAACTGATAAAGAATTAAGATACAGAAATAAAGACCTAATGACAATAAAAATCAGTTAAAAGAAAATCTTACCAAGGAAACCTTATTTCCTCCTTTGAGGGATTTTGTTTGATCACTAAATGTAACTTCAGAGACCAAGTGCACTTTTTTCCAGAATTTGCTGAAGCACTATAGAACATTCTGATTGACACTGCCGATTATGGCACACATTAGACGGGATAAAAGCTAAGTTTGGCCAAGAAATATTTCTGAGATGGTGAACATTTGCTGATGAGAGTTTTTTCAAAGGAGTCTATGACTAACAGTAAGTCTGACCCCATTCTACTTTTTTGTTAATTAATTAATAGGAATAAATATAAAAATTTGATTAAATCTTCACCTAAGACAAAGACTGGTGGGAAGCAATCACTGGAAGACTTGGGCTTACTCAAACAAGATGCATTGAAATATATTAAAGCACAACATAAAATGGCTGAAAGGAAGAGTATGTGTGCCATCCACAGAAGGAGGAAAGATGGCCCTCAAAAACAGCTTTTGCAGAGATAGCCAATAAGAAATTCAGCCCATGCTCCTTGGACAGTTTTGTGAGAAAATGGGCTATTACAACCTCTGGACATGTAAGCAGCAGAAGTAGAAGCAGCATTGGTATGCTGCCAAAGGTTTAAGGGGCCAAATTTTGAGAAGGACATTAAAAAAACAGAAGAAGGTGAAGTAAAAGATCATAAAAATTGACTTTGAGAGCTGAAGAAAATGTGTTAAAGTGAAAAAATTTAACAGCTCAAGTAATTTAGCTTTTTAGAGTGCAGAATGAGAGTGACATGATTGCAGTCTAAATACTTTCAAAAGGAAAAAAATAGCAAGAGCTAAAAGGTTCTTTAACAAAGACAGATATAAAAAGAACCATCCCTAGAAATGAAGCCAAATATGAAATCATGCACCAATTTGTAATTGCAAAAGTGATTAGCCACTGGGAAAAAAATATAAAGTCCATCTTCATCTCTTGATGTCTTCAGATCATGAGTAGATGGCTTTGTGAAACACATTGCTCTGACAGAGAAGTTATTTTTTAAATCAGTGTGTTCAGCTAATAGCCAGACTGGGAATTAGATCCATAGGAATTTTCTATTTTGTCTGCAGCTTTTTTCTTCAAAAAGGCCAGCTCTCTGACTTGGGCAGCAGTCTTCCCATCCTTACTCTTATTCCCGTTTCTCCAATGGAAGATGCCCAGCTCTGCTTTTTTTTTTCTATAGGAAGGAGACTTCTGCCATCTGCTGCTGTTTCCCATGGGAGGATACCAATAGATCAGCCACAATGCTAGGGAAGCAGAGGATCCTGTGGGGCTGCTGGGGGTGGGGGGAAAAGGCTTGAAACCTGCTCTAGCCCTATGGCTACTAAGATCAGACCTTGTTGCTTTCCCTCTAATGAGTTACTGAACTCTGAATAATGGGAAGTACAGAAAGCCACTCATTTTGGCAAGGTACAGAGTAATTCAATTAGCATAAGTATTATAGTTCATAACTAAAGTTATAAATAAAATCAAGCCTGATAAAGAAGCCTTCCTAATATAGGAAAGATGGACACATCCTTTACCAAAAAAAACAAACTAAACCAAAAAAAGAAACCAAACCAAACCAAACCAAAAAAATAAACAAACCCAAGAAAAAACCAACAACAAAACAACAACAAAAAACCAACCAAACAAAAAAACCCGAAAAAAACCCCACAAAACCTTTTATTTGAAAGGTTTTTGAAAAGAGGGTTGTCCACCTAACTCAGATGCCCACAGCTAGGCAGATCATATCCACCCAGTGGAAAAATACCTCCACTGGTCTCTATTGAGTAAGCAGAGTGTTTAGACCTAAGCATTAGAAAGGTGATGGTGATTAATCAAGTACTCTATGATGTATAGGCACAAGTTAAATCCAGATCAGGTACATGAAATATTCTTTATAGGTTGGACCATCTAACAAGTTCTTCTGCCCTTAAAACTTCAGACTTCAAACACCATTCAAGTGTAGCAAAGCTTATAGGAAGAAGTACTGTATTTTACTAGACCAAGTGATGTATCACACCTGCATATCACCACTAATACTACTGCTGAAAGGAATAAGAGCAGAGGCGGAGCTGCAACTTGTGAGCAGAGAAATACAGAAATACAGATACAAAGATATCTGATAGGCTCCGAGAAGGTGGAAAAAAACCTCCCAGATTTCCAAAAATTTAGAAAAGCAGTTGAAAATTTTCAGGATTTTTGGCTCAAATGCTCATATTTCTTTAGTCTTAAACAAACCAGGCAAAAGAAATTGGGACATCACCTATCAGTGTCTGATCCCCAGTCTCTCACTGCAGCCACAATGGCAGAGCAGGGGCATTTGCTCCACTCCAGAATTCCACCACAAGTCCTCCTTCCCTGGAACACCACCAGTGACGTGGGCCGGGAGTGCTGTAGCTTGAAAGGTTCAACCATTCCAATCCTATATAATAAATTATTTCACTTGAGGTGTACCTGGCACTTACTGAGACATTGAGCATTATTCATTGATGAAACCACCTGTTTCATACTGAGAGTTGTCCAAAATTTTTTTTCTTGAGAGAGACATCAATCTGTACCTTTGAGTTATAACCTCCATTAACCTGCATTTGTTTTGGCTTTGAGTTTGGGGGTTTTTTTGGTATGTAGAGGTAGGTAGTGAGAGGAAGAAAAAGACTGATCTGGTGACTTAGGTTTCACTTTGGGGAGACAGATTGCATATATATGTTTTTCTGGTTTTGAAGTATGTTTTCTATAATGAAATACTATCAAATTCAGGCATGTTTATACTTTCTCCATAAATTAGCAGTTGTTTATGACATTGTGGACCAGTTTTTGCTGACAAACACTTTTAATTAGGGACAAATTTTTACCCAAATACCCACAACATAATGAAAATCAGGGCTTTCATGCAAGAAAAGACTTGTTACATGACTTGCCTTCCATGATTTAGACAAGCTATCAAAAAACGTGACACACAACAATCTAGTGATTGAATAGCTCAGTGGATCACAGACAATATAAAGTCTGACTCTTTTTTAATTCAAACAATCCAAAAAGCATTTATGAATAATGTACATGCTCCTGTGCTCAAAAATTTTTCACAAATGATTTGTGAAGACAAAAAAAAGAGCTAAAGATGCAATGGTTTTTTTTTTTTTTTTAATAACTAATTCAATCAGAATTACTTCAGGAAAGATTGTTCAGCATTAGCTAGTCATCATACCATGTACTTTTAAGGAACATATTAGATCTATAAGTGGTCCATCAAAAAAATGATAATTCAGCACTATAAAGTAATTTGAAGACATACTTTTAAATATATGGTATTAAGCAGGATCTTGAAACATGCTCACAATTCTAAAACATGCTTCATTGTCCAAAGAATGCTGAGATTTAAGCTGGCTCATAAGTGTTAAGCAATCAATTCTTGTAGACACAGCTTCAAAAATGCTTCCATTTAGTCTGGTTGAATTACAAATGAGTTATTTCATTAGCTGAATTATTATTTTGGGATGAACTCCAGAACATTAAAGCTTTACATTTAACCTCCATTACAGCCCAGAATTGAATTAACCTCTCTTTCCCATATAAAAATCGCTAATGCACTTTCCTTGTAAAATGCAAATGTCATTACACCATGTTTTGCAGAAAGCACTTAGAAAAATTCGATAGAATTAGGGTTCATAATATTTTGGTGCATTCATTTAAAACACTACATTTTAAGAAAATTAGTTCAACTTCCCTACTCTCATTGAATGATGACATTTGGAGGAACAAGTACTTCTGATTTACTTGCTAAAATATCAGCTCAGTATCTCAGGGCAGCAACTCAATGCTGCTGTAACACATGCTGTACAAACACAAAGGATTATGTAGGAACTTCCCTGTTCAAGGTGGTTGGTTAAGAGAATCAATCAGGACTTTCCTTTCCCTAAAATCTTAAGAATCTCTTTGAAGCCCCTCTGGGTTTAACTTTTTCCTGTTCCCCATTCAGAATCAAAGAGAAATAAAAGAAATAAAGCATAAATTTGCATGTGGCTGGAAATAGGCTGAATTGAAACCACAGATACTGTGAGTCACTCTACCTCTGATGCCTATTATCTTCAAATCATGACTGAAGATCCCAAGACACATGGGTTGTGTCTCTAGTCACATTTCACTACGTTTTTCTAATGTTATATAATAGTTGCAGTTTGAAAGAACACTATTGTGATTGCATGATTCATCTTTGTTCTGAAAGAGAAGAGGAAAATTCTCCATGTACTGCGAAGAAAGAACCTGCAAAACACTGCACATCAATTAGTTATTAGCTATTTTAGTATTAGTCCTTAGCTATTTCTTTAGAATACGAAACAATTATGGAAGATAAAGTGAAACAATGTTAATCCTGAAACAGGGTATTTTAGCAGAAAATCTGTTAGATTTTTTTCTTTTTCTTTTTTTTTCCCAGTTTACTGGAAACACACAAGATTGTGCAGAGTGTCAATTTTTATGAACAATATGCATGGACTTAACAATTCCAGGTTCAAATGGCAAAAGTGAACTAGATAGTGTTCATAACATGATGAACTCAGACATGAGATCTTCTAAGCTAGAAAGGTTGAGAAGTTGAGGAAGCACTAGAAGAGGCCAGAACATAGCTGGTGATAATAATAGGCATAAATTGATTGCATATATTGCTTTTACTGGTGCAACATAGTCAAATCCTGGGATCATAGTCACTGTTACTGCTATGGCAAATTGTGAATAATGTGGTTCATTTTTGTATTGCATCAGAAGTATACTCGCCTGGAAAAACAACAGGAGGCAGTTTTGAGGGACTCAAAATCCATCATAACTCCAAACAAATTTTCTAACTGTAAATGTGACTTTCCCAAAAGAATTTTTTTTCTCTGACCAGCTGTATTTTCTTGAATTCTGAAAGCAAGAAAAAAGCAAGAAACCCATGCCTCAGGAGCTGGATGAAGAAGTTCCCAGAGACCATCAGCCTACGCCACCTGACAAGGATCTCAGAAAAGCCACATCCACAGAGTTCTGGGCTTATTGAAGATTTTCCCTCTCTTTTCATTAGATTTTCTGAAAAGATCGAAATTGTGAAAACCAGTCAATATTGAAAGTGTGTTAGAATAAAGAAGAAAGTACCAACGAAGTGTAATCAAAAAGTAGCTCATGGTCAGTTTTTCTGGATTGTCACTAAGAGAAAGAAAATGGGTAAGGATGAAGAGTGCAGATAAAGCCACTATAAAATCATATGGCAATTTATCAAGTATATTGTTTTATTTTAATGGTATGATCTCAGACGGTCAGATTCTTCCACCGGTCCAGCAGATAACTAAAGGAACACTTTCACATTTTCTTTTATCCCCTTGAAGTTTATCCCCTACATTAAAATGAAGCTTTTACAGTTTTGACAGGACATTTAAGAGGAGTCAGTCTCCTGTAAAGCTTAATTGTTTATTTTCTCCTGGGGGTCTTTTGCACTTGTTTTGAACCATTCTTTGGAGGTGGCTTTCAATTATGAGCCAAGATTCAGATCCTTGTATAGACAGACCTTACACTGTCCATAAATCCTGGAATATCACAACCATCATACAGACTCTTTAAAAGCTTTTATGAGAAAATATGGTTTAGTGTGGAGACAGCCGGTATTTAAATTATCCATGTGAGAGAAATTACTTTTATTCATTCACCAGATGCTTTATTCATATATAGATTTTTAAATTAATAATTCCATAATTCTTGCAACTATATAATCCTTAAATCCACAGAGTTTTCCTCAATGATATTAATAAGATTTAACATATTTTTTTTATTTCTTGCAAATAGTGAAGCACATTTTGCCAATTGCCATTTTGATGAAACATTACAACAGATAAAGGAAAAATAAAAAAAGTTATTGTCCGCTGACAAGATGAGTAGAGTTCATCAAATTGTTATTTCTGCCTGTAATCCAGGTGCAGACTTCAGAATAATTTGACAAGGGAAAATATATTGGCTAGTCACGTGCACATGTTACCCTACTACTCACAAACTGTTCTGTGTTATATTTTTAAAACCAAATAACTATGAGTCAGAGATGTCTGAAAAGGTAGGGAAGCACTTCTTGTCTACTAAGATAAATTGAACAGCAAGAAGATTCAGGAAGAAAAATAGGAAATATGGGCAATAAAAAAATTCCTTGAACATTCTAGAAAATTATTTGAGTTTACATGATTATAACTTACTATATTAAAGAGGTGGAAAAGCACCTGAGCTGTCTTGAGCATGGACTCCATGCAAAATAAACCTGCAGCCTCAGGTTTGTTCAGAAAATTTTTGTTCAATCAAGTAATGTTGCTCTTCCTTGCAACCTGAAATTATTTTTTCCTGTTTTCTTCTTTCTACTTGAATAAACGTTCATGTCTCTTCAATTTTCTTGTCTTAATCATTACAGCTTCCTTCTTCAAGGCCTCACTCCACAATATATTCTCTTGGAAAACACCACAACTTCTCACTTTGAATCCATGCACTGGCCAAATTTTACTTTGCATGAATTCCAGGGTCCTTGTCTCAACTCTGAAGGCATCACATAACACTTGTTACTGCTTCAGCATTCCTATTATTTCCTTTGCTCTTAAGTCTTCTGCCTCACACTCATGTCATTTTGTGTAAATGACATTCCTAATCTTTGCCTGGACTGATCAAAACCCAACTTGATTTCATCTAAATCCTCCTTTAATGTACTTGTCAGTGAGAGGCTTATCAGAAATCATTATAATATCAAGAAAAAAAGAAAAAAGACACTCCACAAAAACAACGAAAGTTTTTGAAAGCTACACAGACTCAGGACTTCAGGTGTGTGTTTCAAATATTAAGTGTTTTTAGCATCTCTAAATGGTTGTCTGCTTAGAAGTTTGCTTTCTTGCAACCATGCAAAACCCAATAATAATACATAAGTTAGCCTCCATCTCTCTCCGAGACCTAGGCAAGGTTTTCAGAAGGACTGACTTTTGACACACACCTCCCCAACCACAGGCTTTCCAACTTAAAAGGCTCAGAAATACATACAGGTTTTTCACTTTTCTCCCAAGATATTACATGGACAAAAGTGGCAATAAAAGGTTTTTCATCAAGAATTAAAAAAACCGGGACCTATGTTATGAGAATGATCCACTTACTAAGTGGCAGCACTCAGTCAGGGAATATGTTTGGACCTTCGAGACCATGAGGCTCTGAGTTTCTTGCCAAAGTTAACTGAATACCCATCTTCCACCAAATGCATTTCAAATATTTGAAGCTAGGCATAAACCCTAGCACACTATCTAATTTCCAACTCTGTAGCAAGACTTTAAGAATGGAAAGTAACCCTAACTGCACTCTTCACTTTCATAAAAGAGTTGTCTGAGCTTCAAACACTGACCAAAAATATCCCATGCCTGACCTTTCATAGATGTTCATCCAGACACTGCCCAAGCAAAGGATATGGTCACCTTCAGCAGGAGAATGAGGCAAACCACAGGGCTTCAGGGGCTTGTTGACACAGCTGTCACTTCTGTACATGGAACACATTCACTCTATGCAGATCCTGCAGCCCTACGGGGTGAAATGCTGCAAGTTGATTTTTAAGTGAGTTCTCTCTCCTCACTCTGCAATTTTAGCCAAATTTCTTGATATCTAATTTGGTATAGACTCAAAACACACTTCAGTTGCATCAACCAATTTCAACCAAAGTAACTATGCTGGACAAGAAGTGCAGGAAATATTTAGTAGGTACTTCACAATCCTTTCCATGAGTATCATGATATTAAGGGTTGTAGGAACAACCAGAAGTGCACACTAGAACAGCTCATGGTTACTTGTGAGACTAGCAAAACCACAATTTGAGCAATTATGCCCTAGAATACACCATACAACTTACCCATCACAACTTGAACTTTTATAGTAGCATGAGAAACCTGCCTTTGTCAAGGCAACTTTCTTGCACACAGTCTGAATGACAGAGCACAGAGAATGTATGTGCTCCTGCACTCTAGGCAGCATGACCCAGAACAGAGGAAGGGTTAGTAACAGAAAACCTTTACATTCCACCCTCTGCTTAAATCACCTCTGGTTTCTGCTGTAGTTTCCACATCCTCAAGTGCTGTAATGTTTACCCACCCAATGCACGGATGTGTTATGAGGATTTGTTAATATCTAATTACTTGAATATTTAAAGTGTTATTCCTAATGTCCTAATATCATCAGCAGCATGTTTGTATATTACTTTATTTATGCTTTTGACATTTGCTTTCCAGATTTTATTAGACCTTATAAACAATAAGAAACATTGCTGCCAGGCCCTATTACACGCTTCCATGTGGTGACTTAAACACTCTCAGACTCCTCAGGTTTATTGAAGTCATAGCCACGTAACACATTTACTGAACTGCATTCTTTGAATCAGACCCCTCTGTAGAAGAAGAAATGACATCTTTATCTTAATTAGTGTTCTTTCTGCATAAAAGAATTAGTTTGATGTCACTGTAACAGCAGCAACTTTAGTTCTTTGAATGAAGAAAGAAGGAATTCCCAGATCTCTGCAGTGATCACTGCCCTGTTACTTTGGTTAAATGTGTGCCTCCAGAGTACTACAAGAGCTTCAGCAGCTGGGTGCAAAAAAGGTGATCTTTGATCTGATGCCCCTGAGTCAGGGTATTTTACGTGCAGTGGAATTGTCTGCAGATAATAAAAAAGAGAAATAATAGCTCTGCAGAGATCATTCTCTTAGATGTTTTGGCAGACTAGTCTATTCCATTCATATGCTTTGGGAAAACTTTGATTTTCAGCATAAAATATTCAAGTTTCATTATTTCCCTATGTGCAGAACAAAGCCCACCAGTTACAGTCATGGTCTCTGTGTTCAGGCTTTCCTTGGATGACTGCACACACATCTGTGCATACAAGTGCATACGTTGGGAGTGATGGGGAGTTGACTGAAATTCTGTCTGTGTTACTTTCCATTAGCCTGCTGCCAAAGATAATGATTTAATAATAACAATAATAATAATAAAAAATCATCTTTCCATCTTAAATGAAATATATCAACTTTGTTGCACATCAGTTTTTCTCAATATTAACTGGTCAAAACCTCCTTGGTCTTCTGCTTCAAAGCTGTCTCTTTTGGCCTCTGGAAATCACAAATTTATTCTCTCTTATCTCTTCATTTACATACATTCACTCATATGCACAAACATGTGCCCATTTCATTGCTTTCAAATAGCTCTGATCCCAAGGAAGCCTATGCTCTAAAACTGAAAAATCACACTAAGACAGTACATTTAGATTACATTTAATCACACTAAAAGAGTAATTTTATAGCTTAGGAGGAGGCATTTGGTTCAACAGCTGATCTTTGCACTGACAAAACTATTGGAGCAACAACATTTTTCCTTACATATGAGCAAAAACCTTTCCTGTTTTTCCAGAAGTGAAAGAAATTGGGGACCAGGAAAACTGTTAACTTGTAAACACTGAGGATCTGATTCCTTGGGGTTTTTTTCCTATTTAAGTTGGATTAATTTCACTGAATCCTATAGTAATGGGCTGAAGGATGTTGTCTAGTCAACATACACCCCCCTCCCTCCCATTCATCTGTTTTGCATAAATCTAAATCCACAGGTTTTCCTGGCAGTACTTTACAAAAATATAAAAAGAGAGGACAGAAGCCTGGCAAGATCATGATCTGGAATAGAATTTAAGTTTAATATGTAGTACATAACATTTTTTCCTCTATATTGCTTAAATACAGAGTCCATCAAAAGGCTAACCAATAAATGAAGGCACAAGCAGAAGATAGCTAAACCTAAATTGGCTGACAGGAACTGTCTAAACCTTTCTCCTCAAGTTCTGACATACTGAGGTGTCTGCATAATTTGCTAGGTTTGTCTCTACTTGCTTTTATACAAATAGTTCAGGCACATGCTGAGCCTCTAAAAAGAAAACCCTCCCTTTTCCATAAGGGGTATAAATTATATGTAATTATGTCTTCAACAACTACATGGGTGATTACCTGTTTCTCTGGAGCTTATCAACAAATTAAAAATCTTATATTAACTACTCTCCATATCACCAATTGTGTTGCTCTGGTAGTCCAGTCAAGAAATATTTTGATATCACAAAAGGGATTGAGGAGCAAAGAATAAATCTATCTATATAACTAAGCAACCTGGTTTATATGATGGTTTGTTACATGACAGTACTTAAGAGAATGCCATTAGAAATACAAAGATGCTAACATGCTCCAGAATATACTAGGTATCCGTTCTTCCTGTTACAAAAAGCCAAAATGTCAGGTAACATCTATCCATTTATGTTGGAAGTTTGATATCTGCCAAAGCCCTTATTACTTCCTGAAAGACAACCAAACAGGCTGGTGTTCAGATTAGGATGTCATAACCAGTAGCAGAAAGGAGCCAGCATGGTAAACACAGGAAATCCTAAGCATGCAAATGCCTTTGGGAACAAGAGCATCCACTGGCTATACTTCTATGGTAACCACAACCCATCATGCTGAAAACTGATTTAAAGAATGGCTTTGTTGTGGGATGCTCACTGACCTTCTAGACACTGATCTGGATAGTCACAAGTGCTGCACTGAAGAGGCTGAGACATCTGGTCTGCCTCGGCTTCCAACACTGCCAAAGAACTTTGCTACAGTGTGCTGTCCTGCTGGAAGGCTTTCAAAGCATTAGCTGCTTCCTAGAATTATTATGCCTTCCATCAAGATCACTAACACATGATTTCCACTAAGTTATGGAACTTTTGCATTCAATGACTCCTAAAATAAGCCTGCTGAGAGTAGTTTTCTAAAAAAACAGCAAACAAACAAAAATATATGGCCTGCTATAAAAAGCGCTGAAGCAGTTGCAATGAGTCAGTCTGGAAGCACCAGTTTAGGACAGCTACATGTTGAGTTGGCAATTATAATATCTGCCTATGAGTCCAATCAGAACAGCTGGAATGTTAAATATCAAACCTCACAACAAACCACTGCAGATCAAGAATTATTCAGTGAAACAATTTGAGTGGAAGTACCTCTGAGAAGTCATGATCTCTTGTGGATAATTCATGAACAGAAAAAGGCCAAATTCATAAAATTATTCATTATAAATTATTCACCCTCCACTTTGGAGATATGAAGTGTAAAATTAAGTGTTTAGTTTTGATTAAGTGAGGAACTGAACATCATAAATACAGCATTTGACTCAATAGATCCCAGGAAATTAACTGCTTTTGGAGGAAGGAGAATAAACTTTTCTTTCTATTGCTCTTGAAACTTGATTAGCTGTTTGCACAGTGAATATGTACACAGAGCCAGATCCCAAAAGATGCTGAGCTTGTACAACTCCCACCATCTTCAGCTGTAGTTACTCGGCACATTTCAAGTTCATCTGCAAAACACCATATGCAAAGTACTAAATTCTGGTATTTTTTCTTGGAAAAGCTCATCAAGTTAAAGAAAGCACTGATGAATGGTAGCAAAATTGTATCAAAAATTTCACTAGCACTCCCTTATCTTCAAATCTTCCTTTTGCAGGGCATCTTTGTCACTGATTCAGATGGAAATACCAGGTTCCCAATTGTTCTCACTGATGTTTATTTCCGCATGTGAAGAAAGTTTTCCTTTTGAAGAGCTGTTTTGGGTTTTTTTTCCTCAACTCAGAATAATTTCATTCCTCTTCCAGCCATTGCTCCATACACAAGTCCAAGTATAAAACATGCAGCTTCAGCTAGATTTAAAAAAAAAAAAAAACAAGCATCCAGGTTGGAGGACTCCTTGCATATTTGTTACTTTTTAAAAACAACATTTTTAAAATTGCATTTCCCAATGGGGTATTTTCTGAATATTTTTCTTTTATGTTTTAAAATTCACTGAAGATTTTCCTCTCCCCTGTTATTAATTATGTAGCATTTGCTTTTTGTCAATTTGATGTGGGTTTTTTTGTTCAGGACCCAAAGTGGCATCATTAGACAGAATCTTCCATTTCTTCCTTTTCTCTCTCCTGCCTGCTGCTGCATTGTCTTCAGTTTTGTTTCCACTGTTACCCATAAACACTCTCTCATAGCACTAAGATAATAATGAGAGAACTGAAACTGTACACAATAATTACTGACAAGAGTACACATAGATTTTCCCTTTCAATCTCATTTCGATATGGCAGGAATTGAATTTTAGTACATTTCTCTAGTAAAATGTACACAGAAGTTTCCTCATATAAATATTCTTTTCTAGTTGCTGCCCATATAAAATCACAGCAAAGCAAGGAAGAAAGTAAAAGTTGATGTGAAAGCACACAACATGCCACCCTGTTCTGAACAAAACTAAACACAGCGAAAATCAATGAGATGTAAGGTCAAATGATGGCCATGCCTTAGAAGCTGTACCATGCACAGTTAGCTCTTAGAGCCGACGTGAATTCTGGGCAATCTAGACATAGAGTGCAGAGAAACAGATGCAGAGATGTACAGCTGAATTTGGACAAACCTCACGGCTAGGACAATGCCAAGGTCAAGGGAAGACTTAGTACTGTTCATATTTAAGCTGAACCACTCTCTTCATACTTTTGTGAAGCTGCATCATTTATCTTCACACACCAGTTCTCCTAGGGACTCAGACAGTGCTGGACAATGAAAAGAGCAGCCCACAGGAATGAAATGTAACCAACAGTCATCAACAGGGAATGTTGTCCCTTTTATGAAAAGCAAAAGCTCTCCATTCTTCCCAGCCCCTAAGAGACTTTTGCATCCCCTGAAGCCACTTTTAAACCTCCACTTTTAAAGGTCCCGCTTTTAAAGGTCTCTCAAACGAAAAGGGAACTTGTTCAAGGTTATGGTAGTTAGAGTGATGATCGATGTGTCTCATCACTCTGGGCTCAGGAATATTTAAGTATGACAAAAAAAGAAGCATTTTATTTCAAAATTACTTAAAAATATTAGATCCCCTTAAAGAGAGGCTGTGGAGCCTTGTTTGTTTCACTTACTTGTCAATCCTTTTGAGGATTTTCAATCCTTCCAGCACTTCCTCAGGAAAAAAGAGTAGTCTTTCTCTAGGCTTTTGAGGGGGAAAAAACTGTAACTCATTCATTGCCAAGTGTTTCACTCCACTGACAGGGCACTCTTTTGTAGACTGCCCGTTTTTTCAGCATCAGACACACAATTTTAGCAATAAAAATTAATTCCCGTCTGCTAGCTTTGCAGAACTCCATTTCAAAACCCATCAGCTTAGGAAGTAAATTTAAAGCCTTTCTCCTGTCAAAAGCAAGTAAGCTTTCATCCTTTCCTGTTAGTCTGGCATCTCTCCAGTCTAGATCTACATTTAGGAGCAATATTAATTTCTGTTTCTCTCAGTTGCAGCTGTGCGGGGATAAAAAAAAAGAAGTAATTTTTCTATTCTGGTAGGATAGAACATGCTTTTTAATTTGTCACTAGATTAAGTTAATGACCAAGTATAGAAATTATTCCTTGGAATGACCTAGAGTCCAAATGAAGGTGGGAAGTGCACTGTCTCCTTGTGCTGGGTTCTCCTCACTGTTAGCAGAGCAGCAGTCATACCTTTCAGGTGCTGCAGAAAGAGCCTTACCTAGCCCTGAGCTTTGCAGGTGTCAGCAGTCAAAGCTGTGTTTCCATGCTGATTAAGGATAACTGATATTGGTGAAATGTAAGGCTTCCTGCAGACAGGAAATTAGAGGATATCTGTCCAGCTGAAGAACATCGGTAGGGGCATATTACCTTTCACCTATCTTTAACAACACAATCCACATTTTCTTTGTGAAGCGAGTTTCTGCAGACAAACACAAACTGCACAGAAATACACACCATGCAAAAAAACATCCCTTGCAAGATGGCTGCAGGGGAGTGGTAGGACCACTGAGTGTTAGTGCAGATGGCACCACACATGGAAATTCAGAACCAGTCCTGAAACAATGCGTGTATACCACACCAACTGCACCTTCAGTCTGTTGCAAGGTAGGTAGGTAGCAAGGGTAATTGAACATCTGCTAGAGTTTGGTCCCATAGTTATTTCTAATTGGGTTCTTTCTCTCTCTGTACCTGAATTGATAGCTGGTGTTTGGTCTAAGCACTGTTTTAAACATTTCTGATGGTTCTGGCACATTCCTTTATGAGACACCAGATGTGCAGGTACTGAAATAGCTGCTGCTGATTTCTACCTATAGGGAAACTGGAAGATAATTAATTAAAAAATAAAATAAAATAAAAACTTTATTGCATTGTAATCATTAAAAAGAAAAAGAAACATTGAAAAGTGGGTTAACCAGGGGCAAGGGGAGATTTCTATTTTGAAAAGCAGTTTTGAATTTCTCCAGGCTTGACAGTCCATCTGGACATTGCTAGATGCCTAGTTACATCAGCAAATCATGTTTCATTTCAGTTCCCATATTTTTTTGCTTTTAAAGTGTCTCTTGTAGTCTCTTTCTGCCACAATATTCTTAAAGTTCTATATTATATTTTGTCACAAGAACATAAAAGAGCATGAATTGATTAGTGCAGTGCTCAGGCCACCAGGAAAGCAACGACTGTCTACTCCTCTCTCCTGCCAGTTATTTTCTTGGCTCCCTTATCAGCATCTTCCCTGCGTAGTTCTGCACAACTTTAATTATAGGACTGAGGATAACAACCATCAGGAAAGCAATACTTTATTTTTATACCTACTGGCAGTAGTTTGCTACTGACGTTGAACTCAGAAAAGAGGAAAAAAATTGTTTACAAATGTATCATTATACAGCAGATCTTAAATTGCACAACTATTAGCTGTAAGTATTGACTTTTGCCAGAGCTCTGCTGTGGCCTGTGAAAAGGTCAGACCTTTTCATTCGTGTTCTTTTTATGTGAGGAATACCAAATAATAAAATACACAATTTATCAGGCTGCTGAGATTTTGTTTTTCCCCAGACCTTCAAACAGACACCAGGTTGGAATCTTCTTTTCTGTTATTATAGGAACAAAGTGATTTCACTTTCTTTTCTTTCTTGAGGAAAAGAATTTAATTTCCCATAGTAGCACTCAAAATGAATAGTCTCTATTTTCCATGTAAACATTATACAAACAGTTATATCATTATAAGCTGTCTATGCTTCTATCCTTAGGATGTCAATAGAGAGAAGTGTTTTTGTTCAGAGGACATGACAGAAGTAATAGCTCCTTACTGGTCTATCAAGCCAGCTAACGACATTTTCAAAGCAACAACATTTTCAGAGCACTGAGTACCTCATTTTAAGGAATCATATTCAAATGTAGATGTCTGAATGAAAAGTGTTTGACCTCTGGACCCTTCAAATTCTAATAGTGATCCACATCCAATACTATAATAAACCATCCATTTTATTTACATTTCCTAACTACATGAAGTTTTAAAATTATACTATATAAATCATATAAACAGAGCTGCCTAAATCCATTTATACAGCCGCACAATTTTGCAGTAGGTGTCAGGTATTTTTCTGAAGTTTAATTCTGTTACTACACCAAACACACCACCTTTTATATAGCCAGAGAAGTTCATACTGCTTTAGGGAGAAGATCTAGAAACCTCATGAGGCAAAATCCAGCAAGAGACTCAGCCCATCACTTTCAATTCTTCTGCCACTTAAAAGGAAATATCATGGCAAGATAAAACCACAGAGAAATAACTGCTACCTCTGCAGTTAAACACATGGTAACAGAGAATTGTACAATTTATTTGGGCATTTGCAAACTGCAACAGTGATGTGCTTATTTACTTTTCCCAAACTCCACAAAAACAAACTTCAGCTACTTCTGCGGGAAGGAAGCAAGGAGCAAACATGCCTCACTCATCTGGGCTAAGTCTCTAAATCTACTCAGATGTTTCAATAAAGGTCTGTCTTTAGCTCTCAGACCAAAAGCTTGCTACAGAAGCTTTATGTCCCCCCCCCCCAAAAGTAACCTGGGAGGTTGCAAAACCTCATCAAACACACTTGCACTTTTCCACATAAATGCAAGAGAAAACTGCAAACCTGAAATAATGAGTTTGGCAATCAAGGTCTATGCAGAATCATAGTTTTTCAAAGGGAAAAGGTATGTGATGTGAGATAACTAGAGGCTTCCTAAAGAGCTTCAGGGACTCTTTTCTTCTGCTCAGCTTTTCCTTGCTCCCTAAAAGGTGCCAACCCTCAGGCTGAAAACATGTACTAGTAACTCCTTCCCCACCTGGCACTGCAAACTGTCCAGCTTTTGCCAACTCATTCAAACCCAGTGATCTCCATGACAAATATTCCAAAGCTCTACATGATAGTTCTGAAGAAGGATGAATTTAGAGACCGTCATGTCCTGAACACATGTACTTTGTTACCCACAGAAGAAAATACTCCAGACTGCAACTTGGTACCCCCAAGCTGCAACTAACATTCCCTTCCAACTTTACTAGGGCAGGAGCACTAAGCAAAGGGCAGAAGGCAACACCTCAACACCACCGTGTTCAATGGCTCCAGTCACTTTTACTGAGGAGCAGTCATTAAGAGTTTTACTCTCCTTTCTGCTATACTGCTCCTCTATGCAGGAAGACACAAGACTCTTGGTGAAAGGAGAAGCAATTTGGTGTGCCTGTGGAAAACAAATGAATAAATAAAATCATACAACACCATGCAACAAGCCCTACTGTTTATTTTATGATTGCCTCCAATTGTCAAATATTCCCATTTTATTATTATAACATCATCACCTAAGGACTCTTGACTAGTAAAGCCGTAAAACAAAGTTTCACCTTAGAAGTTGTAGAGTGCATGTTTTTGCTTGCCCTATTTCCAGGAACTTCTGTACATCCATGAAGAAAGGCACAGGACTTGCATGATCCACTTGGAGGATGAAAAGGATGACACACAGCACCTTTCAACTCCTACAGCCTTAATTTCTGTGATCCTGTGGAAGGGATATTAGCATGGCTAATAAGACCATGCCTGCTTCAAAGAGTTTATTGTTAGAGTTTTGAAAAAAGACATGAGGCTGTGCTTCAGGGTTTGCATTAATATTAAGGATTTGCATTTTTTCACAATGGTGTGGACAGAGTTTCACCCATCTCTCTCTGGAGCATCCGATATTTGCCAGGAGTGGGAAGGAAGATCAAGTAGATTTCATTTTCGATCCAGTATGACAATTTCAGGATTGCATATCTGTGCAGAAAAGAATGGACATGAATACCTCCTCACACAGAGAAGAGCATTTAACATGTTAAAAGGTTTCACTATCTTGAGTCACACTTTAAATATTAAATATATGGAATAAAATCAGTTTGTCCCAGCATGAATATATAGATAAAACACATGTACACACATCTGTAACTAGTGTAAATTACAGATAAAATCTGTGTTCACGCCACAAAAGAATGACTATTTTGTTGTCAAATGCAAACTAAACATTGTTTTTGAATTAACCAAATTGAATTTCAAAAGCCTTGAACACAGATTAAATTATTATAGCTGGGGTTTGATGACAACTGCATCAAACGTGTCTCCCTTGAAAGATCAAACAATATTCTTCTGCTTCAGTAGGCAAAATTTCATTCAATGGCATTTTTGGTTTCAAAGAATGTGAAGAAACTGATATCCTGCACTTTTAAGACGACCATGAATCTTTTTTTCTCTTGCATTTAACAGTTCTTACAAGTGTTTACATTTTCGCCTGGAGTAATTGTCAGTTTTAATTCTTTCAGCCCATTTAATTCCTTGCTTCTTTATCACTCCCTTCACAGTTAGGTATCTGGAATCAAATTCATATCCTGATGTTTGGTAACCACCAAATATTGATCATCATTTGCAGTTCTGACCAATATTTTTTCCATTTGCTGCAGTTAGAACAAGAAACAACCAGTCAGCAAAGTCCATGCCAAAAACTGGAAGAGAAATGAGTTAGTCAGGTTTTTTACCGGTTTGTTTCAGTTGCATGAGATATAGCTCTTTGCAAAAAAAAAAAAAAAGAGAAAATTTAGGACAGCTCAAACACACCTGGAAACACATCAAAGCTGGCATATTCAGCTGATTCATTCTTCAGCTGAACAACTGTTGAGCTCGTGCCCACCAACTTACCCAGGAAGACATCACATTTTCATTTTCCTCTAAGTTTCTGTGTAGTTTTTGCACGTTCCTGTGTTTATATGTTCTTTCCTGAAAAACTGGTATTTTTCAAGTTTTTAGTCACAAGCCAAGCTATAATTTTTTAATAAATTGCAAAAATGGAAAATATTTCCTGTACAACTTTTTCACATAGATATTTCATAATGACAAAGAATAAAGCAAAACGAAATGGTCAAAAGTTGCTTTCAGACTGCTTGAGTAAGAAGGAAAATAATTACACCTGCTGTAAGATAGTGGGATACCTTTTGCCACTGCTCCAAGAGAGGAGGTAAAGGGCAGAGGGAGGCAAAGCATAATAGAAGGGAAAAAGAGCAGGCAATCTTCCAGCTTGCCTGCTTCTTGTACAGCTCTGCATACATCAGAAACCCAGGCATTACACTGAACACACATCTATTCTTTGGAGGAACAATGGCAGCAGCTTACTTACATTGTCTAAAAGAGTGATGGAAGGCTCCCAAATATTACAGCTATGAGACAGATAAGTATAAAAATCAACACCATATGTGTGTGTGGAGGGATGGAGTCAAAGCCCATGAGATGAAGGCAGAAGAGGACTGATTTTATTCATATATAAGCCATTTTCCCATGGCTAGAAATGTATATCCCACACTTTCCAGAAATCATCAACAGAGAGCAAGTATTGCCTCTTGCCTACCTGTGCAATAGAAAAGAATTAGAGAAAATTTTAATATTAATATTAACATAATCACAGACTCTTCCTTGCTCAAATAAACATTCCCTTTTCCTGATTATTCATGGACTAACCTTGTGACATGCATACCTAATTCCTAGTAGGAATTTCCATGGACCAAACCTTAACAACTCCTTGGATTTTCTTCTTTAATTCAGGTGTCTTCATTTTGCTGGGATCAGATTAGAGTTTCTACTTTTGGCTGATTGTCAGAAACTGCAGGTACTTTAATAACTGTAGATTAAGAATAAAAAGGCTCTCATCTAAGAGTAATAAGTGCCAAAATCTGGAAAGATAGTATATGAAAAATAAAATGTATAAATTGTGATTCACTTATTGTCTCAACTGAAGTTTGATGGAGTTCTCGTGCAATTATGTCGTAAAGAGTTTCACAGGAAACTTTAATTTTCAATTAAAATGTCTAGGGAAGTAAATGCATTAGGGCTTGTATTTTATTTTCTTTTAGAAGTCTGAAAAATCCGTATTACAGCATTTGTTATGTACTCAAGACATATTTTTTTGCAGCTCTGACTTCATTTTTTTGTGGAAAATAGCTGTTTATCCTACTGTGTCTCTGAACTCAGTAAGGCAGTCCTTAAAAATAGCATACACGAAAGTCTAGAGACTCCCACTCCTCTCTTGTAAAAAGTGTATGTCTCCCATGGCATCAGGAGTGGTGAAGGGCTCTGGTTTATAGATAACTCTGGGGCCAAAGGTCATGAGAAATTGTGTAGAGATAACAGTCTCTGCTGTTGGAAATGGTCTATTTTTATTTTTTTTTAATTGACCTTCCCACATTTGCATGTAAGACCCTGTCACCTGACTTTGACAGAGAACTGTCTTCTTTCGGTGTGCAGGATGTCCCCACTGAAATGACAGAGGTATGCACAGATGTTCATGCACCCTGTGCACACACACCACAGTGAGCAAAAAACTTAGAACTCTTTGGAAATCCTGCATTAATCTTCTCTCTTTTCTTTTCATGTCAGTAAATGTAATGAAAACACTGGCTCATTACAGCATAGCTCATTAATACCAGAATCTAATGTGTTAAGCACGGTTAGAACATCTATCCCATTATACAAGAAAGCTAATCTAAATATGGAGTCTGAAACAAAAATCCATAACCTTTTTATTTTTTATTTGGTAGGTTTCTTGCTGACTTCATTTTGCTGCTCTGCTTTCCCTACATTTTGTAGAAGCCAAAAAAAGGTAAGAAACCATCACAAAAGGCAGGACCCAACAGAGCGATTACATAGTACCATCTAGAGCCTGTGGCTGTTATAACACCTCTGAAAAGAAAGGCCTTTCTGGACTCTCCCTAAAGTCGGTGTTACATTACCCCTTGCTCCTGGTACTATAAGAAGAAGTCTTTTTTGGTTTTTTTTTCCCCCAGGGCCACAGACAGGGATAATTCCAGTATGATGGAAACAAACTTAGGGCAGAGCACTCTGCATCCTTTATGCAAGCATGCTGGTTTTAATATTCTGCTTTCATAGATGAAATTTGCAGGATGTTTTATTATCCTACAGCTAATCCTTCAGAGGAAAAAATGGATCAGTGGATAGAATGGTACATCTGACTTAATCATTTTGGTATGTTGGGTTCTTTGGTTTGTCAGTGTCTCCTGAAAACAATTTTTCACCAGTCACTGCAGGCAGGGTCACAGCACGTAACTCACATCTCAACAACACTTTCAACATGACTAACTGTTGACAATATTTGAACTTTTGAGCCCTGCCATCCTTGGGGAAAGTCACAAGAAGAGCAGGCAAAAATACGTCAGTCATCAAAGACACTAGTTCCCTCCCCCTCTTCACAAGCTAAAGCATTTAGCCTCCACCTTCAAATCGTCTCTCAAAAACACACCATGAATCCCATTTAATTAGAAATACTCTCACACATTCATTATACATGCTGGCTTCAACTCAGAAAGCATATTCTTCTGGCTCATTTCTATATGTAGCACCTCTGTTCAAGAAAGACACTCCATAAGCAGAACCTGTGTTATACCTGCGCTTTCTTCTGCTATGAAAGGAGCACTCTGGCAATTCTTAAATATTAGTATTGGGTCATTTAGACTTTCAGAGACAGATGAAAGAGGACAGACAAACAAATCCATGGTCACACATCTCTTTCCTCTTACTTCCTCTTCCCCTCACCCCTTTCTATCCTGCAAGTCAGCCCTTCTTGTCTCTATTC
Source organism: Entomyzon cyanotis (assembly GCA_024500445.1). Lineage (NCBI taxonomy): Eukaryota > Metazoa > Chordata > Aves > Passeriformes > Meliphagidae > Entomyzon > Entomyzon cyanotis. Next base: position 98,437 of record JAKEPQ010001015.1, on the reverse strand, counting down.
CATTTTATGAATATTTTTTTCTACAGAGGCTTGCCTAAAGCTATCAGTGGTCCACAGCACAGCAGAATTAATACAGTTGATATGTGATAGAAAGGGGAGATGTTGGCAAGATATGATTACAAATTAAATGATGCAATTTCAGGGTCAGCACTACAGAAGACACTGAAGAGGCTGACAAGTAAAGATTAATGGCAAATGAATGAGGGCAGTTACAGTAATGTACATTTTCCTTCTCTGAGATCTGTAGACTCTGCTACCATCTGCTGGTTTATGAAAAAGATCCAGGGAATCTATTTTAGTAGCTCTATATACACAATCTTTCAGCTGTCTCTCATTATGAGAGCAGTCCTCATTTCAGGTCACAGCCTACCTTCGCCTCCACAGAGCTGTCAATTAGGCTCACTTGCGTTTCCTGATGCATTTCTGACAGCAGGCATGAGGAAAAATGGCAAACAGACAGTGAAAATTTTACACTAAACCCAAATTATATATCCCAGAGCAAGGCACATTTCCAGTATTTTGGAAAAAAAAAAGATTAAAAAAAAAATCGATGCGATTATTTCCAGTCCATTCTTGAGGTCAGAGGGTGAGGATGGATTAAAAGATATTCAAGTCTGGTTTTGAATGAACACTTCATTATGCTTTCCTGCATGACTGATGCATAAATTGTCATAACTCCACTAAGATCAATGGAGCAATGCAGCCTGCAATTTTTTGAGAATATGATCCGGGGAGGATACACACTAGACATAAAGGCAACTAAGTGCAAAGCTAGGGCCAAGGCGCATTAAATAGAGGACAACAGAAAACATGATCATATTTCCAAATACAGTGCTGTTATTCTACACATTGTCCTCTTAGGCACATGTAATAATACCTCGACACTCACAGAACTCAGAAAATAAACTGGTTTTCAAATCACCACCCCTTCCTCATCCATTTAACTTGTCAGGACAATCACAAAACAGTTGGCAATGGTGGCAACTTTTACAGAAGAGTGGCCTTAAAAATTGGATGCACAAAACCAACCTAATTCTGTAGCATTTAAAGCTAAAAAAGATTATGCTGTCCAGTTCCATACTTCCTCCAGTCCAGAGAATTTTACCCAATGACTCCTCCCTGATGTCATCACTTCGAGCTGAGCTGGGGTTTCAGAGTGGAAAAAGCTCATATATATTTCTCATTTTGGAAGATTAACTACATTCTCAGATCATTTCTGTTCACTCAGCCTAATTTCTGGTGCACAGTAAGTTCATGTTCTACCTTGGTACTAGAACAAAGTTGTAGGATTCCATGAAAAGTTCTAGAAGTGGTAGCAAGTCAGAGACCAGAGCCTTCCAAAAGCTGCTTGGCTTCATGGGAAAGTGAATACTACCTCAGTCCTTTGGATAGCACAGCTGTGCCTTACTGAAATGGCCATCCCTGTTTCATGACAAAGTCTAGGGACAAGGGATTCCTAGGTTTGGAGGCATTTCAGCAAGGAGATCTTGGAACCTGCTTTGAGAAAACCCATGGTTATGGCATTTTCCCTCAGAAAACTTAACTTGCCACCAGAAAGTAAGAGCAAGCAGCTTCCTCTAGGACCATCATACTAATATAAAGAAGGAAAAGGGATGTAGACATGCTGGTTTTGTAAAAAGCACAGGCAATCTGTGCTCTCTACTCACCATCTAGCAAAAGGGAGATTCAGGTTCCAAGACTCAATGAGAAATCATTGGTTATATCTTTAGCAGAGGCTGCACCAGAACTCCTTTAAAAATTAAATTACACAACTCCAGTAGCACATATTCTCTGGAAGAACTGAATTAAGGCAGCTTACATCTGCTGCTTGGTTCAGAGGTGAGATGAGGAAGCAGCTACCTTGCAGATGAATCAAAGTAAAGCCCTGGTATAGCCCCAAGGGCCTTGGTGCATTCTTTCCAAAGATGGACTTTTCTTGTCATATTTCAGGCAGACCTTTTATATTAGGACAGAATTTTTAATGACTCTTTACTTCTATAAACAACTCTGTGATGAGCAGAAAAAAAAATTAAAGCCCCATTTGCTAATAAAATAAATATTTAACACTCAATAATACGTCATCTTAATATTTGCTTTTGGGAGTGAAAGCAAGCAAGTCTCCCATGAGGATAAGTCAACATGAGTTATAGACCTTGGACTCCTTGTTATTAATAGGTGAGGAATAATATGGGAAAAGATCTGATTTGACAAAAAAAAAAATCCACAAACACAGCATCACAGAATGAATTACCAATAAAAAAACTTGTTGAGCTGGTTCATATGTTCAAGAAGCCAAGGGACAAATTAATCAACCAGGGTCTGATTACATGGTTAGATATTATTAGATAAATTCAGTCCTTTATGGGATTTCCTATTTATATCAAATAAACTGGGTAAAAATATTTACAATCTGTTTGGTTATATTTGTTAGAAAGCAGCAAAAGCACAAATAATCTTTGCAAATAATTCCTTGTTTTACTAAATAGCTGAAAAGAGAATTTGGCTCTTATTTTTGAGACCACTGAAGGGGATAAACTGAGGCACTGGAAAAGAGCATTTTCTTCAGTTTCTAGAGAACTACAAAGTGCTGCAAGGGAGGGTAAGAAAGAGCCCCAAGTATGCCCATTAACATAGGCTTTGGACAGAGAGAGAAGGACTTCTGCACACCGTCAGCTTCACAGTCCAAGGGGCACAATGATGGCCTCTGCTCCTTGCAGGTCCCAGCTCCAAGCACAACCATCTTTCTATCAAATCAATATTGTTCTGTGGGGGTTTGATTTGTACACACTCTAGGTCTGGAAGACTTACATCTATTTAGAACACTGTATTTGAAGGGCAGATGGCTTTCTGTAAGCATGGGGAGCTGCTAGGCACAATATGTGTTTGGAGAGGTATATGATGTAAGAGGATGTGCTGCACGTACTTGCCTTCCTCTTAAAAGTTTTAGTTTAACAACTCCTAAAACACTCCCTATAAAGAAGGGATTTTTCTTAGTATTTATCAATCTTACTTGGAAATAAGATAGCAGAGGGAAATAAAATGCAGCTCCGAAGATGTTTTACTAGTGAGATCAGAGCAAAAATATTCCTTCGTGATTCACACACAGCTAAGTGTTACACAGAGATTAATTCTCCCACTTGTTGATGTCACAGTCCCTGCAAGACAGCCATGAATTTCATCTGAGAACCATTAAAATGAGCTAAAACTATATAAATTGATAACAAGAACAGCTATAAATTTCCTTTCTTTCCAAACTAAACAGAATTTAGGGGCCAGATCACTCAGCGGTTGCCCACTGATGTTCTGTGATTAAAAAAGTAAAGTTAGAGCACAGGAAAAAATTTTTTTTTACTACTCTGTTATTTAGCCAGTCTGTCATTTTACTTGGATTTTGACTTCACAGCTGATCTTTTTCCCTGGTAGGAGTACTCTGTGCGGCACTCCTTGGCACATCCCAAAATAGCTTCTTGGCTAGGTTACTTTGCAGAAACAGAGACTCTGCTCTGTTCTCCATACAAAGCAGAGGATGATTTTGTGTGCAAATCTGATACATCCCAGGCCCATTTCCTTTTAACTGAATTAGTCATGTTTCATTACATAAAGAATTAAAGTGCTTCCCAATTCTGAATAAAGAGCTAGATTTTGACATTTAACTTTTTTTTTATGAATAGGGAAACTTTTTTTTACAACTCAAATGATAACCTCAATTAGTACTTTCTTCTGAAGCTGTTCTTCTAGGCATAGAACCATAATTTATCAAGACTAAATACTAAAATTTACATGTTTACTATTTTGGAAAAAGAGGGCTAAAAAGACTAGTTCTTTACTTGAAAATTTGGCCAACAATTTTACCTTCTCAATAAAACCAGTAGTTGAATTTGGACTCAACTACATCACCAGAAATCCTTCCCCAAATTTAATAAGGACTAGGATTTCACTCTAAGACTTTAAAGCAAGTAAAAGGGAAGAGCAAAGCTTACTTCTATAGGAAGAAAAGAGAGCAAAGAAAGATAAAAATGGATTTTCTTTTTTTTAAAGAGTTAAAAGGTCATTCATCTTTACTAAAGCTGATGAAACAAATGTCATTAGATGTAGGAGATATAAAAGGTCAAATAAATATCCTGAACATGGAGCTAAAATGTTACAGAAAGACTAAAGGAAGAGGAGAGGCACATTTCTTCTTTTGAGGGTACAATTATTAAAGAATAAAAATAATTTTAGAAAAAAAGCAACTCAAGGGAAAAAAGTCCATGTGGCCAAAATTTAAAGTAGCAAGCCTGCATTATAGAAGAAATTATATCCCTTTATTGAATATCTAAGGAGCAAGGGGTAACAGGAAGCTATATAGTATCTAGAATATTACTGAACTTGGTTTTTAAACTTGAAAATACATAAAAATCATGCCCAACAGGAAAAAAATCATTCTGTAGTAATGCAATTTTCAGATCTCCATGTGGCTTCCTTTGTTCCCCTGCCTTGTATGCTATTGGTTCATTTTAAAATATGCACTGTGCTGTACCTGAAAACCTATTGGTGTGTACCCTTTTGCCAATCTTCCCTTCCTTCTCCTGGGACTGGCTCTTAGAGAGCCAGCCCCTGCCCCCTTCCTTTTCCCTTAAAAGCCAGTGCCTGGGTCTGAGAGAGGTCTCCTCTCTGAGCTGGCAGCCCTTACCCTGTCCCTGCCTTTCCTCCCCCCCTTCTCCTCCCCTGAAACCCCTCTCCCCGTTACCCCAAATAAACCTCCCTGCCAGAACAGAGATGGAGTCCAGGTTCGTTTCTTTGTCTTACTTTGTTTCCTGCTGGAATTTCTGTGGTAGGGAGACTTGCGCCGCCCACGGGACCCCGGGGGCCGCCCGCCCCAGATCCGGTGGGATTACATGGACCAGAGACCCAGTCCAGGGGGACAGCCGGCTCCTGCCGCCCTCCCGGACCCTGATACATCATCATTCCATGGCAGAATGATACCTGATGAATTCATTCTGAATAATCATACCTGATCAACTACTGGAAAAAAAAGGAAAAACAAGTCTGAAAAGAAAAAAAAAGCAACAACAAAACAGAAATGTTAATTCATCCGTGGATCAGTTTAGCAAAGAAGCCGTTTAGATTACACTGATCCTTTGACTTGGTATCTTTTCCGCAATCATCCTAGAAAAGAAGGTATTCACATTTAGAGAATTTTCTTCAAAAATTTGAAATTTTTGGAAGTGTAAATGGAACAACTGCACAGGGCAAAGGGTCAAACCAAAACAAGATAATCATTGACATTGTCACCAACTTCCAACAAGATCAGAATTATCATCCAAAAAAACTTATTCAGGACAACATTTATGTCTAAGTGCTGCAGGTTTGGGTTCCTATACACATTAAAATTCTTGGATAAATTTATTTATTTTTCTGTTTTTTCTAAATTTCCATCACTAGAAATTCTCTACATTTTAGATAATTTATGATAAAATAAATGCATTACGCTATTTTTCTCGTGACTTTAGTAACTGTCAGTTTTCTCCTTACTTCCTTTCTTGATTCTGATGAGTGTTCTGAATAAGTAATTATCCTCATTCCAAATACACTATTTTTAGAGAAAAATATGTTCTTCTGAATTTATAGCATATTTTGTGTATTTTTTAATTTGATTATATGAGATCAGCTATGATGTGATCCAAATGCAGAATGCACTTTTCTAATTTAATGCCCTGTTTTAAAAGCCTGACCCTTCTCTTCCAGCTTGTAAAATACCTCCAACAAGATAAACACAAATAAATTGAGAAATGCAATATTTCTATATTCAGTGATAGGGCACATGCACCTGTTTCCAGATGCTAAGTATTCCACACTGTTGTGTAGTAACTGTGCTGTTGCAAGGTGTGTCTGTGAAGAAGCAAAATGCAAATATCTATTGCACCTAAATCTTCAGGTGTCAAAGAATTCTACAAATAAGAGCTTGGCTGCATCAGCTGCATCAGCTGTACTGTACGTATGGGACAATTAAGAACAGAAATGGGAAGAAAATTACCTGACATCTGTTGTTGTCTCGTGATGAGGATAGACATAGTGTCTATAAGGCAGTCTTAACTGTACCAATCTTCCTGTTTCTCCCTTTGTAAGGGAAAGGGCTGGACAGAGATTCATGTGTCATGCTGTGCTAAAAGTGAACAGTATTACAGTCAGACAGCAGGAAAGATGAGAAGGGAGCCTCACATAAAACACACCTGGGCAGAGCAACTGTGGAGTAAGCTAAGATTGGCATTTACAGCCTGTCCATGGTTCTTCAGCAAACACACCCCTAATGGTATACACAAAGCAGCTCAGCCAGCCCTCTTCCTCACTGATGGTGAGACTACTGTGAGTTATTTCTTTTTCACTGCAAGACATGTGGGTGCAAGCTGCTCCTGGGAAATTAGTAGGCTCCAAACATGCACCTCTGGTTATTCAGCAAAAACTAGTTGTGTGTCCATATCCCCCCAAGAGCCAGAGAGATGGGATAGAACCAGGGATCATATGCAGAAAGTTCTCTTTTGCCAGACCCCAAGTTATAGCAGCAGTTTGTGCCTCTTTGTTGCACATCTTTAAAACTGCTGTGGTTACTCACACAGTTCTCCAGTTAGTTTCACAAACCAAAGGTCAGCATGATTTCCTCTATGACTGTAGAGAGGACTTGGTTTCCCTGGCTATGACTCCAACCCTGCTTTAAGCCATGTCATTTTAGGTTCCTGTTGGAGCAACTCCAACTCCAGCCGAGCTCCAACTGCTACTACAGCTCTGAAGACGCTTGACTCCAAGAGTTATTCCTCAGAAATGCATCACTCTGGAGCATCATGAAACCCAAAAGAAAACACAAATCAGTTTGGGGGGAGTTAGCAAGTGGCTGTGCAGTACTTAGTTGCCAGCTAGGGTTAAACACAGACAAGGATAAAAGATAAAACTACTTACCTCTATTTCACAGTCTACAAAGGTCTTACATAGCGATAATCTTTAATTAGTACCAAGTGGCTGACTGACTTGTTCACCCACACCAGCATCTCCTTCCAGCTTTTCTCACTCATCAGCTGGGTGGTCTTCATAAAACATCCATAAATGAGGTTCACTCTCTTTCTTCACACCCCAGCACAAAAGTTGTCTCTATTTCAAAGCCTGTTAAAAGCTTGACCATAGTTGGGCTATTATCCTGCCACAAGTTCCACTTACCATTTTGACCAGTATTTTCTCGCTGCTTCATTTTGGTCCCTTCTCCTCCTGCACTCACCACTTGTCTTGTACTTACATTGTAACTTTCTATCTAGCACAGTTTTATGCTCGATTTTATGTAAAACACTAAGCACATGAGAGTTTGGTCCGCAGCTTTTGTCTGATTACTACAGTAATGTTACTTCTAATATTAAATTGAGGTAAACTATAAATTATACAAAATTTACATTTTCACATGCTAAATAGCATGCTGACATACATCCCAAGGCCACTGTACATATTTGCATGTCCTGTCAAGACTTTAGGTCAGATGGTTAGAGCATGGTGCTAATAATGCCAAGCTCATGGGTTTGATCCCTGTGTGGGCCATTCATTAAGAGCTGGACTCAATGATCCTTGTGAATCCCTTCCAGCTCAGAATATTCTGATTCTGTGACTACTGTATAATATGTACTTTACATGCATGCACAGCTAAAGGTACAGATAGGACACATAGTTCTGACCGCTGTTGCTGCTCCTTCTGATCAGAATTCCCATTAGTTAAAATATGGTAAATAGATAAGAATGAGATCACATTTCGAAATTTAAATTTAATTTTTTCCAACTACTGCGGATTGTAGACTATGTACCTCACAATTCTTGTTGGAAAAAGCAAACTCAAAAAAATTTTATAATTGTCCCAACACAGTGGGCACACAAGATCCTTTGTACATCATTTTCCTAGATTGTGGATGCCACATTCCCCTATAGCAAGCTGGAAACAGAGTTCAGGGCTCCTAAGAATAGCAAAGTTTAATCCACTAGACCAAGAACATCACAAAATTTGGTTTCTATGAACTACTGTTCACGCTACATATTTAGATTCAGGAATCTCTGGAAATTTTTTAGCTGAATGTGTTTGTGACATTCTTTCTAGAACTATCCCAAGGTGCTAACTGAACAGATCTTAGCAGCCTAGTACTGATCTCGTGAATTTTTCAAGCTCTGTGAGTGATCTAAGTGTATGATTATGGTGAAAGCAATACGAAGGGTATTTTTTGGTTCATCTGAGAAATAAATATTTTGGAGGATGTTTGTTTGAAAAGCTAACCCCAGGGAAAAAAGGCCACAGACACAAAAAAATCCCCAAACAAAAACAAACAAACAAAAAAACCCCACAAAAAAACCCCAACACCAAACAAAAAAAGCCCCCCCCAAAAACAACAATAACAACAACAAAATCAACCAACCACAAAAAAACCCCACAAAACAAAAAAACCCAGGATTTTTCAGATTACAGGACAAGAAAGACTGATATATTTCTGAGTGTAGTTCTTAAAATATTCACAGTACACAATTTCATTCCTGCAAAGAACTAGAAACTGGAGTTTTGTCTTCTCAATTTCAATGCAGTGTGTTTGAGAATGAAATTTATTTAGGTCCTAGAGTTCTTTTAGCAACAGCAACAAGACACACAAACACTCATACACAAATCCCCTCAAGGATTCCTAAAAAAAACCTACAACAAATTCCAATTATCACTTACCTTGAGGAGTATGTAAAAATATTCGCTTAGATATCAAGTTTAGCAAATTTTACAGACGTTTTACTCATTCTGGAAAAGACTGCACTTTGACTACATGGTATTTTCAAATGAAGCCATTTCCCCCATAACACTATACACAGCAGTGAACAAATATTCCAAAACAACATAGAAAACAGACAGGAAGTGCATTCTGAATCAGAGGATCCAACACATGAAATATAAGAAGGAGAGAAGGAAAAAAGCGGAAAACTCCTCTCCCATTTCCATTTCCAAGAAGTTATTTGTTTGGGGTTTTTTTTGTGGGTTTTTGGGGATTTTCTCTGGTTGTTCGTTTTTTTTGGGGGGGGGGTGGGGTTTTCTGTTGTTTGTTTTTGTCTGTTTGTGGTTTTTTTGTTTGTTTGGGTTCTTATGATTTTTGTTTCGTTTGGTTCTGGGATTTTATTGTTTGGTTTTTTTTCTTTTACCAGCATAAATTAATATTCAGCAATTTAATGAATGAAATTTCAGTAAACAAGGAAGGAAGAATTATGAAAATTAGCAGACTAATGAGCAATTTTTTTTTTAATTTTTAAATTCTTCAACATGAAAGCCTATTTGATAAGCTGTTATTTATCTAGAAAAAATGTTGTCAAACTAAAAGCAAAACATTTAAAAAAATTAGAAAGATCAAACTAAACTTCAATTTAGAAATAACCAGTAAAACAATGGTCCCTGACTTTGGAACCGTGAATAAAATATTTACAGTCTTACAGTCTTTTAGTATTAAACCTTCATAAATCCTTTTATTTTTAGCAACACATTTGAGTTACTCTTCTCTAAAATTATGTTAACAAAAGGCTGAGTAACAGCTGAAAACAGCCTCTAGCAGAATATTACACTGGATGAGACAAAGCAGTGATTAAAATCTAGTCGCTTCCTCCATAGAAGCAAAATACCTGAAGCACCAAAGAAAATCCTGGTCCAAACTTCAAGAACTATTTTGCTGTAAAGCAGTATAGCTCCACTGACTTCAACTATACTGAATTACACCTACTGGGGATCTGGATCATAAATCTTCACACTGAAATACAGCAGCTCTTCAATAGCATCCATAAACTCAACATCTGATAAAGACCAAACAAAATTCTGCAAATATAATCAGATATCACTGTTACACATTCGCTATAAAATATTAACTAGTATCCTAGACACAGCACTAAATAGAAGAACTGTTAGTATTTTAAATCCTGCTTTGTGACAGGAGGTAAGACTTGATAAGAATCACTATATGTAATGATTTTGACAAACCAAAGTGTGTTGTACTGCCAACAAGATGCCTAGAGCTAATTTTGCCTTTGTGAAGAGCTACAGTGAAAGTCCTATAAACCACCAAAATTCCCAGACGCAGTTAAGAAATTGCACAGAATTTGGTTCTCCATACTAGAGAAAAATTTACATTCAAGCAGATGATGTTTAGTTTGCACATTTTACAGCTATAACCAAGGTGTATGCCAATGTACTAGAATAATTTCTGATTAATAACTCTCCTGAGTATCAGGATAGGATTAAATTAAAACAAGATGAAGAAACTGAAACTGTACTTCAAAAAGCAAAGATTCACCAGACACCTCTTCTATTTAGAATTTATTTGGAATGCAGAGGAAAAATCTGTTACCTAAATTTACACCTGGAAGACAGAGATTCTGCACTCAGGACAGGAAGGTGTGGATAATAATTTTGAGAGCTTCTTTAACAGGTGAGTAGTCTGCTCACTTGCTGTTATTGGTGGAGAAAAAAACCCCAACATTTAAAATAGCCAGTGTAGAGTTTCACCACCTCCAGATTTGCTTTTCTTAAAAACAAGTCACAAAATTTTAAACAAAACAAAACAAAAACAAACAAACCAACAAACAAAAAAAGACTCAGAATAATTAATTCTATGCAAAGACGATGAACTACCGCAAGAAGAGTTAATTTTGCACTATCTCAAATGTCATTCTGAAATAACCATCAGCAGATGGTGAATATTGGATCCTTTTGCCCCAGCAGGAAGTGTTTCAAAGGGAAAGTCTTTGGAGAACCAACATTCCAGTAGCATCCTTAAATTTCAATTTAACAACCCAATTAATCAAAAATCTTGGAGCTTTTAAAACTCAAAAGCAGCTTAATGATACATGATGACTTCTGAAAGAAGAAAATGAAGTCCCTGCTTCAACCCATTAATTTAACTTTCACCCTTGCCACCTTGTTGAAAGAACTATAGATACATATCCAAATGTGACCTGTATTGCCCCCTCAAATATTTGCAGAGAACTTCACACACTCAGTATCTGTAATTTTTTCACACTCGGCTCTTCATATGATGTGGGATTTTTTGAAAGTATTTTGACACAACACAACATCCAGAACAGGACCATGTAGCCATGTGGATCCTTTCCAACTCAGAATATTCTGTGATTCTTCCTGTTTGATTGATGCAGGGGGACCTCTGCTACAGAAGTGTCACTGGCAGTTGAGAGGACTCAATATTATGGTCACCTCTAAGAGTTTAGCACACTTTAAATTACACAACACCAGCATAAAATCTGACTGACATTGGAAATAATTCTCCCTTCTTTGTAGAAGCTGGCTGCCAGCTGCTGGAGAAAAGCCCAAGAAGGTGGACTGTACCCTGTACCTTTGCACTGGCAACCAAGGACAAAGCACCCAGAGAAAGTCATTACACCCCTCAACACTGAGAAGTTTTAGAATTATTTCTTGCAACAGTTGCATGCATACCTGTAAATGCTGCAAAACAGCAATACATCTATGCAACTGAACAAAGTATTACCTTAAAAACGGTTCTGACAAGTTATTCCCAGGAAATTGCTCCAGGACTCTAGTCCTCACCCCTAGCAACCCAAAGCTCATGGAAATAACTAGAGAAGATTGCTGTCTAATAAATAATCCAAGATAATGCTGTCACTGTCCTGATTACATACAGCTATATTAGGCATACCTTGTGTTATAGCCTATTTTCTCTTGTATGTCCACACAGAAACAAGGACTGGGCCCCTGCGTGAAGGAAGAGAAGAGAGAAAGAAACTAACCACCACAACAGCCCTATATAGTTAAGAAAATGCACTGCTGTAGGCTGGTGCCACAGCTCTTAAAACATTATTCTTTCATAATTTTATTGGTTAAATATCTATGAAGAATGTCTGCTTCAGAGGGAGAAACATCTATCCACCTCTCAGATGTCAGTCTGTGGTATTTCAGGATGTTAATTCATAAAAGGGAACTAAATGGTACAATTATTTTAATATTTTAATGTTTAATTTTTCAATGAAAAACAAATCTAAACCAAAGGGGAAAAAAAAGGAGAAAAAAAGAAAAAGAAAATTAGCACAACAGAGTTGTGGAGAAATGAGAAAATAAACAAGTACTGTTTGAAACAACACCCAAAGGCATGCTGCTTCAAAATCATCTGGTCAATAATATACTGAATGGTTTTACTGTTAAACAAACAAATAGGGTCCCCAATCATAGCACAAACAAATTTCTAGTTTGCAAGACACATAATTTTAAACTCATGGTCTTTGTAAATAAATTCAGTTCTTTGTAAATAAATATGCAGCTTTCCCTTTAAAACTGAAAAAATTATCTTCAATTAGGCAATTAGCACAACTTTAATGGGTGCAATCTACACAATCACCACTGAATTGTGTAATGGTTGTTTCAGACTTGTGTGATCCATATTACCTGTAAGCAAGGAAGCACGCTAAAATACTTTGCAGATTGTAGAATAGAAGATGTCAGTCAGGCTTGACTTACTTTAAGCTCTTTGAAGAACTGGGGCACAAGAAAGGAAAGTCCTTCTGTTAGGTGTAGGCAAAGCATTCAGTATAGGTGTGATTGTTTGATTGTTTTTCCACAATGCAACCACATCTTAGATATACTGCTGTGGTCATCAGATCGTGATTTTGAGGGGAAAAAAATAGTAATAAAAAATTTCATACAAAATCTTGATCCTCACTTGCAGCTAAAACCTTTTGTTGAACATTTTTCTCAAGCTACAAAAAAAAAAAATTCCATCTTTCCAGGTTATTTTTGCTCTTATGTGGTATAAATTTTGCAGAATATATATGGGAATTGAAGTTAAAGATTATTCATACAGTTTAATGAAAATTCTGTATTATTTCAACATTTGTACCGTTTGAAATGCTTACATGAAGTTTATAGAACATAAATAAATACAGCTAACTAAATAATTTTTTTTAAATCCTCACATATATGTGGATCAAGTATTTAATCTTATAAGGAAACAAGAGCTGATGCTCTGTGTGAGCTTCAGCTAGGACTCTCAAGTACAACTTCAGCAAACTGCATCCATTGACAGCCATCAATAGATCAGAATTGTGGCTTTTCTCATCAATACACTGTTGTTCATAACAGTCAGTTTGGGTTGTTGCAGCAAAAGGTACTTTACAGTAGGCTGAAGCAGGATAATCTTCTTTTAACTTATCCCTCACATTTCAGAAAGAAACATAAGAAAATTAGTAATGAATAATTTGGGAATCATTGTAAAGGCTCTTTCTGGCAGACAGGACTTTCAAGAAGCTGGCTGGATTATAAATACCTCAGCAATGATGGCTTTGACATCTTTTATAGTGTAAGATTTGCATCTTGGCGAAGTAAACATGAAAAGATCCTGGTGACAGTGTAATGTACACAGATACAACAGCTAAAATGTTAATGACAGTAACTAGAAAGAGTTCTCTCTACCCAGGTCCTACCTCACTCACGGCTTCACATCTCTTCCTTTCCATTTTGTTTATCTGGCTTGTCATCTCTAAAGCCTTGTATGTGTTGAAATATGTATCATACAGTGCACAAGGTAAGGCAACACTAATATGCAGCAAATCCCTCACACAAACAGGAGAAAATTCAATCCTTTCTTGCCGGTGAAAAGAAGGGTTTATTTGCCCCACCACAGTGACTTCTGTGGTCATAGAGCTGGCTCACTATATAAATGACTACATAATATACATACCCAGCAATCCTCAGAGGAAACCAGAAATCATCAGTAACTGATGCACAGCTGAAAAAAAGAGCTGAATTTGTCCCCACAGGCACTATTTGTGCATTCATGCATTTAATATTTCACATCACATCTGACTGTAGTAAATAAAGTGACATTTTGATTATGGAACATATTAGAGACTGAAAGTAGTTTTATTGATCTATCAAAACGTTTGAAGGATTGATTACTATAGTTTCAAAGTCATTTCTTTCAATAGAGGTGTGGGCAGCAGACTGCTGTGGTCCATGGCAAGTAAGCAAGCACAAAGCCTGAATAGTCTCATTTAGAAATGTGACTCTTTAAGACTCGTAAGTGAAGAAAACTGTATATGTTAGGGAACCACTTCCCAGTGTTTGCGTTCTGCAGTGATCAGCTCTCTTTTTACAGGGCTCTAAAAGATTCTTCCTTCATATTCTTCCCATGGAAATCTTAAGGGGAAAAAATTTAACAGCACAGGAAATCCCCTAGAATGCAATAACATATGTCCAGTAATGAAACCAAACCAAATGCATTACAATTACAAACAATAAGTCAGCAATTTAAATAAGTCACTTCAGGCTGGCTTCACCAGAAACCCTCTTTCCCACCCATTAGTTCTGAATTCAGCAAATGAGCCTTTCAGATCTCACAGTAAAATGACAGCCATTTGCCTTCCAAGTTGTGCTGCAATTCATGCCTCACAATTTAAAGCCTCCTAAGGGTCCTTACAGATCCCAAAAGAGTGGGAGGCAGAAAAAACACACATATCTTCAATGCAGTTTTATCACTGTGATCCCTTAAAATTGTAGCCTCACCATTATCAGACTCTTTAGCATAATTACCTACAGAGCCAAGGCTGACAAGAAAGCACACAACAAAATGTAACAAAGAGCAAAACTATCTGAGAGGTGTCACGGCCTTTGTGTAGTGTAGAGATCAAGTTTTATAAAAACTGAGAGGAAATGTTAGAAATAAAAGAAAGGCTCAAGACACTGACTTCCTATGAGATGTATTAAGTAGCATCTCAGGATAGAAAAATGCCATGAGACAAGCAGCAGGAAACAGACCATAACACAGAACCAGAAATTCAGTGGTCATGTCACATGCTTCTACAAATACCTGCAGTACAGAAGGGAGTCTTGAGTTTCTCTGCAAGTTTTGGTTCACACATATTTTCACTCAGCTTCCTGAAGACAACAGTGAAAGAACTTCTTCTTGTAAAGAAAAAAACCAAAACCCATGCAATAGTAAGAAAGTGCAAAAGAGAATAACTAGTACCTTTTCCTATTGTCAATGTCACTCATCCTAAAGGTCAGAGAGGAGAAAAGTCCCTCCAAGTTGCAATCCTTACCCAGACCTCCTATTCCTAGGACAACCCTGCTTTCTGCCATCCCTTTCAGAGGGCCAAAAATAAACCTGAAAGCTGACCTAGATCCAGCTTGGCATAAGGGCCCTATTTTGACTTCATTTTCCTTGTATTAATGGCAACACAGTAAGACCTTCACATATAGACATCATTCCAAAATACAAGTCCAACCTTTTTGTCAGGAGTTTGAGATCTTTTGGGTAGTTTCTGAATCAAAAGAAAAGGGCAAAATCATGAATATAACGCTTCTGAAAAGGGGAAAAAAAAAGCTGTGGTGGAATTTATGTCAGCTGAAGAGAATTTTTCAGTGAGAATCAAAACTACAACTTTAAATACAGTAAAAGATACAGTCTATTGTATTCTGAAAAAGAATAATAATTTTAAATGTTAAGATTATCAGGAAGTTACCACAAGAAGACTTGTTCTCCAGAAGTCTCAAAAGCAGAGAAAATCAGCTTATTGTGATGTTGCCATTGCTCTGTGGCTCATTCTGATCCAGGAAAAAGGCAAGATAGAAATGCCCCCTGAATGTCCCATCACAATTATTTCTAGGCAGAGAAGCCATTCCCACAAAGAAGGTTATACTTACTGGGATCCTTCGCATGCAAAATTTAGTCATCAGCCCAGTATTCTAACTCAGTAAAAAAGTACCATTTACTTTAATGGACTACTTGAATATTTCTTTTCAGAAAAAACAAAGCCAAAAACAACAACAAAAAACACATAAAAACAAACAAACAAAAAATCCCAAAACAAACAAACAAAAACCCACTAGCATTATCTAGTACTAGAGGAAATAAAAAACCATAAGAAGGAAGGAAGAAAAGTGTGCTGAGCACAAAGGGTGAAAAAAGAGAGGTGAAGAATTAGCCCATCTAGAGTGTCCTAATGACAATTAGAAAATTGATTTAATTTTCTTTAGCTTCCTACAGCTAGTGGGAATGGGGAGGGTGTGTGTATATGTGTGCTTTTTTTTTTTTTAACTGAAGTTTTCAAAAGAGCAGACAACCAAAACCACTCCTAGATGCCAAACTCTTTTTCAATTGAGGTATAAATATGTCAAAAACTTTCAAGAGTTTCCTGGCTATAGTCTTTTATTCAGCACATGATGTTTGAAGTTAAAATTCTACACTTTATTTAAAATTTTTAAATATTAAACCAAAATTCATTATCAATATTTGAGTTACACAGTACCAGATGTTTCCAACACTTGGGAAAGGTAAAGATGGAAACAGAACAGCACATAAAGCAACTGGAATGGAACATATAAATTAGCTTCATTGTACCAAATGCATTAGTGTGCAGAGTGCATGTGTTCTGCCAGCAGTTCATTTGGCTAATTTGCTCATAAACTGCTGTATTGTGCCTGCAGATCAGTTGGTCAGAGCATGCTGCTAACATTTCCAGCTTGTGGGTTTGACCCCCATATGGGCCATTCACTTCAGAGTTGGACTTGGTGATCCTTGTGGATGTCTTCCAACTCAGAATACTCTGATTCTGTGATTTTGTTCAACAAGGACCAGGAACTATGTTTTTCAATGAAAAGTGCTTTGTCCAACATCCACTACGGAGAGATCATGCAAATCTACTAAACCTTTGGCTCACAGGAGCAAGATATAGCTGAGTCAGCCTGGTCTTTTTGAAAAGAGATATGTCATCTGACACACAGTGAAGTATTTACCACTGGTTTAATGTTCTAAACACCCTTAAGTTAGGCTGTAAACACCTATTCTATACTGTAGAGGTGAAATAAGTAGATAAATGTATTAACTGTTAAATATTGTAAACAAGAATGATTAGTCCAGTGTTTTACCTAAAGATATTTCCAAAGGAGATAATTTCAAGTGCCTGAAATTACCACCCAGAGAGCATAAAATAGGAATAATCAAAGCTGACCATCCGCACAGTAGAAGCAGTGTTATCACTCTAGTCATAAGGCCGCAAAAGAACATTCAGTTAAAAAATACACTGCAAATTCAATAAGGTGTCCCACAAATCTATTAGAATATTAACTGTAGTCCTTTCAGACAGTCTGCTTTTGCATAAGGTCCAGGCCAGTGTATCAACACTGCTGGTTGCAATTTCAATTGACCTTGCTTGTTCTCTGTGTTTTCTTCTAGAGAACCCTGTCACATAATCCTTTTTCCCCTGTGACTGATGAGCTTTTAACTAAATGAGTTCTTTGTGGTGTTCAGCAAGCCTTCATTTTCATTGGTTTCAATAAGCCGCCCCCTTCAGAATGTATTGGCTTTCATACCTCCCCTGTCAGACTTTCCCCTGTGCATGGCCCCTCAGACAGCCAAGCTGCAAAGACAGAACTGCTGAAGAATCTGTTACCTGGAGAGAAATATTTGAAGATGCTGCAAATTTACTGTACCATCAATCCAGGTTTCTAACACAGTCTCAATCTTTTCTAACACCTCTTGCAGCAAATCATTAAACCCAGTGTACAGGACAGTTTTGAGTGAGCCAGAGCTGGTTTATCAGTTGCAGCCACCAGGATAAGGACTACAAATGGAAAAACAAAATGTGTGGCCAAAGTGGCATCTTTACTGGCCACAAAAACAGCAGTCTAAGAGCCAGGAAAAGGATACCAATTAGGACAACCAGGACAGCCTAAAAGCTGTGCTAATTTGCACTGAGTTTAGAAAGAGTGGAAGGGCTGGAAGCATGACCCATCCACCTAGAAGTAGATATTTGTACACTGTGATCCTCAGACATCCTTAAAACAAGGGAAATGATCTCCAGACCTTCATCTCTTATCCACAAGCCAAGTCTTAGCATCTTCAAGGTGCTCCAAACACATTTAATTTTTGAAACTTTGTGTTCCCCAAGTTCAAGCCAAAATGGAAATAAAATTCAAAGAAAGGTTTAAGCATTCAGAACTAAGAACTAGGAACTCTTTGGACTGGTCTTAGGAAGAGAATTTATCCCTAGGCTGGTCAATAAATTAAGGAAACTCCTTATTCTGACACCTAAAAAAAGGAAGACACCTAACAAAACCATCCAGATCATGTGTGAGAAACGGGCCACCAGTTTTAAGTGGTGACTAGAAGAGGAGAAAAGTAGACCATTAACATTTGTTAGTCTAATTGAAATCCAGAAATGAGAACTATTTTTTCCTACCATAAAACTTTAAAAACTGCTCTAAACAATAATAAAATCCTCCTAAATATAAGCATCCTAAATGAGCTACATAATGTTCCATGCCATAATCACCACTGCAACAAGAAATTGCTCAAATTGCTTTTGAGCCAGATTTGTCAGTCATGCTGCTCTGTGCTCTGAGTAACAATGATCTATGCAATTAATATCAAACCTTCCAAGGCAGCTCTGGGTTCTGAAGTTCTGTGTGCGTCTGTCATTGCAGAAATGCAAAGCCATATTAGAGTGAAATATAGAACATGCATGGGAAGAGGACAAGGAAATGGGGGTAGGGGGAGTAGAAAACAAAAAAGAAAAGAAGTTTAGCAGCCAGAGAGAGGCCAGGAACAGTAAGATAATTAGGATGTGTTTTTTACAAGATTGCAACAGCTTGAATTGTTCCCCCCATTTTATGTTTAATTACCGTTTTTATAGCACTCATAAGAAATTCAGCTGCTGAAATAATCTAAGGAGCCAAGAACAAACTATTTCTCCTCCATTCTCGAAATGTTTCAGCTCAGCCATTACATACCCTCTCTTTGTAAAACAAAGATGGAAGAAAGCACTATTGCATTTTTGTTTATTTTAGAGTCTTAGATGTCATTATTATTCTCAATCCTCATGGAAATCCTAGGATAAGAGATGAATGAAGGAGACACACGGGCACCAAGAGGATAGAATTTTTTTTTTTCTCTGCATCTTGCTGTATCCCTCCATTGCAAAATTATCACTTACATCAATAAAACACACATCAGGTGATAATGAATGTATAGAGACATTGCAGAGGGGAAAATCACGACTCCAATATATATGAAACATCAGTTTCATATATACGCTGAAAATTGTA
The DNA here is from genome assembly GCA_024500445.1 of Entomyzon cyanotis. Lineage (NCBI taxonomy): Eukaryota > Metazoa > Chordata > Aves > Passeriformes > Meliphagidae > Entomyzon > Entomyzon cyanotis. Next base: position 79,347 of record JAKEPQ010001015.1, on the reverse strand, counting down.
CGCCGTATGCTGAAGCATCTGAAGAGACATTAACTCACTGGAAATGCAGGGAAGGAAGAGGAAGGAGTACTACAATACCATTCCTAAAGAGCATTCCAATCCGCTAAATAGTGATTATCATTAAGCATTAAAGCACAATAGCTAGCACAACAGAAAACTGCAGGTACTGAATATCTGTGACCAGATCAAGAATTTAGTCTGTACACTGCCAAGCAGTGTGTGAGAACAAACAGGAGGCCATTGAACAGGCTGCATGCACCTGTCACCAGTATTTTTAGGCTTTGATCTATAGCCCTGGCCCAAGTGGACAGTCATACTGAAATCAATAAAATTTATGTCAATAAAAGTTAGTGGAGTGGGCCAGTTATAGCCCAATGGCAGGAAAAATGATTACAAAAGCAGTCACTTGCATTCAGGCTGTGCACACAAGATTTTCTTTCAGGAATGCTGGGGATAGAGTTGGAAACAAGAAAAATTAACTCCTTTATACTGAAAGTTAAAACTCAGCTTGAAGGAAAGACACATACACTAATACACTAAAACTTACACAGAATTTAATTCCTCATGATTGACTCAATTCATGTCTGCTGCTGCCTTCTTCATCATACTCCCCCCTAGTCCCAGATTTCCCCCAAAAATGAATAATAAAGCTATTTGTCTACAGAAAACTGTCAATGAAACACTCAGAGTAGCTGAAGAATACAGAAGGAATTTTGCCTACAATACCTTCACGAGAAACTGTCTTATCTAAAGAGACAAATATTCCATTTTACCCTGATTTATCATTAGCTTTTACCAGAATTCAGCTCAAGACAAATGTCCCCAACAACATACACTTAAAAAAAAATAAAAAGCACAAACAAATAAAGAATGCAATTTTCCACTATGACTGAGGAAACTGACACAGCAAAATTTATAAATAAAACAAAAAAAGAAGTTGAATGAAAAATCTGTGTTCATTATTAGTAGAGTGCAGAACAGAACATTAACTACAGAAAATTAAAAGATGTTCAGTTTTTCCTTCAAGATCAGGCATTCAAGGAGGGAACCATCCCAACCAGTGCTAAGGTTGTTTTCTAACAACCTTAGCATTGTCTAGGCAGTTTGGGAGATAAGGAAAAAAAACACTTACATGTTCTGTGATTACTTCACATGTCTTTGACCATCAAAAATGGAAGCAATATTTAGGCATGAAAATACAAGTTTGATCAAACAGGCCTTCTCAACATGTTCAGCATAAATCAGTTTCAATGCTCCCCAGGAACACGAGTAGAAGTCTTTTGGTGAGACCCAAAGTTAGCCATAAGTCTTTTTACCTTTGAATGGTCTAGGCAACTGACTGAGTTTTCCGAAGACTGAGATGATTAGGCAATGGGCAGAAAATCTGCTTATTCTGCAGAGAATTGTCAGAACACTGTTAATAATGGTCAGTTTTAACTTAAGACAGTCTATCTCCAAGAATGTAATGCAGAATGAAAAAGAGAAAGAACAATTATTTCCTTCCCCTTACCCAATAGCATCAGCATTTCCAGTCTTTGGCACTCATCTCTCTGCATTTTTCACTTCCCTACAGCATCTGCAGGCACACCTTGAAATCATGGAATTTAAAAACCAGCAATTTCATCCATAATCCTACCCAGCTGTGAGGTTAGTTCATATTTACAATAGCATTGTATTTTAACACTCTCATCTATCAGAGGCTGTCAAAGCAAATTGGGGAACAAACATTAAAGAGGAAGAAAACTCAAATCGTGCTGAGAAAAAAAATCTATGTCTGAAGAAGAAAGCATAACTAATGGGTATATAAATTGGAGATATCACATCATGTCTAGTTCAGCCAATCAGAGAGTTGCATTGTCTGTGCTGTGCAGTCTGGTGACAAAATCAGAGTGGTCCTCTGGGCATAAAATCTTCCACTGCCTATACCTCTGATCTTCCTGTTGATCATTTCAGATTTTATCTCCTCTCAGTACATTTTATTAATCTTGGATTTCAGGAAGAAATGGAGCAGAAGGCAGGATACAGCCTCAGACTGAGTGAGGCAATGACACATTTAATCAGCTGTACAACAAAATGCAGGAGCATGACTGTTGCAGCCAGCTCCACCAAGGGGGAAAGCAACCATCCCTCTCCATGCCTCAGGACACCTGTATGCTTGGGGTATGGCATGAAACAGATATAAATCTGATTCAAGTCATTCTCATCAATGAACAGAAGAATACCAAGGTTCACTTTTTCAGCATTATATTTACTCTTGTCTGTGAAGATGTTAAGTATGACATATAATTTTCAGCTTACACTGTTATACATCTAAACTTATAGCCCAGTTAAATCTTGGTCACAATCATTAGTGTATACAGGTCACTTGGGTCCACTGATAACCAAGAAATATCCATCCCTATCTAGCTCAAGTCTCTTATCATTTATAATGGCTGCTTATTAAAATAATGTACCTTTCAAAATACACTTATAAAAGATTAAATGATAACTTATCCAGCTTAGTATATTCACAAGTAAGACAGAACAAAATGCCAAATTCTATCTGACTGTATTCAGTCTTTGCATTTGATTTACAGAGTGCTCTTGGTAACTTTGCATTCAATTTCATTTTCCCAGACATTAGTAGAACCTGTTAAACTTGAACTCTTGCTCATGTACTTAAACCTTCTGCAGTATCATCCAAACTTTTCATAGATGAAATATCATTACCTTTTATGTCCCATAAGAGTGTTTAAAATCAATAATTAATAAATAATATTAAGACGATGAGAAACCCAAGCTTCTCAGTATGCATTAACTTTGTACAGATCTAAATTCCTTTAATCATTTTAAACTGGGAAGAAGATGGAATATCAACTATATAAATATCTGGAAGGATTTTTCAAGAGGCTTTCATTTATACTCACACGGAGCTAATGATGAATTTTTCAGCAAGGAACACAGTAGTTTCAAAAGGCCCAAGGAAAAGTTAATTTTTTGATAACTCCTAGGCTGTATTAGTTTCATGAGTCATGGCTTTCCCTCCCCCTCCTTTAGCTTCTCAAAGCAGGTCTGGAGAAAAATACCCTTCTTGCCCTAACATGGAGGTCTGGAGGTCCTGCCCTTTGTTTACTAGATGTAGCTCCTACATATCTTTAAAGCCTGGGGGAAAAAAACACATCCCCCACGCACACAAAAAAAACCCCCAAAAAACAACAACCCCCCCAAAAAAACCCAAACAACACCAAATATAATAAAAAACCACCACATAGACCAAAAACTCCCATAGTTTAATTAGCATAGCTATAAAGAGAGAGTGTTGCTTTTCTCTCTCCCTGAGACTCATCTCCAAACCTAACAAATCACTTCCCAGTCACCCATCTCTTTCCAGCCAGACATCAGCCAGTCTCAGCTTTGTCTTTGTGCCATGGCAGTGCTTGACTAGATACAGCAGTGTGTGGGGAAAAGTGTTGTTCTGAAATTCAGTCTTTTCCTTTCCACTTTTCCTATCACAGAGATTGTTGGCTTTCTTCCCCTTCCAAAACCATATTCCAACGGGGCATGATACAAAGTTAGGGCAACTAAAACAAGGAACAGTCTCTGTAGGCATTTTCAGTAAGGATGGTACAAAGCTGTTGTAGTGGGAAATAAAAATTAATTTGCCAGAAATTTATTTGCATTCAGTGCATCCAGGATGAAGAATGGGGGAGCACATCTTGGCAAAAGGGTGTCAACACCCTCCCTTCCTATTGCTGTTTCTAACCAAGTTTCACATGCGCCTCAGGAGTCTGCACTAAAGAAGGAAATGAAACTCTGGGGCAAAACTGGAGTTTAAATTTCCCCTTTCAGTGTGAGAATGACATTTTTAACAGTTGATACACTCAAGACAACTTTGAACTTGTGAGAAAAAGTGGGTCATTCTGTACTGGTAACACACTGAAAAAAAGAAAGGGCAGTTTGGAATTACTGGTTTATTAGGCAACCCAGAAACTTTGGGTATAACATAGCATAGTTTGTTGGGTTTGTGGTGGCTTTTGTGATAAAGTGTCTCATCTTTATGAGGGGATGTGAGAAGTTGTCACACATGTCCTTGTAGTTAGGAGCAGTAAAGAAGAGCCACTGAGCAGAAAGTAGCACTTTCTTCTTAGAAGGAGGGTGTTAACTTGTACCAGATGTCCTTGGACATTTGGGGTATGCAATTGAATAACAAAGGGAATTTTGATGTCCAATTTGTTGCTGATTATTGCAAAATTATTTCCTCCAATTTAGCCAAAGAAAATGTTTATATTAGAAAGCTGAAGATAAATTGTTTGGCTTCTTGTGGCATGAGACTTATAAGGGGAGGAGGGATGAAGGGGGAGGATTTGGAGGGAGATGAATAAAAAATAGTCTCAGAGAAGGGTTTTCTCTTCCTCAAAAAAAAAAAAAACCAGAAAAAAACAAACCCAACAAAAAACCCCACCAACAAATCCAACTACATATAATTAGACAAACAAACAGATACAACAACGAAGAAAAAACAACCCAAAAGAGAAGCCCAGGCTCTGTAACTGAATTCAGTTATGTCAGTTTTAACGTTAATTTACTCACAGATAAACAATCATGTTAAAGCACTGTTGAAGTGGGTTTTGTAGAGGATTAATTTTTCAGGTTACATTAGCTTTTCAACTACTTATTTAAAAGAAAAAGATAAATAATTTTAGCCAGCAGTCTTTTTTGCCCAACACTTAAATTACTGCTGGGTACTTTGCAAGCACTGAAGTCTTTGTAAAAGATACTCTTCACTCCAAAACAAGACTTCCACTCCTAAGAGCCAAGGGAGTCATGAGTGTTTCATTAGTTGTTCACTTTTGAAACATCATGTCTCCTGTCTTCTCCCCTCCTTGAACATCCTGACAGGATAATGGGCAATAGGAGATCACAACTGCTCCCACTTTGACCATGCTTCCCTCAACACTACCAGTTTCTTCTTTACAGCTTATAAGGAAAGAACATGAGAAGTCTTATTTTTGAAGGACATGAGAAGTTTGCAAGTGATAATTATTCCACTTAGAAAAAAGCTACTTTTTACTGATTGTCTGGGCAAAGCAATATTGAACAGAACAGCAAGAAGACTTGAAGCAACCCCTGCAGCCTCTCTCTGTTTCAATAAGCTAGCAAAGAGAGTTGTTATTCCTTCTTTGACAAGATGATACTGTACTGGAACAGTTTTTCAGTACTGGAAAACAGCTTCCAAACACCTGAGCTTCAAACTTGAAAAAATTTTAACAATTTAAACTAATATTAGAAATTCAAGTAAATTACCAACGCAAAGTAAAATCACTTCTCAGCAAAGTCCTGCCAGCTGTAAATCCAGTCATGTAAGCCTGCTCTAGGGGCAAAGCCCTATCTGGATAATCCTGGAGAATCAGATAAGATAATAGAAAAGTTAGGCATGGTCTGTCTTTTGGAACAACCGCATCGCTGTGAAAATTTCCATTGGTTACACTTGAAGAAATGTAGCCAAATCTGTGGAGTTATACACACGCCGTGAAGAGCAAATTAAAGTTAGAGTAGGATTGTATTATTCTTGATTAAAATAATCCAGCCTGTTATTCAAAATAAGGAGTGAGTTTAGACTGCTGGTGGACAAAAAATTTCCATGCTCTTAGTTTTTAGTCAATGAACACTGTGCCTACTTTTACAAGCATAAGAGCAGTCTGGTTCTCTTCACATATCTAGGTTGGATTAGTCCTCAGTTGTAAAGAAATGTACAAATTCTTAACAAAATCAATTCTTAATTTCTTATCTCAAATTGTACTGACTGCCTAAGTCAAAAGAAAAGGAAAACAAAAGAAAAGGGTCAAAAAATTTGTACTAGAAAGAAACAGCTTCTTTTCTTTTAAGCTATGGGTTGCAATCTAGCCTGAATCAGTACTTAGAATAACATAAAACTTTATGCTGAGGTCAAGTGGGATGGGCACAAAAGCAGTGGCAGCTCCTTGTCTGCTTCTCCTCTCATCAGAGAAATGAAAGCCAGGATCTGACTCATGGACAGAGAGAAAGCTTCAGGTGGTCAACAATTTTTCTGACTGCTGCCTCATTGGCCACAGATGGGCAGTCATAGCTGACCTCTCCCAGCTGTACAGGGCTGACCATACACCTCTTACAGCAGTACATGCAGCAGGGGTTTGTACCTGACCAAACACATAAACTTGTGGGGTTGAGTCTCTTGCAACCTGCAGATCAGCCCCAAAGGTAAGAGCTAAAACATAAGGGGAAACTGACAACTATAGACTAGGTAAAGTAGCTGAGAGAAACTGAAGAATATTTCCAGAACACAGATTATCTCCCCAAAGCGTTCCTAAATCTTTCTGGAAGCTCTGGAAAGGCTGCATTTTTCCTCCTCTGCCCTATCTGAGGCTTATTCTCTAGCTATGTGGAGGAAAAAAAAATTGAATCAGTGAAATGTTTTTCCAACAGTATAAAACTCAGATTTTAAAAAAGTAATGAAGTAAAAAGAAGTCTCTTTTCTCTAATAGCATTAAATATTTGTTTCCAGACAGACTGCAGGTGTCAAGCACAGGCAGATTTAGAAAAACTTGTAATATCTTCATGCACCACATCTTCCAGGGAACGAAGCCTTCTCTCTAGACAACAGCAATACCGTTCCAGTCTCACAGGCTTCTTTCTGCTTGATCAAACCCGGTGACATTTATAGAAGCAAATAGAAATACCTGAGCAGCTCAAGGAAAGACACATCCTTTATGTTAGTAGAAGCCAATTAGATACTCTGGGAGCTGCTGTCTGCAAAAATATAACAGAGTACCTAAACATGCACTAAGAGAAATAGTCTTGCACATGACAGCACATCATCTGGATGCTCCTGGAGGCAGGAGCAACAGGGGAATAACACATACAACTGCCATAAAGTTTCAAAACATCAGAATAATGTGTGGATAACCTAATGGAAACACAGGATAGAGTGCACAGTGGCTGCAAGCTTTCCCTTCAACCCCTCTGACTCCCTTCATTTTCTCTGTACATTTCTGGAGAAGCAAGACAAGGTCCACTAAAAAGGAAAAGGGTACATCAATATGAATTGATGACTGTGAGCTGCCCTATTAGGAGAAATCAGGCAAATTTTCTATATCTGCCAGGCCTGTTTTGACCTTCACAAACATTATCATCCTGGAATCCCTGATATAATAAACCAATAGTCACCTGTCAGAAGTGTCAGCTGATAGAACAAAGTTACTGTCTGACCAAAGACTGTTAAGAAAGCGACTTTTACTTCACAGACAGGAGATTGTTAGTGTTTCAGTCAGTACTTCACAAATGAGCCCTGCCACTCTTTGGGTCTAATTTAACTATCAGAAAATGTAGCCCTACATATGTGCATACAAAATCATATAATTTCCATATTTGGCCTATTTGGAAATTTTCTATTACAGGGAATAACGAGCACAGCAAGTCCACAGTTACTTGTCCTGGTTATGTGCACATTTTAAAGCTTGTCCATTTTTCCTAGTGTCATTTGGAAAAGAACTGCAGACCCTTGCTCCCACCTGGGTTTTTAGACTTGGCAGGTATTTTAACACTCTCTCTGGGCTCCAGCTCAGAGCCTCTTTGCTGGCAGCATGCGATCACCCTGTGCAGCTGTTTTTTCCCCACCGTTTGTCAGTACATGCGCTCTGGGCTTCCTGCTGCCATCTGGCAATCAGTGTGAGATCACAGCTCCTGCTCCCATGAGGAAGGAACCACAAGACAAGGTCACAGATAAAACAATATCAGAATACACAAACCTTTGTGTAGCTGCACCACATGCTGCTTGGCATTCCCATGACCCAGTTTTTCCCTTTTTGTAGCAATTCAATCAATGATTTTGCTACAGTAGATAAGCATGAAATGAACTTTTCACAGTTGTTTACCAATATCATATAGCCATACAGCTCAGGAAGTCTTGTAGGTCCTAACGCAAATCAGTTCATTTGAATTTAATCTTTGTCAGGTGATTTCATCCAACACCGAAACAGAATTGCATAGAATATTTTCCTTTATTCAGAAACCAGATTGCTGGTGTCTCCTTATTGCTTCTTCAGAGTCTAACAAGAGCATTTCTGCTCTGGTTTCTTCAAGTACTTGGAGGACATTATATCTCTTTTAGCATTTGCACTGCAACCCATTTCTTATGTACCTCACATATTTTGTACAGAATTACAAGGTCATTGAGTTTGGATGGGATCCCTGGGCACTGTTTTGCATAGATAGATAGGGACAATATAGGAATAACAAAAAAACCTGGAAAACTGATGTACAAAGGAGAGATTTTGGTACCCTTAACTTGCACCAATCTGACATAATTGCTAGGGTGAAGGGACAGCTCAGCATCATTTAGGCTTTCTGGACCTGAGGAGGTCAAGAGGCAATCAAACCACTAGAAAGCTGGGCTGAGCATTTTGAGTTGTCAAAGAAATGTGAACAATAATGTGTTTTAGAAACAAAACTTCTCATCCAGTTTTTCAGGTACTGCATCTTAAATTATCTTTAATCAAAGCTAGAAAAATGAAAACCCACTAATAAACAAAATAAATTTTTTCTCATTGGTTCAGGACAGATGATTTCTTTCTTTAAATGTGACAGCAAACCCAATATACTCATGCAATTGCTACAGAATGGCAGAAAACAGTGAAGTCTTTCTTTGCCATGTGCAGTGCATTCAGAATTTTTCACAAGATACAGAACTCTTACCTAAGAAAAATTTTTCTCATAGTAATTTTCAATGAAGCTCTGTACAACTTATTCCTTAAATAAAATTGATCTGTCAACTTTTTATCTAGTGTAATGGAAAATTCAGATGAGAAAGCTAGAGCTTTTTAAACATGTCAAGTATCTTCTCCTCTAAATGTAGACTAGTCATGGAAGCCATTACTATACTGCATGGCTGAAATACTTTCTTGGTTGAATGGAGTTTTCTTAATAATTTATGGTCACATTCAATTTCTAGTTCACTGTTCTTCCAGGGATATCAAGCCCTTCATCAAAGTAAACACATGCAGTTCAGACACTATTTGGAATACACATCTTTCTCTGTACTCTTCATTAGTGCTTATCTATAAAAACTTTATAAATATGCCAAGTCTCTGTAATCCTGTGAAGGCACATTTTCACTCTTAGAGTTGAAAACATCTCCTCTATATTAATTTTGGGGGTTTTTTTAAAGGTCTGACGGAAAAGGAACTCAGTCAAGATTGTATAACCAAAACCATACATAAGATGCAAACCTGAGTAGCCCCTTTGAACAGCAAAGACATTCAGAGTCTTGAATTTCTTCAGTACTGATTTCTTCAGTACCAGCAAGCATGTGGGTTTGTTTCCCTGAATTTTCCTCAGTTCTGAGTCTGCTCTTTCTGTGTACATTTAATTCTGGTACTGCAACATTATTAGTGCAAATCATCATCCACACAGACACATCACCGGTGTGATAAGAGCTATGATTAAAAACAGAAGTCTGAGAATAGGAGAGGGAGAATTTTTTTGCCAGCTAATGTTATTATATGTTTTCATCACTACCACAGAATTTGTCCTATATATCATACAAGATGATGAAGCCAGAAGAACTCCCTGCAGCCAAGACCTGGCAACAGGAATTTACACAAGCTCTCAAGAGTAATGAGGGTCAATTTTCTTTATATTTCCCTGGGAAAATAACCAAGATTCATCCCATATATTTTTTATCATGTGTAACATATTTTACTGCAAGACAGAATCTTTGTAAATATATTTCCCTCTTCACAGTATTCTGCTAAATTTAACTTTGACCTTAATCAAACCTGAGGCTGGAGCTGAAGAAAAGGCAGAGCATTTTTTTACACATGATCAAGTGTGTGTGCAATTGAGTTTGGTGCTTAGCCACTAGGGACAGATGTCAGGAGTACCTTAACATGACTTTCATCACTGTGTTGAAGCAGGTAGAAGGATTCTCTTGGTGGGAAGGGCAGTTATGAAAACTAGGTCAAAGAAGGAAAATTTAATAAGAGAGAAAAAATCAGAAAATAAATATGTTTAAAGACTGGCAGTGTTGAGCCCTATAGCTACATTAAGCAAAAAATACACACAAAATCCCCTTTTAGTTAGCAGTGTTATTTTCTCCTGAATCAAAATGCAGCAGTCCTCACATATATAAAGGCATTTAGCTGTCTGAAATTATTTTTACCTCACACGATGCTGACAGCCCAGATAAGATTCATAGTGAGGTCCACTACAGGTTCACAATCTTACCTTGCATTCAAAACCAGGAATTGCAACAACAGCACTGTCCCTACATTGCTAGTACTCAGATACCTTATTTAGGTATAAGTAGTATTCAACAGCCACTTTTATGGAAAACAAACTTAAAATGTAGCTCACCCAAAGTAGATTTACATTTTACTTTTTGTGTCATCCCAACATGGGCTGTTTTCTACTACCATTACTCCTGAGATATTTCATGTTCTTCTTGAGGAACCACCTGTTGGAACCAAGAGATTATGTAAAAGCTTCAGTTTACATGCCCCAGAAGAATATAAAGGGACTCTTACCACTGTAAACACTGAGGAAACCTTGAGAGCTTTCAAGAAGATTCTCCTCAGATAACTTAAACAATTTCCCTCCCCGCTGCTTCCTGCTTTTTTTTTTTAATAACCATGCAATTTGGTAATCCTGATTTACTGGGTTTTTTTTTCCAGAGGCAGACTTTTTTCAGATTTGGCAGTTCTCCTAAATTACTTTTACCAGGCCACGTAATACAAAAGTAGAAGAGCAAAGTGCCAAGCTGACCATCCCCCATATAGCCTTCACCTGGATTTACAGAGGAGCATTTTCTATAGATGCAGAAACATGTGGGCTATTCCCTCCCTACATGTGCAGAATAAACATAGTGCAAACTTAAATGAAAACAATTATGCCTTATTGCAATATGCAATACAGTGTGTGCCCCAATACAGATATATATGGACTGTCTTCTAACAGCAGTGTGTTATTTTTGTATTATTAACTTTTGCCTCAGTGAATAGGCATTTACTCAACAAATAGAAATTATAGCCTTGTATTAGACAATTTAATTCCCAAAAAAGGCACAGAACATATGAATTCCCATTTAATTTCAGAAAATGAAGCAATTAAGGAATTCAAGGAACAAGGCCAGGGAAGAGAGGAATATAAACCTTCACTTTCTTAACTTTTTTTTTAAAGAATTAAGAAATTAATATAAAATACACAATAACAGCTGCAGTATGTCAGATTCTGCTGAAGAAAAATGAGAGATGGAGTTAGTCATATTCACTGGCAACGCAGTGAAAAAAAAAATCACAAGCAAGAAATAACATCTTCAAAAGAGTTTTTTCTGCAGAGTGAAAAATTAACCATCAATCTCCCTGTGATATTTTCTGTGATGGTGCTGGCTTGCTCCCCTCACATATTTTATGCAATGGCTGGGGAAAAAAAAGCAACAAAACACACTCACACACAAAACCCAAAAAAACCCATCAAAACCCAAACAAACAGAAAAACCCCAATACATTTGCACCTTTGATAAATTTATCTCTAAAACAGAGATATTCTGTATTAGTTACCTTCTGTGAGCAAGAAACTCACCTGTAAACTTCATGTGTGCAAGTGTATATGAAAGACCAAGAGCCATTCACTGTGGATCCCAGCACCAATTAAAATTGCAGTGCTGGTAGCTACAGAACTAGAGATGTAACCATTAATTTGATCTGCTTACTGATATGAAACCCATTTTTACTTAACCGTGAGCATAGAAATATTGATTCGTTGTTCATGAGTTATGCTTTCACTGTGAAATCTGAAGTCATAGTTGTCAGCCTGGAACAAATTAAGAGGTTAAATAGCGCCAGCAGTTCTTCTGTGTCTAGACAAATGAAAGAACAGGCTATTGCAAGGTGGGAATGGCATCCCAATTTTAATCCTTATGTTAGGTAATTTTATAATATATATTGTGACACCTTAGTCTCCCAAACTGCCAAATCTTTCTTAAAATAAAACATATTAAAACAATTTCCAAAAAGAGTTAAATATAAAGTATTCAGAGGTGATAAATGTCTCTTCTTTAATTGTATGACTGGGAGATAAGCACTAGCATTAGGCCTTAATCCAAGAAACTAACAACAACCAGAAATAAGAGAAAAAGTTTAATAGTCAAAATTAAAATATTCTGTTTGCTTTAACACCAAAAATTGAATTATTTACCATGTCCCTTTAAAAATTACATTTAGAATATATGAAAAATTAATTGTTCATTATTCACTGATTTTATTCCAATCAGAAGTGTGGGTTGTGTTGGAGGAGGAATTAAAAATAAAACAAGTTTCTGTGAACACAATGGAAACGGAACTAGGATACAGAGACTCTACACCACTAGTTGACCCAGACAACCTAAAAAGTGAGAGGCTCATTGTAAGAATGTTATCTTCCTATAAATTGTCAAATGAGAAGTCAGACAGTAGCAACATCCATGTCCTTACTTCTGTGCAACACATAAATGGCTATTTCTTGACAGCAATTGCTGCCTTCCTGCTCAGATATACAACAGACTAAAGGTTGTGTGGACACAAAAGCTAGAACTGTATTTTTGCCCTGGATAAAATACCTTATATGTTAACATGCCAGGATTAAAATATGATGCCAAGACAAAACACCAGGGATTTTCTGTTTGTTTTGGTTTTTACTGATTTTATCTGGGGATTTTGTTGCTCTGAATTTTTTTTTCAGAAGAAACAACCATATATCTGTTTTAAAAATGAAAGATGCAGACTTTGTAGTAATTAACAACCTCATTCTTCAGATGCAGAAAGCAAAATAAATAATGAAAATGAATTAAAAAACCCCATGTCTGTACATACTCTATCATTGTTGCCATAAAAGCTGAATTACCACCAGGCCAGTACTGAGGGTCCTTCAGCAGCTACAAAAAGTGTTTTGTGGTCATCAGAAACAGGGGAGCAGGAAAAAATTTTCATTAGCCTTTCCATGCCTATTTCTGAAAGAACAAAACTAATAGCTGAGTCATGTGCTAATATACCACTACACTGATGCCCGTAAAGGAGCATGCTCTGGACAACCAATACACATAGATTACAATTCTCCTAAGACACTGAAGAAAATTCCTTTTATGGCCCCTGCAAGCCATGGAAAATATTCCTTGTCCTGGGTAATTGCCAAGAATTCAGCCCTTTCTTCCTCAGCTTCTGGACTGTGTCATGGTGTAGTATCAATCCAATGTTATTTCAGGACAGACCCCCCCCCCCCCCCCCACTGGTGATTTGACAACATCAAGTTTCTGTCTTCACTTTAGAACAAAACAGAATCTCAGAGTAGCACATACAGAAGTTTTTAATTCCGTAACATTCACAATTAGGCAACCCTTTCCCCCTTTTCAATAGAGGAAGCAGCAATGAAATATTAACATGTTCCATTGCACCAGTGCCCTTAGAAGTCAATTTCTATCCACAATCCCCACATTCTGTCCAAGCAAAAAAAAAAACAGAAAGCATTTTTAAAATGTGCTAGTCACAGAAATCATGGAAGATAAAATGTTTGTAACTAAGCAGGAGTGCCAAGATATTTGCCCTTCTGATTGCCAGCAGCAAAGTAACCTTTAATTGATCTATTCAATTAATTTTCTTGCAAATATAATTTTCTTCCTGAATGATCCAAAAATTTTACTTGACACTGCTGGTCCTCATCCAAACAAAACCAAGGACAATAAAAAAGGTAAACACACTATTTCTTAGGTGGTTTTACCATTTGATTTTTACAAACATGCCTTTCGATAACGACCATTTAAATCCCTCTCAAACCCAGTTTTGTTAAAACTATTCTTTACAGATTATTGCTTTTTTTCTCTCTCTTTTTATGGTTTATAAAATCATGCTGACAGATTCAACAAGTTGACACCCCTGGCTGCAGCCACAAGCAAGAGTTTGATTTTCATTCAGCTCTTCACCAGAAAAAGAGACAGACCATTCAATGTTAGAATGGAAGTGGGAGAGACCCTAGTGAGGCTCCATAATGAAAGCTATATAAAATGTATAATCTACCTGCTTACAAAAGGAAGTGCTATGATCTGGAAGTAAGTCACAGGTTGGGGAGCACAATGCACTGCAACAAAGGAAACTGCTATTTGCAGCCCCGGCCCTTACCTGTTTGGTGCACATGCCCCCATTAAATGTCTTTTATGACTCCCCTCTTTCCTTACCTATAGTCCTCATGATTTTGCTAATCTCCAAGAATGGCATGCAGCTTGCAGACAACAAGGTCTCCATTTCCGTGCCCTGAAAATCATATTTTTGGCAAGTCAGATGTAAAAAGCAGCAGAGGGGTGGGGAAAAGAACAGTGTTGTTCTGTTTATTTGAGGTTGTTTGGTGCTGGTTTTTTTTTTCCTGATCTTTTCCATTAATTAGAAAGGCCCTGAAATTATAAGATAACTGCAGAAAGAACTGCAACTGTTTTTGGATTTGAGAACCAGAGGTCAGCTGAATATCACTCATGTTTCTACAGTGAACCCATACTTGAAGAGCAGGAATTTAAATTTCCTGTGCTTGGCTAATCTTTATCCAGACTTGCAGCTAGGAAGGAAAAATAGCAAGAACATAAAAGAGAAAAATTAACAGAATAAAGCTGTTCATTCCCAAGATGGAAACAATCATGTTTCATCTTCTTATCTGAATGTCATTTTAAAATCTGCAAAACAAAGGCTGTCCTGCTGAGAGTCTCTTGATCCTCAAGGAATTGCAGTGTTTCTTTTAATACTCCCTGTGCTACAGCAGCTACTATAGAGAGACAGTTCATATTTTGATGGGGAGACACATCTATAGAGGCAGAAGAAGCCCAGAAAGGTGTGTGAAGGGCTCAATAAAATAGCAATGTCACAACACCTAGCCAGTACAGGGTCCCTCAGAGATCATACATAGTTGAAAAAAGATATACCAGTTTTATCTAATCTGAGCTAAGGCTGAGATAGAATCTGGGGCTCCGCTGCTGGGTTTTTTGATGGCCACTTTTTTATTCCTAGCAAAAATCATGCATCAGAAAACATACCCCACTAAATGCAAAATAAAGAAAAAAAATTATTTAACAACAGCAACACTGAAATAAAGCTTCAGAAAGTTTCTGAAGTTTGTTTATGTTCACATATCACACAGGGAAAAAATACCCAAATAACCTGACACCTGCTCTCTGTAGATTAAAATATTGATGAAAAAATTAGTAACATTCAGGAATAAAACTTAACTATGCAGTCTTTTGCTGCACTAGTATGTTAATCAGAACTTCAGTATTGATATTTGTGATGCTAATGTAACTCCAGATTTTGGACTTTATTATCTTCCACAGAACTGTTAGAGTCCACAGCATGGACTCTAGATGCAGTGTTCTGCATTTCCATCAACTTCCTGTGTGACATTGTGCAGATTGCTTCATCCCTCTAGGCTTTCTTTATATTTCAGAGTCATTATTCTTTCCTCTTGCCATTTATTGTTTATAAATCAACCCATTTCATAAAAACTGGTCATCACTCCAACAGGAAGCTTAACAATGTTTCCAAAAATATTCTCTTTCCTAAAGTCTAGGGAATGCTACTTGCTATATGACTACAGCATCTAAACCAGTCACACAAAGTCACTAAAGATATTTGCAAGTGTGCTGTGATCTGAAGCAACCAAGATAATGCAACTTTAACAACTACAAAAGACTGAGAGAAACCTTCTGTGGCTACCTAGTCTAATATGTAGTTAAAAGCAGATCTAATTAGATCTGACTGCTGAGGGCCTTGTCCAGGGCCATGAACACCTCCAAAGACGGAGATTTCCTCAAATCTTCTAGCAATTGGTGTTTGATCAATTCCACCATGACAATGTTTTTCCTAGTACCCGGTCAGAACTTCCCATGTTCCCACTGATGCACACTGACTCTTGTCCTTTTATTGGGTACCCCCAAGAGACACTCATTCCCTCTTATCAGCGTTCTGCAAGAAGAAAATTGTAGACAACAGCATGATCTCCCTCAGTCCTCTCTTCTGCAGGCTACAGTCCCTTCAGACTCATTCATATGCCATGTGTCAGCACCCTGAATATCTTCATAGAATCACAAAATGGCTTGGTTTGGAAGGGACCTTAAAGATAATTCAGTTCCAACTGCCCTGTCATGGACAGGGACACGTTCTACTAGACCAGGTTGCTCAAAACCTCATCCAACCTTGGCCATTCCTCCTAGTCCTATCACTACATGCTCTTGTAAATTGTTTGTCTCCAGCTTTTTTGTGGGTTCCCTTCAGTACTGGGAGGCTGTAATTAGGTCACCCTGAAGCCTTTTCTTCTCCAGGCTGAACAATCCCAATTCTCTTAGCCTTCCTCATAGGAAAGGTGTTCCATTCTTCTAAACATCTCAACAGCCCTTCTGTTATTATGAGGTATCTGTTGTATGGTTTGGTTTTCTGTGTATTCAGTCTTTCGGTGCTCTGTAAAATTCTATTTTTCCTACTGGAACCCCAAGCACAGAGGGAGAAGTCTCCAGGAAGTGACTGCTCATAATGTCACAAGGTGTTAAAATCAGCTATCAGTAACTGGAATATTTTCTCTTCTATTTAAAAAAAAAAAAAAAAAAAACAAACCACCAACCAAAAAAAATCACAACCACAACAAGAAAAAAAAAAACACCGCAAAAAAACCAAAAAAACAAATGCAGCTTTTCCTAAACAGAATTATTCATTTCAGTGTAGACATTTGATATTTTTTCTAAATGAAAACTAGCATGACAGAAATTTTCCTTTCCAGCATGTCACAGGAATATTCACAAATATAGCTGATTTTTTCTCCTTGATCAATCCACCTTGAAAGATGTTCTACATTACTTACCATTGGCTATGAGTGCACGATGGCATAGCATATTGGCATGTTTGTCACAGGCACTTCTCTGCACCCATGGACCCATGCCCAGATTTAAATTGTCTAGCATCCTGATTATCAGGGTACCAAGCACCCTGATCAAGGAGATTCTACTATGCCATTTAATCAGTTAAAGCTGGGCTTGCTTCCATGGCTGTAGCTAGTTTCTGTAACTCCTGTGACAGTGCCAGAAATATATGTCAGTGGATAAGGTCTGGATTCAAAGCCATTTTCTCAGGGACATTTCTTTAACCACTATTCCATGTTTTATTGCTTATGCCACATACTGAATAAGCCACAATTAACCCTGAAACCCCCTCTCCAAGCATGTACAGAAAGTTATCTGTTCTCATTAATTCATTAACCAATTAATTTATCTACATTTCCCTCTGATCTCACCAAGGTGATAAATGAACTTCTCAGTTGTCTAATTATCTTCCGATCCACTCTTTGCCCAAACAAATAATGTTTAGATCCGCACCTTTTCCTTGCAAATATGGAGTGGGATATGGAGTCTCCCATATCCCACTCTGTTCTGCATTCTTTCAAGACCCATTCCGCAGCTCAAATCTGAACTATGTTTCCATCTAACAGAGGAAAGGGCAAAACCTAGCAGCACAGTTCTACCAAGCAGTGTCTCAAAGGAGGCTGGTTGGAGAAAACTGTCCTTTGACTAAGATATACTCAGGGAGAAAAGAGAGAGAAAAGTTGTAGCAGCGTGCCATGGAAAAAGACATTTTCTCCTTTTCAGTACAGGATAATTTGTCAGCCTCCTCTCACCCTAGGATAAGGGTTTGAAAATGCCATTAGCATCAGCATAGGTTTTGTGCAACAAGATAATAAAATAAAATTCCTACCTTGATTCTCATCCAGCACTAATGTGTATGGTTTATCAGTGTAGACACTCTAGAAGTGCATCAGCCACCTTACAGAGATCTTAAGGATCACCATGTGTCCTCTTCTGACTGCAGGGTTTGCATTCTGTGGGAAATTGTAGCAACGTGGGGTTTTAGGATTCCATGTGCTCCTTTGTCCCTCTGCTTTGTATACCATTGTTTCATTTTGAAATATGCTCTGCTGTACCCCGAAATCTATTGGTGGGTTCCCTGTGCCTGTCTTCCCTTCAGACTCTCCAGGACTGGCTCTGGGGGAGACAGTCCCTCCCCCTTCCTTTCCCTTTATAAGTCGATGTCCGGATCAGCTGGAGGTCTTCCATCTCTGGGCTGCTAGCATCTCCTACCTGCCTTGTCTCCCTTCCCCCTTCTCCTTCCCTGCACCCCTTTTCCCTGTTACCCCAAATAAATCTCACTAGCAGAACAGAGATGGAGTCCAGTTCTTTCCTAGCATCACTATATTCCTGCTTGAATTGACGTGGTTGGAAGACTGACGCCATGCCGCGGAACCTCGGGGGCCGCCCGCCTCAGATCCGGTGGGATTTACACAGACCAGGGACCCCGGTCCGGGGGGGAGCCGGCCTGTACAGCCCTCTCGGACCGTGATACATCAGGAAATCTTACTCAAAACTGCATATGTGCAAGGATCAGGTGAATCAAACAGTTATTCTGCAGGCATTTGCCTGTCCACATCAAAACATCTGTAATGTTTGAACATAAATGACTTCCAAAAGCTGGGAAACACAGCAATACAGGGTAAGGATGGATGTGTGCCCAAGTCCAGTTTCAATGAGATAAAAGCAGTTTCTGGTCTACTTGTGCACATTCATTTGTAACTGTAGGTGAGACAGGATAGCCCTGAAGAACATTTATGCCAAGTAATGCACTATCAACAAACAACACATGTACTGAGGCCAATCTATACCAGAAAGGAGCATGACAACTTTTCTGCAGTTGGTACAGCTGTGTCTTTGCAGCAGCAATGAATTCAGAAGACAAAAAATTCTGTAGTAATTCCAATCTGCTGCTGTGCATGGAGCTCAGACACTTCCAGAAGCATCACTTAAGACTGCCTAGCAGCAGCTGCCTTGGTTCCTCACATCCTCTTGCATTCTGTGCATTTCGTTCCCCTGAGCAGAGAAGAAGCAGAAGCAGGTGCACCACTGTCAGCTCTGGTGCTAGCACCCGAAGCAGAAGATTCCAACAGGGTGTATTTGCTGTTCTCTCTTTCCTCAGGCAGGGTGATGGGGTCATGGCCTCCCGCACCATGCCATAGCCCTGCTGTAACTGCTGGGGGAAAACAGAGGGTTGAAGGAGGGATCTTGCTTTTCATTGCTATTTCTCCTTTTGCACCATGTAACAAAATGAAGTGTGACACTGCAATGTCAGTTTCCTGCATATTATCTGGATGCTGATTTTTAAAGTAACATTTTTAAAGAAGAAGAAACCATGGAAATTGCCCACAGCTCTGACACAACATTCAGAAAAGCCAAGGCTTTTGTTTTCTCTAGGCAGCTGACTCACAGACTCTTGCACTACTTCTCTGCAAGTAGTAAGAGTAAGCTGCTGGGTTTTGGAATTACTTATCTCTGCTTGAAGTTGCCCTTTCTGTTGCTGCCTCTTTCCTATGCAATGACAACTTTTAATCCACCAACTATAGTCCTAGAAAAGGAGAAACTTTCTCCCTTCCTTGGCATTTCCTGCAGGTAAAAGCAACCAGAATGAAGCTGGAAATGTGGGGTTTGGGTGAACAGCACTAGCACTAACTACAGCATAAAGAAATATTATGGAGGGGGAGAAGAAAGAATAAGACCAAGAACAATTGAGGTCCCAGTTCCATTTCCTGAAGTTCTTGATGGTACTACCATAACAAGTGGCAACAAAAGGGACATCAAAACACATCTCCTGAAATCATATGCTGGGCAGCAGCACTGGTACTAACAAAGCCAAGGTTCCTATGGATGTGTGCCTTATCCCTGAATTTCCTCATGTGTAAAAAGCAAAAGCCCCTGTCAATACTTTCTCTATGGCTGGAGATTTTTAAATGCTGACAACGTGTGGCTTCTGCTCCTCAAATGCCTTATTAGGGTCAAGACTACAACTTCTCTATTGGGTCTATCGAGTCTGTTCTCTACCCACATACCTGTCTGTTGGGCTTCTACTTCAATGCCATACAAAAATAGCTGGCTTCAAATCTTTTCAACAGAATCAAGACGTGTAACAAGCAAAATATGTCTGCATTACATTAATTTCCTCAGGAAACCAGTGTCAACACATTAAAAGGAAAAAATTCTCTGTGCAGACTGCCAACACTCCTACCTTTAATTAATGATCACTTTTTTCCACAAATTCCCTTTCAGATATTCCCCTGTATGGATTTTGCAGGTGGGAAACTGCAGCAGCAAACAGCTTCCTAAAGCCAGATAATACCATTTACTGTCAAGAATTGAAGGTAGAAATTGTTTTCTCCAAAACTGTTGTAAAACAGGTACCGCTCTTTTGTGAACACAACTCAAGGCTACAAAATTCTAACCTTTGCAGAGGACCATTAAAGTCACCACTAATCAGAGTCACTTGGCATTTTCATACACCTGGAAGATTTTACCTTGATTTCCAAGAGGCCAAAATCTTCTCTTAGATCTCATGATCTAACAGCAATAGAAGCCAGACAATAACTGAATTTACAGAAGCAAATAGTCTGAAACTGTTTTCAGAGGTGATGTTCTACTCGTGTAACAGGGTCATCTAAAAAGGTGCTTCCTAATGCCAGTACATTATCTAAAACTTAGAGTTCTGTCTAGATTTACTGACTCCCATAAAATAAAATTTAAAATTTAAAGCTCTCTTCTTCCCCAAATCTCCTTCTTAATTTTCCTTTCATTGTATACCTCAAAGTGTTTTCTGGCAACACACATATATTCAACACTGCTGTCTTCTATAAGTTATACAATTTTGTATTACTAAATAGTTTAGAGCTTGCACCAAACAGAAACACTCTGCAGAGTAATACAGCAGCATGCTCCTGGTCTCAGGAAGATTTCCATATGGTCATCAGCCATGTAGGCAAACACTATCAGTGAGCCATATAGACCACACAAGGAATGCAGCCTGCATTTACAGACACATATGTATGTGCAAAATACACATATTTAAGAAGTCATTCAGCAGGCCAGTCATATTTAAGATAACAGAGGAAATAAAAAATAGAATATGTTTGATTGAAGATATGAAATAATTTTATGGTGTTGTAAAATATTGCCTTTTGTTCCACATGCTGTTGTGCTGGACTGAAATTCTACTGAAGAAAAATACCTTTTAAAAGAGACAGATTATAGGTTTGCTTCTGAGTTCACCATAATTCAGTGCATTTATTCACTCAAGTGCTGCAGGCCAAATGCCTTGCCTACTTCCAAAGAAATTCAACGGGAGCTTCGGTTTACATGATACAATCAGCCGATCACATATTTTGCAACAACAGCATGGCCTGCAGCCCCTTCCTGTACCAGTGAATAAGGCAGCCATCAAACCTGCTAAACCAGCAAGTTTCCAACAGCCTTCAAACTGTGCAGAACACTAAGAGCAGCAGCAGCATCTTCTGCATTGTCAAATCCCTCCCCTCTATTGTACAGTGACTGGAATGGAACAGCAAGACCCTTCCAAAACAAAACTTGTGAATCCCCTGAGATACCTTCAGAGCAAACAAAACAAGCAGATATACCTACTCTAGCATTTCCACTGAAGTTGCAGTCATATAGAGAGAAAAGAGCCAGCTGCATTTCTGGTGTGTTATGGGAAGAGGTCTGGTGGGGGAGAAGAGAGCAATCTGACAGCACCGTATGCACAATTCAATTCTCTCTGTTTCTCCCTCCAGCACCGCTAATATCAGACAGGAAGGAAAAAACAGCTGTCCTAACCTGTCATCCCAGCCACATCCAGAATCAGTCAAACCATGCTCTGGGCTTCCTCCCAGCCTCTTGTTTCCTTGTAACCATTTTTCTCTTGACTTGCAGCTCTACAAGCTACCTTGCCTTTCTTATCCTGTAGCTTTGTATCTGCATTGTGACATAGTATAGGCTATCCTCACATGCAAAAAAAGAAAAAAAAAAAGGCAATCTCTGCTAAGGGCAATGGAGACTGATGGTTTCCTTTAGGAAAGTCTGCATAGCATATGTTAATATTAGTGCAGGTGAGATCGAAGGAAGGTGTTTCACATGCAGAGCAAGAAGCTATGTGGGTGCTCTGTGGTGTTCTCATCCTTGGGAAAGTGCATTGCACAAGTGCAGACCAGCAGCTACAGAACATCTACTGCCCCAACAGCATCATACTGTGCAAGAGGAGAGTGTTTAGCAGTAGTCCTGTCCACTGAGGGATATAAGACAGAGACATATTGGGAGGATGGAGGAGGAAAAGAAAGTAGGGATCTCTTATGTCCGCTGTCTTGTGTGCTTTCTACTTACCATTCATGATGACAGCTGTGTCTGCTTTGGAGTGCTTTCCAAAAGAAGGTTCTACTAGAGCTACTCTGACAGCTTACTCACTTCGTCATAGCTGCCAGTACACATCACAGAGCCCTGATGTGGAGGAGCAGTTAGACTAAGAGGAACAGATACAACAAAAGGCAGAAGAGGATGCCAGTGGAAAGTCGTAGGAAAAATTGTTCTTGGCAAAATCAAGTGAAATAGAGAAAGGGTGCTAAACAGTAGAAAGAGAAGACTGTTCAATACTGTTCTCTAGCTAGCACGGTGACATGTTCACATCAGAAAGGATGCTCTGAGACCTAAGGTGTGGAACTTACTCCAGGGTCCATTTTCTTGCTGTTTGAAAGGACTTTGAACTTTTTTTGTCTAACCAGCAGCATCCAGCCACTCCATTAGATGGAAGCTAAGGTCTCATATCCACTGCGTGCCAGACAAAACAACCTTAAAGATGAGAAAGCCCCCAAAAAGGCTCAATCCCTCCGCAGGTGTTTTCTGTCACCTGAGCTCAAGTTGTCTATGCACACAGTGTAAGCACAAGAGCTTTGTGTGCCAGGCCTTTTGCCACCTTTCTGGGCCTCTCAGCTAGCAGCTGCTGCACATGCAAAGGGTTTGTTACTTACGACTATGTGAGAGCCAGAAATGAAGGCAATAAGCTGCTGATCTGAAAAGTGGACAGCAAAGGATATGTGCTTTCTAATAAAAAATATTTGGTATGTGCACCTAGCTCTAAAGCTGACTTGTTATACTGAAGACTTTAGCACATAGGATTTTCCCTCAGGTCATACTTATTAGCAAAAACTACGTATGTATCACCACAAAAAAGCTACCAAAACCACAATACCACCTTGTTCTATGTATCACCACAAAAAAGCTACCAAAACCACAATATCACCTTGTTCTATCTTTGTCAAGAAAAGGCACTTGCCAACAAGCCAAAGTGTGGTGTTTCTTCACAGCACAGATCTGTTCAGCCAGCACAGCCTGACCTGGCTGAGCCCAGCTGGCTCCCTCCGCCTGCCATCTTCCATTACCTAACCACCTCTGTGGCCATTTACCAGACTCCTTCCAATAAAGGACCAGAGGGCCTAGCACTGATCATAGTATTCCAGATGCAGCATGACATGAGCTAAATAGAAGAGAACAATAATTTCCTTTGACTTTCTGCCTGTGCTCCAAAAAGATGTTATCTGTCTTTACTTACATCTCACAAGATGTCTTAAGTGATATTTCAAAACTTGCCAGTATCCAGCTACCTCCTACTTCTCCCATTATATATTTTTCTCTTTTCTTTCTGGGGTGGTTTGTTGGTTTTTTGTTGGTTGGGTTTTTTGGTTGGTTGGGTTTTTTATTTTTTTAACTGGTTATTATTTTTTTATTTTTCTTTTTGGTTGTGGGTTTTTTTCAGTTGGTTACCCTTTGGTGGTACTTATACTAGTTTCCCCTACCAAGACCAGGCTGAGGCTGAACCTTTATGGAAAAAATTCAGTCAAGATGATACAGCAATTTCTGAGCTGACAAGTAGAAGTACATTACTCCAACCAATCTGAAAAATTTTGACAGGTTCTGCTTTGGGTCAAAAAAATACTTCCTCCTATCCTTATGAAAGACTGCCAAAGTCTGGGTGGCTTAAAATACATCAAAATTTCACAGTTCATATACACTCAGATAAAACTCAGCAAGCAAAATCTCTGAGGGCTCTGTCTGAAGTGGACACACTTAATTTTCTTGCAAAGTTTAGCACTCCCTGGACTGCACAACTCTAGACCAGATGGATATGACTGCCATGG
This sequence comes from Entomyzon cyanotis, assembly GCA_024500445.1. Lineage (NCBI taxonomy): Eukaryota > Metazoa > Chordata > Aves > Passeriformes > Meliphagidae > Entomyzon > Entomyzon cyanotis. The sequence continues at coordinate 55,287 of JAKEPQ010001015.1, read as the reverse complement.
AGATGCACATAGTTGTGGCTTCAGGTGTGGGTGGGTTCACATTGCTCTGGAAGAGACTATTTTGAGAAAATCACTTGGGAAAAACTCTCTTTGCAGGCTCAAAAAAAAAAAAGAAAAGCTATGAACTCAACAGGAGGACTTGTATGAGACAAAGTTTGTAATTTAGAGATGATAAGATGAAAAATAGTTAAGGAAAGTCAAATATAGTTAAGAAAGGTTTATTTGTATTGACAGACCTATGAAATTCCTTAGTCACATTCTGACAGATGTAGCTGGTTGTCACACTTGGCTGGTAGCAAATGCTTCTGCATTTTTTCGTAAACAACTATCTGTTCAGACGGCTTACAGCAGCAAGAGACAAGCCCGTCTTCTACTGGAAACATAAAATGTTTATCCACCACCTGCTAGGAAGGCTTTTGTTACTTGAAATTTGTCTTTTGAGCTCTGTGGAAAGCAAGTATGTATTCTAAATGTATTTTCAAATAATGAAGAAGTTTTGATGCCTTAAAACATGTTTTCTTTAAAATAAATAACAGATTTTATCACTTGAATTGACTTTTAAATGCTTGTAAAAAGGTTCAGGATGAGGCACCCTAGAGAGAATAAGTTTCTCAATTCCCAGAAAGCCAAGCTGTAAATCCCTTATTGCCAATGGCAAACAGCAGCTCACATGCACAACCCTGTGAGCACTGGTAAGAGCAATTCTTTACTGATGGGAATTAAGCCTTCATTTTTCTAACTCAGTTCAGCACAAAATGGTCACCATCAGTGGATGTTCCCTATGAGAATCTCCAAAGTCAGCATCAAATATCCTTCTGGAAAGATCTCTCAAGGAAAACAAAAAAACAAAAAAAACAAACAAAAAAAAACACCCAAAAAATATCACCAGAAGTCACCATTTACTGGAGCCAAAGTTAGGTGCTCTTTTGATGGAAAAACATTCTTTCGATGTAAGGCTGCACTGGCAATTTTATTTTACAGAAATCTGGAACCAAACACCACACACTATACAGGCAACATAAAACAGTCAACAGTAATTAATGCTGGTCAGTGTTGACTTGGGCTGAAGGTAAGCCAAGCAATGTGGGAACAGGGCACTCTCAGTTCTCTGCTACTAAACCCCAGCAGCTATTGTCATTTATAATGGGAGTCTGGCTGTGGAGAATTTGAAAGATAAATAATGGCATACCAGCTAGCACTTATCAACAACAACATCATTAAACTGAAAAGGGACTTTTTTTAGAAGTCTTCATCTCTAGGAGAATTCTTTCCTGCATACTCGCAGTGCTATTAAAAAGAATAAATCAGTGGATTTTAAAGCAAGAGGAAAATATTTGCTAGCAATTGTCTGACCTAAATATACAAAGTCACATCCAAATAAAATAATTTTAAAATAATACCACTAAGGTCAAATAATCCAGCATTCAAAATTCTCAAAATGCCAGTAATTAAGGTTGCCTGAATGACCTTAATTCAGCAACCCTTAATTCGGGCTCCCTCAGCGTGACTGCAGAGAATGGACAAGGCTCCTTAAATAGGTAGCTACTCAGCTGCCACTTTTGCCCTTGTATCTCAGAGCACCAGCTAAGGCATACCACAAAAATCCAGCCCAAAGACTGCCTGTCATTTCACAGGTCATTACAGCCCCACAGCAATTCTCTCAGAGACCCCAGGCTGCAGCACTCAGAGGGCATTCAGAAATACTGTATCAAGACGGAGACTGAAGGAAAGGGAAAGGACAGATATTTAGAGCCCTTTTTGAAACCTGACTGCCATTTTAAGAGTCAAAGTCCAAAACTTAGAAGTTCTACATCACCACTTTTAGTTGCACCTGCAGTCCTTTACAGGTAAGAAAGTACATGCTTCTGGTTGTACACAAAAGAGCTCGTGTCCAGGCAATGCTATATTTCTCAGGAGCAATCTCATAACTACACTCCAAGAGAAATCCCATACTTACTCTTTTCTGACCTCAGTGGTCCACTGTTGTAACACACTTATCAATAAGTGTAAAGACCGGAGGGAGAGGTGGTGTGCCAGCCCTCTCCTTTATCACTCTTTAGCATTGGTCATGGTGTCCACGTCAGGCTCTGGGTTTCAAAGTATTCTTTCCCCAAATGGGTTTGTGTACATCTTTGGGCAATATTATCATTCCATTAAATATGCATTTTGTGAACAGCCACAGATACCACCAGCAGGACTGTCCATCACAACAGCCTTTGATACCACAATGCCTTATGTGACAGCACAATTAACTTTCGTTTCCACAGCATCTGACTCAAAACAGACTCATATGTTCTGTCCTCAAGTACATATATGTCAGATAGAATAAGGCAAATACTAAACAGGGCAAAGGGAGTCCATTTTGAATCATCCAGCATCCCTCAGGATAATCTAATCTGAACCCAGAAAGAAGAGTATCATAGCTCAAAGAAGGACAAAAACAACACACTTCTGTAGAAGTAAGGCAAGTAAGTAGAAAACCTTGGGTTCTTTAATTCAGCTTTGATTATTGGAACATTTCCTATATGAACTTTACTTGATACCTCCCAAGAATACATCCCTACTGCACAGCACAGGGCCATACAAAGCCACCCAAGTTAGCAAGCCTGCCATTTCCAAACAGTGAAACAAAGAGCTAACACACACAAGACATGCCAATTGCCCTTCTAGATGCAGGTGTTGGCAAAGCCAGCAGATCAAAGGCTCTACTTTTCCTAGGTTTGGAAGCTGTCAGAAAGCAGCATTCTATCAGTCCTTCCCATGCCCATGGATCTAGACAAGTCAGAACAATTTTTTTCAACCACAGGGAGAGCTACACCAGCATTCTCACAGAGACATGAGAAGATTTCCTGCCTTGCCACCTGGTTTCTGACTGTATTCATGAAACCTAATCCTCCAAGCTGCTGTACTGAGGAGGATGGGATTTGTGAAGGCTTTGAAGACCCTAGGCAGGTAATTCCTGAGGTAATTCTGAAAGCAAAACAAAGTGACAGTCTGCTTCCTGATCCGTTTTTCTAGGAAAATTACATTTTACGGCCAATTCTGTCCTTACACACTGACTATAAAATTAACTTATTAGCTGACTCAACTCCATTTTATGTGAAGGATTGAGGATTGCCTCCAGCCCTTGTCCCTGTAGCTCTAATTATCAAGTGTATACCAGATTAAATTCAGAGTGAAGTAGCCGGGTCAGGCAATCTTCTTAAAGTTTAATGGAAGTTAATGATTCATTGATCAAACTCATTTATGTCTAATTAAACCCTTCCTGCATTATAAAAGACAAGGGGGAAGTCTTATAATGCACGTTGCTCCCCTTCTGCACATGGTGGATTTGCTGCAAAACTCCATGGAAAATTCACAGCATCTGCCTTTTGTGAGTGCATGGTTTGGCAACAGCCCAGTGAATTTAAAAGTATAATTATCTTGGATGACTTCAGCAAATGGATGGGGTTTACACAATGCTGGCAAATACAATGCTAGTATCCAGCTGCACACAGCCAGATTGCAAACTGATCTTGTAAGCACCAGCAGTAGCACAATGGTGGAGTCCAGGGAGCTTAATAATAACCAGACCTGCACTAGGATCTCAAGAGTGAGCCTCGCTGGAATAAGGAAGCAGTGATGTTAAGCCTGAGACAGGGAGAAAAGCTTCCTATTGCATGTGGATGCATCTCAGGCTCTGCTCATGCTTCAAAACTGGCAAAGCAGCAGAGCCATCCAAAGCATGGCACAGGCAGTGTTCAGCATTCACATGTAAACAACAGTGACAGGAAACCCACTGCAACACTCAGGATTTATTCTTTCCTGCACTGACTGTCCCCTCTTATGGAGCACTTTCTAGACATCATCTTGTAGATAAAGATCTGATTACAGTACAATGCCCCTGTTGAGAGAGGTATCCATCAGAACATTACTTTTGGCAAAATTATTCAAGCTGGTTTAATTAAACAGGAATACCATGGCCTACTTAAATATTTATCATTTTGTTACATAGATTTAAAATTTATACCATTTATGCAAAGAGTAAAAAAAAAAATCTTTTTACAATCTCAGGCTGCTGGGGTACAGAAAGAGTGCTTTATTTTTTCCCTGTGATTTGAAATTATTCGTCCCTCATGTTAGACAGGACTATAGAGTCTTTAAAATTATGCTTTTCAAACCTTTTTAGATGTATAGATCCATAAAATGGTACAGTGGTATAAATTACTCTGGAGAAACAAAATTAAATGCACTGTAATAATTTTCACTCTTCAGTAGTCTACATCCCTATCACTCCTCAGGTGTCTGACTAACACAAGATAAAACCAACTGGCCTTGTGATTTGTTGATTAGTTAAAACAGTTTTGTGTTGGAGCAAGTAACAGGCTTTCACATGATGGAAGGATACTCCTTTTTTTTATCCCCCATGTTATTCTAGTTCTAAAGTATTTTGCAAATCTGTATGGAAGTCTAATGATAACTTGCTGACCTACTCCTCTGCTTCCTTTGTTAAGTCCCAGTGGAGCATATATTTCATTGTCCTCAAAATTACATTTCTACTTTGCATTCCTGATGATCCGATATAGCTGTCCTTTTAGTAAACATGTATTTTCAGTCACTGTGAAGTTAATATGAATGATTGCTTATACATTAAATGGATACCAAATATCTGACTTGTCCCAAAGAACTGTTTTGAATTTGACCAGTTGTAGTTCATGAAAGTCTGGTAGAAGCAGCAGCAAGTTTTGGTCTTTTGTACTTTTTTTGCCTGCAACTCTTTCCACCATCCTTTCCAGCCCTGGCACACCAGAAAAACATGGCATCCAGCACTCTGCTAAATTGAAGGTGAAACTGGCCTTCAGTAGCATTTCCTCTCATTTCCAAAATTATTTGCCATATATATATATATAATGGTTTGCTTTTTGACAACTTCTTTTTACAAATACTTAATGGTTTTAACTCAGTTTGACAGTGGTGAGCGGCTGTTGTTCCACGGCAGTAAGGCATGGCTCAATTTCTGTTTTACAGTAAATTGTACAGACCAGCTATGAATACACTGAGGTTCATTATCTTAAATGTTTGGCACTCTGTTTCTGCCCAAATGTTTTATTTCTTTATCCACAGCAGTTCCAAGAAGTCAGTCAGTTCCCAGAAGTCTACAGAGAAGCCTGTAATAATAAGGCTGTTTGTATAATTTACAGTGGAAAGGTTATTTCCTACTTCGTTTCTGTGGTCTGTTGGGAATGGCTTGTATTTTCATTGTTTCTTTTTGTTATTTGGCCTGCATTTAACTGCAATTAAATCAAATGGCGATTGAAATTTAATTTAGCTGTAATTGCAATTAATTCTATGATCTCTGAAAGACTTGGTCAAGTTTGACTGGTATATGGCCCCTCTGGGTTTCCAGAGACAGGCTTTGATTCCAGATTGATCATGCATATCCTTGGGGGTGGAAAAAAGGAGTTCTTGATGACCTAGGCATTATGACCCAACCACCTCTATATGTGCCACCATATACACTCACATTATTTTGATATATACAGCAACATTGAACGACAGACGGGGTTTATCCCAGTTGTCAGACTATTCAGGGAGAATGATACACATAAATACTTGTAAATCTTTATTTTGTGGATATTTTACCAATTCTTTTCAGTCTCTGTCTTGTGTCTCACTCATAACTCCTTAATAACATGAAAATTAGAGGGGAATCACACAAAAAGTGGAAACAAGAATATTTGACCAAGAATGAATGAAGGAGAAACACAGCCCATAAAAATAAAATCAAAAGAGGAATACACAAAATGAGTTACAGCTAGCAAGGAACACAAAAGGCTTCAAGAAAAATTCACTGATTGCATCAGACACACTTCTATATTTTTATTGAATATAAGACAAAAAAATAGAAAAAATACGTGCACCATATACTTTGGAAGAACAACAAATAATATATGACACAGATAAGACTGAAATACTGACATTTCCATTCTTTTTTTAGAATGACACAATGGATAATAAAGGAGAGAGGAACACAGACCAGAATAAGGAAAGGACATCTTAAAACTATGAAGGCAAGATAGATATTTTCAATACAGCTGGACCTGACAAGTCTCACCTTAAAGACTTTTGAGAACTAGTGAAAGCCATCCCTAACAATTCAGAGGAGAAAAGTGTCCCTGAGAAACAGAGAGAAACAAAGCAGCACCCACAGTGTCTGTCTAAAATAACAGCCTAATATGTATTAATCAAGTTTTTGCCAGTACTTAGGAAAATACCAGCAAGAAATACTTTAATTATTGGTTACTATCACTGAGAAGACAATAGGCAAATAAAAAGCAATAATAGAACAATGATTAATTATATTATGCCAGTTTAATTTGGTGTATTTATTAGGATTACTGGCCTAGATGATAAGGAGAAAGGCACGGATATGACATTTATGTTATCTACCTAAACTTTTTCACATACCTGCATGATATTCTCACATCAGGCAAATAAAATGCAAAGGAAATGTCAGTGCATGAACACCTGCTTTTAAAATACACTCACATCCTAAGTCGGAATTTTCAGTCTCAGGTTAGGATTTGGAGGGATCTGCAGTGAATCCAGCACTAGTCAGTATTTTCAATAATGATTTAAAATGAAATAAAATTCTATTTAAAGTATTTAGTGCAGTTCCCTGCTGAAAAGGATTGTTAGCATCTCAGACATCAAGTCAGAACCTTTGAGAATCACAGAAACAATTATAGGAAAAATTAAATTTAATGGGATTCCAAGAAATCTTTAGTCCAACTTTCTGCACACAGGATCAGACCAGGTTGCTCAAAAAGGTTTTCAAGACCTGACTGGCCAAAAACAAATATGGAGACAGCAGAAACTGCAGTCACAACCTGCCAAAGGCAATCTGTTCCACTGTCCTCTCTGTGAAGAAGTTTTCCCTTATAGTCAGGCTCAACTGTTCTTATTTCCACTCATATCCATAGTCTGTCATCCTCCCATCTCTGTGAAGAGTCTGACTCTTGTCTTCTTGATGACCTCCTCATTGGTGTCGAGGAGGACCTGTCAGGTTTCCACAGTAATTCTCCCATTTTAATATAGTTGTCCCTGCCCTCAATGCTTCCACACAATCCCAAAAAGAAAAAATGTAACAAAAAGATAAATGTTTGGATCCAGGAAGAAACAGTTAAATGCACAAACACAAAATGCAAAATAATTAGTGAAGCAGCAGTGGTTCAAATACTGACAGGCGCTTGCACTATCTTAATAGATGCAGAACATGAAACACATTAATTTGCTGTGCTTGGCACTTGTGAAGCTTTGATTGGACTCACCCCAGAGTCCAGTCCTGGGAAACTGAAAATAAGAGATGGAGAAGACTATAGTGAAATAACTTTGGCTTTGGAAATTTGATGAAATACCTTGTTAGGAAAGACAAAGACATTTTTTCTCTCTGGGGAGAGAGAGAAGGGGGTGAAAGAGAGACAGAACAGTAGAAAAGGGCATGGGCATGGAAACAGTATTCCAGTCACTCAGTAGGTAAAAGTCCTTCTTCCCATACTAAGGAGAGGAAAGAGAGCAAAGATCCTCTGTGCTCGCAGTGACCATGACAAATAGAAATACTTGCAGCAAAATATATTAGCTCAGGGAATATAAAAAACCTCTAACTACAATAATAATAAAGTGATAAATTAGGCTGCAGAGCAAGTCCCCAGATTCTACATCACTACAGCCTTTCAACCAAAGGTAGATAAATATTGTCAGCTCTGTGTCAGGTCAGAGAGGGGAAACAGATGATGTCTCAAAGTCCTTTCTATTCAAAAACAGAAAATTTCTTAACAAGTTTGATTGATGCCTCAGATAAACCTCTATTCTAAATAAAATCTAAACAACAACACTGCTTTATGAAACATTTGTGAGGTCTTAAGGTCTTTAAAGGGAGCCAAAGAAAAACTGCTGTGAACATCGCAGTATGATGCTTATAAAATATGAATTTTCAGTGCATTTTTCCTTAGAATTTCATTGCAGTTTACAGCATCTAATGGCATTGTTTTCTTGTTAACATAATTTTAATTTGACTTTGACTGAGTCTTCTTTTGCCTTGTCTTGTCTAACCTAGATTGTTCATTGATATTCAACAGTTTACCCATCATTTAGGGTTTGGGGAGTTGTAGAGTGTTCCTATATTCTTTTTTTATATATCTGGTGCTACTCAAAGTTTTACAAAGCCTTATACTTCCTTGTTTATTCAGAGGGTTGGTTTTCTGTTTTAAGTGCACTTGCATAACATTCATATAAAAAGTTCTTATTCTTTGCATCATAAGCTTCTTAAGAAAATCTTTCTTTTATTTCCAAGTCTGAAGATTTGGCAGGTCTTTTATCACAGTTACTTCATATTACTTTACATAAAAATTGGTTTTTGTACTTCTGCATGCATCTACAGTGTGGCACAGACGATGCTTACTCATAAAGTATTTGCACTTAAGTGATACACCTTTTGTCCCAGTGGACTGGAATCCCCAACTCTACAACAATTGCACTGAGACATTCTCCAGTTCCAAAACACCATACATATGGTAAACTTTCCGACTGAAGACAAATGAGAGACTGAATAAATTGTCAAGTAGGAACACGGAATGGAAGAACAATTAGGACAAGAACATCCTAGCAGTTCCACCTGAAGTTCCCACCAGCAGTTTCACCTGCAGTTACTCAAACAATTGGCCAGTCACGCTCTGGGGCCCAAAGTGCATTCCGCCAACCAGAGCAACATTTATTACTTGAAAACCTCTTTCTACAGCTTGCTTCGGCTTACAAAGTTCTTATGCTTTATTTCTTAATAATCACAAAGAAGTTCAACTTTTATAATTTTTTTTCATATGATAAGCTTAATTAAATCATTTTAGATGCTTTGTCACACTGTCTGAAAACATATCTTTTGCACGCCTTTTCCAGATCTTTTCCAGTGCACTTCTGGCAAGGGGAAAGTGTTTTGAAGTACAGTTAAGGTCCCACATGAGACCTCATGTGCTACCAGAATATGAAGTAACTCCGGGAGCATAAAACCCTCTCTTATCCATTAAAGCAAGATGCAACTGTTTTTATCGAAATCTGTCAAAGTGAGCTCTTCCGCTACTTTGAGCTAAAGACTAATTGCTACACATGTAACACTCTTTCACATTTATCTCCTATATTCTTCTGCTATAGGACAATGCTATATCTATCTTCCTATATTCTTCTAGGAAAAGAAAAAGAAGTAATCTTCATGTATTTTATTTGGTTTTGTAATAACCCCAGTTTCTGATAACTGTATCTGCAGAAAGCTAGTTCACTTTACTTTTAGAAATACTGTCCAGTGTCTGACTATAAAATTATATACTAAAAAAAAAAAAATTAGTGTATTTGGGGACTTTATTCCTTGTCCTAAGTGTGCAATTCTCTCTCATCAGGCTCTCCCCGAAAGAAATTATCCAAATGCTGGCATTAACTCAGGACAGAAACAGTTTTCATCATCCTTGATTGCCTTTTCTAGGGTCCAACCTGAACTTTGTCTCAATAGTGGATACTCTTAAGTTACTTTTGAGCACAATAAACATAACTAGAAAAATTAGCTTTAAATCTAGCTTAAGCAAATAAAAAACATAGGGGCTCTCTGAAAGAACTGAACTATTATGAAAAACAAAACAAGCTAACAAAAAAAAGCAGCACTTATGCACTGTAAAAAAGCTCCTCTGAGAAGTTCACATGATCAGGAAGAAAAGAGTAAAGAGGCAGTACTGCTTTATCACCCCTTAAGCCTGACTGGAATTAATCTTAATTGTTCAGAGCAATCAGGAGGACTTCAAAATAGTAAAGCTTCCCTTACTTCCCCTCTATATTAGATGATGTGTAAAAGAAATATATCCCTTACCCTGTCGAGGGTTACTACCAACTAGAAAATGACAGAGACACAAGCACTTTGATTCGTTATGAAAAACAGAGTGACGAGTGAGATAGTGAAAGAAAGTTGCCATTTCATGAACTTCACATTCTACAAATAATGTATCTATGAGATGAATATTTTCTAGCAGAACAATAGAAAAAATAAACAAAAAAAAAAGTAAGACAAACTGTAATCTGTAGCATAGGTTATCTTTGGAGTATGGCTGAATATGAAACAAGTTGAATAACTGTCTTTTAATCAAGGTTTAGAGAATAACTCATAGGCAATGTTGAGTAAAATAAATACCAGTAATTTTAACAAGGCAGTATTGAAATACAAAAATAATAAATATCCCTTAAAATATTTTTTTCTTCTTTGAGGAAATTTAAGCAGCTATGAAAATTCATAAACTATCACATTTAATGGAAATCAGCATGTTATTTTATGAACACTAGACCTAGCAAAGTCAGTCTTCCTACAAGCTGTACATTTCCTACCCAGGCCATCACTTCCTACCCTCAATATCAAACTACACCTCCAGTCTCCTATGAAATTTACATTGTAGATAGGAAGCTAAAGACACATCCCTGTTTCAACAAAGCTTTGCAAAACTGACTAAAAGGGTCCACCTATTTCTAGGGTCAGAAAAGCAGCAAAATTACACAATCTGATTTCCTAGAAGAAGCAGTATATAATTAAGAAGGCTCCTAAACTCTCCCACTTTATTGCTAACTTCCTCCCTGAGTGACTGCAGTAAAGAAAATATGCATCTTGACAAGAAAGGGAAGTAAGAAAATGCACAGCACAGTTATCAGTCCAAGACTCAGCCTGGATCCTGTTGAACTTTGCTGGTCTGGGAGCCAGGAGCTGCTCTGGAATGCATTCATTGCTCCTGCAGCCCAGCACTCCTTGCCAAGCACCATCTTTTCCTCTAAACCACTGCCTTGTTGGCATACACATTCATTACAGGGGTTATTGGACTTACAGATTCTTACCACTCTCAGACAAAAATGTTGGCTTAAGTATATCACTAGTTTGTTTTAGTTTAAGTCCTGTGGCTTTAGTCCCCAGATTTTAAAGTAGCACCCTTACAATTCCATTAAAGTCACCTAGCTTTGAAAGATTTAGTGACACATAAGATTTTAATAAAATTAGTCTACTCTTTTGGAAGATCAATATCATCTGCAGTTCCTAAATTTCTGAAGTATTTTTAAAGATTCAATAGGTTTCAAGCAAAGGTGTTGCCACAATGAATAATCATCCACATATATTATGATTTGAGCCCATTAATATTGGCTACACAGATTTAGAAAAGGCTACTGACTAATTAATAACCAACTGTACTTTCTTATGACATTGTAAAGCTACATATAATATTAAGATTGGGTGGCTAATATCCACAGAAAAAAACACTACGTCACACATTATTGTGACTGAATTAATCCGGTCCCAATAGTGTCTAATGCCACATAAACAAAGGCTAAAAGGCCCAACCTTCCTTCCCACAAAATTTCTGAAGCTGGCAATTTGCTTTCATCAGATATGTGAGCAACAGGTACAGGAGGGTGGACCCTTACATGACACAAAAGAACATAGATGGTCACAGCCAATGACAAGCAGGTAACTATCAGCCTAACTTCATTATGCTGAGCACTCTTTGTAATTCACTTTCAAGATGTGGTATTTGTAGTTTTTACCATAGGAAAGGAAGAATAAAAGCTCTTGTGCAAATTTTCAGCAAAGCAAAACCACAGAATAGTCCAGACCTGATTTTACTGCAGCCAAGCATCTAACACGACCAGAAATATTGCAGCCAAATCAAAATCTCTTTCAAGAGATTGCAGGACGATGTACTGTCGTCATGAAGCTGTGGGTGTGAGAAGTGTGTGGCATACTAAGATGGAAAGCATACGGTTAGGAAACACATTTCATGGAAAAGATTTGTCAGGGGAGATTAAGATAACTGTTTTCGACATTAAAAAGTAGGATTTAAGTTGCAAGGCCCCACATGAATTCAGAATAAGTTTTTCCTTTCTATGATACAACAGTGAGAAAATTTCCTTTCTTTTACAGTCTTACAGTTGCACCATCTTGGGAATGACATTCAGTCTTTCTAGATAAACATTATTGAACAATATTCAAGTTTTGTTAGTTTTATTTTGTTCACTAAAGATTTTCCACAAAAATCTAAAGCATTTTCAAATCTTCAACATTAAGCATAAGCAATCTCTAAATTAGCATTACTTCTACAGTGAGTTTATGCCAGCTGTTTTGAACTGGAGAACAGATTGCCGTAAAGTCTCCTACAATGCTCTTAATCTTGAAAGTGAGCAGAAGGAAATCATTGTCCCCTGTCCTTTCTATTCTGAGAGAAAAGGCTGGAGAAAAGAGTAAATAGGAAAAAGAGAATTGCAGTAACGAGGGGAAAAAATCTGCATGTAGCTATCAAAAGGAGAAGGGAGAAAAGAAGAGGCATTTATCCAGTAAAATAAAGGATGCCCGTGTAACTGATACTGGGCAAAATGATCGTAGGGGGGAAAAAAAGGTATTCAGTTATTAGCTTTATTTAAAAAATTCAGTTTCTAATTTGAAGGAAATTCTTCAAAAATGCCTACACTGTACAGCACAATTCAGTGAACAGGTGCCACTCTCACCAATGGGATCAAATGCATTTTAGAAATACTAGTCTTTTAAGCAGGAAGACCACTCCTGATAATGTAGATTTATTTACACACACACACACACACACACACACACACACACACACACACACACACACTTCCCAAATAGGTCCATATAGAGCTCAAAGATCCTGAGCTACAGGCCACACTACTGTGTGAGTCAACTTGCACAGGATGGCCACAGCAGACATATCAGGCTAACTCACCCTGTTCTCATGGATTTGCAACTCACAAAACCCATCAAAATAGAAAAGGCCAACTCGTGTCTTGCTATGTCATGATTTAGGAATGGCACTCCCCAGTTTAGTGCTGCTGCCTTCCCCCCTTCCCCCAGACTCCCCCAGACCATATGCTATTTTCCTGTTCCTCTCCCCTTCCCCTTCCACTTTCCCTTCCTGCTCTGGGGATGGAGTTGAGCATTGGAGGCACAAAAAGGTTGAGGTTACAGGTTGAGATAAGAACAATTACTTTACTGGAAACAGCAATGAAATAAGAAAATGAACAGTAACAGCTAAAATATTAATAACAAGCGTTTAAATCAAAGAAATTATTTACACATAAAGCCACAACAAATACCAACCAGCTCTTCCCTGCCACACCATGCTTTCTCCCGACCAGAAAAGGAATGCCTTTCTTCCAGGAAGCCAGGGGAAGAAACCCTTTCCTCCACCACTGGCAATGTCACAGGATGGTATAGAATAGTATTATGGTGTTGGCTATGCCAACACATTGCAGCATGATGCAGCCTAGGACGAATTGTATAAGGAAATTAGGATCCCTGGGCTCAAGTGATCCAGCAGGCTCAGACTCCATATCAGCTGGAACTACAGGTGGGCACCACCACAATTTTTAAAAATTAACTCCAGTTAATTTTGAAATTAACCAGAATTATTTTTTTTAAAAATTGTCCAGAACTAGGACACCAACAGAACAAGCTCCCTCAGTGGCAGGAAGCCCTTAAGCACGAATAACAAGAGCAGGGCGCACAGACAGGAGAAGAGAAAACACCTTGAGGTACTGGAACAAAAAAGAGCCACAATAAAGCTTTTTATGTATTGTAAAATCAAAGTGTAAGAAACCATCAATATCACAGATTGTCTGGAGTTAAGACAAAACTTAACTTACAATATAGAGTTTTCATTAGGTGTCCACATTTCTGTTCCACTAGAAAGAGTGAATCTGCATTATTAATCCTGAAATTACAGCTCAAACATTATTCTTGTCACTCTCTTAACACAATGCTTGTCACTCTCTTCAGACCTGAAGCAATAATTTTCCACATCAAAAATTTAATCAATGATGCATTACTGGAAAAGATGAAAGAATAACTTGCATTAAAGAAAACAATATTTTAATAAGCTTTTAATTTTAATTAGTCAAGAGTACTTTTAAGCTGTCATATAAGATCTGTATCTGCTTAGTCTCTGAGTAAATGGGGTTTGTTGTTAATTTTTGTTGTTGTTAAAGAGACAGAAAAAATACTTATAATTCTCTTACTGCAAGTAGCAAGATTTAGCACACCTACGTGGGACACTCCCAACTTTCAACCCCCAAATTTCTGTCATAATATACCTTCAATCAAATAAACCAATTTTATTCAGAAGAATAACATACCTTAAATTACCATGGGTCATAATCACAAATTGTTCCTGTTTTTTGAGGCCTTTTAACCATTGTAATAATCAAAAAAGCTTGGTGTTTATCCATGTTGACTGAGAAACCTTGATTAAGGTGGAAAGGATAAGGTCAAAAAGGTAAAACTGATGGGTGCTTTCTTTCATTTTCAATCCATACTCATAATTTCATGACTTGGCAGCCACATGGCACGCACTTAGAATCAGTACAGCCTTAGTATTTTTCTGAAAGGATCTGACCAGCAAGTATAATAAATACAGTTGTCATAGGCCTCATAGCATTAGCTAGAAATACTGACCTATAAAATGTGGAACTTTGCTGTACATGTTCAAAGAACAATCAAAAAATCTATGTTAAAAAATCCAATAAAATTGCTTTTAGACTAAAACATTTTTTCACAGCAGAATGAAAACAAAACAAAAATATATGGCTAATTACTCTTGTGAATTATCATCTGCAGAAAATAAATGGTAAGGAGTCCCTATCATAGGAAAAGTTGGCTGGATCTTTTTTAAAGGCGTCGAAAGTGAATGACAAGAGCTTGCTTTGTTTTTCATAGTTCTATCTGTATTGTCCAAGTTTTGCAGACTCCCTCCATGCCCCTATCAATGAATGTTGTTTAAATTAGTCCATTTAAAAGGTAGCTTGAGCCATTTTCACATTGACTTATAGAAAGCCATTTTCTTGTTTTATTAGACACATTAGCATTCTATTGCCCTTTAAATGTCACAAGTTCAAGAGCATAGCTGTACATATCCTGGAAATATTCCTGTTTTATGTAATAAAACAGAAAGCTACAATTTCCTGGGACAGATAAGGTGACCAAAAAAAAAAAAAAAAGAGAGAAACAAACAGGGCCTAACAGTACAGAATAAAACAACAACCAGTAAGACAAGACTGTTTTCAAGTGAAGGAAGAGCAGGAGAGTTACTGAGAGCACAGATTTAGAAAGGCTTGTCTGCCTTGTCTCTATCAAAACATGTGAAACAGCTGATGAACCCGCCACTTGCTGTGACTCACAGAAAGGAAGAAAAATGGCACTGCACTCACCCCCTGACATATTCCTTAATCTTTTAGGGACCTTTGAAAAGCCCCATCATACACTGCAAGTATTCTCATTTATTAATGGTGATTTTTTTCAAAGCAGAAACCTGAAAAATTCCCTAGCGGTATGGTGTCTAGCCTAAAACATTTCCAGGTTTATCAAGGGCAACATGAAAACCCCACACTGGTTGGAAAGAGTTCTTGGAGATCAAATGTATTTTAAAATCTGCAGGATCTGATCTACCATCTTCTGTCAAAGGCAGGTTAGTGCTTAGAACAGGATGCACATGGCTTGAAAATATCACTTGAGTCACCAAGTCCAATTACCCACAAAGAAAAGCAATGTACAACAATTTTTTTCCAAAACTGCCATAAAAACATCTTCCCTACATGTTACCATAGCCCACGCTACACTACCCACCACCTCCTGGCAAATACAAGGCTCATTATTGTGGCTTTTAAATGTCTACTGCAATGTGCCACAAGACATAACTCTGTTTCTGTAGTCAAGAGTCACAGGTCCCCACAATTAGAACCAACTTTTTAGATAAATTAGCTAAAGAAGAAAGTGTGCCACATGGTACAGCAGAGGGGAAACTCTTCCTGTCCTCTCCCTTCCCTCCACTCCAGAAAACTTTGCCAAGCTCATTAAGGAGAAAACCACACACACCCATAAGGATGCACGCAACAGGGGGGACTTATACATCTACATAGCCACTCAGCAGGTATATTTTTAAACTTTATGCATATCACGTTTTAACCCCAGCTGTCATTTAAGCACAATGCACCCTGTTCCATCCTGCTGATGGGGAAGAGAATCAGAAGAGTGAAGTGAGAAAATTTGTGGATAGAGAAAAAGACAGTTTAGTAAGTAAAGCAAAATCTGCATGCACGCAAGCAGGGCAAAACAAGGAATTTAGTCACCACTTTCCATGGGCAGCCAGATATTTATCTATCCCCAGGAGAGCAGGGCTCCCTCATATGTAGCAGTTACTTGGGAAGACAAACACTGTGACTCCAATATGTACCTCTTTCCTATTTCTTTCCCAGCTTTATATGCAGAGCATAATGCCCTATAGTGTGGGATATCCCTGTCTCAGTTGGGGTAAGCTGTCTCATCTGCGTCCCCTCACAACTCCATGTGCACCTCCAGCTCACTCACCGGTTGGGTGAGACAAGAAGGCCTTGTCTTTGTGTAAGGCCAGTTCAGCAATAACAAAAACATCCTTGTGTTATCATCACTGTTTCCAGCACAAATTCAAACCATATCCTCATACCACCACTGTGAAGAAAATGATCTCTACCCCAGCCAAACCCAGCACAGTACATTACAACCATGTCATGGAACCTGAACTGAGTCTGACCAAGAAACACCTGGAAGCTTCAGTGCTCCGCATGGTCCATTGTGCAAATGTAACCTATGCATATTGTTTTGTGAGGCGTCACAGGGTGCGGTGGTTTCCTGGTGGCTGAGGCTCCCCATGGGGGTCTGTTGGGGCAGGGCCCAGTCCTGTGATGCAACCCTTCACTGAGCAGAGATAGCTTTCCTGGTATCCTTGGTCTCATCAAGAGCCCTGTGAGCCAAAACCTCAAAGGCACCACTGGTGCAGCCTCTGTGTTGCCCAAACAGGGCTGTATACATGGACCTTCTGCTGTGGGAACTTCACCTGGTAGGTCTCCAAGATGTGGGAGGCAAAGTGGAAAAAGGAGAGAGGAGAACTGCCACATTACAGGTGCTCAGAAATCCTACAGCTGAGGAGGTAGCTGCCTGCTCCAGCACAACCTATGTTGTATCTGCTATCAGGTTCAGAGGGGAAAAAAGCAAAGTAACTGACGGTCTGAAGATCCAGTTATGGCTCTGACAGCACAGGGAAGTCAGAAAAGGTAGGAGCTTGCAGTACTCACTTAGTATTCCTACCTGGTCTTCTAGCTGGCAGGTTATCACCACAGTCCTGAGGGCCTCAGAAGGGCTCCAGCTGGCAGTGCCAGGGACCCAGTTGGGTGGCACGGCCCAGATGCTAAAAGATGTCACACTGCAAGGATTTTATGCACAGCAAAGTTCTACAAATGGCAACAGACAAAGGAGGAACTCATCTGCCATTGCTGCTGAAGGCAAAGCTGCCCATGTAGAAGGGGCCTTGGTGCACAATACACAAGATGAGTACTGCTTAAACAGAAAGCTGTTGATAAGAAAGTAAAGGCTGCAGACAGCTGCATAAGAACGCTGAGGTGCAGGGATCTTTGCCTCACGAAGCCAACGTAGCAGTCCCCAGGAGGATGAGTAAGAAAGTCACTCAGGAAAAGGGTTTTGTCTAACCCAGCAGGTGTTCAAACCACTATGTCTAAATTTGGCCCTGCGAACAACAGCCTCAACGTTGTATTTAAGCAGTCATGTGAGCAAACAATCTGGAAGCTACTGAATATCATCTTGTCGGACTAAATGATGTAGTAGTTAAAGGCTGAGAAACACAACTGCCAGTCATGTCTTCTGTTTTAGACTATCCTGATCCATTCATGGATTATATATAGCACAGAGCACCCTAATGACTCCAGCACAGTTCTGAACAAAGACCAGAGCTCAGCTCTTTTGCATATGCTTTCTCCCTATGGATGTTTCAACTCCAATTCTGGAAAAAAAAATATTGCGAATATCTTCTAAGAAATACATAAACTTTTTCATGCACAGTGCCCATTGAAAAGCTCATTCTCTTTCCTTAAAGCTATGATTGTTCCTCCCTTGAAGTCTGTGAGGTCTGCAATTAGAGTATTGGAAATGTGCTCCAAGGAGCTGTTAAATCCACTCATCAGATGCAGTAAAATAGCTCTGGTTAGTTGACTGTGCTTCAGGATTAGAGAGCCTTCACAATTTATCCTCTGTGATAGACACAGATTGATTTCTTTGAGAGAGAAACTCCTTGCTTGAAGCTACCACACAAATCCCACACCTTCCATAGAATCATAGAACTGTTCATGTTGGAAAAGACCTCTAAAATTATTGAGTCCAACTGTAAACCCAGTACTGCCAAGTCCACTACTAAATCATGTCCCTGAATGCCACACCTACACATTTTTAAATCCCTCCAGAGATGGTGACTCCAACACTTTCCTGGGTAGCCTGTTATACTGCTGGACAACCCTTTTGGTGAAGAAATGGAGCCTGATTACCCGGTTGTTTTGCATATGCTCCATGATAGCACACAAAATATCTGCTCCACGGCTTTCCTTGGCACCAAGACCAGGCTGACAGGCTTATAGTTCCCCAAATCCTCCTTCTGGCCCTTGTAGATGGACATCACATTTGCTAACTTCAAGTCAACTGGGACCTCCCTGGTTATTAAGGACTGCTGGTAAATGACTGAAAATGACTCATTACATCCTAGAGTGTCTTCCTGCAAGTTGTGATGACATTTCTTCTCTCCCTTTGGTTTCAAAATCCAGGGAGACGAATTTAGGCAGAACTACATTCAAGTATTTTTCCAAGCTAGAGAAATCATCCATCATTTATGCTGCATAAAATGCTATGCAATGTCTACCATCAAATGCCAGAAATGTATTGTTCAAGTCACCCACATATGCATTCTCATGAGAATAGGATTAAACACTTCTGACAAAAACTTTTATCTTCCTCATTTCCAGTAAACATGGCTCTTTTTTGAGTTAAAAAGAAAGCTATTGTAAGTTCTTCAATGCTGAGCTACTCTAGGAAAGCCAGCTATAAAGGAAATATTTGATTCTTCTAAATTTTCAAAAGCTTGTGTTTGAATAACACTAAGATTACTCATGATGCTTTAGTTCAGTCATGTTTTCCTGAATTTTTGCTTTTTTTGATCTGTCCTTATGAAGAAAGAGGTTCAAACTGTGGTAGTCCGATATTTGTATTCCATTGCAGTAATACAGAGATGGTCCTACCAACTCAGGGTACACATTCATCTGGTCCACATGGCTAGGAAATAAGGTAAAATCAGAGAAAGCATGGATAGGTATTCCTTAAAGTATGTTCCCACATCCCAGGAATTAGGAAAGAGGGAAGCAAGAAGGAATACCCTTTCTGGAGATAAACTATTTCAGCTCTCAAGTTGTGTAAAAACATCATACCCATGTATAAACAGTGTGGCTGCTATCTATATCCGCCTGTCTTCTTTAAAAAATTTTGATCTGCATTTTCTGTTCTACATAACGTAGACTTTCACCACTCCTTATCCTCTTCCTGCAAGGAAATTAAGATCAACTTTAATCCTCTTTGTTCAATACCTGTTCTGAGCTGTTCCCAAGAAATGAGGACTTTTGCAGAGACCTCTAGGTTTCTGTGCCTATACCAACCCTCCTTCAGATTCAATTGCCTAACCTCCTTCTTCTAATGGACCAGATCAAAACTTGGAATAATTTCAGAGTTTCAGATTGGTCCATAAATGCATCTCTTTCTCCCCCATTCTTCTCAACCCAGCATTAGCTCTGTATGCAAGGATATGTTTGGAAAGTAGCCTAAATTAGGGGAGAAGCTTTCTCTGGTCCTTTCCTCTCTGACTCAGCAGGCAAAGACAGAAAGCAAGGCTGGTGCTCTAAACATAGTCCCTGACTGCCTATGAGATGAGAAGAGTACCAAAGAGCCTGGTAAAAACATAGTAATTCAACATGAACTCAAGAAGTTTGTTATGTCGTCTAGACTTATGCAATTGAAAGTTATCTCCAACAACAAATCTCATTAATTCAAAACCTTCATTACTTCTCACTCAGAAAATTTAGACAGCAAGTCAGGAAACCCATTTTCTTCTACCTACTTGATATTTTCTGTTTGGAAGTGTAACAAAAAACACTCACTGTTACTGGAAACATTAGAAGAACTCAATGTCTCTGTTTCCACACCAGCACTGCCAGGTTCTGCAGCAGTAGCATCTGCCTTACCTTCTAAAGAGCAATAGCACAGTCCCTGAATTGCATATACTCTTTGACTTTTGTGGCTCCAAGGAAATTTGAAGTGGTTTAGATGCCTACAGCCCATTATAGAGCCTGAGGCTGGTATACAGCATTAGAAGCAGTAACCCATCACCCTTACCCAGCATAACTGGAGCAGGCTGCTGTGAGTACAAGGAAGCAATTTCACTGTCTATTCTTTAGCCTCCAAGAACCACAGTAAATCTTCCAAAAAGGAAGAGAGAAGAGCTTATATGTGACCCTAACATTTTCCAGCTGGCCATGATGCTTAATAGAAGTGTCAGAGTAAAATCTACTTTTCCTATAGCTGAGCAATAAAGACACTTTTGCATCACAACCAGGAGCTGAAGACATGATTTTCCTGGAACGGGATATTTTGCTGATTTGAATCTCTCCTCTGGAATCAGCAACATTTTTGCTAATAAGAGACAGATCCAGAGTGAGTCATGTGTCACCACTGGGGTAGACTGGGAGACAAGAAAAAAGGCAGGGGAAAATTTCTTGGCCATTAAAAACCAAGCTCTCATCTGATTCTTCTGTGTTTATGAAAAGAGCGAGTGAAAGCTGATGCACCCACTAAAAAGGCAAGGACTGCCATCACTGACCTCAGTGGGTGATTTGTGCATTTCTGTTGCAACACAGCCCTCTATACTTCTCCCTGGCAGAAGACTGTTCATTATCATCTGGCAGCTTTAGAGGAACTTTAGTGCCTAGAGGGGAGAGCTTTATGGGGAAGGAGGGGAAAGTTTCCCCCCTCCAAACCCACCCTCGCTCAGAAACTAGGAGGCACAGCCTCAGGAGCTGGCTCTAATTGGTAATGGAATGTCTAGATATAACTAGGTCCTGTCCCTGTCTTTGAATGCATGTAATGTCAGCTGTGATTGTGGGCTTATTATACCGAGATGGCCTGCAAAACAGGGTTTTTTGCTTTGCTGACATCACGTGAGAAGACTGCTACTTCTTTGATAACAATGGCCTGCAACTTGGAAGTCTCAGTTCTCAGGCGGAGTCAGAACTGCATCTCCGCATTCGCATATTGCAAAGCACCTAGGGAGAAAGATAATTAAAACCTCCCTGCCTGCTCTTACCCTCTGCAGAGAAAGGTAACAATACCTAAGCCAAAGTCCTACAACACTGAATGTGAGCACCGCCACAAACAGGGCTGAGGTGAGTTTAAAGTTAGTGATTCTTCCCTGACATGAGGACTTGGGGAAAAGGGTCTATCCTGCAAATCCTAAATTGCACAAATCCTTCCTGCAACAGCCAGAACCTCGGTTGTTTGCCATGGCTGAAGGCATCAAAAGAACAAAGCTTACATCCACTGTGCCCTGAGCACACTGTAATGAAGAAACATCTCAATAGGTGTCGCTGTTGAGCTGCTAGCAGAGAAAAAGACCCGGATTCTCAGCGTGGCCTGAAAAAGAGAGCTTTATTATTTTGATTCCAACTTATATAGATTTTTCAGAGGTCACTCAGATTGGTCAGTCAGAAACCTCCCCCTAGGGCTGATTGGCCAGGCCTGAACTGTCCAAATCTCGAGACACTGTTTTTAATAACATCCAAACTTTATCTTTGTTTATAAAACACAGGAGAAATTCTCATGGGAAAGACCTGTGCTAGCCACAAATAGGATCATATATGCTTGCTGTTGTTGCAGTTAGAAGCTCTCCATAGTCGTGCCATACATTTGCCTCTTTGCAGAAACTACTTCATAGGTTTCTCAAAGCTCAGACAATGTTTAATGTCAGAAGCTTTGGGCACGTGTGGAAATTCCTTTAAAGACTTGTACGAAAGAATATAAAAGGTGGAAGAAAAGTAAGTTTACTTTTGAAAACTGTTCTCTGACTTTGTAGGAAAACATTTTCTCATAGGCTTTACTTAAAACAATATTGAGTAACAGTCATGCCATGTGAATCTGTGAAACAGTATGAGAGAGCAGGCACAAAATCGTGTTTTATAGAAATTGTTAATTTTAATGACCGGCATACCAGAGGTAAAGGTAATGAAGAAGGGTAGAGAAGAACTTGACATCAAGTAATTATGCTTTTGAGTATTTGGTATCTCTAGTTAAAAAGATCTCAACATCAGAGAGACGTATAAAATTAAAAGCAAGAGAAAATTGTCTCCATTTTCCTAATGACACCAGACTGCTTGAAATATAGGGGTCAGTTATAACTGGCAGATATTTATTTCTTTTAATACAGTAAAATAAACCACACACTTTTTTAAATCTACATTTCGTAAAGTCAGAACAAATCAAAATGAGCTCTTGCTGTCTTCCATCAGCTTTTTCCAACCCAATACTTCTTTATCCTCCCTTTCTTCATATATATGCTTCATTTTTTCCCATAAGAAATCTAAATTGATAGATTAGAATAGCCCATTTATTTGATTTCTTTAAAAGCAATTGAAGTTTCAAGGAGTCAAGCTAAGGATATAAGCATATCTCAAACTCATAACCAGTCTATTTTTTCAATATTAAACCCATATATTTAAAGTTCTTCGAATGACTAAGCTGTGAATCCAAAATCGTGTTATACACAGCCCTACACATCAAGTAGCAGAAGGGGATTGAGTGACAGTTTCTGTACAAGACTTCCAGAAGTTGCACTGTACGACACAGTTGTTACTCTTACAATTCTTTAAAATGCATTGCAGTGATGAAGACAGAAGCTACTGTTCCTTATTTTACCTTATTACTCATTCAACTCATATAAAAATAAACTTTCACAAATACAGGTGTGAAGTTCATTCAGAAGAATACTTTCACTTACAGTCACACAAGCATATTTCTCTATCCATTTCTTCTATTTTAGGCCAGTAATCTTATCAGAAACTTCAGGGCAAACAGAAATATGACTAGCCCCAGCTACAAATATAGCCCAGAATTTAAATGTCAATAGATCCCTCTCCAAAACCTAGTTAACAAGAAGCCTATGTAAAATCACTAAATTCACTTTTAGGTGAGACCAGCCCCTCCAAGTACTAGAGCAGAGTTGGAAACTAGTTGAAAGAATTATCAAGATGTTTCTTGTCATATGACATGAAATTAGATTATGCTGCTAAACCTGCATTTAAAACTGTGTTACACCTCTTGTAAAAGCTGTAGTAATTTTCTGTTTCACAGAAAAAAAGTAAACTGCTCATAAAACAGCTCTGCAAGGTAGTTGAATAAAGGATGACATCTAGACCTCAATACCATCCAGAAACTAAAAGAGGTGAAGATTGTCCAGACACAGGGGAGACTAGAATACACACCTATAGGACCGGTATAAATAAAACAGTCAAAACAGAGCCTTCAAAAGATGTCCTCTCCACAAACAATTGTCTCACTGGGAAAGATAAGACTAAAAATGCAAACAAAAAATGCAACTCCTGTGACACAAACTCATGTAATCTGAATAACACAACTGTCCAAGGGTCTGTCTAAATCAGAGCCAAATCACAAGCTGGGGAGCTGTCCAGAAAAAATAGAAGATTGTATTTTGAACTGTTAGCATGCTGTTGGCCACCACTGTGACACACCAGCTTTTAATTTGCTTAAATTACAGACTTGTTTGTGACGTATGCATGATGAAGAACATTTTATTCTGTAAGTGGAGTGACAGACCCAACATGAACTATTTTATCCTGATTTCTCCAAGATAAAAGTAAAGGCTTTCTGCTAGGTCACAGTCTTTTACACTGAAAATTCTGCTGCCACAAGCTCTTGGAAGAACAAAAAGAACAAGAAACAAACAAAACAAAACAAACAAAAAAAGTCAAGCACACAATGACAACAACTAACAAAATCCCCCAAATCTGTCCAGGGCTACAGTTTCACAAAGTACAATCACTGAAGAGGCTTTTTGTAGATTGTGCCTTAACTTCAATCTGACCTCCAATTTTGATTAGCTGAAGGTAAGCCTAATATCATATCACACTAAATGCACTCAAATTCTATTTTAAATCCTCTTATTTTGATTAGACTGTAATTCTACAAAAGGTCCTTAAACAGAAAAAAACGAAAAAGCAAAACTCTGTGCATTTAAAGTGTTAAAAAGTAAATGTTCCAAGGGCAGATAGTCTATTCTAAAAACAAGCAAATAACACTTTAACATAAGTAGCTTCACCCAAGTAGCCCTATACTTAGCGAACATTTCAAGTTTTCAGGAAAGATGCCTCATATTGTGAAATTTTGCCTATTGCTCAAAAAAGATGACACCACACAAAGATGGTGCCTGAGGGAATAATTTGCAAAGATGTCAGGCACTAGTGATTTGGATAACCAACTGGTAAGCTGACCCTCATTAGTGTCCCTCTCTCCACAACTGTGAATTCTGATAAACTGGTCTGCATGTTGCAGAATTGTATGAAGTCTTTGGGTCCTCAGGGATAATGCTTTATCTACCTGCAGCTGATTTAAGATCCATTTATAGAGAGAGATTTTAATACAGCTACCTGCACCAGAGGAGAAAGCACAACTTTTTGAGATAGATAATGAGATTAAGGAGTGGTAAAACTGAAAAAGGTTGCTTTTCCTGACCCTTCCTTCAAGTCTAACTGTCTTAATGGATTAACAGACTGTGGCAGGTTGGCTATAAACACTCAGTCCCAGATTCGTTTACAATCACAAGGGGAAACATTTTCCCAGACTTACTGAAGAATTTATTAATGGTACAAAAAGGAGGGGAAAATGAGGAAAAGGAAAAAGAAAGGGAAAAAATGATAGGTAAAGAAAATCATATACTAGGCCAGTAACTCAAATAACTAAGTGATAAGAAGAAACCTGGCATGTTAAACCATAAAAGCTGCAAGAAAAGGGGACTGAGGGAGGGACAAAATAATTGTACAAAAATGAACAGTGATAGTACTTTAGAAAGAAAATCAGCCTGGAAATACAGAATAATGAATTTCCATAAGGACACACTAGGTCCAATTCTGGCTTCCCTGAGGTTTTATATCAGAACAACTAAGGATAAAGTTCAGCATTGCATACAAAACCACATTAATTTTAACAGTCTTATACCTGAAACTGAGCTACAGCTACTAGTCCTTCCATGATGGGCACCTGAGAAATACATAGCTCTTTCTATCCAAAAACAGTTCTCACACAGTTTACCTTGTAGTTCCACCCTCCCCATCCAGCTTTTTGACCACCAGAAACCACTCAGTCCAAAGATTGCACCGCTATCAGTCTGAATGAGGTCTGCTGGTATTTTCTATAGCAAAAGGTACTGTTCAAGATAAAAAGTTTGGGAGATCCTTCGAAAAGGGAAAAAAAAGAAGAAATATTTAAAATTATTATTTAGAAAACTAGAATTCTGGCATAGAGTCCGAGTTAATACTAAGGCCTTCAATAGTGTATATCACTGTAAAAAAAAGCAAATAAAAATGTAAGGGTGTATATTGAATTGGTGGTTTCACAATTTATTTTCACTAATTACGTTGCCTCATTCTTAGTATGTTTTGTGCACAGTTATAATTATCAAGTGAAATAAATTCATAGATTTCGTTCACCTCTAGGGTTTACTTGACATCCTTGCTGACGCAATTATTTTCATAGTGGCCTGCTTTTCTTGCATGGCTATTGTTATATATGTCCCTTGCAAGCCACAGACAGCACCATTCTCTAGATAATGTTAATAAAAACCCCAACTAAAAAGTACCATAAAAAAAGCCTAAACTTCCTAGAAGTGTTGACAAAATGTCCACATTCAGCTTATTGCTCATAAGGTTTCTTGCAGCAGTAAAATATTTCCAAGGCTTGGCAGGGGTGATTTTTAATACAGAGCCAATTGTTAGGAAGAGTTCAATAAACAGTCAAGCTTTCCATTTCCAAGGCAGGATCATAAAATATGCCAACACTGAATAGTAGAGATAGAGAGCAGATCAAGGGCTAGATTTCTCAAAGGGTACCATACAGTTTGGAGGAGGTGGCAGCTCACCTTGGCTGAAAATATAGTCTAGAATTTAAAGAAAAAAATTCTCTAACTTGGCAAATTTGCAGGCCATGATCAGCAATGTTAACTGAAAGCCATCAGCTGGCAATATGAAAGACAACACTCGGCGTTACATTTGTCAAATGCATGTCTTTGGCTAAACCCTTGAGAAATTCTACTACAAGGAGTAGTTCCATACAACTCTGTAGCTATGTCTTATGTATCACAGAGACTGATCTTCCTGAGTATTCCTAAGGGCTTAACAAGCATATGGCTATAGAAACCAATGCTGAATTAGGAGCTTCCTGAACATTTCAAACAGCTACACAGGTGTCTACTTCCCTGTTTGCCTTAAAACAGCAACAGAAAAACTGACAAAACTTTCTATCAGTCAATAGATCTCCTGAACTTTCCCTTCCCATTACCAACACCAAACAGCACAGAACTAAATGATTTATCTACATCTGGTCAGACAACAACCACACCTGACCCTCTGACTGAAAAACAGATTGCTCATTATGGCAGTTGTATGAGAAGAGCATCATTGTTCCAGACCTGGATGTCCCACAGCAATGACGGCTTTCTGTTTCCCAGCAGTGATTATCAGCACTCA
Organism: Entomyzon cyanotis; assembly: GCA_024500445.1. Lineage (NCBI taxonomy): Eukaryota > Metazoa > Chordata > Aves > Passeriformes > Meliphagidae > Entomyzon > Entomyzon cyanotis. Next base: position 28,563 of record JAKEPQ010001015.1, on the reverse strand, counting down.
CAGGCTACAGTGTGCAAGGAGTACTCTCCAAATCAAAGACCTCTCCCAGAAACCAAATGGCAATGATGTCACTAATTTTTTGCACTCTGTTCAAATCAATTCATTTTATCTGCAGGATGAAGCTATTAACACATGAAGATTACTTAAAACATCTCACATATGAAGTTTAGCTTGGTTTGAAGGTCACACCCAATAATTTTACTAGCAAGTGTATCTACCCCTGCTGAATCATAGGTTATCCAATCAAACAGAGATGCAGCATCATTTTGGTAAAATTATGGATCCAGAGCATGAGAGACGTGCTTCCATACCGGGGGAAAAAAAAAGTGAAGACCCACACAGGGTTGTCTCTTTTTATGTTTGACTCTTTTTATTCCTGTACTCCATCCAGCTAGGATGGAGTTAACGTTCCTCATAGCAGCCCATATAGTATTGTGTTTTCATTTGTGACCAGAACAGTGTGCATAACACACCGATACTTTGGCTACTGCTGCACAATCCTTACACAGCATTCAAGTCTGTCTCTCCAACCCCATATGTGCCTGCAAAGGCCTCTCCCAACCCAGCAAGCTGGGGGCAGGAGGAAGGGTGGGGTGTTTTGTGTTCCCAAGTGACCACTACATGTGATGAAGCTGATGAAGCCTGCTTCCCTGGAGATGGCTGAACATCTGCCTATGGTGAATTAATTCCTCATTTTGCTTTGCTTGCATGCATGGCTTTTGCGTTACAGATAAAGTGCAGACAAAATGTCTTTATCCCAACCCATGAGTTTTCTCATTTTTACCCTTCTGATTTTTTCTCCCATCCTACCAAGGAATTGTGGGAGGCAAGTGAGCCAGAGGCTGTGTGGTGCTCAGTTGCAGGTTGGGATTAAAGCACAACAATTGACTTTACAGAAGAGCATGAGTGCATAACACTTGTATTTTTATCTACAAAAATATTTCAATTCCCCTATTCTTGACTTTGCACTATCCTCTTTTCTAACAGTGGGAACAACATCTCTGATCTATACAGGCAAAACCCAAGCCATGTTGTGATTCTATGAACTCAGAAACACATTATTTTGTCAGGAAGAAACTGTAAGCTATACAGAGTTTAAGTAAAGTTGTAAACTGAAAAGTGACTAAGATAACATTGTGGAGCTCTGTGTATAACACCCTGTTTATTGCATACCCTCTTTCCTCAGCTGTTTACTGTCAGACCTTTGGGACTTGAAATGTACTTTGGGATCCCTACCAGATTCCCACCCATTCAATAAGGAATGCTCTGCCCCAGCCATCGGCTACAATGCACAGTACTATGGCTTCCTCTGGGGATTGTATTCCTACCTTGACATTTGGTGTGGATGCAGGTGATTATCTTGGGCTTAAGTTGGCTTTGCTTAATTAGCGGTTAAATCAATACAATTTATGTATGAACTATGGCTCCAGAAAATTTTCACACAATTTACATCTGTATATTTAGGAGTGGATTTTTTTTTTGTTTTAAATTAAGTAGATATTTTAACATGCTTCACTATTTCAATAACACAATGCCATCTACATTGCTTTCAAAACACACACATCTCTGCTTGCAACACAACTTGCCCCTAAAAACTATTATATGGTGATGTTTGAGAATTAGAGGGCTAGAATTTGATTTTTAAGTAGCTCTGATCAATTCTCCCTCCTGTGTTGGACAAGTATGTTTTTACCTCACAACAGTGAAAACTCACTTAGAACATTCAGCTCATCATAACTTTAGGCATAAATCATTAGAAGCAGTGGATCTAGATGCTCCTTCATAATATGGTTGTTTTTCCTCAATGGCATCTGCACATTTAAACCCTGCTGTAGTGGTGTTGAATATAAGGGATAAAATTAATAAAAGCAGCAGTATGGAAGGAAATTAAGACAAATGAAGAGATAAAATATTAATGTTCTTCATGAAAGAAACACTTTCTGCTTCACATTGAAAACTCGAAGAACGAACAACAACATAGTATTTCTCAAAGCACCGTGAAGAGCACTGAAAATTAGTCTGATAGTAACAACTTTCTATTCAAAAAAATTAAAACCTTTTACTTTCATATTCATTTTACTTTAACGTTATTGCCCTTCTCAGGCTTATCCTGACTGCCTTTACTAACTAACTAAAAAGAACTGCGGTAGCTCTTTCACAAACATGAGACTTATTATTTACACTTATTTCTCTTCAGACTTAATGACTTTCTTTAGATTTTATAAAAAGGAAGAAGCCTGCATAACATCACCAGCTTTAGAAACAAACAAACTAATAATTGCAGAAAGCGATCCAAAATAGCATTTTATAATAGAAGAAGAAAGAGATTTTCTTGTCCCATCAAAGGTTAATCCTAGAGCATTACCTCTTCCACTTGCTCAGTCGAAACATTCAATCAAAATATTTTTCTCTGTTCCACAGTTATTGGATGCTATCAGAAAAGAATCTTCAATTACAGTCTTTTGGACTCAAGATTTTATAACACCAATAAAAGCAAATAGTTTGAGCACCATAATGCTATTTTTAAAATAGGAAAGAGAAAATTCTAGTTATGGAAAGCATTTAACAAGCAGTTATTAAATGGTGTTTTGAGCAAATTATGTCTGTAAAGCATTTGACTGTGCAGGCCTATTCATTCAAGTCCTAGTATAACAAACCTGGAAGAATGAAACATGGTTTCAACTGAATACCCTCCTTCCTCCTCACTGCAATGGTTGTGTCAGTATCTTTTCTTCTTGCCACCTCTATCGTTGCCTATGCAGATTTAAATAGATGCAGTACAGTATATTTCTATGCAACACACCTGATTTTAAGGACTATTTTTAGTCCTTTATATAACTAAACACCTATTTTAAGGAATTTTAAGCCAAGCAGCTCAATGGAATTTAAAACAATGTTTCTAGCTCACATGGAGTGTTTATGCCACTCCATCTGTAATGAAACATCAACATGAATTCATTCAGTTGTAGAACAATAAAAAAGCCTTGAAAACAAGTCAAAGACCTTTCCTAGAAAGGTTAACTACAAATGAACTTAAAACTAACTAAATTTTATGAACAGCAGAGCATATAATGAGATACTCAAGGTTCAAGTGTAAACTCACCATGGTACAGAAAAGCTCATTAATTACTCTTTTTATTTCACATTTTCACAATGTACACACCTGCTCTATAAAGGTGGATACAGTTTGGTAACAACCAACATTTGTGGTCACAGCATGCTAATAGCTTTCTGATTCTTGCTTAGTAACACCAAGGAACTGCAGATTCTCAATATGGAGCAGAACATCTTCCAAACCTCTGTGTATGCACAGAAGCACTTCTCCAAGTACTAGAGACAAGGAGATAATATAGTACCTAAAGGCAAGTTGTTGAAATTCCTGATTTTGGGACAGCATTGGATTTCCAGAGCAAAAGCAGGAACTTGCAATCAATATCTGCTTTATGCTAATATGTCACTTTAGAAGATCAAGCCAAGTAAATGAATGAATAAGATTGTTCCCTTTGAGCAAACAAGTTGGAAATTGGGACGTCTGAACTCTTGATCACTTTCTGGAGTTTAGGTACTGAATTCAGGTCTGGATGAATCCTTTTCTTCTATTAGATACCGACAAGTGCCCAGAACAAACCAAACCAAAATAGCAGTATCTTTTTAAGCCAGAGGTACTGGAAAAAAAAGAGGACACTGCCATGGCCCACCATTTATATAACAGCTTTTCCCAGAAGTTTTTGATAGAAAGACAATGGTAAATCTTCAAAATTTATCTAAGGCAAGTTAAGTGATCAATAAGTAAAGTGACATGCTGTTAACACTCGCCTACCACCAACTTCAAGTGCTCTTTTTCTTCAGTATTCTGCAATATTTTTCACTGAAATTACAGAAATAATCCTGAGCCATAAACATCTAGACATGCATTGGCAGAGCCACAGACCTGCTCCACAGCTTGTTCCTTCTGAGCAATTGGGTCCAGTTTCTTGCAGGAGAGGGAAAAGTCCCCATGAGGTCTGGGCCTTGGTTTTTATGTGGGCTGTGAAGAAGCAGAACTGAGCTCTCAGTTTTGAGAAATTGCCTAGTGGATTTTAAAACAATGATGAGTTGAGAATTAGCTTTAAAACACATTACAGAATTAACTGGCAAGATACCAAACCTTGGGCATGCCTTGTCTCACCAAGTGTGCCATCTGTGCAGAAGACTGATGAACATAGAGCATAGCCCAGTCCCACATGTCAGGAGCATGGAGAGAGCCCTGACTGTGACTGAGCAGCACAGGGCTGCCCTTTGCAGCTCAGCTGCAGCCACCACAGGCTTTCCCTCTAAGGCCAAACCTGCTCATGCAGGGTCATGCATGGAAAAGAAAAGGTGAGAACCATGGAGGTTGAGGCAGGAGGTACAGCGGTTTTCTTCCCAGGGAACACACTGCCAAAGTTCCAAGCTGAAGGCCAATATAATTTGTTTCAATGTAGCTGAGCCTTCTAGACAGCAAGGCAATCCTCAGTCTTTTGTCTCATCCTTTGTAAAGTCTTTTGATATCTCTTGAATGCAATGAGAAGCATGGCCTTTAATCACAACCCTTTAAAATTTATTTCTACGGAATTCCAAAGCAGAATTTGAAATGAATTAAATCTCCCTTTGCAGAAGGTTTAAGACAGTGTTGATTACTATACAGTGGCATGAGTCTGCTACTAGTAAATGGAAAACCTCCACTCGAGAGGTGAAGCTAGTAAGTTTTCACAGGTAGGGCACAGAGTAAGATTTCAAAAGTAATCTAATGATGGATGTTACTATATGTTGACTGGCAAGATACTATACAGATTTAGTCACATTTCTGGGGCTTTTTTGAGTTTGAGTTTTCTTGGAGTTTAATATATTTGTATTAAAAACTCTTATTTTGTTAAGAGTACTGTGACATGGCTATTAATTAAATAATGTGAATTATCAACTACCTTCCTCATCTAATTTCAAATGTTTAACTTGATTCAGAAAAAAAAGGCAAAAAGCAAGCAAAAGTGTGAGAATGTAATTAGAGTAACCTGCTACAATGAGTCTTTTCAGAGGTTGCTTGGCCCCAAGAGCACCGATTTCATGGGATACATACAAACCTTTTAAAAAATCAAGGCAAACACAATCATTTTTAGAGACAACCTCATAAGGTTCAGGTAAGCATCAAAAAAGCACACAACAGAAATATTCATTAACCAAACTGTGATAATGCAGTAGCTGCACTGGGTTCAGCAGTTATTTTTCTAACACAAATGTAATAGAGTACATGTTGATGGCCCTTGAAAAAGCCTCCCATACTTATTTTTTCATGCTGTACTAACCTTGAGATAGATCAAGGCTTCCCACAAAACAGCACTAAAGTCATTCTGAATGTTGGTTTGGGGAGGGAGGGCATTAAATCCCATGGAGATGGTATAGTGCTTGCCCTGACAGCTATACAGGGTGCAAGAGCTGGTTAGCTGAAGCAAGATTACAGGGCCTGAACAGGAGTAGGAATGTAGAGAACAGTGTGGACCTCCATGAAGCTGAGCTATTCTGCACATCAAAATGAGTTGGATCCTCAGAGAAAACTTCCTTTCTGCCCCCATTAAATGAGACAAGAGACTGCATCAAGGCCAAGTACTCACCACAACACAAAGTAGTAGTGGACCTTCATGTATCTGCTGCTGCTAGAACAAAAGAAGACATGAGGTCTCCTTGAACACTCAAGACAAGTTCATGCAGGAGCTAGGCTGTGAAGCCAAGAGCCAGCAACAACGTCTAGTTTCACACCAACACTACAGCAATACAAAGGCATGAGAAAAAGTGGGCACAATGAGTGCCCAAAGAATAGAAAATGGGGCTGGGGACTCTTGGACAGGTGTGTTTTTACTCATAAAGGTATCACCATGGTCTCTTCCTGAAAGAAAGAAATCTTGAAACAGGACATATTCAAGTGGCTCTGGTTGTGTCTCTTTGGAATGTGTCCTGGGCTAACCAAATGTGATCCTGGGCTTAGCCAGGCCAGCCACTTGAAATTCATATTTCATCACACTGTATCATTTCTACTTCTAGTTATGGCCAGAATGAGGATGTGCAGAGAACCTTGACAGAGGAAAGCAAAGCAAGAAGCACAATTATCCTTCAGTTTTTCTACAGTCATAAAGTGAGTCACTTGATAGGATGCAAGAGTCCTGTCAGAGTTGCTCCATCTGTACAACTTTTGTTCCAGGCACTTGTTCCTCAGAATAAAGGTGTAAATTCCTGAGTAGTTTCTAAAAAATTGCAAAAGAAAATATTGCTTTCTAGAAGATTAACCTAATAACAAAAAAAATGTAGACTAACAGGAAGCATACAAAACCAGGTGTATTGTGTTAATCACAAGTAGCTTGATAGCGATGAAGTACCAGAAAGAGGCAATAAGGGAGCAAAAAAAGAATCCATAACATGAAGTTGTACTATGCCTGCTTTGATAAAAACTCCCTTATAGCACATAATGGACTCTTAGGAAGCAGTGAACATTACTGTATATTTTGGAAATAGGACTGACACATTTTCATAGAGTCCAAGCATTCATTTGTTGTGTGAGTCCAGTGCAACACTGAATATAATGGTGGACCATTCTGCAACATTATTAATACCATAAACATCTCTCAGATGAACTAACACAAAGCCGTAAAGTCACTTCAGTGGAGCCAGTCTGAATGATCACATAAAAACCTTCAATTCATGCAAATCTGCAACTTGTGAATCAACACCTACTTTGCCTTTTAGAACCACTTAGTAGCATCTCTGTACAACTGATTCTCATTATGAATTGGAGCAAAATTCACTATGAGGTATTAGGAATCTATTTGTACATTGTTTTGCAGCTCCATGAGCATAGGGATAAGTGCCACCACACAATCTTTGAACAATCCCAATCCCACAGCAACATCAGTGAAATTTTTAATTATGGTGAACTCTTTCAATATATATTTAGATTCTATTTTGGAAATGAATGTTAAGTCAGATAACAGTTCTGACAAATGCAGTAGAAAAACTGGCCTATCTGTTAAAAAAAAAATCACACCTGATACTTGCATTTGTCTCTGAATACCAAGCAGCACTCTTCACTTCTAAAGTTTAATGTCCTAAGAATGTAGGTAATTTCCTCCCATTTCTGTTCCCTTCCTTTCCATTCAGCCAACTGTGCTTTGAAGAAAAGCCTGAATGCATTTGCAATCCTCCATGTGTAAAGTCTTGGATAATAATTTTCTGACAACAGCTTCATAATATGGTATGCCAGTCCACTTGTAATACAATTGTTCAGATTTGTCTGCACCAGCTGGAACTTGCCATGTTAACATTTTTACCCAAGATCTTTTTCCACTCTGCTATGACAAGCTATCAGTAGAAGCACTGCCTGTAGTAGCTCTGACACCAAAAGTATACAGGAACCACTATTGCACAGTGCAAAAGGAATCACAAAGAGAAAACAAATAAAGAATGAAGATGAAAACATTGGCAGTCCAAGGTAACATGGAAAAGGAGAAAAACATCATCTCCTCAGTTCTCCTTCTTGAAGAAAATTCTTGTGCAGAGTAAAAATAAGTCATTCCACTGCATAGGGCAGAAGAATGACACTGTATGTGAGAAGAAACAGAAGAAAACAGAAGCAGATATAAGAAATAAAGCAGATAAAATACCAGTAAGTTTTAAACATTGTAATTCTACAGCAGGAAATGGAATTACTCCAATATATTCCAACTTATTCCCCTATATTTAGTTCTGAAAACAATGTTTATGTCTATTTTATCTGAGCATAAATGACAGACACTGAAGTTCCTAGAAGAGAGAAGGAAACCCTTTTCATTTTGGACTTGCATAGGGTCAAAAAAGCATCTGTGTGCACATAACAGTGCACAATTTTTTCTCTAGCTGGGTATGACATTTCTGATACCAACAATGAAAGCTGACATGAGCTGTTGAACAGCTGTAGATCTCTACAGTCTTCCACCTACTTCAACGGTGATTGTATCATTGCCATGTCTCCTTTGATGAATGATTGCATGCTGGCTACTGCAGTGTGGAAGGCAGGATGAAAAGAACAGGTCAATGCATTTGCATGGAGCTGGCTTTTGCCAGCTGTACCCGTTGTTCTGAACAGGTTTTACAAGTTGATCTATTAAACCCAGATTAATCTCAAAAAGTATGATTGTTTCAAGACACACTAAAAAATTTATAAAGTTCTAGAAGATGCTGACTACTGATCACAAATAAATTTCATTTCCATGAAAAAAATCTTTATATCTCAACTTCTGATTATCATGTTGCAGAAAAAATTAGGCACAAAGCTAGCAAACAACTTAGCCTTTATAAAAAGGAGAAGATAAAAAAATATTGGTCATTCAGAGAGTATTTTAAATCAATGCTCTGATTGCCAAGCTATTAAAGGAAATTCGATCTCTTTCTGCTGAGCGACTTAAAAGCAGTCACTTTTCAGCAGGTGTTATTGTTGTCCAAGACTTTGGTGGGTTTTTTTAAAGTTTGAATTGTACAATCTGTGAAATGTTGTGCAAGAAATGCAATTTGCACAAAAAAGCAAAATATGCCTTTTGCTCTGGATATTCACTTTTTGTACTGAAGGGTATTCAGTATTCGCCATTGCCAATTTGGCCCTTACGAAGAATGAACAACGGCAGCAGAAGTTTACACATCATACTCAAAAATTAAATCTGTATTGACTTACTAAAAACTACTCTGTGCCCAAAAAGTCTGAGGGAACCTTAATAGAGCAAGAGAGAAAACACAGCAAAGGAGCACTTCCACCTAGTCTCCTGCCTACATGAGGGATCAGGAAGGGTCCAGTAAGACAAAATGAATCCAGCAGAAAGTACTAAAAAAAGATGTAACTACATGCCTTGTAGCAGAGCTATTGTCTATGAATTCAGACACTAGTGAGTTTACAACATAGATGTCATTTAATCTGGCAGAACTGTGTACATTTGATGGCATTTTTCTAAAGTGTCTGTTTGTCATAAAATTATACTACTGAGCTGAATCGTATAATGAATATATATTTTTTAAATTACATATTAAAATTCAGATGGAAAAAAACCTTTTTTTTCCCCATGCTTAAAATAATTCAGACTTGATTTTCTGGACAAGAATGCCCACTGTCTGTCTATTTCTTTAGTGACTACAAAGCATCCTGAAACTTTCTCTTAAATAGTTTAAATTACTGTAATTGTAAAACCAAACCCAAACATTTAAAAATCCAAACAAACGAAAATATATTCTTATTTTGCCCACCAAATTTAAAGCAGAGATGTCTTCAAACAAACCATATGATGAAGATTTCAGTTCAGCTTATACCACCTTGCACAATTAACTCAGCTTGTCACTTCATTTTTCAGGACTGGGTAATGAAGGAAGAAATCAAGACAGATTGTGGCAAAACTGAAGCTGATTATCCAGATGAAAGATCTGAGGGAATCCCATATGTAAGCAACTCTTACCCTTTACTTTTTCTCAGTAGAGAACCTCTTCAGAGAATAAGGGCATATTATACACAGATCCTTTTTGAATCAGAACATTGACAACTCTGCTGCTGGTTTTCCTCGTAAGTTCATCATATCAACACCTTGGATTTGTAGAAGCAAAATTGTGGATTGTAATTGTAAGGAGTAGACAGCATTCAGGAAAAAATGTTCCCTTTATGCTGTGCGCAGATTTTGACAGTGTTCTTTGCACCTATAAACTTTCCCCTTGTTTATAGCTTGCATAAGTCATCCTGTTTTGCAGAACAGAATCAGTAGATGATGACAAGAGTACAAATGAACTTATTTTTGCACGATCACCTAATTTCCTTATAGGAAAAGGAAATGTATGAGCATGTCCCGTCCCGCTGTGAAAGGCGGGAATCAGGGATGATTCTTTTTAATAGATTTCTCGGACAAAAAATAAAGCACAAACGCGGCAATATTATATCTGAGAACTGTTTATTGGTAAAGAAGGGTAAGTGTTCCTACCAAAGGGGGACAGAAAAAGGAACAAAGAGGGGAAAAGAGAGAAAGAATACCGGACAGACCGTTACCGCTGTACCCCGGGCGCCCCGTCGGTGAGGGTTTCGCAGATGGAGCCGTACGCTGCGAGCTGCCCGGAGTCTGCGCGGCTGCGGGGCGGGCTGGGCGCGATTTCCGAACAGAAGCAGCTGCGTGTGCCTGCCCTGGGCGAAGAGCAGGAACAGGACTCGAGGAGCAGCTGCAGGCAGTCAGGGTCGGAGCACAGTGGCTGCAGGCGGCGGCAGCTCTGGGCTGGATGCAGGCAGGGTGCAGGCGGCGGCGGCGGCTCCGTCGGAGAAGCAGCGAGCATGAGGTTGTCGCGGCGACAGAGCTGCGTCGGGGAAGCGGCGAAGCGAAGCAAGACAGGGCAGGCAGGACAGACAGCCAGGGAAGGAGCGGGATTGCAGGGATAAAAATGCGAAGGGGGGAGAGGGCAGAGATGACCCTTCAGGCGAGCTGCCACTCCCTCCAAGAAACCCAAAGAAAATGACCCCCAGTTGTGTCGCAATTAACAGCGTTTATGTGCTTGGCCCTCCTATAGCGTGACTTCCAGTGCACTTTTCCCGGGCATCCGGGGATCTGCCCCACCCGTGAGGGGAGGTCGCCGGCAGAGTAGCAGTGGAAGCTTTTTCTCTCCTGATTGCCTGCCAGGGGAAGCTTCTCGGGGGACAGAGCTCCCAGCATGTACACAGACCCTAAGGTAGTTTTTTCACCTCATGTATAACATAGGTTGAGGCATAAACAAAAATCAGATTGGTCCCTCACAGGGCAGAATGAAGAAACAAAGGAAAATAAAATCTGCCACACAAACTAGAAGCAAGTAGGCTATTTCTCAAGAAAGTAATAAATACTGGCAGATTTGAAAGATGATGTGGCTTCCATCAGGTCATGTTGCTGACACATTTTAGAGGAGGAATAGTAGGCCCAAGGATTTGGGAGTGGATTACAGGTCTGCTGCTTTGACCAAACAGAGCCTGAAAGGTATGCAAATTAGGAAGTCACTGTCAAATCACTATATCTCACCTTTTTTTGATTTGTGTGAAATGAAACAATGGTACAAACCAACTCTGATCTGTAGCAAACTACAATATGAACCACAGAATCATTACAAGCCACATTAATTGGCATTGTAGCAATCCAGTTAGCCCTGACACAAATGGACATAGTTACATACGTTTTTAAACCTTAGTAGTTGATCCTCTGAGTAAAACATCACAGAATCACAGAGTCAATTACATTGGAAAACACCTCTGAGGTCATCAGGTCCAATCACTGACCTAGCACCCTGTCCACTAAACAGTAGCACTAAGTGCCACATCCAGTCTTCCCTTAAACACCTCCTGGAGGGTGACTCCACCACCTCCCTTGGCAGTCCATTCAAATGTCTAATCACCCCTTCTGTGAAGAAATTTTTCTTCATGTCCAACCTAAACCTCCCATGGTGCAGCTTAAGACTACATCCTCTCATTTTCTCCTGTCACTGACTGCCTGGGAGCAGAGGCTGGCCCTCACCTGTTTACAGCCTCCATTCTGGTAGTTGTAGGAGGTGTATGTAAGGAAGCCTGGAGAACTTTCCAATACAGTACATTGTGCTGTGTCTACTCAGAGAATTCGTAGCCAAACTTCTAAAATCTGATATCTTTATTAATAAAACAACAGATTATTCTCTCTACTACTGTCCTATACTGTAGGAACTGGAAATGCCTAAAAGGCATCAATAGAAGGTTTTTTCAGAGCAATTCCCAAAGCAGTATACAGTATGTGTTGGAGTTGGGAAGGCTTTCTGCATAGATTGAGCATTCATAGAAAAACCATTGTAAATTTAATCTAATCTACCCCCAAGTCTGCTCAGGGACATCACGTAACCCCAGTAGGCCTTTCCAAGTGTTTTCTCCTTGCAGTTTGATCTCTAAGAGGAAAAGTATTCTTTCTCTGTTGGTGGCCTTTACTTTTACTGTCAATTAAAGACCATGAAAAGAACAGTGAAAGCATTATTCTCCCCATAAAGATGTTTGGATACACGGAGTGTGGTATGCTAAAGTTTATTTCCTAGCTCTATAAATCAGAGCAACAAAGTCTACAAGAGTCAATAAAACCCAAAACTCAGCTCTAATTTCACTTGCTCCACTCTAACAAAGGTATAACTCTGTCTCGCTTACTCCCAAGTGAAAAATATTGACTGCAGAAAAAAGTTATAGAGAGAGACTATAATCAAAAGTAGACATTGCAAGGGAAATTAAATGATTGAGAAATTATTTTTGATGTAGTTTAAAATGAGTAAGAAAGTCAGAACTCTGCTGAAGTCAACTACCCAATCAGGTAATCCATAGCACAGGGCAACCCAAGCAATGTGTTTAGCTAAGGATGAGGTACTAAGTTTTTTGTGATGCTTGTGTCTAACCAAAATACAGATAAGCTTTACTGCTTCTTTGCTGGACAAAAAGTGGCAATGACTCCATTTCAAAAGATGCAGACAGCTTCATACACTCTTTCCCACTGACACACTTTCAAAAAGCCCCATGGAATAACTCCACTGCTCATTCCGCTGTGAAAGCACAATGACAAGTTGTACAAAGCTTCTCTAAAACGTTATCCACCTAAAGTTTCACTGGCTTGGGAGAAATGGTTTAGGAGATAGGTATCTCTATTGGTATGTGAAGACTACTGCAATGCCTGTTACCTGCTAGGCTTGTGGAGTAGAGGAAAATACACTGGCTTCCAAAGTCTTTGTAGTCCAAAGTAAAAACAGTATAATTTCAGCTCAGGTAGAATCTCTGGTTTTAAAAGGCTTATTGCTTCACTTTTTCTGAGTCATGTTATTATGAAATGTCTTTCCACATATAGAATTTTCAAAGCATTCATAAAATACACAATAACTGTCAGATTTAGTATTCAAGTAAATTAGTTACTCATCAGTGCAGAAGGCTTTTCCAATCAAAACCCCTTGTCCATTTCTTCCTATAAAGAGTATGATGGGCTACTTTTCCTTCCAGCACATACCACTCTCACTTCCTCCTAACTGTTGGCAGAGCTGCTTGCAGTGCTAGCATGGAGAGCTCTGAAGATTATGACATCTGGGAAAACCTGAAAAGCAGAGAGAGGTGGAAATATTTAACAACAGCAGCTGCATCCCATTCAGCTGGCTTGTCAAAGTACCTCATGATTAGAATAAATTACATCTCATCCTCTGAACACTGCAGAGGAAACAAGGCATTTACAATGCAACACCTATTTGGATCAATTCCAAACTGTGACAAATGTCACACAAAGTTGTCATGATGGAGCTAACTACAGATTTCTCTCCAAAGTTGAAATCAGTGCATTAGCAATAAAATATTGATCTTCATTTTGAATGATAGCATCATCACTTTAGCACATAATCAACATAACCTTTTAGAGAAATGAAAGGTTGATTATGTTGATGGAAGGCAGGGTTACATCTTGAAGAAACATGTTAATATTTTGAAATGGAATAAAGCCTACAGAAAATTGTAGCACTTTCCAGATAAGATATGAGTTACGTTTTCCTCAGCTTCTATAAAATGGTCATTCTTAAGGAGAATGGCATTTGGAAAACAAATAAATAAAAAGTTAAAATATAAGTCCTGCCATAGGTAGTAAGAGGAGTTCAAAGCCAGATTCTGGAAAACCAGCTACAGGCTTTCAATGCAAGTTCCTTTTCCTCTGTCCCCAGAGTGTCAACTGAATTTTCTTAATTGTCAAACAAAGATGGAAAATAGGCTGGAAGTTAAAGCCAAAGGCTGCCATGTTACATAAATTAACCATTTATAGCTCAGTGCAGACTTCTTGCATCTTTGTTAGCCATGTGTTGGCCTCTGTTGATCAGAAAAAAGTAGAGCCCTCCTGAATATACAAAACACAGCTACACCACATGAAGAGAAGGACAAATGGGGCCTGAGACAAACAGGTCTTAGACATCTTCAACTCTTGTTTTTATGACTATATCAAAGTATTATTCATAAATTTAGCAGTGGACAAGGATAACAATCTCTGCACAAGTTGTTCCTCCTTGCACACAGAACTCAACCACCATAAACAAAAAATAGGTATGTAAATAAGTCTTGGGTTACAGCATTACAAGCATTCATGCTTTTCTCATTTGCTACAATAAGGATTTGACAGTGCCTACTTCAGATATTTTACAGTCACACTCAATAGCTACATCTGCTCCAAGAGAAAAAACACAATTTCTACCAAAAGAGAATTTAAAAGTTGGAAAGCAGAGAGAGCAGAATGTCATGGAATCTTTGTTTCACTAGATTTATAGCACAGCAGTGCTAAGATTATAACATTAGCCAAAGATGAGTAAGAAAACAGGTCCTAACCCCAAGTCATGGGAGCTTCAACAAACATGAACCAAGGATGAAAAATCATATTCCTTCTTTCCTATGCCTTCATGAGACATTTACCTAGCACCCAAATCAAATTTACCAAAACATGAATACAAAATTGAGATTAAGCATGTAAATTATTTGCCAAAAAAACAAACAAACAAACAAAAAAAAACTAGGTAGTTTTTTAACATTATTTATCACTTAGACTTCTGATTGTAGAAATGCAATACTAATAGATATTATACCTGTGTGTATTGTGTGCACCCTGACTAATGGATATTTGTGTCAGGGTGCACACAGTATAACTTTCTCAGTTTTGAAGGGCAGCTCACAGCTGAGGATTGATGTCTTTCAGCAGTGCGTAGACCAGCTGGCTGCTTTCCTCAATGCCTTCCCAAAGGCAGTTGAGATTATGCAATACTGAGTGGTTTTGTGCTTACTCAGTGTAAGGGAGGCAGCCTCTGATAAGCAGGAATAGTTTTGTCACCAGTCTTTTGAAACTCCAGCTCAATTATTGCAGAAAGAAAAATTCCTCTGTTTCCCACATCAAATGGTAGGTTATGGCAGTTCTCATCCTTTCTCCCCCTCTACCAGTCTCACTCAGACCAGTGTAATGGTCAACATCCCATCCTCCTTCTGGGTCCCAAGCATTATGAAGGGTGCAAATAGACCCCCTGACCTAACCCTTTGGCTTCACCTTCACCTTTGGGTTGCTTGCTTCATTTCCAGACAGGCAGCTAAATAAATGTGTTGAGCTGAAACATTGAAGCAGAAAATGACACTGATTGTCACTAAATATAATGAGTGCCGTATGTTTCATTGGAACCACAAGCTCAAATTAGCCTGTCAGAATTTGACTGTACACTGATGCTAACCTGTCAAGTGACTCAATTAGCTCAAGAGACTAAAGAAAAGGCTTGTCAAAGCCATCAAGGCTTTCCACTTGGTCAAGTCCCATCCCTTTGCTCATTGCCTTTATTAAATCTAAACACATTTCATATTTGCAGATGAGTAGATGTTGTCTCTTCATTCCCTCTTCCTCAACTCTCTCTTCATCACCATTTTCTTACTGAAAACTCATCAAATCTATGAAGAGGAAAAGAAAGTAATTTCTTACAGGTCCCTACAACCTGGTTTTCTTATGATGAAAGGAAATATTTAACTGTAGGTAAAGCCTTATCAATAGCTCAACTTAGCTTTTCTTGCAGAGCACTAAAAAGCATTAAAATAATATTGGATTTAGAGATGAAATGAAAGAGCAGAGACTTCAAGCAGAAGAGCTGTCTCCTTATAATTCTTTCTTTCCCCACCAGTGCATAAAGAAGCACAGCATTTCTTGTCACAGGTGTCTTAAAGACCAGCAGAAAAAAAGTGAAATCCAGCTCAGAATTGCTATCTGTAGCCTCAAGGGCACAGCCATGCCTAACACAAACTGCAAAGTCACTGATCCCAAGCATGTCCAAAACTGACTCAGAGGCTGACAACTCTGAGCTGCAGTTGGATCTACAAAGCAGACAGCCTGTTCAGACACTCTTTAGATATGGCACTTTGCATCTTTTCCCAAGGACCCTCTTTCACCTCCTTCCCAGCTCTTGGCCCTCACTCCACACCACCTCTTTGTATTGTCAAAAACACTGTAATGATAGCAGCTCATTAGCAATGAGGGAAAACAAACAAACAAACAAAAAAGTTAATGAAATATCTTCTTAAGCAGTATTGTAGTGGTTTTTCTCCTCGGATTGAAAATATTCTGATTTGTATAGCTGTTTAGAGAAAAATAATTTACAAAATAAAAGTCATTTGTGATCTCTCCCACAGACTAGACTCAGATATACTTCTGGTGTATCGCAAGATGAGGAAATGCGCTCACTGCCAATCATGGAGGTAAGGGAACCTTTTGAAGTACTTTGGATGCTGTCCCAAGTTGTCTGGTGTCTCCAAGTGGGTAAAGAAGGGGTATGTATGTCCTGCTCTTTCTGTGTTAGTGGGCTTATGAGTCAGCAATGCCAGTTCCTATGCTGGTCTTGTAGGTTGGCAAAAGATGCTTTCCAGCCCGTTATATCCCTCACAGAACAGTTGTCCTGAGGATTATGTTCTTATCACTGTGTTTGGAATGGTTTCCTTTAAAGAAAGATGCAACCCAAATTCATCAGGTTACTTCAGGGCCAGAATCTAAGCAGTAAAAATGAAAGTAATTTCATATAAGAAATTAAATCAAACTTTTAGCTCCAAGACCAAGAAACAGATTACAAATAAAACATAGCACCTCACACCAAGATACAAGATTGCACTTAAAGACAACACTTCTAAGGCCTTAGCTCTCAGGTCTAAGCTCCTGTGATGCCAGGATAGGGATCTTTGCAAAATAATCTAACAGGTGTTTAGAGAACTGTGTATCATGAAAAGGTTGCACTAACTTACTCACTATATGAAGTGCCAGTGCAGGTCAGTCCCTACCAGGGGAGACCAACCTTCCACTTCAGTGGCACAACAATTGGCATGATAAGAGAGTGGCTCTTCTAAGCTGATGTCCTAAACTTTTACCCAGTGCACTCAGCCTCACAAATCTTTTGTGGCTTGGATTTGTTAAGGAGAAGGGGACTGAGTCACGTCAAGGGCAAGCTTGGGTTCAGGGACTACCTCAGCTTCCCCCCTGGCTTCTTTGCTGAATCACTTTCACCATGGCAGCAGAGAGGTGCATACAGCAGGTGCTTCCAGCTTGGCAGCTTGCCATGTCAAGCCCACAGCCCCCAACCTTTGAAAAGTCCTCATTGGCCTGATGAGGGTAGATAGCAGAATGAAAGGTACTATGGATCTACATATAGACCACAGACAGCTTTGGGGACCCAAGAAGAAAGCTGAGAAAGAGTCAAGACACCTCCTAAGCTATCCTCTGGTTCTGTGACCAAAAGCAGGCAGTATATTTTGGCACTGCACTGTTAGCTTCACATTTCAAAGGGCCACATGATCACACACACGAGCATACATACATTATTTAATCAAACGTTTCACCTGAAGGAATAGAAAAAATGAACTGGTGAATTCTAGGACTCTCTCTGCTTTTCCAAGATCTCTAAAGGGGAGGAGAAGATAAGAAGAAACAAAACACCAAAGAAAACAAAAACTGAAGAGAAAGGCTGCGGGAAAGTTTTCAGAAGTTGTGTCATGGAGGCCTAGGTGGGATATTAGAAATAGGTTTTTCCCCCAGAGGGTGGTTGGGCACTGGAACAGGCTCCCCAGGGAAGTGGTCACAGCACCAAGCCTGACAGAGTTCAAAAAGCATTTGGACAACATTCTTGGGCACATGGTGTGACTCTTGGGGATGGTCCTGTGAAGGGTCATGATCCTTGTGGGTCCCTTCCAATTCAGTTTATTATGTTATTCTGTGATACATAGGTTCAGATGATATGATATCACTGCTTGCCATCAGTGTCAGTGAAAAATTGCCCCAGTGTATGCATGTCACTGAGGGGAGAAGGAAAGTAAATTAACTGATAAAGCAGCAGTCACCCCTGAAAAGTCTTCTGTTCAATTCAGATATTGGTGTTTAGCACTTGAAATATGTTTTAGCCCAAATGTAAAACATCAGGATTTATTTTGGTGAGAACAAGACTCATACAAGAGACTATGAGAACACATCATCTAGATACATCTATATTTCCTCTTTACATTGTTAATGTTACAACCAACATTTCTGCACTTTAACAGATAATAATTGCTCAGCTTAAAGGCTTCTCCTTTGCCTCTGCCCTTGAATATGCAAATAGGCTGTCAAGTGCATCATGTATTTTAGTGAAAATCTTGCCTTGAAATAAAATGCAAGAGGGCATTAGAACACTTGCTCAGTGCACAGTTATAAATGCTAGTCAAGCCAAAAAAAATCTTCACTGCTTCTGCAGTTATGCATGAAAATGCAGATCTGATGGATGCAACATTTTTAAAATCACATAATACCTTCCAAACCATCTTCTGTCTAATTTGTTGGTGATACACAATAGCTTATGTTTGCGAAGAAAGCATTCCTAAAGACCATTTGTCATGAACATTACTTCTGAGGTACCTTGGGCTCCTATAGTCTGTAGCCTCAAGTAGCCAGGTTCATTCTATTGTGTGGTTTGTGGAAACTTCAACCAAAAGATGCTAAACAAAAAACTGCAGTTGCACTGACTAGGAGAAAAAAGAGCATAAGCAGTGCCCCAAAATTTAAATATTAATTAGACAAGAACATGAACACCTTTAAAATACATGTTCTTGTAATATTCATAAATGTCAAACCATATGCATACTATCCATTTTATAGCCTGTTAAAAGAGCTTCTTTCCGTACCCCATGAGAGGCCTAATTAAAAAATTTTTTGTAGCAAACCATGCTTAATTATTAAAACACTTGGCCAAAGACAAAATGATGAAAATAACAAAAATTATTTGCAAAATCGTAAGCTTTTGAAGAAGAATACGAAAAACCCTAAACCTAACCCTAGGCGTAACCCTAACCCTAGCCCTAGTTAATTACCTGAGCCGAGCGCCTGTGTTCGCCAGCTGAGAAAGATGGCGGAGCAGCCACGTTAGGGCCTTCTCGCAAGGGCCTTGGGAGGCTCTTTCCAGCGGCAGTGTGCCTGCAGCTGGAGGCCCTTTAGATCTGTCAAGCCTAACCCTAGGCGTAACCCTAACCCTAGCCCTAGTTAATTACCTGAGCCGAGCGCCTGTGTTCGCCAGCTGAGAAAGATGGCGGAGCAGCCACGTTAGGGCCTTCTCGCAAGGGCCTTGGGAGGCTCTTTCCAGCGGCAGTGTGCCTGCAGCTGGAGGCCCTTTAGATCTGTCAAGCCTAACCCTAGGCGTAACCCTAACCCTAGCCCTAGTTAATTACCTGAGCCGAGCGCCTGTGTTCGCCAGCTGAGAAAGATGGCGGAGCAGCCACGTTAGGGCCTTCTCGCAAGGGCCTTGGGAGGCTCTTTCCAGCGGCAGTGTGCCTGCAGCTGGAGGCCCTTTAGATCTGTCAAGCCTAACCCTAGGCGTAACCCTAACCCTAGCCCTAGTTAATTACCTGAGCCGAGCGCCTGTGTTCGCCAGCTGAGAAAGATGGCGGAGCAGCCACGTTAGGGCCTTCTCGCAAGGGCCTTGGGAGGCTCTTTCCAGCGGCAGTGTGCCTGCAGCTGGAGGCCCTTTAGATCTCTCAAGCCTAACCCTAGGCGTAACCCTAACCCTAGCCCTAGTTAATTACCTGAGCCGAGCGCCTGTGTTCGCCAGCTGAGAAAGATGGCGGAGCAGCCACGTTAGGGCCTTCTCGCAAGGGCCTTGGGAGGCTCTTTCCAGCGGCAGTGTGCCTGCAGCTGGAGGCCCTTTAGATCTGTCAAGCCTAACCCTAGGCGTAACCCTAACCCTAGCCCTAGTTAATTACCTGAGCCGAGCGCCTGTGTTCGCCAGCTGAGAAAGATGGCGGAGCAGCCACGTTAGGGCCTTCTCGCAAGGGCCTTGGGAGGCTCTTTCCAGCGGCAGTGTGCCTGCAGCTGGAGGCCCTTTAGATCTCTCAAGCCTAACCCTAGGCGTAACCCTAACCCTAGCCCTAGTTAATTACCTGAGCCGAGCGCCTGTGTTCGCCAGCTGAGAAAGATGGCGGAGCAGCCACGTTAGGGCCTTCTCGCAAGGGCCTTGGGAGGCTCTTTCCAGCGGCAGTGTGCCTGCAGCTGGAGGCCCTTTAGATCTCTCAAGCCTAACCCTAGGCGTAACCCTAACCCTAGCCCTAGTTAATTACCTGAGCCGAGCGCCTGTGTTCGCCAGCTGAGAAAGATGGCGGAGCAGCCACGTTAGGGCCTTCTCGCAAGGGCCTTGGGAGGCTCTTTCCAGCGGCAGTGTGCCTGCAGCTGGAGGCCCTTTAGATCTCTCAAGCCTAACCCTAGGCGTAACCCTAACCCTAGCCCTAGTTAATTACCTGAGCCGAGCGCCTGTGTTCGCCAGCTGAGAAAGATGGCGGAGCAGCCACGTTAGGGCCTTCTCGCAAGGGCCTTGGGAGGCTCTTTCCAGCGGCAGTGTGCCTGCAGCTGGAGGCCCTTTAGATCTGTCAAGCCTAACCCTAGGCGTAACCCTAACCCTAGCCCTAGTTAATTACCTGAGCCGAGCGCCTGTGTTCGCCAGCTGAGAAAGATGGCGGAGCAGCCACGTTAGGGCCTTCTCGCAAGGGCCTTGGGAGGCTCTTTCCAGCGGCAGTGTGCCTGCAGCTGGAGGCCCTTTAGATCTCTCAAGCCTAACCCTAGGCGTAACCCTAACCCTAGCCCTAGTTAATTACCTGAGCCGAGCGCCTGTGTTCGCCAGCTGAGAAAGATGGCGGAGCAGCCACGTTAGGGCCTTCTCGCAAGGGCCTTGGGAGGCTCTTTCCAGCGGCAGTGTGCCTGCAGCTGGAGGCCCTTTAGATCTCTCAAGCCTAACCCTAGGCGTAACCCTAACCCTAGCCCTAGTTAATTACCTGAGCCGAGCGCCTGTGTTCGCCAGCTGAGAAAGATGGCGGAGCAGCCACGTTAGGGCCTTCTCGCAAGGGCCTTGGGAGGCTCTTTCCAGCGGCAGTGTGCCTGCAGCTGGAGGCCCTTTAGATCTCTCAAGCCTAACCCTAGGCGTAACCCTAACCCTAGCCCTAGTTAATTACCTGAGCCGAGCGCCTGTGTTCGCCAGCTGAGAAAGATGGCGGAGCAGCCACGTTAGGGCCTTCTCGCAAGGGCCTTGGGAGGCTCTTTCCAGCGGCAGTGTGCCTGCAGCTGGAGGCCCTTTAGATCTCTCAAGCCTAACCCTAGGCGTAACCCTAACCCTAGCCCTAGTTAATTACCTGAGCCGAGCGCCTGTGTTCGCCAGCTGAGAAAGATGGCGGAGCAGCCACGTTAGGGCCTTCTCGCAAGGGCCTTGGGAGGCTCTTTCCAGCGGCAGTGTGCCTGCAGCTGGAGGCCCTTTAGATCTCTCAAGCCTAACCCTAGGCGTAACCCTAACCCTAGCCCTAGTTAATTACCTGAGCCGAGCGCCTGTGTTCGCCAGCTGAGAAAGATGGCGGAGCAGCCACGTTAGGGCCTTCTCGCAAGGGCCTTGGGAGGCTCTTTCCAGCGGCAGTGTGCCTGCAGCTGGAGGCCCTTTAGATCTCTCAAGCCTAACCCTAGGCGTAACCCTAACCCTAGCCCTAGTTAATTACCTGAGCCGAGCGCCTGTGTTCGCCAGCTGAGAAAGATGGCGGAGCAGCCACGTTAGGGCCTTCTCGCAAGGGCCTTGGGAGGCTCTTTCCAGCGGCAGTGTGCCTGCAGCTGGAGGCCCTTTAGATCTGTCAAGCCTAACCCTAGGCGTAACCCTAACCCTAGCCCTAGTTAATTACCTGAGCCGAGCGCCTGTGTTCGCCAGCTGAGAAAGATGGCGGAGCAGCCACGTTAGGGCCTTCTCGCAAGGGCCTTGGGAGGCTCTTTCCAGCGGCAGTGTGCCTGCAGCTGGAGGCCCTTTAGATCTCTCAAGCCTAACCCTAGGCGTAACCCTAACCCTAGCCCTAGTTAATTACCTGAGCCGAGCGCCTGTGTTCGCCAGCTGAGAAAGATGGCGGAGCAGCCACGTTAGGGCCTTCTCGCAAGGGCCTTGGGAGGCTCTTTCCAGCGGCAGTGTGCCTGCAGCTGGAGGCCCTTTAGATCTGTCAAGCCTAACCCTAGGCGTAACCCTAACCCTAGCCCTAGTTAATTACCTGAGCCGAGCGCCTGTGTTCGCCAGCTGAGAAAGATGGCGGAGCAGCCACGTTAGGGCCTTCTCGCAAGGGCCTTGGGAGGCTCTTTCCAGCGGCAGTGTGCCTGCAGCTGGAGGCCCTTTAGATCTCTCAAGCCTAACCCTAGGCGTAACCCTAACCCTAGCCCTAGTTAATTACCTGAGCCGAGCGCCTGTGTTCGCCAGCTGAGAAAGATGGCGGAGCAGCCACGTTAGGGCCTTCTCGCAAGGGCCTTGGGAGGCTCTTTCCAGCGGCAGTGTGCCTGCAGCTGGAGGCCCTTTAGATCTCTCAAGCCTAACCCTAGGCGTAACCCTAACCCTAGCCCTAGTTAATTACCTGAGCCGAGCGCCTGTGTTCGCCAGCTGAGAAAGATGGCGGAGCAGCCACGTTAGGGCCTTCTCGCAAGGGCCTTGGGAGGCTCTTTCCAGCGGCAGTGTGCCTGCAGCTGGAGGCCCTTTAGATCTCTCAAGCCTAACCCTAGGCGTAACCCTAACCCTAGCCCTAGTTAATTACCTGAGCCGAGCGCCTGTGTTCGCCAGCTGAGAAAGATGGCGGAGCAGCCACGTTAGGGCCTTCTCGCAAGGGCCTTGGGAGGCTCTTTCCAGCGGCAGTGTGCCTGCAGCTGGAGGCCCTTTAGATCTGTCAAGCCTAACCCTAGGCGTAACCCTAACCCTAGCCCTAGTTAATTACCTGAGCCGAGCGCCTGTGTTCGCCAGCTGAGAAAGATGGCGGAGCAGCCACGTTAGGGCCTTCTCGCAAGGGCCTTGGGAGGCTCTTTCCAGCGGCAGTGTGCCTGCAGCTGGAGGCCCTTTAGATCTCTCAAGCCTAACCCTAGGCGTAACCCTAACCCTAGCCCTAGTTAATTACCTGAGCCGAGCGCCTGTGTTCGCCAGCTGAGAAAGATGGCGGAGCAGCCACGTTAGGGCCTTCTCGCAAGGGCCTTGGGAGGCTCTTTCCAGCGGCAGTGTGCCTGCAGCTGGAGGCCCTTTAGATCTCTCAAGCCTAACCCTAGGCGTAACCCTAACCCTAGCCCTAGTTAATTACCTGAGCCGAGCGCCTGTGTTCGCCAGCTGAGAAAGATGGCGGAGCAGCCACGTTAGGGCCTTCTCGCAAGGGCCTTGGGAGGCTCTTTCCAGCGGCAGTGTGCCTGCAGCTGGAGGCCCTTTAGATCTCTCAAGCCTAACCCTAGGCGTAACCCTAACCCTAGCCCTAGTTAATTACCTGAGCCGAGCGCCTGTGTTCGCCAGCTGAGAAAGATGGCGGAGCAGCCACGTTAGGGCCTTCTCGCAAGGGCCTTGGGAGGCTCTTTCCAGCGGCAGTGTGCCTGCAGCTGGAGGCCCTTTAGATCTGTCAAGCCTAACCCTAGGCGTAACCCTAACCCTAGCCCTAGTTAATTACCTGAGCCGAGCGCCTGTGTTCGCCAGCTGAGAAAGATGGCGGAGCAGCCACGTTAGGGCCTTCTCGCAAGGGCCTTGGGAGGCTCTTTCCAGCGGCAGTGTGCCTGCAGCTGGAGGCCCTTTAGATCTCTCAAGCCTAACCCTAGGCGTAACCCTAACCCTAGCCCTAGTTAATTACCTGAGCCGAGCGCCTGTGTTCGCCAGCTGAGAAAGATGGCGGAGCAGCCACGTTAGGGCCTTCTCGCAAGGGCCTTGGGAGGCTCTTTCCAGCGGCAGTGTGCCTGCAGCTGGAGGCCCTTTAGATCTGTCAAGCCTAACCCTAGGCGTAACCCTAACCCTAGCCCTAGTTAATTACCTGAGCCGAGCGCCTGTGTTCGCCAGCTGAGAAAGATGGCGGAGCAGCCACGTTAGGGCCTTCTCGCAAGGGCCTTGGGAGGCTCTTTCCAGCGGCAGTGTGCCTGCAGCTGGAGGCCCTTTAGATCTGTCAAGCCTAACCCTAGGCGTAACCCTAACCCTAGCCCTAGTTAATTACCTGAGCCGAGCGCCTGTGTTCGCCAGCTGAGAAAGATGGCGGAGCAGCCACGTTAGGGCCTTCTCGCAAGGGCCTTGGGAGGCTCTTTCCAGCGGCAGTGTGCCTGCAGCTGGAGGCCCTTTAGATCTCTCAAGCCTAACCCTAGGCGTAACCCTAACCCTAGCCCTAGTTAATTACCTGAGCCGAGCGCCTGTGTTCGCCAGCTGAGAAAGATGGCGGAGCAGCCACGTTAGGGCCTTCTCGCAAGGGCCTTGGGAGGCTCTTTCCAGCGGCAGTGTGCCTGCAGCTGGAGGCCCTTTAGATCTCTCAAGCCTAACCCTAGGCGTAACCCTAACCCTAGCCCTAGTTAATTACCTGAGCCGAGCGCCTGTGTTCGCCAGCTGAGAAAGATGGCGGAGCAGCCACGTTAGGGCCTTCTCGCAAGGGCCTTGGGAGGCTCTTTCCAGCGGCAGTGTGCCTGCAGCTGGAGGCCCTTTAGATCTCTCAAGCCTAACCCTAGGCGTAACCCTAACCCTAGCCCTAGTTAATTACCTGAGCCGAGCGCCTGTGTTCGCCAGCTGAGAAAGATGGCGGAGCAGCCACGTTAGGGCCTTCTCGCAAGGGCCTTGGGAGGCTCTTTCCAGCGGCAGTGTGCCTGCAGCTGGAGGCCCTTTAGATCTCTCAAGCCTAACCCTAGGCGTAACCCTAACCCTAGCCCTAGTTAATTACCTGAGCCGAGCGCCTGTGTTCGCCAGCTGAGAAAGATGGCGGAGCAGCCACGTTAGGGCCTTCTCGCAAGGGCCTTGGGAGGCTCTTTCCAGCGGCAGTGTGCCTGCAGCTGGAGGCCCTTTAGATCTCTCAAGCCTAACCCTAGGCGTAACCCTAACCCTAGCCCTAGTTAATTACCTGAGCCGAGCGCCTGTGTTCGCCAGCTGAGAAAGATGGCGGAGCAGCCACGTTAGGGCCTTCTCGCAAGGGCCTTGGGAGGCTCTTTCCAGCGGCAGTGTGCCTGCAGCTGGAGGCCCTTTAGATCTCTCAAGCCTAACCCTAGGCGTAACCCTAACCCTAGCCCTAGTTAATTACCTGAGCCGAGCGCCTGTGTTCGCCAGCTGAGAAAGATGGCGGAGCAGCCACGTTAGGGCCTTCTCGCAAGGGCCTTGGGAGGCTCTTTCCAGCGGCAGTGTGCCTGCAGCTGGAGGCCCTTTAGATCTGTCAAGCCTAACCCTAGGCGTAACCCTAACCCTAGCCCTAGTTAATTACCTGAGCCGAGCGCCTGTGTTCGCCAGCTGAGAAAGATGGCGGAGCAGCCACGTTAGGGCCTTCTCGCAAGGGCCTTGGGAGGCTCTTTCCAGCGGCAGTGTGCCTGCAGCTGGAGGCCCTTTAGATCTCTCAAGCCTAACCCTAGGCGTAACCCTAACCCTAGCCCTAGTTAATTACCTGAGCCGAGCGCCTGTGTTCGCCAGCTGAGAAAGATGGCGGAGCAGCCACGTTAGGGCCTTCTCGCAAGGGCCTTGGGAGGCTCTTTCCAGCGGCAGTGTGCCTGCAGCTGGAGGCCCTTTAGATCTGTCAAGCCTAACCCTAGGCGTAACCCTAACCCTAGCCCTAGTTAATTACCTGAGCCGAGCGCCTGTGTTCGCCAGCTGAGAAAGATGGCGGAGCAGCCACGTTAGGGCCTTCTCGCAAGGGCCTTGGGAGGCTCTTTCCAGCGGCAGTGTGCCTGCAGCTGGAGGCCCTTTAGATCTCTCAAGCCTAACCCTAGGCGTAACCCTAACCCTAGCCCTAGTTAATTACCTGAGCCGAGCGCCTGTGTTCGCCAGCTGAGAAAGATGGCGGAGCAGCCACGTTAGGGCCTTCTCGCAAGGGCCTTGGGAGGCTCTTTCCAGCGGCAGTGTGCCTGCAGCTGGAGGCCCTTTAGATCTCTCAAGCCTAACCCTAGGCGTAACCCTAACCCTAGCCCTAGTTAATTACCTGAGCCGAGCGCCTGTGTTCGCCAGCTGAGAAAGATGGCGGAGCAGCCACGTTAGGGCCTTCTCGCAAGGGCCTTGGGAGGCTCTTTCCAGCGGCAGTGTGCCTGCAGCTGGAGGCCCTTTAGATCTCTCAAGCCTAACCCTAGGCGTAACCCTAACCCTAGCCCTAGTTAATTACCTGAGCCGAGCGCCTGTGTTCGCCAGCTGAGAAAGATGGCGGAGCAGCCACGTTAGGGCCTTCTCGCAAGGGCCTTGGGAGGCTCTTTCCAGCGGCAGTGTGCCTGCAGCTGGAGGCCCTTTAGATCTCTCAAGCCTAACCCTAGGCGTAACCCTAACCCTAGCCCTAGTTAATTACCTGAGCCGAGCGCCTGTGTTCGCCAGCTGAGAAAGATGGCGGAGCAGCCACGTTAGGGCCTTCTCGCAAGGGCCTTGGGAGGCTCTTTCCAGCGGCAGTGTGCCTGCAGCTGGAGGCCCTTTAGATCTCTCAAGCCTAACCCTAGGCGTAACCCTAACCCTAGCCCTAGTTAATTACCTGAGCCGAGCGCCTGTGTTCGCCAGCTGAGAAAGATGGCGGAGCAGCCACGTTAGGGCCTTCTCGCAAGGGCCTTGGGAGGCTCTTTCCAGCGGCAGTGTGCCTGCAGCTGGAGGCCCTTTAGATCTCTCAAGCCTAACCCTAGGCGTAACCCTAACCCTAGCCCTAGTTAATTACCTGAGCCGAGCGCCTGTGTTCGCCAGCTGAGAAAGATGGCGGAGCAGCCACGTTAGGGCCTTCTCGCAAGGGCCTTGGGAGGCTCTTTCCAGCGGCAGTGTGCCTGCAGCTGGAGGCCCTTTAGATCTGTCAAGCCTAACCCTAGGCGTAACCCTAACCCTAGCCCTAGTTAATTACCTGAGCCGAGCGCCTGTGTTCGCCAGCTGAGAAAGATGGCGGAGCAGCCACGTTAGGGCCTTCTCGCAAGGGCCTTGGGAGGCTCTTTCCAGCGGCAGTGTGCCTGCAGCTGGAGGCCCTTTAGATCTGTCAAGCCTAACCCTAGGCGTAACCCTAACCCTAGCCCTAGTTAATTACCTGAGCCGAGCGCCTGTGTTCGCCAGCTGAGAAAGATGGCGGAGCAGCCACGTTAGGGCCTTCTCGCAAGGGCCTTGGGAGGCTCTTTCCAGCGGCAGTGTGCCTGCAGCTGGAGGCCCTTTAGATCTGTCAAGCCTAACCCTAGGCGTAACCCTAACCCTAGCCCTAGTTAATTACCTGAGCCGAGCGCCTGTGTTCGCCAGCTGAGAAAGATGGCGGAGCAGCCACGTTAGGGCCTTCTCGCAAGGGCCTTGGGAGGCTCTTTCCAGCGGCAGTGTGCCTGCAGCTGGAGGCCCTTTAGATCTCTCAAGCCTAACCCTAGGCGTAACCCTAACCCTAGCCCTAGTTAATTACCTGAGCCGAGCGCCTGTGTTCGCCAGCTGAGAAAGATGGCGGAGCAGCCACGTTAGGGCCTTCTCGCAAGGGCCTTGGGAGGCTCTTTCCAGCGGCAGTGTGCCTGCAGCTGGAGGCCCTTTAGATCTCTCAAGCCTAACCCTAGGCGTAACCCTAACCCTAGCCCTAGTTAATTACCTGAGCCGAGCGCCTGTGTTCGCCAGCTGAGAAAGATGGCGGAGCAGCCACGTTAGGGCCTTCTCGCAAGGGCCTTGGGAGGCTCTTTCCAGCGGCAGTGTGCCTGCAGCTGGAGGCCCTTTAGATCTGTCAAGCCTAACCCTAGGCGTAACCCTAACCCTAGCCCTAGTTAATTACCTGAGCCGAGCGCCTGTGTTCGCCAGCTGAGAAAGATGGCGGAGCAGCCACGTTAGGGCCTTCTCGCAAGGGCCTTGGGAGGCTCTTTCCAGCGGCAGTGTGCCTGCAGCTGGAGGCCCTTTAGATCTCTCAAGCCTAACCCTAGGCGTAACCCTAACCCTAGCCCTAGTTAATTACCTGAGCCGAGCGCCTGTGTTCGCCAGCTGAGAAAGATGGCGGAGCAGCCACGTTAGGGCCTTCTCGCAAGGGCCTTGGGAGGCTCTTTCCAGCGGCAGTGTGCCTGCAGCTGGAGGCCCTTTAGATCTGTCAAGCCTAACCCTAGGCGTAACCCTAACCCTAGCCCTAGTTAATTACCTGAGCCGAGCGCCTGTGTTCGCCAGCTGAGAAAGATGGCGGAGCAGCCACGTTAGGGCCTTCTCGCAAGGGCCTTGGGAGGCTCTTTCCAGCGGCAGTGTGCCTGCAGCTGGAGGCCCTTTAGATCTCTCAAGCCTAACCCTAGGCGTAACCCTAACCCTAGCCCTAGTTAATTACCTGAGCCGAGCGCCTGTGTTCGCCAGCTGAGAAAGATGGCGGAGCAGCCACGTTAGGGCCTTCTCGCAAGGGCCTTGGGAGGCTCTTTCCAGCGGCAGTGTGCCTGCAGCTGGAGGCCCTTTAGATCTGTCAAGCCTAACCCTAGGCGTAACCCTAACCCTAGCCCTAGTTAATTACCTGAGCCGAGCGCCTGTGTTCGCCAGCTGAGAAAGATGGCGGAGCAGCCACGTTAGGGCCTTCTCGCAAGGGCCTTGGGAGGCTCTTTCCAGCGGCAGTGTGCCTGCAGCTGG